>CM071840.1:32485629-34985629 GCA_036507285.1 Trichosanthes cucumerina
AATTACTTGCTCTTTAATAACTCTTAAAAATACATTTTTTTAAGTCTTTAGGTGTAATTTTTCATAATATAAATTGAAACGAAACGACTAATTTTAATTCCATGTTTGAAAAATAAAATAAATAGATGATTTACGTATTAATATTTTACTTTTTCTTAAAAGTAAAATTCTGAATAAATGAGCCAAACAACCCAACCCAAATGTTCCATGGTTGGGTTGGGTTGGGTTCATTATTTAATAAGAGTTGTTTGGGTTGAAGAAATTTACAATCCGAACAATTGGGTTTGGTCTAAAAAGTGTCTCAACCTAACCCAACCCAACCTAACCTATGAACACCCCTAGCGGGTAGGGTTAGCCCTTATGATAGGGTTCAGCCTTGAGTCGATCAGCTGATAGGTCTAACTTTGTGAATGTAAGCTTGAGGGGGAATCGAGTTGAGCAATGAGTAGTTTAAAGTCTTGAATAGTTGTGGGATTGTCGGAAGGCATGGGAGGCTAGGGCCCTATTATTCTATTTGTGTTATTTTATTTTTTATCCTAAGTGAGCTACTTACTGAGTATAATGTGTAACATTTTGCAGGTAATGACTAGGTGCGTGATGTTGGTGCAGACTCGTTGGCATGCCTATGGAGGCGACTCTCGCTCTAGAACCTTTAGGGTGTTTTATTTGTTTCTATTGATGCTTTCCTTCCTCTTGTATCTGTGATCTCATAGAAATGTTTTTAGAGTCTTGCTAATGCTAGTATTGTTCCTTGTATGCTCGAGTTTGAGTTTTACAGATAGAATGTCCTTCTGGATCTTGAATTTATTTGTTTAGGCATTTCATTGTCCCTAACAACTGATATTAGAGTGGGTAGCTCAATTTTAGTTTCAAAGAGGAGATTGAAAATCTTGTTTTTCATTTGTTTGAAAACTATTTTTTTAATCTGGATTTTTTTGTTTTATAGTTTTGGAAGAAAATCTCGAAAAATTGAGCTTTAAAAACCTCTTCCACTAGAAAATTATTTTTCTTGAAAATTAGATCTTAAAAACTACTTTTTCTTAATTTTTTAATTCTTTTGTCAAGATGAAACTTTTTGAAAATTATTTTTTCTTGAAGTTCAAATTTGAAAAAGTGTTGTTTGGAAGGAAATTTTTAAAAATTATTTTTCAAAATGACCTTTCTTGAAAACTTAATTGTTTGACTTTATTGCAAACATTATAGTTAGTGATTTGATTGAATATCCATATTTTATTTCTAACAATTCTGTTTATGTGAAGGAAATTTCTCAATCTAGAAATCAAGAAAATTGTCAAAAAAAAATGAAGAACGAAGATTTCTAGGATCTCATTCATGCTTGATGGCTAACACCGATAATAAAAGTAATTACGAAGGAAAAAGAAGAATATAAAATTAGCTCATAAAGTAATGAATTATTAGAGATTAGTTGTGAAAAAAAAAAGAAAATGAGAAGATTAATTCCTTATTTTTAGAATTGAAAAATGATTTGAATACTTAAATTATTGAAAATAAGTCATTAGTAGAGAAAAATGCAAACATGAAATTCCATGTCAATAATATTGTGAAATATGATTATGTTGATAATTCATTGTGATCAAGAAAATGTGTTGGGTTAGATCAGATAAAATTTCTTGAGCATGATATCTCTAAATCATATGGTCTCATTAAAGTTATAGGAAGCAAAGAATCAAGTCTTTTGAATGAGCATAGTTGTGCCAAAGAATCTATTAAAAAATTGATAATTGGTGCACAAAAAATAGATAAAACTTATTGAAATTAACAAATCCTTAAATGACAAAAGACGTTTTGGTTCTTTTGATGAGAGTATTACTCGATCTAGTACCAAAACTATTTTTGCTAATACATCTTCTATGCGTGCATAATGATGTTTTGCCTAATGTTTTACCAAAATGTGTATACCAAAAATTATGAAAAATCATTCTCACATACTAAGTCTAATAATTTTGTGCATAATGCTAGATTTGTGGATAAGGTAAAATTTGTGTTTGCATGTCATTATTGTGGAATTAAATGTCATATTAGACCAAATTGCTACAAATTGAAAAATGTAAATGTTCCTTGTAAAGCATAATTTTAAAATACTCCTAAATGAACACTTTTGTGAAGAAGAAAAATATGCAAAGGTATTATGTGAATGAAAAATTTATGCATAACATTTCTTGTTTCTCGGTGACAAATTCGATCCTAAATCAAATTCAGTATAAATGTAATGAATATTGGTGTTAGCATATATATTATATTTATTATTATTATTTGTCTTAATCTTTTATTTATTTACTTTGTTTACCCTAACTATATAAACTCCATTAGTTTTATATTTTATATTTAATTAATGTAGATATGCAAACCCTAGTTCTCTCTATTTTCTCATGATGTCTGGCAACTACACTGTGTTTCGACTTTTCATTATTGGCAGTTTGAAGTTTCTTTGGTGCAGTGTTTTGGGTGCATATTTATTTAAAGAAGCATTTGGAGTATTCTCTAACATTCAGGTCGTCGACTACAGCAACGAAAAGTAAGAAGTTGAAATCAAGTGGTAATTGAGGGAAGAAATCGAGAGTGTAGGTGTTGGTGTTGGTTCATTAGTAATTGAAATCGATTGGCTAAAATCAAATTGGTATTGTTATCGATTGTTGATTTTTGTAGCTATTTTATTGATTGCTGTTGTTGATTCCATTGCTACTTGGATTGGTATTGGCCTGGCCTGTGAAGTTGAAATTGATTGGTATTTGGTACTTAACGATTTTTTCCTTTTGTTTTGTTTCTATTAGCTTTGTTATTTTGAGATTTCATATTATCATCCTGTCGAAGGGTAAGGATGATGCTATTCAGTCGATTAACATACAATTAAATGGTAAAAATTATCCATATTGGAGTTATATTATAAAGAATTTTTTGTGAGGAAAATCTATGTCATATCACATGGGGGTGAGCAAAAAAAACCAAAAATTGACTCGACTGACCAAAATCAACCAAACCAAGGTTGGTCGGTCACTTTTCGGAGAGTCGGAACCGACCGAATTTTGAAAAAAAAAATTAGATATATATAATAATTATTATAATAATAAAAAAAACTTTAAAAACTTTATATATTTATATTATATCTTATAATATATTAAATAAAATAATTAAAAAAAAATTATAAACTGACGTAACCGACCGGTCAGTCGATTTTGGTTGGTTTAAGGTAGTAAAAAAATAAGACCAATCGAACCGATTGAATTTGATCAGTTCGTCATCGATTGGTATTGAAAATTGACCCCGACCGATCGACATTCACCCCTAATATCACAAGTAAACGAGTTAAACCTATAGATAGCAAAGTTGTTGACTATGTTTCCTTAATTCCTTATTAGATGTTTGCGTAGCTGACAATTCGAAGATTATCACGTGGACTAATAATTTTGTTACGCATTTTATCGATACTCAGCTAGCAAACTGTGCACTGCTTAAAGAGGTTTGAGATCATTTGGCTAGATTGTGCACATATCTAACTTTGAATCAATTGAAGACAAAAAAAAATTGCGCTTCAACAGAATGATACAAGTATTCAAGAATTTTACTATGTTATGTCTGAATACGGGATTAGTTAGAATTAATTGAATCTTCATAATTGAGCACAATTTAAGCTTCCATCACTCAGATAGAAGCGCAACATCTAGTTTAATTTCTCATGGCACTTCGTGTTGGAGTTTGAAGGATTATGTCGAACAATCTTACATCGTACTCCTTTCCCTTTCGTTGATTCAGTAGTCAGTGAACAGTTAGCAGAGGAGATTCATCTTAAGTCTCGGAGCAATAAGAAAATCATCTTGCCTCCAAGTCCATATGTTTTTGTATCTCCACAACAATCTAAGGTCTCTTCTGATGAGTGTGTGTTCTGCAAACATAATAGTCATTGGAAGGCTTAATGTTGTCATTGTTGAATTGAGATAAATTGCAACAACAACAACAATGATCGCAACCACAACATTGTCGGCCACAAAATACATCATGAACACCTCAACCACCTCAGTTTAATAATGGAATGACCATCTTTGGATCCATACATGTTTCAGAGTTTGTCAATTCACAACCTCATGTTATGTCAGCCTCATCTCATAAAGGTTTGTCTTTATCTAGTACCTCATGTATATCTTCTTCCTCATGGATCTTGGATTTAGGTATTTCTCATCATATGTCTCTGATGAACGGTTTGTCAAAGGCCCCATCAAATAATCATTTATATTACTTAAATCTCTTATATTTACAGTATAAGTGGTCAGTGTCAGTCTCAAGAACTGGTTTTCTTAGACTAATTAAGTACCACAACTACTTATACCTAATTTTACTTAGAGAACTGAACTCAAGGAAAAAATAATTAAAATCTTAAATTACTATTTACAAGGGTTGAGTCCAATTTTGGTAAATAACCATAGTTCAATACATTACATGCAACTTTGATTAATTCATAATTTTAATTAAATAATGACAACTTAACCATAAATTACTAAAATATCAATTAACTTTTCCAAACTCAATTGAACTCATGCATAACGATAGATCAACCTTGCAGTCTATTTCTATTCCTAAACATAGCATTAAGTTATTCACTTAAGCTTCTAGGGTTAATTTATTCATTCTCATACAATAAATTAAACCTAGTCATGAATCTAGTGTTCTGTAACTAAACTTATTCTCCCAAGCTAAGTTCAGTTAAACATGCAAAACCTCGGCCAAGTTAAGGAATTCAAGCAAGATGCATAAAAGCAGTTCAATATAATTACAAATATACAAAGTTCACAGAATATACAATCATGGGAGTGTCTCAAACACAAATATTACATTACAAAACAACCAACTAAAAACTCCTAAATTAAGAAAAATATAAAGGAAGTATAATAAAACTTAAGTCTCTTGCTAACGTTCGTCTCCAACACGTAGTTCACGATCTCGAGCCTTGAGTCCTCTCCTTGGCTCTCCAAAATTCTCCTCTAGCTCCTTAGACAATGCTCCAATCTATTTTAGGGTTAATGGCATCCCACAATAGCTCATTTTTTTCGTACACAAAAGTTTCTTTTTATAAACTCATGACAATGTTGAGACGCTAAAGACAGCATCGAGACGTTGAACTCTGATGCACGCATCACTTTTGGAAAATCAAGGTGGCGTTGAGACACTAGGGATAGTGTTTTGGCGCTATACATGGAACTCATTAAACATTTGTAGCATCTCGACGTTGTGTGCGCATAGCTTCTATCTCGTATATTTGCAGCATTGAGATGCTACGAACAGCGTCTCAACGCTCCCTCTAGGGTCCAAAGGCTCCAATATATTGTCTTCTTGATTCCAATGCCCAAAACACGTATTTTTTCACTCGTTTATTTGTCATTCGTCTTCAATTATTGTTTTCTCCATACTTGCTCGATTCCTGCAAATCAAACATTGAAATGCATGAAAGTATTTCGATGAGACCTATAAATGTGCAGCAAAATAATCTTATAATTATGGGATGAATCACCCTTATCAGTCTCCTTATTTGTCCTCTTTTGTTTCCTTGTCTCTCTATTATTCTAAATCAATTATGATGGTTGAAGGCATTCATATGCTATTAGTAGGTATTGGTTCCATCGTTACATTTCCTTTGTCTCTCTCTCTCTGATGTTTATTACATTTCTAGTCTTACTCTAAACCTTGTCTTTGTTAGTGAATTGTGTGAATCTAGCTACTTAGTCTCTTTTTCTTCTTCTACTTATTATATGCAAGACATGCAATCTCATGGTGATTGGGACAAGTTGTAAGGAAGGAGGACTATGTTTTGAATCAACTCATAGTATTGAATATTGTAGCTACGAGTGTGGATTTGTCGTCCTTTCATTTGAGTCACTCGTCCTCTATCTTTTATTGATGTCATTCTCGATTAAGTCATGTTTCAGCGCCTCATTACAATTTTTGGTATCTACAGAGTTATATATGTTGGGGTGTATTCCCTAATCTCGTGTAGTTTGTAATACAGTTGTTTTAAATGAATAAAGTTATTTATATATCAAACTTTGTACCTCGTATTTTATAAACTTAATCCAATAAACTAAGCTTCACCGTCATATTATATGAGAGAACTAGAACTTCAATGGTGTGTAGTTTACACACGGAGAGGATCACGTTCGAGTTAATAACCCGAACGGTCTACAGTCTACGGATTGGGTTGGAATCCTCATCCTGGTGACATTGTGGATGCGACCCGCTTTGTATTATATACAAACGAGTGTTGGGATTTGTACCCTAAACTTATGTAATTTTGATCAAATAAATAAAGAGTTATTTGTTTTGATAAAATTATATTCTTGATTTATAAATCCAATAAACTAAGCTCCGAGGTTATAATGTATCTTGAACATCAGTGTAGTAGACACTATTTGGATTATGTTCAAGAGTATAACTTAAATGGTTTATGGTATAAGAATAATGTTGGAAACCTTATTTTGGTAACACCATGGATGCAACCCACTTTGTAATTAGTACAAATGAGGTAATCCAACTCATTCATGTAGTTGGCATGCGAGTGGGGGCATCCTGTATGAAGAGTTCATACAAGACCGGACTGCAAATTATTAGTCTCACCAGTATAACGCCGTTAACAGGATAGGACTGATAATTTATAGATGGTCATTAGTGACTCAACCTGAATCATGAGCAAGTTAAGAACTCCTGCTTATAGGGGTTTGTCCTTAGACTAGTATGGGTGAGAGTGGCCTGTAGCCGACTCAATAAGCCTACCTTCTCAGGGACAGAACCTCGTAGGTAGCTGGGGACATAACTATGCAAGATGGAATTCACACATTCCTACACTAAGGAATTAGATAGGTTGTTCTCTTAAGAACTGACTCCAGGTCTTGAACAACAGGGTCCCACCCTCTATAAGGGTATGAGTCTATGGTAGGACCTTAGACTTGTTGTTCATTAGAGTATCAATGGTGCTTAAGGAAGAAAGAGGTAATCACAGGGGTAAAACGATAATTTCACTCAGCCGTAAAACGGTAATTTGACCCAGTCGTGATTACAAACAACCTGTGAATGTTCGACTCATGGGTAATGATTATATCAGCGGACACAATATAATCTACAGCGAGGAGAGTGCAGCTACAAGTCTATAGTGGAGTGACTTGTGGTTAATGAATATTGATTAACTGGATCAAAGAGTTTGATCAGTTAATCTCACATCATTGGAGCTCATGAAATATAGGTCCATTAGGTCCCTCCGTTGGCTCAACATGGTAATATTGAGAGTATAAAGTTAGGAATGAAATTAAAGTGTTCAATTTCATATATGAGGTGTTATATCAGTTATATATGATATAATTGATATAATATATATGGTTTTAATGTGAATTAGCTTCACATATAAACTATATACTAATGAGGGAATGAAGGAAGGATAGGATGGTAATTTCCATCCTATTTCCTTATAAAAGGTTGCATGAGATGAATTCTAAGGTTAAGCAAAGTGTAGCAATCTCTTTGAAAAACCCTAGTGCATTCTCTCATTGTGTTGGAAAGAGTTCCAACTACATCTTGATAAAATCATCTCACCTCACCAAAAAGGAACCCAGCTTCCACCCTCACCTAGAGAACAACAAAAAAGATTCGGTGGTAGTGTCCGTAATCGCTCGAGTTCGTGTTGCTGAGATCGTGATCGTGGGAGAAGGAGCACTTGAAGAAAGAGTTCTTCAAAGGTATAATATCTTGTTCTTCATCTTGTAGAAATGCATGCTTAATCTAGTTAGATTAGTTCTTGATTGTAATCCATGTAACTAAATTAAGAACGCGCGATTCACAATCGCTTCCGCTGCGGGATTCAATCCCTTCAATTGGTATCAGAGGCCAATTGTGTTCTTAATTTTCGTTCTCGATTTATCAAGAAAGAGGTGGGATCTACTGTTTTTCATGAGATGAATGAACGATTTGCAAATTAGATGTTTTCAATTTTAGCACTTAGATTTACATAATTTCGTTGAATTGTTCAATGTAAGGGCCTATTGTTTTGGACGTTTTATTATGTAAATCGAGTCATACATATTTTTCCACCTACGTATCTTCGGGAAGTTCACACCGTGAGACTCATACTTGGCCTCGTGGCGCAAACGGGAGTGTCCCCCTTCGGATGGTGTTTGTATGAGTCAATATCAAGGTGAATGGAGAGGGTACTTAGAGTGAGTCGGAGCAGGTTTAGTGAAAACAAAATCTATGGTCTCTTCTGTCGGTTTACACCGCAAGATCACTATGGTCAGCCTGCTAGTTTGGCCTGGACCAAACAATCCCTTCGGAGGGCTTGATCATAGGGGATCGAACACAGTAGACACCCGAAAGGGATAAAGATTTCCTTAGTCTGTTTTTCAATCTTGTCCTCCCTTCGGCGGATTTTATTGGATGGGGACTCTGGGATCTAAAGACAGAGAGTTACACTCACAAGGTACATAAGAAGTGTATGTATCCTGACCGAAAAATGGTAACTAAAGCTTATAGGAATAAGAGTTATTCTAGTATTAGTTTTGGTCAAGAGTGTCTTAATCCAGAGGAGGAGTATTTTTGATTACCCTTCGGTGTCATACATTCTAAACCTTTGGAGTATCATTGCAAATTATAAATGACCTAGGAATCATTTGATAATTGGCTAAAACATGATTGGATTAGAAAATTATAGCAATAAACTCATACAAGTTTTGTTTGTAAATTTTCACGAAAATGTCTAGCTCTATAATTTTCTTATTGGGTGCGGAAAAGTTAACCTGAGAGAATATGATGACGTGGAAAAACAAACTCAACACTATATTGTGTTGGGATTTATGCCCTAAACTTGTGTAATTTTGATCAATTAGATAAAGTGTTATTTGTTTTGATAAGATTACAGTCTTGCTTTAATAAATCCAATAAACTAACCTCCAAGGTTATAACGTTTATCTTGAAATCAGTGTAGTGGACACTATTTGGGTTGAGTTCAAGATTATAACCTAAATAGTCTATGGTATAAGAATAAGGTTGGAAACCTCATTCAGTAACACCATGGATGCGCCCACTTTGTAATTAGTACAAATGAGGTAATCCAACTCATTCATGTAGTTGACATGCGAGTGGGGGCATCATGTATGAAGAGTTCATACAAGATGGATCGCAAATTATTAGTCTAACCGATTGTAACAATCGTTAACAGGATAGGACTAGTAATTTATAGATGGTCATTAGTGACTCGACCAATCTCGAGCAAGTTAAGAACTCCCCGCTATAGGGATTTGTCCTTAGACTAGTATGGGTGAGAGTGGCTGTGAGCCGACTCAATAAGCCTACC
Organism: Trichosanthes cucumerina; assembly: GCA_036507285.1. NCBI lineage: Eukaryota > Viridiplantae > Streptophyta > Magnoliopsida > Cucurbitales > Cucurbitaceae > Trichosanthes > Trichosanthes cucumerina. The sequence continues at coordinate 32,494,973 of CM071840.1, forward strand.
TTCTCTGTGTGACGTAACCTCGTAGGTAGCCGGGAACTTAAGCTGTGCAAGATGGAATTCACTCATTCCTCTCTTGAGGAATTAGATAGGTTGTTCCCTAAGAACCGACTCGTGTCTTGAACAACGGGGCCCCGCCCTCTATGAGAGTATGAGTCTAAGGTAGGACCTAAGACTTGTTGTTCATTAGAGGATCAGTGGTGCTTAAGGAGTAAAGAGGTAATCACAGGGGTAAAACGATAATTTGACCCAGCTGTGATTACGAACAACCTGTGAAGGGTCGACTCATGGGTAGTGACTATATCAGTGGACACAATAATATCTACAGTGAGGAGAGTGCAGCTACAAGTATATAGTGGAGTGACTTGTAGTTAATGAATATTGATTAACTTGATCAAAGAGTTTGATCATTTAATCTCATATCATTGGAGCTCATGATCTGTAGGTCCATTAGATCCCTCTGTTGGCCCAATATGGTAATATTGAGGGTATAAAGTTAGGAGTGAAATTGAAGTGTTCAATTTCATACATGAGGAGTTATATCAATTATATATGATATAATTGATATAATATATAGTTTTAATGTGAATTAGATTCATATATAAACTATGTACTAAAGAGAGAATAAATGAGGGGTAGGATGGTCATTTCCATCCCAATCTCTTATATATATGGTTGCATGAGATGCAACTAGGTTGAGTGTTCTTCATAGAATTACAAGCCCTCTCTTGTTGCGTTGTTGGAAGAGTTCTAAAACACACATTTCTCACAAAAACCTCACCTCTCCTAATGGGAACCCACATTCTTTCCTCACCTAGAGAACAACAGAGAAGATCTGGTGGTCGTGTCTTCATACGTTGGAGTTCCTGTTGTTGAGATCGTGATCGTGGGAGAGAGGAGCACTCGAAGAAAGGTTCTTCAAAGGTATTTTCTTGTTGTCCATTCTGTTTTGCATGCTTAATCTATGTTTTATGTTCTTGAATTAATCGCTGTAACTAAATCAAGAGCGCGTGATTCACAATCGCTACCGCTGCAGGGACTTCGATTCCCTTCATGTTTGTAGTGGACGATCTGAAGTTTGTGCTAACTGAGGAGTGTCCTCAGGTGTCAGGCTCGAATGCTTCACGAAACGTTCGTGATGCATATGATTGAAGGATTAAGGCCAATGATAAGGCCAAGGTTTACATGTTGGCAAGTATGTCTTACATATTAGCCAAGAAGCATGAGGGCATGATGACCACTAAGGAAATCATGGATTCAGTGCAGGGTATGTTTGGACAACAGTCCACACAGGCCCGACACAATGCCCTCAAATACATATTCAACTCGAGGATGCTAGAGGGTACATCTGTTCGGGATCATGTCCTGGATATGATGGTACACTTTAACATCACGGAGTCGAATGGTGCTTCCATCGATGAATCGAGCCAAGTCAGCTTCATTCTGGAAACCCTTCCAGATAGTTTCCTACAGTTTAGAAGTAATGTTGTTATAAACAAGCTTACTTTTAATCTTACCTCCCTTCTGAATAAACTCCAGACCTTTCAATTTTTTATGAAAATTCAGGGATCGAAAGGTGCAGCAAATGTTGCCAGTAGGAGTTATCATAGAGGTTCGACCTGACGGATCAAAACAGAGAGCTTCATCTTCTTCTAAACTCGAGAGGAAGAAAAAGAACATGAAGAAGGTTGGTAAAGGAAAACAAGCCGACAAAGCTGCGCCCTGAGAAGGCAAGAAAGTCGCGAGTTGCAGACAAAGGAAAATGTTTCCACCGCAACGAAGAGCGGGCATTGAAACGGAATCGTCCGAAGTACATTGCAGAAAAGAAGAAGGAAGGTAAATATGATTTACTTTGCTTAGAAGCTTGTTTAGTGGATAATGACAAAACTGCTTGGATACTTGATTCAGGCGCCACTAATCATGTTTGCTCTTCTTTTCAGGGAATTGATTCATAGCAGCAGTTACATAAAGGAGAGATAACGCTCTGCGTTGGAAATGGAGAAGTCGTCTCAACTGTAGCAATAGGCACGATGAAACTTTATTTTGGCAAGAAATATATGTTGTTAGACAATATATTAGTGATATCAGGGTTTACTAGAAACCTTATTTCAATTTCTTGCCTTATAGAACAATGTATTTCTGTTTCTTTCTCATTGAATAAAGTGTTTATTTTGAAGAAAGATGTGGAAATATGTTCAGTTTCATTAGAAAATGGGTGGTATGTTTTAAGGCCTAATTCAGTCAAAATGGTTTTGAATACTGAATTGTTTAAAACTGCGAACACACAAACTAAGAAACGTAAAATTTCTCCTAAAGAAAATGCTCACCTTTGGCATCTTAGATTGGGTCACATTAACCTCAATAGGATTGAGAGATTGGTAAAGAATGGACTTCTAAATGAGTTAGAAGAAAATGCTTTATATGTATGTGAATCCCGCTAGAAGGCAAAATGACTAAAAGACCTTTTAGTGGAAAAGGTTATAGAGCCAAAGAACTTCTTGAGCTTATACATTCAGACCTTTCTGGTACGATGAGTGTTAAAGTCAGAGGAGGTTATGAATATTTCTTCTCCTTTATAGATGATTATTCTAGATTTGGGCATATTTACCTAATACAACATAAGTCTGAAGCACTTGCAAAGTTCAAGGAATTCAAGACTGAAGTTGAAAATCAATTAGGTAAAACAATTAAAACGCTTCGATCAGATCGAGGTGGAGAGTACATGGATTTAAAATTTCAGAACTATATGATAGAACATGGAATTACATCCCAACTCTCGCCTCCCGATGCCACGACACAAAGCGGGTGTATCGAAAAGGAGAAATAGAACTCTGTTGGACATAGTTCGTGAAGGGATTTGGAAATTCGCGCAATGAAGACGTTGTGAAACGTCGTTGATCCGTTGTGTAATTCTATCTTAAAATTGAATCTATCTCATAGATCCTAGGCTAAACATGCAAAGAAGAAGAAGAAAACAGTAAGTAAAAAGTACTAACCTCTTGAAGAACTCTTCTTCAACGTTTTCTCCTTCTCCGGTCACGATCTCTCTCGCACCAACGAACTCCTCGAATTCGATCCTCGATCCGAACAGGGAGACACCTCCAAAACGTCTTCTCGGTTGTTCTCGGGAGGTTGAGGGAGAGTGAGCGGGACTCTCTTTGGTTTTGGGTGAGGAGAGAATTTTGGAGAATTGAGAGAGGATTTGAGAGAAAATTTCTTGCTCTCTTTGGATGGAAATCCAAAAAATGGCAAGATGGAATACCAAAGGCTTCTTGCAAAGCCTTTAAATACTATTGTGTGATGGAGTTAAACCTCCACCAAATCACAATTTTACCACAACCATATAATATACAAATCACATTTGCATATTATATAATATAAGGTATCTCATACCTTATTATACAAATCTCATTTGCATAAATGTAGAATTATAAATTGACTCACATTCAATTTAATTTCTCTCAATTCAATTTCTCCAAATAGCACTAATTAATCAATTAGGCTATACTATAATTTATTATGAATCTCATTCACATCAAACTATATATTAAGTCATCTATATCTCATATAAATTACATAAATACCCAAAAAATGAATTTGAACACTTCAAATTCACACCAAACTATAAACCCTCAATTTGTCCAATTTGAGCCAACCGAGGGACCTAATGGACCTACACGTGACGAGTTCCAATGATTCGAGACTAACCTGTCAAACTCTTTGACTCGGCTATTCAACATTCATTAGCTACGGTAACACTCCACTCAAGCCCGTAGCTGCACTCTCATCATTGTAGGACAAGTTGTGTCCATCGAACCAATACCCATGAGTCGACCCTTCACAGGTTGTTCGAAGTCACAGCTGGGTCAAATTACCGTTTTACCCCTGTGTCTACCTCTTGCTCCTTAAGTCCCACTGCTCCTCTAATGAACAACTACGTTGCATGGTCCAACCATAAACAACAACCCTCTCGTGCCAATGAAAGAGTAGGCCCCGTTGTTCAAGCCCCGAGACAAGACTTAAGGGAACAACGCCTCTAGTTTTCCTAAGTCGGGAACGAGTGAATTCCTTCTTGCGTAGTCAAGTTCCCAGCTCCCCACGTGGTCTTGCCCCTGAGAAGATAGGCATATTGGGCGAGCAACAGTGGCCACCCTCACCCGTACTAATCAAAGGACAGACCCCCGCAGACAGAAGTCTGTGACACGCTCAGGATTAAGGTCGAGTCACTAATGGTCATCTACGAATTTATTAGCTCTATATTGTTAACGGTGTTACATCAATAAGTCTAATAATTCACGGTCCAGTCTTGTACAACCTCATTGCACAGGATGCCCCCACTCGCATGTCAACCACATGAACGAGTTGGATCACCTCGTTTGTATCTAATACAAAGCAGGCCGCATCCACAGTGTATCCAGGATTAGGTCTCCAACCCTATCCATATATTGTAGACCGTTTGGGTCATTAACTCGAACGTGATCCTCCCTGTGTGTCCACTACACACCGTTCAAGTTCTTAGTTCTCTCATAATACAATGACCCTAGAGCTTAGTTTATTGGATTAAGTTTATGAAATATGCGAGACACAAAGTTTAAATAAATAACTCTTATTTATTACACAATGTTGAAATAAATAACTCTTATTCATTTACAACTTGGAATATTACAAACTACACGAGATGAGGACATACATCCCAACAAACTCCCACTTGGACAAAGCTAGTGGAGTACATGATACATTTCTCAAATGTACAGTAAAGTAATACAATAAACTAGGGCATTGAATACCCTTTTATAATACTCCCACTTGCCCTAGTCAGGAAGCACTCGGAGACTAGACACTCTAGGTGACCCTCAAACACCTTAGCGGTGAGGGCCTTTGTAAATGGATCAGCAACATTGTGCTCCGAAGCTATCTGCGTGACTGTCACGTCTCCGCGGTGCACAATCTCCCGTATCAGGTGATACTTACACTCTATATGCTTGCCCCTTTTATGACTCCGAGGTTCTCTCGAGTTGGCTATTGAACCACTGTTGTCACAAAACAGTGTGATTGACAAGTTCATATTTGGAACAACTTCCAAATCCGTCATGAACTTCCTGAGCCAAACAGCTTCCTTTGCAGCTTCACAAGCCGCAACATATTCGGCTTCCATCGTGGAATCAGCGATGCATCCCTGCTTGATGCTTCGCCACACTACAGCTCCTCCATTCAGAATGAAGGTCGACCCCAACGTGGGTTTCCTAGAATCCTTATCGGTCTGAAAGTCAGAATCTGTGTATCCCGTAAGGATCAAATCCCCACTCCCATACACAAGGTTGCAGTTCCTCGTTCTCCTAAGAAACTTGTGGATTGCCTTTACTACCGCCCCGGTGATCTAATTCTTGATTGGATTGATACCTCACCGACAATCCCAAGCTGCGCATACGGATGTCGGGCCTAGTACACAACATAGCATACATCAGGCTCCCTACAGCTGAAGCAAAGGGGATTCGTCTCATATCCTCAACCTCTTGAGGCGTCTTAGGACATTGATCCTTAGACAGGTGAACCCCATGCCTGAAAGGCAGCAAGCCCTTCTTGGAGTTCTGCATCTTATATCTAGACAACATCTTGTCAATATAAGACACTTGAGACATGGCTAGCGTTCTATTCTTCTGGGACAATCTGGATACCTAGAACATATTGTGCCTCTCCCAAATCTTTCATTTGGAATTGCGAAGCCAGTCATTCCTTAATGTCAGTAAGAAATCCTACCTCATTCCCAATGAGAAGGATATCATCCACATACAATATAGAAATGCGACAGTATTGTTAACGATTTTCTTGTAGACACAAGGCTCGTCAACATTTTGATCAAAGCCATAAGATTTGATCGCCTCATCAAACCTTATATTCCAAGACCTCGAGGCTTGTTTCAGTCCATAAATAGACCTTTTAAGCCGGCAAACTCTTTGTTCTCGGCCTTGGGCAATGAACCCCTTGGGCTGGTCCATGTAGATGATCTCGTCAAGGTTGCCATTCAGAAAGGCGGTCTTGACATCCATCTGCCATACCTCATAGTCATAATATGCGGTAATGGCCAGAAGGATTCTAATCGACTTTACCATGGCAACAGGTGAAAAGGTTTCCTCATAGTCAACCCCTTCCACCTGGGTAAAACCCTTTGCCACTAGTCGAGCTTTGAAGGTCTGCACCTTCCCATCTACACCACGTTTACGCTTGTAGATCCACTTGCAACCATCCGGTTGGTCCACAAGCTCCTAGACGGAATTGAAGTACATCGACTCCATTTCCTGGTCCATAACTTTAATCCATTCATCTTTGTCAACATCTGTCATTGTCTGATCATAGGTCAATGGATCCTCGCAGTCATCATCAGGGGTGACGACTTGGGTTTCAGCTAAACCCATGTAACGTTCAGGTTGTCTCACAGTCCTCCCACTACGTCGAGGCATTCCAAACTCTTGGGAACGGACTTGACTAGACGAGCTAGGATCAACAACACTTGTTGACGTACTAGCACCATCAACAACTCTTGTTGATGTACTGTCCATTTCATTTAACACAATCTTACTCCTTGGTAAGTGATCCCTGATGTGGTCTTCCTCAAGGAATGTGGCGTTTGTCGACACAAGCACCCTATTATCCTTAGGATCATAAAAGTAACCACCTCTAATCTCTTTTGGGTAACCTACAAAGAGGCACAACTTTGAACGGGGTTCCAGCTTCTTCGGGTTTTACACCAACACATGGGTCGGGCATCCCCAAATTTTGAAATGATGTAAACTTGTTTTACGACCATGCCAGAGTTCGAAAGGTGTTTCACAAACACTTTCGACGGAACGATGTTCAAAATGTAAACCGGAGTCTCCACTACGTAAACCCAAAAGGAATCAAGGAGATGAGCATAGCTCATCATCAACCGAACCATGTCCAACAAGGTTCTATTTCTCCTCTTCGATACACCATTCTGCTATGGCATACCAAGTGCTGAGAGTTGGGACGTAATTCCATGTTCTATCATATAATCCTGGAATTTAGTGTCCATATACTCTCCACCTCGATCCGATCGAAGTGTTTTTATCGTTTTACCTAACAGGTTCTCAACCTCAGTCTTGAACTCCTTGAACTTTTCAAGTGTTTCAGACTTCCTATGCATTAGGTAAATGTACCCATACGTCGAATAGTCATCTATAAAATATACAAAGTATTCGTAACCACCTCGTGCTTTAACATTCATCGGACTACAGAGATCAGAATGTATAAGCTCAAGGGGCTCATTGGCTCTATATCCTTTTCCACTAAAAGGACGTTTGGTCATTTTGCCTTCAAGGCATGACTCACATACCGGTAAAGAGTTTTCTTCCAACTCGCTTAGAAGTCCACTCTTCACTAGTCTCTCAATCCTATTGAGATTAATATGGTCTAACCGAAGATGCCAAAGATGGGCACTTTCTTTTGGAGAAACTTTCAATCTCTTAGTTCGCGTTTCAGCTGTTTTAAACAATTCGGTGTTCAAAACACTTTTGACCGAATTAGGGTTCAAAACATATAAATTACTCTCAAGCGAAGCAGAACAAATCAAATTTCCATTGCGAGAAATAAACACTTTATTACTCTTGAAAGAAACGAAAACATTTTGTTCTAATAGGCAGGAAATAGAAACTAGGTTTCTAGTAAACCCAGGAATTATGTACATATTATCCAATAATAGGTACTTCCCGCCAAAGAACAACTTTCATCAGTGCATATTGCTGCGGTGAGACAAACTATAGGATCCAACCCTGAGTGTTATCTCACCCTCTTGCAGCCTCTGCTAGGAACTCAATCCTTGAAAAGAAGAGCAAACATAGTTAGTGGCGCTGAATCCAATATCCAAAGTGAGTCATTACTCTCCACTAAACAAGTTTCTGTGACAAGTAAATCACATTTACCTGTCATCTTCTTTTCATCAAGGAACTTGGGGCAACTCCTTTTCAGGTGTCCGTCTCATTGCAAAGAGAAACACTTTTCGAGCAACATCCTTGATTTCTTTGCCTTTTAGGCGTGCATCGCGGTCAACCTTAACTTCCTTCAACTTCTCCTCTTCTTCCCCCAGGGCTCAAGAGTCTACAAACTTTATCACAGAGGTCGAACCCCTGTGAAAAGGTCTTAAGGCAACACTTGCCTCAGCTTCCTGGCCCCTAGTTTGCACCAAGGACTGAATGGTTTGTAGATTGTCGAATAGGACTGTTGAACCGAGCACCTGAGGACCCTCCTCAGTGAGTGCGAACTCTTGGTCGTCATTTACCAAAATCGTGTCTATATTGTTTTTTCACGAAATACTATCGCCGACTAACTTAACGGAAGCTAAAGAAACGTTAAAAGCGTTTGACATTTTGTTGTTGAAATAAAATGAAAAACTTTGTATTAGTCTCGCAAAAACTTTTGCAAATCCAATCGAGTTTTAGCAAATTTTTATCCTATGATCCCTAGGTCATTCAAAATTTGCAATGATACCCTAAAGGTTTAGAATGACCATCATCGTAGGGTAGACAAACCCACTCCTCCTCTAGGACGAGACTTTCTCGATCAGACCCTAATCCTAGAATAACTCTTATTCCATTAGGCGTCCAATTACCATTATTCGATCGAATTCATTAACACTTAACGAATTCTGTGAGTGTCACCCTCAATTTTTAAGTTTCCAAGCATCCGTCCAAACAATAGCCACCGAAGGGTGAACAAAGAAGGAAAACTAACCAGGAAACTGTATCCCTTTTGGGAATTCACGGTGTTCCGACTTCCATGATGAGGCCCTCCGAAGGGATTGTCTGGTCCAGGCCAAACTAGCAGGCAAATCATAGGTGTCTCACGGTGTGAATCAAAAGAAGAGACCGTGGGTCCCATTTTCATAGGTCCCGCTCCCACTCACTATAAGTACTCTCTCCATTCACGTTGATATTGACCCATACAAATGCCACCCGTAGGGGGACGCTCTCATTTGCGCCATGAGGCCGAGCATGAATCTCACGGTGCGAACTTAACGGAGATTTGTGGATGAAAAATTAAATGTATCTCATACACTTTATTTCCTCCCACTCAGCACTTTAAATAATCGGGATTGACCTAGATAAACTGGCTAAAATTTACCTAAGTCTACCAATATAACTCTTATATTGGATTAGCCTAAGTCTATAATCACATTATTAACTTAGGTCTATGTGAGTAAATTAATTAACTCTTAATTAACGGCACTCACAAGAATATAACCTAAGAATCTCCGGATCGAATTCACTCCCAGGTCGATTTCCAGGTAGGGGTGTTCCGCAAGCGTCAACTTAAATACCCCAGCCTTAGACAAAACCTTCCTTAGACAGAGTTACTTATCAGTCTCCATTCAAAGGTCATATTCGATTTCCTAATTTCTAATCTCATTAGAAATAGAAAACCTAAGTTTAATTATTCAAGTTCTAAACCATTTAAAACTAATAATTAACTTAGGTTACATGCATTTCTATGTTATAATGCTTGATCATTCATCACATGAAAAATACTTTATAACATACGTTCATCACATGAATTAAATGCATGAGCATGCTTTTAATTTAAAAATATAACACTTATATTTAAGTAAATTAAATCATGCAAACATTATATTATAACTCCTATAATATAATGCTATCATGCATACTATATATTATAACTCTTATAATATAAATATGATGCATAAAATGTTTAACCTAAGGTGGGATTTTAAATCTATATGGCATACTCTATGCACATAAAAATAATTAAATCATACATCTCATGCATAAAATAATTAAATAGCAATATTGGACCGATTTTTGGCACCCTATGGACAAAAAATTAAATTAATTAACATTAATATAACATTTATATTAATATTAATTAAAATAGTTAAATAAAATACAATTATAAATCATTTTTACAAATAAAAAAAATTTAAAAAATGAAAAAAAAAAAGGCACATGCAGCATGGACATATATGGGAGTCAGAAACCCTCAATTTGTCCAATTTGAGCCAATCGTGTGACCTATTTGACCTACAGATGACGAGCTCTAAGAATTGAGAGACTAACTCACAAACTCTTTCAATCTTGTTATTCAACATTCATTAGCTACGGTAACACTCCACTAAAGCCCGTAGCTGCACTTCCATCTCTGTAGGACAAGTTGTGTCCATGGATATAACCAATGCCCATGAGTTGACCCTTCACAGGTTGTTCGTAGTCACAGCTGGGTTAAATTACCGTTTTACCCCTATGTCTACCTCTTGCTCCTTAAGTCCCACTGTTCCTCTAATAAACAACTACGTTATATGGTCCTACCATAAACAACAACCCACTCGGGCAAGTGAGAGGGTGGGGCCCCGTTATTCAAGCCCTGAAGACAACACTTAAGGGAACAACCCTCTAGTTTCCCAAATTCGGGAAGGAGTGAATTCCTTCTTGCGTAGTCAAGTTCCCAGCTCCCCACATGGTCCTGTTCGTGAGAAGATATATTGGGCAAGTAACTGTGACCACCCTCACCGTACTAGTCAAATGACAGACCCCCGCAGACAGGAGTCCAAAACACGCTCAGGATTAAGGTCGATTCACTAATGGTCATCTACGAATTTATTAGTCCTATACTGTTAACGGTGTTACATCAGTAAGTCTAATAATTCACGGTCCGGTCTTGTATAATCTCATTGCACAGGATACCCCCACTCGCATGTCAACCACATGAATGAGTTGGATCACCTCGTTTGTATCTAATACAAAACGGGTCGCATCCATAGCGTATCCAGGATTAGGTCTCCAACCCTATCCAAATACTGTAGACCGTTCGGGTCATTAACTCGAACGTGATCCTCCCTGTGTGTCCATTACACACCGTTTAAGTTCTTAGTTCTCTCATAATAGAATGACCCTGGAGCTTAGTTTATTGGATTAAGTTTATGAAATATGCGAGACACAAAGTTCGAATAAATAACTCTTATTTATTTACAACAATGAAATATTACAAACTACACGAGATGAGGACATACATCCCAACAAACTCCCATTTGGACTAAGTTAGTAGAGTACATAATACATTTCTCAAATGTACAGTAATAAAATAAAGTAATACAATAAACTAGGGCATTGAATACCCCTTTACAATACTCCTACTTGCCCTAGTCAGGAAGCACTCGAAGACCTAGACTCTCTAGGTGACCCTCAAACACCTTAGCCGTGAGAACCTTTGTAAATGGATCAGCAACGTTGTGCTCCGAAGCTATCTGCGTGACTGTCACGTCTCTGTGGTACACAATCTCCCGTATCAGGTGATACTTATGCTCAATGTGCTTGCCCCTCTTATGACTCTGAGGTTCTCTCGAGTTGGATACTGCACCACTGTTGTCACAAAACAGCCTGATTGGCAAGTTCATATTTGGAACAACTTCCAAATCCGTCATGAACTTCCTAAGCCAAACAGCTTCTTTTGCAGCTTCACAACCCATGCATCCCTTCTTGATGCTTCGCCACACTACAGCTCCTTCATTCAGAATGAAGGTTGATCCCAAAGTGGATTTCCTAGATCGGTTGTCCAGTGATCTAATTCTTGATTGGATTGATACCTACTGACAATCCTAACTGCATAACAGATGGCGGGCCTAGTACACAGCATTGCATACATCAGGCTCCCTACAGCTGAAGTATAGGGGATTCGTCTGATATTCTCAACCGCTTGAGACATCTTAGGACATTGATCCTTATAAAGATGAACTCCATGCCTGAAAGGCAGCAAGCTCTTCTTGGAGTTCTGCATCTTATACCTAGACAACATCTTGTCAATGTAAGATGCCTGAGACATGGCTAGCATTCTGTTCTTCCGGTTCTGGACTATCTGGATACCAAGAACATACTGTGCTTCTCCCAAATCTTTCATTTGGAATTGCGAAGCCAACCATTCCTTAATGTCAGTAAGAAATCCTACCTCATTCCCAATGAGCAGGATATCATCCACATACAATATTAGAAATGTGACAATACTGTTGACGATTTTCTTGTAGACACAAGGCTCATCAACATTCTGATTAAAGTCATAAGATTTGATCGCCTCATCAAACCTTATATTCCAAGACCTCGAGGCTTGTTTCAGTCCATAAATAGACCTTTGAAGCCGACAAACCTTTTGCTCTTGGCCTTGGGAACCCCTTGGGTTGGTCCATATAGATGGTCTCGTCAAGATTTTCCTTCAGAAAGGTGGTCTTGACATTCATCTGTCATACCTCATAGTCATAATATGTGGCAATGGTCAGAAGGATTCTAATAGATTTTACCATGGCAACAAGTGAAAAGGTTTCCATAGTCAACCCCTTCAACCTGGGTAAAACCCTTTGCCACTAATCTAGCTTTGAAGGTCATCATCTTCTCATCTACGCCACGTTTACACTTGTAGATCCACTTGCAACCAATAGGTTTAACCCCATTCGGTTGGTCCACAAGCTCCCAGATGGAATTGAAGTACATCGACTCCATTTCCTGGTCCATAGCTTTAATCCATTCGTCTTTGTCAACATCTGCCATTGCCTGATCATAAGTCAATGGATCCTCACAGTCATCATCAGGAGTGACGACCTGGGTTTCAGCTAAACCCATGTAACGTTCAGGCTCCACTACGTCGAGGCATTCTCAACTCTTGAGAACGAATTTGACTAGACGAGCTAGGATCAATAACACTTGTTAACGTACTAGCCCCATCAGCAACTCTTGTTGATGAACTGTCCATTTCGTTTAACACAATCTTACTCCTTGATAAGTGATCTCTGATGTGGTCTTCCTCAAGGAACGTGGCATTTGTCAACACAAGCACCCTATTATCCTTAAGATCGTAAAACAGACCACTCCTAGTCTCTTTTGGGTAACCTACAAAGAGGCACAACTTTGAACGGGGTTCCAACTTTTTTGGGTTTGACACCAACACATGGGTCGGACATCCCCAAATTCTGAAATGTCGTAAACTGGTTTTACGACTATGCCAGAGTTTGAAAGGTGTTTCACAAACACTCTTCGACGGAACTGTGTTCAAAATGTATACCGCATTCGCCACTATGTAACCTCAAAAAGAATCAGGGAGACGAGCATAGCTCATTAGCGACCGAACCATGTCCAACAGGGTTCTATTTCTCCTCTCCGATACACCATTCTGCTGTGACATACCGGGTGCTGAGACTTGAGACGTAATTTCATGTTCTATCATATAGTCCTGAAATTCAGTTTCCATATACTCTCCACCTCGATCCGATCGAAGTGTTTTAATCGTTTTACCTAACAGGTTCTCAACCTCAGTCTTGAACTCCTCGAACTTTTCAAGAGTTTCAGACTTCCTGTGCATTAGGTAAATGTACCCATACCTTGAATAGTCATCTATAAACCATACGAAGTATTTGTAACCTCCTTGTGCTTTAATATTCATCGGACCACAGAGGTAAGAATGTATAAGCTCAAGAAGCTCTTTGGCTCTATATCCTTTTCAACTAAAAGGACGTTTGGTCATTTTGCCTTCAAGGCATGACTCACAAACCGGTAAAGAGTTTCTTCCAACTCGCTTAGAAATTCGTTCTTCACTAATCTCTCATGTTGGGATGTTAGTCCTAATCTCGTATAGTTTGTAAATTACTATTTGAAATACAATAAATAGTTATTTATTTCATCACTTTGTGTCTCGCATTTATTACAAACTTTGTCCTATAAACTAAGCTCCAGGGTCATTGAATATATGAGAGAACGAACTTGAACAGTGTGTAGTGGACACAAAGGGAGGATACGTTCGAGTTAATGACCCGAACGGTTCTCTGATGATATGGATAGGGTTGGAGACCTAATCTCGGATACGTTGTGGATGCGCTCGCTTTGTATTAAGATACAAACGAGGTGATCGACTCGTTCATGTGGTTGACATGCGAGTGGGGCATCTTGTACAATGAGATTGTACAAGACCAGATCGTGAATTATTAGACCCATCGATGTAACATCGCAAAGATGGACTAATAACTTTGTAGATGACCATTAGTGACTCGACTGCATCCCGAAAGCGTGTTGCACTGATTCCGTCTGCGCAGGGTCCGTCCCTTTGACTAGTTCGGGTGAGGGTGGTCACAGTTACTCGCCCAATATGCCTATCTTCTAAGGGACAGGACCAAGTAGGGAGCTGGGAACTTAACTACGCGAGATGGAATTCACTCGTTCCTGCCATTAGGGAAATTAGAGGGGTTGTTCCCTTAAGTGATGTCTCCAGGGCTTGGACAATGGGCGCCTACCCTCTCACTGGCATGAGAGGGTTGTTGTGTATGGTTGGACCATTGCAACGTTGTTGTTCATTAGATGAGCAGTGGGGACTTAAGGAGCAAGAAGTAGACACAGGGGTAAAACGGTAATTTGACCCAACAGTGTCTACGAACAACACGTGAAGGGTCGACTCATGGGCATTGGTTATATCAGTGGACACGTAATCTCTTACACCAACGGGGGTGCAGCTATGGGCTTTAGTGAAGTGTTACCGTAGCTAATGAAGGTTGATTAACCAGGTCAAAGAGTTTGATAGGTTAATATCGGATCATTGGAGCTCGTCACTGTAGGTCCATAAGGTCCCTCTGTTGGCTCAAACTGGATTAAAAGAAGGTTTACTGTTTTGGTGTGAATTGAAGTGTTCAAGTTCACTAAAGGGCATTTATGTCATTTATATGAGATATGAATGATATAATATATAGTTTATTGTGATTGAGATTCATAATAAACTATAGATTAGCCTAATTGTTGAATTAAGGCTAATTAGGAGAAATTAGATTGAGAGATATTAAATTGGATGTGATTCAATTTAAAAATCCACAATATTGCAAATGTGATTTGTAAAATGAGATATGAGATATCTTATAATATGTGGTTATGCAAATATGATTTGCATAACCTATAGTTGTGGTAAAATGGTAAATAGGTGGAGATTTCACCTCCACCTATTTCCATTATATAAACCCCTTTTGCAAGAAGGGTTGTGAGGAATGTTCCTCATTTTTTGGTTTTCTCACCAAAGCAACTAGAGAATTCTCTCCCAAAGCAATCTCTCTCAAAAATCTCCTCCCTAACCAAAACCTAGAATCCCACCATTCTCCTTCTTCCAAAAGAAGAACAACCGAGAAACCAAGTGGTGGTGTTCGGTCGATGTGTGTGAGAAGAGTTCAAGATCGTTGAGATCGAGGAAACCACGAAGGGTTCGTGAACAGAAAGAAAGCTTTGAAGAACGTCTTCAGCAAGTAAGTATAATAATCTTGTTGTTTTCTTTCCTTAGTATGCATGTTTAGCCTAATTCTAAGTGTTAGATAGTTTTAACGAAATTGAGTTGCACAATATCACCGTGACGATTCGATCGTCTTCTTACTGCGCTGGGAGTTTCATTCCCTTCAATTGGTATCAGAGACATTCGTTGGTTCTTGTTGTGCATTTAATTTTGTTAAAATTAGGTGGGTATTGCCTTTAATTCATGAGATGAATGTTGGTTTGCAAAAATGGTCGTTTCGTTTTTGGCACTGTTTTAGATTTTCATTTTATGTTGATTTGATCAATGTAAGGGCCCGTTGTTTTGGGCATTTTTAATGTAAATTCAGTGTGTAAGTCCGAGTCGTTCGTGGCAAGAGTTGTTGTGAAGAAATCGAAGCAGAAACGGGCGAGAGTCGACGAAGAACAGCAAGAGAAGCTTGTTGTTCTATCGACAGCGTTGAGACGTTGTTCATCGGCGTCTCAACGCTGCGCATGCGGACGTGTTGGATTTTATGTCCTAAAACTCGTAGTTTGTAATTGATAAACATTTTTTCGTGTTTCTTCTTCGATAAAATTGTTATTGAATTAGTATACCAAAATCTTGAATCCAATAAACTAAGGTCCCGAGGCTATTTAATGTAGACTTGAACTTTATGTGATGACATAAAACATGGATCAAGTTCGAGTATATAGCCTAAAATGGTCTATAGTATAGGGATAAGGTTGGGCGCCTTATACTTGGAGACACTATGGATGCGCCTACTTTGTAGTTAGTACAAACGATGTGATCCTAAATCGTTCATATAGAGATATGTAAGTGGGGGCATCCTATGCAATGAGTTTGTATAAGACTAGACCACGACTTAGTCACTTTTGCTTTATAACACCGTTTACTGTATAAAACTGACTAATTCAATTTTGATGACCTAGGTAACTCAATCTCAATCTCGAGCTAACTATGAACTCCTGTTTATTGGGATTATCCTTAGATCTGCATGGGTGAGAGCGGCTCAACGGCGTTGGCTCAATAAGCCTCCCATTTCGTGGGTAAGACCAGGATAGATAGGCTGGGACATAGGGTGCAAGACTAATTCACTCCTACCCGACTTTAGGGGATGAGTAGATAGGTTGTTCCCTTAAGTGCGACTTGGAACTAGAACAAGGGGCCCCACCCTCTCACTAGGCTGAGAGGGACTAGATTTGTTGGTTGGACCACAAATGAATTGTTCTATAGAGGTTTAGTGGGACTTAAGGAACAAGAAGTGTTCTCAGGGGTAAAACGGTATTTTGACCCAGTCGAGACCACGAACAACCTGTGAAGGATTGACTTACTGGTTACGGTTATATCAGGTGGACATAAATATATCTACAGTGAGGGGAGTGCAACTACGGGACTTTAGTGGAATGACCCGTTAGTTAACAAAGGTTGATTAATTAGGTTAAAGAGTTTGACCGATTAATCTTGGATTGTTGGAGCCCATGATCTGTAGGTTCATTAGGTTCCCCTGCTAGCTCATATGGATTAAACTTAGAACAGTATGATGGATTAATTCGAATTGTTCGAATTAGGAAAGGAGTTTTAAATTGACAAGTATATGTGATATAGCTATCGGTTTTTATGACACAATATATTCAAATGTGATTTGAATTTCAAAAATATGAATGCAGATTCATGTTCGGGAGGTCAAAATTAGTCAAGAGGGTCAAAATCGTAAAAAGTCAAAGGGTTGACTTTTTTGCTCGGGAAAAGTCAAAGTTTGACTTTGACCAAATGGAAAAGACTTTTTTACCATTGACTAGAGTTAGTGGAATTATCCAAGTTTTTCTTGGACAATCCCACTAACTTAAGTTGATTATGTGTAAACATTATAGAATGATACATAGCCCATTTTAGTTAGTGTTTTGTGAGGTGTTGCATTTTGGTGAGTCTTGGCATGCATTTGATGCATTTAATTTCTTTATAAATAGGTTTGTTTTCAAAACAAAGAGGTTTTTTTTTGCTGAATTTTGAATTTTTTCCAAAAGAAGTCTCACCAAAATACTTCTTTTCCTTTCCTCACACAAAACTTTCAACCTCCCATTCTTTCCTTTTCAATACTTCATTCACCGGGTCCCACAACCCGGTTCTGAG
Organism: Trichosanthes cucumerina; assembly: GCA_036507285.1. Taxonomy (NCBI): domain Eukaryota; kingdom Viridiplantae; phylum Streptophyta; class Magnoliopsida; order Cucurbitales; family Cucurbitaceae; genus Trichosanthes; species Trichosanthes cucumerina. Next base: position 32,512,388 of record CM071840.1, read on the forward strand.
TCCAGAGGATAGCGGGGAAGCTCTAGTGGTGGTCCGGTTGTGTTCGGTTTTTGCTTTGGCAAGGAGGAGAGAAGAAATTGAGCTACAAAGGTTGTATATTCTTTCCTTTTTTAGTTTACCGTTTTTTGTATGTTGGCATGTTAATTTCTATTAAGTTAGATGCAATTAGAGTGTCATTAGATCCTTATTCCGCTGGATATGTCTCGTGTTCCATCAGGACGGAGGCCTAGCTGCAGAGCAGCGTTGCAATGCTAGGCGTAGCGTTGCAACGCCACTGGCGTGGAGCACGCGGGACGTGACGTTGGACGCTGCAACGTTGCAACACTGCCCACGGCGTTGCAACGTTGCCAGCGTAGTGGGCAGTTGGCAAGGCCACTTCGCGAGGACATGGGCGGTTGGAGCAAAAGCTCAACGTGGGGCGTTTTTTAATTTATATTTTATTTATTTTTCATTTATAAAATGTAATATTTCATTTGTATTTTATTTATTTTATTAAATAATATTAATATAAATGTTATATTAATGTTATTTAATTAAATAACTGTTTCTAAGTGCCAAAACCTGTCCATTTTTGCTATTTAATTATTTTAATACATGAGATGTATGATTTAATTAAATTCTATGTACATAATGTATGTCATATATGAAGGGATTTTGAATTCCCGCAGCAGAAGACGTTGTGAAATGTCGTTGATCCGTTGTGTAGTTCTTATCTTAAAATTGAATCTATCTCATAGATCCTAGGCTAAACATGGAAAAAAGTAGAGAAAACAGTAAGTATAATGATACTAACCTCTTGAACAACACTTCTTCAACGTTTTCTCCTTCTCCTGTCACGATCTCTCTCGTACCAACGAACTTTTTGAACTCGATCCTCGATCCGAACAGGGAGACACCTCCAATACGTCTTCTCGGTTGTTCTCGGGAGGTTGAGGGAGAGTAGGTGGGACTCCCTTTGGTTTTGGGTGAGGCGAGAATTTTGGAGAATTGAGAGAGAATTTGAGAGAAAATTACTTGCTCTCTTTGGATGGAAATCCAAAAAATGGCAAGATCTACACCAAAGGCTTCTTGCAAAGCCTGTAAATAATGGTGAGATGTGGAGTTAACATCTCCACCAAATCACCATTTTACCACAACTATCTAATATATAAATCATATTTGCATATTATATAATATAAGGTATCTCATACCTTATTATACAAATCTCATTTGCATAAGTGTGAAATTATAAATTGAATCACATTCAATTTAATTTCTCTCAATTCAATTTCTCCCATTAGCACTAATTAATCAATTAGGCTATCATATAGTTTATTATGAATCTCATTCACATCAAACTATATATTATGTCATTTATATCTCATATAAATGACATAAATACCCAAATAATGAATTTGAACATTTCAAATTCACACCAAACTGTAAACCCTTAATTTGTCCAATTTGAGCCAACAGAGGGACCTAATGGACCTACATGTGACGAGCTCCAATGATCCGAGACTAACCTGTCAAACTCTTTGACCCGGTTATTCAACATTCATTAGCTACGGTAACACTCCACTAAAGCCTGTAGCTGCACTCTCATCACTGTAGGACAAGTTGTGTCCATCGATATAACCAATACCCATGAGTCGACCCTTCACGGGTTGTTGTTCGTAGATACCTTCTTTGGGTCAAATTACCGTTTTACCCCGTGTGTCTACCTCTTGCTCCTTAAGTCCCACTGCTCCTCTAATGAACAACTACGTTGCATGGTCCAACCATAAACAACAACCCTCTCAGGCCAATGAGAGAATCGGGCCCCGTTGTTCAAGCCCTGGAGATAGCACTTCAGGGAACAACCCCTCTAGTTTCCCTAAAATGGGAACGAGTGAATTCCTTCTTGCGTAGTCAAGTTCCCAGCTCCCCACGTGGTCCTGCCCCTGAGAAGATAGGCATATTGGGGGAGCAACAGTAGCCACCCTCACCCGTACTAGTCAAAGGACAGACCCCCGCAGACAGGAATCTGTGACACGCTCAAGATTAAGGTTGAGTCACTATTGGTCATTTACGAAGTTATTAGTCATATACCGTCAACGGTGTTACATCAGTAGGTCTAATAATTCACGGTCCAGTCTTGTACAATCTCATTGCACAGGATGCCCCCACTCGCATGTCAACCACATGAACGAGTCAGATCACCTCGTTTGTATCTAATACAAAGCGGGCCGCATCCACAGTGTATCCAGGATTAGGTCTCCAACCCTATCCATATACTGTAGACCGTTCGGGTCATTAACTCGAACGTGATTCTTCCTGTGTGTCCACTACACGCCGTTCAAGTTCTTACTTCTCTCATAATGCAATGACCCTGGAGCTTAGTTTATTGGATTAAGTTTATGAAAAATGCGAGACACAAAGTTTAAATAAATAACTCTTATTTATTACGCAATGTTGAAATAAATAACTGTTATTCATTTACAAACTTGGAATATTACAAACTACACGAGATGAGGGCATACATCCCACCATAGATTTAAAATCCCACCTTAGGTTAAACATTTTCATTCATCATTTATATTATAAGTGTTATAATATATAGCTTGCATGATAGGTTATATTATAAGAGTTATAATATAATTAAATGCATGTTTTAATTTAATTAAATATAAGTGTTATATTTTTTAGATTAAAGTATGCTCATGCATTTTAATTTCATGTGATGAATTATTATGTTATAGTATATAGTTATTCATGTGATGAATGATCAAGCACTATAACATAGAAATGCATGTAACCTAAGTTAATTATTAGTTTTAAAGTGTTTAGAACTTAAATAATTAGACTTAGGTTTTCTAGTTCTAATAAGATTAGAATTAGGAAATCAAAATGTAATCTTTGAATGGTGACTGATTAGTAACTCTATCTAAGGAAGGTTTTGTCTAAGGTCAGTATTTAAGTTGCGTTCATGAACGCCCCTACCTGGAAACCGACCTGGGAGTGAATTCGGTCCGGAGATTCTTAGATTATATTTTTCGTGAGTGTCGTTAATTAAAAGTTGATTAATTTACTTACATAAACCTAAGTAATAATGTGATTATAAACTTAGGCTAAATACCATATAAGAGTTATATTGGTAGACTTAGGTAAATTTTAGCCGGTTTATCTAGGTCAATCCCGAAAATAATAAAGTGGTAAGTGGGAGGAAATAAAGTTTATAAGATACATTTGTTTTTTCGACTACAAATCTCCGTTAAGTCTGCACCGTGAGATCCATACTCGACCTCGTGGCGCAAATGGGAGCGTCCCCCTTCGGATGGTATTTGTATGGGTCAATATCAAAGTGGATGGAGAGAGTGCTTATAGTGAATGGGAGCGGGACCTGTGAAAACGGGACCCACGGTCTCTTCTTTCGATTCACACCGTGAGACCCCTATGATTCGCCTGCTAGTTTGGCTTGGACTAGACAATTCCTTCGGAGGGCCTTGATCATGGAAGTCGAAACACCGTGAATTTCCGAAAGGTATACAGTTTTCTTGTTGGTTTTCCTTCGTGGTTCACCCTTCGGTGGCTATTGTTTGGACGGATACTTGGAAACTTAAAGATTGTGGGTGACACTCACGGGATTCGTTAGGTGTTAATGAATTCGACCAAATAATGGTAATTGGACGCCTAATGGAATAAGAGTTATTCTGGAATTAGGGTCTGGTTGAGAAAGTCTCATCCTAGAGGAGGAGTGTTTCTGTTCACCCTTCGGTGGCGGTCATTCTAAACCTTTAGGATATCATTGCAATTTTTTTAACTGACCTAGGGATCATAGGATTAAATTTTGCTAAAACTTAATTGGTTTTCAAAAGTTTATGCGAGACTCACACAAAAAATTATTTTTTGAATTTTTCAGCTTAAAAATGTCTAGCTAAATTATCGCTTTACTCGCTTCCAACAAGTTAGTGGGAGATAACTTCCAAATGTGGAAGAATAACATAAACACGATTCTTGTAACCGACAACTTCGAAGTTCAGATTTCATCGCGAGTGTACTCGATTGCGACCTCTCATCGCATCACGAAGTGTTCGTGATGCATACGATCGATGGATCAGGGCCAATGAAAAGGCCAAGGTTTATATAATTGTCAGCTTATCTGAAGTTTTGGAAAATAAGCACGAGTTGATGATCACCGCTAAGGAGATCATGGAGTCGTTGCAAGACATGTTTGGACAACAGTCCTTTCAGGTCAGGCACGATTCGCTCAAACACGTGTTCAACGCCCGAATGAAAGAAGGGGCGTTTGTCCGTGAATATGTTCTGGACATGATGACCCACTTTAATTTGGTAGAGATGAACGGAGATTTGATCGACGAGTCGAGCCAGGTCAGGTTTATTCTGGAGACTCTTCCGAAGAGTTTCCTTTAGTTTCGTAGCAATGCTGTTATGAACAAAATTAGCTACACTCTGACTACCCTCCTCAATGAGCTACAGAACTTCCAGTCCTTGATGAGGATCAGGACAGCAAAAGCTGAGGCAAATGTTGCCTACAGATCATATCACAGGGGTTCGACCTCTGGGACCAAATCTATCGCTCCTTCTCGCCCGAAAGAGAAGAAGAAAATGAAAAAGGGTAAAGCTGACTGAGTTGCCGCCCAAAAGGGCAAGAAGGTCAAGGAACTTGCAGCGAAAGGAAAGTGTTTCCACTGCAATGGGGATGGTCATTGGAAGAGAAACTGTCCCAAGTTACTTGCCAAGAGGAAGAATCAAGGTAAATATGAATAACTGGTAACTGAAACTTGTTTAGTGGAGAGTAGTGACTCTGCCTGGATTTTGGATTCGGACGCCACTAACCACGTTTGTTCTTCTTTTCAGGGAATTTATTCCTGGCAGCAGCTGCGAGAGGGTGAGGTGACTCTATGGGTTGGATCTGGAGAGATAGTCTCTGCTGCAGCGATCGGCAAAGTGAAGCTCTATTTTGGCAGGAATTACTTATTGTTAGACAATTTGTATATAGTTCCAGGGTTTACTAGAAACCTCGTTTCTATTTCCTGTCTTCTCGAACATTCAATTTTTGTAAATTTTTCTAGTAATAAAGCGTTTATTTCTAGAAATGGAAATTTCTTGTGTTCTACTTCACTTAGGTCAAATTTGTATGTTTTAAAGCCTAATTCGGTCAAAAGCGTTTTGAACACTGAATTATTTAAAACTGCAGAAACACGAATTAAAAGAGTTAAAGTTTCTCCAAAAGAAAATGACATTTTTTGCATCTAAGGTTAGGCCACATTAATCTTAATCGGATTGAGAGACTAGTGAAGAGCGGACTTCTAAGCCAGTTGGAAAAAAACTCTATACCGGTTTGTTAGTCATGCCTTGAAGGCAAAATGACCAAACGTCCTTTTAGTGGAAAACGATATAGAGCCAAAGAGCTTCTTGAGCTTATACATTATGACCTCTGTGGTTCGATAAATGTTAAATCACGAGGAGGTTACAAATATTTCGTATCTTTTATAGATGACTATTCAAGGTATGGGTACATTTACCTAATGCATAGGAAGTCTGAAACTCTTGAAAAGTTCAAGGAGTTCAAGACTGAGGTTGAGAACCTGTTAGGTAAAACGATTAAAACACTTCGATTGGATCGAGGTGGAGAGTATATGGACACTGAATCCAGGACTATATGATAGAACATGGAATTACGCCTCAACTCTCAGCACCCGGTATGCCACAGCAGAATGGTGTATCGGAGAGGAGAAATAGAACCCTGTTGGACATGGTTCGGTCGATGACGAGCTATGCTCGTCTCCCTGATTCTTTTTGAGGTTACATAGTGGAGACTGAGGTGTATATTTTGAACAACGTTCCGTCAAAGAGTGTTCGTGAAACACCTTTCGAACTTTGTAATAGACGAAAAGGCAGTTTACACCATTTCAGAATTTGGGGATGCCCACCCCATGTGTTGGTATCAAACCCGAAGAAGTTGGAACCCCGTTAAAAATTATGCCTATACGTAGGTTACTCGAAAGAGACTAGGGGTGGTCTATTTTACGATCCTAAGGAAAATAGGGTGTTTGTGTCGACAAACACCACTTTCCTTGAGGAAGACCACATCAGGGATCATTTGCCTAGGAGCAAAATCGTGTTGAACGAAATGTACAGTACGTCAGCAAGAGTTGTTGATGGAGCTAGTACGTCAACAAGTGTTGTTGATCCTAGCACTTAAAGTCAAGTTCGTTCCCAAGAGTTGGGAATGTCTCGACGTAGTGGGAGGGCTGTTAGACAGCCTGAACGTTAGATGGTCTCGTCAAGGTTGCCATTCAGAAAGGCGGTCTTGACATCCATCTACCATACCTCATAGTCATAATGTGTGGCAATGGTCAGAAGGATTCTAATATACTTTACCATGGCAACAAGTGAAAAGGTTTCTATAGTCAACCCCTTCAACCTGGGTAAAACCCTTTGCCACTAGTCTAGCTTTGAAGGTCTGCATCTTCTCATCTACGCCACATTTACGCTTGTAGATCCACTTGCAACCAATAGGTTTAACCCCATCCGGTTGGTCCACAAGCACTTAAATGGAATTGAAGTACATCGACTCCATTTCCAAGTCCATAGCTTTAATCCATTCGTCTTTGTCAACGTCTGTCATTGTCTGATCATAGGTCAATGGATCCTCGCAGTCATCATCAGGAGTGACGGCCTGGGTTTCGGCTAAACCCATGTAACGTTCAGGCTGTCTCACAGCCCTCCCACTACGTCGAGGCATTCTCAACTCTTGAGAACGGACTTGACTAGACGAGTTAGGATCAACAACACTTGTTAACGTACTAGCCCCATCAGCAACTCTTGCCGATGAACTGTCCATTTCGTTTAACACAATCTTACTCCTTGGTAAGTGATCCCTGATGTGGTCTTCCTATCGGAAAGTGGCATTTGTCAATACAAGCACCCTATTATCCTTAGGATCGTAAAACATGCCACCCCTAGTCTCTTTTGGGTAACCTACAAAGAGGCACAACTTTGAACGGGGTTCCAACTTTTTCTGGTTTGGCACCAACACATGCGTCGGGCATCCCCAAATTCTGAAATGTCATAAACTGGTTTTACGACTATGCCATAGTTTGAAAGGTGTTTCACAAACACTCTTTGACAAAGACGAATGGATTAACAAATACGTGACTATATCAGTGGACACAATAATATCTACAGTGAGGAGAGTGCAGCTACAAGTCTATCGTGGAGTGACTTGTAGTTAATGAATATTGATTAACTTGATCAAAGAGTTTGATCATTTAATCTCATATCATTGGAGCTCATGATCTGTAGGTCCATTAGATCCCTCTGTTGGCCCAATATGGTAATATTGAGGGTATAAAGTTAGGAGTGAAATTGAAGTGTTCAATTTCATACATGAGGAGTTATATCAATTATATATGATATAATTGATATAATATATAGTTTTAATGTGAATTAGATTCATATATAAACTATGTACTATAGAGAGAATAAATGAGGGGTAGGATGGTCATTTCCATCCCAATCTCTTATATATATGGTTGCATGAGATGCAACTAGGTTGAGTGTTCTTCATAGAATTACAAGCCCTCTCTTGTTGCGTTGTTGGAAGAGTTCTAAAACACACATTTCTCACAAAAACCTCACCTCTCCTAATGGGAACCCACATTCCTTCCTCACCTAGAGAACAACAGAGAAGATCTGGTGGTCGTGTCTTCATACGTTGGAGTTCTGTTGTTGAGATCGTGATCGTGGGAGAGAGAGGAGCACTCAAGAAAGGTTCTTCAAAGGTATTTTCTTCTTTGTCCATTCATTTTGCATGCTTAATCTATGTTTTATGTTCTTGAATTAATCTGTAACTAAATCAAGAGCGCGTGATTCACAATCGCTACATTGCAGGGACTTCGATTCCCTTCATGTTTGTAGTGGACGATCCGAAGTTTGTGCTAAGCGAGGAGTGTCCTCAGTGTCGAGCTCGAATGCTTCACGAAACGTTCGTGATGCATATGATTGAAGGATTAAGGCCAATGATAAGGCCAAGGTTTACATGTTGGCAAGTATGTCTTACATATTAGCCAAGAAGCATGAGGCATGATGACCACTAAGGAAATCATGGATTCGGTCAGGTATGTTTGGACAACGATCCACACAGCCCGACACAATGCCCTCAAATACATATTCAACTCGAGGATGCTAGAGGGTACATCCATTTGGGATCATGTCACGGATATGATGGTACACTTTAACATCACGAGTCGAATGGTGCTTCCATCGATGAATCGAGCCAAGTCGACTTCATTCGAAACCCTTCCGAGATAGTTTCCTACTGATTTAGAAGTAATGTTGTTATAAACAAGCTTACTTTTAATCTTACCTCCCCTTCGAATAAACTCCGGACCTTTCAATTTTTATGAAAATTCGGGGATCGAAAGGTGCAGACAAATGTTGCGGTAGGAGTTATCAGCAGAGGTTCGACTGCGGATCAAAAACAGTGGCTTCATCTTCTTCTAACCTGAGAGGGAAGAAAAAGAACATGAAGAAGGTTGGTAAAGGAAAACAAGCTGACAAAGCTGCCGCCCAGAAGGGCAAGAAAGTCACAGAAGTTGCAGACAAAGGAAAATGTTTCCACTGCAACGAAGACGGGCATTGGAAACGGAACTGTCCGAAGTACATTGCAGAAAAGAAGAAGGAAGGTAAATATGATTTACTTTGCTTAGAAGCTTGTTTAGTGGATAATGACAAAACTGCTTGGATACTTGATTCAGGCGCCACTAATCATGTTTGCTCTTCTTTTCAGGGAATTGATTCATAGCAGCAGTTACATAAAGGAGAGATAACGCTCTGCGTTGGAAATGGAGAAGTCGTCTCAACTGTAGCAATAGGCACGATGAAACTTTATTTTGGCAAGAAATATATGTTGTTAGACAATATATTAGTGATATCAGGGTTTACTAGAAACCTTATTTCAATTTCTTGCCTTATAGAACAATGTATTTCTGTTTCTTTCTCATTGAATAAAGTGTTTATTTTGAAGAAAGATGTGGAAATATGTTCAGTTTCATTAGAAAATGGGTGGTATGTTTTAAGGCCTAATTCAGTCAAAATGGTTTTGAATACTGAATTGTTTAAAACTGCGAACACACAAACTAAGAAACGTAAAATTTCTCCTAAAGAAAATGCTCACCTTTGGCATCTTAGATTGGGTCACATTAACCTCAATAGGATTGAGAGATTGGTAAAGAATGGACTTCTAAATGAGTTAGAAGAAAATGCTTTATATGTATGTGAATCCTGCCTAGAAGGCAAAATGACTAAAAGACCTTTTAGTGGAAAAGGTTATAGAGCCAAAGAACTTCTTGAGCTTATACATTCAGACCTTTCTGGTACGATGAGTGTTAAAGTCAGAGGAGGTTATGAATATTTCTTCTCCTTTATAGATGATTATTCTAGATTTGGGCATATTTACCTAATACAACATAAGTCTGAAGCACTTGCAAAGTTCAAGGAATTCAAGACTGAAGTTGAAAATCAATTAGGTAAAACAATTAAAACGCTTCGATCAGATCGAGGTGGAGAGTACATGGATTTAAAATTTCAGAACTATATGATAGAACATGGAATTACATCCCAACTCTCAGCTCCCGGTACGCCACAGCAAAACGGTGTATCGAAAAGGAGAAATAGAACTCTGTTGGAAATAGTTCGTGAAGGGATTTGGAATTCCCGCAGCGGAAGACGTTGTGAAACGTCGTTGATCCGTTGTGTAATTCTATCTTAAAATTGAATCTATCTCATAGATCCTAGGCTAAACATGCAAAGAAGAAGAAGAAAAGCGATGAAGTAAAAGTACTAACCTCTTGAAGAACTCTTCTTCAACGTTTTCTCCTTCTCAGGTCCACGATCTCTCTCGCACCAACGAACTCCTCGAATTCGATCCTCGATCCGAACAGGGAGACACCTCCAAAACGTCTTCTCGGTTGTTCTCGGGAGGTTGAGGGAGAGTGAGCGGGACTCTCTTTGGTTTTGGGTGAGGAGAGAATTTTGGAGAATTGAGAGAGGATTTGAGAGAAAATTTCTTGCTCTCTTTGGATGGAAATCCAAAAAATGGCAAGATGGAATACCAAAGGCTTCTTGCAAAGCCTTTAAATACTATTGTGTGATGGAGTTAAAACCTCCACCAAATCACAATTTTACCACAACCATATAATATACAAATCACATTTGCATATTATATAATATAAGGTATCTCATACCTTATTATACAAATCTCATTTGCATAAATGTAGAATTATAAATTGACTCACATTCAATTTAATTTCTCTCAATTCAATTTCTCCAAATAGCACTAATTAATCAATTAGGCTATACTATAATTTATTATGAATCTCATTCACATCAAACTATATATTATGTCATCTATATCTCATATAAATTACATAAATACCCAAAAAATGAATTTGAACACTTCAAATTCACACCAAACTATAAACCCTCAATTTGTCCAATTTGAGCCAACCGAGGGACCTAATGGACCTACACGTGACGAGTTCCAATGATTCGAGACTAACCTGTCAAACTCTTTGACTCGGCTATTCAACATTCATTAGCTACGGTAACACTCCACTCAAGCCCGTAGCTGCACTCTCATCATTGTAGGACAAGTTGTGTCCATCGAACCAATACCCATGAGTCGACCCTTCACAGGTTGTTCGAAGTCACAGCTGGGTCAAATTACCGTTTTACCCTGTGTCTACCTCTTGCTCCTTAAGTCCCCTTTGCTCCTCTAATGAACAACTACGTTACATGGTCCAACCATAAACAACAACCCTCTCAGGCCAATGAGAGAGTGGGGCCCCGTTGTTCAAGCCCTGGAGACAGCACTTAAGGGAACAACGCCTCTAGTTTTCCTAAGTCGGGAACGAGTGAATTCCTTCTTGCGTAGTCAAGTTCCCAGCTCCCCACGTGGTCTTGCCCCTGAGAAGATAGGCATATTGGGCGAGCAGCAACGGTGGCCCTCACCGCGTACTAATCAAAGGACGGACTTCCATGATGCAAGTCCGTGACACGCTCGAGATTAAGGTCGAGTCACTAATGGTCATCTACGAATTTATTAGCTCTATATTGTTAGCGGTGTTACATCAAGAAGTCTAATAATTCACGGCCCGATCTTGTACAACCTCATTGCAGGATGCCCCCCACTCGCATGTCAACCACATGAACGAGTTGGATCACCTCGTTTGTATCTAATACAAAGCAGGTCGCATCCACAGTGTATCCAGGATTAGGTCTCCAACCCTATCCATATATTGTAGACTGTTTGGGTCATTAACTCGAACGTGATCCTCCCTGTGTGTCCACTACACACCGTTCAAGTTCTTAGTTCTCTCATAATACAATGACCCTAGAGCTTAGTTTATTGGATTAAGTTTATGAAATATGCGAGACACAAAGTTTAAATAAATAACTCTTATTTATTACACAATGTTGAAATAAATAACTCTTATTCATTTACAACTTGGAATATTACAAACTACACGAGATGAGGACATACATCCCAACAAACTCCCACTTGGACAAAGCTAGTGGAGTACATGATACATTTCTCAAATGTACAGTAAAGTAATACAATAAACTAGGGCATTGAATACCCTTTTATAATACTCCCACTTGCCCTAGTCAGGAAGCACTCGGAGACCTAGACACTCTAGGTGACCCTCAAACACCTTAGCGGTGAGGGCCTTTGTAAATGGATCAGCAACATTGTGCTCCGAAGCTATCTGCGTGGTATCACACGTCTCGCGGTGCACAATCTCCGTGTCGTCGGTGATACTTACACTCTATATGCTTGCCCCTTTTATGACTCAGGAGGTTCTCTCGAGTTGGCTATTGAACCACTGTTGTCACAAAACAGTGTGATTGACAAGTTCATATTTGGAACAACTTCCAAATCCGTCATGAACTTCCTGAGCCAAACAGCTTCCTTTGCAGCTTCACAAGCCGCAACATATTCGGCTTCCATCGTGGAATCGATGCATCCTCGCTTGATGCTTCGCCACACTCTGACTCCTCCATTCAGAATGAAGGTCGACCCCAACGTGGGTTTCCTAGAATCCTTATCGGTCTGAAAGTCAGAATCTGTGTATCCCGTAAGGATCAAATCCCCACTTCCATACACAAGGTTGCAGTTCCTCGTTCTCCTAAGATACTTGTGGATTGCCTTTACGGCTGTCCAGTGATCTAATTCTTGATTGGATTGATACCTACTGACAATCCCAAGCGCATAAATGAGATGTCGGGCCTAGTACACAACATGGCATACATCAAAGCTCTACTGGTGAAGCATAGGGATTCGTCTCATATCCTCAACCCTCTGAGGCGTCTTAGGACATTGATCCTTAGACAGGTGAACCTCATGCCTGAAAGGCAGCAAGCCCTTCTTGGAGTTCTGCATCTTATATCTAGACAACATCTTGTCAATATAAGACACTTGAGACATGGCTAGCGTTCTATTCTTCTGGGACAATCTGGATACCTAGAACATATTGTGCCTCTCCTAAATCTTTCATTTGGAATTGCGAAGCCAGCCATTCCTTAATGTCAGTAAGAAATCATACCTCATTCCCAATGAGAAGGATATCATCCACATACAATATAGAAATGCGACAGTATTGTTAACGATTTTCTTGTAGACACAAGGCTCGTCAACATTTTGATCAAAGCCATAAGATTAGATCGCCTCATCAAACCTTATATTCCAAGACCTCGAGGCTTGTTTGATCCATAAATAGACCTTTTAAGCCAAGCAAACTCTCTTTGTTCTCGGCCTTGGGCAATGAACCCCTGGGGTGGTCCATGTAGATGATCTCGTCAAGGTTGCCATTCAGAAAGGCGGTCTTGACATCCATCTGCCATACCTCATAGTCATAATATGCGGTAATGGCCAGAAGGATTCTAATCGACTTTACCATGGCAACAGGTGAAAAGGTTTCCTCATAGTCAACCCCTTCCACCTGGGTAAAACCCTTTGCCACTAGTCGAGCTTTGAAGGTCTGCATCTTCCCATCTACACCACGTTTACGCTTGTAGATCCACTTGCAACCATCCGGTTGGTCCACAAGCTCCTAGACGGAATTGAAGTACATCGACTCCATTTCCTGGTCCATAGCTTTAATCCATTCATCTTTGTCAACATCCGTCATTGCACGATCATAGGTCAATGGATCCTCATGATCATCATCGGGGTGACGACTTGGGTTTCGGCTAAACCCATGTAACGTTGAGTTGTCTCACACCCTCCCACTACGTCGAGGCATTCCCAACTCTTGGGAGCGGACTTGACTAGACGAGCTAGGATCAACAACACTTGTTGACGTACTAGCACCATCAACAACTCTTGTTGATGTCATCGCCCATTTCATTTAACACAATCTTACTCCTTGGTAAGTGATCCACGATGTGGTCTTCCTCAAGGAATGTGGCGTTTGTCGACACACAAGCACCCTATTATCCTTAGGATCATAAAAGTAACCACCTCTAATCTCTTTTGGGTAACCTACAAAGAGGCACAACTTTGAACGGGGTTCCAGCTTCTTCGGGTTTTACACCAACACATGGGTCGGGCATCCCCAAATTTTGAAATGATGTAAACTTGTTTTACGACCATGCCAGAGTTCGAAAGGTGTTTCACAAACACTTTCGACGGAACGATGTTCAAAATGTAAACCGCAGTCTCCACTGCGTAAACCCAAAAGGAATCAAGGAGATGAGCATAGCTCATCATCAACCGAACCATGTCCAACAAGGTTCTATTTCTCCTCTTCGATACACCATTCTGCTATGGCATACCAGGTGGTGAGAGTTGGGACGTAATTCCATGTTCTATCATATAATCCTGGAATTTAGTGTCCATATACTCTCCACCTCGATCCGATCGAAGTGTTTTTATCGTTTTACCTAACAGGTTCTCAACCTCAGTCTTGAACTCCTTGAACTTTTCAAGAGTTTCAGACTTCCTATGCATTAAGTAAATGTACCCATACCTTGAATAGTCATCTATAAAAGATATGAAATATTTGTAACCTCCTCGTGATTTAACATTCATCGAACCACAGAGGTCTCGTTTTCCACTAAAATGACGTTTGGTCCTTTTGCCTTCAAGGCATGACTCACAAACCGGTATAGAGTTTTCTTCCAACTGGCTTAGAAGTCCGCTCTTCACTAGACTCTCATGTTGGGATGTTTGTCCTAATCTCATATTTATTAAGGTCGAGTCACTAATGGTCATCTACGAATTTATTAGTCTTATACTGTTAACGGTGTTACATCAGTAAGTCTAATAATTCACGGTCCGGTCTTGTACAATCTCATTGCACATGATGCCCCCACTCGCATGTCAACCACATGAACGAGTTGGATCACCTCGTTTGTATCTAATACAAAGCGGGTCGCATCCACAGTGTATCCAGGATAGGTCTCCAACCCTATCCATATACTGTAGACCGTTCGGGTCATTAACTCGAACGTGATCCTCCTTGTGTGTCCACTACACACCGTTCAAGTTCTTAGTTCTCTCATAATACAATGACCTTGGAGCTTAGTTTATTGGATTAAGTTTATGAAATATGCGAGACACAAAGTTCGAATAAATAACTCTTATTTATTTACAACAATGAAATATTACAAACTACACGAGATGAGGACATACATCCCAACAATCCTTTCACTGGCCCGAGAGGGACATTGTTTATGGTTGGACCATACAACAAAGTTGTTCATTAGAGGAACAGTGTGACTTAAGGAACAAGAAGTAGACACAGGGGTAAAATAGTAATTGGACCCATTAGTGGCTACGAACAACCTGTGAAGGGACAACTCGCGGGGATCTGTTATATCGATGGACACAACTTGTCCTACAGTGGTGGGAGTTCAGCTACGGGCTTTAGTGGAGTCTTACCGTAGCTAATGAATAGCGATTAACCGGATCAAAGAGTTTGATTGGTTAATCTCATATCATTGGAGCTCATCAAGTGTAGGTCCATTAGGTCTCTCGATTGGCTCAATTGGGCAAATTGGGAGCTTGCAGTTTGGAGTGGATTTGAAGTGTTCAAATTCATTAAATGGGTAGTTATGTCAATTATATGTGATATAGTTGACATAATATATAGTTTGATGTGAATTAGATTCATAATAAACTATAGAATAGCCTAATTGATTAATTAGTGCTAAATTGGAGAAATTGAATTGAGAGAAATTAAATTGAATGTGATTCAATTTATTCCAATGCAAATAGGATTTGTATGATAAGGTATGAGATACCTTATATTATGTGATATGCAAATATGATTTACATATCATATGGTTGTGGTAAAATGGTGAATTGGTGGAGATTTTAACTCCACCACTCATCATTTTAAATAAGTGCTTTGTGAAGCACTTGGGGAATAAGGGGTTCTCATTTTTTTTTGGAATTCCATTCAAAGAACACACCAAAACTCTCTCTAGCCTCTTTCAATTCTCTAAATCTTTTCTCCATCCCAAATTCCAAAGTGAGTTCCACAACTCTCCCTCAACCTCCCGAGAACAATTGAGAAGAGCTTCTGGAAATGTCTTCATTCGTGGGGTTCGTTGGATCGAGAGAGACCGAGAAGGTGATGGGGATCTGATCCCCTTGAGCAGCAGAAACGTGTTTTATGGATCGATTTCTTGATTGTTTTGGTTTAATACAAATACCAGTACAATGGATAATAATACAGAGAATAAGCAATAATTCTTATCTAATTAGAGCATGGAACTAAAACATGCAAACATGTTGTGTAAAAATAATTAAACTAAAAGAAATTGAAAATTACCTTTGTAGTTTTTCAACAGCAACTCCTTGCTCCAAGAAAATAGCAACACAGCAACAAAGAGAAACTCCTCTATTCTTTCTTCTCCACAGGGACAACACCACGAGGAAAACCTTCTATACTCTGAGTTCTTTTGATCAACCTTGGTGGGAAGGTTTTCCAACTTTTGGAGAGGAAATGAATATTTTAGAGAGAGGGAATTTGAGAGCAACTCCACAAATTGCCAAAATGGAAAATGATCGATCAGTTCCTCATTGATCCACTCTCCCTATTAATCTGTCGATAGGGAGAGAAAGAGGGGTAATGGGAATGTGTCATCCTGACACGTTCCCTTAATTAATTTAATAATAATATAAATTAATTAATTTAATTAATAATTAAATCATATTGAATTATAAATTAGTTTTAATTTTAATTAAATCACATTTAACCAAAATTAAATTAAATATCATATATTTAATTATGATTAAATCATATTTAATGAATGTTTCCCTCTAACCTATAGTTTAAATGCACATCTAATGACATTAAATTTTAACCTATAGTTTTTCAAATATGAATCTCATTCACATTTAAAATAATATTTGAACTCTTTCAAATATTTAATTCTCTCACATAATTTAATATGAATCATATTCACATTAAATTTATAATATAAAGTTTCAAAACTTTATATTATAATGTATCGATATACATTAATTTTATTCCCTAAATGAATTTGAACATTTCAAATCTAAATGATCTAAGAACCCTTTACGAGCTAGAAGGTGGACCTAATGGACCTCTGGATCGTAAGCTCCAACGATCACGAGATTACTCTGTTAATCTCATTAACCTCCTAATCAACATTCGTTAAGCTCGGGAACACTCCACTAAAGTCCCGCAGCTGCACTCTTCTCACTGCAGATATATTTCTGTGTCCACGGAAATTGACCAATAACAGCAAGTCAATCCTCCACGAATGTTCGTAACATCAATTGGGTCAAATTACCGTTTTACCCCCTGGGTCACATCTTGCACCTTAAGTGAACAATTTGTTTGTGGTCCTACCAACAAACAGAAGTCCCTCTCGGGCCATTGAGAGGGTCGGACCCTTTGTTTAAGTCCCAGAGACACCACTTAAGAGAACATTCATCTACTTACCCTAGTAGGCGGGAAGGAGTGAATTTCATCTTATTAAGTTAAGTCCCCAGCCGCTCACTCGGTCTTGTCCCCAAGAAGGTAGGCATATTGAGTCGGCGAATCTGATCACTCTCACTCATACTAGTCAAAGGACAATCCCTCGCAAACAGGAATTCGTAACCTGCTCATGATTGAGATCAAGTTGCCTAGGTCATCCTAGTGAAATAGAAACCTAGCTAGTCAACAGAGTTACATCTAGTGGTTACTATTTTGTGGTCCGATCTTATGTAATCTTATTACATAGGATATCCCCACTCACTTGTCATCTACACGAACACGTTAGGATCACAGTGTTTGTATCATATACAAAGTGGGTCACATCCATAGTGTTACCAGGGTAAGGTACCCAAACCTTATCCCCTTACTATAGACCCTTTAGGTTATATCTCGAACCGAGATCCTTTATGTACACTACATTCAGTTCAAGAGACATTCTACAGCCTTGGATGTTTAGTTTACTGGATTTATAGTTAAAACAAGGGCAATATCGTAAATAACGAACAATAACTCTTTATTGAAATAATAACTCTTTATTATAATAATTAGAACAAAATTACAAACTACGAGTTTTAGGGCACAAACCCCAACAGAAAGAACTGCAAGAAGTTGTCTACAAGAGGTTAGTAAAATGTTTACTTTCTGTATTCCTTCTCAAATCAGCATACTTAACTTAGATTTTATGAGATAAATTCTGTTTTTTAAGAAATTACACACACAACGAATCAACGACGTTTCACAATGTATTCTGCTGCGGGAAATCGATTCCCTACAAATGAATGTTGATTAACCGAGTCAAAGAGTTTGATCGGTTAATCTCGTATCATTGGAGCTCGTCATCTGTAGGTCGATTAGGTCCCTCGATTTGCTCAAATTAGACTAGATGGTTTACGGTTTAGAGTGGATTTGAAGTGTTCAAATTCATTAAAAGAGTATTTATGTCATTTATATGTGATATGATGGACATAATATATAGTTTAATGTGAATGAGATTTATAATAAATTATATTGTAGCCTAATTATTTAATTAGGGCTAATTTGAAAAATTTGTATTGAGATAAATTAAATTGAATATGATTCAATTTAAAATTACACAATTATGCCAATGTGATTTGTATAATAAGGTATGAGATACCTTATATTATGTGATATGCAAATTTCATATAGTTATGGTATTTTGATGAATTGGTGGAGATTACTCACCAAAAAAACAAAATTCTCATTTTTTGAAATTGCATCCACCGCATACCATTATAAATAGGTGGAATGTGAGACATTCCATAAGGTTTGTTCTCATTTTTTGAAATTGCATCCAAAGGAAAAACAAAATTCTCTCAACTCTCTCTCAAATCTCTCTACACATTCTCCAAAACCCAAATTCCAAAGGGAGCCCCACAACTCTCCCTCATCCTCTCGAGAACGCCCAAGAAGATCAAGTGGAAGTGTCCCCTTGACTCTGTTCGTGGTACGAGTTCGAGAGTTCGTTGGATCAAGAGAGATCGTGACCGAGGAGGAAACCCGAAGAAGTTTTCTTCAAGAGGTTAGTATGTTTATACTTTCAATTTTGAGAAAATTAAAACGACGATTCACATTGCGTCCGCTGTGGAAAATCTATTTAATTCAATATAAAGAAAATTGTGTAGGAAATTCAAATCAAGTCACTTACCAATACAATCTCTCACCATTGCACTAACTTTTATACATGTTAAATGGAACAACTCAACCGAAATTAACATGTACTTTTTTTAAGGCTTGAGATTCAAATCCCTATATAAAAAAATAATAAATTTACACATGATACTAAAATAATAGCAATTGCTCGAAATGACTTTGACACTGGACAACGCACATTATTACTTGGCCATGTCAAGCCAATAAGCTTCCCTGGCCTAGATAAGAAATCACTAAAAGCAAGATCAAATAATAATAAGTTAAAAGATCAATAAATCAGCCAATGAAGTACACAATTTCTTTTATATCAATGAGTGTCAGGCCCAACTTACGCGAATATGAATCATCGATGGCCACCCTGGAGTCCACAAAATTAACTAACAAAATTCTTAAAATCAAACGTCAAAAACCAACGTAAATAAAAGGTCTCATTCAAACATAAAACTGCTAACGGATAACTACAAATCTTCAATAGGAATTACTCGACTAATCAAAACTTTCAAATTTTTACATTAAAATTGAGCAATACAACACGTTTTAGGTCAATAATAATAATCAGATAACAAAAACTGTGATCTTGATGAGCATATATAAATTAATCTTAATAAATCAATATGATCTCAATTATCAACTACAAAATCTTGAGCACCAACGATGTTGATACGGATGCCACAGGAGAGCAATGGATGATGAATCCTAATCCTCTTCCATCGGAACTAGTGGAATATTGAACCTGTCTTCTTCCACAGGTTTAGTCACAGGAGCTGGAGGTAAAAGCTAGTCAAGGAACAAACTCCTTTAACATCACATCAATTAATCCAAAACCCAAACAAAAAGGAACCACTATAATCAAACACAGCATACATCAACTCCATCCTATGGTTTTAAAAGTTTCAATTTAATCTATATAACTTGGTTTTAGTTTCAATTTGGTCCTATAGTAGTTCGTTTTAAACCTCTAAAACATTTCAAAACCATCGTTTACTCACCAAAAAAAATCAACTCAGTTTTCCCCATTATTCACCAACCCTAGCACTAAACTTAAATACAGTCAACCAAATAGAGATCATCAGCTTTGATACGTACATTAAAAAAAATGTCAAATAATAATATGGTTTTTACACGGGTGATTTGTGAAATTTGACTAAACTATAGGGATCATCATATTGAAACTTTCAGAAACACATGGATCAAAATGAAAATTCTAAGCTGTCGGGACCTAATTCATAATATGCCTAAAGGGACCAAATTCATACTTTAGCCTAATTTATGATACAATTTTGTTGGCCAACAAAAATCATAGCATAAAAAACATACACATTAGATAAATCTCCTGCCTGCAGAAAGATATTTAACAATAATGGTACGAGATTTTACTATGTTCAAGGATATTTGTAGTGTCCTTCTCACCACGACTGCGGCTATTATTTAGTTCCCTCATAATTTCTGGAGTAACCTACATTCCAAAGGGCACATTATAAGGTAATTTGATACCATACTGGAAAGTAATATCAAGATTCGTGAAGCTACATATCAAAAGAATTCAGTCTTACATCTTTGTGCCTGTGACTTTGAAGAAGAATTCTAATGTTTGTTTTATCTTCCTTCCGCAGTTCATTTTTATACCTGCATGAGATGTACGCAAAACTAAAAATGTAGTCTCAAGTGACACCACAATATTCTAAAGAGGCATTCATAACACATAACAAACTATTGACGTAAATCTATACACAAACTCTATAAATATTGATGTATTTGTGATATACTTATCTATGTTACAACTAAATATAAGCCATTATGTCCAAAAAGAATGAAACCTAGCACATTAAACGGGCAAAGAGAACAAGAAAAATAAAATTTGCTAACCTCTGCACGAATGCAAGCAGTGACTGGTGCCATATTACAGGCATTACTCGCGTCTCTTCTAGAAACCTAATAAAATGTGCAACGACTGCATCAACTACCCGGTATGGCAATGCATATTTCTTCTCCAAGATAAGCTTAATAAAATAACTGCCATAATCGAAGGAAGCCACAGGTTAGGTACTGCGCAAAGAAATTTTATCACACTAGTTCTAGAACATCTGTTATTTTGTTGGCTTCTCACTTCCCGCATACAGAGCAAGTTCACACACAGAAAACCATGTCAAAAACAATAGCTAAACAATTATAAGCTATATCGCACAAATTTACAAAAAAAAAAAAAAAAGATTAATTTCCTCAGTAACCCAAAATCGGTATCTTTAAAGGCTCAAGGCGCACTAAAAGGCGCTGGCTTTTTTTATAAGACCACTATATAAAAAGCATAAAAATATAAATATATATGTATATATACATGTAGCAATGCCTTGAATTGTGGACAAGTTTATATTCTCAGCCGCATCGAATGGCCAAGTATGGGGTCTCGCTGACCTAAAAATTAAAAAAAAATAAAAAAAAAAGATAGGTATGCGCCCGAGGGGTTTTTTTAAAACACTTCCCAGAATGTACAAAAATATTGGCAAAGATACAGCACTTCTCCCAATCTAAAAACAGGAGATTACCACCAACCTTCCCCCCTCCCCTAAACAACCACCAAAGAAAAAATCCCAGACACAGATATGGACTTGGCCAATAAATCTAATGACAAGATATTGTGGATTGTTTAAAGACAATATTGTCAGTTGCGAACAACTAAGAAAATGTCGTCCTGGTTTTCATTGTTGGTAACGAAGTACAAACTAGAAAAGAGGGATGGATATTAAACCAAGATGGATTGCCTTCCAACTGATTACTCTACAAATTGGACTATCATTCTGGAATTAGCTATTCCTCTTTTTAATATAGTCAAAACAATAAGTTGGGAGAAAAAATATTATTAGGACTACACACTGAATGTATTCTAAAATGATGGGTTGAATTCTCCCTACTTTTAAGATTTTGGCGGAAGCTATTTTTTTTTGAGGGGGTAAGAAACAATTTCATTGATGTATGAAAGTACAGAAGAGGGAAAACACAATTTCATTGGGGGGAGCTATTTCTGTCCTGTTCTTTGCATTTTGCACATGAGCCCAACTTTACTACCAAGATTTATTATCTTCAAAAGTTTGTGCAAAAAAACTCTCTTCGACTAAGAACTGCTAAAAAATGACAAGAACACACTATCACTTATTTATTTCTATTCTATGCTAATTATTTTATTTTATGATAAGAACACTCTTTCATCAAGAAGTGCATGTGACAACACTAAGTCGTACAAAAATATAGGCTAAGACAACCAAGGAAGCAACAAGGAATTACCAAAGCAGTTCCAATTATTAAGAAAGAAAAAAGTGATGACAGAAAAGCACTTAGAAACAAAACTCCATTTGAAGTGAATCACATTCTAAGTAAGCCTCTTTCCAAGGAAAGAAAAACTATAACAAAACATCGCACCAAAAAGAGATTAAAGAGACGGAGAAAAAACAGACTTAAAGAGCGTCACCGCCAATGATCCTCCCAAACATGAATAGTGGAGTCCTCCCCAACCGAAAGGCCTATTATTAGAAATAACTAAAGAAGAAAATAGTGAAAGGGTTAGTGTTGCGAGTGTTAATAGGAATTCATTGGAGATGTTATTAGGGTATTAGTAGTTAGTCGCATAATTGCAATTACTTGGTAAGTTGATTAGAGTGGATGGCATATATATAGAGGGAGTTGGGGGTTTGGGAGGGTAGACATAATTTTGGATATTAGACCATGGTGGATTATGGTGGATTTTGGGAGAGATTGCCAATTCAAAATACTATTGTTATATTGTAACTTTTCTTTCATATTGCAATATAGTTACATTGTAATTTTCTTATAAATGAGATCCTAACAATCTGGTATCAGAGCACCAATTATGGTCATGGGTATTTACAATCTCAACTAAATGAGAGGTTGTATCCTAAATTGAGATGTATTACAGAAGAGTAGGACATTCCATATAAATCTTTTAGACCCTCCCACAGGTGGTCCTCTCCAATCCTCCATTTTTTTGATCGACAAGTAGGGTTCATTTTCAATTCCTTTCATGCATGTATTTTTTTAATGATATCGTTTTCTAAGATAGAACATGTCAGGGGCAGGGAGAAGGCTTCTTCTGCTTAACAACTGGAGATGTATTGAATCGAATTGCTATAAGACAACCCTTGTGGATGTTTCGAAGAATGATTCTAGAATTCGATGGAATCCAAGATATTAATAATTGGTTTACGTTAGGGAAGAAACACATGTATATGTTATATTAGATATTAACTAGCCATACAGGAACTTAAGATATATCTAATTCACCCTACTACTGTGAATTTAGATAGCGCTAACAATGGAGTCCTTATGTTTCGTCTGTAATGTAATTTGGAATTGAATTTGGAATCAAATATTGGATGAAGAGAGATTAAATCAAGAAAAAGAACGAAGAATTCAAAGAATGCATTAGAAAAGATAAAGAAATCGAAGAACAAAAGTTGTATGGATCACAAAAACTACGTGGATGGAAAGGAACTAAAAAAGAGAGATTGAAGTAGTTCGGATGATTCAATAAAATATATTTAAAGTAACATATACACGAGTTTAAAAGATGCATAAAGTCACATGCATCAAGTTTAAAATATATTTTAACAGCATCCAAGTAAAAGTACATTCTATGAACTCCATTATTTTTTTTATTTTTTTTTTTGAAAAAAACACTATTCCGCTAGACAAATGAAGAATTATCATAAGAGAAGGCCCTAAAAAGAGGCCCTGCCAACAAAAAGGGACCACCAAAAACGAGAAGAGATTTTATTATTATAATTAAAATTAAAATAAAAAGAGGAAACTTTTGAAATAAATTACAGGTAGAATGTATAACGTCTTATCAACTTACTGTGCAAGAATACATAACAGAAAAGTGCACCACAAACTAACAAAACTTCAGAGTTCATTGACTTGTCCACAATACTCGCAAAACAAAACTCAAATTTCACCACTTCATGAGAATAAAACAAACACATGCAGTTATGCACAACTCCACTAGTAGGGGTGAGCATCGGTCGGTCAGGGTCGGTTTTCGACCCCAACCGACCCCCGAACCGACCAAGGGCGGTCGGTTTGGTCGGTTTATATATATATATATTTAAATATTTATTTAATTAATTATTTAATAATTTATAATTATTATTTTATTATTATTTAATAATTTTTAATTATTATTTAATTATTTTGAGAAATTTTTTAGTTTTTTTATTTTTTTTATTTTTTTTTATTTTCGGTCGGTTCGGTCGGTTTGGGGCTGACCGACCCCGACCGAAACCTTCACAAAACCGACAGACCGCCCTCGGTTCGGTCGGTTTCGATTGTTCGTGTCGGTTTTCGGTGTTTTTTTGCTCACCCCTATCCACTAGCATGAGTTCATAATTAATCTTATCAAGCCACAATATTTCATATCTGCAACTTTCAACTAGTGAGAATAAACAAACACATGCAATTTTGCACAACACCACTAGCGTGAGTTCACAATTAATACCTTGTTGTGCCACAATATTCCATCTCTGCTAGCTTGAATAATGCAACACTGCAAAGGCAAGACAAATCCAATATCATCAATTAAACAACTCGCAAAAAGGCGCTTCATGTTTTTGTGTGTACCTGATCTCAAGAAAGAAATTCTAAAAATAACATAAAAAGTGATACAAAAGTGATTAACTTGCCTTGAATGAAGCACAGGAATCGTAACCTTTTCAATTATGCTCCCAATGATCACAGCCTCCCTCAGACTACAAGTGCCGGACTGTTGAAAGAAAGAACCAAGGTTTCTTTAGAGCACCTTAAATTTCAACTAGAAATAAAAGTAAGATCTCTACATATTGCTGAGGTATCACTTTCTATACACAGAGCAGAATAAAGGTAAAAAGGAGAAATCAATAGGAGTTGAAGACTATAGACCCATAAGTTCAGTGATCAGTGTGTACAAAATAAAAGCAAAAGTAATGACCGAAAGATTAAAAATGGTGTCACCAGCTACAATTTCGGAAAATGTTTTTATCAAAGGAAGACAAACTCATTGACCTGATATTTTGTGGCCAATGAAGCAGTCGAAGATTATAGAATTAGAAGAATGAAAGGATGGACACTCAATTTAGATCTAGAAAAAACCTCTGAATCTCTAATAGAATGGAATGGGAATTTTTTATCGAAATATGGAAATTAAAAAGGTTGGGGATAGATGGATAAAATTGATCAAAGGGTGCGTATATGGTACAAAATTTTCCATCTTCCTCAATGGGAGACCAAGAGGAAGAATAAAGCTTCATGAGAATTAAGGCAAGGGGATCCATGATCTCCCTTTCTTTTTTTCTTTTCTTTTTTTTTTTTGATAAAAGTCTCCCTTCCTATTTTAACTAATTCCATAATTTGTATTGAGCAGGATGCTAAAAAATGACCTATCCCACGGTGATATTCAAGGTTTCTTGGTGAGAAATGGTGTGGTTCAAGTATCCCATCTCCAATTTGTAGATGATACAATGATTTTTTGCAGTGATAAAGAGGAAATTATCGCAAATTTAAGGTATATACTAAGAAAAACTTTAAATACCTATGAGGTTAGGGATAAAATGGGGAAAATCCCTATATTCCCTATGAGGAAACCCAGGGAGTTATACCTCCCTTCTAATAACAAAAACTTTTCAAATAAGACTATTGTTAATCCTCATTCCTAGTTATCCTTTTTTATCAATTTACTAGAGCCCAAAACCTCAGAAGACTTTTAAAGTTCATGGCCACTAGCCACATCTAATAGAGTGAGAGCATCTACCATATTGGTTGATTCACACCTTCCCATGATAAAATTTACTATCTTAAATAAGCTACCTTAGAATGAAATTTTTTTTTTGGATAAGAAACCAAGCTTTCATTGAGAAAAAATGAAAGAATACAATAGCATACAAAAAAAGAAATCCCACAAAAAAGGGGCTCACAGCAAAGGCCTCCACCCCAACAAAATAAAGTGTAAAGGATAATTACAAAAGGTCTGGGCAACCGAGGCCCAAAGAGAAACATAGAATCTAATAAGTGACCAGACGTCAATTGGTGAGCGCTTTAGCCCTCAAAAGATTCTATTTTTTTTAGTACATCAACAATTGGGGGTGAGGGGATTCGAACCCGCGGTCATGAGTCATACTTGATGCCAGTAGAACTACGCTCTTGTTGGCCTCGAAAGATTCTATTATTTCTCTCACCCCAAAGCCCCCAGAGAATAGCACAAAACTCGGCGTGCCACAAAAACAAACCCTAATTAACAAAACCCAAATTCATGAAGAAATGTAAATGGACATAAGATGTCATGGTTAAAAATTACATACCTCACAAAGAGGAATCAGAATTCCTTTGAAGAAGGCAGAGGGTTTGTACAGGGACTTTTTCAATGCTTGATACAAGGCAAAGTGTAACCGCTTATTCTTTTGAATGTCTTTCCTTACTGCTGGAAGCAAAACCAGTTTATAGAATCTCTCCACCTTCTTTACTCCCAAATTGGATGCAAAAATTCTTGTGGCTTGAAACATTGCATTCGGGGACCAATTTTCAGGCTCAGTTAAATATAAAACTTCCTCCCAAAGCGGCATGGAAGGGATGCGCTTAAAAGCTTTGGGTACTTTTCCAGCCATATATTTGTTGAGCGATTTCCCCACTCTGCATAAAGTATTTTAATTCAGTTCAATAATACATCCCAACTCTCTTTTCAAATAACATCAACATAGTTGACAGATTTTATACCCTTTGTATAAGTCTATTACTGAGGTGTCTAATTTTGGCAGAGGCTGTGCATCTGCATTCGCAAAGATCAATGGCAAAGAAATCACAACATGAATCAACTGTTATAAAACGGATAATCAAAATGAAACTTGCTTAAACACTAGGCATGTTTGGGGCACATATAATAATAACCTATACTCTGCGCCCAGAATAATATTTATGATTACACATATTATAATAACTCAGAGACTATTATAACCCTACTATTATAACCCACACCCTCAAACAACCCCTAAAACATATCTAGACCTGAAGAGACGATAGCATCGTTTTCTTTGATTTTCCTAACAATAAGGTCAGCAAGAGTATGTTGTGGCCCTGCATCCTTCGACAAAAAGGCTTCCATTAGTCGCTCATCTTCCTCAGCAATGTCCTCCTGATACAATAGATAATTTGGAGAGAAAAGAATCGGTTGAAATCCCATATAGCCAAAGACCTAAAGCACATTATATCAAATTCCTATATATGGCGATGCTACGATACCTCCTCATATGTACCAATTTGAGTTTGAGTTTCAGAGAATCCAGTAAAATCATCAATGTCGTCCTCATCGTCCTTGGGAAGCTCTTCATCGGGAAGCTCAAAGAAAGGGTTGGCGTTAAGTTGGTTTCTAGCTTCAATTTCATTCTCTTTCTGCTGAATACGAGCTTCTCTAAATATCTTGGAGCTCATTCCGGAGGATAAAAGCGTCTCATCCTCCTGATGATGGCGTTTTCTTGCTTTGGAACGTTGCTTGTTGGACACCGCGTTGTCATCTTCCGTGAGAAAAGGCTGTGGGTTTCGCAGCCTATCCCTATTCCTCTTATTCGGCGCCATTGGCGAATAAGACTGAAAACAAAGTTAAAGAACAAGTAATATGAAATCTAATTCTGCTCTGAGAGAAAGAGAATTATGACCTTCAACTATAAAGGTTTCTACGACTAAAACTAAGGGGAGAGAAGCAGCGGTTGCTACGGCGGCAACGGTGACGGCGACGGGGAGAGCTGTTAAAAGGGAGGAGAGCCGGCGAGAAAGTGAGAGGAAGAAGAAAGGGTTTAGGTATTTCTAGTTAGGGTTTATTTTGTCTCTTTATTTCTTTTCTTTTTTTTTTTCATGGAGACGGCTCAATTGTTGGGAGGATTTTTTTTTTTAATATTGAAAGTTTGGGGATATTTGTACGGAAGACCCCTTTTTATTATCATTAATGTTGAATGATCTGGCGCTCAGAAATAATGAAAACTGACCTATTCTGACGTGACAACGTGCGCAAAATTACGTCGATAGGTAGCTTCTCGCAGGAACGTGCACGCCTTCTCGAAGGAACGCGCACGCCTTCTCGAAGGAACGCTCACGCTTACTCGCAGGAACGCTCACGCGTTCTCGAAGGAACGCTCACGCTCACGTGAACGGTGACTCGCTCATGCATACATACAATAACGCTCACGTTGTTCGTTCACGGTTACCTTCAGAAACGCTGAGAAATACGCGTTGTACGATAAGACACTGTATGAAATGACATGCCAATTTATTAGCCGAATACTCTGACAAAAGAATGATGATAATAAAATTGTAAAATAATATAATACGTACAAAACTCCATTGTGTGTTAGATAATTACTACTATTCTTCCCCTTAAGCTTAAGATACGTGTTCTATACTCTTCTCTCATTCTTCTTCGTCGAAGCCTTCTCGTAAAACCCTACATTGGTGCAGTCTCTCGTTCGTAATAGGTACGTTACAATGTTAATGGGTGCATACTTTATTCCCTTATACGTTTCAGTCGGAATGAAAACATCCATAGGATCACACCGTTGTTTTCGAAAAATTTAGTTGTAAAAAACAGTAAATGAAAGTGTTTGAAGCATTGAGTGGTGACATTGTTAGTTACGTGCGGAGGTTATTATGGGGTTACTGAACGTTATAGCGAGAGCGTGAAGCGAGAAGTAGTAACAAATAGTAAACGCGTGAGCGAAAGTGAGTGAGCTAGTGTCTTTGCGAGAGCGAGACGACGCGTGCGTTCTACGAGAGCGATAGTGACACCCAATTTCCAGTATATCTAGGTTCATTCTTGTCGTTTATTAATGTCGTTGACACTGAATTACCGTATATTCCAACTTATTTTATTGCAGGATGGAGAAGAAATCTTTATTCATAAGATATGGTGGATGTTGGGATGAAATTCAAAATTGTTACATTGGAGGTTGCCTAACCGGTGTTGTTGTGTCCGACACCATTAGGTTATTTGAGTTGAAAAACCTTATATATGATGTTACAGGAACTAGCCAGACGATGGTGGACATTATAATAAGGGTGAAGATGTCGTTGTTCGAGGAAGCACCTCCACTGACCGGGACCTTGAGTTTCTTCTACTTCAAGAAAATGTCTCCAGGATGCAACTATTTATATCGATGATGAAATGTAAATGATGGTAATGTACTTAGAATGAGGTCGCCCCCATACGAGTCATGTGGTTCACCAATCATTAGATGTTGACACACTCAATATACCACGAGTAGAGGTAGATATGTCACCCAACGAGATGGGAGTATCCTTAGTGAACGATGATGTGAACCCTTGGGAGTCAGAACATGGTCACGATGTTTTTGGACAATATGAGATGGATAGTTGTGAAGCATGGTCGATTCCAAATCCCACTCCAAATCCAACACTAACTCCAACTCCAAATGGAAATCCAAATCATTCACCCAATCCAACTCCAACTCCAACTCCAACTCCAACTCCCACTCTCATTCCCACTCCTACTCCTACTCATACTCCAATTCCCACTCCCACTCCAAATCCAAATCCAAATCCAACATCCAATCCAACTCCATCTCTAAATCCAACTTCATCTATAAATCCAACTCCAACTCCAACTCCAACTTCAACTTCAACTCGAACTCCAAATCCAATTCCAACCTCAACCTTAACTCTCTGTTAATAACTGTAATGACGATATTGGGGTTGGTCAATTGTTTGTAAATAAGAAAGAGTTGAAGAAGCGACTGTCCATGCTTGCAATGAATAATAATTTTGAATTTAGGGTTAAAAAATCTACGAAGGATTTGTACACAGTTGGTTGTTTGGAGAAAACTTGCACATGGAGGTTACGTGCGGTACAGATGGAAGGAACAAACTTGTTTAGAATAAACAAGTATGTCAGTCAACACTCATGCTCCATTGAATTGTTGAATCATGACCATAGGCAAGCAAGTGCGGAAGTCGTAGGTCATTTAATAAGAAGCAAGTTTGAGGGAGTTGGCCGAATTTACAAGCCGAAGCACATCATCGAGGATGTTAGACAACAATATGGTGTGAACATTAGTTATGACAAAGCATGGCGTGCTAGGGAGATGACACATACACTAGCCAAAGGTACTCAAGAGGAGTCGTATGCCATGCTCCATGCATATGGCGAAGTCCTTAAAATTGTCAACCCGGGCACTATTTTTTATATAGAGGTTGAAGATGAAAACAATTTTAAATATGCATTCATGGCACTGGGGGCATGCATACGAGGCTTTTTACGCATGCGGGATGTTGTCATTGTTGATGGCTCACACCTGAAGGGGAAATATAAAGGTTGTATGTTGGTTGCAGTGGGGAGGGATGGGAACAATCAAATTTATCCACTGGCCTATGCGATAGTGGACAGTGAGAATGATCGGTCATGGACATGGTTCATGACAAAATTGAAAAACTTTGTGAGTGATTCTGATACTTTGGTGGTTGTATCCGATCGCAATTCAAGCATAGCCAACAGTGTTAAGACTGTATTCCCACATCATTCCATGGAGTGTGTACTTATCACTTGGAGCTAAACGTCATGAATAATTTCAAGGATAAGGCCGCAGTCGAATTATTTAAGAGTGCAGCACGTGAACGATCCGTCACCGAATTTGGAAGGTATTGAGATCAACTTGTTCTATTTGCGTGGAGTGCGATGAGTCCGATATCTAGAGGCCATAGGTATGGAGCGTTGGACAGCATGTTTTCAGGTAAACAAACGATATGACAACATGACGTCCAACAACGCTGAGTGTTTCAATTCACTCACGATTGAGGCACGGTTGCTCCCAATTGTTGCGTTATTTGATTTTGTGCGAGAACACCTACAAGGATGGTTTTACGAACGACATAATTATTGGTGTGCGCGCAAAACCTTGCTTTCAGACTACGCAGAGAAATGACTTGCCGCTGAGTGTGAGAAAGATAGACGTTACCGTGTTGACCCTATTGATTGTTACAAGTATCACGTGAGGGATGGTCATTTAGGGGGTATCGTCAATCTTCAAACACGTTAGTGTACATGCAGGGAGTGGGATTTGTATGAGATACCTTGTGCCCATGCTATCATGGCGGCTAGGGAGCGCAACATTGCTTCATCAACCCTTTGCAACCAGTACTATTTTGTGGAAGCGCTCCAAGCGGTATATCAAGAACCAATTTTCCCACTTGGTCATATATCTGAATGGCCGAAGCCACTTGGTTTTGTGGATGTCCGGATACAACCCCCGAAACGTGTTGTAAGGGTTGGTCAAGAGGCGTGTCTGACGGATCCTATATCGGTGGAGAGCATAGGCGTGGTAGAAAATGTGGTCGATGTGGTAATGTCGGACACAATCGACAATCATGTAATCAACCACTGAATCGATGAACATGTATGAAATCTGAGTGTAATTGTACAATGTGTTATTAGTACCACATCTTAATTTGCATACTGTGTTGCCTTGCAGGAACAGAATCCACTGGGTGTATCACGCTCGTTTTATCGCGCTCGTACGAACAAAGTTGATAGATCGCTCACGTCGGAACGCTCGCGTTGGATCGCTCTCGTTGGATTGCTCATGTTGGATCGCTCACGCTGTGGACCATTATATCTCCTAATTACCTGATGTTCACAATATATGCATTGTACAGAACATGCGTTTATATGAACTATATACAATTAATCAATGAATCAATATTTTACAGATGGTCAGATATACATAAAATAGATATACAGACAACAGATATACATCAATGAATCAATGAACTGTATGTGCAAATGAGAATTATAGTAAAAAAAATTCATTCCCAGACCATAACTGACAAGCGTAGTGTGTCCTGAAGTCTGTCATTCGGTCTTGGATGAACTGGGATTTGTCCGCGCCAGTGACGAGGTATTCAATCCACTTCGCGCAAAATATGCCGCAATCAAGTGAATTCTGTTGCAGTTGTGTAGTCTTCGAACGTAATAATTTCTACCTATCCGTTTGTATCCCACCTTGTGACGTTGGACATCGCAAATAATAAAGCAAAGACGCAGCAGAGTATACGCCAATGGCTCTAAGAACTCGCCCACTTCTTGGGGTTTGAGATACGATGGATAGGAGTCAAATATCATTATGCAACCTCTGTTAATGTCCAAACATAATAGAAACCAATGCTCCTTCATGTTTGTTGGATGAAAAACGAAATCCACCTCATGTCGGCCGGTTTGTATGCATCGTGCTCACCTCGCACGCACTTTACTCGCACGCGTCTCTTACATACTCCAAACCATGGGTGATTTGATTTTCTGGCTTGCCTTTGATCCTCCGGAAGAGACTATCCTTCCTCGTGCATTTAGGTGAGATCGTATATGGTACATAGTAGTAAGACATAGTAAGTGAAAAATCGTAAATAACTTATATAATTAACTCACCAATATCCCAGTTGGAAGCACCGTGAACTTGTTTATGCACATCTCTGGTCGTGTAGACAACTTGTTCTTCACGAACATGCACAACGTGTTCATAGTCTATGAACAACAACATTGAAAACATATTAACGTGTACATTAATTTTAAAAAAAATATTCGTAAGCAGATGTAAATAAGGGACAAATGAAGTAACACTTACGTCACACTCGACCCATGAGCTAGGCGTAAGGAGATCGGTGAAGAACTTTTTCCCCCATCGGGATCGGCGTAAATCCCCAACCTCGCCTAACATCTCCCATTTGTGGAGGATCACGAATCCATGACATCATCGCCTCGAACACCTCCTTATCAACGCCATGTGCAGGATTGTATTTCACGGCCGGGTTATGAAGTATAGTTATCCTATCGGAAATAGGATATTTGGCCTTCTTACGCTCTAGGGAGTGCTCGCCCTCGACATATTCTATGATAGTCTTACCGCTAGGAGAGTAACGAACTAATGGTACTCTCTTGCGACTACCTTTCCGCAAACCCTCTTGTACGTCGGGTTGTTGGACCGCAAGAGGGACGGTGACGTCAATATCTTCGATCTCCAACGTCGGGTTGTGAGATCCCCTAGCCAAGGGGGGCAGAGATGACATTTTCTTCAAACTATCCAATGTCGTGGCTGCATCTGCAACGATATTAGATAGGATATCCTCCCCGACTATTGTTAAATCAGATTGGATGGGATGGGAGGCATCTGTCAATGGCGAGAGTGTCAGTCGGGTTGTGGAAGGGTCTGCTGGCTCGTCAGGGATGGAAGGGTCGGATGGAATGGGAGATGGCTCGGATGGAGTGTGGATGGTAGATATCTCGGGTGGCTCATTAGGGATAGGAGTGGGAGTGGGGGTGGGAGTGGGAGTGGAAGGGTCGGATGGAGCGAGAGTGGTAGATATCTCGAGAATGAGAGTAGGTGTGTGGGTGGTGGATGGATCGGGAATGAGAGTGGGTGTATGGGTGGTGGATGTGGTGGACGTCGTGGGTGGAATGGGAGTATGTGATGGCTCGGGTGGAACGGAAGGGTCGGACGGAATGAGAGTGGTAGATGACTCGGGTGGCTCGTTAGGAATGTGAGTGGGAGTGTGGGTGGGGGTGGGAGATGGCACATGTGAAGTGGGAGATGGCTCGGGTGCAGGATGACTTGTTGTGCAATCATCGTCCTGCAATGTATGGAATCCATGTAAGACACACTATTTCCAAATAAGGATGACAGAAAGCGAGATACTACAGTGTGTAACGTACCTTGATCATCCTAGACATGAACTCGCGCAGCCATAACAGATGTGTTTTAACCTCCCCAATTTCCGTTCTCATTTCTTTCCTCATGTCTAGTATGTCTGTTTTCAGACTGTTAACAGACTTCTCAACACCTTCAATGCGCATTTCTATACCCCGAATGTACTCAACACTAGTTGATGCGGTGGGCATATTAATAGGTTGATCATGTGAAGGCTGGACAATAGAGGTCGTGGATCGGACCGGGGATCGGATGGGGGATCGGTCAGGAGATATGATAGGTGAACGGATCGTGGATCGGATAGGTGTTCCGAGTCTACTACTAATGTTCTCCCGATCCTGGACCGCGACATCCTCAACATCGACATCCATATGTTGGACCCTGTCAAACAAATCGTCGTCTTCCGCAGATCACAACTCATCTTCTTCATCATCGGACGCCGTTAAGAGTCTATCATGTACAGGTCTGGCACGATACTGCATTTTCGATTCTGATGGGATAAGGTTCGCGACGACGACCAACTAATGACAAGGAATGAACAAACACATAGAGTGAGTAAGTAAGATGAGTCATGCATACACATTAACGTGAATCATATCATATTAGATGTTATAAACCTTTTTTGACGCGAAGACATCTCGTTCCAAGGCCTTGTATGTAACAGAGTGTGTGCACGACCATCTACGAATACGTGGCACCGCGTCGTCACTGACGCGAGTAGCTATCCGATCTGCCACTGGTAGTAGGGTCTCGTATGCCCACACCTATTAGATATTCATTAGCTTAGTAGCAGTTCAAGAATATAATAATAAGTACATTTTACAACATGTATTACCCAAAGCGGGGAGGGAAATCGGGGAAGGTTATACTTGAAAGTATAACGTTTATTAGTCTTTGACTTCATTTTATATGTTTCGAGCTTCCCCTGCAAGGCGGCCTTCAAGCCACGTACGGTCATTTCCCATATTCTAGAACCCCAATCAATACTGTTGAAGTATCCGAGGTCCTCCACGTCTCCAAACAAAGAACTGTCGAAGACGATTTTCGACTTGTTCTTCCCCATCATTACTGCCTCACAGTAATATATAAGAGACACCTTCACCGCATCTTCGTCGGTGTCAAGTTTTATCGTCTTGTAGGCGGACTCAAAAGCATCAACATGGATGTCCGTCCCCATGCCATCGAAATACTTCTCCAAGAGCAAATGCGGTTGCGGGTCGCTCACGTGGATCGTGGGGATTGCCACAATCCTGTCATGAGGATGAACTCATCCTTCCCAAACTTGGCTACTGTTCCATTGATAGAGAACAACATCGATTCATTGTCTTCGCCTCCATCCCCTTCACTCACCTCCCTGAGAAGGATGTGATGGACTAGTAGACTATTGAATACGAGGTCCACATCAACGAACGGACCGAATACTGTCCGCCTGAATATTCCAAGCTATGTAGATGTCAGCTTCTGTTTCAATACTTTGTTAGCACTGGTGATGTGTGCTAAACTAGATGCTTGTCCTGGAAACCAGTCTTTCTGCGCTATCTTCAGAACAATTGTCATTCTAAACCTGTGCATAATAGTTGAACAACATTTTAACAAAATACACGAACACTGAGATATTAAAAAAAGCAGTGTAATACTGATCGATATATACAAAATGAAATCGATCAATCGCTCCATCAACTCGCCACGCCCACTCACTCACGCTCACTGACTCGCTCCTCCGTTCGCTCACTCCGCCACGCCCAATCGCCACGCACTCGTCATCTCATCTCATCCTCGCTTTGCGGTCGAACGTCTCTCATTCCTCGAGGTCGATGAACGCCACAACCCCAAACTAGACAGATATAACTTAAACCCTAGCAACCTATTGTCGATTTCCAAATAAAACTAGACAGATATAGTACATGCACCCTTTCGACCGACCGACCGTAACAATCACATATATCGCAGCTTACGTAATATAAAAAAATACGTTGAAACTCATCGGCGGTGGAATGTCGACGCTAACAACGGTAGAAGGTCGACGCAAAACCCCGCGTGATATCGACGACAAACGGCGGTGGAAGGAGTGCGACACCAACGCGCGTGGAACCGAAGAGACTAGAGAGAGTGATAGTGTCGAGAACTTAGAGAGAGAGTAAGAACTTGTTAGTGAGATGTAGAAATGAAAAACCCTTTTTATATGAAATGAAAAAAAAACGTTGGTTCGCTCTCGCAGGATCGCTCTCGTTGGATCGCTCTCGTAGATAGGCTCTCGCTTTCTTGCTATCGTTTATATGCTCTCGCGTTATTGCTCCGTTGAAGTGCTCTTGATTACTCGCTCTTGATTACTCGCTCTCGCTTACTCGCTCTCGCTCTCGCTTACTCGCTGACGCCGACACGCTCACGCCGATCGAGTATTTTCATGATTACAAAAAAACTGAAGTAATTGCTAATTGGAGAAACCAATAGACGCATTAATTAGTGATCGGGCGCCTTTCTTTAAGTTCGACCATTGAGTTTTTTAGTATTAATAAAGGGTGTGGCTTATACAAATTTCATCCTAAACCACAATTAACCTCTATTCATCTTCTTCACCCTTTCATATTCTTCTCTTCAAAATGAACTCAAACACAACTTAGTACAGTTCAGACAACACGATTTCTGACAATGAAGAGGTAAAGAAGCTGTTTTCTGCCTCCACACCACAATCATCAGAGGATAGTTTTTTCAACTATCCCGGATACCACCAAAGCAAGTCCTCGGATGACTCCTCTCGGGAGGAATCCGATGAGTCCTCAGAGGAGTCATCTGAGGAGTCCTCCGAGGACCCCATTGAGGCAGCCGACGCCACGGTTGCTGAGTCTGACATCCCTCCCCGCGCAACCGACGCCACGGTTGCTGAGTCTGACATCCCTCCCCGTGCAACCGACACACCTTCTGAATGTTCCGTTAACATTCCTACAGAAGAGCGCCCCAAGAAGAGGGCCAAACGGTCGGTCCCCTCGGTCGTAATCGACTCCTCCAGTGAGTCAGATTAGGAGATGCAGGCTTCATTCCTTATTTAATGTTTTTTATTTTTCTTTATGTACTTTTTTTGTGAAATGTGAATGAATATATTATCGCATTTTAGATATTTGCATCTTCTGTTTCCAATTTGCAAAGCGAGAGCGAGTCTAAGCGTGAACGTTCCTACGAGTAAGCGTGAGAGTTCCTTCAAGAACGCGTGAGCGTTCCTGCGAGTAACCGTGAGCGTTCCTACGAGTAAGCGTGAGCGTTCCTTCGAGAAGGCGTGCGCGTTCCTTCGAGAAGGCGTGCGCGTTCCTGCGAGAAGCTACCATTCGGCGTAATTTTGCGCACGTTGCCACGTCAGAATAGGTCAGTTTTCATTATTTCTGAGCACCAGGTCATTCAACATTAATGATAATAAAAAGGGGTCTTCCGTACAAATATTCCAAAGTTTGGAAACTTTTTTAAAAAATATGGTAATTTTTAAATTATTTTTAAAAATATAGTAATGTCATATTTTTAAGAAAGTACCTAGATCTCTTGAGTTGGAGAAAATCCTCTCTTCAAGAGACAACCTTTACCCAATTTTGACATATAACGTTAATTGGTGCAGTAGCTTGGAATGTAAAAGGCATGAGTTTGATTCTTGGGTTGTGTAGATTTTTTATTATTTATTTCTTTTTCTAATTTTATTTTCTTTTATTTTCTTTTTTTATTTTATTTATTTTGAAATTATACATTACTATAGTTTTTTTTTATGATAACTGTCATTTTTAAATATTTTAATTTTCTAGAGGTTGATGTAGCTGACATTCGAATCTTATTTTTTCGTAGTTAATGTACACTTGAGATAGAGATATCCTTGATTTTGTAGTAACTTAGGTTTTACGTGCTTAATAGTTAAAATATTTATAGTTTGCTACCATATTTTTTTAAAAAAAAAGTTTAGAAACTTGCAATATTAAAAAAAATCCTTTGGAGTAATATTAATTTATTTTTAATTTAAGAAAATATTTGAATAATTAATACTTAATTAAAATATTAAAAAAATAAAGAGAAAAAAATTAAAATATTTAAAAATGATAGTTACCATAAAAAAACTAAAACTTAATTAAAATATTAAAAAAATAAAGAGAAAAAAATTAAAATATTTAAAAATGATAGTTACCATAAAAAAAACTATAGTAATGTATAATTTCAAAATAAATAAAAGAAAGAAAAGGAAAAGAAAAAGTGAAAAGAAAAGAAAATTGGAAAAAGAAATAAATAATAAAAAATCTATAAAACTCAAGAATCAAACTCATACCCTCTTACATTTTACATTCTATATTACTCACTGCACACCAATTAATGTTATATGTCAAAATTAGCTAAAGGTCATCTCAAGATCATCCAACTCATTACTCCATGTATATGAGGTCGTCTCTCAAGAGACGGCCTCCTACCACGGTAGGTCGTCTCTTGAAGAGACGACATTGCTATATTTTTAAAAATAGTTTGAAAACTACCATATTTAAAAAAAAAAAAGTTTAGAAACTTGCAATATTAAAAAAAAATCCATTATTGGCACATCCAGGAATTGTTGGACAAATTTTATTAATATAGCACGTTTTCAAACTTATTAAGAAAATATAGCAATTTTCAAACTTATTAGAAAAATAATGTTGTTTTAATTATGTTGGCAAATGTCGTATCTTGAAAAGATGACCTCGATCAATGTATATTGGTGAAGGTCGTGACGTTCTCAATTATTATTATTTTTTGTTATTTTAAATCAATTTATTTTTTAATAAATATGTTTTAAAAATATTTGCAACAAAATCCAATCAAATATTCACAAAATTCAATTCAACAAATCAAATCCAACTAAATATTTTCTAAATTCAACCAACTTTTTTTAATATTCTATCTAACAAATCTTATAAAAAAATATTCCAACTATTTTCACAATTCAATGATGAATGACAAAATATTTAATTACACTCATATCATATCAACGTGAGCTAAAGAAAGGAAGATAATTGACCAATGATAAATGAATAATTCAAAGGCA
Organism: Trichosanthes cucumerina; assembly: GCA_036507285.1. Taxonomy (NCBI): domain Eukaryota; kingdom Viridiplantae; phylum Streptophyta; class Magnoliopsida; order Cucurbitales; family Cucurbitaceae; genus Trichosanthes; species Trichosanthes cucumerina. The sequence goes on from CM071840.1 coordinate 32,550,835, forward strand.
AAATATTTTCAATAGAAGAAAAAAATCTCATATCTGCTATATTCACCGGGGGCTAATTTGTGTTATTGAAACTCGAAAAGGATACAGATATTCCTTTTTGGGATGTTGACCAAGGACAAATATTTTGAAATATAAAATTATCAAATACTAAAATTTATTAAATAAGGTTTTTTTATTTATTTCAGTATTTAAGGGTTTATAGTTAAATTAGGTTTTTATTTATTTCAATATTTGATAATTTTGTTATTTTTTAAAATTTACTAAATTTTTTAAAACGTTAGTTGAATTTTTTTTTTTATAAATTTAGTTAGATTGAATGTTAAAAAGAATTGGTTAAATTTGGTGGAATTTAAAAAATATTTAGTTAGATTTGATTTGTTGGATTGAATTTTGCAAATATTTGTTTGGATTTGATTGCAAATATCTTATAAAACAAATTTATTAAATAACATTGATTTAAAATAATAAAAAATAATAATTGAGAAGGAGACCTTCACCAACACGTATACATTGGTTGTCTCTCGAAGAGAGACCTACATCCACGCACACGAAAAGACGACCTTTGCCAACATAATTAAAACTACATTATTTTTCGAATAAGTTTGAAAATTGTTATATTTCCCTAATAAGTTTGAAAACTTGCTATATTAATAAAATTTGTCCTGGAATTTGGGCTAAGCTTTTTCTTTAATTTTTTTTACTTTGTATTATTTAAAATAATATATTTGAATTTGAATTTTGAACTCAAAAAAATAATATTTTTTAATTTAATATTTTTCAGTGATATTTTAATTCAAATTTAATTATTAACCATTAATTAATAAACTTGACAACTAAATAGAAATTTTGGTCCATTAGAAATTGGCATGCCGTTACTTACCATTTGTGACAAAAGTATTTATTTATTTAGAATTAATTAAATTTGCCTCTCTAAATTAAGTTATGATAAATTTATAATCCATATTTATCAAAAAGGAAGAGTTTCTGAAAAATATTGAAATAAAATACTCTTATAAATTTTAGTTAATTGCATTAATCAAATCATGATTTAATTTCAAATAGATGAATTTGAATCAATAAGTCTCGATTTGATGAAACAAATGAATTGTATCCAATTATCATACACTATCAAATTCTTCAGGTACAATTTTTTTTCATTTAGTTCTTATAATTTTTTTTATTTTTTTAATCTAAAGTTCTCAGGTATGTTTTTTTATTTTGTTCTTATATTTTTTTTATTACTTTCTGATATTGGAGCTCTTCTTCAGGTACTTTTTTTTTTCATTTAGTTATTATAGTTTTTTTTTTTCATTTTTTAAATTGAAATTATTTTCCTCTTTTTTAAACTGGTTTTTTTTTTTTTTTCAAGTACCTTTTTCTTATTTAGTTCGTATAGTTTTTTTTTTTTTTTTAACTGAAGTTCTTATTTATTTTTTTTAACTGGAGGTTTTTTAAGATGTAAAGTGCAAGAATCCAAAAAAATCAGTAGACCAAAGCGGGGATGATAGATAGGCAATTCAAAACAAGGTTTCAAATGTTCAACATTAATAATTCAAATGATTGATCTCAATAAACAAAGATAAAGGGTTTGGCTAAGAATCCTTTTAGTAAATACGACTATGAATAACATTAATGTATGTTGGTTATTAGTCCTTATACGAATACCTACTTATTCTTACACTTCCATAAAGAATGTTAAGCACTTAATGCCGTCATATTCCTATGCTCAACATAATGTTTGACATCTACCTATTCAATTTAACTTACAAGACGATTAATTATTCCTAAGCCAATCCTTGAATGATGTTCACTATTATTTTTCTTGGTATTTCCACATGTTTCACCCCCCACTATGAATACATATTTTCACTTCTCTCGGCTAACCAAATACTCTACTACTATTTTGGTTTTCTATGACACCATATATAAATAAAAAATGTGGGAAGGAGTAAAAAAAATGTCATAAAATAGTTGGAGGCGCGTTTTTGGCGGGAAACGGCGGGGATTTTCGGATTTTCGAAATGTATGACATTTTTTAATATCAAATTTATGACATTTTTTCAATGTCATATTTTAATGACTTAGATATGTCATAGATGATGGGAGGTTCAGTTTTTTGCGGGAAAATACGTGTTTTGGACGAGAAAAGATGTATTTTTTTGCGGTAAAAGTCAAGAAATTTTTCAAGATTTACAATTTTTAGTGTCATAAATTTATGACAACGTTTAAATGTCATTGTTCTTTGGTTCTATTAGTACTTTTCATTAAAAATGAAAGGCAAAAAAAAATTAAAAAACAACAATGAGTCCTATTTTTTTTTTCAAATATTTTGTCAACGTTCCTATCTTCCTATGTATACATGAAACACTCTCTACTAATAATTGTTCGTTCACATTTGGTTCTTTCAATTTATAACTCGAGACTAAAAATTGTGCAACGAGTGCAATCTATTCATAAGCATCGACATTAGTAGTCAAGACTATACAGGTTTATAAACAATAGTAAACTCAAGCCCACCGTTTTTTATAATAGTATTTTAATGCCACATGTTCTAAAATTAACTTATTTTAGAGTAATTACATTCATTTGTTTGTGTAAAAAATGCCTTGAATTTGTTATCTGTCGGTTCGAATAACAAGTAGTACGGAGGTCTCGTTGATGTGGTGCTAAGCTACCTACGCTCTGACACTCAAGTTAGTATGAACTCAAGAAAGTCTAGAGAACAGTTGTTGTGTGTTTTAAAACTTACCATTTTCTGGATGATTTCATCGAATATATAACAATCAGTTTCGTAACCGACGATAACTCACATAAATTCATTTAATTCGCGATGAATTAAAAACAAAAAAAATAAATTTGAATAAGATAGAAGATGAAATTGAATAAGATGGAATTGAAATCTGAATTAAGTCAAGCTGAAATTTTCTTTCTTCTTTTTATTTAACATATTTTAAGATATGTCCAATTTGGACAAATTAGTAGTTTGAATAGTTAGTTCTTATTTTGTTCTCCCCTATGGGTCTTCTTTTAACAAAACCGACCAAATGAACAATTGAGAATTAGACCTTCTTTTAACAAAATCCCAATGAACAATTGAGAATTACAATGTGACGTCTCACATATTCATATTCAGTCATGGTGAATTACATGGTCGAGTTTGAGTGTATTTATGAGATATATATGTTTTGGTGTCATTGTGAGCAGTATTGAAAAAAACTTTAATTCCAAGATTTTAGCTTATGCATTTTATTCAAACTTAAAAGGAGAAAATAATTTTCTTTTAGTTAGATATTTTGTCCAAAAACTTATTTGGAGTTTGATTTTAAGATTGAGGAGAATTAATGTACGATAAATTTTTGAAGTCCTAACTTTGAAATTTACTAGAAATTTTAAGTTGGAAGCTTAAAATCTGGGTTTATTTTTTTGTTAAATTTGGGGATAATGACACATTTGTGGTTACTGTTTAAGTTGAGGGCAAATTTGTAATTAGAGTGGTTAGGGTTTTGTAAACTTCTTTCTTTTCCACGCGTGGTTTGTTTTTTTTTCTCCTCAGGTCGTGCGACACCACAAAAAAAAAAAGAAAAAAACGAGCCATCTTCAATTTCTTTTTCCCTTCTCCAATCAAGCCATGTTCAACTTCTCTTTCTCCTTCGCGAAGTGGAAGCCCCTCTACGTCACGCGATGGAACGCCACCGACCACCTCAGACTGCCGACAATCCATCTCTATCGCCTGTGAGCCCTAGTTCTGTCTCCGTCCTTGCCGGATTCGTCACACGTGCTACAACCTACAACCAATTGGTCACCTCCAGTCGACATGTTGCCATTCCACCGCCACGTCGTCTGAATCCTTTGTAACGACCTAGATTTAGTTCCAAACACCTTTTAGTTGTGTTTTGGGTTAAATTGATGGACATTTAGTTAATTGGACCTTAAATTGCATAATTTAATTTAGATTTTGTGCAAACTATGAGGAATTAAGCAAATGGAGGTATTTAATTCAAGTTAAGGACAAATTTGTGGTTTTATGAAAGAGGGGGTATTTTTGGAATAGAGAGAAATTAGATTTAGGGTTTTCTAATTTTTTTAAAAATGGGGGGTCTTATTGGTCGCACGCCTCCCAAGGGTTTCATCTTCAACCTCACGACCACAACCCCCATTGGAAGGACTCTTGCACAATAACTTCCCGTCGCTGCTGCACGACGCGTGTCTGAAGAAGTTGCCTTCGTTCGCCGCCAGTAGCCAAGCTTTTGTTTCATTGAGCCGGGCATTTTCATAGCTCGTCGTCGCACTCCTGATCTATTGAGAAAGTCGCCGCTGACGACGCGCTAGCCAACTTCACGCGAAGTTCGATAAGCCGTGCGTCTCAGTCGTCGTACGGAAGGAGAAGCCGCGCCGACTCTGTCTGCTGCACGCGAAGCCCACGCCGCCAAGCGTGAAGATGAAGTTGTTGTCGGCGTCTGAACAGAGGTGAAGAGTAACGTCGGTTTGAGCTTCACTGGTTCGACTGGTTCACGGCCTTGTCGATCAGTTTTTAGAATTTTAAGACCGATTCCGAATAGATCGGCTCACGAGGAATCCAAAAACGTAGTCCTAGCGCCAGGACACATCGTCGACCGATCATCGTTCGCCGGAGTTCGCCCGATTTCATTAGTTTCGCTCTCCCGAGTTTGTTGTTTAGCCTCTGTTGGTGGTAATTTAGCCTAGTTAGTGTTGAATTTCAAGAATAGAATAGGTTACGTGTATGAATGTAATTTAGGAAGTTATGATTATGTTTTAAGGGTTCGTTCCTTGGACAATTGAGTGGGCATCAAAGGAATAACGAGTTTTAGTAAAGTTCAGAGTTAAAATTAAGGTAAGGGATCTTGTGTCGAACCTTTTTAAAATGGGATAAAAGTCATGGATTTTGTTATGTTTAATGATTTTAAATATTTCGAAAAGTATTATGTTTTAAAGTATTTTAAATGGAAAGCTATGAAAGTTATGCTATGATTTATGATTGATTGATATCTTAAATGTTATGAAAGCTATGAAAGTTATGTTATGATTTATGATAGCTTAATTGTTATGAAAGTTATGTTATGATTTATGATAGCTTAATTGTTATGAAAGTATGTTATGATATGTGATTTACTATGATTTATGACATGTGCATCATAGAATATGAAAGGAAGATGGGGCCTCATGCATGATTGTACGTACATGATAGAGATATGAATGGTTGTGATAATTATTCTCCATATGACAATAGGGGTTTGAGAGGGCTCCACATATGATAGTGGTCTTCGGACCTAACATGCTCCTTGAGTTTTGAGAGGACCCCATATAACAGGAGTCTTCAAACTCAGCATGCTCTCGGGGTTTTGAGAGAACCTCATATGATAGGAGTTTTCAGACTCAACATGCTCTCAGGAGAACTTAATTGACCACTAAAAGCCAAAAGAAAAAGTCATGATAGTTTTATGAGAATGTTAGGTCCCACACATGAGAGTTTTATAGTCATGATTGTATGTGTATGCATATTCCAAAACCTCGGTAGCGAGGTCACTTACTAGGTATTATTTATAATACTCACCATTTCTTTTAAAAATGTTTCCAAGTAGAGGCAAGGGCATACAGGGTGAGTGACATGGATGCGTTACGAAGGCCATGAGAACCACACAATCATGTTTTTCACACTTAAATTAGTAGTCTTTTAAAGGATTTTGTTTTCCGCTTAAGTGACATAACGATTTTGAAACTGAGGTCAGACATTTTATGTTATTTAAATGTTTTGATTTTCTGCTTTGGGATCCCTAAAAGTGAAAATTTAAATCGTGATTGATTTAATTATTACTTATTATGTTTAATGACCTAAAAATGCATGCATGGTTAGTAATGCCCCTAGAGTTAAGTTCATGAAAGTTAGAGGCATTACAACCTTGTTGGAGCATCGCGAGTCCAGCTGCCGCAGATCGTTGGTGAACCACTTGGATTCGACGTTGTTAGCCTCCTGTTCGTGCGCACGCCAGTCGGGCTGAAGCCAAACGACTAGTTGTAGTCCAAGATCTGAGTTGAACGTGCAAAATGCCTTAAAGTTTAATTGTTATATTCATAAGTTTTAAAAGTTGTTAAGAACAATGTATCCCTAGTATATGAATTAGAGTAGAATCAACATAAGAATTAGAGCAAAATCTATGAAACGTTATTTCAAACATATCCGTTTTAACTTTGTGATTAAGATTGTATTGGTACCAATCTTAGGTAAGTTGTTGTTAGAAGTATTAGTAAACTTTTTCTTTAGGGAAGTTATCTACATTATAAGCATTATAACTATATTTAACTAACTCATATTGTCTAATTTATATATTGGTTCCAATTTTTGTTGATGGAAAGTTTTGAACCTTTAATGGTTATGGAGATGGAGTTTTGTTTGGTTATCTGGTTATTGGGTTGTTAGAAGTGTGCTTTTACTTAAAGAGTTACTTGTAAAAATTTGGATATTATTGTAATTATGTCGTTATGCTGTTGAAATTTGGGTACACCAAATTAGATATCATTCTCTCCTCTCAAGAGAGTACAATATTCTTTGAAGGGTTAAATTCTACATTTAAATGAATATTGTTTTGTCTATTGCAGGATTAAGAAGAGCGGAACAATCACATAGTGGAAGAAGCATATGACATGTAAACATTAATGTCATATATACATTTTTTATCATAATTCGATTGTAAACATAATTATTTTTGAACTAATGGGTGATAACTTTTTCTTGTGATTATAATCACTTCCATGACATTTGTTGACAACTACGAAGAAAGAAAACAAATCGGTGACACGCAAAATATGTCATAACACATTGTTTGTTGACTAATAAAAACCATTAAAGAAAATAGATCTTTGACAGGCGAAATCTGTCATAACATTTTTCTTGACAAATAGAATCTGTCATTAAATGTTTTTTTTTTGACACCTAAGACTATCAAAGTAACTCAATACCTGAGCATTTATGACAACCAAAATCTATCAAAGAAGACAAGAGCTTGACAAGCAAATATTGTCGTCTAAACAACATGCTTGACACTAAATTTTTGTCATTAACATAATTTCTCGACATTTAAAATATGCCATTGTTTGATATATCTTGACGAAAAATTATGATTGACGAGCTATTTCTTGATAATGTTTAATTGTCATACAAAAGTTTACCATGACAACTAAAAAATGTCGTGTATACGGATTTCTTGACAAACAGAAATTGTCATAGAATAGTTAATTACGACAATATTTTGGATGTGTTATGTATGGTGTGTTTCCTTGATGGTGACTTCTAGGATAGGAAAAAAATAGTCATAAAATGTGTTTATGACATTTTTTCAATATCATAAAATTCCGAAATTATATTAGTGATAGAGAATAGAATTTGTGAATTTTATAACCAAAAAAACCCAAGGCTTAACTACCAACACTCATTAAGCATTCAAGAGGCAACTTATAATAAAATTTTCCTTAGTCATCCCCATACAAGGCTTAGCTACTAATGCGATCAAACATAATTATAACAACTAAAAGATAGAAGGAAAATGACATACTTCTCATAAAGAAATTAACACATATGAAGCTTCATGAACAGAAATCAACCAAGTGAGGAGAACAACTAACTGTTACTATTCTACTGTGCTAAAACTACTAGATGTATTCATACAACAATGACAAAAGAACTAGAGGGATGAAATGAATGAAGAACAAGTTATCCTTGAGCTTCTACTTCAATGGTGATTTCTCTTGAATGTTGCAGATCAGTGTAACTAACTCTCCCTTCTTCTTTTCTGAAGAAATCCTCTATTGATTAACCCCTTTCTGATTTAAGTCTTTTAAGTATATATAGCTAAGTTTATCCAATAATCAGAAGACACGTTATCCTTGTCACATCGCCCATGCATATTCAGACCAAGTTGAATCTCCTCTTTTTTTTTGTTCAATCAATGCTTATCACACCATTCATTTCTATGGAGGTCCAATGTGCTTTGAACACGTTGCTCATTAAGTCTCTTCACAACTTTTTCTTAAGCATTGATTCCTTTGAAACACCAGGTTCTAACCAGCTGACTAAATCTTCCACTGACATCGAATGCTATAGGCAAGTACACCTGATTTAAGTAATAACAAACTAGAAATACTCTAGAGTATTGTAACTAAGAAAATTGGTTTTAATAAAATTTATTGATGAAGCATAAAATTGGTTGACAAATTACAATTTTAAAGTAATTGTGGGCAAGGTTTAAAATATCGATGTCGAGTCGAGGTTCAGATTTTACGGAAATGTCGATGGAAATTTCGGGAAAAATTATGAAAATTGATGGAAATTGTTTGAATTAACCAATGAAACTTTGATTGTGGCTTAATTATACTATAATTGACCACTTTTAAGCATCACATTTAAAACTAATACAATATTTAGATACAAATATTGATTAACATGTCGATGATAGCAGAAATTTGAAAAAAAATGTAAAAATTCTATAAATTATTTGAATTATTTCATGAATCTTGATAATTTTGATAGAAATTACAATATTACTTCCAAGTCATCCTATTGTTGCTCGATTTCGCAAGTGCACGAATCGTTACAAGTAATATAGTAGCGTGAGTACTATTATCATTCTCCACAAGGAGTGAATCCTACCAATTACCGAATTCTTTAGTCTTAATTTTATCTAAGAATCAAATTATCAAGATCAATGAAGTTTTAAAATGCAAAAAAAAAAAAAAAATGTAACTATTGCTAGGAAAGTAGAGGATAACACTCCCTAGAATTTGAGAAAATTTCTTTGAATCAATACATGAAACTTTTTTTTTAACTTAAATAGACCTTATCTATGACTCAAACAAATTTCTATTATTTAAGTATTTTAAAATAAACTAAGAATAATAAAAAATAAATAAAGAACTAAAAAGAGAAGATTGAAAAAAAATAAGAATATTAATTTTGTTTTCATAGGAATATTGAATATTGAAATTTTGTTTAAAAGTAGTAAAAAAAAATCTACAAGTGGCAGGCAATGGCATGAAGGAGAGAGGAGATGGCTTGTTGTTTCATCATTAGTATTTAGTGTAGGAGAGAGAGCATGAGGAAAAAAAATATTAAATACGTTGTAGGAGGAAATTTTTTTCACTCTTGCAAGTCCCACATCGGTCAGTCTGAGAGAGGGAAGAGATCAATTTCCTATAAATAATCCTGCCTTGCAACGAATATGCATCAATCCAAGTAATTTTCACCATTAACAGCTTGCTTTGCTGTAGTGAGCCTTTGGGCTAGTGGCCAATGGGGTAGTAATAAATTTCGATTATGGCAGTTGACATGTCATTTGGATATCTAGAAATATGGACGACATTTATACGACATTTATGGAAAATCGATTTTTTCCTTATTAAATATGTCGAATTGGTCGACATGTTGATTGAAATGTTGACATGTCGCTTAGACATTTTGGGTTAAAAAGGGATTGTGGAATGTATTTTAGCTAAGAGAAAGTGTTAAAAAGTAATGGAAATGCAAGGGATTCAAGAATATTTATGCTCATTTGGAAAGAAAATGCTATTAGAAGGCAATCCTAACTAACACATGAGCTGACTTCAGCTACTATTCAACCTTCTATGAAATATCCTAAAACCTTCTATGAAATATCTTTACGAGAATAAATTATTAAACCTATATGTCTATGATTAATCTGACTTCAGCTACTATTCAACCTTCTATGAAATATCCTAAAACCTTCTATGAAATATCTTTACGAGAATAAATTATTAAACCTATATGTCTATGATTAATCTAACTTAGATATTTGTGCGCACAATTCTAGTAGTTTTGGAATCTCACTCTATGCCTAAGGTCGAAGTTTCAAGACCATGTTTAAGCCTTTTCCTCTATTATCTTTGCGACTTCCGCTTTCTTTAGTTCTTTCTCTATTAAGTTTAACCTTAAAAAGCAATACTAGTTGGCTAACTAGGGTTTACTCAAGTGTTAGCTAAATTATTAATTTTTACTATCGAGTGTTACATCATTTTTTTAATGCATTCACAAACTAGAATCTCTAAAGAAATCTAGGTCTTTATAATGAAATTAACAACACATAATCTAGGTCTTTGTCCAGCCTTGAATTTTTCTTTAATCTCATCATTAAAAATATCTAAATTCTAAATTGTTTATAATGATGAGATTAAAGAAAAATTGAAGGGCTGGACAAAGAGAAGAAAATATATCAATGAACTACTGAAAAGAAATCTAAAAACCAAGAGCAAGCCTTCATGAAAAGAACCCACAAATTGAAACCAAAATTAATCTTCAAAAAACAATTTACCCCGACGACTTCCTTCTCCCAAAATATATATAGAATTAATGCTAGGGTTCTCTTATTGGTTGATGGTCGATCACAACTCGAAATTTTGGGTAATTTCCTTCTCGAAGCCCTTAGTTTGCATTGTTTCCTAAATTTCCAGGTCTGCCGAAATTATAAATGCCTTCTTTTGCATGCTGCCAAAATCTGCATAAAAATTAAATAAGTTAGAGTTTTCTTCTTTTTTTTATCCTTCTTTCAACTTATTTAATTTAAGGGTCCTCCAACACTCAACCATTTTTCTAATTTTCATCCAATAATATTGATAAAATTTACAAGCATAATTAAGTTTAAAGGCTAAATAATACTCATAAATGAGATTTATCAACTTATTACTTCAACATATCCTCTTTATTTGCTCCAACTTTGGTGCATAATTATCCTGAAAAATTAACGAAATTTACGATCCATGCTTCGAAAATAATTCTTCTCAATTATAAATATCAGTCCTGAAAATTATACCAAATAAAGAAAATAATCAACCTTAGCGCATTAATAACATTTGAATCAAACATTTATGATTTGTTTAATAAGCTAATATAACTTGTATTTCAACAAGTTATCAGGTTGTTGCATTGAGGAGTGAGACACAGCTGAGTGAGCCTAATAGAATACCATTTGAGGAGAATTCTGGTGAGGGGAAGAGCACAATTCAGGTGGTTGAGTTAGAAAAATCAAAGACAAAGAAGCCTTCTACCTTTTAACCCTCATTTTATGCCTTTTGTTATCCCATATCTCCATAAATTTAAAAAGAAAAAGTTGGATAAGCAATTAAGGAAATTTTTTTATAGGCTTAAAAAACTTCACATTAAGGTACCTTTTGCATATGCATTAGAGAGCATGCCAAGTTATGTGAAGTTCATGAAGGAGATCTTAGCGAAGAAAAGAAAAATTGGGGATTATGTGGTATTCATGACGGGTCGAAAACACTAAATTAGTGTTATATTTATACCTTATTTTAGCTAATTTTATTCTATAAATGTGAGCTTTTATGTTGATTATGTGGTAACTTCAAGTGTCCAAGCAATTGAGAGTGGAATTATGCATTTTGGATCAAAATGATTATTAAGAAGTTAGTTTAGAGATTTCAGAGGAGCTAAGGACAAGATGGAAAGCTTCACATGTTGCTGGGGTTGAGAGGACAACATTGCAACGTTGCTTTGTAGTGTTGCAATGCCAAAAATAGCGTTGTAATGCTACTTATGGCGTTGCAACACTATTTCCTTAAAAATGTCAAAATGTCATCATTTAGACAGCGTTGCAACGTTGTCGCGATTACAACATATAAATTAATCGTTTTGTTTCCAAATTTGGGGGAACCTTTTAAGGGCTTTAGCCCTATTTGCGATAACTTTCCTCCTTGGGACCTGTGGAACTCGAGTGTTTATGAGCAGTTTTCGAGGCTCAAAATTGCAAAATTTGATGCAGGAGTCAAGAATCTGACATTCTACATTCTTCTTTTTCATTTCTTCTCTAAGAAAAATACAGAACCAACAACGAAGAGCAACATTAGGCCACTACACACCGTTCAAGTTCTAGTTCTCTCAAATAATATGACCATGGAGCTTAGTTTATTAGATTAAGTTTATAAAATGTGAGATACAAACTTTGATAAATAAACAACTTTTATTTATTAAAACAACTGTATTACAAACTACACGAGATTAGGTATACACCCCAACAATTTGAAGTGTTCAAATTGCATACGAGAGAATGTATCAATTATATGCGATATAACTGATATAATATAAATTCTATTTTGAATTAGATTCAAGATTTAACTTTATGGTAAAAATCAATTAGATTCAAATTTTACCTAAATATGAATTTGGCTCATATTATACCTTTAGCACAAAATTGATTTGAATTTGATTCACATTAAAACTCTAGGTAATATGAGAGAAATATAAATGAAATAAAGTATATGATTTATTATATGCAATATGCAAATATGATTTGCATGATGCATTTTTGTGGATTGGTGGAGTGAGTGGATGGAGGAAGTTACCTTCATCCGCACTTATTATATACATGTGCATTTCGATGCACTTTGTGAAGGGAATCGAATCCCGTGCATAAGCGAATGATCGCCGTCGTTCTTGATTATGTTACATAGAAATGACTCAAAAAACAGAAAACTAAAGCTAAGCATACAATTGAAAGCATAAAGGAATTAAGGATTACCTTTGGAGATCGATCTCTTCGAGTAATCCTTGAACTCTCAATACCTCCAAAATGTCTTCTCGGTTGTTCTTTAGGAGAGGGAGAGAGGTGGGATCTCTATTTGGAGATTAGAGAAAGTGAAGAGAATTTGAGAGAGAGGTTTGTGTTTGCCCAATTGCAAAACTACACAAAAAATTCAAGTCCTCCCAAATGCATCCAAAAGGATGCTTTTATAGGCAATGTGGGTGAATGACAAATTTTCCACCCATTATGCCACTCTCCACTAATTATGCATAAATGCAATATAAGGTATCAAATACCTTATTATGTAAATCATATTTACATAAGATGGATAAATTGAATTTAATCAATTTCATATCTCTCAAATTACTTTCTTAATTTCATAATTATGCATAATTAGGTTCATTATGAATTATATTCACATTGAACTATATATTATATCAATTATATCATATACAATCGATATAATTCCCTAAATTGAATTTGAACACTTCAAATTCATATCAAAACTTTATACCCTCATTCAATTCCATGTTGAGCCCGAGGGACCTAATGGACCTACAGATCATGAACTCCAACGATACGAGATTAACTAATCAAACTCTTTGATCCCGTTAATCAACATTCGTTAACTACGAGTCACTCCACTATAGACTCGTATCTGCAGGATCCATTGATTTAACCAATGCCCGTGAATCAACCCTTCATAGGTCGTTCGTATTCACAATTGGGTCAAATTACCATTTTACCCCTAAGACTACTTCTTGCACCTTAAGCAGCACTGATCCTCTAATGAACAATAAGTTTATGGTCCGACCATAAACAATATCCCTCTCGGGCCAGCAAGAGGGATGGGCCTCGTTGTTCAAGACCTGGATTCAACTCTTAAGGGAACAACCTATCTAGTTACCCTAGTTCGGGAACGAGTGAATTACTTCTTGCGAAGTTGAGTCCCTAGCTCCCTACGAGGTTTCATTCTTGAGAAGGTAGGCTTATTGAGTTGGCAGCTGTGGCCACTCTCACCCATACTAGTCTAAGGATAAACCTCCGCAGACAGGAGTTTAGGATTCAGGTTGAGTCACTAATGATCATCTTCGAATTATTAGCCTTAATCTATCAACGATGTTACTAGAATGGTCTAACTATTCTCGGTTTGGTCTTGTACAATCCCAGCACACAGGATGCCCCCACTCGCATGTTAACTACATGAACGAGCTGGATCGCCTCGTTTGTATCAAATACAAAGTAGGTTGCATCCATAGTATTTCCACGATGAGGTTCCCAACCTAATCCATGTACTATAGACCATTCGGGTCATTTACTTGAACTTGATCCTAGATATGTGTCAACCACACATTGTTCAAGATCTTCTAAATGTGATCCTGGAGCTTAGTTTATTGAATTTAAGTTTGTGATATGAATTGTATCATGCTATTCAAGACTTGAAAAGCTTCAAGATGGAGTTGAATTAAATGTTGTCAAGCTTCATTTATGATGCACAGAAGTTGCATTTAATTAACTCAAGTGCAACTCATGTTTCATTAAATATAAGTCAAGCTACATTTATGCAACAAAAGCTTCAAGCTACTTCAAGTGGGGATTCATTTATTCATGGATGGTTACAAAGTATTGATAGGCTTAATAGAAGTTTAATTCTCGGATGGAGGTTTTAATGTAATTTTCAGTTTTGAAGTTATGTTTTCTATATTTGTTACAATTTGGCTAGTGGGCATAATGGTATTGATAGGAATGAATGTTACAATCCTTTAATTGGTCATAGGTTACTCTAGGGCTGATTTTGAGACTATATAAAGCCATGTAACTTGTAGAGAAAAAAAAAGGAGAAAAGATTGAAAATGTAATGAAAAAAGGCATTTGAGCTTTTTTATAGCCTTGAGCTATGTCTTTGCAATTCTATGTAGATTAGGTTGCATGCTTAGAATGATTCAAGCTTGACTTGATCAATCTTGCTTGTGGAGTGATTCGGATCTCATATAAGTTCTCTTGCCTTGAGATGTTTGATCGACAAGATAATCCGATTTTACTTTCCTTGAGTTGATTTTCAAAATTGGTTTTAGGGTCTTTGAGATTGAGTTATCTAAAGATTTTATTTCCTTAAACAAGGTTGTTAGATCCAATTGTCAAGTTACTTAACATTTTGACATTAGAATCTTTGGTTTCTTTGATTTCATTTTGATTTGAGGTTTTTGGATTTTAGATCTAATAGTCTTGTTTGTTGTTAACAAGGTAGATTAGATTTTTAAATTCCTCTTTAAATTTCTCATCAGCTTGTAATTGCGAGAATACAAGATTTAAGGAAAAATAACACTTTTATTCATTTCCTTGAATAATTACAAATACACAAATTTATGGCATAAATTCCAACATTTTGAAGGTTGAATGGTCATTTTTTAGAATGGAGGAATTTCATAACTCTCCACAAAAGCAGACTCTCTCTACAATTTTCCTCTCCTAAAACTTTCAAAAGAGGAATCTCATCTTCTCCCTCTCCTAGAGAACAATAGAGAAGATATTTTGGAGGTGTCGGTTCATTCTGTTGATATCGAGGAACGTTCTTCATGGAGATTTGATCACAAGAAGAGGAAAATCTTCAAAGGTAATTTTCAATTCATTTTCTTCTTCCTCTTCTAGTTTAAGCATCCTTAACTTGTAATGTGATTACTTAGAATTGTTCTTTCTTAAACACAATTTGTAACATTGCATTTACAAGTTCGATAAACAATTCAAACCACTTCTACTGCGTGAGAATTCGATTCCTTCAAGGTCAAGATGTTATGTTGAATGCTCAAAATGCAAGAAAATTCCGTTCATAGTATTGAGGTGGGGGGGTTTAATGGAGTGTCTTAACATTGGTTCAATTTCACTAAAGGGCTAGAAAATGGTGCATTTTGACAACATCTCAATGCTTTTCCTAGTGTCTTGATGCTATCGCAATTCACAATATATATTCATCCTTAACTTTGCAGAAAGGGGAGGCTAATTAAGGTTCTTAGACTCTGTAGACCATATTTGGTTCGATAAATTTTATATCTGGTAAATGAAAGTTTTTTTTTTCAAATCAAACATTTTTTAATTAATATTATTATTTATTTCATTTTAAAAAGTATTTTGTTAAAAAGAAATTTATTTTTATTATTTGTATTATTATTATTATTTATGTATTTTTTAAAATATCCCTTAAACCTCCCATATCTTTTCCCCTCACTCAAACATCTTCCCCATTTAGGCGACCTCATAATAACCATCGGATATAGATCCAATAATTTTCATATCGCTTAATAACCCTTCGATATAAAATCGAAGTACTTCTCTCTCCCCATCCAACAGTAAAAAATTGACGGTCACATTGTAGCGACCTTACCGAATAATTTCTCCATTTTCTCACCCTTTATCCACCCTTACGCTTTTTTCTTTATTTCTTTATTTCTTTCTCCCTCATTTTCTCTCTCCCTATTACTATCCCTCACGATTTTTCCTCCTCCCCTACAAGTAAGAGATCGATTGATTCATAAAATGGAAGGAAAGAGAAATTTGGGGAGAAAAGAAGAGTTTCTTTATTTATTTTACAGAGGGATTCTACTCAGGGGAAGAGAAATTTGGGAAGGCTGTTTTTTTTTTTTAATTATTATTTTACAAAGGGGAAGAAATAGAAGTCTGAGAGGACAGAATAGAAGAATTTCTTTTGAATTTTACAGGAGAGGAGATAAGCTTTTCCTCACCTCATTCACAGGTAAGATATTATTGCATATTGAGATTTGGCCAATTTAGCTATTGATTTGATTTGGCCTCAGTATATTTAGATTTGACCATTTAGCCACTACCTATTAAGATTTGGCCACAGTATTTTTAGTTGACCTCTGTTAAACCATGGTTAATTTGTTAGTTTTGCATGGCTACTGTATTTTGATTTAACATCTCTATATTTTCCTTTGATTTGTGCCTGCATATTTTGATTTCACCATGTGATTTTTGCATGTTTTAACATTTTAATGGTCACTGTGGAGATTGTCCATTGTTCGTTCATCTGCATACTTTCATTAATTGCCACTGCATAGGTTGAGATTTAGCTACTGTGTTTATTTGAGCACTATGTTGAGATTTATTTAGCCACTGAGACAATTAATATAGTCACTGTGTTGAAGTTTAGTTGCGTTGAAATTTGGCCAGTATGTTGATATGCATATTTTTTGTGTTAAGTTCATGAATTGCCATTGTATGTGTTAATTTGACCATTGTGTATTTTAATTTGGTATTTTGAGATTTGGCCACCATGTATATTAGCAAATATGGCCTATAGGTATATGTTTATGGGCAAAATACATTTTTGGTCCCTAAGTTTTCTGTTTGGTTCCCTTTTGGTCCCTTAGTTTTCAAACTCAACAATTTAGCCCATGAGTTTTGAATTTAGTTGCACTATTAGTCCTTCCATCTAATTTTCCGTTAACTAGTAACAGATTGATGACGTGGCACTTATTTTTTATTAAAAAAATATTTAAAAAATATTTGTTATTTTTTTATTAAAAATATATATTTTTTATTTCATTTTTCTTTTCTCTCTCTCCCCCCTTCTCCAATCGTCTTCCTCGTCTATCTATCTTAATCTCCCTCTTCTTCCTCCTCCTTCCAGCGCCAACGTTACCAAAATCGAAGGGGTCGATGGACGTTAAAAGATCTGCCTTGGTCGATTAGAAGGACACGATCGGAGATCAGGGCGTAGAAGAAGACAGAGATAATGGCAAGGATCCAGTTTTTGAAGTCGGCGTGGGTCGAAATGACAGTGTATTTGTAGTCATCCGACAGGAATGTGGAGTTTGTGAGTGAGGAGAGACTGGCGAAAGCTCGACGGAAGAAGGGGGAACTGGGGTCGCAGCGGCGGTGGAGGGTTTCGTAGCGGCGGAGCTTTGAGAGGAGAAAGGAAGAGGGTTTGTCGGGGAAGTGGGTCGGCACAATCGATTGACGATTTGGTAGCAGGGGATGAAGGAAGACTTCTTGCTGGCAGAGGGATGCTTAACGTGCGTCGACCTCCTTCAATTTTGGTGATATCGGCGCTGGAAGGAGGAAGAAGAAGAGGGAGATGAAGACAGAGAGACGGAGAAGATGACTGAAGAAGGGGGGAGAGAGAAAAGAAAAAAAAATTAATAAAAAATAATAATAAATAATTAAACAATAATTTTTAAAAAAATAAGTGCCACATCATCAATCTGTTACTAGTTAACGGAAAATTGGATGGAAGGACTAACAGTGCAACTAAATTCAAAACTCAGGGGCTAAATTGTTGAGTTTGAAAACTGAGGGACTAAAAGGGAACCAAATGCAAAACTGAGGGACCAAAAATGTATTTTGCCCTATGTTTATTTATGATTATCATACCACTGCATTATTTTATTTTTTTATTGGTCATTTAATTTAGTCGTTGCATTATTTTAATTATTTGGTCACAATGAGGTTTAAATCCAATTTTTTTAATAGCATGTATTTGATTTTCAAATTTACCAATAATATGTGGCATGCAGTAATTTAATTTCAATTTGACCCATGACATGTGTTTGGAATTTATTCTATGAATTATTGATTCATTTTAAAACTAAAATTATGAAATAAGAACCCTCCAATTTTTTAAAATTTCATTTTCGGCAACAAAGTTTGAAATAAAACAAGTTTGCCCTTAGAAAATTGGATTTCTGAAATTAGAACCCTCAAATTTCTCAAAATTGCATTTTGACAACAAAGTTTGAAATAAAATAAGCTTGCGCTTTTAAAATTGAAATTTTGAAATAAGAACTATCCAATTTTTTAAATTTTAATTTTGGTAATAAAATTTGAAATAAAATAAGTTTCCCTTTTTATAATTGGATTTCTGAAATAAGAACTCTCCAATTTCTTAAAATTGTATTTTGGTAACATGTTTGAAATAAAACAAGTTGCCCTTTTAAAATTGGATTTCTCAAATAAAAATCCTTCAATTTTCTCAAAATTGCATTTCGGAAACAAAGTTTGAAATAAAACAAGTTTACCTTTTTAAAATTGGATTTCTAAAATAAGAACTCTCCAATTTTAAAAATTGAATTTTAGCAACAAAATTTATAATAAAACAAAGTTTGCTCTTTTAAAATTAGATTTTTGAAATATGAACTCTAATTTTTTAAAATTGCATTTTGGCAACCATGTTTAAAATAAAACAAGTTTTCCCTTTTAACGTTAGATTTTTTAAATTAAAACCTTCCAATTTCTCAAAATTACATTTTGAAAATAAATTTTGAAATAAAACAAATTGACCCTTTCAAAATTAGATTTCTGCAATAAGAACATTTCAACTGTTTTCAAAATTAAATCTTGGCAATGAAGTTTGAAATAAAATAAATTATCTTTAAAAAAAATGATTTTTGAAATAAGAATCATCCATTTTTAAAATTCTTTTAATAAGTAATTTTTTTTTATAAAATAAAAAAATTATTTTGAAACATCAAAATAAGTTCTAAGTCTTTCTAATGACCTTAGTCACCCATCGTTATTAGTTCATATTTTACTTTTAATATATGGATGAGACATTCCAATTAAAACACAAAAATATTTTTCTTTTAACCGATAAATAAAAAGATAATTTTAGAATAAAATGTGGTAACTGTTTTTTTAAAACAGGTGTTGTAGGGGTACTAACACTTCTCTACACTTAATAGGCTTGAGAGTCTAATTTCTAGTTTCATAAACCAATCTTTTTCCTATATAATAGGTGACCGATCACATCTTATATGATTAGTGGCGACTCTAAACCTTTTACCTCTAAAAAGTGTTGGATTATATAGGAAACAAATGTGAAAGAAAGTGTTGTTTTGAAACATCAAAATCCAATTGATGTTAATGTTATTTAACTTTAAATTTAAAAGTTTCAAAATAGTTTGAAACATCAAAATGTGTTGATGTTTTTTATACAAATTTAACTTAAAAAGTTAAGTTTGTGAGTTTTGTTTGAATTTCAACAAGTAACTACACAATCGAGTTACTTTTGATTTATGTTTCATTTTATTCATATTAATTTGATTTTAGAAAGTTACTAAGTTGCTAGCCTATAAATAACAACTTATTCCTTCATTTGGAGTATCACATTCCATCCAATTGATGTTGATGTTATTTAACTTTAAATTCAAAAGTTTCAAAATAGTTTGAAACATTCAAATGTGTTGATGTTTCTTATACAAATTTAACTTAAAAATTTAAGTTTGTGAGTTTTGTTTGAATTTCAACAAGTAACTACACAATTGAATTACTTTTGATTTATGCTTCATTTTATTCATATTAATTTGATTTTAGAAAGTTACTAAGTTGCTAGCCTATAAATAGAAACTTGTTTCTTCATTTGGAGTATCTCATTCCATTTTAGAATATCTCATTCCAAGTGAAGAGTATTCTCTATTTCTTTCTTCTCTTTAATCTTAAGTCAAGTTGAGAGCAAGTGTCCAAGAGTTCTGTCAGATTCGAGTAGGTCGAGGTTGTTGTTCTATCGGAGTTAGTCGTTGTATCCTGCTGAGACAATCGTTGTAGTCTGCTTGCAACCTATGCAGAGCGAATAATTGTCTTCAGGACAACGCTTAGTAAGCGTGCCTCGACTATTTACAATTTTTTGTTCTTGAGTTTTGAGTTGCTATATACAATATTTGCACAATTACTTACTATTGTAATAGCTTGTAGCTAGTTAAGTTGTAATCAATTTGCTAGTGTTACTCAGTTTTATACAACAAAGTACAATATTATCCAACAATCTGAAGACAATTAACAAAATGGTTGCAAGCTCCTCCACTAATGGTGTTGCTCCTACAATTATGGGTTTAACCATCCTCAAAACTCAAGCTGAAAAACCAGAGAAATTCAAGGAAGAAAACTTCAAAAGATGGCAACAGAAGATGATCTTCTACCTCACAACTTTGAACCTTGCTCACATCTTGAAGGAAGAATCTCCAATTACCCCACCAGAAGTTGTCACTCCTGAAACTGAAGCTGTCAAACAAGTATGGATGCATTCAAACTTTTTATGCCACAATTATATACTAAGTGGTCTTGAAGACACCTTGTATAATGTCTATTGCAATGCCTATAATACTTCAAGGCAATTGTGGGAGGCATTAAACAAGAAGTATAAGTTGGAAGATGTTGGTACTAAGAAATTTATTGTAGGGAAATTCTTGGATTATAAAATGATTGATGCCAAATTGGTAGTCAATCAGATGGAAGAATTGCAAATTATCATTAGTGATTTGCAAAGTGAAGGATTGGACATCAGAGAACCATTCCAAGTTGCTGCTATGATTGAGAAGTTGCCTCCTTTCTGAAAGGACTTCAAATGTTATCTCAAACACAAGCGAAAGGAATTATCCATGGAGAATCTTGTTGTTAAACTCCGAATAAAAGAGGATAATAGAAAAGGAGATAAAACTTCGCTAGAAGTTGAAGCCAAAACTCATGTTGCTGAGGCTTCAAGGCGCGAACCCAAGAAACAACAATCCAAGAAGAAAATGTAAATCTTGGATCGAGGAATGATGTCAACAAACACATTCGTGGAAATTGTTGGGTTTGTGGTAAGACTGGCCATATAGCTGCAGCTTGTCGACACAAGAAGGGACAAAGCTCCAATCATCAGGCCAATGTTGCAGAAAATGACGATCTAGCTGTTGTCATTTTGAGGTAAATATTGCTTCTGACACTAAAAGTTGGTGGATTGATACTGGTGCTACTAGGCACATTTGTAAGGACAAGTCATTGTTCACCTCGTATGAGAAGCTAGATGGTAGCGATAAGCTATACATGAGAAATGTTTTGACTAACTCTGTGGAAGGCACATGGAAGATCCTGCTAAAATGGACTTCTGGAAAGATACTTACCCTCAATGATGTGTGGCATGTGCCAGAGATTCGAAAGAATCTAGTGTCAGGAACTCTACTTAATAAGAATGGGTTCAAGCTTGTATTTGAATCAGATAAATTTATTCTGACAAAGGGGGTATGTATGTGGGAAAAGGTTATCTGAACGATGGCATATTCAAACTAAATGTATTGGCACAAATGCCCAAGAATAATAATAATAGCAACTCTTCTGCTTATATCGTTGAGTTGTGTGATGTATGACATTTTAGGTGAAGGGAATGAGAATCCCCGCGCAGCGGAAGACGATCGAATCGTCATGGTATCATCATGCAACGTGTTTACTAAAATTGATCTACCTATTAGATCTAGGCTAAACATGCTGAAAAGATTACAACGGTTAGAATAACTTACTTGTTGTAGATCGATTCAACAATCTCTCCTTGCAGATCACGAACTCTTCGCACTCCTCGATCTCCACGAATTCTTCCCACGAACAGATCTCGAACACTACCAAAATAGATCTTCTTGGTTGTTCTCTTTAGGAGAAGGGAAGTTGGTGGGAACTTCCTTTTGTTTTGGAAGAGGTGGAGAAATGTGAGAATAGAGAGAAAGCACTTTTCGATTCTTAGGTCAAAATCCAAAAATGACAACTTGGCTTACCAAACCCATCTAACAAAGGGTTTAAATAGTGGAATGATGAAGTTCACAACTTCACATAATTACCACTTTACCACAACCATATGTTATGTAAATCTCATTCACATACTTATATATAATATAAGATATCTCATATCTTATGTTGCAAATCTCATTTGCAATAATTGTGGATTTAATCAAATTGAATCACATTCAATTTATTTTCTCTCTATCAATTTCTCCAATTAGCCTTTAATTCAACAATTAGGCTAACATATAGTTTATTATGAATCTCATTCATATTAAACTATATATTATATCATCTATATGATATAATCACTCTTAAAGTGAAATTGAACACTTCAATTTCATACCAAAACTTTAACCCTTCTTTTATCCTAGATTGAGCCAACCAAGGGACCTAATGGACCTACATGTGGCGGCTGCCCAATGATCCGAGGTTAATCGGTCAAACTCTTTGACCTTGGCCAACCAATATTCATTAGCTACAGTGACACTCCACTAAAGCCTGTAGCTGTACTCCTATCAGTGTAGAATATTACGTGTCCACTGATATAACCAATGCTCATGAGTCGACCCTTCACAAGTTGTTTATAGACACGGTTGGGTCAAATTACCGTTTTACCCCTGTGTCTATATCTTGTTCCTTAAGTCCCCACTGCTCCTCTAATGAACAACATATTGTGATGGTCCAACCATACACAACACCCTTCTCGGGCCAGTGAGAAGGTGGGCGCCCGTTGTCCAAGCCCTGGAGACAACACTTAAGGGAACAACCCCTCTAGTATCCCTATAGGCGGGAACGAGTGAATTCCATCTCGCGTAATTAGGTTCCCACTCTCTACTTGTTTCGTCACGAGAAGATAGGCATATTGGGCGAGTGATCGGGACCATCCTCACCGTACTAATCAATCAAAGCGACGGACTTTGGCATGCGAGTCCGTAATACGCTCAGGATTCAGGTCGAGTCACTAATGGTCATCTACGAATTTATTAGTCTTTTACTGTTAACGGTGTTATATCAGTAAGTCTAATAATTCACGGTCCGGTCTTGTACAATCTCATTGTACAGGATGCCCCCACTCGCATGTCAACCACATGAACGAGTCAGATCACCTCGTTTGTATCTAATACAAAGCGGGCCGCATCCACAGTGTATCCAGGATTAGGTCTCCAACCCCATCCTTATCTGTAGACCGTTCGGGTCAATTAACTCGAACGTGATCCTCCTTGTGTGTCAACTACACACCGTTCAAGTTCTAGTTCTCTCATATATTCAATGACCCTGGAGCTTAGTTTATTGGAAAGATTTAATATATTTGCGAGACACAAAGTGAAGAAAATAATAACTCTTATTAATTTCAAAACAATATTTTACAAACACGAGATTAGGACAAAAATCCCAACAAACTCCCACTTGGACTAAGCTAGTGGAGAAGGTACATTTCCAAAATAATATATTTGAATTACAATAAAAATTACAATAAACTAGGGCATTGAATACTGTTTACACATTTCCCACTTGCCCTAGTGGGGGAAGCTCTCGAATACCTAGACTCTAGGTGACCTCAAACACTTTAGCCGTGAGGGGCTTTGTAAATGGATCACCTACATTGTGCTCCGATGCTATCGCGCGTGATCTGCCACGCTCGCGGTGCACAATTTCTCGTGTCGATGATACTTGCGCTCAATATGTTTTACCTCTCTTATGGCTTCGAGGCTCACGAGTTGGTTACGCGCACACTTGTTATCACGAGCAGCGTGATGGGCAAGTTCATATTTGGAACAACTTCCAAATTCGTCATGAACTTCCTTAGCCAAAGCGACTTCCTTTGCGACTTCACAAGCCGCAACATATACTGCTTCCATAGTGGAATCAAGCAATGCATCTGCTTGATGCTTCGCTGGACTCTGACTCCTCCATTCAAAATGAAGGTCGACCACAAGTGGATTTCCTAGAATCCTTATCATCAAAATCGAGAATCTGTATCCTGTAAGGATCAAATCCCCACGCCCATACACTAAGTCAGTAGTTCCTCGTTCTCCTAAGATACTTGAGGATTGTCTTTACGGTACCGTCCGGTGATCTAATCTCGGATTGGGTGATATTCATCGACAATTTCGATCGCATAATGGATGTCGGGCCTTGTACACGACATTGCATACATCATCGGGCTTCCTCTGGTGAAGCATATGGAATACGTCTCATATCCTCAACATCTTGAGGAGTCTTAGGACACTGATCCTTAGACAAGTGAACCCCATGCCTAAAAGGCAACAAGCCCTTCTTGGAGTTTTGCATCTTATATTTGGACAACATCTTGTCAATATAAGACGCTTGAGACAAGGCTAGCATTCTGTTCTTCCGGTTCCGGACTATCTGGATACCGAGAACATACTGAGCTTCTCCCAAATCTTTCATTTGGAATTGTGAAGCTAGCCACTTCTTAACGTCAGTAAGAAATTCTACCTCATTCCCAATGAGAAGAATATCGTCCACGTACAACACCAGAAATGCGACAGTTTTGTCAACGATTTTCTTGTAGACACAAGGTTCGTCGGCATTTTGATCAAAGCCATAAGATTTGATTACCTCATCAAACCTTATATTCCAAGACCTCGAACCTTGTTTCAGTCCATAAATGGACTTATGTAGCGTGCAAACTTTTTGCTCTTGGCCTTGGGCAATGAACCCTTTGGGTTGTTCTATGTAGATGGTCTCGTCAAGTTTGCCATTCAGAAAGGCTGTCTTGACATCCATCTGCCATACCTCGTAGTCATAATACGTGGCGATGACCGAAGGATCCGATTGACTTTACCATGGCAGCGGTGAAAAGGTCTCCTCATAGTCAACCCCTTCAACCTGGGTAAAACCCTTTGCCACTAGTCGGGCTTTGAAGGTTTGCACCTTCCCATCTACGCCACGTTTACGCTTGTAGATCCATTTACAACCAATAGGTTTTACCCCATCCTGGTTGATCCACAAGCTCCCGCACGTAATTGAAGTACATAGACTCCATTTCTTGGTCCATAGCTTTAATCCACTCGTCTTTATCAACATCGGCCATTGCACGATTATAGGTCAATGGATCCTCACGATCATCGTTAGCGGCGACAAGCGAGGTTTCAACTAAACCATATATAGCGATCGGGTGTCTCACGGTCCTCCCCACTACGTCGAGGCATTCCCAACTCTTGGGAGCGGATTTGACTAGACCCGCTAGGATCAAAGAACGCATAACGACGACTAGCTCCATCAAGAACTCTTGGCGATGTATCGCCCATTTCATTCAATACAATTTTGCTTCTAGGTAAATGATCCCTGATGTGGTCTTCCTCTAGGAAAATGGCGTTCGTCGACACAAGCACCCTGTTTTCCCTAGGATCGTAAAACAGACCACCCCTAGTCTCTTTAGGGTAACCTACGAATAGGCACAATTTCAAACGGGGTTCCAACTTTTTCGGGTTTGACACCAACACATGAGCCGGGCATCTCCAAATCCTGAAGTGATGTAAACTGCCTTTACGTCCACTCCAGAGCTCGAAAGGTGTTTCACAAACACTCTTCGAGGGAACATTGTTCAAAATGTAAACCGCAGTCTCTACTGCGTACCCCCAGAAAGAATCAGGGAGACGAGCATAGCTCATCATCGACCGAACCATGTTCAACAAGGTTCTATTTCTTCTCTCCGATACACCATTCTCTTTGTGGCATACCTGTGTCTTGAGAGTTGAGGCGTAATTTAGTGTTCTATCATATAGTCACGGAATTCGGTGTCCATGTACTCTCCACCTCGATCCGATCGAAGTGTTTTAAGCGATTTACCCAAGAGGTTCTCAACCTCATCTTATACTCCTTGAACTTTTCAAGAGTTTGATTTCTTATGCATTAGGTAAATATACCCATATCTCGAGTAATCGTCTATGAAAGATACGAAGTACTCATAACCGCCCCGAGCTTTAACATTCATCGGACCACAGAGGTCAGAATGTATTAACGCAAGAGGCTCTTTAGCTCTATATCCTTTTCCACTAAAAGGACGTTTGGTCATTTTGCCTTCAAGGCATGACTCACATACTGGCAAAGAGTTTTCTTCCAACTCGTTTAGAAGTCCACTCTTCACTAGTTTCTCAATCCTATTGAGATTAATGTGGCCTAACCGTAGATGCCAAAGATGGGCATTTTCTTTTGGAGAAATTTTTGCTTTCTTAGTTCGTGTTTCCGCAGTTCTAAACAATTCAGTATTCAAAATACTTTTAACCGAATTGGGTTTTAAAACATACAGATTATTTTCAAGTGAAGCTAAACAAATAACATTCCCTTTGAAAGAAATAAACGCTTTATTTAATTCAAAAGAAAGCTCAAATACAATGTTCAATTAAGGAAATAGAAACAAGGTTTCTAGTAAACCACGGAACTATGTACAAATTGTCTAACAATAAGTACGCGTCCCGCCAAAATGTAGCTTCACTGTGCCGATTCTCGCAAAGAGAGACAAGCTCCCGGATCCAACAGGAGAGTTACCTCACCCTCTCGCAGTGTGCGCCAGAATCAATCTCACGAAAAAAGAAGAACAAACGTGGTTAGTGGCGCCTGAATCTTTATCCAGGAATAGTCATTACTCTCCACTAAACATGTTTCTACCACAAGTAAATCACATTTACCTTGGTTCTTCCTCTCACCAGAATTTTGGACAATTTCTCTTCCAATGTCCGCTTCCATTGCAAGTGGAAACACTTTCCTTTCTCTGCAACCTCCTTGACCTTCTTCTTGCCCATACGGCGGCGGCTCGGTCGGTTTTACCCTCTTCATCCTCTTCTTCCCTTTCGGGCGTGAAGGAGCAACAGATTTTGTCCCAGAGGTCGAACCCCTGTGATAAGACACGTAGGCAACATTTGCCTCAGATTCCTTGACCTGTTGTGGACCGGAAATTCTGTAGCTCATTAAGGAGGGTAGTCGATTGTAGCTAATTTTGTTCATAACAAAGATTGCTATTTAAAATGAAGGAAACTCTTGGAAGAGTCTCCATGATAAAACTGACCTGGCTCGACTCGTCGATCGAAGCCCCATTCATCTCAGCCAGATTAAAGCGGGTCATCATGTCTAGAACATGTTCACGGACAGACGACCCCTCTTTCATCCGAGCGTTGAAAATGTGTTTGAGCGAGTCATGCCGGACCTGAAAGGACTGTTGTCCAAACATTTCCTGCAAGGACTCCATGATTTCCTTAGCGGAAACCATCAGCTCATGCTTCTTTGCCAAAACATCAGACATGCTGGCAATTATATAGACCTTGGCCTTTTCATTGGCCCTGATCCATCGATCGTACGTATCGCGAACGACACGTGATGCGGTCAAGCCCGACATCTGAGGACACTCCTCAGACAACACGAACTTTATGTCGCCAGTTACCAATATTGTATTGATGTTGTTTTTCCAGCTTTGGTAATTATCTCCCACTAACTTATCGGAAGCAAGTAAAGCTATAATAGCGCTAGACATTTTTAGCTGAAAATTTAAGAAAAAACTTTGTATTAGTCTCGCAAAAAACCTTTTGAAAACCAATCTAATTTTAGCAAAAAAATATTTCATGATCCCTAGGTCATTCAAAATTTTTGCAATGATACCCTAAAGGTTTAGAATGACTGCCACCGAAAGGTGACCTGAACACTCCTCCTCTAAGACGAGACTTTCTCGATCAGACCCTAATCCCAGAATAACTCTTATTCCATTAGGCATCCAATTACCATTGTTCGGTCAAATTCATTAACACTTAACGAATTCTGTGAGTGTCACCCTCAATCTTTAAGTTTCCAAGTATCCGTCCTAATAATAGCCACCGAAGGGTGAACTAAGAAGGAAAACCAACCAGGAAACTGTATCCCTTTCGGAAATTCACTGTGTTCCGACTCTCATGATCATGCCCTCCAAAGGGATTGTCTGGTCCAGGCCAAACTAGCAGACAGATCATGAGTGTCTCACGGTGTGAATCGAAAGAAGAGACCGTGGGTCTCGTTGTCACAAGTCCCGCTCCCACTCACTATAAGTACTCTCTTCATCCACGATGATATTGATCTATACAAATGCCATCCGAAGGGGGACACTCCCATTTGCGCCACGAGGCCGAGTATAGATCTCACTGTGCGGACTTATCGGAGATTTGTGGTTGGAAATTTAAATGTATCTTATACACTATATTTCCTCCCACTCAGTACTTTAATTTTTAATAGGGATTGACCTAGATAATCGACTAAAAATTACCTAAGTCTACCAATATAACTCTTATATGGTATTTAGCCTAAGTCTATAATCACATTATTAACTTAGGTCTATGTGAGAAAATTAATTAACACTTAATTAACGGCGCTCATGCACGTAAATATAATCTAAGAATCTCCGGACCGAATTCACTCCCAGGTAGGTTTCCAGGTAGGGGTGTTCCGCAAGCGTCAACTTAAATACCCCAGCCTTAGACAAAACCTTCCTTAGACAGAGTTACTAATCAGTCACCATTCAAAGATCATATTTGATTTCCTAAAAGTCTAATCTTATTAGAAAATTAGAAAACCTAAGTCTAATTATTCAAGTTCTAAACACTTTAAAACTAATAATTAACTTAGGTTTGCATGCATTTCTATGTTATAGTGCTTGATCATTCATCACATGAATAAGTATATACTATAACATAATTACCATTCATCACATGAATATAAATGCATGAGCATACTTTAATCTAAAAATATAACACTTATATTAATTAAATTAAATATGCATTTAATTACATTATAACTCTTATAATATAACCTATCATGCAAACTATATTATAACTCTTATAATATACATGATGCATGATTATGTTTAACCTAAGGTGGGATTTTAAATCTATATGACATACATTATGCACATAGAATTTAATTAAAATCATACATCTCATGCATAAAATAATTAAATAGCAAATGGACCAGTTTTTGGCACCTAGGGGTAATTATTTAATTAAATAAAATTAATATAGCATTTATATTAATAATATTTAATAAAATAATTAATAAAATAAATTAAAAAAACGTTTTTATAAAAAAAACTGAAAAATAAACTAAAAACGGAAATAAAACGCTGCGATTAAGACTTGAACCCACGTCTCGCATTTCTTCGCAACGCAGCGTATACGCAGCGGTAACGGCGCCGCCGCCTACGTTGTTGCGTCCTCAGCGCCGCGGGCGTTGGTAACGCTACATCCAGCGTTGTAACGCCACTCTGCTGCAGAGGCCATCTATGCGCGCACGCGGCGTTGAGACGCCGTTGGGCAGCGTCTCAACGCCATCGCATGCGGCAACATCTTGCCGCTTTTCCGCCCATTTTTTCGCCTGTTTCCGCTCCGATTTCTTCACGACAACTCTTGCCACGAACGACCCGGACTTACAGACTCGATTTACATGAGAATTGCCCAAAACAACGGGCCCTTACATTGATCTCATCAACATAATTGTAAATCTAATCTAGTGCCAAAAACCGAAAACATCCAATTTGCAAACCATACATTCATCTCATGAAAACATGGTAAATTACCCACCTAAATTTTAATAAAACAGTGCATCGATGAGAAACCATTGAGATGGCTCTGATACCAATTGAAGGGAATGAGAATCCCCGCGCAGCGGAAGACGATCGAATCGTCATGGTATCATCATGCAACGTGTTTACTAAAATTGATCTACCTATTAGATCTAGGCTAAACATGCTGAAAAGATTACAACAGTTAGAATAACTTACTTGTTGTAGATCGATTCAGCAACCTCTCCTTGCAGATCACGAACTCTTCGCGCTCCTCGATCTCCATGAATTCTTCCCACGAACAGATCTCGAACACTACCAAAATAGATCTTCTTGGTTGTTCTCTTTAGGAGAAGGGAAGTTGGTGGGAACTTCCTTTTGTTTTGGAAGAGGTGGAGAAATGTGAGAATAGAGAGAAAGCACTTTTCGATTCTTAGGTCAAAATCCAAAAATGACAACTTGGCTTACCAAACTCATCTAACAAAGGGTTTAAATAGTGGAATGATGAAGTTCACAACTTCACATAATTACCACTTTACCACAACCATATGTTATGTAAATCTCATTCACATAATTATATAATATAATATAAGATATCTCATATCTTATGTTGCAAATCTCATTTGCAATAATTGTGGATTTAATCAAATTGAATCACATTCAATTTATTTTCTCTCTATCAATTTCTCCAATTAGCCTTTAATTCAACAATCAGGCTAACATATAGTTTATTATGAATCTCATTCATATTAAACTATATATTATATCATCTATATGATATAATCACTCTTAAAGTGAAATTGAACACTTCAATTTCATACCAAAACTTTAGCCCTTCTTTTATCCTAGATTGAGCCAACCAAGGGACCTAATGGACCTACAGTGACGAGCTCCAATGATCTGAGGTTAATCAGTCAAACTCTTTGACCCGGTCAACCAATATTCATTAGCTACGGTGACACTCCACTAAAGCCTGTGTAGTTGTACTCTCTATCGATTGTAGAATATTACGTGTCCACCGATATAACCAATGCTCATGAGTCGACCCTTCACGGGTTGTTCATAGACACGGTTGGGTCAAATTACCGCTTTACCCTCGTGTCTCATATCTTGTTCCTTAAGTCCCCACCTGCTCCTCTAATGAACAACATATTGTGATGGTCCAACCATACACAACACCCTTCTCGGGCGGTGAGAAGGTGGGCTCCCGTTGTCCAAGTCCTCGGAGACAAAGACTTAAGGGAACAACCCCTCTAGTATCCCTATGGCGGGAGCGAGTGAATTCCATCTCGCGTAATTAGGTTCCCACTCTCTACTTGGTTACGTCCACGAGAAGATAGGCATATTGGGCGAGTGGCGGGACCACCCTCACCCATACTAATCAAAGGATGGACCGGCTGCATGCGGAGTCCGTGTACGCTGGATTGTGTCGAGTCACTAATGATCATCTACGAATTTATTAGTCTTTTCATCATTAAGCGGTGTTATATGATGAAGTCTAATAATTCACGGTCGATCTTGTACAATCTCATTATGCAGGATGCCCCCACTCGCATGTCAACCACATGAACGAGTCAGATCACCTCGTTTGTATCTAATACAAAGCGGGCCGTATCCACAGTGTATCCAGGATTAGGTCTCCAACCCCATCCTTATATCAGAGACCGTTCGGGTCATTAACTCGAACGTGATCCTCCTTGTGTGTCAACTACACACCGTTCAAGTTCTAGTTCTCTCATATATTCAATGACCCTCGGAGCTTAGTTTATTGGAAAGGTTTAATATATTTGCGAGACACAAAGTGAAGAAAATAATAACTTTTATTAATTTCAAAACAATATTTTACAAACACGAGATTAGGACAAAAATCCCAACATTAGGCTGGGTCATGTCAATTATCATTTTTTAAGGAGAATGATAAATTTAGGACTATTGCCTAGTTTTAACATTGATAATAGACACAAATGCGAAGTTTGTGTTGAATCAAAGTTTTCTAGAAAATCATTTTCTTCTGTAGAAAGAAGTAATGGGGTTCTTGATTTAATCCACAGTGATGTATGTGACATGAAAAGTTCCCCTACAAGAGGCGGTAAGAAGTATTTTGTCACATTCATTGATGATTATAGCAAATATTGCTATGTATATTTATTACATAGTAAAGATGAAACCTTAGATGTTTTTAAAGCATATAAGGCAGAAGTTGAAAATCAACTTGAGAAGAAAGTAAATGTGCTTAGATCATATAGATGTGGTGAATATGAATCATCATCACTTTATGAATTATGTGAAGTTAATGATATAATCCATCAAACTACAACACCTTATACACCACAACAAAATGGTGTAGCTGAAAGAAAGAACCGAACTTTAAAGGACATGATTAATTGCATGTTAAATAGTTCAAGTTTAATTACCCCATAATTTGTGGGGGGAGGCTTTACTTACAACAAACTTTATCCTAAATAGAATTCCACATAAGAAGACTGATATGTCACCTTATGAAGTGTGGAATAGGAAATTACCCTCATATAAAATGTTGAAAGTGTGGGGGCGTTTGGCAAAGGTACAAGTTCTTTTACCAAAAAGGACCAAACTAGGACCTAAGACAATTGATTGTGTATTTATAGGCTATGCAATGCATAGTGCCGCTTATAGATTCCTAGTAGTTAAATCAGAAATACCTGATATTAACAATAATACTATCATGAAATCTATTGATGTTGAATTCTTCGACGATATATTTCCTTTGAAAGAGGAAAGATACACAAGTAGTGGTATCAAAAGGAATTATAAGGCTAGCTCCTCGAAAAGTAAAGACGATCAGAAAAATGAGTCTGAACCTAGAAGAAGCAAAAGCGCTAAGAAAGTTAATTCTTTTGGACCTGATTTCATAACTTATATGATTGAAGATGAGCCTCAAACTTTTCAAGAAGCTGTGTCATCTCCTGATGCACCTTATTGGAAAAAAGCTATCAATAGTGAGATAGAATCCATTTTGCATAACAATATTGATAAAGGCTGATGGCACTATTGATAAATACAAAGCCCGTTTAGTAGCTAAAGTATTTCGTCAAAAAGAAGGGTTAGATTTTTTTGATACCGATTCTCCAATGACGAGGATTACATTATAAGAATGTTAATCGCAATAACAGCTTTACAAAATTTGGAAATACACCAAATGGATGTAAAAACTACATTTTTTAAATGGAGATTTAGATGAAAAAATATATATGGAACAACCCGAGGGGTTTGTTGTAAAGGGACTTGAAGATAAAGTTTGTAAACTAGTTAAGTCTCTTTATGGGTTGAAACAAGCACCCAAACAATGACATGAAAAGTTTGATCACACTATGTTATTGAATAGATTCAAGATAAATGAGTATGATAAATGTTTCTATGTTAAAACCATAAATCAAGACTGTCATTATTTGCTTATATGTAGATGACATGTTGATAATGTACACAAATAGATGTGTCATTGATTCTACTAAAAGGATGTTAAAATCCAACTTTGATATGAAATACCTTGGTCTTGCTGATGTTATACTTGGAATCCATATAACTAGAAACTCTAGTGAATATGTACTTTCTCAATCTCACTATATAGAGAAAGTGTTGAGAAAATTTGATCAATTTGAGAGTAAACCAGTTGTTACTCCATTTGATCCAAATTGTAAGTTAAAGAAGAACATAGATGAATGTGTGTCTTCTCTAGAATACTCTAGAGTTATTGGTAGCTTAATGTACATAATGAATTGTACCAGACCAGATATTGCCTATTCAGTAGGAAGGTTAGCAAGATACACCAGCAATCCTGAGCATGATCATTGGAATGCTTTAGTCAGAGTTCTAAGGTACTTGAAGTACACTCTAGACTATGGATTGCATTATAAGAGAGATCCACATGTACTAGAAGGATTTAGTGATGCTAATTGGATTTTTTATAGCATGAAGACTAAATCAACCAGTGGGTATATATTTACCTTAGCTGGAGCAACTGTATCGTGAAAATCTTCAAAACAGACGTGTATAGTACGCTCGACTATGGAATCAGAGTTTATAGCTCTTGATAAAGATGGAGAAGAAGCTGAATGACTTAGAAACTTTCTTGAAGAGATTCCATTATGGCCAAAGCCTGTGAACGCAATATGTATTTATTGTGACAGTTTGGCGGCCTCTATGAGGGCCAAAAATAATGTCTATAATGGAAAG
Source organism: Trichosanthes cucumerina (assembly GCA_036507285.1). NCBI lineage: Eukaryota > Viridiplantae > Streptophyta > Magnoliopsida > Cucurbitales > Cucurbitaceae > Trichosanthes > Trichosanthes cucumerina. Next base: position 32,584,690 of record CM071840.1, read on the forward strand.
TCACGACATATAAGACGTAGACATAATACGATAAGGCAATTGCTCTCTAATGGAGTTATTTCCATTGATTATGTGAAATCAAAAAAGAATATTGCAGATCCTTTAACGAAAGAATTGTAAAGAGAGCAAGTGACATATACATCGAGGAAATAGGGCTAAAGCCTATGAAATAAATTATCTGATGGTAACCTAACCTAGTTGACTGGAGATCCCAAGATCTAGGTTCAATAGGAAAACTGGTTGGATAATTTATAGTTGACACACTAAGAAACTTATGGTTTCTTCCCATTTCTATAATATTATAGAATGTGTGATCTGTTGCCGTTGAGTTTGTGTTAATATCTTGTTTACAAGAGAAGTAATGACATAATACTCTTAATCAATATCACCTATGTGAGAGTAGAAGTAGGGTTGCTTCTATGAGGACTTTTAAAATGGTTTATGTTCTCTAAAGCTCTCATGAATTCGGGATTTTGTCCAGGACCAAAATGGACACAAACGTATAGAATTTAAAGATACAAGATGAGTTATGTGTGATGTTTGTTGTCTCAATTTACCAATGAGAAGGATAGTTCCAGAGTTGGTCTCACTATTTCTTCGGTAAGTTCGATAGATATTCACTAAGAAAGGTTCAAGTCCAGAAGACATCTATCCTGATGCATAGCTTATTTGTTTATTCTCAACAATTGTGTTTTGATTTTCAAACTTTATTTCATGTGGGGGATTGTTGGATTTTATAGGAAACAAAATGTGAAAAAAAGTGTTGTTTGAAACATCAAAAAATCCAATTGATGTTGATCTTATTTAACTTTAAATTCAAAAGTTTCAAAATGGTTTGAAACATCCAAATGTGTTGATGTTTCTTATACAAATTTAACTTAAAAAGTTAAGTTTGTGAATTTTGTTTGAATTTCAACAAGTAACTACACAATTGAGTTACTTTTGATTTATGTTTCATTTTATTCATATTAATTTGATTTTAGAAACTTACTAAGTTGCTAGCCTATAAATACCAACTTGTTTCTTCATTTGGAGTATCCCATTCTATTTTGGAATATCTCATTCCAAGTGAAGAGTATTTTCTCTTTCTTTCATCTCCTTAATCTTGAGTCAAGTTGAGAGCAAGTGTCCAAGAGTTCTGCCAGATCCGAGTAGTTCGAAGTTGTTGTTCTATCGGAGTTAGTCGTTGTATCCTACTGAGACGATCGTTGTAGTCTGCTTGCAACACGAGCGAATAATTGTCTTCAGGACAATGTTTAGTAAGCATGCCTCGACTATTTACAATTCTTTGTTCTTGAGTTTTGAGTTGTTATATACAATATTTGCACAATTACTTACTATTGTAATAGCTTATAGCCAGTTAAGTTGTAATCAATTTGTTTGTGTTACTCAGTTTTACAATATTATCCAACAAAAGACCCTTGAAAGAGGACTTCGATTGTGTTGCATCTCAATGACGTTGCAGCAGACTAAAAAATCAAGAACAAACTGAACTCGGACATTTTGAGGAAGCTTTTGGGTTGTAGATAGCATGGTATTAAATTTCCGTCGACATGTCGACATTTCTATCGATATTTTCACATGTCCATGGGTTCAACATCGACATAGGGGTGATTCGACATTTTCATTATATCGTACAAAATTAATGAAATATTAAAGAAAATAGCAACAAAATATAACATAACGTGAATATAATATAATAACAAGTATTTTAACTCATTTAAAATGTGTAGAAGGTTTGTTTTCTAATTTTAATACAATTTTTTAATTATTTGTTTTTCCAAAAATATCCATCGACATCGACATTTTATCGATATTTCCATCGACATTTCCATGAAATTGAGATCTCGATATTTCCATCGACATCGATATTTTAAACCTTAGTAGATAGTTGTGGATTGCGAGAGAAGGAGATCGACCTCCATTATCGCTTTCTTTCAATTTCCTCTCATTTGTGTCATCGTATTATGGTTGAAATTAAGCAGTTATTATTTTAGTGATTATGGGTTTCTAAATCTTTAATTTCCTTTTGGACCTCTCTTTACTAATTTATTAACAACTTATTATTATCTTTTCTTATTAGCTCATTCATGGGATCTACTCTTAATCCCTTTAAGCTCTTGGCCAAAGTTTAGTTGATTAGTTTTCTAAATTGTTATTCGATATGGAGGAAATTTAGGCCTAGAACTGGATTGCATACTAATAGTGTTTGTCGAGTGACAACCAGGAGTGAGAGAAATACCATTAGAGGTTGTAATTGAAGGGAATTAATGCCATGTTTGTTGTTTAGGGTCACAAGGATGTAGGTTAAAAAATAAAACAGGATATTAGGATGATGCCAAAAAGGAGATTCTTAGGGCCCGTTTGATAAGGGCCTGTTTGGTATGCAATCCGGATCCTGTTTTATGTTTTCGGATTCACCGAATTCGATGAATATGTGTTTTGTGAGATGTATTTTTAAAATTGTTTTGGATTCAGGATCCAAATAGTAGAAATTACGAAAACAACATTTTTATGTTTTCATTGTATCAGATTCTGAATTTAAAATTTTAAAATGCGAATTATATTAAACAAAGATAAAAATAATAAATACAATATTTCATGTTATGAATTCAATTTACTTTTGTTAAATTAAAATATGTAGAATATAATATATTATAAATTATAGAATATTATATTATAAAAAGATAATTCTATAAAATTTGCAAAATCATTTCCTAAATTAATTAATAATGACTTATATTCAATATAATAATTAGTTTTGCATCTACAACTAATTTCATGATCTATAAATATGTTATAGAACACAGTTTAAACAAGCTATTTAGAATGAAATCAAATTTCTAAATCTGCTACCAAACACATATCTGATAACATGAAATACAACTCTGTTTTCATTGAATCCCTTGTTTTCAAATTTCTGCTTTCAGATTGCGTACCAAACAGGCCCTAACGTTTCCGTTTCCTGTTTCCTGTTTCTCGTTTCCTGTTTCTCATTTCTTGTTTCCCATTTTTTAAGAATAAGAAACAAGAATGTGTTTGATAACTATTTCTGTTTCTTGTTTCTTGAAAATGAGAAATAGGAACAGAAACTTGTTTGATAACTATTTCTTGTTTCTTGTTCTTGAATTTTTTTTTTTCATCTTTTATAGTTTAAAAAGAATTTAATTATGTAATAAAAAAAGAATTTAATTATATAATATAAGATAGATAACATGCATTAAGGGTGAACAAAAAAACATAGAAATTTGACACGACCGTTCAAAACCATCGAGTCGATTTTAAGGGAGGTGGTCAATCAGAGTCAATTTGTCCTTAGTCTTAATTGATATCGAATCATATCAAACTCAATTATATTGCTAAATGTTGTGGTTGTAAAATATCAAAGTAGATACATATAGTTCTTTGAGTGAACAAATTTTATTTATGGCAAAATCTAATGAGTTCTTAGTGTACTAAAAATTACAAAAATATATATTACAAAAATAAAAATTAAAAATTAAAACAATATATAAATACAAATATTAAAATCTAAAATTCAAAATTAAAATCATATATATATATATATGCAAAATCAAAAATTAAAATATTATATAAATATGTATGGCAAAATTTAAAATTCAAAATACACATAATCTATAAATAAACATATTAAATATATATATATATATTACAAAAAATCAAAATTAAAGGAAAAAAGCAGCATAATTGGGAATTGGGTTTACATGGGATTCGAACTTGCGACCTATCACTTATTAAAAAAGCAGAATAATTGGGAATTGGGTAAATTATAAAGAAGCATTGCACCAATAGGCCAATAGATGTTATGTTAAAATTGAGGAACGTTTAAATATCAAAAGAAACAAAACAAAGAGAAACTACTATTTATAGTTTCCAATTTTTTGTCCAAATTTTGGGAACGTTTCTCAAATTTTGAGAACAAGAAACGAGATTGATTATCAAACAAGTCTGTTTCTTAAAAAATGAGAAACATAAACAAGAAACAGGAAACGGGAACATTATCAAACGGGCCCTTAGTTTTAAGCTTCTAAACTTTGAGTTATTTGATTAGCTAGTTTTAGGTGCATAATTAGGTTGAGGGTCCAATCGGTAAACTCCCTAAAGATCATACCATTGTTTGTCTCGCCTTTGTTTTACCATTTTAGTTATTCTTGCTAGTTTCCCTTCGATTTTTGCTTCTATTTTAGTTATTCTTGCTAGTTTCCCTTCAATTTTTGCTTCTAAATAAAGGTGGGAGTAACTATTTCCATTATTCAAATGACTTTTAAACCAATTCTCGAAGACGATACTTTAAAACTCATTAATCACTATATTACTTTACATGTGCATTCACAGTTGCAAATTATATGCACCAAGGATCCCAAAATTTTATTAAGAATAGTTTTTAGAATATGAGGAGGTGGAGATTTGATTTTCCAATCTCAAGAAGAAGAAAAAGAGTAGATTGCCAATTACCATTGAGCTATTCTCATATTGCCAAAAAGTTATAATGGTTAAAAACACCGATTAAGAAGACATTTTAACCCTCCCTTCTTAGAGGCTAAGTATATAGAGGAACCAAAATTCAAACAAAAGGAACACTATCCCCTAAAACACACACAGTTTTTCGTTACCACTTCATAGTTTGAGCTAACCAAAAAATGGTGTCTAGTTTTTTTGCATAGCTGCCAGCAAAATGTTGTATTTTGATAACATAATGAAACAAAGTTACAAATCACAAATTAACTACAATCAATCTAAAGATAGCTCAGTAGGATAAGATACCAATTACCATCTTAAAAATTGATAGTTCAATCCTCCATTCTGCCATGGTTGAACTTGAAACCAGAAATCAACTACAGAAGTTGTCCCCTACGCCATCATCTTGAAAATGCAGCAACGGCAACTCAGAGCCAATAATCAAATCAAAGCTGAATGGATCCTATTATCTATTTCAAGATAGCTAATATAAACTCCAAATTTTGAGTTGGATTCGATCCGGATGTGGGTTCGGAACTCCAGAGGCCGTTGCGTAAATATTGCTAGGAAACAAAAAATACTTTTGGTCTTGTCTACTGCCTAATTTCTACATATTGGTACACACTGATTACTAGCAATCAACTGCAGGCATTCTACCATACCAGTTAATGTGGTGATGTCGGTGTCGCTACGATGGCTACTCTTTCTAATGAACATATCTTCTTACCATGGCCTCCCTTTCCCTCCTAACCGACGTGCCAGTTCAAAATCCTTTTTCACTGAATGAAAAGAACAAAGGAAATGGATAACATTCAGAGGATCAATAGGCAACTTGGAAGATGACAGAAAACGAGATCTAATGAGGTAGGCAATTGGAACCTAACAGAGTTCATAATCATGTTAAAGAGTATTGTACTGTCCCAACTATTTTACAAGTCGAAAGTTACTGATTATCAAACCCTGGAGTATTCAGTTCTAATGTAGAAACATGAAACAAATGAAGGAAAAGTAAGAAGCAAGACAAGTCCAAAATAAGTTGAAAAGAAATTTATCCAGTACCGACCAGGCTAACAATCCGTAATTATTTCCTAACACATGAAGCAATTTGAAGAAGCATATAATGACGAGCCAAAAGAAGTGAACTATCTTAGTCCATATGCTTGCTTAGAAAAATGGATTTTTGACCGTTGTGTAGAAAAATCAAATGTCATCAATAAAGCCTAGAAAGGAAAACTGTTTTCCCCAGTTGAGTGCCTTCATCGAATTCACGGAAAACAAAACCTCAAATATTTTAATTTAACAGTCTGGGTTTTTCTTTTTTCTTCTTAACTTTTTTTCAGTTAGAAACTTGGAAAAACCAAAGTAAAGTATCTTTTTACTATAGTATCTACTCGTGCTCTTGCCTTTATCACACTAGATTTCAATATTATTGCTTTTCTTAAAAATAATCTGCTTATAGCATAACAGATAATATTATCCAAAGCGGGGAAGGCAAAAGCTGGTGCAGTGGGTGCGAGACTATGTTAATGTTAAGAACACAAACATGTCAAGAATTGACTTACTGATTGTTACACGCTTGGCATGAATAGCACATAGCATTGTATCTTCAAATAGATGAACCAAAAAATCTTCTGCTGCCTACAAATGAAAGAAACGCAAGTTTAATTGTACAATTTTACTTGATATTAAGAAAAGTTAACCAAAGCAGATTCCGAAAAATACAATCAGCCTTCATAGAAACAGGTGATAAAGTGTGAGATTGCACATACAGCAAAACCTGAATCAGGTCCGTAAGTTGTTTGTTGCAGGAATATATATATATATATATATATACATACATACATACATACATACATATAGATAGATAGATAGATAGATAGATCGATCTTTTCTATGTAACAGAACAGCAAAAACTGAAGAAACTAACTCAAAAACAAAATTATATCATAATACCAATTACCACATAAAAGTGAGAATAAATATTCTGGTAATAAACTCAATCATAATTTCTTGTAAATAACACCAAGTATTTAAGCCACAGGCTACAGGCAATGGATAGAAATATAACAATGAGTCAATGATCAAATATAAAGAGGACAAGAATAAATTAAGATCTAAAAAAAGAAAAACACTTTGACAGCAGGATAAAGCTTGTTCAACGTACTTTAAATGCTTGTTGATAGAAAAGTCAAGCGAAAGTATTCTAGTAGTCCAAACCACAACTTCAAACGAAACATGAGGAATGTTTGATGTTTTCACCTCGTTCTCATCTTTAAGAAACAATGTGATTCAAGTTGTCACATGGAAATAGAATTTACACTTAAGGATAGTACAAAATCCTACCATCTGAGCTAGATGAGAACATGATAAGCTTAAAAGTTAAAACTAAACTGCCCAAGTTAAAACTAAACTGCCCAAGTACTTGCTTGAGTTCCTAGAGGCACACAGTTAGATATTGAAGGATGCCTTTAACCATCAGTTCCAAGGTAATAAATTAAAACCACCAATATTTATACTATGTTCCTTAACAAAAAAGTTTTGGGGAAACAAAAGATATTTCAAAGTATTAAACCACACGACCAAAATCTTTTAATATAAATCAAGAACTAAACAATAGCTTTGCTTCTTCCTAGTAAATATGAAGTGGAAGATACAATCCTTTTCATTAGTGTAGACGGTTATAGCAAGGCCCACTCAACCAAACCATAGAAAATAAGCAATTACTTCCTGAAGTGCTATTAAAGCTTCAGCTTGCCAACGCGTAATCTGTGGAGCCAACTGGTAGCTTACTTCTTTCACCTACAAAGGTATTAAATATCACTATCACGTGATCAAATTTCAAAAGCAATACCAAGTTAAGTAATTAGAAAATAAGCAAGTAAAATGTTCTTGCTCTTCAGTCTTTAAAAACTCAAAACTAACAGACCCTATTTGAGGACTAGGGGATTCCTTTTGGCAAGCGGGTTATCAGGCTATTGTGAGGAACATTTGGCTAGAGAGGAGAATTTCGTAAATGGCACATGGGCTGGGGTTCAGCAGATTTCAATGCTCAGTCATGGTTTCAAATACTAAGTTTGTTTGATATTTGCACATCTTGATTAATCTCATGAGTCAACCATCTGATCCTCCAATATTTTCTTAGAACTTTATCCTAGGTTTGTAGCATCTGTTATCCTAGGTAGGCGGCTCCTGTATTTTTGTAGTTCCGCCTTTCTTGATTGAAATTATATTTTCATCCGAAAGAAATAGTCACAGAAAGGTCTAAAGTAACCTCTTAATAAAAAAGAATATATGCACCAAGACTACTGTTATGGCAAAGAAGCAGATATCTCAATATGAGATAGGAAACATGAAAGACTGGCTATCTAAACAATCGCATAGCATCCTCCAACTGCATTAAAACCATTGTATATAAATGTAAGTGCCATAAACTAGGCCGTTTCTGTTATCTAGAATAGTAATTAAGGGGCTAACTACTTTTGGCTCCTTAAATAAATTAGTGAAAACATAAATTCAAGGGTGTACTTGGATTCAAATGAACAAGAGAAAAAAAAAAAACTCACTGCTCGGATGAAACGGCTAGCTGGAATTAGCAAATTCCATGATTTCTGGAGTTGCCGAATTTCCCTTAATGCCACTGTCCCTGGTCTGAAGCGTCTTTTTTTTCGCGTTGTCCTTGATGGTGGACCTACATTAAAAAGTTTTTTTAGGAAAAAAATTAGAAAAAAGGCATGTAACACAGAATAAGCCAGTTGAAGAAGCATATGCAAAAACATCGCTATCACCAAAATCAAAATGTTCTTGATAAAAAGGTGAACAAAAGCCTGAATAAAATAACTCACTTTGAGCTTGCCTCACATTTTGTGTTCTTCCACCAAGTGGCTTTCAATTTTGCGGAAACAAATATTAATTAGCAAATTATATAAAATAAATTGCACCAAAGTATTCAAAGCAAACCATATTTGATCATAAAAATTATTTTGAATGTACAACTATAAAGTTCTTTATAAACATAGGCTTTAAAAATAAAACTTGTAGCAACTTCCAAACCCTGTAATCAAACAGGGCAAGGCACAACTGTTTGAGAAGTTCTTTTCCTCGTGTACTCTAGCGTCTCTAGTGCATCTACTGCAAGCTGCATCAGCCTATGTACTTTAGTGGAAAATTAAGAAGAAGACTTCTGTTAGGTATCCCTCTCTTCAACCTGCCTTTCACACAGGAAAACACAAAAAACAACACAAAAATACAGGATTGATAGAAATAACACTGTATCATTATCTTCATTCAAGAGCCTCTATTACAAGAAAAGATGAACCAAACACTCAGCTGTTAGAGAGAGCTGAGAACCTCTCCTGCAAATACTCACTAGCCAATTTCTGCCTACCTCTACCCGACAATCTCCTGGTAACATACACCCTCACTCCCACAAGGACCGTACAACAGCCCACGATCCCAGCAGTGGTCCCCAATGAACCGTTACTCCCCACTCTCTCTTTTCTCCTTTTTACCCTTCCTAATATATGTTTTAGTAATAGGAGGCCTACCAATACCCCCCAGGGCCAGCAACACCTTGTCCTCAAGGTGAAAATCTGGAAACATCTGTTGAAAAGCTTTAACCGACTCCCACGTTGCTTCACAATCCTGTTCTCCTTGCCACTTGACAAGCCATTCTTCCTCCCCCAGATCCGAGTTCTACCACATCCGAGCACCTCCTGAGGAATAGCTTTCCACTCATAACAATCAGATAAGTCAGAGACCTGTGGGTGCACTGTCATGCCATCGCCAACCATCTTTTTGAGCAAGGAAACATGGAAGACATCATGTACCATTGCATCTATGGGAAGCTCCAGTCGATAGGCTACTTGGCCAACTCTTTCCAGTATTTCGAAGGGACCAAAATACTTTGGTGACAACTTTTCACATCGTTTTCTTGCTAGGGATTTGAGACGATATGGTCGAATCTTCAGATACACAAACTCCCCTTCTTTGAACTCAAGTTCCCTCCTTTTTCGATCTGCTTGTTTCTTCATACGTTCTTGTGCTATACGCAAATGTTCCTTTAGAGCCAATAAAGCCAAGTCTCGTTCCTTCAGTTGTTGTTCAAGTGAGTCATTCGTTGTTTGGTGATTTCCATAGGATACAATCGGAGGAGGAGGGCAACCATAAACAACATGGAAAGGGGTGGTGTTGGTGGATACGTGATATGTGGTGTTGTACCAGTATTCAGCCCAAGGAATCCTTTGTTCCCACTTCTTCGGATGTTCTCCACAAAAACAACGCAAATATGTCTCAAGACAGCGGTTTATTTCTTCCATTTGGCCATCTGTTTGTGGGTGAAAAGCAATACTCCTCTTTAATTGAGTTCCCTGTAATTTGAACATTTCACTCCAGAAATGGCTTATAAAAATCTTGTCCCAATCTGAGACTATGGACTTGGGGAAGCCATGTAGTCGTACTATCTCTTGGATGAACAAGGCTGCTATATTCTTGGTTGAAAAAGGATGCTTGACTTTCAGGAAATGATTGTACTTACTTAAACGGTCCACCACCACTAATATTGAATCAAACCCCATGGATTTGGGCAACCCCTCGATGAAATCCATCAATATATCTTCCCATATCAGGTTGGGGATGGGCAAAGGCTGTAATAACCCCGCGGGAGCCACCGCTTCAACCTTGTTGCGTTGACAAGTCGAACACCTCTCTACGTAATGCTTTACCTCGGACTTCATGTTCTTCCAAAAGAGATCACTGGTCATTCTCTTGTAAGTGCTTAAGAAACCGAAATGGCCCCCAATCACAGAGTCATGATACATGTGCAGTATGGTAGGGATCAAAGTCGACTTACTGGACAAAACCAACCTCCCCTTGTATAATAACTTCCCCTGCTGCAAGGTATAATTGGGGTGTGATAAAGGATCCACCTGTAACTCTTCACAGATCTTCCTCAATTCGAGGTCATTTTCCACTTCGCGGACCACGGTGTTCACATCCAAGACATTCGAAACTGAGATAGATAGGAGCTCCCCTACATATTCCACCCTCGACAAAGCATCCGCCGCCTTGTTCAGCTGGCCCGGATTGTATTTTATTTCAAAGTCATACCCCAGCAGCTTGGTGAGCCAGCGTTGGTACTCGGGTTGCACATCCCTCTGTTCTAGAAGGTTGCCTAATGCTCTCTGATCCGTCAAAACTATGAATTTCTGGCCCAACAAGTAGTGTCTCCACTTTTGAACCGCTAGGACAATAGCCATTAATTCCCTTTCGTAAATTGGCTTCAATCGAGACAGAATGACTAAAATAAGCTATCGGTCTATGCTTCTGAGAAAGAACGACCCCAACCCATGTTTCTGATGCATCAGTTTCTATCACAAATGGCTGGAAGAAATCGAGCAAAGCCAACACCAGTATGGTGACCATGGCCTGTCGCAAGGCTTCAAAAGCTGCGATTGCCTCATTGGACCACTGGAATGCGCCCTTCTTTAATAATTGGGTCAACAGCTTTGCAATACTTCCATATCCCAGCACGAATGTTCTGTAATACGCCGTTAAACCAAGGAAACCTCGAAACTCCTTGATGTTCTTAGGCACTGGTCAATTTAACATGGCCTTAATCTTCTCACCATCTACTTTGACTCCATTCTCAGAGATAATGTGACCTAAATATGTTATTCGTGATTGCCCAAACACACATTTATTTCGGTTTGCAAACAAAGCATGATCCCTTTGTTGGGGTGTATACCCTAAGCTCGCGTCGTTTGTAACAGTTATTGAATTAATGATTAAAAGTTATTTGTTATTCAAACTTTGTATCTCGCATTTTATAAACTTAATCCAATAAACTAAACTCCATGGTCATATATATGAGAACTTGAACGGTGTGTAGTGGACAAACAGGTAGGATCATGTTCAAGTTAGTGACCCAAGTGGTCTACAGTATATTGATAGGGTTGGGAACCTCATCCTGGTAACACTATGGATGTGGCCCACTTTGTATTAGATACAAACGAGACGATCCAACTCGTTCATGTAGTTGACATGCGAGTGGGGGCATCCTTGCAATGAGATTGTACAAGACCGGACCGTGAATTATTAGACCAACTGATGTAACACCGTTAACAGTTTAGGATTAATAAATTCGTAGATGACCATTATTGACTTGATCTTAATCCTAAACGTGTTACAGACTCTTGTCTGCGGGGATTTATCCTTTGACTAGTATGGGTGAGAGTGGCCTGTGTTGCTCGCTCAATATGCCTACCTTCTCAGGGGCAAAACCACGTGGAGAGTTGAGAACTTGACTACGCAAGATGTAATTCACTCGTTCCCGAGCTAGGAAAACTAGAGAAGTTGTTCCCTTAAGTGTTGACTTTAGGGCTTGAACAACGGGGCCCCACCCTCTCACTGGCCCGAGAGGACGTTGTTTATGGTAGGACCATACAACAAAGTTGTTCATTAGAGGAGCAGTGAGACTTAAGGAGCAAGAGGTATGCACAGGGGTAAAACGGTAATTTGACCCAACTGTGACTACGAACAACCTGTGAAGGATCGACTCATGGGTATTGGTTATATCGATGGATACAACTTGTCCTACAATGAGGAGAGTGCAGCTACGGGGCTATAGTGGAGTGCCCCCGTAGTTAATGAATGCTGATTAACCGGGTCAAAAAGTTTGATCAGTTAATCTCGGATCATTGGAGCTCATGATCTGTAGGTCCATTAGATCTCTCGATTGGCTCAATTATGGATTCAATGAGGGTATACAGTTTGGAGTGAATTTGAAGTGTTCAAATTCATGTAAAGGGTATTTATGTCGTTTATATGAGATATAATTGACATAATATGTAGTTTAATGTGAATGAGATTCATAATAAACTATAGAATAGCCTAATTATGAAATTAAGGCTTATGTTGGAGACATTGATTTGAGAGAAATAAAATTGAATGTGATTCAATTTTAAATTCCACATTTATGCAAATGGGATTTGTATAATAAGGTATGTGATACCTTATACTATATAGTATGCAAATATGATTTGCATATTATATAGTTGTGGTAAAGTAGTAAATAGGTGGAGATTTCACCTCCACCATATTCCACTATTTAAAGGTGGATTGTCAAGCATTCACTATGGAATTGATTCTCATTTTTTCGAAATCCACCAAGAAGAGAAAAGCAAATTCTCTCATTCTCTCTCAAACTCTCTCCTCTTCTCCAAACCCAAAATCCAAAAGGAGTCCCACAACTCTCCCTCATCCGCTGGAGAACAACCGAGAAGATCAAGTGGAGGTGTCCCAAGATCGGTGTTCGGCTCGTGGTTCGTAGTGGAGATCTAGAGAGATCGTAGAGATCGTGACCGAGAGAAGGAATCCGCGAAGAAGAGTTCTTCAAGAGATTAGTATCTTGCTGCAATTTCCTTCTCTTTATCATGCTTAACCAAGACATATCATTTGATGTATGTTAATTTAAGAAAAACGTAACACAACGAAAGCAACGCAATTCGCATTGCTTCCGCTGCGGGATTCAATCCCATCACGCTTAAGGTGTCCAACGTGATTTCCAAAAGATGGGTAGGATAGTCTGAACTATAAATCAAAATATCATCAAAAAATACTAGAATGAATGTTCGAAGGAAGGGGCGAAAAACCTGGTTCATAAGTGATTGAAATGTTGTTGACGCGTTAGTAAGACCGAAAAGCATTACCATGAATTCATAATGACCTTCGTGAGTACGAAAAGCCATTTTTGGAATATCTTCTTCCTTCATTCGAACCTGATTTTAAATCCAGCTTGGAGAAAACTTTGGAACCGCAGAGCTCATCTAATAGTTCCTCGATCACAGGTATCAAAAACTTGTCTGGGATGGTTGCTTTGTTCAAGGCCCGATAGTCGATACAGAAACGCCATCCCCCATCTTTTTTCTTTACCAACAGGACATGGCTAGAGAATGGGTTGTTGTTGGGTCAAATAATCCCCGAAGCCAGCATTTCCTTTATCAAGCGCTCAATCTCTATCTTCTGAGTGTGGGTGTATCTATAAGGTCTAACATTCACTGCTTGTTGATTTCCGTGGAGCAAAATACGATGATCGACAACCCTTTTTGGGGGTAGTCCCTGTGGGAGTTCAAAAACAGAGGATAATTGACGTAAGCCTTGGATCTCAATCTCAACTGGCGTAGGTTCGTTTATACTCCCTTCTGATTCATTCTCTGTTTGCTCTTCTAAATTCATCCCTCTCAGTTCTACTAAGTAACCTTGATCGTCCTCTGCCCAAGTCTTGGCTAGCATTTTTAATGAGACTTCTGCCCGAGTCAACGAGGGGTCCCCTTTTATGGTGACTTGCTAACCCCCCTGAGTCGAACGTCGTCCTCAAGGAAGACCAGTCAACGTTCATTTCTCCCATCGTTCGAAGCCATTGCATCCCTAATATGACTTCCACGTTTCCCATCTCTAACGGTAAGAAATCTTCACAAATGATCAACTCAAGCAAGGATACAACTAGCGACTTGCAGACTCCTTTTCCTTTTGTTGCTATGTCGTTTCCCATCACAATACCTGATGTATCTACCAACGGTAACTCCATTTCCTCCACCAATTTCTGTGAAATGAAATTGTGGGTAGCCCCAGAATCGATCAACACAACCACTTCACGCCTAAGAAGCACGAACACTTTAATTTGGCTAGTGTGTCCGTGTCGGACACGTGTCAGACACTTAGACACTCCGACACTTGTTAGCATTATAGATGTGTTAGAAACTAGTTGTACAAAGTCAATATAGGTCCATTATTTGTTAGGCACATAATGAACACTTTTCAAGTATACTAAACTACATGTAATATAGGACAAAAATAATGAAGTTTGAGAACGAAATACATCAAAATCATTTTTTTAAGCATATAGATACATAAACTTATTAACTTTAAATTTCTTTCTATATAAAAATAATATATATTTAAAAAATGTATATTTAATAAACGTGTCCTAGTCGTGTCCGTGTCCTAGATTTTAAAGAAATGACGTGTCGCCGTGTCCGTGTCGTATCGTATCCGTGTCTCGTATCCGTATATGTGCTTCTTAGCTTCACGCTCACATATCAATCCTTTCACCTTCATTGTCCCCGATGTTGAGCAACCAATCACTGATTTTAAATCTAGCTCAACTAGATCTCCCATGTCGTTTGTCGGTGTCTCTGTCCCCTATGGATCCCAGTCTCTCTGAATGAGCTCAATCTCATCAACTCCATTCACCAACAACACTCGTAGCTCCCTGACTTCCCGATTCTTACAAACATGGTCTTTCGAGTACTTTTCGTCACAACGAAAACATAAGCCTTGAGCTCGCTTAGCTTGAAAATCGGCGTCTGATAGCCGTTTCGGTGGGGGTTCTCTTTTTCCCAGTGTCCCCTTATCGGGTAGGGTTGTCGTACGAATGCCAGAAGAGTCGCCCGCCTTCGGGCTTAATTTCAAATTGGAGCTTGAGCCCACCTTACTACCGCCAGCTGCTCGCGACCCATGTAGACTCGAGCCCAGCCCACCCCTTTCTTCCTCGATTGCCAAACGGAGGGCCTCCCTCCCTATCCTCAATTAACTGGGCTTGTTTCATTATGTCATCCAGCCCCATAAGTTGCCTGCTCTTCACCGAAGCCCTGATGGTTGGCTTGAGCCCATTCAGAAACGTATTCTCAAGGACGTCCTCTGGCAAATCAGGCAACGACGATGAGTAAATTTCAAACAGCTTCTGGTATTCCACCACTGTACCCTCTTGCTTCACGGCGAGGAAACGGGCACACAAGCTACCTTCCTGCGAAGGCCGAAAGCACTCAAACAGACGTGCCTTCAAATCACTCCAACTTCTTATCTTCTTCCGGTTGTCAGCCCACCTGAACTATTCCACGACATCCGGCTCGAAACTAATAATCGACACCATGATTTTCTCTTTATCAGACAGTTGATAGATCTCGAAGTAATGCTCTGCCCTGAAGACCCAAGAATCCGGCTTCTCACCGATGAAAACTCACATTGCCAGACGTTTCATCTTACCTCTTTCACCCCAGTTTCCCTTCTTCCGAAAGAGGACTCTCCTTCCTCCATTTCCTTGTCTTCAGAAACATCCCCACGATGCTCATCCTCCTAATGCTTCTGGTCGGACACCTCCGTGAGTACTGACTTCCCCTTGGACACTTTTAGTTCTGTAATCAAGTAAGTCAATTTCTAGAGTGTCTTTTCCATGTTCTGGACAAAAACCTTCACCTCACCGATATCTTTCTCGCAGACCGATACCCTTTCCTCTACTTCCAGCTTCGCCATTCTCCTTGTCTTACCCAGGATGACGTGCTCTGATACCAAGTTGTTAGGTATTCCTCTCTTCAACCTACCTTTCACACGGGAAAACACACAAAAACAACACAAAAACACGGGATTAATAGAAATAACACTATTCTATTGAGAGTTCGTCAATAGATAGTGTATCATTATCTTCATTCAAGAGTCTCTATTACAAGAAAAGATGAACCAAACACTCAACTGTTAGAGAGAGCTGAGAACCTCTCCTGCCAATACTCACTACCCAATTTCTGCCTACCTCTACCCGACATTCTCCAGGTAACATATACCCTCACTCCCACAAGGACCGTACAGCAGCCCACAATCCCAGCAGTGTTCCCCAATGAACCGTTACTCCCCACTCTCTCTTTTCTCCTTTTTACCCTTCCTAATATATGTTTTAGTAATAGGAGGCCTTAACAACTTCCTTTCCAATTACAGAATCCCTCTAGTCCAATTGATAGTTGTAGACATAAGAGGTCTTCAAATCAAAATCCAAATCGCTATATGGAACCAAGTCCCCCAGATCATGGGTTGCAAAAGTTACATCCTCACAATTAGAAACTGGCTAGGCAATCTGCTGTAATTCTTCTTTATTTACGTACAAAGTTCAGACTTTCGAGGGGTCTGCTTCTCCTTGAAACACATAAGAAGATAACTGTCTCTCCTTTCCAACCACTCAGCCTTATATACTATTTACCATTAGTAGCTACCCCTACCTATCCGTTTATCCCAGTAACCCTTCTAACTTACGTTTACCCTTCCTTTGATAAGTAAAGCAGATTGAAGGGATAATTTGTCTATCAAAACATTTTCACCAGCTTGGGTCGCCTGCTGCAATATCCAACAACTTAACCAGACAACGTACTTCTACAACTGAGAACTTCATTGCAGAAAGATATGTATTATAGTCATAGGACGCCCAAGCTCTATCTCTCTTCCTTTTGTCTATTACTCATCTAAACCCTAAAACCTTTCACCATCCATGAATGAGGAACGGTGGAGTAACTTCTACAAAGGCAAGCACCACATTGATGTAAAGTCAAATCATTTGCTACACATCTAGGGTTGAAATTTCATCAAAGTACACTTGCTAGGTAATAATAACGCATTTAAGAACGTAAACTTGAATGCAATAAGGTAACTTAGCATTGCCATTTAATCTCACCTTTGCCACATTTTTTAATGGAAAAATTGATCTTTCATTGAGAATAATGAAAATGTACGGAGGCATACTAGAAAACATCCAACAAAAAGAGTCGAGACACCTACAAGGAATGACTGAATCCAAAAGAATGAAATCTAGCTCATAATTACAAAAGACCTTAGCTACCAAAGCCTACAATGAGGCATTAAGCCTAATAATCTCCTACAATTCCCCCTAAGATTTCTCCGCTCCTCTAAAAGGTCTATAATTCCTTTCGAGCCAAAAATGAAAGAATCTCACCTTTAACGCGCAGAACACAGAGGCAAAAATCGATAGGACAAAGATTTGATAAGTTATTCCCTCATTTCTACTGTTTTCTTAGCAAGATGAAAAGAAAGATTCAGGTCTTTTTCCCCTTTCTTTGGACAAGAAATTGTATGTCGAAAATGAAAAAAATGGCAACATTCTCATTTTCCAAAATTATTTAGCCGTCGTATCACCTGGAACCAGACTTCACATACCCATAACCTGAAATCTCCCTAACACCTTCTCCATCATGCATAACCAAAGAAAATAGAAATGTCGCAAACATTCATGGAAGTGATAAAAATTGTCACAAAAAAACGAGAAAGAGATACCGTCGACGGCGCAGCTGCGGAAGACGGTGAAGCTCCAGTACCTAAAATTTTACAAACAAAACAAGAAGCTGTAAAAAAGAAGGGAAAAGAAAAGGCAAAAACAAAATCAAAAGGTCAATACATCCAAAAACATTTCCATGGACGAAATCATTATCAATCCAAAGGAAAACGTAAAATTAATCCAAATTACTGTGTGTGTAGGAGAGAGAACCTGATGGCTTGCGATTTGAGTTCCTTTGGGCTGGATGCCTTGCCCGCGCCATTGATTTGAAATTAGAAGCAGTAGCGTGAGAGTGACGAGCAGGCAGAAAAGAATTGGAGGGAGCTCTGTGCTGTTTCAATTTTGGGCAAAAGTGGCTGGTTTCAAAATGGGTCAACAAAACACAACTTCCCGCTATTACAGTTCATTGTCTTTGGATAAACTTGATATGTAGGGGTGTTTAGGGTATTTGGCCTATAGTTTCCGGTTGAGATGAATCGTGTTTGGTACAAGGCGTTTAAAATTTTTGGTTTTGAAACACAATCTTATGGTTATAACAGCGCAACCCATTACCCCATGAGATTGCCATGTTTTCCTCTTCCATTTGTTGTTTTTCATTTTTTAGGACCATTTCGACAACAACTTTGATAACAACTTCAGCGACCACCCAACGACCACCAACAACGACAATTTCGGAGACCGCCCAATGACACAACGACAATCCAGCAACCACCCTATGACCACCGACAACGACAATTATAACGACCACACATCGATGACCCGACCATCGTTGACAACTATCTCTGGTGACAACCGCGATGAGAACTCTATGGATAAGTTTGACGATCACACCTAGCACCACTGCCGACCACCTAGTGACCACTTTGATGACCCAACTACCACAACAACCTGATCACCCCGATGATTATTTCGGCAATCACCCAACGACTTGACAACCCAACCACCAAAAACCATTGTTGACGACCACCTTGTGACCACTCTAGTGACCACCATGGTGACCCGACTACCATAATGATCACTCTGCAACGATTCCAACACCTAACCACCTGACAAACACTGGCACAACTACCAAGCAAACACTTTGACGACATGACCACCCTGATGACCACTCCAATTACTCGCCCACCCGACAACTACCCAACGACCACTCATGCGACCTGACCACCATGCAATCACTATCGACGACTACCTCGGCAACCCAACCATCCCACAAACTCGACCACCCCAACTATTACCTCAGTGATCTACCACCTAGTCAAAAAAATGGTTAATAAAAATAAAACAAAAAATGGTTAATAAAAATAAAACAAAAAATGATTACTAACAAATTTTTTAATTCATTATATATTTGAAAATAGGTTTCAAAATACTGTGCAAAATATAGTTTCTAAGGTCCCATTTGATAATCATTTTGTTTTTGAAAATTGTACATGTTTTCTCACTATTTTTCTACAATAATTCTCACCTTACCTACATTGCTTCCTATCTTTCTTAAAAAAACACTTAAACTTTAAGCTAATTTCCAAAAACAAAACACAAGTTTTTGGAAACTACTTTTTTTAGTTTTTAAAATTTGGTTTGGTTTTTGAAAACACAACTAAAAAATAGATTAAAAAAAACACGTAAAATCATTGATAGAAGTAGTATTTATAGGCTTAATTTTCGAAAACTAAAAACCAAAAACCAAAAACCAAATGGTTATCAAACGGGGCCTTATATTTTAAATTTCTAAAATAAAATCTCATTTATACATGAAATAGATTTCAAAAAAATGGTGCAAAAATTTATTTAAAGTCCATAATTTCTTAAATAAATCTCCAATGTTTTAATTTGTAAAATAGAATTCCAAAAATAGGTTTATGAATACTTTGTAAAATATAATTTTAAATTCTCTAATTTTTTTAGGTAGATTTCTAATTTTTTAATTTCTAAAATAGAGTTTCTAAAATAGTTTTCTGAACACTTTGTGAAATAGAGTATTAATTATTTAAATTATATATCCTTACTAATATTATTTAATTTTACATCATAATGAATTGAGTTAATTAGATATTAATATACTTGTACAAACTACACATTCATATTTAACTATTATTGAAACAATTGATCTACATAATTAGTTAAAATATTGATATGCAATTCAACAAAAAAAATATAAAGTAAAAAAATGGATCTGGAAAAAAAACATCCAAAAAAATTGTTATTAAAAAACAACCTAACGAACCTAACGAACCCAACCCAACCTAACCATGCACCCCAAATACAGGTTTCAGCAAACCAGTCCATTACAATCCTGCACTCTAAACACATGATTCCAAACTAGTGTGCCAAATGATCCCTTAGAGTCATGGACTTATGTACTCTAATTATATAAGTTTAAATTAGCCATAGACGTATGTGTTTAATTGCTTAGGCGCCTAAAAGCACTTAGAAAATTGTTGAATAGGTGTAGAACTCGATTCATGGTGTTAAGTGTCGATTAGGGTAGGTTGCAGGCGCATTTCTATCACATTTTGCTTGAATCGCACATAACTCGAAAGAATGAGTATGCAGATGCATGGGTTGAATCACAGAAATAATCGGACCTAGTTAAGCAAGTGTGTGGGCGCATTTTCTCAGAGTTGAAATAGAATTGAATCTCCTGCTTCTCATTACTGTTTTCTTATCTTCTACTTGAGTTTTTTTTATATTTTTTGTGCACAACCTCCTCCTCCCAAAAAAAAATCACTTAATTTTATCTGGTTATCTTCGGTTGCAACTAAAAGTAAGAAATTTGTTGACTGCTCCTTTGAGTTGGATACTTGGAATACTTCCTATATTACTTGTTTGGATAGCGCGCACTTGCGCTTTGCTTTTGCATTTTCACACCCCATCAAATTCCATCAGCATAATGCCTATACAAAAATGACTCATCCCACAAATAAAATTTAGTCTTATAAAAGAATCTTTTCAACTGTTGTTTGGAGAAATCAGAGGGAAACACATTGTTGGCCAGGTAATTTGCAAAATCAACAAACCAAGGGATCTCAACTTCTTGAATTTTAGCCACTGTAAGAAGTTGTTCATCAGAAAAATCATCTCTAATATTAGATTGTTGCAACAAAATTTTTAAATTTTCAATTCTAAACAGATGATCTGCCACCAAATTTTAGTACATTTTTTGCCCTTAATTTTCAAATCAAACTCTTGTAAGAGCAACTCCCACCTAATTAATCTTGGCTTAGCATCTTTCTTAGCAAGTAGGTATTTAATAGAAGCATAGTCTCTGTAGATAAACACCTTAGACCCTATTAAATAAGATCTAAACTTCTAAAAAACAAAGACTACTGCCAACAACTCTTTTTTTCTGTTGTGGTGTAGTTCAATTGTCTTTCATTGAGAATTTTGCTAGCATAATAGATTTGGTAAATGACTTTACCTTGTCTTTTCCCTAACAAACCTCCTACAACGTAGTCACTTTGGTCAATGGAAAATGTGTGTGCTTTTTAGAGGAAAACTTCTCAATAGAAAAAGTCTCCAATTTAGTGCAAGTGATCACTGTCAAACAATTAGTAATTGAAAATATTCTGAAGTATCAATCCCACAAAGAATAAATTTCACTAAAATTCAAGATTTAGGCAAAGATTTTCATACAAAGCAACCTCCACAACCAATATGGGTAAGTTGGAAAGATTGTGAGTGTATTAAAATCAAAAGATAAAAAGATGGAATCTGAACATGCTTTTGCCCCATTAGAAAAGAATTGCAGCCTAAAATGCAATTGTAATCTTTACTCAATCACCAAGCAATGTAAAGCAAGTTCAACTCCTATTCGATTTTAATGGAAACCCCTTTAGAAGCCTAAGTGATTAAACCATTTATCTATGGCTAATACGATCTTAGTTAAATGAGCATACACCCCTCGATTTTAGAGGTTTCACCCTATATTGAGGGTTGAAAACAAGTGCTTATGTCTAAGCTCATTTTCTCTATGACTTTATATGAACACGTAATCTTGTTTTACCCTTTCAGTATTAAACTCGATCTTTGTATGTTCACCTACGTGATCGATCTAGATTCACAATAAAAATTATAATCAATAAAACCAAACAATGTTATGGAATTAAGCAGAGTTACTTTTATATCTTAGGTCATGCTTCCAATCCTTAGGACAACAATATATTTGAATCACAAGGATTGAATTATCTCATGATGGAGAAAATAAATAACAAAACAGTAGATTAAAGAAAATACATTCTAACTATTAAAGAAGGAAAAAATCGAAACTGAAATTAAAGGGTAGAGAAACTCGAAAAAGAAGAATTTTCAATGAAGAATACTGAACTTTATTAAAACTAACCTTGTTGTAAATTAAAGAACTGAAGTAGAAGACAATGAATAGTAAACTGAATATAAATAATAGAAACTAAAGTGCTGGAATTTAAAGAACTACAATAGAAACTACTGTGCTGGAAATACAAGGGAAAAATCAAGCTTCTAAAGGGCCAACTACTACCTCTTCAATCGATCTAATCTCAACCTCTTTCAAGGAGACAAAGATCTTCACAACCCTAGACTTTCGACAGGGTTGGATATAAAATTTGATAGTGTTTTTCCTCCTTAAAGTCGAGAAAATAGAAAATTAGAAGTATAGAAAGTAAATAGGTATGCCAGCAATTGTAGATGTTTGTCGACTCTTTTTCGTGACTTGAATTTTCTTACTTATAGCCTCCAAGTGCTACGGTTTGCTCCATAAATGGTTAGGAAAATAATCAGATCTTTATGAACCCAAATTGTAGAGAGAATCTTCAAATATTTGCAGAACATCGAATTTCTAGATTTCTTCCCAATTCTTCAAATTTCTATCCCAGGTGGAATTGCAGTTGCAATTATAATCGCAATTCTGGCAGTTTTCAGGATTCTATCTCAAGTGGAGTTGCAGTTGCAATTGTAATCACAATTTTGACCGTCTTCACTTTTCTGCATAAAAATTTCAAAACTCATTAAAAATCAACTCTTTTCCTCTTATTTCTTATTGCTTAGATCAAAACACTCCCTTAGCTAATTTTGGCTATTTTCTCATTAATTTGCTATATTTCTTAAACACAAAATCATGCAATTGTGCAAATAGCTTAAGTAAAAAAAAAAGCTAAAAACATGTAAACTATGACCTTTATCACACCCTCAAACTTAAGTCATTGTTTGTCCTCAAGCAATATCATAGCAAACATCGAAACATATAAGCACATTGATCGGTGTACACGCAAGCGTATGCAATCAAAGTAATATAAAACGATATTTAAGTATCGAGTATCGAATCCACAAGAATTAGTTTTTAACTTAATTAATTATCACGAATAATTATTACTTTGCTTTATTTAGAGAAACATACAAGGAAGGATAAATCTAATATAAAAAGCAATAAAAGATAAGTGGGAGGAGTACCGATAAAGTTGAATTTAGAGGAGTCAAGCACTTTTAGGTTAATTAAATGAGAATTAAAATCACCATTTTATTACTAATTGCTAATTCATAGACCTAGAGCTAAAACATGTCGATATCTCCTGTCGATCTCATTCGAGCACACGTTTAACCACTCGCTTGCCTAAGTGTCCTTAGAGCTAATTGATAGGTTAATTAGATTAAGTCCGCTCATTATTAGCCTCACCCGTTGATTGTTAATCCTATGTCATGTCGGCGCCCTAAGGGTGTTAATTGGACTAAGCCTAGCCTAATTATTCTCTGTCGAGCTCAAATTAGGGGTTGGAACAGTGTACTAATGGCCAATTAGTACAGAGCATTAAGTAAAACCCAAGTAAATGAAAATAACAATCGAATTAAACGGTCTCGAGTCTTAATTACATCATAAAACTAAACCTAATCGTGCTATAATCCTCTAAATACTAAATTCAACCCACATATATTCAATTTACAACGCAAAACCTCTGTTTACAGCAAGTGAAATACATAAAAGAGGGAAAGAAAACAGAGAAATCAATCGTTGAGCCCGAATTCTCGTCTTTCACCATGAAACCCATGCTCTTGAGCCTCAATCTCGGCCTCCAAACACCTCTATGATGCACCCACAGGTCCCAAGGAGAGAAGGAATTGAAATTTTGGTCTAAAACCCTAAATGGTCTCTCCCAATTCAAATTGAAAAATTATGCTTTTATGTTGCTGCTATCGGAGCAACGTCTTAACGCTGTCAAGGGTAGCGTTGCAACACTACAAACGAAACCATCTTATGCGCACGTGTCTCTGGCGTTGCAACGTTGCAAGCAGTATTACAACACCATGCCCTCAGTAATTGCATCTCATATATGGTCTTCATTTAGCCTTTGTTTCATCCAACACTCCAATTAAGCCCTAAAAGCATCATTTTGCTCCAAATTGCATATTTTTACTCTTAATTACTCGGTTTCCTGAAATTATCAATAAAATGGTATAAAATCACACATTTAAAGCATAAGAACTAGTTAAAATATAGGAAATAAGATAGCATAACTGCATGTTATCACACATAACAAGCCATGATAGATTCTATGAGTAATTATGATAAAATTATGCCCTTGAGGGGAGGTCTCATGCTCATAACACTTACAAAACTTTAATGATTCTACTACATGCAACTTCTATGCCACCCTTGTCTGAACAAAATACATTCATCCTATAGTTGCCTTACCCAAAGTTGCATTTTATGCAACTATTTATAGGGAAATAGGATGAAAATTATCATCTTATCCCTCCTTCATTCTCTCATTAGTATATAGTTAATTTGTGAATCTTATTCACATTAAAACTATATATTATATCAATTATATCACATATAATTGATATAACACCTCATATATGAAATTGAACACTTCAATTTCATTCCTAACTTTATACCCTCAATGTTACCATGTTGAGCCAACCGAGGGACCTAATGGACCTACAGTTCATGAGCTCCAATGATGTGAGATTAACTGATCAAACTCTTTTTTCTTTTTAGTTTAATTCTTAGGCTTAGACTATTTTCATTTGATTTAGTTCTCTAAATAAAGTTAAGAGAAAGTACTTATGATAATTAAATGAATTAACAAACCCAATCCCTGAGATCGACCCTGACCACTTTTACTGCAAATTTAAGAGGTCTATGTAAATAAATTATTATTTGATAAGGCCTTCGACAAGCCCTTTTATCAAATTGGCGTTGTTGTCGAGGATTGGCGCATTTTAATTCGTTTAATATTGTGAAGAAATAGATTGCTTTAATTTAGAGGTTTTATTTTTTTTTTCCTTTTTTCTATTTATTTTTTCTTTACTTTTTTATTATTTTGGGTATTATTTTTTTATTTTGAGTCTTTGTCTCCTGTTATTGGTTGTATTGATTTGTGTGTAAAAGTCTAGAATTAAATTTTTGTGATTAAGAGTATGGCTTTTCATAATTTCAATTCTTCCCCAATGTACTATCCCCCTTATGACCTTAGGTATTTGAATCATGATTTCCCTGGATATCAAGTGTCTAATCCTTACCATTCTGAATCTATGATTTATGAAATTTCTTTTTATCGTAATCATATAGAAACTTGGACCCAAAATTTTTCCTACCCCAACCAATCTACAGAAAACCCTTCCCTTGAAGACTTATTGAGTGAATACATTTTAGAGTTAAGGGTTTAAATTTTTTGTCATACTGAATTAGAGAGGTTGGATAGGATAGAAGCTAAAGTGGTAGAAATTTGGGGCAACACTAAATGAAATGACTCATCAACTTAGTCAAATAGTTGAATCCCTTAATGCCCTACATGAGCAAATTCTTTTCATTGCCGCTGAGGAAGAGCATTCTAAGAGGACATATGCAGATGATAGTGAAGATGTATTGGAAAAGATTGAAACACACCAAGAACAGGTTTGTGAGGTTGAAAAAAGGTAATGCAATCACCTTGTCAGAAGAAATTCAGGTGATAGAGTTCGAGGTTGAAAAGTCTCCCCTCCCTATATATCCAAAAGTTTCTTTTAATCTTGATGAACATTTTTCCTATACTCACGAGTCCTGTTTTCCTTCTTTTGATTTTTATTCATTTATTTCATTAAATAAAAATAATAAAAATATTTATCTATCAGGTGCTTGGGAGAAGCAGGCGAGCCTTCTAGACCTAGAAGGCTATATTGACTCAAGCAAGAATGACCCAAAGAAATATGAATGACCCAAAGAAATATGAGCAATTTTATGTGCCTTGATGCCAACCATGGGTTCAGTCTAGCTAAATACGTTAAAGAAAGCGCTTCTTAGGAGGCAACTCAAGTTTCTAGTTTTTATATTTTTATTTTTATTTTAGTTTGTTCATTTTCTTTATGGGTTGCATGTTTTGTGTCGATAGTCTATTTCCTTGTCTTGCTTCGTAGGCACTCGAATCTTTCTACCTTGTCGATAAAAAGGATGATTAGATCAGATCTCCATTACTTAGGATAATATTGTTCACTTTCTCCATTTTATTTATTCTCATGCATGTAGTTTATTGTATACATTGAGGACAATGCATAGTTTAAGTTTGGGGTTAGGAGTACTTCGTACTTAAATTTTTTAGATAGTCTTAAGTATGTGTTGAATTGTCTGATTGATCTTATGCATAAGCAGACAACCTATGATGAGATTTAATTAAAAAAAATTATGCGATCTCTGTGAAATATGAGAGCATGCTCTGAAATTGAGTAAATTTACACATTTTCTTGATTTTCCTTGCAATAACCATGCACATAGCCTTCGATCATGTAGTTTTGAATGCTTAGAACAAAGTTATTAGGTTTGCAAATTTGATGTCACCTCGATAAGCTTGAGAACTGATTTGAGAGTCAATCTGCATGATAGTATGTAAATGACAATATGAATTACAATGCCTTTATTGATTTTTTTTGCATGTTGAAAAGAAAATAATTTTTGCATGTTTCAATCAATGTGTGCTTAAAAGAATCAGGGGCAAAAAGAGTTACCTTCGTTGTGATCAATTAGGTCACTCATTGAGCGAGTGCTCTGGGTAAGGATCCCTACAGTGGATGTGTGAAAGCTAGGGTCCTTGAAATAAAGTGAAAAAGAAAAAGGCAAGTTTGGGGGTTGCTCAACCTAATTTATGTAATTAAGTGCTTAAATAAGTTTTACCGTCTTGAGTGTAGGAAGACTTAATAATTAGGACTTAGAGCCAATGTAGGGGAAAGTTGAATGGAGAACTTTATAAAGTTGTTCTGGGCTAGTAAAGATGAAAGGAAATATGGCTAATCACACACACAGGGATAAATTAGGAAGAGTTTTGAAATGCTCAATGAACGATCATCTTCAAATATTTCCCGTGATTGCCTAATTTTATTACTTAAATCTCTGAGACTCGAGTTATATTTATGCATAGGAGAAATCTATTAATGATTTTGTTTTGTTTTGCTCCAGACTAGCAAAAACTTAAGTGTGGGGGTATTATTGGCTCCCGTTATCTTTTGCTTTTTAGTTTAATTCTTAGGTTTAGACTATTTTCATTTGATTTAGTTCTCTAAATAAAGTTAAGAGAAAGTACTTACGGTAAGTAATGAATTAACAAACCCAATCCCTGAGATCGATCTTAGCCACTTTTACTGCAATTTAAGAGGTCTATGTAAATAAATTATTATTTGATAGGGCCTTCGACAAGCCTTTTTATCAAGTTCCTAGAATTAAGAGGGACTTAATATCTATCTCTACTTTGCTTGAATAAGGATATCATGTACAATTTTCTTTTAAAGAAGCGTTCATTTCTAGAAAAAAAAAGTGTATTTATTTGTTCTACAAAATTAGAAAACAATCTATATGTGCTAAGACCAATTGAAACTAAAGCAATTTTAAATCATGAGATGTTTAAAACTGTTAACACTCAAAGTAAAAGGAAAAAAATTTCTCCAAGTAACAATACAATTCTTTAGCATTTAAGACTTGGTCACATTAATCTCAACCTGATTGAGGGACTAGTGAAGAATGGACTTCTAAGTCAGTCAAAAGATGATTCTTTACCTACATGTGAATCCTGTCTAGAAAGAAAAATGACCAAAAGATCTTTTAGTGGAAAAGGTCTTCGTGCCAAAGAACCCTTAGAGTTTGTACATTTGGATCTCTGTGGTCCAATGAATGTAAATGCTAGAGGAGGATACAAATATTTTATCTCATTTATAGATGATTATTCGAGATCTAATTACTTATACTTAATGCATCATGAGTCTGAAGCTCTTGAAATGTTTAAAGAGTTTAAGACTGAGGTTAAAAATGTGTTAGGTAAAGCACTTAAAACACTTCGATCTGATCGAGATGGAGAGTACATGGACATAAAATTCCAATATTATTTGATAGACCATGGAATCTAGTCCCAACTCTCAACACCTGGTACACCTTAGTAAAACGATGTATCAGAAAGGAGAAATAGAACCTTGTTAGACATGGTTCGCTCTATGATGAGTTACGCTCAATTTTCTGACTCGTTTTGGGGTCACGCAGTAGAGACTGCGATTCAGATCTTGAACAATGTTCCCTCAAAGAGTGTTTCTGAAACACCTTTTGAGTTATGGAAAGGTCGTAAACCTAGTTTGCGCCAGAGGTTGACCTGCACACGTGCTAGTGACAAATCCAAAAAAGTTGGAACCTCGTTTAAGATTATGCCTATTTGTAGGTCATCCCAAAGAAACGAGAGGTGGTCTTTTCTATGACCCACAAGAAAAATAGATAATCATATCGGCAAATGCCACTTTCTTGAAAGAAAACCACCTGAGGAACCATAAATCGTGTAGCAAATTAAACTAGTATTAAATGAAGCTACTGAAGAGTCAACAAGAGTTGTTGACCAAGCTTCAAGAGTTGGTGAAGGAGTCAACACATCTAGTCAGTCTCGTCCTTCTCAATCGTTGGGAATGCCTTGACGCAGTGGGAGGGTTGTCTCACAACCTGACTGCTACTTGGGTTTAACTTAAACTCAGGTGGTCGTACCTGATGATGGCATAGAGGATCCATTTGTTGGGATTTATGTCCTAAACTCCTGTATTTGTAATTATTTCAAGGAAATAAATAAAAGTGTTATTTTTCCCTAAACCTTGTATTCTCGCAATTACAAACTTAAATCCAATAAACTAAGCTCCAGGGTCACATTTAGGAGATCTTGAACAGTGTGTAGTTGGCACAAAGCTAGGATCAAGTTCAAGTAGATGACCCAAATGGTCTATAGTACATGGATAAGGTTGGGAAAACCCCATCCTGTTAACACTATGGATGCAACCCACTTTGTATTTAAAACAAATGACGCGATCCAACTCGTTCATGTAGTTGACATGCAAGTGAGGGCATCCTGTGCGATGAGATTGTATAAGACTGAACCGAGAATTATTAGACCACTCTAATAACGTCGTTGATAGATTAGGGCTAATAATTCAATGATGACCATAAGTGATTCAACCTGAATCCTGAGCGAGTTACGAACTCCTGTCTGCAGGAGTTTATCCTTAGACTAGTACGGGTGAGAGTGGCCACAAATGCCGACTCAATATGCCTACTTTCTCAGGGATGAAATCTTGTACCTAGCTGGGGACTTAACTTCGCAAGAAGAAATTCACTCGTTCCTGAAAATGATTCATAATAACCATGGAATTAAGGCATAATTATATCAATTATATAAAATATAGTTTAATGTGAAAATGATTCATAATAACCATGGAATTAAGGCATAATTAGAGAAATTATATCGAGAGATATGGAAATTGAATATGATTCAATTTAATTTCCACATTATGTAAATGTGATTTACATAATAAGGTATTTGATACCTTATATTATGCAATTACGCAAATGGGATTTGCATAATGCATAATTCGTGGAAATAGTGGCATAATGGGTGGAGAACTTATCTCCACCCACATTTCCTATATAAGCATCCTTTTGGATTTAAATTTAGGACATAAGTCTTTTGATAGAATTTTGACATTCTAGCACAACTCCAAACTTATCTCTCATTTTTCTCTCTAGAATTCCCTCCTCCAAAAAGGAGTTCCCACTTCTCTTCCTCTCCTAGAGAACAACCGTGAAGACGTTTTGGAGGTATTCAATCGTAGAGAACGTAGAGATCGTAGACGACAAGAGGATTACGAGAAGAATTGAGTCTTCAAAGATAATCACTAATCTACTATGCTTTCATAAGTAGACTTAGCTTATTGTTTCTATTTTTGTAATTTGTATATAAACATAATCAAGAACAAAGGCGATGAATCACTTCCGCATCGGGATTCAATCCCTTCAATTGATATTAGAGTCATTGTTGCTCTTGATTATGTTAGAAACTTTTCAAAAACGAGGTGAGTATTGCATTCAATTTGGTGAAATTGTAATGGTTTGCAAAAATAGATGTTTTCACAATTTGGCATTTAGATTTACAATTCCCGTTGAATCGTTCAATGTGAAGGTCGTTGTTTTGAGCAAATTATGTTGTAAATTGAGTCTGTAAGTCCATGTCAATCGTGGCAAGGAGTTGTTGTGAAGAAACGGAGCAGAAACGGGCAAAAACAGGAGCTTGTTCACTACAACAAAATAAGGAAACAATGACGGACATCCAAAATCCCGCCTGGGATATAATGACGGAAAAAAAACGCACGGAAATTTTAAAAAAAATTAAATTCATCTATAATGACGGGCATTGCCCGTCATTATAGAAAACCTTCAATGACGGGCAATGCCCGTCATTAAAGGTAATAAAAAAATCATTTCATTCGATCAGCTAGCTGCCTCACACATGTTTTCAGTTTTCACATTTCTCTCTCTCCCTCGACATTTCTCCCTCGACCACACCGCTCACCTCACTGCTCTCTCTCTTTCTCCCTCGACCATCGCTCGCCGCCTCAGTTCGCCGCCAGACTCTTTCTCTCTCGACCATCGCTCGTCGCCTCAGTTCGCCGCCGGACGTCTCTCCGTTTGGGAAGGATCGTCGCCTCAGTTCGCCGTCGGACGTTTCTCGGTCTGACTTCATTCTCCGAACGCCGGTACCTGTCCTCGATCTCACTCTCTCTCCTCCCTCGATCTGACTTCATTCGCTGACCGGCCACCGTCAACGTAGATCTGCTTCGCCGCCGACCGAGTCTCTTCTCCCACATCCATCGCCGCCAAGCTTGGTCGTGGTTCGCCGGAGTCTGAACTAATCCGGTCATTTAGGTCCTTTCATTTGCAGATCTGGTTCATTGGTGTTCAGATGTACACCGATCAGTCACCATTTGTACGAGTTCGTCGTTGTCGTGTTCACCGGAGGTTGTTTTCTGACAAAAAATTGGCTTTAAAATCTGATCTATAGCATGAATGTTGTGTTGTTAGTTTTAGGAAAAAATGTGCATTGATCTTGTTGGCTAGCTGTTAGTTTAGGAATTTTTTTTATTAAAATCATGTGCCTTGATCTGTTTATTTTAACATGGATGTTGTTGTTGTTACTTTAGGGGAAAAAAAGTGTTGTGTATTTGTAGGAAAAAACTTAATGTTGAGTTTAGTTTGATTGAGGGGTTTTTTAGGAAAAAACTAATATAGAAAATGTTTGCGTTTAGTTTAGTTTGATTGAGAGAGTTGAGTTTAGTTTAGAAAAAAACTAACATAGAAAATGTTGTCGTTTAGTTTAGTTTGATTGAGGGGGTAAGTTTAGTTTAGGAAAAAAACTAACATAGAAAATTGTGTTTAGTTTAGTTTAATTGAGCGGGTGAGTTTAGTTTAGAAAAAAACTAACATAGAAAATGTTGATGTTTCATTTAGTTTGATTGAGGGGTAAGTTTAGTTTAGGAAAAAAAATAGCATAGAAAATGTTGGTGTTTGGTTTAGTTTGACTGAAGAGTTGTGTTTAGTTTAGGGTACGTAAATCTCAATTCTTTCGCATAACTTTCCAACTATGGAATGATGTTATAATTTTCATGTGTTCTATGAATTTAGGCAACACATGAAAACTCTATCTAGACTCAATCCCAGTAGATCCAAAAACAAAAAGTGGCTTCAAGATGAACATAATCGCACATTTAGCAGATGGTTGCGTGATCGGGTAATCTTGAGATGAAACTATTGTAATGAGTGAGTTTAATGTTTATTCCTACTTAATTTACAACGTATATTTTCAGGTTCAACTTGCTCTCGAGGTGCCAAACAACTCTATATCACCTTCTTTAAGATGGATAGCTCATGGGCCTTGTCTAGATGTAGCCACCTTTAGTGGTTATGTGGTCAATGGTACTCATTATCATACGAAGAAACGTGATGATATTAGGAATACCCAAAATAGTGGAATTCAAATAATAGCAAACACAATGCAAGTCTCCAGTGCTAAGGATAAAAATCTGGTTATGACAGACATGACCTTTCAAAATATAATTTAGTCTAATGTTATTATATATATTATTTCTCTTTGTAGTTTAACACAAAAACTGCATATAAACAAGAAGAAATCGACGAGATTCGAGTACAATGGGCGGATTTTGTTGGCATATTTGTGTAAGTCATTTGTAGATTTCTGAATTTTGTGAAAAAGTACTAGATTTGTAAGAAGTTAGTTAAGTTAATATGTTGGTTAGGTGTACAATATACTTGTTTAAATAGAAGTGTATTTAGTAGTTTGTGGAGAGGCGGGTGGCCTCATTCTTCTGAATCTGGGATTGGAGTTTGTTGGATGTTGTCTATGAATGAATGTATTTTTTTATGTATATACTTGTTTGTTGGATGTTGTCTATGGAGAGGCGGGTGGCCTCATGCCCTACACCGTTTTTTTTTTATAGAAGTGTTCTGCAATGTTTCAGGTTATGGTTAGCTGATGTTCTGTAGAGGTCATGCCGAAATTTTATGATATAGGAGTTATGGTTTTAGAGTTATGATATAGGAGTTTATGATTTTAGAGTTATGGTTAAGGTTTGTGATATACTAGTTTATGGTTAAGGTTTGTGATATAGGAGTTTATGGTTTTAGAGTTATGGTTAAGGTTTGTGACATACTAGTTTATGGTTTTTGTGATATAGGCGATAAGATTATGTAGAGATCGTTTCATGTGTATTCTTTATAATGAAGTTATGCTCTTCTCGTAAAAGGAATGATTGTTGGATGTTTGTGGATGAATTAGTGATTTCATGTTTTTGTTGGACATAGAAGTGTTCTGCAATGTTTCAGGTTATGGTTAGGTGATGTTTCTGAGAGGTCATCATGCAAATTTTTACTTATTGGCTTGATTTCGTGTTATTTTAGAGTTTATTGTTTTTGTGATATATAGGTGTTAAGGTTTGTGATATAGGAGTTATGGTTTTAGAGTTATGATATAGGAGTTTATGATTTTAGAGTTATGGTTAAGGTTTGTGATATACTAGTTTATGGTTAAGGTTTGTGATATAGGAGTTTATGATTTTAGAGTTATGTTAAGGTTTGTGATATAGGAGTTTATGGTTTTAGAGTTATGGTTAAGGTTTGTGATATAGAAGTTTATGGTTTTAGAGTTATGGTTAAGGTTTTTGATATATGAGTTATGGTTAAGGTTTGTGATATAGGAGTTTATGGTTTGTAATATAGTAATTTATGGTTTTGGATATAAAAGTTTTCTATGTGCATTGTTTTGGTTAAAAAAGTTATGGTTAAATTTGTATAGTGATTTCATGTGTGGTTTCAATATAGAAGTTAATATATTTTCAATATTTCAAGTAATTAGTTATTAAATATTGTTGGTTAGCCATCGGCCTATTAACTTTTTTTTATTAAATTATGCTAAAAACGATGACGGGCATTGCCTGTCATAATAAAAAATTATGAACTAAAATAATGACGGACATATAATGACGGGCAATGGGTTTTTTTTTTTTAAAAAAAAATTCTAAATATAAATGACACGAAATGCCCGTCAATAAAAGTGACTGAGTTTTAATGACGGGCAATGACCGTCATTAAAAATATATGCCCGTCATTAAAAATCACTTTTCATGACGGGCAATGCCCGTCATTAAAAACTGCGTTCCAACCCACTTTTAATGACGGGCTACACTTTTAATGACGGGCATTGCCCGTCATCAAACACCGTCCGTCATTGTATGTTACAATGACACTCGCATAGATGACGGGCGCGCGCCCGTCATCAAAACCCTTTAATGACGGGCAATGCCTGTCATTAAAATCCTTTTTTCTACTAGTGGTTGTTTTGGAACAGAGCACACCTGTTTAACAGAGTTGCGACGTCGTGCAAGCGATTTTTGGCACACTGCAGGCGTGGCGTTGCAACGTCGTGCACGTTGAGCACGAGATTTCAGCGTTGAGGCGCACAACGTTCCAATGCCGCCCACAGTGTTGCAACACCGTGCGCTAGTGGGCAGTGCGCGCGAGGTTTTTCCGCAAGATGTGGCTTCATGGAGCGTGTTGTGGGCGAAAATTATTATTATTTTTTTGTTAGAGAATTTGTAATGGGTAGCAATTATGGTTTTAGTATTTGTAGATATAGCAACATTTTAAAAGAATTGCAAATATGGCAAAAGTCTTTAATTTTTTTATATAATTCCAATTATACCCTTGGCTTAAACATATTCCCTTTTTAATTGGTATTTGTTTTTCAATTGGTATTTGTTCTTCACGGTTACTTAAATATTCCTTGTTATTTTTATATTTTTATATTCAAAACAAACATGATTATGCCCGGCATTTATATTTTTTATTATTTTACAATTTTAAGCATTTAAACATTTCAATTTTCTAGATTCTCAAACAGTAATACATATTTAACTACTTGTAAGGCTCTAAATTCACAGTCAAATCAAATGAGATGTATTATAATTTATTTAATATACCTATTTTTTAGAGAATTTGCAATGGGTAGTAATTATGGTTTTAGTATTTGTAGATATAGCAACTTTTTAAAAGAATTGCAAATATGGCAAAAATCTTTAATTTTTTTTATAATTCCAATTATACTCTTGGCTTAAACATATTCCCTTTTTAATTAGTATTTGTTTTTCAATTGGTATTTGTTCTTCACGGTATTTTTCTTCTTCCGATTTTTGCGACAACATCTTCTTGATTCCAGTCCAATCTTCCCAAACTCTTCTCGATTCTAGTCCAATCTTCTGTCGAGTCGCAAGTTTGAGTATCTTCTCAAATTCAATCGGAGTCGCAAACCTTCACCTATTCGATCGGGTATTTTCTAGTTTGATCTGTTGAATTGCAACCCATGAATTTTCATCGAGTTTGTTTGATTATCTTCTCAATTCGATCGAAATCGCAAGTTTTTGTCGATTATCTTCTCCAATTCGATCGCATTGTAGTATCTTCTTATTCGGTTGAAGTATCTTCAATTCGATCTTTTGAACTCCAACAAAGCTTTTTTTCGTGGGTATTTGATTTTTCAATCAACATTTTCCGTGGGTATTTCTTATGTTCATTTTGTTACATCACTATTTTTCTGCTTTGGAGTCGCAAGTTTTCTTCATTTTTTGTTCTATCAGCAATACTGTTTTCTAGATGATCGACGATATATGTGACATCAGTGATATCTATCATTGTTTTTTAGATATGATTAACAGATATCAGTTATATCAGTGATATCAGTGATATCAGTAATCAATAGATATCAATGATATTAGTGATATTACTGATATACGAGTGACTATTGTGCTTCCAATTAGTGATATACAATCTTCTGTTGGAGCTCTTTTCGTGGGTATTTGAGTTTGTCAATCAACCAGATCTTTTTTCGTGGGTATTTTTTTTGTTCATTTTGTTATATCACTGTTTTTCTGCAATGTTTTGGAGTCGCAAGTCTGATTTTGGTGATTGTTTTGTTTTCTAGATATGCTAGAGAATACATATGACATCAGTGATATCTATCATTGTTTTCTAGATACAATGATATCAGTGATATCATTGATCAATATATATGATATCAGTGATATCAATGATCAGTAGATATAAATGATATCAGTGATACACTGTTTTCTAGATATCAATGATATTAGTGATATCATTGATCAATAGATATGATATCAGTGATCAGTAGATATCAATGATATCAGTGATCAATAGATATCAATACTATCAGTGATCAATAGATATCAATACTATCAGTGATATCATTAATCAATGATATACGAGTGACTATTGTGGTGATCGATTTCTATATTACTTAATATTGTTAATGTTGTTATTACTTTTCGTAGGAACTATGATAAAGCTTCCAATAGTTATTTTTTATAGTAGGCAATGGAATGAGAAAAATTTCTATAAGAATTACAAGACCATTGAAATTTTTGTTGATGAGATGATGTGTTTTGATGATTTTATTTATCTGATTGTGAAAGAAGTTCGAATGGATAGTTCCATTTCTTTTATATAATTGTCGATGTTATTAGGTTAGGGATAAATGATGATCAGGATGTGGTTAAAACTCAAGAAGATAAAAATGTTGTTTGGTTTTTAACTTTAGTGAAAGATCAAAATACAAGATATCCTTTAGTTTCTCATATTACAAGAAGTCTAATAGAAAAGTTATGAGTAATAGGTAATAGATAGGTAGAAGTTTATCAGACAACTATCATTGATAGAATCCTATGACTTCTATCAGTGATAGTAGTCTATCACTTCTATCAGTGATAGTAGTCTATCACTTCTTTTTCATTAACTTTTATCAATCATTAACAGGATAGTAGTCTATCACTTCTATCAGTGATAGACAGCGATAGAAGTCGAATAGGAACAAGATGTCTAATAGATAATAGAAAAGTTATGAGTAATAGGTAATAGATAGACAATTGTGGTAGAAGTCTATCAGACAATTATCACTGATAGAAGTCTATCACTTCTATCAGTGATAGATATCACAATAGTAGTTTATCAAAATTAGAAGAAAAAATTAGTTATTAAATAAACAGACAAAAAAATTAGTTATTAAATAAACAGACTTCTATCAGTGATATCACTGATAGAATCTCATCAGTGATATCACTGATAGCATCCCATCAGTGATATCACTGATAGCAGTGATTGGCGTGGGGTGTTTTAGTAATTTCAATTTCTCTTTTCAAATTTTTGCTATTTTTGCAAATAGATTGAGTCATTTGCTATATGGACAATTATATTGGTCCTTTTCTTATTTATTTATATTAATTAATTAATATAATATGATTATATTAATTTTAATTAATGTTTAGGATCCCAAATTGTGACCCAAATTTTGCTATTTTAATTATGCAATTGTTGTATGTTTTTATGTGCATAATGTATGCCATATAGATTAAAATCTCACCTTAGGTTAAACATATTCATGCATCATTTTTATAATATAAAGTGTTATATTATATAGTATATATGTTTAATTAATATAAGGGTTATATTAATTATTAAGAAAGCATTGACATGCATTTTTCATATGATGAGTATGTTGTATGTGTTAATTAATTCATGTGATGAATGATCAAGCACTATAACATAGAAATTCATGTAACCTAAGTTTAATTAACTAGTTTTAAAATTGTTTCAGAACCTGTTATTAATAACTAGACTTAAGTTATCTAGTTCTAATAGGATTAGAATTAGGAAACCTATAATTTATAAACTATGATTAAAGAGTAACTTTGCCTAAGGAAGGTTCTGGCTAGGCTGAGGTATTTAAGCTGACGGAAACAAAACACCCCTACTTGGGAACCGACCTGAGAGTGAATTTAATCTAGAGGTTTATAAATTATACCACGTGAGTGACGTTTATTAAAATATTGATAAACTTAGACCTAAGTTTAAACAAATGGTTTATAGACTTAGGAAACTCCAATATAAATGTTATATCGGTAGACTTAGGTAAATTATAGCTGGATTTATCTAGGTCATCCCAATTATTCCAAAGTACTTAGTGGAAGGAAATATGTGTATGTGATACATAAATTTCCACCTACGTATCTCCGTTAAGTTCACACCGTGAGATCCATACTCGATCTCGTCGTGGCGCAAATGGGAGCGTCCTCCTTCTAATGGTGTTTGTATGGGTCAAAATCAAGGTGAATGGAGAGAATGCTTATAGTGAGTGGGAGCGAGACTTGTGCAAACGGATCTCACGGTCTCTTATATTGATTTGCACCGTAAGACTCCTATGATCCGCCTGCTAGTTTGGCCTGGACCAGACAATCCCTTCGGAGGGCCTGACCATGGAGTCGGAACAAAGCGAACTCTCGAAAAGGATAAGGTTACCTTAGTTTATTTTTTAACTTAGTCCTCCCTTCGATGGGTTTTGTTGGATGGGAACTCTGGGATCTAAAGTTAGAAGGTAACACTCATTGGATACATTAAGAGTTAATGGATCCAAACCGAAAATTGTAGCTAGGACCTATAGGGAATAAGATTTGTTCTGGTAATAGTGTCTGGTCGAGACTGTCTCGTCCTAGAGGATTAGTGATTCGACTACCCTTTGGTGGCAGTCATTTTAAACCTATGGGGTATCATTGCAAATTAATTGACCTAGGGATCATAGATTAATTTTACTAAAACATGATTGGATTAAACATAGTTTTATGTGAGAAAATAACACAAGTTTTTCTTATTTTTCAGCAAAAATGTCAAGTTCAATATCTTCACTTTTGGTTGCCGAAAAACTCATAGGAAATTATTACCAGACCTAGAAAAACAACATTAACACGATATTAGTTGTGGACGACCTGAAGTTTGTTCTCACTGAGGACTGTCCTCAGGTGCCAAGCCCGATTGCGAAACGAAATATTCGTGACGCATTCGATAGATGGACCAAGGCCAATGACAAGGCCAAAGTTTACATCTTAGCCAATATATTTGATATATTGGTTAAGAAGCATGAGAACATGGTCACTGCTAAGGAGATCATGACATCGTTGCAGGACATATTTGAGCAAAAGTCCTTTCTGGTCAGACATGATGCTCTCAAGCACATTTTCAACGCCAGGATGAAGGACGGGGTCTGTCAGGAAACATGTTCTCGACATGATGGTCTACTTCAATATGGCAGAGATGAATGGTGCATTTATTGATGAATCGAGCCAGGTTGTCTTTATATTGGAAACTCTACCAGATTGTTTCCTACAGTTCCGTAGCAACGTTGTTATGAACAAGCTGAGCTACACCCTAACCACTCTACTCAACGAGCTACAAACCCAGTCTCTGATGAAAGTCAGGCGACAAAAGGGTGATGCAAATGTTGCCCAACGGTCTTTTCATAGGGGTTTGTCCTCGGGGACCAAATTTATAGTCTCGTCTTCTTCAGGCTCGAAAGGGAAGAAGAAGAATGTGAAAAGGTGGCAAAGGGAAAACAAGCTGACCGTGCTGCCGCCCAGAAGGGCAAGAAGGTCAAGGACGTTGCAGACAAAGGAAAGTGTTTCTACTACAACGTAGATGGACACGGGAAGGTAACTACCCTAAATACCTGACCGACAAGAAGAAAGAACGTAAATGTGATTTGCTTTGTCTTGAAACTTGTTTAGTGGAGAGTGATAACTCTGTCTGGATACTGGATTCAGACGTTACTAACCACGTTTGTTCTTCTTTTCATGGAATTAGTTCCTGGCAGCAGCTGCAGGAAGGGGAGATAACACTAAGAGTTGGTACTGGGGATGTTGTCTCAGGTATAGCAGTAGGCACGGTAGAGCTCTTATTCGATAAGAAAATACTGTTATTAGATAATGTATATGTAGTTCCAGGGTTTACTAGAAACCTTATTTCATTTCTTGTCTTATCAGATAATGTATTTCAATTTCTTTTCAATAGAATAAAATGTTATTTCTTTGAAAGGTGTTGAACTATGTGTTTCTCTTCTTGAGAATAATTTGTATGTTTTAAGGTCTAATTCGGTTTAAATGGTTTTAAACACTGAATTATTTAAAACAACAAATACACGAACTAATAAAAAACAGAAAGTTTCTCCTAAACAAAATGCCCATCTTTGGCATCTATGGTTAGGTCACAAAAATCTTAATAGGATTGAGAGATTGGTGAAGAACAGACTTCTAAGTGAGTTAGAAGAAAGTTCTTTACATGTATGTGAGTCATGCCTTGAAGGCAAAATGACCAAACGATCTTTTGCTGGAAAAGGTTATAGAGCCAAAGATCCATTGGAGCTTATACATTCAGACCTTTGTGGTCCGATGAGTATTAAAGCCCGAGGTGGGTATGAATATTTCATCTCTTTCATAGATGATTATTCAAGATATGAATATATTTACCTAATGCATGACAAATCTGAGACACTTGAAAAGTTCAAGGAATTTAAAACTGAAGTTGAGAACCTTTTAGGTAAATCCATCAAAACACTTCGATCTGATCGAGGTTGAGAGTACATGGACCTTGAGTTCCAAGACTATATGATAGAACATTGAATAACGTCCCAACTCTCAACCCCTGGTATGCCACAACAAAATGGTGTAACAGAAAGGAGAAACATAACCCTATTGGACATGGTTCGGTCGATGATGAGTCATGCTCGTCTCCCTGACTTATTTTGGGGTTATGCAGTGGAGACTGCTTAATATATTTGAACAACGTTCCTTCGAAAATTGTTTCTGAAACACCTTTCGAACTTTGGAAAGGGCATATATGTAGTTTACGTCATTTCAGAATTTGGGGATGTCCAACCTATGTGCTAGTGACAAACCCGAATAAATTGAAACCTCGTTTAAAATTATGCCTATTTATGGGCTACCCTAAAGAAACGAGAGGTGGTCTATTTTATGATCCTAAGGAAAATAGGGTGCTTGTGTCGACAAACACCACTTTTCTTGAGGAGGATCACATCAGGGATCACAAACCAAAAAGTAAAATTGTGTTGAATGAGTTAGACAATATGTTAGTAAGGGTTACTGATGATGCTAGGAAGTCAACAAAAGTTGTCGACCCTAGCTCGTCCAGACAAAATTGTCCATCTCAAGAGTTGAGAGTGTCTCGATGTAGTGGGAGGGTTGTTATACAACCTAACCGTTACATGGGTTTAACTGAAACACAAGTTATCACACCTGGTGATGATTGTGAGGATCCATTGACTTATGATTAAACAATGGATGACATAGACATACGAATGGATTAAAGCTATGGACCATGAAATGGAGTCTATGTACTTCAGTTCCATTTGGGAACTTGTGAATCAACCTGATGGGGTTAAACCTATAGATTATAAATGGATCTACAAGAGAAAACGAGGTGTAGATGGGAAGGTACAAACCTTCAAAGCTAGACTCGTGGCAAAGGGTTATACCCAACGAGAAGGGGTTGACTATGAGCAAACCTTTTCTCCTATTGCCATGATCAAGTCTATTCGAATCCTTCTTGACATTGCTGCATATTATGACTATGAAGTATGAAAAATGGATGTCAAGACAACCTTTTTGAACGACAATATATTGACGAAAACATCTACATGGACAAACTCAAAGGGTTCATTGAACAAGACCATGAATAAAAGGTTTGCAGGCTTAAACGGTCCATTTATGGATTGAATCCAATCCAGGATTAGATCACTGGACAATGGTAAAAGCAATCCTCAGGTATCTTAGGAGAATGAGGGACTATATGCTTGTGTATGGGTCTAAGGATTTGATTCTTACTGGATACACAGACTCTGACTTTCAGACCGATAAGAATTCTAGGAAATCCACATCGGGGTCAGTGTTTACTCTCAATGGAGGAGTTGTAGTCTGGCGAAGCATCAAGCAAGGATGCATCGCAGACTCCACTATGGAGGTTGAGTATGTAACAGCTCGTGAAGCAGCTAATGAGGCAGTATGACTTAGGAAGTTCATGTCAGATTTGGAAGTTATTCCAAATATGGACCTCTCAGTCACTCTTTATTGTGATAACATTGGTGCAGTCGCCAATTCGAGGGAACCTCGTAGTCACAAGAGGGGAAAACACATTGAGCGGAAGTATCACTTGATATGAGAAATTGTGCATCGAGGAGACGTGATCGTCACGAAGATAGCATCGGAGCACAATGTTGTTGATCCATTTACAAAGACTCTCACGACTAAGGTGTTCGAGAGTCACTTAGAAAGTCTAGGTTTACACATTAGATCCTGACTAGGGCAAGTGGGAGTATTTTGTATCAAAGGGTATTCAATGCCCTAGTTTGTTGTATTTGCATTAATGTAATGTTGTTGTACTCCACTAGCTTTACGTCAAGTGGGAGTTTGTTGGGATTTATGCCCTAAACTAGTGTATTTGTAATTATTTCAAGGAAATAAATAAAAGTGTTATTTTTCCTTAAACCTTGTTTTCTCGCAATTACAAACTTAAATCCAATAAACTAAGCTCTAGGGTCACATTTAGGAGATCTTGAACAGTGTGTAGTTGACACAAAGCTAGGATCAAGTTCAAGTAGATGATCCAAATGGTATATAGTACATGGATAAGGTTGGGAACCCCATCCTAGTAACACTATGGATGCAACCCACTTTGTATTTGAAACAAATGAGGGCGATCCAACTCGTTCATGTAGTTGACATGCGAGTGGGGGCATCCTGTGCGATGAGATTGTACAAGACTGGACCGAGAATTATTAGACCACTCTAATAACGTTGTTGATAGATCATGGCTAATAATTCAATGATGACCATTAGTGATTCAACCTGAATCGTCCTGAGCGAGTTACGAACTCCTGTCTGCGGGAGTTCATCCTTAGACTAGTACGGGTGAGAGTGGCCACAGATGCCGACTCAATATGCCTACCTTCTCAGGGATGAAATCTCGTAGGGAGCTGGGGACTTAATTTCGCAAGAAGGAATTCACTCGTTCTCGAACATGGGCAACTAGATAGATTGTTCCCTTAAGAACTGTATCCAGGTCTTGAACAACGGGGCCCCTCCCTCTCGGGCCACATTGTTTATGGTCGAACTATAAACTTGTTGTTCATTAGAGGATCAGTGGTGCTTAAGGAGCGAGAAGTAATCACAGGGGTAAAACGGTAATTTGACCCAGCTGTGACTACGAACGACTTGTGAAGGGTTGACTCACGGGCATTGGTTATATTAATGGACACAACTTGTCCTACTGTGAGGAGAGTGTAGCTATGAGTTTATAGTGGAGTGACCCGTAGTTAACGAATGTTGATTGACAGGGTCAAAGAGTTTGATCAGTTAATCTCGCATCGTTGGAGCTCATGATCTGTAGGTCCATTAGATCCCTCGGTTGACTCAATATGGAATTAAAGAGGGCATAAAGTTTTAGAATGGTGTTCAAATTCAATTTAGTGAATTATATCAATTATATATGATATAATTGATATAAAATATAGTTTAATGTGAAAATGATTCATAATAAACCATGGAATTAAGGAATAATTAGAGAAATTAATTTGAGAGATATGAAAATTGAATATGATTCAATTTAATTTCCACATTATGTAAATGTGATTTACATAATAAGGTATTTGATACCTTATATTATGAAACTATGCAAATGGGATTTGCATAATGCATAATTGGTGGAAATAGTGGCATAATGGGTGGAGAATTTATCTCCACCATAATTTCTAACAAGCATCCTTTTGGATGCAAATTTAGGATTTAAGTCTTTTGATAGAATTTTGGCATTCTAGCAAAACTCCAAACTTATCTCTCATTTTTCTCTCTAGAATTCCCTCCTCCAAAAAGGAGTTCCCACTTCTCTCCCTCTCCTAGAGAACAACCGTGAAGAGGTTTTTGAGGTGTTCGATCGTAGAAAACGTAGAGATCGTACACGACAAGAGGATTACGAGAAGAGTTGAGTCTTTAAAGGTAATCACTAATCTACTATGCTTTCATAAGTAGACTTAGCCTATTGTTTCTATTTTTGTAATTTCTATATAAACATAATAAAAAACAAAGACGATCAATCACTTCAACATCAGGATTCAACCCCGTCACCATTGTCTTATAAACAAGCAATGAATGACGTAGACAATTACTAATGGGTCAAAGTCATGGACCTTGAAATGGAGTCCATATACTTCAACTAAGTATGGAAACTTGTAGACCAGCCTGAAGGGGTAAGACCCATAGGGTGTAATTGGATCTATAAGAGAAAGAGAGATGCAGTTGGAAAGGTACATACCTTTAAAGGTTGACTTGTAACAAAAGGTTTTACCCAAAGGGAAGGAGTTGACTATGAGCAAACTTTTTTTCCTGTTGCTATGCTTAAGTCTATAAGGATTCTCTTGTCAATAGCCACATTTTATGACTATGAAATATGGCAAATGGATGTCAAGACTTACTTTCTTAATGGTAATCTTGAAGAGAGCATCTATATATCTCAGCCCGAAGGGTTCATAGCCAAGGTCAGGAGCAAAAAGTTTGCAAGGTTAATCGATCCATTTATGGGTTGAAGCAAGCTTCCAGATCTTGGAATATAAGATTTGATACTGCGATCAAGTCTGTTGGTTTTGACCAAAACGTTGATGAACCTTGTGTATACAAGAAAATCATCAACAGTAAAGTAGCTTTCCTAGTACTTTATGTGGGCGATATCCTACTCATTGGGAATGATGTAGGATTCCTAATTGGCATAAAGAAATGGTTGGCAACCCAATTCTAAATGAAAGATTTGGGAGAGACGGAGTATGTTCTTGAGATTCAAATCATAAGGAATCGTAAGAACAGAACGCTAGCTCTGTCTCAAGCATCCTATATCGACAAAATGTTAATATGATATTCGATGCAGAACTCCAAGAAGGGCTTACTGCCTTTCAGGCATGAAGTTCATCTGTC
Organism: Trichosanthes cucumerina; assembly: GCA_036507285.1. Taxonomy (NCBI): domain Eukaryota; kingdom Viridiplantae; phylum Streptophyta; class Magnoliopsida; order Cucurbitales; family Cucurbitaceae; genus Trichosanthes; species Trichosanthes cucumerina. Next base: position 32,628,956 of record CM071840.1, read on the forward strand.
TAAGGAATAGTCTCCTAAGACACCTCAAGAAGTTGAGGATATGAGATGTCTTCCCTATGCCTCTGCAGTAGGTAGCCTAATGTATTCTATGTTGTGCACCAGGTCTGACATTTGTTATGTTGTGGGAATAGTCAGTAGGTACCAGTCCAATCTAGGGTTAGACCACTGGATCGTAGTTAAAAATATCCTCAAGTATCTTAGGAGAACGAAGGACTATATGCTAGTGTATGAGGCTAAGGATTTGATTCTTACAGGACACTCTGACTCTGATTTTCAAAATGATAAGGATTCTACGAAATCCACATCAAGATAAGTGTTCACCTTAATGGGGGAGCTATAGTTTGGTGAAACATTAAGCAAAGATGCATAGCAGACTCCACAATGGAGGCTAAGTATGTAGCTGCTTGTCAAGCAGCCAAAGAAGCTGTTTGGCTCAAGAAGTTCTTAACTGATTTGGAAGTTGTTTCAAATATAGAATTGTCTATCACCCTATACTGTGACAACAGTGGTGCTGTGGCGAATTCGAAAGAACCTCGCATTAATAAACGAGGAAAGCACATGGAGAGGAAATATCATCTCATTCGGGAGACAGTGCAACGAGGAGATGTGATAGTCACGAAGATCGTTTCGGAGCACACATTGTTGATCCCTTTATTAAAACTCTCACGACTAAAGTATTAGAGGGTCATCTAAAGAGTCTGGGTCTACGAGACATGTACATATAGTGTAATCTAGGACAAGTGGGAGATATGTAATGGGTATAAGGATGCCCTAGTTTATTGTATTTGTGTAACCTACTTTTTTGGATTATATTACCCCACTAGACTAGAGTTTTAGTTCAAGTGGGAGTTTGTTGGGTTTTATGCCCTAAAACTCGTAGTTTGTAAATTTGTAATTTGTTCCAATTGTCAATAAAGTGTCATTGCATTGATTCAATGAGGTGTTGTTGATTATATTAGTTTGCCTTAAAATAACCCTAAATCTAATAAACAAACATCCTAGGTTGTGTTATGTATCTTGAACTGTATGTGGACACATACGGGGATCAAAGTTCAAGAACCAGTCTAAAGGGTCTAATATAGGGATAAGGTTGGGTACCTTATCCTAGTGACACTATGGATACACCCCACTTTATATTTGATACAAACGCAATGATCCAACGTGTTTGTATAGGTGACATGCGAGTGAGGGTATCCTATGTGATGAGCTCACATAAGACCGGACCACGAAATAGTAACTAATAGATGTAACTCCGTTGACTAATTAGGTTTCTGTCTGCGAGAGATTGTCTTTTGACTAGTATTGAGAATAACCAGAGACGTTGACTCAATAAGCCTACCTTATTGGGGACAAAACCGCGTGGGTAGCTGAGGACTTAACCTTACAAGATAGAATTCACTTCTTTCCGACATAGGGTAAGTAGATGAGTGTTCTCTTAAGTGGTGCGTCCAGGACTTGAACAAAGGACACTACCCTCTCACTAGCCCGAGAGAGGTTTCTGTTATTGGTTGAACCATAAACAATTTGTTCATTAGAAGAGCATTGGTACTTAAGGTCATAAATGTAACCTAGGGGTAAAATGGTAATTTGACCCAGGTGGTATTACAGACACTCGTGAAGGATCAACTTGTTGTTATTATTATTTATCCATGGAAAAAAATATCTGCAGTGAGAAGATTGCAGTTGCGGGTCTTTAGTGGAGAGTACCTGCAGCTAACGAATGTTGATTAAGTAGTTAATGAGAATAGCCAATTAATCTTGTATTGTTAGAGCTTCTGATTTGTAGGTCCATTAGGTCAACTTCCTAGCTCGTAAAGTGTGTTGAGATTGTTTGATCTTAATTTGATTTTGAAATGCTCAAATTTACATTGGGAATTAATTTAATGTATGGAGATACATTATAATATAAAGTTTTTATGTTGATTAAAATTTTATGATATAAATCTAATTTTGGACATGATTCAAAATTTATTTAAGAGAGAATTATTTGAAAGAGTTTAAATATTAATTTAATATGAATAAGATTTATATTGAAAACTATAGGTTAAAATTTAATGCACATAAGATGTTCATTAAAACTATGGGATATTTGTACGGAAGACCCCTTTTTATTATCATTAATGTTGAATGACCTGACGCTCGAAAATAATGAAAACTGACCTATTCTGACGTGGCAACACGCGCAAAATTACGCCGAAGGGTAGCTTCTCGCCTCGCAGGAACGCGCACGCCTTCTCAAAAGGAACGCGCACGACACGCCTTCTCGAAGGAACGCGCACGCCTTACTCGTAGGAACGCTCACGGTTACTCGTAGGAACGCTTCCTAGGAACGCTCCCGCTTACTCGTAGGAACGCTCTCGCTTACTCGTAGGAACGCTCCCGAGTACTCGTAGGAACGCTCATCCTTACCGAAAGCGGTGACTCGCTCATGCATACATCTGAACGCGCTCACGTCGTTCGCTCACGGTTACCTTGAAACTTATTTGAGAAATACGCGTTATCACGATAAGACATCTTTGTATGAAATGACATGCCAATTTATTAGCCGAATACTCTGACAAAGGAATGATGATAATAAAATTGTAAAATAATATAATACATACAAAACTCCATTGTGTGTTCGATAATTACTACTATTGTTCCCATTAAGCTTAAGATACTTGTTCTATACTCTTATCTCATTCTTCTTCGTGAAGCCTTCTCGTGAAACCCTAAAATTGGTGCGAGTCTATCGTTCGTAAGAGTGCGTTACAATGTTAATGGGTGCATACTTTATTCCTTGTACGTTTGATCAAGTATGAAAACATCCATAGGATCACACCGTTGTTTTGAAGAATTTAATTGTAAAAAGCGAAGAAATGAAAGTGTTTGAAGCTTGAAGCATTGAGTGGTGACATTGTTAGTAACGTGCGGAGGTTATTATGGGATTACTGAACGTGATAGCGAGAGCGTGAAGCGAGAAGTAGTAACAAATAGTAAAAGTGCGTGAGCGAGTGTGTGCGCGAGAGCGAGACGACGGAGGCGGGGACGGCGTGAGCGTTCACTGAGAGCTATAGTGACACCCAATTTCCGGTATATCTAGGTTCATTCTTGTCGTTTATTAATGTCGTTGACACTTGAATTACCGTCTATTTCAACTTGTTTTTTTGACGCGAAGACATCTCGTTCCAAGGCCTTGTACGTAAGCAGTGTGTGCACGACCATCTATGAATACGTGGCACCGCGTGCGTCAGCATCGACGCGAGTAGCTATCCGATCTGCCACTGGTAGTAGGGTCTCGTATGCCCACACCTATTAGATATTCATTAGCTTCAGAGCGATACTAGAATGTGATAATAAGTACATTTTACAACATGTATTACAAAAGGGGGAGGGAATCGGGAAGGTTATACTTAAAAGTATAACGTTTGTTAGTCTTCGACTTCATTTTATACGTTTGAGCTTCCTCGCAAGGCGGCCTTCAACCCACGTATGGTTCTTTCCCATATTCTAGAACCCCAATCAATATTGAAGTATTCGAGGTCCTCCACGTCTCCAAACAAAGAAGCGTCGGACGACGGTTTTGACTTGTTCTTCCCCATCATTACTGCCTCACAGTAATATATAAGCGACACCTTCACCGCATCTTCGTCGGTGTCAAATTTTATCGTCTTGTAGGCAGACTCAAAAGCATCTACATGGATGTCCGTCCCCATGCCATCGAAATACTTCTCCCGAAGAGCAACTGACGGTTCGGGCCGTTCACGTGACTGTGGGGATTGCCACAATCCTGTCATTAGAATGAACTCATCCTTACCAAGCAGCTCTTTGTTCCATTGATAGAGAACAACATCGATTCATTGCCTTCGCCTCCATCCCCACTCCACTCACCTCCCTCAGAAAAATGTGATGGACTAGTGGACTATTGAATACGAGGTCCACATCAACGAACGAACCGAATACTGTCCGCCTGAATAGTCCAAGCTGTGTAGATGTCAGCTTTTGTTTCAATAATTTGTTAGCATTGGTGATGTGTGCTAAACTAGATGCTTGACACGAAACCCGCTTTTTACGTGCTATCTTGAGCGATTGTCATTCTAAACTTGTGCATAATAGTTGAACATCATTTTAACAAAATGCACGAACAACGATATATTAAAAGCGATGTGTATATCTGATCGATATATACAAAATGAAATCGATCAATCGCGCGCACAATCAACTCGCTCCCGTGACTTCGCTCCGTTCACTCGCACACGCCCAATCGCTCCACGTACTCGTCATCTCGTCCTTGCGTTCGATGAACGTAACAACCCCAAACTAGAGCGGATATAACTTAAACCCTAGCAACCTATCGTCGATTTCCAAATAAAACTAGACATATATAGTACATGCACCCTTTCGACCGCTCGATCAGTAACAATCAATATCGCGATTCACGAATATAAAAAAAAAACAATACATCAAACACATCGTCGACGGTGGAATATCGACGGCTAACACGTGTAGAAGGTCGACGTAAAACCCGGTGGGATCGTCGACGACAAGCGGCGGTGGAGCAGTGCGACCAACGCTCGGGGCTGAAGAGACTAGAGAGAGTGATAGTGTCGAGAACTTAGAGAGAGTAAGAACTTGTTAGTGAGATGTAGAAATGAAAAACCCTTTTTATATGAAATGAAAAAAAAACGTTGGCTCGCTCACGCAGGATCGCTCTCGTTGGATCGCTCTCGTAGATAGGCTCTCGCTTTCTTGCAATCGTCTATTTCAACTCGCGTTATTGCTCCCGAAGTGCTCTTGATTGCTCGCTCTCGAAGACTCGCTCTCGTCGGATCGCTCTCGTAGATAGGCTCTCGCTTTCTTGCTACCGTTATATTCTCCCGCGTTCTTGCTCCCGTTGAATTGCTTTTGATTGCTCGCTCTCGCTTATTAGCTCTCGCTCTCGATAACTCGCTCTCGTGATTTCGGTTACTCATTTGGCGTGGATACACTCACGCCGATCGAGTATTTTCATGATTACAAAAACAATGAAGTAATTTCTAATTGGAGAAACAAATAGGCGCATTAATTAGTGATCAGGCGTCTTTAAGTTCGTAGTTGAGTTTTTTAGTATTAATATAGGGTGTGGCTTATACAAATTTCATCCTAAACGACAATTAACCTCTATTCATCTTCTTCACCCTTTCTTTCATATTCTTCCCTTCAAAATGAATTCAAACACAACCGAGTACAGTTCAGACAAATCGATTTCTGACAATGAAGAGGTAGAAAAACCGTTTTCTGCCTCCACACCACAATCATCAGAGGATAGTTTTTTCAACTATCACGGGCAGCACCGAGCAAGTCCTCGGATGACTCCTCCGGGAGGAATCAGGATGAGTCCTCGAGAGGAGTCATCCGAGAGTCCTCCGAGGACCCCATTGAGGCAACCGACGCCACGGTTGCGATTCTCGACATCCTCCCGCGCAACCGACGCGCCTTCTGAATGTTCCGTTAACATTCCTACAGAAGAGCGCCCCAAGAAGAGGGCCAGACGGTCGGCCCCCTCGGTCGTAATCGACTCCTCCAGTGAGTCAGATTAGGAGATGCAGGCTTCCTTTCCCCTTCCTTATAATGTGTTTTTTATTTTTCTTAATGTACTTTTTTTTGTGACATGTGAATGAATGAATATATTATGGTTGTTTAGATATTTGCATCTTCTACATTTTCATTATTTCCAAAGCGAGAGCGAGTTTAAGCGTGAGGGTTCCTACGAGTAAGCATGCATGAGCGTTACTGTATGTATGCATGAGCGAGTCACCGTTTCGAGTAAGGATGAGCGTTCCTACGAGTAAGCGGGAGCGTTCCTACGAGTAAGGGGGAGCGTTCCTAGGAAGCGTTCCTACGAGTAACCGTGAGCGTTCCTACGAGTAAGGCGTGCGCGTTCGCCGAGAAGGCGTGTCGTCGTGCGCGTTCCTTTCGAGAAGGCGCGCGCGCGTTCTGCGAGGCGGGAAGCTACCCTTCGGCGTAATTTTGCGCGTGTTGCCACGTCAGAATAGGTCAGTTTTCATTATTTTCGAGCGCCAGGTCATTCAACATTAATGATAATAAAAAGGGGTCTTCCGTACAAATATCCCTAAAACTATAGGTTATGGGAGAATGATTAAATATGATTTAATCATGACAACTTAAATTAGATATGTGATATTTAATTTATAAATTAGTTAATTAATGAATTAATTTGTATGTTTAATTAAGTTAATTAAATTTGATTTAATTCAATTAATTGAAACTATAGGTTATGGGAGATATGCATTTAAATATGATTTAAATGATAATTAAATTAATTTGATTAATATTTAATTAAATTAAGTATATTTGTTTTTAATTAATTAATTAAGGATGCATGTTCCCGTCACTCACATTCTCCCACAAATCTTTCCTTCCTCTCTTGATTAAATAGAGAGGATTGGGAGAGCAGAAGGTGAGATGGAAATTAATCGATTTCTTCATTCTCTCTTGGCCTGAAAAAGTTTGTGATTCCCAAAATTGAGAAAGGTTTCCTACAAAACTTCTATCTTGGAAACTTATAGAATAGGAGGTTTTCTCTATGGTTGTGTTATGCTGGATTTCTCCCAAAAATTTTTTGGAGTTGGCAGATCGTGTTTCGCAGAAGGATACTTGCTACTGTGTAAAAAAGGTAAGGATTTCTAATCCTTTTAGTTTAGGTTTCTCTTCTAGAATATTCTTGTAAATTATGCATGCTTTCCATGTTTATTGATTGGTTTGCTAGTGTACTGGTATTTTAGTTTCCAAAATAAAAAACGAGTTTTTACGATCCAATTGACTTCCGCTGCTTTTAGGAATTTCGATTTCATCAGCTTGTTCTCGAATGTGAAGTTGTCTCGAGAGCTTTGCAACTAGTTCTTGAGATTGAAGTTGTTTCGAGGGCTTTTGCTGCTTGTTCTCGATCTTCAAAGTTTTTGGCCTTCAAGGCTTTGGTTTAAAGGGTTTGATCTTTAAGAGTTTAAGAAGTCTTCTGCTTTTTGTGTCCGAATTCTCTTTGGATTCTCAAATTTTTTAACCTCTTAAATGGAGAGTTCCTCTTTTTATAGAGCTCAAGGTGGGTTTGGGCCTGACCGTTGGACTGGGTCTAGTTAACCTTAGGGCCAAACACTTTTAGATTCAGTTTGGGTGACTTTGGGACCTGGCCCTTTGGCCTAGGACTTTGTTGGATTGAGGCTTCTCATTTGGAATTTGTCTAAAATTGACCCAAATTTTATATAATCTAATTGCATATTTGAATCTACCTTAGTTTAATTTAGGGATGCTTGCAAATTTAATTAATTCATAATTAAATAAATAATTTTGTTATTAACTTTAAATAATGACATAGAAATTTCTGACGGACCAAAATTTCTATTCCAACAACACTCCCTAATATTAAATTCAAGATCAATCACTAACTCAATTAGTTAAAATATTAATAATCTCTTAGGTCATTTCTCCAATTCCAATCCCATTATTTGAATAATAATTCTAAAAGAGGAATACTTAGATGTTGGCTGGATTGCAACTATCCTTTGCAACCCAACCACGTGGCACCCTTTTAATTGGCATTATGAAAAAATATGACTAGGCTTTTCACGTCATTTGCTTCACTTTTATTTATTTATTTATTTTTAAGTTCAAAACTTGTCGTACACGCCTCTTCTTCTCCCTTTGTTAATCACTCATCACCATCTTCTTCCTCCCCATTTTGTCTTCTCCCCAATCTCATCGACTTTTTTCACTGACGTTTTACCATGTCTCTTATCCACGGGGTTTTTGTACGGATGACTCATTTTCCCGCGCATTAATGACATTTGACCTGACATTTCAAAATAATGAAAATTGACCTATTTTAATATGACAGAGCGTGCCAAATTACCCAGGGCAGTATTAAGCCCGTCTCGCATGGTCACGCTCTCACGCTCACGTTGACTCCCTCTCACAGACCTCACACTCTCGCTCTCGTAGGCGCGCTCTGGTTATGCTCACTCACGATGCGACTTATGCAAATGATCACTCGTAGGCTCGCTCTTGCTCTCATAGGCTCGCTCTCGCTCTCGTTCTCGCTCACAATATACAACTTTCCAAATGATCACTTGCTCACTTAATTCGCTCTCATCGATCATTATTACTATTTAAGCGAGAGCGAGCCTATGAAACTTAAACACGCTGTCCTCGTGGTAATTTAAACAGAATGTATAGTACAAAAAGGATCATATGTCATTAATTTCAAAACATGAGTCAAACGACATTAAAACGCGTGAAAAATGATTTTTTGATACAAATTTCTCCTTACCCACACATCTGTCATTTCATCGGTGGCCATCCTCAGCCCGCCTCAACCCATCGTTGATTGTTGTTTTGCCTCAACTCATTGTTGTCCTCTATACACCTCAACCTATTGCCTCGTGAGTTCAACTCAAGTTTGGATTTCTCCTCTATTTTCATGATTTTATTTTAAAATAAGAGAAGAGAAAAGTTGGATTTTGTATTTAACATTTTAATCACGAGATTTTGATCACAAAGCATGCACCTTGTTTAACTACTCCACAAATTGATAACATATTCATAAAAATCTACATAAATAATTTGGATATTCAGATTGCACAATCCCAATCAAGAAAAAGCTATAACCAAATAAATTTTAATCATAATGTATTATGATCCTAATAATGTATTATGATCCTAAAAGACTTTTATGCAATGAATTAAAAAACAAGCATATATAGTTGCATATTTTCTTTTATGTAATCAACTAACAATTTGTGGGGTTTTTATTCATATGCAATGATTTTATGTTGTGATTGCTATGATTTAAACACCATTTCTTGAAGTCATTAGAGAACCTAGGAGATAAAAACTGGCCTATTATCAATTTGGAAGATGATACTGACCCCACAATTAGTACTCAATCTGATGAAGTTCATTTGAAAGATAATATAAAGCCTACAATTAGTACTCAATGTATGAAGTTCAAGATAATATAGAGACTACTATCAATACTCAATTTGAAATCATTGAGCTAATAGTTGGGTTTGAAGTTTAGTTCTATTGATGATGCATATCAATTTTATGTCAATTATGGAGGAAAAATTAGCTTTAATTTAAGGAAAAGATATCACAAAACGAGAAAAAAAATGAGATATTTCAAGATAGTTTTTTGTTGCTTAAAAGAAGTGTTTTATGAAGTAGACAGAAAAAAAAAAAGAAAGTATTTCATATACTTGACCAATTTCACAAACTAGATGTAAAGCTAATATAGCTTTCTTGCTTGAAAAAAATGGTAAATACAAAATAGTGTCTTTTAATGGAAACCACAATCACGACCTTGTTAGAACACCAATGAAGCATATTTTAAAAATCAATTAGAGTATTTTCATTGCCTAAAAGACTCTAGCTTATGATGCATATTTTAAAAATCAATTAGAGTATTTCCATTGCCTAAAAGACTCTAGCTTATGATGCAGATAAATAAGGAATTTCAATTAAAGAAAGGGAACTAATGAGTAGGGAAGTTGGTGGTAGAAAACATTTAGGATTTTCTGATAAAGGATTGCATAAATTATATACATGAAGAGCGAAAATAAAAAATTGAGAAGGGAAAAGCTAGAGTTTTGTTGCAGTATTTTCAGAAAAGACAAATGGAGAATTCTTCCTTTTTTTTTATGCATTGCAACTTGAAGAAGATGACATGATCACTAACATATTTTGGAAAGATGCACGTTATATTTGTGATTATAGACTTTTTGGATATGTTGTTTGTTTCGACACTACTTTTCATACAAATGAACTTGGTCAGTCATTTGCCACATTCATTGGAGTGAACCATCACAAACAATCTGTGATGTTTGGTGCAACGGTATGTTATGATGAAACTTTAGAATCTTTTAAATGGTTGTTTGAAATATTTCTTGGTGCAATGTCGAAAAACAACTAAGGATATTCTTACAGATCAATCTGCAATAGTGGCTAAAGTAATAAGCGATGTCTTTCTTAAAAGTCAATGTTGACTGTGTATTTGGCATATTTTTCGAAATGCGGCAAAAAATTTAAGTCATGTGTTTCATAGATTAAACCACTTTGTTCATGACTTTAGTCGTTGTATGTATGATTTTGAAGATGTAGATGATTGGTTGCTAACATGCCACAAATGTTGGACATTTACAATCTTAAAGATAATAAGTGATTGACCAATTTGTTTGAATTTCCAAAAAGATGGGTGACATACTTTTACAACTGATATGAAAAGCACACAATAGAGTGAAAGTATGATTAGTTTATTGAAAAAATATTTAAAGCCAAGTCATGAGGTTTTGCATTTCCTTGATCATTGTGAAAGAGTTTTAGCAGATTGAAGATATGAGGAATTGATTGCAAATTTCAAGATGAATCAAACAACACTAGTCTTGCTAACAAATATAGAGATGTTACAACATGCGACAAACATATATACATTAGAGATGTTTAAATTGTTTCAAAAAGAGTATGTTGATATTCTTAAGTGTGACCTCTATAAGATTGGTGAGTTGAATGCTACGTCAAAGTATAAAGTATCATTTTTTGGAAGATCACATCATTGGTTGGTTAAATATGAGGCTTTTCAACACAAATAGTCACTTATAGTTGTATGGAATTCCCTTTTATGGTCATTCTATGTACCCACATGCTTAAGGTTCTTGATAAGAAGAATTTAAACAAAATTCATACTTCATATATTTTGAAAAGGTGGACAAAAAATGCTAGAGCTTCAAGTGAATTTGAGAATCAAATACATGTGGTAAGTGAAAATTTTAAAGAGTCAGTTGGAAAACGTTATGACCACTTATGTCTTAATGCTTGCTAAATTACTTCACTAGCAATAGAACATGAAAAGTTGTTTGAGCATGCGTCACAAAATTTTATTCAATTACTCAAAGATTTGGAGAAGGTGAAGAAAAATATTTTGATGGAAAATAATAATGCAAACAATGTAGAAGATTCAAGTTTGATGGAAGATAATCTAGTAGAAGCATGTGGAGTTAAAAGAAAACCTACAGTTGGTCATCCTCATAATCAATTGAAAGATCCACTCGAAAAGAGGAGATACAAAAAAAAAATTGATGTCAAACAAAGCTTCTTTCTCGTTAAATCACATCGTGTCTCTCACACAGATACCACCACATCAAACTATATCTGTATTTATGAGTTTCAAAGAAAATATATTTAATTAGTTATTTTAATGATTATTTTTTAAAATTAGAAAAATATTATGGAGAGAGATACACAAACAATATCTATATTGCTATGGTAAACCAACAAACAATACCTCTGGATAGGCAAGACAATATGTCATTCACTCAATTACTTGGAGTAAACTTTCTATGCAAAATATTTTAGCTATATTTATGGAGATCATTTATTATTGATTTAGTTATATATTCCTTTGCAGGAAACATTAGCATTTAATAAAAAATCCAACCAACTAAAGATTAAAGATTAATAACTTAGAGCATTAGTGTGTTTTGTTTAAGAAGAAAAGCTAAACAACCTTCATATTTCAAAAACAATTCCCACAATAAACATTATAAAGGATTCCATCATTGACCAAATTATCCAAAAGACTAAGGATCTTTCTCTAAATGAAGAAAGAATCGAGTCTCCAAATGAAGTCTTAAAAATTGGTACAAAATCAAAAATATCGAAATATTCTACAATGAGAAATTGGTATCCTCAACCATCATTCCCAGATATTCAATTTGAAGAAAAAACACAAATGACTCAAGCCGTTTATGATGGATTAGCCATCCACGAATGGAATGTGGACGGAATATCTGATTATCTAATCATAAACGTAATAAACGAGATGTTGATCGCCTCCAATGCCTATAGACAAAGAGGCAAAAGAGATCATGAGATAGCACAACTTCTCGTTGCCGGATTCACAGGACAATTAAAACAATGGTGGGATCAATACCTAAAGGAAGGTGATCGCCACTATATCTTAAATCATTCTAGTACTGAAAAAAGAATACAAACACTCAAGGTAGAAGGTCAATTACCTCAAACAGTTGAAATAGAAGAAAAAATAGACGATGCAGTAAACACTCTCGTCTATACTATAACAAATGCCTTCATAGGAGATCCAGCTCAATATCAAGCCAGATCGGCTGAAATTCTTCTAAATCTCAAATGTCCAACATTAGGAGACTTTAGATGGTACAAAGATATGTTCCTAAGCAAAGTCTTAATTAGAGCCGATTGCTCTTCCTCAATTTGGAAGGAACAATTTATCAAAGGACTTCCCAACTACTTTGCTGAAAGAGTCAAAATCGATCTAAATGCCAAATATGACGAAAAAATTCCTTGAGATAGTCTAACCTATGGAAATTTAACTTCATTCATAATAAGTGAAGGTATCCGTCTATGCAACGAATCCAAAGTTCAAACAAAACTTAACAAAACCTTTGGATCAAAAAAGGCAGAATTAGGAATTTTCTGTGATCAATATGGATGTGGAAAAGTCCATCCACCCTCTGTGATCAGAAAAAGCGCCATAAAAAGATCTGAGAAAACATCAAGAAAGACAAAGTTATCGTCCATATAGATCATTCCAAAGAAAGAATTATAGAAAGCCCTATAATTCTTATACTAAAAACGACCCACTTATAAAGGTGGGTATTCAAAAGAAAAGATTCAATGCTATAAATGTCGATCACATGGACACTATGCAAATAAGTGTCCTATGAAAAAGAAGATCAATGAATTAGAAATTGATGATGAATTTAAACATCAACTTCTAAACATCATCCAACTCGATTCTCAAGAGTCAATCTATAGTTCGATGAAGGTCAAATACTTGAATTACAAGAAGAAAGCTGATTCATATATATTCGACAAGCGAATATGATGAGGAAGAAAAAGAAGGCAAAAGAGTTTGTTCGGGATGCATATGTGTCCTAACCAAAGATCAAGAAACTCTACTTAACGTTGTTGATGAAATAGACAACGTAGAACTCAAAAATCAATTCTCGCATAGCCTAAAAAGTTCAATACTCGAAAAGAAAGATCAAGGAGAAACTAGTGATTTCAAACCCTATGAATGGAAAAACGTTATCAAAAATTCGAGGAACCAAAACCAATCACTATTCAAGATCTTCAAGCGAAATTAATAACCTAAAAGAGAAATCAATAAAATAAAAATGACACTCGATCGTGAGATATTTCATCTCCGACTAGAAATGTCTCAAATGAAATCCCAAGTGAAGAAACTCCAAATGAAGAAGAAGAATCTTTCGTTGGAGCTATCTCAAGCATTCGATTTCAAAAATGGTACTCTTTAGTGACCCTCAAAATTCATGACTTCAAAATCACTTTACGTGCCTTAATTGATTCAAAGTGAGATCAAAAGCGCATTCAAGAAGGATTAATACCCTCAATTTACTTTGAAAAGACATCGAAACGCTCCGAGGTGCAAATAATCAACAATTAATGATTAATTACAAATTGTCAAAAGTCCATGTTTGCAACAAGGGAGTCTGTTTTGTAAACTCTTTCTTGTTAGTCAAAGACCTAGGTCAAGAGTTGATTTTAGGGACGCCATTTCTTACTCAATTATACCCAATATCAATATCGGAAGAAGGAATAATATCCAATATATTGGGACAAGAAATAATATTCAAGTTTACTGAGTCCAATAACCCGCCATGAAATCCATAATTTACAACAAACAACGGTCAAAAATCCATAAATATTATAGAGAGCAAACAAAAACAAATTCAATTCTTAAAGGAAGAAATCTCATACAAGAAAATAGATGAAGAATTAAAAAGAAAATCAATACAAGACAAAATAGCTAATTTCAAAACAAAATTAGAGAATGAGGTTTGCTCAAATCTTCCAAATGCCTTTTGGAAAAGAAAACAACATATAGTTAATCTCCCTTATACCAAAGACTTCAATGAAGAAAAAATTCCAACAAAAGCTAGTCCAATTCAAATGAATTCTGAATTGTTAATCCATTGCAAGAAAGAAATAGATGATCTTTTACAGAAAGGACTCATCAGACCGTCCAAAAGCCCTTGGTCTTGTGCCGCCTTCTATGTCAATAATCAAGCAGAAAAGGAACGAGGAGTTCCAAGGTTGGTTATTAATTACAAACCACTCAATAAAGTCTTAAAATGGATAAGATATCCAATTCCAAATAAACAAGATTTACTTAAAAGAATTTCAAACTAAAAAATTTTCTCAAAATTTGATATGAAATCGGGATTCTAGCAAATACAAATTTCTGAAAAGGATCGATACAAAACCGCCTTCAATGTCCCTTTTGGTCAATACGAATGGAATGTTATGCCATTCGGATTAAAAAATGCTCCATCAGAATTTCAAAAAATTATGAACGATATATTCAACCCTTTTCAAGAATTTTCAATTGTTTACATCGACGATGTCCTAATATTTTCTCAAAATATAGACCAACATTTTAAACACCTCAATATATTTCTTGATATTATTAAACAAAATGGTTTAGTAGTGTCACTCCCAAAAATTAAACTTTTTCAAACCCAAATCCGATTTTAGGATTTGATATTCATTGGGTTTAGTAAAACCAATACAAAGATCAATTGACTTCGCTTCAAATTTCCCGATCAAATTTTAGATAAAACTCAATTGCAAAGATTTCTAGGATGTCTCAATTATGTTTCTGACTTTATTCAAAACCTAAGGCCTATATGTAAGCCACTTTTTCAAAGGCTAAAAAAGAATCCAGAGCCATGGTCGGATAAGCATACAAATGCTGTCAAATCAATTAAAGCTTTAGTCAAATCAATTCCCTGTTTAAGTCTGATAAATCCAAAAGCAAATTTAATAGTGGAATCAGACGCATCCGACATAGGATATGGAGGAATCCTAAAACGATGTATAGATAAGAACGAATCAATTATTCGATTTCATTAGGAATATGGAATAGTACTCAAAAAAATTATTCAACAAAGATAAATAAGGAGATTTTAGCAATAGTTTTGTGTGTTCAAAAATTTCAAGAAGATTTAATTAATAAACATTTTACAATTAAAACGGATTCAAGAGCTTCTAAATTCGTTTTAGAAAAAGATGTTAAAAATCTTGTTTCAAAACAAATTTTTGCAAGATGGCAAGCTATCTTATCATGCTTTGATTTTCAAATCTTGCCTATAAAAGGAGTTCAAAACCCCCTTGCAGATTATCTCTCAAGGAATTTCTCAAAAGAAAACTTCTTCTCTCTCTATTTGAAGCATGAGTGATCGGTGAGGCAAAGCCTCATCTTCAAAGGGCAAAAGCCCAACCTCTTCTTCAAACATTCCAGCTCCATGAGCGGCGATCAATACGCAATGGATCGGGTTTCACTCGGGTGAATCGCCCAAGAACCGTAAGCGCATCGATTCAAATAAGAGATTCAATGGAGTCATTAACTCCACCACCGAGGCCATCGGCCTCCTCATCGCGACCTCTGCGTTACACACCAATGAGACCTTCCGTCTCACCTACTACTCCATCTTCGTCTCAACAGGGATCTTCAATCCCTACAACCTTTGTTGAAGCCGTCAATCCTCCCAAAAGGTTTATCCCTAAACCTGAAATCAAAAATTATTTCGAAAAACCACTTCAAATTTCTGAGCCAATTGTCGAAGTTGAATTCGACGGTATTTCAATTGTTGAAATTATTCAAAATATGTATCCTCAAGGATTCTATTTCCTACCGGAATCTTTGATCAAAACAAGAAAATATTATGAATTCATCCTTGTAGATTCAAAATCTGTCCAGATAACTCATATCCCGGACAGAAATGATCCTTCAAAAATTGCCTACTCAAAGCTCAAAATTTTTAAAGTTTTAAACCCTACCAATTGGAATCAAAGTATCTTCACAGAAAGAACACTATCAAAACCATTCAATCCCCAGACATACTCGTACCGAGATTATGTTGAAGCTTGGTACAAAGTAATGTGGTACAAGAATTATGAGCATTCTTGGTTTATTCAATTCTGTCAAAATGCTTACAAAATAGATTACCCATTCTGGTTTATCAAATGGTGGAAGACTTTCGGTCTATCAGAGGAAATCTTCCCAGTTCCTATTAAAAAATCATTCCATTATTTTTCACAAACAATATACAAAAATGCATTCTCACTCACAATGCGTTTTTTTTATACTTTCAAACCCCTTGGATATTCTGTTGGAATTTCCAAATCAATACTTACACCTATTACAAACAAATCGTAAAAGTTTTACAAATCAAATGGTGGGACAAGTACAACTTTTCTCACGCAGGAATCAAAGAAGTGAAGCAATGGTTTGCCGATAATGGCTACCTCAAGACTCATCAAAGAAGAAAAATGCGAGTTCCTCAATTCCAAATCAAAGTGCTTCATTTGCCTTAGCACAAACAACAACAGATGATTTACAAAAATCTTGAATCAAGTTACTTCAATAGCATCTTCGTCTTCTCCACAAAACTCGAAGTGGAAAGAAGATGATGAATATGATATCAATGATCCGTTTTAGATTCCCAACCAATATAAAAAAACAAAAAAGTGTGTTGTATAATAAAATGTACATTATAATAAATTGTAAATTATAAATTCCACATCAGAACGTAAGGAAAATGCCCAAATCTTGTAGCGGAAGAAAATTATGAAGAATCACCATAAAGGACTGATGCGAGAAGGATCATATGCGGTGTGTGGTCCCGGTAATAAATCTCGAGATGAGTAATAAATCCGTTGGTCAGCATATCTTGCCTTCACGCCTGAAAAGTGATTTGACATGATATTCGAACCTATCAGATAAGGACAACAAATATCATCTTTATTAAAGTCACTTTAATAAAGGGATACGACAAAAGATGGTGGAGGAATAGTAGTACGCATTATTGTAATAGTAAGTGAATAGTAGTGTGCATTATTGTAAAGAATCGAATCTTTTACTTTTCGTACATTTTATTTTTTGTAATCATTTTATCTTTTGTCATATCATATCAATCCGATCGGGGTCTTGTCTGTCGGATTGAATCTTATCTTTTAGTTTTTGCATTGTATTGTAATTTCAAATCCGGAGTCTATAAAAGACTTCGATCTTGTAATCAAAGGGCATCAGAAAACTTTCGAGCTTTCTTCTAAAGTTTGAAATACTTCCACGCTCACTTAGCCTTGTAAACGATCTTAATTCTCTTCGCGGTATATCGAGGGTTTATTTTGAAATATTTTAGGTGAGATAATTAGATATAATTATCATAATGAGATCATTATATATAATTATTAAGTATACGAAACATTTTCTTAAATATTATATAAAGTTATAACCATTTTTTAATGTTTATTTATAATTTAGTTGTAATTTTTTTTTGTTAGATTGTTATTTGTGTCCTTTAATTTTCAATTGACTAGTTATGCAAGGAATTTAGAGTGTATAAATTCAAACCTCTAATTTTTATAGATTTGATTGATTTATGACAGTAAGCTTTGAATGATTGTAGCTAGATTTGGCGTTTGACAATAATAGTAAGAACATATAATTAGATGCAATTAGGTGTACAATTGATAGGATTCATAAAAAAAAATTGTAAAACATATTTAACTTTGTGCAATAACGGGTAAAATTGAGAGAATTCATAAAGAAAAAATCGTACAAAATATCTAATTATGTACCATTAGATGTACAACTAATTGAAAAATAATTATTGACTCAATATCTAAAGGTTTGAAAAGATAAAAGAGTAAAAAACCCCAAAAAGCAGAAAAAAAAAGAGTAAAGAATGTAAAGAAAAAAAAACGTGAAGCCAAGCAGCAGAAAAAAAAATGTAAAGAAAAAAAAAGGAAAATCAACGTGAAGCCAAAGAGCATAAGAAAAAGAAAGAAAGAAGCAAATACATATTTATATTTGAAAAAGATGTAAAAACAAATATATATACATAATCTGAAGCCCAAATGTAGAAAAAAAAAAAGATGTATAAACAACGCAAAAAACTAACAGCGTGAAATAAAGTTTTTTAAATATATATATATATGATACCCAATAAAAATGTGTCATAAGGTTCGGTTGTAAGAGATTGGTGCAATCGAGTCAGCACTTAAGTTTTACTCGTTCTAAGATGAGTGAGTAAATAAGGGTCTGTTTGGTAGGTAATCCGAAAACAGAAATTTGAAAACAAGAGATTCAATGAAAACATAGTTGTATTTCATGTTTTCATATATGTGTTTGGTAACAGATTTAGAAATTTGATTTCATTTTAAACAGTAATTTAAAGTGTATTCTATAATATATTTATATATCATAAAATTAGTTGTAGTTGCAAAACAAAATATTAGATCGAATATAAGACATTATTAATTAATTTAGTAATATATTTTTTTTATAAATTTTATATAATTATTATTTTATAATATGATATAATATTTTATATTTTATAATATATTATATTATACATATTTTTAATTTAACAAAAGTAAATTAAGTTTATAAACATGAAATACTATATTTATTAAGATTTTTTTATTTTTGTTTAATATAATTCTGCATTTTAAAATTTCAAATTCAGAATCTAGATACAATAAAAACATAAAAATGTTGTTTTCAGAATTTCTACTATTTGGATCACAGAATCCGAAAACAGTTTTCTAAAATACGTCTGTTAAACACGTATTCACCGAATTGATGAATCAGAAAACATAAAAGCAGAATCTGGATTGCCTACCAAACATACCCTAAATCTCTTGTTTGATTGAACTGTAAATTTCTTTTTTAGAAAAATTTTGTGCGTGCCCGATTGAGTTATGGTAAGCAATAATGTTCATATCATCTATTTTCTTTCAAAAATACCCTACAAAACATAAAATAATACATATATTATATCTCTATTATAGATAGAACAATTGATTATTTCTATATCATTGATATATATATATATATATATATATATATATATATATATATATATTTCAATTTGACATTGATATTCGTATTACTTATTATATTAACAAATCCAAGGTTAAAAACGAAACACAACGATAGGCGAAGAGTCACGGAGAAAAAAAATCAACACACAGATTTACGTGGTTCACTAACTTTGTGTTAGCTACATCCACAGGCAGAGAGACTATTTTTATTAATTGAAAATGAGAGAACAAAAATACAGAAAACCCCATATATTTTCATATAAGAGTTTAGGGGTTTATATACGACACCCCTCATAAACTCTAATAGAGAATGGACTCAATTGGCCGAAAAATAAATTGGGTTAGGTTTTAGGGGTGTTGCCCCCAAACTCCCACCAAGGCGCTTCACCCTTGGACCCCAGCTCACTGATCGGTCAACGAGATCCCATACTACTTGGTCATTTGAACTGCTAGGTAACATATTCAAAACATCTTTACATCCAAAATAAACATGGAAAAGTTGAATAACGTCTAAAAAGAATTTATCATTTCAATCCATATAAGATAAAAAATATATTTACGAAGATCAATAACCAAAAGAATCAATTTCTTTAGTAATACTTCCACAAATTTATTATTATAATAACTATATTGTTGGATACTAATAATTGGGACAATTGTTTGATGACTAAGGGGTCATTTAGATTGAAGAGTTGGGGGAGTAAGAGTTGTAGGGAGTAGGAGTAAATAAGTCTGGAGAGTAAAGAAGTCTGAGAGTTTTGAAGTCTGTGTTTGGGGTACAGAGTTGTTTATTCTGCACTTATGAGAAAATGTGTTTGAGGCAAGGAGTTGCAAGAAGTAAAAGTTTTAAAGTCAGTGTTTGGATACATATTTATTAACTTGGAGTTCTAATGTTAAATTCTCAAATTCTTTCTACAATTTCTCAAATTTTCATTATTGTAAAATTGTTCCCATAAATCTTAAGATTCATATATTTTTTTCCATTAATTTATTTATATTTTAAAATTTTACTTAAAGAAAACAAAATTTTGAAGAAAAAATACCCCACACTCTTATTTTAATATCACATTAATGTAATGAATTTTTTTTTGAAGTTTATTTACATCAATTTAAGAAAGATTTATTATTTAACCTTAGCAAAATATATTTTTTTCGTACAAAATTTAATATTTAATATTTCTAATTACTCAATGTAATTGATTACTTAACTTTGATAATTAATCAACTTAACTTTGATAATTAATCAATCTAATATATTTTAAGAATTTTAATTAAAAAACGACAAGAATGACAACTTTCATGTTGTCAACAAGTAGTGAATGCACAAGACATGTCAACTTCATTGTTCCAACACAAAAATAATACATGTGTTTATGATAAAAATTACTCCACATTATTTTTTCAATATCTCTCATACTATTGATTCAATAATATATTATTTAAAGTTTCAAATACCTAAGTAAAAAATATCAAATATTGATTTTAAAACAACTAAGTTCAAAATGAATATTTTTTTTAACACAATATGCAAAATGAATATCATATATACTTTTGTTTAGATTACTATATATTTATGTTATTTATTGAATTCTATGTAGTAAAGTTGAAATGAAAAATCATTTGGCGTTTTATTTTGAACATGGTTAATTTGAATATCAATTTGTTTTTAATACATTAACAATTTTTAATGTTATTTCTTAAAATGTAATAGGAGTTAGCTTAAAATATGTTTTTCTTATCTTTAAATCATAAAATTATATACATTTTTAGCTATTAATAAAAGAATAAGAAAAAAAACGGATTGCTACTTGTCATGAGTAATTTTTCTTTAAAGTAAAAAAAAACATAAATGACATGTGAATGAAGTGAGATAGAGAGATTTTTTTCAATTAAAAAAATATAAATATGTTATGTAGTATTCTAATTTACAATAAGAATTTAAATGAAAATAATTATATCATAATTAAAATATTTTTATATAATTTATATTTAAAAAATGAAAGTATAGAATAAAAATAAATATAATTATGTTAAAAATATATTAAAATTATAAGATAAAAATAAAAAAAAAATTAAAATAAATATTTATATATAATTATTAATTAGTTGTTGGAATAGAAATTTCGGCGAATCCAAAATTGCCACGTCATCACTCGACATTGATGGAAAAATTATTTAATTAGGGACTAATTAAATATGCAAGCATCTCTCAATTAAATTGGTGGTTATACAATTGAGTTTCTTAAAATTTGGTAGACAAAAGTCTAAATTAAATGCCCAATTAGCAAAAGTCCAAGCTCGATCCAGAGACGTAGGCCCAAAATCAATCAGGTCCGGTCCAGGACAGAAGGCCCAAATCAGCCAAGCCCAAAAAGGTTGGCCCAACCCAAAATAGTTGGCCTAAAGCCAACCTGGCCCAACCCAAAGGAGTTGGCCCAACAAAGAGTAAGCTCAGTCTAACGGGCCCAAGCCTATCTGGAGGCCTAGAGGAACTCTATAAATAGAGACCTTTATTCTTCATTTCCAAGGTTCAGAAATTTGAGACTCTAGAGAGAATTCAGAAACAAAGCTAAAGCTCCTGAAGATCAAACACCATCTGAACGAAGAATACTTCAAGGGAATCGTCAAGAACACACCATGAATCCATTGAAGTTTTCAACATCGAGAACAAGCTGTTTCAACCCTCGAGAAAAGCTACAAGTCGAAGATCTTCAACAAGCAACAAGTCGAAGACCTTCAACAAGCTACAAGTCGAAGACCTTCAACACGCTACAAGCCGAAGATCTTCAACAAGCTACAAACTACAAGCCGAAAATCTTCAACAAGCTACAAACTACAAGTCGAAGATCTTCAACAAGCTACAAGCTATAAGTCGAAGACCTTCAACACGCTACAAGCCGAAAATCTTCAACAAGGTACAAGCTATAAGCCGAAGACCTTCAATAAGCTGCAAGCCGAAGACCTTCAACAAGCTACGAGCAAAGACCTTCAGCTTTCTATACTTGAGAACAAGCTGAAAAGCCCTCAAGATAAATCTATATTCGAGAACAAGTTGTTTCAACCCTCGATCCAAGCACATATGTAGGAGAGAGAATCAGAGGAACAAATACTAGAAATTGTACTCACAATTACCTGAAATCAATACAACACAAATTCATTTACACGTGTCTCATTTCCATTCATTGGTTGAAATCTCGTGTGAACAGATTGGCACGCCCGGTGGGATAACTCTACCTCTCATCTCTTTCTCCTTCAAATCAAACCAAATCAAGGCATGACATCAAAAAAAGTTGTGTCAACAGTTGCTGCTGCAAGTAACTCCTACATGAGACCAATAACTCGCAGTCGTTCTAGAGGGGCTGAAACAAGTGATGATCGAACCCCTGATGCAATGGCAAGCAACATCATCAAACTACTGGATGAAGCTTCCAAAGGCAAGATTATCGTCAAAGATAACATGTTGTTTGATCAATCAACTCCTGCTCCTAATCAATTGGGGGAGACGACAAATCAAGATGTAATGTCAGTCATGATGGCTGATGTGGACCCTGATGAAAGAATGACGGAGATGGAAAGAAAGATCAACCTCTTGATGAAGGCGGTAGAAAAAAGAGATCTTGAAATCGCCTATCTCAAAAGCCAAGTCCAAAACAAAGAAACGATTGAATCTAGCCAAACCCCTGCAGTAAGAAACAATGACAAGGGAAAAAATATAATCCAAGAGGAACAATAGCCTCAACAAGCTTCAGTTTCTTCTTTGTCTGTCCAACAACTACAAGACATGATCATGAGTTCTATCAGAGCTCAATATGGCGGACCCGTTCAAAATCTTCTCACGTACCCCAAACCGTACACCAAGAGAATTGACAACTTGAGGATTCCCACAGGGTACCAACCTCCAAAATTTCAGCAGTTCGACGGGAAGGGCAACCCAAAGCAACACGTTGCATACTTCGTTGAGACTTGCGAAAATGCAGGGACGCGCGGTGACCTTTTGGTGAAGCAATTCGTGCGTACCTTGAAAGGAAATGCTTTGATCGGGTACCGACTTAGAGCGTAAACGATTGACACCTAGGAACAATTCGAGAGAGAATTCCTAAATCGCTTCTGCAGTACGAGGCGAACTGTCAGTATGATGGAACTTACAAGCGCGAGACAACGCAAAGGCGAACCTGTCATTGATTACATCAACCGATGGAGAGCTCTAAGCCTCGACTACAAAGACCGCCTCACTGAGTTATCTTCCGTGGAGATGTGCATCCAAGACATGAACTAGGGCTTCTTTACATCTTGCAGGGCATAAAACCTCGTTCTTTCGAGGAGCTAGCAACCCGCGCACATGACATGGAGCTAAGCATCGCTGCTAGAGGAAATAAAGATCTCTTAGTTCCAGACATGAAGAAAGAGGATAAAGAATTCAAAGGTGCAGATAAGGCTATGAAAAATTCCACTGAGGAGTCCATGACCGTCAATACAACCCCTCTAAAGTTTTTCTCAAAAGTTAAGGAAGTTAAGTCAAGAAAACAACAAGAAGTGAGTGCACGACGTCGTCCAACTTTGAAAGAAAGAGAAGAGAAAGTATATCCATTTCCAGACTCCGACATCCAAGATATGTTGGAGCAACTACTGGACACACAACTGATTGAACTTCCAGAATGTAAACGACCGAAAGAGATGGAAAAAGTCGATGATCCTAAGTATTACAAGTATGATCGAGTTATCAGTCACCCAGTTGAGAAATGTTTTTCCCTAAAAGAGGTAATTCTAAGATTAGCTAAAGAAGGAAAGATTGAGCTATACCTCGATGAAATAGCTCAAACAAATCATGCTGCAGTGACAATAAACACATGCAGTCAAATGCGCTCTAGTCCGCTTCATGGTAAAGAAATGGGCTTAGTCCAATTTGGAACGATGCAACCTGTAGTTGTTCGGTTTCAACATGAGATGTCAACAAACAAACTCCAAGGTACGATCAAACCTACCGATGATAAAGACAAAGGTCAGATCCTTGCGACTCATTTAAAGAATCAAAGACAAAGTTTAGCTTCAGGCGATTCTTGTCAGTTTAGAAGCCACAAATGCAAAGACAAACATCAAAAGAAGAATGATTCAAGGAAACCTAAGTTTGAAAGGAACAGAAGCAAAAAATATTTTCAACCTGGAAAATCTCTGGAAAATTCCTTCACATGAAAGAAAAGGAAGAAAACTCTGCTGGTGTTTACTATATTGAGGCAGAAGAAGTCAACGATGTAAAAGAAGTCAAGCAAAGAACTTATGTCTTCGATCGCATCAAGCCTGCAACTACTCGACCTTCGGTCTTCCAAAGAATGAGTATGATCGTGACGAAAGAAGAAAACCAAGACCCAACTCCTTTCTCACCTCGACTTTCATCCTTCAAAAGGTTAAGTGTCTCCACATCAAAGAAAGATCGATCTTCAACATCTGTTTTTTATCGCTTCAAAATAACAAGCGATCAACATAAAAGAAAGATGAAATCCTTGAAGGAAGAACTGTTCGATGAGGTGAACCACAACAAGGTTCAAAGTACTGTCCCTTCACGTATGAAAAGGAAGTTCTCTGTTCTCATAAATACAGAGGGTTCCTTAAAGGTGAAGAAAAATCTCATCGTCTTAACAAATCCTACAAATGAAGGGCTTGATCAAGGCTATGATGACGAGAAAGACATTTAAAATGTAAAAGCTCCTTGTCGCAAGAGCCTAAACTGCATGATGCTCATAGCCCACACGAGCTTAAAAGGTGAACGACAAAAAAAAAAAATCTTTTGAACTACGTTCTGACTTGATCTCTTTTCTTAAGGGTACTAGGCAGCTTAAAGAAACATTAAGTTCAGTCCCAAAAAATTAAACAAAAAAGTGTGTCGCAACTACTAAGATATGATATACTGGGGGTAATACAAAAAAGATTGAAGGTGTTCAATCCTATTGTCAATAGTGACGCTGAAAATTGAAGATGTTGCATCTTTGTGAGGACGACACTGCATGTTAAGTTCATACGAGGCTGCATCCTCTCCAAATTCGAGAGGCTTCGCTACTTCCTCTCAAAGTTCGAGGGCTCCGTCGTTGCTTCCTTTTAAAGTTCGAGGATTTTGTCGTCGCTTCCTCTCAAAGCTTGAGGACTTCGTCGTTGCTTCTTCTCAAAGTTTGAGGGTTTCGTCGTCGCTTCTTCTCAAATTTTGAGGACTCCGTCTGTAACGACCCTTCTTTCTAAGACTCTTTTACTAAGGTCGTTACTAACCATGCATTCATTTGAGGTCAAAAACAAAAGAGTCAAAAAGTAAAACTGAAACCGAAATACCTTTTTTTTTTATATGGGATCCCAAGAAAACAACAATTTAAAACCAAGTTCACTCATACTAAAATAAATGAAAACTCAAATCTGACCTCTGTTCAAATAAAGTTCATCACTTGACAAAGGAATTTTTAATAAAAACAAACTTAAAACATGAAACAAAGTTTAAAATATGCGGAAGACATGACTTCTATTCCCATGGCCTTCGCAACGCATTCCCGTCATTTGCCCTGTAAGTTCTTGCTTTACCTGAAAACATTTTTAAAAGAAGGGTGAGTATTATGAAATAATACTCAGTAAGTGTCCCCCACTGCCGGGGTTGAAAAACAAGCTGTCAAAACAAACCATGGCCTTATATGGGACCCATACATAAATAAAAACATATTTCACGACTTTTTTCTTCGGCTATCAGTGGGAAAATTAAGACTTCCTGATCCATGGCCTCTTAGTTTAGGTCGACTCTAAGTGTTTCGTGACTTACATAGAATCAAATATGTATACATATAAATATTTGAAGTTTAACTGCCACGACCTTCATAAGCATTTTCATTTTATAAAATTTCTCTTCGGCCTTTAGTGGACGATTAAAATCTCTCGTATCATGGCCTCTAGTTCGAGTCGACTCTAACACATACATAACTTATATAATGAATATTATCAGGAAGATTTCACCACAGCCTTCGCGACATTTTCAAGAAATACATGCTGAAATACATGCTTAGGGTCCCAAATAAAATAGTAATAACATTTGTACAAAAAAAGTTTCGTGGCATGAACATATTGAAGGGAATGAGAATCCCCGCGCAGCGGAAGACGATCGAATCGTCATGGTATCATCATGCAATGTACTTATTAAAATCGATCTACCTATTAGATCTAGGCTAAACATCTTTGAAAAGATTACAACGATGAGGATAACTTACTTGTTGTAGATCGATTCAAACAACCTCTCCTGCAGATCACGAACTCTTCGCGCTCCTCGATCTCCACGAACTCTTCCCACGAACGGATCTCGAACACTACCAAAATAGATCTTCTTGGTTGTTCTCTTTAGAAGAAGGGAAGTTGGTGGGAACTTCCTTTTGTTTTGGAAGAGGTGGAGAAATGAGAGAATAGAGAGAAAGCACTTTTGGATTCTTAGGTCAAAATCCAAAAATGACAACTTGGCTTACCAAACCCATCTTACAAAGGGTTTAAATAGTGGAATGATGAAGTTCAAAACTTCACATAATTACCACTTTACCACAACCATATGTTATGTAAATCTCATTTACATAATTTTATAATGTAAGATATCTCATATCTTATGGTGCAAATCTTATTTGCAATAGTTGTGGATTTAATCAAATTGAATCTCATTTAATTTATTTTCTCTCTTTCGATTTCTCCAATTAGCCTTAAATTCAACAATAAGGCTAACATATAGTTTATTATGAATCTCATTCATATTAAACTATATATTATATCATCTATATGATATAATTACTCTTACAGTGAAATTGAACACTTCAATTTCAAAACAAAACGTTAACCCTTCTTTTATTCCAAATTGAGCCAACCAAGGGACTTAATGGACCTACAGTGACGGGCTCCAATGATATGAGGTTAATCAGTCAAACTCTTTGACCCGGTCAACCAATATTCATTAGCTACAGTAACACTCCACTAAAGCCTGTTTGTGCATCTCTATCGAGTGTAGAATATTACGTGTCCACCGATATAACCAATTCTCATGAGTCGACCCTTCACAGTTGTTCATAGACACGGTGAGTCAAATTACCATTTACCCACCGTGTCTATATCTTGTTCCTTAAGTCCCCACTTTGCTCCTCTAATGAACAACATATTGTGATGGTCCAACCATACACAACACCCCTTCGGGGCGGTGAGAAGGTGGGCGCCGGTGTCCAAGCCTTGGAGACAAAGACTTAAGGGAACAACCCCTTTAGTATCTCTATAGGCGGAAGCGAGTGAATTCCATCTCGCGTAATTAGGTTCCCACTATCTACTTGGTTTCGTCCCCCGAGAAGATAGGCATATTGGGCGAGTGGTGGGACCACCCTCACCCGTACTAATCAAAGGGATGTGACCCAGCAGATGAGAGTCCGTAATACGCTCGTGATTCGTGTCGAGTCACTAATGGTCATCTACGAATTTATTAGTCTTTTCACATTAACGGTGTTATACCGGTGAAGTCTAATAATTCACGGTCCGGTCTTGTACAATCTCATTGTATAGGATGCCCCCACTCGCATGTCAACCACATGAACGAGTCAGATCACCTCGTTTGTATCTAATACAAAGCGGGCCGCATCCACAGTGTATCCAGAATTAGGTTTCTAACCCCATCCTTATACTGTAGACCGTTCAGGTCATTAACTTGAACGTGATCCTCCTTGTGTGTCAACTACACACCGTTCAAGTTCTAGTTCTCTCATATATTCAATGACCCTGAAGCTTAGTTTATTGGAAAGGTTTAAAATATTTGCGAGACACAAAGTGAAGAAAATAATAACTCTTATTAATTTCAAAACAATATTTTACAAACACGACATTAGGACAAAAATCCCAACAAACTCCCACTTGGACTAAGCTAGTGGAGAAGGTACATTTCCAAAATGTATTTGAGTTACAATAAAAATTACAATAAACTAGGGCATTGAATACCCGTTTACACATCTCCCACTTGCCCTAGTCAGAAGCTCTCGAATACCTAGACTCTCAGGTGACCTCAAACACTTTAGCCGTGTGGGGTTTTGTAAATGGATCACTACATTGTGCTCCGATGCTATCTCTGCGTGTGATTGTCACATCTCGCGCGGTGCACAATTTCCGTGTCGACGATGATATTTGCGCTCAATTTGTTTACCTCTTTTATGGCTTCGAGGCTCACGTGAGTTGGCTCTCGCACCTTGTTATCACGGAACAACGTGATTGGCAAGTACATATTTGGAATAACATCCAAATCGCCATGAACTTCCTAAGCCAAAGCGACTTCCTTCTGCAGACTTCACAAGCCGCAACATACTCTGCTTCCATAGTGGAATCAGCAATGCATCCCTGTTTGATGCTTCGCCATACTACAGCTCCTCCATTCAGAATGAAGGCTGACCCCGAGGTGGATTTCCTAGAATCCTTATCGGTCCGAAAATCGAGAATCGTGTATCCCGTAAGGATCAAATCCCTACTACCATACACTAAGTCGTAGTTCCTCGTTCTCCTAAGATACTTGAGGATTGTCTTTACGATCGCCCGTTGATCTAATCTGGATTGGGTCGATATCTCACCGACAATTCCTCTTTGCATAACGGATGTCGGGCCTAGTACACAACATTGGATACATCAGCTCCCTACAATTTGAAGCATATGGAATGCGTCTCATATCCTCAACATCTTGAGGAGTCTTAGGACACCGATCCTAGACAAGTGAACCCCATGCCTAAAAGGCAACAAGCCCTTCTTGGAGTTTTGCATCTTATATCTAGACAACATCTTGTCAATATAAGACGCTTGAGACAAGGCTAGCATTCTGTTCTTAGGTTAGGACTATCCGGATACCGAGAACATCTTGAGCTTCTCCCAAATCTTTCATTTGGAATTGTGAAGATAGCCACTTCTTAACGTCGAAGAAATTCTACCTCATTCCCAATGAGAAGAATATCGATCCACATACAACACCAAAAATGCGGCGGTGTTGTCAGCGATTTTCTTGTAGACACAAGGCTCGTCGGCATTTTGATCAAAGCCATAAGACTTGATTGCCTCATCAAATCTTATGTTCCAAGACCTCGAAGCTTGTTTCAGTCCATAAATGGACCTATGAAGCCGGCAAACCTTTTGCTCTTGGCCTTGGGCAATGAACCCTTTGGGCTGGTCCATGTAGATGGTCTCATCAAGTTTGCCATTCATAAAGGTTGTCTTGACATCCATCCGCCATACCTCGTAGTCATAATACTGGCGATGGCGAAGGATCCGATTGACTTTACCATGGCAACGGTGAAAAGGTTTCCTCATAGTCAACTCCTTCAACCTGGGTAAAACCCTTTGCCACTAGTCGGGCTTTGAAGGTTTGCACCTTCCCATGTACGCCACGTTTACGCTTGTAGATCCATTTACAACCAATAGGTTTTACCCCATCCGGTTGATCCACAAGCTCTCAGACAGAATTGAAGTACATAGACTCCATTTCTTGGTCCATAGCTTTAATCCACTCGTCTTTATCAAAATAAGCCATTGCCTGATCATAGGTCAATGGATCCTCACAGTCATTGTCAGGAGCGACAACTGAGGTTTCAGCTAAACCCATATAGCGATCGGGCTGTCTCACAGTCCTCCCACTACGTCGAGGCATTCTCAATTCTTGGGAAGGGATTTGACTAGACGTCTTTAGGGTCAACAACAACGCTGGCTGACGTACAAGCCTTATCAGCAACTCTTGCTGATGTACTGTCCATTTCATTCAATACAATTTTACTCCGTGGTAAATGATCCTTGATGTGGTCTTCCTCTAAGAAAATAGTGTTTGTCGACACAAGCACCCTATTTTCCTTGGGATCGTAAAATAGGCCACCCCTAGTCTCTTTAAGGTAACCTACGAATAGGCACAATTTTGAACGGGGTTCCAACTTCTTCGGGTTTGACACCAACACATGGGTCTGGCATCCCCAAATTCTGAAGTGAGGTAAACTACCTTTACGTCCACTCTAGAGCTCAAAGGGTGTTTCACAAACACTCTTTGAGGGAACATTATTCAAAATGTAAACCGCAGTCTCTACTGCGTACCCCCAGAAAAAATCAGGGAGACGAGCATAACTCATCATCGACCGAACCATGTCCAACAAGATTCTATTTCTCCTCTCCGATACACCATTCTGTTGTGGCATACCAGGTGCTGAGAGTTGGGACGTAATTCCGTGTTCTATCATATAGTCCTGAAATTCAGTGTCCATGTACTCTCCACCTCGATCCGATCGAAGTGTTTTAAGCGATTTACCTAAGAGGTTCTCAACCTCAGTCTTATACTCCTTGAACTTTTCAAGAGTTTCAGACTTCTTATGCATTAGGTAAATATACCCATCTAGAGTAATCGTCTATGAAAGACACAAAGTACTCATAACCGCCCCTAGCTTTAACATTCATAGGACCACAGAGGTCAGAATGTATTAACTCAAGAGGCTCTTTGGCTCTATATCCTTTTCCACTAAAAGGACGTTTGGTCATTTTGCCTGCAAGGCATGACTCACATACTTGCAAAAAGTTTTCTTCCAACTCGTTTAGAAGTCCACTCTTCACTAGTTTCTCAATCCTATTGAGATTAATGTGGCCTAACCGTAGATGCCAAAGATGGGCATTTTCTTTTGGAGAAATTTTTGCTTTCTTTAGTTCGTGCCATGATTTTAAACAATTGATATTCAAAATACTTTTAACCGAATTGGGTTTTAAAACATACTGATTATTTTCAAGTGAAGTTGAACAAATAACATTCCCTTTGAAAGAAATAAACGCTTTATTTAATTCAAAAGAAACTGAAATACAGTGTTCAATTAAGCAGGAAATAGAAACAAGGTTTCTAGTAAACCCTGGAACTATGTACAAATTGTCTAACAATAAGTACGTCCTGCCAAAATGTAGCTTTACCGTGCCGATTGCTGCAGCAGAGACAAGCTCCCCGGATTCAACCCGTAGAGTCACCTCACCCTCTCGCAGCGACTGCCAGGAATCAATCCCCTGAAAAGAAGAACAAACGTGGTTAGTGGCGCCTGAATCTAATATCCAGGAATAGTCATTACTCTCCACTAAACATGTTTCTACCACAAGTAAATCACATTTACCTTGGTTCTTCCTCTCGGCCAGGAATTTTGGACAGTTTCTTTTCCAATGTCCGCTTCCATTGCAGTGGAAACACTTTCCTTTCTCTGCAACCTCCTTGACCTTCTTGCCCTTCTGGGCGGCAGCTTGGTCAGTTTTACTCCTCTTCATCCTCTTCTTCCCTTTCGGGCGTGAAAGAGCAACATATTTTGTCCCAGAGGTCGAACCCCTGTGATAAGACCTGTAGGCAACATTTGCCTCAGATTCCTTGACCCTGTTCAGGGATTGGAAATTCTGTAGCTCATTGAGGAGGGTAGTCAGATTGTAGCTAATTTTGTTCATAACAACATTGCTACGAAACTGAAGGAAACTCTTCGGAAGAGTCTCCATGATAAAACTGACCTGGCTCGACTCGTCGATCGAAGCCCCATTCATCTCAGCCAGATTAAAGCGGGTCATCATGTCTAGAACATGTTCACGGACAGACGACCCCTCTTTCATCCGAGCGTTGAAAATGTATTTGAGCGAGTCATGCCGGACCTGAAAGGACTGTTGTCCAAACATTTCCTGCAAGGACTCCATGATTTCCTTAGCGGAAACCATCAGCTCATGCTTCTTTGCCAAGACATCAGACATGCTGGTAATTATGTAGACCTTGGCCTTTTCATTGGCCCTGATCCATCGATCGTACGTATCGCGAACAACTCGCGATGTGGTCGCGCTCGGAATCGAGGACACTCGCATAACAACGAACTTTATGTCGTCGATTACCAATATTGTATTGATGTTGTTTTTCCAGCTCTCCGTAATTATCTCCCACTAACTTATCGGAAGCAAGTAAAGCTATAATAGCGCTAGACATTTTTAGCCGAAAATTTAAGAAAAACTTTGTATTAGTCTCGCAAAAACCTTTTGAAAACCAATCTAATTTTAGCAAAAATATTTCATGATCCCTAGGTCATTAAAAATTTTGTAATGATACCTTAAAGGTTTAGAATGACTGCCACCGAAGGGTGAGCAGAACACTCCTCCTCTAAGGCGAGACTTTCTCGATCGGACCTAATCCCGAATAACTCTTATTCCATTAGGCATCCAATTACCATTGTTCGGTCAAATTCATTAACACTTAACGAATTCTGTGAGTGTCACCCTCAATCTTTAAGTTTCCAAGTATCCATCCAAACAATAGTCACCGAAGGGTGAACTAAGAAGGAAAACCACCAGAAGCTGTATCCCTTTGGGAATTCAACGTGTGTTCGACTCCCATGATCAAGCCCTCCGAAGGGATTGTCTGGTCCAGGCCAAACTAGCAGGCAGATCATAGGTGTCTCACGGTGTGAATCGAAAGAAGAGACCGTGGGTCTCGAATTCACAAGTCCCGCTCCCACTCACTATAAGTACTCTCTCCATCCACGATGGTATTGATCTATACAAATGCCATCCGAAGGGGGATGCTCCCATTTGCGCCACGAGGCCGAGTATAGATCTCACGGTGCGGACTTATCGGAGATTTGTGGTTGGAAATTTAAATGTATCTTATACACTATATTTCCTCCCACTCAGTACTTTAATTTTTAATAGGGATTGACCTAGATCTACCAATATAACTCTTATATGGTATTTAGCCTAAGTCTATAATCACATTATTAACTTAGGTCTATGTGAGAAAATTAATTAACACTTAATTAACGGCGCTCATGTAAATATAATCTAAGAATCTCCGGACCGAATTCACTCCCTGTGTCGGTTTCGAGTAGGGGGGTGTTATGCAAGCGTCAACTTAAATACCCCAGCCTTAGACAAAACCTTCCTTAGACAGAGTTACTAATCAGTCACCATTCAAAGATCATATTTGATTTCCTAAAATTCTAATCTTATTAGAAAATTAGAAAACCTAAGTCTAATTATTCAAGTTCTAAACACTTTAAAACTAATAATTAACTTAGGTTTGCATGCATTTCTATGTTATAGTGCTTGATCATTCATCACATGAATAAGTATATACTATAACATAATTACCATTCATCACATGAATATAAATGCATGAGCATACTTTAATCTAAAAATATAACACTTATATTAATTAAATTAAATATTCATTTAATTACATTATAACTCTTATAATATAACCTATCATGCAAACTATATTATAACCCTTATAATATACATGATGCATGATTATGTTTAACCTAAGGTGGGATTTTAAATCTATATGACATACATTATGCACATAGAATTTAATTAAAATCATACATCTCATGCATAAAATAATTAAATAGCAAAATTGGACCGGTTTTTGGCACCTAGGGGCAATTATTTAATTAAATAAAATTAATATAATATTATATTAATAATATTTAATAAAATAATTAATAAAATAAATTAAAAAACGTTTTTATAAAAAAACTGAAAAATAAACTAAAAAACGGACGGACAGAAAACGCCCACGTCGCGCGCATTAACTCTTTAACGCATACAGCGTTGCAACGCCATCGTGCTGCAGAGCCTCCGACCGTAAGCACGATGTTGAGACGCCATTGGGCAGCGTCTCAACGCCATCAACAGACAACATGCTTCTTCTTTGCTTTTTCTCCCGATTACCGCTGTTTCGCTCCGATTTCTTCACAGCAACTCTTGCCACGAACGACCCGGACTTACAGACTCGATTTACAACAAAATTGCCCAAAACAACGGGCCCTTACATTGATCTCATCAACATAATTGTAAATCTAATCTAGTGCCAAAAATCGAAAACATCCATTTCGCAAACCAAACATTCATCTCATGAAAATATGGTAAAATACCCACCTTAATCTTAATAAAATAGTGCATAGATGAATGACCATCGAAATGGCTCTGATACCAATTGAAGAGAATGAGAATCCCCGCGCAGCCAGAAGACGATCGAATCGTCATGGTATCATCATGCAATGTACTTATTAAAATCGATCTACCTATTAGATCTAGGCTAAACATGCTGAAAAGATTACAACGATGAGGATAACTTACTTGTTGTAGATCGATTCAGCAACCTCTCCTTGCAGATCACGAACTCTTCGCGATCCTCGATCTCCACGAACTCTTCCCACGAACGGATCTCGAACACTACCAAAATAGATCTTCTTGGTTGTTCTCTTTAGGAGAAGGGAAAGTTGGTGGGAACTTCCTTTTGTTTTGGAAGAGGTGGAGAAATGAGAGAATAGAGAGAAAGCACTTTTGGATTCTTAGGTCAAAATCCAAAAATGACAACTTGGCTTACCAAACCCATCTTACAAAGGGTTTAAATAGTGGAATGATGAAGTTCAAAACTTCACATAATTACCACTTTACCACAACCATATGTTATGTAAATCTCATTTACATAATTTTATAATGTAAGATATCTCATATCTTATGGTGCAAATCTTATTTGCAATAGTTGTGGATTTAATCAAATTGAATCTCATTTAATTTATTTTCTCTCTTTCGATTTCTCCAATTAGCCTTAAATTCAACAATAAGGCTAACATATAGTTTATTATGAATCTCATTCATATTAAACTATATATTATATCATCTATATGATATAATTACTCTTCTGATGAAATTGAACACTTCAATTTCAAAACAAAACGTTAACCCTTCTTTTATCCAGATTGAGCCAACCAAGGGACCTAATGGACCTACGGTGGATGAGCTCCAATGATGCGAGGTTAATCGGTCAAACTCTTTGACCCGGCCAACCAATCTTCATTAGCTGAGTAACACTCCACTAAAGCTCGTAGTTGTACTCCCATCGGTGTAGAATATTACGTGTCCATTGATATAACTAATTCTCATGAGTCGACCCTTCACGGGTTGTTCATAGACACGATCGGGTCAAATTACCGTTTACCCCTCGTGTCTCATATCTTGTTCCTTAAGTCCCCACTTTGCTCCTCTAATGAACAACATATTGTGATGGTCCAACCATACACAACACCCTTCTCGGGCCAGTGAGAAGGTGGGCGTCCGTTGTCCAAGCCCTGGAGACAACACTTAAGGGAACAACCCCTTTAGTATCCCCTATAGGCGGAAGCAGTGAATTCCATCTCGCGTAATTAGGTTCCCAGCTATCTACTTGGTTACGTCACGAGAAGATAGGCATATTGGGCGAGTGGTGGGACCACCTCACCCGTACTAATCAAAGGATGGACCCAGTGATGCGGAGTCCGTAATACGCTCGGGATTGGTCGAGTCACTAATGGTCATCTACGAATTTATTAGTCTTTTCTCATTAGCGGTGTTATACCAGTAAGTCTAATAATTCACGGTCCGGTCTTGTACAATCTCATTGTATAGGATGCCCCCACTCGCATGTCAACCACATGAACGAGTCAGATCACCTCATTTGTATCTAATACAAAGCGGGCCGCATCCACAGTGTATCCAGGATTAGGTTTCCAACCCCATCCTTATACTGTAGACCGTTCAGGTCATTAACTTGAACGTGATCCTCCTTGTGTGTCAACTACACACCGTTCAAGTTCTAGTTCTCTCATATATTCAATGACCCTGGAGCTTAGTTTATTGGAAAGGTTTAAAATATTTGCGAGACACAAAGTGAAGAAAATAATAACTCTTATTAATTTCAAAACAATATTTTACAAACACGAGATTAGGACAAAAATCCCAACACATATCAAAAATCAAAATGCTCAGTTTTAAACCAACCACAACATGACTTTCATGGCCTTTGAGATAAACATCAAATCAAACAAATCATGGCATTTAAAACAGACCTTTCAAACGGATCACAACATTTAACCAGAACCTTTCATGGCATTAAAAAGGGACTTTTCAGTCCAAACATGGCATCTAAATCAGACTTTTTCGAACCGGACATGGCATTCTTTTCAACAAGTTCTTAAATCCTAAATTTCAGAGTTTAGCGTGAGTTCCCTTACCTTAGCTTATTCCAAACACTCGTTCCAACACAAAACTCCTTTTGCACATGCTCAACATTAATCCCAAACAACAATTCAACCAACATATGACTTTAATTATGGAAATCTATGGTCTCACAAGTCCAACAAAGTTACCTTAACACTAGGTTCCCTATCAAAACTTAACCATAATCGCCCAAATTCTGACATTTCAATGTCGGATTAGCATGGGTCCCCTACAATCAGATCGCTAACCAAAATCAGAATACCCAAGATAAGCTAAAACGAAAACAACTATAACGATCTAAAGTTACCCACAAAAGAGATCTAGACTGCAGCAGATCCGAAGATTGGTTGGTAGAACCGACTCCGACGAAACGCCACCCACGGACCTGAAGGAGGCGACAACAACGGCGACGTAAGGCCCGCTGGTCGGACGGATGCGCGGTTGGCAGCGATCTTGACTGCTGGCAGGGAGGACCAACGATCAAAGAGGAATACGAGCCCGCTTACCTAGCCACCAGAGAGAAGGTGTGCGCGAACCAGCGTGACGACGAGGACGTCATCGTGCGATGTCTGAACGGAAGCTTCCGTCAGCGTGTGGTGTCTGTGCAGCAACGTCATAACGGAGAAGGGTGGCGCCTTCCAGTGCGTGGGACTGTAGCGATCTGCGGTGAGGTTGCTTCGTTCGGCGAGAAGTCCAGCGTATGATGAGAGGTCCAACGCACCGACGATCGGTGAAAAAGGAAACCCAAGCTCCTTCCATTGTGTGCTTGTCGAGAGGTTGAAGGAGAAGTTGGAGAAGGCTCCTCGAAAAGTGTGCACACTAAAAGACAAACAGGTCACTTATCAAACCCTAACTCACTTTTGCTATATTCCAAGAATGCCCTTCCTTCTTCTATAAATCCACCCAAATGCCCTCCAACCTAATTCAATGCTACAAAATAACACACACACACACACATATATATATATCTCTTAGTTTGCACCAAAATTTAGTTGAGTCGTGCATTTAGAAATCCAGCTAAATATTTTTCACTAACTTAACCCGTTCATAAGTTTAACAAGACTTGGGGTTCGTGGGCGTGACAATCTTTCCTCCTTAAGAACTTTCGTCCTCGAAAGTTCCAAATCTCGAATTTTGCTATGGGTACTTAACCTGCATCCCTTATTCCCACTTCCAGGTAGCTCCTTCTATTCAGCCATAATACTCTTACTAAACTTGGTTTCTTGATTACGAAGGGTCCTATAGTTGTAATTGATGCCCACTTCAATTCTACTGGCTCATTCTAGAGGACCTTAAATTAACCGGTGCTCCTGACTTGAGATCTATGCTTGAATTTACCCTTAGGTTTGGTTCTAAAAGTCCAACTTACTTACTTAGCCAACCCTCTATATTTTCTGTATTCAGTCTAATCCTTTACTACCCATAAGGTAGGGATCATATTTAGTCATCCAATTCAGGTTGTTCCTCGCAACTCAGGTGCTCAATTCAAATGTAAGGGCTTGAAATCAAACACCTGAGATGAGTTTGGCACATACTTTCTCAACGCAGAGGTACATAATACATTATGAGCCACAAAGGTATGACAACAATGCCAACCTATAAGCCACAAAGTAAGGTCACTCTAGAATTTCAAATGGCTCTGCAAAGCATGGACTTGGCTTCCTTTTTGTGGTGAAATTCCAAAACTTTCTTCAAGGCATGACTCAATCGTTTCTTCTGACCATCGACTCAATCGCCTTCTCACCTTTCCAGAGATGTGACACATTAAGGGTGGAGTCCTAGCAACCTCGTTTGGTGGTTCATGATTCTCTAAATTGTCGAGCAATCTTTCACGCTCCTTGGCAACCTTATAATGAACGATGTAGCGACAATCTCCCTCTCAAATTAAAACACTTAAGGTTGTAATAAATCAAAAGACCTTTGTCTCATAACTTTCACTTGGTATAATGGCTAGTTAGCCACTGATAGGGAAATATCTTTTCTGATGAACCTCAGTCATGTATTTATTTAACTTATGGTATGTGTATTGCACATCAACACCTCACTACAAGCTCTAAAGTCAGAAACTTAGGGTATGTCTATTGCACATCAACGTGAAGTTTCGAATTCGGGCTCCACTCACCAAGTTTGAGGATCGCGCGTCTCTCCGTCAAATCAAGGGTTGTTGTTCGTCATCGCTCGTCTCTCTGTAAAATCAGGAGTTATCGTTCATCGTCGTTTGTCTCTCTCTACCCAATCAAGAGTCTTCATTTATCTTCAGACGTCCCTACACCAAAATAGATTTGTCGTTCGTCGTTGCACGTTCTCCACCAAGTTAGGAGTGATACGTCAAGTTGATGATGAAGCAGTCGTGAAAGCGAATCATCCCTCAACGAGGAATGTAGTCACTTTCACCTTCAAGAGTGATGCGCCAAGTTGACAAGTCGTGAAGGTGAACTGTCCATAACCGAAGCTAGGAGCCTTCGTCACCTTCACTGTGGAAGCCATCAAGTCGTGAAGGTGAACTGCCCATAGCCGAAGCTAGAAGCCTTCGTCACCTTCGCTGTCGAAGCCATCAAGTCGTGAAGGTGAACTGTCCATCACCGAAGCTAGGAGCCTTCGTCACCTTCGTTGTCGAAGCCATCAAGTCGTGAAGGTGAACTGTCCATAGCCGAAGCTAGGAGCCTTCGTCACCTCCAATCCATCGCCGTTGAAGGCGTCGTGGTGAAGGTGGACTGTCCATAGCCGAAGCTAGGAGCCTTCGTCACCTTCGCTGTCAAAGCCATCAAGTCGTGAAGGTGAACTTTCCATAGCCGAAGCTAGGAGCCTTCGTCACCTCTAATCCATCGTCGTTGAAGCCGTCGTTGTGAAGGTGAACTGTCCATAGCTGAAGCTAGGAGCCTTCATCACCTCCAATCCATTGTCGTCGAAGCCGTTGTTGTGAAGGTGAATTGTCCATAGCCGAAGCTAGGAGCCTTCGTCACCTCCAATCCATCGCTGACGAAGCCATCGTTGTGAAGGTGAACTGTCCATAGCCAAAACTAGGAGCCTTCGTCACCTCCAATCCATCGCCTACGAAGTCGTCATTGTGAAGGTGAACTGTCCATAGTCGAAGCTAGGAGCCTTCGTCACCTCCAATCCATCGTCATTGAAGCCGTCGTTGTGAAGGTGAACTGTCCATAGCCGAAGCTAGGAGCCTTCGTCACCTCCAATCCATCGTCGTCGAAGCCGTCAAGTTGTGAAGGTGAATTGTCCATAGCCGAAGCTAGGAGCCTTTGTCACCTTCAATTCATCGCCGTCAAAGCCGTCAGGTTGCCACCTTCGATCCATCATTGAAGGGTCGTGAATGCTAGGGACCCTTGTCATCTCTGCTTAAAAAAAAGTTAAAAAAAGAGAGAAAGAAAAAAAATGAGTTACCTTAATTCCTTGCTTTTTGGATAATGTTGCATTCTTCAAGGGTAGAAAAATTGTTGAAAAAATGTTTCCTCTTAAGGAAATTGAAAGAATAAGCAAAGAAACCAGAGGACGAGTATTAAAAAAAATTACTTACCTATTTACCTTCTAATGGATGAAGCCTTTTGTTTTAGGAGGGAGATGTTGCAAGACTTGCAAGTATTAAGCTCTAAATAAAAAAAAGAAAAAAAAAAGAAAAAAAGTAAGTACATAGATGATTCAGGAAAAAAAAAGAGAAAGAAAAAAAATCAAGGTTTGGGACTTGCCTCACTCCAAGCTTGTCTCCACTTCTCTCTGTTGGGTGAATTGATGGAAGACTCACCTCCTCTATTTATAGTTGAGGAAAAGATAAAGGTCACATTCCAAAATCTAAGTTGGAATTCAAATAGGAATTGGAATTGGAATAGGATTTCATTCAAATCAGAATTTGGCATATCTTATCTCCAATCGAAAATCGTCTGCAAGCAAGATTAAAATTCTATCTCCAAATCCAAAATTTAAATTTGGTAAAGTTCAGCATAATCCAAAATTTATCCCAAATCAAAATTTGATAAAATTAATTCTATCCAAATCAAAATCATGGAATTTCAATTTTATCTCAACAAAATTTGGGCATAATCTAAAATTTATCCCAAATCAAAATTTGATAAAATTAATTCTATCAAAATCAAAATCATGATAGAATTTCAATTTTATCTCAAATCAAAATTTGAACATAATCCAAAATTTTGGAGAGGGAGGAGAGTTGAGAGAATTTGACTATTCTCTTTGGTGAAATCCAAAAAATGAGAGTGTCAGAGTATTTTCCTTCTTGCAAGAAGGGATTAAATAGTGGAATAATCATGGAGTTAAAATCTCCACATTATTACCATTTTACCACAACCATAGGTTATGCAAATCATATTTGTATAACCATATAATATAAGATATCTCATATCTCATATTGCAAATCACATTTGCAATAATTGTGGATTAATTAAATTGAATCACATCCAATTTAATTTCTCTCAATTAATTTCTCCAATTAGCCCTAATTCAACAATTACGATAACCTATAGTTTATTATGAATCTCATTCACATTAAACTATATATTATATCACTCATATCTCATATAAATAATATAAATTACTCTAAGTGAAATTGAACACTTCAATTTCATACCAAAACTCTAACCCTTCTTTTAACCCAGATGGAGCAAACTGAGGGACCTAATGGACCTACAGTGATGGGCTCCAATGATCCGAGATTAACCTGTCAAACTCTTTGACCCGGTTAATTAACATTCATTAGCTACGGTAACACTCCACTATAGCCCGTAGTCGCACTCCCGTTGTCTGAGAATATTACGTGTCCACCGATATAACCAATGCCCATGAGTCGACCCTTCACGGGTTGTTCGTAGACACGACTGGGTCAAATTACCGTTTTACCCCTGTGTCTACCTCTTGTTCCTTAAGTCCTCACTGCTCCTCTAATGAACAACATATTGTGATGGTCCAACCATACACAACACCTTTCGGGCCAGTGAGAAGGTGGGTGCCCGTTGTCCAAGCCATGGAGACAACACTTAAGGGAACAATCCCTCTAGTTTCTCTAAAGGCGGGAACGAGTGAATTCCATCTCGTGTAGTTAAGTTCCCAGCTCCCTACTTGGTCTTGTCCCTGAGAAGATAGGCATATTGGGCGAGTAACTGTGACCACCCTCACCCGTACTAGTCAAAGGATAGATCCCCGCAGACAGGAGTCCGTAACACGCTCAGGATTTAGGTCGAGTCACTAATGGTCATCTACGAAGTTATTAGTCCTTACTGTCAATGGTGTTACATCAGTAGGTCTAATAATTCACGGTCCGGTTTTGTACAATCTCATTGCACAGGATGCCCCCACTCGCATGTCAACCACATGAACGAGTCAGATCACCTCGTTTGTATCTAATACAAAGCGGGTCGCATCCACAGCGTATCCAGGATTAGGTCTCCAACCCTATCCATATACTGCAGACCGTTCGGGTCATTAACTCGAACGTGATCCTCCCTGTGTGTCCACTACACACCGTTATAGTTCAAGTTCTCTCATAAATTCAATGACTCTGGAGCTTAGTTTATTGGAAAAGTTTGTAAATATTGCGAGACACAAAGTGATGAAATAAATAACTTTTATTAATTTCAAATAGTAAATTACAAACACGAGATTAGGATAAAAATCCCAACAAACTCCCACTTGGACTAAGCTAGTGGAGAAAATACATTTCTGAAATGTACATAAATTACAATGAAGTAATACAATAAACTAGCGCATTAAATACCTGTTTACATATCTCCCACTTGCCCTAGTCGGGAAGCACTCAAGACCTAGACTCTTCAGGTGACCCTCAAGCACCTTAGCCGTGAGGGGCTTTGTAAATGGATCAACTACGTTGTGCGACGCCTTATCTGCGTGGACAAATCACGTCTCTCGCGGTGCATAATCTCTGTATCGGATGATACTTCCGCTTAATGTGTTTGCCTCTTATGGCTCCAGGCTCTCGTGAGTTAGCTCATTGCACCACTTTGTTATCACGAGCGGTGTGATCGACAAGTTCATATTTGGAACAACTTCCAAATGTCATGAACTTTCTAAGCCAAGCGACTTGCTGCTGCGACTTCACAAGCCGCATAGCATCTCGCTTCCATAGTGGAATCGGCGATACATCCTCGCTTGATGCTTCGCCATACTACAACTCCTCCATTTAGAATGAAGGCTGACCCCGAAGTGGATTTCTTAGAATCCTTATCGATCTGAAAGTCAGAATCCGTGTATCCCGTAAGGATCAAATCCCCACTACCATACACTAAGCTGT
Organism: Trichosanthes cucumerina; assembly: GCA_036507285.1. Lineage (NCBI taxonomy): Eukaryota > Viridiplantae > Streptophyta > Magnoliopsida > Cucurbitales > Cucurbitaceae > Trichosanthes > Trichosanthes cucumerina. Next base: position 32,671,176 of record CM071840.1, read on the forward strand.
AGTTCCTCGTTCTCCTAAGATACTTGAGGATTGCCTTTACTACGGCCCGTCGTTGATCTAATCATGGATTGGATTGATACTCACCGACAATCCCCCTCTTGCATAATAGATGTCGGGCCTAGTACACAGCATAACATACATCAGGCTCCCTACAGCTGAAGCATATGGGATCCGTCTCATATCCTCAACATCTTGAGGAGTCTTAGGACACTGATCCTTACACAAGTGAACCATATGCCTGAAAGGCAACAAACCCTTCTTGGAGTTCTGCATCTTATATCTAGACAACATCTTGTCAATATAAGACGCCTGAGACAAGGCTAGCGTTCTGTTCTTCCGGTTCTGAACTATCTGAATACCTAGAACATACTGAGCTTCTCCCAAATGTATCATTTGGAATTGCGAAGCTAGCTATTTCTTCACGTCAGTAAGAAATTCTACCTCATTCCCAATGAGAAGAATATCATCCACATACAACACTAAAAATGCGATAGTTTTGTCAATGATTTTCTTGTAGACACAAGGCTCGTCGAAATTTTGATCAAAGCCATAAGATTTGATTTCCTCATCAAACCTTATATTCCAAGACCTCGAAGCTTGTTTCAGTCCATAAATAGACCTATGAAGCCGACAAACCTTTTGCTCTTGGCCTTGGGCAATGAACCATTTGGGTTGGTCCATGTAGATGGTCTCATCAAGTCTGCCGTTCAGAAAGGCTGTCTTGACGTCCATCTGCCATACCTCGTAGTCATAATACGCGGCAATGGCGGAAGGATCCCGATCGACTTTACCATGGCAGCGGTGAAAAGGTCTCCTCATAGTCAACCCCTTTAACACGGGTAAAATCCTTTGCCACTAGTCGGGCTTTGAAGGTCTGCACCTTCCCATCTACGCCACGTTTACGCTTGTAGATCCATTTGCAACCAATAGGTTTGACCCCATCTGGTTGATCCACAAGCTCCCAGACAGAATTGAAGTACATCGACTCCATTTCCTGATCCATATCATTAATCCATTCGTCTTTGTCAACATCAACCATTGCCTGATCATAGGTCAATGGATCATCACAGTCATCATCAGGAACAACAACTGAGGTTTCTGCTAAACCCATGTAACGATCAGGCTGTCTCACAACCCTCCCACTACGTTGAGGCATTCCCAACTCTTGGGAACGGATTTGACTAGACGTGCTAGGATCAACAACACTTGTTGACGTACTAGCCCCATCAACAACTCTTGCTGATGTACTGTCCATTTCATTTAACACAATTTTACTCCTTGGTAAATGATCCCTGACGTGGTCTTCCTATAGGAAAGTGGCGTTTGTCGACACAAGCACCCTATTTTCCTTAGGATCGAAAAACAGACCAGCCCTAGTCTCTTTAGTGTAACCTACGAATAGGCACAACTTCGAACGGGGTTCCAACTTTTTCGGGTTTGACATCAACACGTGGGTCGGGCATCTCCAAATTCTGAAGTGATGTAAACTACCTTTACGTCCACTCCAGAGTTCAAAAGGTGTTTCACAACTACTTTTCGACGGAACATTGTTCAAAATATAGACCACAGTCTCAACTGCGTAACCCCAAAAAGAATCAGGGAGACGAGCATAGCTCATCATTGACCGAACCATGTCCAACAGGATTCTGTTTCTCCTCTCCGATACGCCATTCTGTTGTGGCATACCAGGTGCTGAGAGTTGGGACGTAATTTCGTGTTCTATCATATAGTCACCGAATTCGGTGTCCATATACTCTCCACCTCGATCCGATCGAAGTGTTTTAAGCGATTTACCTAAGAGGTTCTCAACCTCAGTCTTGTACTCCTTGAACTTTTCAAGAGTTTCAGACTTCATATGTATTAGGTAAATATACCCATACCTCGAGTAATCGTCTATGAAAGACATGAAGTATTCATAACCACCTCGAACTTTAACATTCATCGGACCATAGAGGTTAGAATGTACTAACTCAAGGGGCAGAATGTACTAACTCAAGGGGCTCTTTGGCTCTATATCCTTTTCCACTAAAAAGACGTTTGGTCATCTTGTCCTCAATGCATGACTCACACACCGGTAAAGAGTTTTCTTCCAACTCGTTTAGAAGTCCATTCTTCACTAGTTTCTCAATCCTATTAAGATTAATGTGGCCTAACCGTAGATGCCAAAGATGGGCATTTTCCTTAGGAGAAACTTTCGCTCTTTTAGTTCGCGTTTCAGCTGTTTTAAACAATTCAATATTCAAAACACTTTTGACCGAATTGGGTTTCAAAACATACAGATTATGCTCAAGTGAAGCAGAACAAATAAGATTACCATTTCTGGAAATAAACGCTTTATTACCATAGAATGAAACGGAAATACATTGTTCTAATAGGCAGGAAATAGAAACTAGGTTTCTAGTAAACCCTGGAACTATATACATGCTGTGCAACAAAATGTAATTCTTGTCGAAATGTAGCTTCACCGTGCCGACCGCTGCAGCAGAGACAAGCTCTCCGGATCCAACCCGTAGAGTCACCTCACCCTCTCGCAGCTGCTGCCAGGAATCAATCCCCTTGGTTCTTCCTCTCGGCTAGGAATTTGGGACAGTTCCTCTTCCAGTGTCCGCCCCCATTGCAGTGGAAACACTTTCCTTTCTCTGCAACTTCCTTGACCTTCTTGCCCTTACGGGGCGGCTCAGTCGCTTTTACCCCTCTTCATCCTCTTCTTCCCTTTCGGGCGTGAAGGAGCAACAGGTTTAGTCTCGAGAGGTCGAACCCCGTGATAAGACACTGTGAGGCAACATTTGCCTAAGATTCTCGGTGCCACGACCCTCATCAAGGACCGGAAATTGCAGAGCTCATTGAGGAGGAGAGTAGTCGAGTGTAGCTAATTTTTTCATAACAAACATTGCTATTTCTCAAGGAAACTCTTCGAAAGAGTCTCCAAGAAAAAACTGACCTAGCTCGACTCGTCAATCGAAGTCCCGTTCATCTCCGCTAGATTAAAGTGGGTCATCATGTCTAGAACATGTTCACAGACAGACGACCCCTCTTTCATCCGTGCGTTGAAGACGTATTTGAGCGAGTCATGTCGGACTTGAAAGGACTGTTTTACAACCATTTCCTGCAAGGACTCCATGATCTCCTTAGCGGTGACCATCAGCTCATGCTTATTTGCCAAAACATCAGACATGCTGGCAATGATATAGACCTTGGCCTTTTCATTGGCCCTGATCCATCGATCGTATGCATCGCGAACACTTCGCGACGCAGTCGAGCCCGACATCTGAGGACACTCATCAGAGAGCACGAAATTAATGTCGTCAGTTACCAAAATTGTGTTTATGTTATTTTTCTAAGTTTGGTAATTATCTCCCACTAGTTTATCGGAAGTAAGTAAAGCAATGATTGAGCTTGGCTTTTTGCTGAAAAATCATAAAACTTTGTGTTAGTCTCGCAAAAACTTTTGAAATCCAATCAGGTTTTAGCAAAAATTGTTTCATGATCCCTAGGTCATTCAAAATTTGCAATGATATCCTGAAGGTTTAGAATGACCGCCACCGAAGGGTGAACAGAACACTCCTCCTCTAGGACGAGACTTTCTCGATCAGACCCTAATCCCAGAATAACTCTTATTCCATTAAGCGTCTAATTACCATTGTTCGGTCGAATTCATTAACTCTTAACGAATTCTGTGAGTGTCACCCTCAATCATTAAGTTTCCAAGTATCCGTCCAAACAATAGCCACCGAAGGGTGAACCAAGAAGGAAAACCAACCAGGAAACTGTATCCCCTTCGGGAATTCCTGGTGTTCCGACTCCCATGATCAGGCCCTCCGAAGGGATTGTCTGGTCCAGGCCAAACTAGCAGGCGGATCATAGGCGTCTCACGGTGTGAATCGAAAGAAGAGACAGTGAGTCCCATTTTCATAAGTCCTGCTCCCACTCACTATAAGTACTCTCTCCATCCACGATGATATTGACCTATACAAATGCCACCCGAAGGGGGACGCTCCCATTTGAGCCACGAGGCCGAGTATAGATCTCACGGTGCAGACTTAACGGAGATTTGTGGTCGGAAATTAAATGTATCTCATACACTATATTTCCTCACACTCAACACTTTAATTTTATTAGGGACTGACCCGAAGGGGGACGCTCCCATTTGAGCCCCATGTTCAGCAATCTCCCACTTCTCGCGAAACTGAAGCTGGAACGGCCCACTACGCGTGTGGAGTTGCAAACGCTGCGGCGTCCGACGTTGAGATCAGCGTGCTCCACGCTGTGGCGTTGCAACGCTGCTCTATAGCCAAGCCAGCGCCCGCAAGAATAACGTTGAGACGCCGATGAACAGCGTCTCAACGCCATCGACAGAACAACAAACTCCTTTGTTGTTCTTCATCGTTTTCTGCCCGTTTTCGCTCCGATTTCTTCACAGCAACACTTGCTACTAAAGACTCGGACTTACAGACTCAATTTACAACAAAATGCCCAAAAACAATGGGTCCTTACATTGATCTCATCAACATAAAATTGTAAATCTAAAATGTCAAAACCGAAAACATTCAAATTCGCAAACCAACAATTTATCACATAAATTAAGGTTGTACCCACCTATTTTAACAAAAATAAATGCATAACGAAGAACCATCGAAATGACTCTGATACCAATTGAAGGGAATGAAAATCCCCTCGCAGTGGAAGACGATCGACTTGTCAAGGTATCGTTATGCTACTAGAATTTTGTTAAAACAACCTAACGCTTAGATCTAAGTTAAACATACAAAAAAAGGAGGAAATTACAGCGAGAAGAACGTACTTACTTGTTGTAGACAGTTCTTCAAAGTTCCTTCCTTGGTCACGAACACTTCGTGCTTCTCGATCTCAACGAACGCTTCTCTCGAACGAAAACCGAACACCACCAACGACCATCTCGATTGTTCTTCCTTTGGAAGAAGGAAAGTGGTGAGACTTTTTGGTTTTGGAGAGGGAGGAGAGTTGAGAGAATTTGAGACTCTTCTCTTTGGTGAAATCCAAAAAATGAGAGTGTTAGAGTATTTTCCTTCTTGCAAGAAGGGATTAAATAGTGGAATAATCATGGAGTTAAAATCTCCACATTATTACCATTTTACCACAACCATAGGTTATACAAATCATATTTGCATAACCATATAATATAAGATATCTCATATCTCATATTGCAAATCACATTTGCAATAATTGTGGATTAATTAAATTGAATCACATCCAATTTAATTTCTCTCAATTAATTTCTCCAATTAGCCCTAATTCAACAATTAGGCTAACCTATAGTTTATTATGAATCTCATTCACATTAAACTATATATTATATCACTCATATCTCATATAAATGATATAAGTTACTCTAAGTGAAATTGAACACATCAATTTCATACCAAAACTCTAACCCTTCCACTATAGACTTGTAGCTGCACTCTCCTCACTGTAAATTATATTGTGTCCACTGATATAATCATTACCCATGAGTCAACCCTTCACAGGTTGTTCGTAATCACGGCTTGGTCAAATTACCGTTTTACCCCTCTGATTACCTCTTTATTCCTTAAGCACCACTGATCCTCTAATGAACAACAAGCCTATGGTCCTACCATAGACTCATACCCTCTTAGAGGGCGGAGCCCCGTTGTTGAAGACCTAGACTCAGTTCTTAAGGGAACTACCTATCTAATTTCTTAGTGTAAGAATGAGTGAATTCCATCTTGCATAGTTAAGTCCCCAGCTACCTACGAGGTTTTGTCCCTAAGAAGGTAGGCTTATTGAGTCGGCTACAGGTCACTCTCACCCATACTAGTCTAAGGACAAACCCCTATAAGCAGGAGTTCTTAACTTGCTCAGGATTCAGGTCGAGTCACTAATGACCATCTGTAAATTATTAGTCTTATCCTGTTAACGGCGTTATACTGGTTAGACTAATAATATGCAGTCCGGTCTTGTATGAACTCTTGATACAGGATGCTCCCACTCGCATGTCAACCACATGAATGAGTTGGGTTACCTCATTTGTTCTAATTACAAAGTGGGTCGCATCCATGGTGTTACCAGAATAAGGTTTCCAACCTTATTCTTATACCATAGACCATTTAGGTTATACTCTTGAACATAATCCAAATAGTGTCTATACACTGATGTTCAATATATATTATAACCTTGGAGCTCAGTTTATTGGATTTATAAAGTAAGAATATAATTTTATCAAAACAAATAACTCTGTATTTATTTGATCAAAATTACATAAGTTTAGGGCACAAATCCCAACAGTCTCCCACTTGACCTAAAGCTTGTGGAGTATTGAAACATTACAGTAATGTAAATACAATAAACTATGGCATTTAAACCCTTTGTACAATATACTCCCACTTGCCCTAGTCGAGGAAGACTTGTAAACCTAAACCTTTTATGTGACTCTCAAATACTTTAGCCGTGAGAGCTTTTGTAAAAAGATCGGCAACGTTGTGCTTTGAGGCTATCTTCGTGACAATCACGTCTTCTCGATGCATGATCTCTCGAATGAGATGATATTTCCGCTCAATGTGCTTTCCCTTCTTGTGACTTTGGGGTTTCCTTGAATTTGGCACGACACCATTGTTATCACAATACAGCGTGATGGGCAAAGTCATATTTGGAACAACTTCAAAATTTAGCATGAATTTCCTTAACCAAACGACCTTTTTAGCTGTTTCACAAGCTTCTACATATTCGACCTCCTGGTGGAATCAATGATGCATCCTTGTTTGACGCTTCACCATACTACAACTCCTCCGTTAAGAGTAAATACTAATCCTGATGTAGATTTCTGAGAATCTTTATCAGTCTGAAAGTCAGAATCCGTGTATCCTGTAAGGATCAAATCCTTAGACCCATTCACAAACATGTAGTTCCTTGTTCTCCGTAGATACTTAAGATTTGTTTTAACCGTTGTCGGTGTTGAGTCTGGATTGGATTGATACCTCATCGACCATTTCAATCGCAAAAGCGGATATGTCGGCCTAGTACACAACATGGCGTACATCAAAGCTTCCAACGGTGATGCATAAGGAATCCGTCTCATGTCCTCAACTCCTTGAGGTGTCTTAGGACATTGTTCCTTAGACAAATGAACTCCATATCTGAAAGGCAATAAGCCCTTTTTGGAGTCTTGCATCTTAAACATCGACAACACTTTGTCTATGTAAGATGTTTGAGACAAGGCTAGTGTTTTATTCTTGCGGTTCCGGACAATCTGGATCCCAAGAACGAACTGTGCATCACCCAAATCTTTCATTTGGAATTGCGTAGCTAGCCAATTCTTAATGTCAGTAAGATATCCTACATCATTCCCAATGAGTAGGATATCATCCACATATAGAACTAGGAATGCGATAGAACTATTGATGATTTTCTTGTAGACACAAGGTTCATCATCATTCTGGTCAAAACCAAAAGATTTGATTGCCTCATCAAATCTTATATTCCAGGACTTAGAGGCTTGTTTCAGTCCATAGATGGATCTTTTAAGCATGCAAACTTTTTGCTCTTGTCCTGGTTTAATGAACCCTTTGGGTTGGTCCATGTAGATGTGCTCGTCAAGATTGTTATTCAAAAAGGTTGTCTTGACATCCATTTGCCATACCTCGTAGTCATAATATGCGGCAATGGCAAGTAGGATACGGACAAATTTTACCATAGCAACAGGTGAAAAGGTTTCCTCATAGTCAACCCCTTCAACCAGGGTATAACCCTTTGCTACTAGTCTAGCTTTAAAGGTTTAAACCTTCCCATCTACACCATGCTTTCTCTTGTAGATCCACTTACAACGTATATGTTTTACCCCATCAGGTTAATCTACAAGATCCCTAACAGAATTGAAGTGCATAGACTCCATTTCTTGGTCCATGGTTATGACCCATTTGTCTTTGTCTTTGTCAACCATCGCTTGATTATAAGTCGATGGATCCTCACAGTCGTCATCTGGTATAACAACTTGGGTTTCGGATAAACCCATGTAACGGTCAGGTTATGTTATAATCCTCCCACTACGTCAAGGCATAATCAACTCTTGAGATGGTCTCTCTTGAGTAGACAAGCTAGTATCAACAACTTTTGTTGACGTACTAGATTTATTAGCAACCTTTGCTATTGTTCTGTCTAACTCACTCAACACAATTTTACTTCTTGGTTTGTGGTCCCTTATGTGGACCTCCTCTAAGAAAGTGGCATTTGTCGACACAAAAACCTTATCTTCCTTAGGATTATAGAATAAACCACCTCTTGTTTCTTTTGGGTAGCCTACGATAGACATAATTTTGAACGTGAATCCAACTTCTTTGGATTTGTCACAAGCACATGTGCAAGACAACCTTAAATTCTAAAATGACATAAACTACCTTTACGTCCTTTTCAGAGTTCAAAAGGTTTTTCAGAAACACTTTTTGATGGCACATTGTTCAAAATGTATCCCGCAGTCTCTACTGCGAACCCCAAAAGGAACTAGGAAGATGAGCATAACTCATCATTGATCGAACCATGTCCAACAAGGTTCTATTTCCCCTTTTCCGATACACCGTTTTGTTGTGGCGTACCGAGAGCCGAGAGTTGGGATGTAATTTCATGTTCTATCATATAGTTCTTGAATTTTAAATCCATATACTCTCCACCTCGATTTGATCGAAGTGTCTTAATTGTTTTACCTAATTGATTTTCAACTTCAGTCTTGAATTCCTTGAACTTTTCAAGTGCTTCAGACTTATGTTGTATTAGGTAAATATGCCAAAATCTAGAATAATCATCTATAAAGGAGATGAAATATTCATAATCTCCTATGGCTTTAACACTCATCGGACCACAAAGGTCTGAATGTATAAGCTCAAGAGGTTCTTTGGCTCTATAACCTTTTCCACTAAAAGGTCTTTTAGTCATTTTTCCTTCTAGGCAGGATTCACATACAGGTAAAGCATTTTCTTCTAACTCATTTAGAAGTTCATTCTTTACCAATCTCTCAATCCTATTGAGGTTAATGTGACCCAATCTAAGATGCCAAAGATGAGCATTTTCTTTAGGAGAAATTTTACGTTTCTTAGTTTGTGTGTTTTTCAGTTTTAAATAATTCAGTGTTCAAAACCATTTTGATTGAATTAGGCCTTAAAACATACAACCTATTTTCTAATGAAGCTGAACATATTTCCACACCTTTCTTCAAAATAAACACTTTATTCAATGAGAAAGAAACAGAAATACATTGTTCTATAAGGCATGAAATTTAAATAAGGTTTCTAGTAAACCCTGGTATCACTAATATATTGTCTAACAACATATATTTCTTGCCAAAATAAAGCTTCATCGTGCCTACTGCTAGAGTTGAGACGACTTTTTCATTTCCAACCCGGAGCGTTATCTCTCCTTTCTGTAGCTGCTGTCAGGAATCAATTCCCTGAAAAGAAGAGAAAACATGATTAGTGGCACCTGAATCAAGTATCCAAGCAGTTTTGTCATTATCCACTAAACAACCTTCTAAGCACAGTAAATCATATGTACCTTCCTTCTTCTTTTCTGCAATGTACTTCAGACAGTTTCGTTTCCAATGTCCGTCTTCGTTGCAGTGGAAACACTTTCCTTTGTCTGCAACTTCTTTGACTTTCTTGCCCTTCTCGGTGGCAGCTTTGCCAGCTTGTTTCCCTTTACCAACCTTCTTCATGTTCTTCTTCTTCCCTTTCAGGTTAGAAGAAGATGAAGCCACTGTTTTTTATCCAGAGGTCGAACCTCTATGATAACTCCTACTAGCAACATTTGCCTCACCTTTCGATCCCTGAATTTTCATCAAAAATTGAAAGGTCTGGAGTTCATTCAGAAGGGAGATAAGATTAAAAGTAAGATTGTTCATAACAACATTACTTCTAAACTATAGGAAACTATCTGGAAGGGTTTCCAGAATAAAGCTGACCTGGCTCGATTCATCGATGGAAGCACCATTCGACTCCGTGATGTTAAAGTGTACCATCATATCCAGCACATGATCCCGAACAGATGTACCCTCTAGCATTCTCGAGTTGAATATGTACTTTAGGGCATTGGGTCGGACATGTGTGGATTGTTGTCCAAACATGCCCTGCACTGAATCCATGATTTCCTTAGCGGTTATCATGCCCTCATGCTTCTTGGCTAATATGTCAGACATACTTGCCAGCATGTAGACCTTGACCTTATCATTGGCCTTGATCCATCGATCATATGTATCACGAACATTTCGTGAAGCATTCGAACCTGGCACCTGAGGACACTCCTCAGTTAGCACAAACTTCAGATCATCCACTACCAATATAGTGTTGAGTTTGTTTTTTCATGTCATCATGTTCTCTCCGGTTAACTTTTCGGCACCTAATAAGGAAATTATAGAGCTAGACATTTTGCTGAAAAATTTACAAAACAAAACTTGTATAAGTTTCTTGCTATAATTTTCTAATCCAATCATGTTTTAGCTAATTATCAAATGATTCCTATGTCATTTATAATTTGCAATGATACTCCAAATGTTTAGAATGTATGACACCGAAGCGTAATAAAAAACACTCCTCCTCTGGATCAAGACACTCTTGACCAAAACCTAATGCCATAATAACTCTTATTTCTATAGGCTTTAGTTACCATTATTCGATCAGGATACATACACTTCTTATGTACCTTGTGAGTGTAACCCTCTGTCTTTAGATCCCAGAGTCCCCATCCAATAAAATCGGCCGAAGGGAAGACTAGATTGAAAAACAGACTAAGAAAATCTTTATCCCTTCGGTGTCTCACCGTGTTCGATCCCCATGATCAAGCCCTTCGAAGGGATTGTCTGGTCCAGACCAAACTAGCAGGCTGACCATAGTGATCTTACAGTGTAAACCGACTGAAGAGACCATAGGTTTTGTTTTCACTAAACCTGCTCCCACTCACTATAAGTACCCTCTCCATTCACCTTGTTATTGACTCATACAAACACCATCCGAAGGAAGACGCTCCCGTTTGTGCCACGAGGCCAAGTATGAGTCTCACGGTGTGAACTTTCCGGAGATTCGTAGGTGAAATATATGTATCATATACACTTTTCCTCCCACTGAATACTTTAAATCTATAGGAATCTTACTTAGGCTAAACCGGCTAATGGTTTTACCTAAACCTATCAATATAACTCTTATATTGATAATCAATATAACTCTTATATTGATTTTATCCTAAGTTTGCTAATATAACTCTTTATATTAAACCTAGAATTTCTAGTTTATTAACCCCTTAATAAACCCGCTGACGCTACTATAATTTATAAACTCTCTGATTAAAATTCACTCCCAGGTCAGTTCCCAGGTAGGGGTGTTCCGTTTTCGTCATCTTAAATACCCCATCCTAGACAGAGTTCCTCTTTTAATCTTTGTTTATAAATTACTTGGTTCCTAATTCTAATCTAATTAGAACTACATAACCTAAGGTCTATTAATTTCAAGTTCTAAATATTTTAAAACTAATAATTAACCTTAGTGACATGCATACTATGTTATAGTGCTTGATCATTCATCTCATGAATAATAAAACATACTTAGCATAATCATCTCATGAATTATAATGCATGTCAATGTTGTCCATAAATTAATATAACACTTTATATTAATTAATCATGCAAACTATATAATAAAACTCTTTATATTATAAATGATGCATGGAAATGCTTAACCTAAGGCCAGATATCTAAATTAAAAGCATACATTATGCATGACAATAATTACACAACAATTGCATAATTTAAATAGAAAAATTAGGCCAATTTTGACACCCTAAATTCAATTTTAATTAATATAATCTGATTATATTAATTAAAATTAAATGAAATAAATATAAATAAATATAAAACGTTTTTATATTTATTATATATAAATAAAACCGTTTACGCGAATTTGCTCGCTTGGCGTGAAATGCCTATGGCGCGTAACGCGCATCTTGTCTTCTTACGCGTCGCCAAGGGCGCGCAAAGACAAGCGTTGCACAACGCCTCAGAGTTGCAACGCCGAAGACAGCGTTGCAACGCTGTCGTCTTCTCACCCGCGCGCCTGCTGCAGTGGCGTTGCAACGCCATTCACAGAACAACAATAATACTTCAATTTCTTGCTCGGTTTTGCTTCGTTCTTCTTAGCAGCCACTTTGCCTCGATCGACACGGACTTACAGACTCGATTTACATAATAAAATGCCCAAAACAATAGGCCCTTACATTGAACAATTCAACGAAATTATGTAAATCTAAGAGACAAAATTGAAACCATCTAATTTGCAAATCGTTTACTCATCTCATGAAAAACAGTAAATCCCACCTCGTTCTTGATAAATCCAGAATGAAAATTAAGAACACAATTGGGCTCTGATACCAATTGAAGGGATCGAATCCCGCAGCGGAAGCGATTGTTAATCGCGTGTTCTTAATTTTGTTACATGGATTACAATCAAGTACAAATATAACAAGATTAAGCATGCTACTACAAGATGGACAACAAGAAATTACCTTTGAAGAACTCTTTCTTTAAGTGCTCCTTCTCCCGATCACGATCTCAGCAACTCGAACTCGAACGATCACAGACACTACCACCGGATCTTCTCCGTTGTTCTCTAGGTGAGGGAGGAATGTGGTATCCTTTAGGATGAGGTGAGGTTATCTTATGAGATTGGATTTGGAACTCTTTCCAATACAATTAGAGAGAATATTAGGATTTTTACAAAAAGCCTTAACTTTTTCTTTTTTCAAATTGCATCTCATGCAACCTTTTATAAGGAAATAGGATGAAAATTATCATCCTATCCTTCCTTCATTCTCTCATTAGTATATAGTTTATATGTGAATCTAATTTACATTAAAACCATATATTATATCTATTATATCACATACAACTGATATAACACCTCATATATGAAATTGAACACTTCAATTTCATTCCTAACTTTATACCCTCATATTACCATGTTGAGCCAACGGAGGGACCTAATGGACTTACAGTTAACGAGCTCCAATGATGTGAGATTAACTGATCAAACTCTTTGATCCAGTTTAATCAATATTCTTTAACTACAAGTCACTCCACTATACACTTGTAGCTGCACTCTCCTCACTGTAGATTATATTGTGTCCACTGATATAATCATTACCCATGAGTCGACCCTTCACAGGTTGTTCGTAATCACGGCTGGGTCAAATTACCGTTTGACCCCTGTGATTACCTCTTTGTTCCTTAAGCATCACTGATCTTCTAATGAATAACAAGCCTATGGTCCTACCATAGACTCATACCCTCTTAGAGGGTGGGGCCCCGTTGTTCAAGACCTGGAGTCAGTTCTTAAGGGAACAACCTATCTAATTCCTTAGTGTAGGAATGAGTGAATTCCATCTTATATAGTTAAGTCCCCAGCTACCTACGAGGTTCTGTCCCCGAGAAGGTAGGCTTATTGAGTCGGCTACAGGCCACTCTCACCCATACTAATCTAAGGGCAAACTCCTATAAGCAGGAGTTCTTAACTTGCTCAGGATTCAGGTCGAGTCACTAATGACCATCTATAAATTATCAGTCTTATCCTATTAACGACGTAATACTGGTTAGACTGATAATTTACAGTCCGGTCTTGTATGAACTCTTGATACAGGATGCCCCCACTCGCATGTCAACCACATGAATGAGTTGGATTACCACATTTGTACTAATTACATAGTGGGTCGCATCCATGGTGTTACCAGAATAAAGTTTTCAACCTTATTCTTATACCATAGGCCATTTAGGTTATACTCTTGAACATAATCCAAATAGTGTCTACTACACTGATGTTCAAGATATATTATAACCTTGGAACTTAGTTTATTGGATTTATAAAGCAAGAATATAATTTTATCAAAACAAATAACTCTTTATTTATTTGATCAAAATTACATAAGTTTAGGGCACAAATCCCAACATTCGGATCATTGGAGCTCGTCACTGTAGGTCCATAAGATCCCTCGGTTGGCTCAAACAGGATTAATAGAAGGTTTACAATTTTGGTGTGAATTTGAAGTGTTCAAGTTCACTAAAGGGTAATTATGTCATTTATATGAGATATGAATGATATATTATATAGTTTAATGTGAATGAGATTCATAATAAACTATAGGTTAGCCTAATTGTTGAATTAGGGCTAACTTGGAGAAAATAGATTGAGAGAAATTAAATTGAATATGATTCAATTTATAAATCAACAATATTACAAATGTGATTTGTAAAATGAGATACGAGATATCTTATTATATGTGGTTATGCAAATATGATTTGCATAACCTATGGTTGTGGTAAAATGGTAAATAGGTGGAGGTTTCAACTCCACCTATCACCATTATATAAACCCCTTTGCAAGAAGGGTTCATTGATGCTATTGCTAATTTTTGAAAATCTCACCAAAAGAAGCAATCTATTCTCTCTAAAAAATCTCTCTCAAATTCTCCTCCCAAAACCAAAAAGGATCCCACAATTCTCCTTCTACCTAAGGAAGAACAACCGAGTAACTAAGTGGTGGTGTCTAGATCGTTGTTCGTGTGAGGAGTTCGAGATTGTTGAGAACAAGGAGAACACGAAGAGTTCGTGATCGTGAGAAGGAAATTGAAGACAGTCTTCAACAAGTAAGTACTAAGAATTTACTGTTTTTCTTTCTAGAAAGCATGTTTAGCCTAATTATATTATATAGTTTAATTTTAATGAAATTGAATTGCACAACGATACCACGACGATTCGATCGCTTTCCGCTGCGCGGGGACTCTAATTCCCTTCACCGGAGACACCACTTAAGGGAACATTCATCTACTTACCCTAGTAGGCGGGAAAGAGTGAATTCCATCTTGCTAAGTTAAGTCCCCAACCGCTCACTCGGTCTTGTCCGCAAGAAGGTAAGCATATTGAGTCGGCGAATCTGGCCACTCTCACCCATATTAGTCAAAGGACAATCCCTTGCAAACAGGAGTTCGTAACCTGCTCAGGATTGAGATCAAGTAGCCTAGGTCATCCTAGTGAAATAGAAACCTAGCTAGTCAACGGAGTTCCATCTAGTGGTTACTATTTCGTGGTCCGGTCTTATGTAATCTCATTACATAGGATATCCCCACTCACATGTCATCTACACGAACACGTTACGATCACAGTGTTTGTATCATATACAAAGTGGGCCACATCCATAGTTTTACCAGGGTAAAGTACCCAAACCTTATCCCCTTACTATAAACCATTTAGGTTGTATCTCGAACCGAGATCCTTTATATGTACATTACATTCAGTTTAAGAGACATTTTACAACATTGGATGTTTAGTTTATTGGATTAAGGGTTAAAACAAGAGAAATATCGTAAATAACGAACAATAACTCTTTATTACAATAATTAGAAAAAAAATTATAAACTTCGAGTTTTAGGGCACAAACCCCAACAGAGAGATGTAGAAGTGAGATGGGTTGAAGAAAAAATGAGATGAAAAAGTTGTGAGACCAATGACAAAGGCTTACGAAACTAAGTAGGACCTTTTGAATTGAATCTTAAGTAGTCTATCAGTGGTGCGAAGCTACTTTGCTCCTTTTTAGTAGGGGAGCGAAAGGTTAGACCTTAGAAAATCAACGAACAACGGTTCTTCTATGTAGGTATGGCGTTCCCCCTTGACTTGACTCTCCTAATGTCGAGCTAAGTGACTTCGTAGGAGTTGGAAAAAAAGTTATGGAGAGTTGAAGAAAGAGTTAATAAATATGTGAGACTGTCAACAAAAGCATAACTCAATTGACATTAACTAAGACTTATGGCCAAAATGTCATGAGTTTGAATCCCTCACCCCCAATTGTTGATGTACTAAAAAAAATGTCGGGCCCATAAGAAAGAGTTGGGAAAGAAGTTAATAAATATGTGGGACCCACAAAAAAGAGTTAATAACTC
This sequence comes from Trichosanthes cucumerina, assembly GCA_036507285.1. Classification (NCBI taxonomy): domain Eukaryota; kingdom Viridiplantae; phylum Streptophyta; class Magnoliopsida; order Cucurbitales; family Cucurbitaceae; genus Trichosanthes; species Trichosanthes cucumerina. The sequence goes on from CM071840.1 coordinate 32,687,127, forward strand.
GTTAGGCCAAACAAAGAGTTGGGAGAGTTATTAACTCCTACCAACTCTTCAATCCAAACGACCCCCGGGGTCGTTTGGTTTAAGGTTTTATTGGATGCCTATGGGTAATAGATGTCTGAGAATAAGATGTCTGAGAATAATAAATGTCTGGGAATAAGATGATTGTGTTTGGTTTTACATGGGAATGTTATTAGATTTTTATGTAAACAAGTGGTATTTATATTTGTTTGATGAAATTAAAATTTATTTTATGAGATTGATCTTATAAACCTTATATAATTATGATCTATTATTAATAAAATAATAAAATTGAATGTTAAAAAAATTGATTAATTAATTTTTTAATGAAAAATTAATTGTTAATTTATCAAAAATAACTCATGAATAATTAATTATAATGATTATTCTTACCATAAATTAATAATATTTGTAATTAATTGATTAAATATTAATGAATTTTATGTTTGTTTTATGAAAATTAATTGTTAATTGATCACAAATAACTCATAAATAATTAATTATAATGATTATGTAAATTAATAATATTTGTAATTAATTGATTAAATATAATATTAATTAGTGATTTAATATTTTCTTAATGTTTATGCTTGTTTTATGAAATTAATCCTAAAAATATTATTTTATTAACTAATCAAAATTAATGTCAACTGATTAAAATAAATTAATTAATTATAAATATTTTTAATTAAATAATTAATTATAATTATTGAGAATGAATATCTATAAATATATACTTAAATATTAATAAAGAAGAGAAAGAAAGAGAAAGAAAGAGAGAGGTGGATGGGTATAAAGAAACTCATCATTCTGGAACTATATAGAAAATCCATGCATCATGGGAAAAAGTGATGCATGGGAATAAGTGATGCCCATGCTCACAAACTTTGTTTCAAATAAGGAGATTTAAAATATTTACTCATTCTCATCATCAAAACCTTCACCTAACAACCTCTAAAAGTATAAAAGAAGTTTTAGATTTGCGTCACAATGCTAAAATGTTAAAAGACGAAAAATCGAATGAACAAAAGAGAAAATTGTGTTCTACTTGCTGCAATCTAATCATTAAGGTGATGATGCAAAAAAGATCCGTATCAATACTTCCAATAATTTCGTGTGTATCAAAACAAAAAGCTACCCACGCTTTCTATGCCCATAAATCCAAAACTACCCATTTCGACTAAGTAATAAATAAACAAATACATTAGAATCCCTACCATTTGATTTTTAATTTTATTTTGAAAATTAAACTTATAAATATTATTTTCACCTAAAGTCTTACTTTTTATTATTTACTTTTGTCTATATTTTCAAAAACTAAGTCATGATGTGAAAACTAAAAAAAAATAGTTTTAAAAAACGTGTTTGTTTTTAGAATTTGGCTAAAAATTCAAACGTTTCTTTGAGGGATAGGAAAGCTATGATAAAGAAATAAAGAGAAAACAAACTTAATTTTTAAAAACTAAAAACCATTTCATTTTTTATTTTTGGATTTTGAAACCTATGCTCATTTTTCATAATTTATCTTTAATAATGATTTCCATCTTTCTTATGTAACCATTTAAAAAAATATAGATAATTTGACTTGAATTTTGAAAATATAGATAGAAAATATTTTTAAAAACTAAGGGGTTATTTGAGATACTGAGTGAGTTATAATAATATGAATTATAATAGTCTGTATGTTATTATAGTATATAGAAGTGAAATTATATAATATTATTTAAAATACAGATAATATAGTATAAAATTATAATAGTTTGTGTTTGGAGTGTAAAGTATTAAGAAGTTATAATAACTTGTACTCCAAACACAATCATTTCAAATAAACAAACTACCCATTTCAATAACTTCCGTGGAGCTGGCGGAAGCAATGGCGTTATGCAATGGAATTAATCTAGCGTGTGAAGTGGTTGTCTACCGTTTATGGGCGGAATTTGATTTTGTTATCATAGGAAACCTTCTCATGGGTAGCGGTGGATCCATATTTTGATGGCAGATGGACTTATTATTTTTGAGCCAGTTATGTTAATGACTCATTTTTATATTAAAATATTTTTAATGTTCCAATTTGTTGAATAAATTTTAAAATTAATTTTATGATTAACATTTATAGAGAAAATGTCAACATAGACAATTTTTTTTTTTTGTAAAAGTTAATAAAATAATGATCGAGATAAATTTTAAGATTTATTGAAAATACGGAATTAGACATTTAAAAGTACGAAGACTAAACTAAAATATGTCTAAACTACAAAGATAAAAATGATATTTTAATCATTTTATATAAATATATAGAAAAATTTGAAACTTGAAATAATAATTATATTTATAATTTCTTGTTTTAAAATAATTTGAGTTTTTCTCATAGAATTAATTATTAAAAATGATTTTTTGACATTTAAAAATATTGTTATTCATTTCCAATATTTATATTTATCATTAATAAAAAAAAAGTCACATTTGAAGATGAAATTAAAACAAAAATGTATGATATCATATATTTGTAAATTGTAAATATTTGTAGATGAAAATTTAAAAATAAATGTGATTTACCATTTAAATTTATATATAAAAAAAGAGTCTAAATTATTTCCTTTCAATTAAAAGAATAGTTTTTTTTATATATTTTTAAATACATTTTATAAACACACACATATATATAAATAAAAGAATAAGAAAACGGTTTTTTTAATGGAATAAGAAAACAATCTTTTTTTTAATTAGAAAACAGTCTTTCATACATAGTTTTAATCAAGGTTTAAAATATCGATGTCGATGGAAATATCAAGATTTTAATTTCATAAAAATGTTGATGGAAATATCGATAAAATGTCGATGCCGATAGATATTTCAGGAATTTTTTTTAAAATATATTTAAATTAGAAAATAAACTTTCTACACTTTTTAGATGACTCAAAATACTTGTTACACATTAGGTTACATTTTGTTGCAATTTTCTTTAATATTTCATCAATTTTGTACGATATAATAGAAATGTAAATTCACCATTGGTGTCGATGTCGAACTCGTAGACATGTGAAAATATCGATGGAAATGTTGACATGTCGATGGAAATTTAATACCATAGTTTTAATCAATATAGTTGACGTTTGATTTCCAGACACATACATGTATTTATATATATTTTCAATCAATATAAATATTAAAAGGAATAATAAAGTTTAGGAAGTTGAGCTTGTTGAGGATCTCACATTGCAAAAGTGGAGGGAAACCTCGCAATATATAAAATATATGGGTTACTTCTCTCATTGCCAATGGGTTGTGAGATGGAACCTCATATAATCTAATATGATACCAGAGCTCATTAAACCCAAACGGGTATTCGGTCTAAAGGTGGGATCCGATCCAAGAATGGTGAACCCAAATAGGCACCATCTTGAGGGGGCATGTTGAAGATCCCACATTGAAAAAGTTGAGAGAAACCTCACAATATATCATAGAGATTTTATGTTATGAATTAATTTGAGTTAACTACACAAATTAATATTTTTTATTTCCTGTTTTGAAAAATAGCAACCAAACTTTCCAAAAATAGCTAAATTATTATTCGTAACTTTAAATATTAATTATTAAATGACCGGACTATATATCCCTAATAATTTTCATATCTAAAATTCTCTAATCATCATGAAATTATATTAAAATTTAAACCAAAGTATAAAATAAAACTGACAAAACCGGTAATCTAAACAAGAAAAGATATTAGGATTCATCATCTAAAATTTAAACAGTCCTAGTATAACAAAAAGATTTAAGAAAAAAAAAACTACTTAAAAGAGTATATTGACCAACCAATAAAATCACATGCAAACTAGAATATAATTTAAACCCAAAATCAAAGTATTCTTTAAAAAAAAAATCTAAAATTAAAGTAAATCATGTGTTACAGATAAATTTAAAACTTAAGATACTATTTGGGGAGAGAGATATCTTTCTACGCAAAAATGATCCATTATAGGGTTTTCCTTTTTTGGTTTCCTTACTAGATTTCAATCTATTTCAAACCTTCAAAACTCTCTAGATCTTTAAACTCATCTCGTTGATTCGTAAAGTTTGAAATCTCGTTAAGCAGATCCATTCCTAGCCCAACAAAAAAAGAGTAAGAAATGCTCACATTTTCTTTATTTAAAACTCAAAATCTTCCTTACATTTGTAAATCGGGAAACTAAGGTATAAAAAAATTAAGAAATTAATTAAAGTTTGGCTCCAATAGCAAAATACTCCCATCGAGCAAAAATATGAAATAGGAAAAGGAGGATGCAACAATAAAAACATTTGACCTGAAGATTAAGATATTTACAAAAAGTCATTTAAAAAAAATTGATCTTTAAGGAAGATACATAATGTAAATAAATAGATTATGTTTTTTATTCTAGACTTTAAATTACATAATTTCTTATACCTAATGTATTGAAAAGATTCTAAATTAATATTTAAAGGAATGATAAAAGAAACGAGATATAATTGCTCAATTTTTTAAGAAGTAACCAAATTTTATGTTATTAATTTTGTTTTAAATGTTATCAACCAAAACATACAAAAGGATGGGTCCATCGAACTAAAGCCAATTGAGATATATGTCAATGCTCTACGTGGAACTTATAAATCAACCGATAATGCAGAAGAGACATCTTGACACATAGCCCTACATTTGACCTCCATCCCAACCAAGTAAAAAATTAATCTTGGAAACTCAAAACTATTAAGAACTTCACTTAAACTGAACTAATTTTAATATATTTTTGTTAAATCTATAGACTGAATCCTATAGTATTTTAGGATTATTGACAAGCTGGTTTATAATATGAATTATGGTTGATAAATTTTGTATCTTTAACATATTTTGCTAGTTAGTGTTTGAAGTAATATAAACTTCTGTAAATTTGCAACATGTGAAGCATACAACTTAAATAAATAGTATATTCAATCTAAAGTATATATAAAAAAAAAAAGAATCTAAATTATCGAATAACTATATTACTATGAATTATATAAAAAATGCAAAGTATTTTATAAAATTTTGAAATTTCAACATATAGTAGAAGTATAGAACAAGAAACATAAATTATACCGAAGCTAAATCATGGAGAAAGACAACCGTCTAATTCGATAATTTCTAAATAATCAACAACAATACGAAGATTATTAGCAATGCCCACTAAAGTAATAGAAATTCTCACATAGCATTCTATCATCAGTAATTCTAATATATCGGATTTATTCAAACCATCTCTATAAACAATCAACCGAGTCATAAATTGATAACTCGAAGGATGAAGTTTGTTAGAATACAATCATAAAAATATTGAAAACTAGAATCCAAACGAACCAATATTTTCTCAAACTAAAAGTTTTTGTATCAATTAGTTTCATTTAGATCCTGTGATACAATATACTTACGAATTGGAGAGACATCTCAACCTAAAAAAATATATGAAGGGAAAATAAGGTAGAAAAGAAGAGCAAAGCCAAAAACAGTGAAAAAAAGCATAAACAAACCTGAAAAGAAGAAATCGAAAAACGGGTCAACAATGGAAGCGAAAAAAGAGAGTAAAGGTACGAAAAAATAAAATAAATTAAACAATTAGTATGCAAGAAGTTCAGATTAAAAAAAATGAATCTTAAAAAATAAAATATTTATAAATCTTGTTTTTTAAATGATTTTAAATAGAGATTAAGATAACTAACAACAATATAAATATGAAATTACTATTTGCCATGTAAATATTTAAAATTACAATTTAGATACACTTTAAATAAAGTAGAAGGGAAAGATATTTTTAATTTTTTTTTAAAATAATCGAGAATTGGTAGATACACGGGCAAATCGAAAATTTGAAGAAGAATACGCTATATGTGCACTTCAAATGTGACCATAATTTTTTTTAAAAAAATTCATGTGACCATTTTTCAAAACCATCCATTCTTTTTAGGCCATATCTAGAATTTTCTCAATTAGTTTATAAAATCATAGGGAGAATAATTACTTCTCAAGAGACTAAATTCTAAGCTTCTCCAAAACCATAAAAACTAATTTTTTAATTTAACCCAAAAAAAAAATGAATTCATAAGAATAAAATGCAAAACACCGCATTATAATGGATTTTTTTATTAATATTGTAAATTTTCAAACTTATTATAAAAATATTGTAGTTTTCAAACTATTTATAATAATATTGTAGTTTTAATGTGTTGACAATTGTCGTAAGAGACGACTATCTTGTGCGTGGCAGAGTCGTCTCTCACAATCAAATTGCTATCTGTCGTAAAATTTTAAAATTTTGTGAATAGTCGTCATCTAAAAAATTTCACCAAAACTTGCTTTTTGCATAGTGGTTAGTTGTTCACAAATTTTTTATAAAAGAAAAAGAAAGAAAAAGTAGAGAAATCATAATAATGGAAAAATAGAAGAAAAAAAGAAAGAGAGAAAAAAAGAAAAAAGAAAAAAAATTGCATTGTATGTGACTCAAACCCAGCTTGTACATCCATAAGTTTATTAAGTCAACAATCAACCACTCTGCCAAAAACTAAGTTTAATAAAAGTTTTTGAGATGGTTGTTTCCATCCACAAAATTTTAAAATTTTACAACAAAGGGCAATTTGGTCGTCGACCATCTACCACGCATAAAATGATTCTTTTTTCAAGAGACGATCATTTGCCAACACATTAAAACTACAATATAGTTATAAATAGTTTGAAAACCAGAATATTTTTATAATAAGTTTGAAAATTTACAATATTAATAAAAAAAAACCATTATAATTGGCGAGATGTGTAAAAAAAAAAACATTCAATTTGTATATAAATGGGAGGGCCGGGCATAGCCTTGGGAAAGAAGCTATATTGATCAACAATTGTGTTAGGTTGCGAAAAGTGTTATATGGAGAGTAGAAAGATGGAAATTGATGAAGGCGAAGAGGTGTTAGAAGCACAAGCTCAGATATGGAACCACATCTTCAGCTTCATCAACTCCATGGCTTTGAAATGCGCCGTCCAACTCCAAATTCCAGATGCCATCAGTCGCCACCATGCTCAACCCATGCCCCTCTCTCACCTCATTTCAGCTCTCCAAATTAGCCCTCAAAACTCCCAACACATCCCTCCCTTAATGCGCTTATTGGCTCACTCTGGCTTCTTTCTAATACACAACAACAACAATAATAATAATAATAATAATAATAGCCAAGAAGAACAAGAACAAGCTGAAGTAGCATATTCACTCACCAATTCCTCTCGTCTTCTTCTTAGCGACAACCCTTTAAATTTATCCCCCTTTTTGCTTTTCATTCTCGACCCACTCTTCATGGAGCCATGGCAGTTTCTGTCGGTCTGGTTCCGAAGCGACGACGATCAAACTCCGTTTCAAACCGCTCACGGGAAACAGATTTTGGAGCATATAGAGAGCAAGCCAAAAGATCGGGAGGCTTTTAATGCGGCCATGGCTTGTGATTCGAGTTTGGTGATGAGTGTTTTGTTGGGGAAATATAAAAGTTTGTTTGAGGGTGTTGAGTTGTTGGTTGATGTGGGAGGTGGCACTGGAACTGTGGCAACAACTATTGCTAAGGCCTTTCCACAAATGCAATGTGTTGTGCTTGACCTTCCTCAAGTTGTGGCTGGTTTCCAAGGAAACCACAATTTGGTGTTTCTTCAAGGGGATATGTTTCAAGCCATTCCTTCTGCTGATGCACTTCTATTAAAGGTCAGAATTTCTATTTTTTTTTTTTTTTTCATTTAGGTTATTATAAGCTTATTTCTTGACAACTTTAATTGGAAATTTTGTGCTAATTTAGTCATCCTCATATATTCAAATGTTTCTAATAGGGTTATTCCTTAGTTCCTATATACTATAAAAAGATTCTAATAAGCCTGCAATGCAAACTTTGGTTTTTGTGTCAAATAAGTTTATATTCTTAATTTTATCATTTTGTCGTGGCCTAAAATTAGCTTTTCAATTATATTAATAAACTTAGAAAGGACCTATTAGATAAAAATTGATAGTTTAAAAATTTATTAGAGTCTTTTTCGAGTAAACACAATCTTAAAAGGTAATAGATCTATTAGAAACTTTTTAAAATAAATAGACTCATTAATAATAATAAGTTTTAGAATTTGAGATTTTGTGATTAAACATTTAGATATTGTTTAGGTCACTTATAATAACATGAAATTATATAATATTATTTAAAATTTAAAGTTATTTAGTCTGAGATTATAATAGTTGTGTAGTGTTTCACATGTTACAATAACATATATTATTATAACACGTGTCCCAAACAAAGTGAATATATATATATATATATGGGCACTTGCAAAAGTTTAATAATGTGAAATTAAGTGATAACACAGTGGATATTACACGATTGGAGCGACGAAGATTGTGTGAAGATACTGAAAAATTGTAGAGAAGCAATCAGAAGCGAGCTGGGAAAGAAAGGAAAAGTGATGATAATCGATATGGTAGTAGGCAATGAAGAAAGGAATGATATGTTGACCAAAAGTCAACTATCTTGGAACATGTTGATGATAACGGTGGGTGGAAAAGAGAGAGATGAGAAAGAGTGGGCCCAACTGTTCTATAAAGCTGGATTTGGTAGCTACAAAATCTTTCCAATTTTGGGCTTAAGGTCTCTTGTGGAGGTTTATCCATGATTCTCTCTCTTTGCATTTAATGTTGCAAATCTCAAGATTGAACTATTTTCATATATATATATATGAATGTATAGTGTGTAATTATATGTTGATTGCTATTCCTATATAGGAGCTAGTCTGGGACACAAAAATGTTATGATAAATTTGTAGATATTATCCTGGGATGTCAATAATAAATGTATAGATTGATTCACATAAAACTACATGTATTCGATCAAAATGTCATATAGGTTAAGAATCTCTCCCCACATATATTGTCAAATAATAATAATAATAATAATTGAGTAATTTATTTATTACCCTCATATATACACTTTTTTTTTTGTTTAAAATAAATAATTTAGATCAAAATATGTGAGCTATTTTCTTTTATTATATATAATTTAGATTTTTATCGATAACAATAATTTAACTCAACTAGTTAAGATATATTGTATCATTGACCAAAAGTTTAGAGTTTGAAGCCACATGTTATTGTACTTATTTTTTTATTTGCAATAAATCTACCGTGTAAATCATATTTAATTCAATAAATTCAAATTTGTCCATAAAGTATTTATAAATATGAAATAATAATAATAAATATACAGTGTAATAGTATAATAGTTTTTGCTTTAGTTTCTTCTTTAGATTTGGTTTCTTTTTTTTTTTTTTAATATCAAACTTAGATGAAAATGGATGAAAATACTTTAAATTTTCTATAAATTTTGTAAAACAGCCTGATTTCATAAAATGAAACTATTAATCTTAATAAAGATAGAAAAATATACTAAATATTTTATGTTAGAAAAATCTACTAAATATAATTTTATGTTTTATTCTTTTGCAAAATATCTATATAAATAATTGATTAAGTCATACTTTCTAAAATAAACTTAATATCAAAATATGTATAAATAAATTAATATCAAACTATATATACTCAAATATATATTTTTTAATATTTATACTAAACAAATTAATATAAAATATAATAATTTGTTATTAGTTGAGTAATGAATACTACATAATCTACTTCATACAAATACTACGATGTCAGTCCTATCACACAACGTTTCAATGAAACACAATTTCAAAACAAATTTACATAAAAATGATTCGAAACATAATACTAATTTTGTTTAATTGGAACTAAAAACACAAATCAAAGAAGCATATGCAAAACAAACGACTATTCCATTTCATTCCATTTAATAAAAAACAACAGACTGCTCTCATAAACCAAATCTAATATATTTCATTTCATCGCTAAATAATCAAAACTCCTGTAAAAAGTTGTTTAGTTACACAATTGTCAAGAAAGCTATAGAATTTTGAATCATTAAACAAAACTAACAAATGATCGAGCATTAAGTTACATGAAAACACAAAAAAAAATTGTAATTATATGTGAAAAACATATGTGTAACAAAAGATTAAACAAATCCAACCTAAGTTCTTCAAATTTTCATCCAAACATGAGGAAATCTGTATTCGAGACCATCGTTGCAAACATCTAACAAATAAAAAGAAACAAAATATGTAAACATGAGAATGAAGAATTCAAATAAATTAGAAAACACACTCAAATGAACATGAACAACTTACCCATCAAAATTTCTGAACTTATAACAACAAAACTTTTGAATTTATCAACATAAACCACTAAACTTTTTAAAAGAATTAACTGTAACAAAACATAACAAAATTCATAAACATAACTCAATGGAAAACAAACTTATCAACATAACAACTAAGCTAATTACCAAAAGAACTATACTCAACAACGTAACAAACTCATAAACATAACAACTTAATGGAAAACAAACTCATCAACGTAATAATATCACTCTTTACAATTTTGTCTACCTCTGTTGTACTCAAATATTTTGTAACGACCCTAAATCTTGGGAAGAACCTAGTTAGGGAGGTTACTCAGCCACGTTCGTCTGCGCCGAAATTTCGGAAGCATAACAACGTAACTAGGAGAAAACCAAAAAAATTTCTAAGACCTGTAAGGCAACACAAGCACTTCTTATGTATAAAAGACGCCCAACCTTCACCAAACTTCATCTAAATCTAGGTTGGGCTCCAATCTATAGAAAACCAACAGACACAAATATTTATAAGAAGGTAGACAAAAGAGTTCAACAAAATAGAACATAACAAGCTAAAAGTCAAGCACAAAAAGTAATACTTAAAACAGAGACTCAGAGACATTCTCATGGTTCAGAAAATATTGACTATACAATCAACAAGGAAAAAAGAACTAAGCCTAGGTTCGGGATAAGAAAGTCTTCATAGCCTCGTCGGGTCGTCACCGTCGTCAGCTACCTCACGGTTTCTTACCTGAAACCGAAACATCAAACTAGACGGGTGGGTACAAACATATCCAGTAAGTAGTCCACTCACGCCAATCTAAGCTAGCATGTATCAAGCAACCAAGCCCTTGCCTAAGACAATCCCAAGACAAGCACAACACCCTAAACTCTAGCATCTAATTCTACCCCTGACCCCATAACCTAGGTCAACAAATGGCGATGAGAGGAAATGACTCGCTCTCATGCCCTATTTTGATATTAAGTTTATTTTAGAAAGTATGACTTAATGAATTATTTATATAGATCGTATTCATTTGTTGGATATGAATAACATTTTATTTTTCCATCAAATCTTGTATTCTCTCATTTTAAACTTAATTCAATAAACTAAGCTCCAAGGTAATATAAATGAGATCTTGAACGGTGTGTAGTGGACACACAGGTAGGATCACATTCAGGTAAATGACCCGAATGGTCTATAGTATATAGATAAGGTTGGGAACCTCTTCCTGGTAACACTATGGATGTGACCCACTTCTGTATTTGATACAAACGATGCGATCAAACTCGTTTATATAGTTGACATGCGAGTGAGGGCATCCTGTGCAATGAGATTACACAAGACTGGATCGTGAATTTTTAGACTACTGTAGTAACACCGTTGACAGAATAGGACTAATAATTCGAAGATGACCATTAGTGACTCGACCTTAATCCTGAGCGGGTTACGGACTCTTGTTTGCGGGGATTTGTCCTTTGACTAGTACGGGTGAGAGTGACTAGAGTTGCCGACTCAATAAGCCTACCTTCTCAAGGATAGAACCTCGTAGGTAATTGGGAACTTAACTCCGCAAGAAGGAATTCACTCGTTCTCGAGCTAGGGAATTTAGATGGATTGTTTCCTTAAGGGTTGAATCCAGGTCTTGAACAACGGGGCCCCACCCTCTCACTGGCTCGAGAGGGATGTTGTTTATGGTAGGATCATAAACATGTTGTTCATTAGAGGATCAGTGGTACTTAAGGTGCAAGAGGTAGTCATAGGGGTAACACACTAATTTAACCCAAATGTGACTATGAACGACCTGTAAAGGGTTGATTCACGGGCATTGGTTATATCGATAGACACAACTTGTCCTATAGTGAGGAGAGTACAACTAAGAGTCTATAGTGGAGTGACTTATAGTTAATGAATGTTGATTAACGGGATCAAATAGTTTGATCAGTTAATCTCGAATCATTGGAACTCATGATCTGTAGGTCCAATAGGTCCCTCGGTTGGCTCAATATGGAATTGTTGAGGGTATAAAGTTTTGGAATAAATTTGAAGTGTTCAAATTCATATAAAGGGGTTTTATGTCAATTATATGTGATATATCTATCGATATAATATATAGTTTAATGTGAATTTGATTCATATTAAACTATACTATTGCCTAATTATGGAATTATGGAATAATTAGAGAAATTAATGTTGAGAGATATGAAAATTGAATATGATTCAATTTAATTCCACATTATGCAAATATGATTTGCATATTAAGGTATATGATACCTAATGTTATACAAATCATATTTGTATAATATATGGTTTGTGGAAGCAATGGGCTAAAATGAGTGGAGAAATTCTCTCCACCCTCCCCACTATAAATAAATGCTTTGTAAAGCATTTTATAAGAATCAATCTCACTTTTTGGATTTGCAAGTTCCACATCCTAAAAACTTTCTCAATCTCTCTACAATTTTCCTCTTCCAAAAAGGATTTCCTCTTCCTAGAGAACAACTGAGAAGACGTTGTGGAAGTGTCTACCTCGTTGACAGTTCGTGATTTCGTAGAGATCGTTGAGAACGTGAGATCATTGGAGAGGATCACAAGAAGAAATAGTTTCTTCAAAGGTAGTTTCTCTTTCTACCGATTGCTTAACCTAAATGCATGTTTTGAGTTTAATTCTTGTAACGCAGTAAGAGCATTACGCGCTTCTGCTATGAGATTCAATCCCTTCACTATCAATGGAGATTCACCCCTTCTATCAATATACCTATGGAGAAGCATGTCCAAACATCCCTCAAGCTCGTCGAGAACCAATCTTTAGCCCTATTGACGGACTAAGGACCATACATCACTATCCATGCTCGTTGGGATAACGCTCCTGAGTCATCAAGTCGAATGAAGGGTCACGTCCAACCATCCGTGCTCGTCGAGGTAACGCCCCAGAGCCATCTCGTCAAATGGAGGATCTCGTCCAATCACCCGTGTTCATCAGAGTAACACCCTTGAGCCATCTCGTCAATGGAGGATCTCGTCCAACCACTCGTGCTCGTAGGGGTAACGCTCCTAAGCTATCTCGTCGCATGAAAGATTGTATCCAACCATCCCATCCCTACTTTGCCAACACGAGGTCTAGGACCAACTAGGAAACCTTGAGGGTCGTGGGTCCAAGTTCAACAAGCATGATTTCAAGATCTAAGGTCCTAAAACCCTTGGGCCCGCCCCAAGGTCTAACCATGGCCCTATCTCCTAATCGACCACACTCGTCACACCCTTGTCTTGTACAACCCCATAACATATCAAACGCAAACAAGCATAACAGTCTAGGTAGTTTAACCTCGAGAGAATGGGAAGGAAACAGGGTCCCATGGCAGGTTAAGCAACACAGTTCAGGTCAAATAAACGGTTAGGTAATCAGATCGCTAGATAAGTTATCCATATAACGCTAATGTAGTACTAACCAAAGCCAGGTGTTCACGAAACATGCTCTCTTTTGTAGAGGCAAGCACATATACAACCAGTTTCAACAAACTGCTGGAATCTAGATCCCAATTGCACAATAGAAGTCTAATTGGATCGAAAAATTATTTTTCAATTGGCAAATGAAAACCCATATATTGACAAAAACAATCGATAAACATACAACATAGATAAATTTCTAGTAGAAGCATGTTAGAGACAATTTCTAAACTAAAAGTTATGAGAACATTACCTTTTGGCTTTTGGAATAGCAATACTTTGCACTTCTGTGAAGAACACGTACAATGGCTTTTACTGCGTTCCACAGGACACCACCAAAAGACAAACTTCCTATTCTCTAAGTTCTTGGATTTAAGGTTTGTGGGAGAACCTTTTATCTTTTTGTGTGAAGGGAATACAAAGAGAATTTTTTCAACTAAGAAAACTTCAACAAGCAATGCAAATGGAATTGATCAACCCCTCTTCTCCCAACTCCCTTGGTCTTATCGATAAGGAGATGGAGAAGAAAAGGGAACGTGGCAAGATGGGGAACGTGTCATTTACATGTTTCCCTTTAATTAATTAATAAAATTAATTAATTAATTAACAAAATTAATTAATTAAATAAATAAATTAAATTTATATTTAAACCATATTTAAATACATATCTCACATAACCTGTAGTTTTAATTAATTCAATTAAATCATATTTAATCAAGTTAATTAAACTTACAAATTAATTAATTCTTTAATTAATTAATTCATAATTAAACATCATATATTTAATTTAGGTTATCTATGATTAAATCATATTTAATCACACTCCCTCTAACCTATAGTTTTAATGTACATTTTATGCACATTAAATTTTAACCTATAGTTTTTAATATGAATCTTATTCACGTTAAAACAATATTTGAACTCTTTCAAATATTCAATTTATCTCATAAATTTACTTTGAATCATGATTCAAAGTAAATTTATATTGTAAAGTTTTAATATACATAAAAACTTTATATTATAATGTATCTCCATACATTAAACTAATTCCCAAAGTAAATTCAAACATTTCAAATTCTAATCAAGATATAGCGATCTAAAAACCCTTTACGAGCTAGGAAGTGGACCTAATGGACCTACAGATCAGAAGCTCCAACGATACAAGATTAATAGGTTAATCTCATTAACTGCCTAATCAACATTTGTTAACTGCGGGAACAATCCACTATAGTTCTGCAATTGCACTCTTCTCACTGCAGACATGTTTCTGTGTCCACGGATACAAGACCAATAACAACGAGTTGATCCTACACGAGTGTTCGTAACACCAGCTGGGTCAAATTACCGTTTTACCCCTAGGTTACATCTTTGGCCTTTAGTACCAGTGCTCCTCTAATGAACAACTTGTTCATGGTTCTACCAATAAACAGAAGTCCCTCTCGGGCCAAGGAGAGGGTCGAGCCTTTTGTTCAAGTCTCGGAGGCATTACTTAAGGGAACACTCATCTTCTTACCCTAAAGTCGGGAACAAGTGAATTCCTTCTTGCTAGATTAAATCCCCAGTTGCCTGCGCGGTTTTGTCCCCAATAAGGTAGGCTTATTAAGTTAGCGTCTCAGGTCACTCTCACCCATACTAGTCAAAGGATAATCACTTGCAAACAAGAGTTCGTAACCTGCTTAAGATTGAGATCAAGTTGCCTAGGTCATCCTATTAAAATATAAAGCTATCTAGTCAATAGAGTTACATCTATTAGTTACTATTTCGCGGTCCAGTCTATGTGATCTCATCACATAGGATATCCCCACTCACATGTCATCTATACGGACACGTTGGATCATCGTGTTTGTATTATCTACAAAGTGGGTCATATCCGTAGTGTCACCAGGATAAGGTACCCAACCTCATCCCTATACTATAGACCCTTTAGACTGTTTCTCGAATCGTGATCCTTATATGTCTTCTACATACAGTTCAAGAGACATTTAATAGCCTAGGATGTTCGTTTATTGGATTTAGGGTTAATATAAAGCAATATATAGAAATAATCAAACCAGTAACACTTTATTGAATTAAATAGAACAAAATTACAAAACTACGAGTTTTAAGGCACAAAACCCAACACAAACAACACAATACAGAGATAATCACTATGCAACATCAGCTCCCTCACTTATGAGCTTGCATGCAAATCCAAATAGCTACTTATAGTTTGTCGAGAGTCCACAAAGCAACTACTCCTTTCAAGGGTCGGAGATCATTTCGCCTAACAACCAAAAGAAGAAATGGTAGCCTATTAGTGTTATGCGAGCAAACTTTAACCCCTAAACAAGGCGTAGTGATCCCTAAAACTCAAGTATAGACCTAACCCAAGGCATTGCACTTAGGGTCATCTCTGGCCCAACGCACATTAGCATAAGACCCAACAAGAGATTCCAAGCCAAGACTGTTGGGATTTATGTCCTAAAGCCTCGTAATTAATATTTTATTTAATAATTAATAATTATTTTAATTATTTTGTAGTATAATATTATCCATTATATGAAAAATCTAAGGTTATTAGTGTAATCTTGAACAGTATGTAGTTGACATACGAGAGAATCATGTTCAAGAAATAACGTAAATGGTCATAATATTTGGATAAGGTTGGATGCCTTATCCTAGTAACACTATTGATACGACTTACTTTGTAATAGTTACAAATGATTTGATCCAAATCATTCATGAGGAGATATGTGAGTGGGGGTATCTTATACAATGAGTTTGTATAAGATCGAACCACAAAATATTTAATCTCTCTTTATAAATCTGTTAATTGAGAAAATTAATATTTCATCAGGATGATCATATGCGACTCGATCTTAATCCTAAGTGAGTTATGAACTCCTGTCTGTGAGGGCTTGTCATTTGATTTGCATGGGTAAGAATGACTTTTGTAGCCGATTCAATAAGCCTACCACTTTGGGGACTTGACCAAATAGGGAGCTGGGAACATAATCACACAAGATGGAATTCACTCTTTTCCATATAGGGTAAGTAGATGAGTAGTTCCCTTAAGTGTTGATTTCAAGACTTGAACAATTGGGCCCCACCCTCTCACTGGCTCAAGATGGACTTAGTTTATGAGTAGATCATAAAAAAATTGTTCATTAGAGGATCAATAGTACTTAAGGTACAAGATGTAATTATAGGGGTAAAACGGACTTTTAACCTAGGTGTAGTTACGAACAACTTGTGAAGGACCAACTTGTATGTAGTGATTATATTCATGGACACAACTTGTCTTATAGTGCATAAGAGTTCAACTCTAGGTTTATAGTGGAGTGACCCTAGAGCTAATGAATGAAAATTGATTAATTAAAGAGTTTAATTAATTAATTTTGTATCTTTGGAGCTTATAATCTGTAGGTCCATAAGATCTCGTTGCTAGCTCATACGAACAATAAATGATCAATTTGTTGAAGGAAAATTTGAAATGTTCAAACTGATATTTAATATATGTGATAGATTAAATAATGAAAAATATGTTTATTTGATATATTAGATATCAAAGAAAATATTGATGTATTTAGATACATTAAGGAAAAAGATATTTATAACATTTGAATAAGATTCAAATGAAGAAATAAATAAGATTCAAATGAAGAAATAAATATCGTAAGAGAATTCAAAGAATTGAATAAGATTCAAATATATTAAATAAATATATATTTGATATTTGATATTAGAATATATATTATTTAATTATGGGCCATGGCAAAGATTTTCGTAGGTCATTATAAATAGGACCTTAGGATTGTGCCATAAAGGTATTCCATTCCATAAGACAAGAGAAAGCTCTTGAGAAATTCTCCTTCAATTCCCTATCTTTCAGAGAAGGTTCCCACAAACCACTTTGTTTCGTTGTTCGAGTCATAGCGAGGAAGGCTTTGTGGAGAGTAGATAAAAAAAATCCACCAGAAAGTTTCTCCATATTTCTCCAATGTAAGTTTTTTTGTTAACCTTAATGTTTTTAGTTTAATTCTAAATAAATCAAAGGCGATCCAACACTTCCGCTGCAGAGTGAATCGTTCATTCCTACAAGGACTACCCGAACTCCAGTGTACAAAACTGAAAGGAATGAATTTCCCGTAGCGGAAGCATTGCGAAACGTCGTTGATTCGTTGCGTTTCTATTTTCTTAAAATTGAATGCATCAACATAATTTCTAGATTAAGCATGTTGTTTTGAGAAGGAAAACAAAAAGTAAAATGAATACTAACCTCTTGAAGAACACTTCTTCGTAATCTTCCTCGATCACAACCTCTCTCGATCCAACTGAATCACGATCTCGATCCAAGCAACTGATCCACGAACCGAACAAAAAGACACTTCCAAAAGATCTTCTCGGTTGTTCTCGGGAGGTAGAGGGAGAATTGTGGGATTCCCTTTGGATTTGGGTTTGAGAGAAATTTAGAGAGAATTGAGAGAGTTTTTCCTTTCTCTTTTGGTGTAAAATCCAAAAATGAGAATGTGTGTTTTTGGAATGTCTCACATTCTACCCTTTTATAATGTCATATGTTGGAGTTAAAATCTCCACCATTTACCATTTTACCACAACTATATAATATGCAAATCATATTTGCATATGATATAAAATAAGGTATCTCATACCTTATTATACAAATCACATTTGCATAATTGTGGAATTTTAAATTGAATCATATTCAATTTAATTTATCTCAATTCAATTTTTCCAAATTAGCCCTAATTAATCAATTAGGATATACTATAGTTTATTATGAATCTCATTCACATTAAACTATATATTATGTCAATTATATCACATATAAATGACATAAATACCCTTTTAATGAATTTTAATACTTCAAATCCACTCCAAACTATAAACCCTCATTTTGTCCAATTTGAGCCAACCGAGGGACCTAATGGACCTACAAATGACGAGCTCCAATGATACGAGATTAACCGATCAAACTCTTTGATCCGATTAATCAAGATTCATTAGCTACGGTAACACTCCACTAAAGCCCGTAGCTGCACTCCCATCACTGTAGGAAAAGTTATGTCCATCGATATAACCAATGCTCGTGAGTCGTCCTTTCACAGGTTGTTCGTAGTCACAACTAGATCAAATTATCGTTTTACCCTTGTGTCTACTTCTTGTTCCTTAGGTCCCACTGCTCCTCTAATGAATAACTTTGTTGCATGGTCCAACCATAAACAACATCCCTCTTGGACCAATGAGAGGGTGGGCGCCCGTTGTTCAAGCCCTGAAGACAACACTTAAGGGAACAACCCCTCTGGTTTCTCTAGCTCGAGAAGGAGTGAATTCCTTTTTGTATAGTTAAGTTTCCAACTCCCCACGAGGTCCTGTCCCCAAGAAGATAGGCATATTGGGTGTACTCAGGCCACCCTTATCAGTACTAGTCAAAGGACAGACCCCCAGAGACAGGAGTCCGTAACACGCTCAGGATTAAGAACGAGTCACTAATGATCATCTAAGAAGTTATTAGTCCTATGCTGTTAACGGTGTCACATCAGTAGGTCTAATAATTCACGGTCCGATCTTTTACAATCTCATTGCACAGGATTGTTGGGATATGTGCCCTAAACTTGTGTAATTTTAGTCAAATGAATAAAGAGTTATTTGATTTGATAGAATTATCTTCTCGCTTTATAAATCCAATAAACTAAGCTCAAGGTTATAATGAATCTTGAACATTAGTGTAGTAGACACTATTTAAATTGTATTCTAGAGTATAACCTAAATGGTCTATGGTATAAGAATGAGATTGAAAACCTTATTCTGGTAACACCATGGATGTGACCCACTTTGTAATTAGTACAAATGAGGTAATCCAACTCATTAATGTGGATGACATGCGAGTGGGGGCATTTTGTATGAAGAGTTCATACAAGACCGGACTGCAAATTATTAGTCTAACCAGTATAACACCGTTAACAGGAAACGACTGATAATTTATAGATGGTCATTAGTGACTCGACCTGAATCCTGAGCAAGTTAGGAACTCCTGCTTATAGGGGTCTGTCCTTAGACTAGTATGGGTCAGAGTGACCTGTAGCCGACTCAATAAGCCTACCTTCTCATGGACAGAACCTCGTTAGTAGCTGGGAACTTAACTCTGCAAGACGAAATTCACTCATTCCTAGACTAAGGAATTAGATAGGTTGTTCCCTTAAGAACTGAGTCCAGGTCTTGAACAATGGGCCCCACCCTCTAAACTAGCTTAAGAGGGTTTGAGTTTATGGTAGGACTATAAACTTATTGTTCATTAGGGGATCAGTGGTGCTTAAGGAACAAAGAGGTAATCACAGGGGTAAAACGGTAATTCGACCCAACTATGTTTACAAACAACTTGTGAAGGGTCGACTCATGGGTAATGATTATATCAATAGACAAAATATAATCTACAGTGAGGAGAGTGCAACTACAAGTCTAAAGTGGAGTGACTTGTAGTTAATGAATATTGATTAACCAGATCAAAGAGTTTGATCAGTTAATCTCACATCATTGGAGCTCATGAACTGTAGGTCCATTAGTTCCCTCTGTTGGCTCAACATGGTAACATTGAGGGTACAAAGTTAGGAATGAAATTGAAGTGTTCAATGTCATATATGAGGTGTTATATCAATTATATGTGATATAATTAATATAATATATAGTTTTAATGTTAATAAGATTCACAAATTAACTATATACTAATGAGAGAATGAAGGAGGGATAGGATGGTAATTTCTATCATATTTCCCTATAAATAGTTGCATAAGATGCAACTTTGGGTAAAACGATTACATACAACCCTAGATTTCTCTCTTTTGTGTTGGAAAGAGTTCCAAACACACTTACGAAAGATCACCTCATCTCATCCTAAAAGAAACCTACCTTCCTCCCTCACCTAGAGAACAACGGAGAAGATCTAGTGGTGGATTTTCACACGGTTTGGGCTCGTTGCTGAGATCGTGATTGTTGGAGGAGAAACTCGTGAAGAAAGTGTTCTTCAAAGGTAAATTCTGTTTGTCCGATTCAGAAATGCATGCTTAATCTTTAGTATATAGTTCTTATTATAGATTTATGTAGCAAAATCATGAGCATGTGATTCGCAATCGCTTCCGCTGCGGGATTCGATCCCTTCAATTGGTATCAGAGATCCAATTGTGTTCTTGATTTTGTTCTGGATTTTTCAAGAACAAAGGTAGGATTTACTGATTTCATGAGATGTATGATCGGTTTGCAAAATTAGATGTTTTCATTTTTGGCACATAGATTTACATAATTTTTGTTGAATTGTTCAATGTAAGGGCCTATTGTTTTGGGCATTTTATTATATAAATCGAGTCTGTAAGTCCGTGTCGATCGAAGCAAAGAAGTTCTTTGAGAAAGAACGAGAGTAAAACGAGCAAAAATAGTGGAGATCGCTTGTTGTTCTGTAATGCGGCAGTAACGTTGCTGTTCATCAGCGTTGCAACGCTCCAACCAGCGTCACAACACTAGGACGAGGAGGAGCCAGCGTTGCAACACTAGCATGGGCGTCGCAACGCCGAAGGAGTTTAGGTGTGCGGCTGGAACGTGTTGGATCGGTATGGCAACCCTAGAGGGGGGGTGAATAGGGTTTAATTAAACTTTTTGCTAAATATGCTCAATTTATCTAATTAACAAACTTGTTTAAAAAACAATTTAAAAGAAATAATTAAGAGAAATTAATCTAATATGCAAGATAAATAAAAAGTATAACAAAAATTAATTCTATCCAATACTTAGCAATTAATTAAGGAACAAATTAAAACATGCATAAATAACTACTAGTAATTGCAAAAATAAATTGGAAAGAGTTAGAGAAGAGGACACCGTAATTTTATAGTGGTTCGGTCAAATTCGACCTACTCCACTCCCCAAGCGCCTCTTGGGAATTTGAATAAAAAAAATTTGCACCGACTCTTTCCACGGATTAGAGCCCAACCGCTACACCACTCTTTTTACGGGTTCAAGAGCAAACCCGATCCTTTCCACGGCTTAGGATCAAACCGTTACAAAGTTTGGTAAAGATTTGAATAACACACTAATACACTCTCTTAATAGAGTAGATTCACAAATTTTAACTCTCACAAAATAATCCTCACAAAACAACAAAACTCTCTCAAGAAAAAGATGAAAAGAAAAAATTGAGAACTTGGAGAGAGCAACAATGGAGGCTTTTTTTTTTTTTTTGGAGGATTGTAAAATGCCAAAACTTATTATAAAAAATTGGAGAAGAAGATGGTATAAAAGAGAGGGAATGGGGTAAAAAACAAATTTTAATTTGGACCATTGGATTGTGGTAAAAGAGAAATGGAAGGTGGAGATTAAAAGTAAAAAGAAAAATAATTATTAAAAAGAATTAATAATAATAATAATAATAATAATAATAATAATAATATATATATATATATGAATGTGTCTAAACGGTAAGAAAAAATTTTTTTTTTTTTTTTTTAATCTCTCCAACGGTCGTAAGAAGCATTTATTGCTTTCGACTTTTTTTTTTTTTTTTTTTTAATTTCCAACGTTTATATATATATAATATATATATATATATATATATATTTATTTTAAAAACAAATAAAAATCCACCAAATGTTACTCTCCCATAGGTCCACATATCACACTTTGATTGGTCTACAATGGTGACTTGGCCGCCACGTCATCGCGTAGCGTGAAATTTCCGTTCAAATTTGTTTTGGTCATAACTTCTTCGTTTTAGCTCCGATTTGAGTGATTCAAGAGGCGTTGGAATCGTTATTCCGAGCTCTATGCAATAGACACTTCAAAACAATTAAATTATTAGTAATTAATAACAGGTTTGTTATCATCAAAATATTAATTAATTAATTGATTATAATTAATTAATTTTAGATCAAGGGCTAAAAAGCCAACAATCTCCCCCTTTTTGATGATGACAAACCATTAAAGAAAAATATCTTGAACTTCATAAAAATAAAATAATTCAAGTATTCAAGTAATAATTTCAATATAAAGTCCAATGTGTCACCATAAAGCACATACTTGAACAATCACTCAAATAAATATAATATATCATTCTCCCCCTAAATTAATGCAAAACTAAAACATGATACAAAATTTAGAACCTATTTTTCTTAAACTTCTCCCCTTTGGAATCATCAAAAAAACATAATTATGAAAGATTAAGAACTACGTGCAAGCTCCCTAAGAACATGAAAACATACTTAACATAACTCCCTATCAATATGCCATAAAAAGCTAAAATTATAGATTCAAGAGGCATCACAATGAATAATACCAAGCTCAAGCCTATTTTTGCAAAAATGTTCTTCATTCAAAGGCTTAGTGAAAATATCCGCTAATTGATCATTAGAGCTCACATAATCAAGAGTAATATGACCATTTTGCACATGTTCTCTAATAAAGTGATGTCTAATATCAATATGCTTAGTTCTAGAATGATGAATAGGATTTTTAGTCAAATTAATAGCACTAGTATTATCACAAAATATAGGCACATTATCAAACTTTAATCCAAAATCACAAAGAGTTTGTTTCATCCAAAGAATTTGAGCACAACAACTAGCAACCGCAATATATTCCGCTTCGGTAGTGGATAAGGCAAACGAATTTTGCTTTTACTAAACCAAGATACTAAAGAGCTACCAAGAAATTGACAAGTTCCACTAGTACTTTTACGGTCAAGTAAGCTTCCGCAAAATCCGCATCGGAATATCCTATCAAATTAAGCTCAACATTTCTAGGATACCATAAACCTAAATCAATAGTCCCAAGCAAATATTTAAATATTCTCTTAACTGCATGCAAATGGGATTCCTTAGGACAAGATTGAAATCTAGCACAAATACATACACTAAACATGATATCGGGTCTACTAGCGGTTAAATAAAGTAGAGATCCTATCATACCTCGATAAGTTTTTATGTCTACATATTTACCTTTTCATCCTTGTCAAGCTTAGTGGATGTGCTCATAGGAGTTTTTGCAATTTTACCTTCATTGAACTTGAACCTTTTGAGCAAATCTTTTGTGTATTTCTCTTGACTTATGAAGATACCATCCTTTAGTTGTTTGATTTGAAGTCCAAGGAAGAAACTAAGTTCTCCCATCATACTCATCTCAAACTCACTATGCATACATTTAGAAAATTCTTCACACAAACAAGGATTAGTAGAACCAAAGATAATATCATCTACATAGATTTGTACTAAAAGCATATCATTTTCCTTAGTCTTAATAAAAAGAGTAGTGTCAAGTTTACCCATTTTAAAACCATTCTCAAGAAGAAAATTACTAAGTTTATCATACCAAGCTCTTGGAGCTTGTTTTAAGCCATAAAGAGCCTTTTTCAACTTATAGACATGATTAGGCAAATCAAAACTTTCAAAGCCCGGAGGTTGTTCTACATAAACTTCCTCCATAATATAACCATTTAAAAGGCACTTTTCACATCCATTTGATACAAGATAAAATTTTTATAGGAAGCAAAAGCAAGTAACATTCTAATAGCTTCTAATCTAGCAACGGGTGCAAAAGTCTCTTCATAATCTATACCTTCCTCTTGACAATAACCTTGAGCTACAAGTCTAGCTTTATTTCTAATGATATTTCCATTTTCATCCATTTTATTTCTAAAGACCCATTTAGTCCCAATAATAGAAGCATTAGAAGGCCTAGGGACTAATTCCCAAACTTTGTTCCTTTCAAATTGATTTAATTCTTCTTGCATAGCTAAAATCCAAAATTCATCATTTTCCTCGCATCTTTAAAACTTTTAGGTTCAATTTGAGAAACAAAAGCAAGATTATTAAACAAATTAAGAGAGGAACGAGTTTTCACACCTTGTTCGGGATCACCAAGAATCAAGTCTTTAGGATGGGATGAAGCATACCTCCATTCTTTAGACATAGATGAAGAATCATTTTCCTTCTTTTCATTCAAGCTCACTTCTTGCTTACTTGAGTCAATTTTCTTGTCTTTGTCACTAACAAGTAAATCTCCAAAATTCATTTCTAAATCATCACTACAAATAGACTCATTAGAAACATTATTGCAAGATTCATCAAATACAACATGCATAGATTCCTCAATAATTAAAGTTCTCTTATTGAAAACTCTATAGGCTTTACTAGTAGATGAATAACCTAGAAAAATACCAACATCCGTCTTAGAATCAAATTTTCCAAGTTTTTCTTTGTTGTTCAAAATAAAACATTTGCAACCAAAAACTTTGAAATACCCAATATTTGGGATTTTGTTATGCCAAAGCTCATAAGGAGTTTTATCTAAAGAAGGTCTAATTAAAACTCTATTTAAAACATAACAAGCGGTGTTAACGGCTCCGCCCAAAAGTATTTAGGTAAATCATACTCATGCAACATTGACCTAGCAAATTCTTGCAAAGTACGATTTTTCCTTTCAACCACACCGTTTTGTTGAGGAGTTCTTGGAGCGGAGAAATTATGAGAAAAACCATTTTCATCACAAAAATTTTCAAAAGCAATACTATCAAATTCTCCTCCATGATCACTCCTAATTTTAGAAATAAAAATCCTTTTCATTTTGAACTCTTTTTGCAAAACTAGAAAAACTTTTCAAAGCATCACCTTTATGTTTTAACATCAAAACCCAAGTAAATCTTGAAAAATCATCAACTATCACAAAAGCATAATAATTCCCTCCAAAACTAGCAATTCTAGAAGGGCCAAATAAGTCCATATGTAATAGTTGAAGGGGTCTAGATGTAGAGATCACATTTTTAGATTTGAAAGAGGACTTGGTTTGCTTACCCATTTGACAAGCATCACAAACTTTATCCTTTTCAAATTTAAATTTAGGTAGACCTCTAACTAAAGAATTCTTGGAAATATTTGAAATTAAGTGCATGCTAGCATGTCCTAGTCTTCTATGCCATAACCAAGAATCATCATGCAAAGCCGAAAGACATTTATCACTAATAGGGCAATCATTCAAATCAATAGTATACACATTTTCATCCCTATTACCAACAAACAAGACTTTTCTATCACTAGCATTTTCAATGATACAATTTTTTTATCAAACACAACTCTAAAACCTTTATCACATAATTGACTAATACTAAGTAAATCATGCTTTAGACCATCAACCAAAAGTACATTTTCAATCAAAGTAGAAGAACTATTACCTACACTACCCTTACCAATAATTTTACCTTTCTTGTTGTCACCAAAAGTTACTAAACCTCCATCCTTTTTGGAAAGATTGACAAACTTGGATTGGTCTCCGTCATATGCCTCGAGCAACCACTATCTAAGTACCATTTGTTTTTCTTGGAGACTTTCAAACATACCTACAAACAAAATTATTCAAGATTGATCTTTTGGTACCCATACTTGTTTGGGTCCTAGAAGGTTAGCATTTACAAACTTGGGAACCCATATTTTTGCATTCACATTTAAAGCATTGGATTTAGACAAGTAACAAAAATAAGCTTTATGTCCATACTTGCCACATGAGAAACAAACAACATTATGCAAGGATTTATCTCTTACGACAAATTTATGCACTCTACTTTTCTTGGAGAAATTCCTTCTTGGAGCATTGTGAAACTTTGCTCTTTGAGAAAAATTTCTTCTTGAAGAAGTAGTATGAGCATATTTTAATTTAAAGCAATTTGGTCTAATATGACCTTCAACACCACAATGATGACATATAGGCACAAAACTAGATTTATCATGCTTAGACCCAATCTTAGGCATATTATGATTAGGCACAATGGGAGATGCTTTAACAAAGATAGTTTTAGAGCTTGAAGGAGTAGAACATTCATCAATATAGCCTAAACCTCTTTATCACCATAAGGTTTGCCAACTTCAATTATTTTGTCCAATCTTTGAGCACCTATTGTCAACTTTTTAATGGACTCTTTTGCCTTACCAAGTTCTTGCAAAGCATTTAATTCATTTTCCTTAAGCAATTTAATCAAATTATCTTTTCATAACTATCATGCTCAAGAAATCTAACTTTATCAAGCAAGGCATTTTTCTCATCACAATCAAAAGCATGTTTATCACAAGAGATATTCATTTCATCAATTTTCACTACATTATGCTCATTTTCTTTTAAGCAAGCAATTTCATCAAGTAAAGACTTATTTTCACTAGTTAGAGCATTGTATTTCTTTTTAAGCACAACATATTTAGAACCAAGTTTTTCTATGTCATTTTGCATATTTTCAAAAGCTTCAAATAATTCATCATAAGAAAGGGGCTCTAAAGTTACCTCATCATCTTGTTCATCACCCTTGTCACTATGAGCCATGAAGCAAAAGTTTGCTACTTCTTCATTGTCACTTCCACTTCCACTTTCATCACTATCATCCCAAGTGGCTTTCATTGCTTTCTTCTTGGATTTCTTGGATGATTTGAGAGAGGGCAATCCGTTCTTATGTGACCCGGTTTCTTGCATTCATAGCATATGACCTCATCCTTTTTACTCTTTTCACCCTTTGACTCTTTTTGGTTGGAAATGTGTTTATTGAATTGTTTCTTCCTCTTAATGAACTTTTTATACTTACGTGAAAAATATGCAATATCTTCTTCATCAAGAACACCCTCATCTTCGGACTCAACTTCCAAGGATAAAGTCTTTAAAGCAATACCTTTCTTCTTTTTGGACTCATCCTCCATGTGTTCCTTCATAGTGATCTCATGTGTCATGAGAGAGCCAATAAGTTCCTCCAAAGGAAGTTTGGTGAGATCCTTTGCTTCTTCAATTGCCGCCACCTTAGCTTCCCAAATCTTAGGTAGAGATCTAAGAATTTTTCTAACATTTTCCGAGTTAGTATAAACTTTACCAAGACCTTTCAAAGCATTTGTAATGTTAGTAAATCTAGTAAACATCTCGGTAATAGATTCATTAGCATCCATCTTAAACAATTCATAATTATGAACTAGCATGCTAATTTTTGATTCTTTAACTTGATTAGTTCCTCATGAGTCACTTCAAGAATATTCCATATTTCTTTAGCTTGAAGAGCACATAGAAATCCTATTAAATTCATCCTTATTCAAAGCACAATAAAAACAATTTATAGCTCTAGCATTAAGACCACACTTTTTCAAATCAATTTCATCATATTCATTTTCTAATTTTGGCACATCATTTTCATTAACAATTTTCATGGGAATATAAGGACCATTAACCACATTTAACCATAAACTATAGTCAACGGATTGCAAATAAATTTTCATTCTAGCCTTCCAATAAGAATAATTTGACCCATCAAAATAAGGAGGCCTAGAGGTGGATTGTCCTTCAATAACACCATTTACTACTAGGTTTGCCATAAAGCTCAAACAATAAAGTTTATAAACAAAATTCTAAAAGAGCAACCTCGCTCTGATACCAATTGTTGGATCGGTATGGCAACCCTAGAGGGGGGGTGAATAGGGTTTAATTAAACTTTTGCTAAATATGCTCAATTTATCTAATTAACAAACTTGTTTAAAAACAATTTAAAAGAAATAATTAAGAGAAATTAATCTAATATGCAAGATAAATAAAAGTATAACAAAAATTAATTCTATCCAATACTTAGCAATTAATTAAGGAACAAATTAAAACATGCATAAATAACTACTAGTAATTGCAAAAATAAATTGGAAAGAGTTAGAGAAGAGGACACCGTAATTTTATAGTGGTTCGGTCAAATTCGACCTACTCCACTCCCCAAGCGCCTCTTGGGAATTTGAATAAAAAAAATTTGCACCGACTCTTTCCACGGATTAGAGCCCAACCGCTACACCACTCTTTTTACGGGTTCAAGAGCAAACCCGATCCTTTCCATGACTTAGGATCAAACCGTTACAAAGTTTGTAAAGATTTGAATAACACACTAATACACTCTCTTAATAGAGTAGATTCACAAATTTTAACTCTCACAAAATAATCCTCACAAAACAACAAAACTCTCTCAAGAAAAAGATGAAAAGAAAAAAATTGAGAACTTGGAGAGAGCAACAATGGAGGCTTTTGATTTTTTTTTTTGGAGGATTGTAAAATGCCAAAACTTATTATAAAAAATTGGAGAAGAAGATGGTATAAAAAGAGAGGGGAATGGGGTAAAAAACAAATTTTAATTTGGACCATTGGATTGTGGTAAAAGAGAAATGGAAGGTGGAGATTAAAAGTAAAAAGAAAAATAATTATTAAAAAGAATTAATAATAATAATAATAATAATAATAATAATAATAATATATATATATATGAATGTGTCTAAACGGTAAGAAAAAAATTTTGATTTTTTTTTTTTTTTTTAATCTCTCCAACGGTCAGAAGCATTTATTGCTTCTGACTTTTTTTTTTTTTTTTTTTTTTTTTTTTTTAATTTCCAACGATTTACATATATATAATATATATATATATATATATATATTTATTTTAAAAACAAATAAAAATCCACCAAATGTTACTCTCCCATAGGTCCACATATCACACTTTGATTGGTCTACAATGGTGACTTGGCCGCCACGTCATCGCGTCGGGAAATTTCCGTTCAAATTTGTTTTGGTCATAACTTCTTCGTTTTAGCTCCGATTTGAGTGATTCAAGAGGCGTTGGAATCGTTATTCCGAGCTCTATGCAATAGACACTTCAAAATAATTAAATTATTAGTAATTAATAACAGGTTTGTTATCATCAAAATATTAATTAATTAATTGATTATAATTAATTAATTTTAGATCAAGGGCTAAAAAGCCAACAGAACGAACCAGCGTTACAACGCTATCCTCAGCGTTGCAACGCTGCTGGAATAATGCAGCAACGGGCAAAAAACGAAAACGTTTTGTTTTATTATATTTATTTAATAAAAAATATTTTATATTAATTTTATTTAATATTATTAATATTAATTAATATAATTAGATTATATTAATTAAAATTAAGTTTAGGGTGCCAAAAATGGTCTAAGTTTGCTATTTAATTTATGCAATTGTTGTATAATTATTGCCATGCCTAATGTATGCTTTTATTTAGATATCCCACCTTAGATTAAACATTTCCATGCATCATTTATAATATAAAGTGTTATATTATATAGTTTGCATGTACAATTAATATAAGGTGTTATATTAATTTTTGGACAACATTGACATGCATATTTTTCATGAGATGAATCTGTTATGTATGTTTTATTATTCATGTGATGAATGATCAAGCACAATAACATAGAATTGCATGTCACCTAAGGTTAAATTCATCAGTTTAAAATGTTTAGAACATGAAATTACTAGAACTTAGGTTATCTAGTTCTAATTAGATTAGAATTAGGAACCATGTAATTTATGAACAATGATTAAAAGAGGAACTCTGTCTAAGGAAGGTTCTGTCTAGGCTAGGGTATTTAAGCTGACGAAAACTGAACACACCTACCCGAGAACTGACCTTGGAGTGAATTTTAATCAGAGAGTTTATAAATTATAGTAGCGTTAGCGGGTTTATTAAGGGCTTAATAAACTAGAAATCCTAGGTTTAATATAAAGAGTTATATTAGCAAACTTAGGATAAAATCAATATAAGAGTAATATTAATTATTAGTATAAGAATTATATTGATAAGTTTAGGTAAAACTATTAGTCGAGTTTAACCTAGGCCAATTTTCTATAGAGTTAAAGTATCTAGTGAGAGGAAAAGTGTATATGATACATATAATTCCACTCACATCTCTCAGGAGAAGTTCACACCGTGAGACTCATACTTGGCCTCGTGGCGCAAACGAGAGCGCCCCCCTTCGAATGGTGTTTGTATGAGTCAATAGCAAGGTGAATGGAGAGGGTACTTACAGTGAGTGGGAACAGGTTTAGTGAAAACAAAACATATGGTCTCTTCTATCAGTTCACACCGTAAGATCATTATGGTCAGCCTGCTAGTTTGGCCTGGACCAGAAAATCCCTTCGGAGGGCTTGATCATAGGGGATCGAACACAGTGGACACCTGAAATGGATAAAGATTTCCTTAGTGTGTTTTTCAACCTAGTCCTCCCTTCGGCGAATTTGTTGGATGGGGACTCTGGGGTCTAAAGACAAAGGGTTACACTCACAAGGTACATAAGAAGTGTATGTATCGTGACCAAGCCTATAGGAATAAGAGTTATTCTGGCATTAGGTTTTGGTCAAGAATGTCTTGATCTAGAGGAGGAGTGTTTTTGATTACCATTCGGTGTCATACATTCTAAACGTTTGGAGTATCATTGCGAATTATTAATGACCTAGGAATCATTAGATAATTAGCTAAAATATGATTGGATTAGATAGTTTTTTAGCGAGAAACTTATACAAGTTTTTTTTTTTTGTAAATTTAAGCAAAATGTCTAGCTCTATTATTTCCTTACTGGGTGACCGGAGAGAACATAATGACTTGAAAAAACAAACTTAACACTATCTTGGTAGTGGACGATCTTAAGTTTGTGCTGACTGAGGAGTGTCCTCAGGTGTTTGGCTCGAATGCAACACGAAATGTTTGTGATGCATATGATCGATGGATGAAGGCCAATGATAAGGCTAAGGCCTATATGCTGGCAAGCATGTCTGACATATTAGCCAAGAAGCACGAGGGCATGATGACCGCTAAGGAAATCATGGATTCGTTGCAGGACATGTTTGGACAACAGTCTACACAGGCCGATGCAATGCCCTCAAGTATATATTCAACTTGAGGATGCTAGAGGGTTCATCTGTTCGGGATCATGTCCTAAATATGGTGGTACACTTCAACATCGCGGAGTCGAATGGTGCTTCCATCGATGAATCGAGCAAAGTCAGCTTCTTTCTGAACACTCTTCCAGATACTTCCTTACAGTTTAGAAGTAATGCTGTTATGAACAAGTTTACTTTTAAACTTACCTCCCTTCTGAATGAACTCTAGACCTTTCAGTCTTTGATCAAAATTCAGGGACCGAAAGGTGAGACAAATGTTGCCAGTAGGAGTTATCACAGAGGTTCAACCTCTGGAACTAAATCAGTTGCTTCATCTTCTTCTAACCTGAAAGGGAAGAAGAAGAACATGAAGAAGGTTGATAAAGGGAAACGATCTGATAAAGCTACCGCCCAAAAAGGCAAGAAGGTCAAGGAAGTTGCTGACAAAGGAAAATGTTTCTACTGCAACGAGGATGGACACTGGAAACGAAATTGTCCAAAGTACCTAGCCGAGAAGAAGAAAGAAGGTAAATAAGATATACTTTCTATAGAAGCATGTTTAGTGGATATGATCCGAGATTAACCTATCAAACTCTTTGACCCGGTTAATCAATATTCATTAGCTACGGTAACACTCCACTATAGCCCGTAGCAGCACTCCCGTCGGTCTGCGAGAATATTACGCGGTCCATTGATATAACCAATACCCATGAGTCGACCCTTCACAAAGTTGTTCAGTAAACACTGCTGGGTCAAAATCATTATTTTACCCTCGTGCCTACCTCTTGTTCCTTAAGTCCCCACTGCTCCTCTAATGAACAACATATCGTGATGGTCCAACCATACACAACACTCTTCTCGGGCGAGTGAGAAGGTAGGCGCCCGTTGTCCAAGCCCTGGAGACAACACTTAAGGGAACAACCCCTCTAGTTTCCCTAAAGGCGGGAACGAGTGAATTTCATCTCGCGTAGTTAAGTTCCCAGCTCCCTACTTGGTCCTGTGCCTGAGAAGATAGGCATATTGGGCGAGTAACTTTGACCACCCTCACCCGTACTAGTCAAAGGACAACCCCGCAGATGAGGAGTCCGTGTGACACGCTCAAGATTCGTGTCGAGTCACTAATGGTCATCTCACGAAGTTATTAGTCTCATCACAGCGGTGTTACATTAGTAGGTCTAATAATTCACGGTTCGGTCTTGTACAATCTCATTGCACAGGATGCCCCCACTCGCACGTCAACCACATGAACGAGTCAGATCACATCGTTTGTATCTAATACAAAGCGGGCCGCATCCACAGTGTATCCAGGATTAGGTCTGCAACCCTATCCATATATTGTAGACCGTTTGGGTGGTTAACTTGAACGTGATCCTTCTTGTGTGTCCACTACACACCGTTCAAGTTCTAGTTCTCTCATAAATTCAATGACCCTGGAGCTTAGTTTATTGGAAAAGTTTTTAAATATTGTGAGACACAAAGTAATGAAATAAATAACTCTTATTAATTTCAAATAGTAATTTACAAACACGAGATTAAGACAAAAATCCCAACAGTATTAGTAATACCAGGGTTTACTAGAAAGCTGATTTCAATTTCTTGCCTCATAGAACAATGTATTTCTGTTCATTTTCTTCAAGTAAAGTGTTTATTTCAAAGAAAGTTGTGGAAATATGTTCAGCTTCATTAGAAAATGATTTGTATGTTTTTAGACCAAAGTCAGTCAAAACTGTTTTGAACACTGAATTATTTAAAACAACAAGCACACAAACTAAGAAACGTAAAATTTCTCCTAAAGAAAATGCTCATCTTTGGCATCTTAGATTGAGTCACATTAACCTCAATAGAATTGAGAGATTGGTAAAGAGTGGATTTCTAAATGAGTTAGAAGAAAATACTTTACCTGTATGTGAATCCTACCTACAAGGCAAAATGACTAAAAGACCTTTTAGTGGAAAAGGTTATAGAGCCAAAGAACCACTTGGGCTTATACATCTGACCTTTGTGGTCCGATGAATGTTAAAGCCAGAGGAGGTTATGAATATTTCATCTCTTTTATAGATGATTATTCAAGATTTGAGCATATTTACCAATTGCATCATAAGTCTGAAGCACTTGAAAAGTTCAAAGAGTTCAAGGTTGAAGTTGAGAATCAATTAGGTAAAACAATTAAAACACTTCGATTAGATCGAGGTGGAGAGTACATGGATTTAAAATTCCAGAGCTATATGATAGAACATGGAATTACATCCAAACTCTCAGCACCCGGTATGCCTCAGCAAAATGGTGTATTGAAAAGGAGAAATAGATCCTTGTTGGACATGGTTCGATCAATGATGTGTTATGCTCATCTCCCTAATTCTTTTTGGGGTTATGCAGTAGAGACTGCAGTATACATTTTGAACAATGTGCCATCAAAGAGTGTTTCTGAAACACCTTTTGAACTCTGGAAATGACATAAAGGTAGTTTATGTTATTTCAGAATTTGGGGATGTCCAACACATGTGCTTGTTACAAACCCAAATAAATTGGATTCACGTTCAAAATTGTGCCTATTTGTAGGTTACTGTTGCGTAAAATGATAATGCAATACCGCAAGTGTACGGGTCAAGTTTTAGTATAGTGATTTTAGAGTTCCAAGTATCGTCCTCGGGAATAGGTTTCTAGATTAATTAATTACCAAGATACTAATTCTCAATTTTAGCTAAAGTAACATAACATGGATAGATGGTGAAAACAAAGATTAACGATAGACACACAAATGGAGACACAAATATGATAGAATTGGAGGAAATTGACTTCACAAGTTAATAACTTATTTAACACATGTAATGAACTAATGTGATGAATGTATAAACAAGAAGTAAGATACTCAAGAAAATCTCTCAATTCTTAGTGAGCCTCGCACACACAATAAATTCTATAGTCTCCGTATGAATCTAAAAGCATGCACGACATTAAGCAACTTCTTTATGTGTTTCCCTTAGACTTCTAGGTCATTCTCATGCCAGATGAATCTAAAAGCATGCACGACATTAAGCAACTTCTTTATGTGTTTCCCTTAGACTTCTAGGTCATTCTCATGCCAGACTTCTAAGAGTTTTGACAACTTTGCTCTAATCTAAGCTTTTTCTCTCGAGTGCACTTAAACCAACAAGATTACTTTTAGCCACTCTAAATCACAATAAAACCAAACTAAAAGTGTAGAAAACGTCTTAGAACGATGGTACAATCTGAAAGAAAGAGGAAATAAACTTATGTGTCGATGCCGATCCCTCGTCCCCAATCTCCCGTCACGATCTCGAACCTCTACGAATGCTTTGGCTTCCTAGGCTTTTCTCTTCTTACAGAGTGTATTTCGAAATTAGGGTGCAAGTACAATCAAATTCGACTCCCTTTGCAAGAAGATACAATGTGGTATTTATAGGAATAATCGGCACAACGTTGCAACGCTAGGCTGCGCCCTAGGCGTGTGTCACATATGGAAATTGTCGACAGCGTTGCAATGCTAGGGACAACGTTGCAACGCTGCTACCTTAATGCGCGCCTCTTCTATCGATCTGGCATTGCAACGCTAGTAAGCAGCGTTGCAACACCCTCGCCACGGGTCTACTAGCTTGGGTTGGTTCTTCTCCTTCCAATTGATATTATTTTTAGCTTCAAAAAGCCTCGTTTTGATTCCGAGCGATCCAAAATGTCTCCAATTGTCTTGTTTAAGCTCTTAACCTGAAATTCAATGATTAACACACATAAAAGCCTTGAAATTATCATAAAACTAGCAATGATCAAGCCTAAGGATAACACATTTTGTGAGCTATCAGCTACCCAAAATAAACAAGAGGTGGATTATTCCATGATCCTAAAGAAGATAAGGTAATTGTGTCGACAAATGCAACTTTCTTAGAGGAGGACCACATCAGGGACCACAAACCAAGAAGTAAAATTATGTTGAGTGAGTTAGACG
Source organism: Trichosanthes cucumerina (assembly GCA_036507285.1). Taxonomy (NCBI): domain Eukaryota; kingdom Viridiplantae; phylum Streptophyta; class Magnoliopsida; order Cucurbitales; family Cucurbitaceae; genus Trichosanthes; species Trichosanthes cucumerina. Next base: position 32,722,523 of record CM071840.1, read on the forward strand.
GAACAACAACAAATGTTGCTGATAATGCTAGTACGTCAACAAGAGTTGTTGATACTAGATTGTCTGGTCAAGAGTGTCCATCTCAAGAGTTGAGAGTGCCTCGACGTTATGGGAGGGTTATAACTCAACCTGACCGTTATATGGGTTTATCTGAAACCCATGTTGTCATATCAGATGACGATTGTGAGGATCCATTGACTTATAATCAAGCAATGGTTGACAAAGACAAAGACAAATGGGTCATAGCCATGGACCAAGAAATGGAGTCTATGCACTTCAATTTTGTTTGGGATCTTGTAGATAAACCTGATGGGGTAAAACCTATAGATTGTAAGTGGATCTACAAGAGAAAGCGTGGTGTATATGGAAAGGTGCAAACCTTTAAAGCTAGACTAGTAGCAAAGGGTTATACCCAAGTTGAAGGGGTTGACTATGAGGAAACCTTTTTACCTGTTGCTATGGTAAATTCTATCCATATCCTACTTGCCATTGCTGCATATTATGACTATGAGGTATGACAAATGGATGTCAAGACAACATTCTTGAATGGCAATCTTGACGAGAACATCTACATGGACCAACCCAAAGGGTTCATTGAACCAGGACAAGAGCAAAAGGTTTACAGGCTTAAAAGGTCAATCTATGGACTGAAACAAGCCTCTAGGTCCTGGAATATAAGGTTTGATGAGACAATCAAATCTTTTTGCTTTGACCAGAATGATGATGAACCTTGTGTCTATAAGAAAATCATCAATAGTTATGTCGCATTCCTAGTTCTATATGTGGATGATATCCTACTGATTAGGAATGATGTAGGTTATCTTACTAACATTAAGAATTGGCTAGCTACGCAATTTCAAATGAAAGATTTGGGAGAAGCGCAGTTTGTTCTTGGGATCCAGATTGTCCGGAACCGCAAGGATAAAACCCTAGCATTGTCTCAGACATCGTACATCGACAAAGTGTTGTTGAGGTTTAAGATGCAAGACGCCAAGAAAGGTTTATTGGCTTTTAGATATGGAATTCATTTGTCTAAGGAACAGTGTCCTAAGACACCTCAAGGAGTTGAGGACATGAGACAGATTCCTTATGCATCAGCTGTTGGGAGCCTGATGTATGCCATGTTGTGTACTAGGCCAAACATCTGTTTTGCAGTTGGAATGGTCAGTAGATATCAATCCAATCCATGACCTGAACACTAGACAACGGTTAAAACGATCCTTAAGTATCTTCGGAGAATAAGAAACTCCATGCTTGTGTATGGGGCTAAGGATTTGATCCTTACAGGATACACAGATTCTGACTTTTAAAATGATAAAGATTCTCGGAAATCTACATCAAGGTCAATATTTACTCTTAACGGAGGAGTTGTAGTATGGCGAAGCGTCAAGCAGGGATGCATCGTTGATTCCACCATGGAGGCCGAATATGTAGCAGCTTGTGAAGCAGTTAAAGAGGACGTTTGGTTAAGGAAATTCATGTTAGATTTGGAAGTTGTTCCAAATATGAGTTTGCCTATCACATTGTACTGTGGTAGTAGTGGTGTTGTGGCAAATTTAAGAGAACCCCGAAGTCACAAGAGGGGTAAGCATATTGAGCGAAAATATCATAGGAGACGTGATCGTCACGAAGATAGCCTCCGAGCACAACATTGTTGATCCTTTTACAAAGGCTCTCACGGCTAAAGTATTTGAGAGTCACCTAGAAGGTCTAGGTTTACAAGTCTTCCCCGACTAGGGCAAGTGGGAGTATTGAAGGGATCGAATCCCGCAGTGGAAGTGATTGTGAATCGCGTGTTCATGATTTTGTTACACAGATCTAAAATACAATAACAATATACTAAGATTAAGCATGCTTTACGACTTAGGACAACAAGAATTTACCTTTGAAGAATACTTTCTTCACGAGTTCCTCCTCCAACGATCACGATCTCAGCAACGAACCCGAACCTTGTGAAGATCCACCACTAGATCTTCTCCGTTGTTCTCTAGGTGAGAGAGGAAGGTGGGTTCCTTTTAGGATGAGGCGAGGAGATCTTTTAGAAATGTGTTTAGAACTCTTTCCATCACAAATGAGAAAACTCTAGGGTTATATCAAAAGCCTTATCTCAAAGTTGCATCTTATGCAACTATTTATAGGGAAATAGGATGGAAATTACCATCCTATCCCTCCTTCATTCTCTCATTTGTATATAGTTAATTTGTGAATCTAATTCACATTAAAACTATATATTGTATCAATTATATCACATATAATTGATATAATACCTCATATATGAAATTGAACACTTCAATCTCATTCCTAACTTTTATACCCTCAATATTACCATGTTGAGACAATGGAGGGACCTAATAGACCTACAGTTCATGAGCTCTAATGATGTGAGATTAACTGATCAAACTCTTTGATCTGGTTAATCAATATTCATTAACTACAAGTCACTCCACTATAGACTTGTAGCTGCACTCTCCTCACTGTAGGTTCTATTGTGTCCATTGATATAATCACTACCCATGAGTCGACCCTTCACAGGTTGTTCGTAATCACAATTGGGTCAAATTATCGTTTTACCCCTATGATTACTTCTTTGTTCCTTAAGCACCACTAATCCTCTAATGAACAACAAGTCTATGGTCCTACCATAAGATCAAACCCTCTTAAGCTAGTTTAAAGGGCGGGGCCCCGTTGTTCAAGACCTGGACTCAGTTCTTAAGGGAATAACCTATCTAATTCCTTAGTCTAGGAATGAGTGAATTCCGTCTTGCAGAGGTAAGTCCCCAGCAACCTACGAGGTTCTGTCCTTGAGAAAGTAGGCTTATTGAGTCGCCTACAGGCCACTCTCACCCATACTAGTCTAAGGACAAATCCCTATAAGTAGGAGTTGTTAACTTGCTCAAGATTCAGGTCGAGTCACTAATGACCATCTATAAATTATCAATCTTATCCTGTTAACGGCGTTATACTGGTCAGACTAATAATTTGCAGTCCGGTCTTGTATGAACTCTTCATACAAGATGCCCCCACTCGCATGTCATCCACATGAATGAGTCAGATTACCTCATTTGTACTAACTACAAAGTGAGTCGCATCCATGGTGTTACCAGAATAAGGTTTCCAATCTTATTCTTATACCATAAACCATTTAAGTTATACTCTTGAACACAATCCAAATAGTGTCTACTACATTGATGTTCAAGATATATTATAACCTTGGAGCTTAGTTTCTTGGATTTATAAAGCGAGAATATAATTTTATCAAAACAAATAACTCTTTATTTATTTGACCAAAATTACATAAGTTTTAGGGCACATATCCCAACAATTTCCCACTTAACCTAAAGCTTGTGGAGTACATAATTTAAACATTACAATAATGTAAAATGCAATAAACTAGGGCATTGAAACCCTTTGTATAATATACTCCCACTTGCCCTAGTTGGGGAAGACTTGTCAACCTAGACCTTTTAGGTGACTCTCAAATACTTTAACTGTGAGAGCCTTTGTAAAAGGATCAACAATGTTGTGCTCGGAGGCTATCTTCGTGACGATCACGTCTCCTCGATGCACGATCTCTCGGATGAGATGATATTTCTGCTCAATATGCTTACCCCTCTTGTGAGTTCGGGGTTCCCTTGAATTTGCCACAGCACCACTGTTATCACAGTACAATGTGATAGGAAAACTCATATTTGGAACAACTTCCAAATCTAACATGAATTTCCTTAACGAAACGGCCTCTTTAGCTGCTTCACAAGCTGCTACATATTCGACCTCCATGGTGGAATCAGCGACGCATCCTTGCTTGATGCTTCGCCATATTACAGCTCCTCCATTTAGAGTAAATACTAACCTTGATGTAGATTTTCGAGAATCTTTATCAATTTGAAAGTCAGAATCCGTGTATTCTGTAAGGATCAAATCCTTAGCCCCATACACAAGCATGTACTTCCTTGTTCTCCGAAGATACTTAAGGATTGTTTTAATCGTTGTCTAGTGCAAAGGTCCTGGATTGGATTGAAATCTACTGACCATTCCAACTGCAAAACAAATGTCAGGCCTAGTACACAACATAGCATACATCAGGCTCCCAACAACTGATGCATAAGGCATCCGTCTCATGTCCTCAACTCCTTGAGGTGTCTTAGGACACTGTTCCTTAGACAAATGAACTTCATATCTAAAAGGCAATAAACCTTTCTTGGAGTCTTCCATCTTAAACCTTAACAACACTTTGTCGATGTAAGATGTCTGAGACAATGCTAGGGTTTTATTCTTGCGGTTCCAGATATCTGGATCCCAAGAACAAACTGCGCTTCACCCAAATCTTTCATTTGGAATTGCGTAGCTAGCCAATTCCTAATGTCAGTGAGATAACCTACATCATTTCCAATCATCCACATATAGAACTAGGAATGCGACATAACTATTGATGATCTTCTTGTAGACACAAGGTTCATCATCATTCTGGTTAAAGCCAAGATTTGATTGCCTCATCAAACCTTATATTCCAGAACCTATAGGCTTGTTTCAGTCCATAGATTAACCTTTTAAGCCTGCAAACCTTTTGCTCTTGTCCTGGTTCAATGAACCCTTTGGGTTGGTCCATGTAGATGTTCTCGTCAAGATAGCCATTCAAGAATGTTTTCTTGACATCCATTTGCCATACCTCATAGTCATAATATGCGACAATGACAAGTAGGATACGAATAGACTTTACCATAGCAACAGGCGAAAAGGTTTCCTCATAGTCACCCCCTTCAACTTGGGTATAACCCTTTGCTGCTAGTATAGCTTTAAAGGTTTGCACCTTTCCATCTACACCACGCTTTCTCTTGTAGGTCAACTTACAACCTATAGGTTTTACCCCATCAGGTTTATCTACAAGATCCCAAACAGAATTGAAGTGCATAGACTTCATTTTCTGGTCCATGACTATGACCCATTTGTCTTTGTCTTTGTCAACCATCGCTTGATTATAAGTCAATGGATGCTCACAGTCGTTATCTGGTATGACAACTTGGGTTTCAGATAAACCCATGTAACGGCCAGGTTGTGTTATAACCCTCCCACTACGTCGAGGCATTCTCAACTCTTGAGATGGACACTCATGACTAGACAAGCTAGTATCAACAACTCTTGTTGATGTACTAGCATTGTTAGCAACCTTTGCTATTGTTCCGTCTAACTCACTTAACACAACTTTACTTCTTGGTTTGTGGTCTCTGATGTGGTCCTCCTCTAAGAAAGTGGCATTTGTCGACACAAGTACCTTGTCTTCCTCAGGATCATAAAATAATCCACCTCTTGTCTCTTTTGGGTAGCCTACAAATAGGCACAATTTTGAACGTGAATCCAACTTCTTTGGATTTGTCACAAGCACATGTGCTGGACAACCCCATATCTGAAATGACAGAAACTACCTTTACGTCTTTTCCAGAGTTCGAAAGGTGTTTCAGAAATACTCTTTGATGGCACATTGTTCAAAATATATATCGCAGTCTCTACTGCGTAACCCCAAAAAGAATTATGGAGATGAGCATAACTCATCATCGATCGAACCATGTCCAACAAGGTTCTATTTCTCCTTCTTGATACACTATTCTATCATATAGTTCTGGAATTTCAAATTCATGTACTCTCCACCTCGATCTGATCAAGTGTTTTAATTGTTTTACCTAATTGATTTTCAACTTCAGTCTTGAATTTCTTGAACTTTTCAAGTGCTTTAGACTTATGATGCATTAGGTAAATATGCCTAAATCTGGAATAATCATCTATGAAAGAGATGAAATATTCATAACCTTCTCTGGCTTTAACATTCATCGGACCACAAAGGTCTGAATGTATAAGCTCAAGAGGTTCTTTGGCTCTATAACCTTTTCCACTAAAAGGTCTTTTAGTCATTTTTCCTTCTAGGTAGGATTCACATACAAGTAAAGTATTTTCTTCTAACTCATGTAGAAGTCCATTCTTTAACAATCTCTCAATCCTATTGAGGTCAATGTGACCCAATCTAAGATGCCAAAGATGAATATTTTCTTTAGGAGAAATTTTACGTTTCTTACTTTGTGTGTTTGTTGTTTTAAATAATTCAGTGTTCAAAACAGTTTTGACCAAATTTGGTCTTAAAACATACAAGCCATTTTCTAATGAAGCTGAACATATTTCCACACCTTTCTTTAAAATAAACACTTTATTTAAAGAAAATGAAACAGATATACATTGTTCTATAAGGCAAGAAATTGAAATAAGGTTTCTAGTAAACCCTGGTATCAACAATACATTGTCTAACAAAATATATTTCTTGCCAAACATAAGCTTCATTGTGCCAATTGCTACAGCTGAGACGACATCTCCATTTCCAATCCGGAGCGTTATCTCTCCTTTCTGTAGCTGCTGACAGGAATCAATTCCCTGAAAAGAAGAGCAAACATGATTAGTGGCGCCTGAATCAAGTATCCAAGCAATTTTATCATTATCCACTAAACACGTTTCTATACAAAGTAAATCATATTTACCTTCTTTCTCCTTCTCGGTCAGGTACTTTGGACAATTCCGTTTCCAGTATCCATCCTCGTTGCAATGGAAATATTTTCCTTTGTCAGCAACTTCCTTGACCTTCTTACCCTTTTGGGTGGCAGCTTTATCATCCCGTTTCCCTTTACCAACCTTGTTCATGTTCTTCTTCTTCCCTTTCAGATTAGAAGAAGATGAAGTCACTGATTTTGATCCAGAGGTCGAACTTCTGTGATAACTCCTATTGGCAATATTTGCCTCACCTTTCGATCCTTGAATTTTCATCAAAGATTGAAAGGTCTGGAGTTCATTCAGAAGGGAGGTATGATTAAAAGTAAGCTTGTTCATAACAACATTACTTCTAAACTGTAAGAAACTATGTAGAAGAGTTTCCAGAATGAAGTTGACTTGGCTCGATTCATCGATAGAAGCACCATTCGACTCCGCAATGTTAAAGTGTACCATCATATCCAGGACATGATCCTGAACAGATGAACCCTCTGGCATCCTCGAGTTGAATATATACTTGTTGGGATGTATGTCCTCATCTCGTGTAGTTTGTAATATTCCAAGTTGTAAATGAATAAGAGTTATTTATTTCAACATTGTGTAAAAAATAAGAGTTATTTATTTAAACTTTGTGTCTCGCATTTTTCATAAACTTAATCAAATAAACTAAGCTCCAGGGTCATTGTATTATGAGAGAACTAAGAACTTGAACGGTGTGTAGTGGACACACAGGGAGGATCACGTTCGAGTTAATGACCCGAACGGTCTATAGTATATGGATAGGGTTGGAGGCCTAATCCTAGATACACTGTGGATGCGACCTGCTTTGTATTAGATACAAACGAGGTGATCTGACTCGTACATGTGGTTGACATGCGAGTGGGGGCATCCTGTGCAATGAGATTGTACAAGACTGGACCGTGAATTATTAGACTTACTGATGTAACACCGTTAACAATATAGAGCTAATAATTTTGCAGATGACCATTAGTGACTCGACCTTAATCCTGAGCATGTCACGGACTCCTGTCTGCGGGGGTCTGTCCTTTGACTAGTACGGGTAAGGGTGGCCACTGTTGCTCGCCCAATATGCCTATCTTCTCAGGGGCAGGACCACGTGGGGAGCTGGGAACTTGACTACGCAAGAAGGAATTCACTCGTTCCCGACTAAGGAAAACTAGAGGGGTTGTTCCCTTAAGTGTTGTCTCAAGGGCTTGAACAACGGGGCCCCACTCTCTCATTGGCCTGAGAGGGTTGTTGTTTATGGTTGGACCATGCAACGTAGTTGTTCATTAGAGGAGCAGTGGGACATAAGGAGCAAGAGGTAGACACAGGGGTAAAACGGTAATTTGACCCAGCTGTGACTACGAACAACCTGTGAAGGGTCGACTCATGGGTATTAGTTATATTGATGGACACAACGTGTCCTACAGTGATGAGAGTGCAGCTACGGGTTTTAGTAGAGTGTTATCGTAGCTAATGAATGTTGAATAACCGGGTCAAAGAGTTTGACAGGTTAGTCTCGGATCATTGGAGCTCGTCACGTGTAGGTTCATTAGGTCCCTCGGTTGGCTCAAATTGGACAAATTGAGGGTTTACAGTTTGGTGTGAATTTGAAATGTTCAAATTCATTTTTTGGGTATTTATGTCATTTATATGAGATATAGATGACATAATATATAGTTTTATGTGAATGAGATTCATAATAAACTATAGTATAGCCTAATTGATTAATTAGTGCTATTTGAAAAAATTGAATTGAGAGAAATTAAATTGATTGTGATTCAATTTATAATTCCACATTTATGCAAATGACATTTGTATAATAAGGTATGAGATACCTTATATTATATAATATGCAAATGTGATTTGTATATTATATGGTTGTGGTAAAATTGTGATTTGGTGGAGGTTTTAACTCCATCACACAATAGTATTTAAAGGCTTTGCAAGAAACCTTTGGAATGCCATCTTGCCATTTTTTGGATTTCCATCCAAAGAGAGCAAGAGTTTCTCTCTCAAATCCTCTCTCAATTCTCCAAAATTCTCTCCTCACCCAAAACCAAAGGGAGTCCCACCTACTCTCTCTCAACCTCCCGAGAACAATCGAGAAGACCCTTTGGAGGTGTCTCGTGTTCGGATCGAGGTTCGTGTTCGAGGAGATCGTTGGATCGAGAGAGATCGTGACCGGAGGAGAAAAGCGTTGAAGAAGAGTTCTTCAACAAGTAAGTATCTTATAATTCCTTACTGTTTTCTTCTCTTATTTGCATGTGACCAGAGGAGAAAAACGTCTTCCGCTGCGGGAATTCAAAATCCCTTCAATTGGTATCAGAGCCAATCATTGCTCTTCGTTGTGTATTCTGTGAATTCTTAAAATTAGGTGGGTAGCATTAATTTTCATGAGATGAATGTTAATGGTTTGCAATTTTGGATGTTTTCGGTTTTTGGCATTTTTTCAGATTTACATTAATGTTGATGAGATCAATGTAAAGGCCCGTTGTTTTGAGAATTTTTTAATGTAAATCGAGTCTGTAAGTCCGTGTCGTTTGTGGCAAGAGTTGTCGTGAAGAAAACGGAGCAAAAACGGATGATTTCGGTGAAAAACAACAAAAGTTGTGTTGCTGGAAGTTCATCAGCGTTGCGACGCCATCCATCTTCTTTGGAGGCTGCTGCTGATCTGGCGTTACGGCGCTAAGCGGTGGCGTTACGCGCCACGGCGTTGCTGAGGATTTGGGCGCGACGCTATAAGAACGTTGTAACGTCGTGGCGTAGTGGTGCGTGGAGCGTGAAAATTGAGAGGATCGCACGTGTGCAATGGTTCGAGTCGAAATTTCAGTGCAACTGCCATTTTTAATTTTATTTATTTATTTATTTGTAAAATTTGATTTTATAAATGTATTTTATTTAATTATTTTAATTAATATTAATATAAATATTATATTAATGTTAATTAATTTAATTTTATGTCCCTAGGGTGCCAAAAATCGGTACAATATTGCTATTTAATTATTTTATGCATGAGATGTATGATTTAATTATTTCTATGTGCATAGAGTATGCCATATAGATTTAAAATCCCACCTTAGGTTAAACATTTCATGCATCATATTTATATTATAAGAGTTATAATATATAGTATGCATGATAGGATTATATTATAAGAGTTATAATATAATGTTTGCATGATTTAATTTATTTAATATAAGTGTTATATTTTTAAATTAAAAGCATGCTCATGCATTTAATTCATGTGATAAATGTATGTTATAGTATAGTATTATTCATGTGATGAATGATCAAGCACTATAACATAGAAATGCATCTAACCTAAGTTAATTATTAGTTTTAAATGGTTTAGAACTTGAATAATTAGACTTAGGTTTTCTAGTTCTAATAAGATTAGAATTAGGAAATCAAATATGACCTTTGAATGAAGACTGATAAGTAACTCTGTCTAAGGAAGGTTTTGTTTAAGGCTGGGGTATTTAAGTTGACGGCTTGAAACCCTACACGAAACCGACACGGGAGTGAATTCGATGCGGAGATTCTTAGGTTATATTCTCGTGAGTGTCGTTAATTAAGAGTTAATTAATTTACTCACATAGACCTAAGTTAATAATGTGATTATAGACTTAGGCTAATCCAATATAAGAGTTATATTGGTAGACTTAGGTAAATTTTAGCTAGGTTTATCTAGGTCAATCCCGATTATTTTAAAGTCTTTGAGTGGGAGGAAATAAAGTGCATGAGATACATTTAATTTTCCATCCACAAATCTCCGTTAAGTTCGCACCGTGAGATCCATGCTCGGCCTCGTGGCGCAAATGGGAGCGTCCTCCTACGGGTGACATTTGTATGGGTCGATATCAACGCGAATGGAGAGAGTACTTATAGTGAGTGGGAGCGAGATCTGTGAAAATGGGACCCACGGTCTCTTCTTTCGATTCACACTGTGAGACACCTATGATCCGCCTGCTAGTTTGGCCTGGACCAGACAATCCCTTTGGAGGGTCTGATCATGGGAGTCGGAACACCGTGAATTCCCTAAAGGGATATAGTTTCCTGGCTGGTTTTCCTTCTTGGTTCACCCTTCGGTGGCTATTGTTTGGACGGATGCTTGGAAACTTAAAGATTGAGGGTGACACTCACAGAATTCGTTAAGTCTTAATGAATTCGACCAAACAATGGTAATTGGATGCCTAATGGAATAAGAGTTATTCTGGGATTAGGGTCTGATCGAGAAAGTCTCGTCCTAGAGGAGGAGTGTTCTGTTCATCCTTCGGTGGCGGTCATTCTAAACCTTTAGGGTATCATTGCAAAATTTTGAATGACCTAGGGATCATAGGATAAAAATTTGCTAAAACCTGATTGGTTTTTCAAAAGTTTTTGCGAGACTAATTCAAAGTTTTTCATTTTATTTCAGCAACAAAATGTCAAACGCTTTTAATGCCCCTTTAGCTTCCATTAAGTTAGTCGGCGATAGTATTTCGTGGAAAAATAATATAGACACGATTTTGGTAAATGACGATCAAGAGTTCGCGCTCACTGAGGAGGGTCCTCAGGTGCCCGGTTCAACAGTCCTATTCAACAATCTACAAACCTTTCAGTCCTTGGTGCAAACTAGAGGACAGAAAACTGAGGTAAGTGTTGCCTTAAGACCTTTTCACAGGGGTACGACCTCTGGGATAAAGTTTGTAGACTCTTCAGGCCCTAAGGGGAAGAAGGAGGAGTTGAAAGAAGTTAAGGTTGACTCATGGCACACGCCCTAAAAGGCAAAGAAATCAAAGATGTTGCGAGAAAGTGTTTCTCGCAATGTGAGGGACGAACACCTGAAAAGGATTTGTCCCAAGTTCCTTGATGAAAAGAAGATGACAGGTAAATGTGATTTACTTGTCACAGAAACTTGTTTAGTGGAGAGTAATGACTTAGCTTGGATATTGGATTCAGGCGCCACTAACCATGTTTGCTCTTCTTTTCAAGGATTAAGTTCCTGGCAGCGGCTGCAAGAGGGTGAGATAACACTTAGGATTGGATCCGGAGAAGTTGTCTCAGCTGCAACAATAGACACGGTGAAGTTGTTCTTTGACGGGAAGTACCTATTATTGGATAATATGTACATAATTCCTGGGTTTACGAGACACCTAGTTTCTATTTCCTGCCTATTGAACAAAATATTTTCGTTTCATTCAAGAGTAATAAAGCGTTTATTTCTCGCAATGGAAATTTGATTTGTTGTGCTTCGCTTGAGAGCAATTTGTATGTTTTGAACCCTAATTCGGTCAAAAGTGTTTTGAACACCGAATTTTTTAAAACAGCTGAAACGCAGACTAAGAGATTAAAAGTTTCTCCAAAAGAAAGTGCCCATCTTTGGCATCTTCGGTTAGGCCACATTAATCTCAATAGGATTGAGAGACTAGTGAAGAGTGGACTTCTAAGCGAGTTGGAAGAAAACTCTTTACCGGTATGTGAGTCATGCCTTGAAGGCAAAATGACCAAACGCCCTTTTAGTGAAAAAGGATATAGAGCCAAGGAGCCCTTGAGCTTATACATTCGATCTCTCGTGGTCCGAGATATTTGTTAAAGCACGAGGTGGTTACGAATACTTTGTATCTTTTGTAGATGACTATTCAAGGTATGAGTACATTTACCTAATGCATAGGAAGTCTGAAACACTTGAAAAGTTCAAGGAGTTCAAGACTGAGGTTGAGAACCTGTTAGGTAAAACGATAAAAACACTTCGATCGGATCGAGGTGGAGAGTATATGGACACCGAATTCGGGACTATATGATAGAACATGGAATTACGTCCCAACTCTCAAGACTGGTATGCCATGCAATGAGAATGGTGTATCGGAGAGGAGAAACAGAACCCTGTTGGACATAGTTCGGTCGATGATGAGTTATGCTCGTCTCCCTGATTCCTTTGGAGTTACGTAGTGGAGACTTCGGTTTACATTTTGAACACCGTTCCGTCGAAAAGTGTTTGTGAAACACCTTTCGAACTCTGGCATGGTCGTAAAACCAGTTTACGTCATTTCAGAATTTGGGGATGCCCAACCCATGAGTTGGTGTCAAACCCGAAAAAGTTGTACCCCGTTCAAAGTTGTGCCTCTTTGTAGGTTACCCAAAAGAGACTAGAGGTGGTTACTTTTATGATCCTAAGGATAATAGGGTGCTTGTGTCGACAAACGCCACTTTCCTTGAGGAAGACCACATCAGGGATCACTTACCAAGGAGTAAGATTGTGTTAAATGAAATGGACAGTATATCAGCAAGAGTTGCTGATGGTGCTAGTACGTCAACAAGTGTTGTTGATCCTAGCTCGTCTAGTCAAGTCCGTTCCCAAGAGTTGGGAATGCCTCGACGTAGTGGGAGGGTTGTGAGACAGCCTGAACTTTACATGGGTTAAGCTGAAACCCAAGTCGTCACCCCTGATGATGACTGCGAGGATCCATTGTCCTATGATCAGGCAATGGCTGACGTTGACAAAGACGAATGGATTAAAGCTATGGACCAGGAAATGAAGTCAATGTACTTCAATTCCGTCTGGGAGCTTGTGGACCAACCGGATGGGGTAAAACCTATTGGTTGCAAGTGGATCAACAAGCGTAAACGTGGTGTAGATGGGAAGGTGCAGACCTTCAAAGCTCGACTAGTGGCAAAGGGTTTTACCTAGGTGGAAGGGGTTGACTATGAGGAAACCTTTTCACCTGTTGCCATGGTAAAGTCGATTAGAATCCTTCTGGCCATTGCCGCATATTATGACTATGAGGTATGGCAGATGGATGTCAAAGACCGCTTTACGAATGGCAACCTTGACGAGATCATCTACATGGACCAACCCAGAGGGTTCATTTTCCAAGGCCAAGATCAAAGAGTTTGCTAGGCATAAAAGGTCTATTTATGGGTGAAACAAGCCTCGAGGTCTTGGAATATATAAGGTTTGATGAGGCGATCAAATCTTATGGCTTTGATCAAAATATTGACGAACCTTGTGTTTACAAGAAAATCAATTATGAATCTTGTGTGTTTCTTATATTGTATGTGGATGATATCCTTCTCATTGGGAATGAGGTAGGATTTCTTCTTCGACATTAAGGAATGGTCAAGCCGCAATTCCAAATGAAAGATTTGGGAGAGCCACAGTGATGTTTTAGGTTTCAGATTGTCGAGAAGGAAGAAGCGTAACGCTAGCCATGTCTCAAGCGTCTTATATTGACAAGATGTTGTCTAGATATAAGATGAGAAACTCAAGAAGGGCTTGCTTCCTTTCGGGCATGGGGTTCACTGTCTAAGGATCAATGTCCTAAGACGCCTCAAGAGGTTGAGGATATGAGAGACGAATCCCATGCTTCTTGGTGTAGGGAGCTGATGTATGCCATGCCGTGTACTAGGCCCGACATCCGTTATGCGGTTGGGATTGTCGAGAGGTATCAATCCAATCTCGGATTAGATCATCGGGACGGTAGTAAAGGCAATCCTCAAGTATCTTAGGAGAACGAGGAACTGACCTTGTGTATGGGAGTGGGGATTTGATCCTTATGGGATACAAAGATTTCGACTTCGAGACCGATAAGGATTCTAGGAAATCCACTTTGGTCACCTTCATTTCGAATGGAGGAGTTGTAGTGTGGCGAAGCATCAGCGAGGATGCATCGATTCCACGATGGAAGTCGAGTATGTTGCGGCTTGTGAAGGGCGCAAAGGAAGTCGCATTTGGCTCGGGAAGTTCATGACGGATTTGGAAATTGTTCCAAATATGAACTTGCCAATCACACTATTTTGTGACAACAGTGGTGCAGTAGCCAACTCGAGAGAACCTCGGAGTCATAAAAGGGGCAAGCATATAGAGCGTAAGTATCACACTGACGGGAGATTGTGCACCGCAGAGACGTGGCGATCACGCAGATAGCCTGAGCACAACTTTGCTGATCCATTTACAAAGGCCCTCAGGGCTAAGGTGTTTGAGGGTCACCTAGAGAGTCTAGGTCTTCGAGTGCTTCCTGACTAGGACAAGTGGGAGTATTGTAAAAGGGTATTCAATGTCCTAGTTTATTGTATTACTTTATTGTATTACTTTACTGTACATTTGAGAAATGTATCATGTACTCCACTAGCTTAGTCCAAGTGGGAGTTTGTTGGGATGTATGTCCTCATCTCGTGTAGTTTGTAATATTCCAAGTTGTAAATGAATAAGAGATATTTATTTCAACATTGTGTAATAAATAAGAGTTATTTATTTAAACTTTGTGTCTTGCATTTTTCATAAACTTAATCCAATCAACTAAGCTCCAGGGTCATTGTATTATGAGAGAACTAAGAACTTGAACGGTGTGTAGTGGACACACAGGGAGGATCACGTTCGAGTTAATGACCCGAACGGTCTCGAAGATATGGATAGGGTTAGAGACCTAATCCTCGGATACATGCGTGTGGATGCGGCCCGCTTTGTATTAGATACAAACGAGGTGATCTGACTCGTTCATGTGGTTGACATGCGAATGGGGGTATCCTGTGCAATGAGATTGTACAAGTTTGGACCGTGAATTATTAGACTTACTGATGTAACACCGTTAACAGTATAGAGCTAATAATTTTGTAGATGACCATTAGTGACTCGACCTTAATCTTGAGCGTGTCACGGACTCATCTGCGAAGTGTCCGTCCTTTGACTAATACGGTGAGGGTGGCCTCTGTTGCTCGCCCAATATGCCTATCTTCTCAGGAGCAGGACCACGTGGGGAGCTGGGAACTTGACTATGCAAGAAGGAATTCACTCGTTCCTGACTTACGAAAACTAGAGGGGTTGTTCCCTTAAGTGCTGTCTCCAGGGCTTGAACAACGGGACCCACTCTCTCATTGGCCTGAGAGGGTTGTTGTTTATGGTTGGACCATGCAACGTAGTTGTTCATTAGAGGAGCAGTGGGACTTAAGGAGCAAGAGGTAGACACAGGGGTAAAACGGTAATTTGACCCAGCTGTGACTACGAACAACCTGTGAAGGGTCGACTCATGGGTATTGGTTATATCGATGGACACAACTTGTCCTACAATGATGAAAGTGCAACTACGGGTTTTAGTGGAGTGTTACTGTAGCTAATGAATGTTGAATAATCGGGTCAAAGAGTTTGACATGTTAGTCTCGGATCATTGGAGCTCGTCACGTGTAGGTCCATTAGGTCCCTCGGTTGGCTCAAATTGGACAAATTGAGGGTTTACAGTTTGGTGTGAATTTGAAGTGTTCAAATTCATTTTTTGGGTATTTATGTCATTTATATGAGATATTGATGACATAATATATAGTTTGATGTGAATGAGATTCATAATAAACTATAGTATAGCCTAATTGATTAATTAGTGCTATTTGGAGAAATTAAATTGAGAGAAATTAAATTGAATGTGATTCAATTTATAATTCCACATTTATGCAAATGAGATTTGTATAATAAGGTATGAGATACCTTATATTATATAATATGCAAATGTGATTTGTATATTATATGGTTGTGGTAAAATTGTGATTTTGTGGAGGTTTTAACTCCATCACACAATAGTATTTAAAGGCTTTGCAAGAAGCCTTTGGAATGTCATCTTGCCATTTTTTGGATTTCCATCCAAAGAGAGTAAGAGATTCTCTCTCAAATCCTCTCTCAATTCTCCAAAATTCTCTCCTCACCCAAAACAAAAGGGAGTCCCACCTACTCTCCCTCAACCTCTCGAGAACAACCGAGAAGACCCTTTGGAGGTGTCTCCGTGTTCGGATCGAGGTTCGTGTTCGAAGAGATCGTTGGATCGAGAGAGATCGTGACCGGAGGAGAAAAGCGTTGAAGAAGAGTTTTTCAACAAGTAAGTATCTTATAATTCCTTACTGTTTTCTTCTCTTATTTGCATGTTTAGCCTAGGATCTATGAAATAGATTCAATTTTAAGACACGTTTTACACAACGGATCAACGACGTTTCACAACGTCTTCCGCTGCGGGAATTCAAAATCCCTTCAATACTTTAGGGCATTGTGTCGGGCGTGTGTAGACTGTTGTCCAAACATAACCTGTACTGAATCCATGATTTCCTTAGTGGTCATCAAGCCCTCGTCCTTCTTGGCTAATATGTCAGACATACTTGGCAGCATATAGACCTTAGCCTTATCATTGGCCTTGATCCATCAATCATATGCATCACGAACATTTCGTTTAGCATTCGAGCTTGGCACCTGAGGACACTCCTCAGTTAGCACAAACTTAGGATCATCCACTACCAAAATAGTGTTAAGTTTGTTTTCCAAGTCATCATGTTCTCTCCAGTTAATTTTTCTGCACCCAGTAAGGAAATAATAGAGCTAGACATTTTGCTGAAATTTACAAAAAAAACTTGTATAAGTTTCTCGCTATAACTATCTAATCCAATCATATTTTAGCTAATTATCTAATGATTCCTAAGTCATTAATAATTTACAATGATACTCCAAAGGTTTAGAATGTATGACACCAAAAGGTAATAAAAAACACTCCTCCTCTGGATCAAGACATTCTTGACCAAAACCTAATGCCAGAATAACTCTTATTCCTATAGGCTTTTAGTTACCATTATTTGGTCAGGAAACATACACTTCTTATGTACCTTGTGAGTGTAACCCTCCGTCTTTAGACCTCAAAGTCCCCACCCAACAAAATCCACCGAAGGGAGTACTAGGTTGAAAATAAGACTAAGGAAATCTTTATCCCTTTCGGGTGTCCACTGTGTTCGATCCCCTATGATCAAGCCCTCTGAAGGGATTGTCTGGTCCAGGCCAAACTAGCAAGCTGACCATAGTGATCTTACGGTGTGAACCGACAGAAGAGACCATAGGTTTTATTTTCACTAAACTTGCTCCCACTCACTATAAGTACCCTCTCCATTCACCTTGATATTGACTCATACAAACACCATCCGAAGGGGAACGCTCCCGTTTGCGCCACAAGGCCAAGAATAAGTCTCACGGTGTGAACTTCCCGGAGAAACGTAGGTGGAAATATAATTATCATATTTACTTTTCCTCCCACTGGATACTTTAACTATATAGGAAAATGACCTAGGTTAAACCCGACTAATGGTTTTGCCTAAACTTATCAATATAACTCTTATATTGATAATCAATATAACTCTTATATTGATTTTATCCTAAGTTTGCTAATATAACTCTTTATATTAAACCTAGGATTTCTAGTTTATTAATCCTTTAATAAATCCGCTGACGCTACTATAATTTATAAATCCTCTAATTAAAATTCACTCCCAGGTCAGTTCCCAGGTAGGGGTGTTCCGTTTCCGTCAGCTTAAATACCCTAGCCTAGACTGAACCTACCTTAGACAGAGTTCCTCTTTTAATCATTGTTTATAAATTACATGGTTCCTAATTCTAATCTAATTGGAACTAGATAATCTAAGGTCTATTAATTTCATATTCTAAACATTTTAAAACTAATGAATTTAACCTTAGGTGACATGCAATTCTATGTTATTGTGCTTGATCATTCATCACATGAATAATAAAACATACATAACACATTCATCTCATGAAAAATATGCATGTCAATGCTGTCAAAAAATTAATATAACACTTTATATTAATTATACATGCAAACTATATAATATAAAACTTTATATTATAAATGATGCATGTAAATGCTTAACCTAAGGTGGGATATCTAAAATAATAGCATACATTATGCATGCCAATAATTAAACAATAATTGCATAAATTAAATAGCAAAATTAGACCATTTTTGGCGCCCTAAAATTAATTTTAATTAATATAATTAAAGTATATCAATTAAAATTAATAATATTAAATAAAATTAAATAATAAAATATTTTTATATTTAATATAATAAAAAACGATTTTCCGTTTTACGCCCATTCTTTGCGTTACTCAAAGATCGTTGCAACGTATTTCGGTTCGTTCAAAGTGCGGCGCTCGCTACTGCCGGCGTTGCGACGCCTATATTTGGCGTTACCAGTAACGCCATCAACTCCACGCACTGTCATTGCGACGCTAATTGGAGCGTTGCAACACTACACCCCCTGCAGCTTGAAAACTGCCTCAACGGCGTTGCAACGCTGATGAACAGCGTTGCAACGCTGCACCCAGAACAACAAGAAATCTCCACTATTTTTGCTCGTTTTCGCTCCGTTCTTCTCAGCAACCACTTTGCCTCAATCGACACGGACTTACGGACTCGAGTTACATAATAAAATGCCCAAAATAATAGGCCCTTTACATTGAACAATTCAACATAAAATATGTAAATCTATGGTGCCAAAAACGAAAACATCTAATTTACAAACTGATCATACATCTCATGAAATCATTAAATCCCACTTTTGTTCTTGATAAATCCAGAAGAAAATCAAGAACACAACCTGGTTCTGATAACAATTGAAGGGATAAAACCCCACAGTGGAAGTGATTGTGAATCGCGTGTTCATGATTTTGTTACACAATCTAAAATACAAGAACAATATACTAAGATTAAGCATGTTTTACGACTTAGGACAACAAGAATTTACCTTTGAAGAATACTTTCTTCACGAGTTCCTCCTCCAACGATCATGATCACAGCAACAAACCCGAACCTTGTGAAAATCCACCACTAGATCTTCTCCGTTGTTCTCTAATGGAGGGAGGAAGGTGGCTTTCTTTTAGGATGAGGTGAGGAGATCTTTTAGAAATGTGTTTGGAACTCTTTCCAACACAAACGAGAGAACTCTAGGGTTATGTCAAAAGCCTTATCTCAAAGTTACATCTTATGCAACTATTTATAGGAAAATAGGATGGAAATTACCATCCTATCCCTCCTTCATTCCCTCATTAGTATATAGTTAATTTGTGATTCTAATTCACATTAAAACTATATATTATATCATTTATATCAAATATAATTGATATAACACCTCGTATATGAAATTGAACACTTCAATCTCATTCCTAACTTTATACCCTCAATATTACCATGTTGATCCAACGGAGGGGCCTAATGGACCTACAGTTCATGAGCTCCAATTATGTGAGATTAACTGATCAAACTCTTTGATTTGGTTAATCAATATTCATTAACTACAAGTCACTCCACTATAGACTTGTAGCTGCACTCTCCTCACTGTAGATTATATTGTATCCATTAATATAATCACTACCCATGAGTCGACCCTTCATAGGTTGTTCGTAATCATAGTTGGGTTAAATTACCAATTTACCCATGTGATTACTTTTTTGTTCCTTAAGCACCACTGATCCTCTAATGAACAACAAGTCTATGGTCCTACCATAAACTCAAACCCTCTTAAGCTAGTTTAGAGGGTGGGGCCCCGTTGTTCAAGACCTGGACTCAATTCTTAAGGGAACAACCTATCTCATTCCTTAGTCTAGGAATGAGTGAATTCCGTCTTGCAGAGTTATGTCCCCAGCTACCTACGAAGTTCTGTCCCTGAGAAGGTAGGCTTATTGAGTCGGCTGCAAGCCACTCTCACCCATACTAGTCTAAGGACAAACCCCTATAAGCAGGATTTCTTAACTTTCTCAGATTCAGGTCGAGTCATTAATAACAATTTATAAATTATCAGTCTTATCGTGTTAACGACGTTATACTTGTCAGACTAATAATTTGCAGTCCGATCTTGTATGAACTCTTCATACATGATGACCCCACACGCATGTCATCCACATGAATGAGTCAGATTACCTCATTTGTACTAACTTCAAAGTGGGTCGCATCCATGGAGTTACTAAGCTCCAAGGTTATAATGAATCTTGACCATCAGTGTAGTAGACACTATTTGGATTGTGTTCAAAAGTATAACATAAATGGTCTATGGTATAAGAATGAGGTTGGAAACCTGGTAACACCGTGGATGCGATCCACTTTGTAATTAGTACAAATTGAAGGGATTTTGAATTCCCGCAGCGGAAGACGTTGTGAAACGTCGTTCATCCGTTGTGTAAAACGTGTCTTAAAATTGAATCTATCTCATAGATCTTAGGCTAAACATGCAAATAGGAGAAGAAAACGGTAAGGAAAAATACTACTTACTTGTTGAAGAACACTTCTTCAATCCTCTTCTCCTTTGGTCACGATCTCTCTCCATCCAACGTTCTCCTCGAACACGAACCACGATCCGAACAGGGAGACACCTCCAAAGGGTCTTCTTGATTGTTCTAGGGAGGTTGAGGGAGAGTGAGTGAGACTCCCTTTGGTTTTGGGTGAGGAGAGACTTTTGGAGAATTGAGAGAGTTCTTAGAGAGAAAACACTTGCTCTCTTTGGATGAAAATCCAAAAAATGGCAAGAAGAGTATATGAGATGCCTTTGAATGCATCCTTTTATAATGGTGTGTGGTGGAGTTAAAACCTCCACCAATTCACCATTTTACCACAACTATATGATATACAAATCATATTTGCATATCACATAATATAAGGTATCTCATACCTTATTATACAAATCTCATTTGCATAAATGTGGAATTTTAAATTGAATCACATTCAATTTAATTTCTCTCAATTCAATTTCTCCAATTAGCACTAATTAATCAATTAAGCTATACTATAGTTTATTATATATCTCATTCACATCAAACTATATATTATGTCATCAATATCTCATATAAATGACATAAATACCCAAATAATGAATTTGAACACTTCAAATTCACACCAAACTATAAACCCTCAATTTGTCCAATTTGAGCC
This sequence comes from Trichosanthes cucumerina, assembly GCA_036507285.1. Classification (NCBI taxonomy): domain Eukaryota; kingdom Viridiplantae; phylum Streptophyta; class Magnoliopsida; order Cucurbitales; family Cucurbitaceae; genus Trichosanthes; species Trichosanthes cucumerina. The sequence continues at coordinate 32,743,771 of CM071840.1, forward strand.
AACCGAGGGACCTAATGGACCTACACGTGACGAGCTCCATTGATCCGAGACTAACTTGTCAAACTCTTTGACCCGGTTATTCAACATTCATTAGCTACGATAACACTCCACTAAAGCTCGTAGCTGCACTCTCATCACTGTAGGACAAGTTGTGTCCATCGATATAACCAATACCCATGAGTCGACCCTTCACAGGTTGTTCGTAGACACTGCTGGATCAAATTACCGTTTTACCCCTATGTCTACCTCTTGCTCCTTAAGTCCCACTGCTCCTCTAATGAACAACTACGTTGCATGGTCCAACTGTAAACAACAACCCTCTCAGGCCAATGAGAGAGTGGGGCTCCGTTGTTCAAGCCTTGGAGACAGCACTTAAGGGAACAACCCCTTTAGTTTCCCTAAGTCGGGAACGAGTGAATTCCTTCTTGTGTAGTCAAGTTCCCAACTCCCCACGTGGCCCTGCCCTGAGAAGATAGGCATATTAAGCGAGCAACAATGGCCACCCTCACCCGTACTAGTCAAAGGCTAGATCCCCGCAGATAATAGTTCGTATCACGCTCAGGATTAAGGTTGAGTCACTAATGGTCATCTACGAATTTATTAGCTCTATACTGTTAACGGTGTTCATCAGTAAGTCTAATAATTCATGGTCCGGTCTTGTACAATCTCATTGCACAGGATGCCCCCACTTGCATGTCAACCACATGAACGAGTCAGATCACCTCGTTTGTATCTAATACAAAGCGGGCCGCATCCACAGTGTATCAAGGATGAGGTATCCAACCCTATCCATATACTGTAGACCGTTCGGGTCATTAACTCGAACGCGATCCTCCCTGTGTGTCCACTACACACCGTTCAAGTTCTTACTTCTCTCATAATGCAATGACCCTGGAGCTTAGTTTATTGGATTAAGTTTATGAAAAATGCAAGACACAAAGTTTAAATAAATAACTCTTATTTATTACACAATGTTGAAATAAATAACTCTTATTCATTTACAACTTGGAATATTACAAACTACACGAGATGAGGACATACATCCCAACAAACTCCCACTTGGACTAAGCTAGTGGAGTACATGATACATTTCTCAAATGTACAGTAAAGTAATACAATAAAGTAATACAATAAACTAGGGCATTGAATACCCATTTACAATACTCCCACTTGCCCTAGTCAGGAAGCACTCGAAGACCTAGACTCTCTAGGTGACCCTCAAACACCTTAGCCCTGAGGGCCTTTGTAAATGGATCAACAACGTTGTGCTCCGAAGCTATCTGCGTGACTGTCACGTCTCTGCGGTGCACAATCTCCCGTATCAGGTGATACTTACGCTCTATATGCTTGCCTCTTTTATGACTTCGAGGTTCTCTGGAGTTGGCTACTGCACCACTGTTGTCACAAAATAGTGTGATTGACAAGTTCATATTTGGAACAACTTCCAAATCTGTCATGAACTTCCTGAGCCAAACAACTTCCTTTGCAGCTTCACAAGCCGCAACATACTCGGCTTCCATCGTGGAATCAGCGATGCATCCCTGCTTGATGCTTCGCCACACTACAGCTCCTCCATTCAGAATGAAGGCTGACCCCGAAGTGGATTTCCTAGAATCCTTATCGGTCTGAAAGTCAGAATCTGTGTATCCCGTAAGGATCAAATCCCCACTCCCATACACAAGACTGTAGTTCCTCGTTCTCCTAAGATACTTGAGGATTGCCTTTACGGCTGTCCAGTGATCTAATCCTGGATTGGATTGATACCTACTGACAATCCCAACTGCATAACAGATGTCGGGCCTAGTACACAACATGGCATACATCAGGCTCCCTACAGCTGAAGCATAGGGGATTCGTCTCATATCCTCAACCTCTTGAGGCGTCTTAGGACATTGATCCTTAGACAGGTGAACCCCATGCCTGAAAGGCAGCAAACCCTTCTTGGAGTTCTACATCTTATATCTAGACAACATCTTGTCAATATAAGACGCTTGAGACATGGCTAGCGTTCTGTTCTTCCGGTTCCGGACTATCTGGATACCTAGAACATACTGTGCCTCTCCCAAATCTTTTATTTGGAATTGCGAAGCCAACCATTCCTTAATGTCAGTAAGAAATCCTACCTCATTCCCAATGAGAAGGATATCATCCACATACAATATAAGAAACGCGGCAATACTGTTAACGATTTTCTTGTAAACACAAGGCTCGTCAACATTTTGATCAAAGCCATAAGATTTGATCGCCTCATCAAACCTTATATTCCAAGACCTCGAGGCTTGTTTGGTCCATAAATAGACCTTGCTGAAAGCCAAGCAAACCTTTTGCTCTTGGCCTTGGGCAATGAACCCCTTGGACTGGTCCATGTAGATGGTCTCGTCAAGGTTGCCCTTCAGAAAGACAGTCTTGACATCCATTTGCCTTACCTCATAGTCATAATATGCGGCAATGGCCAGAAGGATTCTAATCGACTTTACCATGGCAACAGGTGAAAAGGTTTCCTCATAGTCAACCCCTTCCACCTAGGTAAAACCCTTTGCCACTAGTCGAGCTTTGAAGGTCTGCACCTTCCCATCTACGCCACGTTTACGCTTGTAGATCCACTTGCAACCAATAGGTTTTTGAAGGGAATCGAAGTCCCCGAAGCGGAAGCAATTGCGAATCGCGCGCTCTTGATTTAGTTACAACGATTAATTCAAGAACATAGATAATAAGATTAAGCATATATAGAAGAAATGGACAACAAGAAATTACCTTTGAAGAACCTTTCTTCAAGTGCTCCTCCTCTCTTCACGATCAAGATCAACGCAACACGAACTCGTACTAACACCGACACCTCCACCGGATCTTCTCCGTTGTTCTCTAGGTGAGGGAGGAAGGTGGGTTCCCTTTAGGAATAATGAGGTGTTTTGTGAGAGAGATCTTTGTTGTCTTGGAACCTTTCCAACAACAACAAAAGGCTAGGATACACTTCTAATGTCTTAACCTAGTTGCATCTCATGCAACCATATATATAGGGGAATGGGATGGCAATGACCATCCTACCCTTCCTTTAATCTCTCTTTAGTATATAGTTTATATATGAATCTAATTCACATTAAAACTATATATTATATAAATTATATCATATATAATTGATATAATTCCTCATGTATGAAATTGAACACTTCAATTTCACTCCTAACTTTATACCCTCAATATTACCATGTTGAGTCAACGGAGGAATCTAATGGACCTATAGAACATGAGCTCCAATGATGTGAGATTAACTGATCAAACTCTTTGATCCAGTTAATCAATATTCATTAACTACAAGTCACTCCACTATAGACTTTAACTGCACTCTCCTCACTGTAGATATTATTGTGTCCACTGATATAACCATTACCCATGAGTCGACCCTTCACAAGTTGTTCGTAATCACAGCTGGGTCAAATTACCGTTTTACCCCTGTGATTACCTGTTTGCTCCTTAAGCACCACTGATCCTTTAATGAACAAGAAGTCTAAGGTCCTACCTTAGACTCATACCCTCATAGAGGGTGGGGCCCCGTTGTTCAAGACACGAGTCGTTCTTAAGGAACAACCTATCTAATTCCTCGAGAGAGGAATGAGTGAATTCCATCTTGCATGTTAAGTTCCCGGCTACCTACGAGGTTACGTCACCCGAGAAGGTAGGCTTATTGAGTCGACTCACAGGCCACTCTCACCCATAATAGTCTAAGGACAAACCCTATAAGGGGAGTTCTTAACTTGCTCGGGATTAAGGTCGAGTCACTAATGACCATCTATAAATTACTAGTCTTATCTCATAACGATGTTATCTTGGTTAGACTAATAATTTCATGATCCGATCTTGTATGAACTCTTCATACAGGATGCCCCCACTCGCATGTCAACTACATGAATGAGTTGGATTACCTCATTTGTACTAATTACAAAGTGGGTCGCATCCATGGTGTTACGAGAATGAGGTTTCCAACCTTATTCTTATACCATAGACTATTTAGGTTATAATCTTGAACACAACCCAAATAGTGTCCACTACACTGATTTCAAGATAAACGTTATAACCTTGGAGTTTAGTTTATTGGATTTATAAAAGCAAGACTGTAATCTTATCAAAACAAATAACACTTTATTTAATTGATCAAGATTACACAAGTTTAGGGCATAAATCCCAACAATCTCCCACTTGACATAAACCCCGACACTTTTACGACGTGCAAGTATACACGGTCGAGAGCATCAAGTGATAAGTTAAAAATATCGATCCCACGAGGACTAGTTAGACCTAAATTAGTGAGTGTTCTAGCAAATTTTCCTTATTTTAGTGCAATGCATGAGTGTGCAAATTATTGTTGTAAATAAATAAATTGATAAGTAAGAAAGATAAGATAAGACAGTAAGAAAATAAATGAATTTAAATGTGGGGAGAGGAGAATGCAAACAAGAAGGCGGATACAAGAGATGAGATTTGTAATGAAAAATAGGCTCAAGGTTAGGTTAGAGTTCTAATGTTCGATTTGAATAAATTTTGAGTGATGCCTTGAATTTACCTACACATGCATTCAAATGATTCTTTCCAAAATCACTAAGTTTTAAAACCTACAATTTCCCAATTGTGATCTAAATTATGCCCATGATTTTAGGTTCTAGGTGGGTTAATTATCCCTAATCAACTCAATAATCCTAGAATGAAATTTTAGTTTTCTAATTCATTAGCTTTCCCAAGTTTATGAATTATAGAGAACTTAAAAAGGCCAATTTTAATTCTCATGCACCGTTAAATTTAATAAAATTTCATAAATTCAATTAATGGCATCAACCATAAATTTAATCCAAAATTACATTAAAACAACCTAACCCTTGCCTAAGATAATTTAGTTCATGACAAAAATCAACTCACAAACTTCTAATTGATGCATGTTTTTATCCATCAAAGAATTCAAGAAAACAACCCAATGATGTTCACAAATTTATCATAAATCAGTCACAATTCTAGCCTAAAAATAGTCACGAATTCGGTCTAAAATAGTGAACAAAAATAGTCTTAATTATGTGTCCAATAGCGGAAAAACAACATTAACAATTAGAGATTAGGAGAGGTAATGACACGAAGCAAAAGATATCACCAAAGACAGCAGACCATAGTAGCAGATTTTAGTTTTGCAGGTTCTGTGCGACAGCGATATCTCATCCACCGAAGCTCAGAACGACGATCCAACCGTTCAAAGTAAAGCCCTATGCGTCTTGAATAATCTGGCAAAAGTTCAGCACGATCCAACGGTTGAAACTCCTGCAAACGACAACTTTATGAGCATCGTCTGTGAAAAACCGAACTGCTGTTGTCGCCTAATGTGACTGCAATATCTGACACAGGAAAGCTCGAAACCACGATCCAACCGTTCAAATGGGAGCTCTATGAGTCTTGAACAGGCTGACAAAGTTTTAGTAAAATCCAACGGTTGGATCGCCGGTAATCACAAATTTCGTGAATGACATCTGTGAAAATCGAACTGCACTCTCAATTTTGTTACAACAATGGCCTCTCGGTTTTGCTCACGCAATAACACACGAATCTTCAATTTTTTCCTCACTCGTACGATTGCTACAGCAATGGAACCTTCACGATTTTCCTCTCCAATGCACACCTTTGCTGTAGCAATCGCCCGTTCTCTCTCGGTCTCTTCCTTTTTTTGCGACTACTCCTTCTCTCCCTTGGCACTTGTGAACCCTAGCCTCCTTATACAAGATGGTGTTGCCCTAACTCCACAAATTACAAAAATACCCTTAAGAGTAAAAAGACCATATAACCCTTTGGGTAAAATGTCTAAAATGCCCTTAGGGACTCTTGTAATTTTTAAACATCTCCTACACACAGAAAAATCCCAAATAAATTTATGAAGTCAATTATAAATCAAACTAAATACACGAGGATTTTTGGAGTTAAGAAAAATCTCAAATTTCGGTCTTTAATTAACCGTTAGCTTATTTTCCTAAATTTCTTAAATTAAAGCACAAAAACATCAAAATTAATTCTTTTGAACCTAATGCTTAAATTCAAGATTTAAAGCTAACATACATAATTTAGGTATAAAATAACATGAGACTCAACAAATTTTATGCAATTCAAGTAGATTAAGCACTAAAATTCTATTAAAATAACTCTCCTATGGCGAGTTATCAAACCCCCAAACTTGAACTACTCATTGTCCTCAATGAGTTCTATTCCCCAAAGACTTAAAAGACCTTTAAAGACTCAGATCATTTGGGTAACTAAACAAGAATTGAATATTTATGTCCTAAGCTACAAGTCACCATTTAATCAATGCTCTCTAAGTGGCTCACCTAGGGTTTTTTAGCTACACTTATGCATCAATAACCAAGAGCAAATCAACTAGGATTCAACATCTACCCTCAAGCTCAACCACTAGAATCCTAATCATTCAAATCAAGCAACCCATAGTTAAAAATAAGTCATACTCCAAAACTCGCATGGCTACAATTTAATGATCATTCTTTTTTATTTTTGTATATATATATATATTTTTTTTAAAAAATAGATATGTGCATTATTCCCCTCAATTTCCTAAAACTCACTACTTAGGGCTAGTTTTTTTTTTTTTTTTTTTTTTTTATATATTTTTACTCTCCGTAGTTCTTAGAATGGCACACGTGTTTAGCGCAAAGACACCTAAGCAATGGGACTTCCCGTAGTTCTTAGAATGGCACACATGGTTAGTGCAACAGTGCACCTAAGCAATGGGAATAGGCTTCTTACTTGATACCTTCGCTCCAAGAGGCCAACATGGTTAGTGCCCAGACCCCCTGACATCGAGCACCAAGTTGCCTGAACTGACTCTAAATAACAAAATAAATAGCATATTTTTTCTAGCCCAATGGAGTTTTAGGAAAATGAAAGGTTTGCATACTCTTTCTTTATTTTTTCTTAAAAATAAACACGAAGAATTTACCTTTCCCCCAAACTTAGAGTACTCAATGTCCTCATTGAGTTAGGAGGAATCGGGTAACTCCCCAAACTTGAAATGATCACAAATTTGAAGTTTACTAATTTTGGAGCGTTCTAAAAAAATGTATGGGTTACCTAACTTGTCATGGCTTCTAGTTTTCGAAATTTTTGGCCTAGAAGTTGAATCCTAACTATTTTGATTGACACACTAACCATAAGCGCTCTAAAAAACCTAATGACAAGCTTGACCTTGAGAAACACCAAACAAGATAGGATACTCTTGTCTCAAACACAAGCAACAACTTTTATTTTCATTAACCACGAGATTTGACCTTAACTTTTATTTTCATGGAGATGCATACCAAGTTTCTACAAAAGACATCACACTTTTACCATAAAAACACATGAGAAACTTAATTTTTAAACAAGGGACAACAACCATTTTTCTATTTTTACTTGCTTAAACATAATGAATCAACTACCTACATCATGCATATCAAAGACCATGAAACCAACAACTAACATGGAATCCATGAGTCAAAATAGATCATTTTGAAGCCCTAAAGCAAGTAAATAACTTTATAAACACAAAGGCTTGCAACACCCTATATACTCTAGCAGCACACAGTCTCATGAACAGAAAAATTTTCAATTAAGTCCAAAATCAGATTCCGAACAACAATTTCCCCCTCATTGTTAAAGCACACATTGCCCTTAATGTATAATCTACTCACTTAAGCATGCTTAAGGACAAGTAATAAAGATGGAAGGGAGAACAATACTGCCCTGAATTGAGGAGACCTCCAATAAAGCACATATCAATCATCAAACCCTAAGGGAGCTGCAAAATAGGCAAGGGTTATTTATTGAAAATAAAAAACAACTAAAAACGAAACAAAAGCAAAAAAAAAAAAAAAAAAAAAAAACGAAACAAACAAAATAAACTTTGGGTTGCCTCCCAAGAAGCGCTTGTTTCACGTCATTAGCTTGACGTAGTATACGTGGGCTCGTCAAGGTACGTAAAAATTCTCCCACTTCTTCGGGCCTCCCTTTCTTGAATCTACAAAACAAATCAGAGCTAGCAAGAATACTAACTTCTCGTGAGAGCCCGAAGCAGATATATTTTTTGATTTTTTATATATTAAAAGAAAAGAAGGAAAAACAACAAAATAAACATTTTTTGGTTTTTTGTTTGATAAAAGAAAAGAAGGAAAAACAGGAAAATGAACAGACTCACAAAAAGACACTGACTCGAGAGAATAGAAAGAAAAACACTCACCAATAAGAGAAAAATCAGAAGATAGAACTGTCATAGACTCAAAAGCCTCAAACTCTACCTCCTGGCCTAACTCAACAGGCTCAACTTCTTCCACGCTCTCACTAACTCTATCCTGGTATGTGCTACAAGGTTCTAGTTCTTTTACATCTAAAGCACAATCCTCTAAATGCCCATACTTAGAAAAATGTGAAGGACTAGGATCCTGAAGGTCTATAAGTGGGTCAGTGATCAAGTGACTCACCGAACTATGTAAGGGTGTGGGTCCTCCCTCACTCTCTTCCCTAGGGTGCTCAACCTCAGACGAGTCTAAGTACATTTGTTCTCTAAGGGAGACAAGTGTATCCGTTAGGCGTTGAATTGACTCCCCTATTTGACTATTCATCTCCTCTATTTGCCTATTCCTCTCTTCTGTGGTTCTCATATATTCTAATAACAACATTTTAAGGGAAGATTCGTCTTCTACCTGGGTTTCTTGAATATAGGAAGGATATGGCTCAAAACCCCTAGGATATGGTTCATAGGCCCAATTGCTCTGATTATTATCATACATATGGTTCCCATAAGTCATAGGGTTAGTATGATAGTAATTATGCATTTGGTAGCCATAAGATTCATACCCCTCACTAGAAGACTCTAAATTGGCAACGGGATGATCATAAGAAAAAGAACTATAATGTGTTTGTTCATTGGGCACATAAGACCACCCAAAATTATTATGAGCCATAGTAAATCAATTATAACAGGCTCAATAAACACAATTTGCACCAACACAACCAGAAAGAATAACCAAGACTCAAAAAAGATAAAAATACGAAACAAAGATAACAAGACACACCCAACAAGAAAAACAAGGATAAAATTCACTAAATCAACTCAAACAAGATAAGAATCAAAACTAGTCCCCGGCAACGGCGCCAAAAACTTGATGCAAAAATATCGAGTGCCCTAAACTAATGCAAATTAGAATAAAACCCCGACACTTTTACGACGTGCAAGTATACACGGTCGAGAGCAGCAAGTGATAAGTTAAAAATATCGATCCCACGAGGACTAGTTAGACCTAAATTAGTGAGTGTTCTAGCAAATTTTCCTTATTTTAGTGCAATACATGAGTGTGCAAATTATTGTTGTAAATAAATAAATTGATAAGTAAGAAAGATAAGATAAGACAGAAGAAAATAAATGAATTTAAATGTGGGGAGAAGAGAATGCAAACAAGAAGCGGATACAAGAGATGAGATTTGTAATGAAAAATAGGCTCAAGGTTAGGTTAGAGTTCTAATGTTCGATTTGAATAAATTTTGAGTGATGCCTTGAATTTACCTACACATGCATTCAAATGATTCTTTCCAAAATCACTAAGTTTTAAAACCTACAATTTCCCAATTGTGATCTAAATTATGCCCATGATTTTAGGTTCTAGGTGGGTTAATTATCCCTAATCAACTCAATAATCCTAGAATGAAATTTTAGTTTTCTAATTCATTAGCTTTCCCAAGTTTATGAATTATAGAGAACTTAAAAGGCCAATTTTAATTCTCATGCACCGTTAAATTTAATAAAATTTCATAAATTCAATTAATGGCATCAACCATAAATTTAATCCAAAATTACATTAAAACAACCTAACCCTTGCCTAAGATAATTTAGTTCATGACAAAAATCAACTCACAAACTTCTAATTGATGCATGTTTTTATCCATCAAAGAATTCAAGAAAACAACCCAATGATGTTCACAAATTTATCATAAATCAGTCACAATTCTAGCCTAAAAACAGTCACGAATTCGGTCTAAAATAGTGAACAAAAATAGTCTTAATTATGTGTCCAATAGCGGAAAAACAACATTAACAATTAGAGATTAGGAGAGGTAATGACACGAAGCAAAAGATATCACCAAAGACAGCAGACCATAGTAGCGGATTTTAGTTTTGCAGGTTCTGTGCGACAGCGATATCTCATCCACCGAAGCTCAGAACGACGATCCAACCGTTCAAAGTAAAGCCCTATGAGTCTTGAATAATCTGCCAAAATTTCAGCACGATCCAACGGTTGAAACTCCGGCCAACGACAACTTTGTGAGCATCGTCTGTGAAAAACCGAACTGCTGTTGTCGCCCAATGTGACTGCAATATCTGACACAGGAAAGCTCGAAACCACGATCCAACCGTTCAAATGGGAGCTCTATGAGTCTTGAACAGGCTGACAAAGTTTTAGTAAAATCGAACGGTTGGATCGCCGGTAATCACAAATTTCGTGAATGACATCTGTGAAAATCGAACTGCACTCTCAATTTTGTTACAACAATGGCCTCTCGGTTTTGCTACAGCAATAACACCCTGAATCTTCAATTTTTCCTCACTCGTACGATTGCTACAGCAATGGAACCTTCACGATTTTCCTCTCCAATGCACACCTTTGCTGTAGCAATCGCCCGTTCTCTCTCGGTCTCTTCCTTTTTTGCGACTACTCCTTCTCTCCCTTGGCACTTGTGAACCCTAGCCTCCTTATATAAGATGGTGGTGCCCTAACTCCACAAATTACAAAAATACCCTTAAGAGTAAAAAGACCATATATCCCTTTGGGTAAAATGTCTAAAATGCCCTTAGGGACTCTTGTAATTTTTAAATATCTCCTACACACAGAAAAATCCCAAATAAATTTATGAAGTCAATTATAAATCAAACTAAATACACGAGGATTTTTGGAGTTAAGAAAAATCTCAAATTTCGGTCTTTAATTAACCGTTAGCTTATTTTCCTAAATTTCTTAAATTAAAGCACAAAAACATCAAAATTAATTCTTTTTGAACCTAATGCTTAAATTCAAGATTTAAAGCTAACATACATAATTTAGGTATAAAATAACATGAGACTCAACAAATTTTATGCAATTCAAGTAGATTAAGCACTAAAATTCTATTAAAATAACTCTCCTATGGCGAGTTATCAAGTACTAAACATTACATTAATGTAAAGACAATAAACTAGGGCATTTAAACCCTTTGTACAAAATACTCCCACTTGCCCTAGTTGGGGAAGACTTGTAAACCAAGACCTTCTAGGTGACTCTCAAATACTTTAGCCGTGAGAGCCTTTGTAAAAGGATCGCAATGTTGTACTCTGAGGCTATCTTCGTGACAATCACGTCACCTCTGTGCACGATCTTCCGGATGAGATGATACTTCCGCTCTATGTGCTTTCCCCACTTGTGACTTCGGGGTTCCCTCGAATTTACCACTGCACCACTGTTATCGCAATACAGTGTGACGGGCAAAGTCATATTTGGAACAACTTACAAATTTAGCATAAATTTCCTTAACCAAACGACCTCCTTAGCTGCTTCACAAGCTGCTACATATTCGGCCTCCATGGTGGAATCAGCGATGCATCCTTGCTTGATGCTTCGCCATACTACAACTCCTCCGTTAAGAGTGAAAACTGACCCTGATGTAGATTTCTGAGAATATTTATCAGTCTGAAAGTCAGAATCCGTGTATCTGGTAAGGATCAAATCCTTAGCCCCATACACAAGCATGTAGTTCCTTGTTCTCCGAAGATACTTAAGGATCGTTTTAACACCACATCCGGTGTTCAAGTCCTGGATTGGATTGATACCTACTGACCATCCCAACTGCAAAACAGATGTCAGGCCTAGTACATAATATGGCGTACATCAGGCTCCCAACAATGATGCGTAAGAAATCCATCTCATATCCTCAACTCCTTGAGGTGTCTTAGGACACTGTTCCTCAGACAAATGGATTCCATGTCTAAAAGGCAACAAGCCCTTTTTGGAATCTTGCATCTTAAACCTTGACAACACTTTGTCTATGTATGAAGCTTGAGACAAGGCTAGTGTTCTATTCTTGCGGTTTCGGACAATCTGGATCCCAAGAACAAACTGCGCATCACCCAAATCTTTCATTTGGAATTGCGTTGCTAGCCATTCCTTGATGTCAGTAAAATAACCTACATCAATCCCAATGAGTAGGATATCATCCACATAGAGAATTAGGAAAGCGACAGAACTATTGATGATTTTCTTGTAGACACAAGGTTCATCATCATTCTGGTCAAAACCATAAGATCTGATAGCCTCATCAAATCTTATATTCCAGGACCTAGAGGCCTGTTTCAGTCCATAAATCGACCTTTTAAGCTTGCAAACCTTTTGCTCTTGTCCTGGTTCAATAACCCTTTGGGTTGGTCCATGTAGATGGTTTCCTCAAGATTGCCATTCAAAAAGGCTGTCTTGACATCCATTTGCCATACCTCATAGTCATAATATGCGACAATTGCAAGAAGGATACGGATAGACTTTACCATAGCAACAGGTAAAAAGGTTTCCTCAAAGTCAACCCTTTCAACCTGGGTATAACCCTTTGCTACTAGTCTAGCTTTAAAGGTTTGCACCTTCCCATCTACACCACGTTTTCTCTTGTAGATCTACTTACAACCTATAGGTTCTACACCCCATCAGGCTTATCTACAAGATCCCAAACAGAATTGAAGTGCATAGACTCCATTTCTTGGTCCATGGCTATGACCCATTTGTCTTTGTCAATGTCAACCATTGCTTGATTATAAGTCAATGGATCCTCACGCTTGTCATCGGTATAACAACTTGGGTTCAAAGCTAAACCCATGTAATGTAGCGGTCAGTCAGTATCACAACCCTCCCACTACGTCGAGGCATACTCAACTCTTGAGATGGACCCTCTTGACTAGACAAACTAGTATCAACAACTCTTGTTGACGTACTAGTGTTCTTATCAGCAACTTTTGCTATTGTTCCGTCTAACTCACTCAACACTACCTTACTTTTTGGTTTGTGGTCCCTTATGTGGTCCTCCTCCAAGAAAGTGGCATTTGTCGACACAAAGACCTTATCTTCCTTAGGATCATAGAATAAACCACCTCTTGTTTCTTTTGGGTATCCTATGAATAACCACAAGTTTGAACGTGAATCCAACTTCTTTGGATTTGTCACAAGCACATGTGCTGGACAGCCCCGTATTCTGAAGTGACATAAACTTTCTTTACGTCCTTTCCAGAGTTCAAAAGGTGTTTCAGAAACACTTTTGGAGGGCACACTATTCAATATGTATACTGCAGTCTCCACTGCATAACCCCAAAAGGAACTAGGGAGATGAGCATAACTCATCATTGATCGAACCATGTCCAACAAGGTTCTATTTCTCCTTCCGATACACACCGCTTTTTGTGGTGTGCCTTGAGAGAGAGTGAGAGTTGGGATGTAATTCCATGTTCTATCATATAGTTCTGGAATTTTAAATCCATGTACTCTCCACCTCGATCCGATCGAAGTGTTTTAACTCTTTTACCTAATTGATTTTCAACCTCAGCCTTAAATTCCTTGAACTTTTCAAGTGCTTCGGACTTGTGGTGCATTAGGTAAATATACCCATATCTAGAATAATCATCTATAAAAGAGATGAAATATTCATATCCTCCCCTGGCCTTAACATTCATCGGACCACAAAGGTCTGAATGTATAAGCTCTAGAGGATCTTTGGCTCTATAACCTTTTCCACTAAAAGGTCTTTTAGTCATTTTGCCTTCCAGACATTCTTGACCAAAACCTAACACCAGAATAACTCTTATCCCTATAGGTTTTAGTTACCATTTTTCGGTCTGGATACATACACAACTTATGTAATCCGTGAGTGTAACCCTTTGTCTTTAGATCCCAGAGTCTCGATCCAATAAAATCCGTCGAAGGGAGGACTAGATTGGAAAATAGTCTAAGGAAACTCTTATTCAAGTGCTCTGATAACTCTTTATCAAAGAGTTATTTTCACCTAAATTGAGCTCAAAACCCTTATTAATTAATTGATCTTGGCATGTAATTAAGTTATTCTTGCACTTTATTAATCTAATTATGTATTAAATTTCCAAATTTTGAGAAAGGTTAACTTTAATTTCTCATATTGTGAAAATTAGAGAAATTGATTAATTTTTCCTTGGTTTTAATTGAATTTAGGTGCATGAATTAACTTTGTTATGGAAGTGGATTAATTCAACAATTCATCTCAATTAATTGGAAGGCTTTTTACACATGTTGCAAACCAAAGAGGCTTATGGAAGAAGTTAAAGAGAGGCTTTTGTTGGAAGATAAAGAATGGCTTGTGGGAGAAGGTAAAAAGGGAGCTTATTGGAGAAGCTAAAAAAACTTGCTCTCCAAGTTCAACCATTTGGCCATCCTTAACAAGCCATTGCCGAAAATGAGAGAGAGGGGAGGAGAAGTTTTACCAAAATTTCCATATTCTTGGTAGAGAGAAATCAAGAGTTCTCAAGGCTTGGAGGGACATTGGAGACCCATTGGAGCTTGTCAACAAAGGGAGATTCTTTTCCTTTCACCTTGTTTACTTGATTTCCCTTCTCTTCCCTTGTAAATTAGTAGTAATTATGCATTCTAGATTAGTTTGTAGATTTTCTTTTGTTGTGTGCATGAACTAATTTTAGAAGGCAAGGATTTGAGTATACTTTATGTAATAAAGTTTCACATATTGAAGAGTATGCTTATTTGTGATTGATTATGGTTGAATTTATGGTTTATTGGATTTATGCTTGGCCAACCTAAGTCCATATTGCTTTCTTTTATATGAGAAGTAGGAAGATAGCGGAGTGCCGTAATCACCTTAGATTATCTAAAGGGTGGATACTCGAGACGCAAGTGAAAAAATTAGAATTAATCAATTCACCTAGGGTACTAAAACATGGAACTTCACAAGGTAATTAATGAGAGTTAATTACTAGAAAATGTTGGGTATTATGAGAATAAACCCGAGTTTGCATGTGTAACACAAATAAAGTATTATGTATGACTTTATATGTGAAAACCGAAGGACATAAAGGAACCCTCAAATCCGAGCCTATCTCATTTATCATAACATTTTTGGCATATCCTATTTACCATTGTAGTTTTCGGTATTTGCATATTACATCCGACATAGTAGATTAATTCATCACATCATTGAATAGTTAGTATAATTTACATGTTCATTGCATCCTTTATGTTTTTAGCATTAATTAGGTTAAACCCTACCATTGATTTGTCTTTACTTGTGTTTTGCATAAAGATTACTATAAGTAGCTTAGACTAGGTAGATCTTGCCTCTAATCCCTGTGGAGACGATACTCGGTACTCGAATACTATTTATTTTATTACTTGTTGCAATCGACTGTGTATACTTGCACATCTGGTGCGTAGTTTGCATGTTAGTTTCTTTAATGATGCGCTGCGTGCATCAAGTTTTTGGCGCCGTTGCCGGGGATTAGTTTGAATCTTATCTTGTCTAAGTTGTTTGCAGTTGTTTTCTTTTATTATCATTTTTAGCTTAGTTTGGTTCTTATCTTGTTTAAGTTGTTTGTAGTAAGTTTACTTTTATTTTTATTTTCGGTTCAGTATAAATTAGTTAAGCTTGCTAAGGTTGATTTTCTGCTTTTAGAAGTTTGTGTTGTGGATGAACAAAAGCCAGGGCTAGAATTTTTCCTTGGACCCGAGATAGAAAGGACTATTAGGAGAAGGTTAAGAGAGTAACGAGAAATCATGGTCGAACAACTTCCTCCTAGGAATCCTTTAGACACGAGATGCCCGAACATAGACAACCACAATTTCCTGAAGTTAGACCACCCTTAGTAGTTAATCAGGTTGTACCACCTGCTAATGACATAGAGTTAGCAGACGATAGGGAAAGAGCAATCCGAACCTATGCAAACCCTCTAATAGATGAACTAAATCCAGGGATAATCAGACCTGAAATTCAAGCCCATACCTTTGAGCTTAAACCTGTAATGTTCCAAATGTTACAGACCATAGGTCAATTTCATGGATTATCTCTTTGAAGACCTCATCTTCATTTAAAATCTTTCTTAGGGGTCAGTGATTCGTTCATTATGCCAGGTGTGTCTAAGGATGCCCTAAGGTTGAGTTTGTTTCCTTACTCCCTTAGAGATGCAACCAAGACTTGGTTAAATTCGCTTTCTCCTGGAGCAATTGATTCATGGAACACTCTTGCTGAAAAGTTTCTCATCAAATATTTTCCACCCACCAGAAATGCAAAATTCAGAAATGAAATAGTTGCTTTCCAGCAATATGATGATGAAACCCTAACTGAGACTTGGGAACGATTTAAGGAGTTAATTAGAAAGTGTCCTCACCATGGATTACCTCATTGTATTCAAATGGAAACTTTTTATCACGGATTGAACACAACCACGAAGCGAGTAGTTGATGCTTCTGCTAATAGAGCTTTGTTATCAAAGACCTATAATGAAGCTCATGAAATTCTTGAAAGAATATCATCAAACAATTGCCAGTGGGCTGATGTGAGAAGCAATCCTGGTAAGAAAAACAAAGGTGTGATGGAATTAGATGCTTTAACTGCCATTAATGCCCAAATCTCATCCATGGCCACCATGTTGAAAAATTTAACAATGGGAAATGTAAGTCAAATTTCTTCAAGTACACCGAGTGTAGGAATAGCTGATTCATGTAGCTATTGTGGTGAAGGACATTCTTTTGAATCTTGTCCTTGCAACCCCGCTTCGGTTTGTTACTTAGGAAACCAAAGAAACAATCCTTATTCTCAAACCTATAATCCAGGTTGGAGAAATCACCCTAATTTTTCTTGGGAAGGGCAAGAAAGTAATTCCAATGCTTCTCAGCAGCAAAAGGTGAATCAACCACCAGGATTTGGTAATAAAGGTTATCAGCAAAAAGGTATGCAGTAGCAGATCATACCTAGTTTATCAGGGGATGACCTAAAAGAATTCATAGCCACCACTAAGGCTTCCATGAGAAACTTGGAGGTGCAGGTAGGCCAATTAGCTATTGAGCTAAGGTCAAAACCCATAGGAACACTCCCTGCTGATACTGAAACCCCAAGGAGAGAAGGAAAAGAACAAGTGCAGGCCATAGAATTGAGAAGTGGCAGGACTTTGGATAAAGTTGAGAATAAGGAAAAGCAAGAAGCCAAAGTCAATGTTCAGCTAGAGGAAGAAAAGAAGAAAGACAGTGAGGGAGAACCAAAGATTAGGGTGAATGACAGTGAGAAGCTTGAAAAAACCTCTGAAAAATCAAACCCTAATGTTTGTGAGTTCAAACCACCTCCACCACCCTTCCCTCAAAAATTGAAAAAACCAAAACCTAGGGAAGCTCATTATGGAAAATTTTTGGACATGTTGAAAGAAATCCACATCAATATTCCGCTCATTGATGCCTTGAAACAAATGCCCAATTACATGAAATTTCTGAAGGACATATTTTCTGAGAAAGAGAGATTTCAAGAATTCAAGGTAGTATCCTTAAGTGAAGAGTGTAGTGCTGTGTTTAGGAACACGATTCCTCATAAAGAGAAAGATCCTGGATCCTTTACTATTCCTGCTTCTATAGGAGGAAAACAGCTAGGAAGAGCTCTTTGTGATTTAGGAGCTAGTGTTAATCTTATGCCCTTATCCATTTACAAAGGCTTAGGCATTGGAGAAGCTAGACCACTACCACGGTAACTCTTGGTGGTGATAGGTCCATAGCTCATCCACGAAGGTAAAATTGAAGACATTTTAGTTCGGGTTTGGAAATTTATTTTTCTCGCCGACTTCATAATCCTGGATTATGAAGTCGACAAGAGATGTACCCATTATTCTGGGTAGACCTTTCCTCAAAACAGGCAGAACTATAGTAGATGTGCATGAAGGAACTATCAAGCTAAGGATGAATGATCAAGAAGTTGAATTCAACATCAGTGATTCAATGAAATATCTAGGGCATGATCTTGAGAACTGCTCTGCCATTCATGCATTTGAGGAAACTATTGATGAGTTGGTTAAATTGGAGTTGGAATCTATGCATGATCTGAAATATGAAAATCTCGTGGAGGAAGATGAAATGGAATTCGGTGATTTAAGGCCCAAGATGGAAGAAGTGAATGAAGTATCTCATTTCACAAGAAGCTTTGAAGCTTTGGATTTGAGTAAAAGGTGCATTCCACCAATGCTACCTTCAGTACAAGAACCCCCCACACTAGAATTGAAACCCCTTCCTGATCATCTTAAATATGCGTTTTTAGGAGACAAAGAGACCCTTCCTATTATTATATCATCAAGTTTGTCGC
Source organism: Trichosanthes cucumerina (assembly GCA_036507285.1). Taxonomy (NCBI): domain Eukaryota; kingdom Viridiplantae; phylum Streptophyta; class Magnoliopsida; order Cucurbitales; family Cucurbitaceae; genus Trichosanthes; species Trichosanthes cucumerina. The sequence goes on from CM071840.1 coordinate 32,762,161, forward strand.
CTAAGGATGAAGAGATGTTGCTTGACATGTTAAAGCAACACAAAAAGGCCATAGGCTGGACATTAGCTGATATAAAGGGAATCAGTCCTTCCTATTGTATGGATAAGATAAATCTGGAAGAGGGGAATTTACTATCAATAGAGCAACAAAGAATGTTGAATCCAACTATGAAAGAAGTAGTGAAAAAGGAAATCATCAAATGGTTGGATGTTGGTATCATTTACCCCATCTCAGATAGCACTTGGGTAAGTCTTATCCAATGTGTTCCCAAAAGGGAGGGATGACGGTAATAACCAACAAAGTCAATGAGTTGATTCCTACAAGGATAGTGAATGGTTGGAGAGTTTGTATGGACTACAGGAGACTTAATAAAGCCACCAAAAAAGACCATTTCCCTCTCCCATTCATTGACCAAATGTTGGATAAGCTAGCTGGTCAAGCTTTCTATTGTTTTCTAGATGGATACAGTGGTTATAATCAAATAACCATTGCTCCTCATGATCAAGAGAAAACCACTTTTACTTGTCCCTATGGTACATTTGCTTTTAGAAGGATGCCATTTGGATTATGTAATGCCCCTGCTACCTTTCAAAGGTGCATGTTGGCTATTTTCTCTGACTTAGTGGAGGATATCATGGAAGTTTTCATGGATGATTTCTCAGTTTTTGGGAATTCTTTTGAAACCACCTTGATAAACTTGGGGAAAGTATTGAAAAGGTGTGAAGAGACCAATCTGGTCTTGAATTGGGAAAAGTGCCATTTCATGGTCAAAGAAGGAATTGTGTTAGGCCATAAAATTTCAGAGAAAGGAATTGAAGTTGATAAGGCGAAGATTGAGATAATTGAGAAGTTGGAGCCTCCTACTAATGTAAAAGCAGTGAGGAGTTTCCTAGGACATGCTGGTTTTTACAGAAGGTTCATTAGGGAATTCTCCAAAATCTCAAAGCCTCTTTGTTCTTTGCTGGAAGTTAATAGACCCTTTGAATTCACTGCTAGTTGTATGGAAGCTTTTAATAGGCTGAAAACAACTTTAGTAACTGCTCCCATTATGTCTGCTCCAAATTGGCATGAGCCATTTGAGTTGATGTGTGACGCCAGTGACTATGCTGTTGGAGCTTTATTAGGCCAGAGGAAAGAGAAAATTATACACCCAATCTACTATGCTAGCAAAACTTTGAATGAAGCTCAGCTTAACTACACCACAACAGAGAAAGAGTTGTTGGAAGTAGTGTTCGCTTTTGAAAAGTTTAGACCTTATCTAGTGGGAACTAAGGTAGTTGTCTATACAGACCATGCTACTATTAAGTACCTCCTAGCTAAAAAGGATGCTAAGCCTAGATTGATTAGGTGGGTGTTACTTTTGCAAGAACTCGAAGTGGAAATAAGGGACAAAAAGGGTTATGAGAATCTAGTTGCAAATCACCTGTCAAGAATTAAAAATCCTGAACCCTTAGTTCAAAAGTTTGACATTAGAGATGACTTCCCAGATGAACAAATCCTTCCTATCGATGTGATTCAGGAACCTAGTGCCCCTTGGTTCGCTGATTTTGTAAATTATTTGGCCAGTAACATCCTTCCTCCTAACTTATCCACTCAACAGAAAAAAAGGTTTCTTCATGAGGCTAAGTTCTATCTTTGAGATAATCCTTATCTTTATAAACACTGTGTTGATGGAATCGTGAGAAGATGTGTGGCTGAAGAAGACATACTTTCCATTCTGGAACATTGTCACTCATCTGCTTATGGAGGCCATTTTGGAGGACAAAGAACAGCAGCTAAAGTTTTCCAATCAGGTTATTTTTGGCCTACAATCCTTAAGGATGCTTATCTCTTCAGCAGAGCATGTGATGCGTGTCAAAGAAGGGGAAATATTGGTAAAAATGATGAAATGCCATTAACCTACATCATGGAAGTAGAACTCTTTGATGTTTGGGGAATAGACTTCATGGGTCCTTTCCTCATTCCAAAGGGAATCTCTACATTCTAGTGGATGTAGACTATGTCTCAAAATGGGTTGAAGCAATTGCCTGCCAGTCAAGTGATGCCAAAACTGTCATGAAGTTTTTGCATAAGCACATCTTTTATAGATTTGGGATTCCTAGAGTTCTAATCAGTGATGAAGGATCTCATTTTGTCAATAAGGCAATGAACTCCCTGTTGGCTAGATATAATATCAGGCATAAAGTCTCTACACCATATCATCCTCAGGCCAATGGTCAAGCTGAAATTTCTAATAGGGAAATCAAGGCGATCTTAGAAAAAGTTGTAAAGCCCAATAGGAAGGACTGGTCTTTCAGATTGGATGAAGCTTTATGGGCTTATAGAACTGCTTTTAAAACCCCTATAGGAATGTCAACTTACAGACTTGTGTTTGGTAAAGCTTGCCATATTCCCTTAGAGTTGGAACACAAAGCATTCTGGGCTTTGAAAGAGTTGAATTTGGATTTAAAAGCTGCAGGAAATCTCAAATTACTTCAATTGAATGACATGGATGAATTTAGGAGATTTTCCTATGAGAATGCAAAGTTGTATAAGGAGAAAACTAAAGCTTGGCATGACAAAAGACTAGTGCCCAAACAATTTGAAGTTGGTCACCAAGTTCTCTTGTATAATTCTAGGTTTAAGTTATTTCCAGGAAAGCTTAAATCCAAATGGTCAGGACCCTTCACGATCATTGAAATTCTTCCCTATGGTGCAATTAAGATCAGAAATGAAAAGGATGGATCCCAATTCACTGTTAATGGCCATAGATTAAAGCACTATTGGCCTAGTGAATTTCAAAGAGGAATCAATTCTTTTCATCTTAGAGAAATTTAGGGGAGGGAGGCTACATTTTAGAAGCCTAAGCTTAATGAGAATTTCTTTAATTGGCTTGTTGTACATATGTTAACTTTTAGCTTGTTGTACATAGGTTGACCTTTTTCTTGGATTGCCCCATTCCTTTCTAGTTCCACATGAACCTTAGTTAGGAAAGTTAGTTTGTTTTGAGCAAGTTAGTTAGTTAGTTAGTTTAGTTAGTTGAGTAAGGAAGAAAAAAGTAACCTGGTTACTTGCCAACCAATTTGGTTAGGAGCCCTTTAGCATTTAATGTTGAGTTTGGAAATGATGGAGATTCTTGATAGATATTCATGTAAGGAATCTTGCATGCTTTAAGTCTATCAAAAGAGGTGTTGGAACTCCAAATATTCTAAAAGAAGGTATTGGGAACTTAAAGAATCTTGTGTTGGGAAGAGACAAAGTTGTCATGTAAGACAAGATGATTTTGGAAGCTTAATTTCTTGCCCAATTTCGTGGGGCATGTCTCTCCACTATTAGTGAGAGTTGTTCTTTAGCTAGTTGACAAGAATGGTTATCTTTTAAGAGATTCCCAAGTGTCAATTGAGTTGAAGTTGTGGCAAAAATTATTTTAAAAAAAAAATTTGCACCTTGTCAAAACTTTTGTCTATTTCTCCCAAGACAATTCAGTCTTTGATTCCCATTTTTAGGTTTTCTCAAATATTAAAGGACATGCTATCACTCTAGAAACGTATAGGCTCATTGGTGCATTAAGGACAAAAGTCCATTGCCTACAAAAAATAGCATGTTTGTAAAATCGCATGTGCATGATCTAGCCAATTTCCTTGCATTTTTTTACCTTCTATTTGAGTTCCGAATCTATTCATCTCTTTGTGTACTTGTAAGTTGAGATTTAACAAAGCATGGGTGTATGTTTTCAAGGCTTTCCATGTGTTGAAAAGAGAGTAAAGTAAGGAGAATTTGTCTCTTAGCTAGAAAGCTAAAACGTTGACAACACTCTTACTCTCTTGTTAAGTCTTCATTTCCTAAGTGAAAGGACTTGTCCTTTGGAGATATGACTTCACTTGAATGGATAGCTTCAAACCATGCAAGTGTGGAAGGTTGTCTTTAAAAAGGGAAGTAGAAGAGAAGATTTAGGTGTGTGCATTTTCTTGCCAAAACCGAGAGCCTCATTCTCCCTTTGTTCCTACACAACTTTCTTCCAAGTCTATCTCTAACTTCAAGTCGCACTCCATCCTTTTTCTCTTTGTAAACTCAACATGCCAAGGAAGTCCAAAGCCCAATCTCTCGACAATCCACCATCCTTTGAAGTTGAATCCAAACCTCTTGATAGCTATGTCAAGTCCCGCAAGGACAAAGGCAAAAGTTTGGGCGAAAGAAGTGGAGAAGTGGAAGTTCCTCATTCTTCACTTGTTCGTAAAGAAGTCAACAAAGGAAGAGGAAAAGGGAAAAAGAAAGTTGTAGAAGAAGACTTTGAATTCACAATCCCCTCACGATTTATTTGCGATCAAGCAAAGATGAAGTTTGAGGAGATCAAGTCCAAACCCTTGTGGCTTGCAAGAGGATTCTCCGGTTCTTTTTCTCAACTTCCTTCTTTTCTCGCTTCGACAATTTGGAACTTGGGTTGGAAGGATTTTTGCAAGGAGTCTGAGGCCGCTATTCCTAACATTGTAAAAGAGTTTTACGCCAACTCTTTCTTCTCTAGACACTTCACTACCACGGTGAGAGGAGTAAAAGTTGAATGGAATGGAGCAATGATTACCGTCTTCCTTGACGTGTATCCTTTTCATTGCAACACCATCAACGAGATCATTAGAGCTCCTTCCGAGTCTCATTTATCTAATGCTCTTCGATGTGTTGGAGTAGAGAATGCGCAATGGAAGGTTAGCAAGACGGAAATTCAAACTTTGCAAGCATCCAACCTAAGGCCCGAAGCGCGAATATGGCTTTCCTTCGTCAATACAAGTATCATGCCTACGACTCATGAAACCACGGTGTCAAGAGATCGTGTCTTATTGATTTACGAAATCATGTCGAGCATGAGAATTGACTTGGGAGAAATAATTTCTTTGGAGATTAGAGATGCCATAGGAAAGAAAGCCGGTAAGCTCTTCTTTCCTAATCTCATATCGACCCATTGTGTTAAGGCGGGAGTTCCATATCTTGCATGGGAAGAAAAGGTGTGTGCCAAGGAACCTCTTGACGTGACCGTGACTCTTCCTAGTCATGGTGGTCCAAACCAAGACAAGGACTTGGCCGGTGGCATCAATCAACTCATGAAGCAAAATGAGAAGATGATAGGCATGTTAAGCACATCGGAATCTCATAACCGCTTTTATTGGGAATATGCCCAATACCGGGACTTTGCAATAGAGGAAGCCTTCAACACTAACTTTTCTAGGCCTTCTCCTAGTTTCCCGGAGTTTCCTATGCAACTTCTAAACCCTTGGGAGGTCGAAGAGCATAAAGAGGAGGGCGAAGATGATGATTTGTTGGACGAAGATGAAGATTAAGGCGGTGGTTTGAATTTCCCGTGCTTGTTGCTTCTTTATGTCTTACTTGCTTGTTGAAAGGAGGTTGTTGCTTTGTTTGTCCTAGGGTGAGGACTTGTGTGTTTGTTGACTTGTTATCTTGGCTTCTTGTTATCTTGGCTTCTTGTTATCTTGGCTTGTTGGTTGGTGTGCTTTAATCCTTCCTTGCTTTGACTTTATCTTGTTGTTGTTCTTGTTGGTTTATTTTTAGTTGTGTTGCTTTTGTAACCTCTATCTCTATCTTTTAATGAAGATTATTGTGTTTTCTTTCTAGACCCTCTTTGAACTTTTTAATGCTTGTTGGATTGTAAAAAAAAAAGAAAAAAAAAGAGAAGCTTTTATGCGTATCTTTACTTATGCCTATGCACTTCCTTTAATTGTTAATTGCTTGAACATTTGCATATTAGAAAGTGTGAGCTTCTTTATATAAATGACCTTAAACAATTCTCCATATTTGATAAAACTTAAGCAAAATGCTCATGTATTCCTTCAATCTAAGCTTCATAACATTCTTTTACCATAATTTTCAAAAGAGCATGTTATAATAGTTTCATTCTTTTTATGTCTTATTCTAAGTTTGGGGGAACCTAAAGTGTTTTTCTACCCTTCCTTTTCACTCAATGTACCCTTCCTTTTCACTCAATGAGGACATTGAGCAATTTAAGTTTGGGGGTGAGGAAGGAGTTCCTTTGAAAGTTTTTAAATTGAAAGTGAGAAAAAAGAGCATGTTTCATTTCCTATAGAGCTAAAAATAGGCTTAGTGCAAGTAATGAAAAAAAAATATTAATCTTGATCTCTTGTGAAATAAAAAATATAAACTTTTTGCTCGATGTTAGGTGCTTTCATCACCAATGTTAGCATTTAAAGCGAAGGCATTAAGTTAAAAATTGTTTCCTTTGCTTGGGTGGCTTTCATTAACCATGTGGCCTTCCCAAGAACTATGGAAATTCTAGTCCCTTTGCTTAAGTGGCTTTCATTAACCATGTGGCCTTCTTAAGAACTATGGGAAGTTCAAGAGGAAAAAAAAAAAGAAGAAAAGAAAAAGCCCTAAGATATGATCCTTGTTTGCCTAGGTGATTTCATCACAAAGCGTTGTCATGCTAGGAACTATTGGGGTGATCTTATAAAATGCTCCTAGGAAATGAAGATGTTATCTTTTTCTTATTGATTAAATGAAAGAATGATTGTTCAAAAGTGTTAGCTCAAAAACATTGTTAAAGTAGTAAAAGAATGTGAATCTTAGATTGTTGAGTTTAAGGAGAGCTTTTGTGTTGCTTAGCTTGTGTTAAATTGGAGAATTGGAAAAGCATGTTCAAGTAGATTAAATTGTTGGATTTGCAAAAGCAAAAGTTTAGAAGCATGATCATTTCTTGAGTTGAAAAATCTTCACTTTCTTGTTTTTGAATAATGTTTGAGTGTTGAAGTTTTTCTTTGTCCTTAGTTCACTCATTGAGGACAATGAGTAGTTCAAGTTTCGGGGTTTGATAACTCTTTATCAAAGAGTTATTTTCACCTAAATTGAGCTCAAAACCTTATTAATTAATTGATCTTGGCATGTAATTAAGTTATTCTTGCACTTTATTAATCTAATTATGTATTAAATTGCCAAATTTGAGAAAGGTTAACTTTAATTTCTCATATTGTGAAAATTAGAGAAATTGATTAATTTTTCCTTGGTTTTAATTGAATTTAGGTGCATGAATTAACTTTGTTATGGAAGTGGATTAATTCAACAATTCAACTCAATTAATTGGAAGACTTTTTACACATGTTGCTAACCAAGGAGGCTTATGGAAGAAGTCAAAGAGAGGTTTTTGTTGGAAGATAAAGAATGGCTTGTGGGAGAAGCTAAAAAGGGAGCTTATTGGAGAAGCTAAGAAAACTTGCTCTCCAAGTTCAACCATTTGGCCATCCTTAACAAGCCATTGCCGAAAATGAGAGAGAGAGGAGGAGAAGTTTTACCAAAATTTCCATATTCTTTGTAGAGAGAAATCAAGAGTTCTCAAGGCTTGGAGGGACATTGGAGACCCATTGGAGCTTGTCAACAAAGGGGGATTCTTTTCCTTTCACCTTGTTTACTTGATTTCCCTTCTCTTCCCTTGTAAATTAGTAGTAATTATGCATTCTAGCTTAGTTTGTAGATTTTCTTTTGTTGTAAGCATGAACTAATTTTAGAAGGCAAGGATTTGAGTATATTTTATGTAATAAAGTTTCACATATTGAAGAGTATGCTTATTTGTGATTGATTATGGTTGAATTTATCGTTTATTGGATTTATGCTTGGCCAACCTAATTCAATATTACTTTCTTTTATATGAGAAGTAGAAAGATAGCGGAGTGTCGTAATCACCTTAGGTTATCTAAAGGGTGGATACTCGAGACGCAAGTGAAAAGATTAGAATTAATCAATTCACCTAGGGTACTAAAACATGGAACTTCACAAGGTAATTAATGAGAGTTAATTACTAGAAAATGTTGGGTATTATGAGAATAAACCCGAGTTAGCATGTGTAACACAAATAAAGTATTATGTATGACTTTATATGTGAAAACCGAAGGACATAAAGGAACCCTCAAATCCGAGCCTATCTCATTTATCATAACATTTTCGGCATATCCTATTTACCATTGTAGTTTTCGGTATTTGCATATTATATCCGACATAGTAGATTAATTCATCACATCATTGAATAGTTAGTATAATTTACATGTTCATTGCATCCTTTATGTTTTTAGCATTAATTAGGTTAAACCCTACCATTGATTTGTCTTTACTTATGTTTTGCATAAAGATTACTATAAGTAGCTTAGACTAGGTAGATCTTGCCTCTAATCCTTGTGGAGACGATACTCGGTACTCGAATACTGTTTATTTTATTACTTGTTGCAATCGACTGTGTATACTTGCACATCCGGTGCGTAGTTTGCATGTTAGTTTACTGCACGCTGCGCACGCATCATGCTCCTCCTCTCTTCACGATCAAGATCAACGCAACACGAACTCGTACTAACACCGACACCTCCACCGGATCTTCTCCGTTGTTCTCTAGGTGAGGGAGGTAGGTGGGTTCCCTTTAGGAAGAATGAGGTGTTTTGTGAGAGAAATCTTTGTTGTCTTGGAACCTTTCCAGCAACAACAAAAGGCTAGGATACACTTCTAATGTCTTAACCTAGTTGCATCTCATGCAACCATATATATAGGGGAATGGGATGGAAATGACCATCTTACCCTTCCTTTAATCTCTTTTTAGTATATAGTTTATATATGAATCTAATTCACATTAAAACTATATATTATATAAATTATATCATATATAATTGATATAATTCCTCATGTATGAAATTGAACACATCAATTTCACTCCTAACTTTATACCCTCAATATTACCATGTTGAGTCAACGGAGGGATCTAATAGACCTATAGATCATGAGCTTCAATGATGTGAGATTAACTGATCAAACTCTTTGATCCAGTTAATCAATATTCATTAACTACAAGTCACTCCACTATAGACTTGTAGCTGCACTCTCCTCACTGTAGATATTATTGTGTCCACTGATATTACCCATGAGTCGACCCTTCGCAGGTTGTTCGTAATCACAGCTGGGTCAAATTACCGTTTTACCCCTGTGATTACCTCTTTGCTCCTTAAGCACTACTGATCCTCTAATGAACAACAAGTCTAAGGTCCTACCTTAGACTCATACCCTCACAGAGGGCGGGGCCCCGTTGTTCGGGACACAGAGTCGATTCTTAAGGGAACAACCTATCTAATTCCTTAGTAGAGGAATGAGTGAATTCCATCTTGCACAGTTAAGTTTCCAACTACCTACGAGGTTCTGTCCCTGAGAAGGTAGGCTTATTGAGTCGGCTATAGGCCACTCTCACCCATACTGGTCTAAGGACAAACCCCTATAAGCAGGAGTTCTTAACTTGCTCAGGATTCAGGTCGAGTCACTAATGACCATCTATAAATTACTAGTCTTATCCTCATTAATCTGTTATATTTGGTTAGACTAATAATTTTCAATCCAGTCTTGTATAAACTCTTCATACAGGATGCCCCCACTCGCATGTCAATTACATGAATGAGTTGGATTACCTCATTTGTACTAATTACAAAGTGGGTTGCATCCATGGTGTTACCAGAATGAGGTTTCCAACCTTATTCTTATACCATAGACTATTTAGGTTATAATCTTGAACTCAACCCAAATAGTGTCCACTACACTGATTTCAAGATAAATGTTACAACCTTGGAGCTTAGTTTATTGGATTTATAAAAGCAAGACTGTAATCTTTATCAAAACAAATAATACTTTATTTAATTGATCAAAATTACACAAATTTAGGGCATAAATCCCAACAGTTTTACCCCATCCGGTTGATCCACAAGCTCTGAGACGGAATTGAAGTACATCGATTCCATTTCCTGGTCCATAGCTTTAATCCATTCGTCTTTGTCAACGTCAGTCATTGCCTGATCATAGGTCAATGGATCCTCACAGTCATCATCAGGAGTGACGACCTGGGTTTCAGCTAAACCCATGTAACGTTCAAGCTGTCTCACAACCCTCCCACTACGTCGAGGCATTCCCAACACTTGGGAACGGACTTGACTAGACGAGCTAGGATCAACAACACTTGTTGACGTACTAGCATCATCAGCAACTCTCTGGCGATGAACCGCATCCATTTCATTTAACACAATCTTACTCCTTGGTAAGTGATCCACGATGTGGTCTTCCTCAAGGAATGTGGCGTTTGTCGACACAAGCACCCTATTATCCTTAGGATCGTAAAAGAAACCACCTCTAGTCTCTTTTGGGTAACCTACAAAGAGGCACAACTTTGAACGGGGTTCCAATTTTTTCGGGTTTGACACCAACACATGGGTCGGGCATCCCCAAATTTTTAAATGACGTAAACTGGTTTTACGACCATGCCAGAGTTCGAAAGGTGTTTCACAAACACTCTTCGATGGAACGGTGTTCAAAATGTAAACCACAGTCTCCACTACGTATCCCCAAAAAGAATCAGGGAGACGAGCATAGCTCATCATCGACCGAACCATGTCCAACAGAGGTTCTCCATTTCTCTCTCCGATACACCATTCAACTGTTTGTGGCATACCCAGTCTTTGAGAGTTGGGACGTAATTCCATGTTCTATCATATAGTCCTTGAATCCAGTGTCCATATACTCTCCACCTCGATCCGATCGAAGTGTTTTTATCGTTTTACCTAACAAGTTCTCAACCTCAGTCTTGAACTCCTTGAACTTTTCAAGTGTTTCAGACTTCCTATGCATTAGGTAAATGTACCCATACCTCGAATAGTCATCTATGAAAGATACGAAGCATTCGTAACCTCCTCGTGCTTTAACATTCATCGGACCACAGAGAACAGAATGTATAAGCTCAAAGGGCTCCTTGGCTCTATATCCTTTTCCACTAAAAGGACGTTTGGTCATTTTGCCTTCAAGGCATGACTCACATACCGGTAAAGAGTTTTCTTCCAACTCGCTTAGAAGTCCACTCTTCACTAGTCTTTCAATCCTATTGAGATTAATGTGGCCTAACTGTAGATGCCAAAGATGGGCACTTTCTTTTGGAGAAACTTTCAATCTCTTAGTTCGCGTTTCTGCTGTTTTAAACAATTCGGTGTTCAAAACACTTTTGACCGAATTAGGGTTCAAAACATATAAATTGCTCTCAATAAGCGAGAACAAATCAAATTTCCATTTCGAGAAATAAACGCTTATTGCTCTTGAAAGGAACGGAAATATTTTGTTCTAATAGGCGAGGATATAGAAACTAGGTTTCTCGTGAAACCCGGGAACTATGTACATACTATCCAATAATAAGTACTTCCCGCCAAAGAAACGACTTCACTGCCTATTCTTGCGATCGAGACAACTTCTCCAGATCCAACCACGAATGTTATCTCACCCTCTCTTGCAGCCCCTTTGCCAGAACTTAATCCTTGAAAAGAAGAGCAAAGCGTGGTTAGTGGCGCTCAATCCAATATCCAAGCAGAGTCATTACTCTCCACTAAACAAGTTTTCGTAACAAGTAAATCACATTTACTGTCATCTTCTTTTCATCAAGGAACTTGGGACAACTCCTTTTCGGTGTCAAGTCCACCTTGCTGAAGAGAAACACTTTCTCGCAACATCCTTGATTTCTTTGCCTTTTAGGGTGGCAGCACGGTCAACCTTAACTTCCTTCAACTTCTTCTTCCCCTTAGGGCCTGAAAAGTCTACAAACTTTATCCCAGAGGTCGAACCCCTGTGAAAAGGTCTTAAGGCAACACTTGCCTCAGCTTCATGTCCCCTAGTTTGCACCAAAGACTGGAAGGTTTGTAGATCGTTGAATAGGATTGTTGAACCGTGCACCTGAGGACCTCCTCAGTGAGCGCGAACTCTTGGTCGTCATTTACCAAAACGTGTCTATATTGTTTTTCCACGAAATACTATCGCCAACTAACTTAACGGAAGCTAAAGGAGTGTTAAAAGCGTTTGGCATTTTGTTGCTGAAATAAAATGAAAAACTTTGTATTAGTCTCGCAAAAACTTTTTAAAATCCAACCGGGTTTTAGCAAATTTTTATCCTATGATCCCTAGGTCATTCAAAATTTGCAATGATACCCTAAAGGTTTAGAATGACCGCCACCGTAGGGTAGACAAACTCACTCCTCCTCTAGGACGAGACTCTCTCGACTAGACCCTAATACCAGAATAACTCTTATTCCATTAGGCATCCAGTTACCATTTTCGGTCAGAATCCATTAACTCTTAATGAATCTTGTGAGTGTCACCCTCAATCTTTAAATTTCCAAGTATCCGTCCAAACAATAGCCGCCGTAGGGAGGACTAAGAAGGAAATCAAACAAGGAAATTGTATCCCTTTCGGAAATTCACGGTGTTCCGACTCCCATGATCAAGGCCCTCCGTAGGGATTGTCTGGTCCAGGCCAAACTAGCAGGCAGATCATAGGCGTCTCACAGTGTGAATCAAAAGAAGAGACCGTGGGTCCCGTTTTCACAGATCCCGCTCCCACTCACTATAAGTACTCTCTCCATTCACGTTGATATTGACCGATACAAATGCCACCCGTAGGGGGACGCTCCCATTTGCGCCATGAGGCCGAGCATGGATCTCACGGTGCGAACTTAACGGAGATTTGTGGATGAAAAAATAATTGTATCTCATACACTTTATTTCCTCCCACTCAGCACTTTAAAATATTCGGGATTGACCTAGATAAACCGGCTAAAATTTACCAAAGTCTACCAATATAACTCTTATATTGGGTTAGCCTAAGTCTATAATCACATTATTAACTTAGGTCTATGTGAGTAAATTAATTAACTCTTAATTAACGACACTCACGAGAATATAACCTAAGAATCTCCGGACCGAATTCACTCCCAGGTAGGTTTCCAGATAGGGGTGTTCCGCAAGCGTCAACTTAAATACCTCAGCCTTAGACAAAACCTTCCTTAGACAGAGTTACTTATCAGTCTCCATTCAAAGGTCATATTTGATTTCCTAATTTCTAATCTTATTAGAAATAGAAAACCTAAGTCTAATTATTCAAGTTCTAACCATTTAAAACTAATAATTAACTTAGGTTACATGCATTTCTATGTTATAGTGCTTGATCATTCATCACATGAATAATACTATACTATAACATACATTCATCACATGATTTAAATGCATGAGCATGCTTTTAATTTAAAAATATAACACTTATATTAAATAAATTAAATCATGCAAACATTATATTATAACTCTTATAATATAATCCTATCATGCATACTATATATTATAACTCTTATAATATAAATATGATGCATAAAATGTTTAACCTAAGGTGAGATTTTAAATCTATATGACATACATTATGCACATATAATAATTAAATCATACATCTCATGCATAAAATAATTAAATAGCATTATTGGACCGATTTTTGGCACCCTAGGGACATAAAATTAAATTAATTAACATTAATATAACTCTTATATTAATATTAATTAAAATAATTAAATAAAATATATTTAAAAAATCAAATTTACAAATAAATAAATAAAAAAAAAATAAAACGGCAGTAGCACAACCCCAGGCTCGAACCGCTGACCACGTACCACGTCCCCGGAAAAAATACGTTCCACGCATCACTACACCATGGCGTTGCAACGTTGTTATTGTGTAGCAATGCTGTAATGTATAGCGTCGCGCCTAGCGTTCTCAACGTCAGGGTGTAACGCCATTTGCAATGCAAAGACTTTCTCAAGAAACATGGATGGCGTCGCAACAACCGATGAACTTCAAAGAAACAACTTTTGCTATTTTTTACGAAATCGCCCGTTTTGCTCCATTTTCTTCACGACAACTCTTGCCACGAACGACACAAACTTATAGAATCGATTTATATTTAAAAAAATGCCCAAAACAACGGGCCCTTACATTGATCTCATCAACTTTAATGTAAATCTAAAAAGTTCCAAAAATCGAAAACATCCAAAATTGCAAACCATTAACATTCATCTCATGAAAATTAATGCTACCCACCTAATTTTAAGAATTCACAGAATACACAACGAAGAGCAACAATTGGCTCTGATACCAATTGAAGGGATTTGGAATTCCCGCAGCGGAAGACGTTGTGAAACGTCGTTGATCCGTTGTGTAAAACGTGTCTTAAAATTGAATCTATCTCATAGATCCTAGGCTAAACATGCAAATAGGAGAAGAAAACAGTAAGGAAAAATACTACTTACTTGCTGAAGAACACTTCTTCAATCCTCTTCTCCTTCGGTCACGATCTCTCTCCATCCAACGTTCTCGTCGAACACGAACCACGATCCGAACACGGAGACACCTCCAAAGGGTCTTCTCGGTTGTTCTCGGGAGGTTGAGGGAGAGTGAGTGGGACTCCCTTTGGTTTTGGGTGAGGAGATAATTTTGGAGAATTGAGAGAGTTCTTAGAGAGAAAACACTTGCTCTCTTTGGATGAAAATTCTAAAAATGGCAAGAAGAGTATATGAGATGCCTTTGAATGCATCCTTTTATAATGGTGTGTGGTGGAGTTAAAACCTCCACCAATTCACCATTTTACCACAACTATATGATATACAAATCATATTTGCATATACACATAATATAAGGTATCTCATACCTTATTATACAAATCTCATTTGCATAAATGTGGAATTTTAAATTGAATCACATTCAATTTAATTTCTCTCAATTCAATTTCTCCAATTAGCACTAATTAATCAATTAGGTTATACTATAGTTTATTATGAATCTCATTCACATCAAACTATATATTATGTCATCTATATCTCATATAAATGACATAAATACCCAAATAATGAATTTGAACACTTCAAATTCACACAAAACTGTAAACCCCTCAATTTGTCTAATTTGAGCCAACCGAGGGATCTAATGGACCTACACGTTACGAGCTCCAATGATCCGAGACTAACCTGAACTCTTTGACCCGATTATTCAACATTCATTAGCTATGATAACACTCCACTAAAGCTCGTAGCTGCACTCTCATCACTGTAGGAGAAGTTGTGTCCATCGATATAACCAATACCCATGAGTCGACCCTTCACGTTGTTGTTCAGTAGACACTCTTGGGTCAAATTACCATTTTACCACGTGTCTACCTCTTGCTCCTTAAGTCCCCTCTTGCTCCTCTAATGAACAACTACGTTGCATGGTCCAACCATAAACAACAACCCTCTCAAGCCAATGAGAGAGTGGGGCCCCGTTGTTCAAGCCCTGGAGACAACATTTAAGGGAACAACCTCTCTAGTTTCCCTAAGTCGGGAACAAGTGAATTCTTTCTTGCGTAGTCAAGTTCCCAGCTCCCCACGTGGTCTTGCCCAAGAGAAGATAGGCATATTGGGCGAGCAACAGTGGCCACCCTCACCCGTACTAGTCAAAGGACAGACCCCGCAGATGAGAGTCAGTAACACGCTCGAGGATTAAGGTCGAGTCACTAATGGTCATCTACGAATTTATTAGCTCTATATCATTAGCGGTGTTACATCGATGAAGTCTAATAATTCACACGGTCGATCTTGTACAATCTCATTGCACAGGATACCCCCACTCGCATGTCAACCACATGAACGAGTCAGATCACCTCGTTTGTATCTAATACAAAGCGGGTCGCATTCACAGTGTATCAAGGATTAGGTCTCCAACCCTATCCATATCTTGTAGACCGTTCGGGTCATTAACTCGAACGCGATCCTCCCTGTGTGTCCACTACACCCCGTTCAAGTTCTTACTTCTCTCAGAATGCAATGACCCTAGAGCTTAGTTTATTGGATTAAGTTTATGAAAAATGCGAGACACAAAGTTTAAATAAATAACTCTTATTTATTACACAATGTTGAAATAAATAACTCTTATTGATTTACAATTTGGAATATTACAAACTACACAAGATGAGGACATACATCCCAACACAAATGAGGTAATCCAACTCATTCATGTGGATGACATGCGAGTGGGGGCATTCTGTATGAAGAGTTCATACAAGATCGGATTGTAAATTATTAGTCTATCCAGTATAACACCGTTAACAGGGGACGACTGATAATTTATAGATGGTCATTAGTGACTCGACCTGAATCCTGAGCAAGTTAAAGACTCATGCTTATAGGGGTTTGTCCTTAGACTAGTATGGGTGAGAGTGGCCTGTAGCCGACTCAATAAGCCTACCTTCTCAGGGATAGAACCTCGTAGGTAGCTGGGAACTTAACTCTGCAAGACGGAATTCACTCATTCCTAGACTAATAAATTAGATGGGTTGTTTCCTTAAGAAGCTGAGTCCAGGTCTTGAACAACGGGCCCACCCTCTAAACTAGCTTAAAAGGGTTTGAGTTTATTGTAGGACCATAGGCTTGTTGTTCATTAGAGGATCAGTGGTGCTTAAGGAACAAAGAGGTAATCACAGGGGTGAAACAGTAATTTGACCTAACTGTAATTACGAACAACTTATGAAGGGTCGACTCATGGGTAATGATTATATCAATAGACAAAATATAATCTATAGTGAGGATAGTGCAACTACAAGTCTATAGTGAAGTGACTTGTAGTTAATGAATATTGATTAATCAGATCAAAGAGTTTCCAACTTCTTCAGGTTTGACACAACTTACAAAAAGGCACAACTTCCAACGAGATTCCAACTTCTTTGGGTTTTGAGACCAACACATGTGTCGGGCATCCCCAAATTCTGATAAACTGCCTTTAGGACCATTCCAGAGTTTGAAAGGTGTTTCACAAACACTCTTCGACGGAACATTGTTCAAAATATATACCGCAGTCTACACTATGTAACCCCAATACGAGTAAGGGAGATGAGCGTAGCTCATCATCGACCGAACCATGTCTAACAAGGTTTTATTTCTCCTTTCTGATACACCATTCTGTTGTGACATACCAGGTGCTGAGAGTTGGGATGTAATTCCATGTTCTATCATATAGTCCTAGAATTCAGTATCCATGTACTCTCCACCTCGATCCGATCGAAGTGTTTTAATCGTTTTACCTAACTGGTTCTCAACCTCAGACTTGTACTCCTTGAACAAGAACTTCAGACTTTCGATGCATTAGGTAAACGTACCCATATCTCGAATAATCATCTATAAAAGATACAAAGTATTCGTAACCTTCTCATGCTTAACACTCATCGGACCACAGAGGTCAGAATGTATAAGCTCAAGAGGCTCTTTGGCTCTATGTCCTTTTCCACTAAAAGGACGTTTGGTCATTTTGCCTTCAAGACATGACTCACAAACTGGTAAAGAGTTTTCTTCTAACTCGCTTAGAAATCCACTTTTCACTAGTTTCTCAATTCTATTGACATTTATGTGGCCTAACCTTTGATGCCAAAGATGGGCGTTTTCTTTTAGAGAAACTTTTAATCTCTTAGTTCGCGTTTCAGCTGTTTTAATAATTCAGTATTCAAAACACTTTTGACCGAATTTGGTTTTAAAACATATCGATTATTCTCAAGTGAAGCAGAACACAACACATTACCTTTATGAGAAATAAACACTTTATTTAACTTGAAGGAAATGGAAATACAGTGTTCAATAAGACAGAAAATAGAAATAAGGTTTCTAGTAAACCCTGGTACTATGTACATGTTATCTAAAAAAATGTACTTCCTGCAAAAGACAAGCTTCACAGTGCCAACCGCTGCAGCCGAGACAACTTCTCCGGATCCAACCCTGAGCGTAATCTCACCCTCTTGCAGTCGCTGCCAGGTACTAATTCCCTGAAATGAAGAACAAACATGGTTAGTGGCGCCTGAATCAAGTATCCAGACAAAGTCACTACTCTCCACTAAATAAGTTTCAACAACAAGTAAATCACATTTACTTTCCTTCTTCTTCTCGGCAAGGAACTTAAGACAATTCCTCTTCCAGTTGTCGTCCCCATTGCAGTGGAAACACTTTCCTTTTTCCGCAACCTCCTTGACCTTTTTGCCCTTGTGAGCGACAACGCGGTCAACTTTATCAACCTTCTTCAACTTCTTGTTGGGATTTATGCCCTAAACTTGTATAATTTTGATCAATTAAATAAAGTGTTATTTGTTTTGATAAGATTACAGTCTTGCTCTTATAAATCTAATAAACTAAGCTCCAAGGTTATAACGTTTATCTTGAAATCAGTGTAGTGGACACTATTTGGGTTGAGTTCAAGATTATAACCTAAATAGTCAATGGTATAAGAATAAGGTTGGAAACCTCATTCTGGTAACACCATGGATGCGACCCACTTTGTAATTAGTACAAATGAGGTAATCCAACTCATTCATATAGTTGACATGCGAGTGGGGCATCTGTATGAAGAGTTCATACAAGATGGATCAGAAATTATTAGTCTAACGATTATAAACACGATTAATGAGGATAAGACTAGTAATTTATAGATGGTCATTAGTGACTCGACTGAATCTCGAGAAAGTTAAGAACTCCCGCTTATGGGGTTTGTCCTTAGACTAGTATGGGTGAGAGTGGCACATGGCTGAGCTCAATAAGCCTACCTTCTCGGGGGATGAGAACCTCGTAGGTAGCTGGAAACTTAAGCGTGCAAGATGGAATTCACTCATTCCTATCTTGAGGAATTAGATAGGTTGTTCCCTCAAGAACCGACTCTGTGTCTTGAACAACGGGGCCCCGCCCTCTATGAGGGTATGAGTCTAAGGTAGGACCCTAGACTTGTTGTTCATTAGAGGATCAGTGGTGCTTATGGAGCAAAGAGGTAATCACAGGGGTAAAATGGTAATTTGACCCAGCTGTGATTACGAACAACCTGCGAAGGGTCGACTCATGGGTAATGACTATATCAGTGGACACAATAATATCTACAGTGAGGAGAGTGCAGCTACAAGTCTATAGTGAAGTGACTTGTACTTAGTGTATATTGATTAATTGGATCAAAGAGTTTGATCAGTTAATCTCACATCATTGGAGCTCATGATCTGTAGGTCCATTAGATCCCTTTGTTGGCTCAACATGGTAATATTGAGGGTATAAAGTTAGGAGTGAAATTGAAGTGTTCAATTTCATACATGAGGAGTTATATCAATTATATATGATATAATTGATATAATATATAGTTTTAATGTGAATTAGATTCATATATAAACTATATACTAAAGAGAGATTAAAGGAGGGGTAGGATGGTCATTTCCATCCCATTCCGCTATATATATGGTTGCATGAGATGCAACTAAAAGAAAAAGATATTCTAAGGTTTTACAAGCTCCCTTGTTGTGTTGTTGGAAGAGTTCCAAAACACACATCTCTCTCACAAAATACCTCACCACTCCTAAAGGGAACCGACCTTCCTCCCTCACCTAGAGAACAACGGAGAAGATCAGGTGGCAGTGTCGGTATTCGTACGAGTTCAAGTTGTTGTGATCTTGATCGTGAGAGAGGAGGAGCACTTGAAGAAAGATTCTTCAAAGGTAATTTCTTGTTGTCAATACTAATTTTATGCTTAATCTAGTGTTTCATGTTCTTGAATTTACCGTTGTAACTAAAAGAGCGCGCGATTCCCAATCGCTTCTGCTGCGGGGACTTCGATTCCCTTCAATTGGTATCAGAGCCGAATTATGTTCTTGATTTATGTTATGGTTTTTTCAAGAACAAGGTGAGATTTACTGTTTTTGC
This sequence comes from Trichosanthes cucumerina, assembly GCA_036507285.1. Classification (NCBI taxonomy): domain Eukaryota; kingdom Viridiplantae; phylum Streptophyta; class Magnoliopsida; order Cucurbitales; family Cucurbitaceae; genus Trichosanthes; species Trichosanthes cucumerina. The sequence goes on from CM071840.1 coordinate 32,781,714, forward strand.
ATGAGATGTATGAACGGTTTTGCAAAATTAGATGTTTTTAATTTTGACACTTAGATTTACAATTTTCATTGAAATGTTCAATGTAAGGGCCCGGTGTTTTGAAAAAAATTTAATTTTAAATCGAGTCTGTAAGTCCGTGTCGATCGAGGCAAAGCGGTTGCTGAGAAGATCGGAGCGAAAACGAGCTAGATTTGGAGAAATCAAGCTATTGTCTGTGTGCAGCGTTGCAACGCTGTTCATCGGCGTTGCAACGCTGCGCTTGCGGGAGAAGGCGCGTACAGGAGGCAGTGTTGCAACGCAGCCTCTAGCGTTGCAACGCTCGACAGAAGACGACAAAAGTAGCATTGCAACGCTGCTATCAGCGTTGCAACACCAGATACGTTTCACGCGAGGAGCAATGGGCTGAAAACCGTTTTTTTATTATATATATTAATTATAAAAATGTTTTATATTTAATATATTTAATATATTTAATTTTAATTAATATAATTAGATTATATTAATTAAAATTATTTCTAGGGTGCCAAAATTGGTCTAATTTTTGCTATTTTAGTTATGCAATTGTTGTAAAATTATTGCCATGCATAGTGTATGCTTGTATTTTAGAAATCTCACCTTAGGTTAAGCATTTTCATGCATCATTTATAATATAAGAAGTTATATTATATAGTTTGCATGATTAATTAATATAAGGTTGTTATATTAATTTTTGGATAGCATTGACATGTATTATTTTTCATGAGATGAATATGCTATGAATGTCTTATTATTCATGTGATGAATGATCAAGCACTATAACATAGTATGCATGTCACCTAAGGTTAATTATTAGTTTTAAAATGTTTAGAACTTGGAAATAATAGACCATAGGTTATCTAGTTCTAATTAGATTAGAATTAGGAACCACGTAATTTATAAGCTATGATTAAAGAGGAGGAACTGCCTAAGGAAAGTTCTGTCTAATTTAGGTCAGTATTTAAGTGTGTAAAGCGGAACACCCTACTTGGGAAGGCTCGACACGGGAGTGAAATTTAATCAGAGGGTCTTATAAATTACAGTAGCGTCAGCGGGTTTATTAAGGGATTAATAAACTAGAAATCCTAGGTTTAATATAAGGAGTTATATTAACAAACTTAGGATAAAATCAATATAAGAGTTATATTGATTATCAATATAAGAGTTATGTTGATAGAGTTAGGTAAAACCATTAGCCGGGTTTTAGCCTAAGAAAGATTCCTATAGACTTAAAGTATTCAGTGGGAGGAAAACGTGTATGAGATACATATTTTTTCACCTACGCTATCTCCGGGAAGTTCACACCGTGAGACTCATACTTGGCCTCCTGGCGCAAACGGGAGCGTCCCCCTTCGGATGGTGTTTGTATGAGTCAATATCAAGGTGAATGGAGAGGGTACTTATAGTGAGTGGGAGCAGGTTTAGTGAAAATAAAACCTACGGTCTCTTTTGTCGGTTTACACCGTTAGACCACTATGGTCAGCCTGCTAGTTTGGCCTGGACCAGACAATCCCTTCGGAGGGCTTGATCATAGAGGATCTAACACAGTAGACACCCGAAAGGGATAAAGATTTCCTTAGACTATTTTTCAATCTAGTCCTCCCCTTGGCAGATTTTATTGGATCGAGACTCTGGGATCTAAAGACAAAGGGTTACACTCACGGAGTACATAAGTTGTGTATGTATCAGGCACAGAAAAATGGTAACTAAAACCTATAGGAATAAGAGTTATTCGGTATTAGGTTTTGGTCAAGAGTGTCTTGATCCCGGAGGAGGAGTGTTTTTTATACCCTTGGTGTCATACATTCTAAACCTTTGGAGTATCATTGCAAATTATAAAGGGCCTAGGAATCATTTGATAATTAGCTAAAACATGATTGGATTGGAGTTATAGCAAGAAACTCATACAAGTTTGTTTGTAAATATTTCAGCAAAAATGTCTAGCTCTATGATTTCCTTATTGGGTGCGAAAAGTTAACCGGAGAGAACATAGTGACTTGGAGGGATGGACTCAACATAATCTTGGTTACACATGATCTTCAGTTCGTTCTCAATGAGGAGTGTCCTCAATTTCCTGCTCAAAAAGCATCTCAAGCTGTTGAGGATGCGTATGACCGCTGGATTAATGCCAACGAAAAGGCGAAAGCCTATATCCTGGCTAGCATACCTTATGCTTTAGCCAGGAGGCTGGAGGGCAAGGTCTCAGCTCGAGAGATCATGGATTTTGTGTTAAATTTGTCAAGACAACCGTCCAAACAAATTCGGCATGAAGCCCTAAAATTCGTTTATAACGCACGTATGAAGGAAGGAACATCGGTGAGAGAACATGTTCTCAATCGATTGCCCACTTCAATATAGCGGAATTAAACGGAGCGGTCATAGATGAGAAATGTCAGATTTTGTTCATCCTAGAATCTCTTCCAAAGAGTTTTCAGCGATTCCGTAGCAATGCAACGATGAACAACATAGAGTATGATCTGACTTCTCTGCTACATGAGCTGCAGAATTATCAGTTTCTTATGGATGATAAAAGACAACAAAATGGAGACGCAAATTTGTTTGCTCATTCCAAAAGTTCTCAGGAGGATTCATCCTGCGGGACAAAGCTGCAGACCATACTTACGGACTTAAGAAGATCTGAGAAGAAGAGGAAAAGGGAGCGATAAAGAGCGATCGTGCGGCAAAGAAAAGTCATTATTTGATAACATGTAGCTTAAGGGTTTATTAGAAACCTCATTTCTTGCCTTAGAGAACATTGTACTTCTCTGTCTTTTCAATTGAATAAAGTGTTTATTTCATTGGAAAAGTATTGTACTATGTGTTGCTCTTCTTGAGAATTATTTGCAAATGGTTTAATTCAGTTAAAATAGTTTTAACAAGTGAATTTTATAGAATTTGCAAGTACACGAACTAATTTCTCCTAAAGAAAATGCTCATCTTTGGCATCTAAGATTAGGTCACATTAATCTCAATAGGATTGAGAAATTGGTAAAGAACGGACTTCTAAACGAGTTAGAAGAAAATTCCTTGCCAGTATGTCAATCCTGCCTAGAAGGCAAAATGAGTAAAAGACCTTTTAGTGGAAAAGGTTATAGAGCCAAAGATCCTCTAGAGCTTATACATTCAGACCTTTGTGGTCCGATGAATAAAGCCAGGGGAGGATATGAATATTTCATCTCTTTTATTGATGATTATTCCAGATATGGGCATATTTACCTAATGCACCACAAGCCTGAAGCACTTGAAAAGTTCAAGGAATTCAAGACTGAGGTTGAAAATCAATTAGGTAAAACTATTAAAACACTTCGATCGGATCGAGGTGGGGAGTACATGGATTTAAAATTCCAGAACTATATGATAGAACATGGACTTACATCCCAACTCTCAGCTCCCGACACACCACAACAAAACGGTGTATCGGAAAGGAGAAATAGAACCTTGTTGGACATGGTTCGATCAATGATGAGTTATGCTCATCTCCCTAGTTTTCTTTTGGGGTTACGCAGGTGGAGACTGTGATATACATTTTGAATAATGTGCCCTCCAAAAGTGTTTCTGAAACACCTTTTGAACTCTAGAAAGGACGTAAAGGTAGTTTATGTCACTTCAGAATATGGGGTTGTCCAGCAAATGTGCTTGTGACAAATCCAAAGAAGTTGGATTCACGTTCAAAGTTGTGCCTATTCGTAGGATACCCAAAAGAAACAAGAGGTGGTTTATTCTATGATCCTAAGAAAGATAAGGTCTTTGTGTCGACAAATGCCACCTTCTTGGAGGAGGACCACATAAGGGACCACAAATAAAAAAGTAAGGTAGTGTTGAGTGAGTTAGACGGAACAATAGCAAAGGTTGCTAATAAGAACACTAGTACGTCAACAAGAGTTGTTGATACTAGTTTGTCTAGTCAAGAGGGTCCATCTCAAGAGTTGAGTATGCCTCGACATAGTGGGAGGGTTATGATACAGCCTGACCGTTACATGGGTTTAGCTGAAACCCAAGTTGTTATACCAGATGACAACTGCGAGGATCCATTGACTTATAATCAAGCAATGGTTGACATTGACAAAGACAAATGGGTCATAGCCATGGACCAAGAAATGGAGTCTATCCACTTCAATGCATTTGGGATCTTGTAGATAAGCTTTGATGGGGTAAAACCTATAGGTTGTAAGTGGATCTACAAGAGAAAACATGGTGTAGATGGGAATGTGCAAACCTTTAAAGCTAGACTAGTAGCAAAGGGTTATACCCAAGTTGAAGGGGTTGACTATGAGGAGACCTTTTCACCTGTTGCTATGGTAAAGTCTATTCGTATCCTTCTTGCCATTGCCGCATATTATGACTATGAGGTATGGCTGAAGGGATTTTGAATTCCCGCAGTGGAAGACGTTGTGAAACGTCGTTGATCCGTTGTGTAAAACGTGTCTTAAAATTGAATCTATCTCATAGATCCTAGGCTAAACATGCAAATAGGAGAAGAAAACAGTAAGGAAAAATACTACTTACTTGTTGAAGAACACTTCTTCAATCCTCTTCTCCTCCGGTCACGATCTCTCTCGATCCAACGATTTCCTCGAACACGAACCTCGATCCGAACAGGGAGACACCTCCAAAGGGTCTTCTCGGTTGTTCTCGGGAGGTTGAGGGAGAGTAAGTGGGACTCCCTTTGATTTTGGGTGAGGAGAGAACTTAGAGAGATGAGAGAATTCTAGAGAGAATTGCCTTGTTCTCTTTGGATGGAAATCCAAAAAATGGCAAATGGCACACCAAAGGCTTGTTGCAAAGCCTTTAAATACTATTGTGTGATGGAGTTAAAACCTCCACCAAATCACAATTTTACCACAACCATATAATATACAAATCACATTTGCATATTATATAATATAAGGTATCTCATACCTTATTATACAAATCTCATTTGCATAAATGTGGAATTATAAATTGAATCACATTCAATTTAATTTCTCTCAATTCAATATCTCCAAATAACACTAATTAATCAATTAGGCTACACTATAGTTTATTATGAATCCCATTCACATCAAACTATATATTATGTCATCTATATCTCATATAAACGACATAAATACCCAAATAATGAATTTGTCCAATTTGAGCTAACCGAGGGACCTAATGGATCTTCACGTGACGAGCTCCAATAATCCGAGACTAACCTGTCAAACTCTTCGACCCGGTTATTCAACATTCATTAGCTACGGTAACACTCCACTAAAGCCCGTAGCTGCACTCTCATCACCGTAAGACAAGTTGTGTCCATCGATATAACCAATACCCATGAGTCAACCCTTCACAGGTTGTTCGTAGACACAACTGAGTCAAATTACCGTTTTACCCCTGTGTCTACCTCTTGCTCCTTAAGTCCCACTGCTTCTCTAACGAACAACTACGTTGCATGGTCCAACCATAAACAACAACCCTCTCAGGCCAATGAGAGAGTGGGGCCCCGTTGTTCAAGCCCTGAAGACAGCACTTAAGGGAACAACCCCTCTACTTTCCCTAAATCGGGAACGAGTGAATTCCTTCTTGCGTAGTCAAGTTCCCAACTCCCCACATGGTCCTGCCCCTGAGAAGATAGGCATATTGGGCGAGCAATAGTGGTCACCCTCACCCGTACTAGTCAAAGGACAGACCCCCGCAGACAGGAGTCCGTAACACGCTCAGGATTAAGGTCGAGTCACTAATGGTCATCTACGAATTTATTAGCTCTATCACTTTGTTAGCGGTGTTACATCGTGAAGTCTAATAATTCACGGTCCGGTCTTGTACAATTTCATTGCACAAGATGCCCCCACTCGCATGTCAACCACATGAACGAGTCAGATCACCTCGTTTGTATCTAATACAAAGCGGGTCGCATCCACAGTGTATCTAGGATTAGGTCTCCAACCCTATCCATATACTGTAGACCGTTCGGGTCATTAACTCGAATGCGATCCTCCCTTTTTGTCCACTACACACCGTTCAAGTTCTTAGTTCTCTCATAATGCAATGACCCTGGAGCTTAGTTTATTGGATTAAGTTTATGAAAAAATGCGAGACACAAAGTTTAAATAAATAACTCTTATTTATTACACAATGTTGAAATAAATAACTCTTATTCATTTACAACTTGGAATATTACAAACTACACGAGATGAGGACATACATCCCAACAATGGCAAATGGATGTCAAGACAACCTTTTTAAATGGCAATCTTGAAGAAACCATCTACATGGACCAACCCAAAGGGTTCATTAAACCAGGACAAGAGCAAAAGGTTTGCAGGCTTAAAAGGTAGATTTATGGAGTGAAACAAGCCTCTAGGTCCTGGAATATAAGATTTGATGAGGCTATCAGATCTTATAGTTTTGACCAGAATGATGATGAACCTTGTGTCTACAAGAAAATCATCAATAGTTCTGTCGCATTCCTAATTCTCTATGTGGATGATATCCTACTCATTGGGAATGATGTAGGTTATCTTACTGACATCAAGGAATGGCTAGCTACGCAGTTCCAAATGAAAGATTTGGGTGATGCGTGATTTGTTCTTGGGATCAGTTGTCCGGAACCGCAAGAATAAAACACTAGCCTTGTCTCAAGCATCATACATAGACAAAGTGTTGTCAAGGTTTAAGATGCAAGATTCCCAAAAGGGCTTGTTGCCTTTTAGACATGAAATCCATTTGTCTAAGGAACAATGTCCTTAGACACCTCAAGGAGTTGAGGATATGAGACGGATTCCTTACGCATCAGCTGTTGGGAGCCTGATGTACGCCATGTTGTGTACTAGGCCTGACATCTGTTTTGCAGTTGGGATGATCAGTAGGTATCAATCCAATCCAGGACTTGAACACTGGAGAACGATTAAAACAATCCTTAAGTATCTTCGGAGAACAAGGAACTACATGCTTGTGTATGGGTCTAAGGATTTGATCCTTACAGGATACACGGATTCTGACTTTCAGACTGATAAAGATTCTCGAAAATCTACATCAGGGTCAGTTTTCACTCTTAACGGAGGAGCTGTAGTATGGCGAAGCGTCAAGCAAGGATGCATCGTTGATTCCACCATGGAAGGCGAATATGTAGCAGCTTGTGAAGCAGCTAAGGAGGCCGTTTGGTTAAGGAAATTCATGCTAAATTTGGAAGTTGTTCCAAATATGACTTTGCCCATCACGCTGTATTGCGATAACAGTGGTGCAGTGGCAAATTCAAGGGAACCCCGAAGTCACAAGAGGGGAAAGCACATAGAGCGGAAGTATCATCTCATCCGGGAGATCGTGCATAGAGGAGGCGTGATTATCACGAAAATAGCCTCAGAGCATAACATTGGTGATCCTTTTACAAAGGCTCTCACTGCTAAAGTTTTTTAGAGTCACCTAGAAGGTCTAGGTTTACAAGTCTTCCCCAACTAGGGCAAGTGAGAGTATTTTGTACAAAGGGGTTTAAATGCCCTAGTTTATTGTATTTACATTACTGTAATGTTTAGTACTCCACAAGCTTTAGGTCAAGTGGGAGATTGTTGGGATTTATGCCCTAAACTTGTGTAATTTTGATCAATTAAATAAAGTGTTATTTGTTTTGATAAGATTACAGTCTTGTTTTTATAAATCCAATAAACTAAGCTCACAGGTTATAACGTTTATCTTGAAATCAATGTAGTGGACACTATTTGGGTTGAGTTCAAGATTATAACCTAAATAGTCTATGGTATAAGAATAAGGTTGGAAACCTCATTCTGGTAACACCATGAATGCGACCCACTTTGTAATTAGTACAAATGAGGTAATCCAACTCATTCATGTAGTTGACATGCGAGTGGGGGCATCCTGTATGAAGAGTTCATACAAGACTGGATCGCAAATTATTAGTCTAACCAGTATAACACCGTTAACATAATAAGACTAGTAATTTATAGATGGTCATTAGTGACTCGACCTAAATCCTGAGCAAGTTAAGAACCCCTGCTTATAGGGGTTTGTCCTTAGACTAGTATGGGTGAGAGTGGCCTGTAGCCGACTCAATAAGCCTACCTTCTCAGGGACAGAACGTTGTGGGTAGCTGGGAACTTAACTGTGCAAGATGGAATTCACTCATTCCTGTATTGAGGAATTAGATAGGTTATTCCCTTAAGAACTGACTCCAGGTCTTGAACAACGGGGCCCCCCCTCTATGAGGGTATGAGTCTAAGGTAGGACCTTAGACTTGTTGTTCATTAGAAGATCGGTGGTGCTTAAGGAGCAAAGAGGTAATCATAGGGGTAAAGCGGTAATTTGACCCGGTGTGATTACTGAACAACCCTGTGTAGGGTCGACTCATGTGTAATGACTATATCGGTGGACACAATAATAATATCTCTGATAAGGAGAGTGCAGCTACAAGTCTATAGTGGAGTGACTTGTAGTTAATGAATATTGATTAACTGGATCAAAGAGTTTGATCAGTTAATCTCACATCATTGGAGCTCAAGATCTGTAGGTCCATTAGATCCCTCCATTGGCTCAACATGGTAATATTGAGGGTATAAAGTTAGGAGTGAAATTGAAGTGTTCAATTTCATACATGAGGAGTTATATCAATTATATATGATATAATTGATATAATATATAGTTTTAATGTGAATTAGATTCATACATAAACTATATACTAAAGAGAGATTAAAAGAGGGGTAGGATGGTCATTTCTATCCCATTCCCCTATATATATGGTTGCATGAGATGTAACTAAAAAAAAAAAAAAATTATTCTATGGTTTTACAAGCTCCCTTATTGTGTTGTTGGAAGAGTTCCAAAACACACATCTCTCTCACAAAATACCTCACCACTCCTAAAGGGAACCCACCTTCCTCCTCACCAGAGAACAACGAAGAAGATCCGTGGGTGGCGGTTGTCGGTGTTAAATGCGAGTTCAAGTTGTTGTGATCTTGATCGTGAGAGAGGAGGAGCACTTGAAGAAAGGTTCTTCAAAGGTAATTTCTTGCTGTCAATACTAATTTTATGCTTAATCTAGTGTTTCATGTTCTTGAATTTACCGTTGTAACTAAATCAAGAGCGCGCGATTCGCAATCGCTTCCGCTGCGGGAACTTCGATTCCCTTCAGTTCTTCTTTTTCCCTTCCAGGCCTGAAGAACCTACACATTGAAAGAGTGTATATTAAGAAAGCGGAAACAATTTCGGATCTTAAACACTCTAAGTTGATCAATTTTACAAGATAAAAAACATGCTCAAATCTGGAAAAAAGGAGAATAAGAACTCATACCTTTATAGCTCCAAATTCTCCTAATCCGTGGGTAATTTCTTGTCACAAACACTTTGTGGACAACCTCTAGTATCTTTCCTACTATCCTCAGTCCTTGGAACAGATTGTGGGATCTTTGATAGAGAGAATTTGAAGAGAGATGGGAGAAAGGTCTGAAATCGTAAATCAAAAAATTCTTGATTAATCCTTTTAATCCATTGGTTTCTTCTTCAATTAAAGCAAACCAAAAGTTTCTTCAAGCTGGGAGAAGATGACAACATGAAGATGATGAGGATTTAGCAAGAAGGAGGTGCTCAATTTGTGTGAATTTGAAAAAAAAAAGAGATAATTCACACTTTATCTTTGGTCCAATTGAAAACTCAAAATTGAATTTGAAATTCATTTAATTTTAATTCAAAATTAATATAAAATTAATTTTAAATTAAAATTAATTTATTAATTTAATTAATTAAACAATTTACTTAATTAATTTTAAATAATTATTTAATTTAATATCAAATATCAAATTAAATAATTGGACCAATCCCGATTTCATAAATCGACCGTTCGAACATATTCATGTTATAAACCGAACTAATATTTAAATCATATTTAAATATGTTCACATCTTCTTTATCATAGTTTAATTCATAATTAATCTATGACACGTTAAGTATGTCACATTTAATTAACATTTTCTCCCAAAACTGAATTTGAACAATTCAAATTCTTTTCTCTCAAATGTTACAAGGCTTAGTCCGAGCTAGTAAGGGGACCTAATGGACCTATAGATCATGAACTCCAACGATACGAGATTAACCGACCAAACTCTTTAGCCTAGCTAATCAACATTCGTTAACCACCGAGATACTCCACTAAAACCCAGTGGCTGCACTCTCCTCACTGTAGATATATTTCAGTCCACTCGATATAACCATGATTAGTAAGTCGATCCTTCACAGGTTGTTCGTAATTACAGCTGGGTCAAAAATACCGTTTTTACCCCGGTAATTACTTCTTGTTCTTTAAGTCCCACTGATTCTCTAATGAACAATTGGTTTGTGGTCCAACCAACAAACCGAATCCCTCTCGGGCCGATGAGAGGGGTGAGCCCTTTTTTCAAGACCTGAAGTCAGCACTTAAGGGAACAAACTCTCTACTAATCCCTAAAGCGGGTAGGAGTGAATTCCATCTTGCAGGACTATGTTCCCAGCTATCTACCCGGTCTTATCCCTGAAATGAGAGGCTTATTGAGTCGGCAATCTCAGGCCACTCTCACCCATGCAAATCTAAGGATAATCGAAATAAACAGGAGTTCATGGCACGCTCAGGATTAAGATCGAGTTACCTAGGTCATCGTATGAATATAGTTAATTAACACAGTAAACGGAGTTATAAATTCTCAGTGACTATTTCTCGGTCCAATCTTATGCACACTCATTGCATAGGACGCCCCCATTCGCATGTCTTCACATGAACGATTCAGGATCACATCGTTTGTACTTTACAAAGTGGGTTGCGTCCATAGTGTCCCCAGGATAAGGTACCTAACCCTATCCTTATACTATAGACTGTTCTAGCTATAACTTGAACCTTATCCACTTTTATGTCACACATAAAGTTTAAGTATACATCCTATAGCCATGGGTTCTATATTGGATTAGGGTTTTAGAATATACAATTCACTTTATTCAATAACACCTTTATTTGAATAAATCTCAATAACATCTTTATTGCAAAATAGAATATACATTCAATTTGCAAACCCACGAGTTTTAGGACATAAAACCCAACAAACTCCCACTTGGACTACAAAGTCAGTGGAGTCAAATATGCTGAGTAAGAAAACTACCTTATTGTACCACCCATAGTCCTAGACTCTTTAGTTGTCCCTCAAACACTTTAGTGTGAGACGTTTTGTAAACGGATCAATAATGTTGTGCTCCGAAGCGATTTGCGTGACGATCACGTCTCCTCGAGTCACAATCTCCCTGATGAGATGATATATGTGCTCAATATGCTTTATGCGCTTATGGCTTCTAGGTTCTTTAGAATTTTCCACTGCACCACTATTATCACAATAAAGGGTGATGGGCAAATTCATATTTGGAACAACTTCCAAATCAGTAAAGAATTTTCTAAGCCATACAACATTTTTCGCTGCTTCCCAAGCTGCGACGTACTCAACCTCCATGGTGGAGTCAACAATACAACCTTGCTTTATACTCCTCCATACTATAGCTCATCCGTTAAGAGTGAACATTGATCCCGATGTGGATTTTCTCGAATCTACATCAATCTGAAAATCAGAGTCACTGTATCTTGCAAGAATCAAATCCTTTGCGCCATACAAAGGCATATAGTTCCTCATTCTCCTAAGATACTTGAGGATGTTCTTACGCGATGATCCAATGATCATATCTGGATTGGGTGATACTCATCGACAATCCCCATTTGCATAGCATATGTCGGGTCGAGTACATAACATGTCATACATCAGACTACCAACAACTGATGCATAGGGAATGCGTCTCATATCCTCAACTTCTTGAGGTGTCTTAGGACACTGTTACTTAGACAGATGAATTCCATGCTTGAAAAGTAATAATCCTTTCTTGGACTTCTGCATCTTATATCTAATTAACATCTTGTCAATATAAGATGCCTGAGATAGTGCTAGTGTTTTGTTCTTGCGATTCCGAATAATTTGGATTCTAAGAACAAACTAAGCCCCTCACAAATCTTTCATTTGGAATTGGGTCGCTAGCCATTGCTTAACGTCAATCAGGAATCCCGTATCATACCCAATGAGTAGGATATCATCTACGTATAAGACTAAGAAAGCTACAGTAGTATTGACTATCTTCTTGCAGACACAAGGCTCGTCAATATTATGTTCAAAGCCATAAGATTTGATCGCAGTATCAAATCTTATATTCCAAGATCTAGATGCTTGTTTCAATCCATAGATGGATCGTTTCAGCTTGCAAACCTTTTGCTCGTGACCCTGAACTATGAACCCCTCTGGTTGATCCATATAGATACTCTCTTCAAGATTGCCATTCAGAAAGGTTGTCTTGGCATCCATTTACCAAATTTCATAATCATAAAACGTGGCAATAGACAAGAGTATTCTAATCGACTTAAGCATGGCAACAGAGGAGAAGGTTTCTTCATAGTCCACCCTTCCCGCTGGGTATAACCCTTTGCCACAAGTCGAGCCTTAAAGGTTTGCACCTTACCGGCTTGATCTCGTTTCCTCTTGTAGATCCACTTGCAACCGATAGGTCTTTCACCATCTGGTTGATCTACAAGTTCCCAGACTGAATTGAAGTACATTCACTCCATTTCGAGGTCCATAGTTTTAATCCACTTGTCCCTATCTATATCATTCATTGTCTATTTATAGGTTAATAGACCCTCAACGCCAGCATTAGGTATGACGACGTGGGTTTCAGTCAAACCCATGTAACGGTCGGGTTGTCTAACATCACTCCCACTACGTCAAGGTATTCTCAACTCTTGAGAATGACCAACTTGATCAATAACTTTTGTTGATTTATCTGTATCTTCCTTGGAAATTTCGTTCAAGACAATTCTGCTACGAGCGTGATGATCTCTTATGTGGTCTTCCTCAAAGAACGTGGCGTTTATCGACACAAACACCTTGTCCTCTTGAGGATCATAAAACATACCACCTTTCGTTTCTTTGGAGTATCCTACGAATAGGCATAATTTTGAACAATGTTCCAATTTCTTTGGATTGGACACCAGCATATGTGTCGGACATCCCCAAATCCTGGAGTGACGTAAACTTCCTTTATGCCCTTTCCATAACTCATAGGGTGTTTCTAAAACACTCTTTGACGGAACCATGTTCAAAATATATGCAGCAGCTTCTACTGCATATCGCCAAAACGAACTAGGTAGCTGAGCGTACCTCATCATAGATCGAACCATGACTAACAGGGTTCTATTTCTCCTTTCAGATACTTCGTTCTGCTGAGGTGTGCCGGACACTGAGAGTTGGGATACGATTCCATGTTCTATCATATAGTCTTGGAATCTCAAATCCATTATTCTCCACCTCGATCTGATCGAAGTGTTTTAATCGTTTTACCTAACAAGTTCTCAACCTCTGCCTTATACTCCTTGAACTTTTCAAGGATTTCAGACTTATGATGCATTAGGTAAAGATAGCCATACCTAGAATAATCATCAATGATACTGATGAAATATTCATACCCTCATCGTGCCTTGACATTTATTGGACCATAGAGATCCGAATGCACGAGTTTTAAGGGTCCTTTGGCCTATAACCTTTTTCAGAAAAAGGTCGTATAATCATTTTTCCCTCAAGACAGAACTCACATGGTGGTAAAGAGTTGTCCTCTAACTGACTTAGGAGACCACTCTTAACCAATCTCCCAATCCTATTGAGATTGATGTGGTCTAGTCTCAAGTGCCAAAGATAGGTACTTGGAGAAACCTTCTGCCTTTTATTTTGAGTATCAGTTGTTTTAAACATCTCAGTATTCAAAATAGCTTTTTATCTCTGTTGGTCTTAACACATATAAGTTATTTTCAAGTTTAGTAGAACATATTCCTACACCTCTTTTGCAAATGAACGCTTCATTATAATCAAAAGATACTTTATACATACGTTCAAGTAAACAAGAGATAGATACAAGATTTCTTTTGATTCTAGGAACCAAAATTACATTTTCTAATAAAATGAATCTATCTCTAAGGTTCCAACCCTGAGAGTTATCTCACTATCAACAAGCTGCCTCCAGGAACTAGTTTTCTGAAAAGAAGAACACACATGGTTAGTGGCTCCTGAATCTAGTATCCAGGCGGAATCATCATGTTCCACTAAACATGTTTCAACAACAAGTAAATCATATTTACCTTGTTTTTCTTTCTCAGTTTTCTTTTCCGCAAGGTACATCAGGTAGTTCCTCTTCCAGTGCCCATCTTCACCACAATGAAAACATTTTCCTGTGGTTTTAGCCTTGCGTGTGGGAGCTTTTTCCTTCCCTTTATCCTTATTCTTCTTCTGAATACCCTTATTTTTAGAAAAAGAAGGACCAAACTTAGTCCCTGAGGATTATCCTCTCAGGAACTTCCTTGAAGTGACAACATTTGCCTCCTTCTCTTTTCCTTTTGATTTCATCAGAGACTCAAATGTCTGGAGCTCGTTAAGTAGAGTAGTCAGGTTATACTCTATCTTGTTCATCACCGAATTGATGTGGAACTGTAGGAAACTCTTCGGAAGAGATTCTATTATAAAGCTGACTTGACTGTTCTCATTTATGAAAACCCCGTTTACCTCTGCCACGTTGAAGTGGACCATCATATTAATAACATGCTCCCTAACAGAAGTTCCCTCCTTCATTTGGGAGTTGTAAACGTAATTAAGAGCATCATAACGGACCGACGAGGACGGTTGTCCCAACATGGCCTATAATGATCCCATGATCTCCTTTGCGGTGATCATGCCCTCAAGTTTCTTAGACAACACATCAGATATGCTGGCTAAGTGATGCGAAAATATCGAGTGCCCTAAACTAATGTAAATTAGAATAAGACTCCGACACTTCTACGACATGCAAGTATACACGGTCGAGAGCAGCAAGTGATAAGTTAAAGTATCGATCCCACGAGGACTAGCTAAACCTAAATTAGTGAGTGTCCTAGCATTTTTTTCTTGTTTTAGTGCAATGTATGAGTGTGCAAATTACTGTTGTAAATAAATAAATTGATGTGATAAGTGTGCAAAGACAAGACTAGACTCAAGAAAATAACTAAATTTAAATGAGGGGAGAGAAGAATGCAAACAAGAGGGGAGATGCAAGAGATGAGATTTTTAATGAAAAATAGGCTCGGGTTAGGTTGGAGTTTTCATGTTCAATTGGAATGAAAATTTGAGTGATACCTTGAATTTACCTACACATGTATTCAAATGAATTTCTTTCGAAATCACTAAGTTTTAAAACCTACAACTTCTCAGTTGAGATCTAAATTATGCTCATGATTTTAGGTTCTAGGTGGGTTAATTATCTCTAATCAACTCAATAATCCTAGAATGAAATTTTAGTTTTCTAATTCAATAGCTCTCTCAAGTTCATGAATTCTAGAGAAATCAAAGTGGTCAAGTCTAATTCTCATGCAACGTTAAATTCAATAAAATTTCATAAATCCAACAATGGCATCGACCATAAATTTATTCCAAACTTACATTTGAACACAACCTAACCCTTGCCTAAGACAATTTAGTTCATGCTGGAATTCGATTCACACATCTCTAAATTAAGCATGTTTTTATTGATTAAAGAGTTCATGAAAATAGCCCAATGATGTTCACAAATTTATCATAAATCAGTCACAATTCTAGCCTAAAAACAGTCACAAATTCGTCTAAAATAGTGAACAAAAATAGTCTTAAATATGTGTTCAATAGCAGAAAAACAACATTAAAAATTAGAGATTAGGAGAGGTAATGACATGAACCAAAACACCAAGAGATACCACCGAAGACAGCAGACCATAGTAGCAGATTTTAATTTTGCAGGTTCTGTGCGACAACAATATCTCATCAATCGAAGCTCGGAACGACGATCCAACCGTTCAAAACAAAGCCCTGTGAGTCTCAAATAAGCTGTCAATATTTCAGCAAAATCCAACGGTTGAAACTCCGGTAAACAACACTTTCGTGAGCGCCGCCAGTGAAAAACCGAACTGCACTGATCTCTCAACGCGACAGAAATATCTGGCACACCAAAGCTCTGAACGACGATCCAACCGTTCAAAATAAAGCCCTATGAGTCTTGAACAAGCTGTCAAAATTTCAGCACAACTCTGAAAACGACAACTTTGTGTAAATCGCGTGAAAAACCGAATCGCACGATTTTTTGCTACATTAATGGCACCTTGAATCTTTGGTTTTTCTTTTTCATTCGCACGATTGCTACAACAATGGCACCTTCATGATTCTTCTCTTCAATGTACACCTTTGTTGTAGCAATCGCCCTTCTCTCTTGCTCTCTTCCCTTTTTGTGGCAACTCCTCCTCCTACTTGGTACTTGTGAACCCTAGCCTCCTTATATAAGATGTGTTGCCCTAACTACACAAATTACAAAAATGCCCTTAGGGGTAGAAAGACCATCTTACCCTTCGGGTAAAATGTCTAAAATGCCCTTAGGAACTCCTGTAATTTTATAATCTCTCCGCATTACGTAAAAATCTCAAATAAATTAATGAAGTCAATTATAAATCAAACTAAATATGCAAGGATTTTTGGAGTTAAAAATCTCGTCTTTTGGTCTTTAATTAATCGTTAGCTTATTTTCTCAAATTTCTTCAATTAAAGCATAAAAAACATCAAAATTAATTCTTTTCGAACATAATGCTTAAATTCAAGATTTTAAAGCTAACACACACAATTTAGGGATAAAATAACATGAGACTCAACAAATTCTATGTAATTCAAGTACATTAAACACTAAAATTATAGTAAAATAACTCTCTCATGACGAGTTATCAAACCCCCAAACTTGAACTACTCATTGTCCTCAATGAGTTCTATTTCCTAAAGACTTTAAAGACCTTTAAAGACTCAAATCATTTGGGTAACTAAATAAGGATTGAGAACTTATGCTCTAGCTACAAGTCACCATTCATTCAATGCTCTCTTTATGGCTCACCTGGAGGTTTCTTAGCTACACTTATGCATCAATAACCAAGAGCAAACCAACTAGGATTCAACATCTACCCTCAAGTTCAACCACTAGAATCCTAATCACTCAAATCAAGCAACCCATAGTTAAAAATAAGTCATACTCCAAAACTCGCATGGCTACAATTTAATGATCATTCCTTTTTACTTTTTTATATATATTATTTTTTTTAAAAAAATAGATATGTGCATTATTCCCCTCAATTTCCATAAAACTCACTGCTAAGGACAAGGTTTTTTTTTTACTTTCTTTTTTTTTTTTGTTTTATTTTTATTTATTTTTTTGACTCTCCCGTAGTTCTTAGAATGGCACACGTGTTTAGCGCAGCACACCTAAGCAATGGGACTTCCCGTAGTTCTTAGAATGGCACACGTGGTTACTTGCGCAAATAGCACCTAAGCAATGAGAATAGGCTTCTTGCTTGATACCTTCGCTCCAAGAGGCCAACATGGTTAGTGCCTGCACCCTCGACATCGAGCACCAAGTTGCTCGAATCGGCTCTAAGTAACAAAATAAGTAACACATTTTATCTAGGCCAATGGAGTTTTAGGAAAATGAAAGGTTTGCATACTCTTTCTTTCTTTTTTAATTTTTATTTTTTTCCTTAAAAATAAACACGAAGAATTTACCTTTCCCCCAAACTTAGAGTACTCAATGTCCTCATTGAGTTAGGGAATCGGGTAACTCCCCCCAAACTTGAAATGATCACAAATTTGAAGTTTACTAATTTTGGAGCGTTCTAAAAAAAATGTATGGGTTACCTAACTTGTCATGGCTTCTAGTTTTCAAAATTTTTGGCCTAGGAGTTGAATCCTAACTACTTTGATTGACACACCAACCATAAGCGCACTAAAGAACCCTAATGACAAGCTTGACCTTGAGAAACACCAAACAAGATAGCATACTCTTGTCTCAAACACAAGCAACAACTCTTATTTTCATTAACCATAAGATTTGACCTTAACTTTGTATTTTCAAGGAAATGTATACCAAGTTTCTACAAAAGGCATAACACTTTTTACCATTAAAAACACATGAGAAACTTAATTTTTAAACAAGGGACAACAACCATTTTTTCTATTTTTACTTGCTTAAATGTAATGAATCAACTACCTACATCATGCATATCAAAGACCATGAAAACCAACAACTAAACATGGAAACTGGTAGTCAAAATAGATCATTTTGTAGTCCTAAAGCAAGTAAATAACTTTATAAACACAGAGGCATGCAACACCCTATATACTCTAGCAGCACACAGTCTCATCAACAGAAAAATTTTCAATTAAGCCCAAAATCAGATTCAGAACAACAATCTCCCCCTCATTGTTAAAGCACACATTGCCCTTAATGTATAATCTACTCACTTAAGCATGCTTAAGGACAACTAAAAAAAATGGAAGGGAAAATAATACTGCCCTGAATCGAGGAGATCTCTACTGCAGTGCATATCAATCATCAAATCCTAAAGGAGCTGCAAAATAGGTAAGAGTTATTTATTTAAAAAAAAAACTAAAAAGGAAACAAAAGTTAAAAAAAAAAAAAAAAATTAAAAACGAAACAAACGAAATAAACTTTGGGTTGCCTCCCAAGAAGCGCTTGTTTTACGTCATTAGCTTGACGTAGTATACGTGGGCTTTTCAAGGTACGTAAAAATTCTCCCACTTCTTCGGGCCTCCCTTTCTTGAATCTACAAAACAAATTAATGCTAGCAAGAATACTAGCTTCTCATGAGAGCACGATTCAGATATATATTTTGATTTTTTATATAATAAAAGAAAAGGAAAAACAACAAAGTAAATATTTTTTAGTTTTTTATTTGATAATAGAAAAGAAGAAAAAACAGGAAAATAAACAGACTCACAAAAATACACTGACTCAAGAGCATAGAAAGAAAAACACTCACCAATAAGAGAAAAATCAAGAAGATAGAACTAACATAGACTCAAAAGCTTCAAACTCTACCTCCGGCCTAACTCAACAAAGCTCGACTTCTTCCACGCTCTCATTGACTCCATCCTGGTGTGTACTACAAGGTTCTAGTTCTTTTACATCTAAAGCACAATCCTCTAATTGCCCATACTCAGAAAAATTTGAAGGACAAGGATTTGAAGGTCTATCAGCGGGTCAGTGATCAAGTGACTCACCGAACTATCTATGGGTGTGGGTCCTCCTTCACTCTCTTCCCTAGGATGTTCAACCTCGAGATAAGTCTAAATACATTTGTTCTCTAAAGGAGAGAGAAGTGTATATCATTAGGCGTTGAATTGACTCTCCTATTTGCCTATTCTCTCTCATCCGATGTTCTCATATATTCTAATAACAACGTTTTAAGGGAAGATTCATCTTCTACCTGGGGTTCTTGGATTTGGGAAGGATATGGCTCAAAACCCCTAGGATATGGTTCATAGGCCCAATTACTCTGATTATTATCATACATGTGATCCCCATAAGTCATAGGGTTACTATGATAGTAATTAGGAATTTGGTAGCCATAAGATCCATACCCCTCACTAGAAGACTCTAAATTGGCAAAGGGATGATCATAGGAAAAAGAACTATATTGTGGTTGCTCATTGGGCACAGAAGACCACCCAAAGTTATCATAAGCCATAATAAAGTAATGAATCAACTATAATAGGCTCAACAAACACAATATGCACTAACACAACCAGAAAGAATAACCAAAACTCAACAAAAATAAAAATACGAAACAAAGATAACAAGACACATCCAACAAGAAAAACAAGAATAAAATGCTAAAATCCACTCAAACAAAATAAGAATCTAAACTAGTCCCCGGCAACGGCGCCAAAAACTTGATGCGAAAATATCGAGTGCCCTAAACTAATGTAAATTAGAATAAGACTCCGACACTTCTACGACGTGCAAGTATACACGGTCGAGAGCAGCAAGTGATAAGTTAAAGTATCGATCCCACGAGGACTAGCTAAACCTAAATTAGTGAGTGTCCTAGCAATTTTTTCTTGTTTTAGTGCAATGTATGAGTGTGCAAATTACTGTTGTAAATAAATAAATTGATGTGATAACTGTGCAAAGACAAGACTAGACTCAAGAAAATAACTAAATTTAAATGAGGGGAGAGGAGAATGCAAACAAGAGGGGAGATGCAAGAGATGAGATTTTTAATGAAAAATAGGCTCGGGTTAGGTTGGAGTTTTCATGTTCAATTGGAATGAAAATTTGAGTGATACCTTGAATTTACCTACACATGTATTCAAATGAATTTCTTTCGAAATCACTAAGTTTTAAAACCTACAACTTCTCAGTTGAGATCTAAATTATGCTCATGATTTTAGGTTCTAGGTGGGTTAATTATCTCTAATCAACTCAATAATCCTAGAATGAAATTTTAGTTTTCTAATTCAATAGCTCTCTCAACTTCATGAATTCTAGAGAAATCAAAGTGGTCAAGTCTAATTCTCATGCAACGTTAAATTCAATAAAATTTCATAAATCCAACAATGACATCGACCATAAATTTATTCCAAACTTACATTTGAACACAACCTAACCCTTGCCTAAGACAATTTAGTTCATGCTGGAATTCGATTCACACATCTCTAAATTAAGCATGTTTTTATTGATTAAAGAGTTCATGAAAATAGCCCAATGATGTTCACAAATTTATCATAAATCAGTCACAATTCTAGCCTAAAAACAGTCACGAATTCGGTCTAAAATAGTGAACAAAAATAGTCTTAAATATGTGTTCAATAGCAGAAAAACAACATTAACAATTAGAGATTAGGAGAGGTAATGACATGAACCAAAACACCAAGAGATACCACCGAAGACAGCAGACTATAGTAGCAGATTTTATTTTGCAGGTTCTGTGCGACAGCAATATCTCATCAACCGAAGCTCGGAACGACGATCCAACCGTTCAAAACAAATCCCTGTGAGTCGCAAATAAGCTGTCAAAATGTCAGCAAAATCCAACGGTTGAAACTTCGGTAAACAACACTTTCGTGAGCGCCGCCAGTGAAAAACCAAACTGCACTGATCTCTCAACGCGATAGAAATATCTGGCACACCAAAGCTCCGAACGACGATCCAACCGTTCAAAATAAAGCCCTATGAGTCTTGAACAAGCGGTCAAAATTTCAGCACAATCTAACGGTTCAAACTCTGGAAAACAACAACTTTGTGAGCGTCGTCTGTGAAAAACTGAACTGTACGATTTTTTTGCTACATTAATGGCACCTTGAATCTTTGGTTTTTTCTTCACTCGCACGATTGCTACAACAATGGCACCTTCATGATTCTTCTCTTCAATGTACACCTTTGTTGTAGCAATCGCCCTTCTCTCTTGCTCTCTTCCCTTTTTGTGGCAACTCCTCCTCCTACTTGGCACTTGTGAACCCTAGCCTCCTTATATAAAATGTGTTGCCCTAACTACACAAATTACAAAAATACCCTTAGGGGTAGAAAGACCATCTTACCCTTCGGGTAAAATGTCTAAAATGCCCTTAGGGACTCCTGTAATTTTTATAATCTCCTGCACACAGAAAAATCTCAAATAAATTAATGAAGTCAATTATAAATCAAACTAAATATGCAAGGATTTTTGGAGTTAAAAAACTCGTCTTTTGGTCTTTAATTAACCGTTAGCTTATTTTCTCAAATTTCTTCAATTAAAGCATAAAAAACATCAAAATTAATTCTTTTCGAACATAATGCTTAAATTCAAGATTTTAAAGCTAACACACACAATTTAGGGATAAAATAACATGAGACTCAACAAATTCTATGTAATTCAAGTACATTAAACACTAAAATTATAGTAAAATAACTCTCTCATGACGAGTTATCACTAAGATGTAGACTCGGGCCTTATCATTAGCCCTAGTCCATTTGTCAAATGCATCCCGAACTGTTCGGGTTGAGACGAGCTAGGAGAGGGAGGACATTCCTCCGCCAAGATGAACCTTAGATCATCAATCACAAGAATCATATTCAAGTTTGATTTCAAAGTTCCTAAGTTATCACCATTAAGTTTGTCGGAGGCGAGTGATTGAATAAAAGAGCTCGACATGCTGAAAATATAACATATTCTATTAGTGAATTGCTTTTAACCATAACATGCATCCCATTAAGAATTTAGCAAAAGTAATAATGTATCCATAATCTCATTATTGTTTTTACAACGATACTTGGTGAGTCGAGCAGCAGCGCCATCGAGGCGATCAATCACTCTTTCACTGAACCAAGACATTCTTGACTAAATGCTAATACCGGAGTAACTCTTATTCCTATAGCATTCTAGTTATCGCTACTTTGGTAAATAATTCACTAACACTTAGTAATTCTTGTAAGTGTGACCCACCATTTTCAGACCTCAGAGGTCGACCCCAATAATGCTACCGAATTGGAAAGCCAAAGCTAGGAATGAACCAAAGAGACCATATCCATTTCTGGAGTTTGAGTTGTTCCGAATCCAATCTTACATCCCTCTGAATGGATGGTGCTACTACGGGAAACCTGCAGGCGCAACATGGGAATCTCACGATCCAACCTAATGGAGGAGACCATAGGATGTGTTGACACACTTTATTCTCCCACTTACTATAAATACTCTCTCCATTCACCTTGCTCTTGATTTATGCAAACATCATCTGAATGGGGATGCCCTGTTGACATCATGAGGTCGAGCATAAATCTCACGGTGTGAACTTCGCGGAAAGCGTAAGAGTAAATTGATATATCATATATATCTTTTCACTCCCACTAAGTATTTTAAACAATTTGGGTATACTTTTACTTAGGCATATTTCGGCTAAAACAATATGACCTAAGTCTACCAATATAACAATTATACTGGAATTACCTAAGTCTATTAACCTTTTAATAAACCTAGGTAAATGAGTTTAATTTATTAACTTTTAATAAACGCCACTCACGAAAATAATTTATAAACCTCTGGATTAAATTCACTCCTAGGTTGGTTCCCAGGTAAGGGTGTTCCGTTTCCGTCAGCTTAAGTACCCCAACCTAGCCAGAACCTTCCTTAGACAGAGTCCCTCTTTAATCATTGTTTATAAATTATTGGTTGCCTAATTCTAATATTATTAGAACTAGATAACCTAAGGTTTAATTAATTTCCAATTCTAAAACCATTTTAAAACTAATTAATTAACCTTAAGTTACATGCATTTCTATGTTATAAAGTGTTTGATCATTCATCACATTAATACACATACATTTATAACAAATCCATCACATGAATAAATACATAACAATTATATGTTTAATTTTTAATTAATATAACTCTTATATTAATTATAATTAAAACATATAATATTTGTTTCATAAATTAATATAACACTTATATTAATTCCTATGAAACTCCAATTCATGCATACTATATATTATAACACTTATAACATACTTTTAATGCATGGAGCATGCTTCCTATGGTGGGATTTTAAAATCTATATGGCATACTTTATGCACATGCAATTAGGGATTTTAATTAAAACATACATTCATAATGCATAATTAATTAAACACACTAAAGTGGACTGGTTTTGACATCTAATGCAAGCAAGCAACTAAATTATTACAATAATAATCTAGAAATAATACCAAACCACTTCGAACACTTCGAATTAGGGTCGAACCAGCTTGCATATGTGTGAACCGGACCTTCAAATGGTTGAATCAGACTGTAAAAGGCTGAACCGAACCTCTAAATGATGAAACGGACCTCTGAAATGGAAAAACCGACCTCGAATTAGTTAGAACCAGTCTAAAACCATTGAACCAGGACTAAAAGCGGCTTGAGGCAGGCAAAATAATAACAGGCGGTCAAAGTCAACGAACCATGGTGTTAACTGGTCAAAGTCATCAAAAACCAGCCTGGATGACATCACATTGACGTCACTCTCCCTCTTCAATTTAAAAAACTAAAATGGCGCGTGCTGTCTGGATTACTGAAGCAGAAGATGAAGAAAAAAAAATCCAGCAACCCCTGTTTTCGAATTCCAGTGACATTTTGAGCTTCTTTCTTCAAATTGACGGCCTTCCCGGACTCCGATCAACTTAAAACTTTTACGGACTATTCTACACACATTAATGCTCAAACACAATTGAGAAATTGGAAAATAAAGCACGAATTGATGCTCAATTTAAATGCCAAATCCAGATTATCACTTTAGACGCCCAGAAAAATTATATTTAAAAAACACCCATCACAGAACAAAATAGATCGTGCTCAAAATTGCTCTGATACCAATTGAAAGAGTGTATATTAAGAAAGAGGAAGCAATTTTAGATCTTGAACACTCTATGTTGATCAATTTTACAAGATAAAAAGCATGCTCAAATCTGGAAAAACTGAGAATAAGAACTCATACCTTTGTAGCTCAAAATTCTCCTAATCTGTGGGCAATTTCTTGTCACAAACACTTTGTGGACAACTTCTAGTGTCTTTCTGACTATCCTGAGGCCTTGGAACAAATTGTGGTATCTTTGATAGAGAGAATTTGAAGAGAGATGAGAGAAAGGTCTAAAAAACGTAAATCAGAAAATTCTTGATAAATCCTTTTAATCCATTGGTTTCTTCTTCAGTTAAAGCAAACCAAAAGTTTCTTCAAGCTAGGAGAAGATGACATCATTAAGATGATGAGTATTTAGCAAGAAAGAGGTGCTTAATTTGTGTGTATTTGAAAAAGAAAAGAGATGATTCACACTTTATCTTTGGTCCAATTGAAAACTCAAAATTGAATTTGAATTTTCATTTAATTTTAATTCAAAATTAATATAAAATTAATTTTAAATTAAAATCAATTTATTAATTTAATTAATTAATTTTAAATAATTATTTAATTTAATATCAAATATCAAATTAAATAATTGGATCAATCCCGATTTCTTAAATCGACCGCTCGAACATGAATCCCTATTCATGTTATAAACTAAACCAATATTTAAATCATATTTAAATACGTCCACCTCTTCTTTATCATAATTTAATTCATAATTAATCTATGACACGTTAATTATATCACATATAATTAACATTTTCTCCCAAAATTTGAACAATTCAAATTCTTTTATCTCAAATGTTACAAGGCTTAGTCCGAGCTAGCAAGGGGACCTAATAGACCTACAGATTATGAACTCCAACGATATGAGATTAACCGACCAAACTCTTTAGCCTAGCTAATCAACATTCGTTAACCACCAGAACATTCCACTAAAGCCCAGTGGTTGCACTCTCCTCACTGTAGATACATTTCTGTCCACTCGATATAACCATGATTAGTAAGTCGATCCTTCACAGGTTGTTCGTAATTACAGTTGGGTCAAAAATACCGTTTTACCCCTGTAATTACTTCTTATTCCTTAAGTCCCACTGATCTTCTAATAAACAATTGGTTTATGGTCCAACCAATAAACCGAATCCCTCTCGGGCAAATGAGAGGGGTGGGCCCTTTGTTCAAGACCCGGGTCAGCACTTAAGGGAACTACCTCTCTACTAATCCCTAAAGCGGGTAGGAGTGAATTCCATCTTGCAAGACTATGTTCCCAACTATCTACATGGTCTTATCCCTGAAATGGGAGGCTTATTGAGTCGGCAATCTCAGACCACTCTCACCCATGCAAATCTAAGGATAATCCGAATAAACAGGAGTTCATAGTTCGCTCAGGATTAAGATCGAGTTACCTAGGTCATCATATGAATATTGTCAGTTAAGACAATAAACGGAGTTATAAAGTCTAAGTGACTATTTCTCGATCCAGTCTTATGCAAACTCATTGCATAGGATGCCCCCATTTGCATGTCTCTGCATGAACGATTCAGGATCACATCGTTTGTACTTTACAAAGTGGGTCGCGTCCATAGTGTCCCCAGGATAAGGTACCTAACCCTATCCCAATACTATAGACTGTTCTGGCTATAACTTGAACTTGTTCTACTTTTATGTCACACATAAAGTTCAAGTATACATCCTATAGCCATGGGTTCTATATTGATTAGGGTTTCAGAATATACGATTCACTTTATTCAATAACACCTTTATTTTAATAAATCTCAATA
This sequence comes from Trichosanthes cucumerina, assembly GCA_036507285.1. Lineage (NCBI taxonomy): Eukaryota > Viridiplantae > Streptophyta > Magnoliopsida > Cucurbitales > Cucurbitaceae > Trichosanthes > Trichosanthes cucumerina. The sequence goes on from CM071840.1 coordinate 32,807,776, forward strand.
ACATCTTTATTGAAAAATAGAATATACATTCAGTTTACAAACCCACGAGTTTTAGGACATAAAACCCAACACAGATTTCGTCCCGAGGTCAAACCCCTGTGAAAGGACCTGGAGGCAACATTTGCCTCAACTTTCGGTCCCTTGACTCGCATCAGGGACTGGAAGGTCTGTAGTTCGTTAAGAAAAGTTGTCAGATTGTAGCTAATTTTGTTCTAACAACATTGCTACGAAAATGAAGGAAACTCTTTGGAAGAGTCTCCAAAATAAAGCTGACTTGGCTCGATTTGTCGATCGAAGCACCATTCATCTCAGCCAAGTTGAAGTGGGTCATCATGTCGAGAACATGTTCTCTAATAGATGTGCTCTCCTTCATCCTAGCATTGAACACATGTTTGAGGGAATCGTGCCTAACCTGAAAGAACTGTTGTTCAAACATGTTCTGCAACTACTCCATGATCTCCTTAGCGGTGACCATGACCTCGTGCTTCTCAGCCAAGATTTCAGATAAGCTGACAATGATGTAGGCCTTGACCTTTTCATTAACCCTGATCCATCGATCGTACACATCATTTAAGCCCTAAACTCTATTTTCTTTTATCATTTTGCACTCGTACTTGATGTGTTGAAATATGCAAAATGATATAGGTTGCACTAAAGGATGTCGTGATCGGATTTGGGAATCTATTTAATTGGGAGCTACAGTGTGTTGAAAGCTTAATAAGGAGATAGGTAAGCCATTGAAATAAACATATTAAAAGTTGAAATTGAAGTAAGTTAAAAGCTTTAGCAAATTGGGGAAGTTTAAGGTGCAATATGTATTGAATGGAAGATCTTATACCTCACAAACTTTGTATAAGTTGACTAAATGCTTAGGGTTTATTTACTTACTTATTTTGGTGTTTTAAAAAGGGGATTATGATGTAAATATTAAAGTTGGAGCTGGCCAAAGGAGGTGAAGCCTCGGAGTTAAACATTGCAAGTAGGTGCTGTCAAATTCGTACGAAAACAGCAAGCTGCTGGAAAATGGGTCATCTTCAAACGATCATATCTCGTAATTTACTGAGCCAAATTCGATGATTATTGAGTCAAAATCTCAGAACTTGAGTGTAGAATACGAAACTAGTCGGCTTTTCTGAAAATACAAAGAGGACGAAGGAGAAAAGTGCATAATAGTGAGAGGTGTTCAAGGTTCTCGGGTAGCAGAACAGTGTGAGGAGATCAGTCTGTTTTGAGCTCTTGAGGAGGAATTAGAAGCTGAAATTTTGAGGTAAGTAAGCTAAGATGTTGTACTTGAGGTCTATCAAAAATTATTTGGTGGTTGTTTCGATAAATGTTGAGAAACCCAAGCTGAAAGTTGAACCTGAAATCTTAGGTGCAAAGAAAAAACTGCTAGCAAGAGATTGAAGGAGATGTGCTTCCATTTCTAGATACCTTACAACCAAGTGTGTATGGTTATCATGAATTAAGTTATGGGATTGAATTAGATCTGTTTTTAAGGTGCATAAGGAAAGGAATTAATGTTGTTAAGTTCATTTTCAGGGCAAATGGAGATAGGAATAGCTTATAATCCTTGGAACTCATTTGGTAATTGTGAGTGACTCTATTTTTGAACTATACTTGACCTTTGTTTTTCTTCAAAAACATAAATGTTGATCATTGAATCTTGCTGGAATTCATTATGTATAGTTTCATGGAGTTTTTAACATAATGTTCTTGATGGAACCTAAGCATGTTTTGAATTAGTTTGTACTATCAGTCCAAGTATGGAAACTAAATTATGGAAGTATGATTTCCTCTAGAGCATGTCTTGTGTAAATCTATTTGGGAACATGTTTAGAAAATAATATGCAAAGGTTGAGAAATTGTTGTATGTATTATTGAAACATGATTTCCAAGATATACAAATTATGGCCATGTTTGTTGTTAACCCCTAATACTGAAGGACATTAGAGAAGGTACTTAGGGGGGAAGGAATCATGATTTCCCGATACTGAAGGACAATGAGAAGGTATACGGGTAGTAAATGATCTTACCTTAATACTGAAGGACATAGAGAAGGTATTAGGGGAAACCAAAGTGCCAATGGCATTCCACGTGCACGTGAGAGAGGAATGAACGTTATTAGTATAAACATAATTCTACCACCGCTAAGGTTCGAAAGCGGTATCATGCCATGAGTTTTATTGTATTGATCTATCTACCCTCAATATAATCTTTGCATTATGAGATTTATGCTTTGTACATAAGTGGTGACTTAAACCTGTAAATTGGAAGCATGGCTAGATTATGTTTACAAACAAATGTTAACTTATTTTCTACTTATAGTCTGCCCATTATTATGCTTCACCTTTGAGCTTAAAATGTTTTAAAAATAGACACTCACTGGGCTTCCCAGCTCACATATTCATATGTTTACTCTTCCCAGGTAGCAGACGAGTTCTTGGTGCTTAGCCTTGACAAGACCTGTTTGCCACCACGTCATTTTAGCTTCTTGTATATACACTTTCTTATGCATATGGTTTGTAGTGAAAACATATTAGTCGGGTTGTAATAAACTTGAAGGCCTTATGACTAGCTAAAGAACATAGTACTGGAAGTGAATGTGTCGTGCTTATATGTGTATTCAATGTTCAATCTTGCTTGTTCAAACGTGTTGTGTTACGTTTAATTTTAGGTTAAGTCTTTGGTTAGTAAGGGAGAGCCAGAAGAGAGTTGGTTATCTTTGTCTTTGCATCTCTTCCTAGGTTAAGCAAGTAAGCTGGGAAGGGGTGTGACACATCACGATGCGGTCGAGCCCGACACCTGAGGACACTCCTTAGTGAGCGCGAACTTAAGGTCTTCAGTAACTAAGATCGTGTTTATATTATTTTTTCACAACTGGTAATTATCTCCTACGAGCTTATCTGAAGCTAAAAGAGCTATGATTGAACTCAAAATTTTGCTGAAAGGAAAAACTTTGTATTAGATCTCGCAAAAACTTGTGAAAACCCAATCATTTTTTAGCAAATTTTATCATATGATCCCTAGGTCATTTTAAAAATGCAATGATACCCCAAAGGTTTAGAATGACCGCCATCGAAGGGTAGACAGAATCACTGCTCCTCTGAGGCGAGACTTTCTTGACTAGATCATAATACCAGAATAACTCTTATTCCTATAGGCATCCAGTTATCATTTTTCGGTATGAATTCATTAACTCTTAATGAATCTTGTGAGTGTCACCCTCTATCTTTAAATTTCCATAGTATCTGTCTAAACAATAGCCATCGAAGGGAGGACTACGAGGGAAAACCAACAAGAAAATCGTATCCCTTTCGGGGATTCACGGTGTTCCGCTCCCATGATCAAGGCCCTCCGAAGGGATTGTCTGGTCCAGGGCAAACTTGCATGCGGATCATAGGCGTCTCACGATGTGAATCGATAGAAGAGACAGTGGGTCCCGTTTTCAGAGGTCCCGCTCCCACTCACTATAAGTACTCTCTTCATTCACCTTAAATGTTGATCCATATAAATACCACTCGAATGGGGACGCTCCCATTTGCGCCACGAGGTCGAGTATGGATCTCACGGTGTGAACTTCACGAAGATTTGTGGATGGAATTTAAATGTATCTTATACACTAGAATTCCTCCTACTTAACACTTTAGTTTAACGGGATTGACCTAGATAAACTGGTTATATTTACCTAAGTATATTAGATTAGCCTAAGTCTATAATCATATTATTAACTTAGGTCTATGTGAGTTATTAAATTAACGTTTAATTAACGACACTCACGCGAAATATAAACTATGGATTTCCGAACCAAATTCACTCCCAGGTCAGTTCCCATGTAGGGGTATTCTGCAAAGCGTCAACTTAAATACTACAACCTTAGACAAAACCTCGCTTAGAAATAGAAAACCTAAGTCTAATTTATTAAAGTTCTAAATCATTTAAAACTAATTAATTAACTTAGGTTACATGCATTTCGATGTTATTGTGCTTGATCATTTATCACATGAATAATAAAGCTATATAACATACATTCATCACATGAATTAATGCATGTCAATGCTTTTAATCTAAATAATATAACACTTATATTAATTAAATTAAAACATGTTTTATATTATAACTCTTATAATATAACCTATCATGCATACTATATATTATAACACTTATAATATAAAAATTATGCATGAAATGCTTAACGTAAGGTGGGATTTTAAACTATATGATATACATTATGCACATAAATAAATCATACAACACTTGCATAAAATTTAAATAGCAAAATTGAACCGATTTTGGCACTCTAGGGACTTTAATTTAATTAATTAACATTAATATAACAATTATATTAATATTAATTAATATAAATTAAATAAAACTTAATAATTAAAATAAATAATTAATTTTGAAAAAAAATGCTCCCACTAAGTCCCTATCGCCACTTTCTCGTGGAATTCGCGCATCAAGCTCCCACTATCGAAGCAACATTGCAACGTCGTTGGCAGCATTGTAACCTTGTGCTGCCCATGTGCCTTGGCAGCGTGCTCAACGTGCACAACGTTGTAACGTCGTGCCTGGCGTTTGAAGCATTGACGCGCGTGCTTACGGCGTCTCAATGCCCGATTGTCGTTAACGCGATCCGCCGCACAACATTCTCCCGCATGGATGGCGTTGCGACGCCAATGAACAACGTCACAATGTTATCCTCTGTCCAGCTACACTGTTTGCTGAATTTTGCTTGTTTTCACTCCGTTTCTTCACAACATCTCATGTCATGAACGACCCAGACTTACAGACTCGATTTACATTAAAAAAATGTCCAAAACAACAGGCTCTTACACTAATCTTATCAACGAAAAATGTAAATCTAGTCTAAGTGCCAAAATCGAAAACATCCATTTTGTAAACCATTAACATTCATCACATGAAATTAATGCTACCTACCTTAATTTTAAGAAAAATACAGAACATACAACGAAGAACAACGTTGGGCTCTGATACTAATTGGAGGGAATGGATTTTCTGTAGCGGAAGCGTTGCGAAACGCCGTTGATTTGTTGTGTTTCTATTTTCCTAAAATTGAACGCATCAACATACATTTCTAGATTAAACATGTTGTTTTGAGAAGGAAAACGGAAAGTAAAATGAATACTAACCTCTTGAAGAACACTTCTTCGTAATCCTTCTCGATCACGATCTCTCTCGATCCAACTGAATCACGATCTCGATCCAAGCAATCGATCCACGAATCGAACAAAGAGACACTTCCAAAAGATCTCTCGGTTGTTCTCAGTAGGTAGAGGGAGAATTGTGGGATTCCCTTTGGATTTGGGTTGGAGAGAAATTTAGAGAGAATTGAGAGAGTTTTTCCTTTCTCTTTTGGTGTAAAATCCAAAAATGAGAATGTGTGTTTTTAGAATGTCTCACATTCCACCCTTTTACAATGTCATATGGTGGAGTTAAAATCTCCACCATTTAGCATTTTACCACAACTATATAATATGCAAATCATATTTGCATATCATATAAAATAAGGTATCTCATACCTTATTATACAAATCACATTTGTATAATTGTAGAATTTTACATTGAATCATATTCAATTTAACTTATCTCAATTCAATTACTCTAAATTAGCCTTAATTAATCAATTAGGCTATACTATAGTTTATTATGAATCTCATTCACATTAAACTATATATTATGTCAATTATATTACATATAAATGACATAAATACTATTTTTAATGAATTAGAACACTTCAAATCCACTCCAAACTATAAACCCTCATTTTGTCCATTTTGAGCCAACCGAGGGACCTAATGGACCTACAAATGACGAGCTCCAATGATATTAGATTAACTGATCAAACTTTTTGATCCAGTTAATCAACATTCATTAGCTACGGTAACACTCCACTAAAGCCCGTAGTTGCACTCCCATCACTGTAGGACAAGTTGTGTCCATTGATATAACCAATGCCCGTGAGTCGTCCCTTCACAGGTTGTTCGTAGTCACAGTTGGGTCAAATTATTGTTTTACCCCTGTAACTGTTTCTTGTTCCTTAAGCCCCATTGCTCCTCTAATGAACAACTTTGTTGTATGGTCCAATCATAAACAACATCCCTCTCAGGCCAGTGAGAGGGTGGGTGCCCGTTGTTCAAGCCCTAGAGACAACACTTAAGGGAACAACCCTTCTGGTTTCCCTAGCTCGAGAACGAATGAATTCTTTTTTGCGTAGTTAAGTTCCCAGCTCTAAAAGGAATGAAACTCCCGCAGCAGAAACGACATGAAACGTCGTGGTGTTCATTGTGAAATTCTTTTCTTAAAATTGAATCAAACTACTTTAATTTTAGGCTAAATATGTTGATTTTAGAAGAAAGCCAGAAAGTAAAGGTACTTACTTGTTGAAGAACTCTTCTTCAACGTTTCCTTCTCTGATCACAGTCTCTTTTCGTTCCAACGATCTCTACACACGATCTCACAAAGTGAATAGTTTGGACACCTCCAAATAATCTTCTCGGTTGTTCTCGATCGGTTGAGGGAGAGTTGTGGGGCTCCCTTTGGTTTTTGGGTCGAGAGAAGTTGGTGAGAATAGAGAGAGTTTGAGAGAGAGCTCTTTGATCTTGGAAAAGCAAATCCAAAAAATGAACTAATAAATTACAAAAGACTTCTCACCAAGCCTTTATATAATGGTCAGTGGTGGAGTTGAAATCTCCACCAAATCACCATTTTACCACAACCTTATAATATGCAAATCACATTTGCATATTACATATAATAAGGTATCTCATACCTTATTATACAAATCTCATTTGCATAAATTGTGCAATTTTAAATTGAATCACATTCAATTTAATTTCTTTCAATTCAATTTCTCTAAATTAGCACTAATTAACCAATTAGACTAACCTATAGTTTATTATGAATCTCATTCACATCAAACTATATATTATGTCAATTATATCACATATAAATGACATAAATACCCAAATAATGAATTTGAACACTTCAAATTCACACCAAACTGTAAACTCTCAATTTATCAAGTTTGAGCCAACCGAGGGACCTAATGGACCTACAGATGACGAGCTCCAATTATTCGAGATTACCCTGTCAAACTCTTTGACCCGGTTATTCAACATTCATTAGCTACGGTAACACTCCACTAAAGCCCGTAGCTACAGTCCCATCACTGTAGGATAAGTTGTGTCCATTGATATAACCAATGCCCATGAGTCGACCCTTCACAGGTTGTTCATAGACACTATTGGGTCAAATTATCATTTTACCCCTGTGTGTACTTCTTGCTCCTTAAGTCCCACTACTCCTCTAATGAACAACTACATTGCATGGTCCGACCATGAACAACATCCCTCTCAGGCTAGTGAGAGGGTGGGCGCTCGTTGTCCAAGCTCTTGAGACAGCACTTAAGTGAACAACCCCCTCTAGTTTCCCTAATTCGGGAACGAGTGAATTCCATCTCGCGTAGTCAAGTTCCCAGCTCCCTACGTGGTCCGGTCCCTGAGAAGATAGACATATTAGGCGATTAACTGTGACCACCCTCACCCGTATTAGTCAAAGGACAGACTCCCGGAGACAAGAGTCCGTAACACGCTCAGGATTAAGATCGATTCACTATTGGTCATCTACGAAGTTATTAGTTCTATACTGTTAACGGTGTTACATCAGTAAGTCTAACAATTCACGGTCTGGTTTTGTACAATCTCATTGCATATGATGCCCCCACTTGCATGTCAACCACATGAACGAGTTAGATCACCTCATTTGTATCTAATACAAAGCGGGTCGCATCCACAACGTATCCAGGATTAGGTCTCTAACCTAATCTGTATATTACAGACCGTTCGGGTCATTTAACTCGAACGTGATCCTCCCTGTGTGTCCACTACACATCGTTCAAGTTTTAGTTCTCTCATGATTCAATGACCTTGGAGCTTAGTTTATTGGATTAAGTTTATAAATATGCGAGACACAAAGTGATGAAAAAATAACTCTTATTTATTTCAATTTGGTATATTACAAACTTATACGAGATTAGGACATACATCCCAACAAGCTCCCCATGAGGTCCTATCCCCAAGAAGATAGGCATATTGGGCGTACTCAGACCACCCTCACCCGTACTAGTCAAAGGATAGACCCCCGTAGACACGAGTCCGTAACACGCTCAAGATTAAGGACGAGTCACTAATGGTCATTTTACGAAGTTATTAGTCCTATATCATTAGCGGTGTCACATCGAGAGGTCTAATAATTCTGAGTGCAGTCTTGTACAATCTCATTGCACAAGATGCCCCCACTCGCATGTCAACTACATGAACGAGTTGGATCACCTCGTTTGTATCTAATACAAAGCGGGCCACATCCACAGTGTCACCAGGATGAGGTTCCCAATCCTATCCATATACTATAGACCGTATGGGTAATGAACTCGAGCGTGATCCTTCCCGTGTGTCCACTACACACCGTTCAAGTTCTAGTTCTCCCATATAATATGACCCTGGAGCTTAGTTTATTGGATTAAGTTTCTAAAATGTGAGATACAAAGTTTGATAAATAAACTACCTTTATTTATTAAAACAATAAGTATTACAAACTTCACGAGATTAGGGCATACATCCCAACAAAAACAACCCACAATCACGGCTGAAAAAACTTACCCACACTGCTATTAGGGTTCCCAATGCCAAGCGAATCACCCACACTGAACCATGCTCCCAAAACGACCCTTTGTCAAAAATTCAGCACCCTGCCCAACCACCACTTAACACTAATCAGAGACGAGAAGAGAAAGAGGGACTGAAACAAAATTCGAAAGAAAGAAAAAGACTCGAGTCTTGTCGATTGGATTGAAAATGAAAGGGATCGACTTCAATCAACGAGAAGAGGTGGTTCACGAGGCCTCCAAGCATGGGCTGTCAAATCGCAAGGAAGAAAAAGAAGACGACTGATGAGCGACGATAGATCGAGGGTGTTGGGATGTATGTCCTCATCTCGTGTAGTGTGTAATATACCAAGTTGAAATAAATAAGAGTTATTTTTTCAATGCTTTGTGTCTCGCATTTTTCATAAACTTAATCCAATAAACTAAGCTCCAGGGTCATTGTACTATGAGAGAACTAGAACTTGAACGGTGTGTAGTGGACACACATGAGGATCACATTCGAGTTAATGACCCGAATGGTCTACAGTATACGGATAGGGTTGGAGACCTAATCCTAGATACGTTGTGGATGCGACCTGCTTTGTATTAGATACAAACGAGGTGATCCATCTCGTTCATGTGGTTGACATGCGAGTGGCGGCATCCTGTGCAATGAGATTGTAGAAGACCGAACCGTGAATTATTAGACTTACTGATGTAACACCGTTAATAGTATAGAGCTAATAAATTCGTAGATGACCATTAGTGACTCGACCTTAATCCTGTGCGTGTTACGGACTTCTATCTGCGAGGGTTTTTCCTTTGACTAGTACGGGTGAGGGTGGCCACTGTTACTCACACAATATGCCTATCTTCTCAGGGACAGGACCACGTGGGGAGCTGGGAACTTGACTACGGAAGAAGGAATTCACTCGTTCCCAACTTAGGAAAACTAGAGGGGTTGTTCCCTTAAGTGTTGTCTCTTGGGCTTGAACAATGGGGCCACACTCTCTCACTGGCCCGAGAGGGTTGTTGTTTATGGTAGGACCATGCAGCGTAGTTGTTCATTAGAGGAGCAGTGGGACTTATGAAGCAAGAGGTAGATACAGGGGTAAAACGGTAATTTGACCCAGCTGTGACTACAAACAACCAGTGAAGGGTCGACTCACGGGTATTGGTTATATAGATGGACACACAACTTGTCCTACAGTGATGAGAGTGCAACTACGAGTTTTAGTGGAGTGTTATCGTAGCTAATGAATGTTGAATAACCGTGTCAAAGAGTTTGACAAGTTAGTCTCGGATCATTGGAGCTCATCATTTGTAGGTCCATTAGGTCCCTTGGTTGGCTCAAATTGGACAAATTGAGGGTTTACAGTTTGGTGTGAATTTGAAGTGTTCAAATTCATTATTTGGGTATTTATGTAATTTATATGTGATGTAGATGACATAATATATAGTTTGATGTGAATGAGATTCATAATAAACTATAGTATAGCCTAATTGATTAATTAGTACTAATTGGAGAAATAGAATTGAGAGAAATTAAATTGAATGTGATTCAATTTAAAATTCCACAATTATGCAAATGAGATTTGTATAATAAGGTATGAGATACCTTTTATTATGTGATATGCAAATATGATTTGCATATCATATAGTTGTGGTAAAATGGTGATTTAGTGGAGATATTAACTCCACATCTCACCATTATTTAAAGGCTTGGTGAGAAGCCTTTGGTAAGGTTGGATCTCATTTTTTGGAAATTCAAGTTCCAAGAGACCTCCAAATTCTCTCAAACTCTCTCATCTCTCTCTAGAATTCTCCTCACCCAAAAGCCAAAGGGAGTCTCACTCACTCTCCCTCAACCTCCCGAGAACAATCGAGAAGGCCTTTTGGAGGTGTCTCACTGTTCTGTTCGAGGATCGAGTCCGTGGAGTTCGTTGGTTCGAGAGAGATCGTGATCGAGAAGGAGAAAACGTTGAAGAAGAGTTCTTCAAGAGGTTAGTAACTATTACTTACTGTTTTCTCTACTTTTAAGCATATTTAGCCTAGGAATCTATGAGATATGTTCAATTTTAAGATATGATTTACATAATGAAACAACGACGCTTCATTGTGTCTTCCACTGCGAGAATTCCTAATCCCTTCAGAGGGAAGAAGGAGAGGGTTAGCTGGGCTGGATTTCAGCGAGGGCAACGACATTGTGTCGACGACGAACAACGAGAAGCAACAACGTGGGTCTCGATGCAAGCGAAAACAAAAGCGAAGGAAAGATGGAAGGGTTCGGTCGACGAGGATCCTTCGATTGGGCTCTCGCTATGTGGGTTGCCGACAGGACACGAAGGGCGACGACGAAATGGGGCAGCAACGGCGAACTAAAATCCACGGGAGAAGGGGTTGTCGCACGAAGGGATAGAAGAAGAAAAGAAATGAAAAAGAAAATAAATAATCAAAACAAAAGATAAAATAAGGGAAAAAAGTTTAAAATAAAATAGAAGGGAAGAAAAGAAAGGAAAGGGAAGATTACCAGATCGATTTACTTGCAGAACGAGCTTATGTGATAGGCCAGAGCCAAGCGAAATGAGATGGAGAAGATGGAGTTTGAGGTTGAATACGTTTCAATCAAGAATGGTTTGCACTAAATTGATGGTTTCCATAAACTAATTGCAGTGGAAGCCAATTGGATGATTCTATCGTATTGATACTGATTTCTAAAATACCAGTACATTGGGAAAAAGACTATCGATAAGCAGTAATGCATGGATTTAAAAAACCAGAACCATTCTTAAAATAATCCTAACTAAAAAGGTTAGAAATTTTTACCTTTAATTTTGAACTCTTTTAAATATTTAATTCTCTCAAACTTTAATTTTGAATCATATCCAAAATAAAATTTATATAATAAAGTTTTAATCAACATAAAAACTTTATATTAAATGTATCTTCATACATCAAATTAATTCCCAAAGTGAATTTGAACATTTCAAATCCAATTAAGATCTAGCAATCTCAAAACCCTTTACGAGCTAGGAAGTGGACCTAATGGACCTACAGATCAGAAGGTCCAACAATACAAGATTAATTGGCTAATCTCACTAACCGCTCAATCGACATTTGTAAACTGCAAGTACACTCTACTAAAGACTCGCAGTTGCACTATTCTCACTGCAGATATTTTTCTGTGTCCATGGATAAAGACCAATAACAACAAGTCAATCCTTCACAAGTGTTCGTAACTCCAGCTGGGTCAAATTACCGTTTTACCCCTAGGTTACATCTATGACCTTAACACCAATGTTCCTCTAATGAACAACCTGTTTATGCTCCAACCAATAAACAGAAATCCCTATCGGGCCAGTGAGAGGGTAGAACCCTTTGTTCAAGTCCTAGAGACATCATTTAAGGGAACACTTATCTACTAACCCTAAGTTGGGAAGGAGTGAATTACATCTTGTTAGGTTAAGTCTCCAGCTGTCCACGATGTTTTGTCCTCAAGAAGATAGGGCTTATTGAGTCGACGCCTCGGGCCACTCTCACCCATACTAGTCCAAGGACAATCCCTCGCAGACAGGAGTTTGTAACCTGCTCAGGATTAAGATCAAGTTGCCTAGATCATCCTATTGAAATAGAAACCTAATTAGTTAATAGAGTCACACCTGTCAATTACTATTTCGTGGTCTAGGCTTATGTAAACTCATCACATAGGATATCCCCACTCGCATGTCACCTACACGAACACATTGGATCACTGCATCGTATCAAATAGAAAGTGGGTTGTATCCATAGTGTCACCAGGATAAGGTGCCCAACCCCATCCCTATACTATAGGCCCTTTAGACTGTTTCTTGAACATTGATCCCTGTATGTCCATACAGTTCAAGATACATAATACAACCTAGGATGCTAGTTTATTGGATTTAGGGTTAATTTAAGGAAAACTACATGAAATTCAACAACATTTGAATGATAATATCATTTTATTGAATGAATTGGAACAAATTACAAAAATACAAACGACGAGTTTTAGGGCATAAAACCCAACATAAATAGCTCTAAATCGGTTAGTTCAAGACCTTTTGAGAAAAGAGAAATTAGCCACTTACCCCAACATCCTAAATAACTTATATTCCAATTAATTAAATTCTATTGATTAACCCAAATATTCAATCTTGAACATACTTGATCACCGAGCATCACATGTTTGAACCTGTTTTCCTTCATCCAAGTCTCTCCCTCCCTCCAAACTACTTTTAAGTTGCTCTTTCTTTCATCTTAAAGAGAATCTTGTGGACATCACAACATAAACATAATTATACTTATCGGCATAAACAATTAAACACAAAGAACTAAACTTATTTAAAGAGGTAAATGTAAGAACATAACAACTCAGTGGCAAATAAAACTTATCAACACAAACAACTAAGATTATCACAATAATGAACACAAACAAGTAAGCTATGCTACCAAAACTGCAGAATGGTCATAACACTCCAACACCTGGATAATAATATATAGTCTATTATGTTTTAGCATTTCTCTAACATTCCTCTTTTTGCCTTCAATACTCCAAAAAGAATTTTATCTAGAGTTAGATTTGATGTGTTTTGTTTTGGAAGATTAGGAATTGAGTTGGGTTGTAACAAGAATCACCAATAAAGTTAACAATAAATTAGGAATTGTGTAGCTTTAGTTGACAGACATTGGAGTATTTAATTAGCTTCAGTTGACAGCAGTTCTAGTACTTAATTAGCTGATGTTGACAAGACTAGTTCCTAATCTTGGCGCTTAACAAAATGTACTGAGCATGTCTTCTTTAATTTTACTCATAGTTGTCTTATAATTGCATACTTTTAGTTTGTGATTACCAAGTTTTTAGTTTCATATTTGCTTCCTTAAATGAGTATGTGAATACTTAAGTCCAACCTATAAATCACTTTTTATACTATATAGTTTATACATGGATTCTGATCACTAGCGAACAAAAACAACTTACCATTTTAGAGTGCAATGGACTTTAGTGGGCTATTTAGAACATTTTCTGAGTTGATCTCAACATAATAAATGATTTTGTTCTTTCCCTTGTCTGCTTAGCAGGTAATACTTTTGCTAGGATTCTTTTGCAGTTTTAGAAAAATTTAATGTACAGGTTTGTTTGTTTCCCATATTCAATGAGCATGTTTTTATAAGCATAGTCATTGGTCTTTCCTATGGATATTGCAGGTATTTTCATCATTCTATCATTGAATTGTAGTTAGAGATGGAACTTTAATATTACTAGCTATGGTAGAAGTTTATCGATCATTCAAATAATATTTTTAGGGTGAGATTTCATAAATTTCTATGTAGGGTGCCCTGCTTGTAGTTTAACTAGTCAACAAAAAATGAAATTAGACACATAATAGATTAGTTTATTAGTGTTGGAGAGTAAGATTTTGTAATCTCTTCTTAAAGTATACATGTTTATGACCATGGAGATTTTAGACTTTAAGAAGATCGATAGATAGAAGCATAGAACAGTGCTATCTGAAAGATGTATAATTTAGATTTTTTTTCCTTACATATAGAAGCTTAGTTATTTCTTAGTATCTTGATCGAGTTTTGAAAAGAATTGAAGTATCAAATTAATACTTATAAAAATGTCCTCAAGGGAAATCTCAACCTTTTTCTATCTCCCATTAGTGTTTTATGTTAAAAGGCAAAATGTGACACCCGAGATAAGGTGGGATACATGAATGAACTGGGACCACATCTAAATGAGAGGGATCTTGAGGATATGAAAGTATGGTTGAAAAAGATGAAAGTATGGTGGTTGAGAAAGAGTTAAAAGAATTGATAGCTACTACCTATATCAACAAGGTGCACCTTTTTTTTCGGTGGCTCAATCATAGGAACTTTAAAGTTAAGTGTGTTTGGCTTGGAACAATCCTATGTTAGATGACTTCCTGTGAATTTTTCTAGGGAGCATGTGAGTGAGGACAAAGTGTGTTGATAAAACCCGTGTTGGTTTGTGAGGAAAGTCTTCACTGTCGCAAGCAACGAAACAATGATATGGATGATATGGTGACGTGGCCAAGTCACAAGAGATCCTAAGGCTGGGACGTTACACAAAAGACAAAGATAGGAACATACTTTCTTTAAAGTTGCATATAAAAGAATTTAGATCAGAATGGATGAACCAAAGAATAATTCTTATTTGCTTTGATAATCTCGATAATCTCTTAATAATTACAAGCTTTCTTATATGTAAATGACAAGAAGAAAGAGTGATTGTAAAAAGATGAATTTAAGTCTAGATAGATGGTAAACGATAGGCTTTATGACAGTATTATGATTTGTAGCTGATTTGTAGCCCTTGAATATTGGGTGAATTCTAGAAATGGGGTTCTTTTTAAAACTTATTGCAAAAAACAGAGTTTTTACAAAACTATTTACATAAAACGAGTGGTTTTTTTGTTTTTATTGGAATGCGTCAGTTCAGAAGACGCAACTAATATAAAATGCGTCACTCCAACCGACGCATTAAGTTCAGCCTCCAGTCAACGCGTCAACGCCTCAAATTTTTTCGAAAATAACGAAACGACGTTTAAATGGCGTTATTGACTGTTGAAATGCGTAGGTCGAACCGACGCATTCAGTTCTGCAACCTGACGGACTGCGACTGACGCGTCACTTCATCTGATGGACGCGTCATGTGATCTGACAGTTAGGTGGGTGATGGCTTGAATGCGTCTTTCCAAGAGACGCATTCAGCTTTATTTTGATTCCCACAACTTCCAACGCAAGACGCATATTTTCGAGGACCATAATGTAAAAAAGTGACTGAACCCTCTCCAAACTACTTTAAATTCGATCTGCTTTCATTTAGGAGGGTCATTAATTTTAGAAAGAAGTTTGTTTTTCGAGGTAATGAATACTCAAAAAGTTATTATTATTATTTTCAACTATAAATTTCTATCCTCTTCATCTTCTCTTTCATTTTCTCTCACTCACTGCCCCACCTCTTCTTCTTTTCTTCATACTTTCTATCTCTACAAAAAAAGCTCCACCATCATACAGAAATAATACTTCCAAATCATCCATATTTCTTTGACGAATTTTACTTCCCTATTCCAACTTGAAAAAAGTAGGTTATATTATTAACATTTAACATATTTAGTTTTTTTTAATTGTTGATTGATTTTTCTTATGTTTTACAGGTTTTGGTGGAAAGTTTAGCCTAAGCTAACCCTAAGAGTTCATTCTATCATTCTGATTGGAAAAAAAGAAGGAAGGTATTGTTAGAAAAAAAAATATAGCTTAATGCATGATTTACTATTATTTGTTTTTTGAACAACAATCTGAATACTTGAAAATATAAAATAAAATGCATGTAGGATAAATTTTACACATCCCAATGAAAAAATGCATGCAAAATAAATACAAAAAATTATATCTTTTTGGGGTTCATATTCTGAGATTCAACAAATAGTTATAGTTTTGTAGTGAACCAAACTAGTTATAGTTTTTTTTTAAATAGTTTTAGACTTGTGTATTTGTGAGACAAAAATCATTAAAAATGACTAGAATTTATTTAAATATTAAATGACTAGAATAAGAAATTTTATATTGGTTGAGATGTGGTGAAAAAAAAAGAAACTAATATGTGGGTAATGTATAATTTGCTCAACAAACATTTGCCCATACTGGATACACCTTCCAACAGCTTCCTTTTTTTTTCTTTTAGAAAATAAATAGCTTCCTTCCTAAGTAAATAATTTTCGAGAACCGAAGCATAAACCGAAATATATTATCACCTATTTTGGCTTCAAATGCCCAACACGAGTTTTTTAAGAACAACCAAGTAAATGTACTAAAAAAAAACCACTAAGTAAATAATTTTTTTTATTGCATTTTTCTTTATTTGGTAATTTAATTGTGCAATTAAAAAGGATTTCCAAATCCGAAAATCACGTTAATAAAGCAGGAACATGTAGAAACAAGCTTTGAATGTAAGAATTTGTATACTATGTAAGATATGCATGAATTATTACAAAAATTATGTATGAGATGCATAAATTGTTGTAATATTATGTATGTAAAATTTTGTATACTATGTATGATATGCATGAATTAGTACAAAAATTATGTATGACATAAATTGTTGTAATATTATGGAGGTAGAATATTGGATATTATGTATGACCCTAAATTGGTAAAACCCTTAAACCCTAAATTGGTAAAACCCTTAACCCTAAATGGTTAAACCATAAATCCTAAATTCTAAATTGGTTAATTAAACCCTAAACCCCTTAAATCCTAAATTGTTAAAATCTTAAGATGTCTAAATTCTACATTTTTAAACCTTAAATGGTTAAAATCTGGTGGCCTGAGATTTCCATTGCCAGCTTAAGGACTTGAAAATCAGAGAATAAAAAAAATAATAATAAAGAGATTCCATTAATAACTGTTTGATCTCTGAATGTGTATAAAAAAAATAAAAAATCGAGATCATTCTGGGATTTGGTGGTCTTTATTAAAAAAAAATCGAGATGATTCTGAGAATTTTTTTTTTCTTCTAGGGGATTGTTGCATAAAACGGCCTTGAAAGAAAATGAAAATAACCCATAAATGAAAGTGGGAAGTTAAGATTGATTTTGTGAAATAGTTATTAAAAAATGAAACTAATAAACAAAAATTGAGGAATTCTAGGTTCATTAGCATTTAACAAGGCCTTGTTTTTTTTTTTTAATTGATGATGATAAATCATATACATAACTTATAAACCAGTAAATCGTATACATAAAATTTAATAACGGTTCAAAATGAAATTTGAAGGTACTAAATAAAATTTGACATGTTGTGTTAAACCCTAAACCCTAAATTGTTAAATTCTACATCCTTAAACCATAAATCATTAAGATCTTAAATCCTAAATTCTAAATTGGTAAAACCATAAACCCTAAATCTTAAATTCTAAACCCTACATTCTACATTATTAAACTCTCAACCCAAACCATAAATTGTAAAAATCCTAAACCCTAAACTCTAAATTGTTAAACCATAATACTTACCATGGACTAATGCAATATTTTCTTAATAGCAGAGTTATTTACAAACCACAATGGAAGTTGTTGGATTTACCTGTTACATGAATGGAAATATTGTCTATGGGTCAAATGGTGTAGAATATGACATAGGCCCATGTATACAATTGAGTGCTAGTCGCGACATAGAGTTCGACCCATTTATGGATGGATTATGCAGCAGGTTGTTGGTAGATAGATCAGAAGGGTTGGAGGTAATTTTTAGATATGGCAGCATTGAGATAGCAGGATCTACCTTTTATTCTCCTATATCACTACTCAGTGAGGTAGATTTTAGGTTCATGATGAACCTTGCTCCGCCCCTCCCAAATACAGTAGAGTTATACATTTCTCAACCTCATATCGAAATGACTACTGAACTGCAACAAGTAGACAGTAGCCCAGGACTTCTAAATATCGAAAGCGCTATTGAACTACTGAACAACGAAGAATTGGAAGATTCTGAAGAAGATGATAGTGAGCCACCTGTTGCCACGAATTATGAAAATGTAGAAACAGATAATGATGATGATAGTGATGGAGACGTTATTGAAGGTTATGGTGTGCATGACATTGCTCCATTTTTTACTCAATTAGATATGAATTTTATTGACTCAATGCCTAATACCGGTATTGAAAAAGAAGTTAGAGGGGTCGATTCATTGCTCAAAGGTAAGATCTTTGAATTGAAGATGGACTTAAAGAATGTCGTAAAAAGTTACTCCATTCGTCTACCCCAACATTTTGAGGTAATTGAGTCGAATAAGAAAGTGTGGTCTATAAGATGTACAAACTATGGTGATGGTTGTACATGGCGACTTCGGGGTTGTTGTCTGAAACGTCACGGTCGATTTGAGATCACACACACAATATAATGGCCCCCACACTTGTTTGTATGCAAGGTTGAGTCAGGATCACAATCAACTTGACTCGAACCTTATAGCGGTTGAGGTGTATAGTATCGTCAAAACAGAGCCGTCTGTAACAGTCCGTATATTACAGGCCATAATCCTGAAATAATATGGATATAATGTTAACTATTCTAAAGTATGGAATGGAAAAAGAAAGTCCATCGTTAACATTTTTGGAGATTGGGAAGAGTCATACAATTTGCTACCCAAATGGACCAACATCCTTGAAATAACCAATCCTGGATCAAAAATATTGTGGAGATTGCAAGAGGCGGAGGGGACAACGAATAAAGTTATATTTCACAGTGTTTTCTGGTCTTTTGCACCGGTAATTGAGGGATTCAAGTATTGTCGACCCCTGCTTCAGATAGACAGTACTCACTTATATGGAAAATATAAGGGAAAATTGTTGATTGCTACCTCTATTGATTCCAATGGTCACATTTACCCTGTTGCTTTTGCGATTGTTTCAGAAGAAAGCAGTGATACATGGGGTTGGTTTTTACGCACCCTATGGAAGGATGTAGTGAATATGAGAACGAACATGTGTCTAATTTCAGATAGACACAAGGGGATCATTGCTGCAGTTCGAGACCCAGATAATGGTTGGGTCGACGCACATCATCGATTTTGCTTGCGACATGTTGCAAGTAATTTTAACAAAAGTACAAGGATAAATACTTGAAGAAGATGGTGTATCGTGCAGGCTCGCAGTTTCAGGTGAAGAAGTATGAGAAGAGCATGCTTGAGATCCAGATAGCTAACAAGGAAAGTATGATTTTTTTTAATTCTCTAGATCCTACGTAATGGACGCAATCTCATGATGGTGGTCATCACTACGGGTGGTTAACAATGAACGTGGTTGAAAGCATAAATGGTGTATTGAAAGGCCCTAGAAGGTTACCTATAGCTGCGTTGGTCCAATCAACCTTCTATCGATGTGTGACCTACTTTGCAGAGAGACGCCTCAAAGAAGAAGCTGCCATTAGAAAGGGGAGAAAGATTACAAAGTAATTTTTTCAACTGTAAACTATTATTGATTTTGTGTTGAGTGTTAATCCTCATTCGTCTACAAATTTCCAGATATGCTACTGCGATGTTATTTCCCTAGGAAGCACGTGCAAATGGACATCATGTCCATGTCTACAACCATGGGTTAGAAAAATGTGATGTCACGACTGCAGTTGACCCAATCACATTGAAGGGTGGAACAACACATCGGGTGAAATTGCGTGAGCGAACATGTACTTGCAACAAATGGCAGTCTTATGGAATTCCTTGCTCGCACGTCATTGTTGCATGCAAAGAGCTTCACAAGGACTAGCTGGACTTTGTAGAAGATTGTTATACGATGCAAACGTACTTGAAGTGTTATTCGCCAGAGTTTGAATCCATCCCAGATCAATCCTGCTGGTCTGACCCAAACTTTCCCAAAGTTCATCCGAATGTGACATTGATTAGGGCTAAAGGTCGTCCATGCACGTCTCGCATACGAAACGAGATGGACTGGAGAGAGCCAACCGTCCCACATTGTTGTGGGATTTGCAGACTAGAAGGACATAACAGACGAAAATGTCCTAGTCGCACAAGATAATTTGTTTAGTTTCTAGAAGATTGTGAACGTGTTCTCTATGTAAAATATAATTCTTCATATACATTATGAAATAAAAAGTTTTTATTTTTAAAATTTCTGATCTCATATATTTTTTTTCTATTTAAATGTTATTAGATGGACAACGAAATTACGATAGGACCATATGAAAAATCTGTACTACACCTCCAGGCTAGTCATCAATCCGAATTAGCCTGAGAAGACATATTTTCTGGTGGATTATTGCACTGTCGACGCCGAGAAGTTGTACTTAGGAGGTTGGTCGGACAACCAGACCCACGCATAATACCATATTTACAATCGTCTGGATTTTATGGGTTTCATGCATTGGATTTATTCAGTATGATTGGCATTTACTCACTGCATTGGTGGAGCGTTGGCGACAAGAGACACACACTTTCCACCTACCGCACGGTGAGTGTACGATCACACTCCAGGATGTAGTCATCCAATTCGGACTCCCTATTAATGGTCGTTCATTGACTGGTTCCCTCAACTACATTTGGTCTGATGTTTGTCAACAACTTTTGGGGATTACTACCAACGATAATGTGTTGAAAGGTGGTCGGCTTAGCTTGCCTTGGTTGGCCAATCAGTTTCATAATTTTGAGCATCTATCTGAGGATGTCGAGGAAGTGGACCTGCAGCGATATGCCCGTGCATATATCTTGTCTTTGATAGGAGGTGTAATTTTTCCGGACAAATCTAACAGTCGAGTCCACTTGATGTATCTTCCCCTGCTAGCAGATTTGCATGAAGCAGGAATGTACAGTTAGGGAGCAGGGTGTCTTGCATGGATTTTATAGACAACTATGCAAAGCTGTAGTTATTGATGCTAAAGATTTAGGTGGGCCCCTAATCCTTTTACAGGTCTGGGCATGGGATCAATTCTCTTTTTTGGCTCCCCGACGACGACATCGTTACGAGAATCAATTGGGAGATAGACCACTGGCAATACAGTAATAAAATTATTAAATTTAATGATTGAATTGATATATAGTCATACATTTCACCTACGTTAGACTAACATTGTACTTAATACATTCGTAGATGGAATGATGAATTTTCAGTAACCAGATCACCAACCCATGTATTAGTCCAGTACAGATACATGTTAGATACGATTAAACCTAATCAGGTATCTTAAGTTCGTTTATGTATTGTTATTAATTAAATTGGTTTAATTTAGAATTATGTAGGTGAACTTATTTATAAAATTCTATATGCAGATTATTTGGGAGACTTATAATCATCTGTTTCATATCCTGCCTTCATATTGTCTTGTTGGTAATCATATATGGTCAGCTAGAGTTCCACTCATTTGTTTCTATGTCATTGAGTGGTTATTCCCAGATTGTGTGATGCGACAATTTAGGTGTGTGCAATATGTTCCTATGCCTTCTAATACGGACATGCGGTTACACTCATATGACCTGCGTGGCCGACAAGAGCGAGATTGAGTTGAATTTTTTGCTGATATTATCGGGCTATGGAAAAACAGGGCAAATTCTGTTATCCAGGGGCAACCCATCAATATGGGCATAGATGTTGCGCAAGGATACAATGAATGGTATAATGCAATAAGTAGGAAGTATATCACACAACCAGGGGCATCATATCATTATTTGGTAAGCTTATTATAACTATTTGATGTGTATAATTATAAATTTAGCTTCATTCTAGTTGATTTTTCTTATTTTCTTTTTCAGCATAACTTGCCTCATATGACTCCATTGGGAAGAAGATGTCTGGATAGTTTGACTTTCATTTCTCGACTCCTAGATTTGAATGAAGGTGATAATCCAGATGAAAATGAAGACTGAGGAGTCAATGCAAATTTCTAAATGATGTTAATACACTATTTTCTTGCCTATGT
Organism: Trichosanthes cucumerina; assembly: GCA_036507285.1. Taxonomy (NCBI): domain Eukaryota; kingdom Viridiplantae; phylum Streptophyta; class Magnoliopsida; order Cucurbitales; family Cucurbitaceae; genus Trichosanthes; species Trichosanthes cucumerina. The sequence goes on from CM071840.1 coordinate 32,829,902, forward strand.
AAATTTCAAGTATGTTAAATTCATCTAAATTAATGCAATAGATTTATATTTCAGTTTCTTCTTTTACTTTGTTTATCGAAACCTCTCAATTTTTTTTCATTAATTAAATCTTCTCTACATATAACCTAAACAACCAAATAAAAAGTAATCCTTTAAGGATATAAATTATGTTATATATTAACAACAACAATAACAATTAAATAAGAAAAATAAAATATATATATATATATTTGGTAAATTTTCTTAATCTATAAATCTTTAAAAGATAGATAAGTAGTATTAGGATATATGTATTTTTAGTAAATAATTTTGGAATTAATTCAAATTAACAAAAAAAAAATGATTTGATAATGTATTAAGAAGCCAAATAAATTAGAAAAAGAATTAAAAAGGTCAAATAATGATTAAATGATGTACTTAAAAGAATGTGCAAAACAAAAAAAAATAATTAATGTATGATGATGTATTTTAATAGATTTAAAAATAAAATAAGATTATTGATTAATTAATGATTGCTAAATTATTAGCAAAATGATGGAATAAGTTAAAAAAATATAATAAATAATAAAATGATTTGATGGTTAGTTATGATTTGATTATTTAAAAAAATATATAATTTTTGATATAATTGATAGGTTTTATTGTTATTTAAAAATATATATATATATATTTGTTTACACAGAATACGTTTGTTGAACAGACGTATTTTAGCCTTTTTGACTGACGCAGTCTTACATTGAATGCGTCTCTTGAAGAGACGCATTCTAATAAGACAAAAAAACCACCTCATTTTTCTAAATAGTTTCCCAAACCACTTCTTTTTTTTGTATTTAGTTTCAAATACTACCCTATTGTTGCATTTCACCCATCTCCTTCATTCGGCTCAATATAGTTGGCTTCTTTCTCATCATTTTTGCTACATTCAACCAAAAAATCCTCTCCATCATCCACATATGCTACTATTTTTCGTTGAGGACACTCATTGGACAAGTGGCCAGCTTGGCCACACCTAAAACACTTGCCCAATATGGGTTGGTTGTAAGGATTTTGATTTCTCCTCTTGTAAACAACCTCTGTTTTCTTCTCATTATCATCTTCTTGCCTTTCTTTGGTCTTATCTATGGTTGTTGTTGGTGGAGGAGGGTGAGTAGTAGAAGCACGATTTGAAGTACTTTCTTTTCTACTTGCGGAAATATCCCATGGGGCCTTTCTTGAATCTTTCTTGGAGCGAACTTCATTCAATTCCTCCACTGTTTCAACAAAAGATATTGCATCAGCCAAAAAATGAAATTGCTGCAATTTTACCTTCTCTTTAATGTCTATCCGCAAGCCACCAACAAATCTTGCAATTAAATGTTGTTCATTTTCAACCAAGTTCGTTCTTGCTCCCAACCGATGGAATTCTTCAATATAATCAGCTAGGACCACAAGCCTTGTCTACAATTTTGATAGTGATTATAGAGTGTTTGCTCTTAATTTGGTGGAAGAAATCGTTCTTTCATCAAACGTTTCATCTTCTCCCACGTGCGGATAGGTCTCTTGCCATTTCTCCTCCTATTGACCTCAAGTTGATCCCACCATGCCGAGGCACCGACTTTTAACTTCAAAGCCACTAATTTCACCTTTTTATGATTGGGTGTGTTCATATATGCAAAGAAATTTTCAGTGTTTTTACTCCAATCCAAAAATGCTTCAATATCATGCTTTTCACTATAAGATGACAAGTCAATTTTCATCTTGTAGTCATAAGAATCTCCTCTTGCCACATATAGTTCTCCTTGCCCCCTTCTTTGATCAACAAAATCATCTTCTTGTTCTTCCTCGCTTGATGAATCTCATTCTTGGAATTCTTGATACCTTTCTTGACGGTTTGGTTGTGGTCCTTGGTGTTCTTGGAGCCTTTCATAGCGTTCTTGAGACCATCTTCGAGGTAAGTAGTTGCCTTGACCTTTTTCTTGAACAACTTCTTGCTGATTTTGAAAATGTCTCGGCTGTCCGTGAGCATTTTTTCTCATCCTTCCCCTTTCTTGATCATCCACAGAGTTGTTTTCAACGAAATTAGGGGCTGCCACGAGTGTTTCAACTCTCCTTGCCAAAACCTCCATCGTTTCTTGCATGTCTGTCCAATTTTCTATGAATATCTCCCAAAGAATCTTCAACATGCATGCCAAGCGCATCTTTGTTGTTGTTCTTGGAGAGAGGGCGGTTGTTTCCTCCGCCTCTTGGTCTTGCGCACGTAGGTCACCCATATTCAGGTTAGCTACTCTTCTTCCGGCCATCGGTCGAAGGAATCTTGGAGCTTTGATACCAATTTGGTGTAATACCAAAGTCTAATCTTGAATGAAATCAATCTCTACCTCTAAATGAGGGGAGATGACCTTTATTTATAGAAAAATCAGACTACTACTTGGTTAGTTACAAGGATTAAACCACATTCTACATCAGAATTTTATTATTTTTGTGTAGAATATCATATTAACCTAAAATTTGAAACTTTCATATGATGTATCACTTGCACCTTTTTATCTAACAATTTTTTTTTTAATAAAAGATCATTTAGATTATTTTTAAATATTTGATTTAATGAAGAAAATGCAAGGAAATGGACATTGATATTGCATTTGGGAATTTGAGATGGATGGATCATATATTTTAATTGGCATTATAAAGGGAGATGGGTGTGGCTTTGAGCCTGGCCTTGTTGTTCTTTGTTGGAATTTTTGTTCTCAGCTGCTGTCTGCGGGGCTTGGTTTTTGGTTGGAATTTGGGTTGGTTTCGATTCTGGTGTTTTTTTGGTTTGTTTGGTTCATCTGAAGTTTGGCTTTTTTGGAAGGCTTTTGATAGAGTCTTCAGTTGATGTAGGAAGTGGAGTTCGTGGTTTTTTGGTTTTTGTCATTTTTATGGCCTTTTGGAGTTGTTTTCAAGTTTTATCTCGAGTTTGTCATTATTTTCGTGTATTTGTTGTTTTTTATTCTCCTTAGTGGTTTTCTATTTGGAGCATTAGTCTCTTTTCATTTCTCAATAAAATTTTTGTTTCCTTGTCGAAAAACAAAAATGGCATTATAATCTTGATTGGCCAGAGAATTGAAGTTGGTTTCTTTTCCTTCTCCTTGTGGGAGGTTGTTTCCTAGAACTACTTGTATCTTTTCATCCATCAATAAAAAGTTTTCTTATTAAGGGGAAAAAACTATTCCATAATGGACAGATGATATATTCTGCATGCAGTAGATACAATTAGATTCTTTTAAACATTGATAGAAATAATCTTATGTAAATTTAAAATCTACCACACTTTTTAGAGAGCTTTTAGTTTGGTCTAAGTTCACTTTATGTCCACAATCACATTTAATATGATTTTTCTTAATATTTCACATATAATCGTGTTCTTTTTTGGTCAAGCCAATTGGGATGGTTCTTTGATAATCCTTTTCTAGCTTCTGTGGGAGTTGGGTTACTTATGATCTGCAGTCTGTTTATATGATTTTGTATAGATTATGTTATTTCTTGTCCAAAAGTTCTAATGTCACATGGTCCTGATTAATTAATAATAATTTCATTGTCATTTTCATGGTTGGCCCCATTTTTCTCGTTTAAATTGTTCTCGTGCAATCACTGGTTGAGCCACATTTACCAGGAGCACTGCCCTCATTTTACTGATCAATTTTACGTTCGGTGTAAATTGTTCTCGTTCTAACGTCATCTGTATTTTTGCCGTATGTTTCTGTAACTATCCTGCTTCACTCTTTATGTGCTCTGTTTCAATGTATATATTTTAATTTGTCAAATTCTTCTTAATAGGAAGGTATCCCAAGAAGTTCATCCATTTGGTTCATATACTGCTTCAAGGTCCTTACAATCTTAATTATCTCAGGTAGCAACCGTGCTTCTTTGCTGTGCATTTATCTATGACATCTTGGGCCTATCGAATATATACTTTCCTTGTTCAAAAAATTAACTCTGCTCTCATTGTATCATACCTAAAATGAGTGCAGGGTTAATTTTTTGAACAAGGAAAGTATATATTCGATAGGCTTTATGATACAATTATTTTGTGACAATTCTTCCTTATTTTGTCTTGATAATTTGTGATGTATACTTTCAAAATACTATCATTTGAGTTGGAGCTGAGATTGAGGGCTTTGATTGACCCCATGAATATTAAGTTGTCGATGTTGTAATTGTGGACACATAAGGTATGCTATATGTTGGTTGGGTTATTGAAGTTGTGTTGCATTGTGAATTTGATTTGGTGTAGTTGAGTTTTTGGCATTGACATGTGATTTATTGTGCACTTTAATAGGTTAAATAATTTTTCATGTGAATGGTTAAGCTATGAGATTTGATGCTTCTATTGAATGCAAACTGCTTTCAAGTGTAAATTCTATAACGTCTAAACAATGTTAAATATTTATATTATTCTTTTCTCACTTTTGATAGGTTTCATTGTGTAGGATGTGATAATGTTAACGCTAGAGTTTAGTTTGGAAAGAAGCAAAAGTAAAATCAACTAAATCAAACTAAGTTGTTTCCTTACCTTGAGTAATATTAATTTGGACTAATTTTAAATGATTTTATTTACGCAAATCATATATGTGGATATAGATTATGTTATACAAAATTATGAAAAAGTTCAAATGCATGGAAATGTGAGTGGCATAAAAGTTATAATTTTACTTGACTTTAGTTTTTTCTTTAATTATTTTTTGTTTTTAATCTAAAATAGTGAAGTTATTTTTCCTTGATTTTTTTTGTCTATTTGCACTTTGTCACTTTGCTTATTTGAGAGATGTTTGTTGATTTAGGCTAATAAGTACTTATATATGTTGTTTGATTATTGTTTATTTATTTTAGAGGAAAATGATACTCAGTTTATGAGATACATTTCTCTTGTTTTTGTGATATTTAGTATGAGGTTTGCTTATTCGTGGAGTTTGTGGATTTTGGCGAAACGAGGAGAGTTTTTTGTGATGTCCACCATATACTTGTTTATTGTATCTTACTATCGATTAAGTAACTATTAATACTACATTTCCATTGTAGGTGACTCTGTTCATCATTAGTCTTCACTGATCAAATTAATTACCATCATTGCAAACACCTCCATCTCTATATAATCTTTGTTTTGTGTGCATACATATATTCATATGTTGTTGGTTGAGACTTTTTGATGAATGTTAATTGCTTTCAAAGTCATGTATTATTCTATTTAAGCTATGAGATTGATGCTTTTGATGACTGCCAATTGCTTTCAAGTGTAAGCTATAAAGTTTAGTTAATGTAAAGTTCTATTTAAATGTTTGTTCTTTATTTTCTCACTTTTGATTGGTTTTCACCCTCAAAAAAATATTGTGTTGTGATAATGTTAGGGCTAGAGTTTCGTCTAGAAAGAAACGAAAGTAAAATTAACCAAATCAAAATTATTACCTTACCTAGGTAACACTAATTTGGACTATATAGATATAAATTATGTTAGAGAAGATTATGAACAAGTTCAAATTCGTGGAAACATGAGTGGTGATGAATATTAGTTGATTTTTTGCTACTTTAACTGTCGCCACGTACCTACGACGCGGAGCGGCCGACGTCCTCAAAATAGGGATATTTAAAAGGAGTCGCCACCAATCTTTTTTATGGTGTGATTGGGCACCAAAATAGAATAAAATAACTTTTTTAAAAAAATGAAAAAAAAATGGTATGCGAAAACCAGATTTTGGGTTCGGGAGTTGTTTGTATATGGGGAAGGTGTTAGCATCCCACAACACCCGTTTTTAACGGTGACCAAATTTAATCTTGAATTGCAAAAAAATTTAGAAAAAAAAATTTATTTAGGTAAAAAAAAAAATTAACACAATGTCTTATTTTACCCCTCATTACTCCAATATTTTGAGTCATGATCCCATAAAACAAGTGGATGAAAATCCATTAATATGGCTACATTAAAATTATTTCCAAGATTTTAGAAATAATATCATCTAAAGAATATGAGAAAATTTTACAATTTCTCAAATCCATCATAGGATAACCTCTTATAAAATATTTTTTTTTAAAAAAAAGTTTTAATTAAATTCATTTTTTCTTGGGATCAAGATCTCGGACTCCCAAAGATAATGATCCCTCACCTCAAGAATTCTAGAAAATCGGACTCCCAAATATTTCTAGATTCTATCGTAGGAATATTTTTTTAATAAATAAAAAATGGTTTTAAAAAAATAAAAAAAGTTGGAAATAACATTTTTTTTTTAGTTATAAAGCATTGTAAACCCCAAAAAAACAAGCAAAATTTAAGGTTTGAAAATAAGTTTGCAAAAAAAAAAAATTGAAACCATGAACGATAATCAAAATAAATTAAGTTTGAAAAATAAAATGCAAATGCAATTTAAAGATAGACCATGCTTAACATAACAAATTGATCACAACAAATAAATATCATGCACAAATATGCTAACAATTACAAGAAAGAAAAATATTGAAATAACTCTATTCACCCATACTTAACTAATCTAAGGTATGTTACATAACCATCTTTTTTTAATTTCACAACACTTTTGCTTCTTTTTTCTCTTGTTCTTTTTTTTTCTTCTCTCTCTCCTTTAGGACAATAAACTCAAGAGCCAAGAAGAAGAAATATGGAGAGAAGAAAATGATAGATAAGTAGGGGAAGTAAATCATAAAATAAAGTTAGTAAAAATCAACATAACAAAAGATCTTAGACATTAATGCAAACAAAAAAAATGGGCAAAACTTTACATGATAATAAAAATAAAAAAGAGATGTAATAAACAACAAAAATGAAAACAAAACTCATAAAATCCTTACTCAACTATTGTTTTTCATGGATATTTAGAGATTGAGTTAAAGATAAAGTTAGAAGCAAAACATAACAATAAAATAGACAAATATTCACATTGTAATAAAAGTAAAAAAGAAATATGTAATGAACAACAAAAATGAAAGAAAAACTCATAAAACCCTTACTCAACTATTGTTTTTCGGGGACATTTCGAAATAAAGATGAAGATCAAGAAGTTGGTGTCAAGAACAAACAACCTAGCTTGTTGTTTGAGGTGTGGATCCTTGGAACAAAATCCTACCAAATGCAACCTCCAACTAAGCTAGGGTTATTTTGTGCTATGGGATTTTGGAGTATGTTTTTTACAAAAAAAAACTCTCCATCTTTATGGTTGTGAAGGTATTTGGCTATGGAGTTTTGTAGAGTTGAGAATGGATGAGAATGATGTGTGGGAGTGTAGAAGAAGTAGGGTTTTTTGTGAGTTGTGTTTGAAGAAGAGAATGAGATGTATATAAAGACCAAAACCATTACTCTTTTGTGCATAAAACCAAAACCACAATTTGTTGCAATTTGAAAACCTATGCCAAAAAGAACTTACACCTAAAAAAGGCCAACAACATTTTGGTCAATGAAATTAAAAAGCAAAACATACCTAATCAAAATTTTGTCTTTTCTTCTTAAAAAAAAAAAGATTCCCCCAACATTTAAAAAAAAAATACATGGTAAAATTAACAAATAACAAATCAACACATAAAAAAAATGAGCAAAATAAAAAATACAAAAAAAACATAAATAATGATAATCTAACAATTAATTAAAAATGAGTCGGACAAAAATAGGTGGCTACAGCATGCCCCCCTTCGTACATCCTTGTAGAAGTAGAAGGTGGACGAAGGTATAGACACTATTTTGTCTGGCAAAAGTTTAATTACATACATGACCGTATTATGAATGCAACTGACACTATGCATAATATATAAGGTAAACGTTGGGGGCCAGGGATAAACAAGCGCCATCGCAACGAACATTTCAAAGGCTAGAGAAAAACAAATGATACATGACATAAACACGCTGAGAGCCAGAGATAATTAAGCGCCACTACAGCAAAAGGTGTCAAGGGTCAGGGATAAACAAGCGCCACATGACAAAATAAAATACGCTGAGGGCCAAGGATAAACAAGCGCCACTACAGCAAAAGGTGTCAAGGGCCAGGGATAAACAAGCGCCACATGACAAAATAAAATACGCTGAGAGCCAGGGATAAACAAGCGCCACTACAACAAAAGGTGTCAAGGGCCAAGGATAAACAAGCGCCACATGACAAAATAAAACATGTTGATGGTCAGGGATAAACAAGCACCACTACAGCAAAAGGTGTCAAGGGCCAGGGATAAACAAGCGCCACATGACAAAATAAAACATGCTGAGGGCCAGGGATAAACAAGCACCACTACAGCAAAAGGTGTCAAGGGCCAGTGTAAACAAGCGCCACATGACAAAATAAAACACGCTGAGGGCCAGGGATAAATAAGCACCACTACAGCAAAAGGTGTCAAGGGCCAGTGTAAACAAGCGCCACATGACAAAAATAAAACACGCTGAGGGCCAGGGATAAACAAGCACCACTACAGCAAAAGGTGTCAAGGGTCAGGGATAAACAAGCGCCACATGACAAAATAAAACACGCGAGGCGTGGATAAACAAGCGCCCGCTGCGGCAAAAAAAGGTGTCAAGGGCCGAGGATAAACAAGCGCCACATGACAAAATAAAACACGCCGAGGCCGAGGGGATAAACAAGCGCCACTCGCAGCAAAAGGTGTCTGGTGGTCGGATAAACAAGCGTCACATGACAAAAACAAACAAGATCGTGAACAAGGGTAAGCCTTGCTTAAATACGCATGCATATGCAAAAAAAAATGATTGATTTATTACCATTACTTTATCCTTCTTTTATTTTGCTCGAAAGGTTAAAGCCTATAAAATAGCTTTTAGAACACAATTGTTCAAACAAACATCAATTCATTAGATTGGAAAGCCTCATGGATACAATTCCTGACCAAACAAAAACCTTCCATCGGGCTTGACAAAGTAAATCCAGATAAAACGTAACTCCTACGACCAGAAGTTACTACTCTTTACGCATAATACTTCTTGGCAAAATCTGCGTTTAGCAGATTGGGTAGGTCATTGACATCCATGTCAGTCAAAACCAAAGCCCCACCTGAGAATGCCCTTTTTACCACATATGACCCTTCGTAGTTTGGTGTCCACTTCCCCCTGTGATTCTTTTGAAATGGCAAGATTCTCTTTAAAAACAAATCCCCTTCTTGAAAGCAACGTTGGCGTACTTTCTTGTTATAAGCTCGAGCCAACTTTCTCTGGTATAACTGTCCTCTACACAATACAGTCATTCTTCTTTCTTCAATGAAGTTTAATTGCTCGTACCTTGCTTGAGCCCACTATGCTTCCTCTAATTCCGCCTCTTTAATCACTCTTAGAGACGGGACTTCAACTTCAAAATGTAAAACTGCCCCCATTCCATATACTAAAGAAAATGGAGTTGCCCCAGTTGAAGTGCGAATGGAGGTTCGGTAACCATGTAGAGAAAAAGGCAACATCTCATGCCAATCTTTGAACGTGGCAACCATCTTCTCTACAATTTTCTTGATATTCTTGTTTGTCGCTTCTACGTCCCCAGTGAAGTCGCCAAGCTGTCGCTTCTACGGCTCCATTCATCTTAGGTCGGTAAGGAGTAGAATTAAAGTGTCTAATTTTGAACCGAGTACACAACTCATCCATCAACTTGTTGTTCAAGTTTTTTGCATTATCAGTAATGATCCGCTCAGCAAGCCATATGATGTCTCTTTTTATGAACTTGAGCACGACCTACTTAGTGACGCTTCTATACGAGGTGGCTTCTACCCACTTTGTGAAATAGTCAATGGCTACCAGAATAAAGCGGTGACCATTCGATGTTTTTGGTTCAATTGGTCCTATCACATCCATACCCCACATAGAGAAAGGCCACGGAGTCGTTAGTACATGAAGAGATGAGGCTGAAGTGTGCATTTTATCTGCATATAACTGACATTTATGACATTTCCTTGCATATTTAATGCAATCTGATTCCATGGTCAACCAATAGTAGCCAGCACGTAAGACTTGCCTCGCCATCATGTGCCCATTTGCATGAGTCCCGCAAACTCCTTCATGCACTTCTTCAACTATCTTTTGGGCCTCCATTTTATCAACACACCTTAGCAAAGTCATGTCATGATTTCTTTTATATAACACCTCCCCATTTAAAAAGAAACTCATGGCTAACTTCCTGATCGTGCGCCTATTATTTTGGGATGTCCCTAGTGGGTATTCTCGACACGTAATGTAACGTTTAATGTCGTGATACCAGGGCCTCCCATCTGGTTCCTCTTCAATGCTCAAGCAGTAGGCTGGCACTTCTCGCTTATGAAAATTTAAAGGTTGAATTTCCTTATCATAATCTAGCTGGAACAAGGCAGACAAGGTGGCTAATGCATCTGCAACTTGATTACTTTCTCGAGGAATATGCTCAAACGTGATTGACTCAAATGATTGAGCAAAATCTCGAATATACTTATTATAAGGGATCAGTTTAGGGTCCCTTGTTTCTCATTCTCTATTCAATTGATGTATCACCAAAAGAGAATCTCCAAACACTTGCAATTTCTTTATCTTCATGTCAAATGTCATTTGAACTCCCATATTGCATGCCTCGTACTGCTCGCCACGTTATTAAATGCAATCGAAGTATAACTTGGCAGTCAATGGATATAGCTTCCCTTCAGGAGATGTCAACATAACTCTGATTTCATGTCCCACCTCGTTTGTAGCTCCATCAAACCACATTGTCCACATTTCCAAGTCATGTGGCACATCTGACACAACCATAATGTCCTCGTCTGGGAACTCGAATTTCATCGGCTCATAATCCTCTACTGGCAACTCGGCCAAACAATCACCGATTGCACTCCCTTTTATGGCCTTCCTGGTAACATAAACAATATCATATTCTGATAACAAAACCTGCCACTTAGCTATTCTTCCGGACAGAGATGGTTTTTCGAAGATATACTTTATGGAATCCATCTTCGAGATAAGCCATGTCGTGTAATACAACATGTACTGTCTCAATCTTTGGGCTGCCCAAGCTAAGGCGCAACAAGTTTTTTCTAACAAAGAGTAATTCGACTCACAACTTGTAAATTTCTTGCTCAAATAGTAAATAGCTTGCTCTTTCCTCCTTGAAGAATCATGTTGCCCGAGCACACATCCCATTGACCCTTCTTTTACTGTTAAGTAAAAGATTAGTGGGCATCCTGGTATCGGTGGGACCAACACTGGGGAGTTTTGCAAGTAATCTTTGATTTTCTCGAAAGCCCTTTGACAATCCTCATCCCAACGACATACTTCACTTTTGCATAATAATCTTAGCATCGGCTCGCAAGTTTGAGTTAAGTGCGATATGAATCGTGCAATATAGTTTAACCGCCTTAAGAAACTTCTGACCTCCTTTTGAGTCTTTGGAGGTTTTAGATCCGTTATTGCTTTTATTTTATCGGGATCTACCTTGATTCCTTCTTGACTAACAACAAACCCCAATAAATTTCCAGAAGATACCCCAAATATGCATTTTGTTGGATTCAACCTTAATTGAAACTTCCTTAGTCGCTCAAAAAGCTTACGAAGAGTGACAATGTGCTTTTCTACTGGCTTGGACTTGGCGATCATGTCGTCTACATACACCTCAATTTCTTTGTGCATTAGATCATGAAAAAGAGTAACTATGGCTCTCTGATAAGTAGCCCCTGCATTCTTTAAACTAAAAGGCATGACTTTATAGCAAAATGTCCCCTATAGAGTGATGAAAGTCGTCTTTTCTTGGTCTTCAGAAGCCATTTTAATTTGGTTGTATCCTGAAAATCCATCCATAAATGAAAAAGTAGAATATCCTGCTGTATTGTCCATTAAAACGTCGATGTGAGGACAGTGGAAAATTATCTTTGGGACTTGTACGATTGAGATCCCTATAATCCACACACATTCTCACCTTTCCATCCTTTTTCGGGACTGGGACAATATTTGCAACCCACTCAGGATACTTTGCTACTACTAAGAAGCCCGCGTCAAATTGCTTTTTGACTTCTTCCTTTACTTTAATCAACATTTCAGGTTTCATTTTTCGCAGTTTTTACCTTATGGGTTTACACTCGGCTTTAAGAGGTAACCGATGTGTTACAATTTCTGTATTCAGACCAGGCATATCTTGGTAAGACCATGCAAATATGTCGTTGTACTCTCGTAGAAGGGCTACAAGATCCAAACGATCTTGCTCTGCAACCAAAGTGCCGATTCGTATTTCTTTTACTTCCTCTGATGACCCCAAATTGATTACTTCTAACGGCTCTTGGTAAGACACAGTTTCTCTTTCTTCTTGCTTTATCATTCTCAATAACTCTTGTGACGCTTCAAAGTCATCCTCCTCGCTTTGGTCAATGCTATAAACTGGAACTTCAAAGTTGGCTTCTTCATCTTCGACGTCCTCTTGCATCTTCCTAGTGACACTGGGCCTCTCTTTAACCTCCCAACTGCTTAACTCAAAGCCCGGAGGGCAAGGGTAAACTAGTTGTCGCGGCTTGGTGGCGCTTTCAGAGACAACAACGATCGAAGTGTCAGAAGCTTGAACACAAAGTGGGTTGTCATCATGAACCACTTCGCCCAATTTGAAAGTCTCGGATATATGCGGTATATACATTCTTCCTTGCTCGACTTCTCGACCTTCAAGACGTGCACTTCTCACTTTTCTCTTTTCTGCTCGACTTTTCGCAGACTCGAAACTATTGGCTTGTACTCCAACCCAAACCTTTCCTTACTTCGGGAAGGCAATTGACCTTCCGGGTTTCCTTTTTCGCCCAATAAGAATGATGAGAATGTGAACTTCAAGCTATTTTGTAAACTTTGAACCTTTGTTATTATAAAAGAAGGAAATAATGGTTTGATCGGTCAAAAATAAATCTTATTGGCAAACTAAATTTTTTTAATACTAACACGAAGTGCGAGAAAAAAAAATCTATTTCAAAGTCAAAGTCAACTACTACACAAACTTCAAACGATATATATAAAAAAAGAGTTATTTTGACCTAATGGTAACACCCAAAAATGCCTGAGGTCTCGTCCTATCACCCCTAGGAACCTAATCAAGTCTTCATCACTAGGTTATGTGGGTACGATACCTTGTCGAAGAGTATAAGCCCTTTTGGCAAATTGATTTGCTCTTCAAGCAAACAGTTTTAACTTCTCAACCACTTGTTCAACCTTTCGTTTACATCACCATAATGGCATCTTAAATTTCTATACTTTTTTTTCCCACATTACAAAAGTTTGTCGTCATCAGTCGATCTCGTATTTTAGTCGCGTGTAGTCTTCCATTACTATTTCATTTTTCTTTTCCATATATTCTCAATTTGATGCTTAAAGCTTATAGTAGCATCCTAAAGTAGTACATTCTCATGCTCAGTCTCAATGGATTGGGACCTCTATGACTCTTGGCCAAATAGTCTCTAATGACTGTTGCCCAATCTGTTGGAACACTATTTTCAACGAGTTCCCCTCAGGGGTGGATTTTTTTATGCCCCGGGCAAATTGGTGTCTACCATCCGAAGACTTTTTTTTTTTTAAGGAAAGTGAGTCTAATAGTTGACTTAAATGAAGATGCGACAACAAAAAACTTCAATCAAAGTGAGGTTATATCTAAAGGTCCTAAATGACACAGGTCCCAAAAATGATCATGGTCTTAACAGTTTCATGATCATCTTGAATGAGGATTTTTCGTGTGCATGCACGGAAGCATAAGCTTCTTGAAGGTCGACACTACTTCGTCCTCAAATTTAACCCTATTAGGAAAAAGCCCGGGTAGGAGGCTTGTAATAGTGTGTGAGACAAAATAAATAAATAAATGAAACAAATAAATAAATAACAAGGCCTTCAAACAGGTGAGGTTGGGTCTAAAAACCTAAACAATACATGTCCTCAAAATGGTCTTACAATCATACATGATCATGCGACCAAATTGAGTGTGGATTTCTTGTGTGTCTACACGGAAGCATAAGCTTCTCGAAGGTCGACACTACTCCGTCCTCAATTCTAATTCTATTAGGAAAAGCCTGGGTAGAGGGCTTGTGATAGTGTGTGAAACAAAACAAAAGTAATGCAAGAAAAAAAATGCACAAAAGTACAAATAAAGGAACAAAATAAATAAAAAAAACAAATCAAGAATAACAAATGGCCAAACTCACGAGGTGGAACCTCATAGTCCCCAGCAAAGTCGCCAAGCTGTCGCCACGTACCTGCGACGCGGAGTGGCCGACGTCCTCGAAAATAGGGATATTTAAAAGGAGTCGCCACCAATCTTTTTTATGGTGTGATTGGGCACCAAAATAGAATAAAATAACTTTTTTTAAAAAATGAAAAAAAAATGGTATGCGAAAACTAAATTATGGGTTCGGGAGTTGTTTGTGTATGGGGAAGGTGTTAGCACCCCACAACACCCGTTTTTAACGGTGGCCAAATTTAATCTTGAATTGCAAAAATATTTAGAAAAAAAAACTTATTTAGGTAAAAAAAAAATTTAACACAATGTCTTATTTTACCCCTCATTACTCCAATATTTTGAGTCATGATCCCATAAAATAAGTGGATGAAAATCCATTAATGTCGCTACATTGAAATTATTTCCAAGATTTTAGAAATAATATCATCTCAAGAATATGAGAAAATTTTACAATTTCTCAAATCCATCATAGGATAACCTCTTATAAAATATTTTTTTTAAAAAAAAAATTTAATTAAATTCATTTTTTCTTGGGATCAAGATCTCGGACTCCCAAATATAATGATCCCTCACCTCAAGAATTCTAGAAAATCGGACTCCCAAATATTTCTAGATTCTGTCGTAGGAATATTTTTTTAATAAATAAAAAATGGTTTTAAAAAAATAAAAAAAAGTTGGAAATAACATTTTTTTTAGTTATAAAACATTGTAAACCCCAAAAAAACAAGCAAAGTTTAAGGTTTGAAAATAAGTTTGCAAAAAAAAAACTGAAACCATGAACGATAATCAAAATAAATTAAGTTTGAAAAATAAAATGAAAATGCAATTTAAAGATAGACCATGCTTAACATAACAAATTTATCATAACAAATAAATATCGTGCACAAATATGCTAACAATTACAAGAAAGAAAAATATTGAAATAACTCTATTCACCCATACTTAACTAATCTAAGGTATGTTACATAACCATCTTTTTTTAATTTCACAACACTTTTGCTTCTTTTTTCTCTTGTTCTTTTTTTTTCTTCTCTCTCCTTTAGTACAATAAACTCAAGAGCCAAGAAGAAGAAATATGGAGAAAAGAAAATGATAGATAAGTAGGGGAAATAAATCATAAAATAAAGTTAGTAAAAATCAACATAACAAAAGATCTTAGACATTAATGCAAACAAAAAAAATGGGCAAAATTTCACATGATAATAAAAATAAAAAAGAGATGTAATAAACAACAAAAATTAAAACAAAACTCATAAAATCCTTACTCAACTATTGTTTTTCAGGGATATTTAGAGATTGAGTTAAAGATAAAGTTAGAAGCAAAACATAACAATAAAATAGACAAATATTCACATTGTAATAAAAGTAAAAAAGAAATATGTAATGAACAACAAAAATGAAAGAAAAACTCATAAAACCCTTACTCAACTATTGTTTTTCGGGGACATTTCGAAATAAAGATGAAGATCAAGAAGTTGGTGTCAAGAACAAACAACCTAGCTTGTTGTTTGAGGTGTGGATCCTTGGAACAAAATCCTACCAAATGCAACCTCCAACTAAGCTAGGGTTATTTTGTGCTATGGGATTTTGGAGTATGTTTTTTACAAAAAAAAAAACTCTCAATCTTTATGGTTGTGAAGGTATTTGGCTATGGAGTTTTGTAGAGTTGAGAATGGATGAGAATGATGTGTGGGAGTGTAGAAGAAGTAGGGTTTTTTGTGAGTTGTGTTTGAAGAAGAGAATGAGATGTATATAAAGACCAAAACCATTACTCTTTTGTGCATAAAACCAAAACCACAATTTGTTGCAATTTGAAAACCTATGCAAAAAAAAAACTTACACCTAAAAAAGGCCAACAACATTTTGGTCAATGAAATTAAAAAGCAAAACATACCTAATCAAAATTTTGTCTTTTCTTCTTCAAAAAAAAAAAAGATTCCCCCAACATTTAAAAAAAAACACATGGTAAAATTAACAAATAACAAATCAACACATAAAAAAATGAGCAAAATAAAATATACAAAAAAAACATAAATAATGATAATCTAACAATTAATTAAAAATGAGTCGGACAAAAATAGGTGGCTACATTAATTATTGTTCTTCCTCTTGATTTAGTTTACTTTAGACTAAGATAGTGTGAGTCAATTTTTCTTGATCTTGTTATCTACTTTGCTCTTTGCTTACTTGAGATTTTTGTTGATTTATGTTAAGAAGTACTTATCTATGTTGTTTGATTATTTTAGGGAAAAAGAATAACTAAGTTTATGAGGTGATTGCTCTATTTCATCTTTTTTGAGAAAGATTTCTCTTTTTTCTTGAACCTTACATTTACCTATTACTTAATAATCTAGTGTGTATTCTTTCAAAACAACCATGAAAATGTTATCTTTTACTCCAAATTTCATGCTTAGCATGAGTATATCATTTGGTAGTGTAAATCTGATTTGGCTAAATTGTTTATTATATATTCATTTAGTTCTTTCCTGACAACTTGTAGGTTGATAAAAGAATTACTTCACAAGATCAATGTCTTAGCTATAAAGAACTAGCTTGAGTTATTTGAATTTCTCGTAACAACATATTTTGTAATAATTAATGGTATATTCATAAAGTTTATGTTTTGTATCATCTCCAAGTTAATGATATTCACAACAATATTTATTTTTATAAGGAGATGTGAATCTTGTATAAATGTTTATTTAATTAAAGATATTTTGATTGTATCTATTTTTATGGATCATATATTTACTGCTTGCAATTATGTAGCTAGATATGAAGCATGAACAATAACATTATGAACATATTTGAAAAGTTACAAAAGCACTCATCAAATGCTATAAAAAGTTGAACTTAAAAAATGCTATAAAAAGTTTATTAAGACTATAAATAGGAAAAAAAATGACCATACAAGCCTTTAATAGCTTCCATTTCAAATATAAATAAATATTTATAGCTATAAATAAATGCTATCATTGAGAAAAACAATAGCCTTTTTTTCTATAGAAACTTTTTTTATAGCTTTTATGAAATGTCATCATACATTTTACAAATAGGAAGTTATGCTATTTAAAGTTTTTATTACAGCGTTTTCGTAATCTTTATAAAACTCTATAAAAAGGTCAGACTTTTTATAACCTTTATAAAATGCCTAGATTTTTTATAGCATGAGTTATCACGAATTTATAAAAAAGCTATAAAAGGTCTATAATAGGGTTTTTCTCAAGTTATCATAGATATTTTTTCCTGTTGTGCTTTACTTGTGATCGTTGGATGGTCTTTCAGTTGTTGATCATGATTGACCCTGACTTTTTGATCTTTAGATCGACTTTTGGCTTGTTGATCCTCTCGAAGAAAACAATCTTTGTTGTCTTGAAGTATTCAGGTCATGAAGAGTCTTTAGTCTTCAGGTAATATTTAGCACCTAAGAACTTGTCTTGCAGAATCTTTAATCTTCCAAGAGTGTTCAACATCTGGGGACTTCACATTCAACATCTAAGGACTTAGCATTCAACATAATTTAATTTTGGGATCCTTGCAAAATGTAATTAATCCCTAATTATATGTGTTATGGGTAAGATTGGACCAACAGGAATGGGCGGGTCGAATGGCCAAGGAGAAGGGTCAAACAGAATGAGAAGCCCAAACACTAGGTCAAAGCAGGTCGAACCATGGAACGAGACCAGAGGGTTTGTCCGAGATCCGACCCAGCAGCATGGTCGGCCTCGGCTCAGCATAGCCGAGGCCGACTGCAGGTAGAGACCTCCCATCTGGGCTCTACCTTAGCCCCACATCCCAGGAAAAGAGGTCGGGCTTGGGTCCAAGGCTAAACCCGTGGTCGGCCTCGGACGAGGCCGAGGCCGACCATACCCAAAGCCGTACCTGGGCTTTGTTCCAATGGGACCGGATCCATAAGCTCGATTCCGGCCCTTTCCAACTGGCCCTTTTCCCAAAAGGCGAAGGAAACCCATCAAAGGGAAGACTACTTAAACTCTCCTATGGGGAGGAAAAAAGGTAAGTCAATTCCAGTCACTCAAACATAAACTCTTCCTAAATTCTCTCACAAACCCTCTCTGACTTAGGCATCGGAGCTTGTGTGGCTTACACCACACCGGTGTCTAGGTTTTCCTTGTCTTGCAGGCTGCTTTCTTCCCTAAGAATTACAAATTTACCGTCGTTGTCACGTGGAGGTCAGGTGTGTTCTCCTGTTCAAAATTTGGCAACAACAGTTGGCGGCGTCTGTGGGAATCGAACAACGCTTGCTTGGAAAACTGTAAACCTAAGCCAAGTAGCTTAAGAAGCATGAGTCGATTCATGGAGAATCAAAGCAGGAACGAAGGTGGAGAAGAATCTGATCCTGACCGTCATCCCCGGAGAATCCGAACAATCTCCTCTCCTCGGCCTCCTACTGACACAGGTCGACCACACGAGGGGATTGTCGAATTGAAGGAGAAGGTCGACAAGATGGACGAGTGCCTGTGGAGGATTCTGGAGAAGCTCGACCAGCAAGATCAACACAAGGGAAAAGCGAAGGTTGCAGAAGGGACAGGGGAGTCAAAATCCCAACCCAAAAGCACACCGATAAGCTGATCCTTGGAAGAAACAACAGACCACGTCGATCCTATGCCAAGAGCAAAACAAGCAAAGCTAGCAAATTAAAGTCCATTGTGCAAGTTGACCCGCACACTTACCGCAGAAAACAACCGGGCAACTCGAAATCAGTGGCTGAAAAAGGCTCCGAAGCAACGTCAGACTTGCGAGAAATAATTAACCATAAGCGGAAAGCACAGGCCGAGGCCGATCAGATGTGGGACGAGGCCGACCCGAGGAGGACGTAGAGGCGACATATTGGAACGACTCCACCTCGGAAGGCCGACATCCGTAAGATGCAGAAAGAGTTTGGTGATCTTCAAGGGAATCTCTTGAAGGTTCGAGAGGTCGAGAGGTGGGATCTTGAGGCTCTCATCGAGCAAGTTGATCCCCCCTTCACCGACAAGATAATGAACGAGAAAATTCCAGAGAAATTCAAAGTACCTGCTATCACCCCTTACGACGGAAGCTCAGATCCCGTAGAACATTTAGACACGTACAGGTCGCGCATGGAATTGCATGGAGCATCAGAAGTACTTAAGTGCAGAGCTTTCTCTTCTACACTAATGGGGCGGCGCAAGATTGGTACAGAAAATTGAAAAGAAAGTCTATCAATTCCTTCAAAGAACTTGCCAGGGCATTCGTGTCACAGTTTCTGGGAGGGCGAGACCAACGGAAGCCCCAAATGCACTTGCTTACAATCAAGCAAGGACCTAAAGAAAGCCTACGCGACTATGTCTCTCGTTTCAATAAAGAGACTCTACAGGTCGAAGGTTTCACAGATACTACGACATTAATAGCCATAGTTGCAGGTCTGCAAGATAAGGGTCTATTGAGATCGATTGGCAAGAAGGAACCAGCGTCTTATGTTGAATTCATAGCAAGGGCACAAAAGTACATGAGTGCAGAAGACCTGTTGCGATCCAAAGAAGTACCCGACCAAGAGAAGAACAATAAAAACACGGATCGGGCTGGGACACAGAACCACCCTCCAACGACCTCCAAGAGAAGAAGAGGCGAAGAAGGTAGCCGAGGCCGACCCGAGGAGTACCGAAGCCGACCAGATCATCGAATGACCCCAAGTCAGTCATTCGAGAGATACACCTCCACGACTCTCCCTCCTGAAAAGATCTTAATGGAGATCCGCCATTTAAATCTTGTGAAGTTCCCCGAGAGAATGAGAGCTCCGCCTGGAAGAAGGGATTCAGCTAAGTATTGCATGTTTCACAGGGACCATGGGCACGCGACCTCAAATTGTTACCAACTCCACGACGAGATCGAAGCCCTAATTAGAGAAGGATATTTGAAAGAATACATTCAGGACGAGACTCCACCCGCGCCATCCAGAAACGGCCGAGGCCGACCAGAATCGAGCCGAGGCCGAACAGACGATGGCCGAGGCCGAGCCGAGGACGAACAACCTCGGGAGATCCGAACAATTTTTAGAGGACCGACGAGAGGCGAGTCCAGCAGAAAGAGGAAGGCAATCGCTCGTGAAGCTCGACAAGATCCCTATTTCCAAGGTGTTTTCTCAGTTCGTCCAGGGATGGAGAGGCAAACCCTCGAGTTCACAGAGACTGAAGCTAGAACAGTCCACCAACTCCACAATGACGCGTTGGTAGTAACCCTTGCCATAACCAATGTAAAAGTCCATAGGATACTCATAGACGGAGGGAGCTTAGCCGATGTCTTATCCCTAGCTGCTTTCAACGCCATGAAACTGGCAAGGGGGCTTCTAAAAGAAAATCAAACTCCCCTCGTAGGATTTGGAGGAGAAAGAGTTACCCCAGAAGGCAGCATAGAGCTCCCAGTCACCTTTGGCGAAGGGACGAACTCGACAACTCAAATAATCAACTTCCTACTAGTGGAATGCACTTCTGCTTACAATGTCATCCTTGGAAGGCCTACACTTCATCAGTTAAGGGCAGTTGCTTCCACATACCATCAGTTGTTGAAGTTTCCAACCACCAACGACATTGGGATCATTAGAGGACAACAAAAAGCTTCGAGGGAATGCTACTTCACTGCATTAAAAGAGACAAGGAAACGAAGTTTTGAAAGAGACCTCGGCCCCAACATGGTCGAGGCCGACCACGAGATGTCCGAGGCCGACGTGGCCTGAAGCTGAAGCCAACGAACAAGCACAGACGCTCCATTTTTTATTCAGTAGATAGTTTTATTTTCATGCGAAGTCCTCTATAAAGATTTCTTTTCTCTCATAAATGAAAGACGTTTATTTTCTAATGACTCAAGTACGACCATCAAACCGATTTTCCCACTTGAGTAGGGGGCTACATGGTGATATACCTTACACACTCCCTCACACACCATGTTCTCCTTATAGCCGAGGCCGACCACACAAGATCGCAGGATCAAGGGTCGATCCCTCTGCAACTAAGGATCTCGAGTCAGCTGAGGCCGACCACACGAGATCCCAGAATCAAGGATCAATCCTTCCGCTGCTAAGGATCTTGAGTCAACCGAGGTCGAGCACATCACGGCCGAGGCCGACCACATGAGATCCCAGAATCAAGGATCAATCCTTCTGCTACTAAGGATCTCGAGTCAACCGATGCTCGCGACTAAGGATCTCAAGTCAACCAAGGCCGACCACACGAGATCCCAGAATCAAGGATCAATCCCTCTGCAACTAAGGATCTCGAGTCAGCTGAGGCCGAGCACATCACGGCCGAGGCCGACCACACGAGATCCCAGAATCAAGGATCAATCCTTCCGCTGCTAAGGATCTCGAGTCAACCGAGGCCGAGCACATCACGATCGAGGCCGACCACACGAGATCCCAGAAGCAAGGATCGATCCCTCAACAACCGAGGATCTCGAGGCCGACCGCACATGATTCCAAAGGCAGATAATCATTTTCTCGATTTGTTAAGTGAAAACACTTCATCTATTTCGTCCAAATTTGATAAAGCGGTTCAGTTTACCTAAGCCTATATCCTCACACATATGAAAAGAAAGAAGAGAGCAATGGATAGAAAGCGCACGTTCATTTAAAGGAAAAGAAAACTACATGACAGAATTTCAAGGAAAAGAAAAGCACATGGCAGAGTTACACCAAACTTAGAAGAAGCGAAAAAAAGAAATACATAAAGTCTAAGACTCATCCACTTCAGCTCCACCGCTACTGTTTGAGTCCTCAGAATCAGGAAAGGAAGTGGGGTCATTCTTGAAAGTAGCATAATCCTCCTCAAGAATCCCAAAGTCTATATCCTTGAATCGTTTGGAAGCGCGCTTGATAGCCCAGTTGCATCCACCATCAAAGATGTTGTTTTGAAGGGTTGTAAACTCCTCCGTCTTCTTAAACCCTTCAGTCAAGTACTCAACATTAGTCAAAAGGCCCTGTGCTTCACTCAGTTGACTACGAAGAGTGTGAATCTCAACATTGGCAGAGTTGAGTTTGATCTCACTCTCTGCAAGTAGACGATTAACCTGACTCAAATTGGTTTGAGCTTGAATTAGCTCAGATCTAGGAACAGAAGTGCGTTGGAAACTATTGATGGTCTCCGCCATAGCCATGGCAGCCATGCTAATACGACCGAAACTCTGAAAAAAAAAAAAAAAAAAAGAAAGCAGGGTTACCAAAAAGCACCAAGATAATAACAAAGCACCCTCAATTGAAGAAAGCTTACATGACGGAGCTCAACAATCCCTTCGTTGAAGCCTCTCATGGGGTCATTGGCCAGGAACCCTGGGGGATGGTCTTGACTCACCCCTCTCCAAAGCTCGAAACTCCGACCAAGCAGCTCAACCTCAGTAGCTGGTGAGGTATAATTCTGGGGAAGAGTAAAGGCCCCGGAGAATGGAGGATTCTCTCATTCTAATGAAGAAGGAACGCTCCTCCTGGTACGACGCGTGCTAACTCCAACAGGGCAAGGTGGAAGTTCACGAGTTTCGGAAGGTGGCACCTCACCCCTAGAGGGGTTGGAATCTTCAACTCTTGAAGGACCAGCCCCACCACGAGCTTTCTTCTTCTTTTTTTGCTCCATGACCTCAAACAAAGAAGCACTTCGTGGAGGCATTTCTAAAAAAAAATATATATATAAAGGCAATAGGATCACTAAATCAAGTTACAACAAATGGAAGCTAGATCAAGAAATTGGCAGCATGGTCGAGGCCGACCAGCACGGATGAAACTGGTAAAAAACTCTTACCTTCGGAAAGGGGAAGAGGCGCGAAACCAATTCATTCAAGATTCTCTTGGCTCACAAGAGCAGGCCCGAGTCAGGAGGGAGCTTCTAAACTCTTCACGGCCCTAACGAAAGCTCGAGCCGCAGCAGGACGACGAAATTCCAAAGGAGCTGAAGAAAAAGAGAAGAAACACAACCCAGTTAATCAAGATACACAGGTGCAGTTTCCAAAAAGAGAGAGAACAACTCACCATAATTCCCAAACTTAGTGAAAATTGCATATGTAGCATTTTGAGTGCCACGAGACAACCAATTGCCACTCACTAAAAACCATTGATTTTTCCAGTTGTGAACGGAACTTGGGTTATTAATTAACTTTCCACAGGAAGAACTCAAGTAATAAAAGAAACGACCAAAAGACGGATTTCGACTCAAGATATAGAGAGACATAAAGACGTGCGGACTAAGCGGGCTCTCATCCCCATAAGTTGTCCATAATACATAACAGCCAATGATGTGAATCCAGATGTTTGGGACAATTTGAGCGGGTGCCAACCTAACCAACACCAGAAAACCTTGCAAAAATAAAGGAAGAGGAAGACGAAAGCCAAACTTGAACATTGCAGAATAAAGAGCTACTTCGCCAAGAGGAGGATCATCAATCCGATCATTTGGCCCAAGAACCCTGAGTTGCACGTCTAAGGGAATATCATACTTGTACCGTAATCGCTCAAGTTGAGCTCCGATCACCAAGGATGATATAACCTCATGACTTGCTGGACCCCTCGAAAGAATGATTAGAGGATCGGGGAGCCTCATAACAACTTGTGTCATGAGAATCCTCACCACAAGAAGATTCATCAACCTCAGGAGAAGTAGTAGACCAACCACCCTCCATTCACACACAAAATACAAAGAAGAGAATAAAGAGAAGAAGGAACGACTTAAAGATACAACAAATAGAGAGCTACCTTAAGAGAAAGGGAAAATGAGAAGAATGGTGTGGAAAATGAGAAGGATGATGTGCCCTATTTATAGGAGGAGGTGAGACCGAATTGGAGGGAAAGAGTTTTTAAAAAAAGATTCAAATAAGCTTTAAAAAAAAAAAAAGAGAGAGGAAGGAGTCGGCCTCGCCACCAAAGTGACTATGACAAAGCGGCAGTTCGCCGCGCTGCGTCAGACGCGCGAGCGCGGGCAGCTCGCAAAAGCAAAGCGCCTCGCAGCGCATGCATGCCTCGGCCTCGGACGCCGGCGAGAGACACTCCATGATGACACCGACGGGCACGCGCAACACATACCAAGCGCGTCAGAATGGCAGGCACACCTCGGCCTCGGCCTCGACCCTGGAGCCGGCCCGGCCGGCGCCGACAAGACCACTCCATGACAACTGGCGGGCCTGCAACACATACCAAGCGCGTCAGAATGGCAGGCATGTCGACGTCAGCCTTCGCAGGCACGCCTCGGCCTCAGCCCTGCTGCCGGATCGGTCGAGGCCGACCAGACCACCCCGTGATGAAGTTAGCGGCGGAGCTGCGCGCGCGCGCGTCAGTGCACGAGAAGATCGGCCCCGCCAGAATCGGCTTTGCGCAGCATGCCCGGCCGGCGGCCCGGCGCCGTCCGACCGAGACCTACCATACCAAAACCAGTTCGAGCTGACCGGACCAAATCGACCCAGGACTGACCAAACCAAACCGCCCAAGACCGATGGTGCCGGCTTACATAGGTTGAACCGACCCTAGGGCTCGGATCCCCCTCCGAAACTCCCCTTACTCCTGCGATAAAGGTTATCCAACTTTCACCGCCTACTACCAAGATCAACTTTCGACGCTTTCAAGCTCCGACAACGACACAATTATCAGGCAACAATTCCTATCAAACACGTTCTATCCAAGAGAGCGACGTAAGTCATGGATCGGGATTAGAGAACGTTCCTATCAGAAAACGAGAAACATAAAGCAACACGATTATAAAGCGTCAAAATGTCCCCTCCAGCGGAGAAGCGGGAAGCCCAAGGTAATCCCTATAAGGATTAACGGTGATCCCACTCAAAACCTAAGAACGACAAGTACGCATAATCACTGGAGAACGACGTTGGTCGTGAATCCGGATGAGTGTTTAAACCCCCATTAGAATCGATCTGGGGATGACCCAGGGAAAAGGGGAACACCTGAAATGCATAATAAGCATGACGGCTGGCCGAGAATCCCATTGGGTAACGGAGAAATTGACCCCTAGTAGACTGAATATCCTCATAAGGATGGACAGCAGAAACAGGGAAAATTTTGGGGCAACCCTGGAAATGTCTAAAATGACTCCAGATAAACCTTACTAGGAGAATCGAAACGCAAGTAAAGCGCAACAAGATCCTAACACTTATAATAAATACCAGAGGAATTGGCACTCTAGGAGACTGAATATCCTCATAAGGATTGACAGCATTAACTAGAGAAGATTAGAGGCAACCCTCGAAATGTTTGAAATGACTCTGAAGAAATTCTACTAAAAGAACCAGGTGAATCAAAACGCAAGATAAGCGCGACGAGAGCCTAAAATTCCAAACCAGACAACAGGAAAGTTACTCCCAAGTCAGGCTCCACGTTATTAGTTCACAAGCTCCCAAGTCTCAAATCCTAACTAGGGAGTGGGGACTAATGTTATGGGTAAGATTGGACCAACAAGAATGGACGGGTCGAATGGCCAAGAAGAAAGGTCAAACAGAATGAGAAGCCCAAACACTAGGTCAAAGCGGGTCGAACCATGGAACGAGACCAGAGGGTTTGTCCGAGATCCGACCAAAGCGCGTGGTCGGCCTCGGCATAGGCCGAGGCCGACCAGGGTAGAGACCTCCCATCTGGGCTCTACCTTAGCCCCACATCCCAGGAAAAGGGGTCGGGCTTGGGCCCAAGGCCAAACCCGTGGTCGGCCTCGGACGAGGCCGAGGCCGACCATACCCAAAGCCGTACCTGGGCTTTGTTCCAATGGGACCGGACCCATAAGCTCGATTCCGGCCCTTTCCAACTGGCCCTTTTCCCAAAAGGCGAAGGAAACCCATCAAAGGGAAGACTATTTAAACTCTCCTAGGGCTAGGGGGAGAAAAAAGGTAAGTCAATTCCAGTCACTCAAACATAAACTCTTCCTAAATTCTCTCACAAACCCTCTCTGACTTAGGCATCGGAGCTTGTGTGGCTTACACCACACCGGTGTCCAGGTTTTCCTTGTCTTGCAGGCTGCGTTCTTCCCTAAGAATTAAAAATTTACCGTCGTTGTCACGTGGAGGTCAGGTGTGTTCTCCTGTCCAAAATTTGGCAACAACAATATGTAATTTCATCATCAATATTGGATAATGACGTGACAATTTTTTTTGTTGGTCGAAATTTTTATTCCAGCAAATGCTTCCTTTTCGAGATTTATCCAAAGTATATGCGTGAATGTCGAAAAAGATAATTTGGAATCAAAACTCATGATATTTTCTCTTAATTTGGACTCTATTTGATGTGCCAATTTAATAAAAATATGGAATTGAGTACAAGTTTTATGTTAGTTGAGCTAGCTTATATTCGCAACCTTGTATTTTACTTGACGTTAAATGAAGTTGATGCAGTAATGACTCATTTCATATTGCTCTAAGTTTATTAAGACATATATTTCCATTTTTTTGAATCATTAAAGTTTTCAATCTTAAATGTTCATATGATATGTATGCATCCTTGAATGTTGGATCTTTTTGGCATATTAGTCGCTCGCAGTAATGGGGTTTCTGATGGTTTAGCTCATTGGGATGAGTCTAGTTCATTTAGTTGGGTTTTTAATTTTCCATCTCGGCTACTATCCCTAACGATAGGTTGTCTTGCTCCTTTAATTAGTTTTCTTGTTGTTTTTCCTTAAAACAAATGGTAAGATGTTTAGTTATTAATTTAAATATTTTTATTCGATTTTTTATTCTTAATTCTTTTTTTCAAGAATATTCATTGATTTTGACAATTTATCGATATTTTTA
The DNA here is from genome assembly GCA_036507285.1 of Trichosanthes cucumerina. Taxonomy (NCBI): domain Eukaryota; kingdom Viridiplantae; phylum Streptophyta; class Magnoliopsida; order Cucurbitales; family Cucurbitaceae; genus Trichosanthes; species Trichosanthes cucumerina. The sequence goes on from CM071840.1 coordinate 32,856,793, forward strand.
TTGATTTATGAAATTGAGACATCGACATTTTTATTGACATCAACATTTTAAATCTTTGCTCTAGTGAGAAGGGAATTGAGAAATAAACAAAAACAAAGCAAGAGGACACACAAATTTCTGTTTGACATCAACATTTTAAATCTTAGCTCTAGTGAGAAGGGTGTTAGGGTGTATGCCCTAATTTCATGTAGTTTATAATATTCCATGTTGAAATAAATAAGAGTTAGTTTGTCAATACTTTGTGTCTCGCATATTGATAAACTTGATCCAATAAACTAAGCTCCAGGGTCATTGTATTATGAGAGAACTAGAACTTGAACGGTGTGTAGTGGACACACGGGGAGAATCACGTTCGAGTTATGACCCGAACAGTCTACAGTATACGGATAGGGTTGGAGACCTAATCCTGGTTACATTGTGGATGCGGTCTGCTCTGTATTAGATACAAACGAGGTGATCCAACTTGTTCATGTGGTTGAAATGCGAGTGGGGGCATCCTGTGCAATGAGATTGTACAAGACCGGACTGTGAATTATTAAACTTGTTAATGTAACACCGTTAACAGTATAGGACTAATAACTTCATAGATGACCATTAGTGACTCGTCCTTAATCATGAGTGTGTTGCGAACTCCTGTCTGTGGGGGTTTGTCCTTTGACTAGTAGAGTGAGGGTGGTCACAGTTACTCGCCCAATATGCCTATCTTCTCAGAGATAGGACCACGTGGAGAGCTGGGAACTTGACTATGCAAGATGAAATTCACTCATTCCCGAATTAGGGAAACTAGAGGGGTTGCTCCCTTAAGTGTTGTCTCCAGGGATTGGACAACGGGCGCCCACCCTCTCACTTGCCAGAGAGTGATGTTGTTTATGGTTGGACCATGCAACGTAGTTGTTCATTAGAGGAGCAGTGAAACTTAAGGAGTAAGAGGTAGACACATGGGTAAAATGGTAATTTGACCCAGCTGTGACTACGAACAATTTGTGAAGGGTCGACTCACGGGCATTGGTTATATCGATGGACACAACTTGTCCTACAGTGATGGGAGTGCAGCTACGGGATTTAGTGGAGTGTTACCGTAGCTAATGAATGTTGAATAACCGGGTCAAAGAGTTTGGCAGGTTAATCTCCGATCATTGGAGTTCGTCATCTGTAGGTCCATTAGGTCCCTCGGTTGGCTCAAACTGGATAAATTGAGGGTTTACAGTTTGATGTGGATTTGAAGTGTTGAAATTCATTCATTGGGTATTTATGTCATTTATATGTGATATAGTTGACATAATATATAGTTTGATGTGAATGAGATTCATAATAAACTATAGTATAATCTAATTGGTTAATTAGTGCTAATTGGAGAAATTGAATTGAGAGAAATTAAATTGAATGTGATTCAATTTAAAATTCCACAATTATACAAATGAGATTTGTACAATAAGGTATGAGATACCTTATTGTATGTAATATGTAAATATGATTTGCATATTATAATGTTGTGGTAAAATGGTGAATTGGTGGAGATGTTAACTCCACCACTCACCATTATTTAAAGGCTTGGTGAGAAGCTTTTTGCAAGTGATTGTCTCATTTTTTGGAATTCAAGTTTCAAAAACTCTCATCATTCTCTCAAACTGTCTCAACTCTCTCTAGAAATTCTCCTCACCCAAAATAAAAGGGAGTTCCACATACTCTCCCTCAACCTACCGAGAACAACCAAGAAGACTTTTTGGAAGTGTCCTTGTTGCTCGGTTTGAGGTTCGTGATCGTAGAGATCGTTGGAACGAGAGAAATCGTGACCGGAGGAGAAAACGTCGAAGAAGAGTTCTTTAACAAGTAGCTTTTACCTACTGTTTTATTCTTGATAATCAGCATGTTTAGCCTACAATTAATAAGATTGGTTCAATTTTAAGATATGTATTGCACAACGAATCAACGACGTTTCACAATGTCTTTCGTTGCGGGAAATTAATTCTCTTGAATTAGTATCAGAGTCAATCGTTGCTCTTCGTTGTGTATTCTGTCATATCTTAAAATTAGGTGGGTAGCCTTTAATTTCATGAGATGATCTTGTTGGTTTGCATATTGGATAATTTCGGTTTTTGGCACTTAGATAGGTTTACATTAAAGTTGATTAGATCAATGTAACTGCCCGTTGTTTTGAGAAATTTTTAATGTAAATCGAGTCTGTAAGTTCGTGTTGATCGTGGCAAGAGTTGTTGTGAAGAAAACGGAGCGAAAACGGACGAAATCAATGAAAAACAACAAGGTTTTGGTTGCTGAAATTTCATCGGCATTGTGACGCTGTTCTTCGACGTCGCAACACCAACCGTGTAGATCAAAGGCTAGTTGCAGAGCAGCATTGCGACGTAAGGCGTTGCGTTGCAACGCTGAACGCGTTGGGCATGCGAGGCTTGACGCTGGATGCTACAGCGTTGCAACGCTGAAGCGTAGTGGCCAGTTCACGCGAGAAATTCGCGCGGGAGTGGCGACGTGGGGGACTTCATGGGCAGCAGTTCGAGCTAGGCTTCGTGCAACTGTTATTAATTTATTTTACATTTATGTAAATTAAGTTAATTAATTTAATTAATATTAATATTAATATAATTGTTATATTAATATTAATTCATTAAATTAATGTCTTTAGGGTGCCAAAATTCGGTCCTATATTGTTATTTATTTATTGTTTTTATGCAAGTGTTCTATGAAAAGTTCTATGTGGATAATGTATGTCATATAGATTAAAATCCCACCTTAGGTTAAACATTTCATGCATCATTTTATATTATAAGAGTTATAATATATAGTATGCATGATAAGATTATATTATAAGAGTTATAATATAATGTATGTGCTTTAATTTAATTAATATAAGAGTTATATTTCTTAGATTAAAAGCATTGACATGCATTTATACATCTGATGTATGTATATTATATAGTTTAATTATTCATGTGATGAATGATCAAGCATTATAATATAGAAATGCATGTAACCTAAGTTAATTATTAGTTTTAAATGGTTTAGAACTTGAATAATTAGACTTAGGTTTTCTAATTCTAATAAGATTAGAATTAGGAAATCCAATATGACTTATGAATGGCGACTAATTAGTAACTCTGTCTAAGGAAGTTTTACGTCTAAGGTCGAGGTATTTAAGTGACGCTTATGAACACCCTACACGGGAACCAGGCACGGGAGTGAATTTTGTCTGGAGATTCATAAGTTATATTCTCGTGAGTGATGTTTAATTAAAAGTTGATTAAATTACTCACATAGACCTAAGTTAATAAGGTGATTATAGACTTAGGCTAATCCAATATAAGTGTTATATTGGTAGACTTAGGTAAATATTAGTCGATTTATCTAGGTCAATCCCGATTAACTTAAAGTGCTGAGTGGGAGGAAATAAAGTGTATAAGATACATTAAATTTTTCGACCACAAATCTCCATTAAGTTCACACCGTGAGATCCATACTCGATCTCATGGTGCAAATAGGAGCATCCCCCTTCGGATGGTATTTGTATGTGTCAATATCAACGTGAATGGAGAGAGTACTTATAGTGAGTGGGAGCGGGATCTGTGAAAACGGGACCCACGGTCTTTTTTATCGATTCACACCGTGAGACGCCCATGATCCGCGGTCTCTTTGATGAGCTTAAATCACTCATTTTCAGGTTAAGAGCTTAAACAGGACAATTGGAGACATTTTGGATCAATCGGGACCAAATCGAGGCTTTTTGGAGCTTAAAATAACATCAAGTGGAAGTAGAAGGACCAATCCAAGCTAGAGGACCCGAGGTGATGGCATTGCAACGCCGTGATTGTTGTTTTCATGCATAGAGAAGCCATGTCGATAGTGTTGCAACGCTGCCTTGCAACGTCGCAACGCTATCTCGATAGGAAGATGAGCGTGAAGTACCGTGGCGAGGGCATTGCAACGCTGCTTGCTAGCGTTGCAACGCAAGATCAATAAAGACGTGGCTCTGATACCAATTGAAGGGAATGAGAGTCCCAGCGCAGTGGAAGACGATCGAATCGTCGTGGTGATGTTGTGCAACTTAATTTCATTAAAACTAATTATCACATAATTGTAGGCTAAACATGCAATCTAAGGAAAGAAAACAGTAAGGTTATGATACTTGTTGAAGACATTCTTCAAAGCTTCCTTTCCGTTCACGAACTCTTCGTGCTTTCCTCGATCTCAATGATCTCGAACTCTTCTCACGAACACCGACCGAACACCACCACTTGGTTTCTCGGTTGTTCTTCTTTTGGAAGAAGGAGGATGGTGGGATCCTTCCTTTTTTGGTTTTGAGAGGAGAATTTGAGAGAGAATTTGAGAGAGAAGAAGAACTCTTCTTTTGGTGATAATTCCAATAATGAGAGTAATGTCTTACCACCCTTCTTGCAAAAGGGGTTTATATAATGGAGATAGGTGGAGTTGAAATCTCCACCTATTTACCATTTTACCACAATCATAGGTTATGCAAATCATATTTGCATAACCACATATTATAAGATATCTCATATCTCATTTTACAAATCACATTTACAATATTGTGGATTTTTAAATTGAATCACATCCAATTTAACATCTCTCAATCTAATTTCTCCAATTAGCCCTAATTCAACAATTAGGCTAATCTATAGTTTATTATGAATCTCATTCACATTAAACTATATATTATATCATTCATATCTCATATAAATGACATAAATGCCCTTTAGTGAACTTGAACACTTCAATTCACACCAAAAACGTAAACCTTCTTTTAATCCAGTTTGAGCCAACCAAGGGACCTTATGGACCTACAGTGATGAGCTCCAATGATCCGAGATTAACCTATCAAACTCTTTGACCCAGTTAATCAACATTCATTTGCTACGGTAACACTTCACTAAAGCTCGTAGCTGCACTCCCGTCAGTGCAAGATATTACGTGTCCACTGATATAATCAATGCCCATTAGTCGACCCTTCACAAGTTGTTCGTAGACACTGTTGGGTAAAATTACCGTTTTACCCTTGTGTCTACTTCTTGCTCCTTAAGTCCTCACTGCTCCTCTAATGAACAACAACGTTATAATGGTCCAACCATACACAACAATCCTCTCGTGGCAGTGAGAGGGTGGGCGCCCGTTGTCCAAGCCCTGGAGACAACACTTAAGGGAACAACCCCTCTAGTTTCCCTAAAGGAGGGAACGAGTGAATTCCATCTCGCATAGTTAAGTTCCCAGCTCCCTACTTGGTCATGTCTCTGAGAAGATAGGCATATTGGGCGAGTAACTGTGACCACCCTCACCCGTACTAGTCAAAGGGCAGACCCCCGCAGACAGGAGCCCATAACAAGCTCAGGATTCAGGTCGAGTCACTAATGGTCATCTACGAAGTTATTAGTCTATACCGTTAACGGTGTTACATCAGTAGGTCTAATAATTCACGGTCCGGTCTTGTACAATCTCATTGTACAGGATGCCCCTATTCGCATGTCAACCACATGAACAAGTCAGATCACCTCGTTTGTATCTTAATACAAAGCGGGTCGCATCCACAATGTATCCAGGATTAGGTCTCCAACCCCATCCATATACTATAGACCGTTCAGGTTATTAACTCGAACGAGATCCTCCATTTGTGTCCACTACACACCGTTCCAGTTCTAGTTCTCTTATATATTCAATGACCTTGGAGCTTAGTTTATTGGACAAAGTTTGTAATAAGTGCGAGACACAAAATGATGAAATAAATAACTTGTTTATTAATTTCAAATAGTAATTTACAAACTGAAGGAGATTAGGACAAAAATCCCAACAGCAACACTGTCGACACATTCCATATATGTTACGCGCCTAGGGCACAACATTGCAATGTTGTACCAAAAACCATTATAAATAGTGAAGGGAATGAAAATCCCCGCGCAGCGGAAGACGATCGAATCGTCATGGTATCATTACGCTACTCGAATTTTGTTAAAACAATCTAACTATTAGATCTAGGCTAAACATGCAATAGAAGGAAGAAATTACAGCAAGATAAAACTACTTACTTGTTGAAGACTCTCTTCAAGGTTTCTTCCTCGGTCACGAACACTTTGTGCTTCTCGGTCTCAACGAAAACTTTCTCGAACAAAAATCCAAACACCACCAACGGCCTTCTCGATTGTTCTTCCTTTGGAAGAAGGAAAGTGGTGGGACTTTTGGTGTTTTGGAGAGGGAGGAGAGTTGAGAGAAAGTGAGAGAGAATTCTCTTCTTTTTGGGTGAGAATCCAAAAAATGAGAGATTGGCTTGAATTCCTTCTTGCAAGAAGGGATTATATAGTGGAATAATCATGGAGTTAAAATCTCCACATTATTACCACTTTACCACAACCATAGGTTATGCAAATCTCATTTGCATAATCACATAATATAAGATATCTCATATCTCATATTGAAAATCACATTTGCAACAACTGTGGTTTAATTAAATTGAATCACATCCAATTTAATTTCTCTCAATTAATTTCTCCAATTAGCCTTAATTCAACAATTAGACTAACCTATAGTTTATTATGAATCTCATTCACATTAAACTATATATTATATCATTCATATCTCATATAAATGACATAAATGCCCTTAAAGTGAAATTGAACACTTCAATTTCATACCAAAACATTAACCCTTCTTTTAACCCAGATTGAGCCAACCGAGGGACCTAATGGACCTACAATGACGGGCTCCAATGATCCGAGATTAACCTGTCAAACTCTTTGACCTGGTTAACCAACATTCATTAGCTTCGGTAACACTCCACTATAGCCCGTAGTTGCACTCCCGTCAGTGCAGAATATTACGTGTCCACTGATATAACCAATGCCCATGAGTCGACCCTTCACAGGTTGTTCGTAGACACGGCTAGGTCAAATTACTGTTTTACCCCTGTGTCTACCTCTTGTTCCTTAAGTCCCCACTGCTCCTCTAATGAACAACATATTGTGATGGTCCAACCATACACAACACCCTTCTCGGGCCAGTGAGAAAGTGAGCGCCCGTTGTCCAAGCCCTGGAGACAGCAGTTAAGGGAACAACCCCTCTAGTTTTCCTAAAGGTGGGAACGAGTGAATTCCATCTTGCGTAGTTAAGTTCCCAGCTCCCTACTTGGTCCTGTCCCTGAGAAGATAGGCATATTGGGCGAGTAACTGTGACCACCCTTACCTGTACTAGTCAAAGGACAGACCCCCGCAGACAGGAGCCCGTGACACGCTCAGGATTAAGGTCGAGTCACTAATGGTCATCTACGAATTTATTACCTCTATACTGTTAACGGTGTTACATCAGTAAGTCTAATAATTCACGGTCCGGTCTTGTACAATCTCATTGCACAGGATGCCCCCACTCGCATGTCAACCACATGAACGAGTCAGATCACCTCGTTTGTATCTAATACAAAGCGGGTCGCATCCACAGTGTATCCAGGATTAGGTCTCCAACCCTATCCATATACTGTAGATCGTTTGGGTCATTAACTCGAACGTGATCCTCCCTGTGTGTCCACTACACACCGTTCAAGTTCTAGTTCTCTCATAAATTCAATGACCCTGGAGCTTAGTTTATTGGAAAAATTTGTAAATATTGCGATACACAAAGTAATGAAATAAATAACTCTTATTAATTTCAAACAGTAATTTACAAATACGAGATTAGGACAAAAATCCCAACAAAGAACATTACATCTTCTTGCAAAGGGAGCCGAATTTGATAGTCTTTGCACCCTAATTTCGAAATACACTCTGTAATAAGAGAAAAGTGAGCATTCCTTGGGAGTCAAAGCATTCGTGGAGGTTCGAGAACGAGACGGAAACTTGGGGACGAAGGACCGGCATCGACACATAAGTTTATTTCCTCTTTTTTTCAGATTGTAACATCATTCTAAGACGTTTTCTACGCTTTTAGTTTGGTTTTATTGTGATTTAGAGTAGCTAAAAGTTGTAGTTAGGATTTGATTTGCTTGTTAAGACTTATTTACTTTTGTATTGAATTATGTTTTGACATTTATTTTTGGCAATTCGTTGTTCAATTCTTTAATCTTGTTGGTCTAAGTGGACTCGAGAGAAAAAACTTAGATTAGAGAAAAGTTGGTAAAACTCTTAGAAGTCTGGCATGAGAATGACCTAGAAGTCTAAGGGAAACACATAAAGAAGTTGCTTAATGTCGTGCATGCTTTAGATTCGTATGGAGACTATAGAATTCATTGTGTGTACGAGGCTCACTAAGAATCGAGATATTTTCTTGAGTATCTTACTTCTTGTTTATAAATTCATCACATTAGTTCTTGCATGTGTCAAATAAGTGTTAACTTGTGAAGTCAATTTCCTCCAATTCTATCATATTCGTGTCTCCATTTGTTTGTCTGTTGTTTATCTTTGTTTTCACCACCTATCCATGTTATGTTACTTTAGATAAAATTGAGAATTAGTATCTTGGTAATTAATTAATCTAGAAACCCATTCCCGAGGACGATACTTGGAACTCTCAAATCACTATACTAAAATTTGACCCGTACACTTGCGGTATTGCACAATATAATTTTATGCAACAATCATTCATCACATGAATAATTAAACATACATAACACATTTAACTCATGAATAATATGCATGTCAATGTTGTCCATAATTAATATAACACCTTATACTAATCATTCATGCAAACTATATAATATAACACTTTATATTATAAATGATGCATGGAAATGTTAACCTAAGGTGGGATATCTAAAAAAACATACATTATGCATGACAATAATTATACAACAATTGCATAAAATAAATAGCAAAATTAAACCATTTTTGGCACCCTAAAATTAATTTTAATTAATATAATCTAATTATATTAATTATAATTAATAATATTAATTTTTATTAATATATAAACCATTTTTACATATTAAATAATAAAGAAAAACGTTGCTTCCATCCGTTGGAAACTTCGTAAAACGCCTATGGCATTGCAACGCTGCTTCTTGTTCGTTCCTGTCCGTTGGAGCGCCTTGCAAAACGCCTTCGATGTTGCAACGCTGCCTCTGTCGCATGCCATGATCTGCAAGCGCGGCGTTGCAACGTCGTGCACTAGACAAAACATAATGTTTTGTTTTCCAGCTCGTTTTTGCTCCATTCTTCTCATCAACTTCTTTGCCTCGATCGACACGGACTTACAGACTCGATTTACATAAATATATGCCCAAAACAATAGGCCTTACATTTAACAATTCAATGAAAAAATATGTAAATCTATGGTGCCAAAAACAAAAAATATCTAATTTGTAAACCGAACATTCATCCCATGAAATCGGTAAATCTCACCTATGTTCTAAATAAATCTAGAACTAGATCAAAAACACAATTGGTGCTCTGATACCAATTGAACCGATCAAATCCCGCAGCAGAAGCGATTGTGAATCGGGTGTTCTAGATCTTGTTACACAGATTCATATCAAGAACATTAAATCTAGATTAAGCATGCATAATCTGATTAGGATAGCGAGAAATTTACCTTTGAAGAACGCTTTCTTCTTGTAATCCTTCTCCAATGATCTCACGATCTTAACGACTCGAATCTGGCACATATGAAGATCAACCACTAGATCTTCTCAGTTGTTCTCTAGGTGAGGGAGGAAGGCGGGTTCCTTTAGGATGAGGTGTGGAGAATTTGAGAGATGTGTTTTGGAACTTTTCCAACAACAATCTCAAAGTAAGCTTTTGGTTATGTCAAGAATGGTCTTTTCAAAGTTGCATCCCATGCAACTATTTATAGGGAAATAGGATGAAAATTACCATCTTATCCCTCATTCATTCTCTCATAAGTATATAGTTAATTTGTGAATCTAATTCACATTAAAACTATATTTTATATTAATTATACCACATATAATTGATATATCACCTCCGATATGAAATTGAATATTTCAGTTTCATTTCTAACTTTATACCCTCAATATTACCATGTTGAGCCAACAGAGAGACCTAATGGACCTACAGTTCATGAGCTCCAATGATGTGAGATTAACTAATCAAACCCTTTGATCTGGTAAATCAATATTCATTAACTACAAGTCACTCCACTATAGACTTGCAGTTGCACTCTCCTCACTGTAGATTATATGGTGTCCATCGATATAATTATTACCCATGAGTCGACCCTTCATAGGTTGTTCGTAATCACAGTTGGGTCAAATTACCGTTTTACCCCTGTGATTACCTCTTACACCTTAAGCACTATTGATCCTCTAATGAACAACAAGTCTATGGTCCTACCATAAACTCAAACCCTCTTTAACCTAGTTTAGAGGGTGGGGCCCCGTTGTTCAACACCTGGACTCAGTTCTTAACAGAACAACCTATCTAATTTCTTAGTCTAGGAATGAGTGAATTCCATCTTGCAGAGTTAAGTCCCCAGCTACCTACAAGGTTCTGTCTCTAAGAAGGTAGGCATATTGAGTCGGTTACAGGTCACTCTCACCCATACTAGTCTAAGGACAAACCCCTATAAGCAGGACTTCTTAACTTGCTCAGGATTCAGGTCGAGTCACTAATGATCGTCAATAAATTATTAGTCCTATCTTGTTAACGGTGTTATACTGGTTAGACTAATAATTTGCAGTCCTGTCTTGTATGAACTCATCATACAGGATGCCCCCACTCGCATGTCATCCAGATGAATGAGTTGGATTACCTCATTTGTACTAACTACAAAGTGGGTCGCATCCATGGTGTTACCAGAATAAGGTTTCCAACCTTATACATATACCATAGACCATTTAGGTTTTACTCTAGATCATAATTCAATTAGTGTCTACTACACTGATGTTCAAGATCTATCATAACCTTGTAGCTTAGTTTATTGGATTTATAAAGCGAGAATATAATTTCATTAAATCAAATAACTCTTTATTTATTTGACTAAAATTACACAAGTTTAGGGCACATATCCCAACATGTGCAATATCAGGTGTAGTATAGTTCAACAGAAATATGACACTATCTATTTTTTTGCATATTCTGATTGAGAAACACTATCTCCCTTATTCTTCTTAAGATTCATACTAGCATCATAAGGCTAATGGAGATCTAATCCCCTTGAGCAGCGGAAACGAGTTTGGAATCGTAATTGCAAGTTCATTTTGGTTGAAAAAACAAAAACCAGTACATTGGAAAAGAACAGAGTTAAACATGCATTCTAATCTAATTAGATATGGAGTAAACATGCAAACATGCTTTAGAAAATAAAGTTAACTAAAAGAGAATTCATAATACCTTTGTAGTTTTTCTCAACAGCAACTCCTTGCTCCTTTTGCAGTAACACAGCAAGCAAGAACACCAAGCTTCTCTGTTTTCTCCAACAGGACACAACCACTTGGAGAACCTTCTATTCTCTGAGTATCCACTTAGACCAAATCCTTTGGTGGGAAGGAATTCCAACTTTTGGAAGAGTGAAAAAAGAGGGGAATTGAGAGAGTGAGAGAATTCTACAGGGAAGAAAAAAATATCAAAATTGCAGCAAATCTATCAGTTGATCAACCAACCTCCTTCTCCATGTTAAGCTATCGATAGGGAGAAGGATAGGGATAGTGGGAACGTGTCAGGATGACACGTTCCCTCATTTTAATTTTAAATTAATAAAATAATAATTAAATCATATTTAATTATTAATATAAATCATATTTGAATAAAAAAATTAAATATCATATATTTAATTTGGATTAAATCACATTTAATCAATATTTCCCCTTAACCTATAGTTTTAATGCACATCTAATGCACATTAAATTTTAACCTATAGTTTTCAAATATGAATCACATTTCACATTTGAATTTAATATTTGAACTCTTTCAAATATTTAATTCTCTCATATAATTTAATATGAATCATATCCACATTAAATTTATAATATATAGTTCCAAAACTATATATTATATCGTATCTATATACATTAAATTTATTCCCTAATGAATTTGAACATTTCAAATTCAAGCGATCTAAGAACCCTTTACGAGCTAGAAGGTGGACCTAATGGACCTACATATCACAAGCTCCAACGATACGAGATTACTCAGTTAATCTCATTAACCTCCTAATCAACATTCGTTAACTGCGGGAACACTCCACTAAAGTCTCACAACTGCACTCTTCTCACTGCAGATATATTTCTATGTCCACGGATATTGACCAATAACAACAAGTCAATCCTTCACGAATGTTCATAACACCAGCCGGGTCAAATTACCGTTTTATGAAGGGATTTTGAATTCCCGCAGCAGAAGACGTTGTGAAACGTCGTTGATCCGTTGTGTAAAACGTGTCTTAAAATTGAATCTATCATATAGATCCTAGGCTAAACATGCAAAATAATAGAGAAAACAGTAAGTATAATGGATACTAACCTCTTGAAGAACACTTCTTCAACGTTTTCTCCTTCTCCGGTCACGATCTCTCTCGTACCAACGAACTCCTCGAACTCGATCCGAACAAGGAGACACCTCCAAAGGGTCTTCTCGGTTGTTCTCGGGAGGTTGAGGGAGAGTGAGTGGGACTCCCTTTGGTTTTGGGTGAGGAGAGAATTTTGGAGAATTGAGAGAGGATTTGAGAGAGAATCCCTTGCTCTCTTTGGATGGAAATCCAAAAAATGGCAAGAAGTGGCATACCAAAGGCTTCTTGCAAAGCCTTTAAATACTATTGTGTGATGGAGTTAAAACCTCCACCAAATCACAATTTTACCACAACCATATAATATACAAATCACATTTGCATATTATATAATATAAGGTATCTCATACCTTATTATACAAAACTCATTTGCATAAATGTGGAATTATAAATTGAATCACATTCAATTTAATTTCTCTCAATTAAATTTCTCCAAATAGCACTAATTAATCAATTAGGCTATACCATCGTTTATTATGAATCTCATTCACATCAAACTATATATTATGTCATCTATATCTCATATAAATGACATAAATACCCAAATAATGAATTTGAACACTTCAAATTCACACCAAACTGTAAACCCTCAATTTGTCCAATTTGAGCCAACCGAGGGACCTAATGGACCTACACGTGACGAGCTCCATCGATCCGAGACTAACCTGTCAAACTCTTTGACCCGGATATTCAACATTCATTAGCTACGGTAACACTCTACTAAAGCCCGTAGCTGCACTCTCATCACTGTAGGACAAGTTGTGTCAATTGATATAACCAATACCCATGAGTCGACCCTTCACAGGTTGTTCGTAGTCACAGCTAGGTCAAATTACCGTTTTACCCCTGTGTCTACCTCTTGCTCCTTAAGTCCCACTGCTCCTCTAATGAACAACTACGTTGCATGGTCCAACCATAAACAACAACCCTCTCAGGCCAATGAGAGAGTGGGGCCTCGTTGTTCAAGCCCGGAGAGACAAAGACACTAAGGGAACAACCCTCTAGTTTCCCTAAGTCGGGAACGAGTGAATTCCTTCTTGCGTAGTCAAGTTCTCAGCTCCCCACGTGGTCCTGCCCCTTAGATGATAGGCATATTGGTCGAGCAACAGTGGCCACCCTCACCCGTACTAGTCAAAGGACAGACCCCCGCAGCATGGAGTACGTGACACGCTCGAGGATTAAGGTCGAGTAACTAATGGTCATCTACGAATTTATTAGCTCTATATCATTAAGCGGTGTTACATCGATGAAGTCTAATAATTCACGGTCGATCTTGTACAATCTCATTGCACAGGATGCCCCCACTCACATGTCAAGCACATGAACGAGTCAGATCACCTCGTTTGTATCTAATACAAAGAGGGTCGCATCCTGATGTATCCGGATTAGGTCTCCAACCCTATCCATATATCGTGAGACCGTTCGGCCATTAACTCGAACGTGATCCTCCCTGTGTGTCCACTACACACCGTTCAAGTTCTTAGTTCTCTCACAATGCAATGACCCTGGAGCTTAGTTTATTGGATTAATTTTATGAAAAATGCGAGACACAAAGTTTAAATAAATAACGCTTATTTATTACATAATGTTGAAATAAATAACTCTTATTCATTTACAACTTGGAATATTACAAACTACACGAGATGAGGACATACATCCCAACATTTTACCCCTGGGCTACATCTTGTATCTTAAGTACCAGTGCTCCTCTAATGAACAATTTGTTTGTGGTCCTACCAACAAACAGAGTCCCTCTCAGGCCAATAAGAGGGTCGGGCCCTTTGTTCAAGTCCCGGAGACACCACTTAAGGGAACATTCCTCTACTTACCCTAGTAGGCGGGAATGAGTGAATTTCATCTTGCTAGGCTAAGTCCCCAGCTGCTAACTCGGTCTTGTCCCCAAGAAGGTAGGCATATTGAGTCGGAGAATCTGGCCACTCTCACCCATACTAGTCAAAGGGCAATCCCTCGCAAACAGGAGTTTGTAACCTGTTTAGGATTAAGATCAAGTTGCCTAGGTCATCCTAGTGAAATAGAAACCTGACTAGTCAACGGAGTTACATCTAGTGGTTAGTATTTCGTGGTTCGTCTTATGTAATCTCATTACATAGGATATCCCCACTCACATGACACGTTAGGATCACAGTGTTTGTATCATATACAAAGTGGGCCACATCCATAGTTTTACCAGGGTAAGGTACCCAAACCTTATCCCCTTACTATAGACCCTTTAGGTTGTATCTCGAACCGAGATCCTTTATATGTACGCTACATTCAGTTAAAGATACAACTAACAGCCTTAGATGTTTAGTTTATTGGATTTGAGGTTAAAACAATGGCAATATCGTAAATAACGAATAATAACACTTTATTGAAGTAATAACAATTTATTACATTAATTAGAACATAAATTACAAACTATGAGTTTTAGGACACAAACCCCCACCAAACTCCCACTTGAACTAAAACTCTTGTGGGGTACATCATAATCTAAAACAGTGGTTACAGAGATAGAAATACAATAAACTAGGGCATCCATATACCAAATTACATATCTCCCACTTGCCCTAGATTAGCCTATGTACATGTCTCGTAGACCTAGACTCTCCAGATGACCCTCGAACACTTTAGCCGAGAGAGTCTTTGTAAACGGATCAACAATGTTGTGCTCCGAAGCGATCTTTGTGACTGTCACATCTCCCTGTTGCACTATTTCTCGTATCAGGTGATACTTCCTCTCAATGTGCTTGTCTCGCTTATGGCTGCGAGATTCCTTCGAATTGGCTACCGCACCATTGTTGTCACAGTATAAGGTGATGGAAACTTCCATATTTGGAACAACTTCCAAATCAGTAAGGAATTTCCTTAGCCAAACAGCCTCTTTAGCTGCTTCACAAGCAGCGACATACTCAGCCTCCATCGTGGAGTTAGTGATGCATCCTTGCTTGATGCTTCGCCATACTATAGCTCCTCCGTTAAGGGTAAAAACTTATCACGATGTGGATTTCCTAGAATCCTTATCGGTCTGAAAATCAGAATCAGTGTATCCAGTAAGGATCAAATCCTTAGTCCCATACACAAGTGTATAGTCCCTCGTTCTCCTAAGATACTTGAGGATATTTTTAACTATTGTCTAGTGGTCTAACCCTGGATTGGATTGGTACCTACTGATTATTCCCACTACATAGCAAATGTCTGGCCTCGTGCACAACATAGCATACATTAAGCTACCTACTACAGAAGCATAGGGAATACGTCTCATATCCTCAACTTCTTTAAGTGTCGTAGGACACTGTTCCTTAGACAGATGAACTCCATGCCTGAAGGGTAATAAGCCCCTCTTGGAATTCTGCATCGAATATCGGGACAACATTTTATCGATATAAGATGCTTGACACACAGCTAGCGTTTTATTTTTGCGATTCCTGAAAATCTGAATCTCAAGAACATATTGCGACTCTCCCAAATCTTTCATTTGGAATTGGGTCGCTAGCCAATTCTTTATGTTAGTAAGGTATCCTACATCATTCCCAATGAGTATGATATCATCCACATAAAGCACTAAGAAAGCTACTTTGTCGTTGATGATCCTCTTGTAAACACAAGGCTCATCAACGTTTTGGTCAAAGCCATAAGACTTGATCGTTGTATCAAATCTTATATTCCAAGATCTGGATGCTTATTTCAACCCATAAATGGATCGATAGAGCTTGCAAACTTTTTGCTCCTGACCTTGGGTTATGAACCCTTCGGGCTGAGACATATAGATGCTCTTGTCAAGATTACCATTAAAAAAGGCAGTCTTGACGTCCATTTGCCAGATTTCATAATCATAAAATGCGTCTATTGACAAGAGTATCCTGATGGACTTATGTTGGGATTTATGCCCTAAACTTGTGTAATTTTGATTAATTAAATAAAGGGTTATTTGTTTTGATAGAATTACAGTCTTGCTTTATAAATCCAATAAACTAAGCTCCAAGGTTATAACATATATCTTGAACATCAGTGTAGTTGACACTATTTGGATTGTGTTCAAGAATATAACCTAAATGGTCTATGGTATAAGAATAAGGTTGGAAACCTCATTCTAGAAACACCATGGATGCGGCTCACTTTGTAAATAGTACAAATGAGGTAATCCAACTCATTCATGTAGTTGACATGCGAGTGGGGGCATCCTGTATGAAGAGTTCATACAAGACCAGACCACAAATTCTAATAATTTGCGGTCCGATCTTGTATGAACTCTTCATACAGGATGCCCCCACTCACATGTCAACTACATGAATGAGTTGGATTACCTCATTTGTACTAATTACAAAATGGGTCGCATCCATGGTGTTTCTAGGATGAGGTTTCCAACCTTATTCTTATACCATAGATCATTTAGGTTATATTCTTGAACACAATCCAAATAGTGTCCACTACATCGATGTTCAAGATATATGTTATAACCTTGGAGCTTAGTTTATTGGATTTATAAAGCAAGACTGTAATTCTATCAAAACAAATAACCCTTTATTTAATTGATCAAAATTACACAAGTTTAGGGCATAAATCCCAACAATCTCCCACTTGACCTAAAGATTGTGGAGTACTAAAACATTACAGTAATGTAAATACAATAAACTAGGGCATTTAAACCCTTTGTACAAAATACTCCCACTTGCCCTAGTTGGGGAAGACTAGTAAACCTAGACCTTCTAGGTGACTCTCAAAAACTTTAGCCGTGAGAGCCTTTGTAAAAGGATCAACAATGTTGTGCTCTGAGGCTATCTTCGTGACAATCACGTCTCCTCTATGCACGATCTCTCGGATGGGATGATATTTCCACTCAATGTGCTTTCCCCTCTTGTGACTTCGGGGTTCCCTCGAATTTGCCACTTCACCACTGTTACCGCAATACAGCGTGATGGAAAAAGTCATATTTGGCACAACTTCCAAATTTAGCATGAATTTCCTTAACCAAACGACCTCTTTAGCTACTTCACAAGATGCTACATATTCGGCCTCCATGGTGGAATCAGCGATGCAACCTTGCTTGACGCTTCGCCATACTACAGCTCCTCCGTTAAGAGTGAACACTGACCCTGATGTAGATTTTCGAGAATCTTTATCGACCGAAAGTCGAATCCGTGTACCGTGTAAGGATCGAGATCCTTAGCTCCATACACAAGCATGTAGTTCCTTGTTCTCAGAAAATACTCACGGATTGTCTTAACCGCTGTTGTCCGGTGTTCAAGTCTGGATTGGATTGATACCTCATCGACCATCCCAATCGCAAAAATGGATGTCGGGCCTAGTACACAACATGGCGTACATCGGGCTCCCAACGGTGATGCATAAAGAATCCGTCTCATATCCTCAACTCCTTGAGGTGTCTTAGACACTGCGTTCTTAGACAAATGGATTCCATGTCTAAAAGAAACAAGCCCTTTTTGGAATCTTGCATCTTAAACCTTGACAACA
Source organism: Trichosanthes cucumerina (assembly GCA_036507285.1). Taxonomy (NCBI): domain Eukaryota; kingdom Viridiplantae; phylum Streptophyta; class Magnoliopsida; order Cucurbitales; family Cucurbitaceae; genus Trichosanthes; species Trichosanthes cucumerina. The sequence goes on from CM071840.1 coordinate 32,874,727, forward strand.
CTTTGTCTATGTAAGATGTTTGAGACAAGGCTAGTGTTTTATTCTTGCGGTTAGGACAACGGATCCTAAGAACAAAGCTGCGCATTACCCAAATCTTTCATTTGGGCTGCGTAGCTAGCCATTCCTTGATGTCGATGAAGATAACCTACATCATTCCCAATGAGTAGGATATCATCCACATAGAGAATAAGGAATGCGACAGAACTATTGATGATTTTCTTGTAGACACAAGGTTCATCATCATTCTGGTCAAAACCATAAGATTTGATTGTCTCATCAAATCTTATATTCCAGGACCTTGAGGCTTGTTTCAGTCCATAAATTGACCTTTTAAGCCTGCAAACCTTTTGCTCTTGTCTTTGTTCAATGAACCCTTTGGGTTGGTCTATGTAGATGTTTTCCTCAAGATTGCCATTTAAAAAGGTTGTCTTGACATCCATTTTTGATACCTCATAGTCATAATATGCGGCAATTGCAAGTAAGATACGTATAGAATTTACCATAGCAACAGGTGAAAAAGTTTCCTCATAGTCAACCCCTTCAACCTGGGTATAACCCTTTGCTACTAGTCTAGCTTTAAAGGTTTGCACCTTTCCATCTACACCACGTTTTCTCTCGTAGATCCACTTACAACCTATAGGTTTTACCCCATCAGGTTTATCTACAAGATCCCAAACAGAATTGAAGTGCATAGACTCCATTTCTTGGTCCATGGCTATGACCCATTTGTCTTTGTCTTTGTCAACCATTGCTTGATTATAAGTCAATGTATCCTCGCAGTTGTCATCTGGTATAACAACCTGGGTTTCAGCTAAACCCATGTAATGGTCAGGTTGTATTATAACCCTCCCACTACGTCAAGGCATACTCAACTCTTAAGATCGACTCTCTTGACTAGACAAACCAGTATCAACAACTCTTGTTGACGTACTAGTTTTATTAGCAACCTTTGCTATTGTTCCGTCTAACTCACTCAACACAACTTTACTTTTTGGTTTGTGGTCCCTTATGTGGTCCTCCACTAAGAAAATGGCATTTGTCGACACAAAAATCTAATCTTCCTTAGAATCATAGAATAAACCACCTCTTGTTTCTTTTGGGTATCCTACAAATAGGCATAACATTGAACGTGAATCCAACTTCTTTGGATTTGTCACAAGCACATGTGTTGGACAACCCCAAATTCTGAAATAACATAAACTACCTTTACATCCTTTCTAGAGTTCATAAGGTGTTTCATAAACACTTTTTGAGGGCACACTATTCAAAATGTATACTGCAGTCTCCACTGCGTAACCCCAAAAGGAACTAAGGAGATGAGCATAACTCATCATTGATCGAACCATGTCCAACAAGGTTCTATTTCTCCTTTCCGATACACCATTTTTCTTTGTGGTGTGTGTGGGAGCCGAGAGTTGGGATGTAATTCCATGTTCTATCATATAGTTACGGAATTTTAAATCCATGTACTCTCCACCTCGATCCGATCGAAGTGTTTTAACAGATTTTACCTAATTGATTTTCAACCTCGGTCTTGAATTCCTTGAACTTTTCAAGTGCTTGGACTTGTGGTGCATTAGGTAAATATGCCCAAATCTAGAATAATCATCTATAAAAGAGATGAAATATTCATATCCTCCTCTCGGCTTTAACATTCATCGGACCACAAAGGTGCGAATGTATAAGCTCAGAGAGGTCTTTGGCTCTATAACCTTTTCAACTAAAAGGCCTTTTAGTCATTTTGCCTTCTAGCGGGATTCACATCTGAGCAAAGAGTTTTCTTCTAACTCGTTTAGAAGTCCGTTCTTTACCAATCTCTCAATCCTATTGAGATTAATATGACCTAACCTAAGATGCCAAAGGTGAGCATTTTCTTTAGGAGAAATTTTACGTTTCTTAGTTTGTGCATTTGCAGTTTTAAATAATTCAGTATTCAAAACCATTTTGACAGAATTAGGTCTTAAAACATACAATCCATTTTCTAATGAAGCTGAACATATTTCCACACCTTTCTTCAAAATAAACACTTTATTCATTGAGAAAGAAACAAAAATACATTGTTCTATGAGGCAAGAAATAGAAATAAGATTTCTAGTAAACCCTGGTATCACTAATATATTGTCCAACAATACATATTTCTTGCCAAAATAAAGCTTCATCGTGCCTACTGCTACAGCTGAGACGACTTCTCCATTTCCAACCCGGAGCGTTTATCTTTCCTTTCTTTAGCTGCTCCCAGGAATCAATTCCCTGAAAAGAAGAACAAACATGATAGTGGCGCCTGAATCAAGTATCCAAGCAGTTTTATCATTATCCACTAAACAAGCTTCTAGGCAAAGTAAATCATATTTACCTTCCTTCTTCTTTTCCGCAATGTACTCGAGCAGTTCCATTTCCAATGCCCGTCTTCGTTGCAGTGGAAACACTTTCCTTTGTCAGCAACTTCTTTGACTTTCTTGCCCTTCTGGGCGGCAGCTTTGTCAGCTCGTTTCCCTTTACCAACCTTCTTCATGTTCTTCTTCTTCCCTTTCAGGTTAGAAGAAGATGAAGCCACTATTTTTGTCCCAGAGGTCGAACCTCTGTGATAACTCCTACTGGCAACATTTTCCTCACCTTTCGATCCCTGAATTTTCATCAAAGATTGAAAGGCCTGGAGTTCATTTAGAAGGAAGGTAAGGTTAAAAGTAAGCTTGTTCATAACAACATTACTTCTAAACTGTAGGAAACTATCTGGAATGGTTTCCAGAATGAAGCTGACCTGGCTCGACTCATCGATGGAAGCACCATTCGACTCTGCGATGTTGAAGTGCACCATCATATCCAGGACATGATCCCGAACAGATGTACCATCTGGCATCCTTGAGTTGAATATGTACTTTAGGGCATTGTGTCGGGCCTATGTGGACTGTTGTCCAAACATACCCTGCACGGAATCCATGATTTCCTTGGCGGTTATCATGTCCTCATGCTTCTTGGCTAATATGTCAGACATACTTGCCAGCATGTAGACCTTGGCCTTATCATTGGCCTTGATCCATCGATCATATGCATGAAGGGATTTTGAATTCCCGCAGCGAAAGACGTTGTGAAACGTCGTTGATCTTGTGTAATTCTATCTTAAAATTGAATCTATCTCATAGATCCTAGGCTAAACATGCAAATAAGAGAAGAAAACAGTAAGAAATAGATACTAACCTCTCGAAGAACTCTTCTTCAATGTTTTCTCCATCTCCGGTCACGATCTCTCTCGATCCAACGTTCTCCTCGAGCACGAACCACGATCCAAACAGGGAGACACCTCCAAAGGGTCTTCTCGGTTGTTCTCGAGAGGTTGAGGGAGAGTAGGCTGACCCCGAAGTGGATTTTCTACTCTTGATGCTTTGCCTCCAAAGACACCTCCTGCTTGATGCTTTACCACACTACAGCTCCTCCATTCAGAATGAAGGCTGACCCCGAAGTAGATTTTCTAGAATCCTTATCGGTCTGAAAGTCAGAATCTGTGTATCCCGTAAGGATCAAATCCCCACTCCCATACACAAGGCTGTAGTTCTTCGTTCTCCTAAGATACTTGAGGATTGCCTTTACGGCTGTCCAGTGATCTAATCCTGGATTGGATTGATACCTACTGACAATCCCAACTGCATAACAGATGTCGGGCCTAGTACACAACATGGCATACATCAGGCTCCCTACAGCTGAAGCATAGGGGATTCGTCTCATATCCTCAACCTCTTGACGCGTCTTAGGACATTGATTCTTAGACAGGTGAACCCCATGCCTGAAAGGCAACAAGCCCTTCTTGGAGTTCTGCATCTTATATCTAGACAACATCTTTTCAATATAAGACGCTTGAGACATGGCTAGCGTTATGTTCTTAGGTTAGGACTATCCGGATACCTAGAACATCTGTGTCTCTCCCAAATCTTTCATTTGGAATTATGAAGCCAACCATTCCTTAATGTCGAAGAAATCCTACCTCATTCCCAATGAGAAGGATATCATCCACATACAATATAAGAAACGCGATGACAAAGATCGTTAACGATTTTCTTGTAAACACAAGGCTCGTCAACATTTTGATCAAAGCTATAAGATTTGATCGCCTCATCAAACCTTATATTCCAAGACCTCGAGGCTTGTTTCAGTCCATAAATAGACCTTTTAAGCCGGCAAACTCTTTGCTCTTGGCCTTGGGCAATGAACCCCTTGGGCTGGTCCATGTAGATGGTCTCGTCAAGGTTGCCATTCAGAAAGGTGGTCTTGACATCCATCTGCCATACCTCATAGTCATAATATGCGGCATTGGCCAGAAGGATTCTAATCGACTTTACCATGGCAACAGGTGAAAAGGTTTCCTCATAGTCAACCCCTTCCACCTGGGTAAAACCCTTTGCCACTAGTCGGGCTTTGAAGGTCTGCAACTTCCCATCTACGCCACGTTTACGCTTGTAGATCCACTTGCAACCAATAGGTTTAACCCCATCCGGTTGGTCCACAAGCTCCCAGACGAAATTGAAGTACATCGACTCCATTTCCTGGTCCATGGCTTTAATCCATTCGTCTTTGTCAACGTCAGCCATTGCCTGATCATAGGTCAATGGATCCTCACAGTCATCATCAGGGGTGACGACTTGGGTTTCAGCTAAACCCATGTAACGTTCAGGCTGTCTCACAACCCTCCCACTACGTCGAGGCATTACCAACTTTTGGGAACGGACTTGACTAGACGAGCTAGGGTCAACAACACTTGTAGACGTACTAGCACCATCAGCAACTCTTGCTGATGAACTGTCCATTTCATTCAACATAATCTTACTCCTTGGTAAGTGTTCCCTGATGTAATCTTCCTCAAGGAAAGTGGCGTTTGTCGACACAAGCACCCTATTATCCTTAGGATCATAAAAGTAACCACCTCTAGTCTCTTTTGGGTAACCTACAAAGAGGCACAACATTGAACGGGGTTCTAACTTCTTCGGGTTTGACACCAACACATGGGCTGGGCATCTCCAAATTTCAAATGACGTAAACCGGTTTTACGACCATGCGAGTTCGAAAGGTGTTTCACAAACACTCTTCGACTTGAGCGGTGTTCAAAATGTAAACCGCGATCTCCACCTGCGTAACCCCAAAAAGAATCGGGGAGACGAGCATAACTCATCATCGGCCGAACTATGTCCAACAAGGTTCTGTTTCTCTTCTCCGATACACCATTCTCATTGTGGCATACCAGTCTTTGAGAGTTGGGACGTAATTCCATGTTCTATCATATAGTCCTGGAATTCAGTGTCCATATACTCTCCACCTCGATCCGATCGAAGTGTTTTAATCGATTTACCTAATGAGTTCTCAACCTCGATCTTGAACTCCTTGAACTTTTCAAGAGTTTGGACTTCTTGTGCATTAGGTAAATATACTCATATCCGGAGTAATCGCTCATGAAAGACACGAAATACTCATAATCGCCCCGAACTTTAACATTCATCGGACCACGAGATCGAGAATGTATAAGCTCGAGGGCTCCTTGGCTCTATATCCTTTTCCACTAAAAGGACGCGTTTGGTCATTTTGCCTTCAAGGCATGACTCACATACCTGCAGAAAGAGTTTTCTTCCAACTCGCTTAGAAGTCCACTCTTCACTAGTCTCTCAATCCTATTGAGATTAATGTGGCCTAACCGTAGATGCCAAAGATGGGCACTTTCTTTTGGAGAAACTTTTAATCTCTTAGTTTTTGCGTTTCAATTTGTTTTAAACAATTCGGTGTTCAAAACACTTTTGACCGAATTAGGGTTCAAAACATATAAATTGCTCTCAAGCGAAGCAGAACAAATCAAATTTCCATTGCGAGAAATAAACGCTTTATTACTCTTGAAAGAAAAAAAAAATTGTTCTAATAGGTAGGAAATAGAAACTATGTTTCTCGTAAACCCAGGAACTATGTACATATTATCCAATAATAAGTACTTCCCGCCAAAGAACAGCTTCATCGTGCCTATTGCTGCAGCTGAGACAACTTCTCCGGATCCAACCCTGAGTGATATCTCCCTCTTTGCGTGCATTGCCAGGAACTTAATCCTTGAAAAGAAGAGCAAACATGGTTAGTGGCGCCTGAATCCAATATCCAAGCGAGTCATTACTCTCCACTAAACAAGTTTACGTGACAAGTAAATCACATTTACTGTCTTCTTCTTTTCATCAAGGAACTTGGGACAACTCCTTTCGTGTGTCCGTCCCCGTTTGCGAGAGAAACACTTTCTCGCAACATCCTTGATTTCTTTGCCTTTTTAGGCGGCAGTATGAGTCAACCTTAACTTCCTTCAACTTCTCCTTCTTCCCTTAAGGCTTGAAGAGTCTACAAACTTTATCCTGCAGGTCATACCCCGTGAAAAGGTCTTAAGGCAACACTTGTCTCGACTTCTCCCGTCCCTAGTTTGCACCAAGGATTTGAAAGGTTTGTAGATTGTTGAATAGGATTGTTGAACAGGGCACCGAGGACCCTCCTCGGTGAGTGCGAACTCTTGGTCGTCATTTACCAAAAAATCGTGTCTATATTGTTTTTCCACGAAGTACTATCGCCGACTAACTTAACGGAAGCTAAAGGAGCGTTAAAAGCGTTTGACATTTTGTTGCTGAAATAAAATGAAAAACTTTGTATTAGTCTCGCAAAAACTTTTGAAAATCCAATCGGGTTTTAGCAAATTATTATCCTATGATCCCTAGGTCATTCAAAAATTTGCAATGATACCCTAAAGGTTTAGAATGACCTCCACCGTAGGGTAGACAAACTCACTCCTCCTTTAGGACGAGACTCTCTCGACCAGACCCTAATACCAGAATAACTCTTATTCCATTAGGCATCCAGTTACCATTTTTCGGTCAAAATCCATTAACTCTTAATGAATCCTGTGAGTGTCACCCTCAATCTTTAAATTTCCAAGTATCCGTCCAAACAATAGCCGCCGTAGGGAGGACTAAAAAAGAAAACCAACAAGGAAATCGTATCCCTTTCGGGAATTCACGATGTTCCGACTTCCATGATCAAGGCCCTCCGTAGGGATTGTCTGGTCCAGGCCAAACTAGTAGGCGGATCATAGGCGTCTCACGGTGTGAATCGAAAGAAGAGACCGTGGGTCCCGTTTTCACAGATCCCGCTCCTACTCACTATAAGTACTCTCTCCATTCACGTTGATATTGACCCATACAAATGCCACCCGTAGGGGGACGCTCCCATTTGCGCCACGAGGCCGAGCATGGATCTCACGGTGCGAACTTAACGGAGATTTGTGGATGAAAAATTAAATGTATCTCATACACTTTATTTCCTCCCACTCAGCACTTTAAAATAATCGGGATTGACCTAGATAAACCAGCTAAAATTTACCTAAGTCTACCAATATAACTCTTATATTGGATTAGCCTAAGTCTATAATCACATTATTAACTTAGGTCTATGTGAGTAAATTAATTAACTCTTAATCAACGGTACTCACGAGAATATAACCTAAGAATCTCCGGACCAAATTCACTCCCATGTCGGTTTCGGTAGGGGTGTTCATGCAAGCGTCAACTTAAATACTGACCTTAGACAAAACCTTCCTTAGACAGAGTTACTTATCAGTCTCCATTCAAAGGTTATATTTGATTTCCTAATTCTAATCTTATTAGAATTAGAAAACCTAAGTTTAATTATTCAAGTTCTAAACCATTTAAAACTAATAATTAACTTAGGTTACATGCATTTCTACGTTATAGTGATTGATCATTTATCACATGAATAATACTATACTATAACATACATTCATCACATGAATTAAATGCATAAGCATGCTTTTAATTTAAAAATATAACACTTATATTAAATAAATTAAATCATGCAAACATTATATTATAACTCTTATAATATAATTCTATCATGCATACTATATATTATAACTCTTATAATATAAATATGATGCATGAAATGTTTAACCTAAGGTGGGATTTTAAATCTATATGGCATACTCTATGCACATAGAAATAATTAAATCATACATCTCATGCAATAAATAATTAAATAGCAATATTGGACCGATTTTTGGCATCCTAGGGACACAAAATTAAATTAATTAACATTAATATAACATTTATATTAATATTAATTAAAATAATTAAATAAAATACAATTAAAAAGTCAATTTTACAAAGAAATAAATAATTAAATAAATAAAAAACGACAGTTGCACAACTGCAGGCTCGAACCGGCGCCCACGAACACGACTACCGCAAATCTCGCGCTCCACGCACCACTACGCCACAACGTTGCAAAATTGTTACTGCATTGCAATGCTAAAATGTATAGCGTCGCGCCCAGCGTTCTCAACGCTATGGCGTTGCAACCCACCGCTAGCGTTGCAACGCCACCGCTAGCGTCGCAACGCTGCACTGCAGCAGCCTCCAGCAGCAAGGATGGCGTCGCAACGCTGATGAACTTCCATCAACACCACTTTTGTTATTTTTCACCGAAATCGCCCGTTTTTGCTCCGTTTTCGTCACGACAACTCTTGTCACGAACGACACGAACTTACAGACTCGATTTACATTAAAAAATGCCCAAAAACAATGGGCCCTTACATTGATCTCGTCAACTTTAATGTAAATCTAAAAAGTGCCAAAAACCGAAAACATCCAAAATTGCAAACCATTAACATTCATCTCATGAAAATTAATGCTACCCACCTAATTTTAAGAATTCACAAAATACACAACGAAAAGCAACGATTGGCTCGGATACCAATTGAAGGGATTTTCAATTCCCGCAGCGGAAGACGTTGTGAAACGTCATTGATCCGTTGTGTAATTCTATCTTAAAATTGAATCTATCTCATAGATCCTAGGCTAAACATGCAAATAAGAGAAGAAAACAGTAAGGAATAGATACTAACCTCTTGAAGAACTCTTCTTCAATGTTTTCTCCTTCTTCGGTCACGATCTCTCTCGATCCAACGTTCTCCTCGAGCACGAACCACGATCCGAATAGGGAGACACCTCCAAAGGGTCTTCTCGGTTGTTCTCGGGAGGTTGAGGGAGAGTAGGTGGGACTCCCTTTGGTTTTGGGTGAGGAGAAGTTTTAGAGAGAATTGAGAGAGTTCTAGAGAGAAAACACTTGCTCTCTTTGGATGGAAATCCAAAAAATGGCAAATGGCATACCAAAGGCTTCTTGCAAAGCCTTTAAATACTATTGTGTGATGGAGTTAAAACCTCCACCAAATCACAATTTTACCACAACCATATAATATACAAATCACATTTGCATATTATATAATATAATGTATCGCATACCTTCTTATACAAATCTCATTTGCATAAATGTGGAATTATAAATTGAATCACATTCAATTTAATTTCTCTCAATTCAATTTCTCCAAATAACACTAATTAATCAATTAGGCTATACTATAGTTTATTATGAATCTCATTCACATCAAACTATATATTATGTCATTTATATCTCATTTAAACGACATAAATACCCAAATAATGAATTTGAACACTTCAAATTCACACCAAACTGTAAACCCTCAATTTGTCCAATTTGAGCCAACCGGGGACCTAATGGACCTACACGTGATTTGAGCTCCAATGATCCGAGACTAACTGTCAAACTCTTTGACCCGGTTATTCAACATTCATTAGCTACGGTAACACTCCACTAAAGCCCGTAGCTGCACTCTCATCACTGTAGGACAAGTTGTGTCCATCGATATAACCAATACCCATGAGTCGACCCTTCACGGGTTGTTCGTAGTCACGGTGGGTCAAATTACCGCTTTATCCACGTGTCTACCTCTTGCTCCTTAAGTCTCATTGCTCCTCTAATGAACAACTACGTTGCATGGTCCAACCATAAACAACAACCCTCTCGTGCCAATGAGAGAGTGGGCCCCGTTGTTCAAGCCCTAGAGACGAAGACTTAAGAGAACAACCCCTCTAGTTCCCTAAGTCGGAACGCAGTGAATTCCTTCTTGTGTAGTCAAGTTCCCGGCTCCCACGTGGTCCCCGCCGAGAAGATAGGCATATTGGGCGAGCAACGGTGGCCACCCTCACCGTACTAGTCAAGTCAAAGCGGACCCATGAGACGGGAGCCCGTGACACGCTCGGGATTAAGGTCGAGTCACTAATGGTCATCTACGAATTTATTACCTCTATATCATTAGCGGTGTTACATCGTGAAGTCTAATAATTCACGGTCCGGTCTTGTACAATCTCATTGCACAGGATGCCCCCACTCGCATGTCAACCACATGAACGAGTCAGATCACCTCGTTTGTATCTAATACAAAGCGGGTCGCATCCACAGTGTATCCAGGATTAGGTCTCCAACCCTATCCATATACTGTAGACCGTTCGGGTCATTAACTCGAACGTGATCCTCCCTGTGTGTTCAGTACACACCATTCAAGTTCTTACTTCTCTCATAATGCAATGACCCTGGAGCTTAGTTTATTGGATTAAGTTTATGAAAAATGCGAGACACAAAGTTTAAATAAATAACTCTTATTTATTACACAATGTTGAAATAAATAACTCTTATTAATTTACAACTTGGAATATAACAAACTACACGAGATGAGGACATACATCCCAACAATGCATCACGAACATTTCGTGACGCATTCGAGCCTGGCACCTGAGAACACTCCTCAGTTAGTACATACTTCAGATCATCCACTACCAATATAGTGTTGAGTTTGTTTTTCCATGTCATCATATTCTCTCCGGTTAACTTTTCCGCACCCAATAAGAAAATTATAGAGCTAGACATTTTTGCTGAAATTTTACAAATGAACTTGTATTAGTTTCTTACTATAACTGTAATCCAATTATGTTTTAGCTAATTATCAAATGATTCTTAGGTCATTTATAATTTGCAATGATACTTTAAAAGTTTAGAATGTATGACACCGAAGGGTAATCAAAAACACTCCTCCTCTGGATCAAGACACTCTTGACCAAAACCTAATGCCAGAACAACTCTTATTCCTATAGGTCTTAGTTACCATTTTTCGGTCAGGATACATACACAACTAAAGTACCTCGTGAGTGTAACCCTCTGTCTTTAGATCCTAGAGTCTTCATCCAATAAAATCCGCCAAAGGGAGGACTAGATTGAAAAACAGTCTAAGGAAATCTTTATCCCTTTCGTGTGTCTACTGTGTTCGATCCCCTATGATCAAGCCCTCCGAAGGGATTGTGCGGTCCGAGCCAAACTAGCGGTGACCATAGTGGTCTAACGGTGTAAACCGACAAAAGAGACCGTAGGTTTTGTTTTCACTAAACCTGCTCCCACTCACTATAAGTACCCTCTCCATTCACCTTGATATTGACTCATACAAACACCATCCGAAGGGGGACGCTCCCGTTTATGCCACGAGGCCAAGTATGAGTCTCACGGTGTGAACTTTCTCGGAGATAACGTAGGTTGAAAAATATGTATCTCATACACTTTTTCTCCCACTGAATACTTTAAAGTTATAGGAATCTTACTTAGGCTAAAACCCGGCTAATTGTTTTACCTAACTCTATCAATATAACTCTTATATTGATTTTATCCTAAGTTTGTTAATATAACTTCTTATATTAAACCTAGGATATCTAGTTTATTAACCCCTTAATAAACCCGCTGACGCTACTGTAATTTATAAACTCTCTGATTAAATTTCACTCCCATGTCGGCCTCGGGTAGGGGTGTTTCGTTTAAAATCGACCTTAAATAAATACTGACCTAGACAGAACTTTCCTTAGACAGAGTTCCTCTTTTAATCATAGCTTATAAATTACTTGGTTCCTAATTCTAATCTAATTACAACTAGATAACCTAAGATCTATTATTTCAAAGTTCTAAACATTTTAAAACTAATAATTAACCTTAGGTGACATGCATACTATGTTATAGTGTTTGATCATTCATCACATGAATAATAAGACATTCATAGCATAATCATCTCATGATATATAATGCATGTCAATGTTGTCCATAAATTAATATAACAACTTTATATTAATTAATCATGCAAACTATATAATATAACTCTTTATATTATAAATTATGCATGAAAATGTTTAACCTAAGGTGGGATTTCTAAAATAAAAGCATACATTATGCATAGCAATAATTACACAACAATTGCATAATTTAAATAGCAAAATTAGACCAATTTTGGCACCCTAAAATTAATTTTAATTAATATAATCAAATTATATTAATAAAAAATTAATTAAATAAATATATTAAATATAAACCATTTTTATAATTAATATATAAAATAATACAAAAACGTTTTCGCCCGTTGATGCTCGCTGAAACGCCTTGTCCATTTTTGCCCGTTGAAGCGCGTTGCAACGCTGCCTCCTATGTGCACCTCATTCGCTTAGCGCAGGCGTTTTGCGCGCCAATGAAACGACATTGCAGTATTGCGCACACGCACGGCATGTGGAATCTCCTATTCCTTGCTCGTTTTCGCTCCGATCTTCTCAGCAACCACCTTGCCTCAATCAACACGGACTTACAGACTTGATTTACAATTAAAATTGCCCAAAACACCGGGCCCTTACAATGAACGATTCAATGGAAAAAATTGTAAATCTAAGTGCCAAAATCGAAAACATCTAATTTGCAAAACCGTTCATATATCTCATGCAAAACAGTAAATCCCACCTTGTTCTTGAAAAATTCAGAACGTAAATCAAGAACGCAATTGGGCTCTCATACCAATTGAAGGGAATCGAATCTCGCAGCGGAAGCGATTGTGAATCGCGCGCTCTCGATTTAGTTACAACGATTTCATTCAAGAACGAAACTAACAAGATTAAGAATATAAACACAATATGGACAGCAAGAATATTGCCTTTAAATAACCTTTCTTCAAGTGCTCCTTCTCCCACTGCTACAATCTCAGCAACACAAACCCAACAGATTACGAACACTACCACCGGATCTTTTCCGTTGTTCTCTAGGTGAGGGAGGAATGTGGGATCCCTTTAGGTAAGATGAGATGTTGTGAGAGAGAGGATTGTGTTCTTGGAACCTTTCCAACAACACAACAAAGGCTTAGTTTTTCTTAACCTAGTTGCATCTGGTATCAAAGCCTGATGTACGCCATGTTGTGTACTAGGTCTGACATCTGTTTTGCAGTTGGGATGGTCAGTACATATCAATCCAATCCAGGACTTGAACACTGGACAGCGGTTAAGACAATCCTTAAGTATCTTCGGAGAACAAGGAACTACATGCTTGTGTATGGAGATAAGGATCTGATCCTTACAGGATACACGAATTCTAACTTTCAGACTGATAAAGATTCTCGCAAATCTACATCAGGGTCAGTGTTCACTCTTAACGGAGGAGCTGTAGTATGACGAAGCGTCAAGCAAGGATGCATCGATTCCACCATGGAGGTCGAATATGTAGCGACTTGTGAAGCGGCAAAAGGTCGTTTGGTTAAGGAAATTCATGCTAAATTTGGAAGTTGTTCCAAATATGACTTTGCCCATCATGCTGTATTGCGATAACAGTGGTGCAGTGGAAAATTCGAGGGAACCCCGAAGTCACAAGAGGGGAAAGCACATTGAGCGAAAATATCATCTCATCTGGAAGATCGTGCATAGAGGAGACGTGATTGTCACGAAGATAGCCTCAGAGCACAACATTGCTGATCCTTTTACAAAGGCTCTCACGGCCAAATTTTTTTAGAGTCACCTAGAAGGTCTAGGTTTACAAGTCTTCCCCAACTAGGGCAAGTGAGAGTATTTTGTACAAAGGGTTTAAATGCCCTAGTTTATTGTATTTACATTACTGTAATATTTTAGTACTCCACAAGCTTTAGGTCAAGTGGGAGATTGATGGGATTTATGCCCTAAACTTGTGTAATTTTGATCAATTAAATAAAGGGTTATTTGTTTTGATAGAATTACAGTCTTGCTTTATAAATCCAATAAACTAAGCTCCAAGGTTATAACATATATCTTGAACATCAGTGTAGTGAACACTATTTGGATTGTGTTCAAGAATATAACCTAAATGGTCTATGGTATAAGAATAAGGTTGGAAACACCATGGATACGACCCACTTTGTAATTAGTACAAATGAGGTAATCCAACTCATTCATGTAGTTGACATTCGAGTGGGGGCATCCTGTATGAAGAGTTCATACAAGACCGGACCGCAAATTATTAGTCTAACCAGTGTAACACCGTTAACAACTTAAACATAGCAACAGGAAAAAAAGTTTCTTCATAGTCAACTCCTTCCCTTTGGGTAAAACCCTTTGCTACAAGTCTAGCCTTAAAGGTCTTTACCTTTCCGGTTGCATCTCTCTTTCTCTTATAGATCCATTTGCACCCTATGGGTCTTACCCCTTTAGGTTGGTCTACAAGTTCCCATACTGAATTGAAGTCCATTGACTTCATTTCAAGGTCCATGGCTTTGACCCATTGGTCCATGTCTACGTCATTCATTGCCTGTTTATAAGACAATGGATCTTCTACGCCGTCATCGGGTATGACGACTTGAGTTTCAGCTAAACCTAAGTAGCAGTCAGGTTGGGAAATAACCCTTCCACTGCGTCGAGGCATTCCCAACGGTTGAGAAGGACGAGACTGACTTGAGGTGTTGGCTTCTCCATCAACTCTTAATGAAGGTCCAGCTTGATCAACAACTCTTGTTGGTTCATTTGTAGCTTCATTTAGTACTAATTTACTACGTGGTTTATGGTTCCTCATGTGATCTTCCTCCAAGAAAGTGGCGTTTGTCGATACAAACACCTTGTTTTCTTGTGGGTCGTAGAAAAGACCACCTCTCGTTTCTTTGGGATAGCCAACAAATTGGCATAATCTTGAATGAGGTTCCAGTTTTTTTGGGTTTATGACTAGCACGTGTGTCGGACAGCCCCAAATCCTGAAGTGTTGTAAACTAGGTTTACGCCCCCTTCCACAATTCAAAAGGTGTTTCTGAAACACTCTTTGATGGAACAGTGTTCAAGATTTGAACTGCAGTCTCTACTGCGTATCCCCAAAATGAGGCAGGCAATTGAACATAGTTCATCATAGAACGAACCATGTCCAACAAGGTTCTATTTCTCCTTTCTGACACACCATTTTGTTGTGGTGTATTAGGTGTTGAGAGTTGAGATTTAATTCCATGTTCTATCATATAGTCCTGGAATCTCAAATCCATATACTCTCCACCTCAATCGGATCGAAGTGTTTTAATGGTTTTCCATAATGCATTCTCTACTTCAGCCTTATACTCTTTGAACTTTTCAAGAGCCTCAGACTTATGATGCATTAGGTATAAATAACCATACCTCGAATAATCATCTATGAAAGAGATGAAATATTTGTACCCTCCTCGAGCTTTAACATTCACCGGACCACATAGATCCGAATGTATAAGTTCTAAGGGCTCTATGGCTCTGTAACCTTTTCCAGTAAAAGGTCGCTTAGTCATTTTACCTTCCAAGCATGATTCGCAAGGAGGTAAAGAATCATCTTCTAACTTGTTTAGAAGTTCATTCTTAGAGAGTCTCTCAATCCGGTTGAGATTTATATGACCAAGTATAAGATGTCATAGATAGGTATTATTTTGAGAAATTCTTTGCCTTTTACTTTGAGTATTAGCAGTTTTAAACATCTCATGATTCAAAATTGTTTTAGTTTTATTCGGTTTAAGTACATACAAGTCGTTTTCTAATTTAGCAGAACAAACATTGACACATTTTTTCAAAATGAACGCTTCATTAAAAGAAAAGGAAATACAATATCCAAGTTCTATTAAACAAGAGATGGAAATTAAGTTCTTCTTAATCTTAGGAACTATATACAGATTTTCTAAAAATAAAAATCTATCTTTAAAAAATAGTTTGGCATCTCCCCCTTTGACGAAGTGAGACAGCGTCTCCGTTCGACCCTTAGCGTCATCTCACCCTCTTCGAGCTCCTTGAAGGAACTAGTTTCCTGAAAAGAAGAGCAAACGTGATTAATGGCTCCTAAATCAAGTATCCAGGTAAAATCATCATTTTCCACTAAGCATGTTTCAAGAATAAGTAAATCGGATTTACCTTTCTTCTCTTTGAGCTCAACAAGGTATTTAGGGCAGTTTCGCTTCCAGTGCCCATCCATGTTACAGTGGAAACACTTTCCTTTGTCTACAACTTTGGCTTTTCCCTTGCCTTTATCAGTAGCAGGTGCCTTCCCTTTCCCTCCTATCTTCTTCTTTTGGGTCTTAAGCCCAGAAGATGAACTACAGGACTTAGTCCCAGAGGATGAACCCTTCTGGAACCTTCTGGAATGGGCAAACAGATTTGCCTCTCCATCAACCTGTCCCTTATTCTTCATAAGAGACTGAAAAGTTTGTAGTTTATTAAGGAGAGTAGTAAGGTTATACTCTATCTTGTTCATCACCGCATTGCTGCGGAATTGCAGGAAACTCTTCGGAAGAGATTCGAGGATGAACGAGACCTGACTTTGCTCGTCAATGACCGCGTCGTTCATCTCAGCCACGTTGAAGTGGACCATCAGATCGAGAACATGGTCTCTCACCGACGACCTCTCCTTCATACGGGAGTTATAAACGTATTTGAGGGATTCGTGTCGAAGCTGTCCAGACGGTTGTCCAAACATATCCTGCAATGAACTCATGATCTCATGAGCTGAGACCATGCCCTCGTGCTTTTTGGCTAGAACTTCAAAAACACTAGCCAAAATGTAGACCTTGGCCTAATCATTGGCCTTGATCCAAAGATCGTGACGCCTCCTTAATGATTAAGGGCGTTTTTGAGCAAGGACCTGAGGACATTCCTCAGTCAGTACAAACCGAAGGTCGTCAACAATAAGAATCGTATTCAGGTTGGACTTCCACGTAGTAAAGTTTTCACCAGTTAAACGATCGCTTTTTAGTAAGGCTATGATTGAGGACGACATGCTGAAATTCCAAAATAGTTCTAATTAGTTATGCCTTTTAACCCATTATAAACCAATCAAATTTACCAAAATTATTAAAGAACCCTAGTGTTTAAACTAAACCTAGTGTGTAAATTAAACTTTTAATTTTGCAATGATACTTCAAGGGTTTAGAATAAAAGCCTCCGTCGGGCGGCCAGTCATTCCTCCCCTGAATTGAGACTTTCTCAGCCAATTCTCACTACCAAAACATCTCATGTCCCAATGGTCCTTAGCTATCATTTGTTTGGTCAAGGACTTGTTAACTAGCTTAACTCATCCCAGTAAATGTGACCTACCATTTTGGATCCAATAGGTGCGAGCCAACAGCTACTATTATTAAAAGACAACTGTTGGCAAATTACCTAAGAGTCCCTATCCATTTCTGAAGTTAGCGGTGTTTCAATCCCTATAGTCTGGCCCTCCGTAGGGTTTGGTTGTTCCAGGACAACCTAGCAGGCGGACTATAGAAATCTCACTGATGCGACCTAATGGAGAGACCGTAGGAGGACGTTGACACGCGCGTCCTGCTCCCATTTACTATGGATACTTTCCTCATTCACCATGGTATTGAACCATGCAAACACTTACCGTAGGGGCGCGCCCTATTGACGCCACGTAGCCGAGCATGGAACTCACGGTGTGAACTCTTGAGGACGTGAGAGTAAACTCGATGCGAACATCTTGTTTTCTCCCACTGAAGCTCCTAAGATTAGGGTATAGGTTTAACTTAGTCGGATTCTGGCTAAAAGAATCTATCTAAGTCTATGCCTATTATAACTATTATAACTAGGTCTTTTAACCTTATGTCTAGGTGAATAAACATTTTAATTACCTAGATATAAAATAGAACTAAGGTTAATTCAACTCAAGCTCCGAGTCAGTTCCCAGATAGGAGGTGTTCCGTTAACCATCAGCTTAAGTACCCCCAATCTTAGACAGAACTTCACCAGTAGAGTTCCCTTATAACCAAAGTTCTAATGTCTTACTATAATTTAAACTATTTAAAATACTATGTAAGACTAACTTCTAATCCTATTAGAAATTAAAACTTAGGTCTAAATTAATTTTAAACAATTTAAAACTAATTTAATTTTACCCAAGTTCCTATGTTTGCATGCATTTCTTTGTTATAGGTTATGGTCTCAAAAACCCCTTTAATTTATAACACTTATAAATTTTAATAATTAACCTATGACAAATAACTATATTATAAAACCAACAATTATTTTCAAATTGAAATTATAAAAAAAATATTCAACTAATTGAATAATAGAATTACTTAAATAAAATAACAATTATTTTAAACTAAGTAATTTCATACTCCATGCAATTTATTTTCCACATTTATCTAATTATAACAATTATAAATAAATCAATATGAAAAATAAATTAAATCATGCATTTCTACCATATTTATATAACAATTATACAAATAAAATGCATGAACATGTTTATCCTAAGGTGGGAAAAATTCTAAATGACATTCATAAAGAAAAATAGTTGTAAAACCGGAATAATTTGGCCCCTAAAGTGCAAAAATAATAAAATTACTCTAATTTTATTACAAAATCGATCCAATACTCCTTGAACCGGGCTCAAACTGCTCGAACCGGACCAAAAACTAACTGAACCGCCCAGATCGGTCTGCAGCTTCATATTTGGCATCATGGCGTTGCAACGCTGATGGGAGTGTTGCAACGTCGGCTTTGTCTTGTAGCGCGCATCTATTGCTCGGGGCGCGTAACGCTGCGATGACCCCTGGAGAAACCCGCGTCGATAGGGAGGCATGGCGTTGCAACTCCGTTCCTCAGCATTGCAACGTTGATGAACGGCGTTGCAACGTTGTTGCTTCGTCAACAGCTTTCTCCTTCGAACACAACAACTTCAAACATGAAATTCTCCTTCGATACTCATGCGATTTGCAGAAACTAGTCCCGAACGACTCTTAACTCGATTACAGACCCGATAATGCACTTAATTACGCAAAAACACAAGGGCCTTTACATTTAAATTGATCAAATCAATAGAAAACTAAGGTCAAATATTCCTAAACAGTTTTACAACAAACCAAATGCAATTCCCACTTAATCCAATGCAATTTTGTTTCAACCAAAACAAATCAAGCATTGCTCTGATACCAATTGATAGAGATCTAATCCCCTTGAGCAGCGGAAACGAGTTTGGAATCGTAATTGCAAGTTCATTTTGGTTGAAAAAACAAAAACCAGTACATTGGAAAAGAACATAGATAAACATGCATTCTAATCTAATTAGATATGGAGTAAACATGCAAACATGTTTTAGAAAATAAAGTTAACTAAAAGAGAATTCATAATACCTTTGTAGTTTTTCTCAACAGCAACTCATTGCTCCTTTTGCAGCAACACAGCAAGTAAGAACACCAAGCTTCTCTGTTTTCTCCAACAGGACACAACCACTTGGAGAACCTTCTATTCTCTGAGTATCCACTTAGACCAAATCCTTTGGTGGGAAGGAATTCCAACTTTTGGAAGAGTGAAAAAAGAGGGAATTGAGAGAGTGAGAGAATTCTACAGAGAAGAAAAATATATCAAAATTGCAGCAAATCTATCAATTGATCAACCAACCCCCTTCTCCATGTTAAGCTATCGATAGGGAGAAGGAGAGGAATAGTGGGAACATGTCAGGATGACACGTTTCCTCATTTTAATTTTAAATTAATAAAATGATAATTAATCATATTTAATTATTAATTTAAATCATATTTAAATAAAAAAAATTAAATATCATATATTTAATTTGGATTAAATGACATGTAATCAATATTTCCCTCTAACCTATAGTTTTAATGCACATCTAATGCACATTAAATTTTAACCTATAGTTTTCAAATATGAATCACATTCACATTTGAATTTAATATTTGAACTCTTTCAAATATTTAATTCTCTCATATAATTTAATATGAATCATATTCACATTAAATTTGTAATATATAGTTCCAAAACTATATATTATATCGTATCTATATACATTAAATTTATTCCCTAATGAATTTGAACATTTCAAATTCAAGCGATTTAAGAACCCTTTACGAGCTAGAAGGTGGACCTAATGGACCTACAAATCAGAAGCTCCAACAATACGAGATTACTCGGTTAATCTCATTAACCTCATAATCAACATTTGTTAACTGCGGGAATACTCCACTAAAGTCCCACAACTGCACTCTTCTCACTGCAGATATATTTTTGTGTCCACGGATATTGACCAATAACAACAAGTCAATCCTTCACGAATGTTCGTAACACCAGCTGGGTCAAATTACCGTTTTACCCCTGGGCTACATCTTGTACCTTAAGTACCGGTGCTCCTCTAATGAACAATTTGTTTGTGGTCCTACCAACAAACAAAGTCCCTCTCGGGCCAATGAGAGGGTCGGGCCCTTTGTTCAAGTCCCGGAGACACCACTTAAGGGAACATTCCTCTACTTACCCTAGTAGGCGGGAAGAAGTGAATTCCATCTTGTTAGGCTAAGTCCCCAGCTGCTCATTCGGTCTTATCCTCAAGAAGGTAGGCATATTGAGTCGGCGAATCTCACCACTCTCACCCATACTAGTCAAAGGACAATCCCTCGCAAACAAGAGTTTGTAACCTGCTCAGGATTGAGATCAAGTTGCCTAGGTCATTCTAGTGAAATAGAAACCTAACTAGTCAACGGAGTTACATCTAGTGGTTACTATTTCGTGGTCCGGTCTTATGTAATCTCATTACATAGGATATCCCCACTCACATGTCATCTACACAAACACGTTAGGATCATAGTGTTTGTATCATATACAAAGTGGGCCACATCCATAGTTTTACCAGGGTAAGGTACCCAAACCTTATTCCCTTACTATAAACCCTTTATGTTGTATCTCGAACCCAGATCCTTTATATGTACGCTACATTCAGTTAAAGATACATTTAACAGCCTTGGATGTTTAGTTTATTGGATTTGAGGTTAAAACAATGGCAATATCGTAAATAACGAATAATAACACTTTATTGAAGTAATAACAATTTATTACATTAATTAGAACATAAATTACAAACTACGAGTTTTAGGGCACAAACTCCAACAAAGGCGTTCTTGCAGGAATATCATTAAAACAATCAAATCTCTTTAGCAACTTTTCAATATAGTGTGATTGACATAATGAGAAATCATTTTTTGGGTTTTCTTATTTTAGCATCAAGTATTACATCAACGTCACTTAAATCTTTCATTTCAAAATGTGAGGATAAAAATGACTTAATATCATTAATCACTTCTATGTTTGTACCAAAAATAAGCATATTATCGACATACAAACAAATAATCACACAATCAGCTCCAAACATTTTTTTAGTAAACACATGTATCAGAACAGTTTACTTTAAAGTTGTTACTTATTAAAGTGCTATTAAATTTCTCGTACCATTGTTTGGGAGCTTTTTTAAGACCATAAAGAGATTTTTTAAGCTTACATACCTTGTCCTCTTGACCAATAACTATAAAGCCTTCAGGTTGTATCATATATATTTCCTCCTCTAAGTCCTCATTAAGGAATGTTGTTTTTACATCCATTTGATGTATTAACAGACCATGAATTGTTGCATAAGCTATTAAGGCACGAATAGTATCTATTTTAGTTACAGGGGATTATGTATCGAAATAGTCAATGCCTTGTTTTTGTGTATAGCTCACAACTACTAATCTGACCTTAAATTTTTCAATTGAGCCATCATGTTTAATTTTCTTTTTTGAAAATCCATTTACACTTAATGGGCTTATTTCCTTTAGGAAGATCCACTAAGTCTCATGTTTGATTCATAATCAAGGAATCTAGCTCATTCTTAATTGCTTCCTTCCAAAAACTAGAGTCTATTGAACTTAAAGCCTCTTGATAGGTTTTGGGATCATTATCTATCAGGTACATGCAAGAAAATTGATAATCTATTTTATCTGAATTTTCAACTAGAAAAACAATAAGAAAATCGGGTCCAAAATCCTTATTAAGTTTTTGTCTCTTACTTCTTCTAGAATCAGATTTAAGCATGCTATCAAAAGTAGATGGTGCAGATACATGTAGATCACTGTGTAGAGCTAATTGATCATTATGTGAAGTGCCTACTTGCTTATTAACAGAATTGACCATGGGAAAATGTGTTAAAAAAATATAACATCTCTATATTCACAAATTGAATTATCATTTAAATACATGAATCTATAAGCAACATTATTATTAGCATAACCAATAAAGACACAATCAAAGGTTTTAGATCCAATCGTAGGTTTCTTGAATTCTTGATACGCTATTTTGGCTAAGCACCCCTACACTTTTAAATAGCTTAGGTTAGGAGAGTAACCTTTCTGCATCTCATATGGGGTCTTATCCAACCTTTTATGGGGAACCCTATTAAGAATAAAGCAGGAACAAAGCACAGTTTCTCCCCACATATTATCAGAAAGTCCAGAACTCAACAACATAACATTCATCATTTCCTTTAATGTTCTATTTTTACGTTCAACTATGTCATTTTGTTGAGGAGAATATGATGCAGTCTTTTCATGAATTATGTCATTCACCTCACAAAATTTTTTTAGGAAATTATCACTATATTCACCACCTTTATTATATCTTTACCTTTTTATTTTTCTATCAAATTGATTTTCTACTTCTGTTTTTAATTTTATAAATGCACTACTAGCTTCATCCTTTGGTTTTAGAAGAATTTTTTTTGTATATCTAGAATAGTCATCAACAAAAGATATATAAAACCTTTTACCACCTTTACTTGAAGTGTTTCTAAAATCAGCTAAGTCTGAGTGAATTAATTCAAGTAATTCAGTACTCCTGGTTGTAATTGTTTTAAAAGGTTTTTTAGCAAACTTTTCTTCTACACATACTGAGCATCTATTATTTTCATGTGATTCTGATACATTAATTAGATGCAAATTTTTAAGCCTTTTAATGGATGCAACATTTACATGTCCTAGTCTACCATGTCATACATCAATGGATTCAATAATATAAGCAAAACGAGAGGAATTTTCATTCATTGCAGAAGGAACATAAATAATATTCAAAACAAACAGACCATCAACTAAATAACTCTTACCAACAAAGTCACCATTTTTTGTGATAATAGCCTTGTCATCCTCAAACACAACCTAAGTCCAGCTTTGTTCAATAAACTCCCGACCACCAAATTCCTACGCAATGAAGGAACATACAATACATCACTGAGAGATAAAATTTTTCCAGAGGTAAGTTTTAGTAGAATCTTCCCTTTTTCAAGAACTCCAGCAGTGACTGTGTTGCCCATGAACACACATTCACCATCAGTAGTATCTTGGAAGTCATGAAAAAGATCTTGGTTTGAGCAGAAATGCCTCGAAGCTCCAATGTCAAGAATCCAGTCAGACTTGTTTTCCACTAGATTTTCTTCTACAACCACCGCAACAATGATTTCATCTTCCACAATGTTGGCTTATGGAGCAGGTATGGTAGCTCCAGGATTTTGATCTGGTCTCCCTTTCCTCTGGTTATACTGATATGATTTGTGTCCCGATTTTCCACAAACGTAGCATATCAGTTTGGACTTCTCAATTCGTCACCAACAACCTTAAATTGATGTCCCTTCTTCTTTGATGTTTTTTCCCTCGCAACCTGTTTTCCCTTGTTTTTTAACCTGTCCTTTGGTGCAACAGAAGATTCAACTAAGTTAGCATTAACAGAATTCAAAAAATCAGAGTTCAACTTATCTTTTTGTCTGTTGGCTTCTTCAGTACGCATATGACTGGTTAATTTCTTGTAGAGTCAAATCTTTCTTCTTGTGTTTCAGGTGATTACGATAGTCACTCCAGGAGGGTAGAAATTTTTCAAGCAAAACGTTTGCCTGAAGAATTTCACACATTTTCATCCTCTCAGACAGTGCATTGACCACTAGATTCTCATACTCATGAACCTAGTCCATCACTGATTTGTTATCCATCATCTGAAACTGTAACCACTTACCGCACGATGTATTTTTTCCTGCCAGCATCGTCTCCACCATATCTGGATTTAATAGTACTCCAGATTACCTTTGCATATTGTTGGACGACGAATAGATCAAACAGGAAATCTGTCATGTGGTTGAGTAGATGATCCTGAACTGTCTTGTTATCTTTCTCAAAATTTTCAAGATCAGTGTCGGAGGCTGGTTTGGATTGAGCAGAGACAGATTCTACATCGGTTGATGTGCCTGGATCAGTGACGATGGTAGACTTGGATCAGTCTGAACATTCTGTGGTAAGTACATAGTCGACCTCCAATTACTCGAAGAAGATCAACAACTTCTAGGACCAACGACGGTAATTTGCTCCATCGAGTGGCTCCAATTTCGACAGATCTGGAAGAACCTTCCCAGATTTAATAGACGACGAAGAATTTGCTTTCAAATTGATGCTTGAAAAAATCCGAAATTATGATTGTTGTGTCGTGAAACTACTGCCTTGAAAGAAAATTCGGCATGACCTTAGTGCGAATCATTTTTTTGTCGGTTGCTCCCTAAAGTTAACATCCACCTCGAACGTACACTCGTTAGAGGGGGATTTGGAATCAAATTGAACCTTTGCTTAGAATCAAAGAAGAAGAACACTGGAAGAATTAAATTGGATATGTATAAAAAACGAGAATATATAGAAAAATATATGAGAAGATTTTAGATCTAGATCTGGATCTGAAAAACCGTTTTGAAATCAAAACGTTTTTTGGAATAAAAACGTGAGTTAATGAGGGTATTATTACCTTAATGGTAAACATATTCAATGTAAAAAATTATATTGAGAAATAGTGAAAATTTACTTTTTTTCGCACAAGCGCATTTACCCGAACCCGCACGTCCGACCGGACGGACGACGGCAGTGCGCGTGTGGGGAGAGATCTTATTACCACTCCATGCACACTTTGTAAGCCCCTCAATATGCTCACATATATAAATCACCTTCCCACTTCAAAATCTTTCCATGTGGGACAATTAGTTGATCATTTCTTATAGATTTGTGATGGACCAATGGGCCCATAGTCATTACCAACAAGAACTAGGATTTGAAGAGTGTTTAGGTAGCTAGAATGAGTTAACATATCTCTCCTTGATAGGGAATTTAAATACCTCCTTAGATTTTCGTGAGTTTTCCACAAAGGTTGCATAGGCTACAAGAAGAAGAGACCATGCCTAAAAATGGGCCTTGTGATGGTGTTGGACTCGACCGATCAGGGACCTGGGCTATGCTATCTCTTATCAAGTGGAGGATGTTTTTCTTCTTCTAGCAGTTGAGTTATGCTATCTTTTTTTTTAATTCAATAATATTTGGAGTGACGGGAATTAAATCCATGATCATCAAGTCTATGTTTAATGCGAGTTAAACTATGCTATTATTGAACAGAGTTATGCTCTCTTTAGCACAGGGTGAGGATGTTGGTATGCACACTTATGCTAAAATAAGATTTTTTTTTTTCTCTTTTAGGGGGTGTTTGGTTTATGGGGTTGGGTTGAGTTGAGTTGGGTTAATAACCCAACTCCTTGTTTGTTTCACCAACAATTATAACCGGTGACTTAATAACCCAACCCCATGGAGTTGAGTTATTAACTCAACCGTACGGTACTTTCCGACGACGATCCGATGAGTCTCCGACGATGGTCCGACGAGTCTCCGACAACTTTCCGGCGACTCTCCGACGACTTCCCCGATGACTGTCCGACGAGATGAAGAAAGTGGAGAAAAGAAGAAGATGAGGAGAATTTTGAAATGTGTCTTTAAGTTGCTAATACTCTAGTTTAAATAGACACCAAAAAGTCTTAATCCTTTTAGAACAAGGAATTCTAATCATTTTAGAAAAAGAAATCCTAAACAAACAGAAATCCTAATCCTTTTTTAAACTTTGAAACACCATTTTTAAATCTTGTTCTGATTATCCAAAGATTCAAATTTAAAACAAATACAATTAAAGCATCTAATTTTACGGGGCGCCATAATATACCCATCTAAGAAAAACTTCCGTACTTGAAAGTTGCTAGAACTTTACAACGGTCACATCTTCGAGTCATAATTTAAACTTAAACTCTAAACTACATTTGCACAAGAACAAAGAAGTCAAAATCATAGCATAACAAGTGTCAACACACAAGCAACTCAAATAACTTTAACTAGACTTCCTGCGAGGGGGTATAAGGATCGTTGTCTACGATGTAGGCGAGTATGCAGAATCTAAGACCCATGCTCTGATACCAACTGTAACAACCCTAATTTTTCAAACTCAAAATTTCCTAGGGACGTTACTAAGCAACATTGCCTACACCGAAAATTCTAGTAGCATAACGACGCTACTAAGACCTTAATGACATATCTAATATTTTGTAGATATGCAACTTCAATATGACATAAAATATTTAAGTATGTTGACATATTTTTAACATCTTCACAAGGTAAACTATTTATTCCATTCTAAAGATGTCCATAGACAAATTTAAATAAACACTCTTCATTAGGGGTGTACATAAGCCGAGTTGGGTCGGGTTATGCTAGTTTTTTGGACCAACCCAAATTTTCGGGTTGGTCATTATTCCAACCCAAATAACCCTATTCATGAGGTAATTTAACCCAACCCAACCCACAACATTTTTGGGTTGGGTTGAGTTCAAGTCAGTCATCAAGTTAGTTTTTTTTTTTTTTTTTAAATTTAAAATTTAAAGAAAAACCAAAATTAATATAAATATAAAAATTCAAGAATTAAAAACTCCAAATGTCTCTTTATACTAAATAAAAATCATAAAACTTAAATATTCTATTACAAATTTACAATTATCCCAAGAAACTTCTAAATAAATCGTCCTCATTTAAAAAAAAACTCTTTGTTTTTCAAAGATTGAATTAAAATTAGTCACTTAGTTTTAATTTATATTATGAAAAATTACACTCTAACGACTTAAAAATATATTTTAAGAGTTATTAAATAATAAATAATTACGAAATTAAATAAAGATGAATTACATACATGTATATATAGTTGTATGGTAGGTAAAAAATAATTTTTAAAACTAATAATAAGTTAGGGTTAGTCTGGTCAACCCAAATTAATTTTAAGTGAACACACGAACCAACCCAACCCATACATTTTAATTTATTTGAACCCAACCCAACCCAAATAAATTATAACCCAACCCAACCCGTCGAGTTGGGTTGGGTTGGCTCGGGTTGTTCAAGGGTTATCGGGATTTTTGAACACCCATACTCTTCATATGCAAAGTATTAATACTAAATTAAGACTTACCTAAATTAAAATAAAAAAGTAGTGGTGAACATGTGCATAAAAAAAGAAATAAAGTTCATATTGAAGAGTAAAAGTTAAAAATAATGAATTTTATTGGAAAAGAAATATTGATATCAAACTCAATATTCATTACTTTTGCAAATACCCTTAACATACATTTGGCAAATGGTTTTATATATTGTAATTTTGTAATTGATCTCATAATGAAAATTTTGAATTGTAGACAAATATGTTTGCAATTGATTTGGTGGAAACAAAAAAGTAAAGAAAAAATTCACAAAAAATCAGACTTATTCACTTTACAAAAAACTGCATCGAGATCATTCTCTCGCAAACCAAACAAACCACTTCCCGACTAACTCAACTCAATTCTCTAAACCAAACACCGATTTACATAACTCATCGACAAAACAACTCGCACAACTCAACCCAACTCAACTCAACTCAACCCAACTCTGCGATCCAAACGCCCCCTTAATGAAAAAACAAAGTTAAAATGGATATACATATACTAGATATCGTTTGTTATTGCTCGGTTGCCCCCATGAAAATCTCCCTGCGAATTTGGAAAAGGGTTTTTCTCCTTCAAGATAAACCCTAACCCGTTCCCTTCAATTTTTTCTCGATTCTGATTCATAGCTCGAGCTGAGCAGGTGAGTTCTCTCTATCATTCTTCTCCATTTCTTATCTCACAAAACCAATTGATAGCTCTAATTTATGGATTCCACGTTACTGCTTTATTCGCCCAAAACTTCGCTATCCATGTCCGTACCTTTCATTCTTCCGCACAAAGCTTATTTCTCTGAGAATCCCTCTTTTTCTGTCAAATCGGATTTTTGGGGTAAAAACTTGGATTTGCGGCACAGGAATGATAGTTGTTTCGGTAGTAATTTAAGCAAATCCCATGTCCCTTTTCAACCGATTAGAGCTATTGTGAAACGGAGGAAAGAGCTTCCGTTTGATAATGTTATACAGAGGGATAAGAAGCTGAAGTTGGTTATGAGGATTAGGAAGATTCTAGTTCAACAACCTGATAGAGTTATGTCACTTAAGGAATTGGGTAAATTCAGGAGAGATTTGGGTCTGGAGAAAAAGAGGAGGCTAATTGCTTTGTTGAAGAAGTTCCCTGCAGTGTTTGAGGTTGTGGAAGAAGGGGCATTTTCGTTGAAATTCAAGTTAACGGCAGAGGCCGAAAGGTTGTATTTGGAGGAGTTGAAGATCAGAAATGAGATGGAAGGTTTGTTGGTTATTAAGCTGAGGAAGCTACTGATGATGTCGGCCGATAAACGAATATTGTTAGAGAAGATTGCACATTTGAGGACTGATGTTGGTCTTCCTTTAGAGTTTCGCGACACGATTTGCCATCGTTATCCTCAGTACTTTAGAGTTGTGGCGACCGAGCGCGGTCCTGCACTCGAATTGACTCACTGGGATCCTGAACTTGCTGTTTCTGCAGCAGAGTTGGCAGAAGAGGAAAATCGAGCTAGAGAATTGGAAGAAAAGAATTTGATTATCGACCGACCACTGAAGTTTAATCGAGTGAAGCTACCCAAGGGGCTTAACCTTTCAAAGGGTGAGATGAGGAAAATTAGTCAGTTTAGGGACATTCCTTACATTTCTCCCTATTCTGATTTCTCAGGGCTTAAGTCAGGTACATCCCAGAAAGAGAAACATGCTTGTGGAGTTGTTCATGAGATTTTAAGCCTCACACTTGAGAAGAGAGTTTTAGTGGATCATCTTACTCATTTCCGGGAGGAGTTTAGGTTCTCACAGCAGTTAAGGGGGATGCTAATAAGGCATCCTGATATGTTTTACGTCTCGTTGAAAGGGGATAGAGATTCGGTCTTCCTCAGAGAAGCATATCGTGATTCTCAGTTAATTGACAAAGATCGGTTACTAATCATAAAGGAGAAACTTCGAGCTCTTGTTGCTGTTCCTCGATTCCGAGGCAGAGGAGCTCCCAAAGGTGACACAGATGGGGGAGAAACGAATCAGCCAGATGATATGGGTGGTGAAGAATGGTCTGATGTCGATGACCTTTTAGGCGATGATGATGAATTTGATGACGATGACAATGATGACGATGGAGCTTTTGAGGATGATTGGAGTGATGAAGATGATACCCCACAAAGTTTCGATGGAGATCGAGATGGAGAATCCGTAAATATTGGAGCAAGGAACCAAAAACAGGTCAATAACTTGCAAAAGGTTGGTCAGAGTCTTCTTTCTCCTGTATTACCTGATGGACGGCCCAGAGAAAGATGGTGAGAGGTACTTGTCTATTTTGTAGTATACTCTTAGAAATCTTTAGGGACTTGGATTTATGAATGTGCTCTGCTGTGTAGTAATGATGGTTTCTGTACCAAAGTAGCAATGAAAGCTTTTATCAAATCATGTTTAAGTCAAATATATTTCATTCATATTGTTCTCTCTTTTTGCATCTCTCTTTTGGCTTGTGAATACTTACAGTGGCGTTTGGATTAAGGTTTGGTTAGGTAGATTTAAGAACAGTCTGTCTAGATATCAATTTCATGGAAATGTCGATGGAAATATCGATATTTTGTTGATATATTGCTCGAAAAATTATAAATATGCAAAATTCATAACAAAGTTTAAATTAACAAATAAACCATTTACTTCTAAAAAAAAAAAGTTGATATTTTGTTTATATTTTAGTTATATTTTTTTTTATTTTTCTATAATATAATGGAAATATCAATTCACACCCTTTGTTGATGTCAAATCCATGGACATATGAAAATATCAATGAAAATGTTGACATGCCAATGGAAATTTAAAATCCTTGGTAAAATTGCCGTTGGAGGTTAAATTCAACCCTTGTTAACTATTAAAATAATTTTAAAAAATAGATTAAATTATATATTTATTCCTTGAATTTTAGATTCTACTTTTATTTTATCTCTTATCGTTAATACCGTTAGCAAAATGTTGGTGTATCTATTAGTTTGTGGTTAAGCAATTTGCTAAAATTTATCTGAAGAGGTAATGTTTTGTTGATGAGGTAAACAATAGAGGTCAAATTGATTAAAAAGTTTACGACCGTAATTGAAACTATTTAAATTTTAAGGATTAAATTGACATAATGTTCTTGACATAATGTTCTAAGTATACGATTGGATTTATAATTTATTCTTAAATTTAAATTAAACTTTGAGTTGACTTCTCAGTGTAGGAATACAATTAAACTATGGTTAAAGTTATAAATTTATGAAATAAAGTAAGGTGCATATTATGCTTAATAGATTATCCGTACAGCCTGTATTGATGGTAAAATTGAAGTGAAGCTTGCACATGTCTCCTTGCTAAGGACACTTTAGAGAGAGTCGGTGTGCGACCGAACCAACTCTGAACCGACTAAATTCAGTCAGTTCAGTCGGCCTATTTTTTTTTAACTTCTTTAGTCGGTTTGGTTGATTTATATATATATTTTTTCAATTAACTATTTAATATATTTGTAAGATATGATATAAATATGTAAAAATTTTACCTTTTTTATGATTATGATTATGATTATTATTATTATATATATTTTTAAAAACAAATCGGTCCGACCGAATTTTTCGAAAATCGATCGACCGACTTAGGTTCAATCGGTTTTATTCTCAACAACACAACCATGCCAATTCATACACAAAGGCAGTGCCCAAAGAAAAATAAGAAGGATTTTCCTTATACATCAAAGACGCAGGAGGATGATAAAGCTCCTAATCAAGGTTCAAATTACTCCGCAAATTTGATGACCAACTAAGTTTAAAGTTTGATTATTGATCAAGCTTTAATGACTCTAAGGGCAAAATGCAAACGACATCGAGTTTGACACCATGATGCTCATGAATGGAGACTATCAAAGATAGATACATCTCATTTAGGGGTCAGCATCGATCGGTCGGGGTCGGTTTTCGACTCCAACCGATCTCCGAACCGACCAAGGTCGGTCGGAGTTTTTTTTTTTTTTAAACCTTACCAAAACCGACCAACCGATCGGTCGGTATGGTCGGTTTATATATATATTTTTAAATATTTATTTAATATTTATAATTATTATTTTATTATTATTTAATAATTTATAATTATTATTTAATTATTTTGAGAAAATCTTTTTGGTTTTTTATTTTTTTAATTATTATTATTATTATTATTATTATTATTATATATAATTTTTTAAAAAAAAAATTATTGGTCGGTCGGTTTTGTGAAGCACAAAATCGACCCCGATCGAAAAAGGTACAAAACCGACCGACCGCCCTCGGTTCGGTCGATTTCGTTCGGTCGAGTCGGTTTTCGATCTTTTTTTGCTCACCCCTAATCTCATTTATTCATTATAAAATATTGGTTAAATTGAAAGTTTAGTTTCTGAACTTTCAAATTTGTGTCTATTTGGTTCCTAAACTTTTAAAAGTGTCAAATAAGTTACTGAACTTTCAATTTTGTATCTAATAGGTCCATGACATATTCAAAATTTTCGAAAATTAACTGATGTATTAGATATAAAATTAAATTTTATGTGTAGTAGAATCCTAAACTTTCAATTCTATGTCTAGTAAGTTCATGAATTTTAAAAAATGTTAACCAGGTCAGACTTATTAGACACAAAATTGAAAATTCAGGAATCTATTGGACACAAAATTGAAAGTTTAGCCCCATTTAATAACCATTTGGTTCTTAGTTTTTGGTTTCTAGTTTTTGGTTTTCGAAAACTAAATCTATAAATACTACTCTCATATATGAATTTACTTGTTTTGTTATCTATCTTTTACCTAAGTTTTAAAAAACCAAGCCATGTTTTGAAAAAAAAAAAAAGAGTTTTCAAAATCTTGTTTTTGTTTTTAAAATTTGGCTAAGAATTCAAATGTTTATAGGAGATAAACCTCATTGCAGAGATATTGAGATAAAACAAACTTAATTTTCAAAAACAAAAAACAAAATAGTTATCAAACAGAACCTTAAGGACTTATTAGATACATTTCAAAGTTCAGGGACTTCTTAAAGACAAAATTGAAAATTTAGGGACTTATTTGACACTTTTCAAAATTCTTGACTAAAAAAATATACACAAACTTGAAAGTTGAAAAACTAAACTTGTAATTAAATTAAAATATTCTACTTATTTCCCAACAAGACATTTTTTAAATACCCTAAAATAAAGGGTAGGCTAAGAAGAAAAACTAAAACACATAAATCCCACAACACTGAAGCTCTAAGTTTTTTGTGGTTTACAAGCAATAGTGAAGCACTAAAACTTTTTACCTCGTTTTTTTAAAAAAGAGATGAAACTTTAAATTTTTAGGGGTGGTTTGGAACACTGAATGAATTATAATAACATGAGCTTATAATAGTTTGTGGGTTCTTATAGTCTGTAGAAACATATAATATTATTTAAAATGCACAGTAGTATAGTCAGGGGTTATGATAGTCTGTGTTTGGGGGCAGATTATTTCACAGATGATAATAACACATGTTATTATAACTTGTGCCCCAAACAATCCAGAGTGGTTAGAAGTATATGACCTAACTTATACCCTACCTGAATTCAATAACGATCTAGATTTTGGCTTATGCCCTCACACAAAAATAGAGTGCAAAATTTACAAAGATCAAAATCTTGGAGTAATGGCTAGAAATAGTCCAAAAAGTTTTGGATCTTACATAAATAATCCCATTTTTTAAACATTTTTCCATAGCACTTTTTGGTCTTTTCCCAGTCGGAATCGTCATCGAGAAATTAAAAAAATAATAAAAATAAAAATAAAAATCTTCAACTTCTCCTTTCTATTCTTTCTTTAAACCACCAGCTAATGAATCGCGACCGAAATGTTGATCAATCCCGACTCGAAAAGTTCGACAAATCCAATGATTTCCCAATCTATTGTTGGATCCAAATCAAAGTTTGAATTTGCATTCTCACTAAATTTCAAATCCATAGCCTCATTTGGGTCTATTAAAACATTCATCTTAATATTTTTTTTTCCATTTCTCCTAGTTTTCTCTCATTCAAATTCGCGATCGCGAAGGATAATTTTCATCTCTCGACAAGAAAACTTGATCTAGATTTTTTAGAATAGTGTGTCGATTTTGACGATTTTGGAGCCTTCAATTACCTTGGAGTAGAGGGATTTTAAGTAGTTGACGTCACCCCCTGACAACTTTATCGGTAGGAATTTGTTCTCTTTGTCATTGAAACGATGAGCTCGTTGTGATCGAAAATGGTTTGTGCTCATGCTTTTTAAAGTGGTAGTGGCTCGTTTTCAGTTAGGACATTGGAAAATTATTAGATTTGCCAAACTTTTCCAATCGAGATTCATCAATGTCCCAGTTAAGTTTCATCAGGAGCTAGCCGGTGGTTTAAAGAAGAGAATAGGAAGGAGAAGATGAAGAAACTTTTTTTTTGTCATTTCTTGGCAACGATCCCGATCGAGAAGAGATCGAAAAGTGCTATGGAAACAATATTTCTAAAACAGGGTTATTTATGTAAGATCCAAAACTTCTTGGACTATTTCTAACAACTACCCGAAAATCTTGAGATGATTACAAGATGATCAATCCACTAGTCTTTGGTCAACGTCGAGTAGGTTTTGAGCAGTCTTTTGAGCTTGACTAATAATTCGATTATTATATATTTTTTTCACTCTAATTTTCTTTTTTAAAAAAGCATTCCCATAGTACTTATCTTCGTAGATGAATCTTTCATACAAAAGAATATTAGTGTTCAAAAGATTTGTCATAGCTCAACCTCACCACTTGAAAAGCTTTCACCTATAATAATTTATTTGCCCATAGAACCCTTTTTTAACCGATTTCTAGAGGAACAAAATTCACACTTCACCTTAAATTTCCCTTCAATCAACTCTCAACTCTTTCTATACAATCAAGGTTGAGTCTCAAGTTTCAAGTCTAGCCCATTTGTTTTTAATTTTCATGTTTGTTCCCTTCGTGCATATGCGTATCATACCAAGTTTTTCATGTCTTTCATCTCTCAAATCATATAGAACCATATTCTCATCCTGATGAGACCATTGATACTATGATCACGTACCAACAATGGAAACCATTAAAACTTATTCAATAAGGTATTAGATCATAAAAGATAAAATATATATGATAATCACATCATAAAGTTTAATAGGCATACTGATATCTTAAATAGAGATTTTTCAACCCAGATCAACGAAAGATGCAAAGACAAAGATTAAAGATGTGTTTGTTAAGAATAAGTATATTTAGCAAAAGAAGAAAGAAGGATGTGCCATTACTTTATTAAAGAGTTCTTAATATTATATTACTAATATTTGGTTCAATAGAAGTGCTTCTCAGTCAAACCATTCAAATGTTTGCTTACAATTCAACTTAAGGTGTTTTTACTTTAGACTCTAAATGCATTTTTATGTTAATTATAAATATGACTGACTACGAATTACACTTTTGTCATGGATGTAACGTAAGTATTCTTAAATATGTCTTAGAAAGTTTCTCACTATTAGAGATAGGAAAAGCATCTCCAACCCAACCGTCCCTACCACCCATTAAAAAACCTATCTACTTCACATACTTATAGCAACCCACCTAACTCAAAATGATTCCCTTAAATATTAGGTTGATCATAGGTCATCCTAATTATTAAAAAAAAAATATCATTTTTAATATTAGCATCATCTCCTTGGAATTTAACTAAGAACTTATTTTAAAATTTCGAATACATAAAGTTAATAGAACTTAACCGATTTTAAAGTAAAGATCCTTTTAAAAAATGCAAAATATTAGAGATATTCTTTTATTCGTATTTAAAAAAAAAAAAAAAAAAAAAAAAAAAAAAAAAAAAAAAAAAACTCTAACTTCACCCCTATAAAATGCACACAGTTAAAAAAAAAATTATAGACCATATATCAAATCAATATTTGAGTTAAAATTAAAATATTAATGCAATTTCATCTCTAAATAAGATGGTTCTAGCAAAAGCAAAAACAAAGTGATTGGCATACCATCTCAAAGTTCATATTATATACATAACACCTCAAGTATCCATATACACTGACCAAAGCATCTCTATACCATCCATACATATATATATATATATATGCAAAACAGAACTCCACATTTCCAGTGTTGGGAGTTCCATAGACCCAAAGGAAGAACATGCTGAAACAAGAACAAAAACATGAGACACCATCCTAGGACTGAGAAAATATATGAAAACAAAATCACAAGAGGATACTGGGTGAGTCTCCAATGAGATGGCAAGTC
This sequence comes from Trichosanthes cucumerina, assembly GCA_036507285.1. Classification (NCBI taxonomy): domain Eukaryota; kingdom Viridiplantae; phylum Streptophyta; class Magnoliopsida; order Cucurbitales; family Cucurbitaceae; genus Trichosanthes; species Trichosanthes cucumerina. The sequence goes on from CM071840.1 coordinate 32,910,285, forward strand.
TGCAGCGATGTAGAAAATCGATCGAAAGGCTTCATCCCTTCTGTTCTGGCTTATATACGGTACTGATGAATCGATCCGACTGCATCCTGCAGCACAGCCATCCTCTCGGAGACATCGGCCAATGATTTGAGGTTGCAGTTTATGAGGGAATGGACAAAGAAACATGTCTCCTCCTTGGTGTTCCCCTCCGGCACATCTACGATGAATGACTCGACCACCAGTGTTCCCGGTCTTCCATCGATAACTTCAGGATGGACAGTGATAATCGAAGAGTAGTTCTGCAAAGAATTCAGGACCTCAAAGGAATCAATTTCAAAGGTCCTCAACTTGTTACATAACTTGCACTAGTATCCAAAATATTAGTGATAATCGAGTTCCTGCCATAACATCAACATTTCTATTATCATTTCTTGAATGAGTTTGCGATCTTCTTAATATCAATTCAGTAGTTTCAAATCCCACCTAGAAGCTCCAACGCAAAACATCGGGCTATCATGCCACAAACCTCGAAGTCTTAACTACTCGGGAGCCTCCCTGATAGTTAAGAATATGAATAAAGGATTGAACTGTAACGTATCAGCTTAAACTTTTGAACTTAGTGGTAGTTTTTACTACGTATAAGAGAAGAAGATCTAGTGTTGAACCCAGTAACATCGCCATCCCCCTGCTTAACAATCCCTGGTTGAAATTTATTATAACCTATCAACTTGAACTTTTTGGTTAATGGTAATTTAACACAGTACAAGAAAAGAAGATCATGTGTCTAACAACCCTATAATGTCATTTCCTTCCCAATTATCATTAGCAGTCACTCGTTAAAATTGACCAAACTTTTTAAGTTGAGCAGCAGTTCAACAGGGCAGGTTCCCAACATTTACCAAGAAAATTTATGAAAAGCAACCGCTAAAAAGAGAAACCAAGAAGAGAACAGAACAGAGTAAAAAGAAAAGGGAATAGAAATACCCTGAGCCTGTGATCACCACCAACAATCTTGACACCAAGAATATGTTCCTCATCATCAAGAAGCTCCAACCTCTCAGTGCTGGTAGTGGCAGGAAGCCCAGATTTAACATCAACTTCTCTAAGACTCCCAATTCCAAGGTTATCTCCTCTAACCACACAGCGACTCACAAAAGGCTTGTACCTTTGAGGGCGATCGAAGCTCCTCACCAACGACCATACCTAACAAATCAACAACAGAAATTCCAATCAAATCACGTTTTCATCAACCTAACCGAGATGAACCATGAAATATCATTCAAAGTGAAAAATGGAGGAAGGAAATTGATCGCAATTGAAAGGGTTGAGAGAAATTGGGGGAAGTAGTGAATCTAGGTGCTAAAATAAAAATCAAGGAATAAGGATTGAAAATTGAAATTGAGATGGAAAAGAGTGGGGGTCGAGATCGACGTACGAGGTGAACGGGAGCTTTGATGTGCTTGAAAATGGCGGAGGAGCACTGGTTGTCAGTGGGATTGTGGCTGTGGTGCCTGTGAATGTACTGCGACTCCATGGATTTGGGTTGAAGTTGAAGTTGAAGACGAAGACGAAGAAATTGGGCGAGGGATAAGGAAGAAGTTGGTTGAAAGGCTATGAAGTGAGTTGGAGGAGCAGAGAAAACTGAGTGCCACACATTCACATTCTTGTGCTTTAAGACTTCTTTTTCTCTTTCCCATTGCCCTGCCGACAATTTTTCATTTTTCATTTTTCATTTTTTTTATTTGTTTATTTATTTTTAATTTCAATTTGGATAATACTTGACTACATACTCTTAACCAAGAAACCGTACTTCCATCATCCATTGTTTGACAACAAAAGATAAAATATTTTTTACCTTTCTCTCCAAAGATATTTTCACTTTTCTCTCTTTAATTAGTTTGTGTTTTCTCTTTCTTATTGTCAACAATTAAATGGTGAAGGTAGTGAGACTCAATATTTCGATATGTTGTTATTTAGTTACACATTTATATTGTGTGTTTTTTGTTTTGACAAAAAAATGACATTTTAAAATTTTCATTTGGCAATAAAATTTAATTTCATGTCTGGTTGACGTTGATCTGTTCAAGAATTCGTTAGATACAAAATTGAAAATTCAATTACTTATTATGCACTTTTAAAGTTTAAGAATCTATTAGATATCTTTTGAATTTTAAGACCTATTAGACACAAACTTAAAAGTTCATGAATTAAACTTGTAATTAACTTTTTTTTTTTTACAAAAAATGTGAATAGGAGATCATACCTTAAAAAATCATGGATATTTTATCAATGGAGTTATAAACCTATTAACATTTATAGTTTATTATTTATGTGTTTGTGAAGTTTTTTAAAGTACATTTTTTTAAAAAAAAAATGGTAGTATTCTGTTAAAAATTTTAAAATAGGGTAAAAATGTGTTATTAACTGATTAAAAATACTTTTTAAAAAAATTTTGTTAATTAAAAATGGTTTGAGAACTTCTAAAAATAGATAACACAAGTGCTTCTAGAAGAAGTATATTTAACTATTTTTAAAAAAAATGTTTACCTATCAAGTGCTTTACTTAAGATCAATACTATATATTTTCATATATATGCGCTTCAAAGTATATATATATTTTATGTATGTATTTGACATGGCTTTCAAAATACTTACGAAGCACCTAAAGTATCATTTTAGAAATTGATAGGGTTTTGTTAATATTTTAGAGGATAGTAAAAAGCACTTAAAATACTTTTAAATGTAACCTTTATTAATTTCTTCTAAATATGCTGGGTTGAAAACTCTTTTTCTAAAAGGCATCTCTACTACACCACCTTTATTAAAACTTAAAATTAAATTACATTCATTTTTAAAAAAAAAAAAATGTAATTAAACAAAGCTATACTATTCGTTCATCTATGCAATTGGTTTCAATTTTTTCTTAAATGTATTAAAAGTTTCAGTTTTATTTCAATCTTTTAATTTGTTGCTAACAAAACTCTTCACTAGTTATTTTCATTGTAATAAAAACTTTTGAAATGTTGGCTAAGGACAAAACTTTGATTAAGGACAAAATTGAAACCAAATTAACTATATAAAATGTCCATAAACATTTGTGAACTCTTTCTTACATTTTAAAAGTTTCAATTGTACATTTAACCTTTCATTTTTTTATTAGAGATTTCAATAAACTTGCTAATGGAGGATTTTTTACACAAATGAAAAGAGGGTAAAATTGAAATTTTAAAAAGTTAGGGGCAAAAATGAAAACAACTCCATAAGTTAAAGGCTTTTTATATAATTTAGTCACAACTTGCAAGATAAGACAGCATAGGAAATATCTATAAGAAATAAATATGTATATATATATATATATGTATATAGACATACATGTTGTAAAAGTATGATGGAAACCGGGTATAATTTTACCAATATTAAAATACTAATATAATAATATATTTATAATAATAATAATATAATAATAATAATAATAATAATAATAATATAATAATTCAAGTATTTGGAAATTAGAATTAGAATATATATATATAATATTATAATGAGATAGTGGAAAATTATGGCAAAAATTAAATAAATAAATAAAAGAAAGTGGAAGAGAATTGGTCTAATTTCACCAATGGATGTCTTTCATAAACCACCATAAGCCACTATTTATAGGCTAAATGGCAAGAAGGATGTGGAACAATTGGACACTAAGCATTGGTGAGAAATGGACACATGGAGGACACTATGTCTAAGTATAATTTGCCACATGGCATGGGTGATATAATGGCATGTGGATAGGCATTTATCCTACACATGTTTACAATACTCCCCCTTAAATGCCCATTTATATAATATATGCCTCGTTAAAACCTTACTAGGGAAAAACCCGATGGGATAAAAACCCTAGTGAAGGAAAAAAGTACATATTTTATATAATACATTTACTCCCCTCATGCGACATCACTTGAGATCTACGAGTCTTCGCATCCCAAATCTGTGAACCAATTTCTCAAATGTTGTAGTTGGTAATGCTTTTGTAAATATGTCCGCCAAGTTATCCTTGAAACAAATCATTGATCGAGATCTCGCCATTTTCTTCAAGGTCATGAGTGTAGAAAAGCTTCGGAGAGATATGCTTCGTTCTATCTCCTTTGATATATCCTCCTTTGATTTGAGCTATACATGCTGTGTTGTCTTCGTATAATATTGTTGGAGGATGTTTACTAGAAGACCACCCACATGTCTCACGAATGTGTTGTGTTATCGATCTTAGCCATACACATTCTCGACTTGCCTCGTGAATTGCGAGGATTTGAGCATGATTCGAAGAAGTGGCCGTGATGGTCTGTTTCACTGATCGCCATGATGTAGCAGTTCCCCCACATGTGAATAGATAACCTGTCTGAGATTTAGCTTTGTGTGGATCAGATAGATAACCAGAATATTCTGCATAACCAACTAGATCAAAACTGGATTTGTTAGAATAAAATAAACCCATATCAATCGTCCCTCGAAGATATCGGAGTACATGCTTAACTCCGTTCCAATGTCTTTTTGTAGGACATGAACTATATCTAGCTAATAAATTTACTGAAAATGCAATATCTGGTCTTGTGTTATTAGCTAGATACATAAGTGCACCAATTGCACTAAGATATGGTACTTCAGGACCATCATCTCGAGGTCGAAATATATATTTCTTTACATCTAGTGAACGAACCTCCATTGGAATGTTCAATGGATGTGCTTTATCCATATAGAATCTTTTTAAGATTTTCTCTGTATAAGTTGATTGATGAACAAATATCTCATCTGCTAAATGTTCAATTTGCAAACCAAGGCAAAATTTTATTTTTCCAAGATCTTTCATCTCGAATTCTTTCTTAAGATATTCTATTGCCTTGGATAACTCTTCAGAGTTCCAATTATATTTAAGTCATCAACATATCTGATTATAATAGCAAATCTCGATCGAGATTTCTTTATAAAACACACGGACATATTGGATTATTTTGATATCCTTCTTTCAATGAGATATTCACTCAAAGCGATTATACCACATTACGTCCGATTGTTTTAATCCATATAATGATCTCTCGTAACTTTATTGAATACAATTCCGAGAACTTGATTCATATGTTTTCGGTATTTTAAATCCTTAAGGATTTTCATATAAATGTCATTATCCAGAGATCCATATAAATACGCCGTGACTACATCCATTAGATGCATATCAAGTTTTTCATATACAGTCAAAGCCAATCAAATATCTTAACGTTATTGCATCCACCACAGGAGAATATGTCTCCTCATAATCTATACCAGGCCTTTGCGAGAATTCTTGTGCAACAAGTCTCGCTTTATATCTTGTGACTTCATTCTTTTCATTTCTTTTCCTTACAAATACCCATTTGTATCCCACAGGTTTAACACCTTCTAGTGTTAGGACTACTGGTCCAAAAACCTCACGTTTTGAAAGTGAGCTCAACTCTGCTTGGATTGCTTCTTTCCACTTCAACCAATCCTTTCTATGTTGACATTCTTCGATAGATTGTGGATCAAAATCGTCACTTTCATGAATAATATCATGAGCAACATTATAAGAAAAAATGTTGTCAACAATGATATCATTTCGGTTCCATCTCTTTCTTGTTGTAACATAGTTTATGGAAATTTCATTATTATCCTCAAGCGTTTGATTTTCATCAATACTCTTTTGAGTAGTTGTATCTTGGATTTCTTCTGGAACATCCATACCTTTTATTGAATCATTTTGATTCTCAACTACTTTTCTTTTTCGAGGATTTTTATTTTTGGAACCCATTGGTCTACCACGCTTCACGGCGTGCTCGGACTCATTATTGACAACTTGTTCTGTGGAATATCAATTTTTGATGGAGCATTTCTTCTTTGGTATATATGATTTAGTCACCCTTTTAGCATCTGTGAATGCATCTGGTAATTGATTTGCTATATTTTGCAAATGAATTATCTTTTGAACTTTAAGTTCACATTGATCTCTTCGAGGATCTAAATGAGATAATAATGATGCATTCTATGTGATTTCTTTTTCCAACTTCTTAATTCCTCCCCCTAATGTTGGAAAATTTGTCTCATTAAAATGACAATCAAAGAAATTGTGCAGTAAATACATCACCCGTCAGGGGTTCAAGATATTTAATAATTGATGAGGAATCATATCCAACATATATTTCTAACCTCCTTTGAGGACCCATCTTAGTACGTTGTGGTGGAGCAATTGGAACATATACTGCACATCCAAAAATTCTCAGATGGGATACATTTGGTTGTTGGCCATAAGCTAATTGCATAGGGGAATATTTATTATATGCTGCTGGCCTAATACGTAATAATGATGCAGCATGTAAAATAGCATGACCCCAGACCGATGTAGGGAGTTTAGCTCTCATAAGCAATGATCTTGCAATTAGTTGCAGACGTTTTATAAATGATTCTGCTAGACCATTTTGTGTATGAACATGAGTTACAGGATGTTCAACACTTATCCCAATTGACATACAATAATTATTAAAAGTTTGGGATGTAAATTCACCAGCATTATCAAGTCGAATTGTCTTAATTGTATAATCAGGAAATTGTGCTCTTAACTTAATTATTTGAGCAAGTAATCTTGCAAATGCAAGATTTCGACTTGATAATAAGCATACATGTGACCATCTGCTGGATGCGTCAATTAATACCATAAAATATCTAAATGGACCACTTGGTGGGTTAATAGGTCCACAAATATCACATTGAATTCGCTCTAAAAATGTAGGTGATTCAATGCCCACTTTTGCCGGTGATGATCTAATAATTAATTTCCCTTGAGAGCAAGCATCACCCATGACAACTCATTGGATTGAAGAATCTTCTGGTTCTTTAAAGGATATTCATGTGAATTTTCAATAATTTTCCTCATCATTATCGATCCTGGATGACTCAGTCGATCATGCCAAACACCGAATATTTCGGATTCATGAACTTACGGTTCATTGTTGCATAACTTTCGATTACTCGTATATGAGTATAATATAATCTAGAAGAAAAAGTGGCGAGTGTGTTTCCAATATCGTTTTCATGTGAAACAATAGATGTGATATAGAGATACTCTATATTATTTTTACGATCGGTTTCAACATGATAACCATTATTACGTATATCTTTGAAACTCAATAGATTTCTTTTGATTTCTTAGAGAACAAAGCATTATTAATTGAAAATTTTGTTCCTTTAGGCAAGATAAAACTTGCTTTTCCAAAACCTTCAATCAAGTCTGCGAGAACTGATATAGTATTGATTTTTGCTTCGGCATTGTCAATTTAGAAAAATATTTTTACATTTATGAGTATCGTGTGTGTGTAGTTGTGATCTGCTAGACATAAATCCTCATTGCTCATTTTTGGGTTACTCAACATATTGAAATTGTCCATATTTCTTCATTGATAAGAAAGGAAAAGCGATTACAAAAAGTTCTAAATATATATACAAAAACAAGAAAAACATATTATAATTATAAACAGTACTTAATTATATATCTTCATACAAAGCATCCTCTACTTGTTTGATTGCATCAATTTTCTCTCTTCAGAGATTCAAAATAATCACCACATCAAGATGCACCATATTGGAGGATCGAACACATCATCTTCTTGAATGACAAGATTCACCTCCACATTCTTCCCTTTTCCTTTTTCCTTCAAGGAAGCTTGATAGAGATCAACAAGGTATTTTGACGTACGACAGGTATGTGACCAGTGCCCAGTCATTCCGCACTAGAAACATTTATGTTCATCACCTTTTGAACTCCTATCTTGTGGAGCTTTTCCTTTATGATCATCAGTTCGTGTGGGTTTCTTAAAATTATAATGCCCACCACGAAAATATGTATTTCTTCATCTACCGCGGTTCCGACCTCGACCACGACCACGACCTCGACCACGATTATTGAAATTCACAGCATTCACTTCAGGGAATGGTGTTGCTCCAGTTGGTCGAGATTCATGATTTTTCATTAGTAGCTCGTTATTTTGTTCAACCACGAGAAGACATGAAATTAGTTCGGAATATTTTTTAAAGCCTTTCTCTCGATATTGCTACTGCAGGAGCATATTCGAGACACGAAAAGTGGAGAATGTCTTCTCTAACATATCAACATCAATAATCTTTTCTCCGCATAATTTTAGTTTTGAACTAATTCTGAAGAGTGCGGAATTATATTCACTTACTGATTTAAAGTCCTGCAACCTCAGGTGCATCCAATCATAACGAGCTTTTGGAAGAATAACTGTTTTTTGATGATCATACCTTTCTTTCAAGTCTTGCCATAGAATGTAGGGATCTTTTATTGTAAGATATTCCATTTTCAATCCCTCGTGAAGATGATGGCGGAGGAAGATCATAGCTTTGACTTTTTCTTGATTTGATGCATCATTTCCTTCTTTAATTGTTTCTCCAAGATTCATGAAGTCTAAATGGATCTCAGCATCAAGGACCCATGACAAGTAGTTATTTCCATTAATATCCAAGGCCGCAAATTCTAGTTTTGCAAGATTTGCCATAGTAATACTATATACAAAGAAATTGCATTTACATTAGGAAATCAATTAGACATGCAAAATAACATTTTATTATTAAAAAATGGCTTACCCAGAGGACCTACCTTTGGTGGAAAAATCGCAGAGGTTCGTCTTTGATAACGTGTTGTAAAAGTAGGATGGAAACCGGGTATAATTTTACCAATATTAAAATACTAATATAATAATATATTTATAATAATAATAATAATAATAATAATAATATAATAATAATAATAATAATAATAATAATAATAATAATAATAATAATAATAATTCAAGTACTTGGAAATTAGAATTAGAATATATATATATATATATATAATATTATAATGAGATAGTGGAAAATTATGGCAAAAATTAAATAAATAAATAAAAGAAAGTGGAAGAGAATTGGTCTAATTTCACCAATGGATGTCTTTCATAAACCACCATAAGCCACTATTTATAGGCTAAATGGCAAGAAGGATGTGGAACAATTGGACACTAAGCATTGGTGAGAAATGGACACATGGAAGACACTATGTCTAAGTATAATTTGCCACATGGCATGGGTGATATAATGGCATGTGGATAGGCATTTATCCTATACATGTTTACAATAATACACTTATTTATTTATTTATTGTATGTGCTACTTTATTGTCTTTTTAATCATTTATTTCTAACAAATGTTTGTCACAACGTGTTAAGCAATCAAGTAATTCTTCTTTAATAGAGTTATCTCATTAAAACGTTAATAGGGTAAATGACAAAGTTGTCATAAATCAACATTTGCAAAAAAAACATCATTCATCTAAATTTTTTAATATTCAAAGACTATATAAATAAAACCATCAAAGTTGAAACTTCAAAGATGTAATTTGACATCTTCATTTTTCTTTTTATGCACATGCCCTTTTTCCCTTAAATTGTCCTTAAAATCGTTTGCAATAAATAAAAAGCATAGGATTGTTTTAAAATATTGTTAAATATTTTTAGGGTTGAGAATTTATACAATAAAGAATGGCTTGTTTCGAACAAATTATGAAAATTATATTTTAATTAAAGTTAAATACAACTTTAGCTTCGACTTTTGAACTTTGATTTCAACTTACTCTTATGATTAAAAATAATATTATTTATACTTTTGATTAAAGTTGATCGGATATCCTTGTCATCGGTAAAGAGTACTATTATAAAATTTAATGCGAAAAATATAATGTAGTAAAATAAGTTATCGTGACACTTTATTTTAATAATGTGGGGTCTCCAATCATATTGATTGGAAAAAAGAATAAAAATATATGACTTTTAATCGCTTTGTCCAAACTATTTTTCCTTATTTTTCAAAATAGAATTATTTAAGTTATATAAATTAAATTTGAGCTAATATTCACTTAAAAATCAAAGTACATCAAAGACTCTACTTAATAGTAAATTTGAGCAACAAGTAGTTGTGAAAAAAAATAAATAAATAAAAATTCCACTTAGTAATTGTTAAGCTTAAAAAGTAATTTATCTTTTATTTTTATTTTATTAGATGTGTCCATATGTGAAGTGAGCTAAGCACATTTAAAAATGTTTTAAGAAATATGAAAAAGAATAAACTAAAATTTAAAATAAAAATGGCTAATACATGAAATCATCTTTAATTTTTTAGGCTATTCTTAGCTTCTAATATTTTAAAATTTTCAATTTACTCTTAATGTATGAAAAGATTATTAATTAAATCTTTTCATAAAAAAGTTAGTTAAAATTTCTTAAAATAATGTTGATGTGCTATTGTAAGTATTTGGATACGTGAACATACTAAAAAAATAACTTTACTACTTAATCAAATTATTCACATAGATAGATTAAATTTCATTTGTTAAATAGTATTATAATGTCATATTGATATATTTAAAAATCAATAATTTAATGATAGATTTTTTTTTTTTACAAAATGATGTTATTAAAAACACTTTTAATATATTAAATGAGAATCTTTAAAAATGAAAAACCAAATTAAAAAATTACTTTAAAAAATTACAAAGGGCATAATTTGATATATTTACCTAAATACATAGAAAATAGAAATAAAATGATCAACCTAAAACCATCACTCAACATATATCATTGACCAAGGTCGATAGGACGACATATATCATCGACTAAAAAGTTGAAATCTCTACCCTCACACGTTAGAGAAATTATTGGATCAGACTGCATAATGAAGCTAACAACTTTACATCATTAGGTGTTAAAGAGAAATTATTAAAATACTTCGATTATATCCAATGATTATAGGGAGCAAATAAATTTTAAAATTACGTCCAATAGTTTTAAAGGGGGTGACAATTGAATAATTTATCTATGTGTTGCGTAAAAAAAATAAATAAAAGGATATTACTAGTAAGAGAGAGAAAGAGAGTAGGGATTTATGACAGTTTGTATGTATATAGTATTAGGGATTTATGACAGTTTGTATTTATATAGTATTTGGCATTTGTGTTATCCAATAGGATGAGGACACGTCACAATCCCAATTCCCTCTTCTATACTCCACTTTGTGCCACGTGTACTGGCCAACTCACCAGCAAGTGTCTTGGAGTTGTAACTTGTAAGACCATGTCCAATGAAAACTACAAATCACATAAAATCTAAAATAAAAGAATCTGTTTAAGAATAAATAAATAAATAAAAGAATCTAAAGCTGTAAAGCCCAGTGACATTGATACGCCATCCAATGATTTAATACAATTGTTTTTATTTTATTAAAAAATTAAAAATAATCTTTAACGCTAAATAGAGTATAGTTTAATTGAGATAATTAATAAGTTAACGACCACAAACATAGCTTAGTTAAGTTATGTTTTTTTTGGTGCAATGGTGGTTGGGAGATTCAAACTACAGGGCTGATGGTCGTTAATACATTCAAATGTCTATGCTCACTTTAACTATTGAAAATGAAATATTAAGAGTCTGTTTGGTAAACAATCTGAAAACATAAATTTGAAAACAGGGGATTCAATGAAAACAGGATTGTATTTCATATTTTCAGATATGTGTTTGGTAGCAGATTTAGAAATTTGATTCCATTCTAAACAGTTGTATAAAGTGTGTTATATAATATATTTATAGATCATGAAATTAGTTGTAGTTTCAAAACTAATCATTAGATTGGATATAAGTCATTATTAATTAATTTATGAAGTGATTTTGTAAATTTTATAGAATTATATTTTTATAATATAATATTATATAATTTATAATATATTATATTATATATTTTTTAATTTAACAAAAGTAAATTGAATTCATAACATGAAATATTGTATTTATTAAGATTTTTATCTTTGTTTAATATAATTCTGCATTTTAAAATTTTAAATTCAGAATCTGGATACAATGAAAATATAAAAATGTTATTTTCAGAATTTCTACTATTTGGATCCCAGTTTTCGAAAACACATTTAACAGACACATATTCACTGAATTCGAAGACATAAAACAGGGATCCAGATTGCATACCAAACATATCCTAATATACTCTTGATATACTTCATATTAAGTATTGTCTTATACACTGAATGTAAATTACTGATATATTGTGGATATACTTCATATTAAGAATGTAATTTTATTGATATATTTAGATAAAATATATAAGTACTATATTACTGATATACTTTAGTTTAGGTATATCTAATATTTTGAATATGAATTACTAATATACTCTTAATATACTCCATATCAGGAATGTCATTTGGTTGATATATACCTAAATAAAGTATATCAATAGTATATCATTGATATAGTTCATTTTATATTATACATATCATTAGTATATCAACAGTATATTACTAATATACTTCAGATAAACAAAGAGTTATTTTAGATTTTTTACCGGTTATATTTGGGTTGGACCATTTTTTTCTTTTTTTTGCTATATCTTCAAATTGAAAAAAAATGAATGGCACACCTCAATTAGACTTTTTTTTTTTATCATTCTAGCAATTGACTCTAAATTTAAAGGAAGTGAGGTGGTAATTAATCAAATTATATGTTCAATGATGTGATTGTATCGTTGCTATAATTCGATCTTTAAAAAACAATTCTTATAATTGAAAGCTCACTCATGATAATGTTTTTGTCATTCTATTATTTTAAAGAATTAAAGAGTATTTACCATTTGTTTTCGAAATTATTTTTGGAGTTTAATTTTAATCATGGGTACAATAACAATGAAAATGACTAAGTAAAATTATATGAGAAAATGTCTGAACTAAAATATATTATTATTATGGGAGCATATAATTAAATTAGAGGAGAGATGTTCAACATTGGTTCTTATAGTAATGTTTGGAAAGTCGATAAGTTAATTCATGTCAATATATTTTTTATTGAGTTCACCTAAACTCGAAGCTATCATAGATGCTAAAAAATTTTATAAGAAAATATCTCTAAAAATCTATGAAAATTGAATTAAGTTTTAGGAAGAAAATAAGTGTTTTATTGTTTTTAAAATTATTTTCAAACAATTGTGATGAGATAAATTATAAAAGTTAAAGGCTGTCCTGGAAATGAAAACATTATTCACAATCTTTAAACAAATAAAAAGATTATATATTCTAAAAACCAAACCATCCATGAGAACACTGGTAAGGAAAAATAGGAAAACAAACTTTAAAACAAAAACAATTATCAAAATATGTTAGTGGGTATTTGTTTTAAAGCTTGTGTGGAGTTTAGTGCTCCGAAAAATTATTCAATGAGACCGCCACAATGTGGTTGTCTCATAATGACGGTTGGATACGAATCTGATAATTTTCGTGCCTCTAATAACCATTTGATATAAAGTCGAATTACTTCTCTCTTCATACAACGGTAAAAAACTGTCAGCCACATTGTGGCACCCTCATTGAATAATTTCGCATAAGCTACACCCATCTCCTTTGCCCCTACTTTTGAACCACATAAAATAACTAGTATAGGAGAGCCAAAGTTTTTCTCTAATTAACTCTTGCATTTTTTAATAGTTATTTGAAATAGAGTCAAGTTCAATTGCTAAAGACATTTCTTAAGGGTTGGAGGTTCGCATTTTTTCCACCGTTATTGAGCTAAAAAGAAATTGAAATGTCGTTCTAATTTTCGGAAACCACCTTTTTGGAACTCCATGTTTCCGTTTTTCCTCTTCTATAAGTTTTCTGTTTTTTTTTTCTAGTAAACTCCTTGTTTTCTTTCCGATAGCAGCCGAGTTTTTCCAGTTTTCAAGTCAAGCGAGAAAGCAAGGATCCTGTCGTAGGTGCCTCTACATGAGCTTCGGGTAACCAAATATGAACTGGTACCATAGGCACTTTGATGACGAAAGAGGCGAAAGAAGCAATTCATAGAAAGATTTGGCGCCACTCACTAAATTCTGTGGTTAATGATATTTGTAAATCGGTGGTTCCCGTTTGGAGAAGGAGCCTTTAATTGGTTTCAGACCGAACTGAGTCTAGTTGGGAAGTAGGTGTCCCTTCTTAGACTAACATCAGTCTGGATCAATGCCTTCCCATATCCCTTGCTTTATAGAGATTGTTATGAACTGACTAAATGACTCGATTCTCCCGGAATGTGTGAAGCATACGGGTAAGAAGGGAACTTCTCCCCTTGTCTGTCATCAGGGTTTCATCCAACAAAAAGTAACTCATGATCTGATATGCACTCGAAGATGAGATCTAATCCTCGGCGAAAAGTCAGAAATTCGACAAATTTTGACCATTTCAAAGTGCAAAATGGGGTTGCTCCCTCAAAAGCTCTTTAACACTTTTTCGATCAGTGTAGGTGGAGGCTAGACCGCTTGGTTCGAGGATCCGTTGGTCAAAGGAAAAGGGAGGTCCTGATGCCGGGACGGAGCCGTATGACAGGAGAGTGTATACTCAGGAACTCCGACAGCGAGACCCTAAAAAAAGTTCAAGAAGCTATGAAGAGTGGTAAACTCTGAAAAGAAAGATGGAAAGAGGGTCTATCCATCGCATATAGGCTTTAAGGACATCGTGGCATAACCGTCGAGGTGAAGTAGGAAGACCTCTTTCACATAAGAAAGTGGAGGTGGGCTTGGGTACGATCTAACTAAAACGATTCCACATGAAAGAAGACCGACGGTAACTCTAATTCTGTTTATCTCCTTAACAGTAGAGCCACTTCCAAGCTGCTTTCCCGATGAAAGAGGGGAAGGAACGATAACTTCCCCCAGATCGAAAAAAAAAGATTCCAAGGGAAGTCAATTCACTCATCGATCCCAGAGTGCGGTTAACCTGCTTATTCCAGTGAACAAAGAAATATCGACAGGTCGGTCGGTCGGTTTTGGTAATTTTTTTTTTTAAAAAAAAGCCCGGCCGAATCGACCGACCTTGGTCGGTTTGGTCGGTTTGGTCGGTCGGTTTGGTCGGTTTATATATATATATTTTTAAATATTTATTTAATTAATTATTTAATATTTATAATTATTATTTTATTATTATTTAATAATTTATAATTATTATTTTATTATTATTTAATATATTTTGAAAAAATCTTTTTAGTTTTTTTTATTTTTTTAATTATTATTATTATTATAATATATATATAATTTATTTTTTAAAATATCGGTCGGTTTTGTGAAGCCGACCGAAAAAGGCACAAAACTTACCGACCGCCATCGGTTCAGTCGGTTTCGATCGGTCGAGTTGGTTTTTGGTATTTTTTTGCTCACCCCTACTAAATACAACTAATAATAAAATTTTATAACAAATATTAAAAAGAGATCAACATTGTATTTATAGATATGTAGTACCTAACCATTACTTAAAAGTTATTTTTAATCCTTCTTTTTCTTTTCTAATTAAGCTCGTCAAATAAAGAAGTGGAGTTTCGAATATCTGACCATCAAGGAGACGAAAATAATGTCTTCAATCGTTGAGTTAGGTTGATATTGTTGGAATTATGTATATATATATATATATAGATATAGATATCCAATATCTATTTTGTTTATATAATAATAATATTAAAAAGGGACAATTCTAGAAAAACTTTTTTGAACAATTATGTCCGTTTCTTAATTTTTAAATTACTAGAAATGTCCCTAATAATTAATATCAATAATAATAACAAAAAATGCACCAAAAAATTATATTTATGTTAAATTACTCTTTCTCTTTTTTAAAATTAGTAATCTCTCACTAACCTAACTCATACCATTTTAAAGAGCGTAGCAAATTTTAAAGTAAAAAAATGTCGATTATAACTTTTATTTTTTAACAAATAGACTATATTTATTTTTTTTAGTAATTAGTTTCTGTTTGTTTAGTATTGTTTAATTAGATTCTACTTTTACCTATTTCTCAATTTGAAAAAGATGTAATTTTAAATTTTTAGTAACTTTAATTAAAAAGAATGTGAAAAGCTAAGAATATGAAAAGCTTAAACATCAATTTACTTATTTATTACTATAAATTAATCTTAAAAATTAATTTTACTTTAAAATTAATTTTACTTTAATTAGAATTAATAATGGGATTATTAAAACAATTTAGCACAACAATTTAGTTCCTCCAGTATATAGTTGTTGACATAGAATATCACATTTAGAGATGTCCATTTTTCTACAACAATTTAGTTTTCTCTTCGTTTTAATATATTTTTCTTCATCCCTTAGTTCCTCCAGTATAGTTGTTGACATGGAATATCACATTTAGAGATGTCCATTTTTTCCGCGAGGGCGAGAAACGGAGGAGAGAGCAGGGATAAAATTTTTCCCGTTGGCTAAACGGTTCCCGTCCCCGACCCCGACCCCGTCCCTGCCCCTCTCCCAGTCCTCGCCCGCGATTAATTTATTTAATTTTAAATATATATATTTGTATACATCTAATAAACCATAAGACTAAAATTTTATTAAATATCATTTTATTTTTTTAAGAAAATTGAAAAAATGTCTCTTAACTAGAATTCTCTAAAGAATAATTAACCATTGAAATACAATTTTTTTTAAAAAGAAATTAGTTAATAAAATTTAGAAAAATAAAATTCTAAACGGGGATGAGAAGTCATTCCCCGACCCCGGCCCCGCCCCGCCCCGCTCCGCCCCGTGGACACCTCTATTCACATTGCATATTGTAACACACTAAGTTTTAGCAAATGCAAAGTAGTAATGTTGTTTGGATGCCATTTTTATATTGTGAAAAATGGTTTGATATCAAACATCAACAAAAACCTATTTTAAGTGAATCGTATGAACAAAAGGTATCGATATCTATTCTTATAGATATTTTTGTATTATTTTTGCATGATTTTTTTAATTGTTTTCATAGTTTATGTATGATCATATTTTCCTAATTTTATTTCTTACCTAACATTTTTTTATCTAAATCAATTAATATATATATATATATATATATATATATATATATATTCCTCATCTTCTAACCCTAGAAAAAAAATGTTATTAACTTTATTTTTAGATTTTTTTAATTAATATTATCTAAGTATTAAACAAGAAAACAATAATTACAACAAAATGACCCATAGTTTTAGAAGAATAAATATATTTTGTAAAAATAAACAAACTTTCTTCCAAAGTTTTAATATAATTTGATTCTAAAATTTCATAGTTCTACATGTTCTAATTAAATGTGAAAAGTTTTGAAACCTAAAAGTTTTGAAATTTATTATTTTCTGCAATATATAAAAACATCTCTTTTACTTTTTTTCTTATAACAACTTATGTTTTTCTCCATTTTAATTTTTTTTTCTTCATGTCTTACTTCATTTCTATAATTTTTAGATTTAGAAGATTATTGCATATTAGTGTCATACACTAAATTGTACGTAGGAACTGTGAAGTACTTTTATTTGGATGTCATTGTATCTTGAAAAATAGTTTTATCTCAAATATCAATAAAATGCAAACCTATTTTAAGAGAATCATATGAATAATAGGTATCAATATCCCATTCTTATATTTTTTAAAATTTATTTTTAATAATTGTTATATATGATCATATTTTATTAACTTTATTTCTTACATAATTTTTTTAATCTAAATCAATCATATATTTTATTTATCATCTTCTAACTATCAGAAATAAATATTATAACTTTATTTTTGGATTTTTTTTAATTAACATTACCCAAGTATTAAACAATAAATTTACCATAAAAAAAAATCTACAATAAGATGAATCTCTCTCTATATGTATGTATATATATAAATGAAGTTGTATATTATAATTTTATCTAATTTATTAAAGTTGGTTTATATCTTTATCATATCTTATTATTTATTTAAATTAAAGTTTTGATAATTATTTATTATGTTGTATCAAATATTTTATTTAATTTTTAAAGCCAACTGTATGCATAATATTTTCTTCAAAATAAATAATTTTTCAATATAAAGTTGGTCTTAAATTTATAAATAGATAACTTAATTTCAAACAACAAGTATTCAATGTTATTAATATATTATGAAATTTTATTGCATGCTATTTTTTAAAAATAATATTAAAAATTAGCCAAAAAAACTTTTTAAGATTTTAATACACCAAACATAATTTTAGAAATTTAGCTTTTTTTTTTTTTTTTGTATAAAGTAAGATGTAAATACATTTTACTTTTTTTTAAAAAAAATAAGAGGTATGTATATTTGAAGGAAGTTTGTATAGATTCATCTTGCTTATTATTATTATTATTGGATTAGTGTTGTCTTTCTTTTTATTAATGTTATTATAAACCTAAATAAAATATAAAAGAAAGTATCACGTGTAGTTGCACATGATTAATATACTAGTTTTGCTTAAAGGCTTGCAATAAAATACTCCTTATCAATATTTTCTCCATTGCACTAACTACCACTCTTTGTTATATGCAATACAATTTGGATGTCGACGAACCTTCACTTTGTTCGCCTCTAAACCACATTGTATCAGGGAAAATCTCGATGTTATACACCATTTGTAAGGTCTAAATCACAATCTTTATTCAAATCATGGGGCCAACAATGAAGTGATTTTCAAACTTTCCTATATTTTGTTAAGTTTGTTACCAATTTAAGATATTTATTTGTTTGTTTCATAATTTTCTTAAAGAAAAATGTAAAAAAGAAAGGGAAATGGTTCTCATCATTTTTACCTCTTTTTGTAATTAGAAAGATTCCCCAAAATTTGGACCTTTCAGCCCAAACTCTCTTTTTAACGTGCTCTCTCTTTTCTTTTTCCTTTTTGGAAAGTTATTATTTATTTATTATATTTTCTGTCCTAACTGCTACCAGAAAGAACCTTTTTTTTAATATATTATAATGGTAAGAGATTTACTTAAATTGGTATTGCTACTTAATTAAAATATTAGACCTCTGTTTTGTAAGTTTAAAAATATAGGTATATGTTTATTTTCTAACATTGCCATCACCATAATGGAATAATATCATAGGGAACATAAGGAAGTTTTCTATAGGTCAAATTACAAATTTAGTTGTAAGTTTTTGAAGTGTCAAATTAGTCTCTATATTTTAAAAAGTCTTAATTCAATTAAATATATACTTGAACGTTTTAATTTGATTCTAATACTTTTCGTCATTAGTATTGCTACTTAAAATTTTGATGTGACCTATTGATTGAACTAATTAAAAAAAATAATGATTTGATATGGCGTGATAGGTAATTCACATGAATAAGGGGGCGTTTTGCCCATTGGTTTGGGTTAGGGTGGTGTTGGGTTTCAAACCCAACACCATGTTTGGTACAAAGGGTTTCAAAACCAAGGGTTTTGAAAACACAACCCCATGGGTTTTGAAACACAACCTCAAGGGTTTTGTACCATGTTTTCCACTTCTATTTGTCGTTTTTCATTTTCGATGACCACTTCAACAACAATTCCGATGACAACTTCGACAACAACTCCGACGACTACACTGGTGACCCGACCAACTCCGATGACAACTCAAACGACCACCAACAACGACAACTCCGACGATTACACTGGCAACTCAACCAACTCCGATGAAAGCTTCGATAATCACACCAACGACTCGACCAACTCTAATGAAAATTCCGACGACCGCACCGGCGACCCGACCAACTCCGATGACAATTTCGACGACCACACCTACGACCCCGACCAACTCCGATGATAATTCCGATGACCACACTGGCGACGCTGACCATCTCCGATGACAATTTCGACAACCACACCGACAACCCCGACCAACTCCGATAACAATTCCAACGACCACACCCGCCACCCCCGACCAACTCCGATAACAATTCCGACGACCACACCGGCGACCCCAACCAACTCCGATGACAATTCCGATGACCACACCGGCGACCCTGACCAACTCCGATGACAATTTCGACGACCACACCGGCGACCCCGACCAACTCCGATGATAATTTCGACGACCACACTGGTGACCCCGACCAACTCCGGTGACAATTTCGACAATCACACCGACAACCCCGACCAACTCCGATGACAATTCCAACGACCACACCGACGACCCCAACCAACTCTGATGAAAATTCCGACGACCATACCGGTGACCCCGACTAACTTCGATGACAATTCCGACGACCACACCGGCGACCCCACGACCAACTCCGATGACAATTTCGACGACCACACCGGCGACCGACTAACTCTAATGGTAACTCTGATGACTTCCTGATCACTACCGGTAACGAAAACTTCAACGACCACACCGGCGACCTGACTATCGCGACGATTACCTCAATCGATAACTACAATGAAAACTCTATAGATTAATTTAACAATCGCCCCTGCGACTCGACCACCCAAACAACTTGATACTTTGATGCCCCAACCACCACCAATCCGAAAGAGTTGTTCAACATGAGCATCCATCCACTCGAAATGTCATTGAGAGAGCATTCGATATGCTGAAGGGTCGATGGGCGATACTAAGAGAAAAGTCTTTTTACCTAGTAGAAGTCTAGTGCAGGACTATAACTGCATGTTGTTTGTCGCACAACTTAATTATACAAAAGATGGACCCAGATCCCACATTCGAGGAGGCACACACAAGTGACCCCGATTCAACTGGGATGAACAGAAACAACGTTGGATTTGTAGAGACAACAGATGTCTGGACTGAATGGAGGGAACATCTCGCAAACCATATATGGATGAATTGGAATCGAAATTGACGATTGTTGAATTAAACACACACACACACACACACATACACACACACATATATATATATATATTGATTAGATTTTGTATATATGCTCTACATACATTGTGGTGGATAATATTTTTGGTTGTAAATATTATTAATATAATATTAGTAGCTCGAGTGAAAGCTCATATGCAAAATTGAAGGCAATCCCAGGGATGACAAGGCAGGACTGCATGATTGTTGCAAAAACGCTTCTCTCGAATAGTATGATGTTGAACTCTTTCTTTGCATGTACCACCCCAAATTGGAAGTATGATTACTGTGTGGAAGTTATGGGGAAAGCACCGGGAACCTAATTCTATTTCCATCTACCACTCTCTATGACTTTTTTAGAATTTTATGTTTAGCTGAACTTCATTGGACAACTATCTCTATTTTTTTTATTATTTATTTCAGTCAGCGTAACATGTTATATTTAACCAACATATTTCTATGCATCGATTGTTTTACTTATCATTGGCGCCACATTTCTTACATTACACATTCCAACATATAGTTAGTTGTTTTACTTTATGTCATCATGAGTGAAGTGCATTATAAATATAATATATACTCCTACAAAGTATTATAAACTTAAATTAGATACATTAGATAAATTGTTGATGGGTAATTATGTAGTTATGAAGTTAAAAAAATAAAGTAAGAAGACAAAATTACTAGATTTAAAAATATTAAGTATTTATTTTAGAAAAAAACAGACTGCACACACCTAACCTTACACAACACTGCACCCCAAACACTGTTTTATGCAACCCATTCCAAAGACAACATTTGCACCCCAAACACTGCTTTTCGCAATACACCCTAACACAACCCTGCGCTCTAAACACTGTTTTCTGTAAGTCCAATGTTTCTGATTCCAGCCAAGAAACTCCAGGGTTTCTGATTCCAACACAGCGCGCCAAACAACCCCTAAATGACTAAACTAGTTGGATAAAATAAGGGTGGTGCGTAAAAATTTCAATTTAAAATGTATTTTCTACATGTTTTGTCTCATCATTTTTTTTAATCTTGATTGTACTTTATTTTATATAGTTGGTCGGTTCTCTCATGTCATATTGTGCTAAATTATCATTCAACTAATTGTGTTAGTAGTAGCAATAATGCATAATAATACTTATTCTCAAGAGTATAGCTCAACTGACAACAAGAGCATAACTCAACTGACATCAAGTATAACTCATGACCAAGAGTCCATGAGTTTGAATCCCCCACCTCTAATTGTTGATGTTCTAAAAAAAATAATGCTTATTAAAATCGCAGTTGAAATTTAGACACATTTATCAAAGTTTAGAATTAAACTTTCCCTTTAACGTTTTTAAAAAATATTTATGAATATATAATTTACTTTTTTATTTAATGTAATAATGGTTGATCTCATCATAATATACTTTTCTATATTTACAATGACGTTTTAATTATTATATCTATTTGCTACTTTTTACTTCAACTATGCTAAATATGTCATTTTCAACTCTCTCTTATTTTAGTTCTAACTATTACACGAGGTAAATTCAACCATTGATTTGTATATGTTTTACCTACTAAACTACCTCAAATGGAAAAATATAAAATATCATTTTTTTAAAAAAAAACAATTACTATAAAATATCAATTAGTAATTGGTAAATGTATCATTTTCATTTAAAAAATTCCATTTATGTTTCCACAATATTCTACTATTAATAGCTTCCATAAATATTGATATGATCCTCTTTAGAACCAATTATTTTGCCCACAAGAAAAACACATGGTGCAAGGGACACGTGGAGGGACCTGATTGGGCTCCAAATGGATAAGGACAAAAAGCAATGCCTTCAATTCAAAAGGAGAAAAGAAGTTGGAAGGATCCTTTTCTTTGGCTTTGTTCAATGTCTCTTCTATGTCCCTCTCATTTCATAATTATCTAAAATTTCTTCTTGCTAGTTTTATTAGCACTTTTTTTTTTCCAAAACATTTTTTAAACATAAATATTCAAAACATTTTTTAAGGAGAAGTTTGCGTGATGAATTAAAAATATTCTTATTAAGTTATGATTTCATCCTGGTAGATTGTCCTCTACGTCAATCTATGCTTAATTTTTCAAAATTTTTTCTATATTAATGTTACGTGGTTAAATAATATTTTTTTTAAAAAATATTTATATAGTTTTGATTCTTTGGTTAATTTTTTTTAGGTACATGTAAAATTTGATTTCAAACTTCTAATTTTGATCGAAATTAATATTTTAATAGGTTAAGTTATGTTTAGGTTGACAATTGAATGTTTGATAGATTGCATGGAAAAATAATTGAAAATTAATTCATATCATTTATCGTTGCATTTTTTAATAAAAATTGTATCTCTTTAAAGTATAATTAAAAATTACATTAATTTATTGTAGTTTTGACTATTTTGTTTCTAGGATTCCTATCCTAGTTTCTTCAGCACATTTTGTGTGGCTAGTTACAAAATCTCAAAATCTCATTTAGTTTCTAGTTTTTTATTTTTTTTAAATTATATTTATTTTATGATTATTTATCTACCATTGTAACGCCCTAGATCCAAGATTCCTTGCGACTTGGCGACGTCGCGACCATATCATCCATACCATTCTTGAGCCGCTTGCGAGAGTGTATACTTTTCCCACAAACTCAACACGAGTTCTTTTAGCATGGTTTGTCTTCATTCACGTGCTCCCTAGGAAAATTTCTAAGAGGTCACCCAACATACAATTGCTCTAAGTCAAGCACGCTTAACTTTAGTCTCTATGATTGAACCACCAAAAAAGAAGGTGCACGTTGTTGGTATAGGTAGTAGCTATCAATTCTTTTAAGTTTTTTCTCAACTATATATTTCATATAATCATGACCACTCTCATTAGGATGTGAACTTAGTTCATTCATGTACCTCTGTTTCTCGGGCACCATACTTTCATATCCTCATGATCTCTCTCATTCAGGTGTGGACAAAGTTCATTCATTAACCCTTTTTCCTTGAGCATCACAACCATAGATTTCATTGTTTTCAAAATAACTTTGAATTCTCAGAAAAATTTCAAAAACAAGTTTTAGCTTTTAAAATTTGGCTTGATCTTTGAAAATATAGATAAAAAGTAGATAACAAATTAAGAAAAATTCATTAATATGTGGGAGTAGTATTTATAGGTTTAATTTTAAAAAATAAAAAAAAAAACTAAAAACAAAATAATTATCAAACAAGACTAACTAGTTATGAAAGGGAGTCTTAACCTTCAATTAGTATGACCATGACACGTATTCTATATATGCCACATGTCGCTATTTTATTTAAATTGATTAATTTTTTTTTAATTTAACTTATAGAAGTTGAGATTCAAACTTTTTAATTTTTAATATGTCTTTAACCGATCAAACTATATTTAGATTGACAATTAAAATTGATGGATTGAAAGTATATGATTGGCAGATTTATAAACTATAGCAATGTTTTAAAATATGAGATTATACAATTCGGCAAAATAAAGAAATTCTGGCTTTCAATCACAGGAGGCTGCAGGTTCATTTCTCATAACTGAGAAGTCAAAATGGTTGAAGCAGCTGCTATCTTTGATGATCTCAATGAATTTTTGACTTGGGAAAAGGGATAGAGTGCAAAGTCTGTTGGTGGAGTTTGGTTCTTAAAGAAGTCATTAATCTTCAAAATGATTTTTTTTTTTTTTTTGAAGATATTCTCCTTCTTGTAATGGAGGTAAAATTTCATTATTTTCTTAAAAATATTCTAAGGAAGAACAAAACTACTCATGCTTGGGCTTCTTTAGCTTTTTTTTAGGCGATTTATGGTCGGAAAAAGATGATTTTTCAATGGATAGTCCCTCATTCTTGAGAGGAATCAATTGGTGTAGGTCGGAAAAAGATGATTTTTCAATTAGTTTTTGAAGTTTCAAAAGAAAAGGAAAAATATATGTAAGGATGTTATTATTGCATATTACTTAAAAAATGTATCTATAAATAAATAAATAAATAACCTGTGCAGTGAAGTTCTTTCCTTTAGGGACTGGTTTGAGATAATTTTAGTGGAAAAGAAAAGTAACCATTAAAATGATTTTTTTTTTTTTTTTAAATTCAAAGACTCAAAATAGACCTTTTGAAAACTTAGAACCAAGATAAAAATACTACTATACTACTTTTACTCATCAGTATCTATGTTTTCTTACCTATTTTCTACTTATATTTTCAATAACCAATTTAGGTTTTAAAAACTAAAAAAAAAAAATCGTTTTCAAAAACTTAATTTTGTTTTTGACATTTGGTTTGAAACTTAAATGATTTCTCAAAAAATAGAAATCAGTAAATGAAGAGAAATCGTAAAAAAAAAAAACAAGCATAATTTTTCAAAAATAGAAAATAAAAAATAAAAAACCAAATAGTTATCAAACGGGGTTAAATTTGTAAAATTTTAAAGACTAAGATAAACCATTTGTAGGTTCAGAAAATCAGATAAAATAAGTGTGAAATTTTAAGATTGAAATATAACTTAAACTATTTAATAATTATTTAAGGTTTTGTTAAAAGTTTAGTTTTTAAATTTTTATACTTATGTGTAGTAGGTTCTAAACTTTTAATTTTTGTCTAATAGGTACTTGAAGTTTAAAAGGTTTATGAATATATTGTCTAATTGATTACTACCATTTCAATTTTGTGACCGATAGACCCTTAGTATATTTTGTTTTTTAAAAAAGAAAAAATTATAGATTTATTAATCACGAATCATCTAGCTCTAAATGACATAAAATTTAATTTTGTGTTTAATAAAGTTGTAAGTTTTGAAAATGTGAAATATGAAAAAAATTTATTAGACATAAAATCGAACGTCAAAGACTTAACAAATATTTTAAAATTTTAAAGATGTATTAACCAAAACAAAATTAAAAGTTTAGAAATCAATTATACATCTTTTAAGGATTTATAGATACAATCTCAAAATCTCAAAAGTTGAAAACACTAAACTTATAATTGATTTTTTTTAAAAAAAAAAACTTGTAATTAAACTAATTATATAAAAAGTGTTCAATTTGTTCCCCTTTTCCATCCACTCCTTTACCTTATTAAAACTGAATTTTGTCCATCGTCAAAAAGCTACCAATCTCCACCGGTACTTTTTCTTTTGTTTATTATTATTATTTTATTTTTGGGGATCAGATCATAATCTATAATAGCGTAAAATATATGCATGGTGTAAAAATGTCTCTATCAATTCTAAAAGATTCGGCATCTTTTTCTCTCTCCTAAGAAGAGAAAGAAAAAAACAAAAAGAGAGAGAATATTCGATTTAAAATATTTGACAATATGTATATATTGGTCGTCATATGGGATGGGACTGGGAGGACCACAAAACTCAAGAGACACACTCATGCCCATGTAAAACGCTATTGGTTTGTATGTAAATCTAAACAAAATCAACTTTTTTTTTTTTTTTTTTCCTTTTCATTGGGTCAAAGATTTTATGGAGTCAATTTTTTTAAGTAAAATAATTGAGGGATGGAAATTGAACCATCGACATTTAAGATGATATTTAGTGTCTTCATCTATTGACCGAGGATTGGATGGAGTTGAAGATAAATATTATATGAAAATTTGAAGATAGAGATTAAAAGGTGATATAAATGGTGCCTCGTCCATTGTATGATAAGGAATTGAAAAATTGTTGTCAAGAAACTATAAGGATGAAAGAGAAGGTGAGAGGATTGCTCTCATACTTGGACATTGTGTATAGGTTTGAGTTCATGCAGAAGCCCAGATAATCACTCCAAGTTCAAAAATGTGGAAGGGCATATATAATGAAGAGAGAAGAAGCTTGAATAGAAGAAAATAGAGTAGTATTGGTGTAAGTATGCGGGATGGGTGAATTGTGTGTGGTAACGCATTGAATTTCTTGCAAATTCTTAAAATATATATATTTTTTTTATAAATGTGTCATTCTTAACAAGTGTTGTTGTAACAACATCCACTTTCAACTGCTTTAAGTTTTTTTTTCTGGAGGAGTTTAGCTCCTTAGGGTTGGAGGAGTTTAGCTCCTTAGGGTTCGAAGGGGTCCTTTGGGATCGGCTAGGGAGGAGTCTAGCTCCTGCGTTTGAACTATGGATGAAGAAGAGTTTTACAATCGAATAGCGAATCTGAATCTCAAGGAGGATGAGTTAGGAGGAATTGTAGAGATTGACGACAATGAACTTGAGGACTTCGAGAAAAGAAATCAAGACGAAGTGGCTTGAGAAATTATAACTATAAAAACCATCAACGCAGAAGTTTTCAAAAGTATAGCCCCAAAAATATGGAACATGGAAGGAAATGTCAAAATAGAAGCAGCAGGAAGAAATGTCTTTTTATGCTCATTCAGGAATAAGGCTAAAAAAAGCAGAATCATACAAGGAGGTCCGTGGACCTTTGACAAAGACTTGATGGTGTTTGAAGAAATCAAAGGAGCTCTCAACCTAAAGGAAATGGAATTCAGGTACGCATTATTTTGGGTGCAGTTTCATGACCTCCCCAGAGTGTGCTTTACCAGGAAAACAACAGAGGCGCTAGGAAACTCCATCAGGAGATTCGAAGGAGTTGAATCAGACGAAACAGGCAAGTGCAGCGGACAAACTCTTAGAGTGAGAACTCAGATGGATATTCTGAGACCTCTGAGAAGAGCCATGAAGCTGAAGATTGGATCGATGGGAGAAGAGATATGGGTGCAAATCAGGTATGAAAAATTGCCTGACTTCTGCTATGGCTGTGGAATAATAGGACACCTTGTAAACGCCTGTGGGACAGGGGATGGAGGAATAAAAACTAACATGCAGTTTGACGATTGGCTTAAAACATCTGTTCGGATGGGAGGAGAAGAGCAAGCAAAGACAGGCACTGAAAAATTCAAGCTTTATGGAAGGGGTCGAGGAAGAGGGACTCAATCGCACCATAGGAGAGATCGAATGGGAGGGGATTGTCCAGAGGAGAAGAAGGAGATGTTGCCGAGGGAGGGAACGAAAAACAACGATGGAAGCTGTACTCTAAATTTGAGGCCTAAAGATCAGAAGTCGTCGGAAAGGGAGGTCGGAGAGGCGGCCGGCGACCAAGGAAAGAACCCAACGGGCAAAACTCGAAATTTGGAACCGGTGGATGGGACGTCACAGACCAAGGTCAGGGAGACAGGACAGGGCATGTATGTTGGAGAAGCCACGTGGAGAGGGGGGACCCACTCTGATGAGAATGGAGGGTTGGCTGGGGACCTCGATAATAACATAGGAGAAGTTTTCTTGGATTTGATTAGTGGGCCGAAAACTTGTGGGCTGGTCAATGGGCCAGAAAAGAAGTTGGGGCTGAATAGGGGTCTAGAAAAGGAAATGGTTGATAAGGGCTCATTTACCAATGTCAAACCCAATAAGCAAATCAAATGGATTGACGGGGAAGAAGGAAGAGTTTCGACCCATTCAATTCTAAACCCAGTAACGGAGGAAGGAGCAGACAACAGGAAGCCGATTACAGGTGGTCCATATCACGAACCAAGGAACCAAAAGGATAAAGAGAGAGACTTCGAGAGCTTGACCTATAAAGGAGAGGGGTCCAACCAGGTTCTCAGGGTTGAAATTGAGAGTCTTGGATCAGATTACTATCCAGCAGATACTTCACGAAAAGCAGAGAGAGTAGAAAATAAAGCCTCTAGGAATTGGAAAAGAGTTGCTAGAGAGAAGTTACATAGCCCGAAAATGAGAGATATAAAAGTCAGCCTGAGTGGAGACAAACATGAGCTGGAAGAGATGGAAATGGAGGGCCCAAACAAAAAACAGTGTAAAGAAACAAAAGATGGAAATTTGAGGAGATCGGCAGAGGCTAGGATGAACCAGCCCCGCCGGAAGCAATGATTGTCTTAAGCTGGAACGTCCGAGGATTTGGGGAATCCTCAGATGCTCCGTGCACTCCGGTACGAAGTGCAAAAACATTCCCCTGATATCGTGTTCTTAATCGAAACCATATGCGATAAGGGTTCGGCTGACAGAACTAAAGCCAACCTTCATTTTGATAATGCCTTTGAAGTTCCGAGAGTGGGCAGAAGTGGCGGGTTAATGTTGTTGTGGAAGGAGCCGACTCATCTTTCGATTATCTCTTTCTCTAAAGCGAACATTGATGTCATTATCAAAGACATTCAAGGGGATTGGAGATTCACTGGTTTCTATGGAGATCCTGCGGAGGAGAATAGAATGAATTCCTGGATGCTTTTGGATCGGTTTAGTAGTTTGTTCGATCTCCCTTGGCTGGTGGGGGGTGACTTCAACGAGCTGCTGTCAGAGGAAGAGAAATGGGGAGGGGCACCCAAAAGTAAGAAACTCATGAATAACTTTGCTGACTGTATTTTTAGATGTAACTTGGTTGATACAGGTTGTAGGGGCAATAAATTCACATGGAGAAAAAGCAGACATCACAATGCAACCAAGGAACGTCTTGACAGGTATTTCTTAAATCAAAGCATGTTGATTCGCACCACGAAGGTCAGTATCTCTCATCTTACTTTTCATGCTTCTGATCATAAGCCTATTCTTGCTCACCTCAAGTTTGATACAATTAATACTAGCCATAGGAGACGGAGACCTAATGCTCGTTTTGAGGAAAATTGGGTTGGTTGTGAGGAGGCTAGGGTGCTGATAAGAGGTCACTGGATGGAAAGTATAAGTAGGAGTCCTGCCGATCTGAAAGAGAAAATAACTTCCTGTATTCTTAAGTTGAAAACCTGGGATAGACAAAGATTAAAAGGGTCCTTAAAAAAGGCCATTCAAAGGAAAGAGGAGACTGTGGCTCGGTTACTAAACACCCCTTTTATCCCTAATCAGGACGAACGTACGAGGGTTGAGATCGAGCTAGAGGGGCTCCTGTTGGAGGAAGAAAAATATTGGAAGATTCGATCCAGAGAGGGTTGGTTAAAGTGGGGCGATAAAAACACGAAGTGGTTCCACCATAAAGCAAGTCAAAGGCAAAAAGGGAATCATATTGATAGACTTGTTGACCCTACCGGAAACTGGATTACTGATGAGGAGGAGATTGGAAAAGTGGCTAGTAATTACTTTAAAAATATTTTCCAGTCTTCCAATCCCTGTACCCAGGACATAGAGAGCGTTTTGGAAAGCTTGGAAAAGAAAATTACGGAGAATCATCGCAGAATCCTGGACAAACCTTTTGAGATCGATAAGGCTATTAGGGAGCTAAGCCCTTTGAAAGCCCCCGACCCTGATGGTTGCCATGCTAAGTTTTACCAAGAGTATTGGGAGATTGTGGGGGAAGATACTAAACGTGTTTGCCTGGAAATCTTGAACAATGGGGAGGCTTTGGATAGTATCAATAAAACGTTGCTTGTCCTTATCCCTAGGTGTAAGAATGCCAACCGAATGGAAGACTTCAGACCCATAAGCCTTTGCAATGTTCTCTATAAAATAGTAGCCAAAGCAATAGTTAACAGATTGAAGAGGATTATGGACGACATTATCTCTCCCTATCAGTCAGCCTTCATCCCGGGAAGGTTGATCTCGGATAATGTGATCATCGGGTTTGAATGTATCCAAGCTATTGCTTCTTCTAGGAATAGGAAACAAGGCCATGTGGCGCTCAAGCTAGATATGAGCAAAGCGTATGACAGGGTCGAATGGACCTTTCTAAGGAAAGTCATGAGCAAGTTGGGTTTTGAGGAAAGGTGGGTGAATCTCATAATGAATTGTGTGGAGTCTGTCTCGTTCTCTGTTCTCCTCAATGGGTGTCCTTTTGAAGAATTTCGACCGAATCATGGACTTAGACAAGGGGACCCCCTTTCCCCTTATCTGCTCCTATTCTGTGCAGAAGGCTTTACTTCCATCCTCAAAAGAAAGGAAGCCGAAGGAAAGTACAAAGGGATTAGAATCAATAGATTTTGCCCTTCCGTTTCTCACCTGTTTTTCGCAGATGATAGCCTACTTTTCTTCAGAGCTAGACATGAGGATTGTATATCCATCAAAGAAGCTTTGGAGTTATATGAGAAGACTTCAGGTTAAACAATAAATTTCAGAAAATCTGCCTTTATGACTAACAAATTTGTCAAAAGTGAGGTGGTTAGAGGGGTTGAGGATACTTTGGGGGTCAAAAGGGTGGACAATCTAGGCTATTACCTCGGTTGACCTTTTAAAAATGCGAGAAGTAAGGGCTCCTTGTTTAATAAAATCAAATTCAGAATTGGAAAAGTTCTCCAAGGGTGGAAAAGGAATCTCTTCTCTTTAAGCGGGAAAGAAACTCTTATCAAGTCCATAGCCCAGGCCATTCCCAACTATACTATGAGTTGCTTCAGACTCCCCAAGTTCATTTGTAAGGAAATAAACCAACTTTGCGCTAGGTTTTGGTGGGGAGAGGCTGGAGAGAAAAGAAAAACTCACTGGGTTAGTTGGGACAAGCTTTGCAATAGCAAGTTTCATGGTGGCATGGGGTTTCGTGAGTTAGAGTGTTTTAATCAAGCCATGTTGGCCAAGATAAGCTGGTGAATTGTTAGAAATCTTGAAAGTCTTATGGCTAGAGTGCTAAGAGGTCGATATTTTAAGGATGGAAATTTCTTAGAAGCCCATGAAGGAAAAAACCTCTCTCTCATCTAGAGAAGTATAATTTGGGGTCGGGAACTTTTCAAAAAAGGAATCCGTTGGAGAATAGGAGATGGAAGATACATAAGCATAGGAGAAGACCCCTGGATTGGGAGAGCGGGCCTTAGAAGACCCTTCAACATTTCTAACACTTTGGAGGGTAGACGCGTTTGCGATTTGATTGATACAGATGGCAAGTGGAATGAAGAAGCGGCCAGAAATGGAGTTTCTCCTCAGGACTATATTGATATTATGAATACTCCTCTTGGCCCAAGAGGGGCAAAGGATGTCATTATTTGGGGAGAGGATATGAAAGGGATTTTTTCGGTCAAAAGTGCATATCACTTGGCCAAAAGATACAGAATTGGCTCTTCCAGTTCCAAAGTGAGTGAAGGGAGTTCCAAGGAGCCCTGGAACAATCTCTGGAAAGCCAAGACCTTATCTAGAGCAAAACTCTGTGTGTGGAAAGTGTTAGGAGATATCATCCCTACCAAAATTAACATTATTAAAAGAGGTGTTGACATTAATCCCTTTTGCTGTTTTTGCAAGGTACACCGTGAGGACACAATCCATGTCATGTGGGGGTGCAAAATCGCCAAAAGAATCTGGATCAACTTTATCCCCGAGATGGAGACTTTGCTTTATACCTGTAAAAGAGAATGGACGCCTACGGATTGTTGGGACTGGATGATTTCAAACCTCAATGTGGAGGAGATAGAATCGACCATCATCATCATGTGGAACATTTGGAAAGCCAGGAACTTTATAAACACTGTTAAATATTTGTTTGTAAATGATGATCTGCTGAAAATTATCAGGGACATTTCACAGGCTAGGGAGGAGCTATGTTCGTTGGACCGACGAAACACAAATTTCCAAAAAGCAAGATTGGAGAGCTGTGAGAGTCATGGAGAATGGACCCCCCCTGAGGCAAACACGTGGAAACTCAATTGCGACGCCTCTTGGAATGATAATCTAGAGGTTGGTGGGATTGGATGGGTAATCCGTGACTCTTATGGGTCTTGGATTTGTGCAGGAGGGAAATAGGTCAAAGAGAAGTGGCCAATCAAACTGCTTAAAGCCAGAGCTATTCTGGATGGTCTTAAAGCGGTGACAAGTTGCGATGTCAATCACCGAAAGATGATGACATTGGAAACTGACTCAAGCGAAGTAGTAAAGAACATCAATGGGGAAGCGGAAGGCATGTCGGAATTGTATAACTTTGTTGAGGCGATTGCGAATGTGGAGAGTCGTTCTCTTATTGTTAAGTTTGTAAAGTGCCCTAGATCTAGCAATAGTGTAGCTCATAACATTGCTAGGGGGTGTGTATTCATGGTGATTTTCAGGGTCCTTTTAGCTCCCCTCTTGTTGAAGGAGCTTTTGAAGTTGTTTTTGGTGAGTACCCGTCTTGGGTCTCCAAGTTGTTGCCTGCGGGCTGTCTCCCCAACTCTTCTCTAGTGGGGTAGGATGTTTCCTGCTGTGTATGCTTAGCCTAAAAAAAAAAAAACAAGTGTTGTTGCAGTTGAAGTTAATGAAAAAAAAGGAAAAATTCGTGGGAAAGCAACATGTACCGCCCTTGTCAGAAAAATGTAGTGGAACGATCGAAATAGTACAAAAGGAGGAGTTAAGGTTGACCAAAAAGCAAAGAAATTAAAGGATTGTTTGGGACGCATGTTCAAAATCAGAATCCTGGAAATTAGAAATCTGGGAGGTTCGCTCTGATGGGTTCTGAAGCCTAGGAATCATAAAACTGGGTTTGAGGTGCAGTGTTCCGAAGTCTAGGAATCATAAAGCCGTGTTTGGGGTGTAATGTTCTGAAACCTGGGAATCAGAAACAAAATATAACATGCCACGAGTTAGAGGTGTTCGTAGGTTGGGTTGGGTCGAGTTGAAGTACTTTTTAGACTCAACCCAACTATTCGAGTTGCAAATATCTTCAACGCAAACAACCTTTATTAAGTGATGAACCCAACCCAACCCAACCATGAAACATTTGGGTTGAGTTATTTCAGGTTGGTTCGGTTATATACTTAAATTTTTATTTTTTAAAAAAGTTAAGTGTTGATATGTAAAAGATATATATTTATTTTTTAATATTGAATTAAGATTAACAACTTCATTTTAATTTATACTATGAATTTTTACCTTCCAAAAGACTAAAACAATATTTTAAAAAGTTATTGAATAATAAATAATTCAAAAATAAGTATATGTACATATATAGTTGTAATATAAGTACAAAAATATTTTTCTAAAATCGATACAAAGTTCGTGTTGGTTCGGTTCTAAATTCAACTCAAACTAATTTTCGTGAACTCACAAACTAACCCAACTCATAAATTTTATTTTATTTTTAATCCAACCCAACCCAAACAAGTTGATAACCCAACCCAAACCGTAGAATTGAGTTTGGTTGATCGAGTTCTTTGGGTCATCGAGTTTTTGGAACACCCATACCACGAGGTCATAACGAGGTCACATATACAAATACACAGTCCAAAAGTTTGCATCTGACATGAAACAAAAGGACATAACACGCCTCTATGCGAAAGAAAAAAATTCAATTTTTTCTAAATTTAAAAAAATAAATTACAAAATTGAGTAATTTGAGTGTACATTAAACAAAAAAAGAACAACAAATACAAAGTTATTTTTGTTGTCTTTTTTTTTTTGTAAAAAAATTTACAAAATTAAAAGGGTTTGAGAGTATAATTGGATGTTATTATGCAAAAACACTTGCTTAGTACCTATTTTTTATTTTTATTTTAACCATTTATAAAATTGACTAGATTCTAGGGTTATTGGGGTGGTTAAGTTGATGAGGTGGTTAGATTGTCGAGAAGGCTACCAAAGTTGTCGTTGTCGGTTGTGATTGGGTGGTCGTCGGAGTTGTCGTCGAAGAGGTCACCGGAAATGAAAAACCAAGTGTTCGCTTGAGGTAGTCGTCAGTGATGGCGAGGCGCCGGTGTGGTCGTTGGAGTTGTCACTAGAGTTGTTGTCGAAGTGTTGATCGAAAATGAAAATGACAAATGGAAGAGAAAATGAAAAATCAAGTGGTCGAAAGAGGCAACCGTCAGCGATGGTCGAGTTTCCTGTGTGCTGGTCGGAGTTGTTTTTGTCGGTGGTTGCCGGAGGTGTCATTGGAGTTTTTGTCGAAGTAATACCGAAAATGGAAAATGACAAATTGAAGAGGTAATGGAAAATCAAGTATTCGTCGGAGGAAGTCACCAGCGGTGGTCGAGTCGCCGGTGTGGTCGTCGGAGTTGTCGTTATCAGTGATTGTCAGGTGGTCGCCGGAGTTGTCACTGGAGTTTGTTGTCGATGTGGTCATCAAAAAATGAAAAACCAAGTGGTCGCCGGAGGTAGTCGTCATCGATGGTCGAGTCGTCGATGTGGTCGTCAGAGTTGTCGTTATCAGTGGTTGTCGAGTGGTCGTTGGAGTTGTCACCGATGTTGTTGTCGAAGTGGTCGCTGGAAATGAAAAATCAAGTGGTCGCCAGAGGCATCCGTCAGCAGTGGTCGAATCATCAGTGCGGTCTTCGGAGTTGTCGTTGTCGGTGGTTATCGGGTGGTCGCTGGAGTTTTCACTAGAGTTGTCGAAGTAGTCGACAAATGAAAGAGAAAAATATGGAACAAATTCCATGAGATTGCACTATTAAAACCCATGGGGTTGCACTGTTGTAACTCATGAGGTTGGGTTTCGAAGCCAAGGTTTTAAACACCTTCTCCCAAATGGGTTTGGATTTGGAACTCAACCCCATCCAAATCCAAACCCATGTGCCAAACACACCCTAGGTGCTTGCAATTACCCTGTTGGGGTTGAAGCCAAAATAACACTCGCGCAAGAAAAGAAAAAAAAATTAGGAAAATTATTGGCCCAAACCCATCTTTATTTTTAGGTTTATTTTGTAAACATATATAAGTGTTGTGTGTTATCGGTTTCAGTAAGAAGAAAAGAATAAAAAGAGTTGTGTTGCGGCAGAAGCAGAAAGCACAAAAGGCGATTCTTTTCTTTTTTCTTATGTGCAACAGTAGCTTGAGAGAAAAAATAGTTGTTTTCTTTCTTGGAAGTCAACAGTGGCTATTGAGGGTTAGTTTGCAGCGCAGAATTGAGGGCTCCTTTGTAACTCCCATTATAATAGGACCTACAGTTTTAGAAGACTGGACTTAGTCCCAAGTTTTAGGTGAACCAATATAAATTTTGGTGTCTTTCTCTTTTCTCTATCTCTTTATGAAGGGAATCAAATTCTCGGTACGAAAGTGCCTGAATCCCTTTTCAAATTTATGCATTGCAATATTCTATCATGATTAAGGTAGGATACATAATACTACCAATAGTATCCGAGGTTTAAGATTAAACATGTTGTTCATAAACAAAAATTACAGAGAAGAGGAAAACTAATGTACCGACTTTTGTAGACTATCTTCTCTTCTTCAACCTCTAAGATTTCCAACCTTTCAGGATCAATTTTTGGACCTCCACTAGAACTTTTTTGTTGGTCTCTTGGTGAGGATATTTTTGGTATGAGATTTTTGGAAATCAAGAACACTTCTTGATTAGTGATTGTAAGAGAGAAAGAAAAAACAAACTTCTTCCAATTATGTAACCCACAAAATGCAAACTTCCTCACTCTCCACTCTCCACTCTCCCACTCCCCTGCTAATTGGAGGGGAGTTATACGATAAGGCATTTTACTTTAATTAATTAATTAATTAAATTAAATTAAATAATTTTATTTATTTAAATAATATTAATTAAATATCATATATTTAATTATTATTAATTGAATCATATTCAATAACACATCTCTCACATAAACTATAGTTTAATACGAATCCCATTCAATTAATCTTTAACCTATAGTTTTTAATATGAACTCGCTTCAGATTAGTTAATATTGGAAATTAATCCAAAATTTAGTATATAGTTTAATTAGAATTATATTCACATCAAACTATATATTATATCGATTATATCACATATAATTAATATTAAAATTCCAATTTACAAATTTGAACGTTTCAAATTTGCTCCAAAACTTTATACCCTCTATTCTATATTGAGCCAGTAAAGGGACCTAATGGACCTACAGATCATGAGTTTCATTGATACGAGATCAACCAGACAAACTCTTTGACTTAACTAACCAACATTTATTAACTACGAGTCACTCCACTATAGACTTGTAGTTGCACTCTCCTCACTATATGACAAGTTCTGTCCATCGATATAACCAATACCCATAAGTCGACCCTCACGAATTGTTTGTATTCACAGCTAGCCAGATTATCATTTTACCCATTTGAGTACTTCTTGCTATTTAAATATGATCCACTAATGAATAACTTGTTTATGATCATACCATAAATAAAGTACCTCTCGGGCTAGTGAGAGGGTGAGACCCCGTTATTCAAGTCCCGGAGGCAACACTTAAGGGAAAAACTCATCTAATTTCCCTATGTTCGGGAATGAGTGAATTCCATTTTGCAGAATTAAAGTTTCCAGCTCCCCATGCAGTTTTGTTTCTAAGAAGGTAGGCTTATTGAGTCAGCAACCCAGGCCACTCTCACTCATACTAGGGAAAGGAAATCCCTTGCAGATAAGAGTTGGTAACTTGCTCAAGATTCAGATCAAGTTACTATTGGTCATCTATAAATTATTAAACCTAATATGTTAATGGTGTTACATTAGTTGGTTAATAATTCGCGATCCGATCTTGTATGAACTCATCGCAGAGGATGCTCCCACTCGCATGTCTACTACATGAACAAGTTGGATCGCCTCATTTATTTCAAATACAAAGTGGGTCGCATCCATAGTGTCATCAGAATAAGGTTCCCAACCTCATTCATGTACTATATACCATTCGGTTAATAACATGAACACGATCCTACTTGTATGTCCTCTACATACAGTTCAAGTTCTCATAAAAGTGTATAACCCTGAAACTTAGTTTATTGGATTTGAGTTTAAATGCAAGTATATGAGAAAAGATAAAAATAATATTTTATTACTTCATCAAGCATTTACAACATCCACGAGTTTAGGGCATACACCATAACAAACTCCTACTTGACCTAAAGCTTTGGAGTACATATTACATATAATACACACAATAAACTAGGGCATCATGTACCCTATTACAATACTCTCACTTATTCTAGTCAAGGTACATCTCGTAGACTTAAACTCTCTAGATGACTCTTAAACACCTTAATCCTGAGAGCCTTCATAAATGGATCAACAAAGTTGTGCTTTGAAGCGATCTTCGTGGCGATCACGTGCCTTTGATGCACTATTTCTCGTATCAGATGATACTTGCGCTCGATATGCTTTACTCTCTTATGACTTCGAGGTTCTTTCAAATTCGCCACAACATCGTTGTTATCACAGTAAAGGGTAATATAAAAACTCATATTTGGAACAACTTCCAAATCAGTTAGGAACTTCTAAAGTCAAACCGCCTCTTTAGCTACTTCACAAGTTGCTACGTATTCGACCTCTATTATGGAGTTTGTGATGCATCCTTGCTTGATGTTTTGCCAAACTACAACTCCTACATTAAGAGTAAACACTGATCCCAACATGGATTTCCTAAAATCCTTGTCAGTCTGGAAGTTAGAGTCCGTGCATCCTGTAAAGATTAGATTCTTAACCCCGTACATGAGCGTGTAGTTCCTCGTTCTTCTAAGATACTTGAGGATTTCTTTAACCGCAGTCCAATGATCATATCCTAGATTGGATTGATACCCATTGACCATCCCAACTGCATAATAGACGTTGGGCCTAGAACACAACATGACGTACATTAAACTGCCGACAACTGATGTATAGGGAACCCGTCTCACTATTCCTTAGATAAATGAACACTGTGTCTGAAAGACAATAAGCCCTTCTTGGAGTTATGCATGAAATATCTGATCAACATCTTATCGATATATGATGCTTGAGACAAGGCTAGTATTTTGTTCCTACGGTTCCAGACAATCTTGTTCTCGAGAAAATACTGTGTTTCTCCGAAATCTTTCGTTTTTTGAATTGCGTAGCTAGTCATTCCTTAATGTCAGTGCGGAATCCTACATCATTCCCAATGAGTAGAATATCATCCACATACAACACTAGAAAGGCAATAGTACTGTTGATGATTTTCTTGTAAACACTGAAGGGAATGAAACTCCCGCAGCAGAAAACGACATGAAATGTCGTGGTATTCGTTATGCAATTCCTTTCTTAAAATTGAATTAAACTACTTTAATCCTAGGCTAAACATGTTGAATTAGAAGAAAACAGAAAGTAAATCATAATACTTACTTGTTGAAGAACACTTCTTCGAGTTTTTCTTCTCCGGTCACGAACTCTTCGTGCCTTTTGATCTCTACATACGATCTCTCGAACCCAACAGTTTGGACACCTCCAAATAGTCTTCTCGGTTGTTCTCGATCGGTTGAGTGAGAGTTGTAGGACTCCCTTTGGTTTTTGGGTGGAGAGAATTTTGTGAGAGTAGAGAGAATTTGAGAGAGAACTTTCTTCTCTTGGATTCCAAATCCAAAAAATGAACTAGTGATTTACAAAAGGCTTCTCACCAAGCCTTTATATAATGGTGAGAGGTGGAGTTGAAATCTCCACCAAATCACCATTTTACCACAACCTTATAATATGCAAATCATATTTGCATATTACATATAATAAGATATCTCATACCTTATTATACAAATCTCATTTGTATAATTGTGGAATTTTTAATTGAATCACAATCAAGTTATTTTTTCTCAATCTAATTTCTCCAAATTAGCACTAATAAATGAATTAGGCTAACCTATTGTTTATTATGAATCTCATTCACATCAAACTATATGTTATGTCAACTATATCACATATAAATGACATAAATACCCAAATAATGAATTTGAACACTTCAAATTCACATCAAACTGTAAACTCTCAATTTATCCAGTTTGAGCCAATCGAGTGACCTAATGGACCTACAGATGACGAGCTCCAATGATTCGAGATTAACCTGTCAAACTCTTTGACCCGGTTATTCAACATTCATTAGCTACGGTAACACTCCACTAAAGCCCGTAACTGCACTCCCATCACTGTAGGACAAGTTGTGTCCATCGATATAACCAATGCCCGTGAGTCGACCCTTCAC
Organism: Trichosanthes cucumerina; assembly: GCA_036507285.1. Lineage (NCBI taxonomy): Eukaryota > Viridiplantae > Streptophyta > Magnoliopsida > Cucurbitales > Cucurbitaceae > Trichosanthes > Trichosanthes cucumerina. The sequence goes on from CM071840.1 coordinate 32,949,777, forward strand.
AGGTTGTTCGTAGTCACAGTTGAGTCAAATTACCGTTTTACCCCTGTGTCTACCTCTTGTTCCTTAAGTCCCACTACTTCTCTAATGAACAACTATGTTGCATGGTCCGACCATGAACAACATCCCTCTCGGGCCAGTGAGAGGGTGGGCGCCCGTTGTCCAAGCCCTGGAGACAACACTTATGGGAACAACCCTTCTAGTTTCCTTAATACGAGAACGAGTGAATTCTATCTCGCGTAGTCAAGTTTCCAACTCCCCACGTGGTCCTGTCCCTGAGAAGATATGCATATTGGATGAGTAACTTTGACCACCCTCACCCGTACTAGTCAAAGAACAGACCCCTGCAGACAGGAGTCCGTAACACACTCAGAACTAAGATCGAGCCACTATTGGTCATCTATGAAGTTATTAGTCCTATACTGTTAACGATGTTACATCAGTAAGTCTAATAATTCACGGTCCGGTCTTGTACAATCTCATTGCACAGGATGCCCCCTCTCGCATGTCAACAACATGAACGAGCTGGATCACCTCGTTTGTATATAATACAAAGCGGGACGCATCCACAACGTATCTAGGATTAGGTCTCCAACCCTATCCGTATACTGTAGACCGTTCGGGTCATTAACTCGAACGTGATCCTATTTGTGTGTCCACTAAACACTGTTCAAGTTCTAGTTCTTTTATAATTCAATGACCCTGGAGCTTAGTTTATTGGATTAAATTTATAAATATGCGAGACACAAAATGATGAAAAAATAACTCTTATTTATTTTAATAATGAATATTACAAACTTATACGAGATTAGGACATACATTCCAACGAACACAAGGTTCATTAACACTTTGGTTAAAACCATAAGATTTGATTGTCTCATCAAACCTTGTATTCCAAGACCTAGATGCTTGTTTCAATTCATAAATGGTTTGTTTAATCTTGCAAATTTTTTTCTCTTTGCCTTGTTCTATAAACCCTTCTAGTTGGTCCATGTAGATGCTTCTGTTAAGATTGCCATTCAAAAAAGTTATCTTGACATCCATTTGCCATACCTCATAGTCATAATATGCATCAATGGCAAAAAAGATTCTGATAGACTTTATCATGGCAATAGGAGAGAATGTTACTTCATAGAACACACCCTCTCGCTAGGTATAACCCTTTGCCACATGTCTAGCTTTGAAGGTCTGCACCTTCCTATCTACACTCCGTTTTCACTTGTAGATAAAGGGAATGAAACTACCGCAGTAGAAACGACTTGGAACGTCATGGTGTACGTCATGAAAATGATTTCTTAAAATTGAATCTATCACATAAACTCTAGTCTAAACATGCTTTTTGAAGGGAATCGTAGTCCCCGCAGAAGTGATTGTGAATCGCGCGCTCTTGATTTAGTTACAACGATAAATTCAAGAACAAATATAACTAGATTAAGAATGTAAAACATAATGGATAACAAGATAATTACCTTTGAAGAACCTTTCTTCAAGTGCTCCACTCTCCCACGATCACGATCTCAAAGAATGGGAACTCCAACGCATTTAAAAACACGACCACCGGATCTTCTCCGTTGTTCTCTAGGTGAGGGAGGAAGGTGGGTTCCCTTTAGGAGAGGTGAGGTATTTTGAGAGAGATGTGTGCTTTGGAACTCTTCCAACAACATAACAAGCGAGAGCTTGTAATTCCTTAGAATCACTTACACCTAGTTCCATCTCATGCAACCCTATATATAGGGGAATGGGATGGAAATGACCATCCTACCCCTCCTTTATTCTCTCTTTAGTATATAGTTTATATATGAATCTAATTCACATTAAAACTACATATTATATCAATTATATCATATATAATTAATATAATACCTCATGTATGAAATTGAACACTTCAATTTCACTTCTAAGTTTATACCCTCAATATTACCATATTGAGCCAACGAAGAGATCTAATGGACATACAGTTCATGAGCTCCAATGATGTGAGATTAATCGATCAAACTCTTTGATCCAGTTAATCAATATTCATTAACTACAAGTCACTCCACTATAGACTTGTAGTTGCACTCTCCTCACTTTGTAGATAATATTGTGTCCCTCGATATAATCATTACCCATGAGTCGACCCTTCACGGGTTGTTCGTAATCACACGGTGGGTCAAATTACCGTCTTACCCCCGTGATTACCTCTTTGCTCCTTAAGCGCCACCGATCCGCTAATGAAAAAAGCAGTCTAAGGTCCTACCTTAGACTCATACCCTCATAGAGGCGGGACCCCGTTGTTCAAGACACGAGTCGGTTCTTAAGGGAACAACCTATCTAATTCCTTAGTATAGGAATGAGTGAATTCCATCTTGCACTGATTAACCGCAGAACTACCTACGAGGTTACGTCACACGAGAAGGTAGGCTTATTGAGTCGGCCACAGCCACTCTCACCCATACTAGTCTAAGGACAAACCCCTATAGCGGGAGTTCTTAACTTGCTCAGATTGAGTCGAGTCACTAATGACCATCTATAAATTACTAGTCTTATCCACATTAGCGGTGTTACACCTGGTTAGACTAATAATTTACGATCCAGTCTTGTATCAACTCTTCATACAGGATGCCCTCACTTGCATGTCAACTACATGAATGAGTTGGATTACCTCATTTGTACTAATTACAAAGTGAGCCGCATCCATGGTGTTACCAGAATGAGGTTTCCAACCTTATTCTTATACCATAGACTACTTAAGTTATATTCTTGAACTCAACCCAAATAGTGTCCACTACACTGATGTTCAAGATAAATGTTATAACCTTGGAGCTTAGTTTATTGGATTTATAAAGCAAGATTGTAATTCTATCAAAACAAATAACACTTTATTTAATTGATCAAAATTACACAAGTTTAGGGCATAAATCCCAACAATCTCCCACTTGACCTAAAGCTTGTGGAGTACTAAAACATTACAGTAACGTAAATACAATAAACTAGGGCATTTAAACCCCTTTGTACTAAATACTCCCACTTGCCCTAGTTGGGAAAGACTTGTAAACCTAGACCTTCTAGGTGATTCTCAAATATTTTAGCCGTGAGAGCCTTTGTAAAAGGATCAACAATGTTGTGCTCTGAGGCTATCTTCTTGACAATCACGTCTCCTCTATGCACGATCTCCCAGATGAGATGATACTTTCGCTCTATGTGTTTTCCCCCTCTTGTGACTTTGGGGTTCCCTCGAGTTTGCCACTACACCACTGTTATCACAATACAGTGTGATGGGCAAAGTCATATTTGGAACAACTTCTAAATTTAGCATGAATTTCCTTAACCAAACGGCCTCCTTAGCTGCTTCACAAGCTGCTACATATTCGGCCTCCATGGTGGAATCAAAGATGCATCATTGTTTGATGCTTCGCCATACTACAGCTCCTCCGTCAAGAGTGAATGTTGGCCCTGATGTAGATTTTCGAGAATCTTTATCAGTCTGAAAGTCAGAATCCGTGTATCCTGTAAGGATCAAATCCTTAGCCCCATACACAAGCATGTAGTTCTTTGTTCTCCGAAGATACTTAAGGATTGTTTTAACCGTTGTCCAGTGTTCAAGTCCTGGATTGGATTGATCCTACTGACCATCCCATCAGCAAAACAAATGTCAGGCCTAGTACACAACATGGCGTACATAAGGCTCCCAACAGCTGATGCATAAGGAATCCGTCTCATATCCTCAACTTCTTGAGGTGTCTTAGGACACTGTTCCTTAGACAAATGGATTCCATGTCTAATAGGCAACAAACCCCTTTTGGAATCTTGCATCTTAAACCTTGACAACACTTTGTCTATGTATGATGCTTGAGACAAGGCTAGTGTTTTGTTCTTGCGATTCAGGACAACTGCGGATCCCAAGAACAAAGCTGCGTGATTACCCAAATCTTTCATTTGGGCTGCGTAGCTAGCCATTCCTTGATGTCGAGAAGATAACCTACATCATTCCCAATGAGTAGGATATCATCCACATAGAGAATTAGGAATGCGACAGAACTATTGATGATTTTCTTGTAAACACAAGGTTCATCATCATTCTGGTCAAAACCATAAGATTTGATTGCCTCATCAAATCTTATATTCCAGGATCTAGAGGCTTGTTTCAGTCCATAAATTGACCTTTTAAGCCTGCAAACCTTTTGCTCTTGTCCTGGTTCAATGAACCCTTTGGGTTGGTCCATGTAGATAGTTTCCTCAAGATTGTAATTCAAAAAGGTTGTCTTGACATCCATTTGCCATACCTCATAGTCATAATATGCAGCAATGGTAAGAAGGATACGGATAGACTTTACCATAGCAACAGGTGAAAAGGTCTCCTCATAGTCTACCCTTTCAACCTGGGTATAACCCTTTGCTACTAGTCTAGCTTTAAAGGTTTGCACCTTCCCATCTACACCACATTTTCTCTTGTAGATCCACTTACAACCTATAGGTTTTACCCAATCAGACTTATCTACAAGATCCCAAATAGAATTGAAGTACATCGACTCCATTTCTTGGTCCATGGCTATGACCCATTTGTCTTTGTCTATGTCAACCATTGCTTGATTATAAGTCAATGGATCCTCGCAGTTGTCATCTAGTATAACAACTTGGGTTTCAGCTAAACCCATGTAACGGTCAGGCTGTATCACAACCCTCCCACTACGTCGAGGCATACTCAACTCTTGAGATGGGCTCTCTTGACTAGACAATCTAGGATCAACAACTCTTGTTGATGTACTAGTGTTCTTATTAGCAACATTTGCTATTATTCCGTCTAACTCACTCAACACTACTTTGCTTTTTGGTTTGTGGTCCCTTATGTGGTCCTCCTCCAAGAAAGTGGCATTTGTCGACACAAAAACCTCTTCTTCCTTAGGATCATAGAATAAACCACCTCTTGTTTCTTTTGGGTATCCTACGAATAGGCATAATTTTGAACGTGAATCCAACTTCTTTGGATTTGTCACAAGCACATGTGCTGGACAACCCCATATTCTTAAGTGACATAAACTACCTTTACGTCCTTTCCAGAGTTCAAAAAGTGTTTCAGAAACACTTTTGGAGGGCACATTATTCAAAATGTATACTGCAGTCTCCACTGTGTAACCCCAAAAGGAACTAGGGAGATGAGCATAACTCATCATTGATCGAACCATGTCCAACAAGGTTCTATTTCTCCTTTTCGATACACCGTTTTGCTGTGGTGTGTTGGGTCTTTGAGAGTTGGGATGTAATTCCATGTTCTATCATATAGTTTCGGAATTTTAAATCCATGTACTCTCCACCTAGATCCGATCGAAGTGTTTTAATAGTTTTACCTAATTGATTTTCAACCTCAGTCTTGAATTCCTTGAACTTTTCAAGTGCTTCAGACTTGTGGTGCATTAGGTAAATATGCCCAAATCTAGAATAATCATCTAGAAAAGAGATGAAATATTCATATCCTCCCCTGGCTTTAACATTCATCGGACCACAAAGGTCCGAATGTATAAGCTACAGAGGTCTTTGGCTCTATAACCTTTTCCACTAAAAGATCTTTTAGTCATTTTGCCTTCTAGGCATGATTCACATACTGGCAAAGAATTTTCTTCTAACTCGTTTAGAAGTCCGTTCTTTACCAATCTCTCAATCCTATTGAGATTAATGTGACCTAATCTTAGATGCCAAAAATAAGCATTTTCTTTAGGAGAAATTAGTTTGTGTACTTGCAATTTTGTAGAATTCACTTGTTAAAACTATTTTAACTGAATTAAACCATTTGCAAATAATTCTCAAGGAGAGCAACACATAGTACAATACTTTTCCAATGAAATAAACGTTTTATTCAATTGAAAAGAAGTACAATGTTCGCTAAGGCAAGAAATTGAAATAAGGTTTCTAATAAACCCTTAAGCTACATGTTATCAAATAACAACTTTTCTTTGCCAGACGATTGCTCTTTATCTGCTCCTTTTCCTCTTCTTCTGTATCTTCTTATGTTCAGAAGTATGACTGCTATTCTTAGTCCTAGAGGATGAATCCTCCTGAGAACTTTTGGAATGGGCAAACAAATCTGCCTCTCCATTTTATTGTCTCTTATCATCCATAAGAAACTGATAATTCTGCAGCTCATGTAGCAGAGAAGTCAGATCATACTCTATGTTGTTCATTGCTGCATTGCTACGGAATTGCAGAAAACTCTTCGGAAGAGATTCTTGGATGAACAAAATCTGACATTTCTCATCTATGACCGCTCCGTTTAATTCCGCTATGTTGAAGTGGGCAATCAGATTGAGAACATGTTCTCTCACCGATGTTCCTTCCTTCATACGTGCGTTATAAACGAATTTTAGGGCTTCATGCCGAATTTGTTTGGACGGTTGCCTAGACAAATTTAGCACAAAATTCATGATCTCTCGAGCTGAGACATTGCCCTCCAGCCTCCTGGCTAAAACATCAGGTATGCTAGCCAGGATATAGGCTTTTGCCTTTTCGCGTTGCAATCGATCCGGTGGTCATATGCATCCTCAACTGACTTGAGATGCGTTTTTGAGCAGGAAATTGAGGACACTTCTCATTGAGAACGAACTTAAGATCATGTGTAACCAAAATTATGTTGAGTCCATTCCTCCAAGTCATTATGTTCTCTCCGGTTAACTTTTTCGCACCCAATAAGGAAATCATAGAGCTAGACATTTTCGCTGAAAAATTTACAAACAAACTTGTATGAGTTTCTTGCTATAACTCTAATCCAATCATGTTTTAGCTAATTATCAAATGATTCCTAGGCCATTTATAATTTGCAATGATACTCCAAAGGTTTAGAATGCATGACACCGAAGGGTAATCAAAACACTCTTCCTCTGGAGCAAGACACTCTTAACCAAAACCTAATACCAGAATAACTCTTATTCCTATTGGTTGTATTTACCATTTTTTGGTCTGGATACATACACAACTTATGTATCCCATGAGTGTAACCCTTTGTCTTTAGATCCCAGAGTCTCGATCCAATAAAATCCACCGAAGGGAGGACTAGATTGGAAAATAGTCTAAGGAAATCTTTATCCCTTTCAGGTGTCTACTGTGTTCGATCCCCTATGATCAAGCCCTTCGAAGGGATTGTCTGGTCCATGACAAACTAGCAGGCTGACCATAGTGGTCTAACGGTGTAAACCGACAAAAGAGACCATAGGTTTTGTTTTCACTAAACCTGCTCCCACTCACTATAAGTACCCTCTTCATTCACCTTGATATTGACTCATACAAACACCATCCGAAGGGGGACGCTCCCGTTTGCGCCACGATGCCAAGTATGAGTCTCACGGTGTGAACTTCCCGGAGATAGCGTAGGTGGAAAAATATGTATCTCATACATTTTTTCCTCCCACTGAATACTTTAAAGTTTATAGGAATCTTACTTAGGCTAAAACCCGACTAATGGTTTTACCTAACTCTATCAATATAACTCTTATATTGATTCTATCCTAAGTTTGTTAATATAACTCCTTATATTAAACCTAGGATTTCTAGTTTATTAACCCCTTAATAAACCCGCTGACGCTACTGTAATTTATAAAACTCTCTGATTAAATTTCACTCCTAGGTCAGTTCCCAGGTAGGAGTGTTCCGTTTCCGTCAGCTTAAATACCCCAGTCTAGACAGAACTTTCCTTAGACAGAGTTCCTCTTTTAATCATAGTTTATAAATTACTTGGTTCCTAATTCTAATCTAATCAGAACTAGATAACCTAAGGTCTATTATTTCCAAGTTCTAAATACTTTAAAATTAAAAATTAACCTTAGGTGACATGCATACTATGTTATAGTGCTTGATCATTCATCACATGAATAATAAGACATTCATAGCATATTCATCTCATGATATATAATGCGTGTCAATGCTGTCCATAAATTAATATAACAACCTTATATTAATTAATCATGCAAACTATATAATATAACTCCTTATATTATAAATGATGCATGAAAATGTTTAACCTAAGGTGGGATTTATAAAATACAAGCATACACTATGCATGACAATAATTACACAACAATTGCATAATTTAAACAGAAAAAATAAATCAATTTTGGCATCCTAATTTTAATTTTAATTAATATAATCTAATTATATAATTAAAATTAATTAATTAAATATAAATTAAATATAAAATATTTTTATATTTAATATATAATAAAAACGCGTTTCGCAGATTGCTCTTTTTGCGTGAAAGCGATGCGGCGTTGCAACGCCGCTTCTTTTGTCTTACGCATGGCGTTGCGCAAGCGTCACAACGTTGCAATGCTAGAAAGCGCATTGCACGCAACGCCTCTGCGCGCTTCTCCGCAAGCGCGCTGCGTTAACGCCGATGAGCAGCGTTGCTGTAACGCCGCACACGCACAACAATGAGAATCCACTATTCCTTGCTCGTTTCGCTCACGATCTTCTCAAAGAATCGCTATGCCTCGATCGACACGAACTTACAGACTCGATTTACAATTAAAATTGCCCAAAACACCGGGCCCTTACATTGAATGATTCAATGGAAATTGTAAATCTAAGTGCCAAAATTGAAAACATATAATTTTGCAAAACCGTTCATACATCTCATGCAAAAACAGTAAATCCCACCTTGTTCTTGAAAAAAATCCAGAACATAAATCAAGAACGCAATTGGGCTCTGATACCAATTAAAGGGAATCGTAGTCCCCGTAGTGGAAGCGATTGTGAATCGCGCGCTCTTGATTTAGTTACAACGATAAATTCAAGAACAAATATAACTAGATTAAGCATGCAAAACAGAATGGACAACAAGATAATTACCTTTGAAGAACCTTTCTTCAAGTGCTCCACTCTCCCACGATCACGATCTCAGCAACAGGAACTCCAACGTACGAAGACACGACCACCGGATCTTCTCCGTTGTTCTCTAGGTGAGGGAGGAAGGTGGGTTCCCTTTAGGAGAGGTGAGGTATTTTGAGAGAGATGTGTGCTTTGGAACTCTTCCAACAACATAACAAGAGAGAGCTTGTAATTCCTTAGAATCACTTACACCTAGTTGATTCTCATGCAACCTTATATATAGGGGAATAGGATGGAAATGACCATCATACCCCTCCTTTATGATCGCTTTAGTATATAGTTTATATATGAATCTAATTCACATTAGAACTATATATTATATCAATTATATCATATATAATTAATATAACACCTCATCTATGAAATTGAACACTTCAATTTCACTCCTAACTTTATACCCTCAATATTACCATATTGAGCCAACAGAGGGATCTAATGGACCTACAGTTCATGAGTTCCAATGATGTGAGATTAACTGATCAAACTCTTTGATCCAGTTAATCAATATTCATTAACTACAAGTCACTCCACAATAGACTTGTAGCTGCACTCTCCTCACTGTAGATAATATTGTGTCCACTGATATAATCATTACCCATGAGTCGACCCTTGACAGGTTGTTCGTAATCACGGCTGGGTCAAATTATCGTTTTACCCCTGTGATTACCTTTTTCTCCTTAAGCGCCACTGATCCTCTAATGAACAACAAGTCTAAGGTTCTACCTTAGACTCATACCCTCATAGAGGGCGAGGCCCTGTTGTTCAAGACCTGGAGTCAGTTCTTAAGGGAACAACCTATCTAATTCCTTAGTATAGGAATGAGTGAATTCCATCTTGCACAGTTAAGTTCCCAGCTACCTACGAGGTTCTGTCCCTGAGAAGGTAGGCTTATTGAGTCGGCTACAGGCCACTCTCACCCATATTAGTCTAAGGACAAACCCCTATAAGTAGTTCTTAACTTGCTCAGGATTCAGGTCGAGTCACTAATGACCATCTATAAATAACTAGTCTTATCCTGTTAACGGTGTTACACTGGTTAGACTAATAATTTGCGATCCAGTCTTGTATGTACTCTTCATACAGGATGCCCCCACTCGCATGTCAACTACATGAATGAGTTGGATTACCTCATTTGTACTAATTACAAAGTGGGTCGCATCCATGGTGTTACCTGAATGAGGTTTCCAACCTTATTATTATACCATAGACTATTTAGGTTATAATCTTGAACTCAACCCAAATAGTGTCCACTACACTGATATCCAAGATAAATGTTATAACCTTGGAGCTTAGTTTATTGGATTTATAAAGCAAGACTATAATTCTATCAAAACAAATAACACTTTATTTAATTGATCAAAATTACACAAGTTTAGGGCATAAATCCCAACACTTTTAAGAGAAGAAAAACAGAAAGTATAGATCTACTTGTTGAAGAACCTTTAGTATAGATCTACTTGTTGAAGAACCTTTCTTCGACAATTTCTTCTCCGATCACGAACTCTTCACGCGATCTCTCGAACCGAACGATTTGGAAACCTCCAAAACGACTTCTCGGTTGTTCTCGATCGGTTGAGGGAGAGTGGTGGAACTCCCTTTGGTTTGGGTGGAGAGATTTTTTTAGGGAGAGTTGAGAGAAGAGAGAATTCTTTAGATGGAATTCCAAAAAATGAGAAGTGAAGTCTCAAAACTTTCTTGCAAAGGTCTTTATATAATGGTGAAAGGTGGAGTTGTAATCTCCACCAATTCACCATTTTACCGCAACCTCATAATATGCAAATCATATTTGCATATCATATACTATAAGGTATCTCATACCTTATTATACAAATCTCATTTGTATAATTGTGGATTTTTAAAATTGAATCACATTCAATTTAATTTCTCTCAATCCAATTTCTCCAAATTAGCACTAATTAATCAATTAGGCTAAGCTATAGTTTATTATGAATCTCATTCACATTAAACTATATATTATGTCAATCATATCTCATATAAATAACATAAATACCCTTTTAATGAATTTGAACACTTCAAATCCACACCAAACTGTACACCTTCAATTTATCCAGTTTGAGCCAACCGAGGGACCTAATGGTCCTACAGATGACGAGCTCCAATGATTCGAGATTAACCTGTCAAACTCTTTGACCCGATTATTCAACATTCATTAGCTACGGTAACACTCTACTAAAGCTTGTAGCTGCAATCCCATCACTGTAGGACAAGTTGTGTCCATTGATATAACCAATGCCTGTGAGTCGACCCTTCACAGGTTGTTCGTAGTCACAGTTGAGTCAAATTACCGTTTTACCCCTGTGTCTACCTCTTGCTCTTTAAGTTTCACTGCTTCTCTAATGAACAACTACGTTGCATGGTCCGACCATGAACAACATCCCTCTCGGGTCAGTGAGAGGGTGGGCGCTCGTTGTCCAAGCCCTACAGACAACACTCAAGGGAACAACCCCTCTAGTTTCCCTAATTCGGGAACGAGTGAATTCCATCTCGCGTAGTCAAGTTCCCAGCTCCCCACGTGGTCCTCCCCCTGAGAAGATATGCATATTAGATGAGTAACTGTGACCACCCTCAACCGTACTAGTGAAAGGAATGACCCCCGCAGACAAGAGTCTGTAACACGCTCAAGATTAAGGTCGAGTCATTATTGGTCATTTACGAAGTTATTAGCCTTATACTGTTAACAGTGTTATATCAGTACGTCTAATAATTCACGGTCCGGTCTTGTACAATCTCATTGCACAGGATGCCCCCACTCGCATGTCAACCACATGAACGAGTTGCATCACCTCATTTGTATCTAATACAAAATGGGTCGCATCCACAACGTATCCAGGATTAGGTCTCCAACCCTATCCGTATACTGTAGATCGTTCGGGTCATTAACTCGAACGTGATTCTCCCTGTGTGTCCACTACACACCGTTCAAGTTCTAGTTCTCTCATTATGCAATGACCTTGGAGCTTAGTTTATTGGATTAAGTTTGTAAATATGCGAGACACAAAGTGATGAAAAAAATAACTCTTATTTATTTCAATAAGGAATGTTACAAACATATACGAGATTAAGACATATATCCCAACAGTAGATCCACTTGGAATCTATAGGTTTTACCCCATCAGGTTCGTCTACAAGTTTCCAAGACAAAATTGAAGTACATCATAGACTCCATTTCCAGGTTCATGGCTTTGACCAATTCGTCTTTGTCAATATCATCCATTGTTTGCTTGTAAGACAATTGATTCTACATCATCATCAGGTATGAAGACTTAAGTTTCAGTTAAACCCATGTAGCGGTCAGGTTGGGTTACAACCCTCTCACTATGTTGAGGCGTTCTCAACCTTTGATATGGACGTTCATGACTAGACGTGCTAGTATCAACAACTTTTGTTGATGCACTAGTATCATCAGCAACTTTTGTTGATGTTCTGTTTAATTCGTTCAATATGATCTTACTTCGTGGTTTATGATCTCTTATGTGGTCTTCCTCTAAGAAAGTGACATTTATCGATACAACTACCCTATTTTACTTAAGGTCATAAAACAAACCACCCTTTGTTACTTTTGGATAACCTACAAATAGACACAATTTTGAATGAGTTTCCAATTTCTTCAGGTTTGTCACGAGCACGTGGGCTAGACAACCTCAAATTTTGAAGTGATGCAAACTTCATTTACATCCTCTCCAGAGCTCGAAAGGTGTTCAGAAACACTCTTCGAAGGAACATTATTAAAAAATGCAGTCTCCACTCCATATCCCCCAAAAGGAAACAGAGAGATGAACATAACTCATCATCGATAAAACCATGTCTAACAAGATTTTATTTATCCTTTCCAATACACCATTTTGCTGAGGCATATCGGGCATTGAGAGTTGGGACATAAACGCATCGTTAGTAAACGTATATCCCTGAGGATTCAACCTTGGAATATTCCATATATTAGTTGCTAGCATATTGGCATATACTTGGACTAGTGAATTAGGTGACTAACACACTATGTGTGTACATCATTTTAGTGTCTCATTTATCCATTATTTCATCTATTATTCCTTCGATTTCCATTCATTTACACAGATAATCATACTTTTCGAATACAAAATCTAAGTCACACCAGAAGCTCAAGAAAGATGAATCACACCAAGGAAGATGAAGGCCCTCGTTTAGAGAAAATTATTTTCAATGAGGCCACCACATCAATAACTATGTAAATCCAAAAATATGTCAGACTCCTAATAATAACCATTTGATACAGAAGTAAAATACTTTTACAATTTCTCTCTCACTTATTAAACGATGCAACTCTACTAGTCACATTGTGGCAGTCTTTCTCAAATAATTTCTTCCTATTTAGTTGGTCTACCAGGGCGGAATTGTGCAACTAGGGAGGGTTTGTTTTCTTCATTTTTTAACCACTGCCTCTCTTTTTATTTTTCTAGTTTTTTTTATTATATCTATTATTTTGTTTGTGTTTGCAAAAGAAAATGATAGGAATGCAATTTTGTTTTATTCATCAATAATAAATTTTAATCTTAACAATTAGGTCCGGTTTGGGTTTTTCTATCATTTTGATGTCACCACAAGAAACATCTCTTTTTTATAGCTTTTTAACATAACATTTTAAAAAGTAGGTTATGAATGAAAAGGGGAAAAAGGAGAATTGATTTTAAAACAAATTTGGACATCACTCAAACCCTGAGTCTCGCCATCACTCAAATCCTCGCTCTTTCTCACGACGACAACAGTGATTCTCAAGGTTGCAAATATTGTAGATCCTGGAGTCTTACAGTCGCTCAAGATTTTTTTTTGATTTGCATTGCTACCGGTGGAGTTGTGGTGTTCCTTATATTAGGCGTTGTCATTGACATTGGGAACTTCAATTCGGTCAAGTGTAAATGAGTGAATTTGTTAAGTAAAGTATAATTGGGTAATTGTAATTTTGACGCCTGATTTAATCAAGTACGCTAAGATTGTACAATTTAACTAATCCCCTGACCAAGTAGGAGATATTTAGCGAGTTGAGTCAGAATTTAAAATTTCAAAACGTTCGGGGCATGTTTGTTGTTTCGTTTTTTTTTTCAAAAAGGATCCTAACTAACTCACTTAGATCTATTTAATTCAGGTCGTTGGTAGCTTGAAGAACACACTCTTCTAGTCTCTCATTCTCCACTGTAAATGAGTTGCAGAGCGAAGACGTTCAGGTGAGCAATCCCTCTCTCCCTTTTCTTTTATTCATTTACTTTTGTTCTTATTTTTTTTTTCATTTCATTTCTTATTTTTCTTTTACTTCATTTATTTTCTTCTCTTTTCTCATCCCAGCAAAAAAAGCTTTACCCTAAGTCATTCACTCGCGTCGCCCTCCCTTTTACCGCCGTCGTTGCCTTATCGCGCAACCGACCAGAGCTACCACCGTGACCCCCTGCTTCTTCTTCTTCTTCTCGTGCAGCTCACTGTTGGCCCTAAGTCCTTGCCATTTATGGTTGCACCAGTCGATCACCCTTCCTCCTTTCCTTACCGTTCGATCGCACCGAGACCTACCCCACAACTCTTCGCCGTTTGTCGCCGTCGCCCTTGCTGGAACGCGACCCAGCTGATTCTCTCTTTCTCTTCCCTCGTCCTGCTGCCGCTTAACAACCTATTCCCTTCTTCCTCACCTTCTTTTTCTACCTAATCGGTAATACTCGAGCCTTTTCCTTATTTTCAGAACATTTCGACCACTCTTTCTCTTCTTGTCTCTGATCAATGTTATGTTATGGTTAGGCAGGGTGCTGAATTTTTGTTAAAAGATCGTTTTGGGAGTGTGGGTCAACCTGCACGATCTGTCTCGATACCGAGGTAAGCTTTCTTAACCATTAGGTTAGTGTTCGGCGCCTCAAGCATTGCAAAGTTGTTGTAAGGTGTGTTTGGAGCCCTTATGGGTAATACCCCGAGCCTAGGGAGCCTATGTAATGTTGGATGGTTCATTCTTTTTGGGTAGGGCAGTGAACTAAAACATGGTTCGACCTTGCTCGGGTTTAGTATCTCATCCCCAAGTAGAGGTCGGTTTGATGTTATTGGCAAACACGTGTAGGTAAGCTTAAAAGGTTCTATGTTTGGGTCAAATCACTAAAATTGGCTTAAAATGACGGTTACGGTTAGTCTTCCCTTTTTGGCATGTTGTAGGCAAGCTAGTTGCTCAACTAGGAAAGGAGTAGCAAATTCAAGTGCCCAATTCGAGGTAAGTAGTCATTTGGCTCGTCAAGCAAGCTCACAAAGTGAGGGAGCTTGTTGTATATTCTTGATAAATGTTGCTCTGTTGTGATAGGCAAGATTGGTCCACATAACTGCCTATTTACCGCTTGCTTGGTGCTGAGTTTATTGTTTGTGTGGTTCTGAAGTATAAGTATTGATTGCCTACTTGTGATAGAGAATACTTGTGTCTGGCTTACTTTAGGACATTGTTATTTCAGTACGAGAATTTTGTCATATGCCGATGACATATTTCCCGACGCTTTCACAATAGTCGACACATATAGGTAATTCTGACGGTTGAGTCAACAGTCAGCAAAAGTGAAGAGAATTCCCGACCAAATGATAATTGGTTAGGAAAAGAGGAGTAATGCCGACTGTTTTCTATATTGGTCGGCAGGAAATAAGGAAAGGTCGACAGTTTCTAAAACGGTCAGCAAAAATGCGGGAAAAGCCCGACTATCCTAAAATGGTGGGCCAAATTCAGGAAAAAATAGAGGAAAGGCCGGCTGTTTTATAAAACGGTCAAAAAAAATTTGGAGCGGCAAAATTTTTGGGAAAGGCCGACCGTTTTATTAATGGTCGGCAAAAATGTGGGAAAACCCGACTGTTTTTAAACGATCGACAAAAATTTACTAATTCTTTCGAGATTGGACTACCTGGACTATAATATGCTTCCTTGTGCTTTGATTCGTATGGGTTGGACGGGGTTGAACATGATGGATATGACCGAGTAGGTGACAAGATCAAGGTTAGGCCAAAAGGTAGAGAACCTTAGACTCTATAGCCTTATTTGCTAAGAATGAACCTACGACCTTCGAGAGTCCCTAGCCAGTCCCAGACCTTGAGTTGGTGAAGCGGAGATGTGATAGTTGGACGAGTTCCTCCATTCGATGAGATAACTCAGGGGTACTACCCGACGAGCATGGGTGGTTGGACGAGTCCCTCCATTCGACGAAATGGATTAGGGGCGTTACCTCGACGAGCACGGGTGTTTGGAAGAGACACTCCATTCGACGGGATGGCTCAGGGGCGCTATCTCGACGAGCATGGGTGGTTGGGTGAGACCATCCATTCGACGAGATGGTTCAGGGAGTTGGGGGTTTGTGACTTAAACTCGTATAGTTTGTAATTACTTGATGAAATGAATAAAGAGTTATATTTCATCAATTCTTGTAATCTCGCATTTAAAACTTAAATCCAATAAACTACGTTCCAGGGTTATATATATGAGATCTTGAACTAGTGTGTAGTGGACACACAGGTACGATCATGTTCGAGTATATAACCCAAATGGTCTATAGTACATGGATATCATCATAGTAACACTATGGATGCGACCCCACTTTGTATTTGATACAAATGAGGTGATCCAACTCGTTCATGCCGTTGACATGCGAGTGGGGACATCCTGTGCAATGAGATTGTACTAGACCGGTGATAATTCTCATTTATGAGAATTGTTTAGCCAGTATACTTAGTTATTCTTGTTATTTTATTCTTATTATTTGATAAAAAGGCTAGCAAAATGTAGGGTTAAATTGAATTATTATTGAAAGCCTTTTAAATTAAGTAAGTGGATAAATGAAGTAAAAGAAAATAAAAAAAACACACTTGACGTTTTTATACAGGAAATCAAGGATTGCAACATATTTGAACTTTTATGGAAAGTATACAACTCTACCAAAAATATTGGAATTTTGTGGGATCTTGTCTCGACGATTTTAGCTGTGATTGATGGCATAATTGTGCATCTTTCAAGAAGGAACCCCTAGCCAACATTCTCTATAAATAGGGGAGGAGAATTCACAAAGAGGAGCATCCTTTTCCATCCGTTTTCAGCCCCAAGTGTTGCTATTTTCACGATTTTCTGTTGTTTTTATCATTTTTATGTTGTATTTTAGTTATATTTTCTGTTGTTTTCAAGATTAGGAGTTGATGTTTTTTTTTTTTAATTTTTCCAGCCGATTGAACTTCAAAAAAATCAATCCTTCCTCAACGAAAGTTGAAGGAAGTAAAGACTCGATGCTCTTCGAGAAAAGAGGGATTAAATTGATTGAAAGAGAAGTAAGAGAAACTTTTACTTGTCTTTTGTTTTAAAATTTATTTTTTGCATTTTTCTAAGTTATTTGGTTCAATTTTAGGGATTTAGTTGATGCAGCAGTTTTAATCTTTTAACTATTTTTTTTTATAATTCGAACGAATTGTTAACGTTCATTAAATCTCGACATTGTGTTTGTTTATTTTAAAAAGATTTCTAATTTATTTTATTCTTTTCTTTTTACTCAAGTTTTTCTAGTTTATGTGTCTTTAAGTTTGACTTAATTTATTTTCATTATTATATTTTAGAATTTTTTTTACCTTTTAAATTCAATTATGTGTTTCTATTACTTTAAAACTTTATTTTTCAATTTTCCTATAGTGAGCTAATTCTCTCTTAGGGATTCAAGAAGTGAATGCCCTAAAGGAAAAATGTAAAGCTCCAAAGCAAAAGCAATTCAACGAACTTTTAAACAGAGTTTGCTTTTGGTGAATTTAATGTGAATAACCCTAGCCGATCATCTAGAGTTGCTTGTTGAGCTTAAACTTAATACCGAAAGGGTTAAGTGAAGCTGAGGTCACAACAACAATGGAAAAGGCTTAGACATAAGTCCTAAAACTTCGACCTTAGACATAGGTTGAGACTCCAAAACCTTAGAGTTGTATGCCAATTCACCTGAGTTAGATTAGCCATAAACATATAGGTTTAATCACTCAACTTCCTAAAGATACTTTAGAGAAGGTAGAATAGGAGTAGAACTCGGTTTACTCAGTTTGAAGTTGGTGAGAATCACAAGTGTACTGCAATCGCGTTGCAGTTGCAGTCTATGCAATTGCGTTGTAATTACAGTTCTCGCAATTGCGTTGGAGTTACATCGTCTTTCCAAAAGGGGCATGAGCATTCTTGAATCCCTTAACTTACCTTTGTTTTTAAATCCTTTTTATTTTAGTCAAAACAACCCAATCACATCATTTTTACTTTTTTGGTTACTTCCTAATTGCAATTTGCCAACAAGTTGTGTTTTTTCCAATTGATTTTATTAAAACCGTTCCCTTGAGCTCGATACTCTAGAATACTTCTAGTTTTATATTACTTCGATTACGTGCACTTGCGTGTACCATTATCAAATTTTTGGCGTCGTTGTCGAGGAACGAGGAACTATTAGCCAACTGTTGTAACATCGTTAACAGATAAGGTCTAATAACTCATAGATGACCATTAGTGACTCGATCTGAATCGTGAACGGGTTACAAACTCTTGTCTGCGAAGGTTTATCCTTAGACTAATATGGGTGAGAGTGGGCACAACTACCGACTCATTATGCCTACCTTCTCAAGGACGAAACCTCGTGGGGAGCTGGAAACTTAACTCTACGAGATGAAATTCACTTGCCCCTGAGCTAGGGAAAATAGATCGGTTGTTCCCTTAAGGATTGAATCCATGTCTTGAACAACGGGGTTGCACCATCTCACTGGCCCGAGAGGGACATTGTTTATGGTAGGACCATAAACTAGATGTTGATTAGAGGATCAATGGTACCTAAGGAACAAGAGGTAGTCACAGGAGTAAAATGATTATTTGACCTAGCTATGACTACGAACAATCGTGAAGGGTCGACTCACGGGCATCGGTTAAATCAATGGACACAACTTGTCCTACAGTAAGGAAAGTGCAACTACGAGTCTATAGTGGAGTGACTCGTAGTTAATGAATGTTGATTAACGGGATCAAAAAGTTTGATCAGTTAATCTTGTATCATTGGAGCTCATGATCTGTAGGTCTATTAGGTCCCTCCATTGGCTCAATATGGATATATAAAGGGTATAAAGTTTTGAAATGAATTTGAAGTGTTCAAATTCATATAACAGATTTATATCAATTATATGTGATATAATTGATATAACATATAGTTTGATGTGAATATGATTCATAATAAACTATATACTAAATTTGGATTAATTTTCAAATTATTGCTTAATTGTGAAATTGTTTCATATTAGAGGAATTAATTATGAGAGACATGTAAAAATTGAATGTGATTCAGTTTAAAATGTACATTATGCAAATATGATTTGCATAATGCATAATTTGAAGGGAATTGAAGTCCCCGCAGCGGAAGCGATTGCAAATCGCGCGCTCTTGATTTAGTTACAACGGAAAATTCAAGAACGTAAATATGGATTAAGCATATGATAAGAGTACGAACAGTAATTATATACTTTTGAAAAAACCTTTCTTCAAGTGCTCCTCTCTCCACGGTCACGATCTCAGCAACAAGAACTCGTACGACCACCGACACCACCACCGGATCTTCTCCGTTGTTCTCTAGGTGAGGGAGGAAGGTGGGTTCCCTCTAGGAGTGGTGAGGTATTTTGTGAGAGAGATTTGTGTTTTGGAACCTTCAAACAACACAACAAGGAGGCTAGGAATACTTTTGAAGTCTTAACCTAGTTGCATCTCATGCAACTATATATATAGGGGAATGGGATGAAAATGACCTTTCTACCCCTCCTTTAATCTCTCTTTAGTATATAGTTTATATATGAATCTAATTCACATTAAAACTATATATTATATCAATTATATCATATATAATTGATATAATTCCTCAGGTATGAAATTGAACACTTCAATTTCACTCCTAACTTTATACCTCAATATTACCATGTTGAGTCAACTGAGGATCTAATGGACCTACGGATCATGAGCTACAATGATGTGAGATTAAGCGATCAAACTCTTTGATCCAGTTAATCAATATTCATTAACTACAAGTCACTTCACTATAGACTTGTATTTGCACTCTCCTCACTTTGTAGATATTATTGTGTCCACCGATATAGTCATTACCCATGAGTCGACCCTTCACGGGTTGTTCGTAATCACGGTGGGTCAAATTACCGTTTTACCCCGTGATTACCTATTTGCTCCTTAAGCACCACCGATCCTCTAATGAACAAATGTGTCTAAGGTTCTACCTTATACTCATACCCTCATAGAGGCGGGGCCCCGTTGTTCAAGACACGAGTCGGTTCTATGGGAACAACCTATCTAATTCTCTCAAGAGAGGAATGAGTGAATTCCATCTTGCCATGCTTAAGTTCCCACTACCTCACGAGGTTACGTGACACGAGAAGGTAGGCTTATTGAGTCGGCCACAGCCACTCTCACCCATACTAGTCTCAAGGACAAACCCCTATAGGCGTTCTTAACTTGCTCAGATTGAGTCAAGTCACTAATGACCATCTATAAATTACTAATCTTATCTTGTTAACGGTGTTATAATTTGGTTAGACTAATAATTTGCGATCCGGTCTTGTATGAACTCTTCATACGGGATGCCCCCACTCGCATGTCAACTACATGAATGAGTTGGATTACCTCATTTGTACTAATTACAAAGTGGGCGCATCCATGGTGTTACTGAATGAGGTTTCCAACCTTATTCTTATACCATAGACTATTTAGGTTATAATCTTGAATTCAACCCAAATAGTGTCCACTACATCGATTTCAAGATAAACGTTATAACCTTGGAGCTTAGTTTATTGGATTTATTAAAAGCAAGACTGTAATCTTATCAAAACAAATAACACTTTATTTAATTGATCAAGATTACACAAGTTTAGGGCATAAATCCTAACAATCTCCCACTTGACTTAAAGCTTGTGGACTACTAAACATTACATTAATGTAAATACAATAAACTAGGGCATTTAAACCCTTTGTACAAAATACTCCCACTTGCCCTAGTTGGGGAAGACTTGTAAACCTAGACCTTCTAGGTGACTCTCAAATACTTTAGCCGCTAGAGCCTTTGTAAAAGGATCAGCAATGTTGTGCTCTGAGGCTATCTTCGTGACAATCACGTCTCCTCTATGCACGATCTCCTGGATGAGATGATACTTCCGCTCTATGTGCTTTCCCCTCTTGTGACTTCGGGGTTCCTTCGAATTTGTCACCACACCACTGTTATCGCAATACAACGTGATGGGCAAAGTCATATTTGGAACAACTTCCAAATTTAGCATAAATTTCCTTAACCAAACGACCTCCTTAGCTGTTTCACAAGCTGCTACATATTCGACCTCTATGGTAGAATCAGCGATGCATCCTTGCTTGACGCTTCACCATACTACAGCTCCTCCGTTAAGAGTGAAAACTAACCCTTATGTAGATTTTCGAGAATTTTTATCAGTCTAAAAGTCAGAATCCGTGTATCCTTTAAGGATCAAATCCTTAGCCCATACACAAGCATGTAGTTCCTTGTTCTCCGAAGATACTTAAGGATCGTTTTAACCGTTGTCCAGTGTTAAAGTCCTGGATTGGATTGATACCTACTGACCATCCCAATCGCAAAATAGATGTCGGGCCTAGTACACAACATGGCGTACATCGGGCTCCCAACGGTGATGCGTATGAATCCGTCTCATATCCTCAACTCCTTGAGGTGTCGTAGGACACTATTCCTTAGACAAATGGATTCCATGTCTAAAAGGCAACAAGCCCTTTTTGGAATCTTGCATCTTAAACCTTGACAACACTTTGTCTATGTATGATGCTTGAGACAAGGCTAGTGTTCTATTCTTGCGGCTTAGGACAATGCGGATCCCAAGAACAAATCGCGCATCACCCAAATCTTTCATTTGGAATTGTGTTGCTAGCCATTCCTTGATGTCGATGAAGATAACCGACATCATTTCCAATGAGTAGGATATCATCCACATGGAGAATTATGAAAGCGACAGAACTATTGATGATTTTCTTGTAGACACAAGGTTCATCATCATTTTGGTCAAAACCATAAGATCTGATAGCCTCATCAAATCTTATATTCCAGGACCTAGAGGCTTGTTTCAGTCCATAAATCTACCTTTTTAGCCTGCAAACCTTTTGCTCTTGTCCTGGTTCAATGAACCCTTTGGGTTGGTCCATGTAGATGGTTTCCTCAAGATTGCCATTCAAAAAGGCTATCTTGACATCCATTTTCCATACCTCATAGTCATAATATGCTGCAATGGCAAGAAGGGTACGGATAGACTTTACCATAGCAACAGGTGAAAAGGTTTCCTCAAAGTCAACCCCTTCAACCTGGGTATAACCCTTTGCTACTAGTCTAGCTTTAAAGGTTTGCACCTTCCCATCTACACCACGTTTTCTCTTGTAGATCCACTTACAACCTATAGGTTTTACCCCATCAGGCTTATCTACAAGATCCCAAACAGAATTGAAGTGCATAGACTCCATTTCTTGGTCCATGGCTATGACCCATTTGTTTTTGTCAATGTCAACCATTGCTTGATTATAAGTCAATGAATCCTCGCAGTTGTCATCTGGTATAACAACTTGGGTTTCAGCTAAACCCATGTAACGGTCGGTGTCAGACACAACCCTCCCACTACGTCGAGGCATACTCAACTCTTGAGATGGGCCCTCTTGACTAGACAAACTAGTATCAACAACTCTTGTTGACGTACTAGTGTTCTTACTAGCAACCTTTGCTATTGTTCCGTCTAACTCACTCAACACTACCTTACTTTTTGGTTTGTGGTCCCTTATGTGGTCGTCCTCCAAGAAAGTGGCATTTGTCGACACAAAGACCTTATCTTCCTTAGGATCATAGAATAAACCACCTCTTGTTTCTTTTGGGTATCCTACGAAGAGGCACAACTTTGAACGTGAATCCAACTTCTTTGGATTTGTCACAAGCAAATGTGCTGGACAACCCCATATTCTGAATTGACATAAACTACCTTTACGTCCTTTCCAGACTTCAAAAGGTGTTTAAGAAACACTCTTGGAGGGCATACTATTGAATATGTATACTGCAGTCTCCACTGCATAACCCCAAAAAGAACTAAGGTGATGAATATAACTCATCATTGATTGAACCATGTCCAACAAGGTTCTATTTCTTCTTTCCGATACACCGTTTTGTTGTGGTGTGCCGGGAGCTGAGAGTTGGGATGTAATTCCATGTTCTATCATATAGTTATGGAATTTTAAATCCATATACTCTCCACCTCGATCCGATCGAAGTTTTTTAACTCTTTTACCTAATTGTGGTGCATTAGGTAAATATGCCCATATCTGGAATAATCATCTATAAAAGAGATGAAAAATTCATATCCTCCCCTGGCTTTAACATTCATCGGACCACATAGGTCTGAATGTATAAGCTCTAGAGTATCTTTGGCTCTATAATCTTTTCCACTAAAAGGTCTTTTAGTCATTTTGCCTTCTAGGCAGGATTCACATACTGGTAAGGAATTTTCTTCTAACTCGTTTAGAAGTTCATTCTTTACCAATCTCTCAATCCTATTGAGATTAATGTGACCCAATCTTAGATGCCAAAGATGAGCATTTTCATTAGGAGAAATTTTTCGTTTCTTAGTTCGTGCGTTTGCAGTTTTAAATAATTCAGTGTTCAAAACCATTTTGACAGAATTAGGCCTTAAAACATACAATCCATTTTCTAATGAAGCCGAACATATTTCTAAACCTTTCTTCAAAATAAACACTTTATTCATAGAAAATGAAACAAAAATACATTGTTCAATAAGGAAGGAAATGGAAATAAGGTTTCTAGTAAACCCTGGTATCACTAATATATTATCCAACAATACATATTTCTTGCCAAAATAAAGCTTCATGGTGCCTACTGCTACAGCTGAGACGACCTCTCCATTTCCAACCCAGAGCGTTATCTCTCCTTACTGTAGCTGCTGCTAGGAATCAATTCCTTGAAAAGAAGAACAAACATGATTAGTGGCGCCTGAATCAAGTATCCAAGCTGTTTTATCATTATCCACTAAACAAGCTTCTAGGCAAAGTAAATCATATTTACCTTCCTTCTTCTTTTCTGCAATGTACTTCGGACAGTTTCGTTTCCAATGTCTGTCTTCGTTGTAGTGAAAACACTTTCCTTTGTCAGCAACGACTCTGACTTTCTTTCCCTTCTGGGCGGCAGCTTTTTCAGCTTGTTTCCCTTTACCAACCTTCCTCATGTTCTTCTTCTTACCTCTCAGGTTAGAAGAAGATGAAGCCACTATTTTTGTCCCAGAGGTCGAACCTCTGTGATAACTCCTACTAGCAACATTTGCCTCAGCTTTCGATCCCTGAATTTTCATCAAAGATTGAAAGGTCTGGAGTTCATTCAGAAGGGAGGTAAGATTAAAAGTAAGCTTGTTCATAACAACATTACTTCTAAATTGCAGGAAACTATCTGGAAGGGTTTTCAGAATAGAGCTGACCTGGCTCGACTCATCGATGGAAGCACCATTCGACTCCGCGATGTTAAAGTGTACCATCATATCCAGGACATGATCCCGAACAGATTTACCCTCTGGCATCCTCGAGTTGAATATGTACTTTAGGGCATTATGTCGGTCTTGTGTGGACTATTGTCCAAACATACCCTACACAGAATACATGATTTTCTTGGCGGTAATCATGCCCTCATGCTTCTTGGCTAATATGTCGACATACTTGCCGGCATGATGTAGACCTTGGCCTTATCATTGGCCTTGATCCATCGATCATATGCATCACGAACATTTCGTGGACGCATTCGAGCCCGCACCGAGGACACTCCTCAGTTAGCACAAACTTAAGATCATTCACTACCAAAATAATGTTGAGTTTGTTTTTCCATGTCATCATATTTCTCTCAGTTAACTTTTCCGCACTCCAATAAGGAAATTATAGAGCTAGACATTTTTTGAAAAATTACAAACAAACTTGTATGAGTTTCTTGCTATAACTCTAATCCAATCATGTTTTAGCTAATTATCAAATGATTCCTAGGCCATTTATAATTTGCAATGATACTCCAAAGGTTTAGAATGTATGACACCGAAGGGTAATAAAAAAATACTCCTCCTCTGGATCAAGACACTCTTGACGAGAACCTAACACTAGAATAACTCTTATTCCTATAGGTTTGATTACCATTTTTGATGCGAATACATACACAACTTATGTATCCCGTGAGTGTAACCCTTTGTCTTTAGAACCTAGAGTCTCGATCCAATAAAATCCACCGAAGGGAGGACTAGATTGGAAAATAGTCTAAGGAAATCTTTATCCCTTTCGGGTGTCTACTGTGTTAGATCCCCTATGATCAAGCCCTCCGAAGGGATTGTCGGGTCCATGCCAAACTAGCAGGCTGACCATAGTGGTCCAACGGTGTAAACCGACAAAAGAGACCGTAGGCTTTGTTTTCACTAAACCTGATCTCACTCACTATAAGTACCCTCTCCATTCACCTTGGTATTGACTCATACAAACATCATCCGAAGGGGGACGCTCCCGTTTGCGCCACGAGGCCAAGTATGAGTCTCACGGTGTGAACTTCCCGGAGATAGCGTAGGTGAAAAAATATGTATCCCATACACTTTTTCCTCCCACGAATACTTTAAGTCTATAGGAATCTTTTTTAGGCTAAAACCCGGCTAATGGTTTTACCTATATCTATCAACATAACTCTTATATTGATAATCAATATAACTCTTATATTGATTTTATCCTAAGTTCGTTAATATAACTCCTTATATTAAACTAGGATTTCAAGTTTATTAACCCCTCAATAAACACGCTGACGCTACTGTAATTTATATGACTCTCTGATTAAATTTCACTCCCAGGTCAGTTCCCAGGTAGGGGTGTTCCGTTTCCGTCAGCTTAAATACCCCAGCCTAGACAGAACTTTCCTTAGACAGAGTTCCTCTTTTAATCATAGCTTATAAATTACTTGGTTCCTAATTCTAATCTAATTAGAACTAGATAACCTAAGGTCTATTATTTCCAAGTTCTAAACACTTTAAAACTAATAATTAACCTTAGGTGACATGCATACTATGTTATAGTGCTTGATCATTCATCACATGAATGATAAAACATTCATAGCATATTCATCTCGTGAAAAATAATGCATGTCAATGCTGTCCAAAAATTAATATAACAACCTTATATTAATTAATCATGCAAACTATATAATATAACTCCTTATATTATAAATGATGCATGAAAATGCTTAACCTAAGGTATGATTCCGAAAATAGAAGCATACACTATGCATGGCAATAATTACACAACAATTGCATAATTAAAATAGCAAAAATTAGACCAATTTTGGCACCCTAGAAATAATTTTAATTAATATAATCTAATTATATTAATTAAAATTAAAATTATTAAATATATTAAAATAAAACGTTTTTATAATTAATATAAATAATAAAAAAACGTTTCTACCCGTTGCTCCTCGCGTGAAACGGCTTCGGCGTTGCAACGCTGCTTTTATCATTTTCTGTCGAGCGTTGCAACGCTGAGGGCAGCCTTGCAATGCTGTCGTCTTCTCAAGCCGCGCGCCTGCCGCAGTGGTGTTGCAACGTTGAAGGCAGCGTTGCAACGCCATTCACAGAACAACCATAAGAATCTCCATTCCTTGCTCGTTTTCGCTCCGATCTTCTCAGCAACCGCTTTGCCTCGATCGACACGGACTTACAAACTCGATTTACAATTAAATTTGCCCAAAACACCGGACTCTTACATTGAACATTTCAATGAAATTGGAAATCTAAGTGCCAAAATTGAAAACATCTAATTTCGCAAAAATCGTTCATATATCCCATGCACAAAACAGTAAATCCCACCTTGTTCTTGAAAAATCCAGAACATAAATCAAGAACGCAATTGGGCTCTGATACCAATTGAAGGGAATCGAAGTCCCCGCAGCGGAATCGATTGTGAATTGCGCGCTCTTGATTTAGTTACAACGGAAAATTCAAGAACGTAAATATGGATTAAGCATATAATAAGAGTATGGACAATAAGTATATACCTTTGAAAAACCTTTCTTCAAGTGCTCCTCTCTCCACGGTCACGATCTCAAAGAACAAGAACTCAAATTAACACAGACACCACCACCGGATCTTCTCCGTTGTTCTCTAGGTGAGGGAGGAAGGTGGGTTCCCTTTAGGAGTGGTGAGGTATTTGTGAGAGAGATTTGTGTTTTGGAACTCTTCCAACAACACAACAAGGAGGCTAGGAATACTTTTGAAGTCTTAACCTAGTTGCATCTCATGCAACTATATAGGGGAATGGGATGGAAATGACCATTCTACCCCTCCTTTAATCTCTCTTTAGTATATAGTTTATATATGAATCTAATTCACATTAAAACTATATATTATATCAAGTATATCATATATAATTGATATAATTCCTCAGGTATGAAATTGAACACTTCAATTTCACTCCTAACTTTATACCCTCAATATTACCATGTTGAGCCAACGGAGGGATCTAATGGACCTACAGATCATGAGCTCCAATGATGTGAGATTAACTGATCAAACTCTTTGATCCAGTTCATCAATATTCAATAACTACAAGTCACTCCACTATAGACTTGTAGTTGCACTCTCCTCACTGTAGATATTATTGTGTCCACTGATATAGTCATTACCAATGAGTCGACCCTTCACAGGTTGTTCGTAATCACAGTTGGGTCAAATTACCGTTTTACCCCTTTGATTACCTCTTTGCTCCTTAAGCACCACTGATCCTCTAATGAACAACAAGTCTAAGGTCCTACCTTAGACTCATACCCTCATAGAGGACAGTGCTCTGTTGTTCAAGACCTGGAGTCAGTTCTTAAGGGAACAACCTATCTAATTCCTCAGTAGAGAAATGAGTGAATTTCATCTTGCACAGTTAAGTTCCAAGCTACCTACGAGGTTCTGTCCCTGAGAAGGTAGGCTTATCGAGCCGGCTACAAGCCACTCTCACCCATACTAGTCTAAGGACAAACCCTATAAACAGGAGTTCTTAACTTGCTCAGGATTCAGGTCAAGTCACTAATGACCATCTATACATTACTAGTTTTATCCTGTTAAAAGTGTTATACTTGTTAGACTAATAATTTGCGATCCAGTCTTGTATGAACTCTTCATACAGGATGCCCCCACTCGCATGTCAACTACATGAATGAGTTGGATTACATCATTGGTACTAATTACAAAGTGGGTCGCATCCATGGTGTTACCAGAATGAGGTTTCCAACCTTATTCTTATACCATAAACTATTTAGGTTATAATCTTGAATTCAACCCAAATAGTGTCCACTACACTGATTTCAATATAAACGTTATAACCTTGGAGCTTAGTTTATTGGATATATAAAAGCAACACTGTAATCTTATCAAAACAAATAACACTTTATTTAATTGATCAAGATTACACAAGTTTAGGGCATAAATCCCAACATAATTTGTGCATTTAGTGGGATAATGGGTGGAGAATTTATCTCCACCCTTACTCCCTATATTAAGGTGCATAACTCAAAACTCTCTCAAATTTGTCTCAAGATCTCTCTAAAATTTGTCCACCCTTACTTCCTATATTAAGGTGCATTTAGTGGGATACGAGGTTAGAAGTTCATTTTTTGGAAATATGATTTTCCATAACTCAAAACTCTCTAAAATTCGTCTCAAAATCTCTCTGTTTCTCCAAAAAGAATCCCACGCATTCTCCCTCTCTTAGAGAACAACGGAGAAAGCCTTTTTGGAAGTGTTCGATCGGTTCGTTATAGTTGAGAAAGAGATGAACATCGTTGGTGGAGAAGAACTAGAAGAAGTGTCTCAAAGGTAACCTTCTCTTCTCTAATATGCTTAATCTTACTTTATGTTTTTGTTGAAACTCATATAACGTAAATTGAGAGCAAAACGATTCAAAATCGCTTCCGCTGCGAGATTGTTGGCTTTTATGCCCTAAAACTCATAGTTTGTAAATAATGTTCTAATTAAATCAATAAATAGTTATTATTATCAATAAAGAGTTATTGTTTATTACTTACTATATTGTCTTATATTAACCCCAAATCCAATAAACTAACATCTAAGGTTGTAATATGTTTCTTGAACTGAATGTAGTGGACATATAAGGATCTTAGTTCGAGATACATACTAGAGGGTGTATAGTTAGGCGATAAGGCTTGGGTATCTTACCCAGGTAAAACTATTTGTATTTGATACAAATACAGTGATCCTAACGTGTTCGTGTAGACGACAAGTGAGTGGAGATATCATATATAATGAGATTGCATAAGACCGGACCGCGAAATAGTAACCACTAGATATAACTCCGTTGACTAGTTAAGTTTTTATTTCAATAGGATGACCTAGGCAACTTGATCTCAATCCTGAGCAGGTTACGAACTCCTGTTTGTGAGTGATTGTCCTTTGACTAGTATGGGTGAGAGTTGCCAGATTCACCGGCTCAATAAGCCTACCTTCTTGGGGACAAGACCGAGCATGCAACTGGGGACTTAACCTAGCAAGAAGGAATTCATTCCTTCCCGCCTATTAGGGTAAGTAGACGAATGTTCCCTTAAATGGTGTCTCCAAGACTTGAACAAAGGGTCCGACCCTTTCATTGGCCCGAAAGGGACTTCTACTTGCTGGTCGGACAACAAACAGGTAGTTCATAAGAGGAGCACTAGGACTTAAGGTTAAAGATGTAACCCAGGGGTAAAACGGTAATTTGACCCAGTTGGTGTTACGAACATTCGTGAATGATTGACTTGCTGTTATTGGTTAATATTCGTGGATACAGAAATATATCTGCAATGAGAAGAGTGCAACTGCGGGACTTTAGTGGAGTGATTCCGCAATTAATGAATGTTGATTAGGAGGTTAATGAATTAACCGGATAATCTCGTATCGTTGGAGCTTCTGATCTGTAGGTTCATTAGGTCTATCTTCTAACTCGTAAAGGGTTCTTAGATCATTTGGATTTGAAATATTCAAATTCAATAAGGGAATAACATTGATGTATAGACATACATTATAATATAAAGTTTTTATGTGCATTAAAACTTTATAGTATAATTTAATTTGAATATGGTTCATTTTGAATTAATTGAGAGAATTAAATATTTGAAAGAGTTCAAATATTATTTAAATGTGAATGAGATTCATATTTAAAACTATAAGTTAAAATTTAATGTACATAAGATGTGCATTAAAACTATAGGTTAAAGGGAAATATGATTAAATGTGATTTAATATTAATTAAATTTGAGATATTTAATTAATATTAATTAAATATGATTTAATTAATATAATAATTAATTATATTAATTATTATTTATTTATTTAATAATAAATAATTGGGAACGTGTCAGGAGGACATGTTCCCCAATTCCCCTTTAACTCCCTATCAATAGGGAGTGGGAAAAGTTGCCCTTTCATTATCTTCTTCTCGATGGAGAGAAGAAGTGAGATGGATCATACGAGCAATTGGTGAATTACTGTGAAATTCTCTCAACAAAAAAATCCCTTCCTTTTCCAATTGTTGGTGGTTTCCCACCAAACCTCGATATAATATACTTAGAGACATAGAAGGTTTACACTACTGGTAGTGTCCTGTTTCACAGAGGAGAAGAGTTACATTGGGTTGCTGTGTAGAATTGTATTGCAAGGAGTTGCAGTTGATTGAAACTATAAAGGTAATAATTCTTTTTCTTTTAGTTTAGAAACTCACAGCTTGTTAATTTATGCTTTAATCCATGCTTAATTTAGAATTTCTTATCTCTATTTGTATTTGCCAATGTATAGGTTTTTGGAATAAACCAAAACAATCAAGAAAATTGTGATTATAATACCACATTTTTGCTGCTCAAAAGGATTCGATTCCCTTCAATTGGTATCAGTGAAATGCTTGTATTTGTTTTGGTTGAAACAAAATTGCATTGGTTGGTGGGAAATTGTATTTTGGTTTGCTATTGAACTGTTTAGGAAATTTTGACCGTAGTTTATGTTTGATTTGATCAAATTAATGTAAAAACCTCTGCATTTTTGGGCAATTAAGTGTAATATCGAGTCTGTACTTGTGTTCTTGAGTCGTTCGTGACAAGTTTGAGGCGATTCATATGAGATTTTGATACCCAATTGCTGCTGTTTTGCTTGTTGTATTCGAGGAAGAAGCCTTTTGCAGTACCAGCAGCGTTGAAACCCCATGAGTGGCGTCGCAGTGTTGCAACGCTGAAGAATGACGTTGCAATGCTCAAGATCTCTATCGACAAGAAAATCTGGGGGTAGCAGCATTGCAACACCGTTTCATGGCGTTGCAACGCCAACTAGATGCTGGACACAAGTGCGAGGGTAGCGGCATTGCAACGTTGTCCTCGGCGTTGCAATGTCGTACCATTGAAGAATAAAGGTTGGCCGGTTCAACGTGGTCAGGCGGTTCGGTACTTTTTCAGTCCGATTCGAGCAGTTCACACTAGTATAAAATTGGGTTTTAATGACGGGCGCACACCCGTCAACTAAGCGAGTGTCATTGTATCTTACAATTAATGGAGATCTAATCCCTTTGAGCAGCGGAAACGAGTTTGGAATCGTAATTGCTTGATTGTTTTAGTTAAAAACAAAAACCAATACATTGACAAAAAAAAAACAGAACAAACATGCTTATCTAATCTAATTAGGCAAGGAGACATACATGCAAACATGCTTAGTTTAACAATTAAACTAAAAAAAAGAAAGAATACCTTTGTAGAATTTGCTCAGCAACTCCTAACTCCAAGCTTTACAGCAACTCAGGAACTTCTCTGCTTCTCTGCTTTTACAACAGGACACCACCAAAAAGAGAACCTCCTATTCTCTGAGTTCTACTTAGACCTCTCTTTTGTGGGAAGAAGTTCCAACAATTGGAAGATTGATTTGGGAATTGAATGGAGAGAAAGAGAGAGAGCGGAAATTTCTTCTATGTTCAATCTAATCGAATGAATCAATCGAATACTCCTGCCCTTCTCACCAATAGAAGGACTTCACTGGGTAACTCCCCACTCCCTATCGAGGGGGAGTTGGGGAATAGTGGGAACTGTCCTCCTGACACGTTCCCAATTAATATTATATTAATTAATTAAAATATTAATTAATTACATTAAATTAAATCACATTTAATTCAATTATAATATTAATTATATGATTAAATCATATTTAATCATTTTACCCTTTAACCTATAGTTTAATGTACATCTCATGCACATTAAGATTTAATCTATAGTTTACAAATATGAATCATATTCACATTAGAATTTAATATTTGAACTTTTTCAAATATTTAATTCTCTCATGTAATTTAATATGAATCATATTCACATTAAATTTATAATATATAGTTCCAAAACTATATATTATATCGTATCAATATACATTAAGTTTATTCTCTTATGAATTTGAACATTTTAAATTCAAATGATCTAAGAACCCTTTACGAGCTAGAAGGTGGACCTAATGGACCTACTGGATCGTAAGCTCCAACGATGCGAGATTGCTCGCTTAATCTCATTAACCTCCCAATCAACATTCGTTAATCGCGGAACACTCCACTAAAGTCCCATGGTGCACTCTTCTCAAAGAAGTCAATCCTTCACGAATGTCAGTAACACCCGGTGGGTCAAATTACCGTTTTACCCTTGGTTACATCTTGTGCCTTAAGTACCAGTGCTCCTCTAATGAACAATTTTTTTGTGGTCCTACCAACAAACAGAGTCCCTCTCGGGCCAATGAGAGGGTTGGGCCCTTTGTTCAATTCCCGGAGACTCAACTTAAGAGAACATTCCTCTACTTACCCTAGTAGGCGGGAAGGAGTGAATTCTATCTTGCTAAATTAAGTTCCCAGTCGCTCACTCGGTCTTGTCCCCAAGAAGGTAGGCATATGGAGTCGGCGAATCTGGTCACTCTCACCCATACTAGTCAAAGGACAATCCCTCATGCGAGTAAGTTCAGAACACCGCTCGGGATTGAGATAAAGTTGCCTAGGTCATCCTAGTGAAATAGAAACCTAACTAGTCAACAGAGTTACAGCTAGAGGTTACTATTTTGTGGTCCGGTCTTATGTAATCTCATTACATAGGATATCCCCACTCACATGTCATCTACACGAACACGTTAGGATCACAGTGTTTGTATCAAATACAAAGTGGGCCACATCCATAGTTTTACCAGGGTAAGGTACCCAAACCTTATCCCCTAACTATAGACCCTTTAGGCTGTATCTCGAACCGAGATCCTCTATATGTACACTACATTCAGTTAAAGATACATTTAACAGCCTTGGATGTTTAGTTTATTGGATTTAGGGTTTAAATAAAGGCAAACTCGTAGATAACGAACAATAACTCTTTATTGAAATAATAACACTTTATTACATTAATTAGAACATATTTACAAAGTACGAGTTTTAGGGCACAAACCCCAACAATAATCACAGGTGCTTTTTAATGACGGGCAATGCCCGTCATTAAAGGTATTCGACTGTCATTAAAAGTAACATATTTTGGGTTTGCATCCACTTTTAATGACGGACATTGCCCATCATTAAAAATCATAATGACAGACACTTTTAATGACGGACAATGCCCGTCATTGTTTTGTTTGTAATTTAATAAAAAAAATTGTTGGTTGCCTCAATGGCTCCAACCAAAAATATTAATATTTCTAAAATTTTGTACAAAAAAATCTCAATACTAATACAATTCTACACAAATAATCTTACAAACTTAAACTTATTAATATTTCCCAAATTTTGTACAAAAAAAACTCAATACTAATACAATTTTACACAAATAATCTTACAAACTTAAGTTTTTCAAATAAGGTTTTCAGTTACAAACTTAAACTTAATCTTACAAACTTAAGAATTTTTCAGTGCCTAATAAGCTTTTCAGCAGCCTTCCAACCCATTTGAAAGTAATCCAAGTACCAAAGCTATTGTTTCCAATCTGCACAAGTTACACCACAGTCTGCAATTCATCATTTAGATTATGAGTTTCTAGACTTCCACTACAACATAGAATATGGATGATATATATACCGAGTGGAAAATTCCAAGCATATCCCAGAGATTAATAATATTCAATAAGTGACAAGAAAAAAGTATGCAAACTTGACAGTCTACAACAATTCCTACACGGCTAGGCTAATTGGTCAGATCACCAGAAAAGCAGAAAAGATAACTGTTTATAAACCAGAAAATTCAACAAACCTCATTGTTCTCCTTTCTAGCATGAACAAAAACGTGAAGTCACTCAAGCAGCAAGCAACCCAAGGAAAGAAAATCCACATCACTGCCAAAATAAGATGGTTAAGCAAATTCATCTACAGGGATTAAAGCAATTAACTATTTTCAATTTAGTAAAAAACAGAAAAATCATTTCAAGGGATGGCTTCTTCATTCAATCTAAAAAAATAAAAACAAATTTTCAAGAACAACAGCCGACCATGAATATGAGAAACATTGGAAATAGGAAAAGGAAAAAAAAAATGAAGTTACAGTTCAGCAAAGGTGACATATGTGAGGGCTAATCTTTCAGTCTTGATTTTCTCCTTCAAAAAGAAAGAAGTTTGCTTCTTCAACTCATAGAAAGAGGGAGAAGCTCTAGGGAAACGATAACATTTTTAAGGGTCATGGCACCCAAGAACTCATATTCACCTTACTGACATTTGAGCACGAGTTCATATTCATAAATCTACACTAATTTACAAGAATAAACACAAAAAAACTAAAATTAATCAGTCAAGTTTTCATATATAATTTTTCTTAAAAGCATAATATATTAACAATATGAAATTACAAACTAAAAGCCAGAAATACAAAGAGAAAAACATCCCATGGTAACTTAACTTATTTTAAAGACTTACCATAGCCAGTTTTTTGTCCCAACATTGTCATGTCTCATCCCTACAAAGAAATCCACCAAGATTTTGGAGGTGAGCACATGTGAATAAAAAATTAGAATGACCCGATTTTGGAGGTGTGCACATGTGAATAAAAAATTAGAATGACCCTTAGATTCAATCAGCTCATCCCAAATGCAATATACAAAATAAAGTTAATTTTAATATACATCTTGCTTGTCATCATTCTAACAACATTTAAGTTGATTTGTGTGTCTTTAAGTCCTAACCTTAAATAAAGTAATCAAAAGAATCCAATAAAGGTTAATTTATGTTTGTTTTTGCAACAAATGTTTCACTTTTAATATCTAATCAACAACTTCACAAAGGAGAGAGAGAATGTAAGGCAAAGAAAAAATAGATATTTTCTACTATATTTAGAAAATCATCAAACATAAACCCAACTAAAATAACAATAAGTTGTCCTTAAATTCAAACTAACCATAAGAGTTACTTCAAAATTTAGGGAATAAGAATCTAACTCCCTAATTCATGACTTTTGGAAAAATATATCAATGAAAGCTTGCAGAAAACTAAGAATAAACAAACACTAGTTTCTTGTTTCAATCTAGGAAGAAAAACTAAAGAAACATTTAACTTCATCATAACCAAAATTAAAACATGTACATTTTTCTAAAACTTAACTTAGACTTGTCAAACAAGGTTCAAATGAAATAAACTCAAAGCTTGTATACTTATCAGAACTCAAGCTCAAAAGTTAACTCTAAACTTAAAATAAACTTAACCTAACTTAAACAAATTAGAACTGAACTTAACAAAACTTATGAATGATCTCTAAGCACCAACCTACCCTTATCCTCAACCTCAATCTCCAAATCAATTTCTAAACACCAACCTATACTTAAAACCATTCATTAGCTACTATAATTGCAGGATAGCCATAGAACCATATCCAATAATCTCCAAACATATTATAAAGCACTAAGAGACTATTTGTAGAATCAGATAAATGCAAAAGTAATTGACATGAACCAAAAATTTCAGCTCCAAGATAACAATATAAGAATTCTCCTGCTCAATTTCATTCAATGTTGCAACAATATAAGAATTCTGAACCAAGACAACGAAGCCAGGAAACTTGGTAGACATTATAAAACAAGCAGCAATGAAAGGGAACCTAAAACATTCAACTCACTAGTAAGACAAACTTTAACAAGAGACTTAATCAAGCAAAATCATAGATTTATAACCACTAAGTATAGCGTGCATCATCAACCAATTCTTGAATGGATACATAAGCTCGAAGAAGCAATTTCAGTTATTGAAATATATCAAATAATCCAGAGTAACAGAAGTCTATAACTCAATGCTCTAAATTTTATCACACTTTATTTTTTATATGTTTTAAATATTATAAATAAATAACTAATAGTTCTAACCACCCAATAAACAAGGTACCAATTCTTAATTGTTCAACCTTCAAACAATAAAAAAAAATGCAAGCTCAAGCTATAGAACAATTCAAACACAAAGAAAACAACAATCTCAACCTAAGATTATATCTATTGAACAATTCAATATAGACCAACATTCATATTTTCAATACTCCAAAATTTATAAAATTTGATAATAGA
The DNA here is from genome assembly GCA_036507285.1 of Trichosanthes cucumerina. Classification (NCBI taxonomy): domain Eukaryota; kingdom Viridiplantae; phylum Streptophyta; class Magnoliopsida; order Cucurbitales; family Cucurbitaceae; genus Trichosanthes; species Trichosanthes cucumerina. The sequence goes on from CM071840.1 coordinate 32,986,256, forward strand.
TAAAAGAGGTTTGAAAATAAGCAAGACCCACATTCATATTTCCAACACTTCAAAGTTTTTAAAATTTAGCCAAACTATAATAAAGGGTACCTTTCCTTTGTGTTCGACATGTTTGGTTTGGTAGAATTTCTCACGAATTAACTTCTAAAACATAGAATAAAATTAAATTCAAAGAAACCCCCAAATCAGTATTTTATAAAACAAATATGGTGGAATAGAATTGGAAAGCAAAATGAGTACATGCACGAAAACGAGAACAGGAGCATACCTGATCAACTTTCTTGGTGACATACACAGCAACGACAAAGAACTTAATTTAAACTAAACAAAACAAAAAAAACAGAGAAATAGAAGGTACTCACAACGTTAGATCTGAAGATTTTTCGACTATAAATGTTACATTATCCACGACGACCCTCCAATGTAGATCTTCACAGCGAATCCACGACGAGACCAAAACCCACGACGACAACGGATCCTTGTTGTAAATCTAGACGCAAACTCATGACCACAAGCAAAGAACGGAACAACAAAGCAACGGTACTATGAACGACAACTGAACATGAGAGTTTAAGAGTGAGAGTGAGAGTGAGAGATTGGATTCTCACAACATTAGATCTGAAGATTTTCGGCTAGAAATGTCGTCCACATTGACGCTCTGGTGTTGATCTTTACGGCAGACCAAAACCCATGGCGACAACGAATCTCGGATGTAGATTTAGACACAAACTCACAACCACGAGCAAAAAGTCGAAAGCAACGATACCCACGAACGGTGGCTGAATGTGAGAGTAAGAGTGAGAGAATAGAGGGATTTTAGGAAGAGAGGGAAAGTTAGGAAGAGGGAGAATGAAAAATGAAGAGATTTTAGGAAGAAAGAGAAAGTCGAGAAGGGGGAGAATGAAAAATGGAGAGATTTTAGGAAGAGAGGGAAAGTCGAGAAGAGGGAGAATGAAAAATGGAGAGAGATTTTGGGGAGGGAGGGATTTTGGGGAGGGTGAAATTTTGGGGAGAGAGAAGATGCAAAAGAAAAAGTATGTATTTTAATTTTTTTTTTTTAATTCTATGTAAAAGAAAAGGCTATTGATGTCAGGTATTTCCTGCCACTAAAGTCCATATACAATGACGGGCATTGCCCGTCATTATATGTGTTTTTTTATGTCTATCATCGTTTCCAGCGCGTTTTTTTAATGACTGTCATTATTTCTTCAGTTTGTTGTAGTGTCGGCTCCGGTTCAAGGTATTTTAGATCGGTTTTTTGTAATAAAATTATTGTAATTTTATTATTTTTGCACTTTAGGGTTCGAAATTTCTGGTTTAACAACTATTTTTTTTTCATGAATGTCATTTAGAATTATTCCCACCTTAGGATAAGCATGTTCATGCATTATATTTATATAAGTGTTATATGAGTATGATAAAAAATACATGATTTATTTTTCATGAGTAATTAATTATAATTGTTGTAATTTAATTATATGAAAAATGAAAAGAATGGAGCATGAAATTACTTAGTTTAATATAAAGTGTTATATTATTTAAGTAATTTGTTTAATTCAATTTGTTGAATGACAATTTCTTCCAATTAGAATTTTATTGTTGGAAAAATCACATAGTTCTTTGTCATAAGTTAATCATTAAAATTTATAAGAGTTATAAATTGGTTTTAGAAACTATAACCTATAACAAAGAAATGCATGCAAACATAGGAGCTTGGGCAAGGTGAAATTACTTTTAAAATATTTAAAATTAATTAGACCTAAGTTTAATTTATAATAGGATTAGAAATAAGTCTTACGTATTGTTTTAAATAGTTTAAAATATAGTAGGACAATAAGACCTTTGTTATAAGGGAACTCCACCAGTGATGTTCTGTTTAAGGTTGGGGGTACTTAAGCTGACAGTTAACGGAACACCTCCAACCTGGGAACTGACCTGAAACTTGAGTTGAATTAACCATAGTCCTGTTAGCATGCATTATATATATGTCATTAAATTGTTTATTCATCTAGACATAAGCGTAAAAGACCTAGTTATAATAGTTATAATAGGCATAGACATAGATAGATTCTTTTAGCCAGAATTCGACTAAGTTAAACCTATACCCTAATTTTAGGAACTTCAGTGGGAGAAAATGAGATGTTCGCATCGAGTTTACTCTCACGTCCTCAAGAGTTCACACCGTGAGTTCCATGCTCGGCTACACGGCGTTAATAGGGTGTCCCCCTACGATAAGCGTTTGCATGGTTCAATACCAAGGTGAATGAGGGAAGTATCCATAGTAAATGGGAGAAGGGCACGTGCCAACGTATCCTATAGTCTCCTCCATTTGGACCGTGAGATTTCTATAGTTCGTCGACTAGGTGTCCCTGGAGTAGCCAATCCCTCTAGAGGGCCTGACTATAGGGATCAAAACACCGGGAACTCTAGAAATCGATAGGGTCTCTTAGGTAATTTGCCAACAATTGTCTTTCTTAATAGTAGTCAGTTGGCTCGGACCTATTGGATATGAAAATGGTAGGGTCACATTTACGGGACAAGTTAAGATAGTTAAGGAGTCATTGACCAAATAAACGGTAGCTAAGAATCATTGGGACATGAGATGTTCTGGTAGTGAAAATTAGCTGAGATAGCCTCAAATCAGGCGAGGAGTGACTGACCACTCGACGGTGGCTTTTATTCTAAACCCTTGAAGTATCATTGCAAAATTAAAGGTTTAATTTAATCACTAGGGTTCTTAATAATTTTGCTAAATTTTATTGGTTTTATTAATTGGTTAAAAGGCATAACTAATTAGAACTACCTTTTATTTCAGCATGTCGTCCTCGATTCTTACTTAAAAGTGAACGTTTAACTAGGGAAAATTATACTACGTGGAAGTCCAACCTGAATATGATTCTGGTTGTCGACGACCTTCAGTTCGTATTAATTGAGGAATGTCTTCAGAGCCCTGCTCGAAACGCTCCTCAAGTAGTTAAGGACGCGTATGACCGCTGGATCAAGGCCAATGACAAGGCCAAGGTCTATATTTTGGCTAGTGTTTCTGAAGTTCTGGCCAAAAAGCACGAGGGCATGGTCTCAGCTCGTGAGATCATGAGTGCATTGCAGAATATGTTCGGACAACCGTCAGGACAGTTCAACATGAATCCCTCAAGTACGTTTATAACTCCTGTATGAAAGAGGGAACATCGGTGAGAGAACACGTTCTCGATCTGATGGTCCACTTTAACGTGACAGAAATGAACGATGCAGTCATGGACGAACAAATTCAAGTGTCGTTCATCCTAGAATCTCTTCCGAAGAGTTTCCTGCAATTCCGCAACAATGTGGTGATGAACAAGATAGAGTACAACCTGACTACTCTCCTAAACGAGCTGCAGACTTTCCAGTCTCTTATGAAGAATAAGGGACAGACTGATGCAGACTTTCCTGCAGTCCTTCTTCTGGACTTAAGAAGACTTAGAAGAAGAAGATATGAGGGAAGGGGAAGCACCTGCCGCTGCGGATAAGGGCAAGGGAAATGCCAAAGTTGCAGATAAAGGAAAGTGTTTCTTCTGCAACACAGACGGGCACTGGAAGCGAAACTGCCCAAAGTACTTTGTTGAGCTGAAAGAGAAGAAAAGTAAATACGATTTACTTGTTCTTGAAACATGTTTAGTGGAAAGTGATAACTTTACCTGGATACTTGATTCAAGAGCCACTAACCACGTTTGCTCTTCTTTACAGGAAACTAGTTCCTTCAAGGAGCTCGATGAGGGTGAGATGACGCTCAGAGTCGGAACGGGAGACGTCGTTTCACCTCATGCAGTGGGAGATGCGAAACTGTTTTTTAGAGATATATTTTTATTTTTAGAAAATATGTATATAGTTCTTAGAATTAAGAGGAACTTAATATCTATCTCTTGTCTAATTGAATGTGAAAATTGTATTTCCTTTTCTAGTAAGTAGTGAAACGTTCATTTCAAAAAAGGGTGTCAATAGTTGTTCTGTTAAATTAAAAAACGACTTGTATGTACTAAAACTGAACCAAACAAAAGTAATTTTAAAACATGAGATGTTTAAAACTGCAAATACTCAAAGTAAAAGGCAAAAGATTTCTCCAAATAATAATACCTATCTTTGGTATCTAAGACTTAGTCACATAAATCTCAACCGGATTGAGAGATTAACTAAGAATGGACTTCTAAATAAGTTAGAAAATTATTCTTTACCTCCTTGAGAATCGTGCTTGGAAGGAAAAATGACCAAGCGACCTTTTACTGGAAAAGGTTATAGAGCCAAAGAGCCCTTAGAACTTATACATTCGGATCTTTGTGGTCCAGTGAATGTTAAAGCCCAAGAAGGGTACGAATATTTCATCTCTTTCATAGATGATTATTCGAGGTACGATTTTCTATACTTAATGCATCATAAGTCCGAGGCTCTTAAAAAGTTCAAAGAGTTTAAGGCTAAAGTAGAGAATGCATTAAGGAAAACAATTAAAACACTTCGATCTGATCGAGGTGGAAAGTATATGGACTTGAGATTCCAGGACTATTTGATAGAACATGAAATCCAGTCATAACTCTCAACACCAAATACACCACAACAAAATGGTGTATCTAAAAGGAGAAATAGAACCTTGTTAGACATGGTTCGATCTATGATGAGCTATGCTCAATTTCCAGACTCGTTTTGGGTTATGCAGTATAGATTGCAATTCAAATCTTGAACATAGTTCCTTCAAAGAGTGTTTCAGAAACACCTTTTGAGTTGTAGAAGGGGTGTAATCCTAATTTACAACATTTCAGGATTTGGGGTTGTCCGACACACGTACTAGTGACAAACCTGAAGAAACTGGAACCTCTTTCAAGATTATGTCTATTTGTAGGCTATCCCAAAGAAACGAGTGGTGATTTTTTCTACGACCCACAAGAAAATAAGGTGCTTGAATCGACAAACACCACTTTCTTGGAGGAAGATCACATGAGGAACCACAAACCACGTAGTAAGTTAGTATTAAATTAAGCTACAGAGGAGTCAATAAGAGTTGTTGACCAGGTTAGACCTTCATCAAGAGTTGATAAAGAAGTCGACACATCGAGTCAATCTCGTCCTTCTCAATCGTTGGGAATGCCTTGACGCAGGGGAGGATTTTTTCCCAACCTGACCGCTACTTGAGTTTAACTGAAACTCAGGTTGTCATACCGGATGACGCCATAGAGGATCCATTGACTTATAAACAGACAATGAATGACGTAGATAAGGACCAATGGATAAAAGTCATGGACCTTGAAATGAAGTCAATGTACTTCAATTCGGTTTGGGAACTTGTAGACCAACCTGAAGGGGTAAGACCCATAGGGTGCAAATGGATCTATAAGAGAAAGAGAGATGTAGCTGGAAAGGTACAGACCTTTAAGGCTAGACTCGTAGCAAAGGGTTTTACCCAAAAGGAAGAAGTTGTCTATGAAAAAACTTTTTCCCCTGTTGCTATGTTAAAGTCGATAAGGATACTTTTGTCCATAGTCGCATTTTATGACTATGAAATCTGACAAATGGACGTCAAGACTATCTTTTTGAATGGTAATCTTGACGAAAGTATCTATATGTCTCAACCCGAAGGGTTCATAGCCAAAGGTCAGGAGCAAAAATTTTGCAAGCTCAATCGATCCATTTATGGGTTGAAGCAAACATCCAGATCTTGAAACATAAGGTTTGATACTGCGATCAAGTCTTATGGTTTTGACCAAAATGTTGATGAACCTTGTGTTTAACAAGAGGATCATTAACGACAAATTAGTTTTCTTAGTACTATATGGATGATATCCTACTCATTGGAAATGATGTAGCCTCACTGATATAAAGAATTGGCTAGCGACCCAATTCCAAATGAAAGATTTGAGAGAGACGCAGTATGTTCTAGGGATTCAATTTTTCGGGAATTACAAGAATATAACACTAGCTCTGTCTCAAGCGTTTTATATCGATAAAATGTTGACTCCATATTTTATGCAGAATTTCAAAAGAGGTTTACTACCTTTTAGGCATGAAACTTATCTGTCTAATGAATAGTGTCCTAAGACACCTCAAGAAGTTGAGGATATGAGACGTATTCCCTATGCCTCAACAGTGGGTAGCTTAATGTATGTTATGCACGAGGCCAGATATTTGTTATGCAGTTGGAATAGTCAGTAGGTTCCAGTCCAATCCAGGGTTAGACCACTGGACCGCAATTAAAAATATCCTCGAGTATCTCAGGAGAACGGGGGACTATACGCTTGTGTATGGGTCTAAGGATTTTATCCTTACAAGATACACTGATTTTGATTTTTAGACCGATAAGGATTCTAGAAAATCCACATCGGGGTCAGTTTTCACCTTAACGAGGGAGCTATAGTGTGGCGTAGCATCAAGCAAGGATGCATCGTCGACTCCACCATGGAGGCAGAGCATGTAGTTGCTTGTGAAGCAGCTGAAGAGGTTGTTTGGCTAAGTAAATTTCTAACTGATCCGGAAGTTGTTCCAAATATGGAATTTCCCATCACCTTATGTTGTGACAACAGTGGTGCGGTAGCCAATTCAAAGGACCCTCGTAGCCACAAGCGAGGGAAGCATATCGAGAGGAAGTATCACCTTATATGGGAGATAGTGCAACAAGGAGATGTGACGGTCACGAAGATCGCTTTGGAGCACAACATAGTTGATCCGTTTATGAAGACTCTCATGGGTAAAGTGTTCGAGGGTCACCTGGAGAGTTTAGGTCTACGAGGCATGTACATAGGATAATCTTGGGCAAGTGGGAGATATGTAAATGGGTATATGGATGCCCTAGTTTATTGTATTTTGTATGTTTGTAACCATTGTTTTAGATTGTAATGTACCCCACTAGAGTTTTAGTTCAAGTAGGAGTTTGTTGGGTTTTATGCCCTAAAACTCATAGTTTGTAAATAATGTTCTAATTAAATCAATAAAGAGTTATTATTATCAATAAATAGTTATTGTTCGTTATTTACTATATTGTCTTATATTAACCCTAAATCCAATAAACTTAAATCGAAGGTTGTAATATGTCTCTTGAACTGAATATAGTGGACATATAAGGATCTCAGTTCGAGATACAACCTAAAAGGTCTATAGTTAGGGGATAAGGCTTGGGTACCTTACCCTGGTAAAACTATGGATATGGCCCACTTTGTATTTGATAAAAATACAATGATCCTAACGTGTTCGTGTAGACGACATGTGAGTGGGAATATCCCATGTAATGAGATTACATAAAACCAGACCGCGAAATAGTAACCACTAGATGTAACTCTGTTGACTAGTTAGGTTTCTATTTCAATAGGATGACCTAGGCAACTTGATCTCAATTCTGAGCAGGTTACAAACTTCTGTTTGCGAGAGATTGTCCTTTGACTAGTATGGGTGAGAGTGGCCAGATTCGCCGACTCAATAAGCCTACCTTCTTGGGGACAAGATCGAGCATGCAGTTGGGGACTTAACCTAGCAAGAAGGAATTCACTCATTCTCGCCTATAAGGATAAGTAGATGAATGTTTTCTTAAGTGGTGTCTCTGAGAATTGAACAAAGGGTCCGACCCTCTCATTAACCCGAGAAGGACTTCTGTTTGCTGGTAGGACCACAAACAGGTTGTTCATTAGAGGAGCACTGGGACTTAAGGCAAAAGATGTAACCCAGGGGTAAAACGGTAATTTGACTCAACTGGTGTTACAAACATTCGTGAAGCATTACCTTGTTGTTATTGGTCAATATCCGTGGGCACAGAAATATATCTGCAGTGAGAAGAGGCAGCTGCAGGACGTTAGTGGAGTGTTCCCGCAGTTAACGAATGATGATTAGGAGGTTAATGAGATTAACCGAATAATTTCATATCGTTGGAGCTTTTGATCTGTAGGTCTATTAGGTCCATCTTCTAGCTTGTAAAGGGTTTTTAGATCATTTGAATTTGAAATATTCAAATTCAATAAGGGAATAACATTGATGTATAGACATACATTATAATATAAAGTTTTAATGTGCATTAAAACTTTATAGTATAATTTAATTTGAATATGATTCAAATTGAATTAATTGAGAGAATTAAATATTTGAAAGAGTTCAAATATTATTTAAATGTGAATGAGATTCATATTTAAAACTATAGGTTAAAATTTAATGTACATAAGATGTGCATTAAAACTATAGGTCGGAGGGAAATATGATTAAATGTGATTTAATCTTAATTAAATATAAGATATTTAATTAATATTAATTAAATATGATTTAATTAATATAATAATTAATTAGATTAATTCTTGTTTATTTATTTAATAATAAATAAATGAAAACGTGTCAGGAGGATATGTTCCCCACTTCCCCTTCAACTCCCTATCGATAAGGAGTGGGGAAAGTTGTCTTCTCATTATGTTCTTCTCGATTGAGAGAAGAAATGAGATGGATCATACAATCAATTGGTAAATTGTTGTGAAATTCTCTGAACCCAAAAATCTCTTCCTCTTCCAATTGTTGGAGGTTTCCCACCAAACCTCAATCTAAGATACTTAGAGACATAGAAGGTTTACACTACTGGTAGTGTCCTGTTTCACAGAGGAGAAGAGCTACGTTGGGTTGCTGTGTAGAATTGTGTTGCAAGGAGTTGCAGTTGATTGAAACTACAAAGGTAATAATTCTTTTCCTTTTAGTTTAGGAACTCACATCTTGTTAATTTATGCTTTAATCAATGCTTAATTTAGAATTGCTTATCTCTGTTTGTATTTGCCAATGTATAGGGTTTTGGAGTAAACCAAAACAATCAAGCAAATTACGATTATAATACCACATTTTCGCTGCTCAAGGAGATTTGATTCCCTTCAGGGATTCGATTCCTTCACAGGGGTGTTACTCCGCCGAGTAGGAGTGGTGGAGCATGGTCCTTATTCCGACGAGGGAGCTTAGGGGTGATTCCAGACGTGCTCGAGGGTCGTATAGACGTGCTCCTTCGTTCGGTATACTTGACATGAGGGGTGATCCCCATTACTAGGGCGTGAGAGCGAGTCACTTCCTCTCACTGTCGTTTGCCGCTCAGGTTATAGGACCAGGGGATAGAACTAGAGGTGTCAGGTCAGAGTGTGGTGCTTTGGTTGTCTTGAGTTGTGTCCTAGGCGAAGGCTTGGTTGCCTTGTACTTGCTAGCATTGTTTGGACATGAGTGAGTTGCTTACTGAGTATGTTTATGCTCACCTGCTACTTTAATATTTTTTGTTGCAGGTAAGAAACCGTGATACGACTGGCGATGGTGACGACCTGACGAGGCTGTGGAACTCTTCCTTTATTCTTAGGTATGATTCTCTCTCTTTAGGAAGCACTGTATCTGCATGTTGTCCTTTTAGTCATTGTTTATCGACTTTGGCATAGTTCTTGCTTTGTGTTGGTTGTATAGTTGCTAGTTTCCGAACTTGAGAGTGTCTCTAGGAGTTCGTGTGTTTCTCCCTGAGTTTCCTCTTAACTTGTTAGGTTCTTTGTTGACTTTTTTGTCTGTCTGCTTATAAACTTGTGATGCTTGTTGGAACTCTGACTTGGAGCCCAACTTAACTTTGATTGAAGCTTGGTGGAGGTCGGACATTTATTGAACTTTAAGGAGTGTTTGTTTAGATTTACAGGTCCTAGAAAAATTTTGGTTTTCTTATAGTTACGTTGTTATGTTGTCGAAATTTCGATGCAAACAATATAGTTGAGTAACCTCCCTACCTAAACACACCATCTGATTTATTGCCCATCATTTTTTTTATTACAAGCTGTTGTTTATGGTAATGTAGGGATTTTAGAGATGTAAGTGATTTTCAGCTTTGATATTTTTTTTCTATTTCTATGATCTCTCTCATGATTTATTGTCCATTTATTTATAAAGTTTCAATAATAACTTTTTATTGCTAATAGAAACTTGAAGCATCAAAGATATCTATCATTATAGATTTCATGGTGGAGCTTGCCTCCTGTGACAATTTTACAAATGGATTAAAAATATATATGAGGGCATGAAATCATCTTCTCTCATAATTATCCATTCTTTGTGGTTTGATTCCCAAACCTTCTATGTGTTCGTTGTAAGGCTTCAATCAAATAAATAAATATTGATTTGATATAGATATGAGTGTATGTGATGCATTTTAAATGTTGAAGGAACTCTCGACTCCATATGTATATGAAATTAGAACAAAATAATTAAGGCCCCGTTTGATAATTATTCTGTTTTGATTTTTAGTTTTTGAAAGTTAAACTTATTTTCACTTAATTTATCTACAATAGAACTCATCTCCCTTAAGTAAACATTTTAACTCTTAACCAAATTCTAAAAACAAAATCAAGTTTTTGAAAGTTACTTTTTTTAGTTTTCAAAAGTTGACTTGGTTTTTGAAAACATAGGTATAAAGTAGATAAGAAAACATATAAACTCATTAGTATAAGTAGCATTTTTTGGTTTAAATTTCAAAAACTAAAAACTAAAAACAAAATGGTTATCAAACGGGGCCTAAATTGTGGTGTTTTCTTACGTATTATCTTCAAGGTATTCATTTATGTAACTTGAACTTATCGTTTTTTTTTTTAATTTTTGATTCTATTCTTTCTCTCTCTGGTTGCAGAGGCAATGAAGAGACTTCGAGTCCTAAATTTGTATCATCCGGTTCGTCCAAGCTTTAAGATATGAAGCAATCCTTCTCTTTTTCTCTTCCATCAATTACTCTATAAGCTATGACATTTCTACTTCTAAAAGTAGTTCCACATCTAAAAAATTTAGTGTGTGTTTGGCCCATGAGTTTGGATTTGGATGTGTTTGACCATGGGTTTGGATTTGGATGGGTTTGGATTCCAAATCCAAACCCATATTTGGAGCAAGGTGTTCCAAATCCTTGGTTTTAAAACTCAATCTCATGGGTTACAATAGTACAACCCCATGGGTTATAATAGTGCAATCTCATGGAATTTGTTCCATGTTTTTCTCATCCATTTGTCGACTACTTCGACAACTCCGGTAAAAACTCCGACAACCACCCGACGACCATCGACAACGACAACTCCGGTAACAACTCCGACTACCACCCGACGACCATCGACAACGACAACGCCGATGACCACCCAACAACCACCGACAACGACAACTCCGACGACCGTACCGGTGACCACTTTGGCAACAACTCCGGTGACAACTCCAGCGACCACTCGACACCACTAACTACGACAACTCCGATAACCACATAAGCGACTCGACTACTGCTGAGAACTGCCTCCGAAAAACACTTGATTCCATTTCCTCTTCAATTTGTCATTTTTCATCATCGGTGACCGCTTCGACAATAACTCCGATGACAACTCCAGCGACCACCCGACAACGACAACTACAACGAACACACCAGGGACTCAACCACCGTTGACGGTTACCTCTTGCGACCACTTGGTTTCCTATTTTCTCTTTCATTTGTCGTTACCATTTTTCAGCCACCACTTCAACAACAATTCCAGTGACAACTCCGTTGATCACAGACAACGAAAACTCTGACGACCACATCGGCGACTAGCCACCACTGATGACTGCCTCAACGACCTTTTCAACAACAACTCCGACGACTCGATGACCACCGACAACCAAAAATCCAACGGCCACCTCGACAATCCCACCACCTCATCAACTCGACCACTTCAACAATCCGACCATCTAGTCAATTTCTTAAAAGGTTAAAATAAAACTAAAAAATGGCTACTAAATAATTTTTTATGCTACTCTCAAAACCTTTGAACTTTGTGAAATTTTTATTAAAAAAAAAAAAATAACTTGGTATTTTTTTTCATGTACACTCAAATGACTCAATTTTGTAATTTCCTTTTTAAAAGTTAGAAACATGAAATAATTTTTTTTCTTTCGCATAGTAGCGTTTTATGTTCTTTTGTTTCATATTAGTTGCAACACTTTTGGACGGTGTATCTGTATGTGTAAACTCGTGGTAGGAGTGTTCAAAAAACCTGATAACCCGAAGAACCCGATCAACCCAACCCAATTCGTTGGGTTAAAAAAAACTTTATGAGTTGGGTTGGTTTGTGGGGCTCAAGAAAAATTAGTTTGGGTTGAACCTAGAACCGAACCAACCCAAACTTCCTATTAACTTTAGAAAAATATTTTGTTACTTATGTTACAACTATATGTACATATATTTATTTAATTTTATAATTATTTTTAGATGATTTATTCTTCAATAACTTTTTAAAATAAGTTTTTGAGTCTTTTGAAAGGTAAAAATTCATAATATAAATTAAAATGAAGTTTCTAATCTTAATTTAATCTTAATTCAATATATATATATATTACGTATCAACCTAAACTAACCCAACCCAACCCAACCCAACCCAAATGTTTCATGGTTGGGTTAGATTTGGGTTCATCACTTAATTAAGGTTGTTTGGGTTGAAGATATTTGCAACCCGAATAGTTGGGTTGGGTCTAAATGCTAAAAATTGTTCTAAAGGTTTAAAACTGTTTTTTTATTCCTCAACAATAACCTAAATTGAAAGCTTCATGGAAAAGTTACTTAAAAAATTGATCCATGTTAGGCATTAGCTTCTACAATTCACATAAGATTAATTACAAAAATTTGAAAGGAATAAAATAGCTAAAAGAAAAAAGGCGAAACAAAACTGTATCAAACCTAGAGTTGTAAAATCGCACCCAAGACACACGACTCTACGATTCCCGAGCTTAAGAACACTTTGCACCAAAAACACGCTTTCGATTCCCTGACTTTAACACTGCACCCCAAATACAGTTTTTTGATTCCCATGCTTCAGAACCCCTCGAGACAAACCCTTCAGGCTTCTGATTCCTAGGATTATGATTCCGAACCTGCGCCCCAAACATCCTTTTAAGGTTTTTCTCCTTTTAGCCATGATATGGATGTTGATCTTAGGTAAAACTTTATCCTTGAGGAATGATTTTAATTTCTCACTCACTAAAATGGTTTTACCCAGTATATTTTTCTCTCTTTTCAAATTCGTTTTTTATTTCAGTTACTGACAACTAGAGTGGTAAACTACATAGGAACTAGGGTGGTTTTCTTGTAGAGTATGGTTTATGTAGTGCATAAATTAACTTTCCTTTTTGTAATCTCATGGAATTTGTTTCATGTTTTTCTCATCTATTTGTCGACTATTTCGACAACTTCGATAAAAACTCCGATGACCACCGACGACCATCGATAACGACAACTCCGGTAAAAACTCCAGCGACCACCGACAACGACAACTCCAATAAAAACTCCGACGACCGCACAGGCGACCACTTTGGCAACAACTCCGGTGATAACTCCGACGAACTCAACAACCACCGACAACGACAACTCCGACGACCGTACCGGCGACCACTTTGGCAACAACTCTGGCGACAACTCCGGCGACCACCCGACACCATCGACAACGACAACTCCGACGACCACACCACGACTAGCGTTGATCACGACTGCCTCCGAAAAACACTTGATTTTCCATTTCCTCTTCAACAACTCCGGCGACTAGCCACCACTGATGGTTGCCTCAACGACCTTTTCAACAATAACTCCGACGACCCGATGACCACTAACAACCAAAAATCCAACGACCACCTCGACAATCCCACCACCTCATCAACTTGACCACTCCAACAATCCGACAATCTAGTCAATTTTTTAAAAGGTTAAAATAAAACTAAAAATGGCTAATAAACATTTTTTATGCTATTCTCAACACGTTTGAATTTTGTGAAATTTTTATTTAAAAAAATAAAAACAACTTGGTATTTTTTTAATGTACACTCAAATGGCTCAATTTTTTAATTTCTTTTTAAAAGTTAGAAAAAATGAAATAATTTTTTTTCTTTCGCACAAAGCGCGCTTTATGTTCTTTTGTTTCGTGTTAGTTACAACACTTTTGGACGATGTATTTGTATGTGTAAACTCGTGGTAGGGGTGTTCAAAAAACTACCTAAATTTAAAGCTTCATGGAAAAGTTACTTAAAAAATTGATCCATGTTAGACATTAACTTCTACAATTCACATAAGATCTATTACAAAAATTTGAAAAAAAAATAAAATAGCTAAAAGAAAAAAGGTGAAACAAAACTGTATCAAACCTAGAGTTCAGAAAACTGCACCCAAGACACAACTCTCTGATTCCCAGGCTTCAGAACACTGCACCCCAAACACAAGTTACGATTCTCGAGCTTGAGACCCCTCAGACAAAACCCTTGAGCTTCTAATTCCTGGGATTACGATTAGAACTGCGCCCAAATGCTTACCCCATAGTGTTTTTAAGAAAACATGTTTAGTTTAATAAGTTAATTAGAGATGACACTTTATTTTCTTTTCAAATTTTCTCTTTCATTATAAAATGGGAGCCAAAACTATTTTCTGGTTATTTCAATAATAAAAACAACCAACTGCGATTATTTTGAATGGTTTTTTTTTTTTAAATCACACTCTATGCAAAAAAGTCTACTTGTTTAGATTTTTTTTTTGTTCAGATGATTCAAATTCAAACAATTGAAGGTATATGACATTTATTTTCTATTCAAATTCTAAATTCCAATGAATTAATTTTTTTTAAGGACAATAAATTATAAAATAATGTGTGATTATTTGAATGATTTTTTTTTAAACGACACTATTCAAATTCTAATAAAATATATTTGCCTAATTCAAAATTTTCAAACATATGTGGTGATTATTAGTTGATGGAAGGAAGTTCATTAATCTAATTGATTCTTTTCTTGAAAATAATAAACTAATATCTCTAAACATCGGCGCCCATGGCCTAATGGATAAGGCGTCTGACTTCTAATCAGGCGATTTTGTGGATTCGAATCCCACTTGGCGTGTATTATATTTTTCTAACTTGCGTAAAAAAAAAAATTCTTATTCTTTCATTTTAATTTGTAGTATCAAAGTACTGAAAACTTTCTCATGATTTCATTTTTGAGAAAATATTGAATATGAAAAGTTTATAATTAAATAATACATTTAATAACAAAAAAAATCATATAATATTATTTTTTTAAACTTTAATACAATATTTGAAGGTAAAAGATCGGAAGCTCTCACATCTCTTGGTGGGGAACATTTGCCTTAATCAAATTTAATGTGCATCATACGTTTTGGATATTTATATTAAAAAAGAGAAAAATATATCCAAATATATGATAGTTGGGATCATTTGCATCGTGTAAAGTAACACTAAACTCTAAAGCCTTTATCGGTAGGGAGCAACATTGACAACCCAGTTATATCATATTCTTCACTAGATTTTGAAATACTAATGAAAACAAATATAATATCATGAACTGTACGATATACTCATTGTTATAAGCAAATTTCTCGAACACTTTATCTAGTAGCAAAAACAACTTCATTATCATCTCAACTAGCACGTACAATTTTGAATATCTTATTCCTCTAAAAGAATTTTTGTTATTGAGAAAATGAAACATGAACCAACACCAAATAATGCATCGATGTGAATATAAAAGAATGAGGCCATGAAGAAGAATGAGGTTGTTGGCTAAGAAGACCATAATGAAAGTTTATGAGTTGGAGTTTATAGGGATTTTATTACTCCTTCGACTACAACATTCTATTTCTTTCATTGTCAAGGGAGAGTTTTTTTTTTTTTAGTGGGAGAGTTTTGTCCTCATTGGCCGAGGACACAACTCTAGTTGGCTCTGTTTATGGAGTTGCTGGCCATAGCTACACTTGACAATATTTTTTTTCACTTTGGAGATACTAATTTTTATATTTTTTTAACACTTATTGAAATCTTCTTCTAACGATTTCTTCAAGGGGTGTTTGGTTTATGGGGTTGGATTCGGTTGAGTTGAGTTAATAACTCAACTCCTTGTTTAACCTTGTTTAACCCACCAACAATTATAACCGGTGACTTAATAACCTAATCCCATGGAGTTGAGTTATTAACTCAATCGTATGGTACTTTCTGCTGGCGGCGACTCGACAACTTTTCGATGGCAGTTCGACGACTTTCCGACGGTCCGACGACGGTCCGACGAGATGAAGAAAGTGGAGAAAAGAAGAAGAAGGAGAAGAAGAGAAGAGTTTTGAAGTGTGCATTTAAGTTGCTAATACTCTAGTTTAAATAGGCACCAAAAAGTCATAATTCTTTTAGAACAAGAAATTCTAATCCTTTTAGAAAAAGGAATCCTAAACATTTTTAAAACAGAGATCCTAATCCTTTTTTAAACTTTGAAACACCATTTCCTAATCCTGATCTGATTATCCAAAGATTCAAATTTAAAACAAATACAATTAAAGCACCTAATTTTACGGGGTGTCACAATATACCCATCTAAGAGAAACTTTCGTCCTCGAAAGTTGCTAGAACTTTACAACGACCATGTCCTCGAGCCATAATCTAAACTTAAACTCTAAACTACTTTAGCACAAGAAAAAAAAAGTCAAAAGCATAACATAACAAGTGTTAACACACAAGCAACTCAAATAACTTTAACTACTTTACAAAATAAAAGCAAATCTGGAGATGACAAGACGACTTCCTGCGAGAGGCTATAAGTATCGTTGCCTACGATGTAGGCGAGTATGCAGAATCTAAAACCTATGCTGTGATACTAACTGTAACGACCATAATTTTTCAAACCCAAAATTTCCTAGGGACGTTACTAAGCAACACCACCTATACTGAAAATTTTGGCAGCATAACGATGCTGCTAGGACCTTGATGACATATCTAATATTTTGTAGACATGCATCTTCAATATGACATAAAATATTTAAGTATGTTGGCATACTTTTAACATCTTTAGAAGACAAACTATTTATTCCATTCTAAAGATGTCCATATACAATGCATGTGTTTAGACAAATTTAAATAAACACTCTTCATATGCAAAGTATTAATACTAATACCTACCCAAATTGAAATAAAATAGTAGTGGTGAACATGTGTATAAAAAAAGGAATAAAATTCATATTGAAGAGTAAAAGTTCTAAATAATGAATTTTATTGGAAAAGAAATATTGATATCAAACCCAATATCAATTACTTTTGCAAATATCCCTAATATACATTTGGAACATAGTAATATATATTGTAATTTTATAATTGATCACATAATTGAATTTTGAAATTGTAGACAAATGTGTTTGTATTTGATTTGTTATGAAAACAAAGTAAGGAAAAAAAGTAAAAAAAAAAAAAAAATCAGACTCTTTCACTTTACAAAAACTATACCAGATACCTCTGACATAATAACTCAACTCTGCATCTCAAACACTGATTTCATGACTCAATTCAACTCAACTCTGCACCACAAACACTGATTTTCTGAACTCACTGACAAAACAACTCTGCGCAACTCAACCCAACCCAACCCAACCCAACCCAACTCAACCCAACCCAATCCAACTCTACGATCCAAACACCCCCTAGGAAAAAAATACAATTCCAGTCCCTAAGTTTGAGTTTGGAGTATTTAGGTCCGACAAATTAAACATTTTAACCTCTAAAGTTTGATTTTAGTAGCATTTTGGTCCTTATATCTATTACTATACCTGAATGATAACTCTTCAACAAAGAGTTATTTACCTCTAATCTTGTTGCTAAACTTTGCATTATTGTATTTAAAGTGTTGCCTTTTAGCAATCTCTCTTTCTAAATTGTGCATGTTGCTTGTGTTTTGATCATTACTTGACCTTAGCATTAGCAATGAGTGAAATTATGATATTTGTGTCTTAATGGAGCTATTTTTCTTGTTTAGGAAGAAGAAAGTTAAAAAGATAATCTTTGGAAAAGCTAAAAGCTATTATTGAAAGTTTAATTCAGCAATCTGGAAGTTGGCTTTGCTTCAACAATCTAAAATGCAGTATTTGACAGTTACTATAGCACCTGCATGAGATTTTCTCAAATTGAGCACGTGATCTATCTCTTTACCACATCTAACTATAGTTTGAAGTACTTGGGCTTTAGTTAGGGTTCATTTGGAGCTTATAAAAACATTGCATTCTATCATAGGAGACATTTGAGTCTCATTTTTGGCTAGGGCTTTGTTCTCCAAGGAAGAAGATCAAGAAGGAAACATGACTAGAAGTTTCATCAAAAAGAGAGTTTTTACTTAGAGTCATCTTTGTATTGCTTTTTTTTTTTTTTTTTGTCATAGATTGCACTTTCAATTTGATCTCTTTCCTCTCTTGTACGAATCCTTGTAGCCGAGAGCTTCTAGTTGTGATGTACTTCATTTCTATTATCTATTTGTAAAGAATATGCACTTTCACGTTATGTAGTTATGATTAAAAGACCTTGTGAAGTTATTTGGTTGTTGTTGATGGAATCTAAATTCCTATAAGTAGCGGAAACGTAATTGAATCGTAAACTCAGTTTTCTTTGACTAAAAAGTCAAATACCAGTACATTGGAAAAACAGTTTATCGATTAGCAAATAGGCATGGAGATAAACAGTAAACATGCTGAAAAAAGTCAAATTTGCCTTTGTAGTTTTTCTAGAGCAGCAACACCTTACTTGTACAACACAACTTCTTTACATCTTCAACAAAACATTACCACTAGAAGAACACTGCCTATTCTCTGGCTTCTTAGATCAAGCCTGGTGGGAGGCTTCCAACAATTGGAGAAAAGGAATTTTGAGAGAGAGATAATTCTTTCTACAGAGAGGGAGAGATTGATTTCACAAATCAATCGATCAACCCAATCGATCAACCAACCCATCAATTGAATAAGAAGAAGAAACACCCCACTCCCTCTGTCCCTATCGAGAGGGAGATGATGGGGTAGTGGAAACGTATCAAAATGACACGTTCCATTAATTAAATAAAAATAATTCACTTATTTAATTATTTAATTAATATAAATAATATAATTAAATCATATTTAATTATATATTAATATTAATTTTAATTAAATCACGTTTAACCAAAAACTAAATTAAATATCGTTTATTAAATTTAGTTTAATTATGATTAAATCACATTTAATCATTTTTCCTCTAACCTATAGTTTTAATGTACATCTCATGCACATTAAATTTTAACCTATAGTTATAAATATGAATCTCATTCACAATTAAATAATATTTGAACTCCTTCAAATGTTTAATTCTTTCAATTAATTTATTTTGAATCATATTCAAATTAAATTTATACTATAAAGTTTCAATACACATAAAAACTTTATATTATAATGTATCTCCATACATCATGCTTATTCCCTAATCGAATCTGAACATTTCAAATTCTAATAATCTAAGAACCCTTTACGAGCTAGGAAGTGGACCTAATGGACCTACCGATCAGAAGCTTCAACGATACAAGATTATTCGGTTAATCTCATTAACCCCCAAATCAACATTCGTTAACTGTGGGAACACTCCACTATAGTTCTGCAGTTGCACTCTTCTCACTGCAAATATATTTCTATGTCCATGGATATTGACCAATAACAACAAGTCAATCCTTCACGAATGTTCATAACACCAACTGGGTCAAATTATCATTTTACCTCTAAGTTAGATCTTTTACCTTAAGTACCAATGCTCCTCTAATGAACAACCTGTTTATGCTCCTACCAATAAACAGTAGTCCCTCTCGGGTCAATGAGAGAGTCGGGCCCTTTGTTCAAGCCTCAGAGACACCACTTAAGGGAACATTCATCTACTTACCCTAAAGTCGGGAAAGAGTGAATTCCATCTTGGTAGGTTAAGTCCCCAGACGCCTGCTCGGTCTTGTCCCTAAGAAGGTAGGCTTATTAAATCGGCGTCTCGGGTCACTCTCACCCATACTAGTCAAAGGAAAATCCCTCGCAAACAGGAGTTCGTAACCTCCTCAGGATTGAGATCAAGTTGCCTAGGTCATCCTATTGAAATAGAAACCTAACTAGTCAACACAGTTATATCTAATGGTTACTATTTTGTGCTCCGGTCTTATGTGATCTCATCACATAGGATATCCCCACTCACATGTCGTCTACACGAACACGTTGGATCACTGTGTTTGTATCAAATACAAAGTGGGCCATATCCATAGTATTACCATAATGAGGTACTCAATCATATTCCTTAACTATAGACCCTTTAGAAGGTTTCTCGAACTGAGATCCTTATATGTCTACTACATTCAGTTCAAGAGACATACAACAACCTCAGATGTTAGTTTATTGGATTTACGGTTAATATAAGGCAATATAGAAAAATATGAAACAAACAATAACACTTTATTGATTTAATTAGAACAATATTATAAACTATGAGTTTTAGGGCATAAAACCCAACAGTTGTTGGGTTTATGTATGTCTTTTGATGTTGGAAGATTGGTTGTTTTAATTGATTAATGTTGGGATTAGATTTGACCAATTTAATTTTCATCATGTTTCTTGCTTTTGGGAAGAAGAGGAAATCGATGTACCATCTCCATTCTAAGATAAAACAATAAAGAGCAATCTTGTGTCGAAAAGGGAAGATTGGGAATGATCTTTCACCTAGAATACTAGCAAGCACGTTATTAGGCATTTAGAATGGAAGGTGAAAATTTAGGTAAGTTTTGGAAAAAAAACTACCATGAACACTTGCTATGATATCAAGAGGTTTGCATAGGCTTAATGGGAAGCAATTAGCTACATAAAAGTCCTTTAGTTTGCGCTTATGTGTCTTTAAAATGAACCCAAGCATCCTCACCTTGTGAATATTTATTTCTTGTCATTTACTTGTTTTCCTTTACTTTTCTTGTCATTTATTTCTTCTTTTTTTTGTTACCTTTAAATTCACTATAAAAGACATTAACTTGACTAAGAATCACATTTGCAATAAGACTATGTATACTTGCATATTATGAGGTGTATTTGTAATTAATTTGTAACTATTTTTGACATGCATGCACCGCATCACTAATGGAAGTTGACTTGATATTTTTTTTATTCAAAAACTATGGGCCTGTTTGGTTGGCAATCCAAAAACAGAAATTTGAAAACAAGGGATTCAATGAAAACAGAGTTGTATTTCATGTTTTTTGGATATGTGTTTGGTAGCAGATTTAGAAATTTGATTCCATTTTAAAATAAAGTAGTTTAAAATGTGTTCTATAATATATTTATATATCATAAAATTAGTTGTAATTCCAAAACTAAATATTAGGTTGAATATAAGACATTATTAATTAATTTATGAACATGTTATTTTTTTATAAATTTTATATTATTATTATTTTATAATATAATATAATATTTTATATTTTATAATATATTATATATTATATTATAGCTATTTTAATTTAACAAAATTAAATTAAGTTTATAAACATGAAATACTATATTTACTAAGATATTTATCTTTGTTTAATATAATTCTCGCATTTTAAAATTTCAAATTCGAGAATCTGGATACAATGAAAACATAAAAATGTTGTTTTTGTAATTTCTACTATTTGGATCACGTAATCCAAAGCAGTTTTTAAAACTAAATCGCAAACGCTGTGTATTCACTGAATTCAGTGAATCTGAAAACATAAAACAGAATTCGGATGGCTAACCAAACAGACCCTATATTTTTTAAAATAAAAATATATTGAATTAAAAAATATAAACTCTAAGATTTGCATTTTTAGGCGACAAATTTTATTCATATATGAAATTTATGAAGTAATGGAATAGGGGATAAGGAAGTGGATCGGTTATAGACAGAGAATTAGGACTAGTTTCAAGAAAATTTGGTCGTTTAGGAAGAGTACAACAGTGCTGAAAATGTAGATTGAGGTGAAGTAAGAGATGAATTCATTAGAGATTATGCTGTCAATTCCATGAGGAAATTTGAAAATTGAAAGAATGTGAAGCTCTAAATTGCAAGAGATTATTGTTGGACATGTGAAGGAGAGAAAAATCCTTCCTCTTTCTCCAACATTTTATTCCACATTGGAACAAAGAAGAGAAAAATGATAGGCTTTTCTTTCCTTTGTAAATGAAAATAAAAGGGAAGGAAGAAGAAGAGAAACACGAAGAATAAGGAAAGAAAGCGAAAAAAAACAAGAAAAATTTACAATTAGCGACAACAGTGGTGTTCGACGATAAGCAACAAACGACGATATGTAGTGGTCAACTCTTCTGGGTTTTGATGGAAGAAGAAAAGAGAAGAGCGAGAAGATAAAAGGAGAAATAAAAAAAACAATTTTTGAATAAAAAAGTCACATCAGCTTCCATAGGCTATAATAATGAAAAATTGGATGAGGAAACTAAAATCCTACTAAATTCAAACTTCAACGATTAAAATACTGAATTTGAAAACTCAAACACCTAAATGCTACCTGTTGATGCACAAATCCAAGCAGAAGGTACACACCTGATTTGCACATGAGGCCAATAGTGAATTTGTACTCTTGGGGGAAAGAAATGACCTGCAAAACAAAGAGAAGAAACTATATATCGGTGTAGTGCTTACCATAACCACTCCGATGCTTAAGTCATAGTGGTCTTTAGAGAATATCAAGCTAGTCAGAAGACTGGGGATCAATTATCTTACCTCTAATAGAGTCATACTGAAGTATTTATAGGTGGGATCTTTTACCAACCTTAGTTGGATTAGGGTTTTAGGGATCACTGGGTCGGATCCGTCGTCAGAATGCATGGAAGGAAGGGAAGATGAACCAAACTAGTCGGATCGGGTCAGGTCGAGCTCGACTAGCTCGAAATGTCTGGTATTGTCGGGCCAGGTTAGGTCGAACCAAGTCGGACTATCTGGTCCGATCAGGCCGGGCTGGGTCGGGCTCGGCTCGAGTTGGACCGGTCGCCTGGTCTGGCTCGTCTGCTTCATAAACTCTTTTGACATGTCTTCATTGTGGATCACTAGATCTAGCCTGTATTCGACCCAATTGTCTTCTATAGTTGGATTTTATTCGATTGTCTAAATTTACCCATAACACTATCGAACTCAAATATGTGAGACTAGAAGTGTATTTTTCTTTTATTTATTAATTTATAGAGATAAACAAGCCAAAGTAACATGCATTAATTTTTTTTTTTACTTTTTTTAATATAAAATATAAAATGGTAGCCTTTATACAACAACCCTTAATAAAGAGTATTCAATCACTAGAGCAAGTTTATGACTTTTTTATTATTGATGAATTATTAGTGTAGAGTTTTAATTGACCCAACTTTAAGGATATATAAATTGATTTCATTTTTCTATTAATTTATTCATAGTTTCAAAAGTGTGCACCTTATCGTTAATTCAATATAATTTGAGATTAAACAATGTTAGTATAAAAGGCTTGTCGAAAACCCTATCAAATAAATAGATTTAATAACCTCCACCTATTAAATTTATAGTAAAAGTGGTTAAGGTCGATCATTTCAATTTAGTATCGTAATTACTCTCAATTCATTTTATTTAGAGAACAAAATCAAATGGAGACAGTCTAAACTAAAGAGCTAACCTAGAAAGCAAAAGATAAATGGAGACACAATATGAGAGAAATATCCTAGGGAATCAATTCACCAATTAGACTTATAACCAAAGCTACCAAGATTTATCATGCAAATATTCCGTAAAGCCAAGAAGGGAGAGTATTAACTAACTCTTTCAAACACAATTAAATATCATGAAATGTTATAAACCTAATATCTCTATCTAGATTTTAATAACATGCAAAACATCAAACAACTTCGTGTAACGACTTCTAAGAGAATTCTCTATTTTCATGCAATAATTTATAAATAGTCGTGTAAATAAATTCTACTCTAAACTATATTTTTCCAAACACAAATTCAGGCCGATAAAATAAATAATCCGTGATCAATAGATTATAAGCACTAAATAAATAAAAGCTTGAATGAAACAAAATCATCAATCAAAGTATTTTAATAAAGTAAAGCCTCAAGTCTAACAACCAAATCAAAACCCGAAGTATTAGGAAGAAAGATACTTAAATTCATTTAATTAAACCACTAAGTTCCTAATTTACAGTCATAAAACAGAAACAAAAAGTAAAAGAAAAAGAACAAATTAGCAGACAATGGTGGATCCCACTATCTCTTCATCCCTTGAGCTTCGGATCTTCAAATTGCTCCCGAAACCCTCAATTTTAGCTTGGAATTGAGATTAGGGTTGAAACTCTCACTTTGGCCTCCTAAAACAACGCCAAAAAATGTTATGTTTATAAAAAAAAATCATGTAATAATGTTGAGACACTTCTTATAGTGTCTAATGCTACAAAAAAGGGTTGAGCACGCATTTTTTATGGAAGATAGCATTTTTTTCCATTTTTTGCAGTGTCGTGACGCTACCCTGCAAACAATTCTGATCGTTTTTGCTATATCTCTTCGCTCTGGTGTTAGAATGACTTACGATTTGATGTATTGGAATCATGATTTGATATAGAATTTTCCGCAACATACTTTATGCTCAAATTACATCTCTATTTTTCTTGAATCTTCAATTAATCTAAAAAAGACTCTAATATCCTCCAGAATACTCTCGAACACTCGATTTTTCTCCTCAAGCTCGGTTTCTACGAAATTAAGAGAAATAGGCATAAAAGTTCACAAAATTACCACAAAACTAACATAAATAGTAGAAAATAAGATAACATAATTACATGCTATCAATTAGATAACGGTTTTTTTGATATGGAGAATAGTACTTTTGCTAAAATTATATATATAAAAAATTTATACAGAAAATAAGCTTGTTTTAAAAAATTATACACTAATTTTGAAAAAAGATCTTATTGTTTTTCAAGAAAACACTTTTCCCACCCAAGTTCTGGATTAGAAGTATTTTAAAACATTCGAAAGTGTAGAACTAGATATCTAAAGTACTAGTAATAAAAATGCTCCTGCAATTGCTTATTTGAAAAGCACTTCTAAAGATGTCTAAGGGTGAGTTTTAGAACTCAGTTTTGAAAAGGTGAAAAGTGATTTTAGCTAATTAAAATTACTTTTTAAATTTTATGTGGCATTTATGATATGTTTAGAATTTTGCGAAGTATTATATAAGTATTTTTAGTAAAAATATTATAATAAGCATTTTAGTAAAAAGCTCAAAATAACAAATTACTTTAATGTTTGATTCATGATCCTATTCTTAGTACTTTGAAAGTGTTTTTCGATCAAGTATTAAGTGCATGTTTGGGAATGATTTTAAAAATATTGATTTGTCTATAATTGATTTATTAAAAGTGATTTCTATATAATCATTTTCATATTTGGTTCTATACTTTTAATAGTGATTTTCATACAATTAAGTGATTTTTAAAACACATATTTGGGAAACAACTTTAACCTAAAGTGTTTTAAGCTAAGTGATTTAATTATAATTAATCTGTTTAAAAAGTATTTAGTTATAAATTATTCCAATATTTGGAGGGATAAAAATTAGAAATATGGAGGGATAAAAATTTCAAAGGAAGGGGCAAAAAATTCAGATAGAGAATTTAATAAAGAGAGTAAAATTAAAAGATAGAGAGATAAATAAAAAAAAATTGGGTAAGATGATCAAAATTTTATGAAGAAAAACTAAAATGAGGAGAAAAAAAGTTAAGAGTTAGGGACAAGTAGAGCAACGGATAAAAAAACATTAGAGAGAAACAATTTAAAAAAATACGAAAATTATAGGGAGGAACAAAAAAATTAGAAATAAAAAAAATTCAAAGAGAGTTAAAATCATTATAGAGAAAGGAAAGTGAAAAATATGAATTAAAAGAAAAAAATATAATAAAGTAAGATACATATTATAAAAATTTTAGAGAGAGAAAATTGTCATTTTATAAATAATGACGGATGAACTTAATAAGATGGCGGTGAGAAAATTCACTTTTTTTTATGAAAATTTATGAATTTTGACAAAAAAATGACAATTTTTACCAGTTATTAAAGGGGCAATTGGGTTGGTAGCAAACAGGCCCAATATAATTGTCCATATAGCAAATGGCTCAATCTATTTGCAAAAATAGCAAAAATTTAAAAAGAGAAATTAAAATTACTAAAACACCCACGTCAGTCACTTCTATCAGTGATATCACCGATAGGAGTCTGTTTATTTAATAACTAATTTTTTGTCTGTTTACTTAATAACTAATTTTTTCATATAATTTTGATAAACTACTATTGTAATATCTATCACTGATAGGAGTGATAGACTTCTATCAATGATAGTTGTCTGATAGACTTCTACCACAGTTGTCTATCTATTACCTACTCATAACTTTTCTATTATCTATTAGACTTCTTGTTCCTATTCGACTTCTATCATCGCTCATCACGGGAGAAGTGATAGACTACTATCCCTGTTATTGATTAACATGATAGAAGTGATGACTACTATCATCGATAGAAGTCCCGATAGACTTCTACCTATCTATTACCTATTACTCATAACTTTTCTATTAGACTTATTGTTCTTCATGATTATTAACTTCTTTCTTCTATCCGACTTCTATCAATGATAGATGTCTATCACTGATAGTTGTCTATCAATCATTAACTTCTTTCCAGTGATAGTCTTCTATCAGTGATAGATGTCTATCATTGATAGAAGTGATAGCCTTCTATCCGTGGTAGTTGTCTATCACTATCACTGATAGTTGTCTATCTGTTAGCTATTACTGTTTGTTGTGTGGTCTTCAAATTTTCACATCAGATGCCAAAGTTCTTGTGTTCATAGTATTGATATTAAACTTTTGAAACAATCACAAACCTTGGATTGATAGTATGAATAGTATGATAACAACAATATTGAGTTCTATCTTGAAAAAATATATCTAAAACCAATTGTAAAAAATTACATCAGGGTAAAATTGGTGAAAATTTATATGTCCTACGATTGTGACCAACACGATGACAATGATTACATTTTGTGTGACTTCTTGCTTCACCAATTGACGGAATCCTTTGCTTTCGGGGTCTTCCTACTTGACGTTTAACAATTGGAGGCAATGCATTCATGTTAATATCTATCGAACTCCATTCAGAATGATTTCCAACTGGGTGGATTACACCTTCATAAGTTGTCACTCCCATCACTAATTGCACAAGAGGAGTCATCAAAACAAGCATCATTAATATGAGCAACTAAAGGTTATCTTGTATTTTGATCTTTCACTAAAGTTAAAAACCAAGCAACATTTTTATCTTCTTGAATTTTAACCACATCCTGAGCACCATTCATCCCATAACCTAATAACATCGACAATTCTATAGAAGAAGTAGAACTATCCATTCGAACTTCTTTCATAATCAGATTAATAAAATCATCAAAACACATCATCTCAAGATTCCAATGGTCTTGTAATTCTCATAGAAAATTTTCTCATTCCATTGCCCACTATGAAAAAAAAAACTATTGGAAGCTTCATCATAGTTCCTACGAAAAGTAATAACAACATTAACAACATTAAGTAATATAGAAACCGATCACCACAATAGTCACTCGTGTATCATTGATTAATGATATCACTGATATCATATCTATTGATCAATGACATCACTGATATCATTGATATCTAGAAAACAGTGATAGATATCACTGATATCACTGATATCATTGATATCTACTGATCATTGATATCACTGATATCATATATATTGATCAATGATATCACTGATATCATTGATATCTAGAAAACAATGATAGATATCACTAATATCACTGATGTCATGTGTATTCACTAGCATATCTAGAAAACAAAACAATCACCAAAATCAGACTTGCGACTCCAAAACATTGCAGAAAAACAGTGATATAACAAAATGAACAAAAGAAATACCCACGAAAAAAGCTCCAGTTGATTGAAAAACTCAAATACCCACGAAAAAAGCTCCAACAGAAGATCGTATATCACTAATTGGAAGCACAATAGTCACTCGTATATCACTAATATCATTGATATCTATTGATTACTGATATCATTGATATCATTGATATCATTATCTATTGATCACTGATATAACTGATATCTATTGATCATATCTAGAAAACAATGATAGATATCACTGATGTCACGTATATCGTCGACCATCTAGAAAACAGTATTGCTGATAGAACAAAAAATGAAGAAGACTTGTGACTCCAAAGCAGAAAAACAGTGATGTAACAAAATGAACATAAGAAATACCCACGAAAAATGTTGATTGAAAAACTCAAATACCCACGAAAAAAGCTCTGTTGGACTTCGAAAAGATCGAATTGGAAGATACTTCGACCGAATAAGAAGATACTACAACGATCGAATTGGAGAAGATAATCAGACAAACTTGCGACTTCGATCGAATTGGAGAAGATAATCAAACAAACTCGATGAAAATTCATGGACTGCAATTCAACAGATTGAACTGGAAGATACCCGATCGAATAGGTGAAGGCTTGCGACTCGATTGAATTTGAGAAGATACTCAAACTTGCGACTCGACGTGTAAGATTGGACCGAATCGAGAAGAGTTTGGGAAGATTGGACCGAATCAAGAAGATGTTGTCGCAAAAATCGAAGAAGAAAAAAATACCGTGAAGAACAAATACCAATTGAAAAACAAATACCAATTAAAAAGAGAATAGGTTTAAGCCAAGGGTATAATTGGAATTATAAAAAAATTAAAGATTTTTGCCATATTTGCAATTCTTTTAAAATGTTGCTATATCTACAAATACTAAAACCATAATTGCTACCCATTACAAATTCTCTAAAAAATAGGTATATTAAATAAATTATAATACATCTCATTTGATTTGGTTGTGAATTTAGAGCCTTACAAGTAGTTAAATATTTATTCCTGTTTGAGAATCTAGAAAATTGAAATGTTTAAATGCTTAAAATTGTAAAATAATAAAAAATATAAATGTCGGGCATAATCATGTTTGTTTTGAATATAAAAATAACAAGGAATATTTAAGTAACCGTGAAAAACAAATACCGTGAAGAACAAATACCAATTGAAAAACAAATATCAATTAAAAAGAGAATAGGTTTAAGCAAAGGGTATAATTGGAATTAATAAAAAAAGTTAAAGATTTTTGCCATATTTGCAATTCTTTTAAAATGTTGCTATATCTACAAATACTAAAACCATAATTGCTACCCACTACAAATTCTCGTTATTAAAAGTATACTATTTCAAAAAATGAAATAATAGTAATTTTAAATTACAATCACTTGACAAAAATCACTTAGGAATCACCTCGCAAGTGATTGAAATGGAATCACTTCAAATGATTTTTTATTATTCCAAAATCAATTGCTTAATATTGTCAAACGTCACACTTCTGGTAAGAAAGTGATTTTAGATATGTCAAAATGATTTTGGTCACTCCAAAACATATCCTAAAACAAAAACACAATAAAAATGATTTGATTTCTCACCAAGAATTTTAATGTGTGTTTTTTTCCTGCTTTAAATTCTCACAAAGAATTTTAATATGTGTTTTTCTTAAAGCACTTTTCTATTACACCCAAATGTAAACCTTATGATTTTGACTGAGCAAATACAACTTTTTTTTTATAAAGTTAAAGGTGTTTTTAATAATTCAAAACACTTGAAATACACTTAATTATGAATTATTTTTTCTTTTCTAGGAGTACTTTACCTAAAATATTGGTTTATGATGTGAATTTGGTTATCCTAGGAAACATAACTATTACGCATGCATAAACCTAGACGGATGGGTTTAATAATTGGTCTTTTGCAGCTCGTCTTCTATATTTTTTTTTAAAAAAATTATATTTTAGTATTGAATAAAAATATCCTATTTTTATCCACACTATTTTCTTAATATTGAAAATAACAAGCCTCAACCAATCCAAAACAAATAAAAAAATAAATAATAAATGTTACCTGTTGAAACAACGGCATGTTTGACACCACACATTTGAAACTCATTGGTCAATGGTCGGCTACCTATGAATCTATAATTTTATTTGACTTTCGAGTTTTGACCACTAGTATAATTCTGGCTCTTTCCCCACTAAATTAATTTCTTACTCACTTTTTTCCCTTGTTAAAGTATTTTAATAATATTTAGGTACATTATTTAATTCAAATTTGATTGTGACTTTCTTCCTTTGAATTATTTCCTTTTTTGAAATGATTCAAGCATTACGTTATAATAAAGTCATTATATAAAAAATATATGTAATAAGAAAGAAACAACAAAAATAATTATATCATAAAGGTAAGTACAATTGGCTAAAAAGATGACAAATTCTAATTTTCATTTACTCAAAGTGATAAAAAAAATTTATAGTGAAGCACGAAAAATAAAATGGGAAGAGAATAGCATTACGTTTAATAATGAGTTACTATTGTTGAGTATATTTTAATTACAAACTATGTTAGTTCCAATCGAAAGAAAAAGAGTATATAATTAAAGAACAATAGAGATGTAAATTGAATCGTTGTGCAATTATGTCTTACCTTCAAAATAGACACTCAAACGACTATCTTTCTCTCCTATTTTTCTCTATCTCAACAATATTCTTGAACATATATTTTAAAATGCCAAATAAAACATGCCTTTACATAGCGTAGGATAGTTTTATGTTATACTTGACTTGCAATGCGTGTGATGTCTAAAACTAATTAAAGATGCTTATTTCCGTTTTGTTCATGTATATTACATATTTATGTAGTGTTAGGTTCTCAATTTAAGAGTATTTTCACTTTGTGAAGGCGAATTTAAGGCTCATGCGGTCCTAAAGAATTAACAGAAGCTGCCGGTCATGATAGTTTTGGCCTTTGGAAGGTTTTTTTTTTTTGGCCTTGCTTCTAAACTAATTTTTCTCTTAGTCCAAAATGAACTAGAACCTTTTTCTTTTTTTTTTTTTCATGGACTAAAATACAAGTAGTTTGAAGTACCTTGAAAATAACTCCACTTTAAACCCAACAAATAGTTTTCTATTCGTTTGATATGACCTAAAAATCACACATATCATTCTTTTAAAAGTTTCACTCAAGAAAAAATCAACCTTAGTATCTTAACAACCTCTTCTCTTTATCTTCTCTTCCTTAGAGGCATCTTTCAGATATACTACAACATAACAACTCCAACTCAACTATTTCATTTATTAATTAATAACAGGGATCACGTGCAACTATTTACTTCAACTCAAAAACATGCATACATACATATTTGCATATATAAATATACTTGTTATTAAAAAATAATAACAAATTAATAAGTATACAATTTTTTTTTGAAGCATACCTGGTGATGACTGGAAATTGCTAGTTAGCCATGAGATTTTTAATGCTTACAATGTAAGCGAGTCTACAAAATCCATAACCTTGTGCTCTGTGATACCAACTATAACGACCCTAATTCTAGGACATGGACCATTACTACTCATGCATGCATTTGAGACCATAAAATAATATTAAAAGAAGTAAAATTCGATGAAAATAAACCACTTTAATTTGGGATCCTATAAAATCAAAACAATAAAAATAACTATAGTTCAAATTCGACCTCAAGTTTCAAAATAACCTAGTAAGCAAAAAAATCATGCCCAACTGAGAAGTCATTTAAAAAAAAGGTTGAATTTTATAAATGCGGAAAACATGACTTTGTGTGTAACGCCCCGGCTTTTCTATGACTAAACTCTTAAGGACATTACTACACATGCATGCATTTATAGGCCAAGAGATAAAAAGATCTTTAAAACTCCAATAAAAATAATTTGTCTTTAGGGATCCCAAATAAATACATTCAAAACAGATAAAAGGAGCAGTTTAACATGGCCTATTTAAAATCTGTAAAGTAAATTTTAAACTTCCAAAAACATAAGGGAACAACATCAGTTATAAAAGAAATGTGCGGAAAACATGTCTATTCCCATGGTCCTGGCAACGCGCCTCCGTCACTCGCCCTGCACGTCCTTAGCCTTACCTGAAAAACATTTTTAAAAGAAAGGGTGAGTATTGTAAAAACAATACCTAGTAAGTGACCTCGCTACCGAGGTTTGGGATGTGCATACACATACAATCATGACTTTTAAACTTGTTCGAAATGCACATATGCGGGACCTAAAACTTTCTCATATTGTCAGGTCTTTAATCCATGACTTCCTTTTTTATTTATGTGGCCGACTGGTCATCCTGAGTCATTTCATTTTGAGTCCCTCACAGACCCTGTAATAACTTGAGTCCCTCTGGACCCACTGTAATAATTTGAGTCCTCACGGACCACTGTAATTTGACCCATGTGGTCTCTATTGCATGTTTGACCATGCACATAATGCACTCAGGAGACCAATGTCCACACTTTTCATCAATTCATTTCATGACATACATAACATGCATGAGGTCCCATCATTCATCATAACTATAGTGTACATGCCACAACCATTATCATTAATATGCAAATCATGACTTTTCACATCAGATAGGGCGTAATACTCGCGTACAAAATCATGCAATATTCTCATAGATAATACTGTACTATCCTCACATGAAATACTGGAATATCTCTACATAAAATACAGAGACATTCTCGCATAAAATACTAGATTATTCTCGCATAAAATATTGAGATATCTTCTCATAGAATATCAAAATATTTTCACATAAAATCTCGGGATATTCTCGTATAAAAACCATTAAATCCTTTTAAGAAAATATCGTACTAATTTCACATAAAATATTGAAGTTCGTTTTCTTTAATCCCATTTAAAAAGATTCGGCACAAGGTCCCTTACCTTAGTTCTGATTTCGCTCCAAAACCTAACCGAACTCCTTGACTACACTTCCTTTAGTAGAACCTGAATCGCACAACAATCCGAAATTATTCTCTAAACTTACACCGATTCCATAAAGTAAAGATACCTACTTTATGTTCATAAGGTTTCGTGGTCTCGCTCACCTCAAGCTCGGTAGCGACAACCTAGTATCCCTTAGTTCGCCTCGACGTTTGACCTCAATTCCGCTCCATCCTTGATCCCTGAAAGTTGTGTTCAGAACCGTGGCCTACGTTCTCGATTTAACGTTTTAACATTCAATAAGGCACGTATAACCCTCTTTCTCAAACTGAAAATCAACACAAACACTCACCGGCCGCAACTCATTCTTTGTGACGCAGTAACGGCCGTGGCCGTGGTCACGATCGGCGGAAAGAGACGACGCTGCCGTTCAAAACTCCCTTCGTCGACGGCTGCAACTTCGTGAAACCCGGCGCAAGGAACGACACGGTTGGAGTCCTCCTCGGCTGCAGCTGGTTGATCAGACGCGCGGCTTCTCCTCGTGGACGTGAGTTTGGTCGGCGGTGGGGTCTTCTTCGACTGGACGTGCGTGGCCACAGCGTATTCGACTGGAGGCAGCTGCTTGTGGGTCGGCTCGAGGTTCGGCGTTCGTCTGCTCGTGGTTCAACGTTCGTCTGCTCGTGGTTTTTCGCCGGCGAGAGTGGTTGAAGCTTCGTCGATCTCCGGTCGTGCAGAAACGAGCGGCCTCCACGAACGACTTCAACTTCAGCGTACGGCCGTGGCTTCTTCAACGACAGGCGCTTCTCCGTTCGTGAGGAGGTGGCTGGGGGACTTCTCAGACGACGAGCTGGACGACGAGTTCTATTTCGTGGTGGCGGCGGAGAGAAGAGTAATGCGAGGAGAAGGTGGTCGGCTAGGTTAAATTGTGGAGGAAGAAGGAAATGAGTTTAGGGTTAGGGTTTGTCTCAATGCATTTAGGGTTAGGGTTTTCTCAATGAATTTAGGGTTAGGGTTTTCTTTAATTTGAAATTTAAGGAGCTTAAATACTACGAAAATTAGGCCAATAATCAAAAGTCTTATGTAACCCTCATTTAGTGATTAATAACCAAAGTGCCATCGCTCCTTCTTTTTCCTTTAATTTTACAAATCATTAACTAGGAGAATATTTCGTTTTAAGCTAAGTAAAATCAATGACTCACTAACACCGAGCTTGATGAGATTCACTAATCCAACTCGACACACACAGGTTGACAGAACGCTAAATGAAATAAATAATTAGTATCTGTGGTCGTGGTCGTCACAATCTTCCCTCCTTAAGAACTTTCGTCCTCGAAAGTCCCTATTCTTGAAATAGCTCTGGATATTTAGCTCGCACTTCTTCTTCTCGCTCCCAGGTAGCTTCTTCCGTGCGGTGGTTTTGCCACAACACTTTAACTAAGTTGATCTCACGGTTACGGAGGGTCTTTCGATCTCTAGCAATAATCTGTATAGGTCGTTCGCCATAACTCAAATCTTCTGCTAGCTGTAACGGTTCAAAGTCTACGACGTGAGTGAGTGTCCGAACGATTTCCTCAACATGGAGACATGAAATACGTTATGAACCGGCCGATAAGGAAGGCGGCGGTGCGATCATCAGAGGCCACCGCACCAACCTCTCTAAAATCTCGAATGGTCCGATGAAGCGCGGACTTAACTTCCCTTTTCGGCCAAACCTCAGAATTCCTTTCATTGGGGCAACTCTAAGAAAAACGTGGTCCCCAACTTCGAATTCTAGGTCCCTTCGCCTCGAATCGGCATAACTCTTCTGTCTGCTTTGGGCGGTCTGCATCCGTGCCCTAATCTTTTGTATTGCATCATTTGTGACCTGTACCAACTCTGGACCCAATAACTGGCGTTCACCAACTTCCTCCCAGAAAACGGGAGTTCTGCAACGTTTTCCATAGAGAGCTTCAAATGGAGCCATTCCGATGGTCGATCGATAATCATGTATTGTAAGCAAACTCCATCAAATGCAAATGAGTGTCCCAACTACCGGGGAAGTCTAAGGTGCAAGCTCGCAACATATCTTCTAATATCTGGTTTAAACGTTCTGTCTGCCCATCCGTCTGTGGATGAAAAGCTGTACTAAAGTTCAACTGCGAACCTAACGCTCTCTGTAAACTCCTCCAGAAGTTGGAGGTGAAACGTGGATCCCTGTCTGAAATAATCTTAACTGGAATCCCATGCAAACGGACTATCTCTTCCAGTAAAGCTGCGCCACTTATCTGTAGAATAGGTGGGTTTCCACAGTATGAAATGTGCTTGACTTGGTTAATCTGGCCCACTATGACCCAAATTACCGAAGTAACCTCGTAAGGTTCTAGGCATCCGACTATGAAATCCATAGAGATCTCCTCCCATTTCCACCGAGGTACATGTAAAGGTTGTAGTAATCCTCGGGTCTCTCGCCTAGGTGCCTTCACTGGCCGACAAGTCAAACATTTGCCGACAAACTCGCTACGTCGCGCTTCATGTTACACCACCAAAATGATCTGCTTTGAGATCTCGATACATCTTGGTATCGCTGGGATGCATAGAAAATGGTGAGTTGTGGGCTTCGCCAAGATTTGATTTCGGTTTGTCATCGTCCCGCACACATAATCGTCCCCGAAATAGTAATCCTCCATCCGTGGATAGGGAAAACTCTGCCAACTCACTGTAGTTACCGCAGTAAGTTTTTCCACTAATCGAGGGTCTCCTGCCGAGACTCAACGATGCGTTGTCTCAAGGTTGGTTGTACCGTTAATCGAGCTAATCGAGCCGTGGTCTTTCCTACTAGTATCGCAATTTTCACTCGAGCAAACTCGCTCGTAACTCGCTGCTCGCTCACAAGAACTTTCGTCTTTGAAGTGTAAACGGCTTTCTCGAGGGCATCGGCCACGACATTAGCCTTTAGGGGTGGTATTGTATGTCAATATCGTAATCCTTCACTAATTCCAACCATCTGCGTTGTCTCATGTTCAATTCTTCGGGTGAACAGATACTTTGAGCTTTTATGATCTCAAAAATCGAATTTTCTCGCCATACGGGTAGTGTCTCGGATCTTTAATGCAAAGACCATGCTTTGCTAGCTCCAAATCATGAGTTGGATAATTCCTCTCATGCGTCTTTAATTACCGGACGCATAGGCTATTACTTTTACCGCGGCCGCATTAGAACACAACCCAAACCTTTCTTAGAAGCATCACTTTGTAAACCACAAAGCTCCTGTTCCCTGGAATTTGTAAGAATCGGGCGACACTATCTGCACTTGAGTTCTGGAAACTCGCCTCGCAAGCATCATCCCAAACAAATGAGTTTCCTTGCGCGTCACGGTGAGTCATGGGCATGGCTATCTTGGCGAAGTCCTCGCACTAAACGTCTATAATAACTCCGCAAGACCCGTAAAACTACGCACTACCTCTGCAAGCGGTGAGTCGGACGAGGCCATTGTGTGACGGCCTCCACTTTTGCCGGGTCAACAGAGACTCCGGCTTTCGGACACCACATGCCCTAAGAAAGATACACCATCTGAGCTGTAATTCACACTTGGAAAATTTTGCATATAACTTATTCTCTCTCGGCGTGAGTAAAACTTTTCTCAGTGCCTTTCATGATCTTCATCACACCGGAGTATATCAAGATATCGTCGATAAATACTATCACTTAACGTGTCAAGAAACTCTTTGAATAAACGGTTCATCAAGTCCATGAAAGCGGCGGAGCGTTGGTCAAACCAAACGGCATCACCGTGAACTCGTAATGGCCATAACGTGATCTCGAATGTCGTTTTAGGAATATCCTCTTCACCGATTCTCAATCGATGGTAGCTTCGATCTCGGATCAATCTTGGAGAACACTTTGTTGCTCTTGCAATCGATCGAACAAATCATCTATTCTCGGGAAGAGGGTATTTATTCTTGATCGTAACTTTATTCAACTCCTCGTAATCTATACACAAAGCGCATGGATCCGCTTCTTTCTTTTTCACGAACAATACAGGGGCTCCCAAGGCGAAACGGGCGTATAAACCCCTTGTCCAAGAAGTCCCGCAATCGTAGTTTCAGCTTCTTTCAACTCTCGCGGTGCCATTACGTGACGGTGCCTTGGATATCGGAGTCGCCCCTAATTCCAATCTGATGCTAAAATCTACCTCTCTCGACCGGAGGTATTCAGGGAGGTCCTCGGGAAAACGCGTCTGTAAATTCATTCACCACTGGTACCGATGACACAGAGATCTCCGTGCACCTTGCATCTAGTATGCAAGCTAAGACGCCCCAAGCTCCCCGATGTAATAACTTCCTAGCCTTGGGGCGTGAATTACCTTAGGCCTACTTCCTCGTTATCGTGCCTCAACTCGTAGCTGTGTTGGTCGGGAGGAGTGAACACTACCTCCTTCCTGAAACAATCAATGCAAGCATGGTTCTGCGCTAACCAGCCCATGCCCAATATCACATCAAAGTCAGACATGTCCAAGACTACTAGATTTACTGTTAACTCATGGTCTGCGATGGTCACACTACCATCCTTGACTTTCATAGTGGCTAACAAATTTATCCCCGCAGGAGTGGAGACAGACAGAGCATACTATAACTGTTCTAGTTCTAACTCAGCTTGACTTACAAAGGATGCGAAATAAAAGAGTGTGTAGAACAGAATCAAATAATACAAAGGCAAGGTGCCCAAGTAATGGAAGTGTACACTGTAACCACCGAGTCCGAGCCATAGATGTTTTACCTGGTGCTTGCATAAGCTCTTCCTTGATGTATTACAGCTTCACAAAGAAGTCCCACTATTGATAACCCGAGGTTGGCTAGTCTTTGGCTTGACTCGGGCGCACTATTAGCTCTGTGCCCTTCTTTCCCACATCCCGAAGCACACTCCGATCGGGCCAAACACTTACCCCAATGCCGCTACCACGTCTTTGCATTGTGGCTTATCTCCACCGTTATTTCCCGTTCTGTTTACTCCGTGGTTTCGACTTTGAACTCGCACGAAAATGTCCTGGTCTATGCGGTGTACGCTGGGACGCGCTGTGAGCTTGAATTTGGCTGGTCCCACTTCCTCTTATGATTTGCCATGGGTGCCAAGGTTAACCACCACTGCTTTGTCATGCGGTCTGCGCTGCACCCAAATCAATTCCGCCACTCTCACCGCGGAGGCATAATCGGGAGGTGCTAGTGCTTGAATGAAGCCTCGACATTCTCATCCGGCCCCATAACGAAGCGCTCTGTTTTCTTCGCCTCTGTGTCTACCGGCTCGGGGCAAAGCGCGACAAACGGGTGTGAATTCTCTCATACACCTCCACTTTGCCTCCTGCTCGGCCAAGTGTAAGAGTTCGCGCCGCTTCCTATAACGAGTTGCAGCAGGTAAAATTTCCGCTGAATGCTTCCTTAAACATATTCCTGTAATCGTTTCTCATTGGCGATAATGGTTCCCCGGGCGGACTCCACCATAAATACGCGTCCTCCTCAAAGATAAAGGTAGCACAGACACCCTCGGTCCTCGAGGCGGTTCATCAATCGAAGATGGTCTCAATGGAGGCGACCATAACTCTCACCACGGTGGGGTCACCTGGAAGACCCATCAAACGATGCGGGATCATATTTCCAAGTCCTTCGGATATCGAGACTCGAGTTGCATCGTTCCGCCCCTCGATTTGCTTGGGCGGTGAGTGGCTATCAGAGCTCGCACTAGAGTGCGTGCATAGCCTCTACCATCATAGTCATAACGTTAGTGTTCCCTTGATCCGCCATCGAGCAGCATGCGCAGTGCATTCTCCTGGCGGCGCCAGGTGGTCTGGGGGAGCAATGCGGGTGGAGCAACCTCTTCCTGCTCGGTAGTAATTCCGGCCAAGCGCCAACGTTTTCTCTTGCCTCCGGCCCCTACCACGCCCTCTACCTCTCCTCGACCTCTAGGTGGCATTTTGTCTGCATTACAATGAGAGAGTTTCTAACTCAGTTTCATTACTTTCTAGCTACAAGATAGGATCACCCCTTAGGGTTTTAAGTTCATGTATAGGCATAAAACAGAATCACATCATAATCATTTACTTAATTAATAAAATACCAGAACGTACCTGGCGGTGACCGGAACGCGTTGTTCAACCATGGGAACTACTCTGTGGCTACTCTGTAAGCAAGTCTACAGAACCCTTAAACCTAGGGCTCTGATACCAACTGTAACGCCCCGGCTTTTCTATGACTAAACTCTTAAGGACATTACTACACATGCATGCATTTATAGGCCAAGAGATAAAAAGATCTTTAAAACTCCAATAAAAATAATTTGTCTTTAGGGATCCCAAATAAATACATTCAAAACAGATAAAAGGAGCAGTTTAACATGACCTATTTAAAATCTGTAAAGTAAATTTAAACTTCCAAAAACATAAGGGAACAACATCAGTTATAAAAGAAATGTGCGGAAAACATGTCTATTCCCATGGTCCTGGCAACGCGCCTCCGTCACTCGCCCTGCACGTCCTTAGCCTTACCTGAAAAACATTTTTAAAAGAAAGGGTGAGTATTGTAAAAACAATACCCAGTAAGTGACCTCGCTACCGAGGTTTGGGATATGCATACACATACAATCATGACTTTTAAACTTGTTCGAAATGCACATATACGGGACCTAAAACTTTTCTCATATTGTCGTCTTTAATCCATGACTTCCTTTTTATTTATGTGGCCGATTGGTCAT
The DNA here is from genome assembly GCA_036507285.1 of Trichosanthes cucumerina. NCBI lineage: Eukaryota > Viridiplantae > Streptophyta > Magnoliopsida > Cucurbitales > Cucurbitaceae > Trichosanthes > Trichosanthes cucumerina. The sequence continues at coordinate 33,025,676 of CM071840.1, forward strand.
CCCGAGTCATTTCATTTTGAGTCCCTCACTGACCCTGTAATAACTTGAGTCCCTCATGCACCCTGTAATAATTTGAGTCCTCATGGACCTCGTAATTTGACCCATAGGGTCTCTATTGCATGTTTGACCATGCACATAATGCACTCAGGAGACCAATGTCCACACTTTTCATCAATTCATTTCATGACATACATAACATGCATGAGGTCCCATCATTCATCATAACTATAGTGTACATGCCACAACCATTATCATTAATATGCAAATCATGACTTTTCACATCGATAGTAGGCGTAATACTCGCAGACAAAATCATGCAATATTCTCATAGATAATACTGTACTATCCTTACATGAAATACTGGAATATCTCTACATAAAATACAGAGACATTCTCGCATAAAATACTAGATTATTCTCGCATAAAATATTGAGATATCTTCTCATAGAATATCAAAATATTTTCACATAAAATCTCGGGATATTCTCGTATAAAAACCATTAAATCCTTTTAAGAAAATATCGTACTAATTTCACATAAAATATTGAAGTTCGTTTTCTTTAATCCCATTTAAAAAGATTCGGCACAAGGTCCCTTACCTTAGTTCTGATTTCGCTCCAAAACCTAACCGAACTCCTTGACTACACTTCCTTTAGTAGAACCTGAATCGCACAACAATCCAAAATTATTCTCTAAACTTACACCGATTCCATAAAGTAAAGATACCTACTTTATGTTCATAAGGTTTCGTGCTCCGCTCACCTCAAGCTCAGCGCGACAACCTAGTATCCCTTAGTTCGCCTCGACGTTTGACCCTCAATTCCGCTCCATCCTTGATCCCTGAAAGTTGTGTTCAGAACCGTGGCCTACGTTCTCGATTTAACGTTTTAACATTCAATAAGGCACGTATAACCCTCTTTCTCAAACTGAAAATCAACACAAACACTCACCGGGCTGCAACTCCGCTGCTGTACACGGTAACGACCGGCGTTGTGGTCACGATCGGCGGAAAGAGACGGCGCTGCCGTTCAAAACTCCCTTCGTCGACGGCTGCAACTTCGTGAAACCCGGCGCAAGGAACGACACGCGTTTGAGTCCTCTCTACCGCGGTGGTTGATCGACGCGCGCTTCTCCTCGTGGACGTGAGTTTGGCGGCGGTGGGGTCTTCTTCGACCGACGGGCGTATTGGCCACAACGTATTCGGATCGAGGTACCGCTGTGTGGGTCGGCTCGAGGTTCGGCGTTCGTCCTCGCTCGTGGTTCGGCGTTAAATGCCGCTCGTGGTTTTTCGGCGAGTGAGTGGTGAAGCCGTCGATCTCCTCGCGCAGAACGAGCGGCCTCCACGAACGACTTCAACTTCAGCGTACGGCCGTGGCTTCTTCAACGACAGGCGCTTCTCCGTTCGTGAGGAGGTGGCTGGGGGACTTCTCGGACGGCGAGCTGGACGACGAGTTCTATTTCGTGGTGGCCGGCGGAGAGAGCGATGTAACGAGGAGAGAAGGTGGTCGGCTAGGTTAAATTGTGGAGGAAGAAGGAAATGAGTTTAGGGTTAGGGTTTGTCTCAATGCATTTAGGGTTAGGGTTTTCTCAATGAATTTAGGGTTAGGGTTTTCTTTAATTTGAACTTTAAGGAGCTTAAATACTACGAAATTTAGGCCAATAATCAAAAGTCTTATGTAACCCTCATTTAGTGATTAATAACCAAAGTGCCATCGCTCCTTCTTTTTTCTTTAATTTTACAAATCATTAACTAGGAGAATATTTCGTTTTAAGCTAAGTAAAATCAAGGACTCACTAACACCGAGCTTGATGAGATTCACTAATCCAACTCGACACACACAGGTTGACAGAACGCTAAATGAAATAAATAATTAGTACCTGTGGTCGTGGTCGTCACACTGTGATTCTCATGGCCTTCGTAGCGTATCCCCGTTATCTGCCTTGTATGTTCTTGCCTTTATTTGAAAATATTTTTAAAAAGAAATTGTGAGTATTATAAAATAATACTCAGTAAGTGACCTCACTACCGGGGTTAGGAGATGCAATCACATGCAACATGACTTTTAACTGTAACTTTAAAACTTTCATTTATGGGACGTAAAATTTCCTTTCATAAAATCATGACTTTTTTCTTCTGCTTATTGTGGACAATTAATTCATCCTGATAAAAATCAGTTAGGATCCTCTCAAACCCTAATTCATATGACGTCCTCCCAATCCCCAAGAAGATCAATTAGGATCCTCTCAAACCCTAAATTACATGGAGTCCACTCAAATCCCAAGAAAGTCATTTATGAGATTAATTGCCACAACCTTTGTAATCGTTTTCATGAACCAACATTATGCATGAGGTCTCATTCATTCATTCGCATATACACATATATTTTTATAATGATGCAACAAATCATGGCAGTCATATAGGCATAATCATAGTTCAGAATTCAATACTTGCAATAGAACATAACAAAATCTCTAATCAAGTAAATATTATAAATTTCATAAAAGTGAATTGAAATTCCTTTTTAAATTCTTTTAAAAATCAATTCATCTCAAAATGATTTTTTGAAACAAATCCTTTGAAAATCATCTTTTGCTACCGATTTAAAAATTGGCGTGAGGTCCCTTGCCTTACTCTCAATTAAGCTCCAAAAATTCAAAATTCCAATTCCGCGTTCCAATAAAAATGCTCCCTTCGAATATGCCTAACAAGCTTCTAAATTAAAATCCTATTAGGGGGCGTTTGGATCGCAGAGTTGGGTTGAATTGAGTTGAGTTATGCAGAGTTGTTTTGTCAGTGAGTTCTGGAAATCAGTATTTGGTTTGTAGAGTTGAGTTGAGTTGAGTCAGGAAGTCAGTGTTTGGTTTGCAGAGTTGAGTTATTATGTCAGGGGTATCTAATGCAGTTTTTTGTAAATTGAATAAGTCTGATTTTTTGTGACTTTTTTCTTTACTTTTTTTTGTTTCCACCAAATCAATTGCAAACATATTTGTCTACAATTTCAAAACTTCATTATGAGATCAATTACAAATTTACAATATATATTACCATTTGCAAGATATATGGGATATTTAGAAAAGTACTGAATATTGAGATTGATATCAATTTTTCTTGTCCCCTAAAAATCATTTTTATCTTATGTAAAGTGAAATGTCTGATTTTTTTTGTGACTTTTTTTCCTTACTTTGTTTTCACAACAAATCAAATACAAACACATTTGTCTACAATTTCAAAACTCAATTATGTGATCAATTATAAATTTACAATATATATTACCATTTGCCAAATGTATGTTAGGGGTATTTAATGCAAAAGTAATAGATATTGGGTTTGATATCAATATTTCTTTTCCAATAAAATTCATTATTTAGAACTTTTACTCTTCAATATGAACTTTATTCCTTTTTTTATGCACATGTTCACCACTACTTTTTTATTTTAATTTAGGTAGGTCTTAATTTAGTATTAATACTTTGAATATGAAGAGTATGGGTGTTCAAAAAATCCGATAACCCGAACAACCCGACCAACCCAACCCAACTCGATGGGTTGGGTTGGGTTGGGTTCAAATAAATTAAAATGTATGGGTTGGGTTGGTTCGTGGGTTCACCTAAAATTAATTTGGGTTATTGACCAACCCGAACTTATTATTAATTTTTAAAATTATTTTTTTTACCTACCATACAACTATATATACATATATGTAATTTATTTTTATTTAATTTCGTAATTATTTATCATTTAATAACTCTTAAAATATATTTTTTAAGTCGTTAGGGTGTAATTTTTCATAATATAAATTAAAACTAAGTGGCTAATTTTAATTCAATATTTGAAAAACAAAGAGTTTTTGTTTTAAATGAGGACGATTCATTTAGAAGTTTCTTGGGATAATTGTAAATTTGTAATAGAATATTTAAGTTTTATGATTTTTATTTAGTATAAAGACATTTGGAGTTTTTTAATTCTTGAATTTTTTATATTTATATTAATTTTGGTTTTTCTTTAAATTTTAAATTAAAAAAAAAAGAAAAAAAAAAGCTAACCCGATGATCCAACCCAACTCGAAAATGTTGGGTTGGGTTGGGTTGGGTTACCTTCATGAATAGGATTATTTGGGTTGGAATAATGACCAACCCGAAAATTCGGGTTGGTCCAAAAAACAAGCATAACCCAACCCAACTCGGCTTATGTACACCCCTAATGAAGAGTGTTTATTTAAATTTGTCTAAACACATGCATTGTCTATGAACATCTTTAGAATGGGATAAATAATTTACCTTGTGAAGATGTTAAAAATATGTCAACATACTTAAATATTTTATGTCATATTGAAGTTGCATATCTACAAAATATTAGATATGTCATCAAGGTCTTAGTAGCGTCATTATGCTACCGAAATTTTCGGTGTAGGCAATGTTGCTTAGTAACGTCCCTAGGAAATTTTGAGTTTGAAAAATTAGGGTTGTTACAGTTGGTATCAGAGCATGAGTCTTAGATTCAGCATACTCGCCTACATCGTAGGCAACGATCCTTATAGCCTCTCGTAGGAAGTCTAGTTAAAGTTATTTGAGTTGCTTGTGTGTGTTGACACTTGTTATGCTATGCTTTTGACTTCTTTGTTCTTGTGCAAATGTAGTTTAGAGTTTAAGTTTAGATTATGACGCGAAGATGTGACCGTTGTAATGTTCTAGCAACTTTCGAGGACGAAAGTTTTTCTTAGATTGGTATATTGTGGCGCCTCGTAAAATTAGATGCTTTAATTGTATTTGTTTTAAATTTGAATCTTTGGATAATCAGAACAAGATTAGAAAATGGTGTTTCAAAGTTTAAAAAATGATTAGGATTTCTGTTTGTTTAGGATTTGTTTTTGTAAAAGGATTAGAATTCCTTGTTCTAAAAGGATTAAGACTTTTTGGTGTCTATTTAAACTAGAGTATTAGCAACTTAAAGACACACTTCAAAACTCTCCTCATCTTCTTCTTTTCTCCACTTTCTTCATCTCGCCGGACAGTCGTCGGATCGTCGTCGGAGACTCGCCGGATCGTCGTCGGAGACTCGTCGGATCGTCGTTGGAGACTCGTCGGATCGTCGTCGGAGACTCACCGGACCGTTGTCGGAAAGTTGTCGGATCACCGCCGGAAAGTACCGTACGGTTGAGTTAATAACTCAACTCCATGGGTTGGGTTATTAAGTCACCGGTTATAATTATTGGTGAAACAAACAAGGAGTTGAGTAATATACTTGAAAGAACTTATGGGTTCCATAGTCCCAATTTACCTTGAATCCAATTTTTCTGATGAATCACGTTCAAAATTTTCCAAAGTACGCTATTTCATCGCAAAATTTCAATGGGTCTTCTAAGATCAAATCACAATCCAAAAATCAGTTCGCCAACCATAAAACCATCCAAAAAATTCTACTATAGTAGTTTGGGTTACTCACAACTGCAAATCAAAATTCGAAATCTAAGTGGTCGAGCAAAATCCGGCAAAGCACTGTGCTCGCAGATCCGAAACAAACGGCAGCAGGTACCACGACTCGACTGCAGGAGACAGCGCGACAGATCCAGTTTTGCAAGGACGACTGGAGTGATGACTCAGTCAGATCTAGCACTTGGTAGTGTTTGTTGGTTGCAGTCGGAACGTGCAGCTTCTGCGGATCACGAAGGTGAGGCCAAATGGAAAAAAAGGGTAGAGTAGTGTGGCTAAGGTTGGGGCCTTGTTGAAAGGATCGGATCCCGCATGTTCTTGAAATTCGTTACGTAGATCAAATCAAAAACATTGTTTAGACTACGATGAAGCATAAAATAAGAATATGGACAACATATATTACCTTTGTAGATCTTAATTTTCTAGTAATCCTTGCTCCTCACCATCTCGCGTTCTCAACGATCACGATTTAATCGAACTCACCACTAGATCTTCTCCGTTGTATGTATAAGGGAGGGAGGATGGTGGGATTTCTTTTGGAGTTAGGAGAGACTATTGAGAGAAGGGATGAAAACACTTTTCACCTATTTTGTGAGAACTAAGGTTTATGTGGAATTGCTTGGTCAAAATCTGCATCTCATGCATATATTTACAGGGAAATAGGATGAAAATTACCATCCTATCCCGATAGTGCTCTTATTATGTATTTGCAAATCACATTTGCACATTTACATAATTATAATGTATCCCCCATTTTAGTATATAGTTTATTGTGAATCAAATTCTCATTAAACTATATTATATCAATTATATCACATATAGTTGATATATCTCCATATGAAATTGAACACTTCAATTTCACTCCAACAGAGAGACCTAATGGACCTCAATATTTCCATGTTGGGCCAACAGAGGAACCTAATGGACCTACAGATCATGAGCTCCAATGATACAAGATTAACCGAACAAACTCTTTGATCTAATTAACCAACATTCATTAACTACGAGTCACTCCACTATAGACTCGTAGTTGCACTCTCCTCACTGTAGATTGTGTTGTGTCCATTGATATAATCAATACCGGTGACTTGACACTTCACAGGTTGTTCGTAATCGTAGCTGGGTGAAATTACCGTTTTACCCCTATGATTACCTCTTGCTCCTTAAGCACTACTGATACTCTAATGAACAATAAGTCTATGGTCCTACCATAAACATAATCCCTCTTACGCCAGTAAGAGGGCGGGGCCCCATTGTTCAAAACCTGGATTTAGTTCTTAACAGAACAACCTATATGATTCCCTAATTCAGGAATGAGTGAATTCCATCTTGCAGAGTTAAGTCCCCAACTACCTACAAGGTTATGTCCCTGAGAAGGTAGGCATATTGAGTCGGCTATAGACCACTCTCACCCATACTAATCTAAGGACTACCTTCCATAAGCAGGAGTTCGTAACTTGCTCAAGATTCAAGTCAAGTCACTAATGATCATCTATAAATTATTAGACCTATCCTGTTAACGGTGTTACACTAATAGGCTAATAATTTGCAGTCCGGTCTTATATGATCTCATCATACAGACTGCACCCACTCGCATGTCTACCACATGAACGAGTTGGATTACCTCGTTTGTACTAAATACAAAGCAGGTCACATCCATGGTGTTACAAGTATGAGGATCCCAACCTCATGCGTATACCATAGAACTTTTAGGTTATATACTTGAACATTATCCAACTTGTGTCCACTACACATTTGTTCAAGATCTATCATTATAACCTTGGAACTTAGTTTATTGGATTTAGGTTTATGTGCGAGAATATAATAAATAATTCTTTATTTATTTGAATAACATTATTACAAAACTACGCTTGTTTAGGGCGCCGACATAAACCCCAACAATCTCCCACTTGACCTAAAGCTAGTGGAGTACATAATAAACATTACAGTAATGTAAATACAATAAACTAGGACATTTGAATACCTTTTGTACAATATACTCCCACTTGCCCTAGTTAGGGTAAGACATGTAAACCTAGACCTTCTAGGTGACTCTCAAATACTTTAGCCGTCAGAGCCTTTGTAAAGGGATCATCAATAATGTGCTCCGAAGCTATCTTCGTGACAATCACATCTTCTCCATGTAGTATCTCCCAGATTAGGTGATACTTTCGCTATGTGTTTACCTCTTTTATGACTTCGGGGTTCCCTTCCAATTTGCCACAACACTACTGAGCAAACTCATATTTGGAATAACTTCCAAATTCATCATAAAATTTTCTTAGCCAAACGACCTCTTTAGTTGCTTCACAAGCTGCTACATACTCGACTTCCATAGTTGAATCCGTGATGCATCATTGCTTGATGCTTCGCCAAACTACAACTACTCCGTTAAGAGTGAAAACTGACCCGAAGTAGATTTCCTAGAATCTTTGTCGGTTTGGAAATCAGAATCTGTGTATCCTGTAAGGATCAAATCCTTAGCTCCGTACACAAACATGTAGTCCCTCATTCTCCGAAGATACTTAAGGATTGTTTTAATTGTCGTCCAATGTTCTGGTCCTGGGTTGGACTGACCCTTCCTACTGCAAAGCAAATGTTCAGCCTAGTACACAACATAACATACAACAGGCTCCCAACACCTGATGCATAAGGAATTCGTCTCATGTCCTCAACTTCTTGAGGTGTCTTAGGACATTGTTCCTCAGACAAGTGAACCCCATGCCTGAAAGGTAATAGATCTTTCTTGGAGTCTTGCATCTTAAATCTTGACAACACTTTGTCGATGTAAGATGTTTGAGACAATGCTAGAGTTTTATTCTTGTGATTCCGAACAATCTGGATTCCAAGTACAAAATGTGCCTCTTCCTTTCATTTGTGATTGTGTAGCTAGCCATTTCTTAATGTCAGTAAGACAACCTACATCATTCTCAGTGAGTGTGATATCATCCACATATAGGACTAGGAATGCAACTGAACTGTCGCGATGAGCGGCCGACGTCCTCTCCCAAGGGTCTCTTTCGAGGTAAAGGTTTGGAGTTGCCACGAATCATCGTAGGGTGTGATTGGTCACCCATTTTAAAGGAAAGGTTGATCTGTGCAACCAGAAATTAAGTTCGGGAGTCGATTGAGTGTAGGGAAGGTGTTAGCACCCCTACAACACCCGTTTTAGAAAAACGGTTACAACATTTTATTTTAAAATTATCCTTTTATTTATTGGTTCAAATAAAAATATTTTTTACATTTTATTTGATTGTCACAAAATTTATTAATCCACATTTTAAAAATAAAATATGAATTAATAACAATGAGTGGCTCAATGCCATCAGAAAAACTTGGAACTTATTTTGACATTTCAAAATAAACTCCTATTTTTTAAAAAACCAAGTTATTAATTTTAAAAACGGAACATTCTTATTTCATAAATCCATTTTTAAAAGAGGCAATTTATTTTATTTCAAATATCATTGCCAAAATGTAATTTTGAAAAATTGAAGCATTCTTATTTCATAAATTCAATTTTAAAAGGGCAAATTTGTTTTATTTCAAACTTTGATGCTAAAGTGCAATTTTAAAATATTGGAGGGTTCTTATTTCAGAAATCCAATTTTAAAGGGGCAAATTTGTTTTATTTCAAACTATGATGCCAAAATGCAATTTTAACAAATGGAGGGTTCTTATTTCAGAAATCCAATTTTAAAAGTGGAAAAATTTGTTTTATTTCAAACTTTGATGCCAAAATACAATTTTGAAAAATTGGAGTGTTCTTATTTCATAAATCCAATTTTAAAAGGGGCAAATTTGTTTTATTTCAAACGTGGATGCCAAAATTCAATTTTAAAAAATTGAAGGATTCTTATTTCAGAAATTCAATTTTAAAAGGGGCAAATTTGTTTTATTTCAAACTATGATGCTAAAATGCAATTTTAAAAAATTGGAGTGTTCTTATTTCAGAAATCCAATTTTGAAAGTGGGCAAATTTGTTTTATTTAAAACTTCATTGCCAAGGTGTGATTTTTGGTCCTTATTTCAGAAATCTCATTTTCAAAAGGGCAATTTGTTTTATTTCAAACTTTATTGCCAAAATTTAAAGTTGAGAAATTAGAGGATTCTTATTTCAGAAATCCTACCTTGAACTTATTCCAACAAATTAAGTAAATTTCAATTTTATTCAAATGAAATAAAAAATGATAGGAAAATTTGTTAAACAGGCATATAGATACAGTGGTCAAATATTAACAATCAAAACATGCAGTAGGTTGAATTAAAATATGCAAACATTAAATACAGTGACCAAATCTAGCCAAATAAAAGTATAAAGTGCATATATATATATATATATATATATATATATATAGTGTCCAAAAAAGTATGCAACAATGACCAAATAAATATATAATTGCAAACTAACAAAATTAACACATGCATCAAGTAGTGGCACTTCAAGAAATAAACACAATGGTCAAATCTCAACACACCTCAATAACATCTAAATATTTTGAGGCAATTCATGAAAATATGCATATCAACACATTGAACTTTCAACTACAGAGTGGCCAAATTAATATATGCATAATTGACTAAGATAAATAAAGTGGCCAATAAAATATGTGAAACAAAATGGCCAGATTAACATACATAGATGCAATGGTCTAAAATATACTCAAAATGTGTGTCAAATTCAACCAAAGCAAAACAAAATATGCAATGTTAAATTCAACCAAACCAAAACAAAATATGCAATTAATACAAATCAAATCAAAATACATTGGTCAAATGAATGGCAAAATCTTAATGCACGTAAAAACATGTAGACAAAATATAGCCAAATCAAGTCAAATCAAAATACAGTGACCAAATTGGTCAAATCTAAATATACCAAAATACATAAAATCAAAGGAAAAAATCTAAATATACATGGACCAAATCAAATGTCAAATAAAAATACAGTGGCCAAATTAAATCAATAAGTCAATATACAGTAGTCATTAAATATACAGAGACCAAATCAAATCATAATACTTCTGAAAAATTGGTGACATTCAGATACACCTACGAATTGGCCAAATCTAAATACAAAAGGAATGAGAGGAAAATACAGTGGCTAAATTGGCCAAATCTAAATACATAAAGGAATGGAAGGAAAATACAGTAGCCAAATTGGCCAAACTAAAACCTACATGATTGGCTATAAAAAAGAATGTAGACATATAGAGGCCAAATGACCAAATTTAAAAAAAAACATGAAGGCAAATGAAACCAAGAAGCAAGAAACATACCTTTTTATTTTTCTCTCCCTTTTTTCATCCATGGGCTCCCTTTGAATCATCTAGCGTCCTCTCTTCAATACTCTAGCCTCCATACTCTGTCTCCATTTTTTTATTTTTTTCTCCTCCATTTTTCCTCCCCCTCTCCAATCCATCGATTCTCCCTCTTTCCTCCCCAATCCATCTATCCTCCCTCTTTCCTCCCCATTCAATCAGATCGATGAATTATTTTAAAAAAAAAAGAAAACTGTCAATGGGAGTTGGTGGAGAAAGAATCGTGAAGAAAGGGAAAGTGAGAGAGTGTGGGGGAGTAAGGGAAAGTGAGAGAGTGTGGGGGAGTAGGTGAGAAAAATGAGGAACCTAATGCAAGTGGGTAGTTGAGTGATTCGTTTTTAAAAATAATAATAAAATAAAAATAAATAAAACAAAACAAAACAAATAAACAAACAAATAAATAAAACAAATTTCTTTTTTTAACAATTTTTTAAAAAATAATATTAAGAATAACAAAATTTAATTTAACAAACAAATTTAATTTTTCTCTCAAAGAACTTTTATTTACAAGAAAAAATTATGAAATAATAATAATAATAAAAATAAAAATTACCGGACCAAATACGGTATCTACAAGAACTATTGATGATTTTCTTGTAGACACAAGGTTCATCATCATTTTGGTCAAAACCATAAGATTTGACTACTCTTATGTTCCAGGATCTAGAAGTTTGTTTCAGTCCATAAGTGGACCTTTTAAGCTTGCAAACCTTTTGCTCTTGTCCTAGTTCTATGAACCCTTTAGGTTGGTCCATGTAGATGTTTTCGTCAAGATATCCATTCAAGAATATTTTCTTGGCATCCATCTACCATACCTCATAGTCATAATATGCGACAATAGCAAGTAGGATACAGATAGACTTTACCATAGCAACATGCGAAAAAGTTTCCTCATAGTCCACCCCTTCTACTTGGGTATAACCCTTTGCTACTAGTCTAGCCTTGAAGGTTTGCACCTTTTCATCTATACCACATTTTCTTTTATAGATCCACTTACAACCTATAGGTTTTACCCCATCAGGTTTATCTACAAGATCTCAAATAGAATTGAAGTGCTTAGACTCCATTTCTTGGTCCATGGCTATGACCCATTTGTCTTTGTCTTTGTCAACCATTGCTTGGTTATAAGTCAATGGATCCTCACAATCGCCATCTGGTATAACGACTTGGGTTTCAGTTAAACCCATGTAACAGTCAGGTTGTGTTATAACCCTCCCACTACGTCGAGGCACTCTTAACTCTTGAGATGGACTTTTGTGACTTGACAAACTAGTATCAACAACTCTTGTTGATGCACTAGTACTATCAACAACTTTTGTTGTTGTTCCGTCTAACTCACTTAACACAACTTTGCTTCTTAGTTTGTAATCCCTTAAGTGGTCCTCCTCTAAGAAAGTGACATTTGTCGATACAAGTAGCTTATCTTGCTTAGGATCATAGAAGAATCCACCTCTCATTTCTTTAGGGTAACCTACAAATAAGCATAATTTTGAACGTGATTCCAATTTCTTTGGATTTGTCACAACCACATGTGATGGACATCCTTAAATTCTGAAATGATGTAAACTGCCTTTACATCCATTCCAGAGTTCAAATTGTGTTTCTGAAACACTTTTTTATGGAACGTTATTCAAAATGTAAATTGTAGTCTCTACTGCATAACCGCAAAACGAATTAGGGAGATGCGCGTAACTCATCATTGATCAAACCATGCCCAACAGGGTTCTATTTCTCCTTTTCGATATGTCATTTTATTGAGGCATACCAGGTACTGAGAGTTGGGATGTAATTCCATGTTCTATCATATAGCCATATAATTTTAAATCCATATACTCTCCACCTCGATCAGATCGAAGTGTTTTAATAGTTTTACCTAATTAGTTTTCAACTTCAACCTTGAATTCCTTGAACCCTTCAAGTGCTTAAGACTTGTGATGCATTAGGTAAATATGCCCATATCTTGAATAATAATCTATAAAATAGATGAAATATTCATACCCTCCTCTAGATTTAACATTCATCGGACCACAAAGGTTTGAATGTACAAGCTTCAAATGTTCTTTGGCTCTATAGCCTTTTCCACTAAAAGGTCTTTTAGTCATTTTACCCTTTAGGCAGGACTCACATACTGGTAAGTACTTTCTTCTAACTCATTTAGAAGTTCATTCTTGACCAATCTCTCAATCCTGTTGAGATTAAGGTGGTCCAGCCTAAGATGCCAAAGATGAGCATTTTCTTTAGGAGAAAATTTACGTTTCTTAGTTTGTGTATTTGCAGTTTTAAATAATTCAGTATTCAAAATCATTTTGACTGAATTAGGCCTCAAAACATACAAACTATTTTCTAATGAAGCTGCACATATTCCAACTCCTTTCTTTAAAATAAACACTTTATTGAAAGAAAAAAATACTGAAATACATTGTTCGACTAGGCAAGAAATGAAAATAAGGTTTCTAGTAAACCCTTGTATCTCTAATACATTGTCTAACAATATATATTTCTTGCCAAACAAAAACTTCATTGTGCCAACTGCTACAGCTGAGACAACTTCTCCAGTTCCAACCCGGAGCGTTAGCTTCCCTTCTTGTAGCTGCTGCCAGGAACTAATTCCCTGAAAAGAAGAACAGATAAGATTAGTGACACCCGAATCTAATATCCAAGCAACATTATCATCATCCACTAAACAAGCTTGTAAGCAAAGTAAATCATATATACCTTCTTTCTTCTTCTCGGCCAGGTATTACGGATAGTTCTGTTTCTAGTGTATGTCCTCATTGCAGTGAAAACATTTTTCTTTGTCTGCAACTTCCTTGACCTTCTTGTCCTTTTGAGAGGCAACTTTGTCAACTTGTTTCCCCTTACCAACCTTCTTCATTTTCTTCTTCTTCCCTTTCAGACCTGAAGAAAATGAAGCCACTGATTTTGTCCCAGAGTTTGAACCTCTGTGATAACTCTTACTAGCAATATTTGCCTCACCTTTTGATCCCTTGATTTTCACTAGGGATTGGAAGGTTTGGAGTTCATTCAGAAGGGTGGTAAGGTTAAAAGTAAACTTGTTCATAACAACGTTACATCGAAACAGTAGGAAACTCTCGGAAAGAGTTTCCAATATAAAGTTGACCTGACTCGATTCATCGATAGAAACACCCTTCGACTCTATCGTGTTGAAGTGAACCATCATATCGAGAACATGATCCCGAACAGATGATCCCTCCGCCATCCTGGGGTTGAAGATATATTTGAGGGCATTCTGCCTGACCTGAACAAACTATTGTCCGAACATGCCTTGCAGCGAATCCATGATTTCCTTAGCGGTCATCATGCCCTCGTGCTTTTTGGCTAGTATTATGGTGAAACCATCGAACAAAGGAAGTTACTTGAAAACGAGGGAAGGAGTTGCAAGCTAAGAATCCTGAACTGTTTCAAGATTTGAAACTTTCGAGGACGAAAGTTCTTAAGAAGGGAAGATTGTAACGCCCGAAAAATTCAGATACCGTTAAATTAGGGTTTGATTTAAATTATTGGAAAATGAAAAGGCTAGAATTTAAGTTAGAATGATTAGTTGCTTTAATTCCTAGAGAATATTAAATAAATGGTTTTATTGTAGTTGTTGAGAAAGGTGAAGGGCCTTTTTGGAAGAGAGAGAAAGGTAGGACTAGGGTTTCCTACTTTACACACACGTAAATCGAAGCATCATCCTCTCTATTCTCTCCCAACTCCTCGACAAGCAGCCTCCATGGAAGGGTCTTCAAGTTATTTTGTTCTTCTTTCCTCACTCAACCTCCACCGCAACGTGCTGCAGGTTGCTGGAAGATGCCTCGTCGACCAGGCCAGACGATACAGGAAACGAACAACCCAAAATTCGTGTCGCAACCGAAGTCATGCCTGAACGTCACGTGAACAGTCAACAACCACCAGATCTGGCACCGTAAGTCCATCGAACGCCACCCAATCGCGAGCCACTGTCACACGCGAACAACCACCGACTCGTCCGCCGCCACGGAAGTAGCCATCCTCGCCATCGAATAAGAAGCCCAGATCTGCAACTCCAAACCGTGACTCTAATTTGATCGATTCACCTCGATTTCCATCTGTTTTTTACATTTAGAGATTGGTTCTCGATAGATTGACACCTGAGCAATCCAAAGATAAGCTTCACGCGTCGATCACACACTCCACGCGTCGCCGCACGCCTAAATGTGTTAATCCAACCTTCTCGAATTCCTGTGCTTGTTTTGGACCTCCGTTGTGGTAAAATTTGATTAGTTATTGCAAGATAATTCTAGAACTTCATATTGAAGGGAATGAAACTCCCCGCGCAGCGGAAGACGATCGAATCGTCGTGGTGAAGTTGTGCAACTTAAATTCATTAAAACTATCTAACACTTAGAATAGGCTAAACATGCATACAATGAAAGGAAGAACAACAAGTTCTTTGTTACTTACTTTTTGAAGACGTTCTTCAAGGCTTCCTTT
The DNA here is from genome assembly GCA_036507285.1 of Trichosanthes cucumerina. Taxonomy (NCBI): domain Eukaryota; kingdom Viridiplantae; phylum Streptophyta; class Magnoliopsida; order Cucurbitales; family Cucurbitaceae; genus Trichosanthes; species Trichosanthes cucumerina. The sequence goes on from CM071840.1 coordinate 33,040,903, forward strand.
CCGTTCACGAACTCTTCGTGCTTTCCTCGATCTCAACGATCTCGAACTCTTCTCACGAACACTGACCGAACACCACCACTTGGTTTCTCATTTGTTCTTCTTTTGGAAGAAGGAGGATTGTGAGATCCTTCTTTGATTTGGGAGGAGAAATTTTTGAGAGAGAATTGAAAGAGAGAGATCTCTTCTTTTTGGTGAGATTTCCAAAAATAAGAGAAAAGCCTTACAACCTTTTTGCAAAAGGGGTTTATATAATGGAGATAGGTGGAGTTGAAATCTCCACTTATTTACCATTTTACCACAACCATAGGTTATGTCATATTTGCATAATCACATATTATAAGATACCTCATATCTCGTTTTACAAATCACATTTGCAATATTGTGGATTTTTAAATTGAATCACATCCAATTTAATATCTCTCAATCTAATTTCTCCTAATTAGCCATAATTCAACAACTAGGCTAACCTATAGTTTACTATGAATCTCATTTACATTAAACTATATATTATATCATTCATACCTCATATAAATGACATAAATGCCCTTTAGTAGACTTGAACACTTCAATTCACACCAAAACAATAAACCTTCTTTTAATCTAGTTTGAGCCAACCGAGGGACCTTATGGACCTACAGTGACGAGCTCCAATGATCCGAGATTAACCTATCAAACTCTTTGACCCGGTTAATCACCATTCATTAGCTACGATAACACTCCACTAAAGCTCGTAGCTGCACTCCCGTTAGTGTAAGATATTACGTGTCTATTGATATAACCAATGCCCATGTGTCGACCCTTCAAAGGTTGTTTGTAGACACTGCTGGGTCAAATTACCATTTTACCCCTGTGTCTACTTCTTGCTCCTTAAGTCCCCACTGCTCCCTCTAATAAACAACAACGTTGTAATGGCCCAACCATACACAACAACCTTCTCGTGCCAGTGAGAGGGTGGGTGCCCGTTGTCCAAGCCCTCGAGACAGCACTTAAGAGAACAACCCTAGTTTCCCTAAAGGCGGGAACGAGTGATTTCCATCTCGCGTAGTTAAGTTCCCAGCTCTCTACTTGGTCCTGTCCCTGAGAAGATAGGCATATTGGGTGAGTAACTGTGACCACCCTCACCCGTATTTAGTCAAAGGATGGACTTCGCGCATGAGGAGTCCGTAACACGCTCAGGATTTAGGTCGAGTCACTAATGGCCATCTACGAAGTTATTAGTCCATACTGTTAACGGTGTTACTTCAGTAGGTCTAATAATTTGCGGTCCGGTCTTGTACAATCTCATTGTACAGGATGCCCCCACTCGCATGTCAACCACATGAACGAGTCAGATCACCTCGTTTGTATCTTAATACAAAGCAAGCCGCATCCACAGTGTATCTAGGATTAGGTCTCCAACCCTATCCATATATTGTAGACCATTTGGGTCATTTACTCGAACGTGATCCTCCCTGTGTGTCAACTAGACACCATTCATGTTATAGTTCTCTCATATATTCAATGACCCTGGAGCTTAGTTTATTGGACAAAGTTTGTAATAAATGCGAGCACAAAAATGATTAAATAAATAACTCTTTATTAATTTCAAATAGTAATTTACAAACTATACGAGATTAGGACAAACATCCCAACACATATATGGACTCTTTAATTGAGAAATTTGGTTTGTTCTTTAGGAATCAGTGGCCTCAAATAAATTGAGATCACTAGATTAAACAATTCTTCGAGCTCAAATCATCGAAGAACTAAAGTCAAGGTTTGGGAGGCACATTGAGATAGGAATTTAATTTTAGAAATTTTAGAACGAAAGCTAAGGTAAGGGATCTCCTGCCGACATTCTTATAATTTGGAGCAAAATATGATTTCCCAAGATTTATTTAAAAAAAATTATTTTTCAAGGATTTATTATGAAAGAAGAATTTCATTCTTTCATATATTGATTTTAAAAAAATTTAGAAAGAAATCTTAATTTAATTTATGAGATTTATTATATTTATTTGTATGGAAAGTTTTTCTATGTTCTTAGGATGAATATAAGTATGGACTTTGAATGTGGTTATGCTCATATGAATGTCATGGTATATTGCATCATTATAGTTATATGAATATGTATATATTTGTGAAAGAAAGGATGAGACCTCATGCATATTGTATATACATGAAAATGATTAGAAGATGTGACAATGGGTCTCCTGAGAATCTATGCATGGTCAAACATGCATTAGAGACCCTATGAGTCAACTTATAGGGGTTTGTGAGAGACTCAACTTATAAGGGCTGTGAGGGACTCAAATTATAAGGGTATTTGAGGGACTCAACATGAAAAGACTCAAGTTGATTTAATTGACCACTTAAAGCCGAAGAGAAATGTCATGATTTTATGAAAAGAATTTTAGGTCCCATAAATTAATGCAAGTTAAAAGTCATGTTGTATGTGATTGCATCTCTCAACCCCTCACTTACTCAGTATTATTTTATAATACTCGCCCTTTTATTTTTAAAATGTTTTCAGGAAAAGCAAGAGCATACATGGCGGATGATGGGGGATGCACTACGAAGGTCATGGGTAATGGAGATCTGATCCCCTTGAGCAGCGAAAATGAGTTTGGAATCGTAATTGCAAGCTTATTTTGGTTGAAAAACAAAAACCAATACATTGAAAATAAACAGAGATAAACATGCTTTCTAATATAATTAGACATGGAGATAAAATCATGCAAACATGCTTTGTTTTACAATTAAACTAAAAGAAGATACATTACCTTTGTAGTTTTCCAAACCAGCAACTCCTTGCTCCAAGTTTGCAAAGCAACTCAACAGAACCAAAAAGGCTTCTCTGTTTTTCTCCAACAGGACACTACCACCCAGTAAACCTCATATTCTCTGACTTTCTACTTAGATCTAGGTTTTGGTGGAAAACCTCCAACAATTTGATAGAGAGGGAATTGAGAGAGAGAGAGTTCTTTTGCAGGTTGAATCAAATTCAATCGATCGGATTTGCCTCTTTTCACCAGGAGAAGAATAACCATTCAGTGGGGTAACTCCCCACTCCCAATCGAGGTGGAGTTGGGGAGTAGTGGGAACGTGTCATCATGGCACGTTCCCTAATTAATTAATTAATGATTAATTAATTACATTAAATTAAATCACATTCAATTCAAATATAATATTAATTAAATGATTAAATAACATTTAATCATTTTACCCTTTATCCTATAGTTTAATGTACATCTCATGCACATCAAGATTTAACCTATAGTTTACAAATATGAATCACATTCACATTTGAATTTAATATTTGAACTCTTTTAAATAATTAATTTTCTCATATAATTGAATACAAATCATATTCACATTAAATTTATAATATATAGTTCCAAAACTATATATTATATCGTATCTATATACATTAAAATTATTCCCTAATGAATTTGAACATTTCAAACTCAAATGATCTAAGAACCCTTTACGAGCTAGAAGGTGGACCTAATGGACCTACATCAGAAACTCCAACGATGCGAGATTGCTCGGTTAATCTCATTAACCTCCCAATCAACATTTGTTAACTGCAGGAACACTCCACTAAAGTCCCGCAGCTGCACTCTTCTCACTGCAGATATATTTCTATGTCCACAGATATCGACCAATAACAACAAGTCAATCCTTCACGAATGTTCGTAACACCAGCTGGGTCAAATTACCGTTTTACCCCTGGGTGACATCTTGTACCTTAAGTACCAGTGCTCCTCTAATGAACAATTTGTTTGTGGTCCTACCAACAAACAGAGTCCCTCTCGGGTCAATGAGAGGGTCGGGCCCTTTGTTCAAGTCCTAGAGACACCACTTAAGGGAGCATTCCTCTACTTACCCTAGTAGGCGGGAAGGAGTGAATTCCATCTTGCTAAGTTAAGTTCTTAGCTGCTCACTCGGTCTTGTCCCCAAGAAGGTAGGCATATTGAGTCGGCGAATCTGGCCACTCTCACCCATACTAGTCAAAGGACAATCCCTCGCGAACTAGAGTACGTAACCTGCTCAGGATTGAGATCAAGTTGCCTAGGTCATCCTAGTGAAATAGAAACCTAATTAGTTAACGGAGTTACATCTAGTGGTTACTATTTCGTGGTCTGGTCTTATGTAATCTCATTACATAGGATATCCCCACTCATATGTCATCTACACGAACACCTTAGGATCACAGTGTTTGTATCTTATACAAAGTGGGCCACATCCATAGTTTTACCAGGGTAAGGTACCCAAACCTTATCCCCTTACTATAGACCCTTTAGGTTGTATCTCTAACATAGATCCTTTATATGTACACTACATTCAGTTAAAGATTCATATTACAGCCTTGGATGTTTAATTTATTGAATTTAGGGTTAAAACAAAGGCAATATCATAGATAATGTACAATAACACTTTATTGAAGTAATAACAATTTATTACAATAATTAGAACAAAAATACAAACTACAAGTTTTAGGGCACAAACCCCAACAAACTCCCACTTGAACTAAAACTCTAGTGGGGTACATCATAACCTAAAACAGTGGTTACAAAGATAGAAATACAATAAACTAAGGCATCCATATACCCCATTACATGTCTCCCATTTGCCCCTAGATTAGCTTGTATGTACATATAAGAGACCTAGACTTTCCGGATGACCTCGAACATTTTATCCGTGAGAGTCTTTGTAAACGGATCAACAATATTGTGCTCCGCGATCTTCGTGGTTACCACATCTCCTCGTTGCACTATTTCTCGTATCAGGTGATACTTCCTCTCGATGTGCTTGCCTCGCCGCTGGTGGCTGCGAGGTTCCTTCGAATTGGTATCGTGACAATCGTTGTCACTGAGAAATTCCATATTTGGAACAACTTCCAAATCGAGAAGGAATTTCCTTAGCCAAACGACCTCTTTAGCCGCTTCACAAGCGGCGACATACTCGGCCTCCATCGTGGAGTCAGCGATGTATCCTTGCTTGATGCTTCGCCATACTATAGCTCCCCTGTTAAGGCTGAAAACTGATCCCGATGTGGATTACCTAGAATCCTTATCGGTCTGAAAATCATAATTAGTGTATCCAATAAGGATCAAATCTTTAGTCCCATACACAAGCGTATAGTCCCTCGTTCTCCTAAGATACTTGAGGATATTTTTAAGCGTTGTCTAGTGGTCTAACCTGGATTGGATTGGTATCTATTGACTATTCCCCTTTGCATAGCAAATGCGGCGGCCTCGTGCACAAAGATAACATACATTAAGCTACCTCTTTCAGAGGCATAGGGAATTCGTCTCATATCCTCAACTTCTTGAGGTGTCTTTGGAGACTGTTACTTAGATAGATGAACTCCATTCCTGAAGGGTAATAAGCTCCTCTTGGAATTCTGCATCGAATATCGGGACAACATTTTATCGATATAAGATGCTTGAGACCGAGCTAGCGTTTTGTTCTTGTGATTCCTGAAGATCTTAATCCGAAGAACATATTGTGCCTCTCCCAAATCTGAAAGTGTTTCCACTGCAACGTGGATGGACATTGGAAGCGCAACTGCCCAAAATACCTTGCTGAGCTCAAAGAGAAGAAAGGTAAATTAGATTTACTTGTTCTTGAAACTTGCTTAGTGGAAAATGATGATTTTACCTGGATACTTGATGCAGGAGCCACTAATCACATTTGCACTTCATTTTAGGAAACTAGTTCCTTCAAGGAGCTCGAAGAGGGTGAGATGACGCTCAGGGTCGGAACGAGAGATGTCGTCTTAGCTCGTGCAGTGGGAGATGCCAAGTTGTTTTTCAGAGATAGATTTATTTTATTAAAAAATCTGTATGTAGTTCCTAAGATTAAGAGGAACTTAATTTCTATCTCTTGTTTAATAGAACTTGGATATTGTATTTCCTTTTCGTTAAATGAAGCGTTCATTTTAAAAGAAGGGGTCAATGTTTGTTCTGCTAAATTAAAAAACGGCTTGTATGTACTTAAATCGAATCAAACTAAAGCAATTTTGAATAATGAGATGTTTAAAATTGCTAATACTCAAAGTAAAAGGCAAAAAATTTCTCAAAATAATACCTATCTATGGCATCTTAGACTTGGTCATATAAATCTCAACCGGATTGAGAGATTATTTAAGAATGGACTTCTAAACAAGTTAGAAGATGATTCTTTACCAACTTGCGAATCATGCTTGGAAGGTAAAATGACCAAGCGACCTTTTACTGGAAAAGGTTATAGAGCCATAGAGCCCTTAGAACTTATTCATTCGGATCATTATGGTCCGGTGAATGTTAAACCTCGAGGAGGGTACGAATATTTCATCTCTTTCATAGATGATTATTCGAGGTATGGTCATTTATACCTAATGCATCATAAGTCTGAAACTCTTGAAAAGTTCAAAGAGTATAAGGCTGAAGTAGAGAATGCATTAGGAAAAACCATTAAAACACTTCGATCCGATCGAGGTGGAGAGAATATGGATTTGAGCTTCCAAGACTATTTGATAGAACATGGAATTAAATCTCAACTCTCAACACCTAATACACCACAGCAAAATGGTGTGTCAGAAAGGAGAAATAGAACCTTGTTGGACTATGCTCAATTGCATGCCTCGTTTTGGGGATACGCAGTAGAGACTGCAGTTCAAATCTTCAACACTATTCCATCAAAGAGTGTTTCAGAAACACCTTTTGAATTGTGGAAGGGGCGTAAACCTAGTTTACAACACTTCAAGATTTGGGGTTGTCCAGCACACGTGCTAGTGACAAACCCAAAGAAACTGAAACCTCGTTCAAGATTATGCCCATTTGTTGGCTATCCCAAAGAAACGAGAGGTGGTCTTTTCTACGATCCACAAGAAAACAAGGTGATTATATCGACAAACGCCACTTTCTTGGAGGAATATCACATGAGGAACCACAAACCGCGTAGTAAATTAGTGCTAAATGAAGCTACAGATGAACCAACAAGAGTTGTTGATGAAGCTGGACCTTCATCAAGAGTTGATGGAGAAGCCAGCACCTCAAATCAGTCTCGTCCTTCTCAATCGTTGGGAATGCCTCGACGCTGTGGGAGGGTTGTTTTACAACCTGACAGCTACTTGGGTTTAGCTGAAACTCAAATCGTCATACCTGATGACGGCGTAGAAGATTCATTGTCTTATAAACAATGACGTAGACAAGGACTAATGGATCAAAGTCATGGACCTGGAAATGGAGTCAATGGACTTCAATTCAGTATGAGAACTTGTAGACCAACCTGAAGGGGTAAGACCCATAGGGTGTAAATGGATCTATAAGAACAAAGAGAGATGCAGCCGGAAAGGTACAAACCTTTAAGGCTAGACTTGTAGCAAAGGGTTTTACCCAAAGAGAAGGAGTTGGTTATGAAGAAACTTTTTCCCCTGTTGCTATGTTGAAGTCTATTAGGATACTCTTGTCCATAGCCGTTTTTTATGATTATGAAATTTGGCAAATGGAGCAAAATGTTTTCGAAGGGTTTATAACCCAAGGTCAGGAGCAAAAAGTTTGCAAGCTCAATCGATCCATTTATGGGTTGAAACAAGCATCCAGATCTTGGAATATAAGATTTGATACTGCGATCAAGTCTTATGGTTTTGACCAAAACGTTGATGAGCCTTGCGTTTACAAGAGGATCATCAACGACAAAGTAGCTTTTTTAGTGCTTTATGTGGATGATATCCTACTCATTGGGAATGATTTAGGATACCTTACTAACATAAATAATTGGTTGGCGACCCAATTCCAAATGAAAGATTTGGGAGAGGCGCAATATGTTCTTGGGATTTAGATCTTCAGGAATCGCAAGAACAAAACGCTAGCTCTGTCTCAAGCCTCTTATATCGACAAAATATTGTCCAGATATTCGATGCAGAATTCCAAGAGGGGTTTATTACCCTTCAGGCATAGAGTTCATCTGTCTACGAAACAATGTCCTAAGACACCTCAAGAAGTTGAGGATATGAGACGTATTCCTTATGCCTCTGCAGTAGGTAACTTAATGTATGCTATGTTGTGCACGAGGCCAGACATTTGCTATGCAGTGGGAATAGTCAGTAGATACCAATCCAAACCAGGGTTAGACCACTGGACAGCAGTTAAAAATAACCTCAAGTATCATAGGAGAACGAGGGACTATACGCTTGTGTATGGGACTAAGGATTTGATCCTTACTGGATACACTGATTCTGATTTTCAGATCGATAAGGATTCTAGGAAATCCACATCGGGATCAGTTTTCACCCTTAACGGGGGAGCTATAGTATGGTGAAGCATCAAGCAAGGATGCATCGCTGACTCCACGATGTAGGCTGAGTATGTTGTTGCTTGTGAAGCAGCCAAAGAGGCTGTTTCGCTAAGGAAATTCCTTACTGATTTGGAAGTTGTTCCAAATATGGAATTTCCCATCACCTTATACTGTGACAACAGTGGTGCGGTAGCCAATTCGAAGGAATCTCGCAGCCATAAGCGAGACAAACACATCGAGAGGAAGTATCACCTGATACGAGAGATAATGCAACGAGGAGATGTGATAGTCACGAAGATCGCATCGGAGCACAACATTGTTGATCCGTTTACAAAGACTCTCACGGCTAAAGTGTTCGAGGGTCATCTGGAAAGTCTAGGTCTACGAGACATGTACATAGGCTAATCTAGGGCAAGTGGGAGATATGTAATGGGGTATATGGATGCCCTAGTTTATTGTATTTGTATCTTTGTAATCACTGTTTTAGATTATGATGTACCCCACTAGAGTTTTAGTTCAAGTGGGAGTTTGTTGGGGTTTGTGCCCTAAAACTCGTAGTTTGTATTTTTGTTCTAATTAATGTAATAAACTGTTATTACTTCAATAAAACATTATTGTTCATTTTCTACGAAATTGCCTTTGTTTTAACCCTAAATCCAATAAACTAAACATTCAAGGCTGTAAAATGAATCTTTAACTGAATGTAGTGTACATATTAAGGATCTCAGTTCGAGATACAACCTAAAGGATCTATACTAAGGGGATAAGGTTTGGGTACCTTACCCTGGTAAAACTATGAATGTGGCCCACTTTGTATAAGATACAAACACACTGTGATCCTAAGGTGTGAGTGGAGATATCCTATGTAAGACCGGACCGCAAAATAGTAACCACTAGATGTAACTCCGTTAACTAGTTAGGTTTCTATTTCACTAGGATTACCTAGGCAACTTGATCTCAATCCTGAGCAGGTTACGAACTCCTGTTCGCGAGGGATTGTCCTTTGACTAGTATGGGTGAGAGTGGCCAGATTCGCTTGTTGGGATTTATGCCCTAAACATGTGTAATTCTGATCAATTAAATAAAGGGTTATTTGTTTTGATAGAATTATAGATTTGCTTAATAAATCCAATAAACTAAGCTCTAAGGTTATAACATATATCTTGAACATCAGTGTAGTGGACACTATTTGGGTTGAGTTCAAGAATATAACCTAAATGGTATATGGTATAAGAATAAGGTTGGAAACCTCATTCTGGTAACACCATGGATGCGACCCACTTTGTAATTAGTACAAATGAGGTAATCCAACTCATTCATGTAGTTGACATGCGAGTGGGCGCATCTTGTATGAAGAGTTCATACAAGACCGGATCGCAAATTATTAGTCTAACCAGGTAACACCGTTAACAGGATAAGATTAGTAATTTATAGATGGTCATTAGTGACTCGACCTCAATCCTGAGCAAGTTAAGAACTCCTGCTTATAGGAGTTTGTCCTTAGACTAGTATGGGTGAGAGTGGCCTGTACCCAACTCAATAAGCCTACCTTCTCAGGACGTGAGACCTCGTAGGTAGTGGGAACTTAAGCTGTGCAAGATGGAATTCACTCATTTCTACACTAAGGAATTAGATAGGTTGTTCCCTTAGAAGCCGACTCAGTGTCTTGAACAACGGGGCCCCGCCCTCTATGAGGGTATGAGTCTAAGGTAGAAACTTAGACTTGTTGTTCATTAGAGGATCAGTGGTGTTTAAGGACAAAAGAGGTAATCACAGGGGTAAAACGGTAATTTGACCCAATTGTAATTACGAACAACTTTGTGAAGGGTCGACTCATGGGTAATGACTATATCGGTGGACACAATATTATCTACAGTGAGGAGAGTGCAGCTACAAGTCTATAGTGGAGTGACTTGTAGTTAATGAATATTGATTAACTGGATCAAAGAGTTTGATCAGTTAATCTCATATCATTGGAGCTCATGAACTGTAGGTCCATTAGGTCCCTCCGTTGGCTCAACATGGTAATATTGAGGGTATAAACTTAGGAATGAAATTGAAGTGTTCAATTTCATATATAAGATGTCATATCAATTATATATGATATAATTGATATAATATATAGTTTTAATGTGAATTGGATTCACATATTAACTATATATTAAAGAGAGAATGAAAGAGGGATCAGATGGTAATTTTCCACCCTATCTCCTTATATATAGTTGCATAAGATGCAACTAGGTCAAGTTAACCTAAGCCTTTGTTGTGTTGTTGGAAAAATTCCAAAACACAAACCTCTCTCCCACAACAACATCTCATCTTACCTAAAGGGAACCCACATTCCACCCTCACCTAGAGAATAACGGAGAAGATCCAGTGGTCGTGTCTTCGTTCGTTCGTGTTCCTGTTGCTGAGATCGTGATCGAGGGAGAAAGGAGCACTTGAAGAAAAGTTCTTCAAAGGTATATTTCTTGGTGTCCATCTACTTTTATATGCTTAATCTAGTTAGTTTCGTTCTTGAATGAAATCGTTGTAACTTAATCAAGAGCGCGCGATTCACAATCGCTTCCGTTGCGGGGTTCGATTCCCTTCAATTGGTATCAGAGACCAATTGCGTTCTTGATTTACGTTCTGGATTTTTCAAGAACGAGGTGGGATTTACTATTTTTGCATGAGATGTATGAACGGTTTTGCAAATTAGATGGTTTCAATTTTGGCACTTAGATTTACAATTTCCATTGAATAGTTCAATGTAAGGGCCCGGTGTTTTGGACAAATTTAATTATAAATCGAGTCTGTAAGTCCGTGTCGATCGAGGCATGGTGGTTGCTGAGAAGATCGGAGCGAAAACGAGCAAGGAATAACAGATTCCTTGTGTTGTCTGTGTGCAGCGTTGTAACGCTGTTCATTGGCGTTGCAACGTTGCGCTTGCGGAAGGAGGCGCGCATCAGAGGCAGCGTTGCAACGCCAAAGGCGTTTCGCAACGCGCTCCAATCGGCAGAAACGGACAAGGCGCAGCGTTGCAACGCTGCCATTAGCGTTGCAACGCCACATGCGTTTCACGCGAAGGAGCAACAGGCGAAAATTTGGTTTTATTATATATATTAATTATAAAAACATTTTATATTTAATTTATTTAATTTTAATTAATATAATTAGATTATATTAATTAAAATTAAATTTATGGTGCCAAAATTGGTCTAATTTTGCTATTTAAATTATGCAATTGTTGTGTAATTATTCCCATGCATCATGTATGCTTTTATTTTAGAAATCCCACCTTAGGTTAAGCATTTTCATGCATCATCTATAATATAAGGAGTTATACTATATAGTTTGCATGATTAATTAATATAAATTTGTTATATTAATTTATGGACAGCATTGACATGCATTATATATCATGAGATGATTATGCTATGAATATCTTATTATTCATGTGATGAATGATCAAGCACTATAACATAGTATGCATGTCACCTAAGGTTAATTATTAGTTTGAAAATGTTTAGAACTTGAAAATAATAGAACTTAGGTTATCTAGTTCTAATTAGATTAGAATTAGGAACCAAGTAATTTATAAGTTATGATTAAAAGAGGAACTCTGTCTAAGGAGAGTTCTGTCTAGGCTGGGATATTTATTTGGTGTGAAACGGAACACCCTACTGGGAACCGACACAGAGTGAATTTTAATCGGAGAGTTTATAAATTACAAAGATGGCGTCAACTTGGGTTTATTAAGGGGTTAATAAACTAGAAATCCTAGATTTAATAAAAAAAAGTTATATTAACAAACTTAGGATAAAATCAATATAAGAGTTATATTGATTGTCGATATAAGAGTTTTATTGATAGAGTTAGGTAAAACCATTAGTCGGATTTTAGCTTAAGTAAGATTCCTATAACTTTAAAGTATTTAGTGGGAGGAAAAGTGTATGAGATACATATTTTCCCACCTACGCAATCTCTGGGAAGTTCACATCGTGAGACTCATACATGGCCTCGTGGCGCAAACAGAAGCGTCCCCCTTCGGATGGTGTTTGTATGAGTCAATATCAAGGTGAATGGAGAGGATACTTATAGTGAATGGGAGCAGGTTAGTGAAAACAAAACCTACGGTCTCTTTTGTCGGTTTACACCGTTAGACCACTATGGTCACCGCTAGTTTGGCACTGGACTGCACAATCCTTCCTGAGGGCTTGATCATGGGGATCGAACACGATGAGACACACGAAAGGGATAAAGATTTCCTTAGACTATTTTTCAATCTAGTCCTCCTTCGATGTGATTTTATTGGATGGAGACTCGGGATCTAAAAAGACAGAGGGTTACACTCACGGGGTACATAAGTTGTGTATGTATCCCGTAGAAAAATGGTAACTAAAACCTATGGGAATAAGAGTTATTCTGCGGTATTAGGTTTTGGTCAAGAGTGTCTTGATCCGGAGGAGTGATTTTGATTACTTGATTGTCATACATTCTAAACCTTTGGAGTATCATTGCAAATTATAAATGACCTAGGAATCATTTTGATAATTAGCTAAAACATGATTGGATTAGAGTTATAGCAAGAAACTCATACAAGTTTGTTTGTAAATTTTCAAAGCAAAAATGTCTAGCTCTATAATTTCCTTATTGGAGTGCGGAAAAGTTACTTAGGAGAGAATATGATGACATGGAAAAACAAACTCAACACTATATTGGTAGTGGATGATCGAAGTTTATGCTAAGCGAGGAGTGTCCTCAAAGTGCGGGCTCGAATGCATCACGAAATGTTTGTGATGCATATGATCGATGGATCAAGGCCAATGATAAGGCCAAAGTCTACATGTTGGCAAGTATGTCTGACATATTAGCCAAGAAGCATGAGGGCATGATTACCGCCAAGAAAATTATGGATTCTGTGCAGGGTATGTTTGGACAACAGTCCACATAGGCCCGACACAATGCACTAAAGTACATATTCAACTCAAGGATGCCAGAGGGTACATCTGTTCGGGATCATGCCCTAGATATGATGGTGCACTTCAACATCGCAGAGTCGAATGGTGCTTCCATCGATGAATCGAGCCAAGTCAGCTTCATTCTGGAAACTATTCCAGATAGTTTCCTGCAGTTTAGAAGTAATGTTGTTATGAACAAGCGTACTTTTAACCTTACCTCCCTTTTGAATGAACTCCAGACCTTTCAATCTTTGATGAAAATTCAGGGATCAAAAGGTGAGGCAAATGTTGCCAGTAGGAGTTATCACAGAGGTTCGACCTCTAGGACAAAAACAGTGGCTTCATCTTCTTCTAACCTGAAAGGGACGAAGAAGAATATGAAGAAGGTTGGTAAAGGGAAACAGGCTGACAAAGCTGCCGCCCAAAATGGCAAGAAAGTCAAAGAAGTTGTTGACAAAGGAAAGTGTTTCCACTGCAATGAAGATGGGCATTGGAAACGGAACTGTCCGAAGTACATTGCAGAAAAGAAGAAGGAAGGAAAATATGATTTACTTTGCCTAAAATCTTGTTTAGTGGATAATGATAAAACTGCTTGGATACTTGATTCAGGCGCCACTAATCATGTTTGCTCTTCTTTTCAGAGAATTGATTCCTGGTAGCAGCTACAGAAAGGAGAGATAACGCTCCGGGTTGGAAATGGAGAACTCGTCTCTGGTTTGTAGCGAGAGGGCACGATGAAGCTTTATTTTGGCAAGAAATATGTATTGTTGGACAATATATTAGTGATACCAGGGTTTACTAGAAACCTTATTTCCATTTCTTGCCTCATAAAACAGTGTATTTCTATTTCCATCTCAATGAATAAAGTGTTTATTTTTTAGAAAGGTATAGAAATATGTTCAGCTTCATTAGAAAATGGATTGTATGTTTTAAGGCCTAATTCAAGTCAAAATGGTTTTGAACACCTGAATTATTTAAAAGCTAAACGCACAAACTAAGAAACGTAAAATTTCTCCTAAAGAAAATGCTCACCTTTGGCATCTAAGATTGGGTCACATTAATCTCAATAGGATTGAGAGATTGGTAAAGAACGGACTTCTAAACGAGTTAGAAGAAAACTTTTTGCCAGTATGTGAATCCTGCCTAGAAGGAAAAATGACTAAAAGGCCTTTTAGTGGAAAAGGTTATAGAGCTAAAGACCCTCTAGGGCTTATACATTCAGACCTTTGTGGTCCGATGAATGTTAAAGCCAGGGGAGGATATGAATATTTCATCTCTTTTATAGATGATTATTCTAGATTTGGGCATATTTACCTAATGCACAACAAGTCTGAAGCACTTGAAAAGTTTAAGGAATTCAAGACGGAGATTGAAAATCAATTAGGTAAAACTGTTAAAACACTTCGATCAGATTGAGGTGGAGAGTACATGGATTTAAAATTCCAGAACTATATGATAGAACATGGAATTACATCACAACTCTCAGCTCCCGGCACGCCACAACAAAACAGTGTATCGAAAAGGAGAAATAGAACCTTGTTGGACATGGTTCGATCAATGATGAGTTATGTTCATCTCCCTAGTTCCTTTTGGTGTTACGCAGTAGAGACTGCAGTATACATTTTGAATAATGTGCCCTCAAAAAGTGTTTCTGTAACACCTTTTGAACTCTGGAAAGGACGTAAAGGTAGTTTATGTTATTTCAGAATTTGAGGTTGTCCAGCACATGTGCTTGTGACAAATCCAAATAAGTTGGATTCACGTTCAAAGTTATGCCTATTCGTAGGATACCCAAAAGAAACAAGAGGTGGTTTATTCTATGATCCTAAGGAAGATAAGGTTTTTGTGTCGACAAATGTCATTTTTTTAGAGGAGGACCACATAAGGGACCACAAACCAAAAAGTAAAGTTATGTTTAGTGAGTTAGACGGAACAATAGTAAAGGTTGCAAATAAAACTAGTACGTCAACAAGAGTTGTTGATACTTGTTTGTCTACTCAAGAGAGACCATCTCAAGAGTTGAGTATGCCTCGACGTAGTGAGAGGGTTATAATACAACCTGACCGTTACATGGGTTTATCTTAAACCCAAGTTGTTATATCAGATGACAACTGCGAGGATCCATTGACTTATAATCAAGCAATGGGTGACAAAGACAAAGACAAAGACAAATGGGTCATAGCCATGGACCCAGAAATGGAGTCTATGTACTTCAATTCTATTTGGGATCTTGTAGATAAACTTGATGGGGTAAAACCTATAGGTTGTAAGTGGATCTACAAGAGAAAGCGTGGTGTAGATGGAAAGGTGGAAACCTTTAAAGCTAGACTAATAGCAAAGGGTTATACCCAGTTGAAGGGGTTGACTATGAGGAGACCTTTTCACCTGTTGCTATGATAAAGTCTATCCGTATCCTGCTTGTCATTGCCGCATATTATGACTATGAGGTATGGCAAATGGATGTCAAGACAATCTTTTTGAATGGCAATCTTGAGGAAAACATCTACATGGACAAACCCAAAGGGTTCATTGAACCAGGACAAGAGCAAAATGTTTGCAGGCTTAAAAGGTCAATTTATGGACTGAAACAAGCCTCTAGGTCTTGGAATATAAGATTTGATGAGGCAATCAGATCTTATGGTTTTGACTAGAATGATGATGAACATTGTGTCTACAAGAAAATCATTAATAGTTCTATCGCATTCCTAATTCTCTATGTGGATGATATCCTACTTATTGGGAATGATGTAGGTTATCTTACTGACATCAAGGAATGGCTAGCTACGCAGTTCCAAATGAAAGATTTGGGTGATGCGCTAGATTTGTTCTTGGGATCCCATTGTCCAGGAACCGCAAGAATAAAATACTAGCCTTGTCTCAAACATCTTACATAGACAAAGTGTTGTCAAGGTTTAAGATGCAAGATTCCAAAAAGGGTTTGTTGCCTTTTAGACATGGAATCCATTTGTCTAAGGAACAGTGTCCTAAGACACCTTAAGGAGTTGAGGATATGAGACGGATTCCTTATGCATCGGCCGATGGGAGCCTGATGTACGCCATGTTGTGTACTAGGCCTGACATCTGTTTTGCAGTTGGGATGGTCAGTAGGTATCAATCCAATCCCGGACTTGGACACTGGACAGCAGTTAAGACAATCCTTAAGTATCTTCGGAGAACAAGGAACTACATGCTCGTGTATGGGGCTAAGGATCTAATCCTTACAGGATACACGGATTCTGACTTTCAGACTGATAAAGATTCTCGGAAATCTACATCAAGGTCAGTATTGACTCTTAACGGAGGAGCTGTAGTATGGCGAAGCGTCAAGCAAGGATGCATCACTGATTCCACCATGGAGGTCGAATATGTAGCAGCTTGTGAAGCAGCTAAAGAGGTCGTTTGGTTAAGGAAATTCATGCTAAACTTGGAAGTTGTTCCAAATATGACTTTGTCCATCACATTTTGTATTGCGATAACATGAGTGGTGCAGTGGCAAATTTGAGGGAACCCCGAAGTCACAAGAGAGGAAAGCACATTGAGCGGAAATATCATCTCATCCGAGAGATCGTGCATAGGGGAGACGTGATTGTCACGAAGATAGCCTCAGAGCACAACATTGCTGATCCTTTTACAAAGGCTCTCACGGCTAAAGTTTTTTGGAGTCACCTAGAAGGTCTAGGTTTACAAGTCTTCCCGAACTAGGGCAAGTGGGAGTATTTTGTACAAAGGGGTTTAAATGCCCTAGTTTATTGTATTTACATTACTGTAATGTTTTAGTACTCCACAAGCTTTAGGTCAAGTGGGAGATTGTAGGGATTTATGCCCTAAACTTGTGTAATTTTGATCAATTAAATAAAAGGTTATTTGTTTTGATAGAATTACAGTCTTGCTTTATAAATCCAATAAACTAAGCTCCAAGGTTATAACATATAACTTGAACATCAGTGTAGTGGACACTATTTGGGTTGAGTTCAAGAATATAACCTAAATGGTCTATGGTATAAGAATAAGATTGGAAACCTCATTCTGGTAACACCATGGATGCGACCCACTTTGTAATTAGTACAAATGAGGTAATCCAACTCATTCATGTAGTTGACATGCGAGTGGGGGCATCCTGTATAGATGATCATTAGTGACTCGACTTGAATCTTGAGCAAGTTAAGAACTCCTGCTTATAGGGGTTTGTCCTTAGACTAGTATGGATGAGAGTGGCTGTGAGCCAGACTCAATAAGCCTACCTTCTCTCAGTGACGGAACCTCGAGGTAGTGGGAACTTAAGCTGTGCAAGATGGAATTCACTCATTCCTACACTAAGGAATTAGATAGGTTGTTCCCTTAAGAACTGACTCTAGGTCTTTAACAACGGGGCCCCGCCCTCTATGAGGGTATGAGTCTAAGGTAGAACCTTAGACTTGTTGTTCATTAGAGGATCAGTGGTGCTTAAGGACAAAAGAGGTAATAACAGGGGTAAAACGGTAATTTGACCCAGCTGTAATTACGAACAACCTGTGAAGGGTCGACTCATGGGTAATGACTATATCAGTGGACACAATATTATCTACAGTGAGGAGAGTGCAGCTACAAGTCTATAGTGGAGTGACTTGTAGTTAATGAATATTGATTAACTGGATCAAAGAGTTTGATCAGTTAATCTCATATCATTGGAGCTCATGAACTGTAGGTCCATTAGGTCCCTCCGTTGGCTCAACATGGTAATATTGAGGGTATAAACTTAGGAATGAAATTGAAGTGTTCAATTTCATATATAAGATGTCATGTCAATTATATATGATATAATTGATATAATATATAGTTTTAATGTGAATTGGATTCACATATTAACTATATATTAAAGAGAGAATGAAAGAGGGATAGGATGGTAATTTCCGTCCCTATCTCCTTATATATAGTTGCATAAGATGCAACTAGGTCAAATTAACCTAAGCCTTTGTTGTGTTGTTGGAAAAGTTCCAAAACACAAACCTCTCTCTCACAACAACATCTCATCTTACCTAAAGGGAACCCACATTCCTAGAGAACAACGGAGAAGATCCAGTGGTCGTGTCTTCTTTCGTTCGTGTTCCTGTTGCTGAGATCGTGATCGAGGGAGAAAGGAGCACTTGAAGAAAAGTTCTTCAAAGGTATATTTCTTGTTGTCTATCTACTTTTATATGCTTAATCTAGTTAGTTTCGTTCTTGAATGAAATCGTTGTAACTTAATCAAGAGCGCGCGATTCACAATCGCTTCCGCTGCGGAATTCGATTCCCTTCATCGCTGACTCAATATGCCTACCTTCTTGGGGACAAGACCGAGTCAACGGCTAGGAACTTAACTTAGCAAGATGGAATTCACTCCTTCCCGCCTACTAGGGTAAGTAGAGGAATGTTCCCTTAAGTGGCGTCTCCGGGACTTGAACAAAGGGCCCGACCCTCTCATTGGCTCGAGAGGGACTCTGTTTGTTGGTAGGACCACAAACAAATTGTTCATTAGATGAGCACTGGTACTTAAGGTACAAGATGTAACCCAGGGGTAAAACGGTAATTTGACCCAGCTGGTGTTACGAACATTCGTGAAGGATTGACTTGCTGTTATTGGTCGATATTCGTGGACACAGAAATATATCTGCAGTGAGAAGAGTTCAGCTGCGGGACTTTAGTGGAGTCCTGCAGTTAATGAATGTTGATTGGGAGGTTAATGAGATTAACCGAGCAATCTCGCATCGTTGGAGCTTCTGATCTATAGGTCCATTAGGTCCACCTTCTAGCTCGTAAAGGGTTCTTAGATCATTTGAGTTTGAAATGTTCAAATTCATTAGGGAATAAATTTAATGTATATAGATACGATATAATATATAATTTTGGAACTATATATTATAAATTTAATCTAAATATGATTTATATTAAATTATATGAGAGAATTAAATATTTGAAAGAGTTCAAATATTAAATTCAAATGTGAATGTGATTCATATTTGTAAACTATAGGTTAAATCTTGATGTGCATGAGATGTACATTAAACTATAGGATAAAGGGTAAAATGATTAAATGTGATTTAATCATTTAATTAATATTATATTTCATTAAATGTGATTTAATTTAATATAATTAATTAATCGTTAATTAATTATTTTATTAATTAATTAGGGAACGTGTCATGATGACACGTTCCCATTACTCCCCAACTCCCCCTCGATAGGGAGTGGGGAGTTACCCACTAAATGATCTTCTTCTCCTGGTGAGAAGAGTGAGATCGATCGATGAATTGAATTTTGATTCAACCTACTGAAGAATTCTCTCTCTCTCTCAATTCCTAATACTCAAATTGTTGGATTCCTTCCCACAAACGAATTGATCAAAAACATCCAGAGAATAGAAGGTTTTCTTACTGGTAGTGTCCTGTTGGAGAAAACAGAGGAGTTCTTTTGGGTGTACCTGTGTTGCTAGATTCTCTTGGAGCAAGGAGTTGTTGTGCTGAGAAAAAACTGCAAAGGTAATTTTTTCTTCCTTTTAGTTTAATCGTTAAACTTAGCATGTTTGCATTATTTTATCTCCGTGTCTAATTAGATTAGAAGGCATGTTTATCTCTGTTTATTTTTAATGTATTGATTTTTGTTTTTCAACCAAAATAAGCTTGCAATTACGATTCCAAACTCGTTTCCGCTACTCAAGGGGATTAGATCTCCATCAGTATGGTAAAGAGAGTTGGCAAGGATAAGAGCTAGATGAATAGATGACTATTTGCGGGGAGACTTGATTGGTACTTTGCTCGAGTGGAGGATAAAAGGAAGATCTTTGTAGGGTTTTTGGCAATATATTAGAAGCGAAATTGTCCCACATCGAAAAGGTGCAAAGAAGTGATGAGCTCCTGACACTATAAAAAGAGCCTATGTCTTTGGTTTCAAAGCATCCTAGTTAGAAACACTTTAAGCTTAGTGTACTAGCTCCACTTAAATTCTCTCTTTATATTCTCTTGTTCGAAAGTGAGAAAAAGGGTATGAGCGGTATAAAACTTTGGGAGAGTGTTTTTGTAATTGGGGTCGAAGAGAGAATTTTGTGTGATTGTAACAAGTTTTCACATAGTGAAATTTATTTCTGTTTGTGGTTTTCTTCTCTAGGTTTGGAGTTTTTCCACGTAAATTATTGTGTTTCTTATTTTGTTGCTTTCGTTGAATTTTCCAGTTAATATTTCTGTTTATTCTTGCGGTAGTAGTGGGAGGTTTTTTTCCAACACCTAGAAGTTGTTATCGTGAAGTTGAGGAAGAAGAAGAAGTTTCTTCCCTTGATTAGCGTGCTCTTAAAAGACAATTTCAAACTCTAACTCAACCTTTCTTTTCAAAATTTACCCCTTGTCTCCTCAATTAACTACAAGAAACCCACCATTCTCTAATTCTAAAATTTTAAAACCTAAGATTAAAAAAATAAACCCAACTAAACCTTTATTAAATTTATAGTTTGATTTCTAATCATGAATTGTTCTAGAAAATTAATCATCCACGTGAATTTAACAATACCTAAATTTAGCGCGCGTTACAAAAACTAAATATATCGATGCGAGGTATCACTAGATGAGAGATATATTGAATGATGGTTGATCGCTACGCGACACGCAAGTGCACGTGGTTAAAGTAATATAAAATTAGAAGTATTCTAGAGTATCGAACCCACAAGAAACGACGAATTTGAGCAAATCTTATTTGGAAGACAAAATATGCTAATAATAATGCAAGTGTGGTAACCGAGTTTTAAAGTTGTTTTGAAGGTATCTATACTACTTAAAATTAAGGAAAAATCGATGATTAAAAAAAAGGAATTCAAGTTGCTTTTGCCCCTTTGGAGAGAATGCTGCTGAAAATGCAGTTGCAATTGTGCTAGCAATCTTAAACCTTAAGTAAACCGGGTTGTACTCCTATTCAATTTTGCTCCCAAAACCTGTAGAAGACTAAGCAATTAAACCTATATTTCTATGGCTAATTGAGCTTAGATAGTTCCGTGCATGGCCAATTTTGTCTCGGAGTCTCACCCTATGTCTGGGGTCGAAGTTTCGGATCTTATGTCTAAGTCCTTTCCTCCGTTGATTTTATGAGATTCGCTTTCCCTTGACCCTTTCAGTATCAAGTTCAAGCTTGATGGACAAGACCTAGTGATCTGCTAGGGTTGCCCAAATTATATTCAATAAAATCAAACTTAGGATTAGGTGCCGACACAATTACCTTGCTAATTTAAGTTAGGCATCTCTCTTGTAGGGAATTCACAACTTGAACCCGATTTCGCTCATAATGGAAATTAAGAAAAACTTCATTTTATTTTATGAAAACTTCATGAAAATTGAGAAAACAACACAAGTAACAAAAAGGAAGTAAAATGAATAAAACTATTCTACTTATTATTCTTAAAATACTACTTGAAAAAAATGCTTAAATTTTAAATAATGAAAACTAAATAGTAAGTTAAAAAAATAAAAAATAAATAAAACATGTGAAGACAAGGTATGAGGCTCTCAACCTTTCATTCTTAATGGGAAGAAAAATAGAAGAATGCAAGCTTTAATTGAAGAAATAACAAGAAAACATAAACAACAACATAAAGAGAAATAAACAAACAAAGTACAGTAAATATTGGAATGATAATAAAAAGAAAAACAACTAAAGATACACCCTAAAAACTACCTTGTTGATCAATTTCAAAAACCCACATGAGAGTTATGGATCTTCACCTCCAATATTTTCATAAACGAGAGACCAACCGAGGAGTTTACATGACTAAAAGATGAAGAAAACGTGCTAGAAAATTAAAGAAAAAGAAAGAAAATTGTTGTTGTCCACTTGGAAGAAAAACCTAGAAAAACATCCTCCCTCTTTTGTGTCTCTTTACATCTCTTTTTATAGGTGATAAACTAGGATTTCCATGTGTAAATCAACCTTAATCCATGGGTAATTATCCTCAATTGATGAGTTGTCATTTAGGCATGATTTGGGGTTGTAGATTTTTCAAAAATGAGCAAGATTTGGTTAAATTCCGTGATTCCTGAAATTTGTGGCGTTTTTCCGAAAATTTGGAAATGCAGTTGCATTTTGTCCTGCATTTTGTCTGGTATTCTGGCTTGTTATTCTTCTGCCCTACAAGTAAAAATGCAACTACATTTTCTCTTGCATTTTTCCCATTTGATCCAAATCTACACAAAACCAATGAAATTAGTTCAAATTCACTCTTTTCTCAATTATTTTTCACTTCCCACCATTCTTAACAAGCTTTCAAGAATTTTACTCATTAATGTTATTTTTGGGTTTACTTGGTAATCAATAAACATATAAAAATGACAAAAATAACCTAATTTAAGAATTAAATAATCCTCATAAATGAGAATTATCAATGGTCTACTTCTGTTTGAGAAAATACATACTGATCGTAATAGATCTGATATGTTGACTAAGAATCTACCAGTGAAAAGCTTGAGTTTTGTTGTTCCACTGCTAGAATGGAAAATTCCTCCACATAGTGAAAAGGGAGGGGTTTGTTGGGTATTTTCACTTTGTGAATACCCATTTAGGGTGAAATTATTAGAGGAGGCCCGTACATTGAGGCTCTCCCCCAATTTGATGCCACGTGTAGGTGGTTAAATATGGCTTAACCACACTAGTTTATTTTTTTTTTAATTTTTAGACTGAAATACATGGATTTTTCGTTTTCATTTCAACTTTATTTCAACATTTTTTTAGTTAATTTTCTCTCATTTTTGTTTTTTGTTTTTTGTTTTTAATTATTTTAAGGTTGGTTAAGATTCTCGTAACATAGTTATTATTATTATTATTATTCAATAATTCTTTTTTTTTCTGTTATGCTTTTTATCTTTTTTATTCTCATTTAAGTTTTTTAGTTTGCTCTTGTACTTTCTTTTTTATTTATTGTTAAGTTTTTTTTTTAATGATCCAACTAAATGAATTTGAATGGTATCTTTTACTTTTTTTTTTAATAAATTTATTATATCAATTGAAGATTAATAAATAAAATGTTATGTTTACTAAAAATAATATTTATTAAATTATTTAGTTGTCAAAATTCAAGCGTTAAAATCACTGGAATGATATTTAAAATTTTAGTTAAAGCAAGAATATTATCTAAAACAATAACTTTTGTTTACGATATTCCAACCTAGTGAAATATATGAAATAAAAATGAAAAGAAAATATTAGCTAGCAAGTTTCAATTTAAGAAAGAAACATGAAAATAATACTGGCTAGCAATATTTAGGGTAAAAAAAATGAAGATTCAATAAGAATAGAAAAATAGAACTAAATTCATATCTACGAATAAGTGTCAATATTCAACACCATTTTCAAAATTACACAAATCAGTAGAATTTACACCCTGTACAATACAAAAAATAGTTGAAATTAATATGACAAATATTAAAGGGTGTAATATTAATAATTAAATAAAGGAACAATTGGGCCTCTAGCAAAAATCAGGAAAAAAATTTGCCCATATAGCAAATTGCATAAATAATTTGCAAATATAGAAAAAAACATTTAACTAACAAGTTTAAATTACAAAATAATCCATGGCCCAACCCAACATTCAATTGGTTTCAATTTTGATCTCTAACTGTTCATGAAGTTCAAACGTATACATCCCTCTTTTTTTTCATTTCCATTTTTACTTTCTATTAATACCATGTGTTTGATTTGTTTATAGTGATTAAAATCTATCAATGATAGAGCTCTATCACCGATAGACTTCTTATTTTGTTGTTTGTTGTTATGTATCAAGTATTGATTAAAGTCTATCAGTGATAGTGACCATCACTAATAGAAGTCTATCACTATCACTGATAGACTTCTTGATTATTGTTGATTATGTCCAACCTATTTAATTTACAAAAATGGCCACAATCAGAACTCACGAATAACTACTTCTTTGAAGTGTATCAATCATAGATTACTTCTTTAAAATGTTTTATAAGGGTTGATTGAAGTTTATCAGTGATAGTTTATTAGTAATAGAAGGTTATCACTATCACTGATAGACTTCTTCTTTGTAATGTTGATAAAAGACTATCAGTGATGACTTCTTCTTTGGAATTGACAGACTTCTTTTTTGGAATGTTTATTGGAGTCTATCACTGTCATTGATAGACTTATTCTTTGGAACATTGATCAAAGTCTATCATTGTCACTTGATAGACTTTTTTTTTGGAACGTTGATTGAAGTTTATCAGTGATAGAAGTCTATCACTATCACGGATAGACTTTTTCTTTAGAACGTTGATCAAAGTCTATTAGTGATAGAAGTCTATCATTGTCACTGATAGACTTCTTCTTTGGAACGTTGATTGAAGTCTATCAGTGATAGAAGTCTATCATTATCACTGATAGACTTCTTCTTAGAATGTTGATTAAAGTCTATCAGTAATAGAAGTGTATCACTATCATTAATAGACTTCTTCTTTAGAACGTTGATAAAAGTCTATTAGTGATAGATGTCTATTACTTTCACTAATAGACTTCTTCTTTGGAACGTTGATTGAAGTCTATCAGTGATAGAAATATATCACTGTCACTGATAGACTTCTTCTTTAGAACGTTGATTGAAGTCTATCACTATCACTGATAGACTTCTTCTTTAGAAGTTCGATTAAAATCTATTAGTGATGACGTCTATCACTGATAGACTTATTCTTTAGAACGTTGATCAAAGTCTATTAGTGATAGATGTCTATCACTGTCACTGATAGACTTCTTCTTTGGAACGCGTTGATCAAAGTCTATCAGTGATATACGTCTATCATTGTCACTGATAAACATCGATAAACACTATCACAACCTTTTAATCGCTATTACAACATATTTAGCATTATCACAACATATCAAGCATAGTATTTCAATCACAACCTTATATTCTTAAAACAAATGATAGTATTGATAGTATCATAACAACAATTGTATATTGAGGTCTATCTTGAAAATATATATCTAAAACCAACATCATTTGTCAAATATTACATCATGGTGAAAATTTACATGTCCTACGATTGTGATCAAGACGATGACAACGACTACATTTTGTGTGACTTCTTGTTTTACCAATTGATGGAATCCCTTGCTTTCGAAGGCTTCTTGGTTGAATGTTGATAAAATCCTCAAAACACATCATATCATCGACTAAAACTCCAATGGTCTTGCAATTCTCATAGATATTTTTCTTATTCCATTGTCCATGGTAAAAAACGACTATTGGAAGCTTAATCATAGTTCCAAAATAACTGCAACAAAAGAGTAATAAGAACATTAAGTAATTGTATTTCATAGCAGTATATTTTTGTGATTAAAGTATATCATTGATAGATATCAATAGCCACACACAAAAATATAACATTGTGTAATGATTTATAGGAAGCCACTGATAGATATCAATCACCACAACAGCTACATTAATAGAGTTTTAGCAATCTAACACTGATAGATATCAATCACCAAAACATCTTTGTGATTAAAGCCTATCACTGATAAATATAGATCACCACACACACAAGCTACATTGTTTAGTGATTTATACGAAGTATATCACTGATAGACATCGAACACTAGCATATTCTTGTAATTAAAGTCTATCATTGATAGATATCGATCACCACATACACAAGCTACATTGTGTAGTATCTCATTGAGTTAGAAATCTATCACTTATAGATATCAATCACCAGACAAGGTAATTCAGAGCAAAAGAAAAAAAATAGTAGAATAGAGCATATGTAAACCTTATGCTCTCAACTTTTGAATTCGGTTTGAGCAATTATTACCATCATCCAAACTGCTTACGAAATAGTTGCAATTTACTTCACTGCTAGTATTCTTTAATTCTGTGACATCTCCACAATGGACATGATGTGAATGTATGAGATCACCTTCAATCTGAATTGTGGTTCTAGGGGATGTGTCGAATGCATTGGATCCCATAAGTGTGGATAAGTTGTTGGATATCACAAATTACTCGTTGAATTTTGTTTGGCAAATAGAAAACAAAAATTCAGAGAATTTGCAGTCATTGATACCTATAACTGATAGATAATCAATTGCAAGTTTGTAAATCTGAGGAAAACTAAAAACTTGAATAAGAAAAACCAGAAACATAACAAAAAAATGTATACCAAAATGAAATCACATACAAAAAAATTTAAATAAAGTTTGTTTGCGTATTTTGTAAGATAAGAATTGAAATATGGTAAGATACACAAACTACATTGCATATTTTGGAACTTAATTGTACAGGTTAGCTTGTGAAGAAGATATAATCAAAATATTGCTTACGTGCTTGCAAAAAGAAGAAGATCCTTGCGAAGAAAATTACGACTGCTTGCAATTAAAAAGATGCTTTCGATCCAATAACTTCTCCGTTTGCGATTAAAAAGATGATCTTTTCCGCTTGCAACGAAGAAATAATTGAAATAATTAGTTGTGGTTTGCTTGGGAAGAAAATCACATGCCTCCGTTTGCGATTGTTTCCAATATAATCGCATGTCTATGCTTGCGAGTTGCGAAGAAAAGCTTGCTTGCCATCTTCAAGATTTGCGAAGAAGAAGATCCTTACGAAGATTTAAGAATATTGCGGAAAATAGAGTGAAGATTTGACAATTCCTAAAAGAAATCTGAACAAAAAAAGGAAAGCACCATTATTAAGGGTAAAATAGGAATTAAAAATCATTTTTTTAATAAAATTGCTATATTTACAATTCTTTTTAAACCTTGCTAAATTTGCAAATAATAGCTCTAAATTTACTACCCATTACAAATTTTAATTCCCTTAATAAATTCCACCTAACTATAACTCTTAGGAAAAAAAAAATCTTCCATTATCTAGTTATTTGGCCTCTGTTTTCAAATTAGTTTCGAACCCTTCTAAATTACTATATAATTTGACATGTAATTTTGTTCTAACTCTTTAAGTTTAGATTTGTGTGATATCAATTATGAGTGTATACTTGAGTTGATATTTTTATTAATCTGCTTATTCTCTGATTGATTATGCTACCTTCTAAGTAAGACAATGCTACCTTTTAAGTAAGTTATGAGTTAATTTTCTTTTCAAAGCTTAGTTCTTCTCTTCTTTTGTGCCTAAACTTAATAGTGTATGTTCGTCCTTTTAAAATAGTAGTTTTTTTTTTTTATTTATTTCTTTATAAATATTGTGATAGGGGCTTGCCCTCTTTTATAGAATATTAAGAAGTAAAGCCATATATCTTGCATATAAGAATTTTCTTCTGTATAAGTTTTATCATGGTGACATATACTCTATGGTCTCTGGCCTACTACCTAGAATTCATCAATTAAATTTCATTAATGTTTGTTCCAAACTCTCATACACAATCAAGCCAACCTATAATAAATAAAGTTCGTCATAAACATAAAAATTGAAACACATATAATGTCTCATGATAATAACTTGTGACCTATGTTTGCGTTTGGATTGTTTGTCTTGGAGCTTATATTTCAAAAGAAAACATATTACAAGAAAGATACGAGACCAACACTCGTATTTTCAAGTTTTTTTATAAAATTTTATGGACATGCATGAGAATATATACCACGATAGAAAAAAAACAAAAAAAAAAAAAAAACTTACCTTAAAATAACGTTTTATTTGTAGGCTCTTGTGAGAGCCTCAATTCAATTAAAAAGTCTCTATTTGGGTGAGAAATTTATTCAATAAATAGAAGTTCTATATTTATTTGAAACTATAAAGGAAACCAAATCTTCTCAATAATCCAAAAATGGATCTTGTTGGATAATATTTAATAACGTTATTGTTTAATTGAAATTAGTTTAATTAACCTTTCAAATTAAACAATCTTCTAACAATACAAAGCAAAAGTTTTTATTAACTAGAAGAGGAAGTCTTAATTTCTAAGTTCCATCACTAACATTTCAGTTAATTATACAACTCTTTAATTAATTAATTAAATTTATTATTGAGGTTGTTCTTCCAAAATTTTGAAGTACTTGACAAGAAAAATCAAAACCAGTTAAAAGTGTCTGATTAAACAACTAACAAATACCAATTGTTCATGTATAACACATGCATTGTAGATTAATAAAAAAAAATGATCATAAAGAAGTGTATGCAAAAATAAGAGAAATATGCCTCTTTTTATGGAAATGCTAATTAATGATTTTTTTTCCTATAATATTTCATAATGCAACCCTAAAACCTTAATTAACAATCAGTTCTTGCAACTTTATAAGTACTTTCAACTAATCCAAAAGGTTACATTTCTTCATAGGTCAACTCCAATCAATTTTAAAAAAAAAATTATAGAAGGAAAAAGGAGAATAAAAAAATATTCATACCCCTAATTGAAATAAAGTTCAAATTGAGAGACTATAAATATAATAAACCTTTAGGAGAAACAAATTAACTAATGTAAAATTTGAATTCACACATAGTAAAATAAGATAATTACCATTAATTAGTAATTATGGTAACAAATTAATAAAAGAGTTCAAAGACAAAATAACAAAATGATGAAAATATGTGGCATGTAATCTTGAGAGGCTCTAGAATCAAAAAATCTATAGAAGAGTTAACACAAAGTAGACTTAATTTAGATGAGGGTCCATTTTCTTGACCCTTTTATTTTTTGTTTGTTAACCTTGAGCTATATCAATGGGTAAGATCTTAGAAGAATTGAGGTGGTACAACTATTTATTTATTATATTATTTTGTGTGTTAAACCATACTATATACACCTTTCCCTAAGTCTAGTAAAGATCATTTTCAAAAAAAAAAAAAAACGATCTGGTAAAGATCAAAGGAAGCAAAATCCTTTTTCTTTACTTAATTTTTGAATAAATTCATACAACAGTTGAAATACAGTCGAGTCCATTTCATTTATTTCGTTTTCAATTAAAATCGCAATTTAATTTTTTATACGTGTTGATTTTTTCCATTCAAACCCTTATTTTACTTAAAAGGTTGAAATTCAACAACAAAATAGTCGAAGAAAGTTCATTTTAGAATGCGACATGAAATTCAATTGAATTTCCATCAACTATTTTTAGTGGACACAGACAACAAGTTCACGTAATCCTCTCTCTCAAAACGACAAATTTCAGAAACATCCTATGTGGTGTGGTGGGAAAAAAAACAGTCATTTTGTGGTGGAAAATGTTGTATTACTATTGGGCTGTTTTTTCATTTATACCCACATGCTGTTTTTCTTCAACAACCCACCATAATCCACGTGGAGGAAGCTGGTTGGGCCATTTCACTGACTTAGCATTTACTAGTTCCATCAAAAACTCTTGTAAGTGAGAAATTATTTAACGATACTCGTGCAATGAGACTCTTATCTATTGTGATGAGATTCTAAACTTAAATAAGGTAGTTAACTTTTTTATTTTTTAAAAGAAAATAAAAAGCTTCCAAATGTTACGCCATTTCTCACCATATTTTTTTTTTAAAATTTATTATTTAGTTTGTTAGGGCATTAACTTTTTTTAATTCTTTTTTTCAATATTGAGCTTCTATTCTATTTTTTTTTTTTGTTTCATTTGTTTTTTTTTCTTTTATTCAAAATTGTCATGATTTGTTGAGATTTTTATTTGATTTAATTGGTATTCTTCCCGTCTTTTTTCTTTCCCTTCAAAACTTTTAGATTCACTATTAAGCTTTTTTTTCCTTAAAATTTAGTCTCTCATCTTTTTTGTTTTTCTATTTAGTAAGCTATTTTTTAAAATATATATAGTCATTGTTAAGCTAACTCGTAATCCATTTTTCCTAGCTAAATCTAGGATAAAAATAAAAAATAAAAAAGTAAAATAATTAGTTTAGTAGTCAAACTAATAAAGATAAACTAAATTTTAACTTAAAAAAGGCATGTGTAGTCAAATCATTATTGCTCTATGGTAAAAAATTAAATAAAAGAATTAAACCAAAATTGAAACAAAAAAAGAAAAAGTGATGTATTTATGAGACCATTTAAATGTTATTAGTGATTGTAATGTTTGAATTTTTCCAACTAAATAATTTATTAAATAGTATTTTTAGTAGACATAACATTTTATTTATGAATCATGAATTGATCTAATAAATTTATAAAAATAATATATTAAAAGGTAACATTTATATTAGTTTAGCTGATGAAATATTTTTTTCGAAAAGAGCTTAAAAATAAATAAAAGAGAAAGAGTAGAGTAACATGAAAATTTAAAAGGAAAATGAAAAAAAGAAAGATAAAACATACAAAAAGAAAGATAAAACATACCAAGAAAATTATTGAAAAAGAAAATAATAATTATCTTGGTCAAGAAAATCTTAACCAAAAGAAAAGAAATCTATAAATGGCAATCTAAAAAATAAGTTAAAAAAGAACATAAAATAACTAACGTGAAGATTATATACATGCAATCTAAAGAAAAAGAAAATTAACTAGGATAGTTAACCAAATAGTTAACTACCACATGTGACAACAAATTGAGAGAGAGTCTCAATGTACCAACCTCCTCCAATAATTTCTCCTTGTAAGAACACCAATATTATAACTTATCATAATCATAGCCATTTTAATGTGAACCATCTAACCATTTTAATGTGAATCATCTAACTTTTCTACCATGTTAAATTAAATAGGGAGAGAGTTGTTATGTTGGATTGAATTACAAGCCATGATTGATCTAGTGTACACTTTCATTATTATTTTTTTTAAAATAACATTTAATTTTATAAATAGTTTGTAGGCTTAATAGTAAGGATGTTGATAGAATGGAGTAGGGTCTGAATTGACTTTCCTGTTCACGTCTCCATTTAGCTTGCGGGAAATTTTTTTTCTCCTCCCTCCCTCATTCTTCGGAGATTTCTCATCTCGTTAGAAGTGGGTCCACACTGCACATACCTTGTCCTGCAGAAAAAATGTACATCTCTACTTTAAAATTATGTGTCAATTTTTTCTCTTATTATATATTTTAGTCCTTAATGTTCTTATATTTGTTTAGTTTAAGCCTTTTATGTTTTAACCTCTTTAAACTATACCCTTATCATTAGTAAATGTTAAAATTAATTGATGAACTTTATGGATGATATATATGGTGAAATAACAAAACTTTTAGAAGAGGATATATTGTACCGAAAAGAAAAACATCCCTAACTCCTATTTCGAATTCCTATTAATTTTCTAAATGGTTGGGAGAATTTTTTACTTTTCTTATCATAGGTGGCACAATACTTCATCTAATGTTATGTTAACTTACTAAGTATCAATTTTTTTTTTTTTTAGATTATCTTGAAACTTTTTAAATTCAACAGAATTGGAAAAGTAAACATATACATTAGGAAATAAAAGATATATTTCTACTTTTTTTAAATGAATACCATACATATGACTGAAATTCTCCAGATTTGTGGAATTAAACAACTCCATCAAATTTGATGCATAAAATTTACTTGAACGTATTTTATTATAAAATATAATTATTTTGGTTAAATTATAATTTCAATTGTGTAGTTTAATGTAATTCTTTTTCTTGGATTTTTTTTTTAATTCATTACTACTCTCTTTGATTATAGATTAGTCAAATGTTGTTAACAGTAACAAGAACATAA
The DNA here is from genome assembly GCA_036507285.1 of Trichosanthes cucumerina. NCBI lineage: Eukaryota > Viridiplantae > Streptophyta > Magnoliopsida > Cucurbitales > Cucurbitaceae > Trichosanthes > Trichosanthes cucumerina. The sequence goes on from CM071840.1 coordinate 33,072,706, forward strand.
CTGAACTGACATTAAATAAGATTATGATCAAGAGGTCATGGGTTCAATCTCCACTCCCAATTGTTGATGTACTCCAAAAGAAAAAAAAAAAAGAAAAAAGCTTAGCCAAATGTTGATACTATCAATGAGGAGTAAAATACAGTTAACATAAGAAGTCATTAATAATTGCACTGCAAAACATGAGAAGTTGCCCATTTTCGCTTGTACCTTAAAATTTTAATTCAAATTCATTATACAATTTTAATGACTAACCTATATAAGTGATCGTCATGAAGTTTGAACTAAGGCTTCTCCAAAGTCCTTTATTTCACTTGATTCAATAGGCCAATATTTATTTGTCATATTCTAATATAAAAACAAAATATCGCATAACTATAAATAGTTGCAATAGATCTTAGTTATCTTTTATAATAATATTAACTTCTACTAGATTTTAATAAAAAACGATAGAGATGATAATGAAAATTTTAAAAAGCGTACAAAACATACCAAATTAATTCGACCTTTATACTTTAAAATTAGTCAAAATATGATAAGGACAAAAGTTACTTCCAAATAGAATAATCTCGAAGTCAAAAAGAGATATTTGGTGGGAGAGAAACTATAAAAGGGAAGAGGGGTAAGAACAATGAATCTTATCCAAATGATACAAATTTAGTTCCATTTCTACAAGTTAACTCTTATGGCACTTTTAACTACAAAAGGTTGAGGATAAAATAGGTGTCTTGATCATCCAACATCATATATTACGTGTTAGGTTACTTTTTTTTTTCTTTCTTGAAAATCACTTTTAAGCTCACAAAACCTACCATCTTCTTACACTTTTCTTTTTCTCAAAATTGAAATAGAAAAGTCACTTCTAATTTGGTTTCAATACATCGTTAAAAGAGATTAAAAATAATTTTTTAGATATGTTTGGGAGTAATTTTGAATATCAAAATCACTTTTGTTAGACTAAAATAACTTCTATTTGAAATTACTGATTTTTAAAAAATAATGCATGTTTGGGAATGATATTAGAAACAGTGATTTTTGTATAATTAATTAATTTATAATTGATTTATCAAAATTGATTTTCATACCATCATATTGATGTTTGGTTCAAAACTTTTAGAATTGATTTTTTTATATTTAAAAGTGAATTTTAATTATCACATTTTATTTCAAAAAAGATTTTAGAATACCAAATTACCTAAAAATCATATTTTATATTTAATAAATTATGTAACAAAATAATTATGATAAATATTTATTTATTTTATTCTTTTTTCACTTATTTTATTGTTGATGCATGACTAATATGTTAAGTAAAAACACATCATAAATATCAAAACAAAATTCGAAAGACATATATTTCATTCGATCTAGAATAACCATAATAAATAATCATTGTACATTTAATTTCTATTAAATGGTTGAATTCTTGAGTGTTACTGTCGTCTAACGAACTATTAGTAACCAACATAAACATGAGTCAACTAGCATAAAATATATACTCTCGACCAAGAGGTCAAACGTTTAAATCCCTTATCCCATATGTTGTAAAAAAAATTATTAATATTATCATTATCAATTATATAAGATGACATTTTGTTAACAAAATAATCATCTACAAATTCATATATTCCTTTTACTTGTAGAAACAAAAACAAATAACCTTAAGAAAAATAAAGAAAAAGAAAGTCGTTGCATCAAAAGTGAGCTTTTACAAATCTAATGAGTTGGAAGAGTAAGACTTTTTTTACTTTTTGATTTAAAAAAAAAAACAGTGAAAAAAGAATGACAACAACTTGGCCATAAATATATATAAAAAAATCACTTTGTTGAATCACCAAACTAAACACATGGGGGAGATGAGAAGAAGAGAGAAAATAAAAAAAAGTGATTCCCAGTCAATCACTCCACCAAAAAGAACAACTAAACTAATTAGAAAATCAATTTTAAATGAGTTTTTATTTTTCTAAAATCAATTTCAACATTTGCCAAACATCAATATTAGAAAGAAAATTGATTTTAGCAATGACAAAAGTGATTTTGATCATGCCAAAATCACTCCAAAACATACCAAAAATCATTTTGTAGTGATTCCCGATTAATCATTTGAGAGGTGATTAATGTTTAAGTGATGGTTAAAAAAAAAAACGAGTAACAATTCTTTTTTATTTTTGAAATATACAAAGAGATAGTGTGACGACCATCATCACAGGTATTACTACTAATTTTATTTAACGCTCTAGTAAACGCCGTGTTTAGCTGGATTAGTGATGTTTAATCAAGCTCGGCGAGATGGAGGCCGTAATTTTGTTTAGCTTATGTGAATTGTTTTCCTTTAAGATGAGATTAGCTATGAAAATTAAAGGGAAAGGTAATTTAAGGGCGTTTTGGTGATTTAGGTCTAAATGAGGGTGATCATTAGCACATGACTTGACCTAGATAGTTGGTTTATAAGCTCATGATCATGAGAAACCCTAGCCTCCACATCTCCTCTTCATCTTAAACCCTAACTCTATCTCTCACCATAATCTTCATCTCACCCTAACCCTAAACCCTAGAAGAAGAGCCGGCCGCCCACCCCATCATCTCCATGCCCTAGCCGCCGGCAAGAAGAGTACAGCAGCCTCCAGCCGTCCAAATCGCCTCTCCGCCACAAGCCCTCGCCAGACTGCCCTCTCCTTCGCGAAATCGTGCCCTAGCCGGAATACCGACCCACCGTGCCGCAGCCCACCGCCTCATCCGGAGCTCACGAACGCTGGCCGACGTGGTCGTGAGGAGTACTCGTCTTTGCACGACCGGAGAATCAACGAAGCCCCCAACCTCATCGGCGAAGACCCACGGACGAACGCCGAGCTGCAGATCCGAGTTGTTGCTCGGGACTGTAACACCGCCGCCGGAATTGATCCTCGTTCAGCCGTTCACGAGCGTCGAAATCCGGCCGCTGCTGCTGCTCGTGTCGGAGATCGCCGTCGAGGCCCTGCGGTGTCGAACTTCCTCACGCGAACCCAGCCGTCCGCGAGTTCGCCGCCGCCGCCGACAAACTCGCGCACGAGAGCCCACGGAAGCCGCCGCACGCAAATCCCCCCCTTCACCGCCGTCGTGACCTTCACAGCAGCAAGGAATTGTCGTCCGGTAAGCGATCGTGCTAGGTATCGAGTTCGGTTGAGAATGATTTGTGTACCGTCGATTATTTAAGCGTTTTGGTTGAGAACTTAGGTTACGGGTTCGAATATCTTTTGTAGGAAGCGAACCGGAGCGGGATTTGGAGGTGGATTGTCAAACCAGACTAAGAGATAAGGGGTTTCTGCATTGGACCCGAGGTGAGCGGAACACGACATCGAAATGCAGTATTTTGAGTAACGCATGATTAGGGTTTTAGTGAATATTTGGAGGTTGATTTCGGAAATTATGTGTGAATCAGGTTTTCACTAAAGGGTGGATAGACAGGGAGTTCGATTAGGTTTTGGAATAAAAATCGAAACTCGAGGTAAGGGACCTCGTGCCGAACTTTTAATGGGAACAATTGAAAATGATTTTTATGATTTTATGCGAAATAGTTTATATTTTTCACATGAAAATACACAGTTATTATTTTGAGAATACGTGATATTTTATGTGCACATACTTCGATGTATTATGTGAAAATAAACCATTATTTCATGTGAAAGTATTCTCGTATGTCATGTATAAGGATCCCATTATTTCATGTGAGAATAGGATGAAGAGTTGTATGAGAATGTTTCATGTCCTTACAAAAGTATGATTTTTTCACACCGCCCATGAGAAAGTATGAATGATATATTGATGATGATGTTTGTGATATGTACACCATGATTATGTGACTGATGGGACCTCATGCATGTTTTGTATGCCACGAAATAAATTAGCGTATAGTGTGGACATTGGACATCCTGAGAGAAATGACTCAGGATGACCAGTCGGCCTCACAATTAAACGAATAGCCATGGATTAAAGACCTGGCAATTAAATGAACAGCCACGGATTAAAGACCTGGCAATTGAATGAATAGCCATGGATTCAAGACACGGCAATTAAATGAAAACGACCACGGATTAAAGACACGGCAATTGAATGAGCGACCATGGATTAAAGACTGCAATCGAATGAGCGATCATGGATTAAAGGCTCGACAATTAAATATATGACCATGGATTAAAAGACCGCAACTCTAGAAAGTTTTAGATCCCATCTATGTATGATATGAATGAGTTTAGAGATCATGATTGTATGTGTATGCATATCCCGAACCTCAGAGCGAGGTTACTTCATCGGGTATTGTTTATGCAATACTCACCCTTTCTTTTAAAAATGTTTTTGTGTAAAGGAAGGACGTGCGGCGCGTGTGACGAGAGCGTTATTAGGACCATGGGAACCAAAGCATGATTTTCCGCATATTCTTATTTTGAACTATTTTTGTCGCTATGATTTTAATTGAAGTTGAACTTATTTACAGTTTTAATAGGCCAAGTGGATTTGATGTTTTAAGCGATTTTTTTATCGCTTTTGTTTTGGGATCCCGAATCGCTATTTACGTTAAATGGAAATTTCTTTTAAGTTCTCGTTATTTCTCTACCTATAAATGCATGCATGTGTAGTAATGTCCCTAGGGATTTGGTCATAGAAAAGTAGGGGCGTTACAGATAGTGTAATTATCGTTGTTGCCTTAGTGCATGTTTGGGAATGATGTTAGAAATAGTGATTTTAGCATAATTGATTTATCAAAATTGATTTTCATACCATCACATTGATGTTTGGTTTCAAACTTTCAAAATTAATTTTTCTATATTTAAAGGTGACGTTTGAAACCAAAGTGATTTTAGAATTTCCAAATTACCTAAAAATGACATTTTATATTTAAGAAATTATTTAACTAAATAATTATGATAAATATTTATTTTTATTCTTTTTTCATTTATTTTTATTGTTAATGCATGATTAATATGTTAAGTAAGAACACATAATAAATATCACAATAAAATTCAAAAGACATATATTTCATTCGATCTAAAATAACCATAATAAATAACTATTGTACATTCAATTTCTATTAAATGGTCAAATTCTTCAGTGTCTCTATCGTCTAATAAAGAGCTATTAGTTACCAACATGAACATGACTCAACTAGTATAAAGTATATACTCTTGACCAAGAGGTCACACGTTTGAATCCCTTGTCTCATATGTTGTAAAAAAACTATTAATATCATTTTTATCAATTATATAAGACGACATTTCTGTTAACAAAATAATCATCTACAAATCCATCTATTCATTTTACTTGTAGAAACAAAAACAAATATTCTTAAGAAAAAAAAAAGAAAATTGTTGCATAGTTTGGGGAGTGGGACTTTTTTACTTTTTGAAAAAATTTAAAAAAAAAGTAAAAAAAGAATGAAAACAACTTGACAATAAATATCAAAAAAAAAAACAAAACCATGTCGTTGAATCACCCAACTAAAAATATGGTGTGGAGATGGGAGAGAAGAGAGAAACTAAAAAAAAAAAAACTTGGTGATTGTCGGTCAATCACCCCACCAAAAATCACCACTCAACTAATTATTAGAAAATTAATTTTAAATAATTTTTTATTTTTCTAATATCAATTTCAATATTTGCTAAACATCAATATTAGAAAGAAAAGTGATTTTAGCAATGACAAAAGTGATTTTGACCATACCAAAATCACTCCCAAACATACTTTAATTTGTTGATATATTAGTTAATCAATTAGATTTGACAATATCTAAATAGACTCACTAGATTAGTATTAGTTAGACTAACTTTTCTTTTCCTTAATGTTACATGCTTTAATAATAGGTTAAAATACTATTTTGGTTCCTCTTTTTTTAGAATTGTTCCATTTTAGTTCTTATATTTTCAAATGTCCAATTTTAGTCCATGTACTTTTAATAAAGCTTAAAAGTGGTCCCTACCTTTAGTTTATTGTTAATTTTATTTTTTAAAAAATATTCTCTATTAGCATTTTTCCTACACATTTTGAAAGTATGTTCACATTGAGTCTTTTCTTGTATTAAAATTACTATTATTTCGTATTAATTTTGATAAAAGTTAACTTCAAACTTATCATTAGACCAATTTTAAGCTTTATTGAAAGTACAAGACTAAAATTGGACATTTGAAAGTATAGGGACCAAAATGGAACAATTGTCAAACTACAGAACCAAAATGGTATTTTAACCTTAATAATATTATTAAAAGTATGTTAGGCCTTGAAAATACTTAGAGAAATAGTGTAATTTTGAATGAGATGACAAAATTGGGTGGACGTTACGATTTTATTGACTCATTTATAATGAAAGATTAGATGAGCTAAGTTGGGTTGAGGATTGAGGATATTTTCAAGATCAACGGAGAAAATTGTAGGATAAATCTAGATATGGCCAAGAAGAATTGGTGGTTTTTGTTAATGACCATTTATTTTTCTCTCATTTATGGGTACATATGGGTGCACGTGTCACTTACTTTTTTTAAAAAAAATCAATTGTCCCTGTGGATCAAAAAAAATTTCATTTTATTTTTAAAATGACTTCTTTCTCCTTTTATTTAAAAATTAAAATTTAAAATTCAAGATTTATAAAGATTTTATTTTTAAGATTTTTTTTTGTAATTCGACTTTCTTATTTTTCAAATCCTTATCGACATATTAATTATTTAATTTATTTTTTAAAATTATTTTTATACCTTTACTCTATTTTTTTTGTTTTGTTTCGTTTTCTTCCTTCCTATTTGTTATTTATATTTTTTTCCACGATTTTTGGTTTCCCTCTTCTTCTCCAAGTTATTTTTCAAGTTGTAGTTTTATACATTTTCTTATGTTCAGATGTCTTTCCAATCCATGAGTATATTGTATGATGAGATCTGAGATGAAACTAATCGATACTAGAATTTAGTATCTTAAGGTTGTTAATATTCTGGTTCGTTTGGAGTCTAGTTTTTAGCATTTTATTAACTGTGTAACAAGTTTCATCTTTCTAGTTATCATGTTATTACTCAGTTGACTATTTATATGGATGACTTTAATAAATCCAGTATAATTAGAATTACAGAGGACAGGGATGTTATGTGGGTTCTTTCTATCATTTCAGAGGGTGTTGCTAATAGGGGTGTACACGAGTTGGGTTGGGTTGGGTTGAGGGATTTTTTGGGACCAATTCGAAAATCCAAGTTGGTCGGATTGACAACCCGAATTACCTGATTAAGAGCTGCAACCCAACCCAACCCAATCCTATATTTTCAAGTTGGGTTGGGTTGGGTCACAAGTTTGATTTTTTAAATAATTTTTTAATTATTTAAAATAACTTTTTTCTTGAATTTATAGATAATGTCACATAATATTCAATTGTGAAGTTCATAACATCTTAATATTTATTACAATCTTAGAAGAAAAACATTAGAAATTGACAAATAATTCATTTATAAGTATATATATACATATATAAAATTTTAAAAAAACATAAATTTTGGGTTGGATTGGGTCAGGTCAACTTGAGCCTAAAAAGGCCCAACTTGAGAATCGACCCGACATTTTGGTGTAAGCCCTAAACTCTGTTTTGAACTTATTGCACTCATACATGATGTTTGATACATGTGAATTGATATAGGTTGCACTAAGGAATGTCGTAGTAGATTTTGGGAATCTCTTGAGTTGTGGACTATAACGTGCACAAAGATTCATAAGGTGATAGTTAAGCTTTTGAAATAAGCATATTAAGAGTTGAGTTGGAGTAAGTTAAGGTCAAGAACAAGTTGTGTACACATTAGGTGTATTATGTGTTGAATGTAAAAGTTTCCTCTTTAATTAACTTAAGTAAGTTGGTTAAATTGATTAGGTAAATTTGTTTAGTTGTTTTGGTGAATTAGAAAAGAATAAAGATGCAATGGAGGAAGTACGAGCTGATAAAAAGGTTATGGAGGCACAAATTTTGTATTGGGAAGTAGGTGATGTCCATTTCTTGATAAATCAAAAACCAAATAGAAGATCTAGGAAGAGGTCAACTTCAAACAACCATATCTCTCAATTTACTGAAGCAAATCTGATGATTCTTGATCCAAAATTTCAGACGTTGAGTGAACAATACTAGCATAGTCGGTTGTTTCAAAAATACAAAGCGGAAGGTCGTGAAAGTTACAGAAAACTAAGAGGTGTTCCTAGTTTTCGGCCAATAGAACATGGTGAAGGAATCGATAGATTTCGAACTCTTGAGAAGGAATTAGAAGCTCAAAGTTTGAGGTAATTAAGTTACGATGTTGTATATGAGGTTTATCAAATAAAATTGGATGGTTATTGATAGCACACAAAATGTGCTATCCTTAGGCTTAATTATTGCCAGTTTTATAATGATTTCGGGGCTTTTACGTGGTTAATTTATTCAATTTCAGGTTAAGAGCTTAAACAGAGTTATTGGAGACAATTTGGATCACTCGGGATTAAAACAAGGCTATTTGGAGCTAAATATAACATCAAATGGAAGAGAGAAGACCAAACCAAGCTGAAGACCCGAGGTGATGGCGTTGCAACGCCATATAGAGCGTTGCAATGCCGAACGTGCAGCCAAACAGCTTTGAAGATCATTGTCGATAGCGTTGCAACGCTACTTTGCAGCGTCGCAACGCTAGATCGATAAGGGCACATGCACGAGAAGCCGCACAGAGGGCGTTGCAACGCCGCCTTGCAGCGTCGCAACGCCAGATCGATAAGGGCGCGCGGCGTTAGTAAAGCGGCGTTGCAACGTTGTCCCTAAGCGTTGCAACGCCGCCGATAGTTTCCATATTTACCACGCGTTTAGGAGTACGGGGCGGCGCGTTGCAACGCTGCCCCATTGATGCCTATAAATACAACCTTATGATTCTTGCAATGGGGAGCACAATTTGGTAGAGTTTTGCCCTAAATTCGAAATATACCTTGTAAGAAGAGAGAAAAGAGTGATTTTGGGAGCCAAAGCATTCGTGGAGGTTCGAGATCGAAGACGGGAGCTTGGAGACGAAGGACCGACATCGACACCTAAGTTTATTTCTCTTTCTTTCAATTTGTAATAGCGTTCTAAGACGTTTTCTACTTGTTTAGTTTGTTTTTCATGTGATTTAGAGTAGCTAAACATTGTAGTAGGACTTGATTTACTTGTTATGATTTTCTTGTGATGTATTGAAGCATGTTATGTCGTTATTTTTGGCAATTCGTTCTTTACTTTTTAATTTGTTGATTTAAGTGGACTCGAGAGATAAAGCTTGAATTTGAGCAAAATTGTCAAAACCCTTGGAAGTCTGGCACGAGAGTGACCTAGAAATCTTAGGGAAACACATAAAGAAGTTGCTTAATGCCATGCATGTTGTAGGTTCATATGGAGACTATGAGTTTATTGCATGTGTGAGGCTCACTAAGAATCGAGAGATTTTCTTGAGTATTTCACTTCTTGTTTATAATTTCATTTCATTGATTCAATGCATGTGCTAGTTAGGTCTTTAACTTGTAAGATCACTTCCTTTAATTCTATCAATTTGTGTCTCCACATGTTTGTTCGTTTATTTGTATTTACTTCAACCAACTATCTATGTTATGTTTCTTTAGCTAAAATCGAGAATTAGTACCTTAATAATTAATTAATCTAGAAACCCATTACCGAGGACGATACTTGGTCTCATAAATCACTATACTAAAACTTGACCCGTACACTTGCGGCATTGCAAAATTTACGCAACAAGTTTTTGGCGCCGTTGCCGGGGAATGGCGATTATTTAGATTAATTAATATTAGGAGAAAATTTGAAATTTTAGACTAAAGCTTGTTTGTTTGTCTTTCCTTAATTGTTTTGTGTGATTGTTTGTTTCTTTATTTGTGTTATTTTAGTTTTGTGTATTTTTGAGTCTTTGTCCCCTGTTTTTTTGGTTGTGTTGCTATTGTGTAGAAGTCTTGTCTGAATTAGTAATTTTTCAAACATGACTTTGCATGATTTTTCTCCATCATTCTATTGCTCCTCTCAGGACCCTAGTTTTGTGCATCATGATTTTTCTTAATACCACGTGTCTAATTTTTACCATGTTGTACCTGACATATATGAAAATTCACATGAAGGTAGTTATTTAGGCACTTGGAACCATAGTTTTTCATACCTTAACCAACCCCTTGAAAAATCTTCTCTTGTGGACCAATTGATGGAATATACCTTAGAATTGAAAATTAAAAATTTGGTTCATGATGAATTCGAAAGGTTGGATAGGTTAGAAGCTGAGGTGGTAAGACTTTGGGAAATAGTGTGGGATAGATCGATATCTTAATCAATTGGTAGTTTCCCTTAAGACCTTACATGAACAATTTATATTCCTTACCACTCAGGAGATGCCACCTAGGAGGATTTGTTTAGATGTTAGTGAGGATAGTTTGGGGGAGACTGAGGCACACCATGATCAGGTTAGTGAGGAGGACACTGGTGATACACTTAGTTCCACAGGAGAGATCCAGGTGATAGAGTTAGAGGCTGAGAAGTCTTCTTTCCCTTTATCCCCAGAAATTTCCTTGATTTTTGATAACCATTGGACTTTCACTCACGAGTCTTGTTTTGATTTCAGTTCTTTCATTTTATTAAATAAAAATACCAAAAATAATTATGTCTCTGGCGCCCATGAAAAGCAAGATAGCCTTTTAGACTTAGAGGGCTACATTGATTCGAGCAAGAAGGGCCCAAAGAAGTATGAGCAATTTTATGTGCCCTGATAAGTCACCGTCTAGCTAAAGACGTTAAACAAAGCGCTTCTTGGGAGGCAACCCAAGTTTCCTTACTTTTGTTTTCCTGTCTTTAGCTTGCTTTAGTTGTTTTTGTTGTTTTTCAATTCTTAGTTAGTAGTTGTTGTACTTCGTAGGTTGTGGAGATGCCCTTCTTCGTTGAAATCCATGCTCCCATTCAGAGGAACTCCAACACACATGCTTTGGCTATCCAAGGAACTCAGAAAGATCTCCATCACCCAGGACAGTATCGTTCACTTCTACCCTTACTTACCTCATGCTTATTTCTACAAACATTGGGGACAATGTTTAGTTTAAGTTTGGGGGTGGGTTTGTGTTTATTTGTCGTGGCTGTCTTGAGTATGTGCTGAATTGTTGGTTGATCTTTTACATAAGTATGAGTATGATAGCCTAGGATGAGATTTATTTGAAAATCTTTGTGATTCTGCTGAAACCTGAAAGCATGACATGAATTTGAGTTAATTTAAAAAAAAAATTCTTGAGTTTTTCCTGCACCATTATGCACATAGCATGTGTTCCTGTAGTTTTGAAATGCTTAGAACAAAGTTATTAGGCTTAGAAGTTTGATGTCACCTCGATAGGTCTGAAAACTGATTTGAGAGTTAAACTGCAAGATAGGGTAAATGACAATATGAAGTGCATGATCTGTATAATATGTGCATTATGTGAAAAAGTTTATTTTTGTTGTCTGTTTGTAAAAAAAAAAATCGTGAGGACAAAAAGAGCTACCTTCACTGTGATCAGTTAGGCCACTCATTGAGCGAGTGCTCTGGGTAAGGGTCCCTGCAGTGGATGTGTGAAAGCTAGTGTCCTTGCACAAAAAAAAAAAAAAAAAAAGAAGAAAAAAGTGGCATCAAAAGAGTGATTAAGTGCTGAGTAAAGTTGTTTATTTCTGAATGTGGAGAGGCTCAAAGATTAGTAACTAAGACCAGTGTAGGGGAAAGTTGAATGGAGAACCTAATAAAGTTGATCCGGGCTTAGTAAAAATGAAGGGAACATAGGCTAACCACACACACACGTAGGAACACTTAGGAAAAGTTTTAAATTACTTGTTGAAGTGTTATCTTTAAGTGTTTCTTGTGATTGCAAAATTTCTTCTTAAATCTTTGAGGCTTGAATCACACGTATGTTTAAGAACAATCTAATGTTTAACTCTGTTTTTGCTTGGGACTAGCAAAAGTTTAAGTTTGGGGGTGTTTGATAGCACACAAAATGTGCTATCCTTAGGCTTAATTATTGCCAGTTTTATAATGATTTCGGGGCTTTTACGTGGTTAATTTATTCAATTTCAGGTTAAGAGCTTAAATGGAGTTATTGGAGACAATTTGGATCACTCGGGATCAAAACAAGGCTATTTGGAGCTAAATATAACATCAAATGGAAGAGAGAAGACCAAACCAAGCTGAAAACCCGAGGTGATGGCGTTGCAACACCATATAGAGCGTTGCAATGCCGAACGTGCAGCCAAACAGCTTTGAAGATCACTGTCGATAGCGTTGCAACGCTGCTTTGCAGCGTTGCAATGCTAGTCGATAAGGGCGCATGCACGAGAAGCCGCACAGAGGGGGTTGCAACGCCGCCTTACAGCGTCGCAATGCCAGATCGATAAGGGCGCGCGCGTTAAGGTAGCAGCGTTGCAACGCTGTCCCTAGCGTTTCAACGCTGCCAATAGTTTTCATATTTACCACGCGTTTAGGGTACAGCGTTGCAACGTTGTCCCTAGCGTTGCAACGCTGCCCCATTGATGCCTATAAATACAACCTTATGATTCTTGCAATGGGGAGCACAATTTGGTAGAGTTTTGCCCTAAATTCGAAATACACCTTGTAAGAAGAGAGAAAAGAGTGATTTTGGGAGCCAAAGCATTCGTAGAGGTTCGAGATCGAAGACGGGAGCTCGGAGACGAAGGACTAGCATCGACACCTAAGTTTATTTCTCTTTCTTTCAATTTGTAATAGCATTCTAAGACGTTTTCTACTTGTTTAGTTTGTTTTTCATGTGATTTAGAGTAGCTAAACATTGTAGTAGGACTTGATTTACTTGTTATGATTTTCTTGTGATGTATTGAAGCATGTTATGTCGTTATTTTTGGCAATTCGTTCTTTACTTTTTAATTTGTTGATTTAAGTGGACTCGAGAGATAAAGCTTGAATTTGAGCAAAATTGTCAAAACCCTTGGAAGTCTGGCACGAGAGTGACCTAGAAATCTTAGGGAAACACATAAAGAAGTTGCTTAATGCCATGCATGTTGTAGGTTCATTTGGAGACTATGAGTTTATTGCATGTGTGAGGCTCACTAAGAATCGAGAGATTTTCTTGAGTATTTCACTTCTTGTTTATAATTTCATCTCATTGATTCAATGCATGTGCTAGTTAGGTCTTTAACTTGTAAGATCACTTCCTTTAATTCTATCAATTTGTGTCTCCACATGTTTGTTCGTTTGTTTGTATTTACTTCAACCAACTATCCATGTTATGTTTCTTTAGCTAAAATCGAGAATTAGTACCTTAATAATTAATTAATCTAGAAACCCATTCCCGAGGACGATACTTGGACTCATAAATCACTATACTAAAACTTGACCCGTACACTTACGACATTGCAAAATTTACGCAACAGTTATTTTGCTAAATTGTGAGGAACCCAAGCTGAAAGTTGAACCTGGAATTTTAGGTTCAAGGAGAAAGAAGCTAGCAAGAGGTTGAAAGAGATGTGCTTCCATTTTGATATATCATACAACCAAGTGTGTGGTTATTATGGTTTTATTTATGAGACTGAATTGGATCTATTTTTGGGGTGAAGTAGTAAAGGAATTAATGTTATGAATTTCATTTTCAGGGCAAACGGAGATAGGAATAACTTCTAAAGCTTGGAAGCCTTTTGGTGATTGTGAGTGACTCTATTTTAGAACTATGCTTTGTACTTTGTATTCTTCAAAAGCTTATTAATATTGAACATTGAAGCATGTTTAACCTACTTTTTATCTATTTTTCATGGAATTTCTAATAGTATGCCATTTTTTGGAAGTTAAGCATGATTTAAACTAGTTTGTTATTTCAGATTCGAGCATGAAAACTAAATTATGGAAGTATGCTTTTATTTAGAAATACCTTGTGTTAATTCACTTGGAAACATGTTTAAATTGTATAAAACATAAAGCATTTTTGTTTGGTTATATTTAAGAACCTATTTGTTGAGAACATGAACATTGAGTCTGGTCATTAGATCTCTTTTAATCATACAAAGAACTTAAGCTTTTGTGAGACACTGGAAGTTTGGAAACTTGTTTTAGAAAGGAAATATGCATATATGTTGAGAACTTGTTGTATGTGTTTTCAAAACATGATTTCCAAAGTACTCACAGCATGCCATGTATGTTGTTAACCCCGATACTGAGGGACACAAAGAAGGTACTTAGGAGGGAGGAATCTTGAATCCCGATACTTAAGGACAGTGAGAAGGTATCAGGTGGTAAATAGTCTGACCCCAATACTGAAGGACGTGGAGAAGGTATTAGGGAAGACTAGTGAGCTTAAATGGCATTCCACGTTCACATGAAAGAGGTATGAACGTTGTTTGTATAGAGAGGACTCTACCATAGCTAAGGTTCGAAAGGGGTATCATGCTATGAGTTTTCTTGTTATGAGCTTCTACGTTGTGGAATGACTATTCATAATTTTTAGTGCTACGTTATGAGTTTTTATGTTATGCATATCGTTGTGTCTTAAGCTTGTAATTTTGTGGCATGGTTTGACTATATTTACAAACAAGTATTAAGTTATCTTTAATGTATAGCTTAACTATGATCATGCTTTACCTTTAGACATATAACCTTTTTAAAATAGCTGCTCACTAGGCTTCCCAGCTCACATTTTTAATATGTTTTCTCTCCCAGGTAGCGGACGAGTTCCTGGTGCTTAGGCTTGACAAGACCTGTTTGCCATCACGCCTCTTTAGCTCCTTGTATATTCAATTCCTTATATATATAGTTTTGTAAAAAAAGCTTTCTAGCTGGGTTGTAATATATTTAAGAATGTTATGACTTGTTAAGGAACGTAGTTGGGAGATATGAATGCATTTTGCAGGTGTGCAATTGAGTGCCGACAATTTTATTGTTCACATGAGTTGTGTATTTTCAGGTTAAGGTTGAGATGGGCGGGAGTGCCAATAAATGAGTTGGTATTATCTATCTTCGCATCACTTCCTAGGTTAGGCAAGTAGGTTGGGAGGTGGTGTGACATTTGGTTCTCCAAAATTCTAACTCAACACAAATAAAATAAAAAAATAACCCAACCCAACCTTACGGTTTGGGTTGGGTAGTCCGGGTTATTGGGTTATTTGTAAACCCCTAATTCCTATTATATTCATGTTGTTGTTGATTATTCAGAAACTTTTGTATTAGACTATTCACATACGGTTATCTTTAATTACAGTATAGGTAACAATTTGGATCTAAGAACAAGGATGGAGACTTTAGATTTATTGAATTTATCGACTTTGATCCTCCTTCATATTATTTGTCTATTAAAGAGAACTTTATCTTTGAAAGTACAGTTGATTTGAAGAAAGAAATTTACTTTCTGGCTTTGAAAAATAGCTTCAAATTTAGGACGGTTAAATCAAATGGTAAATTGTTTTTCCTTCGATGCAAAGGATATAATTGTAGTTAGTATTTAAGGTCTTTTGATTTTCGGGATAGTAGTTTGTGGGGGTTTTTTGCGAATATATCGATATTCATGATTGCTCCATTGATGTTGTGAAGAATGATCATAGTCAAGCTATGATAGGATAAAAAATAGTCATATATTTTATGCCTAATTCTTGTTAGTTTATTAAATTTTTTGTGTTTTTTGTGCTATTTTGTAGGTATACGAGCAAGAAATGTAATTTGGAGAAATTGCATCCAAATTGGGGTTAAGATGAGCAAAATCAGAAGTCATTTGTGAAGGGATCGTATCCTGTAACAGAAGCGTTTGAATCACTTTTGCCCGCAATTACGATGTTGAATTCTCACAAGTACAGAACACAATGGTTAAGCCATTAGGGAGAAGAAGAATTATTACCTTTGTAGAAGTTCTTCTTGTAATCCTTCTTCTCTTGCTCTCGTTCTCAACGATCAATCCGAACAAGAATTCTCAAACACTTCCACAAGATCTTCACCCGTTGTACTCTAGGAGAGAGAAGATGGTGAGATGTCTTTTTTGAGAAAAGGAGAGAGTTTTTGAGAGAGAGCAAGCTTTGGGAGTGTTTTGTGATATGACAATCTCTATTTTCAAGAATGAGCAAAATCCTTCTCAAAATGCACCTACATGCATTCTTATGTAGGGAGTGAGGGTGGAGATAACTTCATCCACCCACTATCCCATTAAATGCACAAATTATGCATTATGCAAATCATATTTGCACAATGTACATTATAAAGTATCATATACTTTACAAATTGAATCATATTCAATTTTGCATATCTCCCAATTCAATTATTTCCTCTAGTATTTAATATGAAACAATTTCATAGTAAAACAATATTTGGAAATTAATCCAAATATAATATATAATTTATTATGAATCATACTCACATTAAACTATATATTATATTAATTATATCACATATAATAAATATAAATCCCTTATATGAATTTTAACACTGCCAATTTATTCCAAAACTTTTATACCCTCCTTTGTATCCTTATCAAATCAACGCAGAAACCTAATGGACCTACAGATATAATTGAGCATAAGATAGCATATTTACATCTTATTAATCACCACATGTATAAATGTGTTGAATTGATAGTGGGAAAAAGCAGTGTTATTCTTTGGCTTAGTTTTATGCTAGTTCTTTTGTGAATCTGTGTACTTTCACGTGTTTTTATGTTGATTTCTAAAAAATAGAGCAATTAGAGAAAATCAGGAAAATATGCAATCTATGGATAAGAATTGAGCAACTTAAGGCTATATTTGAGGATTTAAGTGTTGAAGAGAAGGAAACAAGCAAGTGGACCTGAAGCTACTACGCCACATGAAGACCTCTCTCACGTTGGAAATTTATAGGTTCAACATTGCAACGCTGTCGAGAAAAGGTTTTTTTTTTCTTTTTTTTAAAATTCATAGGAACAACGTTGCAATGCTGCCTCTAGTGTTAAAACACTGTCTTGACACTACTTAAGTAATTCTTTTGTTTGAGATGAGAGACCTAAACCGTAATTTCGATAAAAACACTATTTGGAGGTTTAGGAGACCAATTTGGAGAGATAAGGAGGAGATTCGTGGCTCGAGATCATGGGACATCACATAAAAAACGAGTTTTGGCACGTGTCGTCTAGTTTCTATCTTGTAACACCCTACATTATAAAATTAGTCGATTTTAGAGTATTTGGGCTCGGTGTTCATTAGAATTATAATTGTGAAATTAGAATTTTAAGTTTAGCTTCTTAAGTTCGATAAAAAAATCTCCTTTAATTTTGGGAAAGAAGATTTTAATTAAATTTTTAATTTCAAGGTATGGGAATTAAATTTTAGAATTTATTCTCAAGTTCAAAAAGGACCAAAATCCTTTTTGATTAGATTTTATTCGATCCTTTAGATTCCTTATTTAGAGTTTTCAATGTTGGTAAAGGAGAGAAGATTATAGAATTAAGAAACCTAGATTTCTTCCTCTTTCTTTTATTTTGGGCCATCTTACTATTTTGGAGATTTTTTATAGCGCCATAAAAGTGTTATATTTATCTATCTATCTTATGCTAGTTCTGCTACTCTCATGTGCTTATTTGTCTATTTTACAGAAGATTTGTATTTCAAGGCCATTCCTGAGGCTTAGGAATAGTTGAGGGTTAAAAGGCAAAGATTATAAAAAAAATGCATCAAATTGAGAAAAGAAAAGATTGACAAGCCAAATAGACTGCCTATAAAGCATTTAGACGGTACAATTGAGCGTCTAGACGCCATCAAGCATCCAACATGAGGACCTGTACACAGAGCGTCGAGACGCTTCTTCAAGCATCTATACTGGCGCTTTAAAGAAATCAAAGGCTCGTTCGATGCTGTGGGGAGGCTTGCCAAGACATTAGGAACGTCGAGACGTTGCAAAGATTTGTTGCAAAGATTTTCTACCTGATTTTCCCTTATTTGGATACTACATTTGATCAATCATATCATAATCTTATCAGATTCAAATATATTCACTTTTGGTATCAAATTGAAGCTTTTGTTATGACATTTCGAGTGGTCACTGCTCTTGTTAGAAGACTGTTCTACCCAAGAATAATTTATTCTGAATTCCATCTCAATTATCTCACTGATTAAATTTTAGAATATATTCAAATTAGATTGCATTGAAAAGCTCTTGCAAATAGCTATCCAACCATATAAATATCACGTAATTCTGAGACTTGAAGAAGAGGTTATGCGCGAAAGACCAAAAGCTATGCAGTCTAGAAACTTTCCTTATTTGCAATCTTTTATGCTTCTCATGGGAATATATGAGAGAATATCCGAGATTTGATTATATTTTCCAGCATCTTGCAAGATAGGAAATTATTTATTTTATTTTATTTTATCTTCAATATTATTTCCTAATTGTTTTCGAAAAATATCTTTCTATGATTTAGGGTTTAGGCTATTTAAGCCTCCTTTTACACAACTCCTAGGCATCAAATCAAGTGGAGGAACCAAGGGAATGCCCCTAAGGGTAATCTCAAGGAACCTTTGTAGATAATAGTTAGTTTTAGTTTCTCTCTTTTACTTTACTTTTCTATATCGAACCGATAACAAATCTTGGCTATATCACCACGATGAGCGACAAAGGTAAATACTCCAATTAATAGGTCGGTCTAAACCAATTGTAATGTAGTGAGACTTGTTTGTAATTCTTAATTCTGATGGAGATCTGATCTCCTTGAGCAGCGGAAAGGTTTCCTCATGGCCAGAAGTATCCTGATCGACTTTACCATGGCAACAGGTGAAAAGGTTTCCTCATAGTCAACCCCTTCGACCTGGGTAAAATCCTTTGTCACTAGTCGTGCTTTGAAGGCCTGCACCTTCCCATCTACGCCACGTTAACGCTTGTAGATCCATTTGCAACCTATAGGTTTTACCCTATTTGGTTGATCCACAAGCTCCCAGACGGAATTGAAGTACATCGACTCCATTTCTTGGTCCATAGCTTTAATCCATTCGTCTCTGTCAACGTCTGCCATTGCCAGATCATAAGTCAATGGATCCTCGCAGTCATCATTAGGGGTGACGACTTGGGTTTCAGCTAAACCCATATAACGTTCAGGCTGTCTCACAGTCCTCCCACTACGTTGAGGCATTCTCAACTGTTGAGAACAGACTTGACTAAACGTGCTAGGATCAACAACTGACGTACTAGCCCCATCAGCAACTCCTGCTTATGTATTGTCCATTTCGTTTAACACAATTTTGCTTCTAGGTAAATGATCTCTGACGTGGTTTTCCTTAAGAAAAGTGGCGTTTGTCAAAACAAGCACCCTATTTTCCTTAGGATCGTAAAACAGACCACCCCTAGTCTCTTTCGGGTAACCTACAAAGAGGCACAATTTTGAACAGGGTTCCAACTTTTTCGGGTTTGACACCAACACATGGATC
Source organism: Trichosanthes cucumerina (assembly GCA_036507285.1). NCBI lineage: Eukaryota > Viridiplantae > Streptophyta > Magnoliopsida > Cucurbitales > Cucurbitaceae > Trichosanthes > Trichosanthes cucumerina. Next base: position 33,092,087 of record CM071840.1, read on the forward strand.
AGGCATCCCAAAATTCTAAAATGGTGTAAACTGCCTTTACGTCCATTCAAGAGTTTGAAAGGTATTTCACAAACACTATTCTACGGAACGTTGTTCAAAATATAATGGTGATTTGAGGTATTTTGATAGGATTTTGCAGAAATTAAAAAAAATTCTCGTTTTGTGACCTTTGAGGACTTTTCTTCCAAATTATCTCAACCTAGGATCCCACAATCCATTCCAAGGCTTGAGGATAGTAGGGAAGACTCTAACGGTTTTCCACAAAGTGTTCGTGTTGAAAACCATCCACCGGGTAAAGAGAATTTGATCTTCAAAGTTGAGTTTTTTATCCCTCTATTTTCAAGCTTTGAGCATGCATTTTATTTTAAAAAACTTGATCAACTTAGAGTGTTCAAGATCCAAAATTGCTTCCGCTTTCTTAATTTAGACTATTCAATTGGTATCGGAGCAATTTTGAGCACTCAATTTGATTTATTTTGTTCTGTGGTGGGTGTTTTTTGAAATCTATTTTTTCTGGGCGTCTAAAGTGTTCTTCTGGTTTTGGCATTTAAACTGAGCATCAATTTGTGTTTTATATTCAAATTGCTCAAGCCTGTTTGAGCATTAATGTGTGAAGAATAATCTGTAAATGTTTCGGGTCGAACGGAGTTCGGAAAGACCTTCAATTTGAAGAGAGAAGCTCGAAAGGTCAAGAAATCTTGAAACATAGTAGCTGCTGGATTTTTTTTTTTAATATTCTGCTACAGTAATTTTGTGCTTCAGGCTCGTGTTTGTTAGAAGAAAGTGTTGACCTTGATAGTTGACTTTGACTCCAGTTCAAGTGACTGTGTACGGTTCATGTTTTTTGGGCTGGTTCAGCTCGTTTTTCGTCTTGTTCGGGTGGTTTTAGACCGGTTCCTTCTATTTCGAGGTCGGTTTTTTCATTTTGGAGGTTCGTTTCACCATTTGGAGGCCCGGTTCAACCTTTTGAAGGTCTGGTTCACACATTTGCAAGCTGGTTCGACCCAAATTCGAAGAGTTTGAAGTGGCTCGATGTTAATTCTAGATTATTATTGTAATAATTTAGTAGTTTTCTTGCATTAGATGCCAAAACCAGTCCACTTTAGTGTGTTTGATTAATTATGCATTGTGAATGTATGTTTTAATTAAAATTCTTGATTGTATGTGCATAAAGTATGACATATAGATTTTAAAATCCCACCATAGGAAGCATGCTCCATGCATTGAAAGTATGTTATGAGTGTTATAATATATTGTATGCATGTTTATTGGGTTTCATAAGGATTAATATAAGAGTTATATTCATTTATGAAACAAATATTATATGTTTTAATTATAATTAATATAAGGGTTTTATTAATTAAAAATTAAACATATAATTCCTATGCATTTATTCATGTGATGAATTTGTTATAAATGTATGTTTATTCATGTGACGAATGATCAAGCAATTTATAACAAAGAAATGCATGTAAACTAAGGTTAATTAATTAGCTTTAAAATTATTTTAGAATTGGAATTAATTGGACCTAAGGTTATCTAGTTCTAATAAGATTAGAATTACGAAACCAATAATTTATAAACTTTGATTAAAGAGGGACTCTGACTAAGGATGATTCTGGCTTGGTTGGGGTACTTAAACTGACGGAAATGAAACACCCCTACCTGGGAACCGACCTGGGAGTGAATTTAATCTAGAGGTTATAAATTATCTTTCGTGAGTGACATTTATTAAAATGTAATAAATTGAACTCATAGACCTAGGTTTATTAAATGGTTAATAGACTTAGGTAATTCAAGTATAATTGTTATATTAGTAGACTTGGGTCATATTGTTTTAGCCGGAATATCCCTAAGTAAAAGTATACCCAAACTGTTTAAAATACTTAGTGGGAGTGAAAAGGTATATATGATATATCAATTTCCTCTTACGCTCTCTGCGAAATTCACATCGTGAGATTTATGGTCGGCCTCATGATTTCAATAGGGCATCCCCATTCGGATGGTATTTGCATAAATCAAGAGCAAGGTGAATGGAGAAAGTATTTATAGTAAGTGGGAAAAGGAAGTGTGTCAATACACCCTATGATCTCCTCCATTAGGTTGGACTGTGAGATTCCCATGTTGCGCATGCAGGTTGCCCGTAGTACCACCATCCATTCGGAGGGATGTAACATGGGATTTGGAACAACTCAAACTCCAGAAATGGATAGGGTCTCTTAGGTCCATTCCCAGCTTTGACTCTCTAGTTCGGTAGCATTGTTGAGGCCGACCTCTGAGGTCTGAAATTGGCGGTTCACACTTACAAGAATTGCTAAGTGTTAGTAAATTTTTGACCAAAGTAGCGATAACTAGAATGCTATAGGAATAAGGGTTATTCTGGTGTTAGTATTTAGTCAAGAATGTCTTGGTTCAGTGAAGTAGTGATTGACTGCCCCTCGGTAGGATTGCTCTGACTCACTGAAGTATCGTTGCAAAAACAATAATGAGTTTATGGGTACATTATTACATTTGCTAAATACTTAATTAGATAGGTTACAAGCAATTCATTAATAGAATTTATTATTTTTCAGCATGTCAAGCTCTTTTATCCAATTACTCGCCTTCTATAAACTCAGCGACGAAAATTATGGAACCTGGAAATCAAACTTGAATACGATTCTTGTTCTTGATTATCTGAGGTTCATCTTAACGGAGGAATGTCCTCCCCCCAGCTCGACTGCAAACTAAATTGTTCGGGATGCTTATGACAGATGGATTAGGGCTAATGAGAAGGCTCGAGTCTATATCTTATCCAGCCTATATGATGTGTGGTCTAAGAAACATGAGAGCATGGTCACTGCTAAGGAGACCATGGGATCATTACAGGCGATGTTCGGACAACCGTCCTCATCGGTCCAATATGATGCTCTCAAATACGTTTACAACTCCCGTATGAAGGAGGGAGCCTCTGTTAGGGAACATGTCCTTGACATGATGGTCCACTTCAACGTGGCTGAAGTAAATGGGGTTGTCATAGATGAGAAAATTCAAGTAACATTTATTATGGAATCTCTTCTGAAGAGTTTCCTGCCATTCCGCACTAATGCGGTGATGAATAAAATAGAATATAACCTGACTACTTTCCTCAACGAGCTTCAGACTTTTGAGTCCCTGATGAAATCAAAGGGAAAAGAGAATGAGGCAAATGTTGTCACTTCGAAGAAGTTCTTAAAAGGATCGTACTCAGGGACCAAGTCTGGTCTTTCTCTTACCAAGAATAAGTGTTTTCAGAAGAAGAAGAAGGACAAAGGGAAGAGACAAGCTCCCACACGCAAGGCAAAGGCCATAGGAAAATGTTTCCATTGTGGTGGTGACGAGTATTGAAAGAGGAACTGTCCAGAGTACCTTGCAAAAAAGAAAGCTGAGAAGGAAAAACAAGGTAAATATGATTTACTTGTTGTTGAAACATGTTTAGTGGAACATGATGATTCCGCCTGGATATTAGATTCAAGAGCCAGTAACTATGTTGTTTTTCTTTTCAGGAAACTAGTTCCTGGCAGCAGCTTGCTGATGGGGAGATAACTCTCAGGGTTGGAACGGGAGAGGTTGTCTCAGCCAAAGCAGTGGGAGCAGTGAAGTTGTTGTTTAGAGATAGATTCATTTTATTAGAAAATGTACTCTTGGTTCCTAGAATCAAAATAAATCTTGTATCTATCTCTTGTTTGCTTGAACATATGTATAATGTATCTTTTGTTCATAATGAAGTGTTCATTTGCAAAAGAGGTGTATGAATATGTTCTGCTAAACTGAAAACAACTTATATGTGTTAAGACCAACAGAGGTAAAAGCTATTTTGAACACCGAGATGTTTAAAACAGCTGATACTCAAAATAAAAGGCAGAAACTTACTCCTAGTACCTATATTTGGCACTTGAGACTAGGGCACATTAATCTCAATAGGATTGGGAGATTGGTCAAGAGTGGTCTCTCAAGTCAGTTAGAGGACAACTCTTTACCACCATGTGAGTCCTGTGTCAAAGGAAAAATGACTAAAATACATTTTTCTGAAAAAGGTTATAGAGCCAAAGAGCCCTTGGAACTCGTGCATTAGGATCTTTGTGGTCCTATGGATATCAAGGCACGAGGAGCGTATGAATATTTCATCAGTTTTATTGATGATTATTCTAGGTATGGCTATCTTTACCTAATGCATAATAAGTCTGAAACCCTTGAAAAGTTCAAGGAGTATAAGGCAGAAGTTGAGAACACATTAGGTAAAACAATTAAAACACTTCGATCAGATCGAGGTGGAGAGTATATGGATTTGAGATTCCAAGACTATATGTTAGAATATGGAATCGTATCCCAACTCTCAACGCCCGGTACACCTCAGCAGAATGGTGTATCTGAAAGGAGAAATAGAACCCTGTTAGACATGGTTTGATCCATGATGAGCTATGCTCAGCTGCCTAGTTCGTTTTGGGGATACGCAGTAGAAGTTGTTGTATATATTTTGAACATGGTTCCCTCTAAGAGTGTTTCAGAAATACCCTATGAGTTATGGAAAGGGCGTAAAGGTAGTTTACGTCACTTCAGGATTTGGGGATGTCTGGCACATGTGTTGGTGTCCAATCCAAAGAAATTGGAACATCGTTCAAAATTATGCCTATTCGTAGGATACTCCAAAGAAACGAAAGGTGGTCTGTTTTATGATCCTCAAGAGGATAAGGTGCTACGTTCTTAGAGGAAGACCACATGAGAGATCTGTTGGGTTTTGTGCCCTAAAACTCGTAGTTTGTAATTATGTTCTAATTAATGTAATAAAGTGTTATTATTTCAATAAAGGGTTATTGTTCGTTATCTACGAGTTTGCCTTTATTTAAAACCCTAAATCCAATAAACTAAACATCCAAGGTTGTTATATGAATCTTTAACTGAATGTAGTGTAGATATAAAGGATCTCGGTTCGAGATACAGTCTAAAGGCTCTATAGTTAGGGGATAAGGTTTGGGTACCTTACCCTGGTAAAACTATGGATGTGCCCCACTTTGTATTTGATACAAACACTGTGATCCTAATGTGTTCGTGTAGATGACATGTGAGTGAGGATATCCTATGTAATGACATTACATAAGACCAGACCACGAAATAGTAACCTCTAACTGTAACTCCGTTGACTAGTTAGGTTTCTATTTCACTAGGATAACCTAGGCAACTTGATCTCAATCCTGAGCAGCTTACAAGCTCCTGTTCGCGAGGGATTGTCCTTTGACTAGTATGGGTGAGAGTGGCCAGATTCGTCGACTCAATATGTCTACCTTCTTGGGGACAAGACCGAGTGAGCGGCTGGGAACTTAACTTCGCCAGATGGAATTCATTCCTTCCCGCCTACTAGGGTAAGTAGAGGAATGTTCCCTTAAGTGGTGTCTCTGGGACTTGAACAAAGGGCCCGACCCTCTCATTGGCCCGAGAGGGACTCTGTTTGTTGGTAGCACCACAAACAAATTGTTCATTAGAGGAGCACTAGTACTTAAGGCACAAGATGTAAACCAGGGGTAAAACGGTAATTTGACCTAGCTGGTGTTACGAACATTCGTGAAGGATTGACTTGCTGTTATTGGTCAATATTCGTGGACAAAGAAATATATCTACAAAGATGAGAAGAGTGCAACATGGACTTTAGTGGAGTGTTCCGCATGATTAACGAATGTTGATTGGGAGGTTAATGAGATTAACCGAGCAATCTCGTATCGTAGGAGCTTCTGATCTGTAGGTCCATTAGGTCCACCTTCTAGCTCTTAAAGGGTTCTTAGATCGTTTGAATTTGAAGTGTTCAAATTCATAAGGGAATAAACTAATGTATATTGATACGATATAATATATAGTTTTGGAACTATATATTATAAATTTAATGTGGATATGATTCATATTAAAATTATGTGAGAGAATTAAATATTTGAAAGAGTTCAAATGTTAAATTCAAATATGAATGTGATTCATATTTGAAAACTATAGGTTAAAATTTAATGTGCATAAGATGTGCATTAAGATTATAGGTTAGAGGGAAAAACTAATTAAATGTGATTTAATCGAAATTAAATATATGATATTTAATTTATAATTAATTAAATAAGATTTGATTAATTAATTATATTATACTTTGATTATTTTATAATTAAATAAAAGGAGGGGAACGTGTGGCACGTTCCCCACTTCCATCCACTCCCCATCGATAAGGAGTGGGGAAGTTATTCCCTTTGTTGGGATTTTTTGTCCTAATCTCGTGTTTGTAATATATTGTTTGAAATTAATAAGAGTTATTCATTTCATCACTTTGTGTCTCGCAATTTTTATAAACTTTTCCAATAAACTAAGCTCTAGGGTCATTGAATTTATGAGAGAACTAGAACTTGAACGGTGTGTAGTGGACACACAGGGAGGATCACGTTCGAGTTAATGACCCGAGCGGTCTCTGATATATGGATAGGGTTGGAGACCTAATCCTCGGATACACTGCGTGGATGCGACCCGCTTTGTATTAGATACAAGCGAGGTGATCGACTCGTTCATGTAGTTGACATGCGAGTGGGGGCATCCTGTGCAATGAGATTGTACAAGACCGGATTTGTGATTTATTAGACCTCTCGATGTAACACCGCTGACAAGTGAGGACTAATAACTTCGTAGATGACCATTAGTGACTCGACTCGAATCCTGAGCGTGTTACGGACTCGCCTGTCTGCGAGTGCATTCTTTGACTAGTACGGGTGAGAGTGGTCACAATTACTCGCCCAATATGCCTATCTTCTTAGAGACAGAACCAAGTAGGGAGCTGGGGACTTAACTACGCGAGATGGAATTCACTCGTTCCCGCCTTTAGGGAAACTAGAGGGGTTGTTCCCTTAAGTCTTTGTCTCCGGGGCTTGGACAACGGCGCCCACCTTCTCACCGCCCGAGAAGGGTGTTGTGTATGGTTGGACCATCACAATATGTTGTTCATTAGAGGAGCAGTGGGAACTTAAGGAACAAGAGGTATACAGAGGGGTAAAATGGTAATTTGACCCAGTAGTGTCTCTGAACAACTTTGTGAAGGGGCGACTCATGGGTATTGGTTATATTAGTGGACACGTAATATTATACACTGACGGGAGTGCAGCTACGGGCTATAGTGGAGTGTTACCGTAGCTAATGAATGTTGGTTAACCGTGTTAAAGAGTTTGGCGAGTTAATCTCGGATCATTGGGAGCTCAAATCACTTTGTAGGTCCATTAGGTCCCCTCGGTTGGCTCACACGGATTAAAAGAAGGGTTAATGTTTTGGTATGAAATTGAAGTGTTCAATTTCACTTTAAGGGCATTTATGTCATTTATATGAGATATGAATGATATAATATATAGTTTAATGTGAATGAGATTCATAATAAACTATAGGTTAGTCTAATTGTTGAATTAGGACTAATTGGAGAATTTGATTGAGTGAAATTAAATTGGATGTGATTCAATTTAATTAATCCACAATTATTGCAAATGAGATTTGCAATATGAGATATGAGATATCTTATATTATGTGGTTATGCAAATGAGATTTGCATAACCTATGGTTGTGGTAAAGTGGTAATAATGAGGAGATATTAACTCCCTCATTCCACTATTTAAACCCTTTGCAAGAAGGGTTTGGTGATCACTTCTCTCATTTTTTAGATTTTCACAAAAGAGAAGAAGAAAGTTCTCTCTACTTTCTCTCTAATCTTCTCCCTCTCCAAAACACAAAAAGTTCCCACAAACCTCCCTTCTCCAAAAGAGAACAACCGAGAAGGCCAATTGGTGGTGTTCAAGACCATTCGTGGGAAGAGTTCGTTGAGTTCGAGGAGCACGAAGAGTTCATGATTTTGAGGAAGAAACTTTGAAGAAAGTCTTCAACAAGTAAGTGCCTTTATTCTTACTGTTTTTCTTCCCTTTTTCCAGCATGCTTAGCCTAGATCTTTTGTAGATCATTTTAATAAAACCTTGTTGCATATTGATACCACGACGATTCAATCGTCTTCCGCTGCGCGGGATTCTCATTCCCTTCAATTGGTATCAGAGCCATCTAGGTCAATCCCTAATAAAATTAAAGTGCTGAGTGGAAGGAAATAAAGTGTATGAGATACATTTGAATTTCCAACCACAAATCTCCTTTAAGTCCGCACCGTGAGATCAATACTCGGCCTCGTGGCGCAAATGGGAGCGTTCCCTTTCGGATGGCATTTGTATAGGTCAATATCATCGTGGATGGAGAGAGTACTTATAGTGAGTGGGAGCGGGACTTGTGAAAACAAGACCTACGGTCTCTTCTTTCGATTCACACCGTGAGACGCCTATGATCTGCCTGCTAGTTTGGCCTGGACAAGACAATCCCTTCGGAGGGCTTGATCATGGGAGTCGGAACACCGTGAATTCTCGAAAGGGATACAGTTTCCTGGTTGGTTTTCCTTCTTGGTTCACCCTTCGGTGGCTATTGTTTGGACGATACTTGGAAACTTAAAGATTGAGGGTGACACTCACAGAATTCGTTAAGTGTTAATGAATTCGATCGAACAATGGGAATTGGACGCCTAATGGAATAAGAGTTATTCTAGGATTAGGGTCTGATCGAGAAAGTCTCGTCCTAGAGGAGGAGTGTTCTGTTCACCCTTCGGTGGCGGTCATTCTAAACCTTTAGGGTATCATTGCAAAATTTTGAATGACCTAGGGATCATAAAACAATTTTGCTCAAACTTGATTGGATTTCAAAGGATTTTTGCGAGACTAATACAAAGGTTTTTCATATTTTTCAGCTAAAAATGTCTAGCGCAATAATAGCCTTACTCGCTTCGGATAAGTTAATGGGAGATAATTACCAAAGTTGGAAAAATAACATTAATACAATTTTGGTACAAGATGACATAAAGTTCGTGCTATCTGAGGAGTGTCCTCAGATGTCGGGCTCGACCGCGTCGTGAAGTGTTTGCGACACGTACGATCGCTGGATCAGGGCCAATGAAAAGGCCAAGGTCTACGTAATTGCCAGCATGTCTGATGTCTTGGCAAAGAAGCATGAGCTGATGGTTTCCGCTAAGGAGATCATGAAGTCCCTGCGAGGAAATGTTTGGGGCAAGCAGGTTCTTTCAGTCCGACATGACTCGCTCAAATACGTTTTCAACGCACGGATGAAAGAGGGTAAATGCGTCTCGTGAACATGTTCTAGACATGATGACCCACTTTCATCTGGCCGAGATGAACGGAGCTTCGATGGACGAGTTGAGCCAGGTCAGTTTTATATTGGAGACTCTTTTGAAGAGTTTCCTTCAGCTTCGTAGCAATACTGTTATGAACAAAATTAGCTACACTTTGACTACCTTCCTCAATGAGCTACAGAATTTCCAATCCTTGCTTGTGGTCAAGGAATGCGAGGCAAATGTTGCCTCTGAGATCTTATCACGAGGGTTCGACCTCTGGGACGAAACCTGTTGCTCCTTCACGACCGAAAGGGAAGAAGAGGATCAAGAGGGGTAAAACTGACCGTGCTGCCGCCCACAAGGGCAAGAAGGTCAGGAGGTTGCAAAGAAAGGAAAGTGTTTCCACTGCAATGGGGGTGGTCTTTGGAAGAGAAATCATCCCAAATTCACAGTCGAGAGGAAGAATCAAGGTAAATGTGATTTACTTGTGGTGAAACATGTTTAGTGGAGAGTAGTGACTCTGCTGGATATTGGATTCAGCGCCACTAACCACGTTTGTTCTTCTTTTTCAGGGGATTGATTCTGGCAGCCGCGTTGCGAGAGGGTGAGGTGACTCTACGGGTTGGATCGGGGGAGCTTGTCTCTCGCAGCTGAATGATCGACAGTGAAGCTAAACTTTGGCGGGAAGTACTTATTGTTGGAAAATCGTACATAGTTCGTGGTTTACTAGAAACCTTGTTTCAATTTCCCCGCTTAATAGAACAATGTATTTGATTTCTTTTGAATTGAATAAAGCGTTTATTTCTTTCAAAGGAAATGTTATTTGTTAAACTTCACTTGAAAATAATCAGTATGTTTTGAAACCCAATTCGGTCAAAAGTGTTTTGAATCTTGAATTGTTTAAAATCACAGAAAAGACGAACTAAGAAAGCAAAAGTTTCTCCAAAGAAAATGCCCACCTTTGGCATCTTCGGTTTAGGCCACATTAATCTCAATAGGATTGAGAAACTAGTGAAGAGTGGAGTTCTAAGCGAGTTGGAAGAAAACTCTTTCTTGGTGTGTGAGTCATGCCTTGAGGCAAAATGACCAAACGTCCTTTTAGTGGAAAAGGATATAGAGCCAAAGAGCCTCTTGAGTTAGTACATTCGACCTGCGTGGTCCGATGAATGTTAAAGCTCGGGCGGTTATGAGTATTTCGTGTCCTTCATAGACGATTACTCGGATATGGGTATATTTACCTAATGCACAAGAAGTGCGAAACTCTTGAAAAGTTCAAGGAGTACAAGGCGAGGTTGAGAACCTCTTAGGTAAATCGCTTAAAACACTTTGATCGGATCGAGGGTGAGAGTACATGGACACCGAATTCCGGGACTATATGATAGAACACGGAATTACGTCCCAACTCTCAGCACCTGGTATGCCACAGAAGAATGGTGTATCGGAGAGGAGAAAGCGAGAACCTTGTTGGACATGGTTCGGTCGATGATGAGCTATGTTCGTCTCCCGATTCTTTTTGGGGGCTACTGATGTGGAGATGCGCGTTTATATTTTGAACAACGTTCCGCCGAAAAGTGTTTGTGAAACACCTTTCGAGCTCTGGAGTGGACGTAAAGGCAGTTTACATCACTTCAGGATTTGGAGATGCCCGACGCACGTGTTGGTGTCAAACCCGAAAAAGTTGGAACCTCGTTCGAAATTGTGCCTATTCGTAGGTTACCCTAAAGAGACCAGGGGTGGTATGTTTTACGATCCTAAGGAAAATAGGGTGCTTGTATCGACAAACGCCACTTTCCTAGAGGAAGACCACGTCAGGGATCATCTACCAAGGAGTAAAATTGTATTAAATGAAATGGACAGTACATCAGCAAGAGTTGCTGATGGGGCTAGTACATCAACAAGTGTTGTTGATCCTAGCACGTCTAGTCAAATCCATTCCTAAGAGTTGGGAATGCCTCGGCGTAGTGGGAGGCGTGAGACGACCGATCGCTACATGGGTTTAAATGAAACCTCGGTTGTCGCTCCCGATGATGATGTGTGAGGATCCATTGACTATGATCAGGCAATGGTTGATGTTGACAAAGACAAGTGGATTAAAGCTATGGACCAGGAAATGGAGTCTATGTATTCAATTTCTGTATGGGAGCTTGTGGATCAACCGGATGGGGTAAAACCTATTGGTTGCAAATGGATCTACAAGCGTAAACGTGGCGTAGATGGGAAGGTGCAGACCTTCAAAGCCCGACTAGTGGCAAAGGGTTTTACCCAGGTTGAAGGGGTTGACTATGAGGAGACCTTTTCACCTGTTGCCATGGTAAAGTCGATCAGGATCCTTCTGGCCATTGCCGCATATTATAACTACGAGGTATGGCAGATGGACGTCAAGACAGCCTTTTTGAATGACAAACTTGATGAGACCATCTACATGGACCAACCCAAAGGGTTCATTGCCCAAGGCCAAGAGCAAAACGTTTGTCGCCTTCATAGGTCCATTTATGGACTGAAACAAGCTTCGAGGTCTTGGAATATAAGGTTTGATGAGGCGATCAAATCTTATGGCTTTGATCAAAATGTCGACGAACCTTGTGTCTACAAGAAAGTCGTTGACAAAACTGTCGCATTTTTGGTGTTGTACGTGGACGATATTCTTCTCATTGGGAATGGGGTAGAATTTCTTACTGACATTAAGAAGTGGCTAGCTTCGCAATTCCAAATGAAAGATTTGGGAAGAGCTCAGTATGTTCTGGGTATCCAGATAGTCCGGAACCGGAAGAACAAAACGCTAGCTTTGTCTCAGGCGTCTTATATTGACAAGATGTTGTCTAGATATAAGATGCAGAACTCCAAGAAGGGCTTGCTGCCTTTCAGGCATGAGGTTCACTTGTCTAACGATCAGTGTCCTAAGACTCCTCAAGATGTTGAGGATATGAGACGGATTCCATATGCTTCAGCTGTAGGGAGCCTCATGTATGCCATGTTGTGTACTAGGCCCGACATCTGTTATGTAATAGGAGTTGTCAGTAGATATCAGTCCAATCCAGGATTAGATCACTGGACAGCCGTAAAGGCAATCCTCAAGTATCTTAGGAGAACGAGGAACTACAACTTAGTGTATGGTAGTGGGGATTTGATCCTTACAGGATACACAGATTCTGATTTTCAGACCGATAAGGATTCTAGGAAATCCACTTCGGGGTCAGTTTTCATTCTGAATGGAGGAGCTGTAGTATGGCGAAGCATCAAGTAGGGATGCATCGCTGATTCCACTATGGAAGCGGAGTATGTTGCGGCTTGTGAAGTTGCAAAGGAAGCTGTTTGGCTTAGGAAGTTAATGACAGATTTGGAAGTTGTTCCTAACATGAACTTGTCGATCACATCGATTCGCGTGATACTTGAGGTGGTGCAATAGTCAACTCGCGTGAGCCTCAAAGCCATAAGAGAGGCAAACACATTGAGCGCAAGTATCATCTGATACGAGAGATTGTGCACCGCGCGAGGCGTGGCGGTCGCCACGCAGATAGCATCGAGCACAACGTGGTGATCCATTTACAAAGCCCCTCACGACTAAGGTGTTTGAGGGTCACTAGAGAGTCTAGGTCTTGAAAGCTTCGACTAGGGCAAGTGGGAGATGTGTAAACGAGTATTCAATGCCCTAGTTTATTGTATTACTTCATTGTAATTTATGTACATTTCAGAAATGTATTTTCTCCACTAGCTTAGTCCAAGTGGGAGTTTGTTAGCATTTTTTGTCCTAATCTCGTGTTTGTAATATAGTGTTTGAAATTAATAAGAGTTATTCATTTCATCACTTTGTGTCTCGCAATTTTTATAAACATTTCCAATAAACTAAGCTCTAGGGTCATTGAATTTATGAGAGAACTAGAACTTGAACGGTGTGTAGTGGACACACAGGGAGGATCACGTTCGAGTTAATGACCCGAACGGTCTACATTATATGGATAGGGTTGGAGATCTAATCCTGGATACACTGTGGATGCGGCCCGCTTTGTATTAGATACAAACGAGGTGATCTGACTCGTTCATGTAGTTGACATGCGAGTGGGGACATCCTGTGCAATGAGATTGTACAAGACCGGACCGTGATTTATTAGACTCACCGATGTAACACCGTTGTGATGAGACTAATAACCGTAGATGACCATTAGTGACTCGACACGAATCACGAGCTTGTTACGGACTCCCCGTCTCGCGCAGTGCATTCTTTGACTAATGCGGGTGAGGGTGGTCACGATTACTCGTCCAATATGCCTATCTTCTCGGGGACGAGAACCAAGTAGGGAGCTGGGAGGGTCTGTTCTTTGACTAGTACGGGCGCCCACCTTCTCACTGGCCCGAGAAGGGTGTTGTGTATGGTTGGACCATCACAATATGTTGTTCATTAGAGGAGCAGTGGGGACTTAAGGAACAAGAGGTAGACACAGGGGTAAAACGATAATTTGACCCAGCCGTGTCTACGAACAACCTGTGAAGGGTCGACTCATGGGTATTGGTTATATCAGTGGACACGTAATATTCTCGCTGATCGCGCGAGTGCACTCACGGGCTATAGTGGAGTGTTACCGTAGCTAATGAATGTTGGTTAACCGTGTCAAAGAGTTTGGCGGAGTTAATCTCGGATCATTGGAGCCAATCCACCGTAGGTCCATTAGGTCCCTCGGTTGGGTTAAAAGAAGGGTTAATGTTTTGGTATGAAATTGAAGTGTTCAATTTCACTTTAAGGGCATTTATGTCATTTATATGAGATATGAATGATATAATATATAGTTTAATGTGAATGAGATTCATAATAAAATATAGGTTAGTCTAATTGTTGAATTAGGACTAATTGGAGAATTTGATTGAGAGAAATTAAATTGGATGTGATTCAATTTAATTAATCCACAATTATTGCAAATGAAATTTGCAATATGAGATATGAGATATCTTATATTATGTGGTTATGCAAATGAGATTTGCATAACCTATGGTTGTGGTAAAGTGGTAATAATGAGGAGATATTAACTCCCTCATTCCACTATTTAAACCCTTTGCAAGAAGGGTTTGGTGATCACTTCTCTCATTTTTTAGATTTTCACAAAAGAGAAGAAGAAAGTTCTCTCTACTTTCTCTCTAATCTCCTCCCACTCCAAAACACAAAAGGTTTTCACAAACCTCCCTTCTCCAAAAGAGAACAACCGAGAAGGCCAATTGGTGGTGTTCAAGACCATTCGTGGGAAGAGTTCGTTGAGTTCGAGGAGCACGAAGAGTTCGTGATTTTGAGGAAGAAACTTTGAAGAAAGTCTTAAACAAGTAAGTGCCTTTATTTTTACTGTTTTTCTTCCCTTTTTCCAGCATGTTTAGCCTATATCTTTTGTAGATCATTTTAGTAAAACCTTGTTGCATATTGATACCACGACGATTCAATCGTCTTCCGCTGCGCGCGATTCTCATTCCCTTCACCCTTATCTAACCTTCTTCTACTAGACAACAGTAGAACTTGATCGAGCTGTAACTTTGGGAAGAGTCCTCTCTGCAAGAATTCTCTCTCTCTCACTCTCTAATTCTCAATTCTTCCAACTGTTGGATCCTTCCCACCAAGGAAGATCTAAGCACTCAGAGACATAGAGCGTTTTCCAAGTGGTAGTGTTCCTGTTGTTGAAAATACAGAGGAGTTGTTGTTTTGCTGAGTTACTGGAATTTGCTTGGAGCAAAGAGTTGCTGCGAGTCTACAAAGGTAATCCCTTATCTCTTTAATTAGTTCAATTGTTAAATTAATTTCAACATGTTTGCATGTAAAACCTCCATGTTTAATTAGATTAAAGAACATGTTTATTCTGTATGTTTTTTGTTAATGTATTTGTTTTTGTTTCAACTAAAACAATCAAGCAAATTACGATCCCAAACACGTTTTCGCTGCTCAAGGAGATCAGATCTCCATCAATCAGCCTCGAAGCAGGATTATCTTGAGCGAAATTTACAGAGAAGCTACAAATAAATCAACAAGAGTTGTTGATCAACTTGGTCCTTCTCAAGAGTTGAGAATGTCTCGACGTAGTTGGAGGTATGTTAGATAACCTGACCGTTTCATGGGTTTGACTGAAACCCGAGTCGTCATACCCGATGATGGCATTGAGGATCCATTGACCTATAAACAGGCAATAAATGATATAGATAGGGACCAGTGGATTAAAGCCATGGACCTCGAAATGTAGTCAATGTACTTCAATTCAGTCTGGGAACTTGTAGATCAACCAGATAGTGAAAGACCTATCAGTTGCAAGTGGATCTACAAGAGGAAACGAGATCAAGCCGGTAAGGTGCAAACCTGTAAGGCTCGACTTGTGGCAAATGGTTATACTCAAACGGAAAGGGTGGACTATGAAGAAACCTTCTCCCCTGTTGCCATGCTTAAGTCCATTAGAATACTCTTGTCTATTGCCACGTTTTATGACTATGAAATTTGGAAAATGGATGTCAAGACAACCTTTCTTAATGGCAATCTTGACGAGAGTATCTATATGGATCAACCAGAGGGGTTCATAGTTCAGGGTCAAGAGCAAAAGGTTTGCAAGCTTAAACGATCCATTTATGGATTGAAGCAAGCTTCTAGATCCTGGAATATAAGATTTGATACTACGATCAAATCTTATGGCTTTGAACAGAATATTGACGAGCCTTGTGTTTATAAGAAAATAGTTAATACCACTGTAGCATTCTTAGTTCTATACGTAGACGATATCTTGCTCATTGGGAATGATGCAGGATTCCTGACTGGCATTAAGCAATGGCTAGCGACTCAATTCCAAATGAATGATTTGGGAGAGGCTCAGTTTGTCCTTGGAATCCAAATTGTTCGGAATCGCAAGAACAAAACGCTAGCATTGCCTCAGGCATCTTATATTGACAAGATGTTGGTTAGATATAAGATGCAGAATTCAAAGAAGGGTGCATTACCTTTCAGGCATGAAATTCATTTGTCTAAGGAACAGTGTCCTAAGACACTTGGTATCACTGGATTAGACTGATATCTGCTGACTATTCCTACTGCATAGCATATGTCGGGTCGAGTACATAGCATGGCATACATCAGACTACCGACAGCTAAAGCATAGGGAATGCGTCTCATGTCCTCAACTTCTTGAGGAGAACGAGGGACTATATGCTTGTGTATGGTGCAAAGGATTTGATCCTTGAAGGATCTGAAGTGACTCGATTTTTTGGTGATGTAGATTCGAGGAAATCCACATCAGGATCAGTGTTCACTCTTAACTGATGAGCTATAGTATGGAGGAGTATAAAGCAAGGTTGAATTGTTGACTCCACCATGGAGGTTGAGTACGTCGTAGCTTGCGAAGCAGCGGAGGAGGCTGTATGACTTAGGAAGTTCTTGACTTATTTGGAAGTTGTTCCAAATATGAATTTGTCTAACCCTTTATTGTGATAATAGTGGTGCAGTGGCAAATTCTAAAGAACCTAGAAGCTATAAGCGCGAAAAGCACATAGAGCGCAAATATCATCTCATCAGGGAGATTGTGCAATGAGGAGACATGATCATCACGTAGATCTCTTCAGAGAACAACATTGTTAATCCGTTTACAAAGCCCCTCACGGCTAAAGTGTTTGAGGGACACCTAGAGAGTCTAGGACTACGGGTTGTAGAGTAGGGCAGTTTTTCTTTGCTCAACATCTTTTACCCCAAAGACGTTTTAGTCCAAGTGGGAGTTTGTTGGGTTTTATGTCCTAAAACTCGTGGTTTTGTAAACTGAATGTATTTCTATTTCGCAATAAAGTTGTTATTAAAGTTTATTCAGTAAAGGTGTTATTGAATAAAGTGTATTGTGTAACCCTAATCCAATAAAGAACCCTTGGCTATGGGATGAATACTTAAACTTTATGTGGATCAAGTTCAAGTTATAGTCAGAACGGTTTATAGTATAAGTATAGGGTTGGGTACCTTATCCTGGGGACACTATGGACGCGACCCACTTTTTAGAGTACAAACGATGTGATTCTAAATCGTTCATGTGGAGACATGCGAGTGGGGGTGTCCTATGAACTCCTGTCTTAATTAATAACTCTGTTCACTGTCTTAATTAATAACTCTGTTCACTGTCTTAATTGACTATATTCATACGATGACCTAGGCAAGTCGATCTTAACCCTGAGCGTTCTATGAACTCCTGTTTATTCAGATTATCCTTAGATTTGCATGGGTGAGAGTAGCTCGACACTGCCGACTCAATAAGCCTCCCATTTCAGGGATAAGTCTGGGTAGATAGCTGGGAACATAGTTCTGCAAGATGGAATTCACTCCTACCCACTTTAGGGATTAGTAGAGAGGTTGTTCCCTTAAGTGTTGACTCCGGGTCTTGAACAAAGGGCCCACCCCTCTCTTGGCCCAAGAGGGATTCAGTTTGCTGGTTGGACAACAAACCAATTGTTCATTACAGGATCATTGGGACTTAAGGAACAAACGATATTACAGGGGTAAAACGGTAATTTTTACCCAACTGCAATTACAAACGACCTGTGAAGGATCGACTTACTAATCATGGTTATATCGAGTGGACAGAAATATATCTGATGAGGAGAGTGCAACCACTTTGGGCTTTAGTGGAGTGTCCGGTGGTTAACGAATGTTTATTAGCTAGGCTAAAGAGTTTGGTCGGTTAATCTCATATCGTTGGAGCTCATGATCTGTAGGTCCATTAGTTCCTCCTTACTAGCTCGGACTAAGCCTTGTAACATTTTGAGAGAAAAGAATTTGAATTGTTCAAATTCGAGTTTGGAAGAAAGCGTTAATTATATGAGATATATTTAACGAATCATAGCTTAATTATGAATTAAACTATGATTAAAATGAGGTGGATATATTTAAATATGATTTAAACATTAGATCGGTTTATAGCATGAATAAGGATTCATGTTCGAAAAATCGATCCGGATCGAGCAATTTATTTAATTTAATATTTTATATTAAATTAAATTAAAAATTAATTAATTAAATTAATTTTTGAATTATTTAATTAATTATATTAATTTTAATTAAAAATTAATTTAATATTGATTTTTGAATTAAAATTAAATGAAAAATAATGGATTTTCATGGATTCTCCATGAAATCCAAGTTGCCAACTTACCCATGACGATTCAGCTCAAAATTGGCCAAAATTGGCCACCTCCTTCTTCAATTGTCCTCATCACTATTGAGATGTCGGTCTAATGAACTTTAATGAAGCTTTATATAATGGTGATTTGAGGTATTTTGATAGGATTTTACAGAAATTAAAAAATTCTCGTTTTGTGACCTTTGAGGACTTTTCTTTCAAATTCTCTCAACCTAGGATCCCACCATCCGTTCCAAGGCCTGAATATAGTAGGGAAGACTCTAAAGGTTGTCCACGAAGTGTTCGTGTTGAAAACCATCCACCAGGTGAAGAGAATTTGATCTTCAAAGTTGAGTTTTCTATCCCTCTGTTTTTCCAGCTTTGAGCATGCATTTTATTTTACAAAATTGATCAACTTAGAGTGTTCAAGATCCAAAATTGCTTCTGCTTTCTTAATTTAGACTCTTTCAATTGGTATCCGAGCAATTTTGAGCACTCAATTTGATCTATTTTGTTCTATGGTGGGTGTTTTTTGAAATCTATTTTTTCTGTGCGTCTAAAGTGTTCTTCTGGAATTGGCATTTAAATTGAGTATCAATTTGTGCTTTATTTTCAAATTGCTAAAGTGTGTTTGAGCATTAGTGTGTGAAGAATAATCTATAAAAGTTTCGGGTCGAACGGAGTTCAGGAAGGCCTTCAATTTGAAGAGAGAAGATCGAAAGGTCAAGAAATCTGGAAACAAAGTAGCTGCTGTATTTTTTTTTCAATATTCTGCTACAGTAATTTTGTGCTTCAGGCCCGTGTTTTTGAGAAGAAAGTGTTGACCTTGACTGTTGACCTTGACTCTAGTTCGGGTGACTTTGACCGGTTCAAGTTTTTTGAGCCGGTTCAGCTCGTTTTTGGTTTGGTTCGGGTGGTTTTAGGTTGGTTCCTTCTATTTCGAGGTCATTTTTTTTCGTTTTGGAGGTCTGTCTCACCATTTGGAGGCCCGATTCACTCTTTTACAGCCTGGTTCAACCTTTTGAAGGTCTGGTTCACACATTTGCAAGCTGGTTCGACCCAAATTCGAAGAGTTTGAAGTGGCTCGATGTTAATTCTAGATTATTATTGTAATAATTTAGTAGTTTGCTTGCATTAGATGCCAAAACCAGTCCAAACAATAGCCACCGAAGGGTGAACCACGAAGGAAAACCAACAAGGAAACTGTATCCTTTTCTGAAATTCACGGTGTTCCAACTTCCATGATCAAGGCCCTCTGAAGGGATTGTCTGGTCCAGGCCAAACTAGTAAGCGGATCATAGGGGTCTCACGGTGTGAATCGAAAGAAGAGATCGTGGGTCTCGTTTTTACAGGTCCCGCTCCCACTCACGATAAGTACTCTCTCCATCCACTTTGATATTGACCCATACAAATACCATCCGAAGGGGGACACTCCTATTTGCGCCAGGAGGCCGAGTATGGATCTCACGGTGCGGACTTAACGAAGATTTGTGGTCAGAAAATTAAATGTAGCTCAAACACTTTATTTCCTCCCACTCAGCACTTTATAATTTTCGGGATTGACCTAGATAAACGGGTTAAAATTTACCTAAGTCTATCAATATAACTCTTATATGGTATTTAGCCTAAGTTTATAATCGCATTATTACTTAGTATTGGGATTTATACCCTAAACTTGTGTAATTTTGATCAATTAAATAAAGTGTTATTTGTTTTGATAAGACTACAGTCTTGCTTTTATGAATCTAATAAACTAAGCTCCAAGGTTATAACATTTATCTTGAAATAAGTGTAGTGGACACTATTTAGGTTGAGTTCAAGATTATAACCTAAATAGTCTATGGTATAAGAGTAAGGTTGGAAACCTCATTCTGGTAACACCATGGATGCGGCCCACTTTGTAATTAGTACAAATGAGGCAATCCAACTTATTCATGTAGTTGACATGCGAGTGGGGGCATCCTGTATGAAGAGTTCATACAAGCCTGGATCGCAAATTATTAGTCTAACCAGTATAACACCGTTAACAGGATAAGACTAGTAATTTATAGATGGTCGTTAGTGACTTGACCTGAATCCTGAGCAAGTTAAGAACTCCTGCTTATAGGGGTTTGTCCTTAGACTAGTATGGGTGAGAGCGACCTGTAGCCGACTCAATAAGCCTACCTTCTCAGGGACAGAACCTCGTTAGTAGCTCGGAAGTTAACTGTGCAAGATGGAATTCACTGATTCCTCTACTGAGGAATTAGATAGGTTGTTCCCTTAAGGCGACTCGGTCTTGAACAACGGGGCCCCGCCCTCTATGAGAGTGCGAGTCTAAGGTAGGACCTTAGACTTGTTGTTCATTAGAGGATCGGTGGTGCTTAAGGAGCAAAGAGGTAATCACCGGGTAAAAGCGATAATTTGACCCAAGCGTGATTATGAACAACTGTGCGGTGGTCGACTCATGGGTAATACTATATCGGTGGACACAATAATATCTCTGAGTGAGAAGAGTGCAACTACACAAGTCTATAGTGGAGTGACTTGTAGTTAATGAATATTGATTAAGCTGGATCAAAGAGTTTGATCGAGTTAATCTCACATCATTGGAGCTCATGATCTGTAGGTCCATTAGATCCTCCGTTGGCTCAACATGGTAATATTGAGGGTATAAAGTTAGGAGTGAAATTGAAGTGTTCAATTTCATACATGCGGAATTATATCAATTATATATGATATTATTGATATAATATATAGTTTTAATATGAATTAGATTCATATATAAACTATATACTAATGAGAGATTAAAGGTGGGGTAGAATTGTCATTTTCATCCCATTCCCCTATATATATAGTTCCATGAGATGCAACTAGGTTAAGACTTCTAAAGTATTCCTAGCCTCCTTGTTGTGTTGTTGGAAGAGTTCCAAAACACAAATCTCTCTCACAAAATACCTCACCACTCATAAAGGGAACCCACCTTCCTCCCTCATTAGAGAACAACAGAGAAGATCCGATGGTGGTGTCGGTGTTTAAATCTGAGTTCTTGTTCTTTGAGATCGTGACTAGTGGAGAGAGGAGCACTTGAAGAAAGGTTCTTCGAAGGTATATACTTGTTGTCCATACTCTTATTATATGCTTAATTCATGTTTACGTTCTTGAATTTTTCGTTGTAACTAAATGAAGAGCGCGCGATTCGCAATCGCTTCCGCTGCGGGGACTTCGATTCCCTTGAATTTGTATCAGAGCCCAATTTCGTTCTTGATTTATTTTCTGGATTTTTCAAGAACAAGGTGAGATTTACTGTTTTGTGCATGAGATGTATGAACGGTTTTTGCGAAATTAGATGTTTTCAATTTTGGCACATAGATTTACAATTTCATTGAAATGTTCAATGTAAGGGCCCGGTGTTTTGGGCAAATTTAATAGTAAATCGAGTCTGTAAGTCCGTGTCGATCGAGGCAAAGCGATTGCTGAGAAGATCGAAGCGAAAACGAGCAAGGAATGGAGATTCCTATGGTTGTTCTGTGAATGGCGTCACAACGCGCCTTGCAGGTGTTAACGCGCCAGCTGCGGCAGCGCGTACCGAGAGAAAGGCAGCGGCGTTGCAACATTGTGGCGTTGCGCAACGCTCGGCAGAAAACGACAAAAGCAGCGTTGCAACGCTGCCATCATTGTTGCAACGCCGAAGCCGTTTCACGCGAGGAGCAACGAGCAGAAAATATTTTTTTTATTAATATATTTAATTATAAAAACGTTTTATATTTAATATATTTAATTTTAATTAATATAATTAGATTATATTAATTAAAATTATTTCTAGGGTGTCAAAATTAGTCTAATTTTTGCTATTTTAATCATGCAATTGTTGTGTAATTATTGCCTTCAATAGTGTATGCTTATATTTTAGAAATCCCACCTTAGGTTAAGCATTTTCATGCATCATTTATAATATAAGGAGTTATATTATATAGTTTGCATGATTAATTAATATAAGGTTGTTATATTAATTTTTGGACAGCATTGACATGCATTATTTTTCATGAGATGAATATGCTATGAATGTTTTATTATTCATGTGATGAATGATCAAGCACTATAACATAGTATGCATGTCACCTAAGGTTAATTATTAGTTTTAAAGTGTTTAGAACTTGGAAATAATAGACCTTAGGTTATCTAGTTCTAATTAGATTAGAATTAGGAACCAAGTAATTTATAAGCTATGATTGAAAGAGGAACTCTGTCTAAGGAAAGTTCTGTCTAGGCTGGGGTATTTAAGCTGACGGATACGGAACACCCCTACCTGGGAACTGACCTGGGTGTGAAATTTAATCAGAGAATCTTATAAATTACAGTAGCGTCAGCGGGTTTATTAAGGGGTTAATAAACTAGAAATCCTAGGTTTAATATAAGGAGTTATATTAACAAACTTAGGATAAAATCAATATAAGAGTTATATTGATCATCAATATAAGAGTTATGTTGATAGAGTTAGGTGAAACCATTAGCCGGGTTTTAGCCTAAGAAAGATTCCTATAGACTTAAAGTATTCAGTGGGAGGAAAAAGTGTATGAGATACATATTTTTCCACCTACGCTATCTCTGGGAAGTTCACACCGTGAGACTCATACTTGGCCTCGTGGTGCAAACGGGAGCGTCCCCCTTCGGATGGTGTTTGTATGAGTCAATACTAAGGTGAATGGAGAGGGTACTTATAGTGAGTGGGAGCAGGTTTAGTGAAAACAAAACCTACGGTCTCTTTTGTCGGTTTACATTGTTAGACCACTATGGTCAGCCTGCTAGTTTGGCCTGGACTAGACAATCCCTTCGGAGGGGTTAATCATAGGGGATCTAACACAGTAGACACCCGAAATGGATAAAGATTTCCTTATACTATTTTCCAATCTAGTCCTCCCTTCGACGGATTTTATTGGATCGAGACTCTGGGATCTAAAGACAAAGAGTTACACTCACGACATACATAAGTTGTGTATGTATTCATACCGAAAAATGGTAACTGAAACCTATAGGAATAAGAGTTATTCTGGTGTTAGGTTTTGGTCAAGAGTGTCTTAATCCAGAGGAGGAGTGTTTTTTATTACCCTTTGGTGTCATACATTCTAAACCTTTGGAGTATCATTGCAAATTATAAATGGTCTAGGAATCATTTGATAATTAGCTAAAACATGATTGGATTAGAGTTATAACAAGAAACTCATACAAGTTTGTTTGTAATTTTTCAGCAAAATGTCTAGCTCTATAATTTCCTTATTGGGTGCGGAAAAGTTAACCGGAGAGAATATGATACATGGAAAAAAAACTCAACACTATTTTGGTAGTGAATGATCTGAAGTTTGTGCTAACTGAGGAGTGTCCTCAGGTGTCAGGCTCGAATGCGTCACGAAATGTTTGTGATGCATATGATCGATGGATCAAAGCCAATGATAAGGTCAAGGTCTACATGCTGGCAAGTATGTCTGACATATTAGCCAAAAAGCATGAGGGCATGATTACCACCAAGGAAATCATGGATTCTGTGCAGGGTATGTTTGGACAACAGTCCACACAAGCCCGACATAATGCCCTAAAGTACATATTCCACTTGACGATGCCAGAGCGTACATCTGTTCGGGATCATGTCCTGGATATGATGGTACACTTTAACATCGCAGAGTCGAATGGTGCTTCCATCGATGAGTCGAGCCAGGTCAACTTCATTCTGGAAACCCTTCCATATAGTTTCATGCAATTTAGAAGTAATGTTGTTATGAACAAGCTTACTTTTAATCTTACCTCCCTTCTGAATAAACTCCAGACCATTCAATCTTTGATGAAAATTCAGGGATCAAAAGGTGAGGCAAATGTTGCCAGTAGGAGTTATCACAGAGGTTCGACCTCTGGGACAAAAACAGTGGCTTCATCTTCTTCTAACCTGAGAGGTAAGAAGAAGAACATGAAGAAGGTTGGTAAAGAGAAACAAGCTGACAAAGCTACCGCCCAGAAGGGCAAGAAAGTTAAAGACGTTGCTGACAAAGGAAAGTGTTTCCACTACAACGGAGATGGGCATTGGAAATGGAACTGTCCGAAGTACATTGCAGAAAAGAAGAAGGAAGGTAAATGTGATTTACTTTGCCTAGAACCTTGTTTAGTGGATAATGATAAAACAACTTGGATACTTGATTCAGGCGCCACTAATCATATTTGTTCTTCTTTTCAAAGAATTGATTCCTAGCAGTAGCTAAAGCAAGGAGAGATAACGCTCCGAGTTGGAAATGGAGAGCTCGTCTCAGCTGTAGTAGTAGGCACCATGAAACTTTATTTTAGCAAGAAATATGTATTGTTGGACAATATATTAGTGATACCAGGGTTTACTAGAAACCTTATTTCCATTTCTTGCCTTATTGAACAATGTATTTCTGTTTCCTTTTCTATGACTAAAGTGTTTATTTTGAAGCAAAGTTTAGAAATATGTTCAGCTTCATTAGAAAATGGATTGTATGTTTTAAGGCCTAATTCACTCAAAATGGTTTTGAACACTGAATTATTTAAAACTGCAAACGCACAAACTAAGAAACGAAAAATTTCTCCTAAAGAAAATGCTCATCTTTGGCATCTAAGATTGGGTCACATTAATCTCAATAGGATTGAGAGATTGGTAAAGAATGGACTTCTAAACGAGTTAGAAGAAAATTCCTTACCAGTATGTGAATCCTGCCTAGAAGGCAAAATGACTAAAAGACCTTTTAGTGGAAAAGGTTATAGAGCCAAAGATACTCTAGAGCTTATACATTGGACCTATGTGGTAGATGAATGTTAAAGCCAGGGGAGAATATGAATATTTCATCTCTTTTATAGATGATTATTCCAGATATGGGCATATTTACCTAATGCACCACAAGTCTGAAACACTTGAAAAGTTCAAGGAATTCAAGACTGAGGTTGAAAATAAATTAGGTAAAAGATTTAAAACACTTCGATCGGATCGAGGTGGAGAATACATGGATTTAAAATTCCAGAACTATATGATAGAGCATGGAATTACATCCCAACTCTCAGCTCCCGGCACACCACAACAAAACGGTGTATCGGAAAGGAGAAATAGAACCTTGTTGGACATGGTTCGATCAATGATGAGTTATGCTCATCTCCCTAGTTCCTTTTGGGGTTATGCAGTGGAGACTGCAGTATACATATTGAATAGTGTGCCATCCAAGAGTGTTTCTGAAACACCTTTTGAACTCTGCAAAGGACGTAAAGGTAGTTTATGTCACTTCAGAATATGGGGTTGTCCAGCACATGTGCTTGTGACAAATCCAAAGAAGTTGGATTCACGTTCAAAGTTGTGTCTATTCGTAGGATATCCAAAAGAAACAAGAGGTGGTTTATTCTATGATCCTAAGGAAGATAAGGTCTTTGTGTCGACAAATGCCACTTTCTTGGAGGAGGACAACATAAGGGACCACAAACCAAAAAGTAAGGTAGTGTTGAGTGAGTTAGACGGAACAGTAGCAAAGGTTGCTAGTAAGAACACTAGTACGTCAACAAGAGTTGTTGATACTAGTTTGTCTAGTCAAGAGGGTCCATCTCAAGAGTTGAGTATGCCTCGCGTAGTGGGAGGGTTGTGATACAGCCTGACCGTTACATGGGTTTAGCTGAAACCCAAGTTGTTATACCAGATGACAACTGCGAGGATCCATTGACTTATAATCAAGCAATGGTTGACATTGACAAAGACAAATGGGTCATAGCCATGGACCAAGAAATGAAGTCTATGCACTTCAATTCTGTTTGGGATCTTGTAGATAAGCCTGATGGGTAAAACCTATAGGTTATAAGTGGATCTACAAGAGAAAACATGGTGTAGATGGGAAGATGCAAACCTTTAAAGCTAGACTAGTAGCAAAGGGTTATACCCAGGTTGAAGGGGTTGACTTTGAGGAAACCTTTTCACCTGTTGCTATGGTAAAGTCTATTCGTATCCTTCTTGCCATTGCCGCATATTATGACTATGAGGTATGACAAATGGATGTCAAGACAGCCTTTTTGAATGGCAATCTTGAGGAAACCATCTACATGGACCAACCCAAAGGGTTCATTGAACCAGGACAAGAGCAAAAAGGTTTGTAGGCTTAAAAGGTCGATTTATGGACTGAAACAAGCCTCTAGGTCCTGGAATATAAGATTTGATGAGGCTATCAAATCTTATGGTTTTGACCAGAATGATGAAGAACCTTGTGTCTACAAGAAAATCATCAATAGTTCTGTCGCTTTCCTAATTCTCTATGTGGATGATATCCTACTCATTGGGAATGATGTAGGTTATCTTACTGACATCAAGGAATGGCTAGCAACGCAATTCCAAATGAAAGATTTGGGTGATGCGCAGTGATTTGTTCTTTTGATCCGCAGTTGTCGGAACCGCAAGAATAGAACACTAGCCTTGTCTCAAGCATCATACATAGACAAAGTGTTGTCAAGGTTTAAGATGCAAGATTCCAAAAAGGGCTTGTTGCCTTTTAGACATGGAATCCATTTGTCTAAGGAACAGCAGTGTCTAAGACACCTCAAGGAGTTGAGGATATGAGACGGATTCTTACGCATCGTTGTTGGGAGCCCGATGTACGTCATGTTGTGTTCTAGGCGACATATCATTTTGCGGTTGGGATGGTGGTGAGGTATCAATCCAATCCAGGACTTGAACATCGGGCGGCGGTTAAAGCGATCCTTAAGTATCTTGGAGAACAAGGAACTACATGCTTGTGTATGAGGCTAATGATTTGATCCTTACGGGATACGGAGTTTTGACTTTCGATCGATAAAGATTTTGGAAATCTACATCGTGGTCGATTTTCACTCTTAACGGGGGAGCTGTAGTATGGCGAAGCGTCAAGCAAGGATGCATCGTTGATTCCACCATGGAGGCCGAATATGTAGCAGCTTGTGAAGTAGCTAAGGAGACCGTTTGGTTAAGGAAATTTATGCTAAATTTGGAAGTTGTTCCAAATATGACTTTGCCCATCACGCTGTATTGCGATAACAGTGGTGCGGTGGAAAATTCGAGGGAACCCTGAAGTCACAAGAGGGGAAAGCACATAGAGCAGAAGTACCATCTCATACGGGAGATCATGCATAGAGGAGACGTGATTGTCATGAAGATAGCCTCAGAGCATAACATCGTTGATCCTTTTACAAAGGCTCTCACGGCTAAAGTATTTGAGAGTCACCTAGAAGGTCTAGGTTTACAAGTCTTCCTCGACTAGGGCAAGTGGGAGTATTTTGTACAAAGGGATTTAAATGCCCTAGTTTATTGTATTTACATTATTATAATGTTTCGTACTCCACAAGCTTTAGGTCAAGTGGGAGATTGTTGGGATTTATGCCCTAAACTTGTGTAATTTTGATCAATTAAATAAAGTGTTATTTGTTTTGATAAGATTACAGTCTTGCTTTTTGAATCCAATAAACTAAGCTCCAAGGTTATAACATTTATCTTGAAATCAGTGTAGTGGACACTATTTGGGTTGAGTTCAAGATTATAACCTAAATAGTCTATGATATAAGAATAAGGTTGGAAGCCTCATTCTGGTAACACCATGGATGCGACCAACTTTGTAATTAGTACAAATGAGGTAATCCAACTCATTCATGTAGTTGATATGCGAGTGGGGGCATCCTGTATGAAGAGTTCATACAAGACTAGATCGCAAATTATTATCTAACCAGTATAACACCGTTAACAGGATAAGACTAGTAATTTATAGATGGTCGTTAGTGACTTGACCTGAATCCTGAGCAAGTTAAGAACTCCTGCTTATAGGGGTTTGTCCTTAGACTAGTATGGGTGAGAGTGGCCTGTAGCCGACTCAATAAGCCTACCTTCTCAGGGACAGAACCTCGTAAGTAGCTCGGAAGTTAACTGTGCAAGATGGAATTCACTGATTCATCTACTGAGGAATTAGATAGGTTGTTCCCTTAAGAACTGACTCCAGGTCTTGAACAACGGGGCCCCGCCCTCTATGAGGGTACGAGTCTAAAGTAGGACCTTAGACTTGTTGTTCATTAGAGGATCAATGGTGCTTAAGGAGCAAAGAGGTAATCACTGGGGTAAAACAGTAATTTGACCCAACTGTGATTATGAACAACCTGTGCAGGGTCGACTCATGGGTAATGACTATATCAGTGGACACAATAATATCTACAGTGAGGAGAGTGCAGCTACAAGTCTATAGTGGAGTGACTTGTAGTTAATGAATATTGATTAACTGGATCAAAGAGTTTGATCAGTTAATCTCACATCATTGAAGCTCATGATCTATAGGTCCATTAGATCCCTCCGTTGGCTCAACATGGTAATATTGAGGGTATAAAGTTAGGAGTGAAATTGAAGTCTTCAATTTCATACATGAGGAATTATATCAATTATATATGATATAATTGATATAATATATAGTTTTAATATGAATTAGATTCATATATAAACTATATACTAAAGAGAGATTAAAGGAGGGGTAAAATGGTCATTTCCATCCCATTCCCCTATATATATAATTGCATGAGATGCAACTAGGTTAAGACTTCTAAAGTATTCCTAGCGTCCTTGTTGTGTTGTTGGAAGAGTTCCAAAACACAAATCTCTCTCACAAAATACCTCACCACTCCTAAAGGGAACCCACCTTTCTCCCTCACCTAGAGAACAACGGAGAAGATCCGGTGGTGGTGTCGGTGTTCGTACGAGTTCTTATTGCTGAGATCGTGACCGTGGAGAGATGAGCACTTGAAGAAAGGTTCTTCAAAGGTATATACTTGCTGTCCATACTCTTATTATATGCTTAATTCATGTTTACGTTCTTGAATTTTTCGTTGTAACTAAATCAAGAGCGCGCGATTCACAATCGCTTCCACTGCGGGGACTTCGATTCCTTTCACTTAGGTCTCTGTGAGTAAATTAATAAACTCTTAATTAACGACACTCACGAAAAATATAATTTAAGAATCTCCAGACCGAATTCACTCCCAAGTCGGTTTTCAGGTAGGGGTCTTCCAAAAGCGTCAACTTAAATACCCCAACCTTAGACAAAACCTTCCATAGACAGAGTTATTAATCATTCATCATTCAAAGATTACATTTTGATTTCCTAATTCTAATCTTATTAGAACTAGAAAACCTATGTCTAATTATTCAAGTTCTAAACACTTTAAAACTAATAATTAACTTAGGTTACATACATTTTTATGTTATAGTGCTTGATCATCACATGAATAACTATACTATAACATAAATATTCATCACATGAAAATAAATGCATGAGCATACTTTAATCTAAAAAATATAACACTTAGATTAATTAAATTAAAACATGCATTTAATTATAGTATAACAATTATAATATAACCTATTATGCATACTATATATTATAACACTTATAATATAAATGATGCATGAATATGTTTAACATAAGGTGAGATTTTTAAATCTATATGACATACATTATGCACATAGAAATTAATTAAATAACACATCACATGCACAAAATAATTAAAGAGCAAAAATTGACCGATTTTGGCACTTAGGGGCCTTTATTTAATTAAATAACCTTAATATAACATTTATTTTATTATTATTTAATAAAATAAAATAAATAAACACATTTTCGCATTTTAAAAAACTAAAAAAACGCCCAAAAACCGCCCACGAAGCAAATGCCCCATGATCACGCGCGCGCACCTCGTATAACTGCCCACTACGCTTGTAGCGTTGCAACATCGTGGTCAGCGTGTTGGGATTTTTGTCCTAATCTCGTGTCTGTAAATTACTATTTGAAATTAATAAGAGTTATTTATTTCATTGCTTTGCGTCTCGCAATATTTACAAAATTTTCCAATAAACTAAGCTCGAGGGTTATTGAATTTATGAGAAAACTAGAACTTGAACGGTGTGTAGCGGACACACAGAGAGGATCACGTTCGAGTTAATGACCCGAACGGTCTACAGTATATGGATAGGGTTGGAGACCCAATCCTGGATACGTTGTGGATGCGGCCCGCTTTGTATTAAATACAAACGAGGTGATCCGACTCGTTCATGTTGTTGACATGCGAGTGGGGGCATCCTGTGCAATGAGATTGTACAAGACCGGCCGTGAATTATTAGACCTATTGATGTAACACCGTTGCCTATCTTCTCAAGGACAGGACCAAGTAGGGAGCTGGGAACTTAACTACGCGAGATAGAATTCACTCGTTCCCGCCTTTAGGGAAACTAGAGGGTTGTTCCCTAAGTGTTGTCTCCGTGGCTTGGACAACGGCGCCCACCTTCTCACCGCCCGAGAAGGGTGTTGTGTATGGTTGAACCATCACAATATGTTGTTCATTAGAGGAGCGGTGGGGACTTAAGGAACAAGAAGCAGACAGAGGGTAAAGCGGTAATTTGACCCGGTAGTGTCTACGAACAACCTGTGAAGGGTCGACTCATGGGCTTTGGTTATATCAGTGGACACGTAACATTCTGCACTGACGGGAGTGCAGGTACGGGCTATAGTGGAGTGTTACCGTAGCTAGTGAATGTTGATTAACCGAGTCAAAGAGTTTGATAGGTTAATCTCGGATCATTGGAGCCCGTCACTGTAGGTCCATTAGGTTCCTCGGTTGGCTCAATCTTGGTTAAAGGAAGGGTTAAAGTTTTGGTATGAAATTGAAGTGTTCAATTTTACTTAGAGTAATTTATATCATTTATATGATATATGAATGATATAATATGTAGTTTAATGTGAATGAGATTCATACTAAACTATAGGTTAGCCTAATTGTTGAATTAGGGCTAATTGGAGAAATTAATTGAGAGAAATTAAATTGGATGTGATTAAATTTAATTAATCGAGATTCCGATTGGTGGTATTTGTTCTTGATCGAGAGTTCGAGAAGTTCGAGATTCGCAAAGTGTTTGTGACCATTGGAAGAAAACTTTGAAGAGAGTCTTCAACCAGTAAGTATCGTTTCTTCTTACTGTTTTTCTTCCTTATTTTTGTATGTTTAACTTAGATCTAAGCGTTAGACCATTTTAACAAATTTCAAGTAGCGTAACGATACCTTGACGATTCGATCGTCTTCTGTTGCGCGGGGATTTTTATTTCCTTCACATCGTTGCAACGCTGCAGCGTCCAATGTCACGCCGCGCGTGCTCCATGCCAGTGGCGTTGCAATGCCGTCCTGCAGCTAAGCCTCCGCCCGCATGCGTAGCGTTGAGACGCCGATTGAACAACGTCTCAACGATGTCGACAGAGCAGCAAGCTCCTCTTGCTGTTCTTCGACGTTTCTCGCCCGTTTTCGCTCTGATTTCTACACAACATCTCATGCCACGAACGACACGGACTTACAGACTCGATTTACATTAAAAAATGCCCAAAACACGGGCCCTTACATTGATCGAATCAACTTTAATGTAATCCTAAAAACAATGCCAAAACTAAAAACATCCATTTCGCAAACCACATTTTATCTCATAAATTAAAGCTTTTACACACCTAATTTTAACAAAATCAAGTGCACAACAAGAAGCCAACCTGGCTCTGGTGCACACCCCCTCCCGAACTACCTGCTACTTAGCCCGAAAGGCGGCGTGAAACCAACAGACATTGTTTACCTCTTAACAATACCTGCTGACCCTGTTCTCCTGATAAACATACTATGTTCGCATATGGAACATTTTAACATAACACAGCAGAAACTGGACAACTATTAAACATACACAGGGAGAAACCCTTCATAAGTCTCTCTTGGAAACTAAAAGTCAAGTGCATCAAAACAACACAAGACAACTCATTGTTTATACAACTACTAATGTACAAAACTTCTATAACTACATAACGACTTGCTATACAACACCAGCCACGTACAAACTAACAACTTATGAAACTTCCAGCAGACTATGGCAGGATGTCAGGTACCAGGAGCTCGATCTCTACCTGAAAAGGTTTGAAAACATTGAAAGAATGAGCTAAAAAGCTCAGTGAGTGTCTATCTTTAAAACATTATAAGCTCACAAGTGAATCATAATAATGGCAGATTATAAGTAGAAAATAGCTTAACATCTGTTTGTAAACATAAACAAACCATGCTTCCAATTTACAGGTTTAAGTCACCACTTGTGCATAGCACACAACTCGAAATGTACTAACATATCGAGGGTAGATAGATCAATAATATAGAAACTCATAACAATAAAACACATGACATGATACCACATCAAACCATAGAGGTGGTAGAGTTACATTTATACCAATAAGGTTCATACCTCTCTCTCTCTCACGTGCACGTGTAATACCTTTGGTCGTTTGGTTTTCCCTAATACCTTCTCTACATCCTTCAGTATTAAGGTAAAACCATTTACTACCCGAATACCTTCTCATTGTCCTTCAGTATTAAGGTAAAACCATTTACTTCCCGAATACCTTCTCATTGTCCTTCAGTATCGGGATATCATGATTCTTTCCCCCCCCCCTCCTAAATACCTTCTCGAATGTCCTTCAGTATTAGGGGTTAACCACAAACAAGAGCATACTTTGTTTACCATGTAAATCATGTCTTTATAACACATATAACAATTTCTTGACATTTTCACATTATCATCTAAACATGTTCCCAAGTGCATTTACATAAAACATTCTCTAAAGGAAAGCATACTTTCATAATTTAGTTTCCATACTTGGATTTATAATTCCAACTAATTCAAAGCATGCTTAGGTTCCATCATGAACTATATGTTAGAAAACTCTATGAAGCCATACATAACTAGTTCAAACAGGATGTAATTATCAACACTTATGTTCTTGAAGAAAAACATAGGTCAAGCATAGTTCTAAGATAGAGTCACTCACAGTATTAGAATTAGAACCTTGGCTTGTAAACTTGACCTATTGCTCTTGGCCCGTCAAACAAACCAACTCAACCATTAGAACCTCGAGCTCATGATTTTTTACCTTAAAACTTGCAAGAAAACACACTTTCAAATTTCCAGCATTTTCAGATTTTCTGCCCTGTTTTCAGACAGCAATAACTTCTTCATTACTTATCCAAAAATAATGTGATTTATACCAAACTCTTCCTTTTTGAACCCTCTAAAAATCCTATGAAGACATACAATTGAAATTCTAAACGGATTTGTTCAGAAATACCTCGAACGCTACTTTCCTCAAAACAGACTTCTACTGTTTCCAGATTCGGATTTCCTGCTGCACAACAAATTTAACCTGATATTTAGAACATGTTCTAGACATTTTCTACTCTCGAGTTCTTCACAAAAGTTGTAGGCAATTCAATAAGCTTTCGAACCATAGAAATTAGAGCGTCTAACTCCAAGTATACAGATCAGAACAACCAAAACACCAGAGACTTTCCGGATTTGACAGCGAACTTCCGTGTTCTGCCTTCCTCTTAACAAAACAGTAACTTAACATAAGAATTTGCTCGAGCTTCCTTCATGAACTTTGCTTAAAACGGAGTTAGATTTCAGGAAAAGCAAACTTCAACACTTACCTCTTCTTGTAGAGCTCGAGAAGATCAAAACATCAGAACTGGTCTGAGTTGATCACCTTGCTGCAATAATAATTCCCTTGAGTTCTTCTCCTTTCTTCTGCAACTCCAGCTCCAAAATCAGAGCTTTTCTCCTTCTTCTTCTCCTCTTGAACTTCAACTCACGAAGCTTACAGCTTCCTTTTGATAAATGAAGAAGAAAATGGAGAAGAAAAAGTCATTTTAAAAAGCAAACGGTGGAGGAAAAGAAACATTTGTCTTTTTCCCCTTTTGCTTTTTCTTTTCTTTTTCCTTTTTTTAACTTCTCCTTTATCTCTTTCTTTCTTTTCTTTTCTTTTCTTTTCTTTTCTAAACAAAACAAAACACAATATAATATCCATTCCTTTCATTTCTTTTTCTTCATTATTTTTAAAGCAAACCAAACCAAAATGGTTTAAGCTTTTCCTTCCGTGTTTTCCTTTTATCTTTCACTTCATTTCTTTTCTTTTTAAAACATGGAAAACCAAGTTTTAAACATTCATTTCTTTTTCTTTTTGTTGTTTGTTAATAAGGAAGTTCCAAAGAGATTGGGTTTACATCTGGAATAAGAGTCCCAGCATAGAGGCGATCGAATTGTCGTGGTGATGTTGTGCAACTCAATTTCGTTAAAAATAATGATCACATAATTTAGGCTAAACATGCAATCTATGGAAGAAATCAGCAAGTTTAGTGTAGAGGTACTTAATTGTTGAAGACTTTCTTCAAGATTCCTTCCGTTCACGAACTCTTCGTGCTTTCATCGATCTCAACGATCTCGATCTCCTCACACGAACAACGACCGGACACCTCCACTTGGTTACAATGTTGTTCTTCTTTTGGAAGAATGAGGATGGTGGGATCCTTCTTTTGGTTAGGGAGGAGAGCTTTCTGAGAGGATTTGAGAGAGAAGAGAACTTTTCTTTTTGGTGAGAATTCCAAAAATGAGAGTAAGCCCCTACAACCCTTCTTGCAAAAGGGGTTTATATAATGGTGATAGGTGGAGTTGAAATCTCCACCTATTTACCATTTTACCACAACTATAGGCTATACAAATCATATTTGCATAACCACATATTATAAGATATCTCATATCTTATTTTACAAATCATATTTGCATTGTAGATTTTTATAAATTGAATCACATTCAATTTAATTTCCCTCAATCTAATTTCTCCAAATTAGCCCTAATTCAACAATTAGGCTAATCTATAGTTTATTATGAATCTCATTCACATTAAACTACATATTATATCATTCATATCTCATATAAATGACATAAATACCTTTTAGTGAATTTGAACACTTCAATTCACACCAAAAATGTAAACCTTCTTTTAATCTAGTTTGAGCCAACCGAGGGACCTTATGGACCTACAGTGACGAGCTCCAATAATTCAAGATTAACCTATCAAACTCTTTGACCCGGTTAATCAACATTCATTAGCTATGGTAACACTCCACTAAAACCCGTAGTTGCACTCCCGTCAGTGTAAGATAATATGTGTCCAGTGATATAACCAATACCCATGAGTTGACCCTTCACAGGTTGTTCGAAGATACTGCTGGGTCAAATTACCGTTTTACCCCTGTGTCTATTTCTTGTTCCTTAAGTCCCCACTATTCCTCTAATGAACAACAACGTTGTAATAGTCCAACCATACACAACAACCCTCTCGTGCCAGTGAGAGGGTGGGCACCCGTTGTCCAAACCCTGGAGACAGCACTTAAGGGAACAACCCCTTTAGTTTCTCTAAAGGCGGGAACGAGTGACTTCCATCTAGCATAGTTAAGTTCCCAGTTCCCTACTTGGTCGTGTCCCTAAGAAGATAGGCATATTGGGTGAGTAACTGTGACCACCCTCACCCGTACTAATCAAAGGACAGACCTCAGCAGACAGAAGTCCGTAACACGCTCAGGATTAAGGTCGAGTCACTAATGGTCATCTACGAAGTTATTAGTCCATACCATAATGATGTTACATCGATGAGGTCTAATTATTCACGATCCGGTCTTGTACAATCTCATTGTACAGGATGCCCCCACTCGCATGTCAACCACATGAACGAGTCAGATCACCTCGTTTGTGTTTTAATACAAAACGGGCTACATCCACAACATATCCAAGATTAGGTCTCCAACCTCATCCATATGCTGTAGACTGTTCGGGTCACTTACTCGAACGTGATCTTCCCTGTGTGTCCACTACTCACCGTTCAAGTTCTAGTTCTCTTATATATTCAATTACCCTGGAGCTTAGTATATTGGACAAAGTTTGTAATAAATGGGAGACACAAAATGATGAAATAAATAACTTTTTATTAATTTTAAATAGTAATTTACAAACAGAACGAGATTAGGACAAACATCCCAACAAACTCCCACTTGGACTAAGCTAGTGGAGTAAATACATTTATGAAATGTACATAAATTACTATGAAGTAATACAATAAACTAGGGCATTGAATACCCGTTTACATATCTCCCACATGCCTTAGTCAGGAAGTACTCGAAGACCTAGACTCTCTAGGTGACCCTCAAACACCTTAGCCGTGAGGGGCTTTGTAAATGGATCAGGTACGTTGTGCTCCGACGCTATTTGCGTGACTGTCACGCCGCCGTGGTGCACAATCTCCCGTATCAGGTGATACTTCCGCTCAATGTGTTTGTCTCTCTTATGGCTCTGAGGCTCTCTAGAGTTGGCTACTGCACCACTGTTGTCACAAAACAGTGTGATCGGCAAGTTCATATTTGGAACTACTTCCAAATCTGTCATGAACTTCCTAAGCCAAACAGTTTCCTTTGCAGCTTCACAAGCCGCAACTTACTCCGCTTCCATAGTGGAATCAGCGATGCATCCCTGCTTGATGCTTCACCATACTACAGCTCCTCCATTGAGAATGAAGGCTGACCCCGAAGTGGATTTCCTAGAATCCTTATCGGTCTGAAAGTCAGAATCTGTGTATCCCGTAAGGATCATATCCCCACTGCCATACACTAAGTTGTAGTTCCTCGTTCTCCTAAGATACTTGAGGATTGCCTTTACGGTTGTCCAGTGATCTAATTCTGGATTGGATTGATACCTACTGACTATCCCTACTGCATAATAGATGTTGGGCCTAGTACACGGCATGACATACATAAGGCTCCCTACAGTTGAAGCATAGGGGATCCCTCTCATATCCTCAACCTCTTGAGGAGTCTTAGGACACTGATCCTTAGACAAGTGAACTCTGTGCCTAAAAGGCAGCAAGCCCTTCTTAGATTCTGTATCTTATATCTAGACAACATCTTGTCAAAATAAAACGCTTGAGACATGGTCAGCATTCTGTTTTTCCGATTCCGGACTATCTGGATACCTAGAACATACTGATCTTCTCCCAAATCTTTTATTTGGAATTGCGAAGCTAGCCATTTCTTTATGTCAGTAAGAAATCCTACCTCATTCCCAATGAGAAGGATATCATCCACGTACAATATCAGAAATGCGACAGTTTTGTCAACGATTTTCTTGTAAACACAAGGCTCGTCAACATTCTGATCAAAGCCATAAGATTTGATTGCCTCATCAAACCTTATATTCCAAGATCTCGAGGCTTTTTTTAGTCCATAAATAGACCTATGAAGCCGACAAACTTTTTGCTCTTGGCCTTGGGTTATGAACCTTTTGGGCTGGTCCATGTAGATGCTTTCGCCAAGGTTGCCATTCAGAAAGGCGGTCTTGACATTCATCTGCCATACCTAAGTCATAATACGCGACAATGGCTAGAAGGATCCTGATCGACTTTACCATGGCAACAGGTGAAAAGGTTTCCTCATAGTCAACCCCTTCGACCTGGGTAAAACCCTTTGCCACTAGTCGTGCTTTGAAGGTCTGCACCTTCCCATCTACGCCTCGTTTACGCTTGTAGATCCATTTGCAACCAATAGGTTTTACCTCATTCGGTTGATCCACAAGCTCCCAGACATAATTGAAGTACATCAACTCCATTCCCTGGTCTATAACTTTAATCCATTCGTTCTTGTCAACATCAGCCATTGCCTGATCATAGGTCAATGGATCATCGCAGTCATCATCAGGGGTGACGACTTGGGTTTCAGCTAAACCCATGTAACGTTCAGGCTGTCTAACAACCATCCCACTACGTCGAGGCATTCCCAACTCTTGAGAACGGACTTGACTTGACGTGCTAGGATCAACAACACATGTTGACGTACTAGCCCCTATCAACAACTCTTGCTGATGTACTGTCCATTTCGTTCAACACGATTTTGCTCCTAGGCAAATGATCCCTTATATGGTCTTCCTCAAGAAAAGTGGCATTTGTCGACACAAGCACCCTATTTTCCTCAGGATCAAAAAATAGACCAGCCCTTGTCTCATTTGGGAAACCTACGAATAGGCACAATTTTGAATGAGATTCCAATTTCTTCGGGTTTGACACCAACACGTGGGTCGGACATCCCCAAATTCTGAAATGGTGTAAACTACCTTTACAACCATTTCAGAGTTCGAAAGGTGTTTCACAAACACTCTTCGACGGAACGTTGTTCAAAATATACACTGCAGTCTCCACTGCATAACCCCAAAAAGAATTAGGGAGACGAGCATAGCTCATCATCGACCGAACCATGTCCAATAGGGTTCTATTTCTCCTCTCCGATACGCCATTCTGTTGTGGCATACCAGGTGCTGAGGGTTGGGACGTAATTCCGTGTTCTATCATATAGTCCTGGAATTCAATGTCCATATACTCTCCACCTCGATCCGATCGAAGTGTTTTTATGGTTTTACTTAACAGGTTCTCAACCTCAGTCTTGTACTACTTGAACTTTTCAAGAGTTTCAGACTTCTTATGCATTAGGTAAATATACCCATACCTCGAATAGTCATCTATGAAAGATACGAAGTATTCGTAACCACCTCGTGCTTTATCACTCATCGGACCATAGAGGTCAAAATGTATAAGCTCAAGGGGCTCCTTGGCTCTATATCCTTTTCCACTAAAAGGACGTTTGGTCATTTTGCCTTCGAGGCATGACTCACACACCGGTAAAGAGTTTTCTTCCAACTGACTTAGAAGTCCACTCTTCACTAGTCTCTCAATCCTATTGAGATTAATGTGGCCTAACCTTAGATGCCAAAGATGGACATTTTCTTTTGGAGAAACTTTAACTCTTTTAGTTCGTGTTTCTACAGTTTTAAATAACTCAGTGTTCAAAACGCTTTTGATCGAATTAGGCTTTAAAACATACAAATTTGACTTAAGTGAAGCAGAACAAATAAGATTACCATTTTTGAAAATAAACGCTTTATTATCATTAAATGAAATGTAGATACATTGTTCTAAAATACATGAAATAGAAACGAGGTTTCTAGTAAACCCTGGAACTATATACATGTTGTCTAACAAAATGTAATTCCTGCAAAAAAAAAAGCTTCACTTTGTCGATAGCTGCAGAAGAGACAATCTCTCCGGATCCAACCTGTAGAGTCACCTCACCCTCTCGCAGCTGCTGCCAGGAATAAATTCCCTGAAAAGAAGAAAAAACGTGGTTAGTGGTGCCCGAATCCAATATCCAGGCAGAGTCACTACTCTCCACTAAACAACTTTCAGTCACCAGTAAATCATATTTACCTTGATTCTTCCTCTCGGCAAGAAACTTGGGACAACTTTTCTTCCAGTGCCCGCCCCCATTACAGTGGAAACAGTTTCCTTTCTCTGCAACTTCCATGACCTTTTTGCCCTTTTGGGCGGCAGCTCGGTCAGCTTTACCCTTCTTGATCTTCTTCTTCCCTTTCGGGCGAGAAGATGCAACAGATTTGGTCCCAAAGGTCGAACCCCTGTGATATGATCTGTAGGCAACATTTGCCTCAGCTTTCGATGTCCTGATCCTCATCGAGGACTGGAAGTTTGGTAGCTCGTTAAGAAGGTTTGTCAGAGTGTAGCTAATTTTGTTTATACCAGCATTGCTACGAAACTGAAGGAAACTCTTCGGAAGAGTCTCCAAAATAAAGCTGACCTGGCTTGACTCATCGATCGAAGCCCCGTTCATCTCCGCCAAATTAAAGTGGGTCATCATGTCCAGAACATGTTCACGGACAAACGTCCCTTCTTTCATTTGGGCGTTGAAGACGTATTTGAGCGAATCGTGCCTGACCTGAAAGGACTGTTGTCCAAACATGTCCTGCAACGACTCCATGATCTCCTTAGCAGTGATCATCAACTCGTGCTTCTTTGCCAAGACATCAGATAAGCTGGCAATGATCTAGACCTTGGCCTTTTCATTGGCCCTGATCCATTGATCGTATGCGTCACGAACACTTCGTGATGCAGTCGAGGACAGCAACTGAGGACACTCCTCAGTAAGCACGAACTTCAGGTCGTCGGTTAAAAGAATCGTGTTAATATTATCCTTCCACGTTTGGAAGTTATCTCCGACTAACTTATCGGAAGCGAGTAAAACGATTATTGAGCTAGACATTTTTGCTGAAAAATCAAAAATAATTTTGTGTGACTCTCGCATAAACTTTTTGAAATCCAATCAAGTATTTGCAATATTTAATCCTATGATCCCTAGGTCATTTTAAAATTGCAATGATATCCTAAAGGTTTAGAATGACCGCCACCAAAGGGTGAAAAGAAACATTCCTCCTCTAGGACGAGACTTTCTCAACCAGACCTAATCCTAGAATAACTCTTATTCCATTAGGCGTTCAGTTACCATTATTCGGTCGAATTCATTAACACTTAACGAATCCCGTGAGTGTCACCCTCAATCTTTAATTTTCCAAGTATCCATCCAAACAATAGCCACCGAAGGGTGAACCACGAAGGAAAACCAACAAGGAAAATGTATCCCTTTCGAGAATTCACGGTGTTCTGACTCCCATGATCAAGGCCCTTCGAAGGGATTGTCTGGTCCAGGCCAAACTAGCAAGCGGATCATAGGGGTCTCACGGTGTGAATCGAAAGAAGAGACCGTGGGTCTCGTTTTCACAGGTCCCGCTCCCACTCACTATAAGTACTCTCTCCATCCACTTTAATATTGACCCATACAAATACCATCCGAAGGGGGACGCTCCCATTTGCGCCACGAGGCCGAATATGGATCTCACGGTGCGGACTTAATGGAGATTTGTGGTCGGAAAATTAAATGTATCTCATACACTTTATTTCCTCCCACTCAGTACTTTATAATTTTCGGGATTGACCTAGATAAACCAGCTAAAATTTACCTAAGTCTACAAATATAACTCTTATATAGTATTTAGCCTAAGTTTATAATCGCATTATTATTTAGGTCTACGTGAGTAAATTAATCAACTTTTAATTAACGACACTCACGAAAAATATAATCTAAGAATCTCCAGACCGAATTCACTCCCAGGTCGGTTTGCAGGTAGGGGTGTTCCGCAAGCGTCAACTTAAATACCCCAGCCTTAGACAAAACCTTCCTTAGAGAGTTACTAATCATTCACCATTCAAAGATTACATTTTGATTTCCTAATTCTAATCTTATTAGAACTAGAAAACCTAAGTCTAATTATTCAAGTTCTAAACACTTTAAAACTAATAATTAACTTAGGTTACATGCATATCTATGTTATAGTGCTTGATCATTCATCACATGAATAACTATACTATAACATAAATATTCATCACATGAAAATAAATGCATGAGCATACTTTAATATAAAAAATATAACACATATATTAATGAAATTAAAACATGCATTTAATTATATTATAACACTTATAATAAAACCTATTATGCAAACTATATATTATAACACTTATAATATAAATGATGCATGAATATGTTTAACCTAAGGTGGGATTTTAAAATCTATATGACATACATTATGCACATAGAAATTAATTAAATAATACATCACATGCATAAAATAATTAAATAGCAAAAATGGATCAATTTTGGCATTTAGGGGCATTTATTTAATTAAATAACATTAATATAACATTTATATTAATATTATTTAATAAATAAAATAAAATAAATAAATATATTTTTACATTTTAAAAAAGTAAGAAAACGCCCAAAAATCGGCCACGAAGCAAATGCCCAATGATCTCGCACGCGCACCTCGTAAAACTGCCCACTAAGCTTGTAGCGTTGCAACGCAGTGGGCAGCGTTGCAACGCTGTAGCGTCTAGTGTCACGCCTTGCGTGCTCCATGCAAGTGGTGTTGCAATGTCGTCCTGCAGCTATGCCTCCGCCCGCATGTGCAGCATTGAGACGCCGATGAACAGCGTCTCAACGCTGTCGACAGAACAACAAGCTCCTCTTGCTGTTCTTCGAAGTTTCTCGCCCGTTTCCGCTCCGATTTCTACACAGCAAATGGAAACAAGGTTTCTAGTAAACCCTGACACTATAAACATATTATCCAATAAAATGTATTTCTCACCAAAATAGAGCTTCATCGTGTCGACCGATGCATCAGAGACAACCTCCCCAGATCCAATCCGTAGCGTTATCTCTCCCTCTTGCAGCTGCTGCCAGGAACTAATTCCCTGAAAAAATGAACAAACATGGTTAGTGTCGCCTGAATCTAGTATCCAGGAAGAGTCATTACTCTCCACTAAACAGGTTTCAGTTACTAGTAAATCACCTTTACCTTCTTTCCTTCTATCGTCAAGGAACTTGTGACAGTTTCTCTTCCAGTGATCATCTCCATTGAAGTGGAAACACTTTCGTTTCTCTATAACTTCCTTGATCGTTTTGCCCTTTTGGGCGGCAGAATGGTCAGCTTTGCCCTTTTCAACTTCTTCTTCTTCCCTTTCGGGTCTGAAGAACCTACAGATTTTGTCCCAAAGGGCGAACCCCTGTGAAAGGACCCGAAGGCAAAGTTTGTCTCAGCTTCTGGTGTCCTGATCCACATCAAGGATTGGAAGTTCTATAGTTCGTTAACAAGGGTAGTCAGAGTGTAGCTAATTTTGTTCATAACAACATTGCTACGAAACTGAAGAAAACTCTTCGGAAGAGTCTCCAAGATAAATCTGACCTGGCTCGACTCGTCGATCGAAGTCCCATTCATCTCTTCCAGATTAAAGTGGGTCATCATGTCCAGAACATGTTCACAAACAGACGTCCCTTCTTTCATTCACGCATTAAAGACATGTTTGAGGGAATCGTGTCGGACCTGAAACATTTTCTGCAGAGATTCCATGATCTCCTTGACGGTGATCATCACCTCATGCTTCTTTGCCAATACATCAGATAAGCTGACAATGATATAGATCGTACGCATCACGAACACTTCAGATAAACATTTCCTGCAGAGATTCCATCGATCGTACGCATCACAAACACTTCGTGATGCGATCGAGCCCGACACCTGAGGACACTCCTCAGTGAGCACGAACTTTAGGTCGTCAGTTACGAGTATTGTGTTGATATTATTTTTTCATGTTTGGTAATTATCTCCCACGAGTTTATCAGAAGCTAATAA
Source organism: Trichosanthes cucumerina (assembly GCA_036507285.1). Taxonomy (NCBI): domain Eukaryota; kingdom Viridiplantae; phylum Streptophyta; class Magnoliopsida; order Cucurbitales; family Cucurbitaceae; genus Trichosanthes; species Trichosanthes cucumerina. The sequence continues at coordinate 33,135,369 of CM071840.1, forward strand.
CGTAATGATTGAGCTAGACATTTTTGCTGAAATAAGGAAAAAACTTTGTATTAGTCTCGCAAAAACTTTGAAAATCCAATCAGGTTTTAGCAAATTTTATCCTATGATCCCTAGGTCATTAAAAATTGCAATGATACCCCAAAGGTTTAGAATGACTGCCACCGAAGGGTGAACAGAAACACTACTCCTCTGGGACGAGACTTTCTCGACCAACCCCTAATACCAGAATAACTCTTATTCCATTAGGCATTCAGTTACCATTTTTTGGTTTGAATTCATTAATTCTTAATGAATCTCGTGAGTGTCACCCTCTATCTTTAAATTTCCATGTATCCGTCCAAACAATAGCCACCGAAGGGTGAACCATGAAGGAAAACCAATAAGGAAATTGTATCCCTTTCGGAAATTCACGGTGTTCTGACTCCCATGATCAAGGACCACCGAATGGATTGTCTTGTCCAGGCCAAACTAGTAGGCGGATCATAGGCGTCTCCCGGTGTGAATCGAAAGAAGAGACCGTGGGTCCCGTTTTCACAGATCCCGCTCCCACTCATTATAAGTACTATCTCCATTCACGTTGATATTGACCCATAAAAATACCATCCGAAGGGGGACGCTCCCATTTGCGCCACGAGGCCGAGTATGGATCTCACGATGTGAACTTAACGGAGATTTTTGGTCGAAAAATTAAATGTATCTTATACACTTTATTTCCTCCCATCAGCACTTTAAGTTAATCGGGATTGACATAAATAAATCGGCAAATATTTACCTAAGTCTATCAATATAACTCTTATATTGGATTAACCTAAGTCTATAATCACATTATTAACTTAGGTCTAAGTGAGTAAATTAATTAACTTTTAATTAACGACACTCACGATAATATAACATATGAATCTCCGAACTAAATTCACTCTCAGGTTGGTTCCCAGGTAGGGGTGTTCCGCAAAGCGTCAGCTTAAATATCTCAGCCTTAGACAAAAACTTCCTAAGACAGAGTTATTAATTAGTCACCATTCATAAGTCATATTGATTTCCTAATTCTAATCTTATTAGAACTAGAAAACCTAAGTCTAATTATTCAAGTTCTAAACATTTTAAAACTAATAATTAACTTAGGTTACATGCATTTCTATGTTATAGTGCTTGATCATTCATCACATGAATAATAAACTATATAACATACATTCATCATATGAATAAATGCATGTTCATGCTTTTAATTCAAAAATATAACACTTATATTAATTAAATTAAAATATGTATTATATTATAACACTTATATTATAATCCTATCATGCATACTATATATTATAACTCTTATAATATAAATATGATGCATGAAATGTTTAACCTAAGGTGGGATTTTAATCTATATGACATACATTATGCACATAGAAATAATAAATTTCATACATCTCATGCATAAAATAAATTAAATAGGAAAATTAGACAAGTTTTGGCACCCTAGGGACATTAATTAAATTAATTAACATTAATATAACTTCTATATTAATATTAATTAATAAAATTAAAATTAAAAAACATTTTACAAAAATAAATGTAATTAAAAATAAGTAAATAACGCCCCACGAAGGATTAACCGTCCATACTGCCACTTTGGTGGTGAACTGCTCGCGAACTGCCCGTCTACGCTCGCAGCGTTGCAACGTCGTGCCCAGCGTTGTACTCAGCGCGCCCAATGCCTCAGCGTTGCAACGCTACACCAAGCGTTGTACTCATCGCATCCAATGCCTCAGCGTTGCAACGCTGACCTGCATCTCAGCCTCCAACCGCGCGGACGGCGTTGAGACGCCGAAGAAAAGCGTCTCAACGCCATCGATTATACAACAAACACCTTTGATATTTTTCAATCACCCGTTTCTGCTTCGATTTCTTCACAACAACTCTTGTCACGAACGACACGGACTTACAGACTCGATTTACATAATAATTTCCCAAAACAACGGGCCCTTACATTGATCTCATCAACGAAATGTAAATCTAAAAAAGTGCAAAAACCGTAAACATCTAATATGCAAAAACCACAATTCATCTCATAAATTAAAGCATAATTCACCTAATTTTAAGAAACACAGTATGCACAATGAAAAGCCAACGATTGGCTCTGATGCCAATTGAAGGGAATAAAACTCCCGCAGAGGAAACGACTTTGAACGTCGTCGTGTTCGTTGTGAAAAATCTTTTCTTAAAACTGAACCTGTCTCATATATCCTAGGCTAAACATGTTGTAAAGGAAGGAAAAATAGTAAGATAAATGTACTTACTTGTTGAAGAACGCTTCTTCAAAAATTCATTCTCCGTTCTCGATCTCTATCATCACGAACTCTCGAATAACGAACGAATTGGACACCTCCAATTGATCTTCTCGGTCGGTGGAGGGAGAGTGGTGGAACTCCCTTTCGTTTAGGGTAGAGAGAAATTCTAGAGAGAGTTGAGAGATGAGAGAGTTGCTCTTGGATGGAAATCCAAAAAACGACAAATGCTCAAGCAGTCCTTCTTGCAAAGGTGCTTTTATAATGGTGATAGGTGGAGTTGAAATCTCCACCTATTTACCATTTTACCATAACATTAGATTATACAAATCATATTTTCATAACCCATATAATAAGATATCTCATACCTTATTATACAAATCACATTTGTATAATTGTGGATTTTAAATTCATTCACATTCAATTTAATTTCTTTCAATTCAATTTCTCTAAATTAGCACTAATTAATCAATTAGGCTAACGTATAGTTTATTATGAATCTCATTCACATTCACTACTACAAATTATAGATTTCTTGACACTTGCAAGTTTTAAATACTTGACGTTTTTATGAAAAAACGTCAAGTAAGATGAAGTTTTAAAAGAAAAACGTCAAGAAAAATTAAAAAAAAAACACGGAGGTTGATAAAAATTTCGTATTTTTCTCGCTTCCAGTTTCTTGACATTTAAAAAACGTCAAGTGTAGAAAAATGGAAAAGGGAAAAAGGCGCTACTTTTTTTTTAACGCTTGCAACTTCAAATTACTTGACGTCTTTATAAAACGTCAAGTAAAATGGATTTTAAACAAAAAAAGGCCAAGAAAATGAAAAAAAGGCGGAGGTTGATGGAATTTTTCAGATTTTTTCACGCTACGATAAAACATGACACTTTAAAAACGTCAAGTGTAAATCGAATTTTCTTGCCCTATTTTAGTGCCTTCTTTCTAAACTATTCTAAAACTTAACAACGAAACTCTCGCGCCGCAAACGAACGCCCTCGAGCCCACCGTTTTCTTCCTCTTCTCTTATCCCTCTCAAGCTCCTTCCATGGTGCAACCATCACCCTCAACCTCTCATCTCTCTCCTCCTTCACCGGAGCACAATCAGGGAGATATCATCTTTTCGAGTATTGTTGAGAATGGAGAGATATATGATGGTTTGGAGACTTTTCACCAGAATTAGGGAGATATCAACTTTACATTTCATATGCTTGTCCTTGGGCTTCCGGTGCCTTGCATATTTGAAGATCAAAGGACTTGAAAAGGCCATCGGTTTCTGATGAGATTTCTCGTTCCCATAGCTAAGTGAATCCATGATGTTCTTCTTTGAAAACCAATCTATTCTTTGCATCAAACTTTTTCCCCTCATGAGTAAGTAAAACCAATATGGGAAAGAACCAAGGACACCGATGATCATATGGGGTGGGTTTTTCTGGTTACGATCTGAGAGGAGTTGGAGTCTTTGAACCTAACCCTTTGAATGGAGTTAAAAGTATTAGAGAACTCTATGAACTTGCTAGTACAAATTACGATTGGAAAGTACACAGTTCAGTGAAGTTTCAAACCATGGTTGTGATTTTAATTTGTAGATGTCATGTTATGCGATCCTGCGAGTGTCTTCCTCATAGCAGTTCTATGGGACAAGAAGCTGAAAACCATTGTTAACAATAAGAGCTTAGAGATAATTCGCATGCTTATCATCGAATTCAATGATATAGCGAGAGAATCCAACTCTAGATCTCTATCCTCCTCACTTGCAAGCTCAAATTGATGAGACTAATGGATGGATATACAATGCCATTAACAATGGTGTTTATAAATGTTGTTTCATTAGGAAGCAAACGCGCCTACGACAGTAAGCATTTGGTATAGAAGTTCACAATTTAGAGTGTTCAAAGTAAATTTCGATTGTTCAAAACCCAATCAATCTAATCCAAACTGTTTGAGTTAGGTCATTGTAAGATTGTTCTGGTTTAAATGAGTTGGATTTTTAAGGTCTGTGACTTCTCTTTAAATTAGTTTTGGTTGAATTGATCCAACTTGTTCATGGACTCTTTTAGATACTTATTTACTCAAAACATTTCTAACAATTTGTTGATTCAAGTCTTATCTTAGTTATAATGTGTTAGATTGATCACCTACTCAGAATCATTTAAGTGGGTAGCATTTACAACTAAAATACTTAATTTGAATAAAAAAATGTTTCCTAATTCAATCCAACCCGACCATTGAACACTTCTACTAAAAACCACAAACTTAGTCAAGTACTTGAAAGTATTTCTGGAGATATAAATACAAAGGAACCATCCTTCTACAGTGCCGTGTGAAAGAGTTGTATGAAGCTCGGATAGATGTGAGGAAATACTTTCCAAGCAACGTTACCTCTGTGGGAACACACACTGTATGCAAGCGGATGTTAAATTTGTTTGTCACCATTATAAGATTCGACGAGGTACCAATACCAATCGAACCTGTAAAAAATGTGTTCATCTTTTCGACTTTTCTAATCAGTAATTTCTTTTTTTTCCAAGTTCAGGTTTATGCAGTTCACTTCAAATGCAACAAGAAACTGCTGCGAGAGTATCCAAATCTATTCAATTACACCAAAGATATATACCAAACTAAAGGAGTAAGCAGCTTTGTTCATATGGAACACATAATCAATCCATTTGGTATCATTCCTCTTGGCCCCAATATTGATTATTGTTCTCCCCATGATAGAGAAGATAGGTTTTCCGCATAGTTTTGCATTGTAAATGCTTCCTTATACAAGAGTTTGTGTGTTTGTATGTTTGTGTTTTACTACTATGATCATGATAGAGATAAGGATAAGAGATAGGTTCTTTTGAGAGTTTTGCCTATTAGCATGTGAAATGAGAGGTTCAAACCTACTATCTCTAAGAGGAAGTAGAGATGAGAATTGAGAGGAAATAGGGGGACTTAGGCCTTGTCGATATTATTTCAGAAAGTATGGGGGTAATTGGTGATGCCATCTAGTGCCTATGCATTTAGGATGTTTGGGAATGAAACTGTCATGATTCAGAGCAGAATTGATTTCCTTATTTTCCTTCGTTCTTTTTGTTGATGTGGTGAAAGAGCTAAGAAGGCTAATGTGGGAGAAAAGTCCAAGGAAAGTAAGTGTCTTGGCATATATGATGCTTAATGCTCAATTTAATACGGTTGATTTTTTTTTAAGAAAAGTTAATGTATGAGGAAGAATAGAAAAATGTAACCAAGGTTGGGGGGGTGCGTTTTTCTTATGGGAATGATAATGATAATTAATGTTAATATATGGTAATCGGAGTTCTTTTTAGATTAGTTGGATTTTGTGCTTTGAAGCTTGAAAGGTGTTTGATGAAATGCCTGTGAGAGATTTGGTTTCTTGGAGTTCCATCATTTCGAGTATTGTTTAGAATGGAGAGATATATGATGGTTTGGAGACTTTTCGTTGTATGATTTCTCAAGGTGTGGAACCAGATTCTGTTTTAATACTCACTGTGGTTGAGGCTTGTGGTGAATTGGGGGTTTTAAGGCTGGCAAAGTCTGCTCACGACTATATCTTGAGAAGGGGAATTGAAAATGATAGGACTTTGGACAGTTCGTTGATATTTATGTAAGCTAAATGTGGTCGCTTAAGCAGTGCGGAAATTATCTTTGAGAATGTTGCTCAACATAACACTTCTTCTTGGACTGCAATGATCTCCAGCTACATCCAATGTGGTTATTTCTGGAAAGCGCTAGCCATTTTTATTTTGATGCAGAAAACTGAAGTTGAACCAAACTCAATGACTATGATGGTTATTTTACGTTCTTGTGCTAATATGGGGCTTTTGAGAGAAGGGAAATCTGTTCATTGCATTGTTGTAAAGAATGATCTAGACACTAATCTTGATTGTCTAGGACCAACTTTACTCGAACTATATGCCAGTACTGGAAAACATGTTCCACTTTTTCCTTTTCTCCCTATTAGATGTTGGAGACGTACGTCCAGTCTCTTATCATTTTTTAATACTAAAAGGTTTCTTATAAAAAAAATGATGTCGTTTTTTGAAACTGATTTTGAAACTGATTTTTTGATTTTTTGTTTAATGCTAGTGTTCGTGATTCTTTTGTATGTATATTGAAACTTTAGGGAATGAAATCGGGGTTCTTATGTAGTCTTATTTGAATATGGGTTGCTATAGTTTTGGTTGTTTTAGATATTCTAGCCTATCTTCTTATCTAGTAAATCTAAATCTTACTTACAAGTCAAAGTTGTTTTGGTTTTGTTGTAGAGCACAGATTTGGACAACGACGACTACACAAGGATTCACAAGTTTTAGCAATACTTTCTAAAATACTACAAACTCAAGTAGGATATTTTAGATAAGTCCCTAATCCTTTGAAGCTTGTGTTTGTAAATTAGAACTAAGTTAGGAGTGTTCGATTAAGGTCCAAAGCGTATTTTGGGTAAGAAAGTCCTTCTTGACCACTCTCGCAGTTTTGATTTAAGATTATGAATTGATTTCTAACCTTTAGGTGTTGTATTTATAAGCAAGAGAAAAGGTACTTCTAAGATATCTTTTTTCAGTTAATGCAAGGTTGTAAGCAATATTATAAGAGGGAATGGATTCTCCTTATCATTTTCTAACTTGATGCCTTATTGCTGTGGAGTTTTTTCGTGAGAGGTACAATATTGAAATTGCGTTTCTGTTTGATGCTAGTGTTTGTGATTCCTTTGAATGCATATTTTGAATCTTGATTGTGACCTTGCTATATTGCGATCGAATTTTTAAAAGTCAGTTGATGTTTAATTGCGAGTTCCTTCTCGCTTCTTCAAAGTTTGTAACTATTAGGTTGCTAACGTTGAACAATTGCTCTAGGAAGTTGTTTCTCTAATTTCAATCCTATCCTTAGGATTATGAGATTTAGGATGGCTTGTTCTGCTGAACTTTCTTGGCATGTTTTAAGTCATAAGTTGTGTTTTGAGCATTTATGAAATTAGTCTTGTTCTCTTGAGAAATATCTGATTGTTGAACCCCAACCCTTGTGTATTTGAAGTTAGTGGGTAGTTGGGAAGAATGATTTGTTTTTGAAGTGTTTATGATGTTAAAACAGGTCATTGAAATTTTGGAAAAGTCCTAGTCGTGTCATTATGCTGCCAAAATTACGGAGTGAACGACATGTCTTAAGTAACGCTCAAGTTAAGTTTACCCCCAGAATTTAGGGTCGTTACACTTTGCATGCTTTAAATCTCTCTCAAATCAATTTCAGTAATGTAGCATTGGTTCTAACAAGTACGAACCTTCAGTTTGCAGTTTGGGTGTAATTCGAACATCCTCCAACACACTTTCAGCAAAGCATTTTGACTCTTTTAGCAATGTTAGTCCCTTTCAACTCATTCAAACTAGATTAAATTATCCTACATTGGTTCTATTGCTCGAATACCTTTTAATTGTAGTTTTTAATACTTTCATCTATGGGCCATAACACGAATAAGTTCATTTTGGTTAACCATAAGCCATGGAAGTCGATTTAGCAAAAGGAAATTTATCTGAGCATCAACTAGCGAGGCTTTGAGCCATTTTGGTAAGTCTAAGTGCATTTTAATCTTTTTCGAGAACCCGTGTAAGTGGTGTAAGTATGTTAATCGTCTTAATCCTCCTTGGTCGACGTTTATGACATTAGGCTAGATCTCATTCCCTCCCTTTGAGCATGCTTCTTAGGATTAGCATGAGGGTTGCATGATTTAGTAAATTCACTCGTTGCATGTTTTAGAGTTATGAATTATTAGAGGTAGGTTGCTTACTTACTATGTTTATGCTCACCCTTGTTACTTAATGTTGTGTTTTATAGGTAATACTCAACTACTTGGCAGGTGACAAAGGTGTTGTAGAATTATGGTGACGTTTTTAAAGTTTTGGTCATAATGTTACCAATAAGTTTCATGTTTAAACCCTTTACACTGTGTTAGGCTAGTGAATGTAAAGTTCTCTTGTTTTGTAAACCTCTTTGAATGTTAGTTGAGTTTATGGCTTAGGATCGTTATAATAGTTCTTGTAATTTTTGAATTGTTTACATGAGGTTTGATAAGTCCTTGTAATTTTAGAATTGTTCATGAACTTAATAGTTTGATATTGTTAAAGATGTGAATTTTGTTAACGTGTGGAAGATTGGTTGATGAAATTATGCATTTTTCAATATAACAAATTATTGGAACACAATGTAGAAAATTCAAGATATTAAGGATATTTAATAGATTGAAAAAAAACACAAACCAACTAGACATGTATAATGTGTCAAGATCTAATTGCTCTTGACATTTTTGAAACGTCAAGATAAAATTATATTTGACTCATTCAAATCGTCAAGTAATTTATATCTGACATTCTTGAAACGTCAAGATAAACATATATTTGACACAGAGAAAACATCAAGTATTAACATAAATTTGACACTTTTTCAAAGTGAAGATAAAATTACACTTGACGAATAAAAAGTGTCAAGCTTTCATGTTAAAATGACACATTATAAGCGTCAAAAAAGAATATACATAACACTTTATAAGTGTCAAGTATTGTATATTATTCTTGACGGTGGATTCCTTGACAGTTTGGAAAACGTCAAGTAAAGCAAAATTTGACATTTTATAAGCGTTAAGAAATATAGTTTTTGTAGTAGTGATTAAACTATATATTATGTCAATCATATCTTATATAAATGACATAAATACCCTTTTAATGAATTTGAACACTTCAAATCCATACCAAACTGTAAACCCTCTATCTATCTAGTTTGAGCCAACTGAGGGACCTAATGGACCTACAAATGACGAGCTCCAATGATCCAAGACTAACCTAACAAACTCTTTGACTCGGTTATTCAACATTCATTAGCTACGGTAACACTCCACTAAAGCCCGTAGCTGCACTCCCATCACTGTAGGACAAGTTGTGTCCATTGATATAACCAATGCCCGTGAGTCGACCCTTCACAGGTTGTTCGTAGACACTGCTAGGTCAAATTACCGTTTTACCCCTATGACTACCTCTTGCTCCTTAAGTACCCACTGCTCCTCTAATGAACAACAACGTTGTATGGTCTAACCATAAACAACACAGCGTATCCAGGATTAGGTCTCCAACCCTATCCGTATACTGTAGACCGTTCGGATCATTAACTCGAACGCAATCCTCCGTGTGTGTCCATTACACACCGTTCAAGATCTAGTCCTCTCATAATTCAATGAACATGGAGCTTAGTTTATTGGATAAAGTTTGTAAATATGTGAGACACAAAGTGATGAAAAAACAACTCTTATTTATTTCAATAGTGAATATTACAAACAAATACGAGATTAGGACATACATCCCAACACGTCGGACTGAGTTTTGTTCATTTTGGTTCAGGTTTTGGTGGATTATTCGATCGATTTTGACTGAGATAGGACCGGTTCTGGATAAATCGTCTCACGAACTTTCAAAATCAGGCTTCACACACTGCCGTTTCGCCGCCACGCGATGCCACCGCTCGTCGGAAGTGCATTTTCGATAATTTTTATTCCCGTGCGTGATTTTGACCCTGTTGTGTATATGGTGACGTAAGGACGTCGTGAGAGCAAATTTTAGAAGTATCTCGATCATGTTTTGCTCAAGGATTTATTGCGAGCTTTGGAAAGCAATTTGAGAGAGAAAGTTAATCCTTGAAATTTTTATAGCGCAGGCTAAGGTAAGAGATCTCATGTCGAACTTTTAAAATGTCCTTTTTGAAAAATGAACTTTTATTTCTATGCTAGAGTTTCCTAGATTTGTTTTATGTTTTAATATTCCTCAGTATTGTTATGCACTGCATTTTGTCTTGAGCTTAAATGTTATGAAAAATATGCGACGATACATAATTTACTGTTTTCCCCATGATATGTGCATCACTTTTCATGAATGAAAGATGGAACCTCATGCATATTTATATGTACATGATAAAGTTTATAAAGGTTGTGGCAATTATTCTCCATAAAATTATAGAGGTTTTGAAAGGACTCCACATGACTTAGTGGTCTTCAGACCTAACATGCTCCTAGAGTTTTGAGAGGACTCAATATTACACAAGAGTCTTCGGACTCAACATGATTTAGAAGTCTTTGGACTCAATATGCTCTTCGAGTTTGGAAGGACTTCATACGATAGAGGTCTTCGGACTCAACATGCTCTCAGAAGAACTTAATTGACCACTAAAAGCCTAAGAGATTAGTCATGATAGATTTAGAAACATTTTTAGGTCCCACATACGAAAGTTTTAGGTGAACTTTTAAAGTCATGATTGTATGTGTATGCATATACCCAAACCTCGCTAGTGAGGTCACTTACTGGGTATTTTTTTTCATAATACTCACCCTTTCTTTTTAAAATATTTTCAAGTAAAGGCAAGGGCATACAAGGCGAGGGACAGAGATGCGTTACGAAGGTCATGAGGACCACAAAGTCATGTTTCCACACTTTCTAAATTAGTAGTCTTTTAAATTATTTTGCTTCCTGCTTAAGTAGCATAGAGATTTTGAAACAAAGGCCATACATTATTATGTTATTTATATATTTTTATTTTTGTGGGATACCCTAAAAGGAAATTTTAAACTTTGATTTGAATTAATTTATTCTTTATTATATTTTATGACCTAAAAATGCATGCATGAATAGTAATGTCCTTAGGAAGTGAGTCTTAAAATTTAGGGGTGTTACAATTGGTATCAGAGCCCAAGGTTATGGGTTCTATAGACTTGCTTACATCGTAGGCATTAGTTATCCCATGGCTTAGTAACAAATCCCTGTCATTGCCAGGTATGTCTTTGAAATTATAAATGCAAATAATTGTTTTACTATGATCATGTATTATGGTTGAGAATAGATTGAATGACTAAATGTGATCCTTACCTTATGGGTAGCAAACAAATAGACTGAATTAGAGAATCCTCTTATGTTGTAGTACTGCAAAAGATGCCACCAAGACGTCGTGGAAGAGGTCGAGGTAGGGGACGCGAGAGAGATAGAGGGGCAGGAAGAGCTGGTAACCCACCACCAGAATTACCAATGGACCAGGAGGAAATTCCCCACCTATGTCGGACCCACCTCAGGAACAACCCGACCGCCAAGAGGATACTCCCTTAGTAGCACTAGCAACGGGACAAGCTAACCCTAATGTGATGACTATGATTGTGGAAGCCATGTGTCACGGTCGTATCTCTCCAACCGTGCGGCACCATAATTTTTCTCTCAATCATGGCCAACCTTAAGGGGAACTCAAGTCCCGTCTCTCTGATCGCAACCTTTTGTGGCTTCGTCGGACCTTGGGCGAGGTTCTTTCCGTCAACCAAGCTTCTCTACAATATGCAGCGGAATAACACTTGGCCATACACGTCGCCCGTACGTGTATTTTCGCTCGAACGCGACTCTAGCCGACTTGCCTCTACTCTAGGCCAAGTCTCAAGGCTTAACCTTGCCTCTACACTAGGCCAAGGTCATTAGAAAGCTCTGTCGCTTCTCAAGACATCATCTTCATTCTCTTAGACATGTCCGTCAAGGTCTCACATCGATTGAAGACTTCATCGAGACTCATTCCGACCCTTCATAGGGCCAAAACGGCCTAAAAACACTCAACCAGAGCTTATCGGGTGATTTTGGGACTTACCGGGGCATTCTAATGCTTATCGGGAGCAAACATTGCAAACCAGAGCTTTTCGGGCCATTATAACGCTTACCGGGACATAACGGGCAAATATCGAGCCAACCAAAAACTATTGGGTCCCACTGATGAATAGTGATGCCATCCCGAGCATCGGGAGTTCATCTAACTTAGCTGCTCACTCGGACATGCTATCGAAACCTTCCCATGGCTTAACTTCATGATCGGGGCTTCTCGGACATCCATCCATCCGAGTCATCGGGGCATGGACCCTTCCAAATCCATGCCGAGTCATTTTCGTATCGCGTGCTGCTACCGCGCCCTATGGTGCAACCTCTAGCTCATGGGAAGGGCGCAATGTCGGCACACCCGTGCCGCCCGACACTGTCCTTGGAAAACTCATTCCATAGGAAGACGCCCCAAGACACTCGTCTTAACACGCTCGCCCCAGCCATGACACACTTGCATGTGCCATGGGGTAGCTCACTTAGGGCACGAGGCCTAGGGGTGGTGGAGAGCCAACACCATGCCTCCCCCTATAGTAGATTATGTGAAATATTAGCTTTGACACCCATTCACGTCATTTTGGCGAGGAGTCATACGCCAGTGTAGAGCGCTCGTCTGGACTCCGATTGAAACGAAATCTGGCGAGCTTCCATCTTGCCCATATACGGACATAACTCCAGAGCTACTCGTCAAAACTCACGACGGAACTCTGACTTTCGAGGCTATGGCCCCCACTAGGCGTGTCACTGACACCACTGACGACATAGTTTCTTCCCGCGATGCTTGTTTCACAACTTGGCATTCATGCCCACTGTCTTGGTGTGTTAGATGATGCACCGTCCTCCTCGGTCGCATCATGGCACTTGTCTTCTCTCGGCCCTCGCATGGCCTGGCGGGCGACACTCGCGTGCCACCCTTGCAACTGATTGTGCCTGTGGGAGTCACAACCAACTCTCTTCTAGTGGGGTTGTGACACTCTCCCCCACTTAAACTAGTCATCGTCCTCGATGACTTACTCGGGGGTTCAATCCAAATCATCACACAATGGATTGTAATACTCTCCCCCACTTAAACTCGGCATCGTCCCGATGACGATCCGTTCTTGGGCTTGCGACTAACGGACTTGCTGAATATAATCGTGCATCAGATCGAATATGGAAGCTGTCACCTACTCGTGAACTGAACCACCCAAGGGACCTACTGCGCCCAAGTCTAGGACTTGGCCCGACGACCAGAAACACAAGCACGAACAACTGCCACCCTTTGGGCTATCCCTCTCTGGGGCCTACCTCGTCCAACTTTAGGACTCGACCCGAGAATCACCAGACAGGACATGGCAAAAGGCATAGGCACTCTCTTACCTAGCCACGAGGAACGCACCCCAAACTCACTTGGCCACTCTGGCCACCACAACACATATTCTTTGAGCGGCACATAACGGTGCACGGAATGGACTCATCGTGACACCAACTCTCACGGTAGCAAAGTCTGAAAGCACACTGACATAGCCCTCTGTCTGTTGGCACTCCTCTTCAACCAACTCTCAATTGGCCACCTTCATGAAGCAACGCTGCAAAGATGCTTCTCTGATCTTGCTGTAGCTTCTCTCTCTTCTTACTCTTGTCTCCGGTCTGATGCTCCAACATGAGCTAATACCGGTCTCGACACTCTGTGAAGTCACCCACCTAGGCCCAGTAGAATGACTTAAGGGACACACGTGCTCTAGCTTACGAGCACTCTCACGGGCAAGCAACCCATTTTCTCGGGCCTTTTCCCACTCAACTCAACTGGCTCTACTCAGCCAAGACGTTCACCCACATGGACTTGCAATCTGCACAACTTCGCACTTGACTGGCACATGTCGCACTGACTTCCGGCTTCTTGCTTGCAACCATTCAAATTATCCCTCTGATGGAAATGGCTATTTGGAAGGCACCCTACCTGGTACACCTTCTGAACAACACTCTTTAGCACAACGTAACCCAAGCCCTTGGCAAATAGGCTTGGTTCTTACTCACTGACGGGTTAGACTCACTCCTAGAGTCCGGCTTTTGACCCACACATTGTCTCTGATACTGACAACACAACTGCCCTATCGTTCACTTGGCACTTTTGACGCACTTGTGAAGTCTTGAACACGATCCTTGGTCTGTTCTGTCTGTCTTGTCCGACTACACACACAAAAGATGGCTCGGATACCAAATTAGATTATATGGGTTTCATCTCAAAACTAATTGGCCATGAGAGGAGTAGCCCATATATCATATATATTGTGAGGTTTCTCCCAATTTCAATTTTTGGACCGAATACCCATTTGGATTTAATGGGCTTTGATACCAAATGTCACGGTCGTATCTCTCCAACCGTGCGGCGCCATAATTTTTCGCTCAATCATGGCCAGCCTTAAGGGGAACTGAAGCCCCGTCTCTCTGATCGCAACCTTTTGTGGCTTCGTCGGACCTTAGGCGAGGTTCTTTCCCTCAACCAAGCTTCTCTACAATATTCAGCGAAATAACACTTGGTCATACACGTCGCCCGTACGTGTATTTTCGCTCGAACGCGACTCTAGCCAACTTGCCTCTACTCTAGGCCAAGTCTCAAGGCTCAACCTTGCCTCTACACTAGGCCAAGGTCATTAGAAAGCTATGTCGCTTGTCAAGACATCATATTCAATCTCTTAGACATGTCCGTCAAGGTCTCACATCGATCCGGGACTTCACTAAGACTCATTCGGACCGTTCATAGGGCCAAAATGGCCTAAAAACGCTCAACCGGAGCTTACCGGGTGATTTCGAGACTTACCGGGACTTACCGGGGCATTATAACGCTTACCGGGAGCAAACATTGCAAACCGGAGCTTTTCGGGCCATTATAACGCTTACCGGGACATAACGGGCAAATATCGAGCCAACCAAAAACTATCGGGTCCCACTGATGAATAGTGATGCCATCCCGAGCATCGGGAGGTCATCTAACTTAGTTGCTCACTCGGACATGCTATCGAAACCTTCCCATGGCTTAACTTCATGATCGGGGCCTCTCGGACATCCATCCATCCGAGTCATCGGGGTATGGACCCTTCCAAATCCATGCCGAGTCATTTTCGTATCGCATGCCACTACCGGGCCCTATGGGTGCAACCTCTAGCTCATGGGGAAGGGCGCAATGTCGGCACACCCATGCCGCCCGACACTGTCCTTGAAAAACCCATTCCATAGGTAGATGCCCCAAGACACTCGTCTTGACACGCTCGCCCCAGCCATGACACACTTGTATGTTCCATGAGGTAGCTCACTTAGGCCATGAGGCCCAAGGGTGGTGGAGAGCCAACACCATGCCTCTCCCTATAGTAGATTATGTGAAATATTAGCTTTGACACCCATGCACGTCATTTTGGCGAAGAGTCATACGCTAGCGTAGAGCGCTCGTCTGGACTCCGATTGACAAGAAATCTGGCGAGCTTCCATCTTGCCCATATACGGACTTAACTCCAGAGCCTCTCATCAAAACTCATGACGGAACCCCGACTTTCGAGGCTATGGCCCGGGGCTCCATTTGGCCCCTACTAGGCGTGTCACTGACACCACTGACGACATAGTTTCTTCCCCTGATGCTTGTTTCACAACTTGGCATTCATGCCCACTGTTCTTGGTGTGTTAGATGATGCACCGTCCTCCTCGGTCGCATCATGGCACTTGTCTTCTCTCGGCCTTCGCATGGCCTGGTGGGCGACATTCGCGTGCCACCCTTGCAACTGACTGCGCCTGTGGGAGTCACAACCAACTCTCTTCTAGTGTGGTTGT
This sequence comes from Trichosanthes cucumerina, assembly GCA_036507285.1. NCBI lineage: Eukaryota > Viridiplantae > Streptophyta > Magnoliopsida > Cucurbitales > Cucurbitaceae > Trichosanthes > Trichosanthes cucumerina. Next base: position 33,151,106 of record CM071840.1, read on the forward strand.
GACACCATGCAAGCTTTGGTGCGAGCTACAACGGTCAGCGAGTTGGCTCAATCAGGTCAAACATAGGATGATGCATCACTTGAGGCCAGATACCTGAAAGATTTCAGAAAGTATGATCCTCGTCCATTTGATGGTTCTTCTAACGATCCCATTTTGGCAGAGTTATGGTTGTCTTCTATTGAGACCATATTCAGGCTGATGAATTGTCATGAAGATCAGAGGGTGTCGTGTGCAACATTCATGCTGAGAGATGACATGTACTTGTGGTGGGAGTCTGCGCAAAGGACTATGGACACCAACGGAGGGCTATTTACATGGGGCTTATTTAGGAAAGCGTTCTGGAGCAAGTTCTATCCTACCACGGCTCGATATAGAAAGCAAGTTGAGTTCCTATAACTCTGTCTGAATAAGAGACCCATAGAGGTGTATGAGAGGGAATTTACAAGACTGATGTGTTTTGCTCCTGAACTGGTGGACACCGAGACTAAGAAAGTAAAAAAAAAATTATGGGACTAGATGAAGGTATTCGGGGATTTGTACATGCACTATCACCCCTAGATTATGCTTCAGCAGTGAGAGTACCTGAGTTGATTAGTGTTCAGGCTCAGAGTGTACAACAAGTAATGGTTAACACAAGTCAACCACCTTCGAGTAAGAAAAGAAAGTGGGACCAAGAGGGCTCTGACCCCAGCATTATCAACAACCTTCTAAACCATCGAGTAATTCACGTTCCAATCCCAGCCAGAGACAACCGATTTGGCAAGGAAAGGATAGTGATGAGAAACCACGGTGTAATGAATGCGAAATATATAATTGGGGCAAGTGTTTAGCTCGCTTGGGAGAATATTTTAGATGCAAGAAAGAGGGGCACAAAGCAGAGAATTTTCCTAATCAAGGTATCAGGGATACTCAACCTCCAAGATCGAGTGGAGCTGGATCTTTTAAGCAAACAAACCAACAAGGAAGGGCCTTTGCCAGTATAAGTCGAGAGGCCGGTAACTTCGATCCAACGATTACAGGTACATTTGTAATACTCAAATACTTTGTCTCAGTATTTTAATTCAGGTTTTATGCACTATTTATTATTGTTGTGAGTCATGCTTAACTAGAACTACAACCAAAATTTGCATTAGTAGGTTAGGGGAGCTCTCAATTTCATAAGGGAGAGATAAGGCTAATGTGTTGGAGCTAAGCAAGTAAGTTGGACTTTCGATCGAGCATATAATTCGAGTCAAGAATATCAGTTATTTAGGCCTTGATAGAAAAACCCAATAGAGGGAAAAGAGCTCAAGCTAAAGTAATGAGATCGTTGGGTAATAGGTTTGTATGCCATAGTGTGTCACTTGAGAAGTGACTTGTGCAGATTCTCGTGAGGACTAGAAGACCCTTTGTAATTGAGTAACCAGTTACGTCAAGGTGTTATAGCAAAATCAGCAGTCAAAGGAGGCTCAAGCGAACTTTCAAGAATAGGAACTTTCAAGGACGAAAGTTCTTAACGAGGGAAGATTGTAATGCCCCTGACCTCCGGATGCCTTTTTAATTTGTGTTTTGGGTTAATATAATAGAGATTGCTTTAGTTGGACTTTAGAATTTCATAATTTAATTTAAACTTAGCAAAAAAAAATAAAAAAATTAAGTGATTAGGAGTAGTTATTTAAGTTCAAGGGCATTTAGTTGATTTTTTGGAGAGGGAGGGCATTTTGGGAACTAAAGTAAAGGATATTAGGGTTTTAGTCACCTGGTTGATTTTTAGAGTACAAGAACTGAAGCGGCCTTTTTCTCCTTCCTCCTTTTTACCTCAGTGGTCGACAACTTGCCACCTTCATGGCGACGAGCCCACCACCCGCTACCGATTGTCTTCTCGTCGTCAACGACCTCCAGCTAGTTCCTATTCCATCATCTGCCGCCATCTACACAAACCGAAGATGCCACCGCCACAGGTTGAGGTCACACCTTGCCGACTGCACGAACCAAAGACGCCAGCAAAGCATTCAAAGTCGTCGTCTGCAGATGTGATGTCGCCGGTCCTCGTAGATTGAACGCGATACAACAAGCCGAATTTGCTCGTTGCTCGCTTGCATCCATCGAAGTTGTCATCGATAGAAAGAGGCGACTACAACGTGTTATTTCAAGGCATCAGACGAAACAAAACCGTCGCGAGTGAAGGAGACATCGAACTAACGTCGTTTCGAGTTTTGTTCAATTTGGTTCGAGTTTTGGTGGATTACTCGATCGGTTTTGACTCAGATAGGACCAGTTCCACATAGATATCAACTCATGAACTTTCAAAATCGAGATGCATGCGCCGGTTTCGCCGCCGCCGCTCGCCGGAAGTGTATTTTCGGTAATTTTTTATTCTCTTGCGTGATTTCTACCCCATTGTGGATTTGGTGACTTGAGGACGTCATGAGAAAGAATCTCAAAAGTATCTCGGTCATGTTTCGCTTAAGGATTTATTACAATGTTTTGAAAGCAATTTGAGAGATAAAGTTAATACTTGAAATTTTTATAGTGAAGGCTAAGGTAAGGGATCTCACGCCGAACTTTTAAAATGGGATCAAAAATTTATAAAAGTTAGTTATGTCCTTTTTGAAAAATTAACTTTTATTTCTATGCTAGAGTTTCCTCGATTTGTTTTGTTTTAATATTCTTGAGTATTGTTATGCACTTAATTTTATCTTGAGCTTAAATGTTATGAAAAATATGTCATGATACATGATTTACTATTTTCCCCATGATATGTGCATCACTGTTCATGAATGAAAGATAGGACCTCATGCATGTTTGTGTGTACATGATAAAGTTTACAGAGGTTGTGACAATTATTCTCCATAATATTATAGGAGTTTTGAGAGGACTCCACATGACTTACTGGTCTTCAGACCTAACATGCTCTCGGAGTTTTGAGAAGACTCCATCTTACACATGAGTCTTCAGACTCAACATGATTTAGGAGTCTTCGTACTCAACATGCTCTCTAGGTTTGGGAGGACTCCATAGGATAAGAGTCTTCAAACTCAACATGCTCTCAGGAGAACCTAATTGACCACTAAAAGCCGAAGAGATTAGTCATGATAGATTTAGATGAAGTTTTAGGTCCCACATATGAAACTTTCAGGTGAAGTTTTAAAGTCATGATTGTATGTGTATGCATATCCCAAATCTCGATAGCGAGGTCACTTACTGGGTATTTTTTTTATAATACTCACCCTTTCTTTTTAAAATGTTTTCAGATAAAGGAAAGGGCATACAAGACGAGTGACAGTGATGCGTTACGAAAGCCATGGGGACCACAAAGCCTATAGTTGTTGTAAAATGGTAAATAGGTGGAGATTTCAACTCCACCTATCTACATTATTTAAACCCTTTTTGCAAGAAGGGTTGGATGCACTAACTCTCATTTTTTGGAAATGTCACCAAAAGAAGAGTTTTGCTCTCTCTCAAATTCTCTCTCAAAGCTCTCCTCCCTAACCAAAAAGAAGAGAATCCCACAATTCTCCTTCTTCCAAAAGAAGAACAACCGAGAAATCGAGTGGAGGGTGTCCGTTCGTTGGGATTGTTCGAGTAGTTCGAGATCGTTGGGAGAACACGAAGAGTTCGTGATCATCAGAGGAAAGAATATTGAAGAACGTCTTCAACAAGTAAGTAAACCTAACTTGCTGTTTTTCCTTCCTAGAATTCATGTTTAATCTAAATTATGTGATAATTAGTTTTAACATAATTAAGTAGCACAACATCACCACGACGATTTGATCGTTTTCCAGTGCACGAGGACTCTCATTCCCTTCATTCTTCACATTTTTTCGCTGCAATTTTCTTCAATTTTCTGACAGCTAGTTTCATCAATTGTCTTGAGTTTTTATAGAATTTTTTTCTTCTTCTTTTAGCTTGTAATCTCTAAGGTTTGATCCCTTCTTTATGAAAGTATAGGAGGTGAAGATCCAAAACTCTTAAAAGAGGTTGTGGAATCGATCAAACTCGAAGTTTAGGGTTTTCTCGTTAGTTTCTGTTTTATGCTTGATCACAATGCTACACACAAGTGCATGTGATCAAAGTAATATAAAACTGAAAATATTCTAGAGTATTGAACCCACAGGAAATAGACTTTAGCAATCTACTTGGGAGCCAAAATATGCATACAAAAATGCAAGTGGGGTAACCAATTTTGTAAAGTTGTTTTTGAAGAGTATCTAATGCTGAAAAGGAATTCAATAAGGTAAATGAATAGAATTCAAGTTGTTTGTACCCTTTAGGAGAAAATGTTGTTAAAAATGCAATTGCAATTGTGTCAGCAATTATAATCCTAAGTAATCCGAGTTGTACTCCTATTCAGTTTTCCTCCCAAAACCTTTAGGAGACTAAGAAATTAAACCTATATGTCTATGGCTAGTTGAGCTTAGATAATTTTGTGCACAACTCTATTGGTCTTAGAGTCTCGCCCTATGTCTAGGGTCGAAGTTTCGGATCTTATATCTGAGTTCTTTCCTCCATTGTTTTTATGAGAATCGTTTTCTCTTAACAACTCTTTCAGTATTAAGTTCTAGCTTGGTGAATAAATCCTTGTGATCAGCTAGGGATACCCAAATTACATTCAATAAAAACAAACTGAGGGTTAGTTGCCGACACAATTACTTTGCTACCTCTCTTCTAGGGATTCACAACTTGAACACCTACAGAGGACTTAGCTCATGATGAAAACTATAGAAAAATGATTTTATTTGCTATAAAATCAAGGAAATATAGAAACTACACAAGCAATCTAAAGAAGTAAACTGCCTAAAATAAACTACTTGACTTAAAAATAAAGAACATGAACAGTAAAGTTAGGGAATGATTCAATACATGGAGGGAAAGTAGGAAAATTATAGCTCTTTATTTGAATGAAAATAAAATAATAATGTGTAGGTTTCAACAAGAAAAATGAAATACAGTAAATAAAATAATCAAAGTATAGCAATGTCGAACCCTAAAATAACAGTAGTTAAAGGAGAAATAAACACTAGATCTCCCTAGTTGGTCGATTTCAAAAACCCACAAATGATTTATAAATCTTCATCTCCATTATTTTCATAAATGAGAGACCAAACCATGAAGATTACATGACTAAAAGATGAAGAAGAAGTGCTAAAAAAATGAAGAAAATGAAAGAAAATTGTTGTTGTCTAAAACTTCTTAGAAAAAAATCCACGAAAACACCATCTTTTTATGGGTGGTATAAGCTAGGGTTTCCTTCTGAATCTATCCTCAATCCATGGCCAATCATTTGGACATGATTTTAGGCTTTAAACTTTCTAAAAATGAGCAAGATTTGGTCAAATGCCGAGATTCTAGAAATTTTTTACGTTTTCTCGAAAATCTGGAAATGCAGTTAGCATTTTGTCATGCATTTTGTCTTGCATTTTAGCATGTTATTCTTCTGCTCTGCAAGTAAAAATTGCAACTACATTTTCTCTTTCATTTTTCTCTTTGCTCCAAATCTACACAAAAAATAATGAAGTTAGTTCAAATTCATTTTTTTTTCTCAATTATTCTGCACTTCCCACCATTCTTAGCAAGTTTTTAAGAATTTTACTCATTAATGCTATTTTTGGCTTGGTCGATAATCAATAAACATATAGAAAAATAACCTAGTTTAAGGATTAAATAATCCTCATAAACGAGAATTATCAATGCTCAAGTTCGAATACATATGTTGCTTTGTTTCCAGAGTTTTTATCTTCATTTACTGTTATTTCATGTTTGTGTTAGCTAGTTTCGATTAAATCACGTTTGGTCCAAGTTCGTGTATTTTCTTTTTCCATAAACAATAAAGAGTTGAGAACCCTAATCCATTTTCCTTTTGAATGTTCATAGCTTTCACTCATTGTTTTATTTTCATTGTTTAACTCATAACTAAAACTTAGAAGCAACCCTTTCAAAAGAAACAAGTAGCTTGAGAGTTAGTTCTATTTCACTTTTGTCCATTTTTTAAAATTTTCGAAAGGTATGAAGATTTTACTCAAAAGTTTTCTGTTTTTCTTAGTTTCCATCATGTGTTAAATCCTCCCTAGAGATTGAAGTTTTGAATGCCCTAGAAGAGAGATGCTAGCTTAAAGTAGCCAAAGAAAGCGAGTCGACACGTAAAACCTAGTTTTCGTTTATTGAACTTAACGTGGGTAAACCTAGCTATCCAACTAGTTCTTGTTTGTCAAAGCTAGACTTTAATACCGAAAGCGTTAAGGAATAGTGGATGTCATAAAAGAAATGGAGGAAAGAACGTAGAAATAAGATTAAAAAATTTGACCCTAAACATAGGGCGAGACTCCAAGACCACTAGGGTTGTGTGCCAAATTATCTAAGCTTGGTTAGCCATAGACATACAGGTTCAATCACTTAGTCTACTAAAGATTTTGGGAGCAAAACGAATAGGAGTTTAACTTGATTTATTTAGGCTTATGTTGTCGACCACGATTGCAATTGCATTTTTCGCAACATTGTCTTCGAAGGGGCATAGAAACTTAAACTCTCTCCCTTTAAATCATTAAATTTCTTTTACTCACTAGCAGTATTAGATACTTTCCCAAAAAACTCTTACAAATTTGGTTATCACATTTGTATTATTGTTGGCTTATTTTGATTACCATTATAAATTGCTAAATCTGTTTCATGTGGGTACGATACTCAAGAGTACTTCCAGATTTCATTATTTCAAACACGTGCACTTGGGTGTAGTATAGCGAACACCAAATGGAGGTGTTGGCCAAGAAAGCACGAGTGCATGCACTACTACAAAAACTATATTTCTTGACGCTTATAAAATGTCAAATTTTGCTTTACTTGACGTTTTTCAAACCATCAAGGAATCCACCGTCAAGAATAATATACAATACTTGACACTTATAAAGTGTTACGTATAGTCTTTTTTGACAACATGAGTTCGTCGCAAGAGATTTTTGGACAACAGTCCTTACAAATCAAGCATGAACATCTTAAATACATCTTCAACATGAGGATGGAGGAGGGGACGTTTGTTCGGGATCATGTTCGCGATATGATGGTTCACTTCAACACCGCGGAGATGAACGATGTTATCATAGATGAGTCCAGCCATGTTAGCTTTATCTTGGAGATTCTTCCGAAGAATTTCCTATAGCTTCGCAGCAACGCTGTTATGAACAAGATAGAGTATAACCTTACAACTCTCCTTAACGAGCTCTAAACCTACCAGTCTCTAATGAAGTCAAGGGATGGAGGAAGTTCTACAGAGGTTCGACCTCTAGAACAAAATCTGGAGCTTCATCTTCTAGCCTAAAAGATAAGACGAAAAAGGTGAGTGGAAAAGAGAACAAAGCTAACCTCATTGCAACCTACAAGGGTAAAGAAGACAAGAGTTGTTGAGAAAGGAAAATGTTTCCACTGCAATGGGGATGGACAGTGGAAGAGGAATTGCCCAAAGTACTTTGCCGAGAAGAAGAAAGATAAGGAAGGTAAATATGGTTTACTGGTGTTAGAGGTATGCTTAGTGGAGAATGATAATTATACCTGGATAATTGATTTTGGGGCCACTAATCACGTTTTTTTCTTCATTTTAGGAAATTGATTCCTAAAGGCAGTTGATGGTTTGGGAGATGACGCTCAGAGTAGGAACTGGGCAGGTCATCTCGACTATTGTTGTAGGCAGCATCAACTTGTGTACATAGTTCCTAATTTTAAAAGTGTTGGGATTTGTGCCCTAAAACTCGTAGTTTGTAATTATGTTCTAATTAATGTAATAAAGTGTTATTATTTCAATAAAGTGTTATTGTTCGTTATCTACAAGTTTGCCTTTATTTAAACCCTAAAATCCAATAAACTAAACATCCAAGGTTGTTAAATGAATCTTTAACTGAATGTAATGTACATAAAAAGGATCTTGGTTCGAGACACAGCCTAAAGGGTTTATAGTTAGGGGATAAGGTTTGGGTACCTTACCCTAGTAAAACTATGGATGTGGCCCACTTTGTATTTGATACAAACACTATGATCCTAACGTGTTCGTGTAGATGACATGTGAGACCGGACCACGAAATAGTAACCTCTAGCTGTAACTCCGTTGACTAGTTAGGTTTCTATTTCACTAGGATGACCTAGGCAACTTGATCTCAATCTCGAAAGGAGTTACGAACTCCTGTTCGCGAGGGATTGTCCTTTGACTAGTATGGGTGAGTGGCGATTTGCCGACTCAATATGCCTACCTTCTTGGGGACAAGACCGAGTGAGCGGCTGGGAACTTAACTTACCAAGATGGAATTCACTCCTTCCCGCCTACTAGGGTAAGTAGAGGAATGTTCCCTTAAGTGGTGTCTCTGGGACTTGAACAAAGGGCCCGACCCTCTCATTGGCCCGAGAGGACTCTGTTTGTTGGTAGGACCACAAACAAATTGTTCATTAGAGAGGAGCTTTGGTACTTAAGGCACAAGATGTAACCCAGGGGTAAAATGGTAATTTGACCCAACTGGTGTTACGAACATTCGTGAAGGATTGACTTACTGTTATTGGTCAATATCCATGGACACAAAAATATATCTGCAGTGGGAAGAGTGCAACTGTGAGACTTTAGTGGAGTGTTCCCGCACTTAATGAATGTTGATTGGGAGGTTAATGAGATTAATCGAGCAATCTCGTATCGTTGGAGCTTCTGATCTATAGGTCCATTAGGTCCACATTCTAGCTCGTAAAGGGTTCTTAGATCATTTGAATTTGAAATGTTCAAATTCATTAGGGAATATATTTAATGTATTTAGATACGATATAATATTTAGTTTTGGAACTATATATTATAAATTTAATGTGAATATGATTCATATTAAGTTATATGAGAGAATTGAATATTTGAAAGAGTTCAAATATTATATTAAATGTGAATGTGATTCACATTTGCAAACTATAAGATAAAATTTAATGTGCACTTAATGTACATTAAAACTATAGGTTAAAGGGGTAATGTGATTAAATGAGATTTAATCCAAATTAAATATATGATATTTAATTTGTATTTATTTAAATATGATTTAAATGAATAATTAAATTATTATTATTATTATTATTTTAATAATAAATGAGGGAACGTGTCATCCAGACACGTTCCCCACTACCCCTCCCCTTCTCCCTATCGACAGTTTAACAGGGAGAAATGAGTTGCTCAATGGAATCGATCAATCAATCACATTGGTTTTTGCAGAAGAAAAAGTTCTCTCTCTCTCTCAATTCTAGAATTCCCAAAAAGTTCTTCCAACTGTTGGAATCCTTCCCACAAAGGAAAGATCTAAGCATTCAGAGGATAGAGGGTTTACTCTTTTGGTGGTGTTCAGTAAAAAAGAGAAACAAAAGCTTCTTGGGTTGTTGTACTGATTGGAGCAAGGAGTTGCTACTGAGGAAAACTACAAAGGTTATTCACCTCTCCTCGTAGTTTAATTGTTAATCTTAATATGTTTGCATGTATGCTTTTATCCATGTCTAATAGGATTAGAATTTAATGCTTGTTCTGTATTATTTATCAATGTACTGGTTTTTGTTTTAAGCAAAACAATCAAGCACATTAATGATCCCAAACACGTTTCCGCTGCTCAAGGAGATCAAATCTCCATCAATTGGTATCCGAGCAATTCTTGATTTGTTTTGTTTTGAAACAAAATTGCATTGATTTGGTGGGAAATGCATTTGGTTTGTTGTAAAACTTATTTAGGAATTTTTTGGCCTTAGTTTACTTTGATTTTGATCAAATTGTATGAAAACCCCCCTGCATTTTTTGGCATAAAATGCATAATTGAGTCTGTAATTGAGTTACGAGTCGTTCGGGACCAGTTTCATGCAATTCGGTTGAGAATTGAAGGAGAAATTGAAGATCGAAGCTGCTGTGTTTGTGATTTTTTGCCACTATCGAAGCAACAGCGTTGCAACACTGAAGAATGGCGTCGCAACGCCAGCGCTCCCTATCGACGCGGGCGCTCAAGGAGTTAGCGGCGTTGCAACGCTCACATCAGCGTTGCAACGCCGTGGGGCATTCCAGCGATTATGCACCGGTTCGATCGGATTCGATTGTTTTGGTCTAGTTCGAGCGGTTCAAAGGCGGTGGTTCAGGTGTTTTGGACCGGTTTCATGAAATAAATTAATGTAATTTTATTTTTGCACTTTAGGGGCCAAATTATTCCAGTTTACTGATTTTATGTCTTTATGAATGTCATTTAGATTATTCCCACCTTAGGATAAGCATGATCATGCATTTTATTTATATAATTGTTATATGAATATGGTTAAATGCATGATTAATTTATTTTTCATGAGTAATTAATTAGAATTGTTATGATTAGATTATATGGAAAATAAATTGCATGGAGCATGAAATTACTTAGTTTAAAAATAAATGTTATTTTGTTTAAGTAATTTTATAATTCAATTAGTTGAATTCCTTTTATAATTCCAATTTGAATATTGATGGTTGGATTTATAATATAGTTTCTTTATAGGTTAATTATTAAATTTATAAAAGTTATAAATTGAAAGGGTTTTAGAAACCATAACCTATAATAAAGAAATGCATGCAAACATAGGAACTTGGGTTAAAATTTAATTAGTTTTAAATCGTTTAAAATTAATTTAGACCTAAGTTTTAATTTCTAATAGGATTAGAAATTAGTCTTACGTAGTAGTTTAAATAGTTTAAAATATAGTAGGACTTTAGGACTTTGGTTATAAGAGAACTCTCTGGGGTGAAGTTCATGTCTAAAAATTTGAGGGTACTTAAGGCGACGGTTAAAAATCTCCTACCTGGGAACTGACCCGGAACCTGAGTTGAATTAACCTTAGTTCTATTTTATCTCTAGGTAATTAAAATGTTTATTCACCTAGACATAAGGTTTTAAGACCTAGTTATAATAGTTATAATAGGCATAGACTTAGATACCAAGGTGAATGAGGAAAGTATCCATAGTAAATGGGAGCAAGACGTGTGTCAACGTATCCTACGGTCTCCCCCATTAGGTCGCACCGTGAGATTTCTATAGTCCGCCTACTAGGTTGTCCTGGAACAGCCAAACCCTACGGAGGGCCTGAGACTATAGGGATCGGAACACCGCGAACTCCAGAAATGGATAGGGTCTCTTAGGTTGTTTGCCAGCAGTTGTCTTTCTTAATAGTAGCCTGTTGGCTCGGGCCTATTGGATCTAAAAATGGCAGGGTCACATTTACGGGATGAGTTAAGTTAGTTAACAAATCCTTGACCAAACAAAGCGGTAGCTAAGGACCATTGGGACATGAGATGTTCAGTAGTGAGAATTGGCTGAGAAAGTCTCAATTCAAGGGAGGAATGACTGACCGCCCGACGGAGGCTTTTGTTCTAAACTCTTTAAGTATTGTTGCAAAATTAAAGGTTTAATTTAAACAGTGGATTTAGTTTAAACACTAGGGTTCTTTAATAATTTTAGTTTAAACAAACTGTTCATTAGAGGAGCACTGGTACTTAAGGCACAAGATGTAACCCAGAGGTAAAACGGTAATTTGACCCAGCTGGTGTTACGAACATTCGTGAAGGATTGACTTGCTGTTATTGGTCAATATCCATGGACATAGAAATATATCTGCAGTGAGAAGAGTGCAGCTGTGGGACTTTAGTGGAGTGTTCCCGCAGTTAACGAATGTTGATTGGGAGGTTAATGAGATTAACAGAGCAATCTCGTATCGTTGGACCTTCTGATCTGTAGGTCCATTAGGTCCATTAGGTCCACCTTCTAGCTCGTAAAAGGTTCTTAGATCATTTGAATTTGAAAATTTTAAATTCATTAGGGAATATATTTAATGTATTTAGATATGATATAATATATAGTTTTGGAACTATATATTATAAATTTAATGTGAATATGATTCATATTAAGTTATATGAGAGAATTGAATATTTGAAAGAGTTCAAATATTATATTAAATGTGAATGTGATTCACATTTGCAAACTATAGGATAAAATTTAATGTGCATTGGATGTACATTAAAACTATAGGTTAAAGGGGTAATGTGATTAAATGAGATTTAATCCAAATTAAATATATGATATTTAATTTGTATTATTTAAATATGATTTAAATGAATAATTAAATTTGATTTCATTATATTATTATTATTATTATTATAATTTTAATAATAAATGAGGGAACGTGTCATCCGGACACGTTCCCTCACTCTCTCTCCCTTCTCCCTATCGACGCGGTTTAATGAGGGAGAAGGGGGTTGCTCAATGGAATCGATCAATCAATCACATTGGTTTTTGCAGAAGAAAAAGTTCTCTCTCTCTCAATTCTAGAATTCCCAAAAAGTTCTTCCAACTGTTGGAATCCTTCCCACAAAGGAAAGATCTAAGCATTCAGACGATAGAGGGTTTACTCTTTTGGTGGTGTTGGTAAAAAAAGAGAAACAAAAAGCTTTTTGGGTTCTTTGATCTTGATTGGAGTAAGGAGTTCTTTCTTTGAGGAACACTACAAAGGTTATTCACCTCTCCTCTTAGTTTAATTGTTAATCTTAATATGTTTGCATGTTATCCATGTCTAATAGGATTAGAATTTAATGCTTGTTCTGTATTATTTATCAATGTACTGGTTTTTGTTTTAAGCAAAACAATCAAGCACATTAACGATCCCAAACACGTTTCTGTTGCTCAAGGAGATCAAATCTCCATAAAAAAGAAATTTAATTTCAGTTTCTTGTCTTCTTGAACAAATGTTATCCATTTCGTTTAATGTTAATAAAGTGTTTATTTTAATAAATGGTGTTGATATTTGTTTGGCTTTCTTAAAAAACTGATGGAGATCTAATCCCCTTGAGTCACAGAAACGTGTTTATGGAATCGTAATTGAAAGATCGTTTTGGTTGAAATACAAAAACTAGTACATTGGAAAAAGAACAGAACAAGTATACATTCTAATCCTAATCTAATTAGGCATGGAGTAAACATGCAAACATGCTTTGTAATTAAAGTAAACTAAAAGAGAATTCATAATACCTTTGTAGTTTCAGTCTTCAGCATCTCCTTGCTCCTATTGCAACAACTCAGCAAGTAAGAACACTTCTCTGTTTTCTCCAATAGGACAACACCAGTAAGAAAACCTTCTATTCTCTGAGTACTGCTTAGATCTATTCCTTAGGTGAGAAGGGATTCCAACAAATTGGAAGAGAGTGAGAGGGAATTGTGAGAGAGAGAATGTTCCAGAGAAGCAATTCCAAAATAGCAGCAGATCGATCATCTGATCAACTACCGCCTTCTCCCTGTTAAGCTATCGATAGGGAGAAGAAGAGGGATAGTGGAAACGTGTCTGGATGACACGTTCCCTCATTTTAATTTAAAATAATAATTAAATCATATTTAATTATTAATTAAATCACATTTAAATAAAACAAATTAAATATCATATATTTAATTTGGATCAAATCATATTTAATCAATATTTTCCTCTAACCTATAGTTTCAATGTATATCTAATGCACATTAAATTTTAACCTATAGTTTTCAAATATGAATCACATTTACATTTGAATTTAATATTTGAACTCTTTCAAATACTTAATTCTCTCATATAATTTAATATGAATCATATTCACATTAAATTTATAATATATAGTTCCAAAACTATATATTATATCGTATCTATATACTTTAAATTTATTCCCTAACGAATTTGAACATTTCATATTCAAGTGATCTAAGAACCCTTTACGAGCTAGAAGGTGGACCTAATGGACCTACAAATCAGAAGCTCCAACGATACGAGATTACTCGGTTAATCTCATTAACCTCCTAATCAACATTCGTTAACTGCGGGAACACTCCACTTAAGTCCCGCAGTTGCACTCTTCTCACTGCAAATGTCCATGTATATTGACCAATAACAACAAGTCAATCCTTCACGAATGTTCGTAACACCAGCTGGGTCAAATTATCGTTTTACCCCTGGGTTACATCTTGTACCTTAAGTATCAATGCTCCTCTAATGAACAATTTGTTTGTGGTCCTACCAACAAACAGAGTCCCTCTCGGGCCAATGAGAGGGTTCAGACCCTTTGTTCAAGTCCCGGAGACATCACTTATGGGAACATTCCTCTACTTACCCTAGTAGGCGGGAAGGAGTGAATTCCATCTTGTTAGGCTAAGTCCCCAGCTGCTCACTTGGTCTTGTCCCTAAGAAGGTAGGCATATTGAGTCGGCGAATCTGGTCACTCTCACCCATACTAGTCAAAAGACAATCCCTCTCAAACAAGAGTTCGTAACCTGCTCAGGATTGAGATCAAGTTGCCTAGGTTATCCTAGTGAAATAGAAACCTAACTAGTCAACGGAGTTACATCTAGTTGTTACTATTTCGTGGTCCGGTCTCATGTAATCTAATTACATAGGATATCCCCACTCACATGTCATCCACACGAACACGTTAGGATCACAGTGTTTGTATCACATACAAAGTGGCCATATCCATAGTTTTACCAGGGTAAGGTACCCAAACCTTATCCCCTTACTATAGACCCTTTAGGCTATATCTCGAACCAAGATCCTTTATATGTACACTGCATTCAGTTAAAGATTTATTTTACACCCTTCGATGTTTAGTTTATTGGATTTGGGGTTAAAATAATGGTAATATAGAACAATAACGCTTTATTGAAGTAATAACAATTTATTACAATAATTAGAACAAAATTACAAACTACGCGTTTTAGGGCACAAACCCTACCAAAAACAACTTGTATGTATTAAGGCAAACACAAATTAAAACGATTCTAAACACTGAGTTGTTTAAAACAATAACAGAAAGGATGAAAAGGAAAAAGATTTCTCCAAGAAAAGATACCTATCTTTGGTATCCAAGATTAGGTCACATTAATCAAAATCGGATTGAGAGATTGGTAAAAAATAGATTTTTATACGAGTTAGAAGATAACTCTTTGCCAGTTTCTGAGTTATACTTTGAAGGCAAAATGACTAAAACACCTTTTATTGGAAAATATTGTAGAGCCAAAGAGTGTCAAGTAAACCTCGTTTCCACTCTGCAAGACTTATTTGCATTGAGTAACCTCCTGGGTAATTAAAGAAGATTTTAAGAATAGTCTCTCATCTTATCAGGCCAGTGTCATTCACTCACCTCATTTTTTCCTTATTAAAATTATTACAAATATACATTGATTGTAATGCATACTTTAAGTTTGAGGGTGAAAATTGTTAGGCAATTTTGATAATTTTTTGAATATTCAGCATAGTATTTTTTGATCTTAAGCATGTTTGAATGATTTTTAATGCATTGATGATTGATTAAAATAACCTAGGAAGTAATCTAAGTGAGTTTTTTTGCAATAAAATGACTTCTGAAGTATATCCTAATTTGAGTATACCAAAATTATATTTTTGATTTTCTTGCAACACATGAGCACATAAATGACTTTCTGTTATGTTCAAACACTAGGACGTTGTCACCGCAAAAGGATTAAGAACTAATCAATAGTTGATTTGCATGGTAGTAGTTATTGAAATAAGTTGGAAAATAAAAATAAATTGTTATTGAAGGGAATGAGAATCCCCGCGCAGCGGAAGACGATCTAATCGTCGTAGTATCGTTATACTACTCGATTTCACTAAACGTAACTATCTAATAGTTTAGGCTAAACATGCTCAAAAGTGGAAAGAAAAACAACAAGTAGAACACTTACTTGTTGTAGACGTGCTTCGACTTTTTATTTCCGGTCACGAACTCTTCGTGTTCTCCCAACGATCTTGAATTTCTTGAACTCTTCTCCCGATCAATAACGAACACAACCAATTGGAGTCTCGGTTCTTCTTCTTTTGGAATAAGGAAGTTTGTGAGAACTTGAGTTTTGGTGAAGGAGAAGAGAAAATGATAGAGTTTTGAGAGAAAATCAAGTCTCTTCTATTTGGTAAAATCCAAAAAATGAGAGAATGAGATAAGAAACTCTTCTTGCAAAGGGTTTAAATAATGAAAAATGATGAAGTTGAAATCTCCACATTATTACCACTTTACCACAACTATAGGTTATGCAAATCATATTTCCATAGCCATATATTATAAGATATCTCATATCTCATATTACAAACCACATTTGCAATAATTGTGGATTTATTAAATTGAATCACATCCAATTTAATTTCTCTGAATTAATTTCTCCAATTAGCTCTAATTCATCAATTAGTCTAACCTATAGTTTATTATGAATCTCATTCACATTAAACTATATATTATATCATTCATATCTCATATAAATGACATAAATGCCTCTAAGTGAAATTAAACACTTTAATTTCACACCAAAACATTAACCCTTCTTTTATCCCAGTTTGACCCAACCGAGGGACCTAATGGACCTACAGTGACGAGCTCCAATGATATGAGATTAACCTATCAAACTCTTTGACCTGGTTAATCAACATTAATTAGCTACGGTAACACTCCACTATAGCCCGTAGCTGCACTCCCGTTAGTGTAGAATATTACGTGTCCGCTAATATAACCAATGCCCATGAGTCGACCCTTCACAGGTTGTTCGTAGACACGCCTGGGTTAAATTACCGTTTTACCCCTGTGTCTATTTCTTGTTCCTTAAGTCCCCACTGCTCCTCTAATGAACAACATATTGTGATGGTCCAACCATACATAACACCCTTCTCGGGTCAGTGACAAGGTGGGCGCCTGTTGTCCAAGCCCTGGAGACAACACTTAAGAGAACAACCCTCTAGTTTCCCTAAAGGCGGGAACGAGTGAATTCAATCTCGCGTAGTTAATGTCCCAGCTCCCTACTTGGTCCTGTCCCTAAGAAGATAGGCATATTGGGCGAGTAACTGTGACCACCCTCACCCGTACTAGTCAAAGGACAGACCCCCACAGACAGAAGTCCGTAACACGCTCAAGATTCAGGTTGAGTCACTAATGGTCATCTACGAATTTATTAGTCCTTACTGTCAACGGTGTTATATTAGTAGGTCTAATAATTCACGGTCCGGTCTTGTACAATCTCATTGCACAGGATGCCCCCACTCGAATGTCAACCACATGAACGAGTCAGATCACCTCGTTTGTATCTAATACAAAGTGGGCGCATCCACGGTGTATCGAGATTAGGTCTCCAACCCTATCCATATCATGTAGACCGTTCGGGTCATTAACTCGAACGTTATCCTCCCTGTGTGTCCACTACACACCGTTCAAGTTCTAGTTCTCTCATAAATTCAATGACCCTGGAGCTTAGTTTATTGGAAAAGTTTGTAAAATTTGCGAGACACAAAGTAATGAAATAAATAACTCTTATTAATTTCAAATAGTAATTTATAAACACAATTTTAGGACAAAAATTCCAACAGTTATTATTATTGATTTTTTTGCATGCTACAAGAAGATGGAAGCATGTCTTATTAATAATGTTGGGTTTTATGTCCTAAACTCGTGGTTTTGTTAATCAAAATTATTTATACAATAAAATAAGTGTTATTTTTTTCAGTTTTCTAGACTTTCATAAACTTAAATTCAATAAACAAACATCTAAGGATATTTATGTAACTTGAACAGTATATAGTGTACATATAAATGAATTGTGTTCAAATAATAACCTAAAGGGTCTATAGTACACGTATGAGGTTGGGTTCCTTATCCTGGTAACATTATGGATATGGCCTACTTTGTGTTAGATACAAACGAATTGATCCATTTCATTCATGTAGAGACATGTGAGTAGGGGTATCCTATGCAATAAGTTTGTATAAGGCTGGACCATGATATGATAAATCTCTCTTTGTAACATATTTAAATGAAGAGATTATTATTTCAATAAGATGACCATTAGTAACGATCTTGATCATGAGTGAGTTATGGACTCCTTCCTATGAAGGATTACCCTTTGATTTGTACGCGTGTGAGTGTCCCGAGTTGTCGACATAATATGCCTACTATTTTGGTGACAAGACCGAGTGGAGAGTTGAGAACGTAACTTCAAAAGATAGCATTCACTCCTTCTCAACCTTACGAAAAGTAGAGGAGTTGTTCCCTTAAGTGTTGACTTCGAATCTTAAACAATGAGATCGCACTCTCTCATTGGCCCGAGAGAGACTTTGTTTATGGTCAGATTTTGTTTATTTTCATTAGAGGATCAGTGGTAATTAAGGAGTAAGAGGTAATTACAGGGGTAAAATAGTAATTTGGCCCAACAGTAATTACGAACGACTCATGAAGGATTGACTTACTAGTAATGGTTATATCAATGAATACAACATGTTCTACACTGCTAAGAGTGTAGCTATGGGTCTTTAGTGGAGTGATTCATAGTTAATGAATGTTGATTAATTCGATTAAAGAGTTTAATTAATTAATCTTTAATCATTGAGCTTATAATCTGTAGATCCATTATTAATTTTGGAAGGAATTTAAAATGTTCAAATTGATTAAGAGAATGTATATTAATTGTATGAGATATGATTAATATAATATGAAGTTAATTTTGAATAAGATTCAAAATTGAACTATATAGAATATTTGAATTAGATTCAAATATTAATTATAAATTGGGTTCATATTAAAACTATAAGAAAAAATTGATTTGAATGAGATTCAAATTAAAACTATAAGTTATATGAGAGATGCACATTTGAATATGAATCAATGAATGTTTAATTAAGTATATGATATTTAATTAAATGCAAAATGCAAACATGTTTGCATTTTGCAAATTATGGAGGGAGTGGGTAGTAGATGGAGGAAGTTACCTTCATCCCCACTCATTATAAAATTGAACTTGGTGTTGCATTTTCAATATCATATGGTCACATAAGTTATAACACATTCATAACTCTCCTTTCCTCTCTACAATCTTTTTCTCTCTACATTCTTTTTCTCCCTACAATTCCAAAAAGGATAAAGCTTCCACAAGTCAAATTCTTGCCAAGAGTATAACGGGGAGAATCTTTTAGAGATGTCTACGATCATTGTTGTGAAGAACAAGGTATGTGAAATTTCATCCTTAATTGCATGCTTAATTACTTTTCTGTTGTAGAATGTTCTCACAATTTTCAAAGCAAAAGGATGAAACACTTCTGCATTGGGATTCAATCCCTTCAAATAATATATGTTTAATGTGTGGGAATAAAAATAGCTACCCCTATACTTATAAGTTAGGTCGTGTATTGAGTGAGTGCTCTTGATAAGAGTCCCTATAGTGGAAGTGTGAAAAATAGGGTCTCCAAAAAGAAAGAAAAAGTAACCCTTGTGAAAAAGAATAAAAATGCTCAAGTAAATTGCTCTCTATAGTGTGATGAGACTTTAAATTGGAACTTAGGGTCAGTGCAAGGGAAAACGAAGGAAAGTCTTGACAAGAGTATCTAAAGTTAGTAGAATGATGGAAAGGAAGTTAAACACACATAAACGTAAGGAATGAATTTGATAGAATTCAAATTATTGAACGAAGGATGTGTTAAGACTTTATTTTGTTGTTTTATTTCAATTAGAAAATTGAGACTTGAATCATGATCTTTGTATTTTGAATCTTGTTGAAATGTTATTTTAAGGTTGCTTTGCTCGAGGACTAGCAAACTTCTAAGTTTGGGGGTATTTGATAGTAGGCAAAATAGTGTTATTATCTGGCTTAGTTTTATATTAGTGTTGCTATAAATTTGTGTACTTTCATATTTTTTTGTAAATTTCTCAAGAAACTGAGCAATTGGAGCAAAAGCGAAAAAAATGTGATATATGGACAAAAATTTAGCAACTTAATGCTATATTTGAGGATCCAATTGTTGAAGAGAAGGAAGCAAGCAAATGGACCTGAAGCTATAGTGTTGCAACGCTACGATATGAAGATCTCTCTCACGTTGGAAATCCACCAATACAACGTTGCAACACTAGCTATAGAGGAAAGATTTTTTTCTTTTTTTAATAGTGTTACAACATTTCCCCTGGCGTTGAAATGCTATCTCAACACTACTTAAGGAATTCGAAAACTAGTATTGGCATGCGTCGTCCAATTTTCCTCTAAACTTATACTTTATTTTTATTAATCTTAGGAGTTTAGTGGTTGTTTTGAATGTTTATTATATGTTAAACCTTTGTAATGTTTATATATGTTCACTAAATTGCACATTTTTTTAAGTAATCAAATTGTACTTTTTTTTTCGTTGGACATAATACTAGCAAATTGATTACAACTTAACTTGCTACAAACAATTGCAATGTAAATAATTATACAAACATATATCACAACAATTCAAAACTAAACAACAAAAGAATATAAATAGTCGAGGCATGCTTACAAAGCGTTGTCCCGAAGACAATTATTCGTTTTGCATGGGTTGGAAGCATGCTATAGTAATCATTTCAATAGGATACAACGACTAATTCCGATAGAACAAAAATATTAAACTACTCAAATCTTGTTGAACTCTTGGATACTTGCTCTCAACTTGACTTAAGATTAAAGAGAAGAAAGAGAGCAGAGAAAAACTCTTCAATTGAAATGAGATACTCTAAAATAGAATGGGATACTCCAAATGAAGAAACAAGTTGCTATTTATAGGCTACCAACTTAGTAACTCCCCAAAATAAATTTAATATAAACAATATGAAACATACATCAAAAGTAACTCCATTGTATAGCTACTTGTAAAAATTCAAACATAATTCACAAATTCAACTTTTAAGTTAAATTTGTAAAAAAACATGAACACATTTTGATCTTTCAAACCATTTTGAAACTTTTGTATTTTAAGTCAAGTAACAAAAACATAAATGAGACATCAATTCCATTTTTTTATGTTTTAAATCCACACTTTCTTTCACAATTTTTCCCAACAATTCCCACATGAAAGAAAGTTTGAAAATCAAAATAAAATTGTTGAGAGAAAACAAATAAGTTATGCATTAGGATAGGTATCTTCTAGACTCTTTCTTAGTGAATATCCATCGAACTTACCGAAGAAAGAGTGAGACCAGTTCTAGAACTATTTTTCTCATTGGTAAATTGAGACAACAAACATCACACATAACTCATCTTATATCGTTGAGTTTTATATGTTTGTGTCCATTTTGGTCCTAGATAAAATCCTAAATTCATGAGAGTTTTAGAGAACTTAAGCCATTTTAAAAATCCTCATAAAAACGACCAAACTTCTACTCTCACATACGTTATATTGATTAAAAGTAATCTATCATTACTCCTCTTGTAAACAAGATATCAACATGACCTTAACATCAACAAATCACACACTCTACAACATCATAGAAATGGGAAGAGACTATAAGTTTCTTAGTGTGTTAACTATAAATCATCCAACTAGTTTGCCTATTGAACCTAGATTTTGGGATTTCTAGTCAACCAGGTTAGGTTACTATCATATAGTTCATTTTATAGGCTTTAACTCCATTTTCCTCGATGTATATGTCACTTCCTCTCTTGACAATCATTTCATTAAAAATCGAGAATATTCTCTTTTGATTTCACATAATTAATGAAAATAATTCCATTAGAGAGAAATTGTCTTATTAAAGTATGTTTACGTCTTATATATCCCGACTTCCCATTATAGACATTATTCTTAGCTCTCATAAAGGTCGTCAAACTGTCACAATAAATACATATTGCGCTTACGAGCTTTGGCCATAATGGAATATCTTCAAGAGCTATAAACTTTGATTCCATAGTAGTGGAGGGAATAAAACTGCCCGCGCAGCAGAAGACGATCAAATCGTCACGGTGTTGTTGTGCTACTTAGTTTCGTTAAAAATTATCTAACACTTAGAATAGGATAAACATGCATAAAATTGAAAGGAATACAACAAGTTAGAATGGTTACTTACTTGTTGAAGACCATCTTCAATAATCCTTTCCGTTCACGATCACAAACTCTTCGTGCTTCCTCGATCTCAATGTTCTCGAACACTTCTCACGAACGTAAATCGAACACCACCACTTGGCTTTTTGGTTTTTCTTATTTTCGCAGAAAGAAGATGGTGGGATCTTGTGTTTTGGTTTTTGGGAGGAGAAAACTTGAGAGAGAATTGAGAGAGAGTGTTCTCTTCTTTTGGTGAGATTTCAAAAAATGAGAGAATGATCCATGAACCCTTCTTGCAAAGGGGTTTAAATAATGGAGATAGGTGGAGTTGAAATCTCCACCTATTAACTATTTTACCACAGCTATAGGTTATACAAATCATATTTTCATAACCATATATTATAAGATATCTCATATCTCATATTACAAATCACATTTGCAATATTGTGGATTTTTAAATTGAATCACATCAAATTTAATATCTCTCAATTTAATTTCTCCTAATTAGCCCTAATTCAACAATTAGGCTAACCTATAGTTTATTATGAATCTCATTCACATTAAACTATATATTATATCATCCATATTTCATATAAATGACATAAATGCCCTTTAGTGAAATTCAACACTTCAATTCATACCAAAACAGTAACCCTTCTTTTAATCCAGATTGAGCCAACCGAGAGACCTTATGGACCTACAGTGGCGAGCTCCAATGATCCGAGATTAACCTATCAAACTCTTTGACCTGGTTAATCAACATTCATTAGCTAGAGTAACACTCCACTAAAGCCCGTAGCTGCACTCCCGTCAGTGCAAGATATTACATGTCCATTGATATAACCAATGCCCATGAGTCGACCCTTCACAGGTTGTTCGTAGACACTGCTAGGTCAAAATACCGTTTTACCCCCGTGTCTACCTCTTGCTCCTTAAGTCCTCACTGCTCTCCTAATGAACAACAATGTTGTAATGGTCCAACCATATACAACAACCCTCTCGTGCCAGTGAGAGGGTGGGCGCCTGTTGTCCAAGCCCTAGAGACAGCACTTAAGGGAACAATCCCTCTAGTTTCCCTAAAAGCGGGAACGAGTGAATTCCATCTTCCGTTGTTAAGTTCCCAGCTCCCTACTTGGTCCTGTCCCTGAGAAGTTAGGCATATTGGGTGAGTAACTGTGACCACCCTCACCCGTACTAGTCAAAGGACAGACCCCCGCAGACCGGAGTCCGTAACACGCTCAGAATTGAGGTTGAGTCAGTAATGGTCATCTACGAAGTTATTAGTTCTTACTGTCAACGGTGTTACATCAGTAGGTCTAATAATTCACGGTCCGATCTTGTACAATCTCATTGTACAGGATGCCCCCACTCGCATGTCAACCACATGAACGAGTCAGATCACTTCGATTGTATCTTAATACAAAGCGGGTTGCATCCACATTGTATCCAGGATTAGGTCTCCAACCCCATCCATATACTGTAGACCGTCCGGGTCATTTACTCGAACGTGATCCTCCCTGTGTGTCCACTACACATCGTTCAAGTTCTAGTTCTCTCATATATTCAATGACCCTGGAGCTTATTTTACTGGACAAAGTTTGTAATTAATGCGAGACATAAAAGATGAAATAAATAACTTTTTATTAATTTCAAATAGTATTTTACAAACTGAACGAGATTAGGACAAACATCCCAACAAGTAGAACATGATATACAAGTCTATTTTGAAAATTTTCATGATACAGCTGCTTTACCTAAGGTAAATATATACCCACTAGTTGATTTAATCTCCATGCTATAAAAAATTCAATTAGCATCACTAGATCCTTCCAATATATGTGGATCCTGATTGGTGTACACGCAAGCATACATAATCGAAGTAATATAAAACGACACAAGAGTATCGAGTATCGAATCCACATGGATTGTTTTTTAATTCAATTAATTATTGTGAATAGTTATTGTTTGGCTTTTTTTAGAGAACATATATGCAGGGAAGGAAATAAGAAAAAAAAATCTAAACCTAGAAAGCAAGTAAATGAGAAATGCAAACTCAAGGGAAACTTGGGTAAAGGACTAATTGCAAGCCTAATCAGACAAATGCAGCTAACCTTGGAATCTTCTATCGGTCTCTTCCTAACCTTGGATGCATTTAATTAAATTACGTGTCCATCTCATTAATTAAATGACTTCCGACCTTAAGACTCTTCATCAAATACCTCTAAAAATTACCCTTACCACTGTCGTGTCCAGACAATTTTTAATCATGCAAAGGATTCTAAACTAAGTTAATCTTTGTCGAGACTCAACTTAGCAATGGCTCAATTAACACATTCAATGAATTAATCTTCTCTAAAATGCCTCTAATTAACCAATTATTTTGCTGCCACTGATAGCAGTTAACGTGCAAGGGTGAACACGATTGAAGTAATAAGGGAATATCTCAGTTATTGTCTCTCAAGGGAACTGAGTAACAAAAAAATATTTTTTGAAGAAAATTTGTGAGAGTAAATGCAAGTTGGAAAGTAAAGTGCAAAACAAATGGTGTAGGTGGTTCTGATGGTAAATTATTCAAAGGACAAAAATGTAGAACTTGATTTTGCATTCTGCAATTGGCAAAGTTATGATAAATACTACTACTACAGAAAATAAATGCTAGTTGCAAAGTAATTGACAAAAGTTATAAAGAAATGCAAACTATAATTTCTAAAGGAGATGATCGGGGGCTCAAGAATGTCATTGCCCTAAGTTATAAATTGTAAAACCAAAAATTGCAAATTCAACCTACTCTACACTCAATTATAAACCAAAAGTGCTACTCCTATTCGCCTTAAAATTTAGGTTGTTAGGAGACTAAGTGAGTGACGCGACTTATATGTCTATAGTCCTTCTATCTTAGATCAATTGGCTCAATAATTTTATGGGTTTTGGAGTCTTCAATCTCTATGTCTAGGGTAAAGATTGGCTTATGTCTAAGCTCTTATCTTCATCACTTGTGCAAAATCCATTTATTTCTAACCTTGTCAGTATTAGATCTAAACTTGATTTTAAACCATAGGTTATCAATCTAGGATTTCAATGAAATTAAGTTCAACACAAGCAAACACTTTAGATGTAGGTTTGGTTTTATTGAAATTAGAATTCACATCTTTGAACCCTTTAAGAAGTTCTAGCTCATGTTTAATTTATAAATTTCAAAACACTTTCTTAAAGAAACATACATGTTGAAATTAGAATTGCAAGGCAAGATTGGTACTAAAAAGAAAGCAAGGAAAATTGCAATGTTGTTGCTGAGTACCCCACCCCCAGTAGTGAAATAAAAGACTTTCTAAGTGATATCTTTCAAAACAGAACATACATGAACGAAAACACTACCATGAACATGAAACCCATGACTTCATACCCTTGGATTGAATCAACAATTAAATCTCCAATCCCCGATTGAAATTGGATAAAAATCCAACACAAGTGTTCCTCAACACATGAACATTGAATCCAAAAAAACTACAAAACATTAAAATGCTTAGTAAATCTACAACTTCAATCTCCAATCCATTTAAATCCTATCATATTTCTAAGAAAATATCTAATCGTTACAATTCGAGTTTTTGGTTTGAATCAGACTGGAAATTCGAAGTAATACAAAGTCCAATACCACTCTCAGAGAAGCAACACAAAGAATAAAGATAAAAAAAAAAACATAGAGAAAAATGAAACGAAAAACAAAGGGCAGACGGTGAATAAAATCCAAGAAAATTAAACTTGAAAACGCTCTGATTCTCCTATTCTTCCTCCTCTCAATGGTTGCCCCTTCTTCTCCCACTTATAGGCTTCATTAGGGTTGCATTTGATCCAAAAATCAAGCTTAAAGTCCCAAATCATGCCCCAAATCACGGAATGACCAATGAGTTTCGAAATTATTTTTTTCCTTTTTTTTGTTTGATATGCCCAGAAATGCAAGTTGCATTGTTATATGTCTGATTCTGCATTGTTTTCCTTGATTCTAAATTTTTTTTCAAATTTGCAAGTTGCATTGTAATTTGTCTGATTCTGCATTTTTTTCTTGATTCCTACACAAAAATAAATTATTATGATTTTTCATTCTAATTTCTTTTATTTTTCTTTCTTTCTCAACTTCAAGATATTTTTACTTATTTTTAAACAATATAAAGATAGAACGAGAATATTTTAAGTATTTAAACGTTAAATAAGCCTTAATACTAAGGCTTATCAACCACTCAGGTAATTAATTAAAGACCACTTAATTAAAAACACTCTATATCTACCCTTTCGAATTGATTTATACTTATTCAAATAACCCACTTTGTATTTGATACAAAAAATTGATCCAATTTGTTCATGTGGAGACATGTGAGTGAGGTATCCTATGCAATGAGATTGTTAAAACTGGACCATGAAATAATCAATCTAACTTTGTAACGTCGTTAATAGTATAGATTGTTATTTCACCTAGATGACCATTGGTCACTCGACTTGAATCTTGAGTGGGTTATGGACTTCTGCTAATAAGGAATTATCCTTTGATATGTATGGGTGAGAGTGGCTCGTGTTGTCGACTTAATAATGAAGGAAATTGAATCCCGTGCGGAAGCGATTGATCACATTTGCTCACAATTGTGTGACGTAGAAACACTCAAAAACAGAAAATCTAAGTTAAGCATACATATTGGAAGCATAAATCGATTAGATGATTACCTTTGAAGACCAATTCTTCGCGTGGTTCCTTGTCGTCTACGAGCTCCTCTTCTCTACGAACGAATCCTCGAACACCGTCAAAAGACCTTCTCAGTTGTTCTCTAGGAGAGGGAGAGAGATGAGATCTCTGTTTGGATTAGGGATGTTTATAGATAGATTTTGTAGAGAACTATTGTGTTTGCCTAAGATGCAAAACCACATAAATGGTTCAAGTCACTCAAAATGCATCCAAAAGGATGCTTTTATAGGCAATGTGAGTGGAGACAAATTCTCCACCCATTTTGCCACTAACTCCACATATTATGCATAAGTGCATAATATAAGGTGTCAAACACCTTATTATATGAATCATATTCACATAATGTGGAGAAATTGGATTTAATTAAATCCAATTTCATCTCTCCAAAATTCTACCATTAGTTATGTCCTAATTCCGTAATTAGACACAATTAAGTTCAATATGAACCATATTCACATTCAACTATATATTATATCAATCATATCACATATAATTGACATAATCCCTAAATTTAAACTTGAACATTTCAAATTCATTCCAAAACTTTATACCCTCTATTAATTCCATGTTGAGCCAATCGAAGAACCTAGTGGACCTAACTCATTGATCCCGTCAATCAACATTCGTTAACTACGAGTCACTTCACTAAATACTCGTAGTTGCACTCTCCTCGCTGTAAGACGAGTTGTGTCCATTGATTTAACCAATGCCCATGAATCAACCCTTTCACAGGTCGTTCGTAGTCACAGCTGGGTCAAATTACCATTTTACCCCTGTGACTACTTCTTGCACCTTAAGCACCACTGATCCTCTAATGAACAACAAGTTTATGGTTCGACCATAAACATTATACCTATCGGGCCAGCAAGAGGGAGGGGCCTTGTTGTTCAAGACCTGGATTCAGCTCTTAAGGGAACAACCTATCTAGTTATCCTAGAACGGGAACGAGTGAATTCCTTCTTGCGAAGTTAAGTCCCCAGCTCCCTCTGTTTTCAAACTCAACAATTTAGCCCCTGAGTTTTGCATTTAGTCACACTATTACTCTCTCTATCCAATTTTGCGTTAAGTCCCTAATAGAAAGCTGACCGGACACCTATTTTTATTAAGAAAATATGATTTTCTTAATATTATAATTTAAAATTTATTTTTCAGTTGGAAAAATACCTTTTTAGTCTCTCGGTTTTGGATTTGGTTCTCTTCTGGTCCCTTAGTTTTCAAAACTCGACAAATTTACTCTCAAGTTTTGCATTTAGTTACACTAAGTCTTTCCATTCAATTTTTCGTTAGCCTCAAATAGTGATGTGACACCTTTTTGTTATTAAAAATATTATTTTATTCATATCTAATTATTTTCAATTTTCAATTTATTTTTTATTTTTTTCGTTCTCGTTTCTTCTTCTTCCTTTCTCATCTTTCTCTTCCTTCTTAAACCTAGTCGGTCGATGTCGAACGCTCGCCTACCCAAGCCCAAATGTCGTGAAAGGAAGAAAAAGAAAGGAGAAGAAAAAATAATAAATAGATAAATTTTTAATTAAAATTTGAAAATAGTTGAATGGAAGGACTAACAACGTAACTAAATGAGCCGGATTTAACTAAGTCGAGACTTTTATTTAAGAAGTACTCAGTGGGAGGAAAAGATATATAAGATGTCATTTTCTTCTATGTTTTCCCAATGGAGATCATGAGATTCATGCTCGCCTCGTGATGCGGTGGGTGCATCCACCTTCGGATGGCATTTGCATTTGATCAATACCAAAGTGAATGGGGAGAGTAAGTTCATAAAAAAAATTGTATCTTTATCAATTGAGAAATTATTTAAAAATATATGTTTAAGGATGGATCCTATCTAGGTTGAGGTACTTAAGATGATCGTTTAGGGAACACCTCTACTTAGGGATCTACTTGGGAAATGTTTTAAGAACTTCAAAAAAATCAAACAGAAATAAGAAAAAAAAAAGAAAAGGAACAAAATTGCAGAATGGAGCAAGACATTTAACACAAGAAACACAAATAAAATGCAATTGCAATACTGCAAGTAAAGCGTCCAAGACAGAAGGAGAATTGCAAATGACATGGAAGATGATGACTAAGAAGATCATGGGAAGTTGTTCTTTGCACTTTAAATTTTACTTCTTAAGCATGCAATGCTTTAGATTTTTTCTTGTCTTTATCCCTTTAAATTTGCATGTTGTCTAAGTTAACTTTCATGTTGTTTTGAACGGAAGCATCAGTTGTGTTTGATATTTTAGTTTTGCATGTTTTCTTCCAAAAAAAAAAAAAAAGATCTTTGATGATGGTATTTGGAATAGACTCGACTCATTAAACACTTCTTAGTTATCAATCCAATTTTATGACATCCTTACTTTTCTTAGCACTCACCACCAATCTACCCTTGATTGTATTTTTATAATTTTGGGTTCATTAAGCTTGTAAATATGTATGTTCATCCCAACTATTTAAAATCCTAATTCGTCAATGAGTACATTGCCACATCTTAAGTTTGGAGGTAGATATCTTACATTACTTTTGTTAACCCCACGTCATTATATATATATATATTTTTGTAATTCATGAAATGTAAACATGTTATGAGTTGTTGTATGAAGGCTATCGAGTTAAGAAAAAAAATATACTCCTCTTACCAAGAATTAACTGAGCAACCAGAGAACGTCATGAAACTCATAATTTCTTCTCTATGAAAGGTTGGTTCAGGAATGAGTAGGTTAAAAATTGTTTCAAATAGTAATGTGTGCTCGTATTCAACCTTCACCACAATATCAATAAGTTGGACGAAGGTACAATTGACTAAGGAACCCTTTTCAAAAAAAAAATTGAATAGCTTGGCAGTAAAAGGAAATAAGTTTAGGGAAGTCTTTCTTTTTGTTAAGTTAAAATTGTGTCTCAAGAGATGGCCTATGTAGGAAGTAAGTAAGAGGACACTAGAAGAGTAGGAATGCAATTTTTCGGAGATTATGGGTGAAAAAAGTACTAAGGTTAAGACTAAAATAGGATTAAAGTTGGTTGTGATAACCATGTGTTATGAGCTTGAGATGTCTATTGAGAGGAACTTTTTTTTTTTTTTTGTCAAGAATTTGGGATTAGCTGTTGAAATTTCATATCTTAATACTCTGATTTTCCCATTGTTTGACGCCAAGTAATAACTCAAGTTTTGGGGTGTGATAATTGTAACGCCCTTGATCTCCAGGTGCCTTTTTAATTTTTATTTTGGGTTAATATAGTAGAAATTGTTTTAGTTGAGCTTTGGGATTTCATAATTTAATTTAAACTTAGCAAAAAAAATAAAAGTGATTAGGAGTATTTATTTATGTTCAAGGGCATTTAGTTCGTTGTCTTGAAGAGCGAGGACATTTTGGGAACTAAAATAAAGGATATTAGGGATTTGGTCACATGGTTTATTTTTAGGGCACAAGAATTGAAGTGGCCTTCTTCTCCTTCCTCCTTCTTATCTCAACTGCCGACAGCCGACCACCTTCACGCCGACGAGCCCACGACCAGCAACCGATTGTCTTGTCCTCATCAACGACCTCTAGTCGGCTGTTATTCCATCGTTTGTCACCATTTGTACGAATCGAAGACGCCACCTCTGCAGGTCGTGGTCACACCATGTCAACTGCATGAACCGAAGACGCCAACAAAGCATTCGAAGTCGTCGTCTGTAGATGTGACGATGTTTGTCCTCACAGATTGATCGTGGTACCACAAGTCGGATTTGCTCTACTTGCTTGCATCAACTGAAGTTGTCGTCAATCGAAAGAGGCGATTGCAACGTGTTATTTCCAAGGCGTCGAACGAAACAGGATCGTCGCAAGTGAAGGAGACATCGAGCAGCCAACGTCGGACTGAGTTTTGTTCATTTTGGTTCAAGTTTTCTTGGATTATTCGATCGATTTTGACTGCGATAGGACCGGTTTCGTTTAAATCAGCTCACAAACTTTCAAAATCAAGTTTCACGCACCGTCGTTTCGCCGCCACGCGACGCCACCGCTCGTCGAAAGTGCATTTTCTATAATTTTTATTCCCGTGCGTGATTTCGACCCCGTTGTGGATATGGTGACGTGAGGACGTCGTGAGACCAAATTTTAGAAGTATCCCGATCACGTCTTGCTCAAGGATTTATTGCAAGGTTTGGAAAGCAATTTGAGAGAGAAAGTTAACCGTTGAAATTTTTATAGCCAAGGGTAAGGTAAGGGATCTCACGCCGAACTTTTAAAATGGGATCAAAAGTTTATAAAAGTTAGTTATGTCCTTTTTGAAAAATGAACTTTTATTTCTATGCTAGAGTTTCCTAGATTTGTTTTATGTTTTAATATTCTTCAGTATTGTTATGCACTGCATTTTGTCTTGAGCTTAAATATTATGAAAAATATGTCACGATACATGATTTACTGTTTTTCCCATGATATGTGCATCACTGTTCATGAATGAAAGATGCGACCTCATGCATGTTTGTATGTACATGATAAAGGACTCAACATGACTTAGTGGTCTTCGGACCTAACATGCTCCCAGAGTTTTGAGAGGACTTCATATTACACAAGAGTCTTCGAAATCAAGATGATTTAGTAGTCTTTGGACTCAACATGCTCTCAGAAGAACTTAATTGACCACTAAAAGTCGAAAAGATTAGTCATGATAGATTTAGAAGCACTTTTAGGTCCTACATACAAAAGTTTTGGGTGAAGTAATAAAGTCATGGTTGTATGTGTATGCATATCCCAAACCTCGCTAGCGAGGTCACTTACTGGGTTTTTTTTAATAATACTCACCCTTTCTTTTTAAAATATTTTCAGGTAAAGGCAAGTGCATACAAGGCGAGTGAAAGAGATGCGTTACGAAGGTCATGAGCACCACAAAGTCATGTTTTCGCACTTTCTAA
The DNA here is from genome assembly GCA_036507285.1 of Trichosanthes cucumerina. Classification (NCBI taxonomy): domain Eukaryota; kingdom Viridiplantae; phylum Streptophyta; class Magnoliopsida; order Cucurbitales; family Cucurbitaceae; genus Trichosanthes; species Trichosanthes cucumerina. The sequence continues at coordinate 33,182,548 of CM071840.1, forward strand.
ATTAGTAGTCTTTTAAATTATTTTGCTTTCTGCTTAAGTAGCATAGAGATTTTGAAACTGAGGCCAGACATTATTTATGTCATTTATATATTTTCATTTTTGTGGGATCCCCTAAAAGTAAATTTTAAACTTTGATTTGAATTAATTTATTCTTTATTATATTTTATGGCCTAAAAATGCATGCATGAATAGTAATATTCTTAGGAAGTGAGTCTTAAAAGTTAGGGGTGTTACAGTTGGTATCAAAGTCTAAGGTTATGGGTTCGATAGACTTGCTTCCATCGTAGGCATTAGCTATCGCATGGCTCAGTAATAAATCCAAGTCACCGCCAGGTATGTATTTGAAACTATAAATGAAAATAGTTGTTTTACTATGATCATGTATTATGTTTGAGAATAGATTTAATGACTAGATGCGATCCTTACTTTATGGATAGCAAAGAACTAGACTGAATTAGAGAATCTTTTATGTTGTAGTACTGAAAAAGATGCCACCAAGAGGTCGTGGAAGAGGTCGAGGTAGGGGGTGCGACAGAGATAGAGGGGCAGGAAGAGCTGGTAACCCACCACTATAGTTACCAATGGACTAATAGAAAATTCCCCACCTATGTTGGACCCACCTCAGGAAAAACCCGACCGCCAAGAGGATACTCCTTAATAGCACCAGCAACGGGACAGGCTAACCCTAATGTGATGACTATGATTGTGGAAGCCATGCAAGCTTTGGTGCGAGCTACAACGGTCAGTTAGTTGGCTCAATGAGGTCAAGCACAGAATGATGCATCACTTGAGGTCAGATACTGGAAAGATTTCAGAAAGTATGATCCTCGTCCATTTGATGGGTCGTCTAACGACCCCATTGTGGCAGAGTTATGGTTGTCTTCTATTGAGACCATATTTAGGCTGATGAATTGTCATGAAGATCAGAGGGTGTCGTGTGCAGTATTCATGCTGAGAGATGACATGTACTTGTGGTGGGAGTCCGCGCAAAGGACTATGGACATCAAAGGAGGGCAATTACATGGGGCTTATTCAGGAAAGCGTTCTGGCACAAGTTCTATCCTACCACGGCTCGATATAGAAAGAAAGTTGAGTTCCTACAACTTTATCTGAATAAGAGACCCATAGAGGTGTATGAGAGGGAATTTACAAGACTGATGTATTTTTCTCCTAAACTGGTGGATACCGAGACTAAGAAAGCAGAACGATTCGTTATGGGACTAGATGAAGATATTCGGGGTTTTGTACATGCACTATCACCCCCAGATTATGCTTCAACAGTGAGAGTAACTGAGTTGATTGGTGATCAGGCTCAGAGTGTACAACAAGTAATGGTTAACACAAGTCAACCACCTTCAAGTAAGAAAAGGAAGTGGGACCAAGAGGGCTCTGACCCAAGCATTATCAGCAACCTTCTAAACCATCAAGTAATTCACGTTCCAATCCCAGTCAGAGACAACCGATTTAACCAGGAAAGGATAGTGATGAAAAATCACGATGTAATGAATGCGAAAGATATAATTGGGGCAAATGTTTGGCTCGCTCTGGAGAATATTTTAGATACAAGAAAGAGGGGCACTAAGTAGAGAATTTTCCTAATCAAGGTATCAGGGATACTCAACCTCCAAGTTCGAGTGGAGTTGGTGATGGAGATCCGATCTCCTTGAGCAGCGGAAACGTGTTTAAAAGATCGAAAAACTTGTTTGTTTTTGGTTTAATACAAATACCAATACATTGGTACATAGAATAAGCATACAAATCCTAATCTAATTAGGCATGGACTCTAGACATGAAAACATGCTATAAGTAAAATAAACTAAAAGAAAAAGTTTAGTTACCTTTATTGATCAAATCAGCAGCAACACCTTGCTCTAATTGCACAACAACAACAAATAAGAACTTCCTCTATTTTTCCAAGAATGACACTACCAAAATGGAAAACCTTCGATATCTCTAAGTGTCTACTTAGATCAACCTTGGTGGGAAGGTGTTCCAACTTTTGGAAGAAGAAAGGGAAAGGTAGAGAGGATAGAATTTTCCAACAATTCGTTAATTGCATTGAATGATCGATCACACACCACTGATCTCTCTTTTTCCTGTATAACTATCGATAGGGAGAAGAAGAGGGATCGTGGAAACGTGTCATCCTGACACGTTTCCTTAATTAATTTAATAAAAATATAAATTAATTAAATTAATTAATAATTGAATCATATTTAATTATAAATAATATTAATTTTAATTAAATCACATTTAACCAAAATTAAATTAAATTTCATATATTTAATTGTGATTAAATCATATTTAATTAATTTTTCCCTCTAACCTCTAGTTTTAATGTACATCTTATGCACATTAAATTTTAATCTATAGTTTTCAAATATGAATATCATTTATATTTAAAATAATATTTGAACTCTTTTAAATATTTAATTCTCACAAATAATTTAATATGAATCATATTCACATTAAATTTATATTATAAAGTTCCAAAACTTTATATTATATCGTATTTATATACATTAAATTTATTCCCTAATGAATTTGAATATTTCAAATTCAAACGATCTAAGAATCCTTTACGAGCTAGAAGGTGGACCTAATGGACCTACAGATCAGAAGCTCCAACGATACGAAATTATTCAGTTAATCTCATTAACCTTCTAATCACCATTCGTTAACTACGCGAACACTCCACTAAAGTCCCACAACTACACTCTTCTCACTGCAGATATATTTTTGTGTCCACGGATATTGACCAATAACAGCAAGTCAATCCTTCTCGAATGTTCGTTACACCAGTTGGGTCAAATTATCATTTTACCCCTGGGTTACATCTTGTACCTTAAGTACCAGTGCTCCTCTAATGAACAATTTGTTTCTGGTCCTACCAACAAACAGAAGTCCCTCTCGGGCCAATGAGAGGGTCGGACCCTTTGTTCAAGTCCATGAGACACCACTTAAGGGAACATTCATCTACTTACCGTAGTAGTCGGGAAGGAGTGAATTCCATGTTGCTAGGCTAAGTCCCCAGCTGCTTACTCGGTCTTGTCCCCAAGAAGGTAGGCATATTGAGTCGGCGAATCTGGCCACTCTCACCCATACTAGTCAAAGGACAATCCCTCACAAACAGGAGTTCGTAACCCACTTAGGATTGAGATCAAGTTGCCTAGGTCATCCTAGTGAAATAGAAACCTAGCTAGTCAACGGAGTTACATCTAGTGGTTACTATTTCGCGGTTTGGTCTTATGTAGTCTCATTGCATAGGATATCCCCACTCACATGTCATCTACACGAACACGTTAGGATCACAATGTTTCATCATATACAAAGTGGGCCACATCCATAGTTTTACCAGGGTAAGGTACCGAAACCTTATCCCCTTACTATAAACCCTTTAGGATGTATCTCGAACCAAGATCCTTTATATGTACACTACATTCAGTTCAAGATACATTTTACGGTCTTGGATGTTTAGTTTATTGGATTTAAGGTTAAAACAAGGGCACTATCATAAATAACGAACACTAACTCTTTATTGAAATAATAACACTTTATTACAATAATTAGAACAAAATTACAAATTACGAGTTTTAGGGCACAACCCCCAACAAACTCCCACTTGAACTAAAACTCTAGTGGGGTACATTACAATCTAAAATAATGGTTATAGAGATACAAAAATAATAAACTAGGGCATCCATATACCCATTATATTTCTCCCACTTGTCCTAGATTATCCTATGTACATATCTCGTAGACCTAAACTTTCCAGATGACCCTCGAACACTTTAGCCATGAGAGTGTTTGTAAACGGATCAACAATGTTGTGCTCCGAAGCGATCTTCGTGACGGTCACTTCTCCTCGTTGCACTATTTCTCGTATCAGGTGATACTTCCTCTCGATGTGCTTGCCTCGTTTATGGTTGCGAGGTTCCTTAGAATTGGCTACCGCACCACTGTTTTCACAGTATAATGTGATAGAAAATTCCATATTTGGAACAACCTTCAAATCAGTAAGGAATTTCCTTAGCCAAACAGCCTATTTAGCTGCTTCGCAAGCAGTGACATACTCAACCTCCATCGTGGAGTCAGCGATGCATCCCTGCTTGATGTTTCGCCATACTATAGCTCCCCCATAAAGGGTGAAAACTGATCTTGACGTGGATTTTCTAGAATCCTTATCGGTCTAAGGATCAAATCCTTCGTCCCATGCACAAGCGTATAGTCTCTCGTTCTCCTAAGATACTTGAGGATATTTTTAACTGTGGTCTAGTGGTCTAACCAAATTGGATTGGTACCTACTGACTATTCCCACTGCATAACAATGTCTGGCCTCGTGCACAGTATAGCATACATTAAGCTACCTACTACATAGGCATAGGGAATACGTCTCGTATCCTCAACCTCTTGAGGTGTCTTAGGACACTGTTCCATAGACTGATGAACTCCATGCCTGAAGGGTAATAAGCCCCTCTTGGAATTCTGCATCAAATATCGGACCAACATTTTGTCGATATAAGATGCTTGAGACAGAGCTAGCATTCTATTCTTGCAATTCCTAAAAATTTTGAATCCCAAGAACATACTGCGCCTCTTCCAAATCTTTCATTTGGAATTGGCTCGCCAGCAAATTCTTTATGTCAGTTGGGTATCCTACTTCATTTCCAATGAGCAGGATATCATCCACATAAAGTACTGAGAAAGCTACTTTGTCGTTGACGATCCTCTTGTAAGCACAAGGCTCATCAACGTTTTGGTCAAAGCCATAAGACTTGATCGTTGTATCAAATCTTATGTTCCAAGATCTTGATGCATGTTTCAACCCATAAATGGATCGATTGAACTTGAAAACTTTTTGCTCCTGACCTTGGGTTATGAACCCTTCGGGCTGAGACATATAGTATTGGGGTTTGTGCCCTAAAACTCGTAGTTTATAATTTTGTTCTAATTATTGTAATAACGTGTTATTATTTCAATAAAGAGTTATTGTTCGTTATTTACGATATTGCCCTCGTTTTAACCCTAAATACAATAAACTAAACATCCAAGGCTGTAAAATGCATCTTGAACTGAATGTAGTGTACATATAAAGGATCTCGGTTCGAGATACAACCTAAAGGGTCTACAGTAAGTGGATAAGGTTTGAGTACCTTACCCTGGTAATACTATGGATGTGGCCCACTTTGTATATGATACAAACACTTTGATCCTAACGTGTTCGTGTAGATGACATGTGAGTGGGGATATCCTATGTAATGAGATTACATAAGACCGGACCGCGAAATAGTAACCACTAGATGTAACTCTGTAACTAGCTAGGTTTCTATTTAACTAGGATGACCTAGGCAACTTGATCTCAATCCTGAGCAGGTTATGAACTCCTGTTTGCGAAAGATTGTCCTTTGACTAGTATGGGGGAGAATTGGCAGATTCACCGACTCAATATGCCTACCTTCTTGGGAACAAGACCGAGTGAGTAGTTGGGGACTTTGCCTAGCAAGATAGAATTCACTCTTGCCCGCCTATTAGGGTAAATAGATGAATGTTCCTTTAAGTGGTGTCTCCGGGACTTGAACAAAGTGTCTGACCCTCTCATTGGCCCGAGTGGGACTTCTGTTTGTTGGTAGGACCACAAACAAATTGTTCATTAGAGGAGCACTGGTACTTAAGGTACAAGATGTAACCCAAGGGGTAAAATGGTAATTTGACCCAACTGGTGTTACGAACATTCGTGAAGGATTGACTTGCTATTATTGGTCAATACCCGTAGACACAGAAATATATCTGTAGTGAGAAGAGTGGAGTTGTGGGACTTTAGTAGAGTGTTCCCGCAGTTAACGAATGTTTATTAGGAGGTTAATGAGATTAACCGAGTAATCTCGTATCGTTGGACCTACAAGGTCCACCTTCTAGCTCGTAAAGGGTTCTTAGATCGTTTGAATTTGAAATGTTCAAATTCATTAGGGAATAAATTTAATGTATATAGATACATTATAATATAAAGTTTTGGAACTATATATTATAAATTTAATGTGAGTATGATTCATATTAAATTATATGAGAGAATTAAATATTTGAAAGAGTTCAAATATTATTTTAAATGTGAATGTGATTCATATTTTAAAACTGTAGATTAAAATTTAATGTGCATTAGATGTGCATTAAAACTATAGGTTAGAGGAAAAAATTGATTAAATATGATTTAATCATAATTAAATATACAATATTTAATTTAATTTTGGTTAAATGTGATTTAATTAAAATTAATATTAATTTATAATTAAATATGATTTAATTATTAATTAAATTAATTAATTTATATTATTATTAAATTAATTAAGTGAACGTGTCAGGATGACACATTCCCACTACCCCTCTTTCTCTCCCTATTGACGGATAAACAGGGAGAGGAGATCAGTGAGGACACTGATCGATCATTTTCCATTGTGTGCAATTGAGGAATTGCTAAAAATTTTACTCTCTCTCAAATTCCCTTCTCCTTCTCTCCAATTGTTGGATCCCTTCCCACAAAGGGTTGATCTAAGTAGAATCCAGAGAATAGGAGGTTCTCACTGCTGGTGTTGTCCTGTTGGAGAAAACAGAGAAGAAATTTTTCAGTTCCTATGTTGCTGTGAAAAGGGAGCAAGGAGTTGCTGTGGAAATTTGAAACTACAAAGGTAATTTCTTACATTTAGTTTAAGCTTTTACAGCATGTTTGCATGTTTTAATTTCCATGCCTAATTAGATAGGAGTTGTATGCTTATCTCTGTATTTTCTCCAATGTACTGATATTTGTGTTTAACCAAAATAAACAAGTAATTATGATTTCAAATCACGTTTCTACTGCTCAAGGAGATCGGATCTCTACCAATTGGTATCAGAGAAATGCTTGTTTTGTTTTGGTTGAAACAAATTTGCATTGGTTAGGTAGGAATTGCATTATGATTTGCTGTAAAATTGTTTAGGAAAATTTTGGTCTTAGTTTGCTTTGATTTGATCAAAAAATGTAAAGGCCCCTATGTGTTTGGGCAATTAAGTGCATAATAGAGTCGGTAAATGAGTTATGAGTCGTTCGGGACCAGTTTCGTGCAATTTGGATTAGTATCGAAGGAGAAATTGGCAAATGAAGTTGTTGTGTTTGAAGGAAAATTTTGTTGTCGAAGCAACAACGTTGCAACACTAACAGCAAACTAAGGCCCGTTGATGAACGACGTTGCAATGTCGAGGCTCCCTATCGATGTGGAAGTTCTAAGGGTCACCAGCGTTGCAACGCTACCCCGATGCCAGGCGTGTGCGCGAATGAAGTTGGCGTTGCAACGCTCCCTTCAGCGTTGCAACGCCGTGACGCCAACCTAAAGATGCAGATCTCTCTTGGGCGGTTCGGTTCGGTTTTGTTCCGGTTCGAGCAGTTTGAGCCCGGTTCAAGGAGTTTTAGATCGACTTTATAATCAGTTTAGTGTAATTTTTTTATTTTTGCACTTTAGGGGCCAAAGTTTTCCGGTTTTACAGCTATTTTTCTTTATGAATGTCATTTAGAATTTTTCCCACCTTAGGATAAGCATATTCATACATTTTATTTGTATAATTTGTTGGATTTTATGTCCTAAAACTCGTAGTTTGTAATTGATAAACATTTTTTCGTGTTTCTTCTTCGATAAAATTGTTATTGAATTAGTATACCATAATCTTGAATCCAATAAACTAAGGTCTCGAGGCTATTTAATGTAGACTTGAACTTTATGTGATGACATAAAACATGGAACAAGTTCGAGTATATAACCTAAAATGGTCTATAGTATAGGGATAAGGTTGGGCGCCTTATACTGGGGACACTATGGATGCGACCTACTTTGTAGTTAGTACAAACGATGTGATCCTAAATCGTTCATATAGAGATATGTAAGTGGGGCATCCTATGCAATGAGTTTGTACAAGGACTGGACCACGACTTAGTCACTTTTGCTTTATAACACCGTTTACTGTATAAAACTGACTAATTCAATTTTGATGACCTAGGTAACTCAATCTCAATCCTGAGCTAACAATGAATTCCTGTTTATTCGGGATTATCCTTAGATCTGCATGGGTGAGAGCAGCTCAATAGCGCTAGCTCAATAAGCCTCCCATTTCAGGGGTAAGACCGGATAGATAGCTAGGGACATAGGGTGCAAGACGAAATTCACTCCTACCCGACTCTAGGGATAGTAGATAGATTGTTCCCTTAAGTGCTGACTTCGGAACTAGAACAAGGGGCCCCACCATCTCACTAGGCTGAGAGGGACTAGATTTGTTGGTTGGACCACAAATCAATTGTTCTATAGAGGTTTAGTGGGACTTAACAAACAAGAAGGGTTCTCGGGGGTAAAGCGGTATTTTGACCCCAGTGAGACCACGAACAACTTTGTGAAGGATTGACTTCATCAGTTACTGTTATATCGGTGGATAGAAATATATCTCACGGTGAGGCGGTGCAACTACGAGACTTTAGTGGAATGACAGTTAGTTAACAAAAGTTGATTAATTAGGTTAAAGAGTTTGACCGGTTAATCTCGGATTGTTGGAGCCCATGATCTGTAGGTCCATTAGTCCCTCTGCTAGCTCATATGGATTAAACTTAGAACAGTATGATGGATTAATTCGAATTGTTTGAATTAGGAAAAGAGTTTTAAACCGACAAGTATATGTGATATAGCTATCGATTTTTTATGACACAATATATTCAAATGTGATTTGAATTTCAAAAATATGAATGCGGATTCATGTTCGGGAGGTCAAAATTAGTCAAGAGGGTCAAAATCATAAAAAGTCAAAGGGTTGACTTTTTAGCTCGAGAAAAGTCAAAGTTTGACTTTGACCAAATGAAAAAGTCTATTTTACCCTTGACTAGAGTTAGTGGAATTATCCAAGTTTTTGTTGGACAATCCCACTAACTTAAGTGGATTATGTGTAAACATTATAGAATGACACATAGCCCACTTTAGTTAGTGTTTTGTGAGGTGTTGCATTTTAGTGAGCCTTAGCATGCATTTGATGCATGTAAGTTCTTTATAAATAGGTTTGTTTTCAAAACAAAGAGGTCTTTTTGCTGATTTTTGAATTTTCCCAAAAGAAGTCTCCCCAAAATACTTTTTTTTCTTTCCTCACACAAAACTTTCAACCTCTCATTCTCCTTTTCAATCCTTCATTCACCGGGTCCCACAATCTGATTCTGAGTCCAGAGGATAGCGGGGAAGCTTTAGTGGTGGTCCGGTTGTGTTCGGTTTTTGCTTTGGCAAGGAGGAGAGAAGAAATTGAGCCACAAAAGTTGTATATTCTTCCCTTTTTTAGTTTACCATTTTTTGTATGTTGGCATGTTAATTTCTATTAAGTTAGATGCAATTAGAGTGTCATTAGATCCTTATTCCGCTGCGTATGTCTCGTGTTCCATCATGTGGTATCAGAGCATGCTTTAATTTCACTCAATTGCATATGGTGGGTTGTTATTTTTCATGTGATGAAATTATTGCAAGCTAAAATTGGCTCACTGTTTTGGCATCGTTTAGGTTTTAATTTCTTGTTATAATTTGGAATTTGCTCAAGGGTTTTGAGCCTTAATGTGTACCCAAGGAGTCTGTAAATTTTGGGAGTCATTAGAGTTGAAATTAGGTTGTAATTGGAGCTTCAACGGGTGTTGCGCACTGCCGAAAAAAACTGCACTGTGTTGTTCTTTTGGAGCGATTTTTCAGCCGCTGCCCGTGTGTTATTGCTGCTGTTTTCAAGCTGGTTCGGGCCGGTTCGAAGTGTTCGAGATTGGTTTGGAGCTTGTTTTCAAATTATTATTGTAATAATTTAGTTAGTTGCTTGTTTAGGTGCCAAAATGGATCCAATTTTATGCTTTGTTTTCTTTATGCATAATGAATGTGTTTAATTGTTTAAATCTTTATTCTGCATAAAGTATGTCATGTAGATTTAAATTCCCACTATAGGTTAGCATGCACATGCATTGAAAGTATGTTATAATGGTTATAATATATATAGTATGCATGTTGAATTTCATGAATTAATGTAAAAGTTATGTATAATTCATGATTTCTTTAAGTAACTTAATATGGTAATTGATTAATTACATCTTTTAATTAATTAATTTAATTTGATTAAATTAAGTAAATTAACTCCATATTAAATTTTCATTATATAATTGTTATGTAATGAATGTGGAATGTATGTTATAGATTTGTCAATTCTTTTTATAAGTGTTATAAAATCAAGTAGACTTTTTAAATCTATAACAAAGATAAGATGCATGCTCACTTAGGTTAACCATCGACAATCTCTTCTTCATAGAAATTAGGTCGATATCTTGTAAAACCGAAGTTACAAGAAAACTCACCCGACAAGATCTTGGCAAAAAGTCAGATAAGATGACTAAGGTTGAAAGGTTTTTAAGTTGATGGTTCACGGAACACCTTCTGCCTGGAGATCGAGTCGGTGTCTGAGTTAGGTTAAATCGGTTTTATGAGCATGCGTGAGCGGTGTGAGATAATAAAATTTGTTTATCACCTAAACATCGTAGGTTAAAATCCAGTATAAATGTTATACTCGGATGTTTCGCCTAGACTTAGGATATGTTTTAGTTAGCCGAAATATATTGCTAAGTAATTTATACCCTAACCGTCTAGAACACTTTAGCTAGAGAGAAGTAATGTACTTTTAACTCTAGAGTCCCTAAGAGTTCACACCGTGAGATTCATGCTTGGCTTTGGGCCGCCCTGTGAGCGGACTCCATACGGAGAGTGTTTGCATGAGTCAATATCAAGGTGAATAGGGGAAGTCGTTCATAGTAAGTGAGAGAAGGAAGTGTGTCAACGCATCCTACGGTCTCTTCCATTAGGTCGCACCGTGAGATTCCTATAATGCACCTGCATGTCTACCCTGGAGCGACCTTACCAATCGGAGAGTTGTATTATAGGATTCGGAACACCGCGAACTCCAAAAATAGATAGGGTCTCGTAGATCCATTTGTTGGGATTTTTGTCCTAATCTCGTGTTTGTAAATTATTGTTTGAAATTAATAAGAGTTATTTATTCCATTACTTTGTGTCTCATAATATTTATAAACTTTTCCAATAAACTAATCTCGTGGTCATTAAATTTATGAGAGAACTAGAACTTGAGCGTGTGTGTAGTGGACACACGGGAGGATCACGTTCAAGTTAATGACCGTAAGCGGTCTCTGATATATGGATAGGGTTGGAGACCTAATTGCGGATACACTTTGTGGATGCGCCCGCTTTGTAATAGATACAAACGAGGTGATCGACTCGTTCATGTGGTTGACATGCGAGTGGGGGCATCTGTGCAATGAGATTGTACAAAGCCAGGGACCGTGAATTATTAGACCCTCGATGTAACACCGTTGTGATGAAGGACTAATAAACCGTAGATGACCATTAGTGACTCGACACGAATCGTGGCGTGTTACGGACTCACGTCATGAGGAGTGCATCCTTTGACTAGTACGGGTGAGGGTGGTCACGATTTACTCGCCCAATATGCCTATCTTCTCAGGGCGACGGACCAAGTAGGGAGCCGAGAACTTAACTACGCGAGATGGAATTCACTCATTCCCGCTTTTAGGGAAACTAGAGGGTTGTTCCCTTAAGTGTTGTCTCCGTGGCTTGGACAACGGCGCCCACCTTCTCACCGGCCCGAGAAGGATGTTGTGTATGGTTGGACCATCACAATATGTTGTTCATTAGAGGAGCGGTGGGGACTTAAGGAACAAGAGGTAGACACAGGGGTAAAGCGGTAATTTGACCCAGCCGTGTCTACGAACAACCTGTGAAGGGTCGACTCATGGGCATTGGTTATATTAGTGGACACGTAATATTCTGCACTGACGGGAGTGCACATACGGGCTATAGTGGAGTGTTACCGTAGCTAATGAATGTTGATTAACCGGGTCAAAGAGTTTGACAAGTTAATCTCGGATCATTGGAGCAAATCATCCAGTAGGTCCATTAGGTCCCTCGGTTGGCTCAATCTGGATTTAAAGAAGGATTAGTGTTTTGGTATGAAATTGAAGTGTTCAATTTCACTTTAAGGGCATTTATGTCATTTATATGAGATATGAATGATATAATATATAATTTAATGTGAATGAGATTCATAATAAACTATAGGTTAGCCTAATTGTTGAATTAGGGCTAATTGGAGAAATTAATTGAGAGGAATTAAATTGGATGTGATTCAATTTAATTAATCCACAATTATTGCAAATGTGATTTGTAAGATGAGATATGAGATATCTTATATTATGTGGTTATGCAAATGAGATTTGCATAACCTATAGTTGTGGTAAAGTGGTAATAATATGGAGATTTTAACTCCATGAATATTCCACTATATAATCCCTTCTTGCAAGAAGGAATTGAAGCCAATCTCTCATTTTTTGGATTCTCACCCAAAAAGAAGAGAATTCTCTCTCATTTTCTCTCAACTCTCCTCCTTCTCCAAAACACCAAAAGTCTCACCACTTTCCTTCTTCCAAAGCAAGAACAACCGAGACTGCAAGTGGTTGTGTTCGGGTTTTGTTCGAGAGAAGGCATTGTTGAGTTCGAGAAGCACGAAGCGTTCATGATTAAGGAAAGATTTAAGAAGATTTGTCTACAACAAGTAAGTATGTTGGTGTTCTTGCTGTAAATTCTTCCTCTTTTGCATGTTTAGCCTAGATTTAATTGTTAAATCGTTTTAATGAATTTCTAGTTGCGTAACAATACCTCGACGATTCGATCGTCTTCCGCTGCGCGGGGTTTTCATTTCCTTCACCGTTTTCATTCTTGTCTTTCCAATTTCGGGAGCATAATGATCCTGATCTTTGAGGTCTGAAAATGGAAGGTTACACTTGCAAGAATTACTAAGTGTTAGCAAATTCTCGACCAAATGAGCAATAACTAAGTTACTATAGGAATAAGAGTTATTCTGGTGATAGTATTTAGTCAAGATAGTCTTGGTTCAATGGAGGAATGGTCGGTCACCCCTCGATGAAGGTTATTCTAAACTGTTGAAATATCGTTGCAAACATAATAATGATGGGTACAGTATTTTTTTGCTAAACTTGATTGGATTATAAAGGTTAATATTTTTTACTAAAAATGATATGTTTTTTTCAGCATGACAAGCTCTTTAGTTCAACTATTAGCTTCCGAAAAACTTAACGGCGACAACTACACAACATGAAAAACAAATCTGAATACAATACTAGTAATAGATGACTTGAGATTTGTCTTAACTGAGGAATGTCCTCAGGCCCCTGCCTCAAATACTAACCGAACTAGTTGGGAAGCTTATGATCGATGGGTTAAGGCTAACGATAAAGCCTGTGTCTATATTCTTGCCAGCATGACTGATGTATTGGCTAAGAAATACGAATCCTTGGGCACAACTAAGGCTATCATGGATTCGTTAAAAGAGATGTTCGAGACAATAGTCATCGGTTCTAAGACACGAGGCTATTAAGTACATTTACAACAAGCGTATGAAGGAAGGGACCTCTGTTAGAGAACATGTCACGGACATGATGGTCCACTTCAATATTCTTTGAAGTAAATGGTGGCGCCATCGACGAGGCAAATCAAAGTTAGCTTTATAATGGAGTCTCTTAGAAGAGCTTCATACCATTTGAGACGATTTAATGCTTCTCTCAGAATAAAATAGAGTTTAATCGACAACCCTTCTTAATGAGCTCCAACGTTTTCAAACTCTTACAAAAGCTAAGGGGAAAGAGGTGGAGGCAAATGTTGTCACCACCAGGAAAGTTTTAAGAGGATCGTCCTCTAAAACTAAAGTTGGACTTTCAAAGAACAAGAATGTTCAAATGAAAAAGAAGGGAAAGGGGAAGGCTCCCATGACAAACAAGGGAAAGAAAGTTGCAGAAAAAGGAAAATGTTTTCACTACGACCAAAATGGGCACTGGAAGAGGAACTGCCCGAAGTACCTTGCTGAGAAAAAAAGCAAATAAAGAAGCACAAGGTAAATATGATTTACTAGTTGTTGAAACATGTTTAGTGGAGTATGATACCTCAACCTGGATATTGGATTCAGGGGCCACTAATCATATTTGCTTCTCTTTTCAGGAAACTAGTTCCTGGAAAAATCTAAAAGAAGGCGAGATCACCCTCAAGGTTGGAACAGGAGAGGTTGTCTCGGCCGATGCAGTGGGAGACTTGAAGTTGTATTTCGATGATAGATATATCATATTTAAATATGTGTTGTATGCTCCTAAAATGAAACGGAACTTAATATCTATCACGTGTATATTAGAACAAATGTATAAAATATTCTTTGAAATCAATGAAGCGTTCATTTTCAGAAAAGGTATTCAAATTTGTTCTGCTATACTAGAAAACAACTTATGTAAGTTAAGACCAACTAAAACAAAATTTGTCTTAAATAATGAGATGTTTAGAACAGCCGAAACTCAGAATAAAAGACAAAAAGTTTCTTCCAATGCCTATTTATGGCACTTAACACTTGGTCACATAAATCTCAATAGGATTGGGAGATTGGTTAAGAACGGACTCCTAAATCAGTTAGAAGACAATTCTTTACCTCCATGCGAGTTTTGTCTTGAGGGAAAAATGACTAAGAGATATTTTAGTGGAAAAGGTCTCAGAGCAAAAATACCCTTAGAGCTCGTACATTCGGACCTCTGTGGACCGATGCATGTCAAAACTCGAGGTGGGTATGAATATTTCATCAGTTTCATTGATGATTATTCAATGTATGGTCATAGTTACCTAATGCATCACAAGTCTGATTCTTTTGAAAAGTTCAAAGAATATAAGACTGAGGTTGAGAACCAGTTAGGTAAAACGATTAAGACACTTCGATCAGATCGAGGTGGGGAGTACATGGACTTAAGATTCAAAGACTATATGATAGAACATGGAATCAAGTCACAACTCTCTGCACCTAATATGCCTCAGCAGAACGGTGTATCTGAAAGAAGAAACAGAACCTTGTTGGACATGGTTCGCTCAATGATGAGTTTTGCTAAGTTACCTGATTCCTTTTGGGGACATGCATTAGAAACTACTGTCTATATTTTGAACAACGTTCCCTCTAAAAGTGTGTTAGACACACCTTATGAGTTATGGAAAGGGCGTAATGGTAGTTTACGTCACATTAGGATCTGGGGATGCCCAGCGCACGTGTTGGTGCAAAATCCTAAAAAATTAGAACGTCGTTCAAAGTTATGCCTATTTGTAGGTTATCCAAAAGAAACAAAAGGTGGTCTGTTTTATGATCCTCAAGAGAATAAGGTTTTTGTGTCGACAAATGCAACATTCTTAGAGGAAGACCACATCAGAAGTCATCAACCAGTAGACTAGTATTAAATGAACTTTCCAAAGATGCTACAGTTAAAGCTAGTTCATCTACTAAAGTAGTAGATAAAACTAGTGCATCTGGTCAGTCACATCCTTCTCAAGAGTTGAGAATACCTCGACGTAGTGGGAGGGTTGTTCATCCGTCTGACCGTTACTTAGGTTTAACTGAAACTCAAGTCGTCATACCTGATGACGGCATAGAGGATCCATCGACCTATAAACAGGCCATGAAAGATGTAGACCGTGACCGGTGGGTCAAAACCATGGACCTCGAAATGGAGTCTATGTACTTCAATTAAAATGCAGGTACTTGTAGATCAACCAAATGACGTAAAACCAATTGGTTGTAAGCGGATCTACAAGAGAAAATGAGACCAAGCCGGTAAAGTACAGACTTTTAAGGCTCGACTTGTGGCAAATGGTTATTCCCAGAGAGAATGAGTGGACTATGAAGAAACGTTTTCTCCCGTTGCCATGCTTAAGTCGATTAGAATACTCTTGTCCATCGCCACTTTTTATGACTATGAAATTTGGCAGATGGATGTCAAAACTGCCTTTCTAAACGGTGATCTTGAGGAGATTATCTATATGGCTCAACCAGAGGGGTTTATTGCACAGGGTCAAGAACAAAAAGTTTGTCGACTTCAAAAATGCATTTATGGGTTGAAACAAGCTTCTAGATCTTGGAATATAAGATTTGATATTGCGATTAAAGCTTATGGTTTTGAACAGAATGTTGACGAGACTTGTGTGTACAAGAAGATCGTCAATTCTACTACAGCGTTCTTAGTTTTATATGTTGACGACATTCTACTCATTGGGAATGATGTAGGTTACTTGACTGACATCAAGAAATGGCTAGCTAAACAATTCCAAATGAAAGATTTGGGAGATGCACAATATGTTATATAGACAAATTGTTGTCTAGGTATAAGATGCAGAATTCCAAAAGAGGTTTGTTACCTTACAGATATGGAATTCATTTTTCAAAGGAACAATGCCCTAAGACACCTCAAGAGGTTGAGGACATAAGACGCATTCCCTATGCTTCCGCAGTTGGGAGTCTGATGTATGCAATATTATGTACTAGACCTGACATATGCTACGCAGTAGGGATAGTCAGTAGGTATCAGTCCAATCCTTGATATGATCATTGGACTGCCGTTAAGAACATCCTCAAGTATCTTAGGAGAACCAGGAACTACATGCTCGTGTATGGTGCTAAGGATTTGATCCTTACTGGATACACTGTCTCTAATTTCCAGACCTATAAAGATGCAAGAAAATCCACATCGGGATCAATGTTCATTCTGAATGGAGGAGCAGTAGTATGGAGAAGTGTGAAGCAAAACTATATTGCAGACTCCACAATGGAAGCTGAGTACGTAGTTGCATGTGAAGCAGCAAAGGAAGCAGTATGGTTGAGGAAATTCTTGAAAGATTTGGAAGTTGATCCAAATATGCATCTGCCTATCACCCTATATTGTGATAACAGTGGTGCAGTTGCAAACTCAAGAGAACCGAGAAGCCATAAGCGCGACAAACATATTGAGCGCAAATACCATCTCATCCGGGAGATTGTACATCGTGGAGACGTTATAGTAACCCACATATCTTCTGAGAAAAACATTGTTGATCCTTTTACAAAGACTCTCACGGCTAAAGTGTTTGAAGGTCACCTACAGTCTCTAGGTCTACGAAGCTAGTAAACTAGGACAAGTGGGAGAATATTTGGGCATGTGCCCTAGTTTATTGTATTCATATGTTTATTGTACTCATATGTTTCTCACTTAAATTCAACATTGGGTTATTCCACTAGGAGTTTTAGTCCAAGTGGGAGTTTGTTGGATTTTATGTCCTAAAACACGTAGTTTGTAATTGATAAACATTTTTTCGTGTTTCTTCTTCGATAAAATTGTTATTGAATTAGTATACCATAATCTTGAATCCAATAAACTAAGGTCCCGAGTCTATTTAATGTAGACTTGAACTTTATGTGATGACATAGAACATGGATCAAGTTCGAGTATATAGCCTAAAATGGTTTATAGTATAGAGATAAAGTTGGGCGCCCTATACTAGGGTCACTATGGATGCGGCCTACTTTGTAGTTAGTACAAACGATGTGATCCTAAATAGTTCATATAGAGATATGTAAGTGGGGGCATCCTATGCAATGAGTTTGTACAAGACTGGACTACGACTTAGTCACTTTTGCTTTATAACACGGTTTACTGTATAAAACTAACTAATTCAATTTTGATGACCTAGGTAACTCAATCTCAATCCTGAGCTAACTATGAACTCCTGTTTATTCGGGATTATCCTTAGATCTGCATGGGTGAGAGCAGCTCAACAGCGCTGGCTCAATAAGCCTCCCATTTCAGGGGTAAGACCGGATAGATAGCTGGGGACATAGGGTGCAAGACGGAATTCACTCCTACCCGACTCTAGGGATAGTAGATAGGTTGTTCCCTTAAGTGTTGACTTCGGAACTAGAACAAGGGGCCCCACTCTCTCACTAGGCTGAGAGGGACTAGATTTGTTGGTTGGACCACAAATCAATTGTTCTATAGAGGTTTAGTGGGACTTAAGGAACAAGAAGTGTTCTCGGGGGTAAAACGGTATTTTGACCCAGCCGAGACCACGAACAACCTGTGAAGGATTGACTTCATCAAGTTACGGTTATATCAGGTGGACAGAAATATATCTACAGTGAGGGGAGTGCAACTACGGGACTTTAGTGGAATGACCCGTTAGTTAACAAAAGTTGATTAATTAGGTTAAAGAGTTTGACCGGTTAATCTCAGATTGTTGGAGCCCATGATCTGTAGGTCCATTAGGTCCCCCTGCTAGCTCATATGGATTAAACTTAGAATAGTATGATGGATTAATTCGAATTATTCGTATTAGGAAAGGAGTTTTAAACCGACAAGTATATGTGATATAGCTATCGATTTTTTATGACACAATATATTCAAATGTGATTTGAATTTAAAAAATATGAATGTGGATTCATGTTCGAGAGGTCAAAATTAGTCAAGAGGGTCAAAATCGTAAAAATTCAAAGGGTTGACTTTTTGGCTCGGGAAAAGTCAAAGTTTGACTTTGACCAAATGAAAAAGACTATTTTACCCTTGACTAGAGTTAGTGGAATTATCCAAGTTTTTGTTGGACAATCCCACTAACTTAAGTGGATTATGTGTAAACATTATAGAATGACACATAGCCCACTTTAGTTAGTTTTTGTGAGGTGTTGCATTTTGGTGAGCCTTAGCATGCATTTGATGCATGTAATTTCTTTATAAATAGGTTTGTTTTCAAAACAAAGAGGTCTTTTTACTGATTTTTTTGAATTTTTCCAAAAGAAGTCTCACCAAAATACTTCTTTTCCTTTCCTCACACAAAACTTTCAACCTCTCATTCTTTCCTTTTCAATCCTTCATTCACCAGGTCCCACAACCCAGTTCTGAGTCCAGAGGATAGCAGGAAAGCTCTAGTGGTGGTCCGGTTGTGTCCGATTTTTGCTTGGGTAAGGAGGAGAGAAGAAATTGAGCTACAAAGGTTGTATATTCTTCCCTTTTTAGTTTCTACGTTTTTGTATGTTGGCTTCATTAATTTCTATTAAGTTAGATGCAATTAGAGTGTCATTAGATCCTTATTCCGCTGCGTATGTCTCGTGTTCCATCATAATTGTTATATAAATATGGTAGAAATGCATGATCTAATTTATTTTTCATAAGTTTTATTTATAATTGTTATAATTAGATAATATGGAAAATAGATTGCATGGAGCATGAAATTACTTAGTATAAAATAAATGTTATTTTATTTAAGTAATTTAGTTATTCAATTAGTTGAATAATTTCTTTTATTATTCCAATTTGAAATTATTTGTTGGTTTTATAATATAGTTCCTTGTCATAGGTTAATTATTAAAATTTATAAAAGTTATAAATAAAGGGGTTTTAGAAACCATAACCTATGATAAAGAATTGCATGCAAACATAGGAACTTGGGTTAAATTAAATTAGTTTTAACTTGTTTCAAATTAATTTAGACCTAATTTTTATTTTCTAATAGAATTAGAAGTTTGTCTTACATAGTATTTTAAATAGTTTAAAATATAGTAGGACAATAGGACATTGGTTATAAACGAACTCTCTGGGTGAAGTTTCGTCTCTAAGTTGGGGTACTTAAAGTGCGGTTAGGAACACCTCCTACCTGGGAACTGACCCAGAGCTTGAGTTGAATTAACCATAGTCTTGTTTTATATCTAGGTAATTAAAATGTTTATTCACCTAGACATAAGGTTAAAAGACCTAGTTATAATAGTTATAATAGGCATAGACTTAGATAGATTCTTTTAGCAAAAATCCGACTAAGTTAAACCTACACCCTAACCTTAGGAGCTTCAGTGGGAGAAAACGAGATGTTCGCATCGAGTTTATTCTCACATCCTCAAGAGTTCACACCATGAGTTCCATGCTCGGCTACGTGGTGTCAATAGGGTGTCCCCCTATGGTAAGTGTTTACATGGTTCAATACCAAGGTGAATGAGGGAAGTATCCATAGTAAATGGGAGCAGGACACGTGTCAACGTATCCTACGATCTCCTCCATTAGGTTGCACCGTGAGATTTCTACAGTCCGCCTGCTAGGTTGTCCTAGAACAGTCAATCCCTACGGAGGGCTTGACTATAGGGATCGGAACACCGCGAACTCCAGAAATGATTAGGGTCTCTTAGGTAATTTTCCAACAATTGTCTTTCTTAATAGTAGCATGTTGGCTCGGACCTATTGGATCTGAAAATGGTAGGGTCACATTTACGGGATAAGTTAAACTACTTAACAAGTCCTTGACCAAACAAACGGTAGATAAGGATCATTGGGACATGAGGTGTTCTGGTAGTGAGAATTGGTTGAGATAGTCTCAATTTAGGGGAGGAGTGACTGATCACCCGACGGTGGCTTTTGTCCTAAACCCTTGAAGTATCGTTGCAAAATTAAAGATTTAATTTAAACACTAGGGTTCTTTAATAATTTTGCTAAAATTGATTGGTTTATAATGGGTTAAAGGCATAACTAATTAGAACTACTTTTGGAATTTCAGCATGTCGTCCTCAATTATAGCCTAACTCAAAAGCGAACTTTTAGCTGGTGAAAACTATACTACGTGGAAGTCTAACCTGAATACGATTCTTGTTGTTGACGACCTTCGGTTTGTACTGACTGAGGAATGTCCTTAGGTCCCAGCTCGAAACGCTCCTCAATCTATTAAGCATGCGTACGACTGATGGATCAAGACCAATGATAAGGCCAAGGTCTACATTTTGGCTAGTGTTTCTGAAGTTCTGGCAAAAAAGCACGAGGGCATGCTCTCAGCTCGCGAGATCAAGAGTTCGTTGCAGAACATGTTTGGACAAATGCCGTCCCGGGCGGCCAGCACGAATCCCTCAATACGTTTATAACTCCGTATAAGGAAGGAGGGTCGTTGGTGAGAGAACACATTCTCGATCTGATGGTCCACTTCAACGTGGCTGAAATGAATGGTGCGGTCATAGACGAGCAAAGTCAGGTATCGTTCATCCACGAATCTGCCCAAGAGTTTCTCGCAGTCAGAGCGATGCGATGATGAACAAGATAGAGTACAACGACTACTCTCCTCGATGAACTCTGAGACTTTCCAGTCTCTTATGAAAATAAAGGACAGGCTGATGGAGAGGCAAATCTGTTTGCCCATTCCAAAAGGTTCCAGAAGGTTTCATCCTCTGGGACTAAGTCTTGTGGTCCATCTTTTGGGCTTAAGAAGACCGAAAAGAAGAAGATATGAGGGAAAGGGAAGGCACTTGCGGCTGATAAGGGTAAGGGAAAAGCCAAGGTTGCAGACAAAAGAAAGTGTGTCCATTGCAACATGGACGGGCACTGGAAGCGAAACTGCCCAAAGTACCTTGCTGAGATTAAAGAGAAGAAAGGTAAATCCGATTTACTTGTTCTTGAAACTTGTTTAGCAGAAAATAATGATTTTACCTGGATACTTGATTCAGGAGCCACAAATCACGTTTGCTTTTCTTTACAGGAAACTTGATTCAGGAACCATCTGATCGAGAATGTGTTCTCTCACCGACGACCCTCCTTCATACGGGAGTTATAAACGTACTTGAGGGATTCATGTCGAAACTGTCCAGACGGTTGTCCAAACATATTCTGCAACGAACTCATGATCTCACGAGCTTAGACCATGCTCTCGTGCTTTTTTTGGGCCAGAACTTCAGAAACACTAGCCAAAATGTAGACCTTGGCCTTATCATTGGCCTTGATCCAGCGGTTGTACGCATCCTTAACAAATTGAGGATTGTTTCGAACAGAGACCTGAGGACATTCCTTAGTCAGTACAAATCGAAGGTCGTCAACAACAAGAATCGTATTCAGGTTGGACTTCCACGTAGTATAGTTTTCACCAATTAAACGTTCACTTTTAAGTAAGGCTATAATTGAGGACGACATGCTGAAATTCCAAAAGTAGTTCTAATTAGTTATGCCTTTAACCCATTATAAACCAATCAAATTTAGCAAAATTATTAAAGAACCCTAGTGTTTAAATTAAACCTTTAATTTTGCAACGATACTTCAAGAGTTTATAACAAAAGCCACCGTCGCGTGGTCAGTCACTCATCCCCTGAATTGAGACTATCTAAGCCAATTCCCACTACCAAAACATCACATGTCCCAATGATCCTTAGCTACCGTTTGTTTGGTCAATTACTTGTTAACTAGCTTAACTTATCCCGTCAATATGACCCTACCATTTTCAGATCAAATAGGTCCGAGTCAACATGCTACTATTAAGAAAGAGAACTGTTGGCAAATTACCTAAGAGACTCTATCCATTTCAAGAGTTCGCGGTGTTTTGATCCCTATAGTCAGGCCCTCCGTAAGGATTGGCTGTTCCAGGACAACCTAGCAGGAGGACTATAAAAATCTCACGGTGCGACCTAATGGAGGGGACCGTAGGATACGTTGACACGTGTCCTGCTCCCACTTACTATGGATACTTCACTCATTCACCTTGTTATTGAACCATGCAAACACTTACCGTAGGGGGACGCCCTATTGACGCCACGTAGCCGAGCATGGAACTCACGGTGTGAACTCTTGAGAACGTGAGAGTAAACTCGATGCAAACATCTCATTTTCTCCCACTGAAGCTCCTATGGTTAGGGTATAGGTTTAACTTAGTTGGATTCTGGCTAAAGGAGTATAACTAAGTCTATGCCTATTATAACTATTATAACTAGGTCTTTTAACCTTATGTCTATGTGAATAAACATTTTAATTACCTAGATAAAAAATAGGACTATGGTTAATTCAACTCAAGCTCCGGGTCAGTTCCCAAGTAGGATGTGTTTCGTTAATCGTCAGCTTAAGTACCCACAACCTTAGACAGAACTTCACCGGTAGAGTTACTTTATAACCAATGTCCTATTGTCCTACTATATTTTAAACTATTTAAAATACTATGTAAGACTAACTTCTTATCCTATTAGAAATTAAACTTAGGTCTAAATTAATTTTAAACAATTTAAAACTAATTCAATTTAACCCAAGTTCCTATGTTTGCATGCAATTCTTTGTTATAGGTTATGGTTTCTAAAACCCCTTTATTTATAATTTTTATAAATTTTACTAATTAACCTATGACAAGGAACTATATTATAAAACCAAAAAATAATTTCAAATTGGAATTATAAAAGAAATTATTCAACTAATTGAATAACGCAAATTACTTAAATAAAATAACATTTATTTTAAACTAAGTAATTTCATGCTCCATGCAATTTATTTTCCATATAATCTAATTATAACAATTATAATTAATTACCCATGAAAAATAAATTAATCATGCATTTCTACCATATTTATATAACATTTATACAAATAAAAATGCATGAATAGTCTTTTCCTAAGGTGGGAAAAATTCTAAATGACACTCGTAAAGAAAAATAGTTGTAAAACTGAAAAAATTTGGCCCCTAAAGTGCAAAAATAATAAAATTACACTAATCTTATTACAAAAACTGGTCCAAAACTCCTTGAACCGGGACTCAAACTGCTCGAACCGGACCAAAAATAACCTGAACCGCCCAGACCGATATGCTCCTTCAGGTTGGCATCACGGCATTGCAACGCCGAAGGAGCGTTGCAACGCCAACTTCATTCGTGTGCGCACCTTACATCGGGGTAGCGTTGCAAGGTATCTGACCCCTGGAACTTCCGCATCGATAGGGAGTCTTGACGTTGCGCCGTCGTTCCTCAGCGTTGGCGTTGAACAGCATTTTCCTTCAAACACAACAACTTCAATCACCAATTTCTCCTTCCATATTCATCCAAATTGCACGAAACTTATCCCGAACGACTCACAACTCGATTACAGACTCGATTATGCACTTAATTGCCCAAAACGTAGGGGCCTTTATATTTAATTTGATTACAACAAAGAAAACTAAGGCAAAAAAGTTCCTAAACAGTTTTACAACAAACCAAAATGAAATTCTCACCTAACCAATGCAAATTTGTTTTAACCAAAACATAACAAGCATTGCTCTGATACCAATTGATGGAGATCCGATCTCCTTGAGCAATGGAAACGTGTTTAAAAGATCGAAAAGCTTGTTTATTTTTGGTTTAATACAAATACCAATACATTGGTAAAATACAGAGAATAAGTATACAAATCCAAATTTAATTAGGCATGGATTCTAGACATGCAAACATGTTATAAGTAAAATAAACTAAAATAAAAAGTTTAGATACCTTTGTAGATCAAATCAACAGCAACACCTTTCTCTAATTGCACAACTACAACAAATAAGAACTTCCTCTGTTTTTCCAAGAAGGACACTACCAAAATGGAAAACCTCCTATATCTCTGAGTGTCTACTTAGATCAACCTTGGTGGGAAGGTGTTCCAACTTTTGGAAGCAGAAAGGGAAAGGTAGAGAGGAGAGAATTTTCCAGCAATTCGTTAATTACACTAAATGATCGATCACACACCACTGATCTTTCTTTTCCCTGTATAACTATCGATAGGGAGAAGAAGAGGGATCGTAGGAACATGTCAGAATTTAATTATGATTAATTTAATAAAAATATAAATTAATTTAATTAATTAATAATTAAATCATATTTAAATATTAATTAATATTAATTTTAATTAAATCACATTTAACCAAAATTAAATTAAATATCATATATTTCATTATGATTAAATCATATTTAATAAATTTTGCCCTCTAACCTATAGTTTTAATGTACATCTTATGCACATTGAATTTTAACCTATAGTTTGAAGGGAATGAGAATCCCCGCGTAGCGGAAGACGATCGAATCATCATGGTATCATTACGCAACTCAGTTTTGTTAAAACGATCTACTAAATATCTAGGCTAAACATGCTGGAAAAGGAAGAAAAAATAGCAAGTTTAGAGGTACTTACTTGTTGAAGACTTTCTTCAAGGTTTCTTCCTCAGATCACGAACGCTTCGTGCTTCTCGATCTCAACGAACTCTTCCCACGAACGGAACCCGAATACCACCACTTGGAGTCTCGGTTGTTCTCTTTTGGAAAAGGGAAGTTTGTGGGAACTTTGGAGTTTTGGAGAGGGAGGAGAATTGAGAGAGAGTAGAGAGAATTCTTCTTCTCTTCTTTGATGAAAATCAAAAAAATGAGAGAATGGTTACATTCCTTCTTGCAAGAAGGGATTATATAGTGGAATGATGGAGTTAAAATCTCCACATTATTACCACTTTACCACAACCATAGGTTATGCAAATCTCATTTGCATAACCACATAATATAAGATATCTCATATCTCATATTGTAAATCTCATTTGCAATAATTGTGGATTAATTTAATTGAATCACATCCAATTTAATTTCTCTCAATTAATTTCTCCAATTAGGTTAACCTATAGTTTATTATGAATCTCATTCACATTAAACTATATATTATATCATTCATATCTCATATAAATGACATAAATGCCCTTAAAGTGAAATTGAACACTTCAATTTCATACCAAAACATTAACCTTTCTTTTAACCCAGATTGAGCCAACCGAGGGACCTAATGGACATACAGTGACGGGCTCTAATGTTTCGAGATTAACCTGTCAAACACTTTGACCCGGTTAACCAACATTCATTAGCTACGGTAACACTCCACTATAGCCCGTAGCTGCACTCCCATCAGTGCAGAATATTACGTGTCCACTGATATAACCAATGCCCATGAGTCGACCCTTCACAAGTTGTTCGTAGACACAGCTGGATCAAATTACCATTTTACTCCTGTGTCTACCTCTTGTTCCTTAAGTCCCCACTGCTCCTCTAATGAACAACATATTGTGATAGTCCAACCATACACAACACCCTTCTCGGGCCAGTGAGAAGGTGGGCACCCGTGTCCAAGCTCTTGAGACAGCACTTAAGGGAACAACCCCTCTAGTTTCCCAAAAGGCAGGAACGAGTAAATTCCATCTCGCGTAGTTAAGTTCCCAGCTCCCTACTTGGTCTTGTCCCTGAGAAGATAGACATATTGGGGCAAGTAACTGTGACCACCCTCACCCGTACTAGTCAAAGGACAGACCCTCGTAGACAGGAGTCTGTAACACGCTAAGGATTCAGGTCGAGTCACTAATGGTCATCTACGAAGTTTAAGTCCTTCTTGCCATCAGCAGTGTTACATCGATGAGGTGTAATAATTCACGGTCCGGTCTTGTATAATCTCATTGCACAAGATGCCCCCACTCGCATGTCAACCACATGAACGAGTCAGATCACCTCGTTTGTATCTTATACAAAGCGGGCCACATCCACAGTGTATCCAGGATTAGGTCTCCAACCCTATCCATATATTGTAGACCGTTCGGGTCATTAACTCAAACGTGATCCTCCCTGTGTGTCCACTACACACCGTTCAAGTTCTAGTTCTCTCATAAATTCAATGACCCTGGAGCTTAGTTTATTGGAAAAGTTTATAAATATTGCGAGACACAAAGTGATGAAATGAATAATTCTTATTAATTTCAAACAATATATTACAAACACGAGATTAGGATAAAAATCCCAATAAACTCCCACTTGGACTAAGCTAGTGGAGAAAATACATTTCTGAAATGTACATAAATTATAATGAAGTAATACAATAAACTAGGGGATTGAATACCTGTTTACACATCTCCCACTTGCCCTAGTCAGGAAGCTCTCGAAGACCTAGACTCTCTAGGTGACCCTCAAACACCTTAGCCGTGAGGGGCTTTGTAAATGGATTAGCTACGTTGTGCTCCGACGCTATCTGCGTGACCGTCACGTCTCCGCGGTGCATAATCTCCCGTATCAGATGATACTTGCGCTCAATGTGTTTGCCTCTCTTATGGCTTCGAGGCTCACGTGAGTTGGCTACTGCACCACTGTTATCACAGAACAGTGTGATCGGCAAGTTCATATTTGGAACAACTTCAAAATCCGTCATGAACTTCCTAAGCCAAACAGCTTCCTTTGCAGCTTCACAAGCTGCAACATACTCCGCTTCCATAGTGGAATCAGCGATGCATCCCTGTTTGATGCTTCGCCATACTGCAGCTCCTCCATTCAAAATGAAGGTGACCCAGAAGTGGATTTCCTAGAATCCTTATCGATGCGAAAGTCGAGAATCTGTGTATCCCGTAAGGATCAAATCCCCAACGCCATACACTAAGTTCGTAGTTCCTCGTTCTCCTAAGATACTTGAGGATTGCCTTTACGGTGTCTAGTGATCTAATCTGGATTGGGTGATATCTCTGACAATTCCCTCTTTGCATAATGGATGTCGGGCCTAGTACACAAGCATGACATACATCGGGCTCCCTACACGGTTTGAAGCATATGGAATCCGTCTCATATCCTCAACATCTTGAGGAGTCTTAGGACACTGATCCTTAGACAAGTGAACCCCATGCCTGAAAGGCAACAAGCCCTTCTTGGAGTTCTGCATCTTATATCTAGACAACATCTTGTCAATATAAGAGGGCTGAGACAAGGCTAGCGTTCTGTTCTCCGGTTCCGGACTATCTGGATACCTAGAACATACTGAGCTTCTCCCAAATCTTTCATTTGGAATTGCGAAGCTAGCCACTTCTTAACGTCAATAAGAAATTCTACTTCATTTCGAAGGAGAAGAATATCGTCCACATACAACACCAAAAATGCGACAATTTTATCAACAATTTTCTTGTAGACACAAGGCTCGTCGACATTTTGATCAAAGCCATAAGATTTGATCGCCTCATCAAACCTTATATTCCAAGACCTCGAAGCTTGTTTCAACCCATAAATGGACCTATGAAGCCGACAAATCTTTTGCTCTTGGCCTTGGGCAATGAACCCTTTGGGCTGGCCCATGTAGATGGTCTCATGAAGTTTGCCATTCAGAAAGGTTGTCTTGACGTCCATCTTCCATACCTCGTAGTCATAATACGCGGCAATGGCCACAAGGATCCTGATCAACTTTACCATGGCAACAAGTGAAAAGGTCTCCTCATAGTCAACCCCTTCAACCTGGGTAAAACCCTTTGCCACTAGTCGGGCTTTGAAGGCTTGCACCTTCCCATCTACGCCACGTTTACGCTTGTAGATCCATTTGCAACTAATAGGTTTTACCCCATCCGGTGATCCACAAACTCCCATACAGAATTGAAGTACATAGACTCCATTTCCTGGTCCATAGCTTTAATCCACTCGTCTTTGTCAACATCGACCATTGCCTGATCATAGGTCAATGGATCCTCGCTGATCATCATCGGGAGGCGACAAGCGAGGTTTTGATTAAACCCATATAGCGATCAGGTGTCTCACGACCCTCCCCACTACGTCGAGGCATTCCCAACTCTTGGGAACGGATTTGACTAGACGTGCTAGGGTCAACAACACTTGTTGACGTACTAGCCCCATTAGCAAGTCTTGTTGATGTACTGTCCATTTAATTTAACACAATTTTACTCCTTGGTAAATGATCTTTGACGTGGTCTTCCTCTAGGAAAGTGGCGTTTATCGACACAAGCACCCTATTTTCCTCAGGATCGTAAAACATACCACCCCTAGTCTCTTTAGGGTAACCTACGAATAGGCACAATTTCGAACGGGGTTCCAACTTTTTTGGGTTTGACACCAACACGTGGGTCGGGCATCTTCAAATTATGAAGTGATGTAAACTACCTTTACGTCCACTCCAGAGCTCGAAAGGTGTTTCACAAACACTCTTCGAGGGAACGTTGTTCAAAATATAGACTGTAGTCTCCACTGCGTACCCCCAAAAAGAATCAGGGAGACGAGCATAGTTCATCATCGACCGAACCATGTCCAACAAGGTTCTGTTTCTCCTCTACGATACACCATTCTGCTTTTGTGGCATACCGGTGGCGAGAGTTGAGGCGTAATTAAAGTGTTCTATCATATAGTCCTGGAATTCAGTGTCCATGTACTCACCACCTCAATCCGATCGAAGTGTTTTAAGAGATTTACCTAAGAGGTTCTCAACCTCAGTCTTGTACTCCTTGAACTTTTCAAGAGTTTCAGACTTCTTGTGCATTAGGTAAATATACCTATATCTGGAGTAATCGTCTATGAAAGACACGAAATACTCATAACCGCCCCGAGCTTTAACATTCATCGAACCACAGAGGTCAAAATGTACTAACTCAAGAGGCTCTTTGGCTCTATATCCTTTTCCACTAAAAGGACGTTTGGTCATTTTGCCCTCAAGGCAAGACTCACACACCAGCAAAGAGTTTTCTTCCAACTCGTTTAGAAGTCCACTCTTCACTAGTTTCTCAATCCTATTGAGATTAATGTGGCCTAACCGTAGATGCCAAAGATGGGCATTTTCTTTTGGAGAAACTTTTGCTTTCTTAGTTCGTGTTTTTCTGATTTTAAACAATTCGATATTCAAAACACTTTTGACCGAATTAGGTTTCAAAACATACAGATTATGCTCGAGTGAAGCTGAACAAATAAGATTAACTTTGAAAGAAATAAACGCTTTACTTGATTCAAAGGAAACAGATATACAATGTTCACTTAAGCAGGAAATGGAAACAAGGTTTCTAGTAAAATTGTCCAACAATAAGTACTTCCTGCCAAAGTGTAGCTTCACCGTGTCGATCATTGAGAGAGACAAACTCCGGATCCAACCGTAGAGTCACCTCACCCTCGCATGCACGTTTGCGAGAATCAATCCACGAAAAAGAAGAACAAAGCGTGGTTAGTGGCGCCCGAATCCAATGTCCAGGCAGAGTCACTACTCTCCCCTAAACATGTTTCTGTTACAAGTAAATCACATTTACCTTGATTCTTCCTCTCGGCCAAGAATTTGAAACAGTTCCTCTTCTAGTGTCCGCCCCCATTGCAGTGGAAACACTTTCCTTTCTCTGCAACGTCCTTGACCTTCTTGCCCTTCTGGGCGGCAGCTCGGTCAGTTTTACCCCTCTTCATCCTCTTCTTCCCTTTCGGGCGTGAAGGAGCAATAGGTTTCGTCCCAGAGGTCGATTCCTTGACCCTGTTCAAGGATTGGAAATTCTGTAGCTCATTGAGGAGGGTAGTCAGAGTGTAGCTAATTTTGTTCATAACAGCATTGCTACGAAACTGAAGGAAACTCTTCGAAAGTGTCTCCAAATAAAACTGACCTGGCTCGACTCGTCGATCGAAGCCCCGTTCATCTCGGCCAGATTAAAGTGGGTCATCATGTCTAGAACATGTTCACGGACAGACGACCCCTCTTTCATCCGTGCATTGAAGACGTATTTGAGCGAGTCATGCCGGACTTGAAATGACTGTTGCCCAAACATTTCCTGCAAGGACTCCATGATCTTCTTGGCGGAGACCATCAGCTCATGCTTCTTTGCCAGGACATCAGACATGCTGGCAATTATGTAGACCTTGGCCTTTTCATTGGCCCTGATCCATCGATCGTGCGCATCGCGAACACACGCGACACGCGGTCGAGCGAGCGACATCGAGGACACTCCTCAGACAACACGAACTTTATGTCATCAGTTACCAAAATTGTGTTAATGTTGTTTTTCCAACTTTGGTAATTATCTCCCACTAACTTATCGGACGCGAGTAGTGCTATTATTGTGCTAGACATTTTTAGCTGAAAAATAAGAAAAACTTTGTATTAGTCTCGCAAAAAAACTTTTTGAAATCCAATCAAGTTTTAGCAAAATTGTTTCATGATCCCTAGGTCATTCAAAATTTTGCAATGATACCTAAAGGTTTAGAATGACCGCCACCAAAGGGTGAGCAGAACACTCCTCCTCTAGGGCGAGACTTTCTCGATCGGACCTAATCCAGAATAACTCTTATTCCATTAGGCGTCCAATTACCATTGTTTGGTCGAATTCATTAACACTTAACAGATGCTCGTGAGTGTCACCCTCCATCTTTAAGTTTCCAAGCATCCGTCCATACAATAGCCACCAGAAGGGTGAACCAAGAAGGAAAACCAACCAGAAAGCGATCCTTTTGGAATTCACGGTGTTAGACTCCCATGATAAAGCCCTCAGAAGGGATTGTCATTCGAGCCAAACTAGCAGGCAGATCATAGGTGTCTCACGGTGTGAATCGAAAGAAGAGACCGTGGGTCTCGTTTTCACAAGTCCCGCTCCCACTCACTATAAGTACTCTCTCCATCCACGATGATATTGACTTATACAAATGCCACCCGAAGGGGGACGCTCCCATTTGCGCCACGAGGCCGAGTATAGATCTCACGGTGCGGACTTAACGGAGATTTGTGGTTGGAAATTCAAATGTATCTCATACACTATATTTCCTCTCACTCAGCACTTTAATTTTAATAGGGATTGACCTAGATAAATCGGCTAAAATTTACCTAAGTCTACCAATATAACTCTTATATGTTATTAACCTAAGTCTATAATCACATTATAACTTAGGTCTATGTGAGTAAATTAATTAACTCTTAATTAACGACACTCACGAGAATATAACCTAAGAATCTCCGGACCGAATTCACTCCCAGGTCGGTTTTCAGGTAGGGGTGTTCCGCAAGCATCAACTTAAATACTGACCTTAGACAAAACCTTTCCTTAGACAGAGTTACTTATCAGTCTCCATTCAAAGGTTATATTTGATTTCCTAATTCTAATCTTATTAGAACTAGAAAACCTAAGTCTATTATTCAAGTTCTAAACATTTTAAAACTAATAATTAACTTAGGTTACATGCATTTCTATGTTATAGTGCTTGATCATTCATCACATGAATAATACTATACTATAACATACATTCATCACATGAATTAAATGCATGAGCATGCTTTTAATTTAAAAATATAACACTTATATTTAAATAAATTAAATCATGCAAACATTATATTATAACTCTTATAATATAATCCTATCATGCATACTATATATTATAACTCTTATAATATAAATATGATGCATGGAATGTTTAACCTAAGGTGGGATTTTAAATTTATATGACATACAATATGCACATAGAAATTAATTAAAATATACATCTCATGCATAAAATAATTAAAACAACAAAAATGGACCGGTTTTTGGCACCTAGGGGCAATTATTTAATTAAATAACATTAATATAACACTTATACTAACATTATTTTATAAAATAATTAAATAAACAAAATTAAATACATTTACAAATCATAAAATAAATTAAAATTACAATAAAAACGCCCCACTAAACCCTTATGTTGCCCACGTCTCGCGAAACTACCTCCAGCAACTGCTCCTCAACGTGTGCAGCGTTGCAACGTTGTCGCCTCCAGCGTCGAGTTGCGTTCTCAACGCCAGCGGCGTTGCAACGCTGCTCTACTGCAGGGCCTCCGTCCGCAAGGACAGCGTTGAGACGCCAAAGTGCAGCGTTTCAACGCCATCGATAGAACAACAAACTCTTTATTGTTCTTCATTGATTTCCGCCTGTTTCCGCTTCGATTTCTTCACAGCAACTCTTGTCACGAATGACCCGAACTTACAGACTCGATTTATTTTCTAAAATGCCCAAAAACACGGGCCCTTTACATTTGATCTCATCAAACAGAAAATAAATCTAAAATGCCAAAAACTGAAACATCCATTTAAGCAAACCAACATTCATCTCATGAAATTAAGGAAATTTACCCACCTAATTTTAACAAAAACAGTGCACAAATGAAGAACCATCGAAATAGCTCTAATACCAATTGAAGGGAATGAGACTCCCCGCGCAGCGGTAGACGATCAAATCGTCATGGTATCATTACGCAACTCAGTTTTGTTAAAACGGTCTACTAAAGATCTAGGCTAAACATGCTGGAAAAGGAAGAAAAAACAGCAAGTTTAGAGGTACTTACTTGTTGAAGACTCTCTTCAAGGTTTCTTCCTCAAATCACGAACGCTTCGTGCTTCTCGATCTCAACGAACTCTTCCAACGAACGGAACCTGAACACCACCACTTGGAGTCTCGGTTGTTCTCTTTTGGAAAAGGGAAGTTTGTGGGAACTTTGGAGTTTTGGAGAGGGAGGAGAATTGAGAGAGAGTAGAGAGAATTCTTCTTCTCTTCTTTGATGAAAATCAAAAAAATGAGAGAATGGTTACATTCCTTCTTGCAAGAAGGGATTATATAGTAGAATGATGGAGTTAAAATCTCCACATTATTACCACTTTACCACAACCATAGGTTATGCAAATCTCATTTCCATAACCACATAATATAAGATATCTCATATCTCATATTGTAAATCTCATTTGCAGTAATTGTGGATTAATTTAATTGAATCACATCCAATTTAATTTCTCTCAATTAATTTCTCCAATTAGCCCTGATTCAACAATTAGGCTAACCTATAGTTTATTATGAATCTCATTCACATTAAACTATATATTATATCATTCATATCTCATATAAATGACATAAATGCCCTTAAAGTGAAATTGAAAACTTCAATTTCATACCAAAACATTAACCCTTCTTTTAACCCAGATTGAGCCAACCGAGAGACCTAATAGACCTACAGTGACGGGCTTCAATTAACCGAGATTAACCTGTCAAACTCTTTGACCCGGTTAACCAACATTCATTAGCTACGGTAACACTCCACTATAGCCAGTAGTTGCACTCCCATCAGTGTAGAATATTACGTGTGCACTGATATAACCAATGTTCATGAGTCGACCATTCACAGGTTGTTCGTAGACACGGCTGGGTCAAATTACCGTTTTACTCCTGTGTCTACCTCTTGTTCCTAAAGTCTCCACTGCTCCTCTAATGAACAACATATTGTGATGGTCCAACCATACACAACACCCTTCTCAGGCCAGTGAGAAGGTGGGCGCTCGTTGTTTAAGCCCTGGAGACAGCACTTAAGGGAACAACCCCTCTAGTTTCCCTAATGGAGGGAACGAGTGAATTCCATCTCGCGTAGTTAAGTTCTCAGCTCCCTACTTGGTCCCCGCCCCCGAGAAGATAGGCATATTGGGCGAGTAGCGCGTGACCACCCTCACCCGTACTAGTCAAAGGGCGGACCCTCGCAGACAGGAGTCCGTAACACGCTCACGATTCAGGTCGAGTCACTAATGGTCATCTACGAAGTTATTAGTCCTTAATGTCAACGGTGTTACATCAGTAGGTCTAATAATTCACGGTCTGGTATTGTACAATCTCATTGCACAGGATGCCCCCACTCGCATGTTAACCACATGAACGAGTCAGATCACCTCGTTTGTATCTTATACAAAGTGGGCCGCATCCACAGTGTATCCAGGATTAGGTCTCCAACCCTATTCATATACTGTAGACCGTTCGGGTCATTAACTCGAACGTGATCCTCCCTGTGTGTCCACTACACACCGTTCAAGTTCTAGTTCTCTCATAAATTCAATGACCCTGGAGCTTAGTTAATTGGAAAAGTTTATAAATATTGTGAGACACAAAGTGATGAAATGAATAACTCTTATTAATTTCAAACAATATATTACAAACACGAGATTAGGACAAAAATCCCAACATAGTTTTCAAATATGAATCTCATTCATATTTAAAATAATATTTGAACTCTTTCAAATATTTAATTCTCTCAAATAATTTAATATGAATCATATTCACATTAATTTATAATATAAAGTTCCAAAACTTCATATTATATCGTATCTATATACATTAAATTTATTCCCTAATGAATTTGAACATTTCAAATTCAAACGATCTAAGAACCCTTTACGAGCTAGAAAGTGGACCTAATGAACCTACATATCAGAAGCTCCAATGATACGAAATTATTCGGTTAATCTCATTAACCTCCTAATCACCATTCGTTAACTGCAGGAACACTCCACTAAAGTCCCGCAGGTGCACTCTTCTCACTACAGATATATTTCTGTGTCCACGAATATTGACCAATAACAGCAAGTCAATCCTTCACGAATGTTTGTAACACCAGCTGGGTTAAATTACCATTTTACCCCTAGGTTACATTTTGTACCTTAAGTACCAGTGCTCCTCTAATGAAAAATTTGTTTGTGGTCTTACCAACAAACAGAAGTCGTTCGCAGGCCAATGGGAGGGTTGGGCCCTTTGTTCAAGTCCCAGAGACACCACGTAACAGAACGTTCATCTACTTACCCTAGTAGTCGGGAAGAAGTGAATTCCATCTTGCTAGGCTAAGTCCCCAGCTGCTTACTCGGTCTTGTCCCCAAGAAGGTAGGCATATTGAGTCGGTGAATCTGGCCACTCTCACCCATACTAGTCAAAGGACAATCCCTCACAAACAGGAGTTCGTAACCCGCTCAGGATTGAGATCAAGTTGCCTAGGTCATCCTAGTAAAATAGAAACCTAGCTAGTCAACGGAGTTACATCTAGTGGTTACTATTTCGCCGTCGGGTCTTATGTAATCTCATTACATAGGATATCCCCACTCACATACCATCTACACGAACATGTTAGGATCACAGTGTTTGCATCATATACAAAGTGGACCACATCCATAGTTTTACCAGGGTAAGGTACCCAAACCTTATCCCCTTACTATAGACCCTTTAGGATGTATCTCGAACCAAGATCCTTTATATGTACATTACATTCAATTCACGATACATTTTACAGCCTTGGATGTTTAGTTTAATGGATTTAGGGTTAAAACAAGGGCAATATCGTAAATAACGAACAATAACTCTTTATTGAAATAATAACACTTTATTACAATAATTAGAAAAAAATTACAAACTAAGAGTTTTATGGCACAAACCCCAACAGTTGGATCTTTTAAGCAAACGACCCAACAAGGAAGGGCCTTTGTCAGTATAAGTTGAGAGGCCGATAACTTCGATCCAACGATCACAGGTACTCAGATACTTTGTCTCAGTATTTTAATTCAGGTTCTATGCGCTATTTATTATTGTAGTGAGTTGTGCTTAACTAGAACTAAAACCAAAATTTGCATAAGTAGGTTAGGGGAGCTCTCAATTTGATAAGGGAGAGATAAGGCTAGTGTGTTGTAGCTAAGTAAGTAAGTTGGACTTTCGATCGAGCATATAATTCGAGTCAAGAATATCAGTTATTTAGGCATTGATAGAAAGACCAAATAGAAGGAAAGGATCTCAAGCTAAAGTAATGAGATCGTTGGGTAATAGGTTTGTATGCCATAGTGTGTCACTTGAGAATCGACTTTTGCAGATTCCCGTGAGGACTAGAAGACCCTTTGTAATTGAGTAACTAGTTACTTCAAGGTGTTATAGCAAAACCAGCAGTCAAAGGAGGCTCAAGGGAACTTTCTAGAGTAGGAACTTTTGAGGACGAAAGTTCTTAACGAGGGAAGATTGTAACGCCCCTGACCTCCGGGTTCCTTTTTAATTTGTGTTTTGGGTTAATATAATAGAGTTTGTTTTAGTTGGGCTTTGGAATTTCATAATTTAATTTAAACTTAGCAAAAAAATAAAAAAAAATAAGTGATTAGAGTTCAAGGGCATTTAGTTGGTTTTTTGAAGAGGGAGGGCATTTTGGGAACTAAAGTAAAGGATATTAGGGTTTTAGTCACATGGTTGATTTTTAGGGAACAAGAACCGAAGCGGCCTTCTTCTCCTTCCTCCTTTGTAGCTCACCCGCCGACAACTTGCCACCTTCACGGCGACGAGCCCACCACCAGATACCGATTGTCTTCTCCGCGTCAACGACCTCCAGCTGGCTGCTATTCCATCATCTGCCACCATCTACACAAACCGAAGACGCCACCGTCTAGGTCGAGGTCACACCTTGCCGACTGCACGAACAAAAGACACCAGCAAAGCATTCGAAGTCGTCGTCTACAAATGTGACGTCGCTTGTCCTCGTAGATTTAAGGCGGTACAACAAGCCGAATTTGCTTGTTTGCATCCATCGAAGTTGTCGTCGATAAAAAGAGGCGACTGTAACGTGTTATTTCAAGGCGTCAGACGAAACAAAATCGTCGCGAGTGAGGGAGACATCGAACCAACGCCGGTTCGAGTTTTGTTCATTTTGGTTCGAGTTTTGGTGTATTACTCGATCGGTTTGAACTGAGATAGGACCAGTTCCAGATAGATTGACTCATGAACTTTCAAAATTGAGATGCACGCGCCGGAAATGTATTTTCGGTAATGTTTTATTCTCGTGCATGATTTTTACCCCGTTGTGGATTTGGTGAATTGAGGACGTCGTGAGAGCGAATTTCAGAACTATCTCGGTCACGTTTTGCTTAAGGATTTATTGCAATGTTTTGAAAGCAATTTAAGAGATAAAGTTAATACTTGAAATTTTTATAGTGAAGGCTAAGGTAAGGGATCTCACGCCGAACTTTTAAAATGGGATCAAAAGTTTATAAAAGTTAGTTATGTTCTTTTTGAAAAATTAACTTTTATTTCTATTCTAGAGTTTCCTCGATTTGTTTTGTTTTAATATTCTTGAGTATTGTTATGCACTGCATTTTGTCTTGAGCTTAAATGTTATGAAAAATATGTCATGATACATGATTTACTCTGTTTTCCCCATGATATGTGCATCACTGTTCATAAATGAAAGATAGGACCTCATGCATGTTTGTGTGTACATGATAAAGTTTACAGAGGTTATACAATTATTCTCCATAATATTATAGGGGTTTTGAGAGAACTCCACATGACTTAGTAGTCTTCAGACCTAACATGCTCCCGGAGTTTTGAGAGGACTCCGACACAGGAGTCTTTGGACTCAACATGATATAGGAGCCTTCGGGCTCAACATGTTCTCTAGGTTTGGAAGGACTCCATAGGATAGGAGTCTTCAGACTCAACATGCTCTCGGGAGAACTTAATTAACCACTAAAAGCCGAAGAGATTAGTCATGATAGATTTAGAAGAAGTTGAAGGGAATGGAAATCCCACGGAGTGGAAGGACGATTGAATCGTCGTGGTTTCGTTGTGAAAAAATGTTTTCTCAAAATTGAATCTATCCTATAGAAACTAGGTTAAACATGCTTTTAAGAGGAAAAACAGTACGAGAAACTTAATTGTTGAAAAACCGTTCTTCGTATTTTCCTTCTCCGGTCACGAACTCTTTACGTACACAATCTCAACGAACTCGATCTCCTCGAACAAACGAACTACCCAGACACTTCCGAAAAGGGCTTCTCGGTTGTTCTCTTTAGGTAGAAGGAGAGTAGGTGGGACTCCTTTTGGTGAAAGGGAGGAGAGATTTGATAGAAGGTTGAGAGAAAATTGTGTTTCCTTTTTGGTGAGAAATCCAAAAAATAAAAACTTCACTTACAAAATCTTTCTTGCAAAGGGTTTATATAATGGTGATAGGTGGAATTGAAATCTCCACCTATTTACCATTTAACCACAACCATAGGTTATGCAAATCATTTTGCATAATCACATATAATAAGATATCTCATTTCTTATTATACAAATCACATTTGTACAATTGTGAATTTTAAATTGAATCATATTCAATTTAATTTCTCTGAATCTAATTTTCTCTAAATTAACTCTAATTAAACAATTAGGCTAACCTATAGTTCATTATGAATCTCATTCACATTAAACTATAGAATATGTCAATCATATCTCATATATGACATAATTACACTAATAATGAATTTGAAGATTTCAAATCCACACCAAACTGTAAATCCTCTATTTATCCAGTTTGAGCCAACCGGGGAACCTAATGGACCTACAGGTGACGAGCTCCAATGATCCGAGACTAACCTGTCAAACTCTTTGACTCGGTTAATGAACATTCATTAGCTACGGTAACACTCTACTAAAGCCCATAGTTGCACTCCCGTCACTATAAGACAAGTTGTGTTCATTGATATAACCAATGCCCATGAGTCGACCCTTCACAGGTTCTTCGTAGACACTGTTGGGTCAAATTACCGTTCTACCCCTCTGTCTACTTCTTGCTCCTTAAGTCCCCACTGCTCCTCTAATGAACAACAGCGTTGTAATGGTCAAACCATATACAACACCCCTCTCGGGGCAGTGAGAGGGTGGGTGCTCGTTGTCCAAGCCCTGGAGACAACACTTAAGGGAAGGACCCCTCTAGTTTTTCTAAAGTCGGAAACGAGTGAATTCCATCTCGCGTAGTTAAGTTTCCAGCTCCCCACGTGGTCCTGCCCCTAAGAAGATAGGCATATTGGGCGAGTAACTGTGACCACCCTCCGTACTAGTCAAAGGACAGACCCCCGCAGACAGAAGTACGTAACATGCTCAGGATTAAGGTCGAGTCACTAATTGTCATCTACGAAGTTATTAGTCCTATACTGTCAACGGTGTTACATCAGTAGGTCTAATAATTCACGGTCCGGTCCTGTACAATCTCATTGCACAGGATGCCCCCACTCGTATGTCAACGACATGAACGAGTCAGATCACCTCGTTTGTATCTAATACAAAGCGAGTCGCATCCCTGACGTATCGAGGATTAGGTCTCCAACCCTATCCATATCATGAGACCGTTCGGGTCATTAACTCGAACGTGATCCTCCTTGTGTGTCCGCTACACACCATTCAAGTTCTAGTTCTCTCATAAATTCAATGACCCTGGAGCTTGGTTTATTGGACAAAATTTGTAAAAATGTGAGATACAAAGTGATGAAAGAAATAACTCTTATTTATTTCAATTGGTAATATTACAAACAAAACGAGATTAGGACATACATCCCAACTGAAGGGAATGAGAATCTCCGCGCAGCAGAAGACGATCGAATCGTCGTGGTATCGTTGTGCAATTTGTTTTCTTAAAATTAAACTATCAAATAGTATTAGGCTAAACATGCTTTTGAGAAGGAAAAACAGTAAGTTAGAACCACTTGCTGAAGAACGTCTTCAAGATTCCTTCATCCGATCACGAACTCTTCGTGTTCTTCTTAGCGATCTCGAACTCCTCGAACAAAACCAACGAACGGACACTTTCACTCGATTACTCGGTTGTTCTACTTTTGGTAGAAGGAGAATGGTGGGATTCTCTTCTTTTGGTGTAGGGAGGAGAATTTGAGAGAGAATGTCAATTGCTTTTGCAGAGAAAATCCAAAAATGAGCAAATGGCCTTACCACCCCTTTGCATAATGGTGATGGGTGGAGTTGAAATCTCCACCTATTTACCATTTTACCACAATCATAGGTTATGCAAATCATATTTACATAACCACATATAATAAGATATCTCATATCTCATTTTACAAATCACATTTGTATAATTGTGGATTTTTAATTTGAATTACATTCAATTTAATTTCTCTCAATCTAATTTCTCCTAGTTAGCCCTAATTCAACAATTAGACTAACCTATAGTTTATTATGAATCTCATTCACATTAAACTATATAATATGTCATTCATATCTCATATAAATGACATAATTACCCTTTAGTGAACTTGAACACTTCAAATTCACACCAAAAATGTAAACCTTCTATTAATCCAGTTTGAGCCAACCGAGGGACCGAATGGACCTACAGTGACGAGCTCCAATGATCCGAGATTAACCTGTCAAACTCTTTGATCGGGTTAATCAACATTCATTAGCTACGGTAACACTCCACTAAAGCCCGTAGTTGCACTACTGTCAGTGTAAGACAAGTTGTGTCCACTTATAAAACCAATGCCCATGAGTCGACCCTTCACAAGTTGTTCGTAGACACTGCTAGGTCAAATTACCGTTTTACCCCTGTGTCTACTTCTTGCTCCTTAAGTCTCCACTGATCCTCTAATGAACAACTACGTTGTAATGGTCCAACCATACACAACACCTCTCTCGTGCCAGTGAGAGGGTGGGCGCCCGTTGTCCAAGCCTTGGAGACAGCACTTAAGGGGACAACCCCTCTAGTTTTCCTAAATGCGGGAACGAGTGAATTCCATCTCGCGTAGTTAAGTTTCCAGCTCCCTACTTTGTCCTGTCCCTAAAA
The DNA here is from genome assembly GCA_036507285.1 of Trichosanthes cucumerina. Taxonomy (NCBI): domain Eukaryota; kingdom Viridiplantae; phylum Streptophyta; class Magnoliopsida; order Cucurbitales; family Cucurbitaceae; genus Trichosanthes; species Trichosanthes cucumerina. The sequence goes on from CM071840.1 coordinate 33,223,384, forward strand.
AGATAGGCATATTGGGCGAGTAACTGTGACCAACCTCACCCGTACTAGTCAAAGGAAAGACCCCCGAGACAGGAGTCCGTAACACGCTCAAGATTCAGGTCGAGTCACTAATGGTCATCTACGAAGTTATTAGTCCATACTGTTAACGGTGTTACATCAGTAGGTCTAATAATTCACGGTCCGGTCTTGTACAATCTTATTGCACAGGATGCCCTCACTTGCATGTTAACCACATGAACGAGTCAGATCACCTCGTTTGTATCTAATATAAAGCGGGTCGCATCCACATTGTATCCAGGATTAAGTCTCCAACCTTATCCATATACTGTAGACCGTTCAGGTCATTAACTCGAACGTGATCCTCCCTGTGTGTCCATTACACACCGTTCAAGTTCTAATTCTCTCATATATTCAATGACCCTAGAGCTTAGTTTATTGGACAAAGTTTGTAAAATTTGCGAGACACAAAGTAATGGAATGAATAATTCTTATTAATTTAAAATAGTAAATTACAAACTAAACGAGATTAGGACATACATCCCAACACCAACAAACTCCCACTTGGACTAAGCTAGTGGAGTAAAAAATACATTTCTCAAATGTACAAGAATTACAATAAAGTTATACAATAACCTAGGGCATTGAATACCCTTTACAATACTCCCACTTGCCCTAGTCCGGAAGCACTCGAAGACCTAGACTCTCTAGGTGACCCTCAAACACCTTAGCCGTGAGGGCCTTTGTAAATGGATCAGCAACGTTGTGCTCCGACGCTATCTGTGTGACTCTCACATCTCCGCAGTGCACAATCTCCCGTATCAGGTGATACTTCCGCTTAATGTGCTTGCCCCTCTTATTACTCTGAGGCTCTCTCGAGTTTGCTACATCACCACTGTTGGGACGTAATTCCATGTTCTATCATATAGTCTTGGAATTCTGTGTCCATATACTCTGCACCTCGATCCGATCGAAGTGTTTTAATAGTTTTACCTAATAGGTTCTCAACCTCAGTCTTGTACTCCTTGAACTTTTCAAGAGTTTCAGACTTCCTATGCATTAGGTAGAAACCTAACTAGTTAACGAAGTTACATCTATTGGTTACTATTTCGCGATTCGGTCTTTTATGAACTCATCACATAAGATACCCTCACTCGCATGTCACCTACACGAATGCATTGGATCACTGCTTTTGTATCAAATACAAAGTGGGTTGTATCCATAAGTACCCAACTTCATCCCTATACTATAGACCATTTAGACTGTTTCTTGAACCTTGATCCCCGTATGTCCATGCATACAGTTCAAGAGACACAATACAGTCTATAATGTTAGTTTATTAGATTTAGGGTTAATTTAAGGCAAGCTATTCAAAATTAAACAACAATTAAATGAATAGTGTCAATAACATTTTATTGAATGAATTTGAACAAAAAACAATTACAAACTACGAGTTTTAGGGCATAAAATCCAACATCCTGTTCTTTGACATTTATCACCAGATTTACAGAATTGGTAAGCATCCTTAAACAAGGTATCCCAGTATAAGCCATAATCTAAGACTTTTCTAACTATTCTTTTTTTACAAAAGTGTCCTCCACATGCATAATCGTGACAGAAAGCTAGAATAGACTCAAACTCGTCATCATGTACACATCTCCTAACTACTTGGTCAACACAGAACTTCCATAAGTAAGGGTCTGAAGGGAATGAGAATCCTCGCGCAGCAGAAGACGATCGAATCGTCGCGATATTGTTGTGCAATTCAATTTTATTAAGATTAAACTATCACATAGTATAAGGTTAAACATGTTTTCTAGAAGGAAAAACAGTAAATTACTACTTACTTGTTGAAGACCGTCTTCAATTTCCTTCTTCCGATCACAAACTCTTCGTGCTCTCCTCAACGATCTTGAACTCCTCGAACAACAAACCGAACACCTCCACTTGGTTACACGGTTGTTCTACCTTAGGTAGAAGGAGGATTGTGGGATCCTTTGTATTTTGGAGAAGGGGGGAGAAGTTTGAGAGAGTTATTTGAGATATAATAGATTGCTTGTTTTGGTGAGAATTCCAAAAATAAGCAAATGATCACCTTCCCCTTCTTGCAAAGGGGTTTAAATAATGGTGATACGTGGAGTTGAAATCTTCACCTATTTACCATTTTACCACAACCATAGGTTATGCAAATCATATTTGCATAACCACATATAATAAGATATCTCATATCTATTTTTACAAATCACATTTGTATTATTGTGGATTTTTAAATTGAATCACATTCATTTTAATTTCTCTCATTCTATTTTCTCCAAGTTAGCGCTAATTCAACAATTAGGCTAACCTATAGTTTATTATGAATCTCATTCACATTAAACTATATAATATATCATTCATATCTCATATAAATGACATAATTACCCTTTAGTGAACTTGAACACTTCAAATTCACACCAAAATTGTAAACCTTCTAATAATCCAGTTTGAGCCAACCGAGGGACCTTATGGACCTACAGTGACGAGCTCCAATGATCTGAGATTAACCTATCAAAATCTTTGACCCGGTTAATCAACATTCATTAGCTACGGTAACACTTCACTAAAGCTCGTAGCTTCACTCCCGTCAGTGTAACACAAGATGTGTCCACTGATATAACCAATACCCATGAGTCGACCCTTCACAGGTTGTTCGTAGACACTATTATGTCAAATTACCGTTTTACTCCTATGTCTACTTCTTGCTCCTTAAGTCCCCACTCCTCCTCTAATGAACAACAACGTTGTAATGGTCCAACCATACACAACACCCCTCTCGTGTCAGTGAGAGGGTGGGCGCCCGTTGTCCAAGCCCTAGAGACAGCACTTAAGGGAACAACCCCTCTAGTTTCTCTAAAGGCGGGAACGAGTGAATTCCATCTCGCGTAGTTAAGTTCTCAGCTCCCTACTTGGTCCTGTCCTTGAGAAGATAGGCATATTGGGCGATGGCGTGACCACCCTTACTGCGTACTAGTCAAAGGCGCACTCGCAGAGTGGAGTCCGTAACACGCTCAGGATTCAGGTCGAGTCACTAATGGTCATCTACGAAGTTATTAGTCCATACTGTTAACGGTGTTACATCAGTAGGTCTATAATTCATGGTCTGGTCTTGTACAATCTCATTGTACAGGATGCCCCCACTCGCATGTCAACCACATGAACGAGTCAGATCACCTCGTTTGTATCTTAATACAAAGCGGGTCGCATCCACAGCGTATCCAGGATTAGATCTCCAACCCCATCCATATATTGTAGACCGTTCGGGTCATTAACTCGAACGTGATCCTCCGTGTGTGTCCACTACACACCGCTCAAGTTCTAGTTCTCTCATATATTCAATGACCCTGGAGCTTAGTTTATTGGACAAAGTTTGTAAAATTCGCAGGACACAAAATGATGAAATAAATAACTCTTATTAATTTCAAATGTTAATTTACAAACAGAACGAGATTAGGACAAACATCCCAACAGGGTCATCCCAGATGTAATACTTGGAATCACTTTTTAACTTACATTTTCTAGATGATGGTAATGTAGGAGGGAGCGTACCTGTCACTAGATAATTTACAATATCTACATACCAGGGTGTTACACTCGCGATTTGGAATAGATGCTCGTCGGGAAATTCGTCATTTAATGGTAGTTGGTCCTCTTCTCTAATTATCCTAATTAGGTGATCGACTACTGAATTCTCCGTGCCTTTCCTATCCTTGATTGCCAGGTTGAATTCTTGAAGAAGCAATATCCATCGAGAAGTCTTGACTTTAATTCTTTCCTTGCTATGAGATACTTCAGAACTGCGTGATCAGAGAAAATAACTACTTCAGAACCAAGATTATATGGTCGAAATTTATTTAAGGCAAAAATAATGGACAATAATTTTTTTATGTTTTGGAATAGTTGCACTGTGCAGAGTTTAGTGTTCTAGAAGCATAATAGATGGCGTAACTCTTCTCGTCAATTCGTTGTCCTAGCACTGCTCCGACCGTATAGTTGTTGGCATCACACATGATTTTGAAGGGAAGGCCCCATTGAGGTGGATGAATTATTGGTGCATTGAGTAGGGCAAATGCTTCCCTACACTCCTTCCCAAATTCGAAGGTAACATCTTTCTGAAGTAAGTTGGACATAAGCAGGGCTACTTTAGAGAAATCTTTGATGAACTTGCGATAAAAACATGCATGGCCAAGAAAAGCTCATACCTGTCTAACATTGATGGTGTAAGGTAAGCTAACAATAATATCTATTTTAGCTTTATCCACTTCTATTCCCCAAGACTCATACCCTCATAGAGGGTGGGGCCCCGTTGTTAAGGACCTAGAGTGAGTTCTTCAGGGAACAACCTATCTAATTCCTTAGTGTAGGAATGAGTGAATTCCATCTTGCACAGTTAAGTTTCAAGCTACCTACGAGGTTTTGTCCCTGAGAAGGTAGGCTTATTGAGTCAGCTACAGGTCATTCTCACCCATATTAGTCTAAGGACAAACCCTTATAAGCAGGAGTTCTTAACTTACTCAGGATTCAGGTCGAGTCACTAATGACCATCTATTAATCATCAGTCTTATCCTGTTAACGGTGTTACAATTGGTTAGACTAATAATTTCTTGATCCGGTCTTGTATGAACTCTTCATACAGGATGCCCCCACTCGCATGTCAACCACATGAATTAGTTGGATTACATCATTTGTACTAATTACAAAGTGGGTCGCATCCATGGTGTTACCAGAATGAGGTTTCCAACCTTATTCTTATACCATAGACAATTTAGGTTATATTCTTGAACACAATCCAAATAGTGTCCACTACACTGATGTTCAAGATATATTATAACCTTGGAGCTTAGTTTATTGGATTTATAAAGCAAGAATATAATTTTATCAAAATAAATAACTCTTTATTTATTTGATCAAAATTACACAAGTTTAGGGCATAAATCCCAACAATCTCCCACTTGACCTAAAGCTTGTGGAGTACTAAAACATTCTGATAATGTAAATACAATAAACTAGGGCATTTAAACCCTTTGTACAAAATACTCTCACCCGCCCTAGTTGGGAAGACTTGTAAACCTAGACCTTCAGGTGACTCTCAAACACTTTAGTCGTGAGAGCCTTTGTAAAAGGATCAGCAACGTTGTTCTCTGAGGCTATCTTCATGACAATCACGTCTTCTCGATGCACGATCTCCCAGATGAGATGATATTTCCGCTCAATGTGTTTCCCCTCTTGTGACTTTGGGTTTCCTCATTTGCCATCGCACCACTTTATTATCGCAATACTGACGTGATGGGCAAAGTCATATTTGGAACAACTTCCAAATTTAGCATGAATTTCCTTAACCAAGCGGCCTCTTTAGCATTTTGCTACAAGTCGCTACATATTCGCCTCCATGGTGGAATCGTGATGCATCCTTGCTTGACGCCGCCATACTACAACTCCTCCGTTAAGAGTAAATCGATTACGATGTAGATTTAGAAAATCTTTATCAATCTGAAAGTCGAGAATCCGTGTATCCTGTAAGGATCAAATCCTTAGCCCCATACACAAGCATGTAGTTTCTTGTTCTCCGTAGATACTTAAGGATTGTTTTAACCGTTTCCAGTGTTCAAGTCCTGGATTGGATTGATACCTACTAACCATTCCAACTGCAAAACAGATGTCAGGCCTAGTACACAACATGGCGTACATCAGGCTCCCAACAGCTGATGCATAAGGAATTCGTCTCATATCCTCAACTTCTTGAGGTGTCTTAGGACATTGTTCCTTAGACAAATGAACTCCATGTCTAAAAGGCAATAAGCCCTTTTTGGAGTCTTACATCTTAAACCTTGACAACACTTGGTCTATGTAAGATGTTTGAGACAAGGCTAGTGTTTTATTCTTGCGGTTCCGGACAATCTGGATCCCAAGAACAAACTGTGCATCACCGAAATCTTTCATTTGGAATTGCGTAGCTAGCCAATTCTTAATGTCAGTAAGATATCCTACATCATTCCCAATGAGTAGGATATCATCCACATATAGAACTAGGAATGCGACAGAACTATTGATGATTTTCTTGTAGACACAAGGTTCATCATCATTCTGATCAAAGCCATAAGATTTGATTGCCTCATCAAATCTTATATTCCAGGACCTAGAGGCTTGTTTCAACCCATAAATTGACATTTTAAGCCTGCAAACCTTTTGCTCTGGTCCTGGTTCAATGAACCCTTTGGGTTGGTCCATGTAGATGTTTTCCTCAAGATTGCCATTCAAAAAGGTTGTCTTGACATCCATTTTCCATACCTCATAGTCATAATATGCGGCAATTGCAAGTAAGATACGGATAGACTTTACCATAGCAACAGGTGAAAAGGTTTCCTCATAGTCAACCCCTACAATCTGGGAATAACCCTTTGCTACTAGTCTAGCTTTAAAGGTTTGCACCTTCCCATCTACACCACGCTTTCTCTTGTAGATTCACTTAAAACCTATAGGTTTTACCCCATCAGGTAGATAAGATCCCAGACAGAATTGAAATGCATGGACTCCATTTCTTGGTTCATGGCTATGATCCATTTGTCTTTGTCTTTGTCATCCATCGCTTGATTATAAGTCGATGGATCCTCACAGTTGTCATCTGGTATAACAACTTGAGTTTCAGATAAACGCATGTACCGATCAGGTTGTGTTATAACCCTCCCACTACGTTGAGGCATACTCAACTCTTGAGATGGACTCTCTTGACTAGACAAGCTAGTATCAACAACTTTTGTTGACGTACTAGTTTTATTAGCAACCTTTGCTATTGTTCTGTCTAACTCACCCAACACAATTCTACTTCTTGGCTTGTGGTCTCTTATGTGGTCCTCCTCTAAGAAACACAAAAACCTTATCTTCCCTAGAATCATAGAATAAACCACCTCTTGTTTTTTTTGGGTAGCCTACGAATAGCCACAATTTTGAACGTGAATCCAACTTCTTTGGATTTGTCACTAGCACATGTGTTGGACAGCCTCAAATTCTGAAATGACATAAACTACCTTTACGTCATTTCCAGAGTTCAAGAGGTGTTTCAGAAACACTTTTTGATGGCACGTTGTTCAAAATGTATACCGCAGTCTCTACTGCGTAACCCCAAAAGGAACTAGGGAGATGAGCATAACTCATCATTGATCGAACCATGTCCAACAGGGTTCTATTTCTGCTTTCCGATACACCGTTTTGTTGTATGCATCTTGAGCCGTAGAGTTGGGATGTAATTCCATGTTCTATCATATAGTTTTAGAATTTTAAATCCATGTACTCTCCACCTCGATCCGATCGAAGTGTCTTAATCGTTTTACCTAATTGATTTTCAACTTCAGTCTTAAATTCCTTGAACTTTTCAAGTGCTTCAAACTTATGTTGTATTAGGTAAATATGACCAAATCTAGAATAATCATCTATAAAGAAGATGAAATATTCATAACCTCCTCTGGCTTTAACACTCATCGGACCACAAAGGTCTGAATGTATAAGCTCAAGAGGTTCTTTGGCTCTATAACCTTTTCCACTAAAAGGTCTTTTAGTCATTTTGCCTTCGAGGCAGGATTCACATACAGGTAAAGTATTTTCTTCTAACTCATTTAGAAGTCCATTCTTTACCAATCTCTTAATCCTATTGAGATTAATGTGACCCAACCTAAGATGCCAAAGATGAGTATTTTCTTTAGGAGAAATTTTACGTTTCTTAGTTTGTGTGTTTGCAGTTTTAAATAATTCAGTGTTCAAAACCATTTTGACTGAATTAGGCCTTAAAACATACAACTCATTTTCTAATGAAGCTGAACATATTTCCACACCTTTCTTCAAAATAAACACTTTATTCATAGAGAAGAAACAGAAATACATTGTTCTATAAGGCAAGAAATTGAAATACGGTTTCTAGTAAACCCTGGTATCACTAATATATAGTCTAACAACATATATTTCTTGCCAAAATAAAGCTTCATCGTGCCTACTGCTACAGCTGAGACGACTTCTCCATTTTCAACCCGGAGTGTTAGCTCTCCTTTCTGTAGCTGCTGCCAGGAATCAATTCCCTGAAAAGAAGAGCAAACATGATTAGTGGCGCCTGAATCAAGTATCCAAGCAGTTTTATCATTATCCACTAAACAAGGTTCTAGGCAAAGTAAATCATATTTACCTTCCTTCTTCTTTTCTGCAATGTACTTCGGACAGTTTCGCTTCCAATGTCCGTCTTCGTTTCAGTGGAAACACTTTCCTTTGTCTGCAACTTCTTTGACTTTCTTGCCCTTTTGGGGGGCAGTTTTGTCAGCTCGTTTCCCTTTACCAACCTTCTTCATGTTCTTCTTCTTCCATTTCAGGTTAGAAAAAGATGAAGCCACTATTTTTTATCCAGAGGTCGAACCTCTATGATAACTCCTACTGGCAACATTTGCATCACCTTTCGATCCCTGAATTTTCTTCCAAGATTGAAAGGTTTGAAGTTCATTCAGAAGGGAGGTAAGATTAAAAGTAAGCTTGTTCATAACAGCATTACTTCTAAACTATAGGAAACTATATGGAAGGGTTTCCATAATGAAGCTGACCTGACTCGCTTCATCGATAGAAGCACCATTCGACTCCGCGATGTTAAAGTGCACCATCATATCCAGGACATGATCCCGAATAGATGTACCCGCTGGCATCCTCGAGTTGAAAATGTGCTTTAGGGCATTGTGTCGGGCTTGTGTGGACTGTTGTTCAAACATACCCTGCACTGAATCCATGATTTCCTTAGCGGTCATCATGCCCTCATGCTTCTTGGCTAATATATCAGACATATTTGCCAGCATGTAGACCTTGGCCTTATCATTGGCCTTGATCCATCGATCATATGCATCACGAACATTTCGTGACGCATTCGAGCCTGACACCTGACGACACTCTTCAGTTAGCACAAACTTAAGATCGTCCACTACCAATATAGTGTTGTGTTTGTTTTTCCACATCATCATATTCTCTTCGGTTAACTTTTCTGCACCCAATAAGGAAATTATAGAGCTAGACATATTTGTTGAAAATTAACAAACAAAACTTGTATGAGTTTCTTGCTATAATTGTCTAATCAAATCATGTTTTAGCTAATTATCAAATGATTCCGAGGTCATTTATAATTTGCAATGATACTCCAAAGGTTTAGAGTGTATGACACCGAAGGGTAATCAAAACACTCCTCCTCTGGATCAAGACATTCTTGATCAAAACCTAATGCCAGAATAACTCTTATTCCTATAGGCTTTAGTTACCATTATTCGGTCAGGATACATACACAACTTATGTACCTCGTGAGTGTAACTCTCTGTCTTTAGATCCCAGAGTCCCCATCCAATAAAATTCGTCGAAGGGAGGACTAGATTGAAAAACAGACTAAGGAAATCTTTATCCCTTTCGAGTGTCTACTGTGTTCGATCCCCTATGATCAAGCCCTCCGAAGGGATTGTCTAGTCCAGGCCAAACTTGCAGGCTGACCATAGTGATCTTACGGTATAAACCGACTGAAGAGACCATAGGTTTTGTTTTCACTAAACTTGATCCCACTCACTATAAGTACCCTCTCCATTCACCTTGATATTGACTCATACAAACACCATCCGAAGGGGGACACTCCCGTTTGCGCCACGAGGCCAAGTATGAGTCTCACGGTGTGAATTTCCCGGAGATACGTAGGTGGAAAAATACGTATCATATACATTTTTCCTCCCACTGGATACTTTAACTCTTATATTGATAATCAATATAACTCTTATATTGATTTTATCCTAAGTTTGCTAATATAACTCTTTATATTAAGCCTAAGATTTCTAGTTTATTAACCCTTAATAAACTCATTGACGCCATCTTGTAATTTATAAACTCTCTCGATTAAATTTCACTCCCGTGTCGGCCCGTGTAGGGATGTTCCGTTTCCGTCAGCTTAAATACCCTAGCCTAGACAGAACCTTCCTTAAATAGAGTTCCTCTTTTAATCATTGTTTATAAATTACTTGGTTCCTAATTCTAATCTGATTAGAACTAGATAACCTAAGGTCTATTATTTCCAAGTTCTAAACATTTTAAAACTAATAATTAACTGATAGCACACAAAATGTGTTATCCTTAGGCTTAATTATTGCTAGTTTTGTAATGATTTCATTGCTTTTACGTGTTTAAATCCCTCAATTTCAGGTTAAGAGCTTAAACAGAGTTATTGAAGAAAATTTGGATCACTCGAGATCAAAACAAGGTTATTTGGAGCTAAATATAACATCAAATAGAAGAGAGGAGACCAAACCAAGCTGAAGACCCGAGGTGATGGCGTTGCAACGCCATATAGAGCGTTGCAACGTCGAACGTGTATCCAAACAACTTTGAAGATCACTGCCGATAGCGTTGCAATGCAGCGTCGCAACGCCAGATCGATAGGGGCGCGCGCGTTAAGGTAGTAGCGTTGCAACGCTGCCCCTAGCATTGCAACGCTGCCGATAGTTTCCATATTTACCACGCGTTTAGGGTACAGCGTTGCAACGCTGTCCCTAGCGTTGCAACGCTACCCCATTGATGCCTATAAATACAACATTATGATTCTTGCAATGGGGAGCACAATTTGGTAGAGTTTTGCCCTAATTTCGAAACACACCTTGTAAGAAGAGAGAAAAGATTGATTTTGGGAGCCAAAGCATTCGTGGAGGTTCGAGATCGAAGACGGGAGCTCGGAGACGAAGGATCGGCATCGACACCTAAGTTTATTTCTCTTTCCCTCAATTTGTAATAGCGTTCTAAGACGTTTTCTACTTGTTTAGTTTGTTTTTCATGTGATTTAGAGTAGCTAAACATTGTAGTAGGATTTGATTTATTTGTTATGACTTTATTACAATATATTGAACCATGTTTTGTTCTTATTTTTGGCCATTCGCTCTGCACTCCTTAATTCGTTGATTCAAGTGGACTCGAGAGATAAAGCTTGAATTAGAGCAAAATTGTCAAAACCCTTAGTAGTCGGGCATGAGAGTGACCTAGAATTCTTAGGGAAACACTTAAAGAAGTTACTTAATGCCATGCATGTTGTAGGTTCGTATGGAGACTATGAATTCTATTGCATGTGTGAGGCTCACTAAGAACCGAGAGGTTTTCTTGAGTAATTTACTTCTTGTTTATAAATTCATCTCATGAGGTCAATGCATGTGTAGTTAGGTTATTAACTTGTAAAATCACTTCCTTTAATTCTATCAATTCGTGTCTCCACATGTTTGTTTGTTTAGTTGTCTTATTCGTCAAACACCTATCCATGTTTTGTTACTTTAGCTAAATTTGAGAATTAGTATCTTAATACTTAATTAATCTAGAAACTCATTCCCGAGGACGATACTTGTACTCATAAATCACTATACTAAAACTTGACCCATACACTGTGGTATTGCATATTCATAAATATTACGCAACAAGTTTTTGGCGTCGTTGCCGGGGAATGGCGATTATTTAGATTAATTAATATTAGGAGAAAATTTGAAATTTTAGACTAAAGTGTGTTTGTATGTTTTTCCTTATTTGGTTTATTGTTGTTTGTTTCCTTATTTTCTTTATTTTAGCTTATTGTGTTGTTTGTTGTCTTTGTCCCCTGCGTTTGGTTGTGTTGCTATTGTGTAGAAGTCATCATGTGCAATTCGGATTTCTTTTTAAAAGCATGACTTTGCATGATTTCAATTTTCCACCATTCTATTGTCCATCCCAGGACCCTAGGTATGTGCACCATGATTTCTCTGAATCCCATCTGTCTAATTTTTACCATTATGTACCTGAAATTGATGAACATTCATGTAATGGTAGTTATCTAGGCAGTTGGAACCATAGTTCTTCGTACCTTGACAAAACCATAGAAAAATCTTCTCTTGTGAACCAATTGAGGGAATATACTTTAGAATTGAAAATTAAAAATTTGGTTCATGAAGAGTTAGAAAGGTTGAATAGGTTAGAAGCTAAAGTGGTAGAACTGTGGGAAATAGTACAGGATAGAACCCAATATCTTAACCAGCTAGTAATTTCCCTTAAGGCCTTACAGGAACAATTTATTATCCTTACCACTGAGGGGGTGCCACCTAGGAGGGTTTGTTCATATGATAGTGAGGATAGTTTGGGTGAGATTGAGACACACCATAATCAAGTTAGTGAGGTAGACATCGGAAATATAACCACTTCCATAGAGGAAACCCAGGTGATAGAGTTAGAGGCTGAGAAGTCTTTTTCCCCTTATTTTTCAGAAATTTCCTTTATTGTTGATAACCAATTGTCATACACTCACGAGTCTTGTTTTGAGTTCAAGTCTTTCATTTTATTAAACGAAAATACCAAAAATAATTCTAGCTCTGGTGCCCATGAAAAGCAAGATAGCCTTTTAGACTTAAAGGGCTACATTGATTCAAGCAAGAAGGGTCCAGAGAAATATGAGCAGTTTTATGTGCCTTGATAAGTCACCGTCTAGCTAAAGACGTTAAAGAAAGCGCTTCTTGGGAGGCAACCCAAGTTTTATGTTTTGCATCTTTAATTTTTGTTTGTGTGTGTTTGTTTTTCTAATTTCTTCCTTTTTGTACCTCCAGGTGTATGCCCAAAGGGAGAGCTGCAGACTTGCACCCTTTTGATCCTGAGATCGAGAGGACTCAGAGGAGACTCCTAAGGAAGGAAAGCGTAAGCTCAGACTATGGTTGATCCAGGAGATCATCAATAATCCTAAACCTATCGTGAAGTATTTCCAACCCGTGTTTAATTCTGAGCAGGCTGGAATAGACCATGCCCCTATAAATGCTAATAACTTTGAACTGAAAACAGGGCTGATACAAATGGTTAGGGAAGGTGCTTTCAGAGGCCTAGCCACAGAAGATCCTAACTCTCATCTTCAAAATATTTTGGAAATCTGTGGTACATTTAAAATGAATGGTATCTCTGCTGATAGTATTCGCTTACGTCTCTTTCCTTTTTCTTTGTAGGGTAGAGCCAAAGAATGGCTAGGATCCCTTCCCTCAGCAGTATCACTTCGGGAGGAGTTTGCCCAAGCCTTCATGACCAAATTCTTTCCACTGTCAAGCTGCGCAGGTTAAGGACCGAGATAGGAACATTCAGCAGCGCAAGAGGGAGAGCGATTATTTGAGGCACTGGGAAAGGTACAAGGACATGCTCAGAGTCGCCCACAACATGGCTACCTGCATCGCTCCAGTGCAGCTTGTTTTATAATGGGTGGAAGGCAAGACCGGAGACCATTACGGATGCCCATCGCTTGAGGGGCTTTCATGGCGCGGCGTGCGAAGCACGTGCCCTCCTTGAGGAAGTGTCAATCGCCGCCTACTACAAAGGTGGCCTCTGAGACAATGATAGATCTAAAACCAAAGAGTTGGATTGTATCAACCTGGATGAGGTAACTTCTCTTAGATCTCATATGGCATCTCTCACTAATGCCCTGAATAATTTTGCAGGATCACCACAAGCAGGAATGTCCTCTCAATGCTCCATACCCAATGGAGAATCCACTATGGAGCAATTGAACTACCTGAACAACAGGAGCAACAACTATGGAGGGAACTAGAATCAGAATAACCTCCCAACACATTACAATCCAAGTTTGAGGTATCATGAAAACTTTTCTTATGCTAACAATAAAAATGTGTTACATCCTCCTACAGAGCATGCTTCTACATCAGAGAGGAAACCATCTTTGGAAGACACATTGCACTCCTTCATAGCTGAATCCAGAAGTCGGTCTGGCCTAACCACTGGAGAATGCGATCACCGATTTATCTCGGTATAGTGACCGATCATGGAGGCGCAATAAAGAATATAGAGACCAGATTGGCCAAATGAATACATCACCGAGCACTGCAAGCAAGGAAGGAAACACCTTGAGGGAGTACAGTCTAGCTAAAGACGTTAAACAAAGCGCTTCTTGGGAGGCAACCCAAGCTTTACTTACTTTTGTTTTCCTGTCTTTAGCTTGCTTTAGTTGTTGTTTTTCAATTCTTAGTTAGTTGTTGTTTTACTTCGTAGGTTGTGGAGATTCCCTTCTTCGTTGAAATCCATGCTCCCATTCAGAGGAACTCCAACACACATGCTTTGGCTATCCAAGGAACTCAGAAAGATCTCCATCACCCGGGTGATGATCGTTCACTTCTACCCTTATACTTACCTCATGCTTATTTCTACAAACATTGGGGACAATGTTTAGTTTAAGTTTGGGGTGGGATGTTGTTTATTTATTATAAGCGTCTCCGAGTATGTCTTGAATTGGTGATTGTTCCTTTACATGAGTATGATCATGATAGCCTAGGACGAGATTTATTTGAAAATTTCTGTGATTCTGCTTAAATTTGAGAGCATGATATGAATTTGAGTTAATTTAAAGATTTACTTGAGTTTTCCTGCACTATTATGCACATAGTCTGTGTTCCTGTAGTTTTGAAGTGCTTAGAACAAAGTTATTAAGCTTAGAAGTTTGATGTCACCTCGATAAGTCTAAGAATGATTTGAGAGTTAAAACTGCAGGATAGGGTGAATGACAATATGAAGTGCATGATCTATATAATATGTGTACTATTTCTGTTGTCTATTTGCTAAAGAAAAAAAAATCATGAGGGCAAAAAGAGCTACCTCCATTGTGATCAGTTAGGCCACTCATTGAGCGAGTGCTCTGGGTAAGGGTCCCTGCAGTGGATGTGTGAAAGCTAGTGTCCTTGCATAAAAAGAAAAAGAAATGATGATTAAGTGCTAAGTAGAGTTATTGATTTCTTGAATGTGGGGAGACTCAAGGATTAGTAATTATGACTAGTGTAGGGGAAAGTTGAATGGAGAGCCTAATAAAGTTGATCCGGGCTTAGTAAAAATGAAGGGAACATAGGCTAATCACACACACACACGTAGGAACACTTAGGAAAAAATTTAAATTGCTTGCTGAAGTGTTATGTATGAGTGGTTCACGTGATTGCTAGATTTTCTGTTGAATCTTTGAGGGTTGAATCAATTGTATGTACAAGAACAATCTGATGTTTAATTCTGTTTTTGCTCGGGACTAGCAAAAGTTTAAGTTTGGGGGTGTTTGATAGCACACAAAATGTGTTATCCTTAGGCTTAATTATTGCTAGTTTTGTAATGATTTCATTGCTTTTACGTGTTTAAATCACTCAATGTCAGGTTAAGAGCTTAAACAGAGTTATTGAAGAAAATTTGGATCACTCGAGATCAAAACAAGGCTATTTGGAGCTAAATATAACATCAAATGGAAGAGAGGAGACCAAACCAAGCTGAAGACCCGAGGTGATGGCGTTGCAACGCCGAACATGCAGCCAAACAGCTTTGAAGATCATTGTCGTTAGCGTTGCAACGCTGCTTTGCAGCGTCGCAACGTTATATTGATAAGGGCGCACACATGAGAAGTCGCACAGAGGGCGTTGCAACGCTGCAAGTCGCAACGCCAGATCGATAGGGGCGCGCGCGTTAAGGTAGCAGCGTTGCAACGCTGCCCCTAGCGTTGCAACGCTGCCGATAGTTTCCATATTTACCACGCGTTTAGGGTACAGCGTTGCAACGCTGTCCCTTAGTAGTCGGGCACGAGAGTGACCTAGAATTCTTAGGGAAACACTTAAAGAAGTTACTTAATGCCATGCATGTTGTAGGTTCGTATGGAGACTATGAATTCTATTGCATGTGTGAGGCTCACTAAGAACCGAGAGGTTTTCTTGAGTAATTTACTTCTTGTTTATAAATTCATCTCATGAGGTCAATGCATGTGTAGTTAGGTTATTAACTTGTAAAATCACTTCCTTTAATTCTATCATGTGTAGTTAGGTTATTAACTTGTAAAATCACTTCCTTTAATTCTATCAATTCGTGTCTCCACATATTTGTTTGTTTGGTTGTCTTATTCGTCAAACACCTATCCATGTTTTGTTGCTTTAGCTAAATTTGAGAATTAGTATCTTAATACTTAATTAATCTAGAAACCCATTCCCGAGGACGATACTTGGACTCATAAATCACTATACTAAAACTTGACCCGACACTGCGGTATTGCATATTCATAAATATTACGCAACATTAACCTTAGATGACATGCATACTATGTTATAGTGCTTGATCATTCATCTCATGAATAATAAGACATACATAGCATAATCATCTCATGAAATATAATGCATGTCAATGTTGTCCATAAATTAATATAACACCTTATAATAATTAATCATGCAAACTATATAATATAACTCTTTATATTATAAATGATGCATGGAAATGCTTAACCTAAGGTTAGATTTCTAAATTAAAAGCATACATTATGCATGGCAATAATTACACAACAATTGCATAATTTAAATAGAAAAATTAGACCAATTTTGGCACCCTAAATTCAATTTTAATTAATATAATCTAATTATATTAATTAAAATTAAATATAAATTAAATGTAAAACATTTTTTATATTTAATATATAATTAAAAATACGTTTTTCGCCCGTTGTAGAAGTCTTGAAACGCCTTCGGCGTTGCAACGCTGCCTGTGCCTTGTTCGTTTCTACCCGTTGGAGCGCGCCTCATCTCAGGCGTTGCACAACGCCTCAGCGTTGCAATGCTGAGGACAGCATTGCAACGCTGTCGTCTTTCGGGCGCTTGCTGCTGCGCAGATGGCGTGTAACGCTATAGAAACGGCGTTACAGTAACGCCATTCACGAAACAAGCAACTCCACCGCTCGATCTTCTCAACAACCACCTTGCCTTGATCGACACGGACTTACAGACTCGATTTACAATTAAAAATGCCCAAAACACCGGGCCCTTACATTGAACAATTCAATGAAAAATTGTAAATCTAAGTGCCAAAATTGAAAACGTCTAAATTGCAAATCGTTCATACATCACATGCAAAACAGTAAATCTCACCTCGTTCTTGAAAAATCCAGAACGTAAATTTAGAACGCAATTGGGCTCTGATACCAATTGAAGGAAATCAAATCCCGCATTGGAAGCGATTGTGAATCGCGCGTTCTAAATTTCATTACATGGATGACATTCAAGAACTAATCTATCTAGATTAAGCATATAATAACAAGATGGACAGCAAGAATAATACCTTTGAAGAACTTTTCCTCGAGTGCTCCTTCTCCCACGACCACGATCTCAGCAACACGCACCCAAGCGATCACGGGCTACCACCGGATCTTCTCCGTTGTTCTCTAGGTGAGGGAGGAAGGTAGGTTCCCTTTAGGTGAGATTAGATGTTTGTGAGAGAGATTGTGTTTTGGAACCTTTCCAACAACACAACAAAATGACACACTAGGGTTTTCAAAAGCTTAGCTTCAAGTTGCATCTCATGCAATTATATATATAGGGAAATAAGGTAGAAATTACCATCATATCCCTCTTTCATTCTCTTTTTAGTATATAGTTAATATGTGAATCTAATTCACATTAAAACTATATTTTATATCAATTATATCACATATAACTGATATGACATCTCATATATGAAATTGAACACTTCAATTTCATTCCTAACTTTATACCCTCAATATAACCATGTTGAGCCAACGGAGGGACCTAATGGACCTACAGTTCATGAGCTCCAATGATGTGAGGTTAACTGATCAAACTCTTTGTTCCAATTAATCAATATTCATTAACTACAAGTCACTCCACTATAGACTTGTAGCTACACTCTCCTCACTGTAGATTATGTTGTGTCAACTGATATAATCATTACCCATGAGTCGACCCTTCACAGGTTGTTCGTAATCACAGCTGGGTCAAATTACCGTTTTACTCCTGTGATTACATCTTTGTTCCTTAAGCACCACTGATCCTCTAATGAACAACAAGCCGATGGTCCTACCATAGGCTCATACCCTCATAGAGGGTGGGGCCCCGTTGTTCAAGACCTGGAGTCAATTCTTAAGGGAACAACCTATCTAATTCCTTAGTGTAGGAATGAGTGAATTCCATCTTGCACAGTTAAGTTTTCAGCTACCTACGAGGTTCTGTCCCTGAGAAGGTAGGCTTATTGAGTCGGCTACAGGCCATTCTCACCCATACTAGTCTAAGGACAAACCCTTATAAGCAGGAGTTCTTAACTTACTCAAGATTCAGGTCGAGTCACTAATGACCATCTATAAATCATCAGTCTTATCCTGTTAACGGTGTTACACTGGTTAGACTAATAATTTGCAGTCCGGTCTAGTATGAACTCTTCATACAGGATGCCCCCACTCGCATGTCAACCACATGAATGAGTTGGATTACCTCATTTGTACTAATTACAAAGTGGGTCGCATCCATGGTGTTACCAGAATGAGGTTTCCAACCTTATTCTTATACCATATACCATTTAGGTTATATTCTTGAACACAATCCAAATAGTGTCCACTACACTGATGTTCAAGATATATTATAACCTTGGAGCTTAGTTTATTGGATTTATAAAGCAAGAATATAATTTTATCAAAATAAATAACTTTTTATTTATTTGATCAAAATTACACAAGTGTAGGGCATAAATCCCAACACTTATTTCCTATAAGACAGGGTAAAGAAAACATACTTGGGTCTCTGCATTTTTCTGGCATATTCTTTTTAAGCATGGCTGAAACGTTTTTACTTACCACAACTCATTCTTTTTCTTTTAGTTCCCTCTTGTTGGTACACAGTTCTTTAAAAAATATAGCATACATTGGGATTTGTTTAATTGCATCTAACAATGCATATTGACCTACACCTTCCTGAATGTTTCAAGAATTTCCTCATCCTTGTCCTTCTTTTTTGTCTAGCCAACCTACTAGAAAAATGTGTTATAGGGGGTGAGAGTTAATACACAAAGGTGGGTCAAAACTTAGCTTACTCTTTGCAGTAGGTGGAACTTTTTTTTTTTTTACTTCCTCCCTTTTCTGAGGATTTCCTTCAGCTAGGAGCTCTTTCCCACTTCTCATAGTGATTGCACAAATGTTTTCTCACGGGTTCGCTTCAGGCTGAGATGGGAATCTCCCAAAATTATGCATTTCTAACTTGTTAATGGCAGTGACCATCTGGGTCATCTAATTGCCCATATTGTTTGCCTTCATTTGGTGTTGCTCTTGAACTTTCTCAACGTTCCCTAATTTCTGTGCCATCATTTGAACATTCGTAGTTAAGGCTGTAATCATATCTTCCACAGATGTACTTGATGATTCTTGTTGTTGAGTAGTAGACTGAGATTGTCTTTGTTAGTTGTCGATAATCCTCATTTATGTGGATTATCTAGCTCTTTATTTAGTCATTTCTTTTCTAATTTTTGGTAAATTTTCATGTTTTAGCAAGCTTAAATTATCTTTTGAAGTGAAACTTCTAAAGTGTGATAAATTATGAGAAAAATAGGAATTGAAGGAAACTTGAGTAAAAACAAGCTAATTTGAGGTGTTTTTGTAGGAAAAGAAGAGTAGAAAAAATGACAGCAGAAATGCAGGTTGCATTGTAGCTAGCAAAAAAATGCTAGGCACAATGCTTGAAAAAGTTGCTGGCAAAGTTCAAGACTTGAAGGGCACACCTCAAAAATCGGAATTGCAAGATTCTTGGAGATTTTCACCCACATTTGGAAAGAATAAAGAATGAAATTATACTCAAGCAATTACCCACGATTTGAGGAAGATTTTTGGAAAGAACCCCTACTATTTCCATCTATAAAACGGGTTACAACCGAGGCAAAAGGGTGCGGCAAGTTCACGTGTTTACTTCGTTCCTCTACCTCCTTCGTTCGAGTTTTGTATTTTTTCTTTACAGTAGTTTATCTTTTTATTTCCAGTTCGTTGTAATAGCTTCATGTAGTTGTAAAACCCTAGTTTATCCTTCCATCGCCAAAGTCGTGGAGGTTAAGGTTATAATCTAGCTGTGGGTAGAGTCGTTAAGAAAAGGGGATTACATATGTTTCTTCTTTCGATTTATCAGCACTGTTACGCATTTGAAGTTTAATAAAAGTTAATTTTTCATTTATTGTTTTGCAAGTTGTTCTTAGCTGAAACCCTTTTCGAACCCAAGCAATTACAAGGGAACTCGAGAGCAGCCTCCACTATTTTTCTTCCCTCGTTTCGTTATTTCTTTTCTGTTTTTGTTATCCCAGTTGGTTCATCACAGCAGCTTAAGTTCTTACTTTTTTCGTGGATAAAAAGGAGAAGAACTGGAGCCCTTAATTTTCTTCTTTTCAGTTTTCACGTCTTATTCCCCTTATTTTCGGTTCCATTCCCTTTTTATTTTCCAGCATCTTAACCCCTTGTTTTCTCTCTCCTCTTTCGGTTTATACGTTTATTCCCTTTATTTGTTTTTGTTCCCTTTTATTTTTCTTAGCAACTAAATCATGTTTCTTTTTATTTTCATCATGAGCTAATTTGTTCTTTAGGGGTTCAAGTGTGAATGCCCTAGAAGAGAGATGCCTAGCTAAAAGTAACAAGGTAATTGTGTTGGCCACCAAATTCGAGTTTGATTTTAGGGAAGTAGGAAGTCCTTAGCTTTGGTGAGGTCATGTTCAACAAGACTTGAACTTGATACCGAAAGGGTCAAGGAATAGTAGATATCCTAAAAACAACGGAAGAAAGGACTTAGACATAAGATCTGAAACTTCAACCCTAGACATAGGGTGAAATTCTGAAATCAAGCGGGTTGTATGCAAAACCATCTAAGCTCAATTAGCCACAAACATGTGGGTTTAATTTCTTAGTTTCCTAAAGGATTTGGGAGCAAAACCGAATAGGAATTGAACTGGATTTACTTGGATTTGGATTTGCTGGCACAATTGCTGGCAACATTTTCAGCAGCATTTTCTCCGAAAGGGCCAACACTGAATTCCCTTCTTTTATTTCATTGATTTTTCCTTTCATTTTCAGCAACTTAAAAACCCCAAATTCAACTATTTGTCACATTGGTTACCTTCCTTACAATTTCACTAGCATTTCTTATTTTTCTGATTTGACTTGTAAACCCGTTCCCTGTGGGTTTGATACTCCGGAATACTCTAGCTTCTATTACTTTGATCACATACACTTGCGTGTCTAGAGCAAAGCGATCAAGTTTATAGCACCGTTGTCGGGGGAACGACATTTTAACAAGTTATTTCGGTTATAGGGATTTCGACGAAATTGCAAGAAAAATTGTTGTTGCATTTGCAGTAGCAATTTTTCTATCTTTGGGACCCAAGCCTAATTTGCAGGTACAATTGCAGGTGAACTTTGGTGCATGCAAAAGGAGTTTTACCTCTTGGAGCTAAGCCTAGAGATTGAAAGAACCTTCCACCAACGTTGGAGACAACAAAGGAGGAAGAAAAAAGAATTGCAGGAGAAAATTGAACAAGAGATTCGTGAAGAAACTACTTTGCAGGAAACACACACGAATCCACATATCATGGACCCTCAGGCAAATCCAGCTAATGGAGGATATCAATGCCATGCCAATGGCATACCTCCACAAAATCCCATCTTCATTGCAGAAGAAAGGGATAGAGCAATTAGAGATTATGCAGCCACCACTTTCCAAAACTTAAATACAGGAATTGCAAAACCTAACATTGAGGCAAATCGATTCGAGCTTAAACCATTAATGTTCAAAATGTTGCAAACCATGGGGCAATTTGCAAGACTCCCTAATGAACATCTTCATAAGCACATCAAGATATTTTTGCGGATATGCAGTTCATTCAAAATGAATGGTGTATCCAATGAAACATTACGCCTAAAATTGTTTCCCTTTTCTTTGCAGGGAAATGTTGAAGCGTGGATAGATTCTTTTCCTCCAGATTCCATCAGAACAAGGGACGAATTAGTAGAGAAGTTCCTTACAAAGTATTTTTCCACCCACAAAGAATGCACAGATCAGAGGAGAAATAATCACATTCAAATAGGGGATAAATGAAGGACTTGGCACTACCTGGGAGCGCTTCAAGAAATTAGTTAGAAAATGCCCACACCATGGATTGTCAGCATGTTTGTTGATCGAGCATTTCTACAATGGATTAACGCAAGCATCAAAGACATTAGTGAACGCCTCACCAAATGGATCACTACTCAGTAAAACAGTGAACGAGGCCAACGAAATTCTGGATGCCATAGTTTCCAACAATAGCCAATGGGGAGAGGAGGAATCACACAACACGAGAAATATTGCAGGAATGCATGAAGTGGATACAATAGCAGGATTGAGTGCTCAGATTGCAGCAATGAACAACACGCTAAAGAATATGGCAATGGAAAATCAAGCCACGATTGTTGCTATACATTCCAATCCTAACCCTAGTCCCACTTGTGTTTATTTGAATGATAACCATCTCTTTGAAAATTGTCCTCACAACCCTGCTTCTGTGTATTATGTAGGGCAAACAGACTGAATCCTTACTCTAACACATACAATCCAGGATGGCGACAACATCCAAATTTTTCATGGAGTGGACAGGGGGTAGGAACTTCCAATTAGAACCAATATCACAAACAGGGAATGCCACCAGGATTCAACAATCAGCAGCAGCATTATGCACAGAAGAATGCAACCTCAATGCAACAACAATCAGGAGGACAAAGTTCATCATTAGAAAACTTGGTGAAAGAATTTATGGCAAGCCAAGAGGCATCTTTGCGTAACTTGGAACTGCAGGTTGGACAACTAGCAAATGAAATAAAAAACAGACCGCAAGGAATGTTACCCAGCACCACCGAAACTCCACAACGAGAAGAAAAGGAACATTTCAAGGTAATAACTTAGAGGAGTGGAACAAATTATGTAGGTCCAGAGATGCCCGAGGAATGAAGAGGTTCGAAAGATGAAGAAGGAAGGAAGGTTGGCAATGAAGAAAATGAGCAAAACAGGAATAATATAGGTGAAGCGACAGAGGAGAAGGTCGGTAAGCACTAAGATAAGGAGGAGAGAAATGCAACAGTAAAAGAGCCTACATCAACCAAGGAATATAGACCACCTCCTCCATTCCCCAAACGATTCAAGAAAGCAACGCAGGATGCACAATTTAACAAGTTCTTAGACATACTCAAGCAACTTCACATCAATATTGTTGGGATTTTTGTCCTAATCTCGTGTTTGTAAATTACTGTTTAAAATTAATAAGAGTTATTTATTTAATTACTTTGTGTCTCGCAATATTCACAAACTTTTTCAATATACTAAGCTCCAGGGTCATTGAATTTATGAGAGAACTAGAACTTGAACGGTATGTAGTGGACACACAGGGAGGATCACGTTCGAGTTAATGACCCAAACAGTCTACAGTATATGGATAGGGTTGGAGACCTAATCCTGGATACACTATGGATGCGGCCCGCTTTGTATTAGATACAAACGAGGTGATCTGACTCGTTCATGTGGTTGACATGCGAGTGGGGGCATCCTGTGCAATGAGATTGTACAAGACCGACCGTGAATTATTAGACCTCATCGATGTAACACCGCTGTTGTGATGGGACTAATAACTTCGTGAGATGACCATTAGTGACTCGACCTGAATCCTGAGCGTGTTACGGACTCCTGTCTGCGGGGGTCTTGTCCTTTGACTAGTACGGGTGAAGTGGTCACAGTTACTCGCCCAATATGCCTATCTTCTCAGGGACAGGACCAAGTAGGAGCTGGGAACTTAACTACGCGAGATGAAATTCACTGCTCCCACCTTTAGGAAAACTAGAGGGTTGTTCCCTTAAGTGTTGTCTCCGTGGCTTGGACAACGGGCGCCCACCTTCTCACCGTGGCCGAGAAGGGTGTTGTGTATGGTTGGACCATCACAATATGTTGTTCATTATAGGAAAGTGGGGACTTAAGGAACAAGAGGTAGACATGAGAGGTAAAACGGTAATTTGACCCGGTAGTGTCTCACGAACAACCCGTGAAGGATCGACTCATGGGCATTGGTTATATCGGTGGACACGTAATATTCTCGCTGACCGACGGAGTGCGACTACGAGCTATAGTGGAGTGTTACCGTAGCTAATGAATGTTGATTAACCGGGTCAAAGAGTTTGACAGGTTAATCTCGGATCATTGGAGCCCGTCACTGTAGGTCCATTAGGTTCCTCGGTTGGATCCATCTGGGTTAAAAGAAGGGTTAATGTTTTTGTATGAAATTGAAGTGTTCAATTTCACTTAAAGGGCATTTATGTTATTTATATGAGATATGAATGATATAATATATAGTTCAATGTGAATGAGATTCATAATAAATTATAGGTTAACCTAATTGTTGAATTAGGGCTAATTGGAGAAATTAATTGAGAGAAATTAAATTTGATGTGATTCAATTTAATTAATCCACAATTATTGCAAATGTGATTTGCAATATGAGATATGAGATATCTTATATTACATGGTTATGCAAATATGATTTGCATATCCTATGGTTGTGGTAAAATGGTAATAATGTGGAGATTTTAACTCCATGATTATTCTACTATTTATCCCTTCTTGCAAGAAGGATTGGATGGTCAATCTCTCATTTTTGGAATTTCAACCAAAAGAAGAGAATTCTCTCTCAAGCAATTCTCCCAACTCTCCTCCCTCTCTAAAACTAAGATCCCACCATCTTCCTTCTTTCCAAAAGAAGAACAACCGAGTTTCCAAGTGGTTGTGACCGGATCTTGTTCGTAAGTTCGAGTTTTTGTTGAGATTGAGAAGCACGAAGAGTTCGTGACCAAGGAAGGAACTTGAAGAACAGTCTACAACAAGTAAGTACGTTCTTCTCATTGTTTTTCTTCCTTACTTTACATGTTTAACTTAGATCTAAGCGTTAGATCGTTTTAACGAAACTCTAGTAGCGTAACAATACCTTTGATGATTCGATCGTCTTCCGCTGCACGGAGATTTTCATTCCCTTCAATTGGTATCAGAGTCATTTCGATGGTTCTTCGTTATGCACTGTTTTTTGTTAAAATAGGTGGGTATTTTTGCCTTAATTTCATGAGATGAATGTTGGTTTGCATAATGGATGTTTCGGTTTTTGGCACTAGAATAGATTTACAATTTATGTTGATGAGATCAATGTAAGGGCCCGTTGTTTTTGGGCATTTTGTTGTAAATCGAGTCTGTAAGTCTGAGTCGTTCGTGGCAAGAGTTGCTGTGAAGAAATCAGAGCGAAAACGGGCAAAAATCGACGAAGAACAGCAAAGGAGTTTGTTGTTCTGTCGATGGCATTGAGACGCTGTTCTTGGGCGTCTCAACGCCATTCTAGAGCAACTGATCTTGACGCTGGACGCGGCAGCGTTGCAACGCTGCCCACGGCATTGCAACGCCGCACGCGTAGTGGGAGCGATTGCAGAGGCAGTTTCGGGTAGTGGGAGCGGTTTATTTCAAGAAGTGGGCGGTTATTTTTCGTATTTTCTTTATTTTTTAAATGTAAAATGTATTTTATTTTATTTATATAATTATTTTATTAAATAATGTTAATATAAGTGTTATATTAATGTTATTTAATTAAATAATTGCCCCTAGGTGCCAAAACCGGTCCATTTTTGCTATTTAATTATTTTATGCATGAGATGTATGATTTAATTAAATTCTATGTGCGTAATGTATGTCATATAGATTTAAAATCCCACCTTAGGTTAAACATTTTCATGCATCATTTATATTATAAGAGTTATAATATGTAGTTTGCATGATAGGTTATATCATAAGAGTTATAATATAATTAAATGCATGTTTAATTTAATTAATATAAGTGTTATATTATTTAGATTAAAGTATGCTCATGCATTTATATTCATGTGATGAATTATATTATGTTATAGTATATAGTTATTCATGTAATGAATGATCAAGCATTATAACATAGAAATGCATGCAACCTAAATTAATTATTAGTTTTAAAGAGTTTAGAACTTGAATAATTAGACTTAGGTTTTCTTTTTTCTAATGAGATTAGAAATTAGGAAATCAAAGTTTAGTCTATGAATGGAGACTGATTAGTAACTCTGTCTAAGGAAGGTTTTGTCTAAGGCTGGGGTATTTAAGTTGAAGCTTGCGGAACACCCCTACCTGGAAACCGACCTGTGAGTGAATTCGGTCCGGAGATTCTTAGATTATACTTATCGTGAGTGCCGCTAATTAAAAGTGTTTTAATTTACTCACATATACCTAAGTAATAATGTGATTATAGACTTAGGTCAATCCAATATAAGAGTTATATTGGTAGACTTAGGTAAATTTTAGTCGGTTTATCTAGGTCAATCCCTATTAAAAGTAAAGTGCTGAGTGAGAGGAAATAAAGTGTATGAGATACATTTGATTTTCCAACCACAAATCTCCGTTAAGTCCGCACTGAGAGATCTATACTCGGCCTCGTGGCGCAAATTGGAGCGTTCCCCTTCGGGTGACATTTGTATAAGTCAATATCATCGTGGATGGAAAGAGTACTTATAGTGAGTGGGAGCAAGACTTGTGAAAACGGGACCCACGGTCTCTTCTTTCGATTCACACCGTGAGACACCTATAATCCGCCTGCTAGTTTGGCCTGGACCAGACAATCCCTTCGGAGGACCTGATCATGGGAGTCAGAACACCGTGAATTCCCGAAAGAGATACAGTTTCCTGGTTGGTTTTCCTTCTTGGTTCACCCTTCGGTGGCTATTGTTTGGACGGATGCTTGGAAACTTAAAGATTTAGGGTGACACTCACAGAATTCGTTAAGTGTTAATGAATTCAACCAAACAATGGTAATTGGACGCCTAATGGAATAAGAGTTATTCTGGGATTAGGGTCTGATCGAGAAAGTCTCGTCCTAGAGGAGGAGTGTTTTGTTCACCCTTCGGTGGCGGTCATTCTAAACCTTTAGGATATCATTGCAAAATTTTGAATGACCTAGGGATCATTAAACATTTTTTGCTAAAACTTGATTGGATTTCAAAGGTTTTTTGCGAGACCGGCACAAAGTTTTCTAATTTTTCAGCTAAAAATGTCTAGCGCAATTATAGCTCTACTCGCGTTCGATAAACTAGTGGGAGATAATTACCAAACTTGGAAAAACAACATAAACACAATTTTGGTAACTGACGAGATTAAGTTTGTGCTCTCTGAGGAGTGTCCTCAGATGCCGGGCTTGACTGCATCGCGAAGTGTTCGTGATGCATACGATCGATGGATCAGGGCCAATGAAAAGGCCAAGGTTTATATCATTGCCAGCATGTCTGATGTTTTGGCAAAGAAGCATGAGCTGATCAGTCAAGCCCGGCAGGTCCGGCATGACTCGCTCAAATACGTCTTCAATGCACGGATGAAAGAGGAGTCGTCTGTCCGTGAACATGTTCTAGACATGATGACTCACTTTAATCTGGCTGAGATGAACGGGGCTTCGATCGACGAGTCGAGCCAAGTCAGTTTTATCTGGGAGACTCTTCCGAAGAGTTTCCTTGGCCAGAGCAATGTTTGTTATGAACAAAATTAGCTACACTCGACTACCCTCCTCAATGAGCTCTGCAATTTCAAGTTCTTGGACAGGTCGTGGCACCTGAAACCGAGGCAAATGTTGCCTATAGGTCTTATCACGGGGTTCGACTGCGGGACTAAACTCGTTGCTCCTTCACGCCCGAAAGGGAAGAAGATGATGAAGAGGGGTAAAATCGACCGAGCACGCCGCCGGAAGGGCAAGGAGGTCAGGGCGTTGCGTTGCAGAGAAAGGAAAGTGTTTCCACTACAATGGGGGTGGACACTTTGGAAGAGCAATCGTCCCAAATTTCGGTGAGAGGAAGAATCAAGGTACATGTGATTTACTTGTGTGAAACTCGTTTAGTGGAGAGTAGTCACTCGCTCGGATATTGGATTCAAGCGCCACTAACCATGTTTGTTCTTCTTTTCGGAGGATTGATTCTGGCGTGCATTGCGAGAGGGTGAGGTGACTCTACGGGTTGGATCTGGGAAGTTTGTTTCTGCTGCAGCGATCGACACGGTGAAGCTACATTTCGGCGAAAAGTACTTATTATTAGATAATTTGTAAATTGTACCAGGGTTTACTAGAAACCTTGTTTCCATTTCCTGCCTGATTGAACAATGTTTATCTATTTCCTTTGAATCCAATAAAGCGTTTATTTCTTTCAAAGGCAATCTTATTTGTTCTGTTTCACTTGAGCATAATCTGTATGTTTTTGAAACCTAATTCGGTCAAAAGTATTTTGAATACTAAATTGTTTAAAACTGTAGAAACACGAACTAAAAGAGCGAAAGTTTCTCCTAAGGAAAATGCCCATCTTTGGCATCTACGGTTAGGCCACATTAATCTCAATAGGATTGAGAAACTAGTGAAGAGTGAACTTCTAAACGAGTTGGAAGAAAACTCTTTACCGGTATGTGAGTCATGCCTTAAGGACAAATTGACCAAACGTCCTTTTAGTGGAAAAGGATATAGAGCCAAAGAGTCCCTTGAGTTAGTACATGCTGACCTCTGTGGTCCGATGAATGTTAAAGCTCGAGGTGGTTATGAATACTTCGTGTCTTTCATAGACGACTACTCGAGGTATGGGTATATTTACCTAATGCACAAGAAGTCTGAAACTCTTGAAAAGTTCAAGGAGTACAAGACTGAGGTTAAGAACCTCTTAGGTAAATCGCTTAAAACACTTTGATCGGATCGAGGTGGAGAATACATGGACACTGAATTCCAGGACTATATGATAGAACACGGAATTACGTCCCAACTCTCAGCACCTGGTATGCCACAGCAGAATGGTGTATCAGAGAGGAGAAACAGAACATTGTTGGACATGGTTCGGTCGATGATGAGCTATGCTCGTCTCCCTGATTCTTTTTGGGGTTACGTAGTGGAGACTGTGGTTTATATTTTGAACAATGTTCCGTCGAAGAGTGTTTGTGAAACACCTTTGAGCTCTATAGTAGACGTAAAGGTAGTTTATATCACTTCAGAATTTGGGGATGCCCGGCCCACATGTTGGTGTCAAACCCGAAAAAGTTGGAACCCTATTCGAAATTATGCCTATTCGTAGGTTACCCTAAAGAGACTAGGGGTGGTCTATTTTACGATCCTAAGGAAAATAGGGTGCTTGTGTCGACAAACGCCACTTTCCTAGAGGAAGACCACGTCAGGGATCATTTACCAAGGATTAAAATTGTGTTAAATGAAATGGACAGTACATCAGCAAGAGTTGTTGATGGGGCTAGTACGTCAGCAAGCGTTGTTGATCCTAGCACGTCTAGTCAAATCCGTTTCCAAGAGTTGGGAATGCCTCGATGTAGTGGGAGGGTTGTGAGACAGCCTGATCGCTACATGGGTTTAGCTGAAACCTCAGTTGTCGCTCCTGATGATGACTGTGAGGATCCATTGACATATGATCATGCAATGGTTGATGTTGGCAAAGACGAATTGATTAAAGCTATGGACCAAGAAATGGAGTCGATGTACTTCAATTCTGTCTGGGAGCTTGTGGATCAATCGGATGGGGTAAAACCTATTGGTTACAAATGGATCTACAAGTATAAATGTGGCGTAGATGGGAAGGTGCAGACCTTCAAAGCCTGACTAGTGGCAAAGGGTTTTACCCAGGTTGAAGGGGTTGACTATGAGGAGACCTTTTCACCTATTGCCATGGTAAAGTCGATCAGGATCCTTCTGTCCATTGCCGCGTATTATGACTACGAGGTATGGCAGATGGATGTCAAGACAGCCTTTCTGAATGGCAAACTTGATGAGACCATTTACATGGACCAGCCCAAAGGGTTCATTGCCCAAGGCCAAGAGCAAAAGGTTTGTCTGCTTCATAGGTCCATTTATGGACTGAAACAAGCTTCGAGGTCTTGGAATATAAGGTTTGATGAGGCGATCAAATCTTATGGCTTTGATCAAAATGTCGACGAGCCTTGTGTCTACAAGAAAATCGTTGACAAAACTGTCACTTTTTTAGTGTTGTATATGGATGATATTCTTCTCATTGGGAATGAGGTAGAATTTCTTACTGACGTTAAGAAGTGGCTAGCTTCGCAATTCCAAATGAAAGATTTGGGAGAAGCTCAAGATGTTCTAGGTATCCGCATTGTCCAGAATCGAAAAACAGTAACGCTAGCTAGCCTTGTCTCAAAGCGTCTTATATTGACAAGATGTTGTCTAGATATAAGATGCAGAACTCCAAGAAAGGCTTGTCGCTTTCGGGCATGGGGTTCACTTGTCAAGGATCGGTGTCCCAAGACTCCTCAAGATGTTGAGGATATGAGACTGATTCCATATGCTTGGTGTGAAGGAGCCTGATGTATGCCATGTTGTGTACTAGGCCCGACATCTGTAATGCAGTAGGAATTGTCAGTAGGTATCAATCCAATCCAGGATTATATCATTTGACAGCCGTAAAGGCAATCCTAAAGTATCTTAGGAGAACGAGAAACTACAACTTAGTGTATGGCAGTGGGGATTTGATCCTTACGGGATACACGGATTCTGACTTTCAGACCGATAAGGATTCTAAGAAATCCATTTCGGGGTCAGCCTTCATTCTGAATGGAGGAGTTGTAGTATGGCGAATCATCAAGCAGGGATGCATCGCAGATTCCACTATGGAAGCGGAGTATGTTGCGGCTTGTGAAGCTGAAAGGAAGTTGTTTGGCTTAGGAAGTTCATGACCGATTTGGAAGTTGTTCCAAATATGAACTTGTCGATCACACTGTTCTGTGATAACAGTGGTGCAGTAGCCAACTCACGAGAGTCTCGGAGCCATAAGAGAGGCAAACACATTGAACGCAAGAATCATCTGATACGGGAGATTGTGCACCGCGGAGACGTGATAGTCACGCAGATAGCATCGAAGCACAACGTAGTTGATCCATTTACAAAGCCCCTCACGGCTAAGGTGTTTGAGGGTCACCTAGATTGTCTAGGTCTTCGAGAGCTTCCTGACTAGGGCAAGTGGG
Organism: Trichosanthes cucumerina; assembly: GCA_036507285.1. Lineage (NCBI taxonomy): Eukaryota > Viridiplantae > Streptophyta > Magnoliopsida > Cucurbitales > Cucurbitaceae > Trichosanthes > Trichosanthes cucumerina. Next base: position 33,254,301 of record CM071840.1, read on the forward strand.
AGATGTGTAAACGGGTATTCAATGCCCTAGTTTATTGTATTACTTCATTGTAATTTATGTACATTTCATAAATGTATTTTCTCCACTAGCTTAGTCCAAGTGGGAGTTTGTTGGGATTTTTGTCCTAATCTCATGTTTGTAAATTACTGTTTGAAATTAATAAGAGTTCTTTATTTCATTACTTTGTGTCTCGCAATATTTACAAACTTTTCCAATAAACTAAGCTCCAGGGTCATTGAATTTATGAGAGAACTAGAACTTGAACGGTGTGTAGTGGACACACAGAGAGGATCACGTTTGAGTTAATGACCCAAATGGTCTACAGTATATGGATAAGGTTGGAGACCTAATCCTGGATACACTATAGATGCGGCCCGCTTTGTATTAGATACAAACAAGGTGATCTGACTCGTTCATGTGGTTGACATGCGAGTGGGGGCATCTTGTGCAATGAGATTGTACAAGACCGGACCGTGAATTATTAGACTCATCGATGTAACACCGTTGTGATGAAGAAGGACTAATAACTTCGTGAGATGACCATTAGTGACTCGACCGAACTCGAGCGTGTTACGGACTCCGTCTGCGGGTCCGTCCCTTTGACTAGTACGGGTGAGGTTGGTCACGATTACTATCGCCCAATATGCCTATCTTCTCGGGGACGAGGACCAAGTAGGAGCCGAGAACTTAACTACGCGAGATGAAATTCACTGCTCGTTCCGCCTTTAGGGAAACTAGAGGGTTGTTCCCTTAAGTGTTGTCTCGTGGCTTGGACAACGGCGCCCACCTTCTCACCGCCCGAGAAGGGTGTTGTGTATGGTTGGACCATCACAATATGTTGTTCATTAGAGGAGCAAAGTGGGGACTTAAGGAACAAGAGGTAGACACGAGGATAAAGCGGTAATTTGACCCGGTAGTGTCTCACGAACAACCCGTGAAGGATCGACTCATGGGCATTGGTTATATCGGTGGACACGTAATATTCTCGTGACCGACGGGAGTGCGGCTACGGGCTATAGTGGAGTGTTACCGTAGCTAATGAATGTTGATTAACCGGTCAAAGAGTTTGTGAGTTAATCTCGGATCATTGGAGCCCGCCATCGTATGTCCATTAGGTCCCCGGTTGGCTCCATCAGGTTAAAAGAAGGGTTAATGTTTTGGTATGAAATTGAAGTGTTCAATTTCACTTAAAAAGGGCATTTATGTTATTTAAATGAGATATGAATGATATAATATATAGTTTAATGTGAATGAGATTCATAATAAACTATAGGTTAGCCTAATTGTTGAATTAGGGATAATTTGAGAAATTAATTGAGAGAAATTAAATTGGATGTGATTCAATTTAATTAATTCACAATTATTGCAAATGTGATTTGCAATATGAGATATGAGATATCTTATATTATATGGTTATGCAAATATGATTTGCATATCCTATGGTTGTGGTAAAATGGTAATAATGTGGAGATTTTAACTCCATGATTATTCCACTATAACCCTTCTTGCAAGAAGGATTGGATGGTCAATCTCTCATTTTTGGAATTTCAACCAAAAGAAGAGAATTCTCTCTCAAGCAATTCTCTCAACTCTCCTCCCTCTCCAAAACTAAGATCCCACCATCTTTCTTCTTTCCAAAAGAAGAACAACCGAGTTTCCAAGTGGTTGTGACCGGATCTTGTTCGTAAGTTCGATTTTTTGTTGAGATTGAGAAGCACGAAGAGTTCGTGACCAAGGAAGGAACTTGAAGAACAGTCTACAACAAGTAAGTACGTTCTTGTCACTGTTTTTCTTCCTTACTTTACATGTTTAACTTAGATCTAAGCGTTAGATCGTTTTAACGAAACTCTAGTAGCGTAACCATACCTTTGACGATTCGATCGTCTTCCGCTGCGCGGGGATTTTCATTCCCTTCAAATATCCCATTGGTGGAGGCACTTGAGCAAATGTCTAACTATGTTAAATTCCTGAAAGATATTTTGACAAAGAAACGCAGGCTAGGAGAATTTGAAACAGTAGCTTTGTCGGAAAACTGTAGTGCACTCATAACCAACAAAATACCACCTAAATTGCAGGATCCGGGAAGCTTTACAATACCCTGTGTGATTAGAAGCACAGATGTGGGAAGAGCACTTTGCGAACTTGGGGCAAGCATAAACCTTATGCCACTGTCAGTTTTTAAACGACTAGGAATTGGAGAAGCTAGACCGACAACAGTAACTTTGCAGCTTGCAGATAGGTCAATAGCTCGACCGACAGGGAAGATTGAAGATGTATTGGTGAAAGTGGATAAATTTGTTTTCCCAGCAGATTTCATTATCTTGGATTGCAAAGTAGACAGGGAAGTTCCAATCATCTTGGGCAAACCATTCCTAGCAACTGGGAGGACATTGATTGATGTACAGAAAGGAGAACTCATTATGCGGGTGAATGATCAGCAAATCACTTTCTGTTCTCAATGTTTTATGATACCCAGATCGTTAGAGGATTGTTCAAGAATAGAATAGTAGATTCTTTCCAGATGCACGAACTCTAGGAAAATTTAGAAGAAGAAGACAACGGAATAGAAGAACCAGACCACGAAAAGATAATAAACCAGGATGAATCAAAAGAACTTGCATACATCAGTCCATTAAGGGACCCAGAAGAACATATAATTCAGATCAAGCCATCAATAGTGGAACCGCATGACTTGGAGCTAAAACCTTTACCACCCCATTTGAAATATAGCTTCTTGGAAAATCATCTCTTCTACACTCACTAATCAAGATGAAATTTCCCTTTTACAGGTCCTTACACGGCATAAAAAGGCAATAGGATGGACGATAGCAGACATTCAAGGAATCAGTCCTTCTTTCCGTATGCACGAGATTAATCTTGAAGAAGGAGCAAGAAAATCAGTTGAAGGACAGAGAAAGTTGAACCATGTTATGAAAGAGGTTGTCCGGAAAGAAATAATAAAATGTATCAATGCAGGAATCATCTACCCAATTGCATACAAAAATTGGGTAAGTCAAGTGCAGTGTGTACCTAAGAAAGGAGGAATGACCATAATCTAGAGCGAGAAGAATGAACTCATCCCAACACGAACAGTGACTGGATGGAGAATTTGCATGGACTACCGCAAATTGAAGAAGGCCACTAGGAAGGATCATTTTCCTCTTTCGTTTATCGACCAAATGTTGGATTTATTGGTAGGAAAGGAATATTATTGTTTCTTCGATGGCTACTCAGGGTACAACCAGATCACAATTGCACTCGAAGATCTAGACAAGACAACATTTCACCTGTCCATATGGGACATTTACATTTCGAAGAATGTCATTCGGACTATGCAATACACCAGCAACATTTCAAAGATGCATGATGGCAATCTTTTTCGACATGGTGGAAAGAACCGTTGAGATCTTCATGGATGACTTCTCAGTATTTGGAAAGTCATATCACGAATGCCTGGACAATCTTGAACGTGTTATTGAAGGGAATCGAATCCCGCAGCGGAAGCGATTCTGAATCGCGCGCTCTTGATTTAGTTACAACGATTTCATTCAAGAACAAAAACAACTAGATTAAGCATATAAAACTAGATGGACAGCAAGAAATTGTACCTTTTGAAGAACCTTTCTTCAAGTGCTCCTCTTCTCTCACGATCAAGATCTCAGCAACACGAACCACGAACGGACTAAGACACGACCACTGGATTTTCTCCATTGTTCTCTAGGTGAGGGAGGAATGTGGGTTCCCTTTAGGTAAGATGAGATGTTGTGAGAGAGAGAGATTGTGGTCTTTGGAACCTTTCCAACAACACAACCAAATGGCATACAATGTCTCTTCACCTAGTTGCATCTCATGCAACCATATATATAAGGAAATAGGATGGAAATGACCATCCTACCCTTCCTTTATTCTCTCATTAGTATATGGTTTATATGTGAATCTAATTCACATTAAAACTATATATTATATCACATATAATTGATATGACATCTCATATATGAAATTGAACACTTCAATTTCATTCCTAACTTTATACCCTCAATATTACCATGTTGAGCCAACGGAGGGACCTATTGGACCTACAATTCATGAGCTCCAATGATATGAGATTAACTGATCAAACTCTTTGATCCAGTTAATCAATATTCATTAACTACAAGTCACTCCACTATAGACTTGTAGTTGCACTCTCCTCGCTGTAGATAATATTGTGTCCACTGATATAGTCATTACCCATGAGTCGACCCTTCACAAAGTTATTCAGTAATTACTGGCTCGGTCAAATTACCGTTTTTTACCGTGATTAACTCTTTGTTCCTTAAGCACCATCTGATCCTCTAATGAACAATAAGTCTAAGGTCCTACCTTAGACTCATACCCTCATAGAGGGCGGGGCCCCGTTGTTCAAGACTTGGAGTTAGTTCTTGAGGGAACAATCTATCTAATTCCTTAGTGTAGGAATGAGTGAATTTCATCTTGCACAGTTAAGTTCCCAGCTACCTACGAGGTTCTGTCCCTGAGAAGGTAGGCTTATTGAGTCGGCCACTGTGCCACTCTCACCCATACTAGTCTAAGGACAAACCCCTATAAGCGGGAGTTCTTAACTTGCTCAGGATTCAGGTCGAGTCACTAATGACCATCTATAAATGACTAGTCTTATCCTGTTAACGGTGTTACACTGGTTAGACTTATAATTTGCGGTCCGATCTTGTATGAACTCTTCATACAGGATGCCCCCACTCGCATGTCAACTACATGAATGAGTTGGATTACCTCATTTGTACTAATTACAAAATGGGTCGCATCCATGGTGTTTCCAGAATGAGGTTTCCAACCTTATTCTTATACCATAGACCATTTAGGTTATATTCTTGAACACAATCCAAATAGTGTCCACTACACTAATGTTCAAGATATATGTTATAACCTTGGAGTTTAGTTTATTGGATTTATAAAGCAACACTGTAATTCTATCAAAACAAATAACCCTTTATTTAATTGATCAAACTTACACAAGTTTAGGGCATAAATCCCAACAGTTATGCAGGTGCAGGGAGAAAAATCTGGTGTTGAATTGGAGAAGTGTCATTTCATGATGCGCGAAGGAATAGTACTTGGGCATCGGATCTCCAAAAATGGAATTGAAGTAGACAAGGCAAAGGTGGAAGTAATCTCAAAACTTCCACCACCAAAATCAGTGAAGGAGAATCGAAGTTTCTTAGGGCATGCAGGTTTCTATTGACGATTTATCAAGAATTTCTTCCAGATCTCTAAACCCTTGTGTACTCTGCTCGAGAAGGACAGGAAATTTGTGTTCAATGAAGAATGCAACACTGCTTTTGAAACTATGAAAAAGGCGTTCAGCTCAGCACCTATCATGGTTGAACCAGACTGGACAAAGCCTTTTGAACTAATGTGCGATGCAAGTGACTTTGCAGTGGGAGCAGTGTTGGCTCAAAGATGAGAGAAGGTCATCCATCCAATCTATTATGCCAGTAAGACCTTGAATGAGGCACAAGACAACTACACTACTACTGAAAAGGAGCTTCTGGCAGTTGTCTTTGCCTTCGAAAAATTCAGATCTTACCTAGTGGGAACAAAAGTCGTAGTCCATACTGACCATTCGGCTCTCAAATATTTGTTGTCCAAGAAAGATGCAAAGCTAAGACTAATCAGGTGGATCTTACTACTCCAAAAATTTGACCTAGAGATCCAGGGCAGAAAAGGAACAGAAAATCAAGTAGCCGATCATATGTCCAGATTGGGAGAGGAAGCTAGACAGGAGAAATTAGAGGAAGTTCATGACAGTTTTGCAAATGAAATGTTGCTGGCAATAAAAGTGAGCTCAATCCCATGGTATGCAGATATAGTCAATTACTTGGTGAGTGGATTAACCCCGTCTTGGGCAACCCCACAACAACTGAAGAGATTTTTTCACGACATGCGTTACTACTATTAGGATGAGCCATACCTGTATAAACTTGAACCTGATCAAATCTGGAGAAGATGTGTAGCAACGGAGGACTCAATGGAGGACACTTTGTGGGAACAAAACAGCAGCAAATGTACTACAAAGTGGATACTACTGGCCCATATTGTTCAAAGATGCACAAGAATATGTGAAACGTTGTGATCGTTGCCAACGAATCGACAATCTGTCAACTAAGAATGAAATGTCGATGAATTACATCTTAGAGGTAGAAATTTTTTATGTATGGAGGAATGACTTCATGGGTCCATTCCCTCCATCCTTCGAAAATATCTACATATTGTTGAAGGGAATGAAACTCCCGCAACGGAAAACGACATGAAACGTCGTGGTATTCGTTATGCAATTTCTTTCTTAAAATTGAATTAAACTACTTTAATCCTAGGCTAAACACGCTGAATTAGAAGAAAACAGAAAGTAAATGTAATACTTACTTGTTGAAGAACTCTTCTTCGACGTTTCCTTCTCCGATCACGAACTCTTTTCATTCCAACGATCTCTACACGCGATCTCTCGAACCAAGAAATAGAGACACTTCCAAATAGTCTTCTCGGTTGTTCTCGATCGGTTGAGGGAGAGTTGTGGGACTCCCTTTGGTTTGGGTGTAGATAATTTTAGAGAGAATCTTGAGAGAGGAGAGAGCTCTTGGAAGATGAAATTCCAAAAATGAGCAATTGTCTTACCAAAGGCTTCTTGCAAAGCCTTTATATAATGGTGAGAGATGAAGTTGAAATCTCCACCAAATCACCATTTTACCACAAACTTATAATATGCAAATCATATTTGTATATTACATATAATAAGGTAACTCATACCTTATTATACAAATCTCATTTGTATAATTGTGGAATTTTAAATTGAATCACATTCAATTTAATTTCTCTCAATTCAATTTCTCTAAATTAGGCTAACCTATAGTTTATTATGAATCTCATTCACATCAAACTATATCTTATGCCAACTATATCACATATAAATGATATAAATACCCAAATAATGAATTTGAACACTTCAAATTCACACCAAACTGAAAACCCTCAATCTATCCAGTTTGAGCCAACCGAGGGACCTAATAAACCTATAGATGACGAGCTCCAATGATACGAGATTAACCTGTCAAACTCTTTGACCCAGTTATTCAACATTCATTAGCTACGGTAACACTCTACTAAACCCCGTAGTTGTACTCCCATCACTGTAGGACAAGTTGTGTCCATCGATATAACCAATGGCTGTGAGTCGACCCTTCACAGGTTGTTCGTAGTCACAGCTGAGTCAAAATTACTATTTTACTCCTGTGTCTACCTCTTGCTCCTTAAGTCCCACTACTCTGTTGGAGTTTGTGCCCTAAAACTCGTAGTTTGTAATTTGTTCTAATTAATGTAATAAAGTGTTATTATTATCAATAAAAAGTTATTGTTCGTTATCTACGAGTTTGCTTTTATCTAAACCCTGAATCCAATAAACTGAACATCCAAGGTTGTTAAATGAATCTTTAACTGAATATAGTGTACATATAAAGGATCTCGATTCGAGATACATCCTAAAGGGTCTATAGTTAGGGGATAAGGTTTGGGTACCTTACCCTGGTAAAACTATGGATGTGGCCCACTTTGTATTTGATACAAACACTGTGATCCTAACGTGTTCGTGTAGATGACATGTGAGTGGGGATATCTTATGTAATGAGATTACATAAGACCGGACCACGAAATAGTAACCTCTAGCTGTAACTCTGTTGACTAGTTAGGTTTCTATTTCACTAGGATGACCTAGGCAACTTGATCTCAATCTTGAGCAGGTTACGAACTCCTATTCGCGAAGGATTGTCCTTTGACTAGTATGGGTGAGAGTGGCCAGATTCGCCGACTCAATATGCCTACCTTCTTGGGGACAAGACCGAGTGAGCGGCTGGAAACTTAACTTAGCAAGACGGAATTCACTCCTTCCCGCCTACTAGGGTAAGTAGAGGAATGTTCCCTTAAGTGATGTCTCCGGGACTTGAACAAAGGGTCCGACCCTCTCATTGGCTCGAGAGGGACTCTGTTTGTTGGTAGGACCACAAACAAATTGTTCATTAGAGGAGCACTGGTACTTAAGGCACAAGATGTAACCTAGGGGTAAAACGGTAATTTGACCCAGCTGGTGTTACGAACATTTGTGAAGGATTGACTTCCTGTTATTGGTCAATATTTGTGGACACATAAATATTTCCGCAGTGAGAAGAGTGCAGCTGTGGGACTTTAGTGGAGTGTTCCCGCAGTTAACGAATGTTGATTGGGAGGTTAATGAGATTAATCGAGCAATCTCGTATCGTTGGAGCTTACGATCCAGTAGGTCCATTAGGTCCACCTTCTAGCTCGTAAAGGGTTCTTAGATCATTTGAATTTGAAATGTTCAAATTCATAAGGGAATAAACTTAATGTATATTGATACGATATAATATATAGTTTTGAAACTATATATTATAAATTTAATGTGGATATGATCCATATTAAATTACATGAGAGAATTAAATATTTGAAAGAGTTCAAATATTAAATTCAAATGTGAATGTGATTCATATTTGAAAACTATAAGTTAAAATTTAATGTGCATTAGATGTACATTAAACTATAGATTAAAGGGGTAAAATGATTAAATAAGATTTAATCATTTAATATAATATAGTATTTAATTAAATTTGATTTAATTAAATAAATAAATAAATTATTAATTAATTAATTAGGGAACGTGTCATGATGACACGTTCTCACTACTCCCCAACTCCCCCTCGATAGGGAGTGGGGAGTTACCTAGTGAAGTCCTTCTCCTGGTGAGATGGACAGGATTCATGGATCGAATTCCATCGATCAGATTGATTGGGGTGTTGCGAGAATTCTCTCTCTCACTCTATAGAATTTCCAAAATTCTCCAACTGTTGGAATCCTTCCCACAAAGGATTTGATCTAAGTTGAATCTCAGAGAATAGGAGGTTTTTCTGTTGGTGGTGTTCTATTAAAGAAAACCAGAGAACTTTTGGAAGTTCTTGAGTTGCTGTACGATTTGAAGCAAGGAGTTGTTGCTGAGGAAAACTACAAAGGTAATACTTTTTCTCCTTTTTTTAGTTTAATTGTTAATCTTAGTATGTTTGCATGATAGATATCCATGTCTAAATAGATTATAATTTTTATGCTTGTTCTGTTTTATCAATGTATGAGTTTTTGCATTTTAACCAAAACAAACCTGCAAATTACGATTCCAAACACGTTTCCGCTGCTCAAGGAGATCAGATCTCCATCATACTCCTCTAATAAACAACTACGTTGCATGGTCCAACCATAAACAACATCCCTCTCGGGCCAGTGAGAGGGTGGGTGCCCGTTGTCCAAGCCCTAGAGACAGCACTTAAGGGAAAAACCCCTCTAGTTTCCCTAATTCGGGAACGAGTGAATTCCATCTCGCGTAGTCAAGTTCTCAGCTCCCTATGTGGTCCTGTCCTTGAGAAGATGGGCATATTGGGCGAGTAACTGTGACCACCCTCACCCGTACTAGTCAAAGGGCAGACCCGCAGACAGGATTCCGTAACACGCTCATGATTAAGGTCGAGTCATTATTGGTCATCTACGAAGTTATTGGTCCTATACTGTTAACGGTGTTACATCAGTAAGTCTAATAATTCATGGTCCGGTCTTGTACAATCTCATTGCACAGGATGCCCCCACTCGCATGTCAACCACATGAACGAGTTGGATCAACTCGTTTGTATCTAATACAAAGCGGGTCGCATCCACACCATATCTAGGAGTAGGTCTTCAACCCTATCCGTATACTGTAGACCGTTCGAGTCATTAACTCGAACGTGATCCTCCCTGTGTGTCCACTACACACCGTTCAAGTTCTAGTTCTCTTATAATTCAATGACCCTGGAGCTTAGTTTATTGGATTAAGTTTATAACTATGCAAGACACAAAGTAATGAAAAATAACTGTTATTTATTTCAATAAGGAATATTACAAACTTACACGAGATTAAGACATATAAAACTCCCACTTGAACTAAGCTAGTGGAGTACATAATACATTTCTCAAATGTACAGTAATAACACAATAAACTAGGGCATTGAATACCCTTTACAATACTCCCACTTGCGCTAGTCATGAAGCACTCGAAGACCTAGACTCTCTAGGTGACCCTCAAACACCTTAGTCGTGAGGGCCTTTGTAAATGGATCAGCAACGTTGTGCTCCGACGCTATCTGCGTGACTATCACGTCTCCGTGGTGCACAATCTCCTGTATCAGGTGATACATTCGTTCAATATGTTTGCCCCTCTTATGACTCTGAGGTTCTCTCGAGTTGGCTATTGCACCACTGTTGTCACAAAACAGGGTAATTGACAAGTCCATATTTGGAACAACTTCCAAATCCAGCATTAACTTCCTTAGTCAAACAACTTCCTTTACAGCTTCATAAGCGCAACGTATTCGACTTCCATCGTGGAATCAGCGATGCATCGTTGCTTGATGCTTCGCCATACTACAGCTCCTCCATTCAGAATGAACGTTGACCCCGATGTTAGGATCATTGTGTTTGTATCACATACAAAGTGGGCTATATCCATAGTATTACCAGGGTAAGGTACCCAAACCTTATCCATTTACTATAGACCCTTTAGGTTGTATCTCGAACTGAGATCCTTATATGTACACTACATTCAGTTCAAGAGACATGTTACAGCCTTAGATGTTAGTTTATTGGATTTAAAGTTAATAAAAGGGCAATATCGTAAATAATGAACAATAACTCTTTATTGATAATAATAACTCTTTATTACATTAATTGGAACATTATTTACAAACTACGAGTTTTAGGACACAAATCCCAACACTTCTTTCAAGATGTGAGCAAGGTTTAGGATTATGAGGTAGAAGATCATCTTTTGTTGCCATCTCTTGAAGTTTTCTCCCTTGAATTTCTCTTGTTTTTCAACATGAGTTTTAAGGATTGTTGATCCCATCATTATAGGAGCAACACCATTAGTGGAGGATATTGCAACCATTAGTTCGATAATTGGCTTCATATTTTTGGATAATAATATTCATTTCCTTGTGTATAAGAACTGAGTAATACTAGCAAATTGATTACAACTTAACTTGCTACAAACAATTACAATGTAAATAATTATACATACATTGTATGTAACAACAATTCAAAACTAAAGAACAAAAGATTATACAGTCGAGGAACTGTTATAAAGCGTTGTCTTGAAGACAATTATTCGGTTTGCATGGGTTGCAATCATAATACAATGATCGTCTCAACACGATACAATGATTAACTCTGATAGAACAACAACCTCGAACTACTCAGATCTGGCAGAACTCTTACATACTTGCTCTTAATTTGACTCAAGATTAAAGAGAAGAAAGAGATTAGAGACTCTTCAATTGGAATGAAATACTCCAAAATGTAATGGGATATTCCAAATAAAGAAACAAGTTGCTATTTATAAGTTAGCAACTTAATAACTCTCCAAAATAAAATTAATATAAACAATATGAAATATACATCAAAAGTAACTCAATTGTGTCTTGTAAAAATTCAAACATAACCCACGAATTGAACTCTTAAGTTAAATTTGTAAAAGGAATATCAATACACTTTCATGTTTCAAACCATTTTGAAACTTCTGAATTTCAAGTCAAGTAACAACATAAATGAAACACCAATTCTTCTTTCTTTTTTTTTTTTTTACATTTCAAATCCATACTTTCTTTCACAATTTTTCCTATAAAATCTAACATTTCTCAAGTAAAATCAAATTGTTCATTAAACTTTAATACAAGTTTGTATTTTTTACATTAAACTTTAATAAGAGTCTGATTTACATTTAAGAATAAAAATACATGTCTAGTACAACAAAGAAGCTTTATAGAAAAATGACACTGAAATTGGATATTTATTAAAACTTGTACGTTTTGAAATATTTATGCAATTTGACGTCTTATTCTTTAATCGCAGACTTGATTTCGTTGAGATGAGTGAATTTTATTAGATTTGTACTTTTACCTTTTGCAAAAAAATATTAGATGAAATTAGTAGAAATTCAACACGTGTACAAGTAAGAGTGGCAATACGTTTTAACTTCAGAGTTCAACATGACAAAATTGAAGTATTAGAATGAAAATAAGATAGAACTTACCAATTTCCAGGGTCAAAATTAACCCTTTTTTTCTGGAAAAAATCATTCCAAACTCACCCGAGCAATTTTTTTTAAGAAAAAATGGTTAAAATCAATCTATACTCTTACTCATAAACTTGGTTGTATCAATTAAAGGTCTCATTTCTCAATTAATAATTGTATTAATTAAAATTAACTTTTGTAACCGAATCAATTTATACTATTCATTATAATCTATTTAAAAATTGTTAGATAATATATGTGAACACTTGTAATTATATCAATTAAATCCCTAAATTTTAATAAATGAATCAATTTTATATCAGACATTTCAAAGTCACTCATGCACCCATTCTTACATGTGGATTGACTTTTTCAAAGGTAAGAGTGATTAAATGAGCAATTTTTTTTATCTTCTCTGGATCTTTCTCTACTTTTCTCTATTGCTATTTCAGTCAGAATTTCGAAAAAAAAAACAATGTTATTTAAATAAATTTAAGTTGATTTTAAATTGAATCAAGTTAAAATAGTTTTAGAGATATTGGTTAAAATGTTTATTCAATTGGATGGATGGCATTGATTACTTTGTCAATAAAATTACAAAATAAATTATAAAAATAGAACTGCCATCAAATTTTAAGACTCGAATTAGTGGATGTCATCCAAATTGAACTAACATTTTATTAGGTCCGTAGAAGAAAAGTTACTAAAACTATTTTCATTTGATTCCATTAAAATCAATTCAAATTTATTTAAATAACATTGTTTTTCTCCAAAGATCTTACCGGAATAGAAAAAAAATGTAATTATTTCTAACTAAATTGGAGAAAAATAGAAGAAAAAGAGAGATGAAAAATTGTTCATATCATTAATCCGACATTTGACTATGTCTACATGTAATAATTGATGCATAAACGATTTTCAAATGCATGGATTAAAATATTTTTTTATGAAAGTTTAAGAGTTTAATTGATATAATTACAATTCTTCGCATATGTAAATTAACAATTTTCAAACATAATGTACATAAATTGATACATTTGTAAAAGTTTATGATTTTTATTAATACAATTATTAGTATAAGATTTTTATTGAGGTATATAAATTGATTTTTGTCAAAATGAAGAAGAGAGAGAGAGAGAGAGAGAGAGAAAAAAAAAAAAAAAAAAAGTTGATGAGGCAAAAGGGTAATAGGAGGTATAAATAAGGTTGGTAGGAAAAGGGCAACAAGTGTGTGGTTGCATGTAGGAAATAAATGCCACCACTCTCCACATTTCCTTTCTTTGCTGTCTGATTCAGCTTTTCCAATACTCCACCTCAGCTTTCCCGCCAATTCCATCGGCCTTAAATACAAAATAACTAACCTCTTCAATTAACTTTAACGTTCCAAGACTTGGTCTTTGTTCTTTTATTTTTTTTTCTTTCTTTGGGTTATATCTCTTTAATCTCTATATTTTATAATAAAGATTTTCTAAATTTTGAAATTTAAATCTATTATACTCTTTGAACTTTTTGAAAATGTGTTTAATAGATCATTGTTGTTAATTGCATCAATTTAAAATGTTCACACCACTCGATGTTTGAACTTGCTTGTCGTCACGTCACTAAATAAGACACAAAATTGGAAGCTTAAAGACTTAATTAAACTCTTTGAAGTGGATGGATTTGATAGACAAACTCGTAGTTTGAAAGTTTAATTACCTACTAGAAAATTTTTAAATTATATGGATTAAATAGACAAAATATTAAAAGCTAGATAATCTTCTAGAAACTTTTTAAACCATATGGACTAAATAGAAGTAACTATAAAAATATAGAGAAATTATATATATAACATAAAAGTAATTCAAAGACAACACTTGTAATTTAACTTTTTTTAATTAAAATATATAAAATGCTTTGAGGGTAGGTAGTTGTTTTCCATTTTCTGTTGGACGTTTTAAAAGTAATTTCAACCATGTTTCAAATATTTGAAATTTCTTAAAATAAAAAATCTCCATTAGAAATTTCCATTTGAATGCTTGATGAAAATTAAAAGATTTGGGTAAAATTGAAATTTTAAAATATAAAATTGAAACCAATTACATACATTAGGAGTAGTTGGTATAATTTAGTTGGTTCCTTTGCTCCTAAACTATGTAATTGGTTTCAATTTTAATTATTCTGATCATTTAAAAAGTTTCAATTATAACGAAATTTAAAAATTAAGCCTATAAATACGAGAGATGAATTGACAACAATGAAGTTTGAACACAACACCTTCTAATACCATATTAAATCACCAATCAACTCAAAAATTAAAATTGATAGCTTATGATAAATTTAATTATATTAACACTCCGACAACATTAAAGGAAAAAAGAAAAAAATTTCAGCCTATCTTATTAGACCAAAGGAGTAGATTGTCGAGGATTTCAACCTCTTTCTCATTGCCCAACAATACACTAAAAAAACACAAAAAAAAAAAAAAAGATTTTGATTGAAACCCAACCAACGAAGGTGAATAGCCTAGTAGATTATATCAGATTTTATTTTATTTGATCTTATCTTGTACTCCTATAAATACAACTTTTAGGTTTGTATCTTGATAACACAATAATATACAATGTAAACTCTAGTTATTTTTGTGTTCTCTCTTTTCCCTTCTATTCTCTAAAATAACATAGCCTGTTAATCAATTTTCACGTAAGACTAAAAACCATTGGCTTTTCTTATATGAAATTTAATAAAGAAAATGCAGTTTTAATCATTAAAAGAAACACAAATGAGATAGCTATATATAAAGAATTTGAATGACTTATTATCCCTCTTGTAAACTTTGTTTTTAGTCCAACAATATATAAAGTTGAAGTTTAAATCTCTAATCTTTATAGTCTAGTTTATATATCTAAATTAGTTTAGATCATGTAGACAGGATTCTAGCTAGTAACTAATAAGTAAAATGTCCATTTCTCTTTTTTTTTTTTTTAAGAAAAAAAAGAGAGAACCATTTCTAACTAGAAAAATCAAAAGACCTAGCAACAACTTTATATCTAGCCATAAATCTTAAATAATAGTAATGAGGCCTATTTAATTTGGATCCATTTTTTTAAAAAATAAAGCAGGAAACCAAAAATGTTTTTCATTACTTTTTTATTTTTTTTTTATTTTTTTACCATTGGTTGTAGCTTGTAGAAGGAAAAATTAATAAAATTAGAAACACATAAACTAAATTGTATATGTTTGGTAAAAAATTTAAGTATTTAACAATAAATTGAAATATAAGATTTTTAAAATAAAAAATAGTAACTCTATTCCTTCCCACATATAAAAATCTTTTGTGTTGTGTGTAAAATTATCAACTAGGCCCATAGGCCCAAAGAGAACCTTGGTTAGGGTTCGAGAGTCGACCCCCAAAGGGATCAAATAAGGTGGGGAGTCTGGGTTGAGTGAAGTCGATCCCTCAAAGTCGAGAGCTAAGAGATCAAAAGTTCTATGCGAGAGAGAGTTCGACAAAGTAACAATTCAATCTTATAACTGTTTCTCATCCTTAAATATCTTGAAAATCCCCACGAGTCTTTAAATTCTCAATTATGACTATAATTCCTAAACCACTCTATAAGTATGACAAGTTAGTGATAAGAAAATTTATATTTAAAAATACTCTCAAATTCTCTTTTCTAAGCTATTCTCAATCTCGATTTACTAACTTAAATTTAAGGTGCAGGTGGCTTAACAACACACTACCGCGTAATTGTTTCCTTTCTTTACAAGACACTAATTATTTTTTAAATAATCAAAGTTCAATAAATATGTAAATTATACTTATATGTATGCATTTAATTTATAATTATACCTCTATGTATATATTTAATTTATAGTACTTAATAATTTAATAGAAAAGGTTTTATACTGAGGGGAAAAAAGTGATACCATAAGAAATTTAGGTCATATTTGGTAGATAATCTGAAAAAACAGAATTTTAAAAATAAGAGATTCAATGAAAAAAGAATTGTATTTCATGTTTTCAGATATGTGTTTGATAGCAGATTTAGAAATTAAATTCTAATTTACGTAATGGTTGAAAATGTGTTCTATGATATATTTATAGACTATGAACTAGTTGTAATTGTAAAATTAAATAGTAGGTTGGATATAAATTATTATTAATTAATTTATGATTTTTTTGTTATAAAATTTTGAATTATTATTTTATAATATCATATAATTTATAATATTTTATAATATACCTATTTTAATTTAATAATAATAAATTGAATTTATAACGTGAAATACTATATTTATTTTTTTTAATATAATTATGCATTTTAAAATTTCAAATTCAAAATCTGGATAGACAGAAATACATAAAAATGTTGTTTTCAGAGTTTCTACTATTTGAATCACCGAATCTGAAAACAATTTTCGAAAATACATCTGTCAAACGCATATTCACAAATTTAATGAATTTGAAAATAAAAAATAGAATCCATATTACCTACCAAACAACCTTTATTTTCTCATGATCTCATTTTCAATATTTTATATTATTTTAAAACATGTCAGTTTGTTGTTTTCAATAATCAACTATTTTAGGTCATCATTTTCGAATTCTCTTTTTGAGAATAAGTGCACTAAACGGGTTTGTATTGTTTTCTTTGCAGTTATGTTATTTGAAAATATAAAGACGAAAATAAATAATAAACCAAATGGCACCTAATTACGTACATAGAAATTAAAATTCAACAATAGTTAAATTAAAAGCCCAAAGTTAAAATCAATGTATTTATGCGAGAGGTAAAAACTGAACATTTATTAGTACTCAAAAAAAAAAAAAACTGAACATTTATTCATTTTATTAAATCTCGTATTTTTAGGTTTTTTACTTCAAATATGTTTATCTTTTTTAGATAAACTTTAAACTAAATTATAAATTTAACGCCCACATTTTTAGGATATTAGGGATGAAAATAAATTATGAATTAAACTTTATAAATGATTGTTCAATCAAGCTATTGCCAAGAACATCATAGTTTAACTGATATCAGGTAAGATTTATGATTGAGAGGTCACAAGTTCGAATCCTCCAACCCCATTTGTTGATCTACTATAAAAAAATCAAGCCATAATAAAGTTGATAAATCCCCCATGGTCACATTTTATGCATTCATCTTTTTATTTAATTATCATATTTTTTCATCTCTGGAGTGTACCTACTTTTAGTAGTCATAATATAGTTGATAATTTTACACGGTTGATATATGAAAGTGAAATTACAAAAATAATTTAAATATGTGTTTAATGGTTATGGGCTACATTATGGTAGTCCCTGAATGTCATTAGTACATTCGAGATGCCAGTTGAGTTATGTTCTTTTTTACTGATAACTTTTCTTATGTCTTTTTTATTCGTTTGTAGGATGTATTTGTTCTCAAATACATCCTATAAACGGATTCTCCCGCCGGCGCCGGCGTTAGTGCGATAATGGAGGGGTCATTGAGGGATGCTGGCTGGCAACGGATTCTGGCGCCTTTAGTGCGATTTTACCCAGAAATTATGGGGCAATCTTGCCAGATCGTATGGAATTTGATTATAATCATTTTTAGATCTTGGCACAGCCTGTAAGTTTCCTTACACTGGAAGGATTCAATACGAGAGTCCCTATTTAAATTATCCTCGACAATGCAACATCCAACAGCAGTGGAACAAACAATATCACACAATCATGAAATCAAGAAGATGGAACATATGAATCTGGGTTTAATGGTCGAGAAGCTAAAGCTTTCTGCTGAAGAGGAGACGTCTGTCCTGGTGGCTGATGACGATATTGATGAAAGCTCCCAACTCCTCTAGTTGGCCCTGGTTCGCAAAAGCCTTTCCCCTAAATCGATCAACACAGATCTATTCAGACAATCTATCCCTAAAATCTTGAATATGACAGATCAGATAGATATCGAAAGGGTTGGATTTAACATATTCCTTTGCAAATTTAAATCGATGGGAGATAGACGGAAAATTTTGGAACAAGAACCTTGGTACTTCGACAAAGCTATCCTCCTTATCGATGAGCCAAGAGGAGCGTGTCGTTTCACTGATCACGAATTCCGGTATGTTTCTTTTTGGGTTCATATTCATAACTTACCTCCTGCAGGACAAGCAACGAAGATGACCCTGATATATGGCAACCGACTCGGGACTTTCCTTAAAGCTGATGTATCGGATTCGAAATTTATTTGGGGGAGCACGATGCGGATTCGAATTAGAGTGGACGTTTCTGAACCTCTAAAGAGAGGCTTGATGTTGAAAATCGGAGTGATGGCAGAAGACATGTGGTGTCCGATGACATATGGGAAGCTCCCTGATTTCTGTTATCAATGTGGACGAATCAGGCACATTGAGAGGGATTGTGGTTTCGAACCTGAGTTAGGGATGGGAGGTAAGCAGTATGGGCCCAACCTCAGACACTTGACCTCAAACTTTAGTCCTCAGCAAAACCACCGATCAAAAGTATCAGATTCGAGAGGAAGAGGACGAACAAGTCGAGGAAGAGGCGGGGTTACTGACCCGAGGAAGACAGTGGACAACGAGGCGACGGATAACCCAAACTGGAGCCCTGTCTCACCGATCCGAACCCAAAAGAATGGGGGTGAAGACCACACGACGAAAGCAGCAGATCGAGGATCGAGGAAGGAGATGGGCAGCGAGCCGGAGGATGGGCAGTTGTCCGACGACTTTCAGAGCATATTAAATGCTATTAATTTCTCTGTCTCAACGGAACCAAAGAAGGACGAAACGTCAGCGCATTCAAAGGGAACCCGAAAGATTCGGGCTGAGATTATTGAGGAGGTGAGGAGATCTTTACCCCTTGGAGACGAAAACGCCAAATCTGATGCTGTGAAATCAGGGGAAGCTTCTGGAACGAAGATTGAACGTGCGGGCCCCACCACTCCTAATGCTGGTAACGACAAAGAAGAAATGCTCGACAAATTCCTTGTGGGTGGGTTGGGATTCTCTCCAGATGCAGTAAATCCACCAATCTCAATGGACTCTGGGCCAAAAATTAAAATGGGCTAATGCAAAGCAACTAAAGATGGGCCAGTACATGTTAACTCTCTCCCTTTGGCTAGACAAAAGCGACCACTACAACAACCAACATTAGAGATTGCGACCAAAAAAAATACGACACTCGGATAATTGTGAATCAGAAAGGGAAGTCACTAATCCTATGGCGGCGGCTGCAAAGCAGCCCCGCTAATCTCCATGAGTTTTTTATGCTGGAATGTTCGAGGTTTAGGGAATCCTCGTACATTCCGAGTCTTATGTCATTTAATACATAGGCTAAAACCCCATATTGTGTTCCTCTCTGAAACAAAATTTGGCACTAGCTCAATCGACCGAATAAAAATAAAACTGCAGTTTTATTTTTGTTTCTCGGTTCCTGGTGTTGGTAAAAGTGGTGGTTTATTATTGTTGTGGAATAAAGAAACTGATTTAAGAATTATGTTTTTTTCTGCCGGACATATAGACTCAATAATTACAAACGAAAGGGGGAATTGGCGCTTTACTGGTTTCTATGGTCACCCTCGTACTGATCTCCGCTGTCATTCTTGGGAGTTACTGAGACGGTTACATGGTCAATTTAATATGCCTTGGATTATAGGCGAGGATTTTAATGAAATTCTCTCGAGCGATGAAAAACTAGGTGGGGTAAGTAGGAGAGAGGCTCAAATGGATGGATTCAGGGATGTTGTAGATGATTGCAATTTGATTGACCCTGGGTTCCGCGGACACGGGTTCACTTGATTCAGAAAAGTCCAGAATAGGCCGACCATCTGGGAATGATTAGATCGCTTCCTCCTGAATTCAGATTTCTATTCCTTATGGAGTCAGTTCCAGGTAACTCATTTGGGCCTATATTCCTCGGATCATAAACCGATCTTTGGTTCCTGTGCTACAGCGCCTAGGATGCTAGAAAGACATAGTAGAGGTATGATCCGGTTCGAACCAAGCTGGTTGAACCATTCAGAAAGTAAAGACATTGTGGTTGAGATGTGACAAAATCTTAGGCCCCCGACTGCATTTGATCTTCAGGATAGATTACACCTTTGTTTAACAAGGTTGCACCTTTGGAATCATTGCAGATTAGGAGGTTAGATTAAAGGAGCAATTCAGAAAAAAGAAGCTGAAATAAAATCTCTAGAAGTAAATTTAACTCTGGATAAAGAAGAGCTTTGGAAGAATAAAATGAATGACCTCGAGCAACTACTTGAAGAAGATGATTTATATTGGCGTCAAAGATCCCGTGAGGATTGGATGAATTGGGGAGACCGTAATACCAAATGGTTCCACATTAGGGCAACTAAAAGGAAAAGACAGAATCACATCAAAGGTCTTCTCAACTCCTCTGGGGACTGGATCACAAATGGGGAGGAAATGGGAAATTTGGCCACCTCTTACTTCTCAAATTTGTTTATGACAAACTCCCCAGCCCCTGAAGCAATTGAAAAAGTCATTGAAAGTATCCCTATAACGGTGTCTAATGAAACAAATACTTCGCTTTTGAAAGATTTCACTGGGGATGAAATTGAGGGAGTTCTTAAAGGTATGAGTCACTCCAAGGCCCCGGGGCCAGATGGAGTACATGCAGTTTTTTATAAGGAGTATTGGGATATAGTTGGGGACAACATTTCAGATATTTGTTTAAGCTACTTGAATGGGAATAGTGACATGCGAAAGCTTAACCAAACGTTAATAGCTCTTATCCCTAAAAATCAACATCCAAACAAAATGGAGGATTTTCGCCCAATTAGTCTTTGCAATGTGGCTTATAAGATTATTTCTAAGAGCTTGGCAAACAGATTAAAAAAAGTGTTGAACCAAGTTATCTCCATAGAACAGTCTGCTTTTATTCCTGATCGGTTGATCTCGGACAATGCTCTTATTGGCTTCGAATGCCTTCATGCGATCAAAAGAAAAAGGAAAAGGAAGGTGGGGTCGGTTGCTATGAAACTGGACATGAGCAAGACTTACGACAGGGTGGAATGGATCTACCTCCGAAGAGTCATGCTCCGCATGGGGTTTGATCCACGCTGGGTATCCAAGATTATGAATTGTATAAAAACCATTAGCTTTTCGGTTTTGTTGAACGGTAAGCTGCAGGAGCTCTTTCTTCCAAAAAGAGGTCTACGCCAGGGAGATCCTCTCTCACCCTACCTTTTTATTATTTGTGCTGAAGGTCTTTCTGCTTTGCTCCATAAAGAACAAACTCGTAATAATTTCAAAGGTTTGAAAATTAATAGTTTTTGCCCTGTAATCTCTCATTTGTTTTATGCAGATGATAGCATCATATTTTTCAGGGCGCACAAGGGAGACATCAAAACAATAAAAGAAGTTCTTGATTGCTATGAGCAGGCTTCTGGGCAAACTATTAATTTTAACAAATCAGTGTTTGTGGTGAGCAGGAATACGACAACAGATCTGGTTAACTTGGTTAAAAGCACTTTTAAGGTGAATTGTACAGATTCGCTGGGATGTTACTTAGGGATGCCTTCTCAGACTTCCAAACACAAAACTCAGATTTTCAGGGCCATCAAAGATCGCATGTGGAAGGTACTGCGCAGTTGGAAAGGTAAGTTTCTCCTTTGGTGGGAAAGAGGTACTTATTAAAGCAGTGGCTCAAGCCATTCCCGTGTACATGATGAGTTGTTTTAAGGCGTCTAAAACGCTCTGTGCTGAGCTGAATGCGATTTGTGCGAAATTCTGGTGGGGGGCTGAAGATGAAGGGCAGAAAATCCACTGGCATAGTTGGACTCGATTATGTTCTCCCAAAGATGAAGGTGGGATGGGCTTTAGGGATCTCAGTCTGTTTAACCAGGCCATGTTAGCAAAGCAGAGTTGGCGTCTCCTTCGTAGACCGGACAGTTTAATCTATCGAGTACTTCAAGGTCGGTATTTCAAGACAGACAACTTTCTTAATGCCACCCTTGGCTCCAATCCTTCTTTTACTTGGCGCAGTATCCTTTGGGGTTGAGACCTTATTAGGAAGGGGTATAGATGGAAGATTGGGAATGGGTGTCAGGTTAGTATTCTAAATGACCCCTGGCTCGCTAGGAAAGGTTGGGAGCACCCGCTGGTGGTGGATCCCGGGATGAGTCAAAAATCGGTTCGCTATTTGCTGAAAGAGGATGGGGGGTGGGATGTGGAAAAGCTTCAAAGGTACTTCCAGACGGATGATGTAGGTAATATCCTCCAGATCCCCCGTATTGGGATGCATAATAATGATGAAATTATCTGGAGGCATAATCCTCGTGGTATCTTTACTGTTAAGAGTGCATATCGGCTTGGACTCCAGCTCCAATGTAGACAGGACGTGTCTTGCTCAAATACTGAAGGTACAAAGATTTTTTGGAAGAGTTTTTGGAAAGTTCAGATTCCGCACAAAATTAAAATCTGTTCCTGGCGAATTATTCAGAACTGCTTACAGACAAGAGTTAATTTAATTCACCGAGGTTTGGAAATCGAACCGTGGTGCCCGATGTGCAAGTCTCATCCAGAATCTACTGAACATCTATTTTGGGGTTGTAAGGTAACTCGAGAGTTCTGGCGGGTTTTCTTTCCTTATCCTGATGATGTGTTTTATATTCACAGGAACTCTTGGGTGGCGACAGATTACTTTAGCTGGATGATGGAAAGTTCAAAATCGGGAAGTTTGACGCGTTTATGATCATTTTATGGAAGATTTGGGGCTACCGGAATGACATGGTACAAAACCAAGGGGTGCGTGACTGGAGTAGGTGGAGCAGAAACACGGAAGTGGTCCTCAGAGAGTTCTCCCAACGCTCAACTAGTCAGGATGGATTGCGGACTTTGGCTCATGATTCCCCTTCGGTTTGGGTTCCCCCAAATCCGGGGTGGTGGAGCCTCTGTTCAAATGCTTCTTGGAATGATGATTTGAATGGTAGTGGAATTGGTTGGATTGTTCGAGACGGAGATGGTCGGGTTATTTGTGCGGGGCATCATTTCATTAGTCACCATTGGTCCGTTCTGAACTTGGAGTTACTTAGCATCATAGAGGGTTTGCGGTCTGTCATGAATAAATCCATCCCTCTAGTGGTCGAATCGGACTCTCTGGAAGCTATGTTGTTGATTGAAGGCAAGATAGAAGATTATACAGAGGCTCGAGATTTAAGAGATATAATTTGGCGACTGCGAGAGGATTGGGAAGATATTTCTTTCAGGCATATTCCTCGTTCGACTAATCATGAAGCTCATAAATTGGCTCAAAGAGCTACTCGTCTACGCTCAGATGAGTTTTGGCGAGAAGAGTCTATAAGACTCCAAAGTTTTCTTAACTAATTGTTGTTTACTATTTTGTTTTAAAAAAAAATAATAAAATAAAACTTTAGGAATTAAAATGGACGCTTTAAAATATAATAACTAAAATGAGTCAAAGTTAAAAGTATAAGGAATAAAATAGTGCCATGGAGTAATCGTATCATCAACTAACAGTTCAAACGTTCGGATTTCTTAGAGGTTGTTTATGACGTTGAGTGAGTTATAATAACATGAGTTATAATAGTCTGTGAGTTATTGTAATATGTGGAATCATATAATATTATTTAAAATATAGAGTAGTATAGTATGAGGTTATAATAGTGTTTGGAGTGTACAGTATTTCACAGATTATAATAACACATATTATTATCACCTGTATCCCAAATAGACCCTTAAATATTCTTAAATATTGTTCACCTAAGAAAGAATAAAATATTATTTAAAGGTTACTTTAATTTAAGTAAAAATTTAATTTGAATGTTGTTTCGGAAAAAAAAATATATTTTGAATGGAGAGGTTCTCCAATGCTCTTTCTTCTTTCGTCCGCAAAAAAGCATTTCTCTTCTGTCAATAACTTTCTTATGCACTCGACACGAACCCACCAAAAAAATAGAAAGAACGAAAAAAAAAACTCTGAAAACGGTCTCTGAAACTGTGATCCACTGAATCTCCTCTACTGAACTTCATAATTCATTCATTTAATTTCTGTTCCTAATCACAGCCAACTGAAAAATTCTTTGTTTCTCTAAACCTTTGGGCTGCATTTGCATTTGCATTGTGTTAGAAAATGGTGGAACGATCAGATTCTCGAGGAATTGAGGTATGAAAAATGGGTTACATACGAATCTCTTGTTCATTCTTTTTGGCTTGTTTTTGCATTTATGTGAAGTTTGTAAACGCGTTTGTGTTTGTTTGTTTAATGGATTTATGGGGTTGTGTTGCTTTGCTATTATCGGTTTGAATGGCCTAAATTGGAGTTTTGAGGCTTTTTTCTTTTGGTACATGCTCTGTTTTCAACAATGTCGGCTTTATTAGTGCTGGAAATTAATTAAGATCGATAGTTTCGAGAGAAGTAGTGGGGGCAACTGCGAATTGGTTCGAATTTGAAACGTTTTAATTGTCCATCGTCTCCTTTCCTTCGTTTTACACGATTTGACATCTAATGGCTTCGACATTCCCTTCTACTTGACTTCAGCTACTTTCACTTTCGAGAGTGAAAACTGTACTTCCAAGCTAACGCAAATCGTTTCAACATGCTTTGTTCCTCGCACATGTCCTTGTGCTCTGTCTTATAAGTTATACATCTTAATACATCTTAAAAGTTTAAAAGTATATATGAGGTTACATCTCAAAACTAATTGACAATGAGAGCAGTAAATCATGTATCTTATAAATTGTGAGTTGTGAGGTATTTTTACATTTTTCTAATATGGGATCCTCAACATGCCCTTCAAGATTGGGGTGTCTCTTTGAGTTCACCATTCTTGAATCAAATCTCAATTTCAATTTTTAAACCAAATACCGTTTGGGTTTTATGAACTCTGATACCATATTAGATTACATGGGTTCCATCTCAAAACCAAATGGTAATAAGAGGAGTAAACCATATATCTTATAAGTTGCGAAGTCTCTCTACATTTTCCAACGTGGGATCCTCAATATTATAGGTAGTATCTATAAATTCTTTGCATAGTCTTAAGATCCCCTATTTCACCTATGTTTTTTTTTTTTAATTTCAAGAGTGAAAGTTGTCCTCATAGACTAATTGATTCGTTCAAACGTGCTTTTTCCCTGCCTACATAATTAATACGTGTCCTTGTGCTCTGTCTTGTGGGCCTATCAAAAAGGAATATGTATCTTGTTAGTATAAGTATTATCTACAAATTGTTGTAGGTCTTTCTTAACCATGCTTGCTTAGTCTCATGATCCTTTGTACTTGACTTGAGCTATTTGTGCTTTCAAGAGTAAAAACGTCATTACAGCACTCTTTGCCCCCACTCACATAATTTATACGTGTCCTTATACTTTGTCTTATGGACTACTGAAAAGGGAGATGCACTTATTAGTGTAGGTAATGTCTATATATTCTTTCAAGTCTTTTAAATCAAAGTATATTGTTAAGATCAGATGCTTTCTTGACATATTTGCATAGTGAATTGAGAAACAATAGGAATATTCAGAACAGTCTGGTTTTCTGGTAGTTGTAATCTTGGGAGTAAAACATTTGAAGTATTCCATATTGATTTTACATTTGTTAGCTTTGTAAATGGATGTATTTTAAACATAGGTGTTAGCAACAGGATTTGGAATTTAGCTGTCTTAGTTATTGGTGTGAAACCCATTTATCCTTTTCTACTTAACAGATCAATTTAATCACCTACCTCTTATGCATAAATTCAATAATTTTTTATAACCTTTTAACACACTGGTTCAATTTTCATTGTTTCTTTTTGTTTTTTTCCCATATTCTCGTTACTAACAAGAAGATCATTGCTCCATTGAAATGGGATATATCAATTTTCATTCTAAGGACTATACGGACAAACCAAAGATCTTATCGATTATTAAATTCTCTCTCATTTAGATAGCCTCTACATCTAAGATCCATAACAGTTTGAGATTGTTTAAAGTTTTCAGCTTCTTGAAATTTGCATCTCTCTCTTATTACATGGCTCCTTTGTCTTCCATTTATAGGGATCTCTTGTTGTGAAGAGGGTCTAATAAACACAAATACTTTCTTTGGTCCATCAAGTGAAAGTTCTTCAAGATGGCTTGTACTTCAGTGGCTATTAGCAATTCTCCAGCTGCTTCAATGGCAAAAGACATAATATTCAAAGAGTATAACGGGCTTCGTCGTTCGCATTCAAGCAATGACCTTCGAGAACGAGCTTGCATGAGAAGATCTCATTCTGATAACCATATTTGTTACTCTGCAAACAGAATTCATGCAACTTCAACACAGCCAAAGCCAAAAAACAACAACAATAACAACTCCATGGGAATGGGGATTTTTCCTTTGAAATTTTCAGGATCTTTTCTTCCTAATTCAATCAGATCTTTTTTGTTTGACATGGAGGAGCCCTCCAAGGATCTGAGTAGTGAAGAGGAGGTGACCAAGAGAGCAAACTGGATCGAGAGATTGTTGCAGATTCGAAGTCATTGGCGGATAAAGCAGCAAAAAGGAGGAATTGAGATTTATGCAGATCATGATGAAAGTGGTGAGAGTTTTTGTGGTGGAGATGATGGTGGCTGTGAAGTGGATTATTATGACTCTGAAGATGAAGGAGATCTTAGTTTTGATACTGAATCATTTGCAAGATTTTTAGTCCGAGTTCCATTGTATGATACCAAGGTGTTTTCTCAGCTGGCTTTCCTGTCAAACATGGCATACGTCATACCAGAAATAAAGGTACTTGTTTGGCTATTTGCACTGTTTCACTCCAGAATACAAACATGGTGACACGTTATTTTCTGAAAATCTGAGAACAATTATTAGAATATACATTTTTTTTAATATATATCACTTTTATGGCAGAAGGAAATTTAAAGTTGATAAGCTTACTCATTTATATGCTTGAAAAAACGACTTTGGTATATTTCACACTTAAACTCTATTATTATTTTTATATATTACTATTTATGTCTATTTATTATGCTTAATAAAGTATTTTG
Source organism: Trichosanthes cucumerina (assembly GCA_036507285.1). Taxonomy (NCBI): domain Eukaryota; kingdom Viridiplantae; phylum Streptophyta; class Magnoliopsida; order Cucurbitales; family Cucurbitaceae; genus Trichosanthes; species Trichosanthes cucumerina. The sequence continues at coordinate 33,281,434 of CM071840.1, forward strand.
TATGTGCCTAACAAGTTTAAGATTCATTTAGTTTATATGATTAGTGTTTAAACTCATGTCTGTTGAGTTCAACAAGTGTTCAAGTGTTGCTGTCGGATACATGTTGGACACGGACACGTTACCCAAACTAAAACTAAAGTGGCTGTGCTTCATAGCAAAGTTTGATATTACATTGTCAAATTTGTATTTTGATATTCATTGAATCCCATTCATTTAATTACAGGCAGAGGATTTAGAAAGATACTATGGCCTGCAATTTGTTACATCCTCCTTGCGGAAGAAAGCAGATGCTGCAGCCATTAATATCAAAGAAAAACTGGATCAGCATTCAACATGTATTTCTGATGAGGCCTTCGATGTTGCTGAATCTTGTTCAGTGGAAGCCATGGAGTTGGAGAGGACACAACAAATCCCCACAACTGTTGCTTATGAGATTGCTGCAACAGCTGCATCTTATGCTCACTCAAGAGCCAAGAATCCTTCATCCCATCCTTCCGAACCACAAGGGAAGGGAGAGAGTTCGACTCGGGCGTATAATCCCGAGGTGGCTGCTTATGTTGCAGCTTCAACAATGACTGCTGTGGTTGCTGCTGAGGAGGTGCAGAAACAGGAGACTGCAAAAGACCTCCAATCTCTTCACTCTTCTCCTTGTGAATGGTTTGTTTGTGACGATACCAACACCTTGACTCGATGCTTCATTATTCAGGTGCTCCCTCTAATCTATTCACTCTGAGAATTGTTTATATTAGGTTCCTAAACTTTTAAGCTTGAGTTTATCTAGTCCTTGTAATTTAAAAGGTTTCTAATAGGTCCTTAAATTTTAAAATTTTATGTCTAATAGGTCCTTGTTATTAACTTCGTTAGTTGAACATTAATATGACATGTCGATTTTATTATCGAAGGATTACGTGTCAAGTTGATTTTAGGTAGATTAAAGCTTTTGATGTCATAAATGTTAAGCTAACAAAGCTAACGATTGAGATTACACAAAATTAAAAGTTCAAGGGCTTATTATAATATTTTCAAAATATAGAGAATAGACCTTAACACGGATACAAACACGGACATGATTGGATACGTTGATACGTCAATTTCTAAAAAACTAGGACATAGACACGTTGGGGATATGATTTTTTTTATTAATTATTTTTTTTAGGATATATGTAGGTTTAACATAAAATACTAAATGTAATCCACTAAAAAACATAAAATGTCAAGTTAATTAACAATAGTAGTAGTAAAACACATTATTCAACACTCAACAAACAAAGATTTCAATACAAACAAGAGTAAATACAAAAAAGGACATGGGAAACAGTTTTACATAAAAAAAAAGAAATAGAAAACATGTTTTATTCGTGAATGACATAAGAGTTTTTATTTTTTACTTTTATTATTTATGTTTTTTTAATGTCTTTTTTTTTGTTAAAAATTTAAAATTATATAGCATTTAAATTTGGGCTCAAAATAAATGGGTTAAATCTTTTTTTTTTGTTAAAAATTTACCTAGCGTATCCAATGCATGTACACAATGTGTCTGACGTGTCTGAAATAAAAAATAATAATAATAATAAGGGACACGTAAATTGGTGTATCGAATACGTGTCCGGAGCGTGTCTGTGTCCGACACGTGTTCGACATGGACATCCTGCCTAAAATAGAGTGTCCATGCTTCATAGGCATAGGCACAACCTTGAAAGTTAAAGAATCAACAAAAACTTTTTAATGTACCGTGAGGACTAAATAGACATAGCCATAAAAGTTCAGCGACCAGTCTTATAATTTAACCAATTAGTTTTTGTGATACACAGGGATCGGATTCCTTGGCATCTTGGCAAGCAAATCTCTTTTTCGAGCCCGCCAAGTTTGAGGTAAGGCAATAGCTTGAATGACCTCTATTATTTGCTAAGTCAGAAAAGTGAAAACTACATGAAGTTTTCTAATTAAAAATGGACTTTATGTAGGGCACAGATGTGCTTGTTCATAGAGGAATATATGAAGCTGCAAAGGGAATATACAAGCAATTCATGCCAGAAATTATAGACCATTTGAAAAAATATGCAAACCATGCAAAGTTTCAGTTTACTGGCCATTCTCTTGGAGGCAGTCTTTCGCTATTGGTGCACTTGATGCTACTGAAGAATGGGATTGTCAAACCTTCTATGCTTCAGCCAGTGGTCACTTTTGGCTCTCCATTTGTGTTCTGTGGTGGACATAAGATTCTCAATGAATTGGGTCTGGTTGAAGACGATATCCATTGCGTCATAATGCATCGAGATATCGTTCCGAGAGCCTTCTCCTGCAACTATCCAAACCATGTTGCTGCTGTACTCAAGCGCTTGAGTGGATCATTTCGGTCACATTCTTGCCTCAACAAAAGTGTAAGCAATCTTATGATACGCTTTCTATTCAAGTTTATAGAGTTTGTTGGCATAAAGATATATTTCATTACATTCCCTCGAGTTCGGATTAAATTATACAAAATGTTCCTGATGTGTATAACTGGTTTCCAATTCCAAATTTACTAGTTTTATCTGTGTTTATGCAGAAATTACTCTACTCTCCATTGGGTAAGCTATTCATTTTACAACCTGATGAGAGGTCATCTCCCCCACATCCTATGCTCCCTCAAGGAAGTGCCCTCTATACTTTGGACAGCACCCAATATGGATACTCCAAAGGCCTCCTTAGGGCCTTTCTAAATTGTCCTCATCCACTTGAAACACTCAGTGACCCTACAGCTTATGGGTCAGAGGGCACCATTTTAAGGGACCATGACTCAAGTTTCTACCTCAAGGCTTTGAATGGTGTCCTTAAACAACATACAAATATGATTGTTGGCAAAGTCAAAAAGCAGAGGAAATTGTTATGGCCATTACTCGCTTCACCATCTCCAGAGTTATGGAGCCATGAAGGAAATTTGGACAATAATAATAACTTGCTGTCCAATGAGATAATGACAGGTGTTTAAGTTCCCTTTCTTCATGCTTCTGTGGAATGAATGGCTCACTTTTCAGCTTGGTAATCATCTTGTAATGTAAACCACCTCTGTAAATGCATACAATAACCATAATGTATCTTTCCAGAAAGGGAAAAAGTATACTTATAGGTCTTATGTAAAGAATTTTATAAAAAGAATAATGTAATTAAAGAAAAAAAAATATTCTTCCTGATGATCAGCCATTGAATGGCATGAACCCGCCTGGTATCTTTAAGGGGTCGATGAGAATGGTCAAGAGTTTTGGATACCCTTGTGTAATAAGGTTTGGAGGGTTGGACATGAGAATGAGTTATTCTCATAGGTTTTGTATATCCATGAATAAGGGTATCAAATAAAAAAGCATGGGTTTCTCCATCCCTCTTCTTTCTCTCTCTCATTTTTGTTAATATTTTTTTCTTTTGAGTATATTTATTTATTCAATTAAAATTAATTAATTTAGATTAATTTTATAACCAACCCGATTATATTAAATGCAATAAATTAACCTAATTAATTATTTTGTAAATTATAAAAATTGTAATAAATTAATTATAACTAATTGATCGATTAAAAATATAGGGACATGTTTATGAGTAAAGTTGATTTTTTTATATAAAATAAATTAAATTAATGTAATTGTGTATTTATTGAAACTTTAATAAATGGGCCATTTTCATGTATTACAAAAAAACTTTACTTTAATTATAAGCTCAACTCAAACAAACTACGCGGAAAGTAAAAAATACCCTTATATTTCTTGCAAGTATATCAGTAGTCTACTAGTGATATACTATTGATATACCTAATATAAAGTATATCACTAATAAACTACCTATATACTTATATGAAGTTTATCGAGAGTATATAAGTATGTCACATATAATATACATATAGAGTATATCACTGATACATTACTAATATACTTATTTTTTATGTGTGTTTTCAATATCAAGTTTGACAGTAGTCTATCGGTGATATATCGTTAATATAATGATGATACACCTAATATAAAGTATATAACTGGTATACTGCTAACATACTTATATTGTTGGGATTTATGCCCAAAAGCCTTGTAATTAATGTTTTATTTAATAATTATTAATTATTTTAATTATCTTATTTGCAATATAATTTTTTCTATTATATGAAAAATCTAAGGTTATTAGTTTAATCTTGAATAGTATGTGCTTGACATACGATAGGATCATGTTCAAGAAATAACCTAAAGGGTCATAATATTTGGATAATGTTAGGTGCCTTATATTGTTATGGTGGGTGTCTGAGGACTAGCTGTAGGGGTCAACAAGCTGCTGGAACAACAGTAGGAGTTGATGCAACGATGGGATCACTCTGAAGGGCAACAAAGAGCTTATGCTAAAACCAGGGACACTTCAGTGAGAGAAGCCATGTTGGCTAACTTCAGCAGTCCATATCCTCAATTTCCTGATTTTCCAGATGTGGTATTCAACCATGGAATTCTCATGTCCTGGATGGTGACCAAGAGGAGAAAGATGAAGAGCCTCTCCCTGGAGATGAAGACTGAGTTGTCTAAGGGGAGTTGTGTTTCAGCTTGACTGCTCTTCTGCTTGTTTCTTTGCTATCTATGCTTTCTGCTTTAATGAGTTGTGGTTGTAGGTTTGCTCTAGGATTATCTGTCATTTTCTATTTCCTTGTTGCTTTGTGTTAGTGCTTTTAGTTATCTTTTGTTAGGGTAGTGTTAAGAGTTTGATATCAATGAATTATGAATGAAAGAGCCCTTTTTCTGTCTTGTGTTGGAATAACTCCTGTTAGAAAAAGTGCCAGGCTTAGCATGATAAAAAAAATATATCTTAATATGGATTAATCTATGCTGAACTGAGTTGGGAATAGGCTAAGCCCCTTGTTGTTTCTGTTATTTTTTAAGTCTTTACTCTTAAGGCTGATCTGCACAAAAATTGGGAAGCCTTGCTGTGAAAAGATTGTTTCCTCTCTTATTCATTCATGGTTTTAACTGATTGAGGACAATGAGTATAATAAGTTTTTTTTCGGGGGGAGGGGGGATCTAATCTTTTCGTGGGAATTAAACAATAAATTATGAGATAAGCGTTGCTTTGTGAAGACACTTCTTCAAAGAAAAATAAATAAATAAATGGTGGAAGTAGTGTTTATGGAGAGTTACTTGATAGCTCTTCAATTAGAGCTATTAAGTGGACCATCTATGAGTAAATAAGTTCTATTTGATTTGAGCATATGTTTCTTTTAGCTAGAAGTTGTGCTTTAAGTGTTTGAATTCTGCTAAGTAATGATGAAACCCATTTTGGGCAACATTGCAGGCAAAAGTGGTGCTAGATTAATGCCACTGTGATTTTGGCCAAAGAATATGATGGAGCATTCCAGTCAAAGATGCAACATATCAAATGCTGAAGCATACTGAGCTAGATGCTAAAAGCTTGTGAGTCAAATGCTGGAGCATCCATGCAGGAGGACACAAGGCATCAAATGTTGGAGCATTTTAGAATGATGCTTCAAGCATAACAATTGCTACAACAAAATCCTGCAACATGCTAAAGGTGCAACTATGCTTGAAGCTATCTGAGGAAAAGTGCAAGCATTTGGACACGTGGCAACCACCTCAATTAATAAATCTGACAGTAATTCATGAGTGGGCCAATGATCAGCAGAGAAGTGGAGCACCCTTGCCATCAAAGCCATTCTTTCCCAATTGAGGCTAGATATTTAAACAACCTATTCTTGCCTTTTTAAAGGAAGAGGAGGAAAAAAAAGGGAAGAGAGGAGTTGATTTCGATAAGGACTTTCCTTACCTAATTCGACAAGGGCAGAAGCTACGAAGAGAGTGAGAGAAAAAGTTGCCTTGAGCAGGAAGCCAACTTCACACTTGGGAGCTGCTATCCACCTTTGTTATTCTTCTCTCTTTGTTCAAATTCCTTTTTAATTCTAAGCTTGTAGTAGAGTAGATTCTGGTTTTCTTTTAGAAAATTTGTTTGTTGTTAGACCTTGCCATGTTTACCAAGTTTAATGGAATTTTACTTTCCTGTTTCTCTTTATTCATCATGAGCTAATTCTGTTAAAGGGAAGAATTAAGGGAAGTTTGTGAATGTGAGCTATCTGTGAAGGCTTGAGTTGCACTCATCCACTCTTCTAACTGGTGTGTGATTAATACTAGCTTAGATCCATTTGGCCAGCCGATTTAAGTTGTGTTTATTCTGAATTTGGGAAGAGGAGGAATAAGCTGAATTCACTGATTAGGATTAGTTCTGATTAGGGGTTAGCCCCAAGGTAATTAAGGACATTAGGGATAGTGACTCACCTAATGAGTGCAAGGATGAATTTGATAATCAGTCAAGTAATGAGAATTAGTTTTTGTACTTCAAGATCTCTGGAAAGAGTCTGTGAGAACTTGCATTAAGAGTTGAAGCAATCTCATTGTTGTAACATTTAGTTTCCTGAAGCATAACCATCCCCCTAATTCAATCCCTATCTTAGTCAACTGAAGTGTATTGTTTAGTTTGTTGTTTGTCATTTGAAGCTTAGATTTTAGTTTTTCCTGAGTTATTGTTAAGTTTGAGTTCTATCTTTACCTTATGCAACTTATTCACTAGTTACCCTAAGTCTATTAAAAACAACTCATTACTGTAACTCTTCTAATATGCAATTCCCTGTGGGATCGATACTTTTCTTATCACTCGCTGCAACAAGGTTGTGTATACTTGCACATTAAGGTGCTTTTGACTAAATTCATTCGCACTCCTTACATTGCATCATTACTCCACTGTGAAGGCTATTAGGATAGGGAAAGGCATGACAACCATGTCTGACTTTGATTTGAAGAAACCTTGAACATGAGTATGAATGGCAACCCTATTTTGTAACAAGGCTCGTTGTCAGGCACCTTCCTCACAAATGTTGTTGTTTGGATCGAAGGCCTTGTGTACATTAAGGGTACTCTCCTGTTAAAAAAAAAAAAAGAAGAGGAATGGTGTTGATTTATGCTCTCAGTTTCCTTTGCCAAGCTTTCTGAGGCCTAGGTGAGATGCATCACGAATGTGGTCATGCTAGGAACTAAGAGGGAGCTTAGTAATGAGATATTGAGTTTGAGTTGTCTAAAAAGGAAGTGGCTTCACAAGGGCAGTAGCTTAGAGGTGAATAAGGAAGCTTAATCCAGCAAGGCAAAGCCTTTTTTTTGTGTAGGACAACCTGAGGAATGCAAAGTGAAGTCAATGATGGGCCTTAACAGTGATGTTACTGTGGGGATGCAGGAGTATGGTTTAGCTCAATTTAGCATTAGAATAAGCGCTTTAATGTTTTTGATGTGCTAGGCAGGGAGTAATTCTTCTTAGGGGTTACTCAACCTTGACAGAGGGTGCTTGTTGGTCCATTAACACTTTTTTTTAGATAACTGTTAGGTGCTAAGTGGGATTCTAAAAGAGTTCTTATTACTCAGGGACGAGTAATAGTTTAAGTTTGGGGGCTTGATAACTCTACAAATAGAGCTATTAAGTAGACTATCTTTGAGTAATTAAGTTCTTGTTGGGCTTGAACATGTGTTTTTTTTACTAGAAGTTGTGCTTTAAGTGGTTGAATTCTATTAAGTAATGATGAAATCTATTTTGGCAGCATTGCAAGTAAATTGGTGTCTGAGTGATGTCACTAGACCTAAGAGCCAGATGCTGAGAGCTTGTGACCAAATGCTGGAGCATCTAGGATGAAGCTGCAACATACCAAATGTTACAGCAAAATTATGCAAGAATGTTGAAACTGTAGTAATGCCTAAAGCTTTCAATGGAAAAGTACAAGCATTTAGACACGTGGCAACCACCTCAATTAATGAATCTGACAGTAGCTCACGGCTGGACCAATTAACAGTGGTTATGTACACATTCATGCCACATATGCCCTTATTTGCCAAAGGAGACTAGGTATTTAAGCAACTCAACTTGCTATTTCGAGAGAGGAGGAGAAGATTAAGAAAGGTGTTGGTTTTCGATAAGGTTTTTTTCTTACCTAATTTGGGAGAGACAAAGGCTACCAATCGGGAGAGGGAGCTGCCTTGGGAAAGAAGCTGACCTCACACCTGGAAGCTGCAATCCACCCATTCTTTGTTTCTTTTTCACTCTTTACATTTTGAAGTTGTAATTAGAGCTAGATTCTTATTTCTAAAATTTATTTGTTGTTAGATCTTGCCATGTTTATCAAGTTCAATGCAGGTTTACTTTGTTGTTTTTCTTTTATCATCATGAGCTAATTAGTTAAGGGGAAGAATTAGGGGAAGTTCTGTGAATGTGAACTATCTATGAAGGCATGAGTTGCACTTATCCACACTTCTAGTTCTTGTGTGCTTAATACTAGCTTAGATCTGTTTGGCCAACCGATTTAAGTTGTGTTTATTCTGAATTTGGGAAGAGGAAGGATAAACTGAATTCATTGTCTAGGATTAGTTCTGATTAGGGGTGAGTCCCAAGGTAATTGAGGATACTAGGGATAGTAACTCAACTAATGAATGCAAGGAAGAATTCAAAAGATAGTTGTAACACCCCAGAACTCCAAAAACTTTTTGAAAAATTAAATTCATTTGGTGTTGGGGCTTTGAAATTTAAAGAAAGATTATGTAAATTTAGAATTTTTATAATTAAAGGACTTTTTAGAACACTTAAATGAGCATAAGGGCGTTTTGTAGGTATGAGTTGAAAAAAAAAGGGTAGTTTGGTAATTTCTTGTGAAATAGAAGGAATTAGGGTTTTTTTTTAGCACGAATTCCAACGCATGGACCAGCAACTTCTCCTTCCTCCTCCGCAGACGCTTCTTCTCACCGACAGAGGACCCCGGTAACGCGAAGCTCGCCGGGTGCCGATAGACCCACCGCGGAGACCTCTCAAGCCGCCAACCTCATGTCGAGTCGCCGTTCACCTAGTCGAGCCGCGAGCCGCTCGAGACGCAGCGGTTGTCGCGGCCAGCCGCAAGCGGTTCGAGCTCTTCACCGCTTGGCCACCGTCTTGAACTCGTCGCGCTTGCCCTCGTCATCCGCTTGCCGGATCTCAACATGGTCCGCCGCTCGTGCGCTTTACCCATGCCGACGTAAGAGCGTCGGAGATCGCGCGAACCTCGCGCGCGATCGCCGCCCACGAGCTTGAGTGTCCGTCGGTCCCGATCGATGAGACTTGCGGCGCCGCCGTCATTCGCGAGCTCCTCACGTCTTGCCGGCTAGGTGATGTTGCCTCATTCTCACTGGTCCTCGTCAAAATCCGTCCACAACAATCACCGCCGCCGAGTTTGCAGTTGGAGCCCCGGTCCGCCGAATCGTGAGTCGCCATTGCGTGCAAAGTTTGGGTCACCGGTTTGGAGCCTTTTGACCGGTTTTAATGGAGATAGGACCGGTTACGAATAGATCGGCTCACGGGCTTTGCGAGATCCAGCCTCTACGCGCTCGAGAGGCGCTCTCCACGCCGCGCGCCGCACGCCGCCACGCCGCCGCCGATCCGCCGGCCGATCCACTGCTGCCGCCGCTGCTTGCCCGAGGCTGTTTATGCCACTGTTTTGATTCTCCGAGTTCGTTTTCAGCCTCCGGTTGGGTAATTTCGCTTGTTTATTACTCGATATTCCAACTAATTTCGATCTGAGACTCTAAGTTATGCTTATAGTAACTAATTAAGGAATTGTGAAATGGAATTAGGGATCCGGCGTACTAATCACGATTGTGATGAACACCGAGTTAGGAACGAGCATGAGGAGTTTTAAGCGAAGGCTATGGTAAGGGATTTTCTACAAACGATCTTAAAAGGGAAGTGAATACGATTTCTTGAAATATGTATTTGTTTTAAAAGATGAAAATTGAGGATTTATTTCAAAGGTGAATTTCCAAAACTCATGCTTAGGGCTTGAATTTAGAAAACGAATATTTTAAAGGGTTTTTCGAGGATCTCGAGTGAATGATTTTCAAAAGGTTTAGAAAGGAACTTGATGATTTAAGGGTTTGAGAGGACTGAAATGAAATGATTTCAAAGAATTTAAAAACGAGTCTTGACACAACTATGTACATTTTCGTATATTGAGATTTTGGTTATGTTATTGTGCTAGTTATGCACCTTAAATAATAAACGATACTTATTAATGAGGATTGATTGACTCTAGTTAAAGTTATGGAAGTTATGTCATGATCTTAAGTTCATGTGATTTGTTGCATCATTCCGAATGTATATGTATATGAATTTAAAGGATGGGACCTCATGCATATTGTATGTATATGAACATGTCAAGTAGGCTGTGGCAATTGGTCTCCTGAGGACTTATGCATGGTAAAACATGCATTAGAGACTCTATGGGTCATTATTACAGGAGTCTGTGAGGGGCTCAATATTACAGTGAGTCCTGTGAGGGGCTCATTATTACAGGAGTCCTGTGAGGGACTCAATATTACGAGAGTCCTGTGAGGGACTCAAACCTACGAGGGTGCGTGAGAGGACTCAATATTACAGAGTCCTGTGAGGGACTCAAACCTCGAGGGTCCGTGAGGGACTCAAAATGAAAAGACTCGGGTAGACTCAATTGACCACGCATAGCCAAAGAGAAAAAGTCATGATTTTATGAGAAAGTTTTAGGTCCCATTACTGAGAAAGTTTTATGATTTTGAAAGTCATGAATAATGATTATGTTTAAAAGTCAGATTTGAAGGAAAATCATATGCATGTGTTTGCATTTCCCGACCCCCCACTTACTGGGTATTTTATAATACTCATCCCTCTACCTTTGTTGTGTTTTCTCTGTTTTAAAAATGTTTTCAGGTAGAGTCGAGAGCATACCAGGCGAGTGGCATGGATGCGCTACAGAAGCCATGGGAACCAATTCATGAATTCCGCATCAATGATTAAGAAAGAATTTTTAAATGATTATTGTCTTCCGTTTATATAACATTGAGTTTTGAAACTAGAGGCCGAACTTGGTTATGTTTATTGTAAACGTTTTGTATTTCCATGGGATCCCAAAGTAAATTGTTTTGTTATTTATCAACTTTTACTTATTTTAAAATCAGTTAGGGCCTCGAATGCATGCATGAGTAGTAACGTCTCTAGGAATTGATGTCATAAAAGTAGGGGCGTTATAATAGTTGTTGTGGTCAGAGATCTCTGGGAAGAGTCTGTGAGAACTTGCATTAAGTGTTGGAGTTATCTCTTTGTTGTAGCATTTAGCTTGTTGAAGCATAACCATCCCCCTAATTCAACCTCTGCCTTAGTCAATTGAAGCTAATTGTTATTTAGTGATCTAGTCTTTAAATCTTGTCTTTGTTATTCTCAAGTTAAATTCTGTTTATACCTCATGCAATTTGAATTATTGGTTACCCTAAGTCTACTAAGAACAAGATCAGAATCTTGACTCTTCTATATACTAATCCATGTGGGATCGATACTCTTCTTATCACTTGTTGCAACAAGATTGTGTATACTTGCACACATTAAGGTGTTGTTGATTTAATTCATTGACACTCCTTATTGCATCAACAACCCACTTTGTAATAGTTACAAATGATTTGATCCAAATCATTCATGTGGAGACATGTGAAAGGGGGTATCTTATACAATGAGTTTGTATAAGACTAGACTATGGAATATTTAATCTCTCTTTATAAATCCGTTAATTGAGAAGATTAATATTTCAAGGATGATCATATGCGACTCGATCTTAATCTTGAGTGAGTTATGAACTCCTACTTGTGAGGGCTTGTCTTTTGATTTGCATGGGTGAGAGTGGCTTTTGTAGCCGATTCAATAAGCCTACCACTTTGGAGACTTGGCCAAATAGAGGGCTGGGAACATAATCTCACAAGATGAAATTAGATCACTCATTCCCATATGGGAGTAAGTAGATGAGTAGTTTCCTTAAGTGTTGATTTTAGGACTTGAACAATGGAGCCCTACCCTTTCACTGGCTTGAGAGAGACTTAGTTTATGGTTTGATCATAAACAAATTGTTCATTACATAATCAATGGTACTTAAGGTGCAACATGTAATTACGGGGTAAAACAGACTTTTGACCCAACTTTAATTACGAACAACTCGTGAAGGATTGATATGCATGTAGTGATATTTCCATGGACACAACTTGTCCTACAGTGCATAAGAGTTCAACTCTAGATCTATAGTGGAGTGTCCCTAAAGTTAATGAATGAAAATTGATTAATTAAAGAATTTAATTAATTAATTATTTTTTTTTATTATTGAAGCTTATAATCTGTAGGTCCATAAAATCCCCTTGCTAGCTCATAGTAACACTAAAAAGATAAGTTTAATTGAAAGAGGTCTTTGAAATGTTCAAATTAGTATTTAATATATTGGATATATTAAATATGAAAGAGTAAAATATATTTATTGTATTTGATGCATTAAATATTAAAATAGTTAATGTATATTAGCTACATTAAAGAAAGGATATTTATAGAATTTGAATAAAATTCAAATAAATAAATATCGTAGGAGATTTGAACGAGATTCAAATAAGTATAAGACAATATTTTAATATATTTGATATTAAAGTATAATATTTTAATAATGACAAAGATTTTCTCTTAGGCTCTATAAATAGGACTCTTGGGTTGAGTCATAACACAAGTCATCTCCTCATTTTGAGAATTGGTGAATTCTCTCTAAACTCTTTCCTCTCCCATCCCTTTGGGGATTTTCTTTCAAGAAGTTCCCACAAGCCTAGTTCTGTTGTTCGAGCCATAACGAGGAAGGCTTTATGGAGAGAAGATAAAGATCTGCTAAAAAGTTTCTCCATATTATTTCAATGTAAGTTTTTGCTTAACTTTAATATTTTTAGTTTAATTCTAAATAAAATCAAAGGTGATCCACTGCCTTCGCTGCGGGATGAGAGTTCATCCCTTCATATATGAAATTTATCAATGGTGTATCAGTAATTCACATATAAGAGATTCATATTTAGTATATCAAATATACCTAAAATGAAGTATATCACTAGACTCAATGTTAGATATATAAATGAAAAGAACATCCTTAAAATGAAATATATCAGTGATATACCAAATATGTAAAATATCCATGATATTGCTAGAATATATATAAAGTATATCATTTAATTGTTATACTTAAAAAAAGTGTGTCGATATTGTATCAGTAATATATTACTAATATACTTCGTTTTAAGTATATATTAATTGTCTGATATATCAAATATAAAGTTTATCAAATATACTATTGATATTCTACTATACAACAATGAGGGTTAAATTGGAATAATAAAAAATGGAAATTAGATTTATTTTTTTTTGCTATATTTGCAAATCTAAAAAACTATGGTTAAATTTGCAAATGTCCTACTTTTTGCTACCCATTACAATTCTCCTTAATAAATTAATATTCGATTTATATTTAATTAATTGAAATAATTTATTATAAAAATTATAAATTATAACTCTTTACAATTATTTATTCAATTAAAATTATATCTATTATGATCAATTAATTTACATCTATTTGTTGAAAAGTTCATTAATTAATGCATCATAATTATATAAAATTTATCTCATAAAAAAATAAAAATATCATTTAGAATTATAAAAATGAGCATTCTCAGATGTATAACCAAATATAACAATCTTATTCCTAGGCATCTTATTTCCAAACCTCTATTATTTCATACATATAAGAAACTTTGAACCGTAGGTTTTGTTATGTGAACGAATGGCACAAGCAAGCTAAGCTCATGTTTGTTTCATTGTTTTCAACACTTTGTCTAAAACGGCTAACTCCAAAGCATCATGTATTCCTCTCGACAATGATTTTATTTACCCTCCCATTTTCATGGGTATGTCAAATGTCCATCATCCATTTCTCCGAAAAACAACATACAAAAAGCTTTATTTATTATTGTCTTTTATACTATTTAATAAATTTGGAAACAACAATTATTTCAATAGTTTTTTTTTACTTATATATATATAACGACCCTAAGTTTTGAATGATCCTATTTAGGGAGTTAACCAAACCATATAATGATCCTAAATTTTGAACGATCCTATTTAGGGAGTTAACCAAGTCACGTTGTCTATACTCAAAATTTTGGCAACATAACAACATAACTAGCAGAAATACAAAAAATTTCTAGAACCTAAAAAACACATCGAAGCACTTCTTAAAGCACCAGGGATGCCCAACCTCCATCAAACTTCAACTAAAGATCAGGATGAGCTCCAACTCTCAGAATTCCAACAGAACATGCACAAGAGTTCTAACAGAAACTAAATCACGCCACAATTTTACTTAACAAACCTATAATATGCTAAGATTCAAAGAACATATAGTAAAGCATACGCAACAAGGTTCATAATCGGATACAAGAGTTCAACGGAAATCTAAAAGACAACTTAGATGAGTAAAACTGAGCCTAGGGACCAAAGAAAGTCTTCATAGCCTCGTCAGGTCATCGTTGTCGTCAAACACCTCACAGTTTAGCTTTACATGCAAATAAAACATCAAATAAGCAACGTGAGTATAAAAATACTCAGTAAGTACCTCACTTAAGGTTCAATTTATAACAACATAAACACAACAACACAACCCTGACTTTGTAGAACTTCTGGACACCCAAAACACCGTTCAAACCTCTATATCTCACATTTTAGGGTTTTTCCCTAAACTCGTGGCTTGTAAATGAAGGGAATGAAAATCTCGCAGCGGAAGACGTCGTGAAACGTCGTTGATTCGTTGTGCAACACATTTCTTAAAATCGAAATACTCTCATTAATTCTAGGCTAAACATGTTGTAAACTAGAAGAAAACATAAAGTAAAAGATGTACTTACTTGTTGAAGAATCCTTCTTTAACGTTTTCTTCTCCGGTCATGAACTCCTTCATACCAACTATCTCAACAATTTCGATCCTCGAACCGAGCAACATGGACACATCTGGAAGGACTTCTCGATTGTCTCGGTAGGTTGAGGGAGAGTGTATGGGACTCCGTTTGGTTTTCGGTGAGGAGAGGATGTAGAGAAGTTGAGAGAATTCTTTGAGAGAGAAGTTTTACTCTTGGATCAAAATCCAAAAAATGAATGAATCTTTCATCAAAGGCTTCTCACCAAGGCTTTATATAATGGTGTGTGGTGGAGTTAAAACCTCCACCAATTCACCATTTTACCACAACCTTATAATATGCAAATCATATTTCCATATCACATAATATAAGGTATCTCATACCTTATTATACAAATCTTATTTGTATAATTGTGGAATTTTAAATTGAATCACATTCAATTTAATTTCTCTCAATTCAATTTTTCCAATTAACACTAATTAATCAATTAGGCTATTCTATAGTTTATTATGAATCTCATTCACATCAAACTATATATTATGTCAACTATATCACATATAAATGATATAAATACTCAATTAATGAATTTGAACACTTCAAATTCACACCAAACTGTAAACCCTCAATTTGTCAAATTTGAGCCAACCGAGGGACCTAATGGACCTACAGATGACGAGCTCCAATGATTAGAGATTAACCTGTCAAACTCTTTGACCCGTTATTCAACATTCATTAACTACGGTAACACTCCACTAAAGCCCGTAGCTGCACTCACATCACTATAGGACAAGTTGTGTCCATCGATATAACCAATGCTCGTGAGTCGACCCTTCACAGGTTTTTCGTAGTCACAACTGGGTCAAATTATCGTTTTACCCCTGTGTCTACTTCTTGCTCCTTAAGTCTCACTACTCCTCTAATGAAAAACTACGTTGCATGGTCCAACAATAAACAACATCCCTCTCGGGCCAGTGATAGGGTGGGCGCCCGTTGTCCAAGCCTTGGAGACAACAATTAAGGGAACAACCCCTATAGTTTCCCTAATTCGAGAACGAGTGAATTCCATCTCGCCTTGTCAAGTTCGCAGCTCCCCACGTGGTCCTGCCCCTGAGAAGATAGGCATATTGGGCAAGTAACTGTGACCACCCACACCCGTACTAGTCAAAGGACATACCCCCGCATACAGGAGTCCGTAACACGCTCAGGATTAAAGACGAGTCACTAATGGTCATCTACGAATTTATTAGTCCTATACTGTTAACGATATTACATCAGTAAGTCTAATAATTCACGGTCTGGTCTTGCACAATCTCATTGCACAGGATGCCCCCACTGCATGTCAACCACATGAATGAGCTAGATCACATCGTTTATATCTAATACAAAGCGGGTCACATCCATAGTGTAACCAGGATTAGGTCTCCAACACTATCCGTATGATGGAACACGAGACATACGCAGCGGAATAAGGATCTAATGACACTCTAATTGCATCTAACTTAATAGAAATTAACATGCAAACATACAAAAAAAAAAAACTAAAAAAGGGAAGAAAATACAACCTTTGTAGCTCAATTTCTCCACGATCTCCTTGCCAAAACACAAATCGAACACAACCGGACCACCACTAGAGCTTCTCCGCTATCCTCTGGACTCAGAACCGAGTTATGGGACCCGGTGAATGAAGGATTGAAAAGTAAGAATGGGAGGTTCAAAGTATTAAGTGATGTAAGGAGAAGAAATATGTTTTGGTGAGACTTCTTTTGAAAAAACTCAAAATTCAGCAAAAGGAACCCTTTGTTTTGAAAACAAACCTATTTATAAAGAAATTACATGCATCAAATGCATGTCAAGGCTCACCAAAATGCAACACCTCACAAAACACTAACTAAAGTGGGCTATGTGTCATTTTATAATGTTTACACATAATCCACTTAAGTTAGTGGGATTGTCCAACAAAAACTTGGATAATTCCACTAACTCTAGTCAAGGGTAAAATAGTCTTTTTCATTTGGTCAAAGTCAAACTATGACTTTTCCTGAGCCAAAAAGTCAACCCTTTGACTTTTTACGATTTTGACCCTCTTGACTAATTTTGACCTCCCGAACATGAATCCACATTCATATTTTTGAAATTCAAATCACATTTGAATATATTATGTCATAAAAAACCGATAGCTATATCACATATACTTGTCGGTTTAAAACTCTTTACCTAATTCGAACAATTCGAATTAGTCCAACATACTGTTCTAAGTTTAATCCATATGAGCTAGCAGGGTACCTAATGGACCTACAGATCATGGGCTCCAACAATTCGAGATTAACCGGTCAAACTCTTTAACCTAATTAATCAACTTTTGTTAACTCACGGGTCATTCCACTAAAGTCTCGTAGTTGCACTCCCCTCACTGTAGTTATATTTATGTCCACCTGATATAACCATAACCAGTAAGTCAATCCTTCACAGGTTGTTCGTGGTCTCGGTTAGGTCAAAATACTGTTTTACCCCCGATAACATTTCTTGTTCCTTAAGTCCTACTAAACCTCTATAGAACAATTGATTTGTGGTCCAACCAACAAATTTAGTCCCTCTCAGCCTAGTGAGAGGGTGAGGCCCCTTGTTCTAGTTCCGAAGTTAGCACTAAAGGGAACAACCTATCTACTATCCTTAGAGTCGAGTATGAGTGAATTCTATCTTGCACCTTATGTCCCCAGTTATCTACCCAGTCTTACCCTTGAAATGGGAGGCTTATTGAGCCAGCGCTGTTGAGCTGCTCTCACCCATGCAGATCTAAGGATAATCCCGAATAAATAGGAGTTCATAGTTAGCTCAGGTTTGAGATCGAGTTACCTAGGCCATCAAATTTGAATTAGTCAGTTTTATACAGTAAACGGTGTTATAAAGCAAAAGTGATCAAGTCGTGGTCCAGTCTTATACAAACTCATTGCATAGGATGCCCCCACTTACATATCTCTATATGAACGATTCAGGATCACATCGTTTGTACTAACTACAAAGTAGGCCGCATCCATAGTGTCCCCAGAATAAGGCGCCCAACCTTATCCCTATACTATAGACCATTTTAGGTTATATACTCGAACTTGATCCATGTTTTATGTCATCACATATAGTTCAAGTCTACATTAAATAGTTTCGGGACCTTAGTTTATTTGATTCAAGATTATGGTATACTAATTCAATAACAATTTTATCGAAGAAGAAACACGAAAAAATATTTATCATTTACAAACTACGAGTTTTAGGACATAAAATCCAACACCGTATACTATAGACCGTTCGGGTCATTAGCTGGAACGTGATCCTCCCCGTTTGTCCACTACACATCGTTCAAGTTCTAGTTCTCTCATAGTACAATGACCCTGGAGCTTAGTTTATTGGATTAAGTTTATGAAATATGCAAGACACAAAGTTTGAATAAATAACTCTTATTTATTTACAATAATGAATATTATAAACTACACGAGATTAGGGCATACACCCCAACAATAAATGTACTTTTATTTATCTAGGTAATAAAAGTGTTATTCATTATTTAGACTCACAAATTAAACTAAAGTCTAATAAAGAAACATCCAAAGGTCATTAATGAAACCTGAATAGTATGTAGAGACATACAAGAGGATCGTGTTCAAGTAATAATCAAACGAATTGATCCGATTAATTATGGATATGACCCACTTTGCATTTAATACAAATGAATTGATCCGATTAATTCATGTAGTTCGAATATGAGTGGGGATATCCTGTGCGATGAGTTTGTATAGGACCAGATCGAGAATTATTAACCAACTGTTGTAACACCGTTATCTGTTTAGGTATATTAATTCGTAGATGATCATTAGTAACTCAACCTTAATCTTGAGCGGGTTACAGATTCTTGTCTGCACTTTTCCATCTACGCCACGTTTACGTTTGTAGATCCACTTGCAACCTATAGGTTTATCCCCATCCGGTTGGTCCACAAGCTCCCAGACAGAATTGAAGTACATCGACTCCATTTCCTGGTCCATAGCTTTAATCCATTCGTCTTTGTCAACGTCAACCATTGCCTGATCATAAGTCAATGGATCCTCGCAGTCATCATCAGGGGTGACGACTTGGATTTCAGCCAAACCCATGTAACGTTCAGGCTGTCTCACAACCCTCCCACTACGTTGAGACATTCTCAACTCTTGAGAACGAATGTGACTAGACGAGCTAGGATCAACAACACTTGTTGATGTACTAGCACCATCAACAACTCTTGCTGATGAACTGTCCATTTCGTTTAACACAATCTTACTCCTTGGTAAGTGATCCCTGATGTGGTCCTCCACGAGGAATGTGGCGTTTGTCGACACAAGCACCCTATTTTCCTTAGGATCGTAAAACATACCACCCCTAGTCTCTTTTGAGTAACCTACAAAGAGGCACATCTTTGAACGAGGTTCCAACTTCTTCGGGTTTGACACCAACACATGGGTCGGGCATCTCCAAATTCTGAAATGACGTAAACAGCCTTTACGACTATTCCAGAGTTCGAAAGGTGTTTCAGAAACACTTTTCGACGTAACATTGTTCAAAATGTATACCGCAGTCTCCACTGCGTATCTCCAAAAAGAATCAGGAAGACGAGCATAACTCATCATCGACCAAACCATGTCCAACACAGTTCTGTTTCTCCTCTCTGATACACCATTCTGTTGTGGCATAACGGGTGCTGAAAGTTGAGACGTAAATCCATGTTCTATCATAGAGTCCTAGAATTCAGTATCCATGTACTCTCCACCTCGATCCGATCAAAGTGTTTTAATCGTTTTACCTAACAGGTTCTTAACCTCATTCTTGTACTCCTTGAACTTTTCAAGAGTTTCAGACTTCCGATGCATTAGGTAAATATACCCATATCTCGAATAGTCATCTATAAAAGAAACAAAGTATTCGTAACCTCCTTGTGCTTTAACATTCATAGGACCACAAAGGTCAGAATGTATAAGCTCAAGAGGCTCTTTGGCTCTATATCCTTTTCCACTAAAAGGGCGTTTGGTCATTTTGCCTTCAAGGCATGACTCACAAACCGGTAAAGAGTTTTCTTCCAAATCGCTTAGAAGTCTACTCTTCACTAGTCTCTCAATCCTATTGAGATTTATGTGGCCTAACCTTAGATGCCAAAGATGAGAATTTTCTTTTGGAGAAACCTTTATTCTTTTAGTTCGTGTTTCAGCTGTTTTGAAGAATTCAGTATTCAAAACACTTTTGACTGAATTAAGCGTTAAAACATAAAGATTACTCTCAAGTGAAGCAGAACACAACAAATTTCCATTTCGAAAAATAAATGCTTTATTACCAGAAAATGAAACAGAAATACAATGTTCTAATAGGAAGAAAATAGAAACTAGGTTTCTAGTAAACTCTAGTACTATGTACAAATTATCTAATAATAAGTACTTTCTGCCAAAATATAGCTTTACCGTGTCGACCGCTGCAGCAGAGACAAACCTCTCCAGATCCAACCCGTAACATTATCTCACCCTCTTGCAGTCGCTGTCAAGAACTAATTTCCTGAAAAGAAGAACAAACATGGTTAGTAGCGCCTGAATCCAGCATCCAGACAGAGTCACTACTCTCCACTAAACAGGTTTCTGTAACAACTAAACCACAATTACCTTCTTTCTTCTTGTACAAGGAACTTGGGACAATTGATTTTCCAGTGACCGTCCCCGTTGCAGTGGAAACACTTTCCTTTCTCCGCAACCTCCTTTACCTTTTTGCCTTTCTGGGCGGCAACGCGGTCAACTTTACCCTTCCTCAATTTCTTCTTCTTCCCTTTCGGGTCTGAAGAACCTGCAAATTTAGTCTCAGAGGTCGAACCCCTGTGAAAGGACCTGAAGACAACATTTGCCTCAGCTTCCGATCCCCTGACTTGAAGGGAATGAAACTCCCGTAGCAGAAAACGACTTTGAATCGTCGTGGTGATCGTTGTGAAAACATTTCTTCAAATTAAATCTATCCTATAGATTTTAGATTAAACATGCTGTAAATTGAAGGTAAAACCAGTAAGAAATTGTACTTACTTGTTGAAGAACACTTCTTCACGAATTCGTTCTCCGGTTATGTACTCTTCCTGCTCTCAATCTCCACGTTCACGAACTCTCCGAACAACGAAAAATTGAACACCTCCGAAAGGTCTTCTCGGTTGTTCTCCTTTGGTAAAGGGAGAGTGGTGGGACTCTTTTGGTTTAGGGATGAGAGAATTTTGAGAGAGATTGACAGAGAGCTTTTGGATGAAAATCCAAAAAATGACAAATAGCTTAACCAAACCCTCTTGCAAAGGTGCTTATATAATGGTGATTGGTGGAGTTGAAATCTCCACCTATTTACCATTTTACCACAACCTTAGGTTATAGAAATCATATTTGCATAACCACATATAATAAGATATCTCATACCTTATAATACAAATCACATTTGTATAATTGTGAATTTTAAATTGAATCACATTCAATTTAATTTCTCTCAATCCAATTTTTCTAAATTAGCACTAATTAAGCAATTAGGCTAACCTATAGTTTATTATGAATCTCATTCACATTAAACTAATGTCAATCATATCTCATATAAATGACATAAATACCCTTTTAATGAATTTGAACACTTTAAATCCACACCAAACTGTAAACCCTCTATGTATCCAGTTTGAGCCAACCGAGGGACCTAATGGACCTACAGATGACGAGCTCCAATGATCCGAGACTAACCTGTCAAACTCCTTGACCGGTTATTCAACATTCATTAGCTACGATAACACTCCACTAAAGCCCGTAGTTGCACTCCCTTTTGGGATGTATGTCCTAATCTCGTTTTGTTTGTAATTTAACATTTGAAATTAATAAGAGTTATTTATTTCATCACTTTGTGACTCGCAATTTTTACAAACTTTGTCCAATAAACTAAGCTCCAGGGTCATTGAATTTATAAGAGAACTAGAACTTCAACGGTGTGTAGTGGACACACAGGGAGATCACGTTCGAGTTAATTACTCGAACGGTCTACAGTATATGGATACGGTTGGAGACGTAATCCTAGATACGATGTGGATGCGGCCCACTTTGTATTAGATACAAACGAGGTGATCTGACTCGTTCATGTGGTTGACATGCGAGTGGGGGCATCCTGTGCAATGAGATTGTACAAGACCGAACCGTGAATTATTAGACCTACTGATGTTACACCATTAACAATATGGGACTAATAGCTTCGTAGATGACCATTAGGGACTCGACCTGAATCCTGAGCGTGTTACGGACTCCTGTCTGTGGGGGTCTGTCATTTGACTAGTACGGGTGAGGGTGGTCACAGTTACTCGCCCAATATGCCTATCTTCTCGGGGACAGGACCAAGTGGGGACTTGGGAACTTAACTACGCGAGATGGAATTCACTCGTTTCCGCTTTTAGGGAAACTAGGAGGGTTGTTCCCTTAAGTGTTGTCTCCAGGGCTTTGACAACGGGCGCCCACCCTCTCACTGGCCCGAGAGGGGTGTTGTGTATGGTTGGACCATTACAACGTTGTTGTTCATTGGAGGAGCAGTGGGGACTTAAGGAGAAAGAAGTAGACGCAGGGGTAAAACAGTAATTTGACCCAACAGTATTTACGAACAACCTGTGAAGAGTCGACTCATAGGCATTGGTTATATCAGTGGACACAACTTGTCTTACACTTACGGGAGTGCAGCTACGGATTTTAGTGGAGTGTTACCGTAGCTTATGAATGTTGATTAACCGGGTCAAAGAGTTTGACAGGTTAATCTCGGATCATTGGAGCTCGTCACTGTAGGTCCATTAGGTCCCTCGGTTGGCTCAAACTGGTTTAAAAGAAGGTTTACAGTTTTGGTGTGAATTTGAAGTGTTCAAGTTCACTAAAGGGTATTATATAGTTTAATGTGAATGAGATTTATGATAAACTATATGTTAGCCTAATTGTCTAATTATGGCTAATTTGGAGAAATTAGATTGAGAGAAATTAAATTGAATGTGATTCAATTTAAAAATTCACAATTATATAAATGTGATTTGTATAATGAGATATGAGATATCTTATTATATGTGGTTATGCAAATATGATTTGCATAACCTATGGTTGAGGTAAAATGGTAAATAAGTGGAGATTTCAACTCCACCTATCACCATTATATATGTTGGGATTTTTGCCCTAAAACTCGTAGTGTGTAATTTTTGTTCTAATTAATGTAATAAACTATTATTACTTCAATAAAGTGTTCATGTTCGTTATTTACGATATTGCCATTGTTTTAACCCCAAATCCAATAAACTAAACATCCAAGGCTGTAAAATGTATCTTTAACTGAATGTAGTGTACATATAAAGGATCTCGGTTCGAGATACAACCTAAAGGGTCTATAGTAAGGGGATAAGGTTTGGGTACCTTTCTCTGGTAAAACTATGAATGTGACCCACTTTGTATATGATACAAACACTGTGATCCTAATGTGTTCGTGTAGATGACATGTGAGTGGGGATATCCTATGTAATGAGATTACATAAAATCGGACCACGAAATAGTAACCTCTAGATGTAACTCCGTTGACTAGTTAGGTGTCTATTTCACTAGGATGACCTAGGCAACTTGATCTCAATCTTGAGCAGGTTACGAACTCCTGTTTGCGAGGGATTGTCTTTTGACTAGTATGGGTGAGAGTGGCCAGATTCGTCGACTCAATATGCCCACCTTCTTGGGGACAAAACTGAGTGAGCAGCTGGAGACTTAGCCTAACAAGATGGAATTCACTCCTTCCCGCCTACTAGGGTATGCAGAGGAATGTTCCTTTAAGTGATGTCTCCGGGGCTTGAACAAAGGGCCCGACTCTCTCATTGGCCCGAGAGGGACTCTGTTTGTTGGTAGGACCACAAACAAATTGTTCATTAGAGGAGCACTGGTACTTAAGGTACAAGATGTAACCTGAGGGTAAAGCGGTAATTTGACCCGGTGGTGTTACACGAACATTCGTGAAGGATTGACTTTGTGTTATTGGTCAATCTCGTGGACACAGAAATATATCTGCAGTGGGAAGAGTGCAGCTGCAGGACTTTAGTGGAGTGTTCCCATAGTTAACGAATGTTGATTAAGAGGTTAATGAGATTAACTGAGTAATCTCGTATCGTTGGAGCTTCTGATCTGTAGGTCCATTAGTTCTACCTTCTAGCTCGTAAAGGGTTCTTAGATCATTTGAATTTGAAATGTTCAAATTCATTAGTGAATAAATTTAATGTATATAGATACGATATAATATATAGTCTTGGAACTATATATTATAAATTTAATGTGAATATGATTCATATTAAATTATATGAGAGAATTAAATGTTTGAAAGAGTTAAAATATTAAATTTAAATGTGAATGTGATTCATATTTGAAAACAATAGGCTAAAATTTAATGTGCATTTGATGTGCATTAAAACTATGGATTAAGGTGTAAAATGATTAAATGAGATTTAATCATTTTGTATTATATGGTATTTAATTAAATATGATTTAATTAAATAAATTACTTTAATTAATTAATTAATTATTAATTAATTAATTGGGAACGTGTCACGATGACATGTTCCTATCACTCCCTATTCCCTTCTCGTAGGGAGGTGAGAGTTACCCCTGCTGTGCTTTTTCTTCTCGAATGGAGAAAGGTGCAGATGATGATTTTTTTGATCGATTGATCGAATTGTTTACTGAGAAAAACTCTCTCTCTCTCAATTCCCTTTTCTGTTCTTCCAAAAGTTGGAATACCTTCCTACTGAGGTAAGATCTAAGTAGAATCCAGAGAATAGCAGGTTCTCACTTTTTGTAGTGTCTTAGTTGGAGAAGAACAGAGCTTTTTCTTAATTGCTGAGTTGCTGTCAATTTGGTGCAAGGAGATGCAGTTGAGAAAACTACAAAGGTAATTACAAATTCTCTTTTAGTTTAGTTTAAATTCTAAAGCATGTGTTTGCATGACAAAAATCCATGTCTAATTAGATTAGAAATGTATGCTTGTTCTGTTTTTTCCAATGTATTGGGTTTTTCTTTTCAACAAAAAACAAACTTGCAATTACGATTCCAAAAACTCATTTCCGCTGCTCAAGGAGATCAGATCTCCATCATATCTCAGCTAACTATCACTACTAGAACATCTCATGTCCCAATGATTTTTAACTACCGTTCATTTGGTCAAGGATTCGTTAACTAGCTTAACTCATCCCGTAAATGTGACCCTACCATTTTCAGATCCAATAGGTCCGAGCCAACATACTACTATTAAGAAAGACAACTGTTGGCAAATTACCTAGGAGTCCCTATCCATTTCTGGAGTTAGCGGTGTTTCGATCCCTATAGTCAGGCCCTCCGTAGGGTTGGTCGCTCCCGGGCAACCTGCAGGCAGACTATAGAAACTCACGGTGGATCTAATGGAGAAGATCGTAGGATACGCTGACACGTGTCCTGCTCCCATTTACTATGGAGACTTCACTCATTCACCTTGGTATTGAACCATGCAAACATTATCCGTAGGGGGACACCCTATTGACGCCACAAGGGCGAGCATGGAACTCACGGTGTGAACTCTTGGGGACGTAAAAGTAAACTTGATGAAAACATCTTGTTTTCTCCCACTAAAGTTCCTAAAAGAATTAGAGTTTAGGTTTAACTTAGGTGGATTCAGGCTAAATGAATCTATCTAAGTCTACTTTTATAACTAGGCCTTTAGCTTAATGTCTAGGTGAATAAATATTTTAATTACCTAGATATATTGCATGTTAACAAACTATGGTTAATTCAACTCAAGTTCTGGGTTAGTTTCCAGGTAGGAGGTGTTCCGTTAACCGTCAACTTAAGTACCCCTAACCTTAGACAGACCATTATCGGTAGAGTTCCCTTATAACCAAGGTCCTATTTGTCCTACTATATTTTAAATTATTTAAAATACTATGTAAGACTTGAAGGGAATGAGAATCCCCGCGCAGCGGAACACGATCGAATCGTCGTGGTATCGTTGTGCAATTCAATTTCGTTAAAACTAAACTATCACATAGTATAGGTTAAACATGCATACTAAGAAAGAAAAACCAGCAAGTTATAGTTACTTACTTGTTGAAAACGGTCTTCAAGCTTTCCTTTCCGTAGATCACGAGCTCTTCGTGTACTCGTTCTCAACGATCTCGATCTTCTCACACGAACAATGACCGAACACCTCCACTTGGTTACATGGTTGTTCTTCCTTAGGTAGAAGGAGGATTGTGGGATCCTTCTTTTGGTTTAGGGAGGAGAAGTTTGAGAGAGTTTTTGAGAGAGAAAAGTTGCTTCTTTTGGTGAGATTTCCAAAAATGAGCAATAACCTTTAGAACCCTTCTTGCAAAGGGGTTTATATAATGGTGATAGGTGGAGTTGAAATCTCCACCTATTTATCATTTTACCACAACCATAGGTTATGTAAATCATATTTGCATAACCACATATAATAAGATATCTCATATCTCATTTTACAAATCACATTTGTATTATTGTGGATTTTTAAATTGAATCACATTCAATTTAATTTCTCTCAATCTAATTCTCCAAGTTAGCCCTAATTCAACAATTAGGCTAACCTATAGTTTAATGTGAATGAGAAGTTTATTATGAATCTCATTTACATTAAACTATATAATATATCATTCATATCTCATATAAATGACATAATTACCCTTTAGTGAACTTGAACACTTCAAATTCACACCAAAATTGTAAGCCTTCTATTAATCCAGTTTGAGCCAACCGAGGGACCTTATGGACCTACAGTGACGAGCTCCAATGATCCGAGATTAACCTGTCAAACTCTTTGACCCGGTTAATCAACATTCATTAGCTACGGTAACACTCCGCTAAAGGCCGTAGCTGCACTCCCGTCAGTGTAAGACAAGTTGTGTCCATTGATATAACCAATGCCTATGAGTCGACCCTTCACAGGTTGTTCGTAGACACTGTTGGGTCAAAATACCATTTACCCCTGTGTCTACTTCTTGCTCCTTAAGTCCCCACTGCTTCTCTAATGAACAACAACGTTGTAATGGTCCAACCATACACAACACCCCTCTCGTGCCAGTGAGAGGGTGGGCGCCCGTTGTCCAAGCCCTGAACACAGCACTTAAGGGAACAACCCCTCTAGTTTCCCTAAAGGCGGGAACGAGTGAATTACATCTCGCGTAGTTAAGTTCCTAGCTCCCTACTTGGTCCTGTCCCTGAGAAGATAGGCATATTGGGCGAGTAACTGTGACCGCCCTCACCCGTACTAGTCAAAGGACAAACCCCTGCAGATAGGACTCCGTAACACGCTCAGGATTCAGGTCGAGTCACTAATGGTCATCTACGAAGTTATTAGTCCATACTGTTAATGGTGTTACATTAGCAGGTCTAATAATTTACGGTCCGGTCTTGTACAATCTCATTGTACATGATGCCCCCACTCGCATGTCAATTACATGAACGAGTCAGATCATCTCGTTTGTATCTTAATACAAAGCGGGTTGCATCCATAACGTATCCAGGATTAGGTCTCCAACCCTATCCATATACTGTAGACCGTTCGGGACATTAACTCGAATGTGATCCTCCTTGTGTGTCCACTACACACCGTT
Source organism: Trichosanthes cucumerina (assembly GCA_036507285.1). Taxonomy (NCBI): domain Eukaryota; kingdom Viridiplantae; phylum Streptophyta; class Magnoliopsida; order Cucurbitales; family Cucurbitaceae; genus Trichosanthes; species Trichosanthes cucumerina. The sequence continues at coordinate 33,308,899 of CM071840.1, forward strand.
CAAGTTCTAGTTCTCTCATATATTCAATGATCCTGGAGCTTAGTTTATTGGACAAAGTTTGTAAAATTTGCGAGACACAAAATGATGAAATAAATAACTCTTATTAATTTCAAATGTTAAATTTACAAACTAAAAGAGATTAGGACATACATCCCAACAAGACTAATTCTAATCCTATTAGAAATTAAAACTGAGGTCTAATCAATTTTAAACATTTTAAAATTAATTCTATTCTACCCAAGTTCCTATGTTTGCATGCAAGTCTTTGTTATAGGTTAAGGTTTCTAAAGCCATTTATAACTTTTATAAATTTTAATAATTAACCTATGACATGGAACTATATTGTATTTTCCAACAATCATATTCAAATTGGAAATTTGTAATTCAACCATTGAATCATGAAAGATACTTAATTAATACAACATATTATATTAAACTAAGTAATTTCATGATACATGCTCTTCATTTTTCATATAATTGAATTATAACAATTATAACTAATTACGCATGAAAAATATCAAGCATTTTTATCATACTAATATAACACTTATATAAATAAAAATGCATAAACATGCTTATCCTATGGTGGGAATTCATCTAAACAACACTTATAAAGTATAAATAGCTATTAAACCGAAATTTTTGGCTCCTAATGTGCAAAAATATAAAATTACATTAATTTATATCTAAACCTGTCCAACACACCTTGAACCAGAGCCAAACCACTCAAACCGGACAAAAAATGTACCAAACCACTCGAACCAAATCGAACCGTCCATCATTCTTTCTCCAATAGCACGACGTTGCAACGCCGAGGACAGCGTTGCAACGTCGTGTGAAATGTGCTCGTGCTCTGCCTCGACATGACGTTGCAACGTTGTGAAACAACGTTGCAACGCCGCTGCTCCTCACGATCCTCTTCGATAGGGACCTCTGGCGTTGTGATGCCAAAGAACAGCGTTGCAACGCCGCTGATGGGGTTGCAACGCCACTGGGTCTGATAGCCTCTATTTTTCCAAAAAACAACAACCGATCTTTGCCGAGGTTGATCTGATTTGCTCCATAAGCCTCATGAACGACTCATGACAATTATATAGACTCGATTTACACAATTTTGTCCAAAAACATAGGGGCCCTTACATTGATCAAAATCAAAAAGGTAAAACTAAGGCTAAAAACTCCTAAACAGGTTAATTAGCAAACCAAATGCATAATTCCCACCAACCAATACAAATTCGTTTTAACCAAAACAAAGAACAAGCATGTTCTGATACCAATTGAAGGAATCTGAATTCCTTTGAGCAGTGAAAACGTGTTAAGATCGTTAAAACTTGTTTTGTTTTGGTCAAACACCAAATACCAGTACATTGGAAAAACATACAGAAAGATAAGCAATATAGACATGGAAATAACTCAATTAAGCATGTTGTAATTCTATAAACTAAAAGAAATCGATATTTTGTAAAATGGTATTTAATGCCCTAGTTTATTGTATTACTTTACATTTTGGAAATGTATTATGTACTCCACTAGCTTAGTTCAAGTGGGAGTTTGTTGGGTGCATGCCCTAATTTCGTGTAGTTTGTAATACAGCTGTTTTAATAAATAAAAGTTGTTTATTTATCAAACTTGTATCTCACATTTTATAAACTTAATCCAATAAACTAAGCTCTAGGGTCATATTATTTGAGAGAACTAGAACTTGAACGGTGTGTAGTGGACACACGGGGAGGATCACGTTCGAGTTAATGACCCGAACGGTCTACAGTATACGGATAGGGTTGGGAACCTCATCCTGGTAACACTGTGGATGTGATCCACTTTGTATTAGATACAAATGAGGTGATCCAGCTTGTTCATGTGGTTGGCATGCGAGTGGGGGCATCCTGTGCAATGAGATTATACAAGACCGGACCGTGAATTATTAGACATACTGATGTAACACCGTTAACAGTATAGGACTAATAACTTCGTACATGACCATTAGTGACTCGTCCTTAATCCTGAGCGTGTTACGAACTCCTGTCTACGAGGGTCTGTCCTTTGACTAGTACGGGTGAGGGTGGTCTGAGTCACTCGCCCAATATGCCTATCTTCTTAGGGATAGGACCACATGGAGAGCTGGAAACTTAACTACGCAAGAAGGAATCCACTCGTTCCTGAGCTAGGAAAATTAGAGGGGTTGTTCCCTTAAGTGTTGTCTCCAGGACTTAGACAACGAGCGCCCACCCTCTCACTGGCCTAAGAGGGATGTTATTTATGGTTGGACCATACAACAAAGTTGTTGATTAGAGGAGCAGTGGGGACTTAAGGAACAAGAGGTAGACACAGGGGTAAAACGATAATTTGACCAGCTGTGACTATGAACAACCTGTGGAGGGTCGACTCACGGGCTTTGGTTATGTCGATGGACACAACTTGTCCTACAGCGAGTAGAGTGCAACTACGGGTTTTAGTGGAGTGTTACCGTAGTTAATGAATGTTTATTAACCAGGTCAAAGAGTTTGATCGGTTACTCTCATATCATTGGAGCTCGTCATCTGTAGGTCCATTAGGTCCCTCGGTTGGCTCAAATTGGACTAAATGAGGGTTCACAGTTTGGAGTGGATTTGAAGTGTTTAAATTCATTAAAAGGGTATTTATGTCTTTTATGTGTGATATGATTGACATAACATATAGTTTAATGTGAATGAGATTCATAATAAACTATAGTGTAGCCTAATTATTTAATTAGGGATAGTTTGGAGAAATTAGATTGAAAGAAATTAAATTGAATATGATTCAATTTAAAATTCAACAATTATGCAAATGTGATTTGTATAATAAGGTATGAGATACCTTATATTATATAATATACAAATATGATTTGCATATTATATGCTTGCGGTATTTTGGTGAATTGGTGGAGATTTTAACTCTACCACACACCATTATAAATAAGTGCTTGGAGAAGCACTTGGTAAGCTATCCTTGCATTTTTGGAATTCAATCCAAAAGAGAAGGAAATTCTCTCTCAACTCTCTCTCAATTCTCTACACATTCTCCAACCCAAAATCTAAAGGGAGTCCCACAACTCTCCCTCATCCTCCCGAGAATAACCGAGAAGATCAAGTGGAAGTGTGTGGCTGATCAGTTCGTGATTGGAGAAAGATTGTTGGATCGAGAGATCGTGACCGGAGAAGAAATTCCTGAAGAAGAGTTCTTCAAGAGGTATTTTTTTCGTATACCTTTCTGTTTTTCTTCTCATTTTCATGCTTAATCTAGATTGTATGTTGCTACTTTTAATTTTAAGAAAATTAGAACAACAACGAAACAATGATGATTCCTATCGCTATTCCGCTGCGGGAAATCCATTCCCTTCATATTTACCTTTGTAGTTCCCAAAAGTAGCAACTCCTTGCTTTTCAGCAAATTCTACACAACACAACACTTCTCTTCCCTTTTCAACAAGACAACACCAAAAAGTAAACTCCCTATATCTCTAGATTCTCTTAGATCTACCTTTGGTGTAAAGCAACCAATAATTGGGAAGGGAATTCTAGTTGAGAGAGAGTTCAGAGAAGGTGTTGATTTCACAAACCAAAAATTGATCGATGGATAAAATCACCTCAACTGTCTCCTCTCCCCCATGTATCTATCGATAGGGAGAGGAAAAGGAAAGTGAGGGGACACGACACGTTCCCCTTTTTTATTTTATTATGAATTAATTTAAAACAATTAATCAAATTAATTAAACTAATTTAATTATATTAATATACATAACTTTATTTAATTAAATCATATGTAATTAAATCAATTAATTAATTCTTAAATCAATTAACCAAATATCTTATATTTGAGTTATATATATATGATTATCACATTTAATCAACATCTCTTTTAACCTATAGTTTTAATGTGCATCTTATGCACATTAAATTTTAACCTATAGTTTTAATTATGAATCTTATTCACATTTAAATAATATTTCAACTCCTTCAAATATTTATTTCTCTCAATTAATTAACTTTGAATCATATTCAAATTAATTTCATAATATAAAGTTTTAATGTACATAAAAACTTTATATTATAATATATCTCTATACATCATGCTTATTCCCTAATTGAATTTAAACATTTCAAATTCAAATGATCTAAGAACCCTTTACGAGCTAGGAAGTGGACCTAATGGACCTACAGATCAGAAACTCCAACGATACAAGATTATTTAGTTAATCTCATTAACCTCCTAATCAACATTCGTTAAGTGCGGGAACACTCTGAAGGGAATCGAAGTCCTCGCAGCGGAAGCGATTGCGAATCGCGCGCTCTTGATTCAGTTACAACGGAAAATTCAAGAACGTAAAACATAGATTAAGCATAAAATAAGAGTTTGGACAGCAAGAATTTACCTTTGAAGAACCTTTCTTCAAGTGCTCCTCTCTCCACGGTCACGATCTCAGCAACAAGAACTCCAACGTGCGAAGACACGACCACCGGATCTTCTCCGTTGTTCTCTAGGTGAGGGAGGAAGGTGGGTTCCCTTTAGGAGATGTGAGGTATTTTTTTTTTTTTTTGAGAGAGATGTGTGTGTGTTTGAACTCTTCCAATAACACCACAAAAAAGCTTATTGAACCTTAACCTAGTTGCATCTCATGCAACCATATATATAGGGGAATGAGATGAAAATGACCATCCTACCCCTCATTTAATCTCTCTTTAATATATAGTTTATATATGAATCTAATTCACATTAAAACTATATATTATATCAATTATATCATATATAGTTGATATAACTCCTCATGTATGAAATTGAACACTTCAATTTCACTCCAAACTTTATACCCTCAATATTACCATATTGAGCCAACGGAGGGATCTAATGGACCTACAGATCATGAGCTCCAATGATGTGAGATTAACTGATCAAACTCTTTGATCCAGTTAATCAATATTCATTAACTACAAGTCACTCCACTATAGACTTGTACCTGCACTCTCCTCACTGTAGATAATATTGTGTCTCACCGATATAGTCATTACCCATGAGTCGACCCTTCACAGTTGTTCAGTAATCACAACGGTGGGTCAAATAATCGTTTTACCCCCTCGTGATTACCTCTTTGCTCCTTAAGCACCACTGATCCTCTAATGAACAACAAGTCTAAGGTTCTACCTTAGACTTATACCCTCATAGAGGGCGAGGCCCCATTGTTCAAGACCTGGAGTCAGTTCTTAAGGGAACAACCTATCTAATTCCTCAGTAGAGGAATGGGTGAATTCCATCTTGCACAGTTAAGTTCCCAGCTACCTACGAGGTTCTGTCCCTGAGAAGGTAGGCTTATTGAGTCGGCTACAGGCCACTCACACCCATACTAGTCTAAGGACAAACCGCTATAAGCAAGAGTTCTTAACTTGCTCAGGATTCAAGTCAAGTCACTAATGACCATCTATAAATTACTAGTCTTATCCTGTTAACGGTGTTATACTCGTTAGACTAATAATTTGCGATCCAGTCTTGTATGAACTCTTCATACAGGATGCCCCCACTCGCATGTCAACTACATAAATGAGTTGGATTACCTCATTTGTACTAATTACTAAGTGGGTCGCATCCATGGTGTTACCAGAATGAGGTTTCCAACCTTATTCTTATACCATAGACTATTTAGGTTATAATCTTGAATTCAACCCAATTAGTGTCCACTACACTGATTTCAAGATAAACGTTGTAACCTTGGAGCTTAGTTTATTGGATTTATAAAAGCAAGACTGTAATCTTGTCAAAACAAATAACACTTTATTTAATTGATCAAAATTACACAAGTTTGGGGCATAAATCCCAACAATCTCCCACTTGACCTAAAGCTTGTGGAGTACTAAACATTACATTAATGTAAATACAATAAACTAGGGCATTTAAACCCCTTTGCACAAAATACTCCCACTTGCCCTAGTTGGGGAAGACTTGTAAACCTAGACCTTCTAGGTGACTCTCAAATACTTTAGCCGTGAGAGCCTTTGTAAAAGGATCAGTAATGTTGTGCTCTGAGGCTAACTTCGTGACAATTACGTCTCCTCTATGCACGATCTCCCAGATGAGATGATACTTCCGCTCTATGTGCTTTCCCCTCTTGTGACTTCGGAGTTCCCTCGAATTTGCCCTCGCACCACCAAGTATCGCAATACAAGATGCGGGCAAAGTCATATTTGGAACAACTTCCAAATTTAGCATAAATTTCCTTAACCAAATGGCCTCCTTAGCTGCTTCACAAGCTGCTACATATTCCGCCTTCATGGTGGAATCAGCGATGCATCCTTCCTTGACGCTTCGCCATACTGCAGCTCCTCCGTTAAGAGTGAAAACTGACCCTGATGTAGATTTCCGAGAATCTTTATCAGTCTGAAAGTCAGAATCCATGTATCCTGTAAGGATCAAATCCTTAGTCCCATACACAAGCATGTAGTTCCTTGTTCTCCGAAGATACTTAAGGATTGTTTTAATCGTTGTCCGTTGTTCAAGTCCGGATTGGATTGATACCTATCGACCATCCCAACCGCAAAACAGATGTCAGACCTAGTACACAACATGGCGTACATCAGGCTGCCAACAGCTGATGCGTAAGGAATCCGTCTCATATCCTCAACTCCTTGAGGTGTCTTAGGACACTGTTCCTTAGACAAATGGATTCCATGTCTAAAAGGCAACAAACACTTTTTTGAATCTTCCATCTTAAACCTTGACAACACTTTGTCTATGTATGATGCTTGAGACAAGGCTAGTATTTTATTCTTGCAGTTTCGGACAATCTGGATCCCAAGAACAAACTGCGCATCACCCAAATCCTTCATTTGGAATTGCGTTGCTAGCCATTCCTTGATGTCAGTAAGATAACCTACATCATTCCCAATGAGTAGGATAGCATCCACATAGAGAATTAGGAATGCGACAGAACTATTGATGATTTTCTTGTATACACAAGATTCATCATCATTCTGGTCAAAACCATAAGATCTGATAGCCTCATCAAATCTTATATTCCAGGACCTAGAGGCTTGTTTCAGTCCATAAATCGACCTTTTAAGCCTGCAAACCTTTTGCTCTTGTCCTGGTTTAATGAACCCTTTGGGTTGGTCCATGTAGATGGTTTCTTCAAGATTGCCATTCAAAAAGGCTTTCTTGACATCTATTTGCCATACGTCATAGTCATAATATGCGACAATGGCAAGAAGGATACAGATAGACTTTACCATAGCAACAGGTGAAAAGGTTTCCTCAAAGTCAACCCCTTCAACCTGGGTATAACCCTTTGCTACTAGTCTAGCTTTAAAGGTTTGCACCTTCCCATCTACACCACGTTTTCTCTTGTAGATCCACTTACAACCTATAGGTTTTACCCCATCAGGCTTATCTACAAGATCCCAAACAAAATTGAAGTGCATAGACTCCATTTCTTGGTCCATGGCTATGACCCATTTGTCTTTGTCAATGTCAATCATTGCTTGATTATAAGTCAATGGATCCTCGCAGTTGTCATCTGGTATAACAACTTGGGTTTCATTTAAACCCATGTAAGTGGCCAGTCAGATCACAACCCTCCCACTACGTCGAGGCATACTCAACTCTTGAGATGGACCCTCTTGACCAGACAAACTAGTATCAACAACTCTTGTTGACGTACTAGTGTTCTTATTAGTAACCTTTGCTATTGTTCCGTCTAATTCACTCAACACTACCTTACTTTTTGGTTTGTGGTCCCTTATGTGGTCCTCCTCCAAGAAAGTGGCATTTGTCGACACAAAGATCTTATCTTCCTTAGGATCATAGAATAAACCACCTTTTGTTTCTTTTGGGTATCCTACGAATAGGCACAACTTTTAACGTGAATCCAACTAAGTTGGATTTGTCACAAGCACATGTGCTAGACAACCCCATATTCTGAAGTGACATAAACTACCTTTACGTCATTTCAAGAGTTCAAAAGGTGTTTCAGAAACACTTTTGGAGGGCACACTATTCAAAATGTATACTGCAGTCTCTACTGCATAACCCCAAAAGGAACTAGGGAGATGAGCATAACTCATCATTGATCGAAACATGTCCAACAAGGTTCTATTTCTCCTTTTTGATACACCATTTTGCTGTGGTGTGCCGGGAGCTGAGAGTTGGGATGTAATTCCATGTTCTATCATATAGTTCTAGAATTTTAAATCCATGTACTCTCCACCTCGATCCGATCAAAGTGTTTTAATTCTTTTACCTAATTGATTTTCAACCTCAGTCTTGAATTCCTTGAACTTTTCAAGTGGTTCAGACTTGTGGTGCATTAGGTAAATATGCCCATATATGGAATAATCATCTATAAAAGAGATGAAATATTCATATCCTCCCCTGGCTTTAACATTCATCGAACCACAAAGGTCTGAATGTATAAGCTCTAGAGGATCTTTGGCTCTATAACCTTTTCCACTAAAAGGTCTTCTAGTCATTTTGCCTTCTAGGCAGGATTCACATACTGGTAAGGAATTTTCTTCTAACTCGTTTAGATGTCCGTTCTTCAGCAATCTCTCAATCCTATTGAGATTAATGTGACCTAATCTTAGATGCCAAAGATGAGCATTTTCTTTAGGAGAAATTTTGCGTTTCTTAGTTTGTGCGTTTGCAGTTTTAAATAATTCAGTGTTCAAAACCATTTTGACTGAATTAGGCCTTAAAACATACAATCCATTTTCTAATGAAGCTGAACATATTTTTAAACCTTTCTTCAAAATAAACACTTTATTCATAGAAAAGGAAACAAAAATACATTGTTCAATGAGGCAAGAAATGGAAATAAGGTTTCTAGTAAACCCTGGTATCACTAATATATTGTCCAACAATACATATTTCTTGCCAAAATAAAGCTTCATTGTGCCTACTACTACAGCTGAGACGACTTCTCCATTTCCAACCCGAGCGTTATCTCTCCTTCTTTGTAGTTCTTCGCCGCTAAGAATCAATTCTCTAAAAAGAAGAACAAACATGATTAGTGGCGCTGAATCAAGTATCAAGTTGTTTTATCATTATCCACTAAACAAGCTTCTAGGAAAAGTAAATCATATTTACCTTCCTTCTTCTTTTCTCGCAATGTACTTGGACGAGCCCGCTTCCAATGCCCATCTTCGTTGCACGGTGGAAACACTTTCCTTTGTCAGCAACGTCTTTGACTTTCTTGCCCTTCTGGGCGCAGCTTTGTCCGCTTGTTTCCCTTTACCAACCTTCTTCATGTTCTTCTTCTTACCTCTCAGGTTAGAAGAAGATGAAGCCACTATTTTTGTCCTAGAGGTCGAACCTCTGTGATAACTCCTACTGGCACCATTTGCCTCACCTTTCGATCCCTGAATTTTCATCAAAGATTGGAAGGTCTGGAGTTCATTCAGAAGGGAGGTAAGATTAAAAGTAAGCTTGTTCATAACAACATTACTTCTAAACTGCAGGAAACTATCTGGAAGGGTTTCCAGAATGAAGCTGACCTGGCTCGACTCATCGATGGAAGCACCATTTGAGTCCGTGATGTTAAAGTGTACCATCATATCCAGGACATGATCCCGGACAAATGTACCCTCTGGCATCCTCGAGTTGAATATGTACTTTAGGGCATTATGTCGGGCTTGTGTGGACTGTTGTCCAAACATACCGCATGTAATCCATGATTTCCTTGGCGATAATCATGCCCTCATACTTCTTGGCTAATATGTCAGACATACTTGCCAGCATGTAGACCTTGGCCTTGATCCATCGATCATATGCATCACGAACATTTCGTGACGCAGCCTGACACCTGAGGACACTCCTCAGTTAGCACAAACTTCAGATCATCCACTACCAAAATAGTGTTGAGTTTGTTTTTCCATGTCATCATATTCTCTCCGGTTAACTTTTCCGCACCCAATAAGGAAATTATAGAGCTAGACATTTTTGCTGAAAAATTACAAACAAACTTGTATGAGTTTCTTGCTATAACTCTAATCCAATCATGTTTTAGCTAATTATCAAATGATTCCTAGGTCATTTATAATTTGCAATGAGATTCCAAAGGTTTAGAATGTATGACATCGAAGGGTAATAAAAAACACTCCTCCTCTGTATCAAGACACTCTTGACCAAAACCTAATACCAGAATAACTCTTATTCCTATAGATTTTAGTTACCATTTTTTGGTATGGATACATACACAACTTATGTACCCCGTGAGTGTAACCCTCTGTCTTTAGAACCCAGAGTCTCGATCCAATAAAATCCGCTGAAGGGAGGACTAGATTGGAAAATAGTCTAAGGAAATCTTTATCCCTTTCGGATGTCTACTGTGTTAGATCCCCTATGATCAAGCCCTCCGAAGGGATTGTCTGGTCCAGGCCAAACTAGCAGGCTGACCATAGTGGTCTAACGGTGTAAACCGACAAAAGAGACCGTAGGTTTTTGTTTTCACTAAACCTGTTCCCACTCACTATAAGTACCCTCTCCATTCACCTTGATATTGACTCATACAAACACCATCCAAAGGGGGACGCTCCCGTTTGCGCCACGAGGCCAAGTATGAGTCTCACGGTGTGACTTTCCCAGAGATAGCGTAGGTGGAAAAATATGTATCTCATACACTTTTTCCTCCCACTGAATACTTTAAGTCTATAGGAATCTTTCTTAGGCTAAAACCCAGCTAATGGTTTTACCTAACTCTATCAACATAACTCTTATATTGATGATCAATATAACTCTTATATTGATTTTATCCTAAGTTTGTTAATATAACTCCTTATATTAAACCTAGGATTTCTAGTTTATTAACCCCTTAATAAACCCGCCGACGCTACTGTAATTTATAAGGTTCTCTGATTAAATTTCACTCCCTGTGTCGATTCCTGTGCAGGGTGTTTAGTTTCCGTCACTTAAATACCCCTAGACAGAACTTTCCTTAGACAGAGTTCCTTTTTTAATCATAGCTTATAAATTACTTGGTTCCTAATTCTAATCTAATTAGAACTAGATAACCTAAGGTCTATTATTTCCAAGTTCTAAACACTTTAAAACTAATAATTAACCTTAGGTGACATGCATACTATGTTATAGTGCTTGATCATTCATCACATGAATAATAAGACATTCATAGCATATTCATCGCATGAAAAATAATGCATGTCAATGCTGTCCAAAAATTAATATAACAACCTTATATTAATTAATCATGCAAACTATATAATATAACTCCTTATATTATAAATGATGCATGAAAATGCTTAACCTAAGGTGGGGTTTCTAAAATATAAGCATACACTATGCATGGCAATAATTACACAACAATTGCATAATTAAAATAGCAAAAATTAGACCAATTTTGGCTTTTGTAAATAATTTTAATTAATATAATCTAATTATAGTAATTAAAATGAAAATTATTAAATATATTAAAATAAAATGTTTTTATAATTAATATAAATAATAAAAAAATGTTTCTGCCCGTTGCTCCTCGCGTGAAACGTATTCGGCGTTGTACGCGATAGCGAGCATTATTGCAACGCTTTTGTCATTTTTTCGGCGCGCACGCAACGCCACAACGCTGTAACGCTAGAGGCCGCGTTGCAACGTTGCCTCTGCGCGCGCGCTTCTTCTCGCAAGTGCGGCGTTACAACGCCGATGAACAGCGCAACGCGCGCACCACGCACAACATTGAGAATCACCATTCCTTTGCTCGTTTTTGCTCCGTTCTTCTCAGCAACCGCCTTGTCTCGATCGACATGAACTTACAGACTCGATTTACAATTAAACATCTAAGTGCCAAAATTTAAAACATCTAATTTTGCAAAAACCGTTCATACATCTCATGCAAAACAGTAAATCCCATCTTGTTCTTGAAAAATCCAGAACATAAATCAAGAACGCAATTGTACTCTGATACCAATTGAAGGGAATCGAAGTCCCCGCAGCGGAAGCGATTGCGAATCGCGCGCTCTTGATTCAGCTACAACGGAAAATTCAAGAACGTAAAACATAGATTAAGCATAAAATAAGAGTTTGGACAACAAGAATTTACCTTTGAAGAACCTTTCTTCAAGTGCTCCTCTCTCCACGGTCATGATTTTAACAACAAGAACTCCAACGTGCGAAGACACGACCACCAGATCTTCTCCGTTGTTCTCTAGGTGAGGGAAGAAGGTGGGTTCCCTTTAGGAGATGTGAGGTATTTTTTTTTTTTTTGAGAGAGATGTGTGTGTCTTGGAACTCTTCCAACAACACCACAAAAGAGCTTATTGAACCTTAACCTAGTTGCATCTCATGCAACCATATATATAGGGGAATGGGATGGAAATGACCATCCTACCCCTCCTTTAATCTCTCTTTAGTATATAGTTTATATATGAATCTAATTCACATTAAAACTATATATTATATCAATTATATCATATATAATTGATATAACTCCTCATGTATGAAATTGAACACTTCAATTTCACTCCTAACTTTATACCCTCAATATTACCATATTGAGCCAACAGAGGGATCTAATGGACCTACAGATCATGAGCTCCAATGATGTGAGATTAACTCGATCAAACTCTTTGATCCAGCTTAATCAATATTCATTAACTACAAGTCACTCCACTATAGACTTGTTTTGCACTCTCCTCATTTGTAGATAATATTGTGTCCACCGATATAGTCATTACCCATGAGTCGACCCTTCATAGGTTGTTCAGTAATCACGGTGGGTCAAATTCATTGTTTTACCCTCGTGATTACCTCTTTGCTCCTTAAGCACCACCGATCCTCTAATGAACAACAAGTCTAAGGTTCTACCTTAGACTCATACCTCATAGAGGCGGCCCCGTTGTTCAAAACTTGGAGTCAGCTCTTAAGGGAACAACCTATCTAATTCCTTAGTAGAGGAATGAGTGAATTCCATCTTGCACAATTAAGTTCCCAGTTACCTACGAGGTTCTGTCCCTGAGAAGGTAGGCTTATTGAGTCGGCTATAGGCCACTCTCACCCATACTAGTCTAAGGACAAACCCCTATAAGCGAGGAGTTCTTAACTTGCTCAGATTCGAGTCAAGTCACTAATGACCATCTATAAATTACTAGTCTTATCACATTTCACGATTGTTATCTTTGGTTAGACTAATAATTTGCGATCGATCTTGTATGAACTCTTCATACAGGATGCCCCCACTCGCATGTCAACTACATGAATGAGTTGGATTACCTCATTTGTACTAATTACAAAGTGGGCCGCATCCATGGTGTTACCAGAATGAGGTTTTCAACCTTATTCTTATACCATAGACTATTTAGGTTATAATCTGGAATTCAACCCAATTAGTGTCCACTACACTGATTTCAAGATAAACGTTATAACCTTGGAGCTTAGTTTATTTGATTTATAAAAGCAAGACTGTAATCTTATCAAAACAAATAACACTTTATTTAATTGATCAAAATTACACAAGTTTGGGGCATAAATCCCAACACACTCCACTATAGTCTCACAGTTGTACTCTTCTCACTACAGATATATTTCTGTGTCCACGGATATCGACCAATAACAGCAAGTCAATCCTTCACGAATGTTCGTAACACCAGTTGGGTCAAATTACCATTTTACCCCTGGGTTACATCTTTTATCTTAAGTCCCAGTGCTCCTCCAATAAACAACCTGTTTATGGTCCTACCAATAAACACAAGTCCATCTCGGGCCAATGAGAGGGTCAGACCCTTTGTTCATGTCCAGGAGACACCACTTAAGGGAACATTCATCTACTTACCTTAAACGTGGGAAGGAGTGAAATCCATCTTGCTAGGTTAAGTCCCTAGTCGCCTGCTCGGTCTTGTCCCCAAGAAGGTAGGCATATTAAGTCGGTGTCTCGGGACAATCCCTCGCAAACAGGAGTTTGTAACCTGCTCAGGATTGAGATCAAGTTGCCTAGGTTATCCTATTGAAATAGAAACCTAACTAGTCAACGGAGTTACATTTAATGGTTACTATTTCGTGGTTCGGTCTTATGCAATCTCATCACATACGATATCCTCACTCACATGTCGTCTACACAAACACGTAGGATTACTGTGTTTGTATCAAATACAAAGTGGGGCATATCCATAGTATTACCAGGGTGAGGTACCCAACCTTATCCCCTTACTATAGACCCTTTAGGTTGTATCTCGAACGAAGATCCTTATATGTTTATTACATTCAGTTCAAGAGACATACAACAACCTCAGATGTTAGTTTATTGGATTTAGGGTTACCATAAGGCAATGCAGAAAAATATGAAATAAACAATAACATTTTATTGATTTAACAATGACACTTTATTGATATAATTAGAACATTATTACAAACTACGAGTTTTAGGGCATAAAACCCAACTGTTGCAACCCTGTTGGACAGAGTTGCGACGCCGTGTAGGCGGGATCAGGCTTGCTGCAGGCGCGACATTGCAAGGCAAGGTGTAGCGTTGTAACGTCGTGCGCGTTGAGACACGTTTTAGGTGTTGAGGCACACAACGTTGCAACGTCGCGCGAGGAGATTTCGCAAGAAGTGGACGAATGGGGCAGTTTTTGATGTATTTTCCGAAAACTATATTTGTAATTTATTTTATTTAATTGTAAAATAAGTTTTATTTAATTTATATTAATTTATATTAATATATATGATATATTAATGTTAATTAATTACATTAATGTCCCTAAGTGTGCCAAAATCGATTCAATTTTCTATTTAAATTTATGCAAGTGTTGTATGAATAATTATATGTTGGGGTTTGTGCCCTAAAACTCGTAGTTTGTAATTTTGTTCTAATTATTGTAATAAAGTGTTATTATTTTAATAAAGAGTTATTGTTCGTTATTTACGATATTGCCCTAGTTTTAACCCTAAATCCAATAAACTAAACATCCAAGGCTGTAAAATGTATCTTGAACTGAATGTAGTGTAAATATAAAGGAACTCGGTTCGAGATACAGCCTAAAGGGTCTATAGTAAGGGGATAAGGTTTGGGTACCTTACCCTGGTAACACTATGGATGTGGCTCACTTTGTATATGATAAAAACACTGTGATCCTAACGTGTTCGTGTAGATGACATGTGAGTTGGGATATCCTATGTAATGAGATTACATAAGACCAGACCGCGACATAGTAATCACTAGATGTAACTCCGTTGACTAGCTAGGTTTCTATTTCACTAGGATGACCTAGGCAACTTGATCTTAATCCTGAGTAGGTTACAAACTCCTGTTTGCGAGGGATTGTCCTTTAACTAGTATGGGTGAGAGTGGCCAGATTTGCCGACTCAATATGCCTACTTTCTTAGGGACAAGACCGAGTGAGCTGCTGGGGACTTAGCCTAGCAAGATGGAATTCACTCCTTCCCGCCTACTAGGGTAAGTAGATGAATGTTCCCTTAAGTGGTGTCTCCGAGACTTGAACAAAGGGCCCGACCCTCTCATTGGCCCGAGAGGGACTTCTGTTTGTTGGCAGGACCACAAACAAATTGTTCATTAGAGGAGCACTGGTACTTAAGGTACAAGATGTAACCTAGGAGTAAAACGGTAATTTAACCCACGTGAAGGATTGACTTGCTGTTATTGGTCAATATCCGTGGACACAGAAAAATATATGCAGTGAGAAGAGTGCAGTTGCGAGACTTTAGTGGAGTGTTCCCGCAGTTAACGAATGTTGATTAGGAGGTTAATGAGATTAACCGAGTAATCTCGTATCGTTGGAGCTTCTGATCTGTAGGTCCATTAGGTCCACCTTCTAGCTCGTAAAGGGTTCTTAGATCGTTTGAATTTGAAATGTTCAAATTCATTAGGGAATAAATTTAATGTATATAAATACGATATAATAAAGTTTTGGAACTATATATTATAAATTTAATGTGAATATGATTCATATTAAATTATATGAGATAATTAAATATTTGAAAGAGTTCAAATATTAATGTAAATGTGAATGTGATTCATATTTAAAAACTATAGGTTAAAATTTAATGTGCATTAGATGTGCATTAAAACTATAGGTTAGAGTGAAAATTGATTAAATGTGATTTAATCTCAATTAAATATATGATATTTAATTTAATTTAATTAAACGAGATTTAATTGATTTATTAATAATTAATATGATTAATTATTAATTAAATAAATATTAAAATAAAAAAGGAAACGTGTGGCATGTTTCCCACTTCCCTCTAACTCCCCATCGATAGGGAGTGGGGGAAGTTTTTCCCTCTCATTTTCTCCTTTTCCAATTGGGAGAAAGGGGTTGATCGATTGATTATTCTAGACTGTGCAATTTGTGAATTGCTCTCTCAAATTTCTCTCTCTCAATTTCCCTCACCTTCCAAATTGTTGGCTCCTTCCCACAAAGAAGGGATGCAAGTAGATACTCTGAGGATAGGAGGTTCTCACTAGTGGTAGTGTTCTGTCAGAACAGAGGAACCTTGCTTGTTGTGTTGCTGTCAAATTAGAGCATGGAGTTGCTGTGGAAATTCGAAACTACAAAAGTAATTTCTTACTTTTAGTTTAAGCTTTTACGACATGTTTGGATGATTAATTTCCATGCCTAATTAGTTTAGAATAAAATGTTTATCTCTGTTTTTTACACAATGTACTGGTATTAGTGTTTAACCAAAACAAACAAGTTTTTGGATCTTTTAAACACGTTTCCGCTGCTCAAGGAGATCGAATCTCCATCATTATATACATATGGTATGTCATATAGATTTAAAATCTCACCTTAGGTTAAGCAATTCATGCATCATATTTATATTATAAGTGTTATAATATAAGGTATGCATGTTTAATTAATATAAAAGTAATATTAATCAGATTAATAGCATTGGCATGCATTTAATTCATGTGATGAATGTATGTTAGATAGTTTATTATTCATGTGATGAATGATCAAGCACTATGACATAAAAATGCATGTAACCTAAGTTAATTAATTAGTTTTAAACTGTTTAGAACATGAATTAATTAGACTTTAGTTTTTTAGTTCTAATAACATTAGAATTAGGAAATCAAATGTGACTTATGAATGGTGACTAATTAGTAACTCTGTCTAAGGAAGGTTCTAGCTAAGGTTGGGGTATTTAAGTTGACGGTTTACGGAACACTCTTACCTGGGAACCGACCTGGGAGTGAATTTGGTCTGGAGATTCATAGGTTATATTTTCGTGAGTGGTGATAATTAAGTGTTAATAATTCAAACTCAAATAGACCTAAGTTAATAAGTTGTTATAGACTTAGGTTAATCCAATATAAGAGTTATATTGGTAGACTTAGGTAAATATAATCGGTTTATCTAGGTTAATCTCGTTAAACTAAAGTGTTGAGTGGGAGGAAATATAGTGTATGAGATACATTTACTTTCCATCCACAAATCTCCATTAAGTTCATACCGTGAGATACATACTCGACCTCGTGGCGGAAATGGGAGTGACCCCCTTCAGATGGTATTTGTATGTGTCAATATTCAAGGTGCATGGAGAGAGTACTTATAGTGAGTGGGAGCGGGACCTGTGAAAACGGGACTAACGATCTCTTCTATCGATTCACACTGTGAGACACCTATGATCTGCCTGCTAGTTTGGCCTGGACCAGACAATCCCTTCGGAGGGCCTGATCATGGGGGTCGGAACACCGTGAATTCCTGAAAGGGATACGTTCACCTTAGTTTATCTTTCAACGTAGTCCTCCCTTCGACGACTATTGTTTGGATGGGAACTCTTGAAGGGAATGAAACTCTCGCAGTGGAAACGACTTTGAATCGTCGTGGTGTTCGTTGTAAAAAACGTTTTCTTAAAATCGAATTTATCACATAAATCCTAGGCTAAACATGCATTTCTAAAAAGGAAAAATAATAAGAAAGCAGTACTTACTTGTTGAAGAACGTTTCTTCAAGATTTTCTTCTCCGATCACGAACTCTTCGTGCCCTCGATCTCTACAATCACGAACTCTCGAACCAAATGGATTGGACACTTCAAAAACGATCTTCTCGGTTGTTCCCAGTTGGTAGAGGGAGAGTGGTGGAACTCCCTTTGGTTTGGGGTAGAGAGAATTTGAGAGATTGAGAGAATTGAGAGAGGGCCTTTTTGATGGGATTAAAAAAATGACAAATGAGTCTTCCAAAGCCTTCTCACAAAGGCCTTTTATAATGGTGATAGGTGGAGTTGAAATCTTCACCTAATTACCATTTTACCACAACATTAGGTTATGTAAATCATATTTTCATAACACATAATAAGATATCTCATATCTTATTATTCAAATCACATTTAATTTAATTTCTCTCAATCAAATTTCTCCTAATTAGCACTAATTAATCAATTAGGCTAACCTATAGTTTATTATGAATCTCATTCACATTAAACTATATATTATGTCAATCATATCTCATATAAATGACATAAACACCATTTTAATAAATTTGAACACTTCAAATCCACACCAAACTGTAAACCCTCAATTTATCCAGTTTGAGCCAACCAAGGGACCTAATGGACCTACAGATGACGAGTTCTAATGATCTGAGGCTAACCAGTCAAACTCTTTGACCTAGTTATTCAACATTCATTAGCTACGGTAACACTCCACTA
The DNA here is from genome assembly GCA_036507285.1 of Trichosanthes cucumerina. Classification (NCBI taxonomy): domain Eukaryota; kingdom Viridiplantae; phylum Streptophyta; class Magnoliopsida; order Cucurbitales; family Cucurbitaceae; genus Trichosanthes; species Trichosanthes cucumerina. The sequence continues at coordinate 33,327,521 of CM071840.1, forward strand.
AATCCCGTAGCTGCACTCCCATCACTATAGGACAAGTTGTGTCCATTGATATAACCAATGCCTATGAGTCGACCCTTCACAGGTTGTTCGTAGACACTGCTGGGTCAAATTACCATTTTACCCTGTGTCTGCCTCTTGCTCCTTAAGTCCCACTGCTCTCTAATGAACAACAGCGTTGTATGGTCCAACCATAAACAACACCCCTCTCGGGCCAGTGAGAGGGTGGGTGCCCATTGTCCAAGCCTTGGAGACAACACTTAAGGGAACAACCCCTCTAGTTTTCCTAAGTCGAGAATGAGTGAATTTCATCTCGCATAGTCAAGTTCCCAGCTCCCCACGTGGTCCTGTCCTTGAGAAGATAGGCATATTGGGTGAGTAACTATGACCACCCTCACCCGTACTAGTCAAAGAACAGACCCCCGCAGATAAGAGTCCTTAACACGCTCAGGATTAAGGTCGAGTAACTATTGGTCATCTACGAAGTTATTAGTCATATACTGTTAACGGTGTTACATCAGTAGGTCTTATGATTCACGGTCCAGTCTTGTACAATCTTATTGCACACGATGCCCCCACTCGCATGTCAACCACATGAACGAGTTGGAACACCTCGTTTGTATCTAATACAAAGCGGGTCGCATCCACAACGTATCCAGGATTAGGTCTCCAACCCTATCCGTATATTGTAGACCGTTCGGGTCATAAACTCGAACGTGATGCTCCCTGTGTTTCCACTACACACCGTTCAAGTTCTAGTTATCTCATAATTCAATGACCTTGGAACTTAGTTTATTGGATAAAGTTTGTCAATATGTGAGACACAAAGTGATGAAAAATAACTCTATTTATTTCAATAATGAATATTACAAATGAAGGGAATCGAAGTCCCCGCAGCAGAAGCGATTGCGAATCGCGCGCTCTTGATTTAGTTACAACGATTAATTCAAGAACACAAATAACAAGATTAAGCATAAAATAGAATGGACGACAAGAAAGTTACCTTTGGAGAACCTTTCTTCAAGTGCTCCTCCTCTCTCACGATCAAGATCAACGTAGCACGAACGTACGAACACCGACACTACCACCGGATCTTTTTCGTTGTTCTCTAGGTTAGGGAGGAAGGTGGGTTCCCTTCAGGAAAAGTGAGGTGTTTTGTGAGAGAGATGTTTGTTGTCTTGGAACCTTTCCAACAACAACAAAAAGGCTAGGAATCACTTAGAATGACTTAACCTAGTTGCATCTCATGCAACCATATATATAGGAGAATGAGATGGAAATGACCATCCTACTCCTCCTTTATTCTCTCTTTAGTATATAGTTCATATATGAATCTAATTCATATTAAAACTATATATTATATCAATTATATCATATATAATAGATATAACACCTCATGTATGAAATTGAACACTTCAATTTCACTCCTAACTTTATACCCTCAATAGTACCATATTGAGCCAATGGAGGGATATAATGGACCTACAGATCATGAGCTCCAATGATGTGAGATTAACTGATCAAACTCTTTGATCCAGTTCATCAATATTCATTAACTACAAGTCACTTCACTATAGACTTGTAGCTCCACTCTCCTCACTGTAGATATAATTGTGTCCACTAATATAGTCATTACCCATGAGTCGACCCTTCACCAGTTGTTCGTAATCTCAGCTGGGTCAAATTATCGTTTTACCCCTATGATTACCTCTTTGCTCCTTAAGCACCATTGATCCTCTAATGAACAACAAGTCTAAGATCCTACCTTGGACTCATACCCTCATAGAGGGCGGGGCCCCGTTGTTCAAGACATGGAGTCAGTTCTTAAGGGAACAACCTATCTAACTCCTCAGTAGAGGAATGAGTGAATTCCATCTTGCACAGTTAAGTTCTCAGCTACCTACGAGGTTCTGTCCCTTAGAAGGTAGGCTTATTGAGTCGGCTACAGGCCACTCTCACCCATACTAGTCTAAGGACAAACCCCTATAAGCAGGAGTTCTTAACTTACTCAGGATTCAGGTCGAGTCACTAATGACCATCTATAAATTACTAGTCTTATCCTTTTAACGATGTTACACTGGTTAGACTAATAATTTGCGATCTAGTCTTGTATGAACTCTTCATACAGGATGTCCTCACTTGCATGTCAACTACATGAATGAGTTGGATTACCTCATTTGTACTAATTACTAAGTGGGCCGCATCCATGGTGTTACCAGAATAAGGTTTCCAACCTTATTCTTATACCATAAACTATTTAGGTTATAATCTTGAACTCAACCCAAATAGTGTCTACTACACTGATTTCAAGATAAATGTTATAACCTTGGAGCTTAGTTTATTGGATTTATAAGAGCAAGACTGTAATCTTATCAAAATAAATAACACTTTATTTAATTGATCAAAATTACACAAGTTTAGGGCATAAATCCCAACAATCTCCCACTTGACCTAAAGCTTGTGGAGTACTAAACATTACAGTAATGTAAATATAATAAACTAGTGAATTTAAACCCCTTTGTACAAAATATTCCCACTTTCCCTAGTTGGGGAAGACTTGTAAACCTAGACCTTTTAGGTGACTCTCAAATACTTTAGCCGTGAGAGTCTTTGTAAAAAGATCAGCAATGTTGTGCTTTGAGGCTATCTTCATGACAATCACGTCTCCTCTATGCACGATCTCCCGGATGAGATGATACTTCCGCTCTATGTACTTTCCCCTCTTGTGACTTCGGAGTTCCTCGAATTTGCCATCGCACCATCATATTATCGCAATACTGATGGTGATAGGCAAAGTCATATTTGGAACAACTTCCAAATTTAGCATGAATTTCCTTAACCAAACGACCTCCTTAGCTGCTACATATTCGGGCTCCATGGTGGAATCAGCGATGCATCCTTGCTTGACCCTTCGCCATACTACAACTCCTCCGTTAAGAGTGAATACTGACCCTGATGTAGATTTCTGAGAATCTTTATCAGTCTGAAAGTCAGAATCTGTGTATCCTGTAAGGATCAAATCCTTAGCCCCATACACAAGAATGTAGTTCCTTGTTCTCCGAAGATACTTAAGGATTGTTTTTTAACCATTTGTCAGTGTTCAAGTCCGGATTGGATTGATACTCATCGACCATCCCAATCGCAAAGCGGATGTCGGGCCTAGTACACAACATGGTGTACATCAGCCGCCAACACCGATGCGCGTGAAGAATCCGTCTCATATGCTCAACTCCTTGAGGTGTCTTAGGACACTGTTCCTTAGACAAATGGATTCCATGTCTAAAAGACAACAAGCCCTTTTTGTAATCTTGCATCTTAAACCTTGACAACACTTTGTCTATGTAAGATGCTTGAGACAAGACTAGTGTTTTATTCTTGGGGTTCCGGACAATCTGGATCCCAAGAACAAACTGCGCATCACCAAAATCTTTCATTTGGAGCTGCGTAGCTAGCCATTCTTTGATGTCAGTAAGATAACCTACATCATTCCCAATGAGTAGGATATCATCCACATAGAGAATTAGGAAAGCGAAAGAACTATTGATGATTTTCTTGTAGACACAAGGTTCATCATCATTCTGGTCAAAACCATAAGATCTGATTGCCTCATCAAATCTTATATTCCAGGACCTAGAAGCTTGTTTCAGTCCATAAATTGACATTTTAAGCCTGCAAACCTTTTGCTCTTGTCCTGGTTCAATGAACCCTTTGGGTTGGTCCATGTAGATGTTTTCCTCAAGATTGCCATTCAAAAAGGTTGTCTTGACATCCATTTGTCATACCTCATAGTCATAATATGCGAAAATGGCAAGAAGGATACGAATAGACTTTACCATAGCAACAGGTGAAAAGGTCTCCTCATAGTCAACCCCTTCAACCTGGGTATAACCCTTTGCTACTAGTCTAACTTTAAAGGTTTGCACCTTCCCATCTACACAACGTTTTCTCTTGTAGATCCACTTACAACCTATAGGTTTTACCCCATCAGGCTTATCTACAAGATCCCAAACAGAATTGAAGTACATAGACTCCATTTCTTGGTCCATGGCTATGACTCATTTGTCTTTTTCTTTGTCAACCATTGCTTGATTATAAGTCAATGGATCCTCGCAGTTCTCATCTGGTATAACAACTTGGGTTTCAGCTAAACCCATGTAACGGTCAGGTTGTATCACAACCCTCCCACTACGTCGAGGCATACTCAACTCTTGAGATGGACTCTCTTGACTAGACAAACTAGTATCAACAACTCTTGTTGACGTACTAGTATTCTTATTAGCAACCTTTGCTATTGTTCCGTCTAACTCACTCAACACAACCTTACTTTTTGGTTTGTGGTCCCTTATGTGGTCCTCCTCCAAGAAAGTGGCATTTGTCGACACAAAGACCTTATCTTCCTTAGGACCATAGAATAAATCACCTATTGTTTCTTTTGGGTATCCTACGAATAGGCACAACTTTGAACGTGAATCCAACTTCTTTGGATTTGTCACAAGCACATGTGCTGGACAACCCCATATTCTGAAGTGACATAAACTACCTTTACGTCCTTTCCAGAGTTCAAAAGGTGTTTTAGAAACACTTTTGGAGGGCACACTATTCAAAATGTATACTACAGTCTCTACTGCATAACCACAAAAGGATCTAGGGAGATGAGCATAACTCATCATTGATCGAACCATGTCCAACAAGGTTCTATTTCTCCTTTCCGATACACCGTTTTGCTATGGTGTGCCGGGAGCTGAGAGTTGGGATGTAATTCCATGTTCTATCATATAGTTCTGGAATTTTAAATCCATGTACTCTCCACCTCGATCTGATCGAAGTGTTTTAACTCTTTTACCTAATTGATTTTCAATCTCAGTCTTGAATTCCTTGAACTTTTCAAGTGCTTCAGACTTGTGGTGCATTAGGTACATTTGTACAATTGTGGATTTTAAATTGAATCACATTCAATTTAATTTCTCTCAATCTAATTTCTCCAAAATTAGCCCTAATTAAACAATTAGGCTAACCTATAGTTATTATGAATCTCATTCACATTAAACTATATAATATGTCAATCATATCTCATATAAATGACATAATTATCCTTTAATGAATTTGAACACTTCAAATCCACATCAAACTGTAAACCCTCTATTTATCCAGTTTGAGCCACCGAGGGACCTAATGGACCTACAGATGACGAGCTCCAATGATCCGAGACTAACCAGTCAAACTCTTTGACCCGGTTAATCAACATTCATTAGCTACGGTAACACTCCACTAAAGCCCGTAGCTGCACTCTCATCACTGTAAGACAAGTTGTGTCCATTAAGAGTTATTTATTTAAACTTTGTGTCTCACATTTTTCATAAACTTAATCCAATAAACTAAGCTCCGTGGTCATTGTATTATGAGAGAACTAAGAACTTGAAGCGGTGTGTAGTGGACACACACGTAGGAGGATCACGTTCGAGTTAATGACCCGAACGGTCTCTGATGATATGGATAGGGTTGGAGACCTAATCCTAGATACACTGTGGATGCGACCCGCTTTGCATTAGATACAAACGAGGTGATCTGACTCGTTCATGTGGTTGACATGCAAGTGGGGGCATCCTGTGCAATGAGATTGTACAAGACCGGACCGTGAAATATTAGACTTATTGATGTAACACCGTTAACAGTATAGAGCTAATAATTTCGTAGATGACTATTAGTGACTCGACCTTAATCTCGAGCGCGTGTTACGGACTCACATGCCATGGGGTCCGCTCCCTTTGACTAGTACGGGTGAGGGTGGCCACTATTGCTCGCCCAATCTGCCTATCTTCTCAGGAGCAGGACCACGTGGGGAGCTGGAAACTTGACTACGCAAGAAGGAATTCACTCGTTCTCGATTTAGGGAAAGTAGAGGAGTAGTGGGACTTAAGGAGCAAGAGGTAGACACAAGGGTAAAACGGTAATTTGACCCAGCTGTGACTACGAACAACCTGTGAAGGGTCGACTCATGGGTATTGAGGGTTTGCAGTTTGGTGTGAATTTGAAGTGTTCAAATTCATTATTTGGGTATTTATGTCGTTTATATGAGATATAAATGACATAATATATAGTTTGATGTGAATGAGATTCATAATAAACTATAGTGTGGCCTAATTGATTAATTAGTGCTATTTGGAGAAATTGAATTGAGAGAAATTAAATTGAATGTGATTCAATTTATAATTCCACATTTATGCAAATGAGATTTGTATGATAAGGTATGAGATACTTTATATTATATAATATGCAAATGTGATTTGTATATTATATGGTTGTGGTAAAATTGTGATTTGGTGGAGGTTTTAACTCCATCACACAATAGTATTTAAAGGCTTTGCAAGAAGCCTTTGTATGTCATTTGCCATTTTTTGGATTTTCATCCAAAGAGAGCAAGTGTTTTCTCTCTACGAACTCTCTCAATTCTCCAAAATTCTCTCCTCACCCAAAACCAAAGGGAGTCTCACTCACTCTCCCTCAACCTCCCGAGAACAACCGAGAAGACCCTTTGGAGGTGTCTCCCTGTTCGGATCGAGGTTCGTGTTCGAGAAGTTCGTAGTTTCGAGAGAGATCGTGACCGGAGGAGAAGAGGATTGAAGAAGTGTTCTTCAACAAGTAAGTACTGTTTTCCTTACTGTTTTCTTCTCTTTTTTGCATGTTTAGCCTAGGATCTATGAGATAGGTTCAATTTAAAGACACATTTTACACGACGGATCAACGACGTTTCACAACGTCTTCCGCTGCAAAAATTTAAAATCCCTTCAATTGGTATCAGAGTAAATCGTTGCTCTTCGTTGTGTATTCTGTGGATTCTTAAAATTAGGTGGGTAGCATTAATTTTCATGAGATGAATGTTAATGGTTTGCAATTTTCGATGTTTTCGATTTTTGGCACTAGTTTAGATTTACATTAAAGTTGATGAGATCAATGTAAGGGCTCGTTGTTTTGGGCATTTTTTAATGTAAATCGAGTCTGTAAGTCCGTGTCGTTCATGGCAAGAGTTGTCGTGAAGAAAACAGAGCAAAAACGGGCGATTTCGGTGAAAAACAACAAAAGTTGTTTGCTGGAAGTTCATCAGCGTTGCGACGCCATCCATGCTGCTGGAGGCTGTTGCAGTGCAGCGTTGAGAACGCTGGGCGCGACGCTATACATTACAGCGTTGCAACACAATAACAACGTTGCAACACCATGGCGTACTGTTGTTTTATTTTTTTTATTATTTATTTATTTGTAAAATTGATTTTATAAATGTATTTTATTTAATTATTTTAATTAATACTAATATAAATGTTATATTAATGTTAATTAATTTAATTTTATGTCCCTAGGTGCCAAAAATCGGTCCAATATTGCTATTTAATTATTTTATGCATGAGATGTATGATTTAATTATTTCTATGTGCATAGAGTATGCCATATAGATTTAAAATCCCACCTTAGGTTAAACATTTCATGCATCATATTTATATTATAAGAGTTATAATATATAGTATGCATGATAGGATTATATTATAAGAGTTATAATATAATGTTTGCATGATTTAATTTATTTAATATAAGTGTTATATTTTTAAATTAAAAGCATGCTCATGCATTTAATTCATGTGATGAATGTATGTTATAGTATAGTATTATTCATGTGATGAATGATCAAGCACTATAACATAGAAATACATGTAACCTAAGTTAATTATTAGTTTTAAATGGTTTAGAACTTGAATAATTAGACTTAGGTTTTCTAATTCTAATAAGATTAGAATTAGGAAATCAAATATGACCTTTGAATGGAGACTGATAAGTAACTCTGTCTAAGGAAGGTTTTGTCTAAGGTTGGGGTATTTAAGTTGCACTTGCGGAACACCCCTACCTGAAAACCGACCTGGGAGTGAATTCGGTCCGGAGATTATTAGGTTATATTCTCGTGAGTGTCGTTAATTAAGAGTTAATTAATTTACTCACATAGACCTAGGTTAATAATGTGATTATAGCCTTAGGCTAACCCAATATAAGAGTTATATTGGTAGACTTAGGTAAATTTTAGCCGGTTTATCTAGGTCAATCCCGATTATTTTAAAGTGTTGAATGGGAGGAAATAAAGTGTATGAGATACATTCAATTTTCCATCCACTAATCTCCGTTAAGTTCACACCGTGAGATCCATGCTCGACCTCGTGGCGCAAATGGGAGCGTCCCCCTACGGATTGCATTGTATGGGTCAATATCAACGTGAATGGAGAGAGTACTTATAGTGAGTGGGAGCGGGACCTATGAAAACGGGACCCACTGTCTCTTCTTTTGATTCACACTGTGAGATGCCTATGATCTGCCTGCTAGTTTGGCCTGGACCAGACAATCCCTACGGAGGGCCTTGATCATGGGAGTCGAAACACCGTGAATTCTCGAAAGGGATACGATTTCCTTGTTGGTTTTTCTCCTTAGTCCTCCCTACGGCGGCTAGTGTTTGGACGGATACTTGGAAATTTAAAGATTGAGGGTGACACTCACAGGATTCATTAAGAGTTAATGAATTCAGATCGAAGAATATGGTAACTGGATGCCTAATGGAATAAGAGTTATTCTGGGATTAGGGTCTGGTCGAGAAAGTCTCGTCCTAGAGGAGGAGTGAGTTTGTCTACCCTACGGTGGCGGTCATTCTAAACCTTTAGGGTATCATTGCAAATTTTGAATGACCTAGGGATCATATGATAAAAATTTGCTAAAACCCGATTGGATTTTCAAAAGTTTTTGCGAGACTAATACAAAGTTTTTCATTTTATTTCAGGAACAAAATGTCAAACGCTTTTAACGCTCCTTTAGCTTCCGTTAAGTTAGTCGGCAGTAATATTTCGTGGAAAAACAATATAGACACGATTTTGGTAAATGACGACAAAAAGTTCGCGCTCACTGAGGAGGGTCCTCAGGTGCTCGGTTCAACAGTCCTATTCAACGATCTACAAACCTTCCAGTCCTTGGTGCAAACTGGGGGACAGGAAGCTTAGGCAAGTGTTGCCTTAAGACCTTTTCACAGGGGTTTGACCTCTGAGACTAAGTTTGTAGACTCTTCAGGCCCTAAGGGGAAGAAGGAGAAGTTGAAGGAAGTTATGGTTGACCGCGCTGCCGCCCTAAAAGGCAAAGAAATTAAGGATGTTGCCAGAAAGTGTTTCTACTTCAACAGGGACGGACACCTGAAAAGGAGTTGTCCCAAGTTCCTTGATGAAAAGAAGATGACAGGTAAATGTGATTTACTTGTCACAGAAACTTGTTTAGTGGAGAGAATTGACTCTGTCTGGATACTGGATTCAGGTGCCACTAATCACGTTTGCTCTTCTTTTCAAGGATTAAGTTCCTGGCAGCCGCTGCATGTGGGTGAGATAACACTCAGGGTTGGATCCGAAGAAGTTGTCTCAGTTGCAGCAATAAGCACGGTGAATCTGTTCTTTGGCGGGAAGTACTTATTATTGAATATATGTACATAGTTCCTGGGTTTACGAGAAACCTAGTTTCTATTTCCTGCCTATTAGAACAAAATATTTTTGTTTCATTCAAGAGTAATAAAGTGTTTATTTCTCGAAATGGAAATTTGATTTGTTCTGCTTCGCTTGAGAGCAATTTATATGTTTTGAGCCGTAATTCGGTCAAAAGTGTTTTGAACACCAAATTGTTTAAAACAGCTGAAACGCGAACTAAGAGATTAAAGTTTCTCCAAAAGAAAGTGTCCATCTTTGGCATCTATGGTTAGGCCACATTAATCTCAATAGGATTGAAAGACTAGTGAAGAGTGGACTTCTAAGCGAGTTGGAAGAAAACTCTTTACCGGTATATGAGTCATGCCTTGAAGCCAAAATGACCAAATGCCCTTTTAGTGGAAAAGGATATAGAGCCAAGGAGCCCCTTGAGCTTATACATTCTGACCTCTGTGGTCCGATGAATGTTAAAGCACGTGGAGGTTACGAATACTTCGTATCTTTCATAGATGACTATTCGAGGTATGGGAACATTTACCTAATGCATAGGAAGTCTGAAACACTTGAAAAGTTCAAGAAGTTCAAGACTGAGGTTGAGAACCTGTTAGGTAAAACGATTAAAACACTTCGATCAGATAGAGGTAGAGAGTATATGGACACTGAATTCCAGGACTATATGATAGAACATGGAATTACGTCCCAACTCTCAGCACCTGGTATGCCACAACAGAATGGTGTATCGGAGAGGAGAAACAGAACCTTGTTGGACATGGTTCGGTCGATGATGAGCTATGCTCGCCTCTCTGATTCTTTTTGGGGTTACGCAGTGGAGACTGCGGTTTACATTTTGAACACCGTTCCGTCGAAAAGTGTTTGTGAAACACCTTTCAAACTCTGGCATGGTCGTAAAATTAGTTTACGTCATTTCAGAATTTGGGGATGTCCGACCCATGTATTGGTGTCAAACCCGAAGAAGTTGGAACTCCGTTCAAAATTGTGCCTCTTTGTAGGTTACCCAAAAGAGACTAGAGGTGGTTTCTTTTACGATCCTAAGGATAATAAGGTGCTTGTGTCGACAAACGCCACATTCCTTGAGGAATACCACATCAGGGATCACTTACCAAGGAGTAAGATTGTGTTAAATGAAATGGACAGTTCATCAGCAAGAGTTGCTGATGGTGCTAGTACGTCAACAAGTGTTGTTGATCCTAGCTCGTCTAGTCAAGTCCGTTCCCAAGAGTTGGGATGCCTCGACGTAGTGGGAGGGCTGTGAGACAACCTGAACGTTACATGGGTTTAGCTGAAACCCAAGTCGTCACCCCTGATGATGACTGTGAGGATTCATTGACCTATGATCAGGCAATGGCTGACGTTGACAAAGACGAATGGATTAAAGCTATGGACCAAGAAATGGAGTCGATGTACTTCAATTCCGCCTGGGAGCTTGTGGACCAATCGGATGGGATTAAACCTATTGGTTGCAAGTGGATTTACAAGCGTAAACGTGGGATAGATGGGAAGGTGCAGACCTTCAAAGCTCGACTAGTGGCAAAGGGTTTTACCCAGGTGGAAGGGGTTGACTATGAGGAAACCTTTTCACCTGTTGCCATGGTAAAGTCGATTAGAATCCTTCTGGTCATTGCCGCATATTATGACTATGAGGTATGGCAGATGGATGTCAAGACCGCCTTTCTGAATGGCAACCTTGACGAGACCATCTACATGGACCAACCCAAGGGGTTCATTGCCCAAGGCCAAGAGCAAAAGGTTTGTCGGCTTCAAATGTCTATTTATGGACTGAAACAAGGCTCGAGGTCTTGGAATATAAGGTTTGATGAGGCGATAAAATCTTATGGCTTTGATCAAAATGTTGACGAGCCTTGTGTTTATAAGAAAATCGTTAACAGTACTGTCGCGTTTCTTATATTGTATGTGGATGATATCCTTCTCATTGGGAATGGGATAGGATTTCTTACTGACATTAACGAATGGTTGGCTTCGCAATTCCAAATGAAAGATTTGGGAAAGGCACAGTATGTTCTAGGTATCCAGATTGTCCGAAACTGTAAGAACAAAACGCTAGCCATGTCTCAAGCGTCTTATTTTGACAAGATGTTGTCTAGATATAAGATGCAGAACTCCAAGAAGGGCTTGCTGCCTTTCAGGCATGGGGTTCACCTGTCTAAGGATCAATGTCCTATGACGCCTCAAGAGGTTGAGGATATGAGACGAATCCCCTATGCTTCAGCTGTAGAGAGCCTAATGTATGCCATGTTGTGTACTAGGCCCGACATCTGTTATGCAGTTGGGATTGTCAGTAGGTATCAATCCAATCAAGGATTAGATCACTGGACAGCCGTAAAGGCAATCCTCAAGTATCTTAGGAGAACGAGGAACTACAACCTTGTGTATGAGAGTGGGGATTTGATCCTTACGGGATACATAGATTCTGACTTTCAGACCGATAAGGATTCTAGGAAATCCACTTCGGGGTCAACCTTCATTCTGAATGGAGGAGCTGTAGTGTGGTGAAGCATCAAGCAGGGATGCATCGCTGATTCCACGATGGAAGCCAAGTATGTTGCGGCTTGTGAAGCGTCAAAGGAAGCTGTTTGGCTCAGGAAGTTCATGACGAATTTGGAAGTTGTTCCAAATATGAACTTCCCAATCACACTGTTTTCTGACAACAGTGGTGCAGTAGCCAACTCGAGAGAACCTCGGAGTCATAAAAGGGGCAAGCATATAGAGCGTAAGTATCACTTGATACGGGAGATTGTGCACCGTGGAGACGTGACAGTCACGCAGATAGCTTCAGAGCACAACGTTGCTGATCCATTTATAAAGGCCCTAACGGCTAAGGTGTTTGAGGGTCACCTAGAGAGTCTAGGTCTTCGAGTGCTTCCTGACTAGGGCATGTGGGAGTATTGTAAAGGGGTATTCAATGCCCTAGTTTATTGTATTACTTTATTGTATTACTTTACTGCAGAAATGTATCATGTACTCCACTAGCTTAGTCCAAGTGGGAGTTTGTTGGGATGTATGTCCTCATCTCGTGTAGTTTGTAATATTCCAAGTTGTAAATGAATAAGAGTTATTTATTTCAACATTGTGTAATAAATAAGAGTTATTTATTTAAACTTTATGTCTCGCATTTTTCATAAACTTAATCCAATAAACTAAGCTCCAGGGTCATTGTATTATGAGAGAACTAAGAACTTGAACGGTGTGTAGTGGACACACAGGGAGGATCACGTTCGAGTTAATGACCCGAACGGTCTCACGTGATATGGATAGGGTTGGAGACCTAATCCTAGATACACTGTGGATGCGGCTCGCTTTGTATTAGATACAAACGAGGTGATCTGACTCGTTCATGTGGTTGACATGCAAGTGGGGGCATCCTGTGCAATGAGATTGTACAAGACCGGACCGTGAAATATTAGACTTCATCGATGTAACACCGTTAATGATAAAGCTAATAATTTCGTAGATGACCATTAGTGACTCGACCTTAATCTCGAGCGTGTTACGGACTCCGCATCTGCGGGTCTGTCCTTTGACTAGTACGGGTGAGGGTGGCCACTATTGCTCGCCCAATATGCCTATCTTCTCAGGAGCAGGACCACGTGGGGAGCTGAGAACTTGACTACGCAAGAAGGAATTCACTCGTTCTCGATTTAGGGAAAGTAGAAGGGTTGTTCCCTTAAGTGCTGTCTCCAGGGCTTAAACAACGGGGCCCCACTCTCTCATTGGCCTGAGAGGGTTGTTGTTTATGGTTGGACCATGCAACGTAGTTGTTCATTAGAGGAGCAGTGGGACTTAAGGAGCAAGAGGTAGACACAGGGGTAAAACGGTAATTTGACCCAGCTGTGACTACGAACAACCTGTGAAGGGTCGACTCATGGGTATTGGTTATATCGATGGACACAACTTGTCCTACGGTGATGAGAGTGCAACTACGGGGTTTAGTGGAGTGTTACAGTAGCTAATGAATGTTGAATCACCGGGTCAAAGAGTTTGACAGGTTAGTCTCGGATCATTGGGGCTCGTCACGTGTAGGTCCATTAGGTCCCTCGGTTGGCTCAAATTGGACAAATTGAAGGTTTGCAGTTTGGTGTGAATTTGAAGTGTTCAAATTCATTATTTGGGTATTTATGTCGTTTATATGAGATATAGAGGACATAATATATAGTTTGATGTGAATGAGATTCATAATAAACTATAGTGTAGCCTAATTGATTAATTAGTGCTATTTGGAGAAATTGAATTGAGAGAAATTAAATTGAATGTGATTCAATTTATAATTCCACATTTATGCAAATGAGATTTGTATAATAAGGTATGAGATACCTTATATTATATAATATGCAAATGTGATTTGTATTGTTGGGATTTATGCCCTTAACTTGTGTAATTTTGATCAATTAAATAAAGTGTTATTTGTTTTGATAAGATTACAGTCTTGCTTTTATAAATCCAATAAACTAAGCTCCAATGTTATAACGTTTATCTTGAAATCAGTGTAGTGGACACTATTTGGGTTGACTTCAAGATTATAACCTAAATAGTCTATGGTATAAGAATAAGGTTGGAAACCTCATTCTGGTAACACCATGGATGCGACCCATTTTGTAATTAGTACAAATGAGGTAATCCAACTCATTCATGTAGTTGACATGCGAGTGGGGGCATCCTGTATGAAGAGTTCATACAAGATGGATCCGCAAATTATTAGTCTAACCAGTGAAACACCGTTAACAGGATAAGACTAGTAATTTATAGATGGTCATTAGTGACTCGACCTGAATCCTGAGCAAGTTAAGAACTCTTGCTTATAGGGGTTTGTCCTCAGACTAGTATGGGTGAGAGTGGCATGTAGCCGACTCAATAAGCCTACCTTCTCAGGGACAGAACCTCGTAGGTAGCTGGGAACTTAACTGTGCAAGATGGAATTCACTCATTCCTCTACTGAGGAATTAGATAGGTTGTTCCCTTAAGAACTGACTCCAAGTCTTGAACAACGGGGCCCCGCCCTCTATGAGGGTATGAGTCTAAGGTAGGACCTTAGACTTGTTGTTCATTAGAGGATCAGTGGTGCTTAAGGAACAAAGAGGTAATCACAGGGGTAAAACGGTAATTTGACCCAGCTGTGATTACGAACAACCTGTGAAGGTTCGACTCATGGGTAATAATTATATCAGTGGACACAATAATATCTACAGTGAGGAGAGTGCTGCTACAAGTCTATAGTGGAGTGACTTGTAGTTAATGAATATTGATTAACTGGATCAAGGAGTTTGATCAGTTAATCTCACATCATTGGAGCTCATGATCTGTAGGTCCATTAGATCCCTCCGTTGGCTCAATATTGTAATATTGAGGGTATAAAGTTAGGAGTGAAATTGAAGTGTTCAATTTCATACATGAGGTGTTATATCTATTATATATGATATAATTGATATAATATATAGTTTTAATGTGAATTAGATTCATATATAAACTATATACTAAAGAGAGAATAAAGGAGGGTAGGATGGTCATTTCCACCCCATTCCCCCCTATATATGGTTGCATGAGATGCAACTAGGTTAAGCCATTCTAGGACATTCTAAGCAATTCCTAGCCTTTTGTTGTTGTTGGAAAAGTTCCAAGACAACCAATATCTCTCTCACAAAACACCTCACTATTCCTAAAGGGAACCCACCTTCCTCTCTCACCTAGAGAACAATGGAGAAGATCCGGTGGTAGTGTCGGTGTTCGTACGAGTTCGTGTTGCTGAGATCGTGACCGTGGGAGAGAGGATCACTCGAAGAAAGGTTCTTCAAAGGTAACATTCTTGCTGTCCATTCTTTTATATATGCTTAATCCATGTTTTATGTTCTTGAATTAATCGCTGTAACTAAATCAAGAGCGCGCGATTCGCAATCGCTTCCGCTGCGGGGACTTCGATTCCCTTCATGTATATTATATGGTTGTGGTAAAATTGTAATTTGGTGGAGGTTTTAACTCCATCACACAATAGTATTTAAAGGCTTTGCAAGAAGCCTTTGGTATGTCATTTGCCATTTTTTGGATTTTCATCCAAAGAGAGCAAGTGTTTTCTCTCTAAGAACTCTCTCAATTCTCCAAAATTCTCTCCTCACCCAAAACCAAAGGGAGTCTCACTCACTCTCCCTCAACCTCCCGAGAACAACCAAGAAGACCCTTTGGAGGTGTCTCCCTGTTCGAATCGAGGTTCGTGTTCGAGGAGTTCGTAGTTTCGAGAGAGATCGTGACCGGAGGAGAAGAGGATTGAAGAAGTGTTCTTTAACAAGTAAGTACTGTTTTCCTTACTGTTTTCTTCTCTTTTTTGCATGTTTAGCCTAGAATCTATGAGATAGAGTCAATTTTAAGACACGTTTTACACAACGGATCAACGACGTTTCACAACGTCTTTCGCTGCGGGAATTCAAAATCCCTTCATAAAGGCCCCTGCGTTTTTGGGTAAAAAATGTATTATTGAGTCAGTATTTGAGTCACGAGTCGTTCGAGACAAGTTTCAAGCAATTCGGTTGAGAATCGAAAGAGATATTGAAGATGGAAGCTGCTTTGTTTGAAGAATAAAGTCGCCGCTGGCAAAGCAGTTGTTGCAACAGAACCGAAGAGCCGGCGTGGTAACGCCGTTCATCAGCGTTTGTAACGCCTGAAGAACAGCGTCGCAACGCTAGCGCCCCCTATCGATGCGCGGCGCTTAAAGGGGTCGATGGCGTTGTAACGCCGCCTCGGCGCAGGTAACGCCACGATATAGCAGCGCGCGCATAAGGACGAAGCAGCTTTGCAACGCCGTGGAGCATTCCAGCAGCTACAAACCGGTTTGGCAGTTTTGGTTTTTTTGGTCCGGTTCGAGCGGTTCAAGCCCGGTTCAAGGTATTTTGGACCGGTTTTATGTAATAAAATTACTGTAATTTTATTTTTTTTGCACTTTAGAGGCCAAATTATTCTGGGTTTACAGCTTTATGTCTTTATGAATGTCATTTAGATTATCCTCACCTTAGGATAAGCATGTTCATGCATTTTATTTGTATAAATGTTATATGAATATGGTTGAAAATGCATGATCGATTTATATTTCATGAGTAATTAGTTATAATTGTTATAATTAGATTATATGGAAAATAAATTGCATGGAGCATGAAATTACTTAGTTTAAAATAAATGTTATTTTATTTAAGTAATTTTAATTATTCAATTAGTTGAATATTTTATAATTCCAATTTGAAAAATAATTATTGGATTTATAATATAATTTCTTTATCATAGGTTAATTATTAAATTTATAAAAGTTATAAATTAAAGGGGTTTTAGAAACCATAACCTATAATAAAGAAATGCATGCAAACATAGGAACTTGGGTTAAAATTTAAATTAGTTTTAAATTGTTTAAAGTTAATTTAGACCTAAGTTTTAATTTCTAATAGGATTAGAAATTTGTCTTACATAGTATTTTAAATAGTTTAAAATATAGTAGGACATTAGGACTTTGGTTATAAGGGAACTCTACTGGTGAAGTTCTGTCTAAGATTGGGGGTACTTAAGTTGAGGGTTAACGGAACACCTCCTACTTGGAAACTATCCCGGAACTTGAGTTGAATTAACTTTAATTCTATTTCATCTCTAGGTAATTAAAATGTTTATTCACCTAGACATAAGGTTAAAAGACCTAATTATAATAGTTATAATAGGCATAGACTTAGATAGATTCTTTTAGCCAGAATCCAACTAAGTTAAAACTATACCCTAATTTTAGGAGCTTTAGTGGGAGAAAACGAGATGTTCGCATTGAGTTTACTCTCACGTCCTCAAGAGTTCACACCGTGAGTTCCATGTTCGGCTACGTGGCATCAATAGGGCATCCCCCTAGGTATGTGTTTGCATGGTTCAATACCAAGGTGAATGAGGGAAGTATCCATAGTAAATGGGAGCAGGACGCGTGTCAACGTATCCTACGGTCTACTCCATTAGGTCGCACCGTGAGATTTCTATAGTCCGCCTGCTAGGTTGTCTTGGAACAGCCAAACCCTACGGAGGGCCTGACTATAGGGATCAGAACACCACGAACTCCAGAAATGGATAGGGTGTCTTAGGTAATTTGCCAACAGTTGTCTTTCTTAATCGTAGCCTGTTGGCTCGAACCTATTGGATCTGAAAATGGTAGGATCACATTTACGTGGCGTCAATAGGGCATCCCCCTACGGTATGTGTTTGCATGGTTCAATACCAAGGTGAATGAGGAAAGTATCCATAGTAAATGGGAGCAGGACGCATGTCAACGTTCCTACGGTCTCCTCCATTAGGTCACACCGTGAGATTTTTATAGTCCGCCTGCTAGGTTGTCCTGGAACAGCCAAACCCTACGGAGGGCTTGACTATAGGGATCGGAACACCGCGAACTCCAGAAATGGATAGGTCTCTTAGGTAATTTACCAACAGTTGTCTTTCTTAATAGTAGCCTGTTGGCTCGGACCTATTGGATCTGAAAATGGTAGGGTCACATTTACGGGATGAGTTAAGCTAGTTAACAAGTCCTTGACCAAACAAACGGTAGCTAAGGACCATTGGGACATGAGATGTTCTGGTAGTGAGAATTGGCTGAGAAAGTTTCAATTCAAGGGAGGAATGATTGACCGTCCGACGGAGGCTTTTGTTCTAAACCCTTGAAGTATCGTTGCAAAATTAAAGGTTTAATTTAAACATTAGGTTTAGTTTAAATACTAGGGTTCTTTAATAATTTTGCTAAATATGATTGGTTTTATGATGGGTTAAAAGGCATAACTAATTAGAACTATTTTGGATTTTCAGCATGTCGTCCTCATATAGAGCCTTACTAAAACAGGAACGTTTAACTTGTGAAAAGTTTACTACGTGGAAGTCAAACCTGGATGCGATCCTTGTTGTTGACGACCTTCGGTTCGTACTAACTGAGGAATGTCCTCAGATCCCTGCTCAAGACGCACCTCAATCAGTTAAGGATGCGTTTGACCGCTGAGCCAAGGCCTATATCCTTGCTGGGATATCTGATGTTTTAGCCAGGAAATTGGAGGGTATGGTCTCAGCTCGTGAGATCATGGGTTATCTGAAGAATTTGTCTGGACAACCGTCTGAACAAATTCGGCACGAATCTCTCAAGTACGTTTTTAACGCGCGCATGAAGGAGGGAACTTCAGTGAGAGAACATGTTCTCGATCTTATAGTTCACTTCAACGTGGCCGAAATGAACAGAGCGGTCTTAGATGAGCAAAGTCAGGTATTCTTCATCCTGGAATCTCTTCCGAAAAGTTTCCTGCCTTTCTGTAGCAATGCGGAGATGAACAAAAAGGAGTATAACCTGACTTCCCTCCTAAGTGAACTGCAAACTTACCAGTCTCTTATAAAAAATAAGGGACAGGCAGATGGAGAAGCAAATCAGTTTGCCCATTCCAAAAGATTCCAGATGGGTTCATCCTCTGAAACCAAGTCCTGTGGTTCTTCTTCTGGGATTAAGAAGACTCGGAAGAAGAGGAAAGGAGGAAAAGGGAAAGCTTCTGCCACTGCAGACATTGAGCTCAAAGAGAAGAAAGGTAAATTAGATTTGCTTGTTCTTGAAACTTGTTTAGTAGAAAATGATGATTTTACCTGGATACTTGATTCAGGAGCCACTAATCATGTTTGCTCTTCGTTTCAAGAAATTAGTTCCTTCAAAGAGCTCGAAGAGGGTGAGATGACGCTCAGGGTCGGAACAGGAGACGTCGTCTCAGCTCATGCAGTGGGAGATGCCAAACTGTTTTTTAGAGATAGATTTTTATTTTTAGAAAATCTGTTTATAGTTCCTAAAATTAAGAGAAACTTAATTTCTATCTCTTGTTTAACTGAACTAGGCTACTGTATTACCTTTTCATTTAATGAAGTGTTCATTTCAAAGAAAGGTGTCAATATTTGTTGTGCTAAGTTAGAAAACGGCTTGTATGTACTTAAACCGAATCAAACTAAAGCAATTTTAAATCATGAGATGTTTAAAAATGTTAATACTCAAAGTAAAAGGCAAAGAATTTCTCCAAATAATAATACCTATCTATGGCATCTTAGACTTGGTCATATTAATCTCAACCGGATTGAGAGACTCTCTAAGAATGGACTTCTAAACAAGTTAGAAGATGATTCTTTATCGCCTTAAGTAGTCTTGCTTGGAAGGTAAAATAACCAAGCGACTTTTTATCGAAAAGGTTACAGAGCCATAGAGCCCTTAGAACTTGTACATTCGGATCTTTGTGGCCCGGTGAATGTTAAAGCTCGAGGAGGGTACGAATATTTCATCTCTTTCATAGATGATTATTCGAGGTATGGTTATCAATATCTAATGCATCACAAGTCTGAGGCTCTTGAAAAGTTCAAAAAGTATAAGGCGGAAGTAGAGAATGCATTAGGGAAAACCATTAAAACGCTTCGATCTGATCGAGGTGGAGAGTATATGGATTTGAGATTCCAGGACTATATGATAGAACATGGAAATCTCAACTCTCAGCACCTAATACACCACAACAAAATGGTGTGTCAGAAAGGAGAAATAGAACCTTGTTGGACATGGTTCGTTCTATGATGAGCTATGCTCAATTGCCTACCTCGTTTTGGGGATACGCAGTAGAGACTACAGTTCAAATCTTGAACACTGTTCCATCAAAGAGTGTTTCAGAAATACCTTTTGAGTTGTGGAAGGGGCGTAAACCTAGTTTACAACACTTCAGGATTTGGGGTTGTCCGGCACACGTGCTGGTGACAAACCCAAAGAAATTGGAACCTCGTTCAAGATTGTGCCAATTTGTTGGCTATCCCAAAGAAACGAGAGGTGGTCTTTTCTATGACCCACAAGAAAACAAGGTGATTGTATCGACAAACGCCACGTTCTTGGAGGAAGATCACATGAGAAACC
Source organism: Trichosanthes cucumerina (assembly GCA_036507285.1). Lineage (NCBI taxonomy): Eukaryota > Viridiplantae > Streptophyta > Magnoliopsida > Cucurbitales > Cucurbitaceae > Trichosanthes > Trichosanthes cucumerina. The sequence goes on from CM071840.1 coordinate 33,347,948, forward strand.
ACAAACCACGTAGTAAATAGTACTAAATGAAGCTACAGTTGAACCAACAAGAGTTGTTGATCATGCTGGACCTTCATCAAGAGTTGATAGAGGAGCCAACACCTCAAGTCAGTCTCGTCCTTCTCAATCGTTGGGAATGCCTCGACGCAGTGGGATGGTTGTTTCCCAACCTGACCGCTACTTGGGTTTAGCTGAAATTCAAGTTGTCATACCTGATGACGGCGTAGAAGATCCATTGTCTTATAAATAGGCGATGAATGACGTAGACAAGGACCAATGGATCAAAGCCATGGACCTTGAAATGGAGTCAATGGACTTCAATTTAGTATGGAAACTTGTAGATCAACCTGAAGGGGTTAAACCCATAGGGTGTAAATGGATCTATAAGAGAAAGAGAGATGCAGCCGGAAAGGAACAGACCTTTAAGGCTAGACTGGTAGCAAAGGGTTTTACCCAAAGGGAATGGGTTGATTATGAAGAAACTTTTTCCCCTGTTGCTATGTTGAAGTCTATTAGGATACTCTTGTCCATAGCCGCGTTTTATGATTATGAAATTTGGCAAATGGACGTCAAGACTGCATTTTTGAATGGTAACCTTGACGAGAGCATCTATATGTCTCAGCCCAAAGGGTTCAAAGCCCAAGGTCAGGAGCAAAAAGTTTGCAAGCTCAATCGATCCATTTATGGGTTGAAACAAGCATCCAGATCTTGGAATATAAGATTTGATATTGCGATCAAGTCTTACGACTTTGACCAAAACATTGATGAGCCTTGCGTTTACAAGAGGATCATCAACGACAAAGTAGCTTTATGAGTACTTTACGTGGATGATATCCTACTCATTGGGAATGATGTAGGATACCTTACTGACATAAAGAATTGGCTGGCGACCCAATTCCAAATGAAAGATTTAGGAGAGGCGCAATATGTTCTTGGGATTCAGATCTTCAGGAATCGCAAGAACAGAACGCTAGCACTGTCTCAAGCATCTTACATCGACAAAATGTTGTCCCGATATTCGATGCAAAATTCTAAGAGGGGTTTGTTACCCTTCAGGCATAGAGTTCATCTGTCAAAGGAACATTGTCCTAAGACACCTCAAGAAGTTGAGGATATGAGACGCATTCTTTATGCCTCTGCAGTAGGTAGCTTAATGTATGCTATGTTGTGCACGAGGCCAGACATTTGTTATGCGGTGAGAATAGTCGGTAGGTACCGGTCCAATCCAGTGGTTAGACCATCTGGACAACGATTAAAAATATCCTCAAGTATCTTAGGAGAACGAGGGACTATACGCTTGTGTATGGGTCTCAAGGATTTGATCTCACTGGATACACCGATTCGATTTTTCGGACCGATAAGGATTCTCGTAAATCCACATCGGGATCGATTTTCACCCTTAACAGGAGCTATAGTATGGCGAAGCATCAAGCAAGGATGCATGCATCGACTCCACGATGGAGGTTGAGTATGTCGCTTGTGAAGCAACTAAGGAGGTTGTTTGGCTAAGGAAATTCTCATCGATTTGGAAGTTGTTCCAAATATGGAATCTCCCATCACCTTATATCTTGTGACAAAGTGGTGCAGTAGCCAATTCAAGGAAACTCGCAGCCATAAGCGAGGCAAGCACATCGAGAGGAAGTATCACCTGATACGAGAAATAGTGCAACAAGGAGATGTGACAGTCACGAAGATCGCTTCGGAGCACAATATTGCTGATCTGTTTACAAAGACTCTCAAGGCTAAAATGTTCAAGGGTCATCTGGAAAGTCTGGGTCTACGAGATATGTACATAGGTTAATCTAGGGCAAGTGGGAGATATGTAATGGGGTATATGGATGCCCTAGTTTATTGTATTTCTATCTCTTGTGACCACTATTTTAGATTATGATGTACCCCACTAGAGTTTCAGTTCAAGTGGGAGTTTGTTGGGATTTGTGCCCTAAAACTCGTAGTTTGTATTTATGTTCTAATTAATGTAATAAAGTGTTATTATTTCAATAAAGAGTTATTGTTCGTTATCTACGAGTTTGCCTTTATTTAAACCCTAAATCCAATAAACTAAACATCCAAGGTTGTTATATGAATCTTTAACTGAATGTAGTGTACATATAAAGGATCTCGGTTCGAGATACAACCTAAAGGGTCTATAGTTAGGGGATAAGGTTTGGGTACCTTACCTTGGTAAAACTATGGATGTGGCCCACTTTGTATTTGATACAAACACTGCGATCCTAACGTGTTTGTGTAGATGACATGTGAGTGGGGATATCCTATGTAATGAGATTACATAAGACCGGACCACGAAATAGTAACCTCCAGTTGTAACTTCGTTGACTAGTTAGGTTTCTATTTAACTAGGATGACCTAGGCAACTTGATCTCAATCTCGAAAGGAGTTCTACTTAACTCCTGTTCGCAGAGGATTGTCCTTTGACTAGTATGGGTGAGAGTGGCCAGATTCGCCAACTTAATATGCCTACCTTCTTAGGGACAAGACTGAGTGAGCGGCTGGAAACTTAACTTAGCAAGATGGAATTCACTCCTTCCCGCCTACTAGGGTAAGTAGAGGAATGTTCCCTTCAGTGGTGTCTCCGAGACTTGAACAAAGGGCCTGACCCTCTCATTGGCCCGAGAGGGACTCTGTTTTTTGGTAGGACCACAAACAAATTGTTCATTAGAGGAGCCTGGTACTTAAGGCACAAGATTTAACCCAGGGGTAAAACAGTAATTTGACCCAGCTGGTGTTACGAACATTCGTGAAGGATTGAGTTGTTGTTATTGGTCAATACCGTGGACACAGAAATATATCTGCAGTGAGAAGAGTGCAGCTGCGGGACTTTAGAGGAGTGTTTCTACAGTTAACGAATGTTGATTGGGAGGTTAATGAGATTAACCAAGCAATCTTGTATCGTTGGAGCTTCTGATCTGTAGGTCCATTAGGTCCACATTCTAGCTGGTAAAGGGTTCTTAGATCATTTGAATTTGAAATATTCAAATTCATTAGGGAATATATTTAATGTATATTGATACGATATAATATATAGTTTTGGAACTATATATTATAAATTTAATGTGAATATGATTCATATTAAATTATATGAGAGAATTAAATATTTGAAAGAGTTCAAATATTAAATTCAAATACGAATGTGATTCATATTTGAAAACTATAGGTTAAAATTTAATGTGCACCGGATGTACATTCAAACTATAGGTTAAAGGGGTAATATGATTAAATGAGATTTAATCCAAATTAAATATATGATATTTAATTTGTTTTATTTAAATATGATTTAAATTAATAATTAAATTTGATTTAATTATTATTATTTTATTATTATTATTATTTTAATAATAAAATAAGGGAACGTGTCATCCAGACACGTTCCCACTACCCCCCCCCCTTCTTCTCCCTATCAATAGTTTAACAGGGAGAAAGGGGGTTGATGTATCAAGGTAATCGATCGATCAACTGTGTGAACTGGCAATTGGAGAATTGCTGTCAAAATTCTCTCTCACTCTCAAATTCCCAAATTTTCAATTGTTGGATTACCTTCCAACCAAGGTAGATCTAAGTGGAATCCAGGGAATAAGAGGTTTGCCATTTTGGTGGTGTCCTGTTGCTGGAAGAAAACAGAGAAGTTTAGTTCCTGTGTTGCTGAAAAGCTAGAAGCAAGGTGTTGCTGGAGAATTAGAAACTACAAAGGTAATTCTTCTTTCTCCCCTTTAGTTTAATAGTTAAACATATGTATGTTTGTATGTAATTAATCCATGTCTGATTAGATTAGATTTAAAAGCATGCTAGTTCTGTATGTTTTTTGTCAATGTACTGGTTTTTGTTTCAATTAAAATAATCAAGCAAATTACGATCCCAAAACAGGTTTCCGCTGCTCAAGAAGATCAGATCTCCATCAGTCTGAGAACTGATTTGAGAGTTAAACTGCAGGATAGGGTGAATGACAATATGAAGTGCATGATCTGTGTAATATGTGCATTATGTGAAAGAGTTTTTGTTTTTGTTGTTTGTTTGTTTAAGAAAAAAAATCGTGAGGGCAAAAAGAGCTACCTTCACTGTGATCTGTTAGGCCACTCATTGAGCGAGTGCTCTGGGTAAGGGTCTCTACAGTAGATGTGTGAAAGCTAGTGTCCTTGCACACAAAAAAAGAAGAAAATAGAAAAAGTTATAAAAAAACTGATTAAGTGTTGAGTAGAGTTATTTAATTCTTGAATGTGGGAAGGCTTAAAGATTAGTAATTATGACTAGTGTAGGGGGAAGTTGAATGGAGAGCCTAATAAAGTTTATCCGGGCTTAGTAAAAATGAAGGGAACATAGGCTAATCACACACACATGTAGGAACACTTAGGAAAAGTTTTAAATTGCTTGCTGAAGTGTTATGTTTGAATGTTTCCTGTGATTACTAGATTTTCTCTTAAATCTTTCAGGCTTGAATCAAATGCATGTATATGAACAATCTGATGTTTAATTCTGTTTTTGCTCGAGACTAGCAAAAGTTTAAGTTTGGGGGTGTTTGATAGCACACAAAATGTGTTATCCTTAGGCTTAATAATTGCTAGTTTTATGATAATTTCAGGGCTTTGATGTGTTTAAATCATTGAATTTCAGGTAAAGAGCTCAAACAGAACTATTGGAGACAATTTAAATCACTCGGGATCGAAACGAGGTTATTTGGAGCTTAAAATAACATCAATTGGAAGTGAAAGGATCAAACCAAGCTTGAAGACCCGAGGTGATGACGTTGCACGCCATGCATAGCGTTGCAACACCGAACGTGCAGCTTTGAAGCATGGACGAACACTGCCGATAGCGTTGCAACGCTGCTTTGCAGCGTCGCAACGCTGTCTCGATAGGAAGACGCATAGGAAGGCCGCACAGAGGGCGTTGCAACGCTACCTTGCAGCGTCGCAACGCCACATCAATAGAAAGGCGCGCGCGTTAGGGTAGCGGCATTTCAACGCTGCCCTCAGCGTTGCAACGCCATCGAGACATTCCATATATGCCAGCCGCCTAGGGTACAGCGTTGCAACGCTATCCCTAATGTTGCAACGCTGTACCGAAACACACTATAAATAGAACCTTATGGTTTCATTATAAGGAAGCCGAATTTGGTAGACAATCCACCCTAATTTTGAAATACACTTTGTAAGAAGATAGAAAAGAGCGTTGTTGAGATCGAAGACGGGAGCTCGGAGACGAAGGACCGACATCGACACATAAGTTTAATTTCCTTTTCTTTCAGATTGTAACTCCGTTTAAGACGTTTTCTATATGTTTAGCTTGGTTTTCATGTGATTTAGATTAGCTAGACATTGTAGTTAGGATTTGATTTGCTTGTAAGACTTAATTGCTATGTATTGAATCACGTTTTGTTCTTATTTTTTGCAATTCGTTCTTTAAATCTTAATTCTGTTGGTTTAAGTGGACTCGAGAGATAAAACTTGAATTAGAGCAAAGTTGTCAAAACCTTTAGGAGTCTGGCATGAGAATGACCTAGAAATCTAAGGGAAACACATAAAGAAGTTGCTTAATGTCGTGCATGTCGTAGGTTCATATGGAGATTATGGAGTTTATTGCATGTGCGAGGCTCACTAAGAATCAAGAGGTTTTCTTGAGTATTTTACTTCTTGTTTATAAATTCATCCCATTGGTTCATTGCATATGTTAGTTAAGTCATTAATATAAACCCGAGATCTTTCTTCGGAACTTCCTTATTAAAAAAAAACAACAAAAGGAAAGAAGAAATGAAGTGAAAGACAAAAGGAAAACAAGGAAGGAAAGTTTAAACCATTTTGGTTTGGTTTGCTTTAAAAGATAAAAGAAGAAAAGAAAATGAAAGAAAAGTTAAATATATTAAGTTTTTTTTTGTTTTGTAAAGAAAAGAAAAGAAAAGAAAGAAAGAGATAAAGGAGAAATTAAAAAGGGAAAAAGAAAAGAAAAGGCAAAAGGGAAAAAGACAAATTTGTCTTTTCCTCCACCGTTTGCTTTTTTAAAAAAAAGGCTTTATCTTCTTCATTTTCTTTTTCATTTACCAAAAGGAAGCTGTAAGCTTCATGAGTTGAAGTTCAAGGGAGAAGAAGAAGGAGAAAAGCTCTAATTTTGGAGCTGGAATTGCAGAAGAAAGGAGAAGATCTCAAGGGAATTATTATAGTAGCAAGGTGAATCATTCTGCCATTGTCTGATGTTTTGATCTTCCCGAGCTCTACAAGAAGAAGTAATTATTGAAGTTTGCTTTTCCTGAAAGCTAACTCATTTTTAAACAAAGTTCATGAAGGAAACGCGAGCAAAATCTTATGTTAAGTTACTGTTTTGTTAAGAGGAAGGCAGAAGACAGAAGTTTGTTGTCAAATCCGAGAAGTCTCTGGTTTTTGGGTTGTCCTGATCTGTAGAGTTGGTGTTAGAAGCTGTAATTGGTATGGTTCGAAAGCTTATTGAATTTCCTACAACTTTCGTGAAGAAATCGTGAGTAGAAAATGTCTAGACGATGTTTTAAATATCAGGTTAAGTTTGTTGTGCAACAGGAAATCCGAATCTGGAAACAACAGAAGTCTGTTTTGAGAAAAGTAGATTTCGAGGTATTTCTGAACACATCCGTTTGGAATTTCAATTTCATGTCTTCATATGATTTTTATAGGGTTCAAAAAGGAAGAGTTTGGTATAAATTACATTATTTGTGGATAAGTAATGAAGAAGTTATGGCTCAATCAAAAAAAGCAGGAGAGAAAATCTAAAAATCTTTGGAAATTTGAAAGTGTGTTTTCTTGCAGTTTTAAGGTCAAAAATCATGAGCTCGAGGTTCTAATGGTTGAGTTGGTTTGTTTGACAGGCCAAGATCAAATAGGTCAAGTTTACAAGCCAAGGTTCTAATTCTAATACTGTTTGTGACTCTATTTTAGAACTATACTTGACCTATGTTTTTCTTCAAAAACATAAGTGTTGATCATTACATCCTGTTTGAATTAATTATGTATAGCTTCATGGAGTTTTCTAACATAAGTTCAAGATGGAACATAAGTATGTTTTGAATTAATTTGTAACCATAAATCTAAGTATGGAACCTAAATTATGAAAGTATGTATTATAAAGACATGATTTCCATGGTAAACAAATTATGCTCTTGTTTGTGGTTAACCCCTAATACTGAAGGACATTCGAGAAGGTACTTCGGGGGGGGAATGAATCATGATATCCCGATACTGAAGGACAATGAGAAGGTATTCGGGTAGTAAATGGTTTTACCTTAATACTGAAGAACATAGAGAAGGTATTAGGGAAAGCCAAACGGCCAAAGGTATTCCACGTGGACGTGAGAGAGAGAGGTATGAACCTTACTGGTATAAATGTAACTCTACCACCTCTATGGTTTGAATGTGGTATCATGTCATGTGTTTTATTGTTATGAGCTTCTATATTATTGATCTATCTACCCTCGATATGATAGTACATTTCGAGTTGTGTGCTATGCATAAGTGGTGACTTAAACCTGTAAATTGGAAGCATGGTTTGTTTATGTTTACAAACAGATGTTAAGCTATTTTCTACTTATAATGTTTTAAAGATAGACACTCACTGAGCTTTTTAGCTCATTCTTTCAATGTTTTCAAACCTTTTCAGGTAGAGATCGAGCTCCTGGTACCTGACATCCTGCCATAGTCTGCTGGAAGTTTCATAAGTTGGTATTTTGTACGTGGCTGGTGTTGTATAGAAAGTCGTTATGTAGTTATAGTTGTTTGTACATAAGAGGTCGTATAAACAGTGGGTTGGCATGTTCTGGGTTGTGATGTTATTGCTCGTTTAAGTTTTCAAATGGGAGACTTAAGAAATGTTTCTCCCTATGTATGTTTAGTAGTTATCAAGTTTCCGCTGTGTGATGTTAAAGTTTACCATATACGAGCATAGTATGTTTATCAGGTGGAACAGGGTCATCAGATATTGTTAAGAGGTAAACAATGTCTGTTGGCTTCATGCCTCTTTCCGGGCTAAGTTAGCAGGAGGTTCGGGAGGGGGTGTGACAACTTGGTATCAAAGCAGTTAGCTCCATCGGAATGAGACAGGGCAAGTTAGCTCTGAGAATAAAGTAAAAGTCATAGCAAGTTATTGAGTTAGTTCAGATCGAACTAGTAAAGTATGGTCCAAGTAAGGATAAGAGTAGTCCAGTTAGGGCTAAAATGTGAATAGAAGTTTAGTACTGCGTATTGTAGTTAGATATCCATAGTATGTCTAATATATTGATATGTTATAGGAGTCATGCCACCACGTACTAGCAGACGACGCAGGCAGGATCAGGGCGGGATGTAAGATCCTACCCAAGGCCAATCTGAGAGGGGATCTAGTGCCCGAGAGTCCAAAGTTAGTCCAGAGATGAGCAACATGTTAGCTTCTCACATGAGGTGGACAGGCCAGAGAGAGCAGGGCCAAGTGACCCAGAGAAGACGTATGGAATAGAACGTCTAAAGAAATTAGGAGCCACAGTGTTTGAGGGTTCCATAGATCCAGCTGACGCCGAGGTTTGGTTGAATAAGCTTGAAAAATATTTTGATGTAATGAGTTGCCCTGAGGAGCAAAGTCAAGCTAGCCACATTCCTACTAGAGAAAGAAGTAGAGGGATGGTGGAAGTCAATACGAGCTAGGCGCAGTGATGCACATACTCTAAATTGGCAAACTTTCAGAAGCATCTTCGAAAATAAATATTACCCTAGCACGTATCGTGAGGCAAAGAGGGATGAATTTTTAGAACTGAAGCAAGGGCCACTTTCAGTGGTGAGTATGAGAGAAAGGTATACCGAAAGCGATCACGGTATCTTTGATGTGATTGTGGCATCCGAGAGTGACAGTGTCGGAGATTTGAAAGAGGGTTACGTCCCGAGATATACGAACCCGACCACGAGCATTGCAAAGTGGGTGACTTTTCCTGCCGTGGTAGAGACCGCGCTCACGTGTTGAGCAGAGTATAACAGAGGCACAACCAGTAGTGGAGCCTACTCGAGGGCCTTCAACGACGAGCAGTTTCCATGTCGTGAGCAGCGACGATTCACACCTGGAGTGAATGTTTCAAGTCGTCAGGACTTTAAAAGTCGAGTTGGCGGCGGACATCGAGGCAAACGCATGTTAGTGGTGCCTATCAGAGGCAGAGCCAAAGAGCACCTAGTCAATCGCCGGATCCACAAGAAGACCACCGAAGCAATACATGAGTGCATTGCAAGTGCGGCAAGGAGAACTCCATGTACCAATTGTGGTAAGAATCACCGAGGCCAATGTCCGGTTGGTGTCAATGTGTGTTACCGGCGTGGCGGCGGGGCATTTCAAGAGGGATTGTCCACAGCTGAGAGCAGCCACACAGAGGACCGTGGAGTTGGGTCCCAGAGCGGTTGAGCGACCAAGAGTTCCAAAGATGCTGCAAGAGAGGGCACCGGTGGTGCTAAAAGAGAAAGGAGTTGTAGGAAGACCAGAGCAACAGGAAAGGTCTACGCTATGACTCGGCGAGGAAGCGGAGGATGCACGGATGTGATTCTTCGGTACGATTTCTATTTGTAATGTACCGCACGTGTTTTGAAAGATTCAGTGCTACGCATTCCTTTGTTTTCAGTATATTCCTAACTAAATTTGAATAGGAAGTTAGAGCCTTTATTTGAGAGGTTAGTTATATACACGCCAGTTGGCAATGTTTTACTAGTCGATGCAGTGCTGAAGAATTGTGAGGTCTTAGTAGAAGGTCTCAATATGTTAGTGGATCTTCTTCCACTAGGGTTGCAGATGTTGGATGCAATCTTAGAGATGGATTTCTTATTCACTCATTATGCTTCTATGGATTGCCATAGAAAGGAAGTTGTTTTCAAGAAACCAGGATTAGTGAAGTGGTTTTCGGGGTGAAAGGAAGATTATCCCTACGAGCTTGATTTTGGCATTAAAATTAAAAGCTGAAAAGTTGTTGAGGAAATGTTGCATGGCATTTCTTGCACACGTAGTGGAGGTGCAGGAGGATAAGTTTAAACCAGAAAATGTTCTTTGTTGTGAACGAATTTCTTGATGTTTTTCCAGCAGATCTGTCAGGGTTGCCACCTGATAGGGAAGTTGAGTTCACTATTGAATTGCTACCAGGAACAACAACTATTTCGCAAGCGTCGTATGGAATGGCTCCAAGCGAGCTCAAAAAGCTGAAGACGCAGTTACAATAACTAGTTGATAAGGGATACATCAGACCTAGTGTATCGCCTTGGGGAGCTCCAGTGTTATTTGTAAAGAAGAAAGTTGGTACCCTTAGATTATGCATTGATTATAGACAGTTAAACAAGTCACGATATGTAATAAGTATCCTTTACCCCGTATAGATGACTTGTTTGACCAGTTAAGAGGGGCATCAGTGTTTTCCAAGATTGATTTAAGATCAGGATACCATCAGTTAAAGGTAAGGGAATCAGACATTTCTAAGACAACATTCAGAACGAGGTACGGGCATTATGAGTTTTTAGTAATGTCGTTCGGTTTGACGAATGCACCAGCAGTTTTCATGGATCTCATGAACAGGATTTTCCATCAGTATTTGGATCAGTTTGTGATGGTATTCATTGATGATATACTAGTTTACTCGGTTGACAGGAAAGCCCATGAGGAACATCTGAGGATTATTCTGCAAACACTACGTGATAAACAGTTGTACGCTAAATTCACCAAATGTGAGTTTTTGTTGAATCAGGTAGTGTTTTTGGGGCATGTTGTATCAACAAATGGTGTTAGTGTGGATCCAAATAAAGTGAAAGTTGTGGTCAACTTGGAGAGACTAGTTAGTGCGACAGAGGTACGTAGTTTCCTAGGCTTGGTAGGATACTACAGACGGTTTGTTGAGGATTTCTTACGATTAGCATTACCATTAACAACTTTGACAAGGAAGAATGCTAAGTTTGAATGGTTAGATAAGTGTGAACGAGTTTTCAAGATTTGGAAAAGAGGTTAGTTACAAAGACCTATTCGACACTTTCGTGAACTGGAATAGAGTATGTAATTTATTGTGACGCCTCGAGGCAAGGTTTAGGGTGTGTGCTCATGCAAGAAGGAAAGTAATAGCTTATGCATCGAGGCTATTAAAAAAAGCACGAGTGTAATTACCCTACCAATGATCTTGAGTTAGCAGCAGTTGTTTTAGCATTGAAGATTTGGAGACATTATTTGTTTGGTGAGAGGTGTCACATTTTTACAGATCATAAGAGTCTGAAATATATCTTTGATCAGAAAGAGTTGAATATGAGACAGAGAAGATGGTTAGAACTGATTAAAGATTATGATTGTACCATAGAATACCATCCAAGTTAGGCGAATGTGGTAGCAGATGCACTAAGTAGGAAGTCAAGACTTCCTAGGAACGCCTTGTGTGGTATTCGAGCGATATTTTTAAGTACTCTAAGGGATTCTAAGGCAGTTGTGATTGCAGAGAATTCAGGGAGTCTTTTAGCTCAATTCCAAGTCAAGTATTCGCTCGTAGCAGAGATTGTAAGAAGACAACCAGATGATAGTAACTTGCAGAAAATGTTTGGAAAGTCCAAACAGGGCTGTGAGAGCGAAATTTTAAATGAGAGCGATTTTGAGCCATAGGGAGGCGCAGGAAGACTATGTGTTAGAGAGTGTTAGTGAGCTTAAAGATGCTATTCTAGAGGAAACTCACAGTTCAGCTTACGCTATGCATCCAGGAAGCACCAAGATGTATAAGACATTGAAAGGGAATGTATTGGTGGCCTGGGATGAAGCGGGAGGTAGCTGAATATGTTGATAATGTTTGATCTGCCAACAGGTTAAACCAGTTAGACAGAGGCCAGGAGGACTTCTTAATCCATTGCCAGTGCCGGAATGGAAATGGGAGCATATCACTATGGATTTTCTATTTGGATTACCACGTACTTCATGTGGACATGATGGTATTTGGGTTATAATGGATAGACTCACTAAGACAGCACAGTTTATACCGATTAAAGCGACATCTACACTTGATCAGCTTGTTGAGTTATACGTCGAAGGAATTGTGAGTCAATACGGAGTGCCAGTGTCCATAGTTTCAGATAGGGATCCAAGATTTACTTCTAAGTTTTGGCCTAGTTTACAGAAAGCTATGGGGACAAAGTTGAATTTTAGTACAGCATTCCATCCTCAGATGGATGGGCGTCGATGAGAGGACCATCCAGACCCTAGAGGACATGTTGAGAGCATGTGTTCTTCAATTTAAGCGAAGTTGGGATGCACACCTATCACTTATGGAATTCGCTTATAATAACAGCTATCAGTCAAGTATTGGCATGGCACCGTTTGAGGCTCTGTATGGAAGACCATGTAGAACGCCCGTATGTTGGAATGAAGTAGGAGAGCGGAAGCTAATCGGTTCTGAGTTGGTACAAATTACGACATACAATATTAAGGTAATCAGAGAGAATCTGAAGGTAGCACAAGACCGTCAGAAGAGTTATGCAGATAAGCGACGAAAGGACTTAGAATTCCAGGTCGGAGATCAAGTTTTCTTGAAGTTATCTCCGTGGAGAGGTGTCCTTCGTTTTGGCAAGAAAGGTAAACTAAGACCTAGATATATTGGTCCTTATCCGAGAACTTGGGACGAGTTGGGGCGACCTCTGATTGGAGTTGCCAGCAGAACTATCTCAAGTACATGATGTTTTTCATGTGTCCATGTTGAGGAAGTATTTTCTAGATCCGACACATGTGTTGCAAGCACAACCAGTTGAACTAAAAGAAGATATGAGTTACATTGAGGATGCAGTTCAAATCCTCGACAGGAAAGAACAAGTTTTGAGAAACAAGACGATCTCACTCGTGAAGGTTCGTTGGAGACATCACGGGGTGGAGGAGGCAACCTGGGAGTTAGAGGACCTAATGAGGAGGAAGTACCCGATGATTTTCACTTAAAGACTACTCAATTTCGAGGACGAAATTTCTTAAGGGGAGGTAAGTTGTAAATCTGAGATCTTTCTTTGGAACTTCCTTATTAAAAAAAACAACAAAAGGAAAGAAGAAATGAAGTGAAAGACAAAAGGAAAACAAGGAAGGAAAGTTTAAACCATTTTGGTTTGGTTTGCTTTAAAAGATAAAAGAAGAAAAGAAAATGAAAGAAAAGTTAAATATATTAAGTTTTATTTTGTTTTGTAAAGAAAAGAAAAGAAGAAAAGAAAAGAAAAGAAAGAAAGAGATAAAGGAGAAATTAAAAAGGGAAAAAGAAAAGAAAAAGCAAAAGGGAAAAAGACAAATTTGTCTTTTCCTCCACCGTTTGCTTTTTTAAAAAAAAAGGCTTTATCTTCTCCATTTTCTTTTTCATTTACCAAAAGGAAGCTGTAAGCATCGTGAGTTGATGTTCAAGGGAGAAGAAGAAGAAGAAAAGCTCTAATTTTGGAGCTGGAATTGCAGAAGAAAGGAGAAGATCTCAATGGAATTATTATAGCAGCAAGGTGAATCATTCTGCCATTGTCTGATGTTTTGATCTTCTCGAGCTCTACAAGAAGAAGTAAGTGTTGAAGTTTGCTTTTCCTGAAAGCTAACTCATTTTTAAACAAAGTTCATGAAGGAAACTCGAGCAAAATCTTATGTTAAGTTACTGTTTTGTTAAGAGGAAGGCAGAAGACAGAAGTTTGCTGTCAAATCCGAGAAGTCTCTGGTTTTTGGGTTGTCCTGATCTGTAGAGTTGGTATTAGAAGCTGTAATTGGTATGGTTCGAAAGCTTATTGAATTTCCTACAACTTTCATGGAGAAATCGTGAGTAGAAAATGTCTAGAAGATGTTTTAAATATCAGGTTAAGTTTGTTGTACAGCAGAAAATCCGAATCTGGAAACAACAGAAGTCTGTTTTGAGGAAAGTAGATTTCGAGGTATTTCTGAACACATACGTTTGGAATTTCAATTCATGTCTTCATATGATTTTTATAGGGTTCAAAAAGGAAGAGTTTGGTATAAATTACATTATTTTTGGATAAGTAATGAAGAAGTTATGGCGGTCTGAAAATAGGGTAGAAAATCTGAAAATGCTGGAAATTTGAAAGTGTGTTTTCTTGCAGTTTTAAGGTCAAAAATCATGAGCTCGAGGTTCTAATGGTTGAGTTGGTTTGTTTGACAGGCCAAGATCAAATAGGTCAAGTTTACAAGCCAAGGTTCTAATTCTAATACTGTGAGTGACTCTATTTTAGAACTATGCTTGACTTATGTTTTTCTTCAAAAACATAAGTGTTGATTATTACATCCTGTTTGAACTAATTATGTATAGCTTCATGGAGTTTTCTAACATAAGTTCAAGATGGAACATAAGCATGTTTTGAATTAATTTGTAACCATAAATCCAAGTATGGAACCTAAATTATGAAAGTATGTATTATAAAGACATGATTTCCATGGTAAACAAATTATGCTCTTGTTTGTGGTTAACCCCTAATACTGAAGGACATTCGAGAAGGTACTTCGGGGGGAATGAATCATGATATCCCGATACTGAAGGACAATGAGAAGGTATTCGAGTAGTAAATGGTTTTACCTTAATACTGAAGAATATAGAGAAGGTATTAGGGAAAACCAAACGGCCAAAGGTATTCCACGTGCACGTGAGAGAGAGAGGTATGAACCTTATTGGTATAAATGTAACTCTACCACCTCTATGGTTTGAATGTGGTATCATGTCATGTGTTTTATTGTTATGAGCTTCTATATTATTGATCTATCTACCCTCGATATGATAGTACATTTCGAGTTGTGTGCTATGCATAAATGGTGACTTAAACCTGTAAATTGGAAGCATGGTTGGTTTATGTTTACAAATAGATGTTAAGCTATTTTCTACTTATAATGTTTTAAAGATAGACACTCACTGAGCTTTTTAGCTCATTCTTTCAATGTTTTCAAACCTTTTCAGGTAGAGATCGAGCTCACCGGTACACGACATCCTTCCATAGTCTCTGCTGGAAGTTTCATAAGTTGGTATTTTGTACGTGGCTGGTGTTGTATAGCAAGTCGTTATGTAGTTATAGTTGTTTGTACATAAGAGGTTGTATAAACAGTGGGTTGGCATGTTCTGGGTTGTGATGTTATTGCTCGTTTAAGTTTTCAAATGGGAGACTTAAAAAATGTTTCTCCCTATGTATGTTTAGTAGTTATCAAGTTTCCGCTGTGTGATGTTAAAGTTTACCATATACGAGCATAGTATGTTTATCAGGTGGAACAGGGTCATCAGATATTGTTAAGAGGTAAACAATGTCTGTTGGCTTCATGCCTCTTTCCGGGCTAAGTTAGCAGGAGGTTCGGGAGGGGGTGTGACAATTAACTTGTATAATCACTTTTCTCAAATCTATCAATTCGTGTCTCCACATGTATGTTTGTTTGTTTGTTTGTTTGTCTTTACTTTCAATCACCTATCCACGTTATGTTTCTTTAGCTAAAATTGAGAATTAGTATCTTAGTAATTAATGAATCTAGAAACCCATTCCCGAGGACGATACTTGAACTCTTAAATCACTATACTAAAACTTGACCTGTACACTGCGTTATTGCATTAATAAAAATTATTTTACGCAACAGTCCCACAACCCGATTCTGAGTCCAGAGGATAGCGAGGAAGCTCTAGTGGTGGTCCAGTTGTGTTCGGTTTGTGCTTTGGCAAAGAGATCGTGAAGAAATCAAGGTACAAAGGTTGTATTTTCTTCCATTTTTTAGTTTACTGTGTTTTGTATGTTTACATGTTAATTTCTATTAAGTTAGATGCAATTAGAGTGTCATTAGATCCATTTTTCGTTGTGTATGTCTCGTATCCCATCACCCACGTGGTCCTGTCCTTGAGAAGATAGGCATATTGGGCGAGTAACTGTGACCACCCTCACCCGTACAAGTTAAAGGACAGACCCCCGCAGACAGGAGTCCGTAACACGCTCAGGATTAAGGTCAAGTCACTATTGGTCATCTACGAAATTATTAGTCCTATACTGTTAACGGCGTTACATCAGTAGGTCTAATAATTCACGGTCCGGTCTTGTACAATCTCATTGTACAGGATGCCCCCCACTCGCATGTCAACCACATGAACGAGTCAGATCACCTCGTTCGTATCTAATACAAAACGGGCCGCATCCACAGCGTATCCAGGATTAGGTCTCTAACCCTATCCATATACTGTAGATTGTTCGGGTCATTAACTCGAACGTGATCCTCCCTGTGTGTCCACTACACACCGTTCAAGTTCTAGTTCTCTCATAATTCAATGACTCTGGAGCTTAGTTTATTGGACAAAGTTTGTAAAAATGCGAGACACAAAGTGATGAAAGAAATAACTCTTATTTATTTCAATTGATAAATATTACAAACAAAACGAGATTAGGACATACATCCCAACACTATCGATAGACCACTCTATCGAGAAGCTCCCTCCTTGGGTTTATCGATCGATAAACGTGGGGGGAGATAGGGAGAGAGATCGAAGGCATTGTGATATTCCATGATTCCTTATTATTATTATTATTATTATTATTATATTTAATAATTAACTAAATTAATAATTTAATTAAATAAGTATTAATTTAATTAACAATTAGTTAAATTAATAATTCATTTAAATCATATTTAACTGAATCGCCTCTCATATACTTGATGGAGATCAGATCCCCTTGAGCAGCGGAAACGAATTTGGAATCGTAATTTGCAAGTTTTGTTTTGCTTGAAATGCAAAAACTCATACATTGATAAAATAGAACAAACATGGAAATCTAATCTAATTAGGCATGGATTAATTGCATACAAACATGCTAAAATTTAACCATTAAACTAAAGAGGAAAGAAGGAATACCTTTGTAGTTTTTCCAGCAACTCCTTGCTCCTCTTTCAGCAACACAAGAACTTCTCTGCTTCTACAACAGGGCACTACCATGAGGAAAACCCTCTATCCTCTGAGTTCTGCTTAGACATTTTCCTTTGGTGGGAAGGAATTCCAACAAATTGGAAGAGAGTATGAGGGAATGAGAGTGTGAGAGAGAGATAGAGAATTCTTTCTTCTGTATGTTTGCAATTCAACAATTGTAAGATCAACCATCCCCCGAACAATCAACCCCCTTCTCCCTGTTAAGCTATCGATAGGGAGAAGGAGAGGGGTAGTGGGAACGTGTCTGGATGACAAGTTCCCTCATTTTATTATTAAAATAATAAAATAATAATTAAATCATATTTAATTATTAATTTAAATCATATTTAAATAAAACAAATTAAATATCATATATTTAATTTGGATTAAATCACATTTAATCAATGTGTCCCTCTAACCTATAGTTTTAATGCCCATCTAATGCACATTAAATTTAACCTATAGTTTACAAATATGAATCACATTCACATTTGAATTTAATATTTGAACTCTTTCAAATATTTAATTCTCTCATGTAATTTAATATGAATCATATTCACATTAAATTTATAATATATAGTTCCAAAACTATATATTATATCGTATCAATATACATTAAGATTATTCCCTTATGAATTTAAACATTTCAAATTCAAATGATCTAAGAACCCTTTACGAGCTAGAAGGTGGACCTAATGGACCTACAGATCAGAAGCTCCAACGATACGAGATTGCTCGGTTAATCTCATTAACCTCCCAATCAACATTCGTTAACTATGGGAACACTCCGCTAAAGTCCTGCAGCTGCACTCTTCTCACTGCAGATATATTTCTGTGTCCACGGATATTGACTAATAACAACAAGTCAATCCTTCACGAATGTTCGTAACACCAGCTGGGTCAAATTACCGTTTTACCCCTGGGTTACATCTTGTACCTTAAGTACCAGTGCTACTCTAATGAACAATTTGTTTGTGGTGCTACCAACAAACAGAATCCCTCTCGGGCCAATGAGAGGGTCGGGCCCTTTGTTCAAGTCCCAGAGACACCACTTAAGAGAACATTCCTCTACTTACCCTAGTAGACGGGAAGGAGTGAATTCCATCTTGCTAAGTTAAGTTCCCAGCCGCTCACTCGGTCTTGTCCCCAAGAAGGTAGGCATATTGAGTCGGCGAATCTGGCCACTCTCACCCATACTAGTCAAAGGACAATCCCTCATGAGCAGGAGTTCGAGAACTGGTCAAGATTGAGATCAAGTTGCCTAGGTCATCCTAGTGAAATAGAAACCTAACTAGTCAACGGAGTTACAGCTAGAGGTTACTATTTCGTGGTCCGGTCTTATGTAATCTCATTACATAGGATATCCCCACTTACATGTCATCTACACGAACACGTTAGGATCACAGTGTTTGTATCAAATACAAAGTGGGCCACATCCATAGTTTTACCAGGGTAAGGTACCCAAACCTTATGCCCTAACTATAGACCCTTTAGGTTATATCTCGAACCGAGATCCTTTATATGTACACTACATTCAGTTAAAGATTCATTTAACAACCTTGGATGTTTAGCTTATTGGATTTAGGGTTTAAATAAAGGCAAACTTGTAGATAATGAACAATAACTCTTTATTGAAATAATAACACTTTATTACATTAATTAGAACATAAATACAAACTACGAGTTTTAGGGCACAAACCCCAACAATACTCTATAGTTTTAATTCAATTAATTTAATTTAATTAATAAAATCAATTATAAATTAATTCACTGATTAATTAATTGTCAAATTAAATATCTCATTTTTAATTTAATCTTATATTTGAACCATATTCAATTATCAATTTCCTATAGTTTTAATGTACATCTTATGTGCATTAATTCCAAGGTTTTAATATGAATTTCAATCACATTAAAATTAAATTCTCTCATAAATTAATTTTGAATCACATCCAAAATTAAACTTGTATCATAAAGTTAATTAAAATAAAAACTTTATATTATAATGTTGTTAGGATCGAATCCCATAGTGGAAGTGATTTGAATCGCGTGTTCTTGTAGTGTGTTACATAGATCTAATCAGAAACATATATCTAAAGCGATTAAGCATGCTTATTAAGATTGGACAGCAAAAAATTTACCTTTGTAGACAAAACAACACATGCTCCTTTTGCTCCACTTGTTCTCACGATCTCAACGAATAAGTTTTTCACACGCCCACTAGCTCTTCTTCGTTATATCTCTAGGTGAGTGAAGGTGGTGGAACTTGTTTTGGAGTTAGGAGGGATTTTGAGAAAGATAAGTGTTCTGGAACTTTTCCAACCACTTACAAAAAGGAGCACTAGGGTTTCTTACAAAATGTCTTGGAATGCATAACAAATGTGCATCTCATGCTCAAATTGAAGGGAATCGAATCTCGCAGCGGAAGCGATCGTGAATTGTGCGCTCTTGATTTCGTTACAACGATTACATTTAAGAACTAAAATAACTAGATTAAGCTAAAAACAAAATATGGACAGCAAGAAACATACCTTTGAAGAACCTTTCTTCGAGTGTTCCTTCTCCCACGACCACAATCTACACGAACCCAAGAGATTACGAACACTACCACCAGATCTTCTCCGTTGTTCTCTAGATGAGGGAGGAAGGTGGGTTCCCTTTAGGTGAGATGAGATGTTGTGAGAGAGAGGTTGTGTTTTGGAACTCTTCCAACAACACAACAAAGGCTTAAAATTTCTTAACCTAGTTGCATTTCATGCAACCATATATATAAGGGAATATGATGGAAATGACCATCCTACCCCTCCTTTATTCTCTCTTTAGTATATGGTTTATGTGTGAATCTAATTCACATTAAAACTATATATTATATTAATTATATCATATATAATTGATATAACACCTCATGTATGAAATTGAACACTTCAATTTCATTCCTAACTTTATACTCTCAATATTACCATGTTGAGCCAATGGAGGGACCTAATGGACCTACAGTTCATGAGCTCCAATGATGTGAGATTAACTGATCAAACTCTTTGATCCAGTTAATCAATATTCATTAACTACAAGTCACTCTACTAGACTTGTAGCCTGCACTCTCCTCACTGTAGATTATATTGTGTCCATTGATATAATCATTACCTATGAGTCGACCCTTCATAGGTTGTTCGTAATCACAGCTAGGTCAAATTAGCGTTTTACCCCTGTGATTACCTCTTTGTTCCTTAAGCACTACTGATCCTTTAATGAACAACAAGTCTAAGGTCCTACCATAGACTCATGCGCTCATAGAGGGTGCGGCCCCGTTGTTCAAGACCTGGAGACAGTTCTAAAGGGAACAACCTATCTAATTCCTTAGAGTAGGAATGAGTGAATTCCATCTTGCAAAGTTAAGTCCCCAGCTACCTACGAGATTCTGTCCCTGAGAAGGTAGGCTTATTGAGTCGGCTACAGGCCACTCTCACCCATGCTAGTCTAAGGACAACCCCTATAAGCAGGAGTTCTTAACTTGCTAAGAATTCAGGTCGAGTCGCTAATGACCATCTATAAATTATCGGTCTTACCTTGTTAATGGTATTATACTTGTTAGACTAATAATTTGCAGTCCGGTCTTGTATGAACTCTTCATACAGGATGCCCCCACTCACATGTCAACTACATGAATGAGTTGGATTACCTCATTTGTACTAATTACAAAGTGGGTCGCATCCATGGTGTTACCAGAATGAGGTTTCCAACCTTATTCTTATACCATAGACCATTTAGGTTATATTCTTGAACACAATCCAAATAGTGTCCACTATACTGATGTTCAAGATATATTATAACCTTGGAGCTTAGTTTATTGGATTTATAAAGCAAGCATTATAATTTCATCAAAACAAATAACCCTTTATTTATTTGATCAAAATTACACAAGTTTAGGGCATAAATCCCAACAATCTCCCACTTGACCTAAAGCTTGTGGAGTACTAAAACATTACAGTAATGTAAATACAATAAACTAGGGCATTTAAACCCTTTGTACAAAATACTCCCACTTGCCCTAGTTGGGGAACACTTGTAAACCAAGACCTTCTAGGTGACTCTCAAATTCTTTAGCCGTGAGAGCCTTCGTAAAAGGATCAGCAACGTTGTGCTCTGAGGCTATCTTCGGGACAATCACGTCTCCTTTATGCACGATCTCCCGGATGAGATGATACTTTCGCTCCATATGCTTTCCCCTCTTGTGACTTGGGGTTCCTCGAATTTGCCCACGCACCACCTGTTATCGCAATGTCTGACGTGATGGGCAAAGTCATATTTGGAACAACTTCCAAATTTAGCATAAATTTCCTTAACCAAGCGGCATCTTTATTTGCTTCACAAGTCGCTACATATTCGGCCTCCATGGTGGAATCGATGCGATGCATCCTTGCTTGACGCCTTCGCCATACTACGACTCCTCCGTTAAGAGTGAACACTAACCCAGATGTAGATTAACGAGAATCTTTATCGACCCGAAAGTCGAATCGTGTATCCCGTAAGAGATCGGATCCTTAGCCCCATACACAAGCATGTAGTTCCTTGTTCTCGAAGATACTTAAGGATTGTTTTAACAGCTTGTCCATTGTTCAAGTCTGGATTGGATTGATATCTATTGACCATCCCAAGCGCAAAAGCAGATGTCGTGCCTAGTACACAACATGGCGTACATCGGGCTCCCCCAACGGTGATGCATAAGGAATCTGTCTCATATCCTCAACTCCTTGAGGTGTCTTAGGACACTGTTCCTTAGACAAATGGACTCCATGTCTGAAAGGAAACAAGCCTTTTTTGGAATCTTGCATCTTAAACCTTGACAACACTTTGTCTATGTAAGATGTTTGAGACAAGGCTAGTGTTTTATTCTTGCGGTTCGGACAATCGGATCCCAAGAACAAAGCTGCGCATCACCCAAATCTTTCATTTGGAACTGCGTAGCTAGCCAATCCTTAACGTCAGTAAGATAACCTACATCATTCCCAATGAGTAGGATATCATCCACATAGAGATTTAGGAATACGACAGAACTATTGATGATTTTCTTGTAGACACAAGGTTCATCATCATTCTGGTCAAAACCATAAGATTTGATTGCCTCATCAAATCTTATATTCCAGGACCTAGAGGATTGTTTCAGTCCATAAATTGACCTTTTAAGCCTGCAAACCTTTTGCTCTTGTCACAGTTCAATGAACCCTTTGGGTTGGTCATGTAGTAGATTTTTTTCTCAAGATTGCCATTCAAAAAGGTTGTCTTGACATCCATTTGTCATACCTCATAGTCATAATATGCGGCAATTGCAAGTAGGATACGTATAGACTTTACCATAGCAACAGGTGAAAAGGTTTCCTCATAGTCAACCCCTTCAACCTGGGTATAACCCTTTGCTACTAGTCTAGCTTTAAAGGTTTGCACCTTTCCATCTACACCACACTTTCTCTTGTAGATCCACTTACAACCTATAGGTTTTACCCCATCGGGTTTATCTACAAGATCCCAAACAGAATTGAAGTACATAGACTCCATTTCTTGGTCCATGGCTATGACCCATTTGTCTTTGTCTTTATCAACCAATTATAAGTCAATGAATCCTCGCAGTTGTCATCTGGTATAACAACTTTGATTTCAGATAACCCCATGTAACGGCCCGGTTGTGTTATAACCCTCCCACTACGTCGAGGCATACTCAACTCTTGAGATAGACTCTCTTGACTAGACAAACCAGTATCAGCAACTCTTGTTGACGTACTAGGTTTATTAGCAACCTTTGCTATTGTTCCGTCTAACTCACTCAACACAACTTTAATTTTTGGTTTGTGGTCCTCCTCTAAGAAAATGGCATTTGTCGACACAAAAACCTTATCTTCCTTAGGATCATAGAATAAACCACCTCTTGTTTCTTTTTGGTATCCTACGAATAGGAGTAACTTTGAACGTAAATCCAACTTCTTTGGATTTGTCACAAGCACATGTGTTGGACAGCCTCATATTCTAAAGTGACATAAACTACCTTTACGTCCTTTCCAGAGTTCAAAAGGTGTTTCAGAAACACTTTTTGTGGGCACATTGTTCAAAATGTATACTGCAGTCTCCACTGTGTAACCCCAAAAGGAACTAGGGAGATGAGCATAACTCATCATTGATCGAACCATGTCCAACAAGGTTCTATTTCTCCTTTCCGATACACCGTTTCTTTTGTGGTGTGTGCCGAGTGAGAGAGTTGGGATGAAATTCCATGTTCTATCTTATAATTCTGGAATTTTAAATCCATGTACTCTCCACCTCGATCTGATCGAAGTGTTTTAATAGTTTTACCTAATTGATTTTCAACCTCAGTCTTGAATTCCTTGAACTTTTCAAGTGCTTTTGGACTTGTGGTGCATTAGGTAAATATGCCCAAATCTAGAATAATCATCTATAAAAGAGATGAAATATTCATATCCTCCTTGGCTTTAACATTCATCGGACCACAAAGGCGAATGTATAAGCTCAGAGGGTCTTTGGCTCTATAACCTTTTACAATAAAAGGTCTTTTAGTCATTTTTCCTTCTAGGCAGGATTCACATACAGGTAAAGTATTTTCTCCATCTCATGCACATATTGGTAACACCATGGATGCGGCTCACTGCGTCCACTGTTGGGATTTATGCTCTAAACTTGTGTAATTTTGATCAATTAAATAAAGTGTTATTTGTTTTGATAGAATTACAGTCTTGCTTTATAAATCCAATAAACTAAGCTCCAAGGTTATAACATTTATCTTGAACATCAGTGTAGTGGACACTATTTGGGTTGAGTTCAAGAATATAACCTAAATAGTCTATGGTATAAGAATAAGGTTGGAAACCTCATTGCAGTAACACCATGGATGCGGCTCACTTTGTAGTTAGTACGAATGAGGTAATCCAACTCATTCATGTAGTTGACATGCGAGAGTGGGGGCATCTGTATGAAGAGTTCATACAAGATGGATCGCAAATTATTAGTCTAACCGATTGTAACACCGTTAATGAGGATAAGACTAGTAATTTATAGATGGTCATTAGTGACTCGACACGAATCACGAGCAAGTTAAGAACTCCCGCTTATAGCGGTTTGTCCTTAGACTAGTATGGGTGAGAGTGGCCTGTAGCCGACTCAATAAGCCTACCTTCTCAAGGACAGGACCTCGTAGGTAACTGGGAACTTAACTGTGCAAGATGGAATTCACTCATTCCTATACTAAGGAATTAGATAGGTTGTTCCCTTAAGAACTGACTCCAAGTCTTGAACAACGGGGCCCCGCCCTCTAAGAGTGTATGAGTCTAAGGTAGGACCTTAGACTTGTTGTTCATTAGAGGATCAGTGGTGCTTACGGAGCAAAAAGGTAATCACAGGGGTAAAACGATAATTTGACCCAGCCGTGATTACGAACAACCTGTGAAAGGTCGACTCATGGGTAATGACTATATCAGTGGACACAATATTATCTACAGTGAGGAGAGTGCAGCTACAAGTCCATATTGGAGTGACTTGTAGTTAATGAATCATTAACTGGATCAAAGAGTTTGATCAGTTAATCTCACATCATTGGAGCTCATGAACTGTAGGTCCATTAGGTCCCTCCGTTGGCTCAATATGGTAATATTGAGGGTATAAATCATACATGAGGTGTTATATCAATTATATATGATATAATTGATATAATATATAGTTTTAATGTGAATTAGATTCATATATAAACTATATACTAAAGAGAGAATAAATGAGGGGTAGGATGGTTATTTCCATCCTATTCCCCTATATATATACATCCAATATAAATAAAGGGTTATTTGTTTAGATAGAATTAGATCCTACCTTAAACTTGTCAAATTACCGTTTTACCCCTGTGATTACCTCTTTGCTCCTTAAGCACCACTGATCCTCTAATTAACAACAAGTCTAAGGTCCTACCTAAGACTCATACCCTGTGATTACCTCTTTGCTCCTTAAGCACCACTGTTCAAGACCTGGAGTCAGTTCTTAAGGGAATAACCTATCTAATTCCTTAGTATAGGAATGAGTGAATTCCATCTTGCACAGTTAAGTTCTCAGTTACCTACGAGGTCCTGTCCTTGAGAAGGTAGGCTTATTGAGTCGGCTACAGGCCACTTTCACCCATACTAGTCTAAGGACAAACCCCTATAAGCAGGAGTTCTTAACTTGCTCGAGATTGAGTCGAGTCACTAATGACCATCTATAAATTACTAGTCTTATCACATTAAGCGGTGTTACCTTTGGTTAGACTAATAATTTGCGATCCAGTCTTGTATGAACTCTTCATACAGGATGCCCCCACTCGCATGTCAACTACATGAATGAGTTGGATTACCTCATTCGTACTAACTACAAAGTGAGCCGCATCCATGGTGTTACCAGAATGAGGTTTCCAACCTTATTCTTATACCATAGACTATTTAGGTTATATTCTTGAACTCAACCCAAATAGTGTCCACTACACTGATGTTCAAGATAAATGTTATAACCTTGGAGCTTAGTTTATTGGATTTATAAAGCAAGACTGTAATTCTATCAAAACAAATAACACTTTATTTAATTGATCAAAATTACACAAGTTTAGGGCATAAATCCCAACAAACTCCCACTTGCATTTAATTGATCAAAATTACACAAGTTTACTAAAACATTACAGTAATATAAATACAATAAACTAGGGCATTTAATTCCCTTTGTACAAAATACTCCCACTTGCCGTAATTGGGAAAGACTTGTAAACCTAGACCTTTTAGGTGACTCTCAAATACTTTAGCCGTGAGAGCCTTTGTAAAAGGATCAGCAATGTTGTGCTCTGAGGCTATATTCGTGACAATCACGTTTCCTCTATGCACGATCTCCCGGATGAGATGATACTTCCGCTCTATGTGTTTTCCCCTCTTGTGACTTCGGCGTTCTCCTCGAATTTTCCACTGCACCACTGTTATCGCAATACAGTGTGATGGGCAAAGTCATATTTGGAACAACTTCCAAATTTAGCATGAATTTCCTTAATCAAACAACCTCCTTTACCGCTTTCATAAGTCGCTGCATATTCGCCTCCATGGTGGAATCGATGATGCATCCTTGCTTGGCGCTTCGCCATACTACAACTCCTTCGTTAAGAGTGAATATCGACCACGATGTAGATTTTCGAGAATCTTTATCGATCGAAAGTCGAGAATCCGTGTATCCTGTAAGGATCAAATCCTTAGCCCCCATACACAAGCATGTAGTTCCTTGTTCTCAGAAGATACTTAAGGATTGTTTTAACCGTTGTGCTGATGTTCAAGTCTGGATTGGATTGATACCTCACGACCATCCCAAGCGCAAAAGCGGATGTCGGGCCTAGTACACAACATGGCGTACATCAGGCTCCAACAGCCGATGCATAAGGAATCCGTCTCATATCCTCAACTCCTTGAGGTGTCTTAGGACACTGTTTGTTAGACAAATAGATTCCATGTCTAAAAAGCAACAAGCCCTTTTTGGAATCTTGCATCTTAAACCTTGACAACACTTTGTCTATGTAAGATGCTTGAGACAAGGCTAGTGTTTTATTCTTGCGATTCCGTACAATCTAGATCCCAAGAACAAACTGCGCATCACCCAAATCTTTATTTTGGAACTGCGTAGCTAGTTATTCCTTGATTTCAGTAAGATAACCTAAATCATTCCCAATGAGTAGGATATCATCCACATAGAGAATTAGGAATGCGACAGAACTATTAATGATTTTCTTGTAGACACAAGGTTCATCATCATTCTGGTCAAAACCATAAGATCTGATTGCCTCATCAAATCTTATATTCCAGGACCTGGAGGCTTGTTTGATCCATAAATTGACCTTTTAAGCTGCAAACCTTTTGCTCTTGTCCAGTTCAATGAACCCTTTGGGTTGGTCCATGTAGATGTTTTCCTCAAGATTGCCATTCAAAAAGGTTGTCTTGACATCCATTTGCCATATCTCATAGTCATAATATGCGACAATGGAAAGTAGGATACGTATAGACTTTACCATAGCAACAGGTGAAAAGGTCTCCTCATAGTCAACCCCTTCAACCTGGGTATAACCCTTTGCTACTAGTCTAGCTTTAAAGGTTTTCACCTTGCCATCTACACCACGCTTTCTCTTGTAGATCCACTTACAACCTATAAGTTTTACCCCATCAAGCTTATCTACAAGATCCCAAACAGAATTGAAGTACATAGACTCCATTTCTTGGTCCATGGCTATGACCCATTTGTCTTTGTCTTTGTCAACCATTGCGTGATTATAAGTTAATGGATCCTCGGAGTTGTCATCTGGTATAACAACTTGGGTTTCAGCTAAACCCATGTAACTGGTCAAAGTCATTACAACCTCACACTACATCGAGGCATACTCAACTCTTGAGATGGACTCTCTTGACTAGACAAACTAGTATCAACAACTCTTGTTGACGTACTAGTATTCTTATCAGCAACCTTTGCTATTGTTTCGTCTAACTCACTCAACACTACTTTACTTTTTGGTTTGTGGTCCCTTATGTGGTCCTCCTCTAAGAAAATTGCATTTGTCGCCACAAAAACCTTATCTTCCTTAGGATCATAGAATAAACAACCTCTTGTTTCTTTTGGGTATCCTACGAATAGGCATAACTTTGAACGTGAATCCAACTTCTTTGGATTTGTCACAAGCACATGTGCGACATGAATTTCACATATCTCAAGTGACATAAACTACCTTTACGTCCTTTCCGAGTTCAAAAGGTGTTTCAGAAACACTTTTGGAGGGCACATTATTCAAAATGTATACTGCAGTCTCCACTGTGTAACCCCAAAAGGAACTAGGGAGATGAGCATAACTCTTCATTGATCGAACCATGTCCAACAAGGTTCTATTTCTCCTTTCCGATACACCGTTTTGCTGAGGTGTGTCGGGAGCTGAGAGTTGGGATGTAATTCCATTTTCTATCATATAGTTACGGAATTTTAAATCCATGTACTCTCCACCTCGATCCGATCGAAGTGTTTTAATAGTTTTACCTAATTGATTTTCAACATCAGTCTTGAATTCCTTGAACTTTTCAAGTGCTTCAGACTTGTGGTGCATTAGGTAAATATGCCCAAATCTAGAATAATCATCTATAAAATAGATGAAATATTCATATCCTCCCTTGGCTTTAACATTCATCGGACCACAAAGGTCTGAATGTATAAGTTCTAAAGGGTCTTTGACTCTATAACCTTTTCCACTAAAAGGTCTTTTAGTCATTTTGCCTTCTAGGCATGATTCACATACTGGCAAAGAATTTTCTTCTAACTCGTTTAGAAGTCCGTTCTTTACCAATCTCTTAATCCTATTGAGATTAATGTGACCCAATCTTAGATGCCAAAGATGAGCATTTTCTTTAGGTGAAATTTTACGTTTCTTAGTTTGTGCGTTTGCAGTTTTAAATTATTCAATGTTCAAAACCATTTTGACTGAATTAGGCCTTAAAACATACAATCCATTTTCTAATGAAGCTGAACATATTTCTAAACCTTTCTTCAAAATAAACACTTTATTTATAGAAAATGAAACAGAAATACATTGTTCTATAAGGCAAGAAATGAAAATAAGGCTTCTAGTAAACCCTGGTATCACTAATATATTGTCCAATAATACATATTTCTTAAAATAAAGTTTCATTGTGCCCCTCTTTGCTACAAATTGAGAGACGCATTGCTCCATTTCCAACCCGGAGCGTTATCTCTCCTTGTTGTAGCTGCTGCCAGGAATCATTTCCCTAAAGAGAAGAGCAAACATGGTTAGTGGCGCCTGAATCAAGTATCCAGGCTTTTTTATCATTATCCACTAAACAAGCTTCTAGGCAAAATAAATCATATTTACCTTTCTTCTTCTTTTCTACAATGTACTTCAGACAGTTCCGTTTCCAATGCCCGTCTTCGTTGCAGTGGAAACACTTTCCTTTGTCACCAACGTCTTTGACTTTCTTGTCCTTCGGGGCGGCAGATTTGTCAGCCTGTTTCCCTTTACCAACCTTCTTCATGTTCTTCTTCTTTCCTCTCAGGTTAGAAAAAGATGAAGCCATCTATTTTTGTCCTGCAGGTCGAACCTGCGTGATAACTCCTACGGCAACATTTGCCTCACCTTTCGATCCCCGAATTTTCATCAAAGGTGAAAGGTTTGGAGTTCATTCGTAGGGAGGTAAGATTAAAAGTAAGCTTGTTCGTAAACAAATTATTACTTTTAAAGCTGCAGAAACTATCTAGAAGAGTTTCCAGAATGAAGCTGACCTGGCTCGACTCATCGATGGAAGCACCATTCGACTCCACGATGTTAAAGTGCACCATCATATCCAGGACATGATCCCGAACAGATGTACCCTCTGGCATCCTCGAGTTGAATATGTACTTTACGGCATTATGTCGGGCCTGTGTGGACTGTTGTCCAAACATACCCTACACAGAATCCATGATTTCCTTGGCGGTAATCATGCCCTCATGCTTCTTGGCTAATATGTCAGACATACTTGCCAGCATGTAGACCTTGGCCTTATCATTGGCCTTGATCCATCGATCATATGCATCACGAATGATCCATCGATCATATGCATCACGAACATTTCGTGACACATTCGAGCCTGACACCTGAGGACACTCCTCAGTTAGCACAAACTTCAAATCATCCACTACCAATATAGTGTTGAGTTTGTTTTTCCATGTCATCATATTCTTTCCGGTTAACTTTTCTGCAACCAATGAGGAAATTATAGAGCTAGACATTTTTGCTGAAAAATTTACAAACAAACTTGTATGAGTTTCTTGCTATAACTCTAATCCACTCATGTTTAGCTAATTATCAAATGATTCCTAGGCCATTTATAATTTGAATGATACTCCAAAGGTTTAGAATGTATGACACCGAAGGGTAATCAAAAACACTCCTCCTCTGGATCAAGACACTCTTGACCAAAACCTAATACCAAATAACTCTTATTCCTATAGGTTTTAGTTACCATTTTTCGGTCAGGATTCATACACAACTTATGTACCCCATGAGTGTAACCCTCTGTCTTTAGATCCCAGAGTCTCCATCAAATAAAATCCACCGAAGGGAGGACTAGATTGAAAAATAGTCTAAGAAAATTTTTATCCCTTTCGGGTGTCTACTGTGTTCGATCCCCTATGATCAAGCCCTCTGAAGGGATTGTCTGGTCTAGGCCAAACTAGTAGGCTGACCATAGTGGTCTAACGGTGTAAACCGATAAAAGAGACCGTAGGTTTTGTTTTCACTAAACCTGCTCCCACTCACTATAAGTATCCTCTCCATTCACCTTGATATTGACTCATACAAACACCATCCGAGGGGGGACGCTTCCGTTTGCGCCACAAGGCCAAGTATGAGTCTCACGGTGTGAACTTCCCGGAGATAGCGTAGGTGGAAAAATATGCATCTCATACACTTTTTCTCCCACCGAATACTTTAAAATTATAGGAATCTTACTTAGGCTAAAATCGGGCTAATGGTTTTACCTAACTCTATCAATATAACTCTTATATCGATAATCAATATAACTCTTATATCGATAATCAATATAACTCTTATATTGATTTTATCCTAAGTTTGTTAATATAACTCCTTATATTAAACCTAGGATTTCTAGTTTATTAACCTCTTAATAAACCACGACGCCATCTTGTAATTTATAAAACTCTCTGATTAAATTTCACTCCCAGTCGGTTTCGGTAGGGGTGTTAGTTTACAAGTCTAAACTTAAATACCCCAGCCTAGACAAAACTTTCCTTAGACAGAGTTCCTCTTTTAATCATATAGCTTATAAATTACTTGGTTCCTAATTCTAATCTAATTAGAA
The DNA here is from genome assembly GCA_036507285.1 of Trichosanthes cucumerina. Classification (NCBI taxonomy): domain Eukaryota; kingdom Viridiplantae; phylum Streptophyta; class Magnoliopsida; order Cucurbitales; family Cucurbitaceae; genus Trichosanthes; species Trichosanthes cucumerina. The sequence goes on from CM071840.1 coordinate 33,378,725, forward strand.
CTAGATAACCTAAGGTCTATTATTTCCAAGTTCTAAACACTTTAAAACTAATAATTAAACTTAGGTGACATGCATACTATGTTATTGTGCTTGATCATTCATCACATGAATAATAAGACATTCATAGCATATTCATCTCATGATATATAATGCATGTCAATGTTGTCCATTAATATAACAACTTTATATTAATTAATCATGCAAACTATATAATATAACTCCTTATATAATAAAAGATGCATGAAAATACTTAACCTAAGGTGGGATTTCTAAAATATAAGCATACATTATGCATGGTAATAATTACACAACAATTGCATAATTAAAATAATAAAATTAGACCAATTTTGGCACCCTAAATTCAATTTTAATTAATATAATCTAATTATATTAATTAAAATTATATAAATTAAATATATTAAATATAAAATGTTTTTATAATTAATATATATAATAAAAATAAGTTTTCGCCTGTTGCTCCTTCACGTGAAACGTATGTGGCGTTGCAACGCTGATGGCAGCGTTGCAACGCTGCGCCTTGTCCGTTTACGCGTTGGAGCGCGCGTTGCAAACGCGCCGCCGGCATTGCAACGCGCCGCCGTGCGCGCGCTTCCTCCGCAAGCGCAGCGTTACAACGCGCACGCGAGCGGCATGTAGAATCACCTATTCCAAGCTCGTTTTCGCTCCGATCTTCTCAGCAACCACCTTGCCTCGATCGACACGGACTTACAGACTCGATTTACAATTAAAAATGCTCAAAAACACCAGGCCCTTACATTGAACGATTCAGTGGAAATTGTAAATCTAAGTGTCAAAATTGAAACCATGTAATTTTGCAAAACCGTTCATACATCTCATGCAAAAATAGTAAATCCCACCTTGTTCTTGAAAAATCCAGAACGTAAATCAAGAACGCAATTGGGCTCTGATACAAATTGAAGTGAATCGCGCGCTCTTGATTTAGTTACAACAATTTAATTCAAGAACATGTATAACTAGATTAAGCATATGAACATAATGGACAGCAAGAAAATTACCTTTGAAGAATCTTTCTTCAAGTGCTCATCCTCTCTTACGATCAAGATCTCAACAACACGAACTCGTACGAACACCGTCACTACCACCAGATCTTCTTCATTGTTCTCTAGGTGAGGGAGGAAGGCGGGTTCCCTTTAGGAGAGGTGAGGTGTTTTGTGAGAGAGATGTTTGTTGTCTTGGAACTTTTTCAACAACACAACAAATGCTTGGAATCACTTAACCTAGTTGCATCTCATGCAACCATATATATAGGGGAATAGGATGGAAATGACCATCCTACCCCTCATTTATTCTCTCTTTAGTATATAGTTTATATATGAATCTAATTCACATTAAAACTATATATTATATCAATTATATCATATATAATTGATATAACACCTCATGTATGAAATTGAACACTACAATTTCATTCCTAACTTTATACCCTCAATATTACCATATTGAGCCAACGGAGGGACCTAATGGACCTACAGTTCATGAGCTCCAATGATGTGAGATTAACTGATCAAACTCTTTGATCCAGTTAATGATTCATTAACTACAAGTCACTCCACTATGGACTTGTAGCTGCACTCTCCTCACTGTAGATAATATTGTGTCCACTGATATAGTCATTACCCATGAGTCGACCTTTCACAGGTTGTTCGTAATCACGGCTGGGTCAAATTACCGTTTTACCCCTGTGATTACCTCTTTGCTCCTTAAGCACCACTGATCCTCTAATGAACAACAAGTCTAAGGTCCTACCTTAGACTCATACCCTCATAGAGGGCGGGGACCCATTGTTCAAGACCTGGAGTCAGTTCTTAAGGGAACAACCTATCTAATTCCTTAGTATAGGAATGAGTGAATTCCATCTTGCACAGTTAAGTTCCCGGCTACCTACGAGGTTACGTCACGAGAAGGTAGGCTTATTGAGTCTACTGTGCCACTCTCACCCATACTAGTCTAAGGACAAACCCTATAAGCGGGAGTTCTTAACTTGCTCAGATTCAAGTCGAGTCACTAATGACCATCTATAAATTACTAGTCTTATCCACAATTAGCGGTGTTACTTTGGTTAGACTAATAATTTCCGATCCAGTCTTGTATGAACTCTTCATACAGGATGCCCCCACTCGCATGTCAACTACATGAATGAGTTTGATTACCTCATTTGTATTAATTACAAAGTGAGTTGCATCCATAGTGTTACCAAAATGAGGTTTCCAACCTTATTCTTATACCATAGACTATTTAGGTTATATTCTTGAACTCAACCCAAATAGTGTCCACTACACTGATGTTCAAGATAAATGTTATAACCTTGGAGCTTAGTTTATTGGATTTATAAAGCAAGACTGTAATTCTATCAAAACAAATAACACCTTATTTAATTGATCAAATTTACACAAGTTTAGGGCATAAATCCCAATAGGATGGTATTTGTATGGGTCAATATTCAATGTGAATGGAGAGAGTACTTATAGTGAGTGGGAGTAGGACCTGTAAAAATGGGACCCACGGTCTCTTTTATCGATTCACACCGTGAGACGCCTATGATTCGCCTGCTAGTTTGGCTTAGACCAGACAATCCCTTCGGAGGGCCTTGATCATGAGATTCGGAACACCGTGAATTCCCGAAAGGGATACAATTTCCTTGGTAGTTTTCCTTCGTAGTTCACCCTTCGGTGACTATTGTTTGGACGGATACTTGAAAATTTAAAGATAGAGGGTGACATTCACGAGATTCATTAAGAGTTAATGGATTCAGACCGAAAAATGGTAACTGATGCCTAATGGAATAAGAGTTATTCTGGTATTAGGGTCGTGTCGAGAAAGTCTCGTCCCAGAGGAGGAGTGTTTCTGTCCACCCTTCGGTGGCGGTCATTCTAAACCTTTGGGGTATCATTGCAATTTTTAATGACCTAGGGATCATAGGATAAAAAATTGTTAAAACCTGATTGGATTTTTTCAATGTTTTTGCGAGACTAATACAAAATGGTTCTCATTTTCAACAAATAAAATGTTAAGTTCAATTATCGCCCTATTAGCTTCTGATAAACTCGTCGGTGATAATTTTCAAACGTGGAAAAATAATATCAACACAATACGGGTAAATGACAACCTAAAGTTCGTGCTCACTGAGCAGTGTCCTCAGGTGTCGGGCTCGACCGCATCGCGAAGTGTTCGTGATGCGTACGATCGGTGGATCAGGGCCAATGAAAAGGCCAAGGTCTACATTATTGCCAACTTGTCTGAAGTCTTGGCGAAGAAGCATGAGGTTATGGTCACCGCTAAGGAGATCATAGAATCGCTATAGGAAATGTTTAGACAACAGTCCTTTCAGGTCTGACACGATGCCCTCAAACACGTCTTCAATGCAAGGATGAAGGAGGGCACGTTTGTCCGTGAACATGTTCTGGACATGATGACCCACTTTAACCTGGCAGAGATGAACGAGGCTTCGATCGACGAGTCGAGCCAAGTTAGCTTTATAATGGAGACTATTCCGAAGAGTTTCCTGCAGTTTCGTAGCAATGTTGTTATGAACAAAATTAGCTACACTCTGACCACGTTACTCAATGAACTACAGAACTTCCAGTCCTTGATGAGGATCAGGCGACCGGAAGCTGAGGCAAATGTTGCCTTCAGGTTCTTTCACAGGGGTTCGACCTCTGAGACAAAATCTGTAGGTTCTTCAGGCCTGAAAGGGAAGAAGAAGAAGTTGAAGAAGGGTAAAGTTGACTGCGCTGTCGCCCAAAAGGGAAAAAAGGTCAAGGAAGTTGCAGAGAAAGGAAAGTGTTTTCACTGCAACGGGGATGGTCTCTAGAAGAGACACTGTCCCAAGTTCCTTGCCGACAGGAAGAAAAAAGGTAAATGTGATTTACTTGTAATTAAAACCTGTTTAGTGGAGAGTAATGACTCTATCTGGATGCTTGATTCAGGCGCCACTAACCATGTTTGTTCTTCTTTTCAAGGAATTAGTTCCTGGCAGCTGTTGCGAGAGGGTGAGATAACACTACGGATTGGATCCGGGGAGGTTGTCTCTGCTGCAGCAGTCGACACAGTGAAGTTGTTTTTCGGCGGGAAGTACTTATTATTAGATAATTTGTACATGGTACCAGGGTTTACTAGAAACCTAGTTTCTATTTCCTGCCTTATTGAACATTGTATTTTTGTTACTTTTGAATTAAATAAAGCGTTTATTTCTTTCAAAGGCAACTTGTTATGTTCAGCTTCACTTGAGAGTAATTTGTACGTTTTAAAACCCAATTCGATCAAAAGTGTTTTGAATACTGAATTGTTTAAAACGGCTGAAACACGAACTAAAAGATTGAAAGTTTTTCCAAAAGAAAATGTCCATCTTTAGCATCTAAGGTTAGGCCACACAAATCTCAATAGGATTGAGAGACTAGTGAAGAGTGGGCTTTTAAGCGAGTTGGAAGAAAACTCTTTACCAGTATGTGAGTCATGCCTTGAAGGCAAAATGACCAAACGTCCTTTTAGTAGAAAAGGATAAAGCGCCAAAGAGCCTCTTGAGCTTATACATTCTAACCTCTATGGTCCGATGAGTGTTAAAGCACGAGGAGTTACGAATACTTTGTATCTTTCATAGATGACTATTCGAGGTATGGGTATATTTACCTAATGCATAGGAAGTCTGAAACTCTTGAAAAGTTCAAGGAGTACAAGACTGAGGTTGAGAACCTGTTAGGTAAAACGATTAAAACACTTCGATTGGATTGAGGTGGAGAGTATATAGACACTGAATTTCAAGACTATATGATAAAAGATGGAATTACGTCCCAACTCTCAACACCTGGTATGCCATAGCAGAATGATGTATCAGATAAAAGAAACAGAACCCTGTTGGACATGATTCGGTCGATGATGAGTTATGCTCGTCTCCCTGATTCTTTTTGGGGGTTACGCAGTGGAGACTGCGGTATATATTTTGAATAACGTTCTATCGAAAAGTGTTTGTGAAACACCTTTCGAACTCTGTAATGGACGTAAAGGTAGTTTACACCATTTCATAATTTGGGGATGCCCGACCCATGTGTTGGTGTCAAACCCGAAGAAGTTGGAACCCCGTTCAAAATTTTGCCTATTTGTAGGTTACTCAAAAGAGACTAGGGGTGGTCTGTTTTACGATCCTAAGGAAAATAGGGTGCTTATGTCGAAAAATGCCACTTTTCTTGAGAAAGACCACGTAAGGGATCATTTACCTAGAAGCAAAATCGTATTAAACAAAATGGACAGTACATCAATAAGAGTTGTTGATGGGGCTAGTACGTCAACAAGTGTTGTTGATCCTAGCTTATCTAGTCATGTCCGTTCTCAAGAGTTGAGAATGCCTCGACGTAGTGGGAGGGTTGTGAGATAGCCTAAACGTTACATGGGTTTAGCTGAAACCCAAGTCGTCACCCCTGATGATGACTGCTAGGATCCATTGTCCTATGATCAGGAAATGGCAGACGTTGACAAAGACGAATGGATTATACTTATGGACCAGGGGAATGGAGTCGATGTACTTCACTTTCGTCTGGGAGCTTGTAAACCAACCGGATGGGGTCAAACCTATTGGTTGCAAGTGGATCTACAAGCGTAAACGTGGCGTAAATGGGAAGGTACAGACCTTCAAAGCCAGACTAGTGGCAAAGGGTTTTACCCAGGTTGAAGGGGTTGACTATGAGAAAACCTTTTCTCCTATTGCCATGGTAAAGTCTATCAGGATCCTTATGGCCATTGTCGCATATTATGACTATGAGGTATGGCAGATGGATGTCAAGACAGCCTTTCTGAATGGAAATCTTGATGAAACCAGCCCAATGCCAAGAGTAAAAGATTTGTCGGCTTCAAAGGTCTATTTATGGACTAAAACAAGACTCGAGGTCTTGGAATATAAGGTTTGATGAGGCGATCAAATCTTATGGTTTTGATCAGAATGTTGACGAGTCTTGTGTTTACAAGAAAATCGTTAACAGTACTGTCGCATTTCTGATATTGTATGTGGATGATATCTTGCTCATTAGGAATGAGGTAGGATTTCTTACTGACATTAAGGAATGGTTGGCTTCGCAATTCCAAATGAAAGATTAGGGAGAGGCCCAGTATGTTCTTGAAAGAGTCTAGATTAAGAAAGCGGAAGCAATTTTGGATCTTGAACACTCTAAGTTGATCAATTTTGTAAAATAAAATGCATGCTCAAAGCTGGAAAAACAGAGGGATAGAAAACTCAACTTTGAAGATCAAATTCTCTTCACTCGGTGGATGGTTTTCAACACGAACACTTAGTGGACAACCGTTAGAGTCTTCCCTATTATCCTCAGGCCTTAGAACGGATTGTGGGATCCTAGGTTGAGAGAATTTGGAAGAAAAGACCTCAAAGGTCACTAATTCGGGAATATTGAATTTTCTGTAAAATTCTAACAACCTCCCTCAAATCACCATTATATAAAGCTTCAATAAGCTTCAATGGAGTGACAACTCAAGGGTGATGAGGATGCTTTGAGATGGAGGTGGCCAATTTTGGTGAATTTTGAAGATGAGAGGGATTGGGCAAGTTGCACTTTGGATTTTATTGAAAATCTATGAAAAACCACTAATTTTCCAATTAATTTTAATTCTAAAATCAATATTAAATTGATTTTTAATTAAAATTAATATAATTAATTAAATAATTTAAAATTAGTTTAATTAATTAATTTTTAATTTAATTTAATATCAAATATTAAATTAAATAAATTATCTGATCCCGATCGATTTTCCAAATATGAATCATTATTCATGCTATAAACCGATCTAATATTTAATCATATTTAAATATATCCACCTCCTATTAATCATAGTTTAATTCATAATTAAGCTATGATTCGTTAAATATATCACATATAATTAACGCTTTCTTCCAAACTCGAATTTGAACAATTCAAATTCTTTTCTCTCAAAATGTTACAAGGCTTAGTCCGAGCTAGTAAGAAGGACCTAATAGACCTACAGATCATGAACTCCATCGATACGTGATTAACTGGTCAAACTCTTTAACCTAGCTAATCAACATTTGTTAACCACCGGGACACTCCACTAAAGCCCGGTGGTTGCACTCTCTCACTTTGTAGATATATTTCGTCCACTCGATATAACCATGATTAGTAAGTCGATCCTTCACAAAGTCGTTCAGTAATTACAAAGAGGTCAAAATTACCGCTTTATCCTCAGTAATTACCTCTTGTTCCTTAAGTCCCACCGATCCTCTAATGAACAATTGGTTTGTGGTCCAACCAAAGAAACCGAATCCTCTCTCGGCCAATGAGAGGGTGGGCCCATTGTTCAAGACCCGGAGTCAGTACTTAAGGGAACAACCTCTCTACTAATCCCTAAAGAGGGTAGGAGTGAATTCCATCTTGCAGAACTATGTTCCCAGCTATCTACCCGATTTTATCCCTGAAATGGAAGGCTTATTGAGTCGGTAATCTCGAGCCACTCTCACCCATGCAAATCTAAGGATAATCCGAATAAACAGGAGCCCATAGAACGCTCAGGATTAAGATCGAGTTACCTAGGTCATCGTATGAATATAGTCAGTTAAGACAGTAAACGGAGTTATAAAGCCTAAGTGATTATTTCGCGGTCCAGTCTTATGCAAACTCATTGCATAGGGCGCCCCCACTCACATGTCTCCACATGAACGATTTAGGATCACATCGTTTGTACTCTACAAAGTGGGTCGCGTTCATAGTGTCCCCAGGATAAGGTACCCAACCCTATCCTTATACTATAGACTATTCTGGCTATAACTGGAACTTGATCCACTTTTATGTCACACATAAAGTTCAAGTATTCATCCTATAGCCAAGGGTTCTTTATTGGATTAAGGTTACACAATAAACAATATTCAATAACACCTTTACTGAATAAATTTCAATAACAACTTTATTGTGAAATAGAATATACATCCAGTTTACAAAACCACGAATTTTAGGACATAAAACCCAACAGTTCTAGGTATCCAGATAGTCCGGAATCGGTAGAACAGAACGCTAGCCATGTCTCAGGCATCATATATTGATAAGATGTTGTCTAGATATAAGATGCAGAACTCCAAGAAGGGCTTGCTGCCTTTCAGGCGTGGGGTTCACTTGTCTCTGGATCAATGTCCTAAGACGCCTCAAGAAGTTGAGGATATGAGACGAATTCCCTATGCTTCAGCTGTAGGGAGCCTCATGTATGCCATGTTGTGTACTAGGCCCGACATCTGTTATGCAGTTGGGATTGTCAGTTGGGATTGTCAGTAGGTATCAAACGTCTGTGGGGTAAAACATGCTGAGCAAAGAAAAACTGCCCTACTGAACAACCCGTAGTCCTAGACTCCCTAGGTGTCCCTCAAACACTTTAGCTATGAGAGCCTTTGTAAACGGATCAGCAATGTTGTGCTCCGAAGCGATCTGCGTGACGATCACGTCTCCTCGTTGCACAATCTCCCTGATTAGATGATATTTGCGCTCTATGTGGTTTTCGCGCTTATGGCTTCTAGGTTCTTTGGAATTTGCCACTGCACCACTATTATCACAATAAAGGGTGATAGGCAAATTCATATTTGGAACAACTTCCAAATCAGTCAAGAACTTCCTAAGCCATACAGCCTCCTTCGCTGCTTCGCAAGCTGCGACATACTCAGCCTCCATGGTGGAGTAAGCAATACAACCTTGCTTTATACTCCTCCATACTATAGCTCCTCCGTTAAGAGTGAACACTGATCCTGATGTGGATTTCCTCGAATCTACATCAGTCTGAAAATCAGAGTCAGTGTATCCTGCAAGGATCAAATTTTTTGCACCATACACAAGCATATAGTCCCTCATTCTCCTAAGATACTTGAGGATGTTCTTAATGGCGATCCGGTGATCATATCACGGATTAGATCGATACTGCGACAATTCCCACTTTGCATAGCATATGTCGGGTCTAGTACATAGCATGGCGTACATCAAAGCACTGACACCGGTGATGCATAGGGAATTCGTCTCATATCCTCAACTTCTTGAGGTGTCTTAGGACATCTTGTTCCTTAAACAAATGAATTCCATGCACGAAAGGTAATGAACCCTTCTTGGAATTCGCATCTTATATCTAACCAACATCTTGTCAATATAAGATGCCTAAGAAGAGCGATCTTAGCGTTTTGTTCTTGCGATTAGAACAATTTGGATTCCAAGAACAAATGAGTCTCTCCCAAATCTTTCATTTGGAATTGGGTCGCTAGCCATTGCTTAACTTGTGATCAGAATCTGCATCATTCCCAATGAGCAAGATATATCTCGTATATAGAACTAAGAAAGCTATAGTGGTATTGACTATCTTCTTGTAAACACAAGGCTCGTCAATATTACGTTTCAAAGCCATAAGATTTGATCGCAGTATCAAATCTTATATTCCAAGATCTAGAAGCTTGTTTCAATCCATAGATGGATCGTTTAAGCTTGCAAACCCTTTGCTCTTGACCCTGAACTATGAACCCCTCTAGTTGATCCATATAGATACTCTCTTCAAGATTGCGATTCAGAAAGGCTGTCTTGACATCCATTTGCCAAATTTCATAGTCATAAAACGTGGCAATGGACTTGAGCATGGCAACAGGGGAGAAGGTTTCTTCATAGTCCACCCCTTCCCTTTGAGTATAACCCTTTGCAACAAGTCAAGCCTTAAAGGTTTGTACCTTACCGGCTTGATCTCGTTTCCTCTTGTAGATCCACTTGCAACCGATAGGTCTTTCACCATCTGATTGATCTACAAGTTTCCAGACTGAATTGAAGTGCATTGACTCCATTTCAAGGTCCATGGCTTTAATCCACTGGTCCCTATCTATATCATTCATTGCCTGTTTATAGGTCAACGGATCCTCAATGCCATCATCAGTATGACGACTGGTTTCGGTCAAACCCATGTAACAGTGGTCGGGTTGTCTAACATCCTCCCACTCACGTCGAGGCATTCTCAACTCTTGAGAAGGACCGACTTCATCAACAACTCTTGTTGATTTATCCGTAGCTTCCCTGGAAATTTCGCTCAAGATAATCCTGCTTCGAGGCTGATGATCTCTCATGTGGTCTTCCTCTAAGAATGTGGCGTTTGTCGACACAAGCACCTTGTCCTCTTGAGGATCATAAAATAGATCACTTTTCGTTTCTTTGGAGTACCCTACGAATAGGCATAATTTTGAACGATGTTCCAATTTCTTACGATTGGACACCGGCACATGTGTCGGACATCCCCAAATCACGAAGTGACGTAAACTACCTTTACGCCCTTTCCATAACTCATAGGGTGTTTGAAACACTCTTAGGGGAACCATGTTCAAAATATATGCGACTTCTCACCGCATATCCCCAAAACAATTAGGCGGTGAGCATAGCTCATCATGGATCGAACCATGTCTAACAGAGGTTCTATTTCTCCTTCAGATACACCATTTTCTTTGAGGTGTCTTTGGGCTCGAGAGTTGGGATACGATTCCATGTTCTATCATATAGTCTTGGAATCTCAAATCCATATACTCTCCACCTCGATCTGATCGAAGTGTTTTAATTGTTTTACCTAATGTGTTCTCAACTTCTGCCTTATATTCCTTGAACTTTTCAAGGGTTTCAGACTTATGATGCATTAGGTAAAGATAGCCATACCTAGAATAATCATCAATGAAATTGATGAAATATTCATACCCTCCTCGTGCCTTGACATTCATAGGACCACAGAGATCCGAATGCACGAGTTCCAAGGGCTCTTTGGCTCTATAACCTTTTTAAAAAAAAAGGTCTTTTAGTCATTTTTCCTTCGAGACAGGACTCATGTGGTGGTAAAGAGTTGTCCTCTAACTGACTTAGGAGACCACTCTTGACCAATCTCCCAATCCTATTGAGATTAATGTGGCCTAGTCTCAAGTGCCAAAGATAGGTACTTGGGAGAAAGTTTACGCGCTTTTATTTTGAGTATCAGTTGTTTTAAACATCTCGGTGTTCAAAATAGCTTTTAATTCGGTTGGTCTTAACACATATAAGTTGTTTTCAAGTTTAGCATAACATATTCGTACACCTCTTTTGCAAATGAACGCTTCATTATGATCAAAAGATATTTTATACATATGTTCAAGTAAACAAGAGATAGATACAAGATTTCTTTTAATTCCAGGAACCAAAAGTACATTTTCTAATAAAACGAATCTATCTCTAAAAAACAGCTTCACCGCTCCTACTGCTTTAGCTGAGACAACCTCTCCCGTTCCAACCCTGAGAGTTATCTCCCCATCTGCAAGCTGCTGCCAGGAACTAGTTTCCTGAAAAGGAGAACAAACATGGTTAGTGGCTCCTGAATATAATATCCAGGCGGAATCATCATGTTCCACTAAACATGTTTCAACAACAAGTAAATCATATTTACCTTGTTTTTCCTTCTCAACTTTCTTTTCTGCAAGGTACTTTGGGCAATTCCTTTTCCAGTGCCCGTCACCACCACAATGGAAATATTTTCCTATGGCCTTAGCCTTGCGTGTGGGAGCTGGTCCCTTCCCTTTGTCCTTCTTCTTCTTCTGAATACCCTTATTCTTGGTAAAAGAAGGACCAGACTTGGTCCCTGAGGATGATCCTTTTAGGAACTTCTTTGAAGTGACAACATTTGCCTCCTTCTCTTTTCCTTTTGATTTCATAAGGGATTCAAAAGTCTGAAGCTCATTGAGGAGAGTAGTCAGGTTATATTCTATTTTATTCATCACCGCATTGGTGCGGAATGGCAGGAAACTCTTTGGAAGAGATTCCATAATAAAGATTACCTGACTTTTCTCATCTATGATATCTCCATTTACCTCTGCCACGTTGAAGTGGACCATCATGTCAAGGACATGTTCCCGAACAGAGGCTCCCTCCTTCATACGGGAGTTGTAAACGTATTTGACAACATCATAATGGACCGATGAGGATGGTTGTCCAAACATCGCCTATAATGATCCCATGATCTCCTTTGCGTTGACCATGGTCTCATGTTTCTTAGACAACACATCAGATATGTTGGCTAAGATATAGACTCGGGCCTTCTCATTAGCCCTAATCCATCTGTCATAAGCATCCCGAACAATTCGATTTGCGTCGCCGAAATTTTGGGAGGGGAGGACATTCCTCCGTTAAGACGAACCTCGGATCATCAAGAACAAAAATCGTATTCAAGTTTGATTTGTGTTCCATAATTATCGCCGCTAAGTTTATTGAAGGCGAGTAAGCTGGATAAAAGAGTTCGACATCTTTGAAAAAGAATGAATTCTATTAGTGAATTGTTTGTAACCTATCAAATTTAAGAATTTAGCAAAAATAATAATGTACCCATAAACTCATTATTATTTTTGCAACGATACTTCAGTGAGTCAGAGCAACCGCTACCGAGGGGCAGTCAATCACTCCTTCACTGAACCAAGACATTCTTGACTAAATGCTAACACCGGAATAACTCTTATTCCTATAGCATTCTAGTTATCGCTACTTTGGTCAAGAATTTACTAACACTTAGTAATTTTTGTAAGTGTGACCCGCCATTTTCAGACCTCAGAGGTCGGCCCCAAGAATGCTACCGAACTGGAGAGACAAAGCTGGGAATGGACCTAAGAGACCCTATCCATTTCTGGAGTTTGAGTTGTTCCGAATCTCATGTTACATCCCTCCGAATTGATGGTGCTACTTCGGGCAACTTGTAGGCACAACATGGGAATCTCACGGTCCAACCTAATGGAGGAGACCGTAGGATGTGTTGACACACTTCCTTCGCTCACTTACTATAAATACTTTCTCCATTTACCTTGCTCTTGATTTATGCAAACACCCTCCGAATGGGGATGCCCTATTGACATCACGAGGCCGAGCATAAATCTCACGGTGTGAATTTCGTGGAGAGCGTAAGAGGAAATTGATATATCATATATACCTTTTCACTCCCACTAAGTATTTTAAACTATTTGGGTATACTTTTACTTAGGCATATTCCGGCTAAAACAATATAACCTAAGTCTACCAATATAACAATTATAATGGAATTACCTAAGTCTATTAACCTTTTAATAAACCTAGGTCTATGAGTTTAAGTTATTAACTTTTAATAAACGCCACTCAAGAAAGATAATTTATAAACCTATGGATTAAATTCACTCCCAGGTCAGTTCCCAGGTAGGGGTGTTCCGTTTCACGTCGACAAGTACCCCAACCTAGCCAGAACCTTCCTTAGTCCTAGAGTCCTCTTTAATCAAAGTTTATAAATTATTGGTTTCCTAATTCTAATCTTATTAGAACTAGATAACCTAAGGTCTAATTAATTTCCAGTTCTAAAACCATTTTAAAACTAATTAATTAACCTTAAGTTACATGCGTTTCTATGTTATAAACTGATTGATCATTCATCACATGAATAAACATACATTTATAACAAATCCATCACATGAAAATTGCATAACAATTATATGTTTAATTTTTAATTAATATAACTCTTATATTAATTATAATTAAAACATATAATTTTTTTTTCATAATTTAATATAACACTTATATTAATTCTTATGAAACCCAATAAACATGCATACAATATATTATAACACTTATAACATACTTTCAATGCATGGAGCATGCTTCCTATGGTGGGATTTTAAAAACTATATGGCATACTTTATGCTCATATAATCAAGGATTTTAATTAAAATATATATTCACAATGTATAATTAATTAAACACACTAAAGTGGACTGGTTTTGGCATCTAATGCAAGCAAACTACTAAATTATTACAATAATAATCTAGAAATAATATCGAACCACTTCGAACACTTCGAATTTGGGTCGAACCGGCTTGTAAATGTGTGAATCGGACCTTCAAAAGGTTGAACCGGGCTGTAAAAGGTTGAATCAGGCCTCCAATTGGTGAAACAAACCTCCAAAATAGAAAAGCCGGCCTCGAAATAGTCAGAACCGGTCTACAAATACCCGAACCGGACCAAAATTGAGCCGAACTGGTCCAAAAAAGGTCAAACCGGTCAAAGTCAAATTAATCAAACTGTTGACGTCACATCATCTTCTCAATATTCAATTCGCGCGCCTGAGGAAAAATTGTTACTGTAGTTGAAAAAAAAATTCCAGCAGCTCTGTTTTTCGATTTTCTGGACCTCTGTGGCTTCTTTCATCAAATTGAAGGCCTTCTCGAACTCCAATCAACTCGAAATTTTTATAGCTTATTCTACACAAATTAATGCTCAAACACACTTGAGCAATTTGAAAATAAAGCACGAATTGATGCTCAATTTAAATGCCAAAGCCAGAAGAACACTTTAGACGCCTAGAAAAATTGTATTTCAAAAAACATCCACCACATAACAAAATAGATCAAATTGAGTGCTCAAAATTGCTCTGATACCAATTGAAATAGTCTAGATTAAGAAAGCGGAAGCAATTTTGGATCTTGAACACTCTAAGTTGATCAATTTTGTAAAATAAAATGCATACTCAAAGCTGGAAAAACAGAGGGATAGAAAACTCAACTTTGAAGATCAAATTCTCTTCACTCGGTGGATGATTTTCAACACGAACACTTTGTGGACAACCGTTAGAGTCTTTCCTATTATCCTCAAGCCTTAGAACGGATTGTGGGATCCTAGGTTGAGAGAATTTGAAAGAAAAGACCTCAAAGGTCACTAATTCGGGAATATTAAATTTTCTGTAAAATTCTCACAACCTCCCTCAAATCACCATTATATAAAGCTTCAATAAGCTTCAATGGAGTGACAACTCAAGGGTGATGAGGATGCTTTGAGATGGAGGTGGCCAATTTTAGTGAATTTTGAAGATTAGAGGGATTGGGCAAGTTGCACTTTCGATTTTATTGAAAATCCACTAATTTTCTAATTAATTTTAATTCTAAAATTAATATTAAATTAATTTTTAATTAGAGAATTTGTAATGGGTAGCAAGGATGATTTTACTATTTGTAGATATAGCAACATTTTAAAATAATTGCAAATATGGCAAAAATCTTTAAATTGTTTTCATAATTCCTATTATACCCTTGGCTTAAATCTATTTATTTTTTTTCTTCCTCAGTATTTCCTTCTTCTTCCCTTTTTCAAGAAAACAAATTAGAAAAAATAAAAGTGGGGCCCATCTAGTTTGTTAATTTGAGAGAGGAATGACACTACAACAAGTTGGCACTTCACCAAACTTCCGCTTTCACACACCCCAAAATTAAGAAAATATTAATCAATTTTTTCTTCCTTTTTTTTTTTAAGTTTACATTACAAGAATTTCTCGGAATCCAAACACTACCCCCTCTCCTTTCTCTCTATCGGTAGCATTTTCCTTTTCATTTTCTCGGGAAAATGTTAATATTAATATTGATATTAATATTAATACTTTAGAAAATTAGGTAATATTAAAAGAAAAAAAAATATAGCAATGAGGGATGTTATTAACTAACGCCATGTCGTTGTTTTGATGTTGCTTGGTTTTTAACTTTAGTGGAAGATCAAAATACAAGATATCTTTTAGTTGCTCATATTAATGATGTTTGTTTTGATGACTCCTCTTGTGCAATTAGTGATGAGAGTGACAACTTACGGAGGTATAATCTGCCCAATTGGGAATCATTCTAAATGGAGTTCGATAGATGTTGACATGAATGCATTACCTCCAATTGTTAAACGTCAAGCAGGAAGACCGTGAAAGCAAAGGATTTCGTCGATTGTTGAAGCAAGAAGTCACACAAAATGTAGTCATTGTCATCGTGTTGGTCACAATCATAGGACATGTAATTTTCCACCATTTTTACCATGATGTAATTTTTGACAATTAGTTTTAGTTATATTTTTTCAAGATAAAACTCAATATTGTTGTTATCATACTATTCATACTATCAATACAAGGTTTGTGATTGTTTCAAAAGTTTAATATCAATACTATGAACACAAGGACTTTGGCATCTGATGAGAAAATTTGAAGACCATACAACAAACAATAGTAGTTAATAGATAGACAACTATCAGTGATAGTGATAGACAACTACCACCGATAGAAGTCTATCACTTTTATCAGTGATAGACATCTATCACTGATAAAAGTCTACTACTGGAAAGAAGTTAATGATTGATAGACAACTATCAGTGATAGACATCTATCACTGATAGAAGTCGGATAGAAGAAAAAAGTTAATAATCATGAATAACAAGAAGTCTAATAGAAAAGTTATGAGTAATAGGTAATAGATAGGTGAAGTCTATCGGACAACTATCATCGATGAAGCCTATCACTTCTATCGGTGATAGTAGTCTATCACTTCTTTTCTTTAATTTCTATCAATCATTAATGATGATAGTAGTTTATCACTTCATTAGTGATAGACAATGATAGAAGTCGGATAGGAACAATAAGTCTAATAGATAATAGAAAAGTTATGAGTAATAGGTAATAGATGAGACAACTATGGTAGAAGTCTATCAGACAACTATTACTGATAGATATCACTACTATCAGTGATAGATATCACAAAAGTAGTCTATCACTTCTATTAGACATCTATCACTGATAGAAGTCTATCACTGGAAAGAAGTTAATGATTGATAAACAACTATCAGTGATAGACATTTATCACCAGTCTGATAAAATAATATTCATGAAGAACAAGAAGTCTAATAGAGTTATAGGCTTTTATCACTTATATCAGTTCTATCACGTAATAGACTTCTATCACTGATATCAAATGATAGAAGTCTAACAGTGTAACACATTGACAATCGTTATAGACTTCTATCACTCATATCAGTTCTATCACCTGATAGACTTTTATCACTGATATAAGATGATAGAAGTCTAACATTATAACACATTGACAATCGTGTAATCATTCCCAAACGACAAAAAAAATAGTTATTAAATAAACAAACTTCTATCAGTGATATCACTAATAGCATCCTATCAATGATTTCTTCTTCGTTTGCTATCAATGGGGGTGATGAAAAACTAAAATTATAAGAAAAAAATTAGTTATTAAATAAGCAGACAAAAAAATTGGTTATTAAATAAATAAGCAGACTTCTATCGGTGATATCATCGCGATAGCATCCTATCGATGATATCACCGATATAACGTAAGTGTTTTAGTAATTTCAATTCCTCTTTTCAAATTTTTGCTATTTTTGCAAATAGATTGAGACATTTGCTATATGGGCAATTATATTGGGTCTTTCTGCTACCAGCCCAATTGCCCCTTTTAATTATAATTAATATAATTAATTAAATAATTTAAAATTAATTTAATTAATTAATTTTTAATTTAATTTAATATCAAATATTAAATTAAATAAATTGTCTGATCTCGATCGATTTTCCAAACATGAATCATTATTCATGCTATAAACCGATCCAATATTTAAATCATATTTAAATATATCCACCTCCTATTAATCATAGTTTAATTCATAATTAAGCTATGATTCGTTAAATATATCACATATAATTAACGCTTTCTTCCAAACTCGAATTTGAACAAATCAAATTCTTTTCTCTCAAAATATTACAAGGCTTAGTCCGAGCTAGTAAGGAGGACCTAATGGACCTACAGATCATGAACTCCAACAATACGTGATTAACCGGTCAAACTCTTTAACCTAGCTAATCAACATTCGTTAACCACCGAGACACTCCACTAAAGCCTAGTGGTTGCACTCTCCTCACTGTAGATATATTTCTGTCCACTCGATATAACCATGATTAGTAAGTCGATCCTTCACAGGTCGTTCGTAATTACAGCTGGGTCAAAATTATCGTTTTACCCCTGTAATTACCTCTTGTTCCTTAAGTCCCACTGATCCTCTAATGAACAATTGGTTTGTGGTCCAACCAGCAAACCGAATCCCTCTCTGGCCAATGAGACGGGTGGGCCCATTGTTCAAGACCCGAGTCATGATTTAAGGGAACAACCTCTCTACTAATCCCTAAAGAGGGAGGGTAGAGTGAATTCCATCTTGCAGAACTATGTTCCCAAACTATCTACCCGATTTTATCCCTCGAAATGGAAGGCTTATTGAGTCGGTAATCTCGAGCCACTCTCACCCATGCAAATCTAAGGATAATCCGAATAAGCGAGAGCCCATAGAACGCTTCGAGATTAAGATCGAGTTACCTAGGTCATCGTATGAATATAGTCGATTAAGACAAAGAAACTGAGTTATAAAGCCTAAGTGATTATTTCGCGGTCGATCTTATGCAAACTCATTGCATAGGCGCCCCACTCACATGTCTCCACATGAGCGATTTAGAGATCACATCGTTTGTACTCTACAAAGTGGGTCGCGTTCATAGTGTCCCCGAGGATAAGGTACCCAACCCTATCCTTATACTATAGACTATTCTGGCTATAACTGGAACTTGATCCACTTTTATGTCACACATAAAGTTCAAGTATTCATCCTATAGCCAAGGGTTCTTTATTGGATTAAGGTTACACAATAAACAATATTCAATAACACCTTTTATTGAATAAATTTCAATAACAACTTTATTGTGAAATAGAATATACATCCATTTACAAAACCACGAATTTTAGGACATAAAACCCAGCAGATTCTAGGTATCCGAGATAGTCCAGGAATCGGTAGAATGTAACGCTAGCCATGTCTCGGGCATCATATATTGATAAGATGTTGTCTAGATATAAGATGCGAGAACTCCAAGAAGGGCTTGCGCTTTTCAGCGTGGGGTTCACTTGTCTCTGGATCAATGTCCTAAAGACGCCTCAAGAAGTTGAGGATATGAGGCGAATTTCTATGCTTGGTGTGTAGGAGCCTCATGTATGCCATGTTGTGTACTAGGCCGACATACGTTATGCGGTTGGGATTGTCGGTGAGGTATCAATCCAATCCGAGATTAGATCACTGGACAACCGTAAAGGCAATCCTCAAGTATCTTAGGAGAACGAGGAACTACAGCCTTGTGTATGGAAGTGGGGATTTGATCCTTACGGGATACACAGACTCTGACTTTCAGACCCATAAGGATTCTAGGAAATCCACTTCAGGGTCAACCTTCATTATAAATGGAGGAGTTGTAGTGTGGCGAACCATCAAGCAGGGATGTATCGTTGATTCCACGATGGAAGTCGAGTATGTTGCAGCTTGTGAAGCTGCAAAGGAAGTTGTTTGGCTTAGGAAGTTCATGCTAGATTTGGAAGTTGTTCCAAATATGAACTTGCCAGTGACCCTGTTTTGTGACAACAGTGGTGAAGTAGCCAACTCGAGAGAACCTCGGAGTCATAAGATAGGCAAGCATATTGAACGGAAGTATCATCTAATACGGGAGATTGTGCACCGCAGAGACGTGACAGACACGCAGATAGCTTCGGAGCACAACATTGTTGATCCATTTACAAAGGCCCTCACGGCTAAGGTGTTTGAGAGTCATCTAGAGAGTCTAGGTCTTCGAGTGCTTTCTGACTAAGGCAAGTGGGAGTATTGTAAAGGGTATTCAATGCCCTAGTTTATTGTATTATTACTGTACATTTGAGAAATGTATTTTGTACTCCACTAGCTTAGTCCAAGTGTGAGTTTGTTGGGATGTATGTCCTAATCTCGTGTAAGTTTGTAATATTCCTTATTGAAATAAATAAGAATTATTTTTTAATTACTTTGTGCCTCGCACAATTATAAACTTAATCCAATAAACTTAGCTTCAGGGTCATTGAATTATGAGAGAACTAGAACTTGAACGGTGTGTAGTGGACACACAAGGAGGATCAAGTTCGAGTAAATGACCCGAACGGTCTACAGATACGGATAGGGTTGGAGACCTAATCCTGGATACGTTATGGATGCGATCCGCTTTGTATTAGATACAAACGAGGTGATCCAATTCGTTCATGTGGTTGACATGCGAGTAGGGCATCCTGTGCAATGAGATTGTATAAGACCGAACTGTGAATTATTACACTTACTGATGTAATAGTGACTCGATCTTAATCCTGAGCGTGTCACGAACTCCTATCTGCGGGGTCTGTCCTTTGACTAGTACGGGTGAGGGTGGTCAAAGTTACTCATCCAATATGTTTATCTTCTCAAGGACAGGACCACGTGGGGAGCTGGGAACTTGACTAAGCGAGATGAAATTCACTCGTTCCCGAATTAGGGAAACTAGAGAGGTTGTTCCCTTAAGTGTTATCTCTAGGGCTTGGACAACGGGCGCCCACCCTCTCACTGGCCCGAGAGAGATGTTGTTTATGGTTGGACCATGCAACGTAGTTGTTCATTAGAGGAGCAGTGTGACTTAAGGAGCAAGAGGTAGACATAGGGGTAAAACGATAATTTGACCTAGCAGTGTCTACGAACAACCTGTGAAGGGTCGACTCATGGGCATTGGTTATATCGATGGACACAATTTATCCTACAATGATGGGAGTGTAGCTACGAGCTTTAGTGGAGTGTTACCATAGCTAATGAATGTTGAATAACCGAGTCAAAGAGTTTGACAGGTTAATCTCGAATCATTGGAGCTCGTCATCTATAGGTCCATTAGGTCCCTTGGTTGGCTCAAACTAGATAAATTGAGGGTTTACAGTTTGGTGTGAATTTGAAGTGTTCAAATTCATTTTTTTGGGGGTATTTATGTCATTTATATGAGATATAATTGACATAATATATAGTTTAATGTGAATGAGATCCATAATAAATTATAGCCTATAGGTTAGCCTAATTGATTAATTAGTGTTAATTTGGAGAAATTGGATTGAGAGAAATTAAATTGAATATGATTCAATTTAAAATTCCACAATTATACAAATGAGATTTATATAATAAGGTATGCAATAATTGATTAATTAGTGTAATATGTAATATGCAATTTATCCTTATTATATGTAATATGCAAATATGATTTGCATATTATATGGTTGTAGTAAAATGGTGATTTGATGGAGATTTTAACTCCACCACTCACCATTATATAAAGGTTTGGTGAGAAGCCTTTACTATTCCATAAGTTAATTTTTTGGATTTGCTCTTCCAAGATCAAAGAGCTCTCTCTCAAATTCTCTCTAATCTCACTAAAGTTTCTCCACCCAAAATCCAAAGGGAGTCCCACCACTCTCCCACAACCGATCGAGAACAACTGAGAAGATCATTTTGGAGGTGTCCAAACTGTTCGGTTCGTGAGATCATGTGTAGAGATCGTTGGCACGAAGAGTTCGTGATCGGAGAAGAAAACATCGAAGAAGGGTTCTTCAACAAGTAAGTAATCTGTTTACTTTCTGTTTTTCTTTTTCTAAATGCATGTTTAGCCTAGAATTAAATAGTTTAATTCAATTTTAAGAAAATAATTTCACCACGAACACCACGTTGTTTCAAGTCGTTTCCGCTGTGGGATTTCCATTCCCTTCAAATGGTATCAGAGCCAATCGTTGACTATTTCGTTGTGCAATCTGTTTTTCTTAAAATTAGGTGGGTTTACTTTAATTCATGAGATGAATTTTGGTTTGCGTATTGGATGTTTACGGTTTTGGCACTTAATTTATATTTACATTAATCGTTGATGAGATCAATGTAAGGCCCGTTTTTTTGGACAAATTGTATGTAAATCGAGTCTGTAAGTCTGTGTTGTTCGTGGCAAGAGTTGCTGTGAAGAAATCGGAGCGGAAACGTGCGAAAAATGGCGAAGAACAGCAAAGGAGTTTGTTATTTTGTCGATGCGCTGCAGGCGCAACGTTGCGACGCCAGGCGCGGCGTTGCAACATTGTGGGCGTTGCACACGCTACCAAGGCGTTGGGCAGCACAGCGTTGAGACGATGACTCGAGTTTATCCCCATAAGGAAGGCTTATTGAGTTGGCGACTCGAGCCACTCTCACCTATACTAGTCAAAGGACAACCCCTCGTAGACAGGAATCCCAACCCGTTCAAGAATAAGGTCGGGTTACTAATGGCCATCTATGAATCATTAAACATAATTTGTTAACGGTGTTATAACAGTTGGTTAATAAACTCTAAATTCTTCACGTGTGTGTGTGTGCAAGCATAAAATCGACTCATTTACTATTCTCGAGTTACTTTATGCTCTCCTTCAGTCATTTTCCTCCTACACTGGCTTGAAAGGCTCAATTCCTAGCTCACTTACCATTAAACACGCATTAAAAAGCTAGGTGCCTTCATACTTGGGGTAGTACTCCCCCACACTTGCATTTTACCATAATCAAGAACACTAGCTTTCACACATCTATCACAAGGACCCTTATCCAGAGCATTCCCTCAATGGATAGCCTAGCTGATCACGGTAGAGGTAGCTCTTTTTACCCTCAAACACATAAATACACGCAAAGTGTTTTTCTTTTCTTTTCTTTTTCAATTCATTCTTCTTTTCAAAGGCATAATCATATTTTTATATTCTTTTCTCATAAGCTTAGAAATACATACTCTCAAGCAAGATCACTTACAACTAAGCCTTAAGCCTAAAAGTTCAATTAATCAAAATTAGGCTTCGTTCTCAACATTTGCAAAGAATTCAAAGCAAAAATTTTAAATTAGCTCAAAATTTCAGCATGCTTCAAATTCCATGAGAGTATGCAAAAACAGTCCACTTAATAAACACTTATCAACGAACTCCATCATCACAAATGCAAGCAACATCTTAAATCAATGCTACAACACACAAGCTCATCAATCAATCTTCACAACAAAAATTTCTAATTTAAGCCCAAAATTACCATGCTTAAGGACAATTAATAAAGATGGAAGGGACAATGATATTGCCCACGTACAACAAACAAGCTCATCAATAAATCTTCACAACAAAAATTTCAAATTTAAGCCCAAAATTCAAATTCAGAACAACACACATCCCTCCACACTTAAAACATACATTGTCCTCAACGTATAAACTACCCAACCTAATTCGTGTATCCTGTAAGGATCAGATCCTTAGCCCCATACACAAGCATGTAGTTCCTTGTTCTCCGAAGATACTTAAGGATTGTTTTAACAGTTGTCCATTGTTCAAGTCCTGGATTGGATTGATACCTATTGACCATCCCAACTGCAAAACAGATGTCAGGCCTAGTACACAACATGGCGTACATCAGGCTCCCAACAGCTGATGCATAAGGAATCTGTCACATATCCTTAACTCCTTGAGGTGTCTTAGGACACTGTTCCTTAGACAAATGGACTCCATGTCTGAAAGGCAACAAGCCTTTTTTGGAATCTTGCATCTTAAACCTTGACAACACTTTGTCTATGTAAGATGTTTGAGACAAGGCTAGTGTTTTATTCTTGCATTTCCGGACAATCTGGATCCCAAGAACAAACTGCGCATCACCCAAATCTTTCATTTGAAACTGCGTAGCTAGCCATTTCTTAATGTCAGTAAGATAACCTACATCATTCCCAATGAGTAGGATATCATCCACATAGAGAATTAGGAATGCGACAGAACTATTGATGATTTTCTTGTAGACACAAGGTTCATCATCATTCTGGTCAAAACCATAAAATTTGATTGCCTCGTCAAATCTTATATTCCAGGACCTAGAGGCTTGTTTCAGTCCATAAATTGACCTTTTAAGCATGCAAACCTTTTGTTCTTGTCCTGGTTCAATGAATCCTTTGGGTTGGTCCATGTAGATGTTTTCCTCAAGATTGCCATTCAAAAAGGTTGTCTTGACATCCATTTGCCATACCTCAAAGTCATAATATGCGGCAATTGCAAGTAGGATACGTATAGACTTTACCATAGCAACAGGTGAAAAGGTTTCCTCATAGTCAACCCCTTCAACCTGGGTATAACCCTTTGCTACTAGTCTAGCTTTAAAGGTTTGCACCTTTCCATCTACACCACG
This sequence comes from Trichosanthes cucumerina, assembly GCA_036507285.1. Lineage (NCBI taxonomy): Eukaryota > Viridiplantae > Streptophyta > Magnoliopsida > Cucurbitales > Cucurbitaceae > Trichosanthes > Trichosanthes cucumerina. The sequence goes on from CM071840.1 coordinate 33,402,632, forward strand.
CTTTCTCTTGTAGATCCACTTACAACCTATAGGTTTTACCCCATCAGGTTTATCTACAAGATCCCAATCAAAATTGAAGTACATAGACTCCATTTCTTGGTCCATGGCTATGACCCATTTGTCTTTGTCTTTGTCAACCATTGCTTGATTATAAGTCAATGGATCCTCGCAGTTGTCATCTGGTATAACAACTTGGGTTTCAGATAAACCCATGTAACGGTTAGGTTGTGTTATAACCCTCCTACTACGTCGAGGCATACTCAACTCTTGAGATGGACTCTCTTGACTAGACAGACTAGTATCAACAACTCTTGTTGACGTACTAGTTTTATTAGCAACCTTTGCTATTGTTCCGTCTAACCCACTCAACACAACTTTACTTTTTGGTTTGTGGTCCCTTATGTGGTCCTTCTCTAAGAAAATGGCATTTGTCGACACAAAAACCTTATATTCCTTAGGATCATAGAATAAACCACCTCTTGTTTCTTTTGGGTATCCTATGAATACTGATAACTTTGAACGTGAATCCAACTTTTTTGGATTTGTCACAAGCACATGTGCTGGACGACCCCATATTCTGAAGTGACATAAACTGCCTTTACGTTCTTTCCATAGTTCAAAAGGTGTTTCAGAAACACTTTTCGTGGGCACATTGTTCAAAATGTATACTGAGTCTCCACTGCGTAGGAGATGAGCATAACTCATCATTGATTGAACCATGTCCAACAAGGTTCTATTTCTCCTTTCCGATACACCATTTTGCTGTGGTGTGCCGGGAGCTGAGAGTTGGGATGTAATTCCATGTTCTATCATATAGTTCTGGAATTTTAAATCCATGTACTCTCCATCTCGATCTGATCGAAATGTTTTAATAGTTTTATGTCACACCCCCTCTCGAACTACCTGCTAACTTAGCCCGAAAGGCGGCGTGAAGCCAACAGACGTTGTTACCTCTTAACAATACCTGTTGACTTTGCTATACCTGATAAACATACTATGTTCACTTATGGAACAGTTTAAACTTAACACAGTGGAAACTGGACAACTATTAAACATACATAAGGAGAAACTCTTCTTAAGTTTCTCTTGGAAACTAAAACGAGCAAGAACATCAGAACCACAAACAGGCCAAACCATTAATTATACAACCACAACCTCTAACGCACATATGACTATAACTACAGAGTCTCCTCAAAACTAACTACAATACATAAGGACTTGCTATACCACCCAACCACGAACAAAATATCAACTCGTGGAGCTTTCAGCAGACTATGCCAAGATGTCAGGTACCAGAAGCTCGATCTCTACCTGAAAAGTTTAGAAACATTGAAAGAATGAGCTATGAAACTCAGTGAGTGACTGAGTTTAAAAGAAGACTATTAACTCGTAAATCATATCACCTGACCATCTATGAGCATATGCATCTGTAATCAAACGTTAAAAGTAATTGTGTAACCATAATAACTTTTCAGGAAAAGCAACAAGTATGTCATTAAAATCTCGTAAGGCATGTAAATGCTATAAACTCTTTTTAAAACATGTCACAAACTACGTTGTGTAGGGCACGCCCAGTACAATCAACGTTTGTTCTACGATGTAGTGGGGTCCGCCCAGCACTCACGACAGCGCTGTTGTCACGGAGTACACTCAACGTCGACAACAGAAATGACATGTGTGCACACGGTACTATAAAGCCTCGGGCTCAATATCTCAGAAGATCACATGAAAACATTTGAACATGTCTGCTTATCTTTTCTTTCATAAAACTCAAGCTTACTTAGCTTGTTCATAAAACTGGAAATCTTTAAAAAACATACTTGCTCGAAATCATAACATTTCCATAAACTTCGAAAATTCAATAAACATATGCTCGTGTATAAATTTCATCAAGACATTTAGGCTCACCATGAACACTTTAAAACATTTCTAAGAAATCATGAATGCTCATAAACAAGTGTTCAAGGAAAACAATAAACATCTAAACTCTTTCATTCAAGCAAAACTTGTATTTTCTTATAACATAATTCATGCATATAGAACATTTTTTAAGTTCGTTTTGTCACTCACAGTGTTAAACTAGAACCTTGGCCCGTACACTCGACCTATCTCCTCTTGACCTGTCAAACAAACCAAATCCATGTATTAGAACCTCGAGCTCATGGTTTTTAACCTTAAAACTACAAGAAAACACTCCAACAAATTTTCCAGCATTTCACATATTTTCTGCCCTGTTTTCAGACAGCCATAACTTCTTCTTTACTTAATCAAAAAGAATGTAATTTATACTAAACTCTTCCTTTTTGAACCCTCTAAAACTCTTATGAAGACATGAAAATGAGATTCCAAACGGATTTGTTCGAATTTAACTCGAAAGCTACTTTTCTCAAAACAACTTCCTGTTGTTCCAGTTTCGTTTTTCCTGCTGCACAACAAACTTAACCTGAGATTTAAAACATCTTCTAGACATTTTCTACTCACGATTTCTTCACGAAACTTGTAGAAAATTCAATAAGCTTTCGAACCATACCAATTAGAGCTTCTGATTCCAACTCTACAGATTAGTACAACCAAAACATCAGAGACTTCTCGGATTTGATAGCAAATTCTGTCTTCTGTCTTCCTCTTCACAAAACAGCAACTTAAGGTAAGAATTGGCTCAATCATCCTTCACGAACTTTGTTCAAAAATGAATTAGCTTTCAAGAAAACCCAACCTCAACTCTTACCTCTTCCTGTGGAGCTCGAGATGAATAGAAAATCAGAATAGGATTGAATTGATTGACTTGTTGTTATAAAGACATACCTTTAGTTCTTCTCCTCTCTTCTGCAACTTCAGCTCCAAAAACCACCTTCTTCCTCTTCCTTTCTGCTTCTCCCACGAAACCCTCAGCTCCTCCTTGTTGAAAATGAGAAGAAAATCGATGGAATGAGTTGTTTTTAAAAAGAAAATAAAGGTGGGGGTCCACCATCCACTTTCCATTTCCCTTTTTCATTTTTCCTTTTCCTTTCTTTTCTTTTCTTTTCTTTTCTTTTTAAAACAAACCAACTATAATATACTATCATTTCCTTTCTTGTTTTCCTTTGTTTTTGTTTTTTTTTTTAATTCCAAAGAAAGATCTCGGGTTTACATTTTACCTAATTGGTTTTCAACCTCGGTCTTGAATTCCTTGAACTTTTCAAGTGCTTCAGACTTGTGGTGCATTAGGTAAATATGCCCAAATCTAGAATAATCATCTATAAAAGAGATGAAATATTCATATCCTCCTTGGCTTTAACATTCATCGGACCACAAAACGTCTGAATGTATAAGCTCTAGAGAGTCTTTGGCTCTATAACCTTTTCCACTAAAAGGTCTTTTAGTCATTTTGCCTTACAGCGGGATTCACATCTGAGTAAAGTATTTTCTTCTAACTCGTTTAGAAGTCCGTTCTTTACCAATCTCTCAATCCTATTGAGATTAATGTGACCCAACCTAAGATGCCAAAAGTGAGCATTTTCTTTAGGAGAAATTCGACGTTTCTTAGTTTGTGAATTTGCAGTTTTAAATAATTCAGTATTCAAAACTATTTTGACTGAATTAGGTCTTAAAACATACAATCCATTTTCTAATGAATGTTGAACATATTTCCACACCTTTCTTCAAAATAAACACTTTATTCATTGAGAAAGAAACAGAAATACATTGTTCTATGAGGCAAGAAATTGAAATAAGGTTTCAAGTAAACCCTGGTATCACTAATATATTGTCCAACAACATATATTTCTTGTCAAAATAAAGCTTCATCGTGCCTACTGCTACAGCTGAATGACTTCTCCATTTCCAACCCGGAGCGTTATGTCTCTTTCTCTGCATTCTTCTTGCCAGAATCAATTCCACTGAAAAAAGAGCAAACATGATTAGTGGCGCCTGAATCAAATATCCAAGCAGTTTTATCATTATCCACTAAACAAGCTTCTAGGCAAAATAAATCATATTTATCTTTCTTCTTCTTTTCTGCAATGTACTTCGGACAGTTCCGTTTCCAATGCTCGTCTTCGTTGCAGTGGTAACATTTTCCTTTGTCAACAACTTCTTTGATTTTCTTGCCCTTCTGGGCGGCAGCTTTGTCAGCTCGTTTCCCTTTACCAACCTTCTTCATGTTTTTCTTCTTCCCTTTCAGGTTAGAAGAAGATGAAGCCACTGTTTTTGTCCCAGAGGTCGAACCTCTGTGATAACTCCTACTGGCAACATTTGCCTCACCTTTCGATCCCTGAATTTTCATCAAAGATTGAAAGGTCTGGAGTTCATTCAGAAGGGAGGTAAGGTTAAAAGTAAGCTTGTTCATAACAACATTACTTCTAAACTGCAGGAAACTATCTGGAAGAGTTTTCAGAATGAAGCTAACCTGGCTTGACTCATCGATGGAAGCACCATTCGACTCTGCGATGTTGAAGTGCACCATCATATCCAGGACATGATCCCGAACAGATGTACCCTCTTGCATCCTTGAGTTGAATATGTACTTTAGGGCATTGTGTCGGACCTGTGTGAACTGTTGTCCAAACATACCCTGCACGGAATCCATGATACTTTGACGGTTATCATGCCTTCATGCTTCTTGGCTAATATGTAAGACATACTTGCCAGCATGTAGACCTTGGGCATATCATTGGCCTTGATCCATCGATCATATGCATCACGAACATTTCGTGACGCATTCGAGCCTGACACCTGAGGACACTCCTCAATGAGCACAAACTTCAGATTATCCACTACCAATATAGTGTTGAGTTTGTTTTTCCATGTCATCATATTCTCTCTGGTTAACTTTTTCGCACCCAATAAGAGAATTATAGAGCTATACATTTTTGCTGAAAATTTACAAACAAACTTGTATGAGTTTCTTGCTATAACTCTAATCCAATCATGTTTTAGCTAATTATCAAATGATTCCTAGGTCATTTGCAATGATACTCCAAAGGTTTAGAATGTATGACACCAAAGGTAATCAAAGACACTCCTCCTCTAGATCAAGACACTCTTGACCAAAACCTAATCCCAGAATAACTCTTATTCCTATAGGTTTTAGTTACCATTTTTCGGTCAGGTTACATACACAACTTATGTACCCCATGAATGTAACCCTCTGTCTTTAGATCCCAGAGTCTCCATCCAATAAAATCCGCCGAATTGAGGACTAGATTGAAAAACAGACTAAGAAAATCTTTATCCTTTTCGGGTGTCTACTGTGTTTGATCCCCTATGATCAAACCCTCAGAAGGATTATGCAGTCCAGCCAAACTAGCAGTGACCATAGTGGTCTAACAGTGTAAACCGACAAAAGAGACCGTAGGTTTTGTTTTCACTAAACCTACTCCCACTCACTATAAGTACTCTCTCCATTCACCTTGATATTGACTCATACAAACACCATCCGAAGGGAGACGCTCCCGTTTACGCCACGAGGCCAAGTATGAGTCTCACGGTGTGAATTTTCCAGAGATAACGTAGGTGGAAAAATATGTATCTCATACACTTTTCCTCCCACTGAATACTTTAAAGTTATAGGAATCTTATTTAGGCTAAAAACCCGGCTAATGGTTTTATTTAACTCTATCAATATAACTCTTATATCGATAATCAATATAACTCTTATATATATATTATCCAAAGTTTGTTAATATAACTCTTTATATTAAGCCTAGGTTAACTAGTTTATTAACCCCTTAATAAACCCGCTGACGCTACTGTAATTTATAAACTCTCTGATTAAATTTCACTCCCAGGTCAGTTCTCAGGTAGGGGTGTTCCGTATCCGTCAGCTTAAATACCCCAGCCTAGACAGAACCTTCCTTAGAAAGAGTTCCTCTTTTAATCATAGCTTATAAATTACTTGGTTCCTAATTCTAATCTAATTAGAACTAGATAACCTAAGGTCTATTATTTCCAAGTTCTAAACATTTTAAAACTAATAATTAACCTTAGGTGGCATGCATACTATGTTATAGTGCTTGATCATTCATCACATGAATAATAAGACATTCATAGCATAATGCATGTCAATGTTGTCCATAAATTAATATAACAACTTTATATTAATTAATCATGCAAACTATATAATATAACTCTTTATATTATAAATGATGCATGAAAATGCTTAACATAAGGTGGGATTTCTAAAATAAAAGCATACATTATGCATGACAATAATTACACAACAATTGCATAATTTAAATAGCAAAATTAGACCAATTTTGGCACCCTAAAATCAATTTTAAATTAAATATAAATTAAATATAAAACGTTTTTATATTTAATATATAATAAAAAAACTGTTTCGCATTCTTCGCTTGCGTGAAACATCCGTGGCGTTGTAACGCCGCCTTGTCTTCTTCTCGCCGGTTGAAAGCGCGCGCCGGCGTTGCAATGCTAATGACGACGTTGCAACGCCGCTGCCCTCTCTACGCGCTTCTCATAAGCGCATGATTTACAACACCAATGAACAGCGTTGCAACGCCGCATTACGCATAAAGATATGAAATCTTCTATTCCAAGCTCGTTTTCGCTCCGATCTTCTCCGCAACCACTTTGCCTCGATCGACACAGACTTAATGACTCGATTTACAATTAAAATTGCCCAAAACACCGGGTCCTTACATTGAACGATTCAATGGAAAAATTGTAAATCTAAGTGCCAAAATCGAAAACATCTAATTTGCAAACTGTTCATACATCTCATGCAAAACAGTAAATCTCACCTCGTTCTTGAAAAATCCAGAACGTAAATCAAGAACGCAATTAGGCTCTGATATCAATTGAAGGGAATCGAATCCCGCAGCGGAAGCGATTGTGAATCACGCGCTCTTGATTTCGTTACAACGATTACATTCAAGAACTAAAATAACTAGATTAGGCATAAAAACAGAATATGGACAGCAAGAAATATACCGTTGAAGAACCTTTCTTCGAGTGCTCCTTCTCACACGACCACGATCTCAGCAACACGAACCCAATCGATCACGGACACTACCACTGGATCTTCTCCGTTGTTCTCTAGGTGAGGGAGGAAGGTGGGCTCCCTTTAGGTGAGATGAGATGTTGTGAGAGAGAGGTTTGTGTTTTGGAACTCTTCCAACAACACAACAAAGGCATAAAATTTCTTAACCTAGTTGCATCTCATGCAACCATATATATAAGGAAATAGGATGGAAATGACCATCCTACCCCTCTTCTATTCTCTCTTTAGTATATGGTTTATATGTGAATCTAATTCACATTAAAACTATATATTATATCAATTATATCATATATAATTGATATAACACCTCAGGTATGAAATTGAACACTTCAATTTCATTCCTAACTTTATACCCTCAATATTACCATGTTGAGCCAACGGAGGGACCTAATGGACCTACAATTTATGAGCTCCAATGATGTGAGATTAACTGATCAAACTCTTTGATCCATTTAATCAATATTCATTAACTACAAGTCACTCCACTATAGACTTGTAGTTGCACTCCCCTCACTGTAGATTATATTGTGTCCACTGATATAATCATTACCCATGAGTCGACACTTCACTGGTTGTTCGTAATCACGGCTGGGTCAAATTACCGTTTTACCCCTGTGATTACCTCTTTGTTCCTTAAGCACTACTGATCCTCTAATGAACAACAAGTCTAAGGGCCTACCATAGACTCATACCCTCATAGAGGGCGGGGCCCCGTTGTTCAAGACCTGGAGTCAGTTCTTAAGGGAACAACCTATCTAATTCCTTAGAGTAGGAATGAGTGAATTCCATCTTGCATAGCTAAGTCTCCAGCTACCTACGAGATTCTGTCCCTAAGAAGGTAGGCTTATTGAGTCGGCTACAGGCCACTCTCACCCATACTAGTCTAAGGACAAACCCCTATAAGCAGGAGTTCTTAACTTACTTAGGATTCAGGTCAAGTCACTAATGACCATCTATAAATTATCGGTCTTACCTTGTTAACGGTGTTATACTGGTTAGACTAATAATTTGCAGTCCGGTCTTGTATGAACTCTTCATACAGGATGCCCCCACTCACATGTCAACTACATGAATGAGTTGGATTACCTCATTTGTACTAATTACAAAGTGGACCACATCCATGGTGTTACCAGAATGAGGTTTCCAACCTTATTCTTATACCATAGACCATTTAGGTTATATTCTTGAACACAATCCAAATAGTGTCCACTACACTGATGTTCAAGATATATATTATAACCTTGAAGCTTAGTTTATTGGATTTATAAAGCAAGCATTATAATTTCATCAAAACAAATAACCTTTTATTTATTTGATCAAAATTACACAAGTTTAGGGCATAAATCCCAACACTAATGAACCCTTCTTGCAAAGGGGTTTATATAATGGTGATAGGTGGAGTTGAAATCTCCACCTATTTACCATTTTACCACAACCATAGGTTATGCAAATCATATTTGCATAACCATATATTATAAGATATCTCATATTTCAATTTTACAAATCACATTTGTATTATTGTGGATTTTTAAATTAAATCACATCCAATTTAATTTCTCTCAATCTAATTTCTCCATGTTAGCCCTAATTCAACAATTAGGCTAACTTATAGTTTATCATGAATCTCATTCACATTAAACTATATAATATATCATTCATATCTCATATAAATGACATAAATCCCCCTTAGTGAACTTGAACACTTCAATTCACACCAAAATTGTAAACCTTCTTTTGATCCAGTTTGAGCCAACCGAGGGATCTTATAGACCTACAGTGACGAGCTCCAATGATCTGAGATTAACCTGTCAAACTCTTTGACCCAGTTTATCAACATTCATTAGCTACGGTAACACTCCACTAAAACCCGTAGCTGCACTCCCGTCAGTGTAAGACAAGATGTGTCCACTGATATAACCAATGCCCATGAGTCGACCCTTCACAGGTTGTTCGTAGACCTATTGAGTCAAATTACCATTTTACCCCTGTGTCTATTTCTTACTCCTTAAGTCCCCACTGCTTCTCTAATGAACAATAACGTTGTAATGGTCGAACCATACACAACAACCCTCTCGTGCCAGTGAGAGGGTGGGCGCCCGTTGTCCAAGCCCTGGAGACAACACTTAAGGGAACAACCCCTCTAGTTTCCCTAAAGGCGGGAACGAGTGAATTCCATCTTGCGTAGTTAAGTTCCCAGCTCTCTACTTGGTCTTGTCCCTGAGAAGATAGGCATATTGGGTGAGTAACTATGACCACCCTCACCCGTACTAGTCAAAGGACAGACCCCCGCAGATAGGAGTCCGTAACACGCTCAGGATTCAGGTCGAGTCACTAATGATCATTTACGAAGTTATTAGTCCATATTGTTAACGGTGTTACATCAGTAGGTCTAATAATTCACTGTCTGGTCTTATACAATCCCATTGTACAGGATGCCCCCACTCGGATGTCAACCACATGAACGAGTCAGATCACCTCGTTTGTATCTTAATACAAAGCGGGTCACATCCACAACGTATCCAGGATTAGGTCTCCAACCCATCCATATACTGTAGACCGTTCGGGTCATTTACTCGAACGTGATCCTCCCTGTGTGTCCACTACACACCATTCAAGTTCTAGTTCTCTCATATATTCAATGACCCTAGAGTTTAGTTTATTAGACAAAGTTTGTAATAAATGTGAGACACAAAATGATGAAATAAATAACTTTTATTAATTTCAAATGTAAATTTACAAACAGAACGAGATTAGGACAAACATCCCAACATTCGGGTCTCTCTTCCTTGAATCTACAAAACAAACCAAAGCTAGCAAAAATACTAGATTTTCATGAGAGCCCAAAACTGAAATATTTTTGGAATTTTCATTTAATAAAAACAAAAAAGGGAGAAACAACAAAATAAACTGACTCAAACAAATACAAAGACTCGTGAGAACAAGAAGAAGAACACTCACAAATAAGAGAAGAGTCAAGAGATAAAATAGACAGAGGCCTAGGATCCTCAAACTCTACCTCCTGAACTAACTCAACACTACAAGGCTCGTCTCCACTCTCATCCTCACTGACCCGTTCCTGGTGCGTGCTAAAAAGTTATAACGACCCTAAATTAAGACTTTCTTTCTAGGACTATTACTAAACATGCATGCATTTAAGGCCATAAAATAACATTTAAGAAGCATAATTTCGATAAATAAAATCACCAAATTTTGGGATCCCACAAAATCAAAACTTTTAAATAATCGATGTTTAAATTCGGCCTCGAGTTTCGAAATAAACAAACATAATAATTAAACAAGTGATATCCTTCAGAAGAAACATAAAAGAAAATATGCTAGTTCAAAAGATGTGGAAGACATGATCTTCTATTCCCATGGCCATAGTAGCTTGATCCTTCGTCATTCGCCATGTATGCTCCTGCCCTTTCCTGAAAACATTTTTGTAAGAGAAAGGAAGAACACAAAAGAAAAGGGGTGAGTATTATAAAATAATACCCAGTAAGTGGGGGTTGGAAGATGCAAACACATGCAACATGACTTTTAAAATCATAGAATTTTCTTTAGTGGGGCCTAAAACATACTTTCATAAATCATTACTCTTTTCTCTTCGGCTTATTGTGGACAATTAATTCCTCTCAATCAGTTAGGGTCCTCTCAAACCTTTAACTCGTATGGGTCCTCTCAAACCCAACTTCATGTGGAGTTCTCTCAAACCCCAATAAAATCAATTAGGATCCTCTCAAATCATAAATCTTGTGGAGTCCTCTCAAACTCGAATTAATTGCCACAACCTTCGAAATAATTTTCATGAGAAAACAATATGCATGAGGTCCCATTCATTCCTTCACATGTACATATACATAATGGTGCAACAAATCATGACAGACACATAATCATAATCACATTCAAATTAAAAACATATATTCATCACAAAAACATAGGAAAATCTCTATATAAAGTAAATATAATAAATTGCATTGCAATTCCTTTTCTAATCCTTTAAGAAATCATTTTAGTTCGGGTCCTCTCAAACCCTTAAATCATGTGAATCCTATCAAACCCAAATAAACATCATTTTCTGGATCCTCTCAGATCCCATGTTAAACTGAGTCTTTCGATCAAATCCTTGAACATAACATTTTGAATAAATTCTTGAAATTCATTTTCTCCTGATTTTTAAAAGAATTTGACGTGAGATTCCTTGCTCTGAATGTTTCTTAAAATTTCATTCTTATTTCAAAGTTAAAATTTCGTTCTTATTTCAATGTTAGAAAATTTCGTGAATGGAGGAGTTGAGTAGAAGGAGGGTGTCCATATGAGACAAAATAGTCTCCATCAATCCTAATCCAACTTTCTTCCTTCCAAATTTGGCCTTCACTTCTTATTAAACTACCACAATACTATTTTCAAAGTTAGAAAATGGGCCAACATGAGAAATTCTAAATCCATCTTAGTTTTAATTTAGATATTTTCCACGAAAAATTAATAAAACCTTAGAATTAATCGAATCTAAAATATCGGGCATTAGAAAAGCTCTAGCTCTTCTAAATCTAAAACACACTCCCTCAACAACCCAGACTTAGTAGAATGTGAAGGACTAGGATCCTAAAAGTCTATCAGTGGGTCAATGATGAAATGACTCACTAAACAATCTAAATTAGTGGACCTTCCTTCACTAATCTCCCTTAACCTATGGAGTTTCTCTTCATTCTCACGCCACTCATTAAACTCCATAACTTGTTTCATTAATTTTTAAAAGGGAGATTCTTCCTCACTAACTTCCCCAGATTGCTCATCCTCAAAAGAGAAAGAAGAAATAGGATCCCGAGGGACTATTAATGAATCAGAAACTGACTGACTCACTAAATCTCCTATAGGACTATATCCTACTAAACTATCCTTGCCTAGACTCTGAGTTTCCTCTTTCATCCTACTTAAACGCTCATTAAACTGAGAAGTCTCTCTCATCATCTTGCTAAGGATAGATTCTTCCTCTCTTCGAGTATCCCAATCGTCCTTAGAGTATAGGCGCTTCCTTTGAACTTCGTCTAACTCTAACTTCAGAGCTTCCTGTCTCTTTATAAACTCATCAATGAATTTACTAATTTTTCTATCTAGGGGGAACTTTTCTTCTACTTGGGTTGCATGAACATAATGAGAATGTAGCTCATGGGTCCAATTAATCTCATTATTATCATACATGAGATTTCTATAACTCATAGATTCAATTTGATAATAATAGGGCATTTGATAACCATGCAACACATAATCCTCACTAGAAGGCACAATATCACTAAGATATGGTTCATGGAACCAATTGCACTAATTATTATCATAAGTTGGATATCCACCACTCATCAATTAGTATGATAATAATTAGGCACTTGATATCCATAAAACCCATTCTGCTCACTAGAAGACTCATGATTAATGGAGGAAAAATTAAAAGAATATGAATTAGATAGTATTTACTCATTGAGCTCAGATTCTCTAAAGGGCCACCCAAATCTATTAGATGTTATGATAAAATCATAAAGCGATTAACAACAAGCTCACAAACACCAAATGTAGCAACTCAACCAAAAACAAGAACTAGGACTCAACAAAAATAAAAACACACAACAAAAATACACAAAACACAAGGATAAAATCTCTAAACTAAAGCTAACAACGGTCTCCTCAATATTAACTGAATCAAAATACACTAATCTCCCGCAACAACGCCAAAAACTTGATCAGTGTACACACAAGCATATGTGATCAAAGTAATATAAAATGACACAAAGTACCAAGTGTCAAATCCACAAGGATTAGTTTTTAATTCAATTAATTAATGTGAATAATTATCGTTTGGTTTTATTTAGAGAACAAAAAAAAAAGAAAGATAAAACAAACCTAAAAGGCATAAAAGGATAAATGGGAGGGGTACCAATAAAGGGGCATTTAGAGGAGTCGAGCACGTCTTAGGTTAATTAAATGAGAATTAAAATCGTCATTTAATTACTAATTGTTAAAACATAGACCTAGAGCTACAATGGGTTGAAATCTCCTATCAGTCTCATTCGAACACACGCTTAATCACTCGCTTGCCTAAGTGTCCTTAGAGTTAATTGATAGGTTAATTAATTAAGCCCACTCGTTATTAGCCTCACCCATCGATTGTTAATCCTATGTCACTTTAGCAACCTAAGGGCGTGAACTGGACTAAGCCTAGCCTAATTATCCTCTGTCGAGCTAAAATTAGGCACTAAAACAATGTATTAATTGATCAAATAATACAGAACATTAAGATCAATCCAACCAAAAGAACTAATAATCAAATTAAACGGTATACAATCTTAATTACACTATGAAATTAAACCTCAATCGTGCTCAATCCCCTGAACTCTAAATTCAACTCAACATAATCAATGACAACAAAAAAATATCTGATAAATCAGTGAGGAGAACATAAATCAAGAACACAATTGGGCTTTGATACCAATTGAAGGGAATCGAAGTCCCCGCAGCGGAAGCGATTGCGAATCGTGCGCTCTTGATTTAGTTACAACGGTAAATTCAAGAACATGAAACACTAGATTAAGCATAAAATTAGTATTGACAGCAAGAATTTACCTTTGAAGAACCTTTCTTCAAGTGTTCCTCTCTCCCACGATCACGATCTCAGCAACAGGAACTACAACGTATGAAGACACGACCACCGGATCTTCTCCGTTGTTCTCTAGGTGAGGGAGGAATGTGGGTTCCCTTTAGGAGAGGTGAGGTTTTTGTGAAAGATGTGTGTTTTGGAACTCTTCCAACAACACAACAAGAGAGGGCTTGTAATTCTATGAACAACACTTAACCTAGTTGCATCTCATACAACCATATATATAGGGGAATGGGATGGAAATAACCATCCTACCCCTCCTTTAATCTCTCTTTAGTATATAGTTTATATATGAATCTAATTCACATTAAAACTATATATTATATCAATTATATCATATATAATTGATATAACTCCTTATGTATGAAATTGAACACTTCAATTTCACTCCTAACTTTATACCCTCAATATTACCATGTTGAGCCAACGGAGGATCTAATGGACCTACTGGATCATGAGTTCAATGATGTGAGATTAAGCGATCAAACTCTTTGATCCGGTTAATCAATATTCATTAACTACAAGTCACTCCACTATAGACTTGTATTTGCACTCTCTCACTTGTAGATATTATTGTGTCCACCGATATAGTCATTACCCATGAGTCGACCCTTCACGGGTTGTTCAGTAATCACGGTGGGTCAAATTACCATTTTACCCCTGTGATTACCTCTTTGCTCCTTAAGCACCACTGATCCTCTAATGAACAAGTCTAAAGTCCTACCTTAGACTCATACCCTCATAGAGGGTGGGGCCCCGTTGTTCAAGACACGAGTCGGTTCTTAAGGAACAACCTATCTAATTCCTCGGTGAGAGGAATGAGTGAATTCAACTTGCACGGTTAAGTTACCGGCTACCTACGAGGTTACGTCACGAGAAGGTAGGCTTATTGAGTCGACTACACAGGCCACTCTCACCCATACTAGTCTAAGGACAAACTCCTATAAGCAGGAGTTCTTAACTTGCTCGGGATTGTGTCGAGTCACTAATGACCATCTATAAATTACTAGTCTTATCACATTAGCGGTGTTATCTTTGGTTAGACTAATAATTTGCGATCCGATCTTGTATGAACTCTTCATACAGGATGCCCCCACTCGCATGTCAACTACATGAATGAGTTGGATTATCTCATTTGTACTAATTACAAAGTGGGTCGCATCCATGGTGTTACCAGAATGAGGTTTCCAACCTTATTCTTATACCATAGACTATTTAGGTTATAATCTTGAACTCAACCCAAATAGTGTCCACTACACCGATTTCAAGATAAATGTTATAACCTTGGAGCTTAGTTTATTGGATTTATAAAAGCAAGACTGTAATCTTATCAAAACAAATAACACTTTATTTAATTGATCAAAATTACACAAGTTTAGGGCATAAATCCCAACATGTGTGTACAACAAATGGAATATATAAAAGAGGGAAAGAAAATAGAGAAATGAACTGTCGAGCCCGAATCCTCGTCTTCTGCTTCAAAATTCGTGCTCTCGAGTCTCAATCTCTGCCCCCGAACACCTCTATCACGTACCCACAGGTCCAAAGGAGGGAAGGAATCGACTTTTGGTCTAAAAACCTTAAGGGGCTGTTTGGGGCGCAGGTTTGGAATCAGAATCCTGGGAATCAGAAGCCTGGAGGGTTTGTCCTGAGGGGTTCTGAAGCCTGGGAATCAGAGAGCTGTGTCTTGGGTGCAGTTTTCTGAACTCTAGGTTTGGTACAGTTTTGTTTCACCTTTTTTCTTTTAGCTATTTTATTCCTTTCAAATTTTTGTAATTGATCTTATGTGAATTGTAGAAGTTAATGTCTAACATGGATCAATTTTTTAAGTAACTTTTCCATGAATCTTTCAATTTAGGTAGTTTTTTTAACACCCCTACCACGAGTTTACACATACAAATACATCGTCCAAAAGTGTTGCAACTAACACGAAACAAAAGAACATAAAGCGCCTTTGTGCGAAAGAAAAAAAATTATTTCATTTTTTCTAACTTTTAAAAAAGAAATTACAAAATTGAGCCATTTGAGTGTACATTAAAAAAAAATACCAAGTTGTTTTTATTTTTTTAAAAATAAAAATTCCACAAAATTCAAACGTGTTGAGAATAGCATAAAAAAATGTTTATTAGCCATTTTTTAGTTTTATTTTAACCTTTTAAAAAATTGACTAGATTGTCGGATTGTTGGAGTGGTCAAGTTGATGAGGTGGTGGGATTGTCGAGGTGGTCGTTGGATTTTTGGTTGTTGGTGGTCATCGGGTCGTCGGAGTTGTTGTTGAAAAGGTCGTTGAGGCAACCATCAGTGGTGGCTAGTCGCCGGAGTTGTTGAAGAGGAAATGGAAAATCAAGTATTTTTCGGAGGCAGTCATGATCAGCGCTAGTCGTGGTGTGGTCGTCGGAGTTGTCGATGGTGTCGGGTGATCGCCGGAGTTGTCGCCGGAGTTGTTGCCAAAGTGGTCGCCGGTACGGTCGTCGGAGTTGTCGTTGTCGGTGGTTGTTGAGTGGTCGTCGGAGTTATCACCAGAGTTGTTGCCAAAGTGGTCGCCTGTGCGGTCGTCGGAGTTTTTATCAGAGTTGTCGTTGTCGGTGGTCGCCGGAGTTTTTATCGGAGTTGTCGTTATCGATGGTCGTCGGAGTTTTTATCGGAGTTGTCGAAGTAGTCGACAAATGGATGAGAAAAACATGGAACAAATTCCATGAGATTACACTATTGTAACCCATGATGTTGTATTGTTGTAACCCATGAGAATGAGTTTCAAAACCAAGGATTTGGAACACCTTGCTTCAAACATGAGTTTGAATTTGGATGCCAAACCCATCCAAATCCAAACCCATGGGCCAAACACACCCTAAATGGTCTCCCCCTTTTCGTAGAAGAATGAGGTTTTTATACTACTATTATCGCGGTAACATTGCAACACTACTTATGGCGTTGCAATGTTATCCTGCATACAACATTGCTCGTTTTTTCTATAACTCTTTGTTTGGGTGTCTGAATGACCTCTGGTTTAATGCGTTGGAACCGTAATTCGATGTAGAATCTCTCGGGATGTTCTTCATGCTCAAACTACATCTTTATTTTGCTTGGATATTCAATTAAGCTTAAAAAAACTCCAAATTCCACCAGAATACTTTCTAACCCTTGATTTTTACTTCTCAAGCTCGGTTTCCTAAAATTAACCATAAAATGACATAAAACCGCACAATTTAAGCATAAAAACTAGCTTAAATATAGGAAATAAGATAGCATATTTACATGTTATTAGGTTCGACCAACACATTTGGATGACGATTCTGGTTATCCAAGCCTCAAAATTGTGAACATGGTTGCAAAGACTGTTATCAATGTGGAATAAATAATAAATAAAGAAGTTAAGAAGTCTGATGATTATTTAAATGACTATCAATTTGATCTTTATTTAAAAGCTGGTTATTCTGAAGAATAACTTCTAAAAGTGAGGGAAAAAAAACTCCGTAAAGGTAAGTCGACAAATGAGGAAGACGATGATAGATAATGACAATGACGATGATAATACATCTGGTGGAGGAGGTGGTACAAATGTTGGGATTTCAAGTGGTTACCAAGCGGGTGAAGTACAATCTAATGAATTAGGATTAAATTTTTTTCTTGCGAGGCTGGATTTGACCATGTCACCCAAGACATGGACCACGAATCTCGGGAAGGTGGTGAGAGAATTGCTACTATTGGTAAACCATTCTATCGACATAGAGATGCAAGATATTTTTATTCGACAAATTCATATGAGAATTCCTTACTTTCAAGTATAGAAACGATGAACATCAACAACAATACACACACAGGGCTATGGTTAAGGTAATAATTCGTATTCAAATTATGATGATTCTTCAAGTCTTGATCATAACAATTTCAGCTTAACTTTCCACCACAGATTTATTATCAACCTGAAAATCAAGGACCATTGATTGATGAAATGTATCCATAAATATGGTCTATATGTTGGTCGTATGAGTCATATCGTTTTCATGTAAGAAATTATGTTCAACATTTTCAGTATAGGATAATTTGAAAACAATATTGTAATTTCTATTAGGATTATCAAGATTCTAGGTTAGATGCTCCAAGATCATCTTTTTTTATATTAGACATGTACATTTTATATTACTTTTTTTTAAAGAATACATTTAATATTACTTCGTCACATACAAATATGTCATATCTTCTCTAATTACTAATATTTGTTATTATTTTATATAGTCAAATAGAATTTAAGAATTGTTAATTATAATTTAGTTTTAAATCACCATAATTAAAAGTCTTATTGAATATAAATATTACATATATATTACATATATGATGTTTAAACAAATCAATTATAGTATAATTAAATCATAATTAAAGTTTCATAAAATAATTCAAATAATTTTAATCAATTTCTATATTTTTCTGAAATTCCTGTTCTCATCGACATTTTTAATCGATATTTATATCTAAATATTGTCTTAGTTTTTAGATGTGATGCTTAAAAATGATAAATTATAGTCTAATTAAGCCACAATCAAAGTTTGATTGGCTGATTCAAACAATTACCATTAATTTTCACAATTTGAGTTTTTTTTTTTTTGAAATTTCTATCAACATTTTCATTTCCATCTATATTTCCATAAAATTTAGATCTCGACATTTTCATTAACATTTCGAACCTTGCCTAAGTCACATATGAATTTTGTGTTTTAAGAAATTAATTAAGAATCTAATATGATGTAATAAAAAAAATAAAATTATAATTTTTATGATAATAAATATTTCATTTTTGTCAATTTGAGTATAATTCATCATATATCTTTGCGAGAGATTTGAATTCTACTACTCCATGTTGTTGAACTAAAAAAACTTTTTACTTTTTAAAAATTTTTCTTTGCTTGGGCTTATATAGACGAGGTTGTTTTTCCAAGATCTCAATTGAGTTGCACCATAGCTTACCTCGATAATTGGTTACACTTGACCAAGCTCTTGGCTCAATTGTTGGTCACACAACCAAACTACTATTATTATTTTTTAAATCAGCCAAGCTACTTATGTCTATAACTCACAAAAGTTTCATGCTAGTAACTTACTACTAGTTGAAATTAAATAAATTTGTGAACTTGAGTACAATTCAACGTATTTAGTATTTAGGTATATATTCTCGAGCCTCGATTAAAAGGTCAGGAGTTTGAATTCTTACCACCACAGGTTGAAGTGGCGGATCCAGAACTTCAAGTTGGGGGGCTTGAATTAATATCAAAATTATTTTGAACGCATTAATATTGGTTGTATATAGTCTAATTCTATTTTTATGGTTTACTAAAATTAAGAAATTGAACTTTGAAAGTATAAAAAATAAAATAAAACAAACCATAAAGTACATGGATGAAAATGAAATCTTAATATAATAGTTTATATATTTTGATATAAGAAAAATGATTAAATTTGTTTACGTAAGTATACTGTATATGAGAAAAAATTACAAATAATAAGATTTTTTCTTTGTTTAATAAGAATTCATAAAATCATATTTTCTTTTATGCAATTAACTTTTAGAAATAATTTTATAAAAATTAAAAAATATTTGCATTTAGTTTTATTTATATTTGATACCAAGAAGAAAATCTTTAACAATAAATATTTTTAAGAATAGATTACAACAAAAGGTAGGAGGGAAAGAGAGCATAACTCAACTGATATATCGAATCCTCCCAATATTCTACTAAAAAAAGAAATATGATTTATTAGATTTTTTAAAAGACATATCAAATCTCCTCCTAACCCCATTTTACTTTAAAAAATAAAAAAAATATGATATTTTAATATATATAATAAAATGTAAAATTACATACATATTCAAAAAGTTGTAATTACATACATATTCAAAAAGTTGTATAAGCTGGAAATTGAACCTGGCGTGGAGAAAAAAAAGTAAAAAACTAGGAGGGGCTTGCCACTAAGGCAAGATAAAAATTGTAATATGGTATACCATTTTATATATACAAACTACGCTGTTCAAAAGTTGAGGAGGGGCTTGAGCCACATCTGGGTCCTTCTTAAATCCGTCCCTGACAGGTTGTATACTAAAAGAATTAGATATTATTATACAACCAAGCGAATATATTTAGGCTGAATATTTAATTAATACTGGCAGATTTTTATACAATCATCGCAAAACCTATCGACTTTATACCACTATTAGTAACTTGCTTGAATAGCGAAGTGGAAACATACTAAGGTAGTAAAGTGGTAAATTAAATTATTTAAAAAATCCCACTAGTTACATTTAACATTCTAATAAATCATACCGCAAACACAAACCACAACAAAAGCTAAAGCCAAACATATCTATTCAGTTTGAATTTAGTATTCTTAAGCAAAATACTTGTACTATATATAAAAAAAAAAGCTTTTTATGCTAATATAACTTTATTTCCTTTTTTAGATAAAGTTATAAATAGACTAAAAAATTCGAATCATAGATAAAAGTATTAAATGAAAGACAATCAATACAATAGTCTTAATACTGAGTTCACAATCCAATCTCGAGTCATTAAAGAAATGAAGTGCATCAATTAAGATTAATTTTGACTTCATGTATACATTTTTTTTTTGAGTTCCCTTACATATAATACATACATACATATAACTTGTAGCTTATGAAAAGATTTGGGCTATTTTAATTTGAATGGATCAGGGCCTTATAGCAAAAATGTATGTTTTTTTTGGTGGTGAAGTCCATTAGCAATAGCAAGTCCCAAGAACAAATTTCAATTTTTTAATAATAATATTAATAATAATAATGTTGATTTCAAATTTAATAATGTTTTTTTAATCTTCCATTTCTCTCCCCTCTGAGATTCTGTCATCCCATTTTCCCTATCTGTCTCTCTCCTCAAAAACATATTTGACATAAAAAACTTTTTATTTTGAAAATTGAGATTTGTTTTTGGTTTTTTGGGGGAAAACCTCAAATTTACAATCCTCCTGCAACGTCAAAACCGTTCTTTATCGCTTCTTCTCTTCAATCCCATATTCCAATTCCTAACACACTACCTCTGATTCTCTTCTTTTTCTTTGTTTCTCTTTTATCTCTTCGTTCTCACAAACCCTATTTTTTTTTTCCTTTTCTTTTTGTTTTTGATCTACCCTTCTTCAGCATTCATTTCCCTCTACTTTTATGCCCCAACTTTCTTGTTTCTTCTTCTTCCTCTCCAACCCTTCTGAGTTCTGACCTCCATTTTTGATTCGCCGACACTTCCGACATTTTGGGGATTGGATTAGTTTTTGTGTTCTGGAGTTTCATAATACACCGCCCCTTTTGTTAACTACTTCTAGGGTTTCCATTTCTGGGCTCTTTAGGGTTTCATCCTCATCTTCGTGGTTAGATTAGATTTGGGTGTCTTCTTGATTTCTTTCTTTTTCTATTGGGTATGTTTTTTTTTCTGGGAAATTTGATTTTTAACTGGGGGGGTCCTGAAATTTTGGTTCAGGGTTGTTCTATGTTTGTTCAGATTGCTTATGCTTTTGACAATTTTTAACTTCAAACGCGAATGAATCCGGAGGGGGAGAAGAAATTGTATTGCGTTGGTTTATCGAGCACTCAAAGTTTCCTTTTTTGACTGAAAAGAGCCTAATCAAAAGGTTTGGGGAAATTCTCTAATTTCAATCTCTTTTTAGTTAGCTTCTTCCCTCCTAGTGTATTTCTTTTTCTGCTTGTCGTTTGGTTTGTTTTTGGATAAAAGAGAAAGAGATAGAGTCTTTTTTCTTGTGGGGGTCTAATCGTCGTAGAGTTAATTGAGTTGTGGGAAAGTCTAGGCTTGCATGGGCGAACATGAGGGGTGGGCACAGCCACCAAGTGGGCTATTGCCCAACGGTCTATTGCCTGATGAGGCAGCTACAGTCATGCGGGTGCTTGATTCCGAGAGATGGTCGAAGGCGGAGGACCGAACCGCGGAGTTAATTGCCTGCATTCAGCCGAATCCTCCCTCTGAAGAGCGGCGAAATGCTGTTGCAGACTATGTGCAGCGGCTGATCATGAAATGCTTCCCTTGCCAGGTGCAATGGCATTTAAACTCCCCACTTCATTGTTCGGTATAGGGAAATGTGGTTATATATCTCTCATGGTTTACAAGCTATATAGTTCATCACTTTTTTTGAATGCGTATTATGTGATAAGTAGTTGTTATTAGGAGTTTGTTTGTCAATATCCATATTCTGTTTGTTAAATTATCGCTAGCCATTGTGTTGAAAGATCTTATTTAGTTATATTTTTGAAATAGTTTATCTGTGTTAGTGCACCACTAGCTTTTGTAATATAGTTCAACTCATAAAAATGATGTTGTGATCTCCATTTTCATTAACATTATTTAGACCATTTACCATTCCTCCCCTGGTTACCGTTTTGCATTCTCACATTTTAAGTTTAATTGTTGAGTGCCGAAATAACATTGTTGAGAATATGTAGAAGCTAGATTTATTTTGCAATAATCTTCAGTTGTGAGTTTTGGCCTTTATGAACTAACATGGTTGCACGTTGCTCTGTCTTTTTCTAATCTTTATAAGTCAGTCTTCAAGTCAAATGGGCTGGTGTATTAATTTTGCATTACCATGCACCAACAAGATGAAACAAAGGAATAATTTCATTCTGTATTTCAGGAAAAGAAAATTAGCTTCACTACCATATTTAAACTTCAAAAACAGATGCAATTGAGCGATGAAAAATTCTGGACTTGACTAAATGGATAATTGAGTTTCCACGATCACACTTATTTTTTTGACTCAAGCTAATTGGGGAGAATTTATATAATCTTCTTGACCTTGGTGGGCTGGTGTCTTGCCTTTCTGTCCTTTTCTTAACCATGCGTGCCTTGTTGAATTCATGCCTCATCTAATAAAAAAATTATGAGTAATTGAGTTACATTTTGTTATATTAGCAATTATTACATGTTAAGGCTTTATTTCCACAGTTATTGATAAATGTAAGTTTTTTACATGACGTTATGCTTTCTATTCCATCTGTTATTTTTGCTCAAATTATGATTAAAATGTGCAGGTGTTCACTTTTGGGTCTGTGCCCTTGAAAACTTATTTGCCTGATGGAGACATTGACTTAACAGCATTTAGCAAGAATCAAAATTTGAAGGAGACATGGGCTCATCAGGTTCGGGATATGCTTGAAAGTGAGGAGAAGAATGAGAATGCTGAATTTCGTGTAAAAGAAGTTCAATACATTAAAGCTGAGGTAGGTCCTCCCTCACTTCAGTATTTACTTCTTATCGATTTATGATTTATCTTAGTATTTTAATTTCTTGTCTATCTACAACTCTTTTCTATTACTATTGGACTTAGACTCATCAGAGAGCATTTATGTAGTTTTGAACATACTGAGGTATTTCCAGCTTCTAAAATATTAAAATAATAATTGGTATCGTGCTAAATTATATTAGTTCAACTAAGTACTTCAGAAGTAGCATTAGTTGAAGATTGTTGTAATGTCTGAATATCTTGGTGTATCAAATTGGAATTTCTTAAGATTGTTTGAAAGGGCTTGTTCAAGCATGCAGTTTACTTGTGCTTATCAACATCCAAAACACATTTTTAAACAATTTTATTTCATCCCTTATCTAAGTGGAAGAAAATTTCAAGATTTATAAGACATAGGGAATAGTTATTGGGCTGTCATTTCATACTTTTGGGTCATCATATTTCATAACTTAGCAGGCGCTTTAGATGATTCTGCTGATGTTCTAGCACGTTTGGGTTTCTTCATAAACATGGGTCAAGAGAGTGTTTGGATGTTTGTCTTTTGTGTGTTGTTAAGCCAAGGTATTTATGGACATATATTGAGCTATTTGTTATGAGGTTCTTCTCTATCTCCTGTAGGCTGTTACAATTAGTAAGTTACAATTTCTAATATTTTCTCATTAGCTAGCTCATGTGTAAATTATACATTGTTATTACTACCAATACACTTTTTGACGCTGGACGATATTTCACATGAATTATAATGTTAATGTCTTATATTATTCTATATATTTTGCAGGTTAAGATAATCAAGTGCCTTGTGGAAAATATAGTTGTAGACATCTCATTTGATCAGCTTGGTGGATTGTGCACCCTTTGTTTCCTGGAGGAGGTGAGTGGTGCTTCCTTACTAACCCTGCCCTTAATCCCTCTGAACAGCTATAACTTATAAGAATGATACTCATATAATCATATCTTCAACTGCTCATGTATTTGTTTTATTTTTGTAGGTTGATCATTTAATAAACCAAAACCACTTATTCAAGCGTAGCATTATACTGATCAAAGCCTGGTGTTATTATGAAAGTCGAATATTGGGTGCACACCATGGACTTATATCTACTTATGCCTTGGAAACCTTGGTCCTCTACATATTTCATGTGTTCAATAATTCGTTTGCTGGCCCCCTTGAGGTTGCTACTCTTTTATTCTGTCATTTGGTTTGTATTTTTTTTTTTATTCATTCAACACTCTGAATATTTTTTTTTTTGGTGTTACAGGTTCTTTATCGCTTTTTAGAGTTCTTTAGCAAGTTTGACTGGGATAATTTTTGTGTTAGTCTATGGGGTCCTGTACCCATTAATTCCCTACCAGATGTGACAGGTACATTCTTCTATTGATACGTATGTCGTGGTTGTCTGGGAATAGTCACCGATTAATGTGTTTGAGATTTTTACAGCTGAACCTCCGCGTAAAGATGGTGGAGAGTTACTTCTCAACAAGTTATTTCTTGAAGCATGCAGTTCAGTATATGCTGTTTTCCCTGGAGGCCAAGAGAATCAAGGGCAGGCTTTTGTTTCTAAACATTTTAATGTAATTGATCCTTTGCGTGTAAACAACAACCTTGGGCGTAGTGTAAGTAAAGGTATATTTTAAAATCTTTGAGCTTTTGGTACCAATCTATTGCGATGGTGTAGAAGTCATTATTTCTGGTAGTAAGCTATTAATGGTACCATTGGAAAAATAATTAAATCATTGGGAGCAGTTTCTAGTTTCTGACCAAGAGATGGTATTTCTAGGCATTACAATGAGGATAAGAATGTTAGGTTGGGATTTTTGGCCTTTATTTTTATTGATCAATAATACTTTGCTGTGGCTTAACCTCAATACGCAAAATTCTTAGTGTGCCATTTGTTTGGTTTTGCCTCGACCAGGTTCCACTGTTTTTCAATAACACATTTTTGTACTTCTGCTTAAAAGGAGTTTCTTGTTACCCGTTATCTATTTAATAACTGGGAATCCTACATTGGAGCAATTGGTCAGGGTGCAGAAAGTTATTAAGTCCTAAAAGGATATGAATCATCTGGGACTTGGAACCTTTTAGAAAGGGGTTCATACCTGTTGTCATTTTAAGTTAGAAGGTTGATATATAGTTACCAATGATTAGATTACTGTTAATCAGAAAGATTGGGGTGAAGCAAGCACCATACCAAATTTGCTAGGCTAATTTGAGAATTTGACTTCTCTCTTGTATTCATAGTACCACAAAATCCTTCTTCCCTTATTCTTCTTACTACCCTCCCCTAATTATGGATGCCGTCTTCTATAACGGATTTTTTCTTATATATTTCCCTTTTTACCCTCCTCGCATGCACTCATTATTGCACGCCTAGCCTATCGTTGCTAGTTTTGTGTGTGCTTTCAACAATACATTTGGCTTTTATGATTGTTAATTATAGAAGTGTCCTTTCAATGAACAAGCAATATTTTTAATGCGTTTGTATGATGATTGTTCCCATTCTTGTGGTTTGGATTTGTGAACTATTTTTTTTGCTCAAGTGTATCATGTTTATTATGGAAGTGCATGGTTCTTCTGCTGCTTGCTTTGTTTTTTGTAATTGCTGGCAGCAACTTCAGTTGTGGTACATGTGTTACCCAGGTAACTTCTTCCGGATACGCAGTGCATTTGCATTTGGAGCTAAAAGACTGGCAAGATTGTTTGAATGCCCCAGAGAAGATATCCTCTTAGAATTGAATCAATTTTTTTTGAACACATGGGAGAGACATGGAAGTGGCCAACGTCCTGATGTTCCAAAGAGTGACTTGAAGTTCTTGAGATTATCAAATTCAGAGTATTCACATGGTTCTGAGACTCTCAGAAATAAATCGAACAGCAAAAGAAATGAGAATTCATCTGGTCATGAAACCCAAGATGTGTCCCGTGGCTCTCATACTGTGAACTCCCTTCAAGGCAATTCTCCGTTGGAAAGTGCATCTAGAAATGACACTTCTACAACTTCCCGTAATCAAGCACAAAGGAGTTCTGGCAGCTCAAACAACTCAAGGTCCTCTGATCATAGTAGGAAAGAAACGAACTACAATCATGGTAACCTTATAGATAGAAGTCAGAGATATTCTAAACCTGAGAACCATGTGAATGATGTACAGGGAAGGTTTCTGTTTGCAAGGACACGTTCTAGCCCAGAGCTTACTGACACCTACAGTGAAGTTTCATCTCCATCAAGGCGTAATAGGGTTCCTGAAAGTGGAAAATCCCATTTTAACAGAACAGATGCCAGCAGGAGGAAGAACCTAGAATCTGATAATGTGGAAAACCACTTGAGGTCTTCAACTGATGATCCTTCTACAGTTAGACATATTCCATCCCGTCAGAGCATTGATGTTACTGGTGATTCCAACAGTGGTTCAAATAGTTACCAGGATGAGTCTGGCCCAGGGGCTGTTGGTGAGGATTTCGCTTCTATTTCTGGGACATTGGCGATGCATCAGGAGGAGCAAGATCTTGTTAACTTGATGGCTTCTTCTACGGCCCATAATTTTAATGGACAGGTTCATTTGCCTCTGAACTTGACGACAGGTCACCTACCTCTTCCATTACCTTCTTCTGTTTTAGCCCCTATGGGCTATGCCCCAAGGAACTTGGGAGGAATGGTTCCCACCAATATTCCCTTGATTGAGACTCCTTGGGGCACAAATATGCATTTCCCACAAGGTTTTGTTCCTTCTCCATTGACTCATTATTTCCCTGGCATGGGATTGACAACAAGTTCAGAAGATGGCATTGATTCAGGCAATGAAAATTTTAGTTCTGTAGAAATGAATTCACGAGAGGGTGATCAAGACTTTTGGCACGAGCAAGATAGAAATTCTACTGCTGGGTTTGATCATGACAATGGGGGATTTGAAGTGCCTCAGTCAGATGATAAGCAACAGTCAACTTCTGGAGGTCTTACCTTTGTTCCTTCATCTCGAATGTCAGTATCTGGCAGTACTACTGTTGTCCATAAAAAGCATGCAAAAGAAAATCGAGTAGTGATGAAGGATGGGAATGCAAATGCTTATCAAGATGACAGAGAGAACGAAGCATGTTATGATGACAGACCATCATCTTTTAGGCCCTCTACCACTGTCGTACACTCTAGTGGCCTAAGAAATAAGACCACCACAGAAAGTTCTTGGGATGAGTTGTCTTCAAGAGCCTCAAAATCATCTAGGGAGAAACGGGGATGGAAATCAAATACCTTTGAGCTGCCATCTTCTTATGGGAAAGGCAAAAATGTCTCTGAGCATTCATCTACTGTGACTGATGAAGACACCAGAGATTGGAATCACCTATCTACTATAAGTACTGAATTGGCCGAAATAAGTGGTGGACCTCAATCAATAGCAGCGTCCATGCATTCTACAAGGCATCAAATAGCTGGACTTGAACCACCCCATACAGCTGGGTCAGATCCACTAATACCTCTTGCTCCTGTGCTCTTGGGCCCAGGTTCTAGACAGAGAGCTGTTGATAATTCTGGGGTGGTTCCTTTTGCCTTTTATCCCACAGGGCCACCTGTTCCATTTGTTACCATGCTTCCAGTATATAATATTCCCTCGGAGACTGGAACTTCAGATGCTTCAACTAGTCATTTCAGCGAGGAGGAATCCTTGGATAATGTTGATTCTTCTCAGAATACCGATTTGTCTGAAGGGCATAATAAGCCTGACGTTTTAACCATCACCAATCCTATGAGAGGGTCTTCCTTTATTGAGTCTTTAGAACCCAAATCTGACATTCTTAATAGTGATTTTGCTAGTCATTGGCAAAATTTGCAATATGGGCGGTTTTGCCAAAATTCTCGGCATCCTTCACCTGTGATTTATCCTTCACCCGTAGTTGTACCTCCTGTCTACCTACAGGGTCGCTTTCCATGGGATGGTCCTGGAAGACCTCTTTCAGCCAACATGAATTTATTGACTCTGGGTTATGGGTCTCGTTTAGTCCCTGTTGCTCCTCTCCAATCTGTTTCTAACAGGCCTAATATATATCAGCATTACATTGATGAAATGCCGAGACATCGCAGTGGGACTGGAACATACTTGCCAACTCCTGTAAGAAACGGCTTCCCCTTATTTAATGATTTGTTTGGTTCAGCTGCTTTATGAAGACAATTGCTAAATCTATGTTCAATACTTGGATATTAAACTCCTATCTTGCGGCTTACTTATTTATCCTTTTCTGAAATAATTATCACTTGTGACGTTAACTCATGATGTTATGGGATTCGAGTATTTACTAATCAAATAATATTTCTGCATGTAATACATTTATCTTTCATCTTTTCTGGAGTTTCAATGGACGGACTTATTCAGTTGCTTACACAGTATAGTCAACACCACTTGTTACAATTATTTCATCGAGTACACCTACCCCATTTCCTTCCTATTTTTATATTCAAAAGAAGTTTATTTAGAAATAAAGTAGGAAGCAACTTCTAATTGTTATTTGTTTGTTTCATGTTTTTCTTTTGTTTCCCTTTTCTCCTCCTATCAAAATTCTCTGGTTGAAAATTTCTGCATTTTTGTCCGATACATTTTTTTGTATGTTTACTGTTCAATTGTTATACTGTAAGGTGGTTCCTTGCTATTTAGAATGATTTGAGTTATGCCTAGCATCCTATTCTTCCTTCTCGGGATCTTTACTTTGCTTTTTTAAATTTTTTTAGAAGGCTTCAGCACGTGAACGACATTCTTCAAATGCTAGACGAGGAAACTACAGCTATGATAGAACTGATAGTCATGGTGAAAGAGATGGGAGCTGGAACATCAATCCAAAATCACGAGGTTCTGGTCGCCGTGGCCAAGTTGACAAGCCAAATTCCAGGCTAGACCGCTTGTCTGCAAGTGAGAATCGAGCTGAAAGGGCGTGGAGCTCGCATAGACATGATTCCATGCCGTACCCTTCCCAGAACGGTCCGATCCGGACGAACTCCACACAGGGTGGTTCTACTAGTATGGCTTATGGCATGTATCCGCTACCAGGCATGAATCCTGGCGTGGTGTCTTCTAATGGACCTTCCATGCCCTCTGTTGTGATGCTTTATCCGTTGGATCATAATGGTGGGTATGGGTCACCTGCAGAACAGCTCGAGTTTGGATCTCTTGGACCTGTAGGCTTTGCTAATCTAAATGAAGTGTCACAAATGAATGAGGGAGGCAGAATGAGTAGAGCATTTGAGGATCAACGATTTCATGGTAGCTCGAATCAACGGACTCCTCTTGAGGAACCTCCTTCACCTCGTTTACCGAGGTAGTCTTAGCTTAATTTCCTTCACGACTGAACTATTTTCCAAGATAGGAAAGTGTCAACCGAAAAGAAGATATGTCATGACTGTCAAGCTGTTGTGTCGGTTGCATTCTCTGATTCTACTAGCAGCTTGCAGCATCTCACGAGCCGTAGCCGTGCACCCTTTTAACTCCTATATGAGCAATATGTATCAGAAAGACAGGAACACCCCACTCTTTGCACTGTTTTTCATCCCAAGGGCATCCACATTTGGGGATTCCATTATTTTGGAAAATAAATGTTGAAGAGGAACTTTCGGTCGAGGTGAGGGTGTTCTGCCTATTGCATCATTTTGAACCGAGGTAGTTGATGACAACGGGAGAGGTCTGTGAAAGCTTGTTTTTATCCTTGTCTCGTGAAGTGAAGCATCATCTTCCGGTTCAAAAAAATGTTCTCAAGGAGAAATCAATGACACGCAGTAGTTTGTATGTATATTAAAGAGCGAAATCCATCCCGTTTAGAGTGACAGAAAGTGGCAGTGAAGGAAGGAAGGAGGTCGCGGGTCTCGGGCGATTAGAAGAAGAAGATGCTCATTTTATGGTTTAGATACGTTTATAAACTAATGAAGTTAGAAAGTAGAAATCATTTGGGTTGGAATTTGGGGTGTTCCCCCCATGTCATTACAACACGATTTGTTTCCTTGGAATTCTGTCACAAAAATACATTACAATAGGATTGCCCATTTAGAGTCTCACTTCACTTTGTAAGAGCCTTTTTTTTTCCTTATTTTACAAACTCCCTTTTGCACATTATTTTGACTTTTTGACAGAATAGCACTGACAGCAGCAGCAGCATTGAAACATCAAATGCTTCATCAGATCCATTTTCAAAATTTATCATTTTTATGCTCATCTGAGTTGTTGACTAGAATTGTTATGAGTTGAACAAACTACTCTAAAATCCCAATACTGAAAAAAAAGTAAGTCCTGTTGATGAGTTTTAACGTCTAAGGCACTGTTTTGATATCTCTGGTTTATTTTTATGCCATCAGATTATACAACTTTGCAGCCAACCACAAATTAAGGAACTGTTTGGGGGTTGAGTGAGTTATAATAATAGATGATTATAATAGTCTGTGGGTTATTATAATTTGTAGAATCATATAATAATTTGTAGAATCATATAATATTATTTAAAATATAGAATAGTATAGTATGAGGTTATAATAGTCTGTGTTTGGAGTTTAGAATATTTTACAGGTTATTATAACTTGTGCCCCAAACAAGTATAACTTTAATTTCATTCCCTATGCATATGAATTTGAAAAATAATATTTTTTCTAGGTTTGATGATCATTGGTATACAGACGTTTTAGCGGTTTAATCTTTTGTAACAATAAACTATTTTGGATCGAGAAAGTTACTATATAGTGTATACTAATTCATATGAAGATGAGTATTTTTAATTTTTTTTTTTAAAATTTTATAGTAGTCGAATACTATGCATATTTCATTAAATTAAAATATTAAGTACAACTCAATTTACGTAGTTGTATACTTATAATAGGTTCAATGTGAGATCATGAAGTTACCCAATCTGTGCAAGTCCAAATAAAAAAAAAGTTCTATTATCATTAAAAAAAAAAAACTATTATCATAAAAAAAAAATTGAGTGTTATGTTACCTTATTAAATTTTTAGCCATTAGGATTTTGTCTAGTTAATTCACGACGTGATCTTGAACTTTCAATGAGTGTTTATTTAGTTCATATACTTTATAAATTTCGATTAGGTCTTTTGATTTTTAGTTTTGTATCTTAGAAGTGTCTACTGTTAATTTTGTTAGTTTAATGTTTATATGACATGCTAGTTATATTATTTAAAGATTATATAACATATTTTAAAGAAGATAAGACATCTGTATTTTATAATGACATAAATGTTAAATGGATGAAGTTAATAATACACTTTTCAAAGTACATATAGAAGTTTATTAGAATCATTTTAGAGCACAGAGATGGAATCCATCCAAACTTATAATTTAATCAAATTTCAATAATATATGTTTATTATATCATGCAATTTTTTTTTGACAATGATATCATACAAATTCTTAAGCATTAAAATACACGATTCCAATTGAATAGATTTGATCCCGTTCTTATGATTTTATTAGAATGTTAAATAAGAGAAAAGTTTAAACGTACCAAACTACGACTTACTTAGGATAGGGGGATTCGAATTCAAGATGTTTTAGTCATAAGTCTTACTTGATGCCAGTTGGGCTATGCTCTTGATAACTACAAAACTACGTTGTTGATGTCTCTTACTTGGCATGATTAAGTGCAAGTACTTACCTAGGCTTTTACTAAACTCGATATTGGATCTACTTTGACAAGCTACGTTGGCATCAACTCATATCAAGATAATGACGTATCAATCTATTAATTGATAGAAGATAAGAAAAATAATGGTACCGCTAATTAAAAAATTTAGAGGCCAAAATGATTTTTTTTAGAAGAGCAGGAATCATAATGCAACAATTTAAACATTTAATTTAATAATTTGATTTGTTATGGTTCGAAATATCAATTATCTAAGCCAAATAATAGGATAATTTTGAATGATTAGTTTGATTTTTAATTTTAGTTATAATTGACCTTAAATAGAAGGGAAATTATAATGGGAAGAAAAAAAATTAGTATATTTATAAATTTAACCATGATTTTTGGAAATTTGTAAATATAGTAAAAAAAAAAAAAAAAAAATCTTATTTCAATATTTTATTATTCCAATTTTACTCTCATTGTGTATAATAGGTATATCAGTCGTATATCTGATATACTTTATTTTGGTATATCAATAATATTTTAGTAGTATATTTGATACCATTTGTATTAGTTGGTTTTTATATACTATTGATATATCAAACATACTTAATGTACCAGCATAAATCACTATCAAACATAATTTACTATTTGTGATATCCCATTGATATATTGAATATTAACATTTTCATTTCATTTATACATCTAAATAAAGTATATCAGTAGTATATTACTGGATTTCAAATATTGGACTAAGGTACAATATTCATTTGAATAAATATTTTAGACTTTCACTCCAACATGGTAATTAATTAATATACTTTTTTTTTCTTATGTTAAAAAAATATTTTCAACCATTAGACCAAGGTATAATATTCACTTAATCAAATATGCCATCTCCGTTAAAATACTTTGATTCAACAAAGTATACATATATTTTTAATTTTCATGGAAGTCCAAAATGCTTATCCTTATCACTTTTTAATCAAATTACTTCTTATCTTGTAAGGAATCCTACTTCATCAATGATACTTTAACCCATACTTACCTGTATTATGTAGTAAAAAAGAAAAAAAAAAAACAAGAAAAGAAAAAAAAAACTTTCTCACCAACTGTTTGTGTTAATGTATATATTGTCATAAGAATATTGAAACTTATATCACTATGACATTAGTTTTTTATCTAAACTATTTTATGTTTATATTTAATATGCCTTTAAACTTTAAATTTTTTTATAGATTTCTAAATTTTCAATTTTGTGTTAATAGGTCATTGAACTTTTAATTTATTGTCTAATAGGTGCTTAAACTTTCAATTTTATGTTTATAGGTCTTTAACCTATTCAACATTTTTTAAAATTCATTTGATCTATTCTTGTACACAAAATTAAAAGTTTAAGGACCCTATTAGATACAAAAATTAATTTTATGTCTTATAGACTCGTTAATTTTTAAAAAATATTGAATATGTCAAGGACATAGACACAAAATTAAAATTTCATAAATCTACTAGGCACTTTTAAAGTTTAATGACCCATTAGATACAAAATTGAAAGTTCATGAATCTAGTAGATACTTTTAAAGTTTTAGGATCTATTAGATACTTTGAAAAGTTTAGGGAATAAATTAACATAAATTTGATAGTTGAGAGATTAAACATGTAATTTAACTATGACATAATTTGTTTAGTAAGCTGAAGATCTCCCTTGCAGATTGTTTGCAGATTGTTAGCATCATTGCAGGAACTTATTTTTAAGTTTAGGGATTTTTTTTTCATGGACTTTTAGTTTGTATAAAAAATGTTGGTACTCAAATTTGGTTAGCTGAATCAATGGTGAATTTATATAACAGAAAAACGAACGTGCCTGCAAAACAAGAGAAATGAATATGGAAGAGGTACTTAAACTACTCTCAAGTCAATATTAGGTTTGTAAGAAGCTTAAAGAAAGTAGGGGAATATTTTGAACGTACTTCTGAGAAATGACACCTTCTCGCTTATATAATATCACCCCTTTGTAATCAAAACTCGGGCTCATCATTATCCTTAAATTCTCAAATAATTCAATCAATTATTTTAACCACGATCTCTTAATCCTTTAATGAGCTTTTAAGAGTTTTTTCCAATCAGATCTCAATGGAGCATTTATGAAATTGATCGTTGAGAACTTAACCGATCGTTTAGGTGGGCGACCAAACAAGGTCTTGGCTATCCCGTATATAGGTCATCCATGGATTGGCCATAGGTCAGCCACATATGGGTTGCCCACATGTGGGTCGTCCATGGGTCGACCATATGTAGGTTGGCCACATATGGGTCGCCCATGGGTCGATTATGTGTGGATTGACCAATCATGACTCATGGGTTGTTTATGGTTTATCACATGTGGGTTGTTCATGGACCGATCATATGTAGGTCGATCAATCATGACTCGGGTGAGTCGACGACATATGGAGGGTTGGCCACAAGTGGGTCGTTCATGGGTCGATGACATATGGGCAGGTCACATGTGGGTTGTGATAAAAGGCTTGTCGAAGGTCCTATTAAATAATAATTTATAATTATCTAGACCTCTTAATATTTTGCAATAATAGTGCCCAAGGTGGACTGATTTTCTTAGATTAATTAAGTACCATGATTAATTATTCCCAATTTTATTTAGAGAACTAAACTCTAGAATTAAGCATAAATAAAACTTAACTAATATTTATATACTTTGGAGTCCAATTTTGGGAAATAAGTATGATTGTGTACTTTACATGAAACTTGAATTAATTTATTATTTAATTAAATAATGACAAGCCTAACCACAAATTTCTAAATAATCAATCGACTTTCCCAAGCTCAATTGAACTCATGCACAACAACAAATCAACTTTCCAGTCATTTCCGTTGCTTAGCATGACATTAAGTTATTCGCTCAAGGCTCTAGGATTAATTTACTCATTCTTATGCAATAAAATCAAACCTAGTCATGTATCTAGTGTTCTATCACTAAACCCACGCTCCAAAGCTAAATTCAGTTAAACATACAAAACCTCAGCCTAAGGTTAACACAATAAAGCAAGCTTCATAAAAGCAGTCTATATTTAATAATTTAATTACAAACAAACAAGATTCACAAATGTACAACCAAGAAAAGTGTCTAAAACACAAATTTACAATGCCTAACAAAATACCAAAAAAATCTTACATTCAATAAAAAGATAATGAAATAGAAAAGAACTTAGGTCGCATGCCAACACTCGTTTTCGATACATTGTATATTTTGTAGAAATTGAACATTTAGAGCAAAACTAGAGAGTTGAAGAATATTTGGACAAATCTGGATGTATTTGAGGCTATATTTGAGAATTCAAGAGTTGAAAAGAAAGAACAAAACAATTGGACTTAAGAGTATAGCGTTGCAACGCCAATTGCACAACTTTGAAGATCGGAAAGCATAACATTGCAATGCCAACCTATACTGATTTTTTTTTTAAAAATAAAATTCGAGGGACATCGTTGCAATGCTGTATCGATATTTTATAAGAAAAGTTTATATTTCATATAAAAAGAGTCGTTTTAAGAGACCAAAAATATTAATCTCGATTCAAACACTATCTAAGGACTTAGATGTTGGAATTTATCCCATAAATCCTTGTAATTAATGATTTTTTAAGAATTAAAATTATTTTGATTATTTTATTTATAATATAATATTATCAATTATATGTTGAACAATATGTTTTTGACATACGAGAGGAACATGTTCAAGAAATAACCTAAAGGGTGATAGTATATGGATAAGGTTGCGTGTCTTATACAAGTAACACTATTGATATGACACACTTTGTATAGTTATAAATAATTTGATCCAAATTGTTCATGTAGAGACATGTGAGGAGGGAGATTTAATACAATGAGTTTGGACAATGAAATATTTAATCTTTCTTTATAAATCCGTCAATTCAGAAGATTAATATTTCATCAAGATTATTGTATGCGACTCGAACTTAATCTTGAGTGAGTTATAAACTTCTGGTTGTGAGGGCTTGTCCTTTGATTTACATGGGTGAGTGTGACTTTTATAGTCGATTCAATATGTTTATTATTTTGGGACTTGAACAAGTATGGAGCTAGAAACATAATCTCACCAGATGGAATTCATGAAAGGAATCGAATTAACGGAAGCAGAAGCGCGAGAACACTTTCGCTTTGAAATTTTGTGGAAATTTCATTAACACACATAAACTATAGATTAAGCATGCTTTAAATAAGATGAGATTTCTTACCTTTGATGTTCTAAACAGTAATGAAATCTCCTCTAGATTGTTTTACAACAATCAATCTAGAACACCTCCACTTGATCTTCTCCGCTATTCTCTTGGACAAGATCTGGCTTGTGGGAGTCTTCTTTTAGAAGAATTCTAGAGAGAAAATATGTTTTTCTCTAGAAAAGGAATAGAGCGAATGTAAAGAGAATTTTAGAGATGAGTTATGGAAATGGTGAAATTGCACTTTGTCTTACAAAGGTGGCTAAGATTTTTCAAACCTTAAGTCTTCTTACCATTGGAGTTTTATGCCCTAACCTCGTGTAGTTTGTAAATGTTCGATGAAATAAATAAAGAGTTATTGTTCAACATTTCCTGTATTCTCGCATTTAAAACTTAAATCCAATAAACTCAGCTCCAGGGTTATGATTTTGAGAACTTGAACAGTGTGTAGTAGACACATAGGTAGGATCATGTTTAAGTGTGTAACCCAAATGGTCTATAATACATGGATAAGGTTGGGAACCTCATCCTGGTAACACTATGGGTGCGACCCACTTTGTATTTGATATAAACGAGCCGATCCAACTTGTTCATATAGTTGATATGCGAGTGGGGGCATCCTGTGCGATGAGTTCGTACAAGACCGGACCGCGAATTATTAACCTACCGATGTAACATCGTTAACAAATTAGGTCTAACAATTCATAGATGACCATTCGTGACTCGATCTGAATCTTGAGTGGGTTACGAACTCCTGTATGCAGAAATTTGTCCTTAGACTAGTATGGGTGAGAGTGGCCAGAGGGCCGACTCAATAAGCCTACATTCTCAGGGACAAAACCTTGTGGGGAGTTGGGAACTTAACTCTGCGAGATGGAATTCACTCGTTCCCGAGCTAGAGAAATTAGATTCGATGTTCTCTTAAGGGTTGAATCTAGGTCTTGAACAACGGGACCCCATCCTCTCACAAACTCGAGAGGGACTTTGTTTATGGTAAGACCATACACAAGTTGTTCATTAGAGGATTAGTGGTACTTAAGGAGTAAGTAGTAATCAGAGGGGTAAAACAATAATTTGACCCAACTGTGATTACGGACAACATGTGAAGAGTCGACTCATGGGTATTGGTTAAATCAATAGACACACCTTGTCCTACAATGAGGAGAGTACAACTACAAGTTTATAGTGGAGTGACTCGTAGTTAATGAATGTTGGTCAGTCAGGTCAAAGAGTTGAAGGGAATAAAACTCCCGCAACGGAAAAGACGATTGAATTGTCGTGGTTTCGTTATGAAAAATGTTTTCTTAAAACCGAATTTATCACATAAATCCTAGGCTAAACATGTTTTTAGAAGGAAAAAACAGTAAGATATACTTGTTGAAGAACCGTTCTTCGCAATTTCCTTCTCCGGTCACGAACTCTTTACGTACACGATCTCAACAATCTCGATCTCAACGAACCTCAAGAAATTTAGACACCTCCGAAAGTGCTTCTCAGTTGTTCTCCTTAGGTAGAAGGAGAGTGATGGTACTCCTTTTGGTGAAAGGGAGGAGAAGATTTGAGAGAGGAGAGTTGAGAGAATTCTTGAGTTCTTTTGGTGAGAAATCCAAAAAATGAAACTCTTGCCTACAAAATCCTTCTTGTAAAGGGTTTATATAATGGTGATAGGTGGAGTTGAAATCTCCACCTATTTACCATTTTACCACAACCATAGGTTATGCAAATCATATTTGCATAACCACATATAATAAGATATCTCATATCTCATTATACAAATCACATTTGTATAATTCTGGATTTTAAATTGAATCACATTTAATTTAATTTCTCTCAATCCAATTTTTCCAAATTAGCCCTAATTAAACAATTAGGCTAACCTATAGTTTATTATGAGTCTTATTCACATTAAACTATATAATATGTCAATCATATCTCATATAAATGACATAAATACCCTTTTAATGAATTTGAACACTTCAAATCCACACCAAACTGTAAACCTTCTATGTATCAGTTTGAGCCAACCGAGGACCTAATGGACTCTACGGTGTGAGCTCAATGATCCGAGACTAACCTGTCAAACTCTTTGACCCGGTTAATCAACATTCATTAGCTATGGTAACACTCCACTAAAACCCGTAGCTGAACTCCCGTCACTGTAAGACAAGTTGTGTCCATTGATATAACCAATGCCCGTGAGTCGACCCTTCACAGGTTGTTCGTAGACACTGCTGGGTCAAATTTCCGTTTTACCCATGTGTCCACTTCTTGCTCCTTAAGTCCCCACTGCTCCTCTAATGAACAACAACGTTGTATGGTCCAACCATCAACCCCTCTTAGGCTAGTGAGAGGGTGGGTGCCCGTTGTCCAAGCCCTGGAGACAACACTTAAGGGAACAACCCCTCTAGTTTTCCTAAAGTCAGGAACGAGTGAATTCTATCTCGCGTAGTTAAGTTCCCAGCTCCCCACGTGGTCTTGTCCCTGAGAAGATAGGTATATTGGGCGAGTAAATGTGACCACCCTCAACCGTACTAGTCAAAGGACAGACCCCCGCAGACAGGAGTCCGTAACACGCTCAGGATTAAGGTCAAGTCACTAATTGTCATCAACGAAGTTATTAGTCCTATACTGTCAATGGTGTTACATCAGTAGGTCTAATAATTCACGGTCCGGTCTTGTACAATCTCATTGCACATGATGACTCCACTCGCATGTCAACAACATGAACGAGTCAGATCACCTCGTTTGTATCTAATGCAAAGCGGGTCGCATCCACAACGTATCCAAGATTAGGTCTCCAACCCTACCCGTATACTATAGACCGTTCGGGTCATTAACTCAAACGTGATCCTCCATGCGTGTCCACTACACACCGTTCAAGTTCTAATACTCTCATAATTCAATGACCCTGGAACTTAGTTTATGTTGGGATGTATGTCTTATTCTCGTGTAAGTTTGTAATATTCTAAGTTGAAATAAATAAGAGTTATTTTTTCAATGTTTTATGTCTCGCATATTTCATAAACTTAATCCAATAAACTAAGCTCCAGGGTCATTGAATTATGAGAGAACTAGAACTTGAATGGTGTGTAGTGGACACACAGGGAGGATCACGTTCGAGTTAATGACCCGAACGGCTCTACATGATATGGATAGGGTTGGAGGCCTAATCCTAGATACGCTGTGGATGCGACCCACTTTGTATTAGATACAAACGAGGTGATCTAGCTCGTTCATGTGATTAACATGCGAGTGGGGGCATCCTGTGCAATGAGATTGTACAAGACTGCACGTGAATTATTAGACTTATCGATGTAACATCATTAACAATATAGAGCTAATAAATTCGTAGATGACCATTAGTGACTCGACCTTAATCACGAGCGTGCACTGACTCGTCTCATGGGTCCGCCCTTTGACTAGTACGTGTGAGGATGGCCACCGTTGCTCGCCCAATATGCCTATCTTTCTGCAAAGGTGACCACGTGGGGGAGCTGAGAACTTAACTATGCAAGAAGGAATTCACTCATTCCCGACTTAGGGAAACTAGAGGGGTTGTTCCCTTAAGTGCTATCTCCGTGGCTTGAATAACGGCCCCACCCTCTCACCGCCCGAGAGGATCGTTGTTTATGGTTGGACCATGCAACGTTGTTGTTCATTAGAGGAGCAAAGTGGGACTTAAGGAGCAAGAGGTAGACATGTGGGTAAAGCGGTAATTTGACCCGAAGAGTGTTTACGAACAACCTGTGAAGGGTCGACTCACGGGTATTGGTTATATCGATGGACACAACTTGTCTTACAATGATGGGAGTGCAGCTACGGGTTTTAGTGGAGTGGTATCGTAGCTAATGAATGTTGAATAACCGGGTCAAAGAGTTTGACAGGTTAGTCTCGGATCATTGGAGCTCGTCATCTGTAGGTCCATTAGGTCCCTCGGTTGGCTCAAATTGGACAAATTGAGGGTTTACAGTTTGGTGTGAATTTGAAGTGTTCAAATTCATCATTTGGTCATTTATGTCATTTATATGAGATATAAATGACATAATATATAGTTTGATGTGAATGAGATTCGTAATAAAATATAGTATAGCCTAATTGATTAATTAGTGCTAATTGGAGAAATTGAATTGAGAGAAATTAAATTGAATGTGATTCAATTTAAAATTCCACATTTATGCAAATGAGATTTGTATAATAAGGTATGAGATACCTTATATTATGTGAAATGGTAAATTGGTGGAGATTTTAACTCCACCACACACCATTATAAAAAGGTGCAACCAAAGGCATTTGGTGAGGCTTTTGCCATTTTTTGGATTTTGATCCAAAGAGAGCAAAAGAATTCTCTCTCAACTCTCTATCAATTCTCTCAAACTCTCCTCACCAAAAAACCAAAGGGAGTCTCGCCTACTCTCCCTCAACCTCCCGAGAACAACCGAGAAGACCCTTTGGAGGTATCTTGCTGTTCGGTTCGAGGATCGAGTTTGAGGAGATCGTTGGTTCGAGAGAGATCGTGACCGAAGGTGGAAAGCATTGAAGAAGAGTTCTTCAACAAGTAAGTAGTAGCGTAATTCTCTTGTTGTTTTCTTTCTAAAAACATGTTTAACCTAAGATTTATGTGATAAATTTGATTTTAAGAAAATATTTTCACAACGATACCACGACGATTCAATCGTCCTTCCGCTGCGTAGGATTATCATTCCTTCAGTTTATTGGACAAAGTTTGTAAAAATGCGAGACATAAAGTGATGAAAGAAATAACTCTTATTTATTTCAATAGTGAATATTACAAACAAATACGAGATTAGGACATACATCCCAACAAACTCCCACTTGGATTAAGCTAGTGGAGTAAAT
The DNA here is from genome assembly GCA_036507285.1 of Trichosanthes cucumerina. Taxonomy (NCBI): domain Eukaryota; kingdom Viridiplantae; phylum Streptophyta; class Magnoliopsida; order Cucurbitales; family Cucurbitaceae; genus Trichosanthes; species Trichosanthes cucumerina. Next base: position 33,443,260 of record CM071840.1, read on the forward strand.
AATACATTTCTCAAATGTACAATAAATTATAATAAACTAGGGTATTGAATACCCTTTTACAATACTCCCACTTGCCCTAGTCAGAAAGCACTCGAAGACCTAGACTCTCTAGGTGACCCTCAAACACCTTAGCCGTGAGGGCCTTTATAAATGGATCAGAAACGTTGTGCTCTGAGGCTATCAGTATGACTGTCACGTCGCCACAGAGCACAATCTCCCGTATTAGGTGATACTTCCGCTCAATGTGCTTGCCCCTCTTATGACTCCGAGGCTCTCTCGAGTTGGCTACAACACCACTGTTGTCACAAAACAACGTGATTGACAAGTTCATATTTGGAACAACTTCCAAATCTGTCATGAACTTCCTAAGCCAAACAGCTTCCTTTGCAGTTTCACAAGCCGCAACGTACTCAGCTTCCATAGTAGAATCAGCGATGCATCCCTGCTTGATGCTTCACCATACTACAACTCCTCCATTCAGAATGAGGGCTGACCCCGAAGTAGATTTCCTAGAATTCTTATTGGTCTGAAAGTCAAAATCTGTGTGTCCCGTAAGAATCAAATCCCCACTCCCATACACTAGGTTGTAGTTCCTCTTTCTCCTAAGATATTTGAGGATTGTCTTTACGGCTGTCTCGTGATCTAATCCTGGATTGGATTGATACCTACTGACAATCCCAACTTCATAACAGATGTCGGGCCTAGTACACAACATGGCATACATGAGGCTCCCAACAGCTGAATCATAAGGGATTCGTCTCATATCCTCAACCTCTTGAGGAGTCTTAGGACATTGATCCTTAGACAGGTGAACCCCATGCCTGAAAGGCAGCAAACCCTTCTTGGAGTTCTGCATCTTATATCGAAACAACATCTTGTCAATATAAGACGCCTGAGACATGGCCAATGTTCTGTTCTTCCGGTTCCGGACTATCTGGATACCTAGAACATACTATGCTTCTTCCAAATATTTCATTTGGAATTGCGAAGCCAACCATTTCTTTATGTGAGTAAGAAATCCTACCTCATTCCCAATGAGAAGGATATCATCCACGTACAATATCAGAAATGTGACAGTGTTGTTGACGATTTTTTTGTAGACACAAGGCTCGTCAACATTCTGATCAAAGCCATAAGATTTGATTGCCTCATCAAACCTTATATTCCAAGACCTCGAGGCTTGTTTCAGTCTATAAATAGACCTATGAAGCCGGCAAACCTTTTGCTCTTGGCCTTGGGCAATGAACCCCTTGGGTTGGTCCATGTAGATGGTCTCGTCAAGGTTGCCATTCAGAAAGGTTGTCTTGACATCCATCTTCCATACCTCATAGTCATAATATGCGGCAATGGCCAGAAGGATCCTGATCGACTTTACCATGGCAACAGGTGAAAAGGTTTCCTCATAGTCAACCCCTTCAACCTAGGTAAAACCCTTTGCCACTAGTCGTGCTTTGAAGGTATGCACCTTCCCATCTATGCCACGTTTACGCTTGTAGATCCATTTGTAACCTATAGGTTTTACCCCATCCGGTTGATCCACAAGCTCTTAGACAGAATTGAAGTACATCGATTCTATTTCTTGGTCCATAGCTTTAATCTATTCGTCTTTGTCAACGTCTGCCATTATCTGATCATAGGTCAATGGATCCTCGCAGTCATCATCAGGGGTGACGACTTGGGTTTCAGCTAAACCCATGTAACGTTCAGGCTATCTCACAACCCTCCCACTACGTCGAGGCATTCCCAACTCTTGGGAACGAACTTGACTAGACGTGCTAGGATCAACAACACTTGTTGACGTACTAGCCCCATCAACAACTCTTGTTGATGTATTGCCCATTTTGTTTAACACAATTTTGCTCCTAGATAAATGATCCCTGACGTTGTCTTCCTCAAGGAAAGTGGCGTTTTCGACACAATCACCCTATTTTCCTTAGGATCATAAAATAGACCACCCCTAGTTTCTTTTGGGTAACCTACAAATAGACACAATTTTGAACGGGGTTCCAACTTTTTTGGGTTTGACACCAACCCATGGGTCAGGCATCCCCAAATTCTGAAATGGTGTAAACTGTCTTTACGTCCATTCCAGAGTTCGAAAGGTGTTTCACAAATACTCTTCGACGGAACGTTGTTCAAAATATACACCGCAGTCTCCACTGCATAACCCCAAAAAGAATCAGGGAGACGAGCATAGCTCATCATCGACCGAACCATGTCCAACAAGGTTCTGTTTCTCCTCTCCGATACACCATTCTGCTGTGGCACACCAGGTGCTAAGAGTTGGGACGTAATTCCATGTTCTATCATATAGTCTTGGAATTCTGTGTCCATATACTCTCCACCTCGATCCGATCGAAGTGTTTTGATTGTATTACCTAACAGGTTCTCAACCTCAGTCTTGTACTCCTTGAACTTTTCAAGAGTTTCAGACTTCCTATACATTAGGTAAATATACCCATACCTTGAATAGTCATCTACAAAAGATACAAAGTATTCATAATCACCTCGTGCTTTAACACTCATCGGACCACAGAGGTCAGAATGTATAAGCTCAAGGGGCTCTTTGGCTCTATATCCTTTTCCACTAAAAGGATGTTTGGTCATTTTGTCTTCGAGGCATGACTCACACACCGGTAAAGAGTTTTCTTCCAACTCACTTAGAAGTCCACTCTTCACTAGTCTCTCAATCCTATTGAAATTAATGTGGCCTAACCTTAGATGCCAAAGATGGGCATTTTCTTTAGGAGAAACTTTCACTCTTTTAGTTCGTGTTTCGTCTGTTTTAAATAATTCAGTATTCAAAACACTTTTGACCGAATTAGGTTTCAAAACATACAGGTTATTTTCAAGTGAAGCAGGACAAAGTAAGTTGCCTTTGAAAGAAATAAACGCTTTATTCGGTTCAAAAGAAACAGTAATACAATGTTCAATAAGGCAGGAAATGGAAACAAGGTTTCTAGTAAACCCTGACACTATATACATATTATCTAATAAAATGTAATTCCTGCCAAAATAGAGCTTCACCGTGCCGACCGCTGCAGCAGAGACAACCTCCCCAGATCCAACCCGTAACGTTATCTCACCCTCTCGCAAATTGCTTTGCAGAACTAATTCCTCGAAAGAAGAACAAACATGGTTAGTGGCGCCCGAATCCAATATCCAGGCAGAGTCATTACTCTCCACTAAACAGGTTTCTGTAACCAGTAAATCACATTTACCTTGATTCTTCCTGTTGGCAAGGAACTTGGGACAGTTACACTTCCAGTGGTCGCCCCCATTGCATTGTAAACACTTTTCTTTCTCTGCAACTTGCTTGACCTTTTTGCCCTTTTGGGCGGCATCACAGTCAGCTTTACCCTTCTTCATCTTCTTCTTCTTCCCTTTCAGGTGAGAAAGACCTACAGATTTTGTCTCAGAGGTCGAACTCCTATGAAAGGACCTGAAGGCAACGTTTGCTTCAGCTTCCGATTTCCTGATCCTCATCAAGGACTAGAAGTTTTGTAGCTCATTGAGAAGGGTGGTCAGAGTGTAGCTAATTTTGTTCATAACAGCATTGCTACGAAACTGAAGGAAACTCTTCGGAAGAGTCTCCAGAATAAAGATGACCTGGCTCGACTCATCGATCGAAACCCCGTCCATCTCTGCCAGATTAAAGTGGGTCATCATGTCCAGAACATGTTCACGGACAGATGCCCCTTCTTTCATCTGTGCGTTGAAGACGTGTTTGAGCGAATCATGCCGGATTTGAAAGGACTGTTATCCAAACATTTCCTGCAAGGATTCCATGATCTCCTTGGCGGTGACCATCAACTCATGCTTCTTTGCCAAGACTTCAGATGAGTTGGCAATTATATAGACCTTGGCCTTTTCATTGGCCCTGATCCATCGATCGTACGCATCACGAACACTTCGTGACGCGGTCGAGCCCGACACCTGAGGACACTCCTCAGTGAGCACGAACTTAAGGTCGTTAGTTACTAGAATCGTGCTTATATTGTTTTTCCAAGTTTGGAAATTATCTCCCACTAATTTGCCAGAAGCTAATAAAGCTATTATTGAGCTAGACATTTTGCTAAAAAAATAAGTAAAACTTTGTTTCAGTCTCGCAAAAAACTTTTTGAAATCCAATCAAGTTTTAGCAAAAATTTATCCTATGATCCCTAAGTCATTAAAAATTTGCAATGATATCTTAAAGGCTTAGAATGACCGCCACCGAAAGGTGAACAGAAACACTCCTCCTCTGGGACGAGACTTTCTCGACTAGACCCTAATACCAGAATAACTCTTATTCCATTAGGCATCCAGTTACCATTTATTCGGTCTGAATCCATTAACTCTTAATGAATCCCGTGAGTGTCACCCTCAATCTTTAAGTTTCCAAGTATCCGTCCAAAAAATAGCCACCGAAGGGTGAACCAAGAAGGAAAACCAACAAAGAAACTGTATCCCTTTCGGGAATTCACGGTGTTCCGACTCCCATGATCAAGGCCCTCCGAAGAGATTGTCTGATCCAGGCCAAACTAGTAGGCAGATCATAGGCGTCTCACGGTGTGAATCGAAAGAAGAGACCGTGGGTCCCGTTTTCACAGGTCCCGCTCCCACTCACTATCAGTACTCTCTCCATCCACTTTGATATTGACCCATATAAATACCATCCAAAGGGGGACACTCTCATTTGCGCCACGAGGCCGAGTATGGATCTCACGGTGTGAACTTTAACGAAGATTTGTGGTCGAAAAATCAAATGTATCTTATACACTTTATTTCCTACCACTCAACACTTTAAATTGATCGGGATTGACCTAGATAAACCGGCTATAATTTACCTAAGTCTACCAATATAACTCTTATATTGAATTAACCTAAGTGTATAATCAAATTATTAACTTAGGTCTATGTGAGTAAATTAATCAACTTTTAATTAACAACACTCACGATAATATAACCTAAGAATCTCCGGACCAAATTCACTCTCAGGTCGGTTCTCAGGTAGGGTTGTTCCGCAAAGCGTCAACTTAAATACCCTAGGCTTAGACAAAACCTTCCTTAGACAGAGCTACTAATTAGTCACCATTCAAAGGTCATATTTGATTTTCTAATTCTAATCTTATTAGAACTAGAAAACCTAAGTCTAATTATTCAAGTTCTAAACATTTTAAAACTAATAATTAACTTAGGTTACATACATTTCTATGTTATAGTGCTTGATCATTCATCACATGAATAATATATTACTATAACGTACATTCATCACATGAATTAAATGCATGAGCATGCTTTTAATCTAAAAAATATAACACTTATATTTAAATAAATTAAAACATGCATACCTTATATTATAACTCTTATAATATAAACCTATTATGCATACTTATATTATAACACTTATAATATAAATATGATGCATGAAATGTTTAACCTAAGGTGGTATTTTAAATCTATATAACATACATTATGCACGTAGAATTAAATATTTCATACATCTCATGCATAAAATAAATAAAAAATAGCAAAAATTGGACCGGTTTTGGCAGACATTTATTTAATTAATTAACATTAATATAACTATTATATTAATATTAATTAATAAAATAAATTTAATTAAAAACACATTTTACAATTTAAAAAAAATAAAATACAAAATAAGTGCCCCACGACGCTGAAAAAATGCTTCACGCCCACGTCTTCACGCAACTGTTGTTGGAACCGCTCACTACGCACGTAGCATTGCAACGTCGTGGGCAGCGCTCAGCGTTGCACCTCGCGTGCTCCACGCCTCGGCATCGCTGCTTTGCAGCTCAGCCATCGCCCGCGCAGACAACGTTGAGACGCCAAAGAACAACGTCTCAACGCCGTCGACAGAACAACAATCTCCTTTGATGTTCTTTGTCGTTTCTCACCCGTTTCCACTCCGATATCTTCACAACAACTCTTGTCGACAAAAACTCGAACTTACAGACTCGATTTATTTTCTAATTGCCCCAAAAAATATGGGTTTTTACATTGATCTAATCAACGAAAAAAATCTAAAGGAAAATGCCAAAATCGAAACCATCCAATTTCACAAACTACAATTCATCACATAAATTGAAGTACAACCCACCTAATTTTAAGAAAAATATTTGCACAACGAAAAAGCCAACAATAACCTGGCTCTGGTACCAATTGAAGGGAATGAAAATCCCGCAGCGGAAAAGACGATTGAATCATCGTAGTTTCGTTATGAAAAATGTTTTCTTAAAACCGAATTTATCACATATACCTAGGCTAAACATGCTTTAAGAAGGAAAAAATAGCAAGATATACTTACTTGTTGAAGAACCGTTCTCGCGATTTCCTTCTCCGGTCACGAACTCTTCGCATACACGATCTCAACGATCCTCGAGCAACCCGGACACCTCCGAAAGGGCTTCTCGGTTGTTACCTTAGGTAGAAGGAGAGTGGTGGGACTCCTTTTGGTGGAAGGGAGGAGAAAATTTGAGAGAGGAGAGTTGAGAGAATTCTTGAGTTCTTTTGGTGATAAATCCAAAAAATGAAACTCTTGCCTACAAAATCCTTCTTGCAAAGGATGTATATAATGGTGATAGGTGGAGTTGAAATCTCTGAAGGAATGAAAATCCCACGCAGCGGAAAAGCGATTGAATTGCGTGGTATCGTTGTGAAAAACGCTTTCTTAAAATTGAAAACTATCTCATAGTATCTTGGTTAAACATGCATTTAGGAAGGAAAAACAGTAAGAGTACTTGTTGAAGAATCGTTCTTCACGTTTTCCTCCTCCGGTCACGAACTCTTCGCGAACACGATCTCAACGAACTCGATCTCCTCGAACGAACCAACAAACCGGACACCCTCCGAAAGGCTTCTCGGTTGTTCTCTTTTAGGTAGAAGGAGAGTATGTGGGACTCCTTTTAATTTGGTGAAAGGGGAGGAGAGAATTGAGAGAAGAGTTGAGAGAAAAATCTTGTTCTTTTTTGGTGAGATTCTAAAAAATGAACAAGCCAGTAAGAAATTCTTCTTGCAAAGGAGTTTAAATAATGGTGATAGGTGGAGTTGAAATCTCCACCTATTTACCGTTTAACCACAACCATAGGTTATGCAAATGTGATTTGCATAACCACATATAATAAGATATCTCATATCTCATTATACAAATCACATTTGTATAATTGTACATTTTAAATTGAATCACATTAAATTTAATTTCTCTTAATCCAATTTCTCCAAATTAGCCCTAATTAAACAATTAGGCTAACCTATAGTTTATTATGAATCTTATTCACATTAAACTATATAATATGTCAATCATATCTCATATAAATGACATAAATACCCTTTTAATGAATTTGAACACTTCAAATCCACACCAAACTGTAAACCCTCTATGTATCAAGTTTGAGCCAACCGAGGGACCTAATAGACCTACGGGTGACGAGCTCCAATGATCCGAGACTAACCTGTCAAACTCTTTGACCCGGTTAATCAACATTCATTAGCTGTGGTAACACTCCAATAAAGCCCGTAGCTGAACTCCCGTCACTGTAAGACAAGTTGTGTCCATTGATATAACCAATGCCCGTGAGTCGACCCTTCACAGGTTGTTCGTAGACACTGCTGGGTCAAATTTTTGTTTTACCCCTGTGTCTACTTCTTGCTCCTTAAGTCCCCACTGCTCCTCTAATGAACAACAACGTTGTATGGTCCAACCATAAACAACACCCCTCTCAGGCCAGTGAGAGGGTGGGTGCCCGTTGTCCAAGCCCTGGAGACAACACTTAAGGGAACAACCACTCTAGTTTCCCTAAAGTCGGGAACGAGTGAATTCCATTTCGCGTAGTTAAGTTCCCAGCTCCCCACGTGGTCCTATCCCTGAGAAGATAAGCATATTGGGCGAGTAACTGTGACCACCCTCACCCGTACTAGTCAAAGGACAGACCCCGCAGACAGGAGTCTGTAACACGCTCAGGATTAAGGTCAAGACACTAATGGTCATCTACGAAGTTATTTTTCCAATACTGTTAACGGTGTTACATCAGTAGGTCTAATAATTCACGGTCCGGTCTTGTACAATCTCATTGCACATGATGACCCCACTCGCATGTCAACCACATGAACGAGTCAGATCGCCTCGTTTGTATCTGATACAAAGCGGGTCACATCCACATCGTATCCAGGATTAGATCTCCAATCCTATCCGTATACTGTAGACCGTTCGAGTCATTAACTCGAACGTGACCCTCCCTTTATGTCCACTACACACCGTTCAAGTTCTAATACTCTCATAATTCAATTACCCTGGAGCTTAGTTTATTGGACAAAGTTTGTAAAAAATGTGAGACATAAAGTGATGAAAGAAATAACTCTTATTTATTTCAATAGTGAATATTACAAACAAATACGAGATTAGGACATACATCCCAACAAGAGTTTGATCGACTAACCTTGCATCATTGGAGCTCATGAACTGTAGGTCCATTAGGTCCCTCCGTTGGCTCAATATGGATATATCGAGGGTATAAAGTTTTGGAGTGAATTTGAAGTGTTCAATTTCGTAAATGGGAGTTATATCGATTATATATGATATAATCGATATAATACATAGTTTAATGTGAATATAATTCATATTGAACTATATGCTATATTTGGATTTGTTGGATTTTATGTCCTAAAACTCGTAGTTTGTAATTGATAAACATTTTTTCGTGTTTATTTTTCGAAAATTTTTTTTATTGAATTAGTATACTATAATCTTGAATCCAATAAACTAAGGTCCCAAAGCTATTTAATGTTGACTTGAACTTTATGCGATGACATAAAACATGGATCAAGTTTGAGTATATAACCTAAAATGGTGTATAGTATAGGGATAAGGTTGGGTGCCTTATTCTGGAGACACTATGGATGCGACATACTTTGTAGTTAGTACAAACGATGTGATCTTGAATCGTTTATATAGAGATATGTAAGTGGGCGTACCAGAAACAACACCTATTTCGCAGGCGCCGTATAGAATGACTCCAAGTGAGATCAGGGAGCTAAAGATGCAGTTATAAAGACTAGTAGATAAGGGATACATCAGACCTAGTGTATCGCCTTGGAGAGCTCCAGTGTTATCTGTGAAAAAGAAAGATGGTATCCGTAGATTATGCATTGATTATAGATAGTTAAACAAAGTCACGATACGTAATAAGTATTCTTTACCCTGAATAGATGACTTGTTTGACCAGTTATGAGGTGCATCGATGTTTTGTAAGATTAATTTAAGATCAGGATATCATAAGTTAAAGGTCAGAGAATCAGACATTCCTAAGACGTTTTTCATAATGAGGTACGAGCATTATGAGTGTTTAGTAATGCCATTCGGTTTAACAATGCACTAGCGATTTTTCATGGACCCCATGGGCAAGTTTTTCCACGAAGATTTGGATAACTTTGTAATAGTGATTATTGATGATATACTAGTTTACTCGGTTGACAGAAAGCTCATGAGGAACATTTGAGGATTATTCTCGCAAACACTACGAGTAAGCGGTTAGACGCTAAATTCACCAAATTTGAGTTTTGGTTGAATTAGGTAGTGTTTCTAGGGCATGTTGTTTCAGCAAATGGAGTTAGTGTGGATCCGCATTAAGTGAAAGTTGTGGTCAACCGGGAGAGACCGGCCAAGATGACAGAGGTACATAGTTTCCTAGGCTTGGCGGGGATACTACATTTGCGGTTTGTTGAGGATTTCTCACGATTAGCATTACCATTAACAATTTTGACAAGGAAGAATGCTAAGTTTGAATGGTTAGATAAGTGTGAAATGGGGTTTTCAAGTTGAAAAAGAGGTTAGTTACAACACCTATTCGACACTTCACAGAATTGGGAATAGAGTATGTAATTTATTGTGACGCCTCGAGGCAAGGTTTAGGGTTTGTGCTCGTGCAAGAAGGAAAAGTAATAGCTTATACGTCAAGACAATTGAAAAAGCACGAATGTAATTACCCTACCCATGATTTTGAGCTAGCAGCAGCTTGTTTTAGCAATCAAGATCAGGAGACATTACTTGTTTGGTGAAAGGTGTCACATCTACACGGATCATAAGAGTCTCAAGTATATCTTTGATCGAGAGGAGTTGAATATGAGACAAAGAAGATGGTTAGAACTTATTAAAGATTATGATTGTACTATAGAATACCATCCTGGTAAGGTGAATGTGGTAGCAGATGCATTGCGCAGGAAGTGAAGACTTCCTAGGATACCTTGTGTGGTATTCGAGCAACATTTTTATGTACTTTAAGGAATTCTAAGGCGGTTGAAACTGCAGAGAAGAATTGGGGTCTTTAGTTAAATTTCAGATCAGGCCTTCACTCGTAATATAGATTGTGAGAAGATAATCGAGAGAATAGTAACTTGAGAAAATGTTTGGAAAGTCCAAACAGGCTCGAAAGCAAAATTTAAAATGAGATCGATTTTGAGCCCAGAGAAACAGGGGAAGACTATGCCTTCCGAGTGTTAGTGAGCTTAAAGATGCTATTCTAGAGGAAGCTCACGATTCAAACTCTACGCTATGCATCCAGGAAGCATCAAGATGTGTAAAACCTTGAATGGGACTTATTGGTGGCCTGGGATGAAGCGAGAGATAGCTGATTATGTTGATAGATGTTTGATATGCCAACAGGTTAAACCAGTTAGACAGAGACCAGGAAGACTCTTTAATCCACTACTCGTGTCAGAGTGGAAATGAGAGCATATCGCTATGGATTTCCTATTGTTTGTACATCATACTCCAAGTGGGCATGATGGTATATGGTAATAGTCGATAGACTCACTAAGACAACAAGGTTTATACCGATTAAAATCGACGTCTACACTTGAACAACTTGTTAAGCTATACGTCGACAAAATTGTGAGTCAATACAGAGTGCCAGTGTCCATAGTTTCAGATAGAGATCCGAGATTTACTTCTATGTTTTGGCCTAGTTTACAGAAAGCTATGGGAACAAAACTGAAGTTTAGTACAACATTCCATCCTCAGACAGATGGGCAGTCAGAGAGGACCATCCAGACCTTAGAGGACATGTTGAGAGCATGTGTCCTTCAATTTAAAGGGAGTTGGGATACACACCTATCGCTTATGGAATTCGCCACAATAACAATTATCGGTCTAGTTTTGACATGGCACCATTTGAGGCTCAGTATATTGGAATGAACTAGAAGAGCGGAAGCTAATCGGTCTGAGTTGGTGCAAGTTATGACAAACAATATTAAGGTAATCGGAGAGAATCAAGGTAGCACAAGACCGTCGTAAGAGTTACGTGAGATAAGCGACGAAAGGACTTAGAATTCCAAGTCGGAGATCAAGTTTTCTTGAAGTTATCTCCGTGGAGAGGTGTCCTTCGTTTTGGCAAGAAGGGTAAACTAAGCCCTAGATATATTGGTCCTTATCAAGTAACGGACGAGTTGGGCAAAGACCTCTGATTTGGAGTTGCCAGCAGAACTATCTCGAGTACATGATGTATTTCATGTGTCCATGTTGAGGAAGTATATCCCAGATCCGACACATGTGTTGTAAGCACAACCAGTTGAGCTGAAAGAAGACATGAGTTACGTAGAGGATGCAGTTCAAATCCTCGACAGAAAGAACAAGTTTTGAGGAACAAGACGATCCCACTCGTGAAGGTTCGTTGTTGACATCACTGAGTGGAGGAGGCAACTTTGAGAGTTAGAAGACTAAATGAGGAGGAAGTAAATGAGAACTACTAAATTTCGAGGACGAAATTTTTTTTTAAGGGGAGGTAAGTTGTAAACCCGAGATCTTTCTTTGGAACCTCCTTAATATCAAACAACAAAAGAAAGGAAGAAATGAATGCTTAAAACTTGGTTTTCCTTGTTTTAAAAAGAAAAGTAATGAAGTCAAAGGCAAAAGGAAAACAAGGAAAGAAAGTTTAAACCATTTTGGTTTGGTTTGCTTTTAAAGACAAAAGAAGAAAAGGAAAAGAAACAAATGTTTTATTTGTTAAGTTATTTTGGTTTTGCTAAGAAAAGAAAAGAAAAGAAAAGAAAAGAAAGAAAGAAGATAAAGGAAAGAAAAGAAAAGGAAAAGAAATGGAAAATGAAAAGAAAACAAAAGTGCAAAAAGACAAAACATTATCTTCCATCGATTGTTTTGTTTTAAAAGTGTGTTTCTCTTCAATTTCTTCTCTTTCATCACAAACTAAGGCTGAAGCTTCGTGGTTCAAGGAGAAAGGAAGAAGAAGGAGGCCATTTTTGGTGATTTTGAGCTGGAGTTGCAGAAGAAAAGGGAAAACTCAAGAGGATTCTTTATTACAAAGAAGAAAATCAACTCTCGGACAAGTTCTGATTTTCTGTTCATCTCGAGCTCCACAAGAAGAGGTAAGAGCTGAGCTTTTGTTTCATGAAAGTTAACTCATATTGGAACAAAATTCGTGAAGGAAGCTCGAGCCAATTCTGATTTTAAGTTGCTGTTTTGTTAAGAGGAAGGCGGAAGATGAATTTTCTTTGTCAAATCCGAGAAGTCTCGATGTTTTGGTTGTTCTCGATCTGTATACTTGGAGTTAGAAGCTCTAATTGGTATGATTCGAAAGCTTATTCAATTTTCCTACAAGTTTTGTGAAGGAATCGTGAGAAGAAAATGATTGGAAGATGTTTTAATCTTGAGGTTAAGTTTCGGGTTGTAAGCAGGAAGTGAAATCTGAACAAAGAATGAGAATCATTTTAGGGGTTAAGCTACTGAGGTAATTTCTAACCAATACGTTAGGAATCTCATTTTCATGTCTTCATAAGAGTTTCAGAGGGTTCAAAAGGAAGAGTTTGGTATAAAGTACATTCTTTTTGGATAAGTAATGAAGAAGTTATGGCTGTCTGAAAACAGGCGAGAAAATCTGAAAAATGCTGGAATTTTGAAAGTGTGTTTTCTTGCAAGTTTTAAGGTCAAAAATCATGAGCTCGAGGTTCTAATGATTGATTTGGCTTGTTTGACAGGCCAAGAGCAAATAGGTCAAGTTTACAAGCCAAGGTTCCAATTCTAATACGGTGAGTGACTCTATCTTAGAACTATGTTTGACCTATGTTTTTCTTCATGAACATAAGTGTTGATAATTACATCTTGATTGAACTAGTTGTGAATGGCTTCATAGAGTTTTCTAACATAAAGTCATGATGGAACCTAAGCATGCTTTGAATTAGTTGTAACTATAAATCCAGTATGGAAACTAAATTATGAAAGTATGCTTTCCTTTAGAGAATGTTTTGTGTAAATCCACTTGGGAACATGTATAAATGACAATGTGGAAATGTCAAGGAATTGTTGTATATGTTATAAAGACATGATTTCCATGGTACACAAATTATGCCCTTGTTTGGGGTTAACCCCTAATATCTTGAAGGACATTCGAGAAGGTACTTAGGGGAATGAATCATGATATCCCGATCATGAAGGACAATGAGAAGGTATCCGGGAAGTAAATAGTTTTACCTAAATATCTTGAAGGACGGTGAGAAGGTATTCGGGTAGTAATTGGTTTTACCTTAATTTGAAGGACATAGAGAAGGTATTAGGGAAAACCAAACGACTAAAGGCATTCCACGTGCGTGACGAGAGAGAGAGTGGTACGAACCTTATTGGTATAAATGTAACTCTACCACCTCTATGGTTTAATGTGGTATCATGTCATTTGTTTTATTGTTATGAGTTTCTATTTTATTGAACTATCAACCCTCGATATGTTAGTACATTTTCGAGTTTTGTGCTATGCACAAGTGATGACTTAAACTCGTAAATTGGAAGCATGATTTGTTTATGTTTACAAGCGGATGTTAGGCTATTTTCTACTTATAATCTGCCATTATTATGATTCACTGTGAGCTTATAATGTTTTAAAGATAGACACTCACCGAGCTTTTTAGCTCATTCTTCCAATGTTTTCAAACCTTTTGAGGTAGAGATCGAGCTCCTTGTACGACATCCCGCCATAGTCTGCTGGAAGTTTCATAAGTTGTTAGTTTTTGTACGCGTGGTGGTGTTGTATAGCAAGTCGTTAAATAGTTATAGAAGTTTTGTACATTAGTGGTTGTATAAGCAATGAGTTGTCTTGTGTTGTTTTGATGCACTTGACTTTTAGTTTCCAAGAGACACTTATGAAGGGTTTCTCCTTGTGTATGTTTAATAGTTGTCCAGTTTCTGTTGTGTTATGTTAAAATGTTCTATATGCGAATATAGTATGTTTATCAGGAGAACAGGATCAGCAGATATTGTTAAGAGGTAAACAATGTCTGTTGGTTTCACGCCGCCTTTCGGGCTAAGTAGCTGGTAGTTCGGGAGGGGGTGTGATAGGGCGCATCCTATGCAATGAGTTTGTATAAGACTGGACCACGACTTAGTCACTTTTGCTTTATAACACCGTTTACTGTATAAAACTGACTAATTCAAATTTGATGACCTAGGTAACTCGATCTCAATCCTGAGCTAACTATGAACTCCTGTTTATTCGAGATTATCCTTAGATCTGCATGGGTGAGAGCAGCTCAACAGCGATGGCTCAATAAGCCTCCCATTTAAGGGATAAGACTGGGTAGATAGCTGGGACATAGGGTGCAAGACGAAATTCACTCCTACCCGACTCTAGGGTAGTAGATAGGTTCTTTGTGGTAGTGTCCTGTTGGAAGAACAGAACTGTTGTATTGAGGTTGTTGTGCATTTTTGGAGCAAGGTGTTGCAAGGAATTCAAAACTACAAAGGTAACAATTGTTCTTTCCTTTTAGTTTTAGAAATATACAGCATGCTAATTAATTGTTAATCCATGCTTTAGTGTTTAATTTGCTTATCTCTGTTTGAATTGCCAATGTATGGGTATTTTGGAATAAACCAAAACAATAAAAAAATACGATCTAGTTACACGTTTTTGCTGCTCACGGGGATTTGATTCCCTTCAGAGATAACACTCAGAGTTGGAACTGGAGAGGTTGTCTCAGTCATAGCAATGGACACAGTAGAGTTGTTGTTTGGCAACAAACACTTGTTATTAGATAACTTGTACATAGTGACAGAGTTTACTAGAAACCTTATTTCTATTTCTTGCTTGATAAAACAGTTTGTTTCAATTTCCTTTTCTTTTAATAAAGCGTTTATTTCTATGAAAGGTGTTGAAATTTGTATAGCTTTACTTGAGAATAACTTGTATGTTTTAAGACCTAATTCGGTCGATTAATAAGCTATGCTCATCTCCCTGACTCGTTTTGGAGTTATGTAGTGGAGACTGCAGTTTACATTTTAAACAATGTTCCATCGAGAGTGTTTCTGAAACACCTTTCGAACTCTGGAGAGGACGTAAAGGTAGTTTACGTCATTTCAAAATTTGAGAATGTCCATGTTGGGATGTATGCCCTACAACTTGTGTAATTTTGATCAAAGAAATAAAGAGTTATTTGTTTTGATAAAATTACAGTCTTGCTTTATAAATCCAATAAACGAAGCTCCAAGGTTATAATATATATCTTGAACATCAGTGTAGTGGACACTATTTGGATTGTGTTCAAGAATATAACCTAAATGGTCTATGGTATAAGAATAAGGTTGGAAACCTCATTCTGGTAACACCATGGATGCGACCCACTTTGTAATTAGTACAAATGAGATAATCCAACTCATTCATGTAGTTGACATGCGAGCGGGGGCATTCTGTATGAAGAGTTCATACAAGACCGGACCGCAAATTATTAGTCTAACTAGTGTAACACCGTTAACAGGATAAGGCTAGTAATTTATAGATGGACATTAGTGACTCGACCTGAATCCTGAGCGAGTTAAGAACTCTTGCTTATAGGGGTTTGTCCTTAGACTAGTATGGGCGAGAGTGGCCTGTAGCCGACTCAATAAGCCTACCTTATCAGGGACAGAACCCCGTAGGTAGCTGGGAACTTAACTGTGCAATATGGAATTCACTCATTCCTACACTAAGGAATTAAATAGGTTGTTCCCTTAAGAACTGACTCCAGGTCTTGAACAACGGGGCCCCGCCCTCTATGAGGGTATGAGTCTATGGTAGGATCTTAGACTTGTTGTTCATTAGAGGATTAGTGGTGCTTAAGGAACAAAGAGGTAATCACAGGGGTAAAATGGTAATTTGACCCAGCTGTGATCACAAACAACTTGTGAAGGGTCGATTCATGGGTAATGACTATATCAGTGGACACAATATAATCTACAGTGAGGAGAGTGCAACTACAAGTCTATAGTGGAGTGACTTGTAGTTAATGAATATTGATTAACTTGATCAAAGAGTTTGATCAGTTAATTTCACATCATTGGAGCTCATGAACTGTAGATCCATTAGGTCCCTCCGTTGGCTCAACGTTGGTAATATTGAGGGTATAAAGTTAGGAATGAAATTGAAGTGTTCAATTTCATACATGAGGTGTTATATCAATTATATATGATATAATTGATTTAATATATAGTTTTAATGTGAATTATATTCACATATAAACCATATACTAATTAGAGAATAAAGGAAGGGTAGGATGGTCATTTCCATCCTATTTCCCTATATATATGGTTGCATGAGATGCAACTAGGTAAAGGAATTTTGAGCCTTTGTTGTGTTGTTAGAAAAGTTCCAAAACACAAACCTCTCTCTCACAACATCTCATCTCACCTAAAGGAAACCCACATTCCTCCCTCACTTAGAGAACAACGGAGAAGATCCAGTGGTCGTGTCTTCATCCGTTCGTGTTCCAGTTGCTGAGATCGTGATCGTGGGAGAAAGGAGCACTTGAAGAAAAGTTCTTCAAAGGTATATTTCTTGTTGTCCATATTCTGTTTTTATGCTTAATCTATTTATTTTAGTTCTTCAATGTAATCGTTGTAACGAAATTAGAACGCGCGATTAACAATCGCTTCCGCTGCGGGATTCGATTCCCTTCAATTTGTATCATAGCCCAATTGCGTTCTTGATTTACGTTCTGGATTTTTCAAGAAGGAGGTGAGATTCACTGTTTTGCATGAGATGTATGAATTGTTTGCAAATTAGATGTTTTCGATTTTGGCATTTAGATTTACAATTTTTCCATTAATTCGTTCAATGTAAGGGTCCGTTATTTTGGGCAATTTTAATTGTAAATCGAGTCTGTAAGTCCGTGTCGATCGAGGCGAAAACGAGCAAGAATTGGTGAATTCATGTTGTTGTGCGTGTGCGCAATGCGGCGTTACGTTGTAAACGCGCGCTTGCTGCGGAAGAGCGCGGAGAGGGACGGCGTTGCAACATCATTATCAGTGTTGCAACGCTAAGGCATTGCACAATGCTGCTGCTGAGGCGCGTTTCAACCGGCAGAAAAGGACAAACTGCAGCGTTGCAACGCCACAGGCGTTTCCACGCGAAGGAGCAACGACCAGATTTCGATTTTTATTTATATAATAAATATAAAAACGTTTTATATTTATTTATATTTAATTTATTTAATTTTAATTAATATAATTAGATTATATTAATTAAAATTAATTTTAGGGTGCCAAAATTAGTCTAATTTTGCTATTTAAATTATGCAATTGTTGTGTAATTATTGCCATGCATAATGTATGCTTTTATTTTAGAAATCTCACCTTAGGTTAAGCATTTTCATGCATCATTTATAATATAAAGAGTTATATTATATAGTTTGCATGATTAATTAATATAAAGTTGTTATATTAATTTATAGACAACATTGACATGTATTATATATCATGAGATGATTATGCTATGAATGTCTTATTATTCATGTGATGAATGATCAAGCACTATAACATAGTATGCATGTCACCTAAGGTTAATTATTAGTTTTAAAATATTTAAAACATGGAAATAATAGACCTTAGGTTATCTAGTTCTAATTAGATTAGAATTAGGAACCAAGTAATTTATAAGCTATGATTAAAAAAGGAACTCTGTCTAAGGAAGGTTCTGTCTAGGCTGGGGTATTTAAACTGACGGAAACGGAACACCCCTACTTGGGAACTGACCTGGGAGTGAAATTTAATCAGAGAGTTTATAAATTCTGATGAGCGTCAATGAGGTTTATTAAGGGGTTAATAAACTAGAAATCCTAGGTTTAATATAAAGAGTTATATTAACAAACTTAGGATAAAATCAATATAAGAGTTGTATGGATTATCGATATAAGAGTTATATTGATAGAGTTAGGTAAAACCATTAGTCGGATTTT
The DNA here is from genome assembly GCA_036507285.1 of Trichosanthes cucumerina. Classification (NCBI taxonomy): domain Eukaryota; kingdom Viridiplantae; phylum Streptophyta; class Magnoliopsida; order Cucurbitales; family Cucurbitaceae; genus Trichosanthes; species Trichosanthes cucumerina. The sequence continues at coordinate 33,461,464 of CM071840.1, forward strand.
AGCCTAAGTAAGATTCCTATAACTTTAAACTATCCAGTGGGAGGAAAAGTGTATGTGATACATATTTTTTTTCACCTACGTTATCTCTGGGAAATTCACACCGTGAGACTCATACTTGGCCTCGTGGCGCAAATGGGAGCGTCTCCCTTCGGATGGTGTTTGTATGAGTCAATATCAAGGTGAATAAAGAGGGTACTTATAGTGAGTGGGAGCAGGTTTAGTGAAAAACAAAACCTACGGTCTCTTTTGTCGGTTTATACCGTTAGACCACTATGGTCAGCCTGCTAGTTTGGCCTGGACCAGACAATCCCTTCGGAGGGCTTGATCATAGGGGATCAAACACAGCAGACACCCGAAAGGGATAAAGATTTCCTTAGTCTATTTTTCAATCTAGTCCTCCCTTCGGCGGATTTTATTGGATGGAGACTCTGGGATCTAAAGACAAAGGGTTACACTCACGGGGTACATAAGTTGTGTATGTATCCTGACCGAAAAATGGTAACTAAAACCTATAGGAATAAGAGTTATTCTGGCATTAGGTTTTGGTCAAGAGTGTCTTGATCTAGAGGAAGAGTGTTTTTTATTACCCTTCGGTGTCATACATTCTAAACCTTTGGAGTATCATTGCAAATTATAAATGGCCTAGGAATCATATGATAATTAGCTAAAACATGATTGGATTAGAGTTATAGCAAGAAACTCATACAAGTTCGTTTGTAAATTTTTCAACAAAAATGTCTAGCTCTATTATTTTCTTATTGGGTGTGGAAAAGTTAACCGGAGAGAATATAATGACATGGAAAAACAAATTGAACACTATATTGGTAGTGGATGATCTGAAGTTTGTGCTAACTGAGAAGTGTCCTAGGTGTCAGGCTCGAATGCGTTACGAAATGTTCGTGATTCATATGATCGATGGATCAAGGCCAATGATAAGGCCAAGGTCTACATGCTGGCAAGTATGTCTGATATATTAGCCAAGAAGCATGAGGGCATGATAACCGCCAAGGAAATCATGGATTAAATGTGAGGGGGTATGTTTGGACAACGACCACACAGCCGGGCGACACAATGCCCTAAAGTACATATTTAACTCAAGGATGTCGGAGGGTACATCATTCGGGATCATGTCACGGATATGATGGTGCACTTCAACATCGCAGAGTCGAATGGTGCTTCCATCGATGAATCGAGCAAAGTCGACTTCATTTCGAAACCCTTCCGAGATAGTTTACTACAGTTTAGAAGTAATGTTGTTATGAACAAGCTTACTTTTAATCTTACCTCCCTTCTGAATGAACTCCAGACCTTACAATCTTTGATGAAAATTCAGGGATCGAAAGATGAGGCAAATGTTGCCAGTAGGAGTTATCACAGAGGTTCAACCTCTAGGACAAAAACAGTGGCTTCATCTTCTTCTAACCTGAAAGGGAAGAAGAAGAACATGAAGAAGGTTGGTAAAGGGAAACGAGTTGACAAAGCTGCCGTCCAGAAGGGCAAGAAAGTCAAATAGGTTGCTGACAAAGGAAAGTGTTTCCACTGCAACGAAGACGAGCATTGGAAACGGAATTGTCCGAAGTTCATTGCAGAAAAGAAGAAGGAAGGTAAATATGATTTACTTTGCCTAGAAGCTTGTTTAGTGGATAATGATAAAACTGTTTGGATACTTGATTCAGGCGCCACTAATCATGTTTGCTCTTCTTTTCAGGGAATTGATTCCTGGCAGCAACTACAGAAAGGAGAGATAACGCTCCGGGTTGGAAATAGAGAAGTCGTCTCAGCTGTAGCAGTAGGCACGATGAAGCTTTATTTTGACAAGAAATATATTTTGTTGGACAATATATTAGTGATACCAGGGTTTACTAGAAACCTTATTTCAATTTCTTGCCTCATAGAACAATGTATTTTTGTTTATTTCTCAATGAATAAAGTGTTTATTTTGAAGAAAGGTGTGGAAATATGTTCAGCTTCATTAGAAAATGGATTGTATGTTTTAAGGCCTAATTCAGTCAAAATGGTTTTGAACACTGAATTATTTAAAACTGCAAACGCACAAACTAAGAAACGTAAAATTTCTCCTAAAGAAAAATGCTCATCTTTGGCATCTAAGATTGGGTCACATTAATCTTAATAGGATTGAGAGATTGATAAAGAATGGACTTCTAAATGAGTTAGAAGAAAATACTTTACCTGTATGTGAATCCTGCCTAAAAGGCAAAACAACTAAAAGACCTTTTAGCGGAAAAGGTTATGGAGCCAAAGAACCTCTTGAGCTTATACATTCAGACTTTTGTGGTCCGATGAATGTTAAAGCCAGAGGAGGTTATGAATATTTCATCTCCTTTGAAGATGATTATTCTAGATTTGGGCATATTTACCTAATGCACCACAAGTCTGAAGCACTTGAAAAGTTCAAGGAATTCAAGACTGAGGTTGAAAATCAATTAGGTAAAACTATTAAAACACTTCGATCGGATCGAGGTGGAGAGTACATGGATTTAAAATTCCAGAACTATATGATAGAATATGGAATTACATCCCAACTCTCAGCTCTCGGTACACCACAACAAAACGGTGTATCGGAAAGGAGAAATAGAACCTTGTTGGACATGGTTCGATCAATGATGAGTTATGCTCATCTCCCTAGTTCCTTTTGGGTTACGCTGTGGAGACTGAAGTATACATTTTGAACAAGGTGCCCTCAAAAAAGTGTTTCTGAAACACCTTTTGAACTTTGGAAAGGACGTAAATGTAGTTTATGTCATTTCAGAATTTGAGGTTGTCCAGCACATGTGCTTGTGAGAAATCCAAAGAAGTTGGATTCACGTTCAAAGATATGCCTATCTGTAGGATACCCAAAAGAAACAAGAGGTGATTTATTCTATGATCCTAAGGAAGATAAGGTTTTTGTGTCGACAAATGCCACTTTCTTAGAGGAGGACCACATAAGGGACCACAAGCCAAGAAGTAAAATTGGTTGAGTGAGTTAGACGGAACAATAACAAAGGTTGCTAATAAAACTAGTACGTCAACAAGAGTTGTTGATACTAGCTTGTCTAGTCAAGAAAGTCCATCTCAATAGTTGAGTATGCCTCGACGTAATGGGAGAGTTATAACATAACCTGATCGTTACATGGGTTTAGCTGAAACCCAAGTTGTTATACCAGATGACAACAGCGAGGATCCATTGACTTATAATCTGAAAGAGTCTAGATTAAGAAAGCGGAAGCAATTTTGGATCTTGAACACTCTAAGTTGATCAATTTTGTAAAATAAAATGCATGCTCAAAGCTGGAAAAACAGAGGAATAGAAAACTCAACTTTGAAGATCAAATTCTCTTCACCCGGTGGATGGATTTCAACACGAACACTTCGTGGACAACCGTTAGAGTCTTCCCTACTATCCTCAGGCCTTAGAACGGATTGTGGGATCCTAGGTTGAGAGAATTTGGAAGAAAAGACCTTAAAGGTCACAAAACGTGAATTCTTTTAATTTCGCAAAATTCACTCAAAACACCTCAAATCACCATTAAATAAAGCTTCATTAAGCTTCATTTGAGTGACAACTCAAGTGTGATGAGGATGGTTTGAGATGGAGGTGGGCCAATTTTGGTGAATTTGATGATGAGAGGATTTGGGCAAGTTGTAATTTGGATTTTATGAAAATCAAGAAAAATCTCTAATTTTCATTTAATTTTAATTCAAAAATCAATATTAAATTGATTTTAAATTAAAATTAATTTAATTAATTAAATAATTCAAAAATTAATTTAATTTAATATTAAATATTAAATTAAATAAATTGTCCAATCGATCGTTTTTGAACATGAATCTTTATTCATGCAATAAACCGATCCAATATTTAAATCATATTTAAATATATCCACCTCTTTTTAATCATAGTTTAATTCATAATTAAGCTATGATTAGTTAAATATATCACATATAATTAACGCTTTTTCCAAACTCGAATTTGAACAATTCAAATTCTTTTCTCTCAAAATGTTACAAGGCTTAGTCAGGAGCTAGTAAGGAGGACCTAATGGACCTCTGGATCATGAGCTTCAACGATACGAGAATAACCTGGCCAAACTCTTTAGCCTAGCTAATCAACATTCGTTAACCATCGGGACACTCCACTAAAGCCCGGTGTTTGCATTCTCCTCCTTTGTAGATATATTTACGTCCACTTGATATAACCATGATTAGTAAGTCGATCCTTCACAGTCGTTTCGTAATTACTGGTGGTCAAGATTACCGTTTTACCCCTGTAATTACCTCTTGTTCCTTAAGTTTCACCGATCCTTTAATGAACAATTGGTTTGTGGTCCAACCAAAGAAACCGAATCCTCTCGGGCCAATGAGAGGGTGGGCCCATTGTTCAAGACCCGAGTCGATGCCAAGGGAACAACCTCTCTACTAATCCGTAAAGCGGGTAGGAGTGAATTCCATCTTGCGTAACTATGTTCCCAACTATCTACCCGATTTTATCCTCGAAATGGCGGGCTTATTGAGTCGGCGGTCTCGAGCCACTCTCACCCATGCAAATCTAAGGATAATTCGAATAAGCAGGAGTCCATAGAACGCTCGAGATTAAGATCGAGTTACCTAGGTCATCGGATGAATATAGTCGATTAAGACGAAGAAACGAAGTTATAAAGTCTAAGTGACTATTGCGCTGATCGATCTTATGCAAACTCATTGCATAGGCGCCCCCACTCACATGTCTCCACATGAACGATTTAGGATCACATCGTTTGTTCTCTCAAAGTGGGCGCGTCCATAGTATCCCGAGGATAAGGTCCCCAACCCTATCCTTATACTATAGGACTATTTTGGCTATAACTTGAACTTGATCCACTTTTATGTCACACATAAAGTTCAAGAATTCATCCTATAGCCAAGGGTTCTTTATTAGATTAAGGTTACACAATACACAATAATCAATAACACCTTTCTTGAATAAATTTCAATAACAACTTTATTGTGATATAGAATATACATTCGGTTTACAAAACCACGAGTTTTAGGACATAAAACCCAACAATCTCCCACTTGGACTAAAAGCGTGCGTGGGGTAAAACATCTTTGAGCAAAGAAAAAGCGCCTCTTTGACAACCCGTAGTCCTAGACTCTCTAGGTGTCCTCAAACACTTTAGCCGTGAGGGGCTTTGTAAACGGATCGGCAATGTTGTGTGCTCAAGCGATCTGCGTGACGATCACGTCTCCTCGTTGCACAATCTCCCGATGAGATGGTATTTGCGCTCTATGTGCTTTCGCGCTTATGGCTTCTAGGTTCTTTAGAATTTGCCATCGCACCACTATTATCACAATAAAGGGTGATAGGAAAATTCATATTTGGAACAACTTCCAAATCGGTCAAGAACTTCCTAAGCCATACAACCTCCTTCGCTTCGCAAGGTGTGGCGTACTCGACCTCCATGGTGGAGTGCAATACAACCTTGCTTTATACTCCTCCATACTATAGCTCCTCCGTTAAGAGTGAACACTCGATCGATGATGTGGATTTCCTCGAATTCACATCACCAAAAATCAGTCGGTGTATCCCTGCAGGATCAAATCCTTTGCACCATACACAAGCATATAGTCCTCGTTCTCCTAAGATATTTGAGCATGTTCTTAACGGCAGTCCGGTGATCATATCTCGGATTAGGCGATATCTGCGACTATTCCCCATTGCATAGCATATGTCGGGTCGAGTACATAGCATGGCATACATCGGACTCTACCGAGCGGATGCATAGGGAATGCGTCTCATATCCTCTACTTCTTGAGGTGTCTTAGGACACTATTCCCTAGACAAATGAATTCCATGCACGAAAGGTAATGAACCTTTCTTGGAATTCTCGCATCTTATATCTAACCAACATCTTGTCAATATAAGATGCGAGGCAGTGCTAGCGTTTTGTTCTTGCGATTAGAACAATTTGGATTCCAAGAACAAACCGAGCCTCTCCCAAATCTTTCATTTGGAATTGGGTCGCTAGCCATTGCTTAACGCTGATCGAGAATCTGCATTATTCCCAATGAGCAAGATATCGCTCTACGTATAGAACTAAGAAAGCTACAAAGTGATATTGACTATCTCTTTGTAAACACAAGGCTCGTCAATATTCTGTTTCAAAGCCATAAGATTTGATCGCGAAGATCAAATCTTATATTCGAGATCTAGAAGCTTGTTTCAATCCATAGATGGATCGTTTAAGCTTGCAAACCTTTTGCTCTTGATACTGAACTATGAACCTTACGGTTGATCCATATAGATACTCTCTTCAAGATTGCCATTTAGAAAGGTTGTCTTGACATCCATTTGCCAAATTTCATAGTCATAAAACGTGGCAATGGACAAGAGTATTCTAATGGATTTAAGCGTGGCAACAGGGGAGAAGGTTTCTTCATAGTCCACCTCTTCCCTTTGGGTATAACCCTTTGCCACAAGTCGAGCCTTAAAGGTTTGCACCTTACAGAAGCTTGATCTCGTTTTCTCTTGTAGATCCACTTGCAACCGATAGGTCTTTCACCATCTGGTTGATCTACAAGTTCCCAGACTGAATTGAAGTACATTGACTCCATTTCAAGGTCCATGGCTTTAATCCACTCGTCCCTATCTATATAATTCATTGTCTGTTTATAGGTCAATGGATCCTCAATGCCATCATCAAGTATGACGACTTGGGTTTCAGTCAAACCCATGTAACGGTCAGGTTGTCTAACATCCCTCCCACTACGTCGAGGCATTCTCAACTCTTGAGAAGGACCGACTTCATCAACAACTCTTGTTGATTTATCCGTAACTTCCTGGAAATTTCACTTAAGACAATCTCGCTACGAGGGTGATGATCTCTCATGTGGTCTTCCTCTAAGAAGCGTGGCGTTTGTCGACACAAGCACCTTGTCCTCTTGAGAATCATAAAAGCAGACCACCTTTCGTTTCTTTGGAGTATCCTACGAATAGGCATAATTTTGAACGATGTTCCAATTTCTTTGGATTAGACACCAAAGACATGCTGTGGACATCCCCAAATCTCAAGTGGCGTAAACTACCTTTACGCCCCTTTCCATAACTCATGGGGTGTTTCGAAACACTCTTAGAGGGAACCATGTTCAAAATATATGCGCAGAGCCTCTACTGCATATCCCCAAAACGAACTAGGCGGTGGCGTAGCTCATCATGGATCGAACCATGTCTAATGAGGTTCTATTTCTCCTCTCGGATACACCATTTTCTTTGAGGTGTCTTTGGTATTGAGAGTTGAGATACGATTCCATGTTCTATCATATAGTCTTGGAATCTTAAATCCATATACTCTCCACCTCAATCTGATCGAAGTGTTTTAATTGTTTTACCTAATGTGTTCTCAACTTACGCCTTTATATTCCTTGAACTTTTCAAGGGTTTGGATTTATGATGCATTAGGTAAAGATAGCCATACCTTGAATAATCATCAATAAAAGCGATGAAATATTCATACCCTCCTCGTGCCTTGACATTCATAGGACCACAAAGGTCAGAATGCACGAGTTCCAAGAGGCTCTTTGGCTCTATAACCTTTTTTGAGAAAAAGGTCTTTTAGTCATTTTCCTTGAGACATGACTCACATGGTGGTAAAGAGTTGACCTCTAGCCGACTTAGGAGACCACTCTTGACCAACCTCCCAATCCTATTGAGATTAATGTGGCCTAGTCTCAAGTGCCAAAGATAGGTGCTTGAGAGAAAGCTTCGCCTTTTATTTTGAGTATCAATTTGTTTTAAACATCTCGATTATTCAAAATAACTTTTACTTCTGTTGGTCTTAACACATATAAGTTGTTTTCAAGTTTAGCAGAACATATTCGTACACCTCTCTTGCAAATGAACAGCTTCATTATGATCAAAAGACACTTTATACATATGTTCAAGTAAACAAGAGATAGATACAAGATTTCTTTTGATTCCAGAACCAAAAGTATATTTTCTAATAAAATAAATCTATCTCTAAACAACAATTTCTGACTCCCACTTCGCTTTGGTTGAGACAACCTCTCCGTTCCAACCCCGAGAGATATCTCCCCATCGCAAATTCTTTGCCGGGAACTAGTTTCTGAAAAGAAGAACAAACATGGTTAGTGGCTCCCGAATCTAATATCAGCGGAATCATCATGTTCTACTAAACATGTTTCAATAACGAGTAAATCATATTTACCTTGTTTTTCTTTCTCGCCTTTCTTTTCTGCGCAAGGTATTTTGGGCGATTCCTCTTCCAAGGTGCAAATGCACCACAGTGGAAATATTTTTTCTGTGGCCTTGGCCTTGCGTATGGGAACTGTCCCTTCCTTTGTCCTTCTTCTTCTTTCTCGAATACCCTTATTCTTAGAAAAGGAAGGACGAACAGTCCCGAGAGGGCGATCCTCTTAGGAACTTCTTCAAGTGACAACATTTACCTCCTTCTCTTTTCCTTTTGATTTCATGAGGGACTCAAAAGTCTGTAGCTCGTTGAGGAGAGTAGTCAGGTTATACTCTATTTTATTCATTACCGCATTTGTGCGGAATGGCAGAAACTTTTCGGAAGAGATTCCATAATAAAAAAAGTTACGACTTCTCTCATCTATGATTGCCCCATTTACTTCTTGACCACGTTGAAATGGGTCATCATGTCAAGGACATGTTCCCTAGCAGAGGCTCCCTCCTTCATACGGGAGTTGTAAGCGTATTTTGTGACAGCATCATAATGGACCGATGAGGACGGTTATCCAAACATCGCCTGTAATGATCCCATGATCTTCTTTGCGGTGACCATGGTCTCATGTTTCTTAGACAACACATCGGATATCTTTGGCTAAGATATAGACTCGAGCCTTCTCATTAGCCCTAATCCATCTTTCATAAGCATCCCGAACCATTCGGTTTATAAATCAGTGGGAGGGGAGGACATTCCTCCGTTAAAGGCGAACCTCGGATCATCAAGAACAAGAATCGTATTCAAGTTTGACTTCCAGTTCCATAGTTATCGCCACTAAGTTTATTGAAGGCGAGTAATTGGATAAAAGAGTTCGACATCTTTGAAAAAGAATGAATTCTATTAGTGAATTGTTTGTAACCTATCCAATTTAAGAATTTAGCAAAAGTAATAATGTACCCATAAACTCATTATTGTTTTTGCAACGATATTTCAGTGAGTCAGAGCAACCGCACTCAGAGAGGCGATCAATCACTCCTTCACTAAACCAAGACATTCTTGACTAAATGTTAATCACAGGAATAACTCTTATTCCTATAACATTCTAGTTATCGCTACTTTGGTCAAGAACTTACTAACACTTAGCAATTCTTGTAAGTGTGACCCGCCATTTCGGACCTCGGAGGTCGGCCCCAACAATGCTACCGAATTGGAGAGACAAAGTGGGAATGGACCTAAGAGACCCTATCCATTTACGGAGTTTGAGTTGTTCCGAATCCCATGTTACATCCTCCGAATGGATGGTGCTACTTGGACAACTGCGGGCGCAACATGGGAATCTCACGGTCCAACCTAATGGAGGACAGTAGGATGTGTTGACACACTTCCTTCACTCACTTACTATAAATACTTTCTCCATTCACCTTGCTCTTGATTTATGCAAACACCATCCGAATGGGGATGCCCTATTGACATCACGAGGCCGAGCATAAATCTCACGGTGTGAACTTTGTGGAGAGCGTAAGAGGAAATTGATATATCATATATACCTTTTCACTCCCACTAAGTATTTTAAGCAGTTTGGGTATACTTTTACTTAGGCATATTAAGGCTAAAACAATATTACCTAAGTCTACCAATATAACAATTATCTTTGGAATTACCTAAGTCTATTAACCTTTTTAATAAACCTAGGTCTATGAGTTAAATTTATTAACTTTTAATAAACGCCACTCACGAAAGATAATTTATAAACCTATGGATTAAATTCACTCCCAGTCGGTTCAGGGTAGGGGTGTTCCGTTAAAAGTCGAACCTTAAGTACCCCAACCTAGCTTGTAACCTTCCTTAGTCGAGTCCTCTTTAATCAAAGTTTATAAATTATTGGTTTCCTAATTCTAATCTTATTAGAACTAGATAACCTAAGGTCTAATTAATTTCCAGTTCTAAAACCATTTTAAAACTAATTAATTAACCTTAGGTTACATGCATTTCTATATTATAAACAGATTAAACATTCATCACATGAATAAATGCATAGCAATTATATGTTTAATTTTTAATTAATATAACCCTTATATTAATTATAATTAAAACATATAATATTTGTTTCATAAATTAATATAACACTTATATTAATTCTTATGAAACCCAATAAACATGCATACAATATACTATAACACTTATAACATACTTTCAATGCATGGAGCATGCTTCCTATGGTGGGATTTTAAAATCTATATGGCATACTTTATGCACATATAATCAGGGATTTTAATTAAAACATACATTCACAATGCATAATTAATTAAACACACTAAAGTGGACTGGTTTTGGCATCTAATGCAAGCAAACTACTAAATTATTACAATAATAATCTAGAATTATCATCGAGCCACTTGAACTCTTGAATTTGGGTGAGCAAGCTTACAAATGTGTGAACAAGAACCTTCAAAAGGTTGAAACGGGCTGTAAAAAGTTTAACCAGCCTCCAATTGGTGAAACGGACCTCCAAAATGGAAAAACCGGCCTCGAAATAGTCGAACCAGGTCTAAAACTACCCGAACAGGATCGAAACGAGTGAAACAGGCCCAAAATTAATTGAACAGGTCAAAGTCAACAGTCAAAGTCAACAAACCGGAAGTCAAAGGTCACCTTCTTCTTTAAATAAGCAAAACGCGGGCTGCACAAATTTAGTTATTGTAGCAAATTGAAATTTAAAAGCGACCTCTGTTTTGAGTGTTCTTTGACCTTTCGAGCTTCTCTCTTCAAATTGAAGGCCTTCAGAACTCCAAATAACTTGAACTTTTACTGACTTATTCTACACACATTAATGCTCAAATACACTTGAGCAATTTGAAAATAAAGCACAAATTGATGCTCAATTTAAATGCCAAAACCAGAAGAACACTTTAAACGCCGGAAAAAATGTATTTCAAAAACACCCACCATAGAACAAAATAGATCAAATTGAGTGCTCAAAATTGCTCGATACCAATTGAAAGAGTCTAGATTAAGAAAGCGGAAGCAATTTTGGATCTTGAACACTCTAAGTTGATCAATTTTGTAAAATAAAATGCATGCTCAAAATTTGGAAAAGCAGAGGAATAGAAAACTCAACTTTGAAGATCAAATTCTCTTCACCCGGTGGATGGATTTCAACACGAACACTTCGTGGACAACCGTTAGAGTCTTCCCTACTATCCTCAGGCCTTAGAACGGATTGTGGGATCCTAGGTTGAGAGAATTTGGAAGAAAAGACCTTAAAGGTCACAAAACGTGAATTCTTTTAATTTCTGCAAAATTCACTCAAAACACCTCAAATCACCATTAAATAAAGCTTCATTAAGCTTCATTTGAGTGACAACTCAAGTGTGATGAGGATGGTTTGAGATGGAGGTGGCCAATTTTGGTGAATTTGATGATGAGAGGGATTTGGGCAAGTTGTAATTTGGATTTTATGAAAATCCAAGAAAAATCTCTAATTTTCATTTAATTTTAATTCAAAAATCAATATTAAATTGATTTTAAATTAAAATTAATTTAATTAATTAAATAATTCAAAAATTAATTTAATTTAATATTAAATATTAAATTAAATAAATTGTCCAATCCCGATCGTTTTTTCGAACATGAATCTTTATTCATGCAATAAACCGATCCAATATTTAAATCATATTTAAATATATCCACCTCTTTTTAATCATAGTTTAATTCATAATTAAGCTATGATTCGTTAAATATATCACATATAATTAACGCTTTCTTCCAAACTCGAATTTGAACAATTCAAATTCTTTTCTCTCAAAATGTTACAAGGCTTAGTCCGAGCTAGTAAGGAGGACCTAATGGACCTACAGATCATGAGTTTCAACGATACGAGAATAACAGGCCAAACTCTTTAGCCTAGCTAATCAACATTCGTTAACCATCGGGACACTCCAAAGTAAAGCCCCGGTGTTTTGCATTCTCCTCATCGTAGATATATTTACGCCCACTTGATATAACCATGATTAGTAAGTCGATCCTTCACACGTGTCGTTCAGTAATTACTGGTTTGGGTCAAGATTACCGTTTTACCTCACATATTACCTCTTGTTCCTTAAGTCCCACCGATCCTTTAATGAACAATTGGTTTGTGGTCCAACCAAAGAAACCGAATCCCTCTCGGGCCAATGAGAGGGGTGGGCCCATTGTTCAAGACCCGGAGTCAGTACTTAAGGGAACAACCTCTCTACTAATCCGTAAAGCGGGTAGGAGTGAATTCCATCTTGCAGAACTATGTTCCCAACTATCTACCCGATTTTATCCCTGAAATGGCAGGCTTATTGAGTCGGCAGTCTCGAGCCACTCTCACCCATGCAAATCTAAGGATAATTCGAATAAGCAGAGTCCATAGAACGCTCGGGATTAAGATCGAGTTACCTAGGTCATCGGATGAATATAGTCGATTAAGGCAAAGATGCGGAGTTATAAAGTCTAAGTGACTATTGCGCGATCGATCTTATGCAAACTCATTGCATAGGCGCCCCACTCACATGTCTCCACATGAACGATTTAGGATCACATCGTTTGTTCTCTACAAAGTGGGCCGCGTCCATAGTGTCCCCAGGATAAGGTCCCCAACCCTATCCTTATACTATAGACTGTTTTGGCTATAACTTGAACTTGATCCACTTTTATGTCACACATAAAGTTCAAGAATTCATCCTATAGCCAAGGGTTCTTTATTAGATTAAGGTTACACAATACACAATAATCAATAACACCTTTACTGAATAAATTTCAATAACAACTTTATTGTGATATAGAATATACATTCAGTTTACAAAACCACGAGTTTTAGGACATAAAACCCAACATAATCAAGCAATGGTTGACAAAGACAAAGACAAATGGGTCATAGCCATGGAACAAGAAATGGAGTCTATGTACTTCAATTCTGTTTGGGATCTTGTAGATAAGCCTGATGGGGTAAAACCTATAGGTTGTAAGTGGATCTACAAGAGAAAGTATGGTGTAGATGGGAAGGTGCAAACCTTCAAAGCTAGACTAGTAGCAAAGGGTTATACCCAGGTTGAAGGGGTTGACTATGAGGAAACCTTTTCACCTGTTGCTATGGTAAAGTCTATCTGTATCCTACTTGCCATTGCCGCATATTATGACTATGAGGTATGGCAAATGGATGTCAAGACGGCCTTTTTAAATGGCAATCTTGAAGAAAACATCTACATGAAACAACCCAAAGGATTCATTAAACCAGGACAAGAGCAAAAATTTGCAGGCTTAAAAGGTCAATTTATGGACTGAAACAAGCCTCTAGGTCCTGGAATATAAGATTTGATGAGGCAATCAAATCTTATGATTTTGACCAGAATGATGATGAACCTTGTGTCTACAAGAAAATCATCAATAGTTCTGTCGCATTCCTAATTCTCTATGTGGATGATATCCTACTCATTGGGAATGATGTAGGTTATCTTACTGACATTAAGGATTGGCTAGCTACGCAATTCTAAATAAAAGATTTGGGTGATGCACAGTTTGTTCTTGGGATCCAGATTGTCCGGAACCGAAAGAATAAAACACTAGCCTTGTCTCAAACATCTTACATAGACAAAGTGTTGTCAAGGTTTAAGATGCAAGACTCCAAAAAGGGCCTATTTCCTTTTAGACATGGAGTCCATTTGAGACAGATTCCTTATGCATCAGCCGTTGAGAGCCTGATGTACGCCATGTTGTGTACTAAGCCTGACATATGTTTTGCAGTTGGAATGATCAGTAGGTATCAATCCAATCCAGAACTTGAACACTGGATAGCGGTTAAAACAATCCTTAAGTATCTTCGGAGGACAAGGAACTACATGCTTGTGTATGGGGCTAAGGATTTGATCCTTACAGGATACACGGATTCTGACTTTCAGACTGATAAAGATTCTCAGAAATCTACATCAGGGTCAATATTTACTCTTAACGAAGGAGCTGTAGTATGGCGAAGCGTCAAGCAAGAATGCATCGCAGATTCCACCATGGAGGTCGAATATGTAGCAGCTTGTGAAGCAGCTAAAGAGGTCGTTTGGTTAAGAAAATTCATCCTAAATTTAGAAGTTGTTCCAAATATGGCTTTGCCCATCACACTATATTGCGATAACAGTGGTGCAGTGGCAAATTCGATGGAACCCCGAAGTCACAAGAGGGAAAAACACATTGAGCGGAAGTATCATCTCATCAGGGAGATCGTGCATAGAGGAGACGTGATTGTCACGAAGATAGCCTCAGAGCACAACGTTTCTGATCCTTTTACAAAGGCTCTCACAGCTAAAGTATTTGAGAGTCACCTAGAAGGTCTAGGTTTACAAGTCTTCCCCAACTAGGGCAAGTGGAAGTATTTTGTACAAAGGGTTTAAATGCCCTAGTTTATTGTATTTACATCACTGTAATAGTACTCCACAAGCTTTAGGTCAAGTGGGAGATTGTTGGGATGTATGCCCTAAAACTTGTGTAATTTTGATCAAAGAAATAAAGAGTTATTTGTTTTAATAAAATTATAGTCTTGCTTTATAAATCCAATAAACTAAGCTCCAAGGTTATAATATATATCTTGAACATCAGTGTAGTGGACACTATTTAGATTGTGTTCAAGAATATAAGCTAAATCGTTTATGGTATAAGAATAAGCTTGGAAACCTCATTCTGGTAACACCATGGATGCGACCCACTTTGTAATTAGTACAAATGAGGTAATCCAACTCATTCATGTAGTTGACATGCGAGTGGGGGCATCGTGTATGAAGAGTTCATACAACCCGGACCAAGAAATTATTAGTCTAACGATTGTAACACCGTTAATGAGGATAAGACTAGTAATTTATAGATGGTCATTAGTGACTCGACCTGAATCCTGAGCAAGTTAAGAACTCCTGCTTATAGGGGTTTGTCCTTAGACTAGTATGGGTGAGAGTGGCCTGTAGCGACTCAATAAGCCTACCTTCTCAGGGACAGAACCTCGTAGGTAGCTGGTAACTTAACTGTGCAAGATGGAATTCACTCATTCCTTCACTAAGAAATTAGATAGGTTGTTCCCTTAAGAACTGACTCCAGGTCTTGAACAACGAGGCCCCGCCCTCTATGAGGGTATGAGTCTATGGTAGGACCTTAGTCTTGTTGTTCATTAGAGGATCAGTGGTGCTTAAGGAACAAAGAGGTGATCACATGGGTAAAACGGTAATTTGACCCAGCTGTGATCACGAACAACCTGTGAAGGGTCGACTCATGGGTAATGACTATATTAGTGGACACAATATAATCTACAGTGAGGAGAGTGCAGCTACAAGTCTATAGTGGAGTGACTTGTAGTTAATGAATATTGATTAACTGGATCAAAGAGTTTGATCAGTTAATTTCACATCATTGGAGCTCATGAACTGTAGGTTCATTAGGTCCCTCTGTTGGCTCAACATGGTAATATTGAGGGTATAAAGTTAGGAATGAAATTGAAGTGTTCAATTTCATACATGAGGTGTTATATCAATTATATATGATATAATTGATTTAATATATAGTTTTAATGTGAATTAGATTCACATATAAACCATATACTAATGAGAGAATAAAGGAAGGGTAGGATGGTCATTTCCATCCTATTTCCCTATATATATGGTTGCATGAGATGCAACTAGGTAAAGGAATTTTGAGCCTTTGTTGTGTTGTTGGAAAAGTTCCAAAACACAAACCTCTCTCTCACAACATCTCATCTCACCTAATGGGAACCCACATTCCTCCCTCACCTAGAGAACAACGGAGAAGATCTAGTGGTCGTGTCTTCATCCGTTCGTGTTCCAGTTGCTGAGATCGTGATCATGGGAGAAAGGAGCACTTTAAGAAAAGTTCTTCAAAGGTATATTTCTTGTTGTCCATATTCTGTTTTTATGCTTAATCTATTTATTTTAGTTCTTGAATGTAATCGTTGTAACGAAATTAAGAACGCGCGATTCACAATCGTTTCCGCTGCGGGATTCGATTCCCTTCAGTCCAACCCATGTGCTTGTGACAAACTCGAAGAAATTGGAACCTCGTTCAAAATTGTGCCTATTTGTAGGCTACCCAAAAGAAACAAGAGGTGGTCTATTTTATGATCCTAAGGAAGATAGGGTGCTTGTGTTGACAAATGTCACTTTCTTATAGGATGATCACGTCAGGGACCATAAACTAAGGAGTAAGATCGTGTTAAGTGAATTAGACAGTACATCAGCAAAAGTTGTTGATAATGCTAGCACATCAACAAGAGTTGTTGATACTAGCTCATCAAGTCAAAAACGTTCATCTCAAGAGTTGAAAGTGCCTTGACGTAGTGGGAGGGTTGTATCACAGCCTGCCCGTTACATGGAATTAACTAAAACCCAAGTTGTCATACCAGATGATAACTGTGAGGATCCATTGACTTATGATCAAGCAGTGGATGATGTAGACAAAGACAAATAGGTTAAAGCCATAGACTAGGAAATGGAGTCTATGTAATTCAATTCTATTTGGGGCCTTGTTGATCAACCTGATGGGGTAAAACCTATAGGTTGCAAATGGATCTACAAGAGAAAATGAGGTGTAGATGGGAAGGTACAGGCCTTCAAAACTAGACTTGTGGCAAAGGGTTATACCCAACAAGAGGGGTGGACTATGAGGAAACCTTCTCTCCAGTTGTCATGATAAAGTCTATGAGAATCCTACTAGCCATTGTCGCATATTATGACTATAAGGTATGACAAATGAATGTCAAAACAGCTTTTTTGAATGGCAACCTTGACGAAAACATCTACATTGACGAACCCAAAGGGTTCATTGAACAAGGCCAAGAGCAAAAGGTTTGCAGGCTTAAACGGTCTATCTATGGACTGAAACAAGTTTCTAGGTCTTGGAATATAATGTTTGATGAGGCGATCAAATCTTATGGTTTTGACCAAAGTGTTGATGA
Source organism: Trichosanthes cucumerina (assembly GCA_036507285.1). Classification (NCBI taxonomy): domain Eukaryota; kingdom Viridiplantae; phylum Streptophyta; class Magnoliopsida; order Cucurbitales; family Cucurbitaceae; genus Trichosanthes; species Trichosanthes cucumerina. The sequence goes on from CM071840.1 coordinate 33,478,609, forward strand.
ACCTTGTGTATACAAGAAAATCATCTACAGTACTGAGGGGGTTGGAAGACTATTTTTGGAGGCCACAAATGATAGTTGAGGCTCAAGATCGCGACGGGACTTGGATACGAGGACTGACATTGACAACTAGAGCTCTTTCTTTCTTTTCTCTTAGATTTGTAGTTTGATTTATGGACCTTAAATACGAACTTAACATGTTTTTAGTGATGATGAGTAGTTAATTTCATAGTTAGGAGATTGATGTAGTCGTGTTTTAATATTTTAGCAATTAATTTAGACTTGGTTGTGTTAGATTATTTTTGGTAATTTATGTTTAATGCTTGTTTTTCTCTAGCCAAGAATCGCGTGTTTGATTGGTTTAATTTTTATTTGAGAAAATAATTTTTGAACTAGAATAGGATCACCAAGACTTTTAGTAAATTCTTGCACGAAAGTGAAGGGTTTTTTAAGAAGCAATTAAAAGAAATTGTTTAGTGTCTTGCGTGCTATTAAAATTTAGATGGAGACTCTAGGTTTATAGTTATGCTTGAGGTCAATTGAACTCGAGAGAGTCTTTTGATTAAATTTACCTTCTTGTTTATAATTTCATAACCAAAACTAAATTAATTAGCTAAGATAATAAATCGATTGGTGAAATCAATCCCCTAACGTTCCTCTCATAAACGTTTCTGTATATTTTTTTTTATTTCATAATCTCATCTCAATTGAAAATTAGAAGATTATTTAGATAAAATTGGAAGTGAATATTCTAGTAATCAACTAATCTAGAAAACCATTCCTGAGGGCGATACTTGGAACTCAAAATCAATATATTAAAACTTGACATTGTACACTAGCAGTTTTGCATGGTTTCAAATACGTGCAACAGTGGTACTTAAAGAGCAAGAGGTACTCACAGGGATAAAATGGTAATTTGACCCAACTGTGATTACAAACAACCTGTGAATGGTCGACTCACGGGCATTGGTTAAATCAATGGACACAACTTGTCCTACAGTGAGGAGAGTGCAGCTACGAGTCTATAGTGGAGTGACTCGTAGTTAATGAATGTTGGTCAACCGAATCAAAGAGTTTGATCGGTTAACCTCGCATCATTGGAGCTCATGAATTGTAGGTCCATTAGGTCCCTTCGTTGGCTCAATATGCATATATCGAGGGCATAAAGTTTTGGAGCGAATTTGAAGTGTTCAATTTCGTAAATGGGAGTTATATCGATTATATGTAATATAATCGATATAATATATAGTTTAATGTGAATATGATTCATATTGAACTATATGCTATATTTGGATGATTATCCAAGTATTTTAATGTGAAATAGTTTCATATTAAAATTCAATAGGGAATTAGAGAAAAAAAATGAAAAATTGAATATAATTCAATTTATAAAGTATATGATACTTTATATTATAAAGTATATGATACTTTGTAGTATGCATTATGCAAATATGATTTGCATAATGCATCATTTATGGAATTAGTGGGTGAGTGGGTGGAGGAAGTTACCTCCACCATCAATCTCTATAAATAAGTGCATTGAGATGCACTTTGAAGATTGATCAACCATTTTCTTGATTTTGAAAGTCCATCTCAATTGCTCTCTCACAAATTCTCTCAATTCTCAAATTCTCTCTCAAAGAGAAAAACTCTCCCAAAACCAAAAAAGAACTCCCATCGTTCCCCCTCTCCTAGAGAACAACGGAGAAGACATGTTGGAGGTGTTTAGGTTGATCATTGAAAACAAGGTGCAAGATCGAGATTGGAAAAGAATTACTAGAAGAAAAGTTCTTCAAAGGTAAATTCATCTTTTCCCCTTTTTATGTTTAACTTTTATTTTCTGTTTTGTAAAAATTTCATAACGTGATTGCGGGCAAAAAGCAATTCAAACGCTTTTGCTACGGGATATGATCGCTTCACATGCATGAGAACATGGTATATTTAACAAATCCCACATACGACAAGTGCATGTTTGGGAATGTAGATAAACATCATATTGGTCTTTTCCAACAAGCATATGGTATTGCATATTAGTTATTGCCTTTACCTAATAAATAAACAAGGAATAATAATTATAAACACAATATAATATAATATATAGGACAATATATAATATAAATACCTACATCTTACAACCCTTGAATAGTTGCTCTCTCAACTGTTTCTCGGTTTTTTTGGAGAATTATGTTACTACAAAATTCGCATCATTCCTACGTTCATAGAACCATCCAAAAATGCATCCTTAAAAATTTAAGCATTGAAACTATGAGTAATTCTCGAGCTTCTTTGATAACACTATTAAAACTCTCTAATATATTAGTTGTCATGGCGTGATATCTTGTACAAGGCGAAGCTGGTGATCACTACCTCCTTTATCACTGAGCGGTCATTTAGGGGCCTTAGCTGGTAATTCGGGTTGTTTCCTTCTCGACGATGAAGCTTATCCCCCATCGTCTCTTTGGTCGACCTTGATCCTGTTATTTTGAGATCATATCTAGTATTCGAGTTTGCCTCGATTTGGTACCGCTCTCATGACCACTGCACCAAAAAGCGATTGCTTTACCCCTAGATGTTCAGTCAACTGTTGCGCCTCAACGCATCCTAAGCAATTTCAATAATTAGGTTCATTGATATTCTTGGTATAGTAGATGTTATCCACACATACAATCATACTCAATTCAATGGAATTGTTTGATCTTAAAGGAGATATTCTATAATTTCGCATGTGGGGGGTTATTTCTTGTTTCGTCTAGTCATTAATAACTTGATTATTTTTAGATAATAGTAGATAGAAACAATGCTCGTAAGGAGTCCTATTGAAACCAAGAAATATAGGCTTGTCTGCCATCCACACCAGAATAAATGAAGTTTTCCGAAAAACTTGCTAGTGGAGGAAGACCTCCTAAGGATAAGAGACATAGGGCTAAAGAGAGAGCCAAAAAAGGATCTTTTGTGTATAATCCTACATAATCTCGAATGTTATCAGTTCTGGTACGTAGGCCAAATGATACAATGCGAGCAAAAGTTCCTCGAAGAGTTAGTGTTGGGCTAGCCGAAAATCAAATTTTATCAAAAGCTTGGTCTAAAATTCCTGAAAAAAATTGCTTTTTATGATTACATCGGGAATAATCCTGCAAAAGGTGGATTATTCAGAGCGGGTTCCATAGACAACGGGGATGGAATAACTATTGGGTGGTTAGGACACCCTATTTTTAGAGATAAAGAAGGCCGCAAACTTTTTGTACGTCGTATGCCGACCTTTTTTGAAACATTTTCAGTTGTTTTAGTAGATGGAGACGGAATTATTAGAGCTGATGTTCCTTTTCGAAGAGCAGAATCGAAGTATAGTGTTGAATAGGTCGGCGTAACTATTGAGTTTTATGGCGATGAACTCAATGGAGTCAGTTATAGGGATCCTGCTGGCATGCATCTCTGAGGAGAGTGGCACGGCCAAACATCATCCCAGAAGCAAATCAGCTTACCATTGCCCAACCAAAGTCTAGCCCAAGTTCTGTCGGAAAGTCTCTTTGTACCAAATAATACCTTTCGTTATGCAGGATATTTTAGAGGTGGGTTGGGCAATCCCTTTTTGCCATTGGAGAGGTACTTAGCAGCCAAATATGAACACCATGGTTTTTTTCCTTTTTCAATGAAAATTCATTCAATTCAAACATATCGAGATCAATCTTGTGGCAATTTTCTCTTCAAATCACATCAAGATGAACTTTAAATGAGTAGGGAAGTCGTCCCCTCTAGAAATTCGGATTATGGTGGGGTCATAAGAGATGGCTATGGTGTTGTCATGTGGAATTGAACAGGTCTCCTCTAGGGATCAAAGATGCAACCTTTGCGGAAACAGAAACTCTCTTCTTTCCCTCTTTTATCGGGAAAGTTGTTTCGCCCCTTCCCCTCTATCTTCGGGAAATCAGCTTCGCTCCTGCCCCTCTTTCCTCGGTCAAACGACTAAGATTACCTCATTCACCTCTTTCTGTAGGTCAAGATCAACAGGATTGGTTGGGTGGCTAGAAGCTGACGGATCTGCTCGAAAGAAGAACGCAATGCATTGAATGATGAATGATCAGGAAGGGTTGGACCTCTCTTGGTTGACCGAGGGCTCTACTTCTCGCTCAAGATTCAGGTTGTGTAACAGTCGGCTTTTTAAAAAAAAAAAAAAAGGTTGTAGAATCGAAAAATCGGGGAGAGCTTCGCCCTCCCCCCTCTTCTCGCGCCACAAGAAAAGTGGTCGCCGGCCCACGCCCCCTTTTCCTCTCGTTTTCTTCCCTCTACTCGACCCCCTCTCTCAGTCCTCTCTCTCTCTCTCTCCCTCTCCCACGCGAACTCTCTCCCCTTCTCTATCGCCCGCCGTCTCTCCGCCTTCTCTCTCTCACGTTGTCCTCTCTCTCATCTCAGGCCATCGTCGACCCACTTTGCGGCTCGAGCGCGCGCGCGCCGTCAGCCCTCGTCGTTGCAGCCGAAGCCACCATGCCCAGATCCGCGAGACCCACTTTTTTGGTTCAGCCGGTTCGAGCTCTTTTCGACCGATTTTTGAGGGACGGAGACCGGTTCTGGATAGATCGGGCCGTAAGAATTCCAGATCTGCCACCCACGCGCCGCCGTCATCACTTTCACGTGTCGCCGCCGCCGCCGCCTGTCGGTCCACGCGCCGCCACCTGCAGAGTCGCGACAGTCTCCTTTCGTCCGATCGCCTCGATCCGTTCCTTAGTCCGTTTTGGCACTTCGTTGGGTGAGTTTTACTCCTTGAAAGCTTTTAAGGTCACTTTTACGTTTTGGTTTACTAATATTGTGTGTGTTCTTCGTTAGGGACGATTTGGAAATAGAAGTACTTTGGAGCACGCCGCATAACCCAAGTCCTCGTTGTATTCGATTTTTCCTGTAAGTAGTCGTTTGGACTAAACTACCCCTAAGTGTAGGGCTTAGGGGCATATTGCATGCAATTTATGATTGAAAGTAAAGTTTTGATAGTAGCATGATAGGATGAGATGCTCGGTTGTGCCTGAATCATGTTCTTTGTGGTTGTTTACGTTTATCTGTACTAGAACTCGAACTCGTTAGTTCTTTCTGGTTTCTGGTTGTCTGTTAGTGCTATGTGATCATAATTAGTAGGGGGGATGTAACCTTGTGTTGAGTTCCTAAATGTTCATCGTGCTATGACTGTTTGTCCCGAGCCTGGTTGTCCTGTGCTTAGTCTGAAGTGACTCGGGAAGTGTCATTGAGCCTTAGAATTGTAGTTAGCACAACTAGCCCTAGTGTAGGTCTAAGTCCCAAGTATCTGTGTAACCCTTAGTAGGCCGAGACTCGAGGTTGGCGAGATGACGATGATGTTGTGGGATGTGATGGTCCGCCATCCATCCAGTTGAGCGACTCGGGGTATGATCCTTGGAGTCAGAGGGGTTGGATAGAGTCCTTCGCCCTAGTGTAGGCCCGGGAATGAGCCCGTGGTCGATTGTGCGTCGTAGTACCGCTTTGATGTTGTGGGATGTGATGGTCCGCCCTCCATCCAGTTGTGCGACTCGGGGTGATCCTTAGAGTCAGAGGGGTTGGATAGAGTCCTTCGCCCTAGTGCAGGCCCGGGGATGAGTCTCGTGGCCACGTGCTTCCAACCCAGTCCAGGAACTAAGGGTAGGACAGAACTAGGAAACCTGAGTAAGAAATAGGGCCATGATGCTTGTTGAGGTTGTTTGGCAGGCTAGGTGTCGTGTTTAGCTAAGTCTAAGGTCGTTCTTTAAGTTCTTTATTTCTTGGACGAAGTGGGCTGCTTACTGAGTATTTTATACTCATCCCTTCTTTATTTCTTCTTTTGCAGGTAAGGCAAACCAATGAGGTGACCACCGACGGCGAGATCCCTACGAGGCTATGGAAGACTTGTAGGACTTAGGAATTTTCGTTTAGGAGTTGTTGTTTTTGCTTATTTTCTTCCGTTGCGTTCTGCTTCCTTCGTTCATGTTTTAAACTTAGTTTGTATTGTTCTTTATTCGTTTGAATCAAAGCATGTTCTGATGTGTTTCTTTCTTATTCAAAGCATGCTTCTGTTGTCTTGAGATTTCTGTTAACTTTGAGGGACTGGAGCCCAGCCTATTGTTTTCTGTGTAGTTTGGTGGAGGCTGGGTACCCTCGTGAGTCTTTTGAAGTGCCTTGTATAGGTTCAGGTTCATTTTAAATTTTCTGGATTGTCCAGGTTGCGCCGTTATGCTGCCGGATTTTCGGCGCGAACGGTGCAACTTGGAAGTAATGCCTCGAGTGGCAAGTGTTAGATTTTACGGGGCATTACAGGTTGAGTCACTAATGGTCATCATTGAATTATTAGCTCTAATCTATCAACGGTGTTATTAGAGTGGTCTTATAATTCTCAGTCCGGGCCATTAACTCATCATTGAATTATTAGCTCTAATCTATCCACAGTGTATCCAGGATTAGGTCTCCAACTCTATCCATATACTGTAGACCATTCGGGCCATTAACTCGAACGTGATCCTCCCTGTGTGTCCACTACACACCATTCAAGCTCTAGTTCTCTCATAAATTCAATGACCCTGGAGCTTAGTTTATTGGAAACGTTTATAAATATTGCGAGACACAAAGTGATGAAATAAATAACTCTTATTAATTTCAAACAATATATTACAAACACGAGATTAGGACAAAAATCCCAAAAGTTTCTTTAGGGTAGCCCACAAATAGGCATAATTTTGAACGAGGTTCCAATTTCTTCGAGTTTGTCACTAACACATGAGTTGGACAACCCCAAATTCTGAAATGACATAAACTACCTTTACGTCCTTTTCAGAGTTCGAAAGGTGTTTCAGAAACACTTTTTGAAGGAACGTTGTTCAAAATGTATATTGCAGTCTCCACTGCATATCTCCAAAACGAGTCAGGGAGAAAAGCATAACTCATCATCGACCGAACCATGTCCAACAGGGTTCTGTTTCTCCTTTCCGATACACCATTTTGTTGTGGCATACCAGGGGCTGAGGGTTGAGACGTTATTCAATGTTCTATCATATAGTCCTGGAATTCAAGGTCCATATACTCTCCACCTCGATCAGATCGTAGTGTTTTGATGGATTTACCTAAAAGGTTCTCAACCCCAGTTTTAAATTCCTTGAACTTTTCAAGTGCTTCAAATTTGTGAAGCATTAGGTAAATGTATCCATATCTAGAATAATCATCTATGAAAGAGATGAAATATTCATATCCAACTCGGGCTTTAACACTCATCAGACCACAAAGGTCTGAATGTATAAGCTCCAATGGTTCTTTGGCCCTATAACCTTTTCCACCAAAAAGTCGTTTGGTCATTTTTCCTTCAAGGCATGATTCACATACAGGTAAAGAATTGTCTTCTAACTCGCTTAGAAGTTCGTTCTTCACTAATCTCTCAATCCTATTGAGATTTATGTGGCCAAACCTTAGATGCCAAAGATGGGCATTTTGTTTAGGAGAAACTTTCTGCTTTTTATTAGTTCGCGTATTTGTTGTTTTAAATAATTCGGTGTTTAAAACTATTTTAACCGAATTAGGCCTTAAAGCATACAAATGATTCTCAAGAAGAGCAACACATAGTTCAACACCTTTCAACGAAATAAACGCTTTACTCAATTGAAAAGAAATTGAAATACATTGTCTGATAAGGCAAGAAATAGAAATAAGGTTTTTAGTAAACCCTGGAACTACATATACATTATCCAATAACAGTATTCTCTTGTCGAACAACATCTCTATCATGCCTACTGCTATAGCTGAGACAACGTCCCCAGTACCAACTCTAAGTGTTATCTCCCCTTCCTGCAGCTGCTGCCAGGAAATAATTCCCTAAAAAGAAGAACAAACGTGGTTAGTGGCGCCTGAATCCAATATCCAATCAGAGTTATCACTCTCCATTAAACAGGTTTCGACACAAAGCAAATCACATTTACCTTATTTCTTCTTGTCGGCCAGGTATTTAGGGCAGTTGCGCTTCCAGTGCCCATCTACGTTGCAATAGAAACACTTTTCTTTTTCTGCAACGTCCTTAACCTTCTTGCCCTTCTGGGCGGCAACACGGTCAGCTTGTTTCCCCTTTGCCACAAGGTTCATATTCTTCTTCTTCCCTTTCGGGCCTGAAGAAGACGAAGCTACAGATTTGGTCTCCGAGAACGAACCCCTGTGAAAAGACCGTTGGACAACATTTGTCTCACCTTCCTGCCGTCTGACTTTCATCAGAGACTGAAAGGTTTGTAGCTCGTTGAGTAGGGTGGTTACGGTGTAGCTCAGCTTGTTCATAACAGCGTTGCTACGTAACTGTAGGAAACTATTTGGTAAAGTTTCTAGTATGAAGCTGATCTGGCTCGACTCATCGATAGATGCACCATTCATCTCTGCCATATTATCGTGGGTCATCATGTTGAGAACATGTTCCCTGACAGACGCCCCTTCCTTCATCCTGGCATTGAAAATGTACTTGAGAGCATCATGCCTGACCTGAAAGGACTTTTACCCAAATATGTCTTGCAATGATGTCATGATCTCCTTAGCGGTGACCATGTTCTCATGCTTCTTAACCAATATATCAGATATACTGAAAAAGATGTAAACCTTGGCCTTGTCATTGGCCTTGGTTCATCTATCGAATGCGTCACGAACATTTCATGTCGCAGTCGGGCCTAGCACCTAAGGGCAGTCCTTAGTGAGAACGAACTTCAAGTCGTCTACAACCAATATTGTGTTAATGTTGTTTTTCCAGGTCTGGTAATTATTTCCTATGAGTTTTTCGGCAGCCAAAAGTTAAATTATCGAACTCGACATTGTTGCTGAAAAATAAGAAAAACTTGTATCATTTTCTCGCATAAACCTATGTTTAATCCAATCATGTTTTAGCAAAATTAATCAATGATCCCAATGTCAATTAATTTTCAATGATACCCCATAGGTTTAGAATGACCGCCACCGAAGGGTAGTCGAATCACTCCTCCTCTGGAACGAGACAGTCTCGACCATACCCTATTACCGAAATAACTTTTATTCCCTATAGGTCCTAGCTACCATTTTCGGTCTGGATCCATTAACCCTTAATGTATCCATTGAGTGTTACCTTCTAACTTTAGATCCCAGAGTTCCCATCCAATAAAATCCCTTGAAGGGAGGACTAAGTTGAAAAACAAACTAAGGTAACCCTATCCTTTTCGGGAGTTCACTTTGTTCTGACTCCTATGATCAGGCTCTCTGAAGGGATTGTCTAGTCCTGGCCAAACTAGCAGGCGGATCATAGGAATCTCACGGTGCAAACCAATAGAAGAGATTATGGGACCTGTTTGCACAAGTTCAACTCACACTCATTATAAGCACTATCTCCATTCACCTTGATTTTGACTCTTACAAACACCATCTGAAAGGGGACGCTCCCATTTGCGCCACGAGGCCAAGTATGGATCTCACAGTGTGAACTTAACGGAGATATGTAGGTGGAAATTATTGTATCATATATACATATTTCCTCCAACTAAGTACTTTGGAATAATTGGGATGATTTAGATAAACCCGGCTATAATTTACCTAAGTCTACCAATATAACATTTATATCGGAGTTTCCTAAGTCTATAAACCATTTATTTAAACTTAGGTCTAAGTTTATTAACATTTTAATAAACGTCACTCACGTGGTATAATCTATAAACCTCTAGATTAAATTCACTCCCAGATTGGTTCTCAGGTAGGGGTGTTCCAACTACTACAAATTAGGCCTTTATTGACGTGTTCCTTTTTCAAATTGTTGACGCTTGGCTAAAAAAAGTGTCAACAAAAAACCAAAATTTATTTTAAAAACCATTATTAATTTTGAAATATATATATTGATGGTTATAAAGTGTCATTAAATATATAAATTTAATTTTTTACAATTAACTGTCAATAAATATACTTTTATTGACGTTAATTACGAAATTTTCGCGTCAAAATTAATCAAATTCCGTGTTTTCCTTTTCTTGACGGTTAAAAACCGTCATTGTTTGATGGCTTTATTGACAACGCTGACAGACACTTTCATTGACGGTTAAACACCATCAATATATGGTATATTCCTTGACGGGTAATCACCGTCAACAAAAAATGAAAAACGACGTCATTGTTTGGCGGTTTTATAGACATGCAGGCGGACACTTTTCTTGACGGCTAAGAGCCGTCAATATAAGAGTTTTCATTGACGGGTAATACCCGTCAACAAAACGTATAAAATGGCGTCGTTTCGAAACTAAACGACGTCGTTTAGCTTTTCCTATTATTAAAAAAAAAAAAGAAAACCAAAAATAGGACGGAACCCTAAACCCTTTTCACATGCTCGATCGACATCCCTCTTCATCAATCTCTCTCTCAACTCCATCGCCGCCATCGATCTTCTCTCTCCGCCGCCGTCTGTGAAGCCGAAGCTCCCGCCGCCGTCTGAGTCACAGTCGGAGGTCTCGCCGCCGTCAATCTTCGTCAATCTGTGAAGCCAAAGTTCTCGCCGCCATTTGAGTCACTGTTGGAGCTCTCTCCGCCGTCGATTTGTGAAGTCGAATCTCCGTCGTCGTCTGAATCACAGCAGAGCTCTCGCCGTCGTTGATCTTCGTCGATTTGTGAAGTCGGCCGAAGCTCTCGCCGCCGTCTGAGTCACTGTCGGAGCTCTCGCCGCCGTCGATCTGTGAAGCCGAATCTCTCGCCACCGTCTGAGTCGCAGTCGGAGCTCTCGTCGCCATCGATCTTCGCCAATCTGTGAAGCCGGAGCTCTCACGGCCATCTACGATCTCACCGACGTCTGTGTCGGATCTCAGAGTCGGATATCTCACCGTCGTCTCTCAGGTTTCTCAGCCACGTTATCTCTCCCTCAAGTTTGAGATCACTTTTCGGTAGGTTATTTGAATTTCTATTTTCAGTTGCCCGTCAATATCCTTAAATCAATACTTTAAGTATGATAGATTAATGATATGCAAAATTTAACAAAAATGTGTAATTCATGTGAAATTCATATATGGGCATCTTTTCTACTTTTAGTATTATGTAGATGAGCATCTCTTTCTATTTAAATTTCGTAAGTGGATATCCATTAGTGTTGAAACCAAGTATGTTAGGAAGAAACATTAACAATTGCTCTAAATTTGTAAACGAGCATCTCTTTGTTTTTGGTATTGGCTGAAACAATTATCTGATTTTCACATACTGCTCATAAGATATGATTGGCTTGATTAAAATGTCAAGTTATGAAGTCATAATTAAGTACCTGTCAAATTATTGTCCATTGTCAGATATATGAATTAAAATTTTCTTGTAGGAATGTGCTTCTAGAATATGGTTCTTGTGCTTGTAATGGGTGCATGAGGTAGTGTAATTTACAATTTTTTTTTGCCTATTTGTAAGTTTAAAGTATGTTGAGTTTCTGTTTTTTTTGAAGCCCAACCTAATGTTTGTTGAAGTCTGTTGGAGGTTGGGCATTTATTGTACCTTAAGGAGTGCTTGTTTGGATTTACAGGACTTGGAGAAATTTTGGTTATCTCCTAGTTATGCCAGTTATATCACTTGAGAAATTTCAGTATAAACGGCATGGTGAGTAACCTTCTTAATTAGGTTCGTCCTAAGTTTTAGGGTCGTTATAGTTGGTTATGATTAACATGAAAAATTATGGTTAACATAAAAAATATGTAGTTTATTCTACTTTTTTTAGGACTTAGATTGATTTTATTAATTCGAAAATATCTATTGACTTAATTTAATTAGGTTATAACATAATGGACAAATTATGGATATCGAAAGATAGATTCTCTAAAGAGTATGAAGAAGGTGTAGACACTTTTATTCAGTTTGCACATGAACATGCGAGTGATAAACTTTCTATACGATGCTCATGTGTTAAATGTGTAAATTTGAAGATTCTCAACACTAATGTAGTCAGGAACCACTTAGTTGCGTATGGTATCGATCAAAGATATGATAATTGGATTTGTACTGAGAAACCCTTGATAGACATTCTAGAAACAATGTAGAGTCAAATTTAAACTACACCACTAATGAGCAAGTATATGAAGAGAACTCTGATGACAACATTGTGGAGATGGTTGAAACTGCACAACAACATTTTGAAGAAGATCCAAAAAAATTTAAGAAGTTGCTTGCAGATGCTGAAAAACCTCTATATCAAGGATGTAGTAGATTAACTAACTTAGGTACATTAGTTAGATTGTATCACCTGAAAGCCAAATTTGAGTGGAGTGATACTAGCTTTACAGAGTTGTTGACCTTATTGAAAGATATATTATCTGAAAAGAATGAATTGCCGACATCTACATATGAAGCAAAGAAGACATTAGTCATTTTGGGAATGACGTATGAAAAAATTCATGCATGTCCCAATGATTGTTGCTTATATAGGAAAGAATACGTTGATGCATCTAATTGTCCTCACTGTAACGAGTCAAGATGGATGAAACGTAAGAATTCGTTGGAAGTGAAAGAGGGAGTCCCTGCTAAAGTTATATGGTACTTTCCCCCAATTCCACGATTTCAAAGCATGTTTAATAGCACGTTAATTTCCAAGGATTTAACTTGGCATGCTAATGAGAGATTAGTTGATGGCAAGTTACGACATCCTGCTGATACTCCATCTTGGAAATTGATCGATCATTTGTGGCCTGGTTTTGAAAGTGAAGAAAGAAACCTTCGTCTTGCCCTATCAACTGATGGAATAAATCCTCATAGTGAGATGAATAGCAAGTATAGTTGTTGGCCTGTAATATTGACAACATACAATCTCCCACCTTGGTTATGTATGAGGCGTAAATTTATGATGCTAACCATGATAATATCTGGGCCAAAGCAACCGGGGTACAACATAGATGTTTATTTGGCTCCTTTAATAGATGATTTAAAAAATCTTTGGAATGATGGAGTGCCCTGTTATGATGCATATCGAGATGAAGTATTCACATTAAAAGCAGTGTTGCTGTGGACAATTAACGATTTTCCTGCATATGGTAATTTAGCCGGTTGTAGTGTTAAAGGATATTGTGCATACCCCATATGTGGAGAACACACATCAGCTCTGCATTTAAAATTTGAAAAGAAGATGACTTATCTTGGACATAGAAAATTTTTGCCACTAGCTCATTCATTTAGAAGACAGATGAGAGCATTTAATAATGAAAAGGAATTTGGAAAGGCTCCACAACCATTGTCAGGAGAAGAAATTATTGGAAAATTAACCAACAACGAACATTCCAATAAAGATATGTCAAAAGAGAAGAAACCAATAGGTGCCTTACGTTCTTGTTGGAAGAAAAAATCAATATTTTTTGAACTTGAATATTGGAAGAAGTTTCATGTTCGACATTGCTTAGATGTAATGCACATCGAGAAAAATATTTGTATGAATTTAATAGGCACTTTACTCGACATCCCCGGTAAGACACAGGATGGATTACAAACTCGACGTAATTTAGAACGATTAGGTATTCGTCCCGAGTTGGCCCCAAAAGTTATAGAAAGAAGGACGTTCATACCGCCGGCCTGCTATACATTATCAAAACATGAGAAACGTGCGGTTTGTCAATCATTGTCAAAAATGAAAGTTCCTGAAGGTTATTCTTCCAATATAAAGAACCTCGTATCACTCGATAATCTAAAAGTTAATGGTTTGAAGTCATATGATTGTCACGTGCTCATGCAACAACTGTTATCAGTTGCAATTCGATTTGTACTACCTAAGCATGTGAGAATAGCTATCACACGATTCTGCTTGTTTTTCAATGCAATATGCAATAAAGTGATCGATGTTTCACAGTTAAGTGAGTTAGAGCACGAGATCGTAGTTGTACTGTGTCTGTTTGAAAAATACTTCCCTCCATCTTTCTTCACGATAATGATGCACTTAACAAAGACATCCGTTAGAGAAGTGCGACTTTGTGGTCCTGTGTATCTTCGATGGATGTATCCTTTCGAAAGATACATGAAAGTTCTTAAAGGATATGTGAGAAATAGGAATCGACCCGAAGGTTGTATTGCTGAAGGTTATATTGTTGAGGAAGCTATAGAGTTTTGTACCGAATTTTTGCATGATGTAAAACCTATTGGACTCGGAAAAGCTAGTGAACGAGCTCAGGATGATGAATTTGGGAGACCTGCATCGGCAGCTTCTCATATGAAGCCTGATAAGGAACAACTCAAGCAGGCTCATTTATATGTCTTAGAAAATACAGACGATGTTCAACCCTTTATAGAGTACGTTTACTTCTTATACTAATTTAAAGTTAATCCATACACTTAATATACTAACACCAATGATTCTTTGTATATTATAGAAAGCATATGAACTATTTGAAAGTCATCTATCCATCAAGATCAAGAAATCGGAAGTGGTTACAAGATCAACACAATAAAACATTCATTTCTTGGATACGTGATCAAGTATGGTTCTAACAATTCTGCACATTTTTTCTTTTTTCTTTTTAGTTTTTCATGACTTATACTCAAATATTAGTGATTTATGTATATAGGTTGCTACTGATCTTGAAGTACCAAACCATACTATATCTAACACATTGAGGTGGATATCACATGGTCCTTCACCCACTGTGATAACCTATTTAAGCTACGTAGTGAATGGTGTTCGCTACAATACAGAGTTTCGTGATGGTACTCGAAATGTTCAAAATAGTGGAGTATGTTTAGTAGCTAGTACGATGCAAGTATCTAGTGCAAAAGATAAAAATCCAATAACCACAAACATGTCTTTTTATGGTGTGATTCAAGAGATATGGGAATTAAATTACCATAATTTTAAGATTGTAATGTTCAAGTGTAACTGGGTTGAAAGTAATGGAGGTGTTAAAACAGATGAACTTGGATTTAAACTAGTTGATCTTAGGCGTATTGGATATAAATCTGATTCTTTCATTTTAGCTTCACAAGCTAAACAAGTCTTCTATATAGAAGATCCAAGTGACTCCCGATGGTCTATTGTGTTGCATCCTCCAAATAGAGACTACGAAGATCATATTAACGAAGACGAGCTCGGGGACTTAATTTTAAACTACAATAGCTCTAACTACGTTTTTCTACTACTAATGAATCGATGAAATAGATGATGATAGTTCAACATATGTTCGTGACCGATTGTGATGGCATTTGGATCGAAAATGAAAATGAAGCATAAATTATATGGTATAACTTTTCACTGCTGAATTTAGATGTTGATACAATTTGATGTTTTTATTTATTTATATTTACTCAACTTATATATACCTAACTCTTATTTGTTGGTAATTCTATATTTAGACATCATTGGTTGTTGGTGGTTATATCATTGAAAACATCTACAATTTGGTTGATTGACTCCATAGGACATGGCATTCGCGATTACGTGAAAAATATAGTTAATACGTAAGTATTATGAAACTTCTACCATTGATATATTTCGGATAGAAAACGTTATTCACTTACTTTTATATATTTGTACTTGTATAGGGCTATTAGGATGTTCTATGCTCAAGCAAACGCTAGAAGTCCAATTTTTAATTGGATAGTTGTTCAGGTAATCGTTTCAAATCTACCATTTTTTTTACCATTTTGTTTATTTATTCGAGTCTTGCTTACTATTTGTTTTAATCTATTTATATAGTATGCTAAGCAACCGGGGAGTACAGAGTGTGGTTACTATACTATGAATTTTATTCGAGATATAGTAACACAGAGAAGTCTATTGATAACAGACGTGGTAATACTTTGATCTTAATCTATATGTTTTCTGATTTCTTGACTTATTCAATTTTTAATGCATGTACACTTATTTCTCGTTTTGATTGATTGAGAAAGATAAGTACACCCAAGATGAGTTGGACGAGATACGAGTTGAGTTACGTGAATTTATAAATCAAGATTTATGAGAATTTTTGTTATCATACTTCATTTATTTGATTTTCGGGAGTTAGCTAGTATTATGTTCTTTATGATTTGCTTAGAACTATATGTAGTAATTTTAACTTTATTTAGTTAGTAAATGGAACTTTGATTCATTCATTTGCAATTATGGTTTATTTTGATAAAATTTGTCTTATATAGTGATGTTCATAAAGATGCAGTTGGTAGAGAATGGGTGAATAATATCCAAAATTTTTTTATTTTTTATAAATAGTTAAAGTTGTGGCTAAAAACGACATTAAAATTCAGCGAGATTGATTTGGTTCAATCATCAACATATATGTCATAGTCAACAATGTCAAACGTCAATTATAGTTATAGATGACAACTAAAATACGTCAAGATATATTTATATTGACAGACAACAAGTGTCAATAAAAGGGTATTATTGACGGTTGGCTAAAAATGTTGACTGGTTAAAAATATCAATTATACGATGTTGTGGCTCACGGATGTCAATAAAGTGGTTATTATTGACGCTTTGACCTAAATATTGACGGCTAAAAACCATCAACTATACTCTATGTTGACGTCACATACGTGTCAATAAAAAGGTTTTTGTTGACGTTTTCACCTAAATATTGTGCGCTAAAAACCATCAACTATCCCCTATGTTGTGACAAATAAGTGTCAATAAATAGGTCTTTGTTGATGATTTACGTCATAGTTGATGGCTAATAAGTGTCAACATT
The DNA here is from genome assembly GCA_036507285.1 of Trichosanthes cucumerina. Lineage (NCBI taxonomy): Eukaryota > Viridiplantae > Streptophyta > Magnoliopsida > Cucurbitales > Cucurbitaceae > Trichosanthes > Trichosanthes cucumerina. The sequence continues at coordinate 33,495,237 of CM071840.1, forward strand.
AATATTATTGATGATTAAAATCCGTCAATAAAAACATAATCGTTGGACGTTTAACGACCGTCAACTATCAACTTTTATTGACGCTTGGCTTTATTGACACCGCTTTCAATGACGGTCAAAAAATGTCAACTAAAGTGAATGCTAACAGTTTTTAGCTGTCAATAAAAGGCAAATTTGTAGTAGTGTCCATTTCCATCAGCTTAAATACCCCAGCCTAACCAGAACCCTCCTTAGGCAAAGATCCTCTTTAATCATAGTTTATAAATTATAGGTTCCATAATTCTAATCTTATTAGAACTAGATAACCTAAGTCTAATTAATAATCGATTCTAAAATAATTTTAAAACTAGTTAATTAAACTTAGGTTACATGCATTCATAGTGCTTGATCATTCATCACTTGAATTAATAAACACATATAACATACTCATCATATGAAAAAAAGGCATGTCAATGGTTTTCAAAACAATTAACATAACCCTTATATTAATTAAACAGGCATACTATATAATATAACATCTTATATTATAATAATGATGCATGAATATGCTTAATCTAAGGTGGGATTTTAATCTATATGGCATACATTATGCACACAATAAACATACAACAATTGCAAAATAAAATAGCAAAATTTGGACCATAATTTGACATCCTAAACATTAATTAAAATTAATATAATCATATTATATTAATTATAATTAATATAAATAAAATAAAATAAAATAAAATAATAATAATAATAATTTTCGCCCACAAAACACCCCATTAAGCCACATCTTGCGGAAAAACCTTGTGTGCACTGCCCACTAGCACACAACATTGCAATGTTATGCGCCTCAACGCTGATGTCGCGTGCTCAACGCGCACGGCATTGCAACGTTATTGCATCGTCGCGCCTGCAGCGTGCCAATAACCGCTTGCACGACGTCGCAACCTTGTTCAACAGGGTTGCAACGTCGTGCTCTGTTCAAGAATAGCAAAGTCCTCTTTTCGCCCGTTTTCGCTCTGTTTCTTTACAGCAACTCCTTGTCACGATCGACACGGACTTACAGACTCAATTTACAACATAATTTGCCAAAAACAACAAGCCTTTACATTGAACGATTCAACGAAAATTGTAAATCTAAATGCCAAATTGTGAAAACATCCAATTTTACAAACCATTACAATTTCACCAAATTGAATGCAATACCCACCTCATTTTTTAGAATTTCTAACATAATCAAGAGAATCAATGGCTCTGATACCAATTGAGGGGATTGAATCCCAATGCGGAAGCGATTGATCGTGTTTGCTCTTGATTATGTTCATATAGAAATTACAAAACAGAAATTATAGGCTAAGACTATTTACGAAATCATAGTAGATTATGGATTACCTTTAAAGACTCAATTCTTCTCGTAGTCTCCTTGTCATCTACGATCTCTACGTTCTCTACGATCGAACACCTCCAAAATGTCTTCACGGTTGTTCTCTGGGAGAGGGAGAGAAGTGGAAACTCCTTTTTGGAGGAGGGAATTCTAGAGATCACGGAAGATGAGAGATGTGTTCTTTGGAGGTTTTGCTAGATTGCAAAATTTCTACCAAATGACTTAAGTCACCCAATTTGCATCCAAAAGGATAATTATATAGGAAATTTGGGTGGAGACAAATTCTCCACCTATTATGCCACTATTTCCACTTATTATGCATTATGAAAATCTCATTTACATAATTGCATAATATAAGGTATCAAATACCTTATTATGTAAATCACATTTACATAAAGTGAAAATTAAAGTGAATCATATTCAACTTTCATATCTCTCAAATTAATTTCTCTAATTATTCCTTAATTCCATAATTAGGCAATAATATGGTTTATTATGAATCATATTATATTAAACTATATTTTATATCAATTGTATCATATATAATTGATATAATTCCCTAAATTGAATTTGAACACTTCAAATTCATTCCAAAATTTTATACCCTCATTAATTCCATATTGAGCCAATCGAGGGACCTAATGGACCTACAGATCATGAGCTCCAACGATGCGAGATTAACTGATCAAACTCTTTGACCCCGCCAATCAACATTCGTTAACTATAAGTCACTTCACTATAGACTCGTAGCTGCACTCTCCTCACTGTAGGACAAGTTGTGTCCATTGATATAACCAATGCCCGTGAGTCAACCCTTCACAGGTCGTTTGTAGTCACAGTTGGGTCAAATTACTGTTTTACCCCTATGATTATTTCTCGCTCCTTAAGCACCACTGATCTTCTAATGAACAACTTGTTTATAGTCTGACCATAAACAATGTCCCTCTCGGGTCAGCGAGAGGGAGGGGCCCCGCTGTTCAAGACCTATATACAGTTCTTAAGGGAACAACCTATCTAGTTACCCTAGTTTGGGAACGAGTGAATTCTTTCTTGCGAAGTTAAGTCCCCAGCTCCCTACGAGATTTCATCCCTGAGAAGGTAGGCATATTGAGTCGGGAGTTGTGACCACTCTCACCCGTACTAGTCTAAGGATAAACCCCCGCAGACAAGAGTTCGTAACTCCCTCAGGATTCAGGTTGAGTCACTAATGGTCATTATTTAATTATTAGCCCTAATCTATCAACGGCGTTATTAGAGTGGTCTTATAATTCTCGGTTCGGTCTTGTACAATCTCATCGCGCAGGATGCCCCCACTCACATGTCAACTACATGAACGAGTTGGATCGCCTCGTTTGTATCAAATACAAAGTGGGTCGCATCTATAGTGTTACCAGATGAGGTTCCCAACCTTATCCATGTACTATAGACCATTTGGGTCATATACTTGAACTTGATCCTAGCTTTGTGTCAACTACACGTTGTTCAATATCTCCTAAATGTGACCCTAGAGCTTAGTTTATTGGATTTAAGTTTGTAATTGTGAAAATACAAGGTTTAAGGAAAAATAACATTTTTATTCATTTCCTTGAAATAATTACAAATACACGAGTTTAGGGCATAAATCCCAACATGTTCTTCATGGATGTTCCATCAACAGAAATAACTGGTCTACAATATGGAAATTCTTCAATAGAAGTTGATAATGTCATGAATAAATATTTAAATCTCCCATCATCATCAAGTGTATGTGTGGAAGTGAACCTATAATATAAAATATAACATAGTAAATATATAATATAATATGCGTATATATGTAATATTCTTCATATTTGAACACAACTTTAGTATGAGGAATTGAATACTTGGATTCCTTGCCTTCACCATATGATAAAATGAGGGAATTACAAAATATGACTCTTCAGGCGAACCTCCTATCTCATTAAGTGTAGCTTGTCTCGCAAGTCAAGCCTCTTGATAACTAATGTTCATTCCTAATTTAGAATGAACATATGATCGCACCTCTTTAGGAGTGCTAAAATGACTAATGTCTACACTTATTTTACTCTTAATGAACTCCTTTATCATATGAAATTGCCTACTTGTGATCAGTCAATACAACATCGATGGAACATGTAGGACAATCAACAAAATGCTTAACTATCCATATTTCACTATTGTCACCCCCAAAGCGATGTGCACGAAGTAATCACACCCAATTTTCTTGTAAACATTGCATATATAAAATAGAACGATTTGATATGATAGTCTTATATTGGAAAGTGTCTCTAATTGTGATTCCACAAAATGCATTTTGTTGATTCAGCTTAATAGAGAACATGTTGTTCACATCAATTTTAAAGTCTGAAGGCAGATTCGCAACATCAATATTTAAATGAAAGCGACCTCGCCTTCAAATAAGTTAGGGGAGATAGAACCAATAGTAGGTATATTACTTACAAAAATAGATACCTGCTTCTTGGCATCCACTATTAGTGAACATTCTTAAACAACATTTTAGACAAAATGTTATATAATCAAAGAATATCCTTGTCTTTCGTAATCTTCATGTCGTTTTTCAGGAAACGTGTTGAGCCTATTGAAGCAAAGAGATTGGGAGAATCCAAATGACATTGGCTTCCTAACTTTTGGATTATTGCTTCAATTAAATTAGTGAACAACATTTTGTCCTAAATCTTAGTCTCAAATATTTCATAATCAATATAATTATCCATCTCATTCCAATGGTCGTTGTATACCATGTGTAAGTTAACAAGATTATAACTTATGCACAATATAAATGTATTACATAACTAATTGTATAAGCTATATAACTGAGTATATAAATAATAATTATAACATATGCCACAATATAAACTTATTGTATACCTAATTGTACAAACTATATAATTGTGTATATAAATTTTGTGGGTTATGGGTTCTAAAATATATACCTATGCATATATAATATGTTAATATGATTATATACATGTATAAAAATTATCATGTACTGTCAATTTATGCAACCATATTTTTTTAAGTAGAATATACATACTCAGAAAGAAAAATGGTGAATTACAACCTATAATCATGAGAACATTATAATGCTACTAAAGCTATCAATATACTACCAACACAGAATTGTAATACACAAAAAATACATAAAATGGAAAACTTATGTAAAAATCTGAAGTAGTAATAATATATAACACAATGTATGAAACCTATAAAAAATTTAAAAAAAAAAAGGGATTGAAACATCATTCTGAAGTTTTTAAAATTACAAACATTGAAATTTTGAAGTTCTGAAATTTTAAAAACAAAGTTGATTGCAAGCAGTGAAATAAACATTAAAATATATGCTTGCAAACATAGGGGTGTGCATCGGTCGGTCGGGGTTGGTTTTTTGAATCGACCAGATCGGTTTCTGAATAACAGAAACTGACCGGTCTTTTTTGGAGGCATAAACCGACCGGTCGGCCGATGGGTCGGTCAGTCGGTTTTTGCCTTTTTTTTTTTTTTTACCTAATAGAATTTGGTTCTTTCTTTCCTTGAATTTGCTCATTTAAAGTTCGAATTTTGAACTTTGAAGTTACAATATATCTTTCCTCTTCATTTTTTTTTTTACTTTTACTATTTTAGATTTAAACCCTTATTAGTTAATACTTAATAGTTATCATCCATACTCCATAGTACTTTAATTGCAATTGGTTCTTTCTTTCCTTGAATTTTCTTATTTGAATTTCGAATTTTGAACTTTGAAGTTACACTAGATTTTCCCTCTTCCATTTTTTTTCCTTTTACTATTTTAGATTTAATCCCTTATTAGTTATCATCCATATTCCATAGTATTTTAATTGCAATTATCATACTCTAGTCCCTAATTGTAAATTGTAATATACAATAAGAATAGGAGTCATAACTCATAATAACATAAATAGACAAAATAACAATTCACAACCTTCTTCCAGAACAAAAATCTTTCAAATCACAACTATTAAACAAATGTCTTTAAAATCACCAAGCTACAAACTCATAAACAAAAGTCTTTCAAATCGCCAACTTTGAAAAGTCGGGGAGGTTTTTCAAATCTTTTTCTCCATTCATAACAACACTGTAACCTATAATAGAAAAAAAATGAAGACGACATTATTAACTATTAGGATATATAAATTAAAAATAATTAAAATCAATACCTTCTTCAAACATTGCATCTTCCTCCAAATCTTGATGAAATTCAAGGTCTATTGGTTTAGAATCTAGCCAATTTTGAGTGCATATAAGAGCTTCTACCATTCTTGGAGCCAATGAACAACGAGATGATCGAACTACACGCCTCCAAGATCGAAAAGTCGACTCGGATGCTCATGAGATAATCGGAATTGCCAGAATATCTCTACTTATACGACTAAGAACTTCAAATTGATGCCCATTTCGCTTCCACCAAACAAGAATGTCAAAAGTACTATCGTCCAGATCAGAAAGGGTTTCTAACAAATATACATCAATTTTTGACTTTTTATCGAAAGTAGCATTATCAGCACTCTTAAATGCAGGCCTTACATCATAATCTACCTCCAAATCCACATCAAAATCTTCATCAAAATCTTCATCTAAATTAACATCCTCAACTATTGGTGCATATGTGCTTTTACTAGTACTATGACTAGCACGAGCACTAGGCTTACTAGCAGTAGAACTAAAACAAGCACTAGCACTGGCACTGACACTAGCACAAACACTGGCACTAGCACTAGCACTAGGTCCAACAATATTGTATGCATGAAAGAGACGTCTCAGAACATACTCCACTGTCTTTGTCAAACTTTCGCTAATGTCTGGTCCAAAAAATTGTTCCAACAATATGATAAAAACTTCAATTTATATCGAGGATCCAACACCACAACAATGCACAATAACATGTTATTTTTCTTCAATCTCTCATTATCGATATATCCCCAATATTTCTCAAATTTAGCCTTCATGTTCTTAGCCATACTAGAAAGCATTTTATTTGAACTACAAGAATTCACTTGTATACAATTTTGAATCAGAGAGATCTGGTTGAAAACCAAATTAGAAGTAGTATACAAAGAGCCTGAGACTGTCAATGTGACATTATAAAAAACTTTCAAAAACCTAATCAACATCCTAGCATTTTCCCAATCCAATTTAGTAGGTGGTGAATTATTCTCATAAGCATCATCTTCATCCTCTAATCTATCAAATGCTTTTGCAAACTTTATAGCCGCCTCAAGCATCATATATGTAGAGTTCCATCTAGTTGGGACATCAAGACATACAACACTCTTACAATAAATCTTTTCATGCCCAACACACTTCTTAAATTTCAACAAACGTGTAGGAGAAGACCTTACAAATCTAACAGCATTGCGAATCCTACTAATGCATTCATAATGTTCCTTCAAAGCATCACATACAATAAGATTTAATATGTGTGCACAACATCTAACATGTACATATTCACCATTAAATATCAACCCCTTATTGACTCTTGATCAGAAAAGCAATAGCAGTATCATTTGAACTGGCATTATCAACCGTTACAGTCATTATCTTTTCAATACCCCAATCTTTCAAATTCTTTTCAATAGTCTTACCAATGGTATCCCCTTTATGATTCTCAACTTGAGAAAAACTAAGAATCCTTTTATGTAATTTCCAATCTGAATCAATGAAATGTGCAATCAATACCATATAGTTAATGTTTTGTTCTGAAGTCCAACAATCAGTAGTGAGAGAAACTCTATATTTCTTATTCATAAACATTTTCTTCAAACGTTCCTTCTCACTCACATATATCTTAAGAACATCTCTAACAATTGTAAATCGCGATGGAACCACAATTGGACTTCCATATGTTAACTTATTGACAAATTTCCAAAAACCTTTACGTTCTACAAACTTAAAAGGCACTTCATCTAGAATTATCATTTCAGCTAAAGCTTCCCGACAACTCTGCAAATCAAATGACTCACATACGACCTGGCATTCCCCACCCCCAGTAGCTCGAGTTTCTATAGGTTTGAAAGCTAATGTCTTTTGGGTTGGATCTCTCTTTTTTTTATAAGGATATTTCTTACAATTGTCTAAGTGATTTTTCATACTCCCAGTACCATTACGTTTAGAATGACATGCATAAGTAGCTCCACAATATTTACACTTAGCATAAGGATCATTAGGATCACCTTCTAACCGCTCAAAATGATCCCACACCATTGATTGTTTGGGGTTCTTACGTTGCTTCTTACTTGGATTCTCAGAAGCTTTTTTTGGATCGAGATCGACATGTTTGCTTTTTATAGTCTCATTCGAGCTAGTTGTCCCTCCCTCTACATTGAAATCCATATTTACGCTACAAAATAATAATGTATAAAACAAATTAGCAAGTATACAAAATGTAAGCTAAAGTCCAAACAAAAGAAATATGCAATGGTAGCTTTGAAAATGTTCTTGACAAGCAAAATGTTCTTGACATTTGCTCTTCTCTGAGTTATGTTCTTAATCTTCAAGACCTAGCAATCGAAAGTTCAGATTTTTTCTCTGATAAGAAGTTCAAAATGTTTCTATGCCATAAATTCTAAATTGAAAGAAATAAAAACACACACAGTAATACAGGGACCTCCAACAGTGGTGTTATCCTTAGTCCTAAATCAAAACACACACACACATAGGGAGTCAGGGACATCCAACAGTTAAAACTCTCTCATGAATATATCTCTGAGAATGGCCAAATGATGAAATTGGCTCTAAGGAACAGATCGAAAAAGAAAAAATTGAAAAATCGAGCTGACTCGCTGAGTACCTGAGTCGGAGGAAGAAAAATAGTGGTTGATTGACGTCGGCGTTTGCGATGCGAAGCTGAGGAAAAAATTCGAGGATTCCGCCGGCGATTGCAATGCGAGACTGAGGAAAAAAATCGAGAGTTTTCGCCGGTGATTGTGATGCGAGGCTGAGGAAAAAAATCGAGGGATGAGGGTCGAGGGTTTCGGTTCTTTCGTTCTTGCGGTGCGGGTTGGGGTTGCGATGCAGGAGGCCGGAAAAGAATGAAAGCGTGGAAGGGACGACTGACGTTGCGATGCGAGGAGCCCGGAGGGAACTGGAAGCGTGGACTGGAAGAGACGACTGACGAGTGACGAGGGCGATGTCGTGCCGACTGCGAGGGTTTCGATTTTCGAATGGAACTTTACTTTTTCTTTTTGTTTTACAGTTTAATAATTATTTAATTATTTTAAAATATTTAATAATATATTATATATAATAAATAATAAATATATTATATTATTATATAATATTCGATCGATCGGTCGATTCCATTCGTCTTAAGTCATTCGACCGACCGACCGATCGATTTTTGCCATGAATAAATCGAAACCGACTGACACGATTAAAATTCCGACCGATCGACCTTTGTTCGGTCGGTTTCGGTCGGTCGTGTCGATTTTCGAACTTTTTTCGCTCACCCCTGGCAAGAATGAAAAAAAAATTGGAATAAAAATGAAAAAAGGATGAGTTACGCGCTAAACAGTGGAATACAAAAGGAAAAAAAATGAGCACTTACACAACTTAGAAGCTAGCAGAAAAAAAAAATAAGTAAAATAAAATAAAATAAAAATAAAAAAATGGATGTGTGTTGCTTGCAAACGGTGAATGGTCAAGGTAGAAATTTGTATGTGTTACCGGCCGATTTGTAAGAAATTTGAGAGTTCCGAAAAAATCAATGTGCATGATTATATTAATGGTAATACAAAAAATTTAAATCTATTATAAAAAACATATTCCTATAATTAATTGTGTAAGTAAATGCCTTGATAAGGCAACCTTAATTCTCAACCAAAGATCCAAGCTATGAATAAGCAAGAACCATTGAACTAAGAGATTAACACCTCCCTATACAAATTAGAATCAACCAAGAGAAAATGCTAGAAATCGATTAGCTCTTATGATCAAAGATCTAGAAGCAAGATTGGAAATCTTGTTCTAGATTGAGTCATTATTCCACAATCAAACGTGATCAAGGCTGGATTGAATGACTCAAAACGCAATCTATCACAAGAATTGCAAGAATCTTTAGAAATGGATGTCTAAGAAAAAACTCTCTAACTTGAGAGATCAAATTTCATTCATCATAATCTTAATCTGAGTTTTACATGGCTAGGATGTGGCTTTTTATAGCCTATATGTGAATAAAACCCTTAACCTTTCAGTTTCCCAAAAATAAAACCTACAATTATTAATGACCATAATTGGCCTACTTAGTAACTCCCTACAATTGAAGTCTAATTTTAAAACCATATTTTGGAAGTCCAAAAGTTCAAAAATTGCAATCAAAATGAGTAAAAATAGCAAATGAGTCTTTGAAATGATGACACAACGTCAATCTTGCAAACGTTGAACTTCACATCGTCGTGCGCTCTTGGATCAATTTGCAGCATATGAAATGGAGGTTGAACTGAACCTATCAAATTTTGTATATGAATAAAGAATGCTTGTTTAAGCTTCTTAGCTTTGGCGCATGTAACAGGTCCAGTTGGAAAGTGTGGAACACCATGATTCTTATCATACCTAAAATAGATTATTTATTTATGGAATAATGAATGATAATTATTTCAAAATTATAAATATATAAATCAATTGTAAGGGTACAAATGGAATAAATTTAAGTCATAAATATGAGCCAAGTTGGAGTCATTTGTGATATATAAGATTGAAAACGTGCTATTTGACACAATTTTCTTTAAAATACTTGAGGAAAATTTTGTGTGTGAAATTTTGGGGTCATGCAAATTGCTTATTAATAAGCCCATTTTATGAGATTCCTACATATAGTATTTTGTTTCATATATGAGATTGTGAATATATTTCATTAAGTTAAATTAACATCTCATCTACATCACATCGCTTAAACTTTAAATTAAGGAGTATTTTTATTGAACTTCTGATGTCGTATGAGAAATATCATCTTGATGAAAAATTATATTTTAATGCAAAATAGTTAGTGAAGCTATTATTAGCATAATAGACTCTAGATTTCACTCGTCACAAATGAGGATCACCAGTTTAGAAACTAGTTAGGACCCGATGGGCCTAAGCATCATTTGATTTTATTTTTTTTATACAAGGACCAATTTGGACATTCAAATTTGAACATTTGAAAGTATAGAAATCAAAATGAAATGAAGCCCAAAATACAGGGACCAAAATGATTTTCACCTTTTTATATTAATCTCTATTATTTTGCCACAATTTTAGCATGTTTTCATTTCTTTTTATAAAAATAAATAAATTAATAAGATATTTCATGTTTGACATTAATTTTCAAAAAAAAAATGTTCTTTTTTTTAGATTTTCCTTGCATGTATTTAACTAATAGGAAACAATTTCCTTAAAAAAAACTAATGGAAAACAAATGCATTTTTAAAGAATATAAATACAAAGTGCTATTAAACTAAAGAAATGTGAGTATGCTCAATTGTCTAATGAAGTTGTGAATAGCCAGTAAGTTATTATAGTCTTGTGAAATTTTATAATATTATTTAAAATGTAAAGTTTAATATGAAATTATAATAGTGTGTTTGGAACACATGTTATTACAACTTGTGCCCCAAACCTCTAAATGAATTCCTTACTACCAAGTCAACATAAAAATATAATCAACAGCATGTTGTGCAACAAATTAATGGTCCTTAAAAATCCTTAAAAATTTACAAGGTTTGTAGAACTTACAAATTAGTTTAATTGAACTTATTCATACAAACTGACATCATTTAAAGTTAAATTGGTGGGATTGAGAGATGGCATTACAAATCAAATTTGAACCTTTGAACACTAAAATTTACTCTTTTTTTAATTTTACTTTACGGTTGAAATTGTATTACATGATGGTTTAATATTTATTTCAATACATGTCATATATTTTATTATACTAAATGTAACAAATTCTATTTCAACTAAAAAAACAAGAAATAATTATCAAGACATGCAAACACGTCTGTTTTTTATTATTTTTGTTAAGAAACGAGAAACAAAATTAATTATTCAACATCTTTCTATTATTAGTTCTTAAAAAATAAGAAACATAAAATAAAAATTGTGAACATTATCAACCCTAAAGGTTCATTAAAGCATCTATACCAATTTGTTTCAATCTCTTTCTTGTTCTCCTTGAACATCTTCTCAAAATCCACAACCTTTTTTCATTGAAGAAATATTTATGTTTCTATTTCTAGTCCTTAAAAAACAAGAACATTATCAAACGAACTCTAAAATGGTGTTTGGATCGCAGAGCTGGGTTGAGTTGAGTTGAATTAGGTTGAGTTGTGCATAATTATTTTGTCATTAAGTTCTGGAAATCAGTGTTTGGTTTGCAGAGTTGAGTTAAGTCAGAAAGTCAGTGTTTTGATTTGCAGAGTTGAGTTAAAGTCAGGGGTATCTAGTGTAGTTTTTTGTAAAGTGAATAAGTCTGATTTTTCATGACTTTTTTTTCTTTACTCTTTTTGTTTCCACCAAATCAATTGCAAACATATTTGTCTACAATTTCAAGACTTCATTATGAGATCAATTACAAATATATTACCATTTGCAAGATGTATGGGATATTTAGAACAGTACTAGAAATTGAGATTGATATCAATTTTTCTTCTCTCCTAAAAATCATTTTTATCTTATGTAAAGTGAAATGTCTGATTTTTTTGTGACTTTTTTTCCTTACTTTGTTTTCACAACAAATCAAATACAAACACATTTGTCTACAATTTCAAAACTCAATTATGTGATCAATTATAAAATGACAATATATATTATCATTTGCCAAATGTATGTTAGAGATATTTGCAAAAGTAATGGATATTGGGTTTGATATCAATATTTCTTTTTGAATAAAATTCATTATTTAGAACTTTTACTCTTCAATATGAACTTTATTCCATTTTTTATGCACATGTTCACCGCTACCTTTTTATTTTAATTTAAGTAGGTATTAATTTAGTATTAATACTTTGCATATAAAGAGTGTTTATTTAAATTTGTCTAAACACATGCATTGTCTATGGACATCTTTAAAATGAAATAAATAGTTTGCCTTGTGAAGATGTTAAAAATATGTCAACATACTTAAATATTTTAGATCATATTGAAGTTGCATATCTACAAAATATTAGATATGTCATCAAGGTCCTAACAGTGTCGTTATGCTACCAAAATTTTCGGTGCATGCAGTGTTGCTTAGTAACGTCCTTAGAAAATTTTGAGTTTGAAAAATTAGGATCGTTACAGTTGGTATCAGAGCATAGGTTTTAGATTTTGCATACTCGCCTACATCGTAGGCAACGATCCTCATAGCCTCTCGCAAGTAGTCGCCTCGTTATCTCCAAGTTTTCTTTTATTTTGTAATGTAGTTAAAGTTATTTGGGTTGTTTGTGTGTTTACACTTGTTTGTTATATTTTTTATTTATTTGTTCTTGTGCTAAAGTAGTTTAGAGTAAGTTTAGATTATGACTCGATGACGTAACCATTGGGTATATTGTGACGCCCCGTAAAATTAAGTATTTTAATTATATTTATTTTACATTTGAATTTTTGGATAATTAGATCAAGATTAAAAAATGGTGTTTCAAAGTTTAAAAAATGATTAGGATTAGGATATTTATTTTAAAAAGATTTAGGATTTTTTTTTTCTAAAATGATTAGAATTCCATGTTCTAAAAGTATTAAGACTTTTTTGTGCCTATTTAAACTAGAGTATTAGCAACTTAAAGGCCCACTTCAAAACTCTCTTCATCTTCTTTTCTCCATTTTCTTCATCTCACCAGATCGTCGTTGAAGAGTCGTCGGATCGTCGCCGAAAAATACCGTACGGTTGAGTTTAGCTCAACTCCATGGGATTGAGTCATTAAGTCACCAGTTATAATTGTTGGTGAACCAAACAAGGAGTTGGATTATTAACCCAACTCCATAAACCAAACACCCCATAAATGTTCATCGATGCATTGGTTACCATCTCGATCTGTTTCAATCTCTTCCCTACCCTTGTTGAACGTCTTCTCAAAATCCACAACCTTTTTTCATTGCAAAAGAATTTATTGGTTCCACGAGGAAATATGTTGAACGACATTTTAATTAATCAAATGAAGAATATATTATGAAATAAGTCTTGCCTCCATTATGTTAAAAGAGGCTCCTCATTGCCATTTTCTAATACATATATAAAACTTTATTAATATTGTCTAATACATTCTAAATTCCATTTAAACTCTAGAAAATAATTTTTTTAAAAAAAAATTAAAAAATAGAACAAGAAATAAAAAACAATCATTAAACAGATCTCTATTTTTATTTATATAAAAAAAAACAGAAATAGTTGTGAAACATATTCCTGTTTCTAGTTCTTAAAAAACAGGAAATAAGAAACAAAAAATGAAAACGTTATCAAATGTAGCCTAATTTAATTTAATGCACTCTTCAATCTAAAAGAGAATGATTATATCAATTAGCTGAGAAAAAACAATTGGTTCTTATTACCTCACTTTCTGGCTCAAGAACCGTTTTCTCTGTGCCTTCTCCATTGCCAGTTGCAACTTCCTTTCAAATTATTTCACGCGCAAGCCAGGAATATTCTTGAGACCCATCTTCCCAAGAACTAGTTTGGGAATAGCAGGAGGATTGTCGAGCCCCATGCTTCGACTGAACTCGTTGGCAAGTTCAACTAGCCTATACTTGTCTCGCCCAACCGTCTTGTTTGAATTGTAGTAACCAAGCCACGCCTGGTAAGCTGCTTCTTTATTCTTCATCTCAACATGCGCTAAAGCACGGTCCACCTGTTCACATTTCATGTTAGAGGTTCTCACAGATACTTCCATATTGGTTTTTCTTTTGTTATTCGAAAAAAAATCCAGACAGAAAGAGAGACCTTTTTCTTTGCTTCTGGATCAACTAGGGGCACTGGAGCTTTTGTTATAGGCAAGTCCTTAACTGCAGACAAAAAGAATTCTTCCCAAGGTGCTAGCAACAATATGCCTTGCCCTTCTTTGCCTTTGCGTCCGGTTCTACCGAGCCGATGAATATACTGTTCTCTATCAGCAGGCAAGCCAACCTAAAAGGAACTTTTGGATCAAACTAGTTTATGATTTAAAGTACAGTCCAGAAACCTCAAGTTCTGATAAAGATACATGTAAAAGTAGTACTGACCACAACTTACTCATCAGCACGTGTAAAATGGTCAAACAAGAGAGCAAATTACCTGTATGACAAGGGTCACATCGGGATAATCAACTCCGCGAGCTGAAACATCCGAAGTTACAAGGATGAGGCCCTTCGACTTTCTGAACTCATCAGAAACCCTGGTCCTATAACTCTGTGGTTTCCTAGAATGGATCTCTCTAATGTTCAAGTTCAGCTCACCAAGAAGGTCGGCAACCATTCTTGTGACCATAGCAGTTGTGCAGAATACAAGAACCTGCATCCATCAAGAGATCAATTAGACTTCCCAGGACGAGAACAACAAAACTGGAGATAACATTTTCATAACAATTAACAAGTTTGTCATATCGTCTGATTTTGTTTCACAGATGGAGAATATTTGGAGAATAATAACTAGGAGTTTCCCACCGTCATTATGACAGTTGAGGAAATCACTAAAAACTGAGCTATAGGTATAAATTTGTTAGCTAAGATTGAAGTTAATACCTTATAGTCAACGTCATCAGCAATATGTTCTTTAAGAATAGAATAGAGAAAACTAAAATGCTTCTCCAATGGAGCAACTATCTGCATCTGCCTCACCTGAAATGATCCATTCCAGAAGATTTCTATATGACCAAATTCATTAAGATGGTATAGGGGTGACAATTGGTTATTATATGTCCTACCTGTGCATGTGTCTCCTCACTGCCTTCTTGAATTGTATTGACAAATTCATGATCTCTTCTCAAAGCAATGTGACTGATTTGGCGGACCTTTATTCAAGAGGAATGTTTAGCATTCAGTATTCCCTTACATTCAAATGAAGGGGTAATGATATGAAACAACACGGTAAAAGCAGTAAATAAAACACCTCTTCTGGAACAGTAGCAGAAAATAAAAGAGTTTGCCTTTGCTTTGGAACTGCAGCAACAATCCTCTCAATGTCCTTGCGAAATCCCATGTCTAATAAATGATCGGCTTCGTCAAGAACAAGGACCTTCACACCCATCAGTCTAGTAGCAAAACCCGCAGTATTCTCTATATGATCTTTTAGCCTTCCAGGAGTTGCAACAAGAATCTGCAGTTCCAAATTTGAAATTATTACCTTAAAGCTGAAGTTCAAACTCACTGACCAAATTGATTGTATCTAACCAGCTCAAAGTAATATGCATTCAGTAGAAGTAGTAGTAGCTGGACTAATTCCAAAATATTAAACCACTTATTATCTAGGTATTAAGCTTGCATAACATTCCTGGCCATGACAACAATTATGTCTAAGAATTCAAACAGTTGACATTCTCTACCTGCAGGCTACTGTGAGTTAGAAAAGCTAACCTGGCAAGGGTTTGCTTGCATACGTTTCTGTTCGAGGGCAAGTCTTGTACCTCCAATTACAACTTGAACGCCAATAGTTGGGTGGTACTTCAATAGTGTATTAGCTTCTGTGGCAGCCTGTGTGGCAAGCTCTCGGGTAGGACATATAACAAGAACAAGAATTGGAGGCCGCTTCTCATCACGACCAGTAGGTGGAGACTTCACAACAACTTCAATTGCGGGAAGCTGAAATAAAGAACTTGAAAAGTTGATAGCGTAAAAATTTGCTTGCACTATCATTCCAGGTGACGAAATGAATAGAAGTCATGCTAGCTGGCAACTGCTGCTGGACTCCCTTACATAAGTCCAATTTCATAATGGCAATAAAGTGCCGTGCAGATGTTGCTGAAACCAATTTTAAAACTTGACAATGTATGATTTAAAAACTGAAGGGAAAATAAACACAATTAACTAGAGAACAGTTTTTTTAGATTCTGTCAACAATAAGAACAACATGGCTAATCTTTTAGGGGCACAACGTTGCTGATCAACCAGTATCGTTCATAGAAATTCATATGACCATTCTGTTAAATTTCCTTTTTTTAATTATTAAACGTAAATGGCCTTTTGCATAGGATAATCATGTGACTTACCAAAAATGCCACAGTTTTTCCAGTCCCTGTTTTTGCTTTGGCAAGAACATCCTTGCCTAAAAACACAAGTGCAATTACCGAGTAAGAAGAGTAACTAAGCAGTGAAATAAGGGAATTATGTGCATGTATGATTTTTCAGAGGTGCACTAAATTGCAAATCCTTTTGAAGGTGCTCACTAAAACTGTCCGGTAGATTACTGAAATAATCACAGTATTCTTAATTTTGAAAAAGAGGAGTGAGTGATATTGATCTACATCAAGGATGCAAATAGTTAAGCCCAGGCACCTGAGGAAAAAAAAACAAACCTTTCAGTATTAGAGGAAGTGTAGCCTCCTGTACTATAGTCATCTTCTCATAACCAGCATCCTTGATACCCTTTAATGACAATGGTGATACTGAGCACTGATCGAATCTGCAGGCATGAATAGCAGTCATGCATCCATATACACAGGGAAATCATTTCTTTTTCGCTTGCATGGTCCTTCCCATTTTGTTTCTCACTATTTTTATTTGAAAGATAAAATGCAGAACGCAAAAACTTTGTCAACTATCATGGGCAGGTTGCCATTTTACTAATGGTTGTAATTCTCAATTGTTCATTGGATTTCTGTTAAAAGTAGGCCTAATTATCAAGTCATGGGTTGAGCAAATATATTGTGGGTGGTGTGGAATGTAATAAATAGGAAAATCTTCGGCTTCGCAGATGTTCAGTGAACTTGGACCAGATAAAACTCTAACACTAGAAACTAGAGAATTTTGTACTTGTCCTCTCTTTTGTTCTAGATTTGTTTCTGAGTGCTCGTTCTAACCCCTGATCCCTCCCGGTGGTTAGTCCAAGATTCCTTATCTACCCGATTACTATCAGATTTGTGGCAATTCTGATCTCTTATTGAAAGAAAAAAGCTACCAGATTCAGAAATTGAAAGGAAAGACATGAAGAACCTCGACTGATTGATAAAGCAATAACCAGCTAGGACAACAGAAGCAATGGAAATAGCCCTTTGTAGTTTCACTTTACTTACCTAGTTTCACTCAAATACGAGTCAGAACTTCCTGGAAAATTTCGTGGTCGATCCATCTCACTCACTTTTGCCCCAGATGGGAACAAAGCACTAGTACTTTTTCTCAACAGAGAATCGTCTTCATCATCTTCATCATCGTCGGCACTATCTTCATCATCGTCGGCACTATCTTCATCGCTTAAAAAATCTCTAACACCACTTTTAATTCTCTGTCCCTCATCCTCATCATCATCGTCTTCTTCTTCGCTTTCACCTTTACCTACAAAACGGGCCTGTTTCTTAAAATCCCTTCCACCTCTCCCTAAACTCTCACGACCTGGAATCCGTTGATTTCTTGAATTAATCTCTCTCGCCGAACGTCCCCTTCCAATCGAAGAATCCTCATTCTCTCTACGAAATACACGACCATTGCTGCGCGAGCGGAAGTCTTCTCTCTCATCTTCATACTCACGATTAAATCGCCGAACATTCCGAGAACTCTTCGGATACGACTCCATTGAAGGGCCACGAGGTCTCCGACGCTCTGACGACTCCCGTAACTCGTACGACTGTCGGTCCCTCCCCCTCTTCAACGGTGGCGACTCCCTCTCCCAATTCCTATCCCTATCCGCATCTCTATCCCTTCCTCTACTACGCCTACGATCTTCTTCCGATTCTTCATCGCTCGTGATTCGCCCACGAAACGAGCTAGTCTTCAAGTCGCTAACCCAATCGCTAAGTTCAGCCTCATCCTCAGCAAGACTCTTAGAGCCAGCAAACCTTCCTCTCTCAGAGCTCCTACCAACGGCGCTCCGTCGGACTCCGTGGAAATTTTGTGAAGGGCGAGAAGAAAACCCCACAGAGGCGTACTTGAGCTTGAAAGGGAAGACGCGAGTGAGAAGGGGGATTGGTCGACATTGCCGAATTGAGGGTTGGAGCTTCATTAGAGGAAAACGAGTAAAAGGAAGAGGATGGTTGAGGAGATGGAGGCGAGGGAGGAGCTTAATGGGCATAGTAGAACCTCCCACTTCCTGGTCTACCAGCAGCTACCGGCGGCGGTGGATGGCCGGAAGAAAGCTTTGTATGGAGAAGGAATTGGAAAAGTGAAGGGAATGGAGCATTAGGGTTTAAGGGTTCTGCCGAGAGGGGTGAGGGTTTAAGGGTTAGGATGGATATTGTAACGACGGTCACAAATACAAGACTAGCTGTTCATGGTACAATCACCACATCCAGAGGAAATGAAACGGAATGTAAATAAAAATAAGGGCAAAATGCACTTTTGGCCCCCAGGTTTTGAGTTGATGTCTATTTGGTCCCTGAAGTTTCAAAAGATACATTTTAGTCCCTGAGGTTTGTAAAACCATTCTAAATGGTCCCTGACTTAACTTTAACTTAACAGAATTGTGACTAGACCGTTATCTGATGACGTGGATAGAATGGCAATTCTATATTTGTTGAGGTGGATGAAATGTCATTTGATTATTTGGAAAATTAATTAAAAATCAATTACTTTAACCTCGAATCTCCAAATTTACTCAACCTAATTTCCACCATTTTCGAGCTCGAATCGTAATCGACCCACGATGTCAATTTTTCCCATTGTTCGGAACAATAATCCCCTTCTCCATCTTCACATGTCGACCACTCGAATTACCAACATTCCCAGAGAGAAATTTGATACTGGATTTTGTCCATGACTGCAACAACTCAAATTCACATTCCCAGGGTCTAATCTCATCTTTCGCCCTCAAAAGGTCAATATAATTTCATAGCAATCCAAAAGTTGAAGAGGGAGATATAGAGATATTTAAATCAAATATCGAATATTTTTAATTGATTTTTTAATTAACTTTTCAAGTAATAAAATGACATTTAATCTACCTCAATAAGTATAGACTTGTCATCCTATCCACGTCATCAAATAACGGTCTAGTCAGCATTCTGTTAGGTTAAAGTTAAGTCAGGGACCATTTAGAATGGTTTTACAAACCTCAGGGACTAAAATGTATCTTTTGAAACCTAAGGGACCAAATAGACATCAACTTCAAACCTGGGGGACCAAAAGTGTATTTTGCCCTAAAAATATAGGTTCAAATATTCTTTGGTCTATGTAATTTGTCCTCTATTTTAAATGTCTAATTTTCATTTTTAGTTTTTGTACTTTCATTAAAACTTAAAATTGATCTCTACGATAAATTTAAAATTAATTTTAATCAAAATTGGTTAAATAATAGTAATAATTTATGAACGTACTTTCAAATTTTGTAGAGAAAACATTAATATAGACTATTTTTTTAAGAAAATTAACAATAAACTAATAATAGGGATCAAATTTAAGCCTTATTGAAAGTACACGAACCAAATTTGAATATTTGAAAGTTAAGAGACCAAAATAGAACCATGCTCGAACTACAATGACTAAAACGGTATTTTAACCTAAAATAATCAAGTTATATAAGTATATTTAGAAATCAAAATATTAAAAATAAAAAGTTCAACTCACATGAAACATATACTTGAAAATAGAGAAACTTGTTGCGCAAATTACTTGACA
Source organism: Trichosanthes cucumerina (assembly GCA_036507285.1). NCBI lineage: Eukaryota > Viridiplantae > Streptophyta > Magnoliopsida > Cucurbitales > Cucurbitaceae > Trichosanthes > Trichosanthes cucumerina. The sequence continues at coordinate 33,515,329 of CM071840.1, forward strand.
ACAAATGTACCAGACAAATTTTAATATAGTGTAACGTAAATTACATGTATCGTCTTTACAATTGATTTTCTAGATTACTCAAATATCATATATAATCGCCTAATTTTAGAGAATATATTTGAATGATGAATTTAATCTAAGACTCAAGTAAAAATAATAATGAGACAAATGAGATAGAAAATATCGGAGATGATTTAAGCAATTAGTTAGATGAATCAATTAATTAACTAAGATTAAGTGTGCAAATATTTTATAGATCAAGAAGATAAATATAATAATTGCCCCCCCCCCCCCCCGAGACAATGCCCCCCCCCCGAGACAATTGAATCTCAAGAATGTTATAAACCTAATATTTTTATCTAGATTTATTAACAATTAGAGCCTTAAGTTTGACATTTGGACATATGAAAAAATGAGGGTAAAAAATAGCACATATAGCAAAATGTAAAAAAAAATTGTAAATATAGCAAAATTGGTTGCTCAACCCATTTAAATTACAAAAAAACCCACTACTCATAACAATGATAGAAGTTCATCACTGATAGACTTCTTGGTTGGATTGTTTATCTATTTTTATTAAAGTTTATCAATGATAGAAGTCTATTATTATCACTATCACTATCACTGGTAGATATCTTGTTTGAGATTTTTCATCTATTCTGATTTAAGTCTATCAGTGATAGAAGTTTATCACTATCGTTGATACACTTTTTCATTGCGATTTTTGTCTGTTCTGATTGAAGTCTATCAATGATAGAAGTCTATAACTACTCGTAGTTTGTAAATTTGTAAATTGTTCTAATTTTATTAATAAAATGTTATTGTTACAATTCAATAAAGTGTTGTTGAATTCTATTTAATTTGCTTTAAATTAACCCTAAATCCAATAAACTAACATCCTAGGTTGTATTATGTGTCTTGAACTGTGTGTAGAGACATATGGGGATCAAGGTTTAAGAAACAGTCTAAAGGGTCTATGGTATAGGGATAAGGTTGGGTACCTTATCCCGATGAGACTATGGATACAACCCACTTTGTATTTGATACAAACACAGTGATCCAACGTGTTCGTATAGGTGACATGTGAGTTGGGGTATCCTATGTGATGAGTTCACATAAGCCCGGACCGCGAAATAGTAACCAATAAATGTAATTTTGTTGACTAGTTAGGTTTCTATTTCAATTAGGATGACCTAGGCAACTTGATCTGAATCCTGAGCAAGTTATGAACTCCTGTTTGCAAGGGATTATCCTTTGACTAGTATGGGTGAGAGTGGCCTTAGATGCCGACTCAATAAGCCTACCTTCTTGGGGATAAAACCGCATGGGCAGCTGGAGACTTAACCTGACAAGATGGAATTCACTCCTTCTCTATCTTAGGCTAAGTAGATGAGTGTTCCCTTAAGTAGTGCCTCCGAGACTTGAACAAAGGGTCCTACCCTCTCACTGGCCCGAGAGGAGATTTTTGTTTATTGGTTGAACCATAAACAAGTCGTTCATTAGAGGAGCATTGATACTTAAGGTCATAGATGTAACCAAGGGGTAAAACAGTAATTTGACCCAGCTGGTGTTACGAACACTCGTGAAAGATTGACTTGCTGTCATTGGTCTTTTATCCATGGACACAAAAAAATATCTGCAATGAGAAGAGTGCAGCAGAATAGTGCAACAGTGGGTCTTTAGTGGAGTGTACCTGCAGTTAACGAATGTTGATTAACGTGGTTAATGAGATTGACCAATTAATCTTGTATCGTTGGAGCTTCTGATTTGTAGGTCCATTAGGTTCCCTTCTTAGCTCGTAAAGAGTTTTGAGGTTATTTGATCTTGATTGCAATTTGAAATGTTCAAATTCACATAGGAAATCATTATAATGTATGGAAATACATTATAATATAAAGTTTTCATGTTGATTAAAAATTTATAATATAAATTTAATTTTGGATATGATTCAAACTTAATTTATGAAAGAATTAAATATTTGAAGTAGTTCAAATATTATTTTAAAATGAATTGGATTCATATTAAAACTATAGATTTAATGCACATTAGATGTACATTAAAACTATAGGTTATGGGAGATTATAATTGGATATGATTCAATTATAAGGTGTAAACCCGAGATCTTTCCTTGAAATTAAAAAAAAAAAACAAAAACAAAGGAAAACAAGAAAGGAAAGGATAGTATATTATAGTTGGATTGTTTTAAAAAGAAAAGAAAAGAAAAGAAAAGAAAGGAAAAGGAAAAATGAAAAAGGGAAAAGGGAAGTGGATGGTGGACCCCACCTTTATTTTCTTTTTAAAGAAAACCATTCCATCGATCTTCTTCTTCATTTATCAAAAGGAAAGCAAGAGTTTTCGTGGGAGAAGCAGAAAGGAAGAGGAAGAAGGTGGTTTTTGGAGCTGAAGTTGCAGAAGAGAGGAGAAGAACTAAAGGTATGTCTTTTTTACAGCAAGTTAATCAATTCAATCCTATTCTGATGTTTTGAACTTTACGAACTCCACAAGAAGAGGTAAGTGTTGAAATTTGCTTTTCCTGAAAGCTAACTCATTTTTCAACAAAGTTTGTGAAGGAAGCTCGAGCAAATTCGGATCTTAAGCTACTGGTTTATGAAGAGGAAGACAGAAGACAGAATTTGCTGTCAAATCTGAGAAGTCTCTGGTATTTTGGTTGTACTGGTCTGTAGAGTTGGAATCAGAAGCTCTAATAGGTATGGTTGGAAAGATTATTGAATTTCCTACAACTTTCATGAAGAAATCGTGAATAGAAAATGATTGGAAGATGTTGTAAATATCAGGTCAAATGTCGGGTAGTAGTAGGAAATCCGAATCTGGAAACAGCAGAAGTCTATTTTTAGGAAAGTAGCTTTCGAGGTATTTCTGAACCAATCTGTTGGGAATTTCAATTTAATGTCTTCATATGATTTTTAGAGGGTTCAAAAATGAAGAGTTTGGTATAAATTACATTATTTTTGGATAAGTAATGAAGAAGTTATGGCTGTCTGAATACAGGGCATAAAATCTGAAAATGCTGGAAATATTGAAAGTGTGTTTTCTTGTAAGTTTAAGGTTAAAAAGCATGAGCTCGAGGTTCTAATGGTTGAATTTGGTTTGTTTGACAGGCCAAGAGCAAATAGGTCGAGTGTACGGGCCAAGGTTCTAGTTTAACACTGTGAGTGACAAAACGAACTTCGGAAATGAACTATATGCTTGAGATATGTTTTAAGAAAACAAGTTTTGCTAGAATGAAATGGTTACAATGCTATGCGTTTTCTTTTGAACACATGTTTATGAGTATTCATGTTTTCCTAGAAATGTTTTCAAGTATTCATTGTGAGCCTAAATGTCTTGATAAATTTATACATGAGCATATGTTTATTGAATTTCCAAAGTTTATGGAAATGCTATGATTTCGAGCAAGTATGTTTTAGCAAGTATGATTTAAGGATTTCTTGTTTTATGAACAAGTTGAGTAAGCTTGAGTTTTATGGAAGAAAAGATAAACAGGCATGTTCAAATGTTTTCATGTGATCTTCTGAGATATTGAGCCCGAGGCTTTATGGTACCGTGTGCACATTGTGTCTTATTCTCATTGCCGACGTTGAGTGTACTCGTGACAACAACGCTGTCGTGAGTGTTGGGCGGGCCCCACTACGACAAAGACGATGGGAGTGCTGGGCGGGCCCCACTACATCGTAGAATAAACGTTGGTTGTACTGGGCGTGCCCTACACATTGTGACATGTTTTAAAAAGAGTTTATATCATTTACATGCCTTACGAGATTTTAACGATATACTTCTTTGGTTTTTACGAAAAGTTATTATGATTACACGATTACTTTTAACGTTTGATTCTGACGATGCATATGCTCATAGATGGCCAGGTGATATGATTTACGAGTTAATAGTTTTCTTATAATCTCAAGTCACTCACTGAGCTTCATAGCTTATTCTTTTAGTGTTTTTCCCACTTTTCAGGTAGAGATCGAGCTCCCGGTGCCTGAAAACCTGCCATAGTCCGCTGGAAGCTTCACAAGTTTGATATGTTGTACGTGGGTGGAGTTGTATAGAAAATCTATATGTATAGAAGAAGGACTATGAACTTATGTTTATGTGTACACTCTAGGTTGTGGTTGTGTAAACCATGGTTGGGTATGTTTTTGGTTGTGATGTTTACATACGTTTCAGTTTTCCAGAGAGTCTTAAGTAGGATTACTCCTTACGTAGGTTACGTAATTGTCTATATTCCGATGTGTTATGTTTAAAGAGTTTCTTATACAACTATAGTATGCTTATCAGGTAAAGTAGGGTCAACAGGTATCGTTAGAGAGGTGAACGATGTCTGTTGGCTTCACGCCGTCTGCCGGGCTAAGTTAGCAGGTAGTTCGGGAGGGGGTGTGACAACTTGGTGGTCTGAATTAAATATATGATATTTAATTTAACAATTAATTAATTAATTAAAATCTAATTAAATTTGATTTAATTAAATTAAATTGATTAGGTTGAAACTATCGGTTATGTGAGAGATATTTCATTTAAATATGATTTAAATGAATGAATGAATTATTTATTAATTTGATTAATTAAATTAAATTAAATTAAATATAATAACTTCCAACAACTGCTGGAAGTTATGGATACGCGGGATGATCCCACGACACCTCTCTCTCTCACACAACCTTTTATCGATAAAATGACAGTGAGGAAAGTAGGGAAAAAAATCGATCCTTTTTGTTTTGGCTTTTGCTTCCTCATAGCTTATTCCCATAAATTTATTCTCTCTACACATTCCATTCTCTTCCTAATCGAGATACGATCCCACCATCGTGATCTTAGAAATCTCAGAGATATAGGAAGGAAGTTCTATTGGTGTTGTCCTGTTCTTGGTCCCACTTAGCATTCGTAGAACTTGCTGCAAGTTCATAAGATTTTGCAGAAAGGGAGATTTGATTATACAAAAGTGAGTATTCAATACTTAAATTTATACATTGAGTTTCTTAATTGTAGAATTTCATTATGTTGTGTTTATCTAATTTGCCAATGTACTGGTATTTTGGAAACCAAATTAAAATACGATTTGATTCCCAATTTGCTTCCGCTACAATTGGTTTATCGAAACCATCAATTATTATCCATATAACACTTCTAAAATTGGTTTACAATGAAAACATAAACAAAAAGAACATGTATATTGAAGGGAATAAAACTCCCGCAGCGGAAACGACTTTGAATCGTCGTGGTGTTCGTTGTGAAAAACGTTTCTTAAAATTAAACCTATCTCATAGATTCTAGGCTGAACATGCATAAAAAGAAGGAAAAACAGTAAGATAGAAGTACTTACTTGTTGAAGAACGTTTCTTCAAGATCTCCTCCTCCGATCACGAACTCTTCGTGCCCTCGATCTCTACAATCACGAACTCTCGAACTAAGAACGAATTGGACACCTCCAATTGATCTTCTCGATCATTCTCGGTCGGTAGAGGGAGACTGGTGGGACTCCTTTGGTCTTGGGGTAGAGAGAACTTTAGAGAGATTGAGAGAGTTTCTTACTCTTTGGATAGATGAATTCCAAAAAATGAGAAAAAAAGCTAATGAATGTCTCACATTCCATCCTTATATAGTAACATATGGTGGAGTTAAAATCTCCACCTATTTACTCTTTTACCACAACCTTATGTTATGCAAATCATATTTGCATAACACATATAATAAGGTATCTCATACCTTATTATACAAATCACATTTGTATAATTGTGGAATTTTAAATTTAATCATATTCAATTTAATTTCTCTCAATTTAATTTCTCTAAATTAGCACTAATTAATCAATTAGGCTGACCTATAATTTATTATGAATCTCATTCACATTAAACTATATATTATGTCAATCATATCTCATATAAATGACATAAATACCCTTTTAATGAATTTGAACACTTCAAATCCACACCAAACTGTAAACCCTCAATTTATCCAGTTTGAGCCAACAGAGGAACCTAATGGACCTACAGATGAAAAGCTCCAATGATCCGAGACTAACCTGTCAAACTCTTTGATCCGATTATTCAACATTCATTAGCTACGGTAACACTTCACTAAACCTCGTAGCTGCACTCCCATCACTGTAGGACAAGTTGTATCCATTGATATAACCAATGCCCGTGAGTCGTCCCTTCACAGGTTGTTCGTAGACATTGCTAGGTCAAATTACCGTTTTACCCCTGTGTCTACCTTTTGCTCCTTAAGTCTCATTGCTCATCTAATGAACAACAACGTTGTATGGTCCAACCATAAACAACACCCCTCCCGGGTCAGTGAGAGGGTGAGCGCTCGTTATCCAAGTTCTGGAGACAACACTTAAGGGAACAACCCCTCTAGTTTCCCTAAGTCGGGAACGAGTGAATTCCATCTCGCGTAGTCAAGTTCCCAGCTCCCCACGTGGTCCTGCCCCTGAGAAGATAGGCATATTGGGTGAGTAACTGTGACCACCCTCACCCATACTAGTTAAAGGACAGACCCCCGCAGACAGGAGTCTATAACACGCTCAGGATTAAGGTCGAATCACTATTGGTCATCTACGAAGTTATTAGTCCTATACTGTTAACGGTGTTACATCAGTAGGTCTAATAATTCACGATTCGGTCTTGTACAATCTCATTGCACAAGATGCCCCCACTCGCATGTCAACCACATGAACGAGTTGGATCACCTCGTTTGTATCTAATACAAAGCGGGACTATCCACAACGTATCCAGGATTAGGTCTCCAACCCTATCCGTATACTGTAGACCGTTCGGGTCATAAACTCGAACGTGATCCTCCCTGTGTGTCCACTACACACCATTCAAGTTCTAGTTCATTCATAATTCAATGACCATTGAGTTTAGTTTATTGGATAAAGTTTGTAAATATGCGAGACACAAAGTGATGAAAAAATAACTTTTATTTATTTCAATAATGAATATTACAAACATATACGAGATTAGGACATACATCTCAACACATATATCGGTATATGAACACAATTTCATAGTTACCATCAGTTAAGTAAAAACGGTTCTAAAATACACAATCGAAATATTCATACAACATGGTTTAAATTTCAACACAATGTTCATTTTTACCCAGAAAATGCACCCAGAACTGTGTTACAATGAAAATTGAATCAAAATAAACATGCACATATCAATATATGCAACACATTAAATGTTGTAGAGAGTTGTCTGCTTATAGTATAACACTTTTGATGCTGAAGAAGCCATAGAACAAGGAATCGCGGAGGAGAACACAGAATCGTAAGAAAACAATACTTGTTGTCGATGAATGCGTACCCAAAAAAATCTAGGGGTTTCTTAGAATTTCGAAAGGAAAAAAAGAGAGGAAGAAGAAGTCGTAGGTTTTGAAGAAATGGTTGCGCAGTTTGAGGAAAGAATATTGAAATCAGGCAATCGAATGATCTTTTCCATATTTGTTTTTTTTTTTAAATACAGTTGTCTACCTTTAAGGGTACAAGTGTAATTGGGCTTCTTATTAATTTCAAACGATGGACACTCTTACAAAATATAGAGAACACTGCCCAATTTTGCTAAATGGGTCTATATATTGGCCCATTTATGTAGTTATACCTATTTATAAGTTGATCCTAGGGTTCCCATAATCCCGTAAAATCAAGAGCTTGGTTTCTGCTTACCAGACCACACCACTATATGAGAAGTCTTAGATTCATAATCAAAACCACAAATTATGCCTATTAAATAACCCAAATATAATTGTCATTTAATTTAGGTTAACTACATAAATAGCACTTTGGAAGCCTAATTTTACATAAATGATTCATTTTACTTATACTTTCAGTTTGTACCTATTGTTTATCTGTAGTTACTACAAATTAAAACAGCTAAAAAGGAGAAAAAAATATAGAAAGATATTTTTCATAAAAGTTGGTATTTTGTTTCCCTTCAAACAAAATTTTTTTAATCTAAACAAACATCTAATTGATTTATTGTTTAATATAGGGCAATTTTTTTATAATCGACGATAGATTTTTTAATTGAGGATCCTCAATGACAAGGAGTCTTCAACGGCTAGAATCTTCAACGAAGGCGCTTTCTAAATGGCAGTTTTGTAAATAGATTATTCAACGACGACAATTATAACTGATCAGTTACACGCAAGTGCACGTGATCGAAGGAATATTAAACTGGAGAATTTTAGAGTTTTCGTATCCAAGGGAACGAAGTTTAATAAAATCGATTGAGAAAACACAAAATTGTTGACCAATTGAAATTGAAAGGTAACCAAAAGTATAAAAATGGTTGTTAGGGGGGTTTTAGTTAAAACAAAAAGGATTGAAAACAATAAAAAGGTAAGAGATTTAAGAATGCTTATGCTCTTTTGGAAAGAGATGCAACTATAATGCAATTGCAATTCTAACTAACACAAAAACTAAGTAAACCAAGTTTGACTCTCATTCGACCTTCTATGAAGTATCTTTAGGAGCTTGAGTGATTAAATCTATATGTCTATGGCTAATCTAACTCAATTGTATTGACACACAACTTTAGTGGTTTTAGAATCTCACCCTATTTCCAGGGTCAAAGTTTCAGGACTAATGTCTAAACATTTTCCTCCATTGCTTTTGTAACATCCGCTTTACTTAACTCTTTAGATATTAAGTTTAAGCTTGATGAGCAACACTAGCTAGCCAACTAGGGTTTACCCAACATTTTGTTCTCAAAAAGCAAACTCGGTTCAAGCGTAGCTAGATTATTTTTGCTATTGAGCTTTAGATCTTTCCTGTAGGGCATTCACAAACTTGAATCCCTAAGGAAATTTAGCTTTTCATAATAAAAATAATAAAATACAATAAGATTAAAGTGAAAGAAGTCATTGAAATAAGAAGAGAAAAAAACAAACAACTAAGCTACTAAAAAACTCTAACTTAGATAAAGATTTTTTTTTCGAGATGTACTCTGTATTCTAGCTAAGAAGAAATTTAAAACATGATTTGGGTGTTGGAATGGAGAAGAATAAAAGCAAAGAAGATGAAAAGCAACAAAAATCATTAATACGTAAAACTTAAATCAAGAATTCTCGGACCAGAGAAGTGTTGTGCACTTAATGTTGAAAATTAAACATGTTTATTAGTACGTTATTCACATTTATGTTAATGTATGTATTTAATTGGAAGTTTTTTAGGAATTAAAACGATTTAGTTATGTGTGAGTTTTTAGAGTTCATAAATAAGGGAGTTTTTTTAGTAAATCCTATAAATAGGATTTCGTTGGTACCATTGTAAGCAAGTAAAGTGAATAAGAAAAACAAAATGAGTTTAGAGAAAAAGTGTGAACCAAGTTTGTAGTTTTGTGAAAAGTATTTTTTTAATACAAGTGAATTGTTTCTTGTGAAATATATTCCTTGTTTGATTATTTATTTGTGAGTGTCCATCACACGCTTCCAACAAAGTGGTATCAGAGCCTGAGTTCAAGAAAAAATAATTGTTTTTGCAAATGGCAAACAACAATTTGGTTCCTTTCCAAGTGCCTCGACTTACGAAAGAAAATTATAGTAGTTGGTGTATACGTATGAAAGCTCTACTTGGTTCACAAGATGCATGGGAAATTGTTGATAGAGGCTATGACGAACCAGAGAATTATGCAGCTTTGATTCAAGCTGAACGAGAAGTTTTGCAAAATACTAGAAAGAAAGATAAAAAAGCGCTCACCATTATTCATCAAGCTATTGATGATGCGAATTTTGAGAAGATTTCTGGAGCAACCACTGCGAGGCAAGCATGACAAATTTTGGAGAATACTTATAAAGGAGTAGATCAAGTCAAGAAGGTTCGCCTCCAAAAATTGAGAGGTGATTATGAATCATTACATATGAAGGAGTCTGAATCGATTTCAGATTATACTTCAAATTATTAGCAGTGGTCAATGAAATGGAGAGATATGGTGAGACAATAAATGATGAGCAAGTAGTTGAAAAGATACTTCGCTCATTAGATGAAAAATTTAATTTCATCATTGTAGCTATTGAAGAATCAAAGGACTTGAGTACAATGTCCATTGATCTGCTTGTAGGTATTTTGCAAGCACATGAAGAGAAACTTCTCAAGAAGAACAAACAAACAACTGAGCAACTTTTTCAATCAAAGTTGCAGTTGAGAGATAAAGAAGATAGCCAAGAAAAGAAAAATTGATGTCAAGGACGTGGTCATAGTCGTGGACGTGGTGACTTTAGAGGACGAGGTCAAGAAAATTTCAGTCAAGGAAATTTTCATGATTCAAATACTAGTTCATCAAGAGGTCGTGGAAGACACAATTATTCGAGGTCATATGGAGGAAGATCAAATAATGACAGGAGGTATGACAAAAGTCAAGTGAAATGCTATAATTGTCATAAATTTGGTCATTATTCCTGGGAATGCAGAAATAAAGTTGAAGAAAATGTCAACTATGCGGAGCAAGACGTTAAATGCAGTGAGTCATCTTTGCTTCTAGCATGCAAAAGTGAAGAGACATGTGAAAATAATTCATGGTATCTTGATAGCGGTGCAAGCAATCATATGTGTGGAAGTAAATCAATGTTTGTAGAACTTGATGAGTCCGTTGGTAGAAATATCGTGTTTGGTGATGCTACTAAAATTCCTGTGAAAGGAAAATGTAAGATCTTAATTAACTTGAAGAATGGAAAGCATGAGTTTATCTCTAATGTCTATTATGTGCCAAATATGAAGAAAAATATTTTGAGTTTGGGACAACTCCTAGAGAAAGGCTATAATATTTTGATGAAGGATTATAGTCTTTCAATAAAGGATTATCGTGATAATATGATTGCTAAAGTGAAAATGTCAAAGAATAGAATGTTTTTATTAAACATTCAAACTGATGTTGCAAAATGTTTGAAGTCCTGTTTGAAGGATCCATCTTGGATTTGGCATTTGAGATTTGGGCACTTGAACTTTGAAAGTTTAAGACTGTTAGCCAGGAAGAACATGGTGAAAGGATTGCCATATGTCAAGCATGCAGATCAATTTTGTGAAGGTTGTCTTTATGGCAAGCAATCAAGGAAGAGTTTTCCACAAGAATCCTTTTCAAGAGCAACGGTAAGAACAATTATTTCTTATTGTTTATTGATGATTTTAGCCGAAAAACTTGGGTTTATTTTGTCAAGAAAAAATCAGAAGTATTTGGCATGTTCAAGAGATTTAAAGCTCTTGTTGAAAAAGAAAGTGATCTTTATATAAAAGCTCTGAGATCAGATAGAGGAGGAGAATTCACTTCAAATGAATTCAAAGACTTTTGTGAAGAAAATGAAATTCGTCGACCTATGACCGTTCCATGGACTCCACAACAAAATGGTGTTGCTGAGAGGAAGAACAGAACGATACTCAATATGGCTCGAAGCATGTTGAAGAGTAAGAAGATGCCGGAAGAATTTTGGGAACAAACAGTTGAATGTGTTGTTTACTTGTCAAACCGTTGTTGCGTAAAATAATATTGCAATACCGTAGTGTACGGGTCAAGTTTTAGTATAGTGATTTATGAGTACAGAGTATCGTCCTCGGGAATGGGTTTTCTAGATTAATTAATTATTAAGATACTAATTCTCAATTTTAGCTAAAGAAACATAACATGGATAGTTGGTTGAAAGTAAATACAAACAAACAAACAAACATGTGGAGACACGAATTGATAGAATTGTGGGAAGTGATTTTACAAGTTAATGACTCAATTAACACATGCAATGAACCAATGAGATGAATTTATAAACAAGAAGTAAAATACTCAAGAAAACCTCTCGATTCTTAGTGAGCCTCACACATGCAATAAACTTCATAGTCTCCATATGAACCTATGACATGCATGGCATTAAGCAACTTCTTTACATGTTTCCCTAAGATTTCTAAGTCATTCTCATGCCAGATTTCTAAGGGTTTTGACGATTTTGCTCTAATTCAAGCTTTATCTCTCGAGTCCACTTGAACTAACAAATTAAAAAGTAAAGAACGAATTGCCAAAAATAAAGACAAAACATGGTTCATTACATAGCAAGAAAGTTATAACAAGTAAATCAAATCCTAGCTACAATGATTAGCTACTCTAAATCACATGAAAATCAAGCTAAACAAGTAGAAAACGTCTTAGAACGCTATTACAAATTGAAAGAAAAGGAAATTAAACTTATGTGTTGATGCCGATCCTTTGTCTCCGAGCTCCCGTCTTCGATCTCGAACCTCCACGAATGCTTTGGCTCTCAAAAATGCTCTTTTCTCTCTTCTTACAAAGTGTATTTCGAAAATAGGGCTAAAAACTATCAATTTCGGCTCCCTCTTGCACAAATGCATAATGTTCTATTTATAGTGGAAATTGGTGCAGCGTTGCAACGCTAGGGACAGCGTTGCAACGCTGTACCCTAAACGCGTGGTAAATAAGGAAATGTACCGATGGCGTGGTAACGCCGCTTATCCTAACGCGCGCACGCACTTATCGATCCGGCGTTGCGACGCGCAAGCGCAAAGCGGCGTTGCAACGCCTCTCGCGGCGCTCCTCGTGCATGCCTTCTTATCGAGATAGCATTGCAACGCCCTAAGGCAGCGTTGCAATGCTATCGCCTGTAGTCTTCAATATAGCTTCACAGCACGCTCGGCGTTGCAATGCTATGGACAGCGTTGCAACGCCATCACTTCGGGTCCATTAGCTTGGTTTGGTCCTTTCACTTCCAATTGATGTTCTTTTTAGCTCCAAATAGCCTCGTTTTGATCTCGAGTGATCCAATTTGTCTCCAATAGCTCCATTTAAGCTCTTAACCTGAAATTGAATGAATTAAACACGTAAACGCCCTGAAATCATTATAAAACTAGAAATTATTAAACCTAAGGATAACACATTTTGTGTGCTATCAACCGTTCTCCAACTAGAAGCCTATGGAACAAAACTCCTCAACAAGCATGGACAAGAAGAAAGTCATCTATTGCTCATCTGAGAGTATTTGGGAACATAGCTTATGCACATGTACCAGATCAAAAGCGTACTAAGCTCGATGATAAAAGTGAGAAGCATGTTTTCATTGGATATGATGCAAGCTCAAAAGGCTACAAGCTTTATAATCTTGCTACAGAGAAGCTGGTGGTGAGTAGAGATGTTGTGTTCGATGAGGAAGCAACGTGGAATTGGAATGATGAACCAAAGGACTACAAATTTTTATTTTTTCCCGAAGATGATGATGAATCCAGTGATGTTGCTTCTCCATCAACACCACCAACATCGCCAGTCATTCCACAATTACAAAACACACCTTCATCATCTACAAGTTCGAGTGAAGCACCTCGTCGCATGAGAAATTTGCAAGACATCTATAATGAAACTGAGGAGTTAACTCAAAGTTTTAATGATCTCACTCTATTTTGTCTTTTTGGTGACAGTGAGCCTTTAACTTTTGAAAAAGCTTCACAGGATGAAAAATGGAAGATTGCTATGGATGAAGAGATAAAGGTCATACAGAAGAATGATACATGGGAACTTTCTACCCTTCCAAGTGGAAAGAAAGCAGTAGGTGCCAAATGAGTGTTCAAGATAAAAAGAAATGAAAAAGGAGAAGTGAAGAGGCATAAAAAAAAGATTAGTTGCCAAAGGCTATTCTCAGAGAAAGGGAATTGACTATGATGAAGTTTTTGCTCTTGTGGCCCGCATGGAGAGTATAAGGTTGCTAATTGCACTTGCTGCTCAAAATAAATGGAAGATTTTTCAGATGGATGCCAAATCAACATTTTTGAATGAATATCTTGAAGAAGAAGTCTAATTGGAACAACCTCTTGGTTATTCTGTGAAAGGCTAAGAAGACAAAGTCCTAAAATTAAAGAAGGCCTTGTATGGATTGAAACAAGCTCCGAGAATGTGGAATAGTAGAATCAACAAATATTTCCTTGATAATGGGTATTTGAGATGCCCAAATGAACATTCTCTTTATATTAAGACTAACGATCGTGGAGATATTTTGTTGGTTTGCCTGTATGTGGATGACTTAATTTTTACAGGAAATTGTGCAAACATGTTTGCAGATCTCAAGAAGGCAATGACTCAAGAATTTGAAATGACAGATATCGGGCTCATGTCATATTATCTTGGCATTGAGGTGAAACAATCAGAGGAAGGTATTTTCATCTCCCAAGAACGATATACTAAAGAAATTCTTGAGAAATTTAAGATGTTAAATGTTAAACCTGTTGCAACTCCGATGGAAACTGGGGCAAAACTGTCCAAATATGAAGATGGAGATGTTGTTGATCCATCATATTTTAAAAGTTTGATTGGGAGCTTGAGATATTTAACTTGCACAAGACCAGATATTCTTTTCAATGTTGGATTGGTGAGTCGGTTTATGGAATCTCCTACAACTACTCATTTGAAAGTGGCAAAGAGAATTCTTTGTTACCTCAAAGGTACACTTGACTATGGATTGTTTTATACATCGTCTAAAGAATTTTTGCTTGAAGGTTATTGTGATAGTGATTGGGCTGGAGATCTTAATGATCGAAAAAGTACAAGTGGATATGTGTTCTTTGTTGGTAATACGACTTTTACTTGGAGTTCCAAGAAGCAACCTATTGTGACACTATCTACGTGTGAAGCAGAATATGTTGTTGCAACATCATGTGTTTGTCATGCAGTTTAGTTGAGAAATTTGCTTCAAGAAGTTGGAATATTGCAACAGGATGCAACAGTAATCCATGTGGATAATAAGTCAACAATTGCTCTAGCAAAAAATCCAGTGTTCCATGATCGTAGTAAGCACATTGATACAAGGTTTCATTTTATTCGAGATTATATTTCAAGGAAGGAGATCCATGTTGAATATGTGAAGACTGAAGATCAAATTGCAGATATTTTCACGAAGCCAATTAAAGTTGATGTGTTTCACAAGTTGAGAACCATGCTCGGAGTTCTTTCAGTAAAACATGTTTAAGGGGGGATGTTGAAAATTAAACATGTTTATTAGTACGTTATTCACATTTATGTTAATGTATGTATTTAATTGGAAGTTTTTTAGGAATTAAAACGATTTAGTTATGTGTGAGTTTTTAGAGTTCATAAATAAGGGAGTTTTTTAGTAAATCCTATAAATAGGATTTCGTTGGTACCATTGTAAGCAAACAAGTAAAGTGAATAAGAAAAACAAAGTGAGTTTAGAGAAAAAGTGTGAACCAAGTTTGTAGCTTTGTGAAAAATATTTTTTTAATACAAGTGAATTGTTTCTTGTGAAATATATTCCTTGTTTGATTATTTATTTGTGAGTGTCCATCACACGCTTCCAACGCTTAAACTGAAGCAAATTCAATCTTATTACATTAATGAAAACTTATACAACCAGTAGCTAAAGAAAATTAAAGAACAGAACAAGAACGACATAATTCAAATGGAAGAAAATTACAAGAAAATCCCTTTCTCTCTATTCAATCGAGCTAGGAATCGTTCATAATCATCACCACTTTTGTTGTGATGGAATTGAAAAAGAGTTCAAGGGCTGAAAAAAGAAGAAAAATACGACAAGCTTATAGACAGATGAAAACTGCAGAAAACTTGGAAAAAAATTCAAAAAATGAAATGGAATTCTCCACCAAAGACGAGCTCTTAGTTCAATACCACCTCCAACTCTCGTAGTTATAGAATTGAGGAAAAAAATCGAGACGGAATGGTAGAAGAAAACTACAGAAAATGACTAACCATAATGAAATATAGAAGCTACAGAACGTAAGAACAAAATCCTGAAAATTGGAACTCTTCCCCTCTTGAATCGAGCTCCCTTTTGATGGCTTTCTCCTCCAAAATACATATGATTTACATGCTAGGGTTTCCATCTTGGTTGATGGACAATTACAGCTCATAATCTCCAAGAATTTCGTGGGTATTTTTCCTTTCGGAAGCCTTAATTTTCGTTTTTTTTCATATTTTCCAGATCTGCCAAAAATGCAATTGCTATACAATTTTATAGC
The DNA here is from genome assembly GCA_036507285.1 of Trichosanthes cucumerina. Lineage (NCBI taxonomy): Eukaryota > Viridiplantae > Streptophyta > Magnoliopsida > Cucurbitales > Cucurbitaceae > Trichosanthes > Trichosanthes cucumerina. The sequence continues at coordinate 33,531,323 of CM071840.1, forward strand.
TTTTGCAATCTGCCCAAAATTTGCAACTAAAAATCAAATAAGTGATGAGTTTCTTCTTCTTTTGCCTTCTTTTTTACTTAATTTAAAGGTTTTCCAAAATTTATATCAATAAACTCAACCATTTTTCTAATTTTCATCCAATAATATTTATAAATTTCACAAGCATAGCTAAATTTAAAAGCTAATTAATTCTCAAATTATCAATAACCTATGCACAATATATAAGTATTATATGCCTACGTTTATATAATATATGTATGAGAAGATAAATAAGATTATCATGTCATCCAAAATATATAGTATGATTACATATCGATTTCTAGATACATACACACATTATATTTCTATGTGTATATATAGTATGTGTATTTCTGTGTTACATTTCTATATTTCTATGTATATATAAATAAATATATGTGTATATATATACGGTATTATATTTCTACGTTTATATAAGATATAATTGACAATTAGAATCTATGCACAATATATATGTATTATATATCTATCTTTAATCTATTTTTGAGAACATAAATAAAATTATTGTGTCATCCGAAATATATATATATATATATGTACTATATTTCTATGTTTATATATATTATGTACCATATACAACATAGTATATATTTATTCTCATCCATTTTCATAGCAGGTTTCATATAACTATTGATATTTATAGAACATAAAAATTAGATCAATAGTTTATAAATAATAAGATTACTCATCAAGAAAAAGGGACAAAACACAAGAAAATGAACATAATAATTAATATATATAATTGTTATCATGCATTTAGAAATACATACTACTAAAATATGCTACTACAATGGACTTGAAAAAAAAATACTTATACTGAAAAACTTATAAAAAAATCTACTGAATTAATAATACACCAAATATGTATGAAAACATATATAAAAATGTGTGCAGGTAATACTGAAATTTATATCCATTGATATTTGAAGTTTAGAAATGCAATAAACTGGGGGAATAAAAAACATAAAAGAAAAAGGGAGTCGTACACATCTTGGACACCGGCGGAAAAAAGAGGAAGAATATTGGCTTGCAAACTGTGAAATAAAGAGAATCCGACCGAAAAAAAGAGAGAAGATTGACTTACAAATTAATATACTAAATATTATAAATGGTAAGAAAAATTCAAATCTATTACAAAAAAAAAATATATTCATATCATTAATTGTGATGTTAGTTACCTAAAATGGATCATTTATTTATGGAATCGATAAATGATAATTGTTTCAATATTATAAATATATTAATTATTTATAGGGGTACAAATTGAATAAATTTAACTTATAAATATGAGTTATGTTATAGCCGTAATTGTATTCCGAATAAGTCATTTGTGAAATATAAGGTTGAAACTGTGCTATTTGACATATTTTTTTTTAATTTGTTACCTACATATGAATTAATTATTAAATTATTTCAATACACCGACAAAAAAAATCTATCGCACTCATAGAGTATGGATTGACAAACATGGCGAAGGAATTCTGACATGTATTCTCCTATAAAAGAAGGAGATTCACCATTTAAAAGGAACACAAAAAAAAAAAAATCCTTCCAAATGGTATGCAATCTAACCCTACCTCACAAGATTTCATTTTGCAGGTTTATGCCGGGGGAATTTCTAGGGTAGTACCATACTCCCTGTGTTCACACTATGTTTTAACACTAGTAGACCCCGCATCATTTATTGTGGACCCCACATCATTTACAAAGGGATGCTGATGTGGCAAGTAATAAATGGGAGTAGTATGAAAAATTTTCCATACTACCGTAATACTAGAAATTTTCTCGTTTATGCCTAGCTGACTAGATCCACCTAGGAACACCACATTGTTTTACACCTTGTCTGAAATCTTGCATCAACATTATCAATCAACACAACATCGACATTTACATAAAAAGGCAAAAATCAATTTATACCCCTAAACTTTGGGAATGGTATCAATAAAAATTGGGATAGTATCAATAAAAATCCTAAAGCAATAATTGTACTAATTTAATCCGAACTTTTAAAAGTGTATCAATTTACACTATCTCTCAAATTTCATATGGAAATCATTAGTTTACACATGTGTAAACACATAATTATATCAATTGAACTACTAAACTTAAATATATCAATTTAGACCCTTTGTTTCAAATAAGTGACGACTTTCAAATAGAGGGTGTAGATTTTTTAAGAAATCTACACACATATGAGAATTGATGCACAAATAATTTTCAAATTGTGTGACTAAATTGATTCACTTATAACAGTTTAGAGGTTTAATTGATAGAATTATATGTTTGCACCCGTGTAATAGGTTTTCCCAACAGAATCTTACAGAGGGTATGAATTGGCGATACACTTAAAAAGTTTAGGGTTTAAATTGATACAACTATTAGTTTAGAATTTTATTAATACAACTCCCAAAATTTAGGAGTATAAATTGATTTTTCACTACATAAATTTTAGACCTCAACATTTCTTTCAATTGCTAAAAATGTTGATTAAGAGTCAACATCCTAAATATAACTGTAGAGACCTTAATTCTAAGACTCGCTTTCTAGAGACATTATTATTCATGCATGCATGTAAGACCATAAAATAACTTCAACCTTAAAATTTAGAAATTTTTAGAAGAACACAAATAAAACTATTTTCAATAGGGACCCCTGAAAAGTGAAATTTCCTTTAAAACAATGCAAATAAAACAGGGCCTTAATTTCAAATATCTCAACAATAATTAAAACAAAAAACGGATCTCTGCAAAGTAACCAATAATTTGAGGTCATGCAAAAGTTAAAAAGTGCGGAAAAACATGGCTCGAGATTCAAATGGCCTTCGTAACGCATTTCTGTCACTCATATTGTATGCCCTTGCCTTTACCTGAAAACATTTTTAAAAGAAAGGGAGAGTATTATAAAATAATACTCAACAAGTGATTTTACTACCAAAGTTTGGAATATGCATACACATGCAATCATGACTTTAAACCTTCATAAGCGAGACCTAAGATTTCCTTTAAAAGTATCAAATACATAATTTTCACTTCGACTTTAAGTGGTCAATTGGTCAACTTGAGTCCTTCACATACCCCTACAACTTGAGTCCCTCACAGACCCCTATAAGTTGACCCATAGGGTCTCTAATGCATGTTTGACCATGCATAGACCCTCAGGAGACCAATTACCACAACCTTCTAAAATAGATTCATGAACATACAGATATGCAAGAGGTCCCATCTTTCCTTCATAAACAATAATTCACATATCATGAGGAAATTAATGAATCATAATTCATAGCATATCTTTCCTAAAATTTAAATTCAAAATACTTGGGAGCATAACATTTTTCAAAATAGTAAAATGATAGAATATAATGAAATTTCCAACATAAATTTTTATCCCATTTTAAAATGTCCAGCATGAGATCCCTTACCTGACCTAAACTTCAAAACTCAGAATTCTAATTCCTAATCGCTTCTTCGAATCTGTTCAACTAATCGTTTCCTAAATTAAAAACCATTAATTCCTTAAACCAAATAACTTAGAGATCTTTAATTTTTTTTTCAATTGATTATCTTGAACTAAATTCTTAATTGCTTTGTGACTGAAAACTTCTCTAGCTCATGATCACAATGTTTCCAAGGCACTTACTCACCTCTGGTACTACTGATTTCCTATTAACAAGGCAAAATTCTCAATTAGGGAGTCTATACATGAATTACTTGAAATATCTAGCAATAATTAATCAAAATTACCACAACGGAGGTCCAAATCAAGTTCGGGAGTCGAAACGACAGGATTTCACTCACTCTGGCAAGCAATGACACATGTCGGATGATGACGATGCGTGGGGTTCAGTTTTTTAGTCGCTCATTGGCCGATCTATCTAGAACTGGTCACTAGGTATCGAAAACTGACTGAAATTACGACAAACCACTCAAACCAAAACTCAGTTCGCCTTGCACCATTCGGTTGAATGGCTAGCGGCTGGTGGTTTGGTTTCAATTCGATGTGGCTACAGGTGGTCGAACGACGTTGAGAAAGATCGGGACGACTCCTTGTGAACAACGACGTGCAGATGCACGTCAGCGTGCGGATGAGCAATCGACGGGGTGGTCGTTCGGCTAGATGGTGTGCGAATGGTCTGATGCAAAACGAATCCCTTACCGACGGCTCAATCTTCCAACATGGAGGATCGGGGTCAACCCTCTTGAAAGGAATGAAAGTCCCACGCAGCGGAAGACGATTGAATCGTCGAGGTATCAAAATGCAACTAGTGTTTATTAAAAATGATCTAACACTTAGATCTAGGCTAAACATGCTTAAAGATGAAGAAATTTACAACAAGAAGAGATCTTACTTACTTGTTGTAGATAAACTCAGCAAATTTCTTCCTCCAGTCATGAACTCTTCGTGCAACTCGATCTCAACGAAAACTTCTATCAAAATGATCTCGAACACCACCAAGCGATCTTCTCGGTTGTTCTCTTTTGGAGAAGGGAAAATGGTGGGATCTTAGTTTTGGAGAGGGAGGAGATTTGAGAGAGAATTGAGAGAGTTCTTCTTCTCTTCTTTGATGAAAAACAAAAAATGAGAGATTAAGTTACAATCCTTCTTGCAAGAAGGGTTTATATAGTGAAATTGGTAGAGTTAAAATGTCCACATAATTACCACTTTACCACAACTATAGGTTATGCAAATCTCATTTGCATAACCACATAATATAAGATATCTCATATCTCATATTGCAAATCTCATTTGCAATAATTGTGGATTAATTAAATTGAATCACATCCAATTTAGTTTTCTCTCAATCAATTTCTCCAATTAGCCCTAATTCAACAATTAGGCTAACCTATAGTTTATTATGAATCTCATTCACATTAAACTATATATTATATCATTCATATCTCATATAAATGACATAAATGTTTTAAAGTGAAATTGAACACTTCAATTTCATACCAAAACATTAACCCTTCTTTTAACCCAGATGGAGCCAACCGAGGGACCTAATGGACCTACAATGACGGGCTCCAATGATCCGAGATTAACCTGCCAAACTCTTTAACAGGGTTAATCAACATTCATTAGCTACGGTAACACTCCACTATAGCCCGTAGCTGCACTCCCGTCAGTGTAGAATATTACGTGTCCACTGATATAACCAATACCCATGAGTCGACCCTTCACAGGTTGTTCGTAGACACGGCTGGGTCAAATTACCATTTTACCCATGTGTCTACCTCTTGTTCTTTAAGTCCCCACTGCTCCTCTAATGAACAACATATTGTGATGGTCCAACCATTCACAACACCCTTCTCGGGCCAGTGAGAAGGTAGGCGCCCGTTGTCCAAGCCCTAGGGACAACACTTAAGGGAACAACCTCTCTAGTTTCCCTAAAGGCGGGAACGAGTGAATTCCATCTCGCGTAGTTAAGTTCCCAGCTCCCTACTTGGTTCTGTCCCCGAGAAGATAGGCATATTGGGCGAGTAACTATAACCACCTCACCCGTACTAGTCAAAGAATGGACTCGCAGATGTGGAGTCCGTAACACGCTTAGGATTGTGTCGAGTCACTAATGGTCATCTCACGAAGTTATTAGTCCCATCGTCAGCGATGTTACATCGCAGGGTCTAATAATTCACGGTCGGTCTTTTACAATCTCATTGCACAAGATGCCCCCACTCGCATGTCAACCACATGAACGAAGTCGATCACCTCGTTTGTATCTAATACAAAGCGGTCGCATCCACGATGTATCCGAGGATTAGGTCTCCAACCCTATCCATATACTGTAGACCGTTCGGGTCATTAACTCGAACGTGATCCTCCCTGTGTGTCAACTACACACCGTTCAAGTTCTAGTTCTCTCATAAATTCAATGATCCTGGAGCTTAGTTTATTGGAAAAGTTTATAAATATTGCGAGACACAAAGTGATGAAATGAATAACTCTTATTAATTTCAAACAATACACGAGATTAGGACAAAAAATCCCAACACCTCTGTCGTCTCCGGTGGTGTGTGTTTGCGATGGCAAAGCTTGGATGTTGTTGGCATGTGGTGGCTTATCGGAGAAAAGAAGAATGACGGTGGGTTGGAGGTTCTCTTCCTGAAAGGAAGAAGAAAATGCCCCCTTTGTTTGCATGCTCACATAAGACAATGGGTGTTTTTGAAAACCCTAATCTAATAACTTTTATCATTTTGCCCTTCATTCTTCCATTAAACTTCTCTAAGCCCCTAACCTAATTAAAATAATCCAAACACTGAAATTTTAACTTCAATTCAATTGTTTTTCAATGAATTTAAATCAAACCCTCAAAATTAACCATATCTTAAACTCGTGGGCGTTACAATCTTCCCTTCTTGAGGACTTTCGTCCACGAAAGTTTCTAATCTTGAAATAGCTCTGGATATTTCGCTCGCATCTCCTATTCTCATTCTCAAGTAGATTCTTATGTCCGATGGTTTTGCCACAACACTTTGACCAGATTGATTTCTCGGTTACGGAGTGTCTTCCGACCTTCGCAAGAATTCGTAAAGTTGTTCTTTGTAGCTCAAGTTCTCATTCAATTGCAAGGGTTTAAAGTCAATTACGTGCGATGGATCTGACACGTACTTCCTCAACATGGAGACATGGAATACATTATGAACTGCAAAGAGAGATGACGACAACGCCAATCTATAACCCACAGAGTCAATTCTTTCTAGAATCTCGAATGGGCCTATGTAACGTGGACTTAACTTTCCTTTCCGGTTGAACCGTATGACTCCTTTCATCGGAGCCACTTTACGGAATACATGGTCACCCACTTCAAATTCTAAATCCCTGTGCCTCGAATCGACATAGCTCTTCTGCCTGCTCTGTTCAGTTTGTATTCTCGCCCTGATTTTCTAGATAACATCATTTATGACCTGAATTAATTAAGGACCCAACAACGTACATTATTCAACTTCATCCTAATAGATAGGAGTTCTGCATCTCTTCCCATACAAAGCTTCAAACGACACCATGCCTATGGTTGCCTGATTGTATCCCATCTCCATAAAAAAAATGCATAAGTTTTCTCAATTCCCTCTCATACACTTCTATTGATCTCCTGTACTGACAGAGTTATAAGAACTCAACTTGTTTTCTATATCTAGCCGTGGTAGGGTAAAACTTTCGCCAGAATACCTCCTTAAATAGATTTCATGTCACTGGCCCTCCGTTGGTGTTCATAGTCCTTTGTGTGAACTCTCACCACAAAAGACATCATCCTTCAACATAAAATATTGCACACGACACTTTATGCTCCTCAAGACAGTTCATCGGTCTGAATATAGTCTTAATAGATGTCACTGGCCCTCCGTTGGTGTTCATAGTCCTTTACGCGGACTCCCACCACAAAAAGGCATCATCTTTTAGCATAAATGCTGCCCAAAACACTCTTTGCTCCTCAAGATAGTTCATCAGTCTGAATATGGTCCCAATAGATGTCAACCATAACTTGTTGGGGTGTATGCCCTAATCTCTTGTAGTTTGTAATATTTATTATTGTAAATAAATAGAAGTTATTTATTCAAACTTTGTGTCTCGCAATTTTTATAAACTTAATCCAATAAACTAAACTCCAGGGTCGTATCCTTTGAGAGAACCAGAACTTGAACGATGTGTAGTGGACACACGGGGAGGATCACGTTTGAGTTAATGATCCGAACGGTCTACAGTATATGGAGAGGATTGGAAACCTCATCCTGGTTACACTGTGGATGCGACCCGCTTTGTATTAGATACATACAAGGTGATCCAACTCGTTCATGTGGTTGACATGTGAGTGGGGGCATCATGTGCAATGAGATTGTACAAGATCGGACCGTGAAATATTAGACCTACTGACGTAACACCGTTAACAGTATAGGACTAATAACTTCGTGGATGACCATTAGTGACTCGTCCTTAATCCTTAGCGTATTACATATTCCTGTTTGCGGGAGTTTGTCCTTTGAGTAGTACGAGTGAGGGTGGCCACAGTTGCTCACCCAATATGCCTACCTTCTTGGGGGCAGGACCTCGTGGGGAGCTGGGAACTTAACTACGCAAGAAGGAATTCACTCATTCCCGACTAAGGGAAACTAGAGGGGTTGTTCCCTTAAGTGTTGTCTCCAGGGCTTGAACAACGAGGCCCCACTCTCTCATTGGCACAAGAGGGTTGTTGTTTATGGTCGGACCATGCAACATAATTGTTCATTAGAGGAGCAGTGAGACTTAAGGAACAAGAGGTAGACACAGGGGTAAAACAGTAATTTGACCCAATTGTGACTACGAACAACCTGTGAAGGGTCGACTCACGGGTATTGGTTATATCGATGGACACAACTTGTCCTATAGTGATTGGAGTGCAACTACGAGTTTTAGTGGAGTGTTACCTTAGCTAATGAATGTTGGTTAACCGAATCAAAGAGTTTGACAGGTTAATCTCGGATCATTGGAGCTCGTCATCTGTAGGTCCATTAGGGCCTTCAGTTGGCTTAAATTGGACAAATTGAGGGTTTACAGTTTGGTATGGATTTGAAGTGTTCAAATTCATTATTTGGGTATTTATGTCATTTATATGTGATATAGTTGACATAATATATAGTTTAATGTGAATGAGATTCATAATAAACTATAGTATAGCCCAATTGATTAATTAGTGCTAAGTTGGAGAAATTGAATTGAGAGAAATTAAATTGAATGTGAATCAATTTAAAATTCCACAATAATGCAAATGAGATTTGTATAATAAGGTATGAGATACCTTATATTATGTGATATGCAAATATGATTTGCATATCATATAGTTGTGGTAAAATGGTGAATTGGTGGAGATAACTCCACCATACACCATTATAAATAGTTGCATTCAAAGGCATCTCATAACGCAAGTGTTGGGATTTATGCCCTAAACTTGTGTAATTTTGATCAATTAAATAAAGTGTTATTTGTTTTGATAGAATTACAGTCTTGCTTTAATAAATCCAATAAACTAAGCTCCAAGGTTATAACATTTAATCTTGAACATCAGTGTAGTGGACACTATTTGGGTTGAGTTCAAGAATATAACATAAATGGTCTATGGTATAAGAATAAGGTTGGAAACCTCATTCTGGTAACACCATGGATGCGACCCACTTTGTAATTAGTACAAATGAGGTAATCCAACTCATTTTGCGAGTGGGGGCATCCTGTATGAAGAGTTCATACAAGACTGGATCGCAAATTATTAGTCTAACGATTGTAATAATCGTTAATGAGGATAAGACTAGTAATTTATAGATGACCATTAGTGACTCGACCAATCTCGAGCAAGTTAAGAACTCCCCGCTTATAGTGGGTTTGTCTTAGACTAGTATGGGTGAGAGTGGCACTGTGGCCGACTCAATAAGCCTACCTTCTCGGGACGAGAACCTCGTGAGGTAGTGGGAACTTAGCTGTGCAAGATGGAATTCACTCATTCCTACACTAAGGAATTAGATAGGTTGTTCCCTTAAGAATCGACTCGAGTCTTGAACAACGGGCCCCCCGCCTCTATGAGGGTATGAGTCTAAGGTAGGACCTTAGATTTGTTGTTCATTAGAGGATTAGTGGTGCTTAAGGAGCAAAGAGGTAATCACAGTGGGTAAAGCGGTAATTTGACCCCGGTGTGATTACGAACAACCCGTGAAGGGTCGACTCATGGGTAATGACTATATCGGTGGACACAATAATATCTCTGAGTGAGGAGAGTGCAACTACAAGTCTATAGTGGAGTGACTTGTAGTTAATGAATATTGATTAACTGGATCAAAGAGTTTGATCAGTTAATCTCACATCATTGGAGCTCATGAACTGTAGGTCCATTAGATCCCTCCGTTGGCTCAACATGGTAATATTGAGGGTATAAAGTTAGGAGTGAAATTGAAGTGTTCAATTTCATACATGAGGTGTTATATCAATTATATATGATATAATTGATATAATATATAGTTTTAATGTGAATTAGATTCATATATAAACTATATACTAAAGAGAGATTAAAAGAGGGGTAGGATGGTCATTTCCATCCTATTTCTCTATATATATGGTTGCATGAGATGCAACTAGGTTAAGGAATTACAAGCTCTCTTGGTTTGTTGTTGGAAGAGTTCCAAAACACACATCTCTCTCAAAATACCTCACCTCTTCTAAAGGGAACCCACCTTCCTCCCTCACCTAGAGAACAACGGAGAAGATCCAGTGGTTGTGTCTTTGTACGTTGGAGTTTCTATTGCTAGATCGTGATCGTGGGATAGTGGAGCACTCGAAGAAAAGGTTCTTCAAAGGTAATTTTCTTGTTGTCCATTCTTTTTTACATGCTTAATCTAGTTATATTTGTTCTTGAATTTATCGTAGTAACTAAATCAAGAGCGCGCGATTCGCAATCGCTTCCGCTGCGAGACTTTGATTCCCTTCAACAAGTTGTCATTTTTTAGATTTTTCTTCCAAGAGCAAAAGACATTCTCTCTCAAAAGCTCTCTCAATTCTCACATTTCCTCTCCATATCTCAAAACCAAAGGGAGTCCCACAACTCTCCCTCAACCTACCGAGAAGTCATTTCGGAGGTGTCCCTGTTGTTCGGTTCGAGGATCGTGATCGTTGAGATCGTTGGTACGAAGGAGTTCGTGACTGGAGAAGAAAGTAGTGAAGAACGGTTCTTCAAGAGGTTAGTGTACCTTTAACTTTCTATTTTCTTCAATCTTACAGTATGTTTAGCCTAGAATTAATGAGATTAATTCAATTTTATGAAATGTGTTGCACAACGAATCAACGACGTTTCACGACATCTTCTGCTGCGAGAAATCGATTCCCTACATAACTCTGTCACGGTAGGGTCATCAAAAGACCCATCAAATGAATGCGGGTCATATTTTCTAATGTCTCTCAAGTACTTAACCTCAATTGATGTGTTAGCCTGTACCTAACCAACTTGAGCTCACTCACATTGCCGCTTGCACTAAGGCTTGCATTCCTTCTAACATCATGGTCATCATATTAGGGTTGTTTGGTCCCATTGCTGGTGCTAGTAGATGATTATTTTCCTGATTGTCTGGTCGTTCCTAAGGTGGGTCTGACATAGGTGGGAGATTCTCTTCATGATCTACTGATAATTCTGGGGGGTGGACTACCTGTTCTTTTGGCCCCTCGACCCCTGTCGCGCCCTCTACCTCGTCCTCTTCCACGTCCTCTTGGTGACATCTTTTCAAGTACTACACCACAAAAGATTGATGGAGATCTTATCCCCTTGAGCAGCGGAAATGTGTTTGGAATCGTAATTGGAAGTTCATTTTGGTTGAAAAACAAAAACCAGTACATTGGTGTAAAAACAGAGATAAGCATATATTTCTAATCTAATTAGACATGGAATAATCATGCAAACATGCTTTAAAAAATAACTAAACTATAAGGGAATTCGTAGTTACCTTTGTAGTTGTTCTCATCAGCAACTCCTTGCTCCTTTTGCACAGCAACTCAGCAATGTTCTCCTCCTCTGTACTTTCCAACAGGACAACACCACTTGGAAAATTTTCTATCCTCTGAGTATCCACTTAGATCAACCTAGGTGGGAAGGGATCCAACTATTTGGAAGATTAGGGAATTTGAGAGAGAGGTTTCTTCAGAGAGAGCAATTCTCAAAATGACAGGATTGATCGATGCTATGTCCCCCTTCTCCCCAGGAGAATATGAGTTCTCTGGGTAACTCCCCACTCCTTATCGAGAGGAAATTGGGGAGTGGCAGGAACGTGTCATCTTGACACGTTTTCAATTAATTAATAATAAAATAATTAATTAATTAATTAAATTAAATTAAATCATATTTAATTCAAATATCATATTAATTAATTAAATGATTAAATCACATTTAATCATTTCACCCTCTATCCTATAGTTTAATGTACATCTCATGCACATTAAATTTTAACCTATAGTTTTCAAATATGAATCACATTCACATTTAAATTAACATTTGAACTCTTTCAAATATTTAATTCTCTCATATAATTTAATATGAATCATATACACATTAAATTTATAATATATAGTTCCAAAACTATATATTTCAAATTCAAACGATCTAAGAACCCTTTACGAGCTAGAAGGTGGACCTAATGCACCTACAGATCAGAAGCTCCAACAATACGAGATTACTCGGTTAATCTCATTAACCTCCTAATCAATGTTCGTTAACTGCGGAAACACTCCACTAAAGTCCCGCTGCTGCACTCTTCTCACTGCAGATATATTTCTGTATCCACGGATATTGACAAATAATAGCAAGTCAATCATTCACGAATGTTCGTAACACCAGCCGGGTCAAATTACCGTTTTACCCCTGGGTTACATCTTGTACCTTAAGTACCAGTGCTCCTCTAATGAACAATTTGTTTGTGGTCCTAGCAACAAACAGAGTCTCTCGGGCCAATGAGAGGGTCGAGCCCTTTGTTCAAATCCCGGAGACACCACTTAAGGGAACATTCCTCTACTTACCCTAGTAGGCAGGAAGGAGTGAATTCCATCTTGCTAGGCTAAGTCCCCAGCTGCTCACTCGGTCTTGTTCCCAAGAAGGTAGGCATATTGAGTCGGCGAATCTGGCCACTCTCACCCATACTAGTCAAAGGACAATCCCTCGCAAACAGGAGTTCGTAACCTACTCAAGATTGAGATCAAGTTGCCTAGGTCATCCTAGGGAAATAGAAACCTAACTAGTGAACGGAGTTACATCTAGTGGTTGCTATTTCGTGGTCCGGTCTTATATAATCTCATTACATAGGATATCCCCACTCACATGTCATCTACACGAACACGTTAGGATCATAGTGTTTGTATCATATACAAAGTGGGTCACATCCATAGTTTTACCAGGGTAAGGTACCCAAACCTTATCCCCTTACTATAGACCATTTAGGTTGTATCTCGAACCGAGATCCTTGATATGTACACTACATTTAGTTAAAGATACATTTTACAGCCTTAGATGTTTAGTTTATTGGATTTGAGGTTAAAATAATGACAATTTTGTAAATAATGAACAATAACACTTTATTAAAGTAATAACAGTTTATTACATTAATTAGAACAAAAAAAAAATACAAACTACGAGTTTTAGGGCACAAACCCCAACAAAGATTTCTAGCTTAGACTAGTCATTGCTAACTAAATAGTAGGGATCAAATTCAATCATTTTATTTGTCTTTAAATCATGACTCATAATCATAACACAAACAGTTATTTGCATTTATAATTTAGAGGCATATTTGGCGATGATTGGGATTTACAGTGCATGGCCATGAGATTTCTAATGCCTATGATGTATGCGAGTCTATAGAACTCATAACCTTGGGCTCTGATACCAACTATAACGATCCTAATTCTAGGACTCACTTTCTATAGACATTACTATTCATGCATGCATTTAAGGCCATAAAATAACTTCAAACTTAAAATTTAGAGATTTTCCGAAGAACACAAGCAAAACTATTTTCAATAGGGATCCCTGAAAAGTGAAATTTCCATTAAAACACTGCAAATGAAACATGACCTTAATTTCAAATATCTTAGCAGTAATTAAAACAAAAAAACGGATCTCAACAGAGTAACCAATAATTTCAAGTTCAAAAAGTGCGGAAAAACATGGCTCGAGATTCCCATGGGCTTCTTAACATATTCTCGTCACTCGCCTTGTATGCCCTTACCTTTACCTGAAAAACATTTTTAAAGGCAAAGGTAAGTATTATAAAATAATACTCAGTAAGTGATTTCACTTTCGAGATTTGGGATATACATACACATTCAATCATGACTTTAAACCTTCAAAAGTGGGACCTAAGATTTCCTTTAAAAGTATCAAATACATAACTTTCACTTCGGCTTTAAGTGGTCAATTGGTCAACTTGAGTTCTTTCATGTTGAATCACTCATAAACCCCTATAATTTGAGTCCCTCACAGACCCTTACAACTTGAGTCCCTCACAGACCCTATACGTTGACCCATAGGGTCTCTAATGCATGTTTGACCATGCATAAAACCTCAGGAGACCAATTGCCACAACCTTCTAAAATAGATTCATGAAGATACAGATATGCAGGAGTTCTTATCTTTCCTTCATAAACAGTAATTAACATATCATGAGGAAATTAATGAATCATAATTCATGGCATATCTTTCATAAAATTTAAATTCAAAATACTTCAAAGCATAACATTTTTCAAAATAGTAAAATGATAGAATATAGTGACATTTACAACATAAATTTTTATTTTATTTTAAAATGTTATGCATAAGATCTCTTACCTGGCCTAAACTTCCGAACTCAAATTTCTAATTCCTAATAGGGCGTTTCTTAGAACCTGTTCAACCAACCGTTTCCTAAATTAAAAACTATTAATTCCTTAAACCAAAGAACTTAGTTTTTCAATTAATTACCTTGAACTAAATTCTTAACTGTTTTGTAGCCAAAAGCTTCTTTATCTCGTGATCACAATATTTCCAAGGCACTTACTCACCTCTGGTACCACTAATTTCCTATTAACAAGGCCAAATTCTCAATTAAGGAGTATATACATGAATCACTTGAAATATCTAGCAATAATTAATCGAAATTACCACAACGAAGATCCAAATTAAGTTTGGGAGTTGAAACGACAGGATTTCACTCACTCCGGCGAGCAACGACACGTGAGATTCGATTTTTGAATCACTTGTTGGTCAATCTTAACCACTCAAACCAAAACTTGATTCGGTTTGCACCACTCGGTCGAATGCATGTCGGCTAATGGTTTGGCTTCAATCTGACGTGGCTACAGGTGGTCGGACAACGTTGAGAAAGCTTGACACGACTTCTCGTGAACAGCGACGTGCGAATGAACAGTAACGTGCTGATGAGCAATCCATAGGGTGGTTGTTCGTCTGGACGACGTGTGAACGATCTGTACGAATCCCTTATCGACGATTTGATCTTCCGCGTGTGGAGGGTCGGGGTTAGTCCTTTGTTGTCTCCAATGACGTGTGTTTGTGGTGGCGAAGCTGGGATGTTGTTGGCACGTGGTGGTTGATCGGAGAAGGAAGAACTGCGACGAGCTGGGGGTTCTCTTCGTGAAAGGAAGAAGAAGAAGTTCCCTTGGTTTGTGTGCTCACATAAGACAACGAGTGTTTTTGAAAACCCTAATCCAATAACTTTTACCATTTTGCCCTTCATTCTTCCATTAAACTTTTCTAAGCCCCTAACCTAATTAAAATAATCTAAACACTAAAATTTTAACTTCAATTTAATAATTTTTCAATGAATTTAAATCAAAAACTCAAAATTAACCATACCTTAAACTCGTGGGTGTTACAATAACTCAAATAGTTAAACATATACTCTTAGAGGTTGTTGCACTGGTTTGGAATTAGAAACCTTGGGACTCCTTAGCTGAATAAAAAATTTGAGAATTCTTGATTACTGTGTTTGGGGTGCAGGGTTGAGTTTGGCTGGTGAAGAATTACTTTCTTGGTATTATTCACAGTCCTTCAATTTACAAACTTGAAGAGTGGGCTACATTTATAGACAAGACCCAACAACCTAACCAACCTATAACAAAATAAACAACCCAAACAACCAGAATATGGTTTAAATAAAACTAAACCATTTACATCATAACATCCCCCCTCAAGCTGGATGATCTAAGAGACCAAGCTTGGTTCGTAGTATGATAAATATGGAGAACGACAATGGTTTAGTGAATAAGTCTCCAAGTTGGTCAATTGTGCTGATGTAGTTGATCGGAATATCCTTTCGAACGACTTTCTCTCTTACAAAGTGATAGGTGATCTCTATGTCCTTGGTTCTGGCATGAAATAATGGGTTGTTGGCCAGTGAGATGGCAGAGACATTGTCGCACCAGAGTGTTGGGACTGTCTAAATTGGAATCTGGAAGTCACAAAAACGTTGTCTAATCCAGCATAGTTCAGTTGTGGTAACCGCAAGTGTGCGATATTTAGCTTCAGTTGATGACCTTGCAACAGTTGGTTGTTTCTTTGCTCCCCAGGCAACTGGATTTTTTCCCAAAAACACAACAAATCCAGTTATAGATCTCCTATCATTAGGGTCTCCTGCCCAATCGGAATCACAATAAGCTTGTAGGTCAACAGAGCCAGACTTGAAGCATAGGCCAATGTGGCTTGTGCCCTTTAGATATCAGAGGATTCTTTTCACAACAACCATGTCCCCTTCAGTGGGAGAATGCATTCATTGACAGGCTCTGTTGACAGCGAAGAAGATGTCAGGGCGTGTGAATGATAGATATTGCAAGGCACCAACAAGGCTTCTATACCCTTGAGGATTATCAAGAGGCGCGTCTGATGAAGATGGATCTTTTTGTTGGGATGGATGTCCTAATCTCGTTTAGTTTGTAAATTTAACATTTGAAATTAATAAAAGTTATTTATTTCATCATTTTGTGTCTCACATATTTTACAAACTTTGTCCAATAAACTAAGCTCTAAGGTTATTGAATATATGAGAGAACTAGAACTTGAACGGTGTGTAGTGGACACATAATGAGGATCACGTTCAAGTTAATGACGAACGGCGGTCTCTGTGATATGGATAGGGTTGGAGACCTAACTCGGATATCTTTGTGGATGCGACCCGCTTTGTATTAAGATACAAGCGAGGTGATCCGACTCGCTCATGTGGTTGACATGCGAGAGTGGGGCATCTGTGCACAATGAGATTGTACAAGACCGACCGACCGTGAATTATTAGACCCACTCGATGTATGTAACGCTAATGCAGTATGGACTAATAATAACTTCAGAGATTACCATTAGTGACTCGACACGAATCCTCGAGCGTGTTACGAACTCCTGTCTGCGAGGGTCTGTCCTTTGACTAGTACGGGTGAGGGTGGTCACAGTTACTCGCCCAATATGCCTATCTTCTCAGGGACAGGACCAAGTAGGGAGTTGGGAACTTAACTACGCGAGTTGGAATTCACTCGTTCCCGCCTTTAGGGAAACTATAGGGGGTTTTTCCCTTAAGTGTTTTCTCCTGGGCTTGGACAACGGGCGCCCACCCTCTCACTGGCACAAGAGGGTTGTTGTGTATGGTTGGACCATTACAACGTTGTTGTTCATTAGAGGAGCAGTGGGGACTTAAGGAGAAAGAAGTAGACATAGGGGTAAAATGATAATTTGACCCAACAGAGTCTACGAATAACGTGTGAACGGTCAACTCATGGGCATTGGTTATATCAGTGGACACAACTTGTCTTACACTGACGGGAGTGCAGCTACGGGCTTTAGTGGAGTGTTACCGTAGCTAATGAATGTTGATTAACCAGGTCAAAGAGTTTGATAGGTTAATCTCGGATCATTGGAGCTCATCACTGTAGGTCCATAAGGTTCATCGGTTGGCTCAAAGTGGATTAATAGAAGGTTTACAATTTTGGTGTGAATTTAAAGTGTTCAAGTTCACTAAAGGGTAATTATGTCATTTATATAAGATATGAATGATATATTATATAGTTTAATGTGAATGAGATTCATAATAAACTATAGGTTAGCCTAATTGTTGAATTAGGGCTAACTTGGAGAAATTAGATTGAAAGAAATTAAATTGAATGTGATTCAATTTAAAAATCCACAATAATACAAATGTGATTTGTAAAATGAGATATGAGATATCTTATTATATGTGGTTATGCAAATATGATTTGCATAACCTATGGTTGTGGTAAAATAGTAAATAAGTGGAGATTTCAACTCTATCTATCACCATTATTTAAACCCCTTTGCAAGAAGAGTTCATTATGCTATTGCTCATTTTTGGAAATCTCACCAAAAGAAGCAAATGATTTCTCTCTCAAAAACTCTCTCAACCTTCTCCTCCCTAAACCAAAAAGAAGGATCCTACAATCCTTCTTTTACCTAAGGTAGAACAAACGAGAAACCAAGTGGAGGTGTTTGGTACGTTGTTCGTGTAAGGAGATCGAGATCGTTAAGGAGAGCACGAAGAGTTCGTGATCAACGGAAAGAAAGCTTGAAGACCGTCTTCAACAAGTAAGTAACTATAACTTGCTGGTTTTTCTTTCTTAGTATGCATGTTTAACCTATACTATTAAATAGTTTAATTTTAACGAAATTGAATTGCACAACAATACCACGACGATTCGTTCGTCTTCCGCTACGCAGGGATTCTCATTCCTTTCAATTGGTATCAGAGCCAGGTTAATGGCTTCTTGTTGTGCATTTAATTTTGTTAAAATTAGGTGGGTTTATGCTTTGATTCATGAGATGAATTTTGGTTTGCGAATGGATGTTTTCGGTTTTGACACTTTTATTAGATTTACATTTATGTTGATGTGATCAATGTTAGGGCCCGTGTTTTGGGTATTTTTTGATGTAAATCGAGTCTGTAAGTCCGTGTCGTTCGTGACATGAGATGCTGTGAAGAAATTGGAGTGGAAACGGGCGAGAAATGACGAAGAACAACAAGAGGAGCTTGTTGCTCTGTCGACAGCGTTGAGACGCTGTTCATCGGCATCTCAACGCTGCAATTGCGGGCGGAGGCTTGGCTGCAGAGCAGCGTTGCAACGCCGAGGCGTGGAGCGCGAGGGGTGCAACGCTGAGCACTGCAGCGTTGCAATGCTGCCCACGGCGTTGCAACGCTACGTGCGTTGAGGGCGGTTCCAACGCCCAGTTCGCGAAGAACGTGGGGCATCAAGGCTTGAGGCTTCGTGGGTTGTTTTTAATTTGTTTTAATTTAAATTTCTTTTTGTAAAATGTATTTATTTTATTAAGTTTATTTTATTTTATTATTTAATATTAATATAAGTGTTATATTAATGTTAATTAATTAAATAAATGCCCCTAAGTGTCAAAATCGGTCCATTTTTGCTATTTAATTATTTTATGCATGAGATGTATGATTTAATTAAATTCTATGTGCATAGTGTATGTCATATAGATTTAAAATCCCACCTTAGGTTAAACATTTCATACATCATTTATATTATAAGTGTTATAATATATAGTTTGCATGATAGGTTATATTATAAGTGTTATAATATAATTAAATGCATGTTTTAATTTATTTAATATAAGTGTTATATTTTTTAGATTAAAGTATGCTCATATATTTAATTTCATGTGATGAATTTTGTTATAGTCTATAGTTATTCATGTGATGAATGATCAAACACTATAACATAGAAATGCATGTAACCTAAGTTAATTATTAGTTTTAAAGTGTTTAGAACTTGAATAATTAGACTTAGGTTTTCTAGTTCTAATAAGATTAGAATTAGGAAATCAAAATATAATTTTTGAATGGTGACTGATTAGTAACTCTGTCTAAGGAAGGTTTTGTCTAAGGCTGGGGTATTTAAGTTGACGCTTGCAGAACACCCCTACCTGGAAACCGACTTGTGAGTGAATTCAGTCTGGAGATTCTTAAGTTATATTTTTCGTGAGTGGCTGAAGGGAATGAGAGTCCAAGCGCAACGGAAGACGATCGAATCGTCGTGGTACCGTTGTGCAATTTAATTTCATTAAAATTAAACTATTTTATAGTATTAGGCTAAACATGCTTTCTAGGAAGGAAAAACAAGCAAGTTAAAGCTACTTACTTGTTAAAGACGGTCTTCAAGCTTTCCTTCCGTAGATCACGAACTCTTCGTGTACTCGTTCTCAACAATCTCGATCTACTCACACGAACAACGATCTAGACACCACCACTTGATTTCTCAGCTGTTCTTCCTTAGGTAGAAGGAGGATTGTGGGATCTTTTGTGTTTTGGTGAAGGAATGAGAAGTTTGAGAGAATTCTTTGAGAGAGAATAGGATTGCCTCTTTTGGTGAGATTTCCAAAAATGAGCAAAATGATTATCTTCCCCTTTTTGCAAAGGGGTTTAAATAATGGTGATAGGTGGAGTTGAAATCTCCACCTATTTACCATTTTACCACAACCATAGGTTATGCAAATCATATTTGCATAACAATTTATAATAAGATATCTCATATCTAATTTTACAAATCACATTTGTATAATTGTGGATTTTTAAATTGAATCACATTCAATTTAATTTCTCTCAATCTAATTTCTCCAAATTAGTCCTAATTCAACAATTAGGCTAACCTATAGTTTATTATCAATCTCATTCACATTAAACTATATAATATATCATTTATATCTTATATAAATGACATAATTACCCTTTAATGAACTTGAACACTTCAAATTCACACCAAAATTGTAAACCTTCTATTAATCCAGTTTGAGCCAACCGAGGGACCTTATGGACCTACAGTGACGAGCTCCAATGATCCGAGATTAACTTGTCAAACTCTTTGACCCGGTTAATCAACATTCATTAGCTACGGTAACACTCCACTAAAGCCCGTAACAACACTTCCGTCAGTGTAAGATAAAATGTGTCCACTGATATAACCAATGCCCATGAGTCGACCCTTCACAGGTTGTTCATAGACACTATTGGGTCAAATTACCGTTTTACCCTTGTGTCTACTTCTTGTTCCTTAAGTCCACATTGCTTCTCTAATGAACAACAACGTTGTAATGGTCCAACCATACACAACAACCCTCTCATGCCAATGACAGGGTGGGCGCCCGTTGTCCAAGCCCTGAAGACAACACTTAAGGGAACAACCCCTCTAGTTTCCCTAAAGGCGGGAACGAGTAAATTGCATCTCGCGTAGTTAAGTTCCCACCTCCCTACTTGGTCCTGTCCCTGAGAAGATAGACATATTGGGCGAGTAACTGTGACCACCCTCACCCGTACTAGTCAAAGGATAGACCCCCGTAGACAGGAGTCCGTAACACGCTCAGGATTTAGGTCGAGTCACTAATGGTCATCTACGAAGTTATTAGTCCATACTTTTAACGGTGTTACATCAGTAGGTCTAATAATTCACGGTCCGGTCTTGTACAATCTCATTGTACAGGATGCCCCCACTCGCATGTCAACCACATGAACGAGTCAATCACCTCGTTTGTATCTTAATACAAAGCGGGTCACATTCACAGCGTATCCAGGATTAGGTCTCCAACCCTATCCATATACTGTAGACCGTTCGGGTCATTAACTCGAACGTGATCCTCCATGTGTCCACTACACACCGTTCAAGTTCTAGTTCTCTCATATCTTCAATGACCCTGGAGCTTAGTTTATTGGACAAAGTTTGTAAAATATGCGAGCCACAAAATGATGAAATAAATAACTTTTATTAATTTCAAATGTTAATTTACAAACAGAACGAGATTAGGACAAACATCCCAACAAACTCCCACTTGGACTAAGCTAGTGGAGCAAATACATTTCTGAAATGTACATAAATTACAACGAAGTAAAACAATAAACTAGGGCATTGAATACTCGTTTACATATCTCTCACTTGCCCTAGTCAGGAAGCACTTGAAGACCTAGACTCTCTAGGTGACCCTCAAACACCTTAGCCGTGAGGAACTTTGTAAATGGATCAGCAA
Organism: Trichosanthes cucumerina; assembly: GCA_036507285.1. Classification (NCBI taxonomy): domain Eukaryota; kingdom Viridiplantae; phylum Streptophyta; class Magnoliopsida; order Cucurbitales; family Cucurbitaceae; genus Trichosanthes; species Trichosanthes cucumerina. The sequence goes on from CM071840.1 coordinate 33,552,873, forward strand.
CATTGTGTTCCGACGCTATCTGCGTGACTGTCACGTCGCCGTGGTGCACAATCTCCCGTATCAGGAGATACTTTCGCTCAATGTGTTTGTCTATCTTATGGCTCCGAGACTCTATGGAGTTGGCTACAACACCACTGTTGTCACAAAACAACGTGATCAACAAGTTCATATTTGGAACAACTTCCAAATCCTTCATGAACTTCTTAAGCCCAACAGCTTCCTTTGCAGCTTCACAAGCCGCAACGTACTCAACTTCTATAGTGGAATCAACGATGCATCCCTGCTTAATGTTTCGCCATACTACAACTCCTCCATTCAGAATGAAGGCTGACTCCGAAGTGGATTTCCTAAAATCCTTATCGGTCTGAAAGTCAGAATCTGTGTATCCTATAAGGATCAAATCCTCACCGCCATACACCAAGCTGTAATTCCTTGTTCTCCTAAGATACTTGAGGATTGCCTTTACGATCGTCCAGTGATCTAATCCTTGATTGGATTGATACCTACTAACAATCCCTACTACATAACAGATGTCAGGCCTAGTACACAACATGGCATACATCAGGCTCCCTACAGCTGAAACATATAGGATCCGTCTCATATCCTCAACCTCTTGAGGAGTCTTAGGACATTGATCCTTAGACAAATGAACCCCGTGCCTGAAAGGCAACAAGTCCTTTTTGGAGTTCTGTATCTTATATCTAGACAAAATCTTGTCAATATAAGACGCTTGAGACATGGCCAACGTTCTGTTCTTCCGGTTCTGGAAAATCTGGATACCTAGAACAATCTGTGCTTCTCCCAAATCTTTCATTTGGAATTGTGAAGCTAGCCATTTCTTAACGTCAGTAAGAAATCCTACCTCATTCTCAATGAGAAGGATATCATCCACGTACAATATCAGAAATGCGACAGTTTTGTCAACGATTTTCTTTTAGACACAAGGCTCGTCAACATTCTGATCAAAGCCATAAGATTTGATCGCCTCATCAAACCTTATATTCCAAGACCTCGAGGCTTGTTTCAGTCTAAAAATGGACCTATGAAGCCGACAAACCTTTTGCTCTTGGCCTTGGGTTATGAACCCTTTGGGTTGGTCCATGTAGATGGTTTCGTCAAGGTTGGCATTCAGAAAGGCGGTCTTGACATCCATCTGCCATACCTCATAGCAATAATATGCGACAATGGTCAGAAGAATCCTGATCGACTTTACCATGGCAACAGGTGAAAAAGTTTCTTCATAGTCAACCCCTTCAGCCTGGGTAAAACCCTTTGCCACTAGTCATGCTTTGAAGGTCTGCACCTTCCCATCTACGTCACGTTTACGCTTGTAGATCCATTTGCAACCTATAGGTTTTACCCTATCAGGTTGATCCACAAGCTCCCAGACAGAATTGAAGTACATTGACTCCATTTCCTGGTTCATAGCTTTAATCCATTCGTCATTGTCAACGTCTGCCATTGTCTGATCATAGGTGAATGGATCATCGCAATCATCATCAGGGGTGACGACTTGGGTTTTAGCTAAACCCATGTAACGTTCAGGTTGTCTAACAACTCTCCCACTACTTTCGAGGCATTCCCAACTCTTGAGAACGAACTTGACTTGACGTGCTAGGATGAACAACACTTGTTGACGTACTAGCCCCATCAGCAACTCTTGCTTATGTACTGTCTATTTCGTTCAACACGATTTTACTCCTAGGCAAATGATCCCTGACGGTCTTCCTCAAGAAAAGTGGTGTTTGTCGCACAAGCACCCTATTTTCCTTAGGATCGAAAAATAAACAACCCGTAGTCTCTTTTGGGTAACCTACGAATAGGCACAATTTTGAACGGGGTTCCAACTTCTTCGGATTTGACACCAACACGTGGGTCAGGCATCCCCAAATCCTGAAATGGTGTAAACTACCTTTACGTCCATTCCAGAGTTCAAAAGGTGTTTCACAAACACTCTTCAACGCAACGTTGTTCAAAATATAGACCACAGTCTCCACTGCGTAACTCCAAAAAGAATCAGGGAGACGAGCGTAGCTCATCATCGACCGAACCATATCTAACATGGTTCTGTTTCTCCTCTCCGATACACCATTCTACTGTGGCATACCAGGTGCTGAGAGTTGGGACGTAATTCCGTGTTCTATCATATAGTCCTGGAATTATGTGTCCATATACTCTCCACCTCGATCTGATCGAAGTGTTTTTATGGTTTTACCTAACAGGTTCTCGACCTCAGTCTTGTACTCCTTGAACTTTTCAAGAGTTTCAGACTTCCTATGCATTAGGTAAATATACCCATACCTCGAATAGTCATCTATAAAAGATACGAAGTATTCATAACCACCTCGTGCTTTAACACTCATCGAACCACAGAGGTTAGAATGTAGAAGCTCAAGGGGCTCTTTGGCTCTATATCCTTTTCCACTAAAAGGACGTTTGGTCATTTTGCCTTCAAGGCATGACCCACACACTAGTAAAGAGTTTTCTTCCAACTGACTTAGAAGTCCACTCTTCAATAGTCTCTCAATCCTATTGAGATTAATGTGGCCTAACCTTAGATGCCAAAGATGGACATTTTCTTTTGGAGAAACTTTTACTCTTTTAGTTCGTGTTTCTGCAGTTTTAAATAATTCAGTGTTCAAAACGCTTTTGATCGAATTAGGTTTCAAAATGTACAAATTAGACTTAAGTGAAGCAGAACAAATCAAGTTTTCATTTCGGGAAATAAACGCTTTATTACCATAAAATGAAACGGAAATACATTGTTCTAATAGGCAGAAAATAGAAACGAGGTTTCTAGTAAACCCTAGAACTATATACAAATTATCTAATAAAATGTAATTCCTGCCGAAGTAGAGCTTCACTTTGTCGATCGCTGCAGCAGAGACTATCACCCCGAATCCAACCCGTAGAGTCACCTCACCCTCTCGCAGCTTCTGCCAGGAATCAATTCCTTGAAAAGAAGAACAAATGTGGTTAGTGGCACCCGAATCCAATATCCAGGCAGAGTCACTACTCTCCAATAAACATGTTTCAGTCACTAGTAAATCACATTTACCTTGATTCTTTCTCTCGGCAAGAAACTTGGGAAAGTTTCTCTTACAGTGGTCGTCCCCATTGCAGTGGAAACACTTTCCTTTCTCTGCAACCTCCTTGACCTTCTTGCCCTTTTGGACGACAGCTTGGTCAGTTTTACCCTTCTTCATCTTCTTCTTCCCTTTCGGGCGAGAAGGAGCAACAGATTTAGTCCCTGAGGTAGAACCCCTTTGATATGATTTGTAGGCAACATTTGCCTCAGCTTCCGGTGTCCTGATCCTCATCAAGGACTGGAAGTTCTGTAGCTCGTTCAGATGGGTGGTCAGAGTGTAGTTTATTTTGTTCATAACAACGTTGCTACGAAACTGAAGGAAACTCTTCAGAAGAGTCTCAAAGATAAAGTTGACCTGGCTCGACTCATTTATCGAAGTCCTGTTCATCTCCGCCAAATTAAAGTGGGTCATCATGTCCAGAACATGTTCACGGACAGACGCCTCTTCTTTCATTCGGGCGTTGAAGACGTGTTTGAGCGAGTCGTGCCTGACCTGAAAGGACTATTGTCCAAACATGTCTTGCAGCGACTCCATGATCTCCTTAGCGGTGATCATCAACTCGTGCTTCTTTGCCAAATTTCAGACAAGCTGGCAATGATATAGACCATGGCCTTTTCATTGGCCCTGATCCATCGATCATATGCATCACGAACACTTCGTCATGCAATGAGGTCAAGAATCGAGGACACTCCTCGCAGCCACACGAACTTTAGGTCGTCGGTTACAAGAATTGTGTTAATATTGTTTTCCACGTTTGGAAGTTATCTCCCACTAACTTATCTGAAGCGAGTAAAGCTATAATCAAGCTAGACATTTTGCTGAAAAATAAAATAAAATTTTGTGTCAGTCTCGCAAAAAACTTTTTGAAATCCAATCAAGTTTTAGCAAAATTTAATCCTATGATCCCTAGGTCATTTAAAAATTGCAATGATATCCTAAAGGTTTAGAATGACCGCCACCGAAGGGTGAACAGAAACACTCCTCCTCTAGGACGAGACTTTCTCGACCAGACCCTAATTCCAGAATAACTCTTATTCCATTAGGCGTCAAATTACCATTTTTCGGTCGAATTCATTAACACTTAACGAATCCCGTGAGTGTCACCCTCAATCTTTAAGTTTCCAAGTATCCGTCCAAACAATAGCCACCGAAGGGTGAACCACGAAGGAAAACCAACAAGGAAACTGTATCCCTTTCGAAAATTCACGGTGTTCCGACTCCCATGATCAAGGCCCTCCGAAGGGATTGTCTGGTCCAGACCAAACTAGCAGGCGGATCACAGGGGTTTCACAGTGTGAATCGAAAGAAGAGATCGTGGGTCCTGTTTTCACAGGTCCCGCTCCCACTCACTATAAGTACTCTCTCCATCCACTATGATATTGATCCATACAAATACCATCCGAAGGAGGACACTCCCATTTGTGCCACGAAGCCGAGTATGGATCTCACGGTGTGGACTTAACGGAGATTTGTAGTCGGAAAATAAAATGTACCTTATACACTTTATTTCCTCCCACTCAGCACTTTATGTTTATCGGGATTGAACTAGATAAACCGGCTAAAATTTATCTAAGTCTACCAATATAACTCTTATATTGTATTAGGCCTAAGTTTATAATCACAATATTACTTAGGTCTATGTGAGTAAATTAATCAACTTTTAATTAACGACACTCGCGAAAAATATAACCTAAGAATCTCCGGACCAAATTCAGTCCCAGGTCGGTTTCCAGGTAGGAGTGTTTCGCAAGCGTCAACTTAAATACCCCAACCTTAGACAAAACCTTCCTTAGACAGAGTTACTAATCAGTCATCATTCAAAGATTATATTTTGATTTCTTAAGTCTAATCTTATTAGAACTAGAAAACTTATGTCTAATTATTCAAGTTCTAAACACTTTAAACCTAATAATTAACTTAGGTTACATGCATTTCTATGTTATAATGCTTGATCATTCATCACATGAATAACTATACTATAACATAATTATTCATCACATGAAAATAAATGCATGAGCATACTTTAATCTAAAAAAATATAACACTTATATTTAATTAAATTAAAACATGCATTTAATTATATTATAACACTTATAATATAACCTATCATGCAAACTATATATTATAACATTTATAATATAAATGATGCATGAAATGTTTAACCTAAGGTGAGATTTTAAATCTATATGACATACATTATGCACATAGAATTAATTAAATCATACATCTCATGCATAAAATAATTAAATAGCAAAAATGGACCGATTTTGGCACTTAGGGGCATTTATTTAATTAATTAACATTAATATAACATTAAACAAATAAATTAATTCTATGTGGATAATATTAATTAATAAAATTAATATAACATTTATATTAATATTAATTAATATAACATTTATATTAATATTAATTAATAAAATAAATTAAACAAATAAAAAATAATTACATTTTACATAATAAAAATTAAATAAAACTAAAATAATAAATCCCCACGAAGCCCTTATTAAGAAACTGCCCACGTCCTTCACGCACGCGCCACAGAATCGCCCACTACGCTTGCGTTGCAACGTAACGCAGCAGTCGGCGTCAGCGTCACGCCTCGCGTGCTCCACACCTCGGCATTGCAACACTACGCCTAGCGTTGCAACGCTACACTGCAGCCAAGCCTCCGCCCGCAATTGCAACGTTGAGACGTTGATGAACAACGTCTCAACGCTGTCGAATGAACAACAAGCACCTCTTGCTGTTCTTCGTCGTTTCTCGCCCGTTTCCACTCCGATTTGTTCACAGCATCTCATGCCATGAATGACACGGACTTACAGACTCGATTTACATTAAAAATTGCCCAAAACACGGGCTCTTACATTGATCACATCAACATAAATGTAAATCTAAGAAAAGTGCCAAAACCGAAAACATCCATTATGCAAACCAAAATTCATCACATGAATTAAAGCATCTACCCACCTAATTTTAACAAAATTAAATGCACAACAAGATGCTAACGATTGACTCTGATACCAATTGAAGGGAATGAGAGTCACAGCGCAGCGGAAGACGATCGAATCGTCGTGGTACCGTTGTGCAATTCAATTTCATTAAAATTAAACTATCTTATAGTATTAGGCTAAACATGCTTTCTAAGAAGGAAAAACCAACAAGTTAAAGCTACTTACTTGTTGAAGACGGTCTTTAAGTTTTCCTTCCGTAGATCACGAACTCTTCGTGTACTCGTTCTCAACGATCTCGATCTCCTCACACGAACAACGATCTAGACACCACCACTTGGTTTCTCGGTTGTTCTTCCTTAGGTAGAAGGAGGATTGTGGGATCCTTTGTGTTTTGGTGAAGGGAGGAGAAGTTTGAGAGAATTCTTTGAGTGAGAATAAGATTGCGAGACACAAAATGATGAAATAAATAACTTTTATTAATTTCAAACGTTAATTTACAAACAGAACAAGATTAGGACAAACATCCCAACAGTGGCGTTAATTAAAAGTTGATTAATTTACTCACATAGACCTAAGTAATAATGTGATTATAAACTTAGGCCTAATACAATATAAGAGTTATATTGGTAGACTTAGATAAATTTTAGCCGGTTTATCTAGTTCAATCCCGATAAACATAAAGTGCTGAGTGGGAGGAAATAAAGTATATAAGGTACATTTTATTTTCCGACTACAAATCTCCGTTAAGTCCACACCGTGAGATCCATACTCGGCCTCGTGGCACAAATGGGAGTGTCCCCCTTCGGATGGTATTTGTATGGATCAATATCATAGTGGATGGAGAGAGTACTTATAGTGAGTGAGAGCGGGACCTGTGAAAACAGGACTCACAATCTCTTGTTTCGATTCACACCGTGAGACCCCTATGATCTGCCTGCTAGTTTGGCCTAGACCAGACAATCCCTTCGGAGGGCCTTGATCATGGGAGTCGGAACACCGTGAATTCTCGAAAGGGATACAGTTTTCTTGTTGGTTTTCTTTCTTGGTTCACCCTTCGGTGGCTATTGTTTGGACGGATACTTGGAAACTTAAAGATTGAGGGTGACACTCATGGGATTCGTTAAGTGTTAATGAATTCGACCAAATAATGGTAATTGGACGCCTAATGGAATAAGAGTTATTCTGGGATTAGGGTCTGGTCGAGAAATTCTTGTCCTAGAGGAGGAGTGTTTATGTTCTCCCTTCGGTGGCGGTCATTCTAAACCTTTAGGATATCATTGCAAATTTTTAAATGACTTAGGGATCATAGGATTAATTTTTGCCAAAACTTTATTGGACTTCAAAAGTTTTTGCGAGACTGACACAAATTTTTAATTTGATTTGTTCAGCAAAATGTCTAGCTCGATTATAGCTTTACTCGCTTCGGATAAGTTAGTGGGAGATAACTTCCAAATGTGGAAGAACAATATAAACACGATACTTGTAAAAGGCGACCTTAAGTTCGTGCTTATTGAGGAGTGTCCTCAGTTGCCGACCTCGATTGCATCACGAAGTGTTCGTGATGCATACGATCGATGGATCAGGGCCAATGAAAAGGCCAAGGTCTATATCATTGCCAGCTTGTCTGAAGTTTTGGCAAAGAAGCACGAGTTGATGATCACCGCTAAGGAGATCATGGAGTCGCTGCAGGACATGTTTGGACAACAGTTCTTTCAGGTCAGGCACGACTCGCTCAAACACGTCTTCAACGCCCGATGAAAGAAGGGACGTCTGTCCGTGAACATGTTCTGGACATGATGACCCACTTTAATTTGGGGGAGATGAATGGGGCTTCGATCGATGAGTCGAGCCAGGTCAGCTTTATCTTGGAGACTCTTCCAAAGAGTTTCCTTCAGTTTCGTAGCAACGCTATTATGAACAAGATAAGCTACACACTGACCACCCTTCTAAACGAGCTACAGAACTTCCAGTCCTTGATGAGGATCAGGACACCGGAAGCTGAGGCAATTGTTGCCTACAGGTCCTATCACAGAGGTTCGACCTCTAGGACTAAATCTGTTGCTCCTTCTCGCCCGAAAGGGAAGAAGAAGATGAAGAAGGGTAAAACTGACCGAGCTGCCGCCCAAAAGGGCAAGAAGGTCAAGGAGGTTGCAGAGAAAGGAAAGTGTTTCCACTGCAATGGGCACGGCCACTGGAAGAGAAACTGTCCCAAGTTCCATGTCGAGAGGAAGAATCAAGGTAAATGTGATTTACTAGTGACTGAATCATGTTTAGTGGAGAGTAGTGACTCTGCCTGTATATTGGATTCAGGCGCCACTAACCACGTTTGTTCTTCTTTTCAGGGAATTGATTCCTGGCAGCAGCTGCGAGAGGGAGAGATGACTCTACGGGGTGGATCTGGGGAGATAGTCTCTGCTGCAGCGATCGACAAAGTGAAGCTCTACTTTAGCAGACATTTTATTAGATAATTTGTATATAGTTCTAGGGTTTACTAGAAACATCGTTTCTATTTCCTGCCTATTAGAACATTGTATTTCTGTTTCGTTTAATGGCAATAAAGCGTTTATTTCCAGAAATGGAAACTTGATTTGTTCTGTTTCACTTAAGTCAATTTTGTATGTTTTAAAACCTAATTCGGTCAAAAGCGTTTTGAACATTGAATTATTTAAAACTGCATAAACACGAACTAAAAGAGTAAAAGTTTCTCCAAAAGAAAATGTCCATCTTTGACATCTAAGGTTAGACCACATTAATCTCAATAGGATTGAGAGACTAGTGAAGAGTGGACTTCTAAGTCAGTTGGAAGAAAAGTCTTTACTGGTGTGTGAGTCATGTCTCGAAAGCAAAATGACCAAACGTCCTTTTAGTGGAAAAGGATATAGAGCCAAAAAGACCCTTGAACTTATACATTCTTACCTCTGTGGTCCGATGAGTGTTAAAGCACGAGGTGGTTACGAATACTTCATATCTTTCATAGATGACTATTCGAGGTATGGGTATATTTACCTAATGCATAGGAAGTCTGAAACTCTTGAAAAGTTCAAGGAGTACAAGATCGAGGTTGAAAACGTGTTAGGTAAAATCATTAAAACACTTCGATCGGATCGAGGTGGAGAGTACATGGACATAGAATTTCAGGAATATATGATAGAACACGGAATTACATCCTAACTCTCAGCACCTGGTATGCCACAACAGAATGGCGTATCGGAGAGGAGAAACAGAACCCTGTTGGACATGGTTCGGTCGATGATGAGTTATGCTCGTCTCCCTGATTCTTTTTGGGGTTACGTAGTGGAGACTGCAGTTTATATTTTGAACAACGTTCAGTCGAAGAGTGTTTGTGAAACACCTTTCGAACTCTGGAATGGGCGTAAAGGTAGTTTACACCATTTCAGAATTTGGGGATGCCCGACCCACGTGTTGGTGTCAAACCCGAAGAAGTTGGAACCCCGTTTAAAATTGTGCCTATTCGTAGGTTACCCAAAAGAGACTAGGGGTGGTCTATTTTACGATCCTAAGGAAAATAGGGTGCTTGTGTCGACAAACGCCACTTTCCTTAAGGAAGACTACGTCAGGGATCATTTGTCTAGGAGCAAAATCGTGTTGAACGAAATGGACAGTACATCAACAAGAGTTGCTGATGGGGCTAGTGCGTCAACAAGTGTTCTTGATCCTAGCATGCCAAATCAAGTTCGTTCCCAAGAGTTGGGAATGCCTCGACGTAGTGGGAGGGTTATGAGACAGCCAAAACGTTACATGAATTTAGCTGAAACCCAAGTCGTCACTCCTGATGATGACTACGAGGATCCATTGACATATGATTAGGCAATGGAAAACATTGATAAGGACGAATGGATTAAAGCTATGGACTAGGAAATGGAGTCGATTTACTTCAATTTTGTCTGGGAGCTTGTGGATCAACCGGATGGGGTAAAACCTATAGGTTGCAAATGGATCTACAAGCGTAGACGTGGCGTAGATGGGAAGGTGCAGACCTTCAAAGCATGACTAGTGGCAAAGGGTTTTACCAAGGTCGAAGGGGTTGACTATGAGGAAACCTTTTCACCTGTTGCCATGGTAAAATCGATCAGGATCCTTCTGGCCATTGCCGCATATTATGACTATGAGGTATGGCAGATGGATGTAAAGACCACCTTTTTGAATGCCAACCTTGACGAAACCATCTACATGGACCAGTCCAAGGGGGTTCATTACCCAAGGCCAAAAGCAAAAGGTTTGTCGGCTTCATAGGTCTATTTATGGACTGAAACAAGCCTCAAGGTCTTGGAATATAAGGTTTGATGAGGCGATCAAATCTTATGGCTATGATCAGAATGTTGACGAGCCTTGTGTTTACAAGAAAATCGTCGACAAAACTGTCGCATTTCTGATATTGTTCGTAGATGATATCCTTCTCATTGGGAACTAGGTAGGATTTCTTACTGACGTAAAGAAATGGTTAGCTTCGCAATTCGAAATGAAAGATTTGGGAGAAGCTCAGTATGTTCTAGGTATCAGTTATTGCGAACCAGGAAGAACGTAACGTTGACCATGTCAAGCAGCGCCTTATATTGACGAGATGTTGTCTAGATATAAGATGCGAGAACTCCAAGAAGGATTTGTCGCCTTCGTGCACGGGGTTCACTTGTCTAAGGATCAATGTCCTAAGACTCCTCAAGAGGTTGAGGATATGAGATGGATCCCCTATGCTTCAGCTGTAGGGAGCCTCATGTATGCCATGCTGTGTACTAGGCCTGACATCTGTTATGCAGTAGGGATTGTCAGTAGGTATCAATCCAATCCAGGATTAGATCATTGGACAGTCGTAAAGGCAATCCTCAAGTATCTTAGGAGAACGAGGAACTACAACTTAGTGTATGGCAGTGGGGATTTGATCCTTACGGGATATACAGATTCTGACTTTCAGACCGATAAGAATTCTAGGAAATTCACTTCGGGGTCAACCTTCATTCTGAATGGAGGAGTTGTAGTGTGGCGAAGCATCAAGCATGGATGCATCGCTGATTCCACTATGGAAGTAGAGTACGTTGCGGCTTGTGAAGTTGCAAAGGAAGCTATTTTGCTTAGGAAGTTCATGACAGATTTGAAAGTTGTTCCAAATATGAACTTGTCGATCACACTGTTTTGTAAAAACAGTGGTGCTGTAGCCAACTCCAGAGAACCTCGGAGCCATAAGAGAGACAAACACATTGAGCGGAAGTATCACCTGATACGGGAGATTGTGCACCGCGACGACGTGACAGTCACGCAGATAGCGTCGGAGCACAATGTTGCTGATCCATTTACAAAGCCCCTCACGACTAAGGTGTTTGAGGGTCACCTAGAGAGTCTAGGTCTTCGAGGGCTTCCTGACTAGGACAAGTGGGAGATATGTAAACGGGTATTCAATGCCCTAGTTTACTGTATTACTTTATTGTAATTTATGTACATTTCAGAAATGTATTTTCTCCACTAGCTTAGTCCAAGTGGGAGTTTGTTGGGATGGATGTCCTAATCTCGTTTAGTTTGTAAATTTAACATTTGAAATTAATAAAAGTTATTTATTTCATCATTTTGTGTCTCGCATATTTTACAAACTTTGTCCAATAAACTAAGCTCCAGGGTCATTGAATATATGAGAGAACTAGAACTTGAACGGTGTGTAGTGGACACACATGGAGAATCACATTCGATTTAATGACCCGAACGGTCTACAGTATATGGATAGGGTTGGAGACCTAATCCTGGATACGCTGTGGATGCGACCCGCTTTGTATTAAAATATAAACAAGGTGATCTGACTCGTTCATGTGGTTGACATGCGAGTGGGGGCATCCTGTACAATGAGATTGTACAAGACCGGACCGTGAATTATTAAACCTACTGATGTAACACCGTTAATAGTATGTACTAATAACTTCGTAGATGACCATTAGTGACTCGGCACGAATCTCGAGCGTGTTACGGACTCCCATCTGGGAGTGTCCGTCCTTTGACTAGTACGGGTGAGGGTGGTCACAGTTACTCGCCCAATATGTCTATCTTCTCAGGGACAAGACCAAGTAGGGAGCTCGGAACTTAACTACGCGAGATGGAATTCACTTGTTCCCGCCTTTAGGGAAACTAGAGGGGTTGTTCCCTTAAGTGTTGTCTCTAGGGCTTGGACAACGGGCGCCCACCCTCTCACTGGCAAGAGAGGGTTGTTGTGTATGGTTGGACCATTACAACGTTGTTGTTCATTAGAGGAGCAATGGAGACTTAAGGAGCAAGGAGTAGACACATGGGTAAAACGATAATTTGACCCAGCAGTGTCTACGAACAACCTATGAAGGGTCGACTCATGGGCATTGGTTATATCAGTGGACACATCTTGTCTTACACTGACGGGAGTGCAGCTACGGGTTTTAGTGGAGCGTTACCGTAGCTAATGAATGTTGATTAACCGGGTCAAAGAGTTTGACAGGTTAATCTCGGATCATTAGAGCGCGTTACTGTAGGTCCATAAGGTACCTTGGTTGGCTCAAACTGGATTAATAGAAGGTTTACAATTTTGGTGTGAATTTGAAGTGTTCAAGTTCACTAAAGGTAATTATGTCATTTATATGAGATATGAATGATATATTATATAGTTTAATGTGAATGAGATTTATAATAAACTATAGGTTAGCCTAATTGTTGAATTAGGGCTAACTTGGAGAAATTAGATTGAGAGAAATTAAATTGAATATGATTCAATTTAAAAATCCAAAATAATACAAATGTGAATTGTAAAATGAGATATGAAATATCTTATTATATGTGGTTATGCAAATATGATTTGCATAACTTGTGGTTGTGGTAAAATGGTAAATAGGTAGAGATTTCAACTCCACCTATCACCATTATTTAAACCTCTTTGCAAGAAGGGTTCATTATGTTATTGCTCATTTTTGGAAATCTCACCAAAAGAAGCAAAAGATTTCTCTCTCAAAAACTCTCTCAAACTTCTCCTCCCTAAACCAAAAAAGAAGGATCCCACAATCCTCCTTCTACCTAAGGTAGAACAACCGAGAAACTAAGTGGAGGTGTCTGGTACGTTGTTCGTGTAAGGAGATCGAGATCGTTAAGGAGAGCATGAAGAGTTCGTGATCAACGGAAAGGAAAGCTTGAAGATCGTCTTGAACAAGTAAGTAACTATAACTTGTTGGTTTTTCTTTCTTAGTATGCATGTTTTACCTATACTATTAGATAGTTTAATTTTAATGAAATTGAATTGCACAACGATACAACGACGATTCGATCGTCTTTCGCTGCGCGGGGATTCTCATTCCTTTCACTTTTATGGCACAGGGAGTCAGACAAGACTTGGAGGATCCCATGCCAGCTTGATTAAGCATGTCAGTTACATACTTGTGCTGAGTAACAAAGATAGTGGACCTATCTCTTGAGATTTCGAGCCACAGAAAGTACTTGAGTTCGCCTAAATAAGTCATCTCAAATTCTGTCTTGAGATGTTGGACAAGTTGTTCAACATATGAAGGATCATTCCCAGAGATTATTATATCATCTACGTATAGTAGAAGAAAGGTATTTGAGCCTGCAAACAACGAACAAACAACGAAGGGTCTGCCAAAGAGGCTTCAAAATCAATTGTTAGTAAATAACTGGTGAATCTCTCAAACGAAGCCCTGGGAGCTTATTTGAGTCAGTATAGGGACTTTCTAAGTCATCAGACATGCTCGAGGCTGGAGGAATCAATAAATCCCTGGGGTTGAAACATGTATACTTCTTCTTTAAGAGTTCCATGGAGGAACACATTTTTCACATCTAGTTGTCGGAGAGACCAATTGAAGTGAGAGGCTAGTCAGAAAAGGATTCACACATTTGTTTGTTTTACCACAGGACTGAAGGTTTCTGCATAGTCAATGCCTTCTTCTTGGTGAAAGCCCTTGGCTACAAGACGAGCTTTATATCGGGATATTGAACCATCCAGATTTCTTTTAATTCTATAGACCCATTTATTTTCGACAAGAATTTTGCCCTTAGGTAGAGGCACTAAGTCCCATGTGCCCTATTTTTGTAATGCCATAAACTCTTCAACCATAGTTAACCGCCACTATTCATTTTTGTTTGCCACAACAAAGGTGGATGGTTCTGTATCAGAACTAAATATTGGAATAGATGTTGAACTAGAGGCTACAAAGGCATGCTTTCGTTTTACAATTCCACATTTTGGTCGAGTCATCATAGGGTGAATAATGGTCACGAGAACAGAGTTTGTGTCTGAAGGGAATCGAATCTCGCAGCGGAAGCGATAGTGAATCACACGTTCTTAATTTTGTTACGAGGATTACATTCAAGTACTAAACTATCTAGATTAAGCATATAATGACAATATGGACAGCGAGATATTACCTTTGAAGAACTTTTCTTCGAGTGCTCCTTTCTCCCAGGATCACGATCTCAGCAACTGGAATCCGAACGAATGAAGACACTACCACCAGATCTTCTCTGTTGTTCTCTAGGTGAGGGAGGAATGTGGGTTCCCTTTAGGTGAGATGAGATGTTTGTGAGAGAGTGTGTGTTTTGAAACCTTTCCAACAACACAACAAAGGCTTAGATTGCTTGTCTTACTTGACCTAGTTGCATCTTATGCAACTATATATATATATAGGGAGATAGGGATGGAAATTACCATCTTATCCCTCTTTCATTCTCTCTTTAGTATATAGTTAATATGTAAATCTAATTCACTTTAAAACTATATATTATATCAATTATATCACATATAACTGATATGACATCTCATATATGAAATTGAACACTTCAATTTCATTCTTAACTTTATACCATCAATATAACCATGTTGAGCCAACGGAGGGACCTAATTGACCTACAGTTCATGAGCTCCAATGATGTGAGATTAACTGATCAAACTCTTTGATCCAATTAATCAATATTCATTAACTACAAGTCACTCCACTATAAACTTGTAGCTGCACTCTCCTCACTGTAGATTATATTGTGTCCACTGATATAATCATTACCCATGAGTCGACCCTTCACAGGTTGTTTATAATCACTGCTGGGTCAAATTACAGTTTTACCCCTATGATTACCTCTTTGTTCCTTAAGCACCACTGATCCTCTAATGAACAACAAGTCTAAGGTTCTACCATAGACTCATACTCTCATAGTGGGCGGGGCCCCGTTGTTCAAGACCTGGAGTCAGTTCTTAAGGGAACAACCTATCTAATTCCTTAGTGTAGGAATGAGAGAATTTCATCTTGCACAGTTAAGTCCCCAGCTACCTACGGGATTCTGTCCCTGAGAAGGTAGGCTTATTGAGTCAGCTACAGGTCACTCTCACCGATACTAGTCTAAGGACAAATCCCTATAAGTAGAAGTTCTTAACTTGCTCAGGATTCAGGTCGAGTCACTAATGACCATCTATAAATTACCAGTCTTATCCTGTTAACGGTGTTACACTGGTTAAACTAATAATTTGCCGGTCTTGTATGAACTCTTCATACAAGATGCCTCCACTCGCATGTCAACCACATGAATGAGTTGGATTACCTCATTTGTACTAATTACAAAATGGGTCGCATCCATGGTGTTACCAGAATGAGGTTTCCAACCTTATTCTTATATCATAAACCATTTAGGTTATATTCTTGAACATAATCCAAATAGTGTCCAGTACACTGATGTTCAAGATATATTATAACCTTGGAGCTTAGTTTATTGGATTTATAAAACAAGAATATAATTTTATCAAAACAAATAACCCTTTATTTATTTGATCAAATTACACAAGTTTAGGGCATAAATCCCAACAGTGTCAACACATGGTGAGGGAATAGGAGTGGGGTTGGTGGATGAGGAAGAAGCAGGGCTAGAGGAGGTAGGTTGAGTGAAGGAACTTGAAGGTTGTAAGACAAAGAGGAGAGGGAGATTAGAAATTGAAGGTGGTTGGGAGACAAAGGTTGGAGAAGGATTGTTTAAAAGGACAAAGGGGAAAATATTTTCATTGAAAAAAACATACCTCAAAGTAAAAAATTGTTGGTTCTCAATATTGTAGCAAACATATCCTTTTGTGTTTTGGGCATATCCGAGAAAGACACATTGTGTGGTTCTTGGTTGGAGCTTGTGTTTGTTGTAGGGTCTCAGAAAGGGATAACAAGCACATCCAAAGGTTCGTAAGTGGGTTATGAAGGTTAAGTTCATTTCTGTAAGATGTTGGTGTTTTCTCTCGGCTACCCTATTTTGCTCGGGAGTATAGGGGCAAGAGGCTTGGTGAGAAATGCCATGGGTCTCAAGGTGATGTTTTAAGGTAAGGTTGACAAACTCCCCTCCCCAATCAGTTCTGAGGATTTTAATAGGTTTGGATAAGTGTTTTTCAATGAAAGGATGAAAGGCTTTGAATATATTTGCTACTTGAGATTTATTTGACATAGGAAAAAGCCATGTAAATCGAGACATGTCATCAATGAATGTTACATAATAACGATAGCCAACATAAGAAACAGTGGGACTAGGTCCCCAAACATCGCTATGTAATAAATTTAAAGAGGTGGGGTACATGGATTTAGACAAAAAGAAAGAAACTTTATGTAATTTTCCTTAAGACAACTGATACAAGTGTGTTTTTCTGAAGGTAAAGATATGCTTACATTTTGAAGAATTTGTTTTAAAACAGAATCAGAAGGGTGACCTAATCGAGAGTGCCACGGGGAGGAAGAGATTGTTGTGGACACAAAGGTTGATAGCGGTTGTGAAGTGCTGGCAAAGACTGAAAAGATGGGATATAAGTCGTTCTTATAAGGTCCCTGAAACAAAACTTTGTGAGTTATTTTATCACGAATAACTAGGGAGCTAGCATTAAAGAGCATTGTGCAGTTGTTATCTTTGCACAGTTTGTGAACTTAGAGAAGGTTGGCAGACATAGAAGGAACATGAAGAATAGAAGACAATTGGAAATTGAATTTTGGGGTGGGTAGAAACCCTTTACCAGTGTGTTGAACAGGAAGTCCCTGACCATCACCAACGGATATGTGTTCATCATTTTGACAAGGAGAAGAGGAAGCAAGGAGAGAAGCATCTTGGGCTACATGGGCATTGTACCCGGAGTCAGCCAACCAAACCGAGCCAGATCCTTAACTAGAGGAGGAATAAGAAGCAGCCATTGCGGCTAATTGCGCAGGAGGATGGCGTCCTTGATAAGCATAATTGATAGCATACAAATATGCTATCTTATTTCTTATATTTTAGCTATTTTTTATAATTAAAACATGGGCTTTCATGGCATTTTATGGTTAATTTCGGGAAACTGAGCTTGAGAAGCAAGAATGGAGTGTTTTGAGACTATTTTGGTGCAATTTAGAACATGTGTATGCTTAATTGAAGATCCAAGAAAATCTAGATGTATTTTGAGTATAAGAAATATACTGAGAGATTTTACATCGAATCATGATTCCAACGCATCAAACTGGAGGTCATTTGGACACCCGAGCGAAAAGATATGACAAAAATGGTCGCAGTGGGTTGGTTGGCAACAAGCACACGGCGTTGCAGCGCTAGGGTCAGCATTGCAACGCCATGTCAAAAATCCCTATAAATATAACATGTTGTTTTCATTGCAAAGGGAGCTGAATTTGGTAATTTTTAGCTCTAATTTCGAAATACACACTCTAAGAAGAGAAAGAAGAGCATTCCTTGGGAGCCAAAGCGTTTATGGAGGCTCGAGATCGTGACGAGAGCTCGGGAACGAGGGACCGACATCGACACATAAGTTTATTTCTCTTTCTTTTAGTTTGTAATTGAGTTTAAAGACTTTTCCTATGACTTTAGCTTGTTTTTATGATGATTTTGAGTAGCTAAACGTTGTAGTTGGAATTTGATGAACATGTTTTAGATTTATTTGATTATGTATTGAACTTTGTTATGTTATTTATTTTTGACAATTCGTTCTTAATTTCATAAATCTTGTTGGTTTAAGTGAACTCGAGAGAAAGAAACTTAGATTAGAGCAAAGTTGTCAAAATCCTTAGAAATCTAGCATGAGAATGACCTAGAGTTCTTTGGGAAACACATAAAAAAGTTGTTTAATGTCGTGCATGGTTTTAAAATTCATAAGGAAACTTTAGAATTTATCGTGTGTGCGAGGCTCACTACGGATCGAGAGATTCTCTTGAGTATTTTCACTTCTTGTTTATAAATTCATAATATTAGTTCATTGCATGTGTTAAATAAGGAATTAACTTGTGAAATCATCTTCCTTCAATTCTATCATATTCGTGTCTCCAATTGTACATTATATTCTATCTTTATTTTCACTATCCATCAAAGTTTTATTGTTTTAGCTAAAATTAAGAATAAGTATCTTGGTAATTAATTAATCTAGAAAACTCATTCCTGAGGATGATACTATGTACTTAAATCACTATATTAAGACTTGACCCATACACTTGCGGTATTGCAAAATTTACGCAACAAGTTTTTGGCGTCGTTATCGGGGAATGACGATTATTTAGATTGATTAACATTGGGAGAAAATTCGAGATTTTAGATTAAAGTTTTTTTTCCCTTTTGTGTTTTTTTTCCTTATTTGGTTTTTTTCCTTATTTGTTTTCTTTCTTTTCCTTATTTGTTTTTTTTCCTTATTTGTTTTCTTTCCTTTTGTGTTTTGTTTTCTTACTTGTTTTTTTTTCGTATTTGTTTTTTCCTTATTTTTTGTTTTTCTTTATTTTTTATTTTTTCGTATTTATTATTTTTTTATTTTATTAATTTTTCCTTTTGTGTTTTTCCTTTTTTGTTTGTTACCTTATTTATTTTTTTTCCTTATTTTTTTTCTTTTTGTGTTTAGTTTCCTTATTTGTTTTTTCATTTGGTGTTTTCTTTTCTTTTTTTTCTCCTTATTTATTTTTGTGTTTTTCTTTTTTGTTTTTAATTTAGTCCCTTGTGTTGTTCGAGTCTTTGTCTCCTGTTTTGGTTGTGTTGATTTTGTGTAAAAGTTTAGTTTTGAATTGTTGTGATTTAAAGCATGACTTTTCATGATTTTAATTCTTCGCCAATGTACTATCCTTCTCAAGACCTTAGGTATGTGAATCATGATTTCTCTAGATACCAAATGTTTAATCATTACCATTCTGAATCTATGATTTATGAAAATTCTTTTGATGGTAATCATATAGGCACTTGGAACCAAAAATTTTCCTACCTCAACCAATCTATAGAAAACTCTTCTCTTGTGGATTTATTAATGGAATATACTTTGGAGTTGAGGGTTAAAAATTTGTGTCATGTTGAATTAGAAAGGTTGGATAGGTTAGAAGCTAAAGTGGCAGAACTTGGGGTAATAATACATGAAAGGACTCATCATCTTAATCAACTGGTAGAATCCCTTAAGGCCCAACAGGAGCAAATTCTTATTCTTGCCACTGAGAAAGAGAAGCCTAGGTAGACTTATGCATATGATAGTGAGGATGAGTTGGAGGAGACTGAAACACACCAAAAATAGGTTTGTGAGATCGAGCATGGTAATGCAATCACTTCCACAAAAGAAATCCAGGTGATAGAGTTCGAGGCTGAAAAGTCTTCCTTCCCTTTATCTCCAAAAGTTTTTTTTAATCTTGATAACCATTTTTCCTATACTCACGAGTCTTGTTTTGAATTTTGTTCTTTTATTTTAGTAAATAAAAAAAACAAAAATATTTATCTTTCAGGTGCCCAAGAAAAACAAGAGAGCCTTTTAGACTTAGAAGGCTATATTGACTGAAGCAAGAAGGGCCCGAAGAAATATGAGCAATTTTACGTGCCTTGATGCCAACCATGGGTCTAGTCTAACTAAAGACGTGAAAGAAATCGCTTCTTAAGAGGCAACCCAAACTTTACATTTCATTAACGTTTTTGTTTTTGCTTTAGTTGTTTTATTTGTTTGCTTAGTTTTTAGTTTTCGTTGTTTTTGTTTTGTTAAGTTGTGTTGATGTCTCCCTCGTGAAACCCATGCTTCAGTTCTGCAGTACTTCATTTCACGTAACTTGGTCGCCCAAGGAATTCAAAAGAAAAATGAAAATCTCCATTACTCAGGACAGTATTGTTTACCCTTCTTACTTTTTTTTAGCTTATTTTGCAAACATTGGGGACAATGTTTAGTTTAAGTTTGGGGGTGTATGTCTTTATCTATTGTGATTGTCCTGAGTATGTGTTGAATTACTGATTGATCTTATGCATAAGTATGATTATGATGGCTTAGGACGAGATTTAATTGAAAATTTTTGTGATTCTGCTGAAACTTGAGAGCATGATATGAATTTGAGTTAATTTAAAAATTTTCTTGAGCTTTTCCTGCACTATAATGCACATAGCCTGTGTTCCTGTAGTTTTGAAATGCTTAGAACAAAATTATTAGGTTTAGAAGTTTGATGTCACCTCGATAAGTCTGAGAACTTATTTGAGAGTTAAACTGCAGGATAGGGTGAATGACAATATGAAGTGCATGATCTGTATAATATGTACATTATGTGAAAGAGTTGTCGTCTATTTTTGTTGTTTGTTTGTTAAAGAAGAAAAAATCGTGAGGGCAAAAAGAGTCACCTTCACAATGATCAGTTAGGTCACTCGTTGAGCGAGTGCTCTGGGTAAGGGTCCCTGCAGTGGATGTGTGAAAGCTAGTGTCCTTGTCCACAAAAAAAAAGAAGAAGAAATTAGAAAAAGTGACATTAAAAAAAGTGATTAAGTACTGAGTAAAGTTGTTTATTTCTTGAATGTGGGGAGACTCAAGGATTAGAAATTATGACTAGTGTAGGGGAAAGTTGAATGGAGAACCTAATAAAGTTGTTCCGAGCTTTGTAGAGATGAAAGAAAATCAGGCTAATCACACACACACGTAGGTGATGGAGATTGGATCCCCTTGAGCAGCGGAAACGTGTTTTGAAATCGTAATTGCAAGTTTATTTTGGTTGAACACAAATACCAATACATTGGTGAAAAACAGAGATAAACATACATTCTAATCTAATTAGGTATAGAACTAATCATGCAAACATACTGTAAATAAAACAAAACTAAAAGGGAATTCAAAATTTACCTTTGTAGTTACGAATTTCCAGCAACTTCTTGCTTCAATTGCACAACAATAGCAAATAAGAAAATCCTTTGTACTTCTTTTCCAACAGGACAACACCACTTGGAAAACCTTCTATATCTCTAAGTATCTACTTAGATCACCCTAGGTGGGAAGGGATCCAACAATTGGAGAGTGAGAGAATTTTTTTAGAGAGAATTCTTTCTATTTTGCAATTCACCAATTGCTCAGTCTGGAAAATGATCAATCGAACAACTATCTCCCTTCTCCCTGTTAATCTATCGATAGGGAGAAGGAGAAGGATAGTGGGAACGTGTCTGGATGACACGTTCCCTCAATTTAATTAAAATAACAATATAATATAATTAAATCATATTTAATTATTAATTTAAATCACATTTAATTAAATCAAATTAAATATTATATATTTAATTTGGATTAAATCACATTTAATCAATTTTTCCCTCTAACCTATAGTTTTAATGCACATCTAATGCACAATAAATTTTAATCTATAGTTTTCAAATATGAATCACATTCATATTTAAATTAATATTTGAACTCTTTCAAATATTTAATTCTCTCATATAATTTAATATAAATCATATTCATATTAAATTTATAATATATAGTTCTAAAACATTATAATTATATCGCATCTATATACATTAAATTTATTCACTAATGAATTTGAATATTTCAAATTCAAACGATCTAAGAACCCTTTACGAGCTAGAAGGTGGACCTAATGGACCTACAAATCAGAAGCTCCAACGATACGAGATTACTCGGTTAATCTCATTAACCTCCTAATCAACATTCGTTAACTACGGGAACACTCCACTAAAGTCCCGCAGCTGCACTCTTCTTACTGTAGATATATTTCTGTGTCCACGGATATTGACCAATAACAGCAAGTCAATCATTCACGAATGTTCGTTACACCAACTGGGTCAAATTACCGTCTTACCCCTAGGTTACATCTTGTACCTTAAGTACCAGTGCTCCTCTAATGAACAATTTGTTTGTGGTCCTACCAACAAATGAAGTCCTCTCGGGCCAATGAGAGGGTGGACTTTGTTCAAGTCCCGGAGACACCACATAAGGGGACATTCATCTACTTACCCTAGTAGGCGGGAAGGAGTGAATTTCATCTTGCTAGGCTAAGTCCCCAGCTGCTCACTCGGTCTTGTCCCCAAGAAGGTAGGCATATTGAGTCGGCGAATCTGGCCACTCTCACCCATACTATTCAAAGGACAATCCCTCGCAAACAGGAGTTCGTAACCCGCTCAGGATTGAGATCAAGTTGCCTAGGTCATCCTAGTGAAATAGAAACATAACTAGTCAACGGAGTTATACCTAGTGGTCACTATTTCGTGGTCCAGTCTTATGTAATCTCATTACAATAGGATATCCCCACTCGCATGTCATCTACATTAACACGTTAGGATCACAGTATTTGTATCATATACAAAGTGGGCCACATCCATAGTTTTACCAGGGTAAGGTACCCAAACCTTATCCCCTTACTATAGACCCTTTAGACTGTATCTTGAACCGAGATCCTTTATATGTATCTACATTCAGTTAAAGATACATTTTACAATCTTGGATGTTTAATTTATTGGATTTAGGGTTAAAATAATGGCAATATTGTAAATAACGAACAGTAACTCTTTATTGAAATAATAACACTTTATTACAATAATTAGAACATAATTACAAACTACGAGTTTTAGGGCACAAACCCCAACAGTAGAAAAACTTAGGAAAAGTTTTAAATTTCTTGTTGAAGTATCATGTTTGATTGTTTCTCGTGATTGCTAAAATTTCCTTCTAAATCTCTGAAGCTTGAGTCTAATATATGCATGAGAAAGACCTTATAGTTTAATTATGTTTTGCTCGGGACTAGCAAAAGCTTAAGTGTGAGAGTATTTGATAGCATACAAATATATTATCTTATTTCTTATATTTTAGCTATTTTTTATAATTAAAACATGGGCTTTCATGGCATTTTATGGTTAATTTTAGGAAACTGAGCTTGAGAGGCAAGAATAGAGTGTTTTGAGACTATTTTGGTGCAATTTGAAACATGTGTATGCTTAATTGAAGACTCAAGAAAAATCTAGATGTATTTTGAGTGTAAGAAATATAATGAGAGATTCTACATCGAATCATGATTCCAACACATCAAATCGGAGGTCATTTGGACACCCGAGCAAAAAGATATGACAAAAATGGTCGCAGTGGGTTAGCTGGCAGCAAGCACGACGTTGCAACGCTAGGGTCAGTGTTACAACGCCATGCCGAAAATCCCTATCGTGTGTGCAAGACTCACTACGGATTGAGAGATTCTCTTGGGTATTTTCACTTCTTGTTTATAAATTCATAATATTAGTTCATTGCATGTGTTAAATAAGAAATTAACTTGTGAAATCTTCTTCCTTCAATTCTATCATATTTGTGACTCCAATTGTACATTTATTTTCTATTTTTATTTTCACTATCTATCAAAGTTTTTGTTACTTTAGCTAAAATTAAGAATAAGTATCTTGGTAATTAATTAATCTAGAAAACTCATTCCTGAGGATGATACTCTGTACTCAAATCACTATATTTTAACTTGACCCGTACACTTGCGGTATTGCAATATAATTTTATGCAACAATAATCCATCCTATGGAAGCATTCAAGAGCATTGTGACCTGTTTTCTGACAAATTTGACATACAAGACGATTAGGGCGATCAATATTAGAATTGTTTGAATTACCCCTTCGACTCATAGTCCAATTGGCTCGTCCTCTGTTGGAATTTGAATTATTTGACCGACCTCTTCCTTTAGAGAAACCACCGCGGGAATTATCTTAAGACCGATTAAGGGTTAGCATTGCAGTAGAGAAACCAGGGCTTCAGTGTTCTTGATGTTAGCCTCAATAGATTGTTCTTCAGTTTTAAGCAGAGCAAACAGGTGTTCAAGAGTTATAGGATCTGATCTCATTCGTATGGAGGTTCGAAAAACACTAAATTCTATAGGCAAACCATTTAAGATGTAGATAAGCATTTCTTCATCATCTAACAGGACATTTGCATTATACAAAGAATCTTTAATGTCTTTAGCCCGTTGAACATATGCATCAATACTTTCATCAGATTTCTTGGACAGTGTTTGCAAAGAAGACCGCAATTGAACAATATAAGACTGGGATAAAGAAGAGAACCTGGTTTCAAGGCGTACCCATGTGTCTCGAGCAGTGACACACCCCACAACAAGAGAAAGAACTAACGACGTAAGTGTCAAATTAATGAGAGCTTTGATCGCCCGATCTTGAGCGAACCAATTGGAATATTGAGAATTTTCGTTGACTGTAGAGAATCCATTTTCATCACGAAGGTACCGATCAGGAACAACACACGAGCCATCAACGAATCCAACCAATTTGTGAGCTTCAAAGATATGAAGGATCTGATGCCGCCACAACGAGTAATTTCTTGTCTCTAGTTTTACCGAAACCAAGTTGCATACATTCGAGAGGAGAAGAATCGGAAGAGAAGATGGACAGAGGAGAGCATCTAAAGAAGAAGGTATTGTTGTGGAAGACGAGGGTGATGCCATCTGGAAGGATCTTGAAGAAAAAAGTGACGTGGGTCTTAGTGCTCTGATACCATGAAGAATTACTTTCTTGGTATTATTCACAGTCCTTCAATTTACAAACTTGAAGAGTGGGCTACATTTATAGACAAGGCTCAACAACCTAACCAACCTATAACAAAATAAACAACCAAAACAACCATAATATGGTTTTAATAAAACTAAACCATTTACATCATAACAACTAGTTTATTGAAACCTGTATTTGGGGTGCATGGTTGAGTTGGGTTAGTTTAGACTATTCCTTTTTAACAATTTTTTAGAATGTTTTCTTCTTTTTTATATTCATTTTTTTGACTTGATAATTGTTTGTTGAATTACATATTAATATTTTAACCAATTCTGTGGACCAATTGTTTCAAGTGTAATTAAATATGAATGTGTAGTTTGCACAAGTATATTGATACTTTATTTAATCTATTCACACTAGAACAAAACTAGGATACAATGACGGACAAAAAACATTGGGGGCGGGAAACAATGACGCACAGTCGGAACGCGCGAAGTGGAAAATGAAATGTAGATACAATGACGGGCATTGCCCGTCATTGTAAGTTCTTTTTAATGACGGGCTTTGCCCGTCATTATAGGATATATTAATAAAAAAAAACATTTTCGGACACCTCAGTAGCTCCGTGTTGATCATCCCCTCTCTCTCTCTTCAGTACATCTCTCACTCTCTCTCTTCACATCTCTCACTCTCTCTCCACGGGATCTCACTCTCCTCTCACTCTCGACCCATCTCCTACATCACCGCCATTCGTTTGGGGGAGTCGCCGCCAACCGCCGTCATCTTCACCATCACCGCCGTTCACTGTCTGACGATCGCCGACCGATCGTTTGGGGAGTCACCGCGCGACCAATTCCTCTATCTCACTATCTTCTTCACAAACCGCCGTTTGGAGAGTCGCCGCCGACCACGGAGCACTAAACCGCCGTCCACGGAGCACCAAATCGCCGCCGTCCATTTGGGAGTCCTCGCCGTCTTTCTTCTCCGGCTGACCAGATCTGAAGCGTGAGGTCCAGATCTACACCCTTCCTTTATAGATCTGCTTCATTGAGGTCTAAATCTGCCCCTTTAGCTTGTTTTTATGTCAGTTTAGCTTGTTTTTATGTCAGTTATCTTGAAATGCTCTTGAAATGATGAAGCTCTTGAAATGTTGAAGGGCACAAGTTGAAATGGAAGTCAGATTTTATGGATTATGCAATTTTTATGTAGCCTTAAAAACTTAAAAATATATATAATATGGTTGAGGTTGTAAGAAAATGCGTTCAAAGCTACTTGTTATGCATTATTTTTTCTTTCAAGTGTAAATGTGTTCAATTTGTACCTAATTTAAGCCTAGTTTAATTAATGGCTTTAGAAACATTTTTTAAGGATCGAAGGTAATTGACATTAGAAACATTATTAAAAATGTGATGCAAGTGTTGCATTCAAAATTGGAGCTGATCCTATCTTTAGGTAGTTGAAGAAGTCTCAAAAGCCTTAATATTGTAAAAGCTACCCAAGAAACATATGAAGGAACTTCTCTCATGATATTGTGCACTATTATAACTTATTATGCGCTATTAAAAAATAATGTATTAAATATGATATGCCATTGTTTAGTTATTATAATTTTTTTATGAGTTCATATATCTTATGCGCTATTATAACTTATTTTTTTCATGATATTTTTTTTTTTTTTTGCAGATTGTTACAATGAGTGGATCAAGTGACGATGAAGTGAACGTTGCGATCCAAATGGAGGCTAGGCATACTAATCGACGTGGTCTCACTACTATGCGTGGTCTGGCACGCGTAAGGACTATAGGAGAACGCTTAGTTATCCAATACAACAATCAAGGCCAGAGTGTTGGTGATAATGCAAACCAAATGCAAAGTTATATTGGCAAAATGTTTAATGACGGGCAATGCCCGTCATCAAACCCGACCGTCATTATATGTTACAATGACACTCGCATAGATGACGGACGCGCGCCCGTCATCAAAACCCTTTAATGACGGGGAATGCCCATCATTAAAACCCTTTTTTCTACTAGTGTCATGATGATGTAAAATTAAATAACATTAGTAAAAACATATATTTTAAATAATTAATACATGGGAAAAAAGAATGATCTTGTTAAAAATTCATAATGCAAATAAAGGTCCGAAGTTCATAATATCGTAACATTATTTTCATACTCTTTACTTGAAGCAAAATTTAATAAGTTAAGCCCATGTCTTAACCAAAAGCAAACAGTTTTCACATCTTAAAAGAATTCACTCTTAACAATAAACACATATGCCATTTTTTTAAACTAAAAAAAAGTAAACACATACAAAATTTGGGACAGTAACAATCAAAAGAGTCAGAGTATCGAGTTGTTAAGATGGTCGACCATTCCAACTTAGGACATGTTATTGAAGTAAATAAAAAAAAATAAGGGCTTGTTTGGTAGGCAATCAGAAAACAGAAATTTGAAAACAAGAGATTTAATGAAAACAGAGTTGTATTTCATGTTTTCATATATATGTTTGGTAACAGATTTAAAAATTTGATTCCAGTTTAATATACGTTCTATAATATATTTATAGATCATAAAATTAGTTGTAGTTGCAAAACTAAATATTAGGTTGAATATAAGACATTATTAATTAATTTATGAGCATGTTTTTTTACATATAAAATTTATATAATTATTATTTTATAATTTATATTATACCTATTTTAATTTAACAAAAGTAAATTAAGTTTATAAATATGAAATACTATATTTATTAAGATTTTTATCTTTGTTTAAAATAATTCTCCGTTTTAAAATTTCAAATTCAGAATTTGGATACAATAGAAACATAAAAATGTTGTTTTTAGAATTTTTATTATTTGGATCATAGAATCCGAAAATAATTTTCGAAAACATGTCTGTTAAACACGTATCGACTACATTTAGTGAATCCGAAAACATAAAACAGAATTTAGATTATCTACCAAACATGCTCTGATAAAACTTAGGGGGTGTTTGGTTTATGGGGTTGGGTTGAGTTGAGTTGGGTTAATAACCCAACTCTTTGTTTGTTTCACCAACAATTATAACCAGTGACTTAATAACCCAACCTCATGGAGTTGAGTTATTAACTCAACCGCATAAGACTTCTTCAAATGGCGATCCAACAACTTTCTGATGACGGTTCGGCGAGTCTTCGACGACAATCCGACGAGTCTCCGATGACGGTCCGGCGAGTCTCCGACGACCGTCTGGCGACTCTCCGACGACTGTCCGGCGAGATGAAGAAAGTAGAGAAAAGAAGAAGATGAGGAGAGTTTTGAAGTATGTCTTTAAGTTGCTAATACTCTGGTTTAAATAGACACAAAAAAGTATTAATCCATCCTAATCCTTTTTTAAACTTTGAAACATCATTTTCTAATCCTATTCTGATTATCCAAAGATTCAAATTTAAAACAAATACAATTAAAGCATCTAATTATACGGGGTGCCACAATATACCCATCTAAGAAAAACTTTCGTCCTCGAAAGTTGCTATAACTTTACAACGGTCACATCTTCGAGTCATAATCTAAACTTAAACTCTAAACTACATTTGCACAAAAACAAAGAAGTCAAAAGCATAACATAACAAGTGTCAACACACAAGCAACTCAAATAACTTTAACTAGACTTTGATGATAATTTATAAGGATTGTTGCCTACGATGTAAGCGAGTATACTGCAATTTAAAACCCATGCTCGATACCAACCAGAATAACAACTAATTTTTCAAACTCAAAATTTCCTACGGACGTTACTAAGCAACATTGCCTACAGAAAATTTCGTAGTAGCATAACGACGCTACTAGGACCTTGATGACATATCTAATATTTTGTAGATATGCAACTTCAATATGACATAAAATATTTAAGTATGTTGACATATTTTTAACATCTTCACAAGGTAAACTATTTATTTCATTCTAAAGATGTCCATAGACAATGCATGTGTTTAGACAAATTTAAATAAACACTCTTCATATGCAAAATATTAATACTAAATTAAGACCTACCTAAATTAAAATAAAAAAGTAGTGGTGAACATGTGCATAAAAAAATGAATAAGGTTCATATTGAAGAGTAAAAGTTCTAAATAATGAATTTTATTAAAAAAGAAATATTGATAAAACTCAATATCTATTACTTTTGCAAATACCCCTAACATACATTTGACAAATGGTAATATATATTGTAATTTTATAATTGATCACATAATTGAGTTTTGAAATTGTAGACAAATGTGTTTGTATTTGATTTGTTGTGAAAACAAAGCAAGGAAAAAAAGTCACAAAAAAAAAAATCAGATCTTTCACTTTTCATAAGATAAAAATGATTTTCAGGGGAGAAGAAAAATTGATATAAATCTCAATATTCTGTACTGTTCTAAATATCTCATATATCTTGCAAATTATAATATATATTGTAAATTTGTAATTGATCTCATAATAAAGTTTTGAAATTGTAGACAAATATGTTTGCAATTGATTTGGTGGAAACAAAAAAAGTCATAAAAAATCGATTTATTCACTTTACAAAAGCTGCATCGATAATTTCGACATAATAACTCAATCTCAGAAACCAAACACGACGACTTCACGACTCAACACAACTCAACCCTCCAAACCAAACACTGATTTCCAGAACTCACTGACAAAACAACTCTCCACAACTCAATCCAACTCAACTCAACTCTGCGATCCAAACGCCCCCTTAAGGAAAGATAACGTTATCCCCAAAAATTCCCCAATTTCCTTTACAAATTAGGTTAATCTTTTCCTCATTAACCAAGTGCCAACCGCCACTCTGCTCATTTTTCCCTCACGTACTCTCTCCTCCCTGCGCAACGAGATCCACGCGATTACCATAAATCCCCGCGAGCTTCCAGCACGCGCGGTGGCGTGACAACGCACACCGTGCTCTCGACGTGCGGCGGCGCGAAGACCCACCACGAACCCGACCTCTGTTCCACACCTGATCCGAACTGAATAAAACTAGCTCGAACGATCTTAGATTTGAAAACCCACACTCTTCTGGACTCAGATCAGCATTAACGCACCTATTCGGACTTAAATTAGCAAATATCCAATCGGTAAGATCTCGTTAATCTGGTTCTTTAGAGCCTATTAGGTTGATTCAGTTTCGAGTTTGGCTTAATTAATCTCTGAGAATCTGTTTCTGATTATTTTAGGATTTTTTGTTCAGTAAGTGGGGTTTCTCACTTGTGGATAATGTGTGTTTTGTATAGTTAATGCTTGATTTGATTATATGCTTATTGTACGTGGTCCCTTATTTGAGGGCGTGTGTGTTGTTTGTTTGGTTGTTTATGCTTACTTGCTTAAACTCTGGTTAATTATGTAATTGTTGCACATTATTGCTATTTGACTAATTATAAACATGTTGAATTGATGAAATAACATGTTGAAGTTGCTGATGAGATTATGTATGATTGAAATGAGTTGTGATATATGTATTGGGTTATGCTTGTGTATTCATGGGTTCTTGATATTGAATTTTGGTTATGGACTAGTGTGTTAGCATGCTGAAAGTCTTGGGTAGAGAATGCATGGTTCTTATAATCGGTATATGTTCTTGATAGTTTGGATTTATTGAGAATGGGACATCAAAGTTCTCACATGCTTCCTCTATCGATTGTTCGAAGAATCCAGTCTGTTTCCCACCATTTTTCTTCAACTCTGCGTGTAGTTCCAATTTCTCCCCAAATCTCCAAACTGACCAAGAAATTATGTATCGAATATCTCCGAAATTGCAAATCCACGGATCAACTCAAACAAATTCAGAGTCAGATCTTTCGAATCGGTCTTGAACGAGACAAAGACACCATCAACAAATTAATGGCATTTTGTGCAGACCCGTCTGTTGGAAATTTGCGCCACGCAGAGAGGATGTTCGATTACATACAAGGCCCATCTCTGTTTGTTTATAATGTGATGGTTAAAGCGTATACCAAACGGGGTATTTTCAGAAAAGTCCTTTGGCTATTTCAACGATTGAGGGAAGATGAGTTATGGCCCGATAATTTTACTTACCCGTTTGTTTTGAAAGCCATTGGTTGCTTAAGGGACGTGAAGCAAGGTGAAAAGGTTCATGGCTTTGTGGTGAAGACGGGTATGGTTTATGATAATTATGTTTGTAATTCACTTATGGATATGTATGCTGAATTGGGCAAGGTTGAAAATGCTAAGAAGTTGTTCGACAAAATGCCGGCTAGAGATTCTGTTTCTTGGAATGTTATGATTTCTGGGTATGTTAGGTGTCGAAAATTTGAGGATGCTGTTAATATATTTAAGGAAATGCAGCAAGAGAGCAATGAGAAACCCGGTGAAGCTACTGTAGTTAGCACTCTTTCTGCCTGTACAGCACTGAAAAATCTGGAGCTTGGGGAGGAAATTCACAACTATGTTAGAAAGGAGCTTGGCTTTACCACTATAATCAACAATGCATTGTTGGACATGTATGGAAAATGTGGGTGTTTAAATATTGCCCGCAAGGTTTTTGATGAAATGCCAATGAAAAATGTGATTTGTTGGACCAGCATGATTTCTAGCTATATTAACTGTGGTGATTTAAGAGAGGCTAGAGACTTGTTTGATAGAAGTCCAGTTAGAGATGTTGTTCTGTGGACAGCCATGATTAATGGGTATGTGCAGTTCAACCATTTTGATGACGCTGTGGCCTTGTTTCGCGAAATGCAAATTCAAAAGGTAAAACCCGATAAGTTCACGGTGGTTTCTCTTCTTACAGGTAGTGCACAGTTGGGAGCTCTAGAGCAAGGGAAATGGATTCATGGATATCTAGATGAGAACAGAATAACAATGGATGCTGTGGTTGGTACTGCACTCATTGAAATGTATTCAAAATGTGGATGTGTGGATAAATCTTTAGAAATTTTCTATGAGTTAGAGGAGAAGGACACAACATCCTGGACATCGATGATATGCGGTCTTGCCATGAATGGGAAGACCGGTGAAGCGCTTAGGCTATTCACAGAAATGGAACTTGGGGGAGCTAAACCTGATGATATCACCTTCATTGGTGTTTTAAGTGCCTGTAGTCATGGTGGACTGGTTGAGGAAGGACGTGGGTTTTTCAACTTGATGAAAAATGTTTATCGAATAGAGCCAAAGGTAGAACATTATGGGTGTGTAATTGACCTCCTTGGTCGAGCGGGGCTGTTGGATGAAGCAGAGGAATTGATACTAGAGATTCCCACTGATAATGACGAAATTGTGATTCCACTCTATGGTGCTTTGCTCAGTGCTTGTAGAATCCACAATAATGTTGACATGGGTGAAAGACTATCCAAAAAACTAGTAAACATAGCATCATGTGATTCTAGCATTCACACACTTCTTGCAAATATATACGCTTTTGCTGACCGGTGGGAAGATGCAAAGGAAGTGAGAAGGAAAATGAAAGAACTTGGAGTTAAGAAGATGCCAGGATGTAGTTCGATTGAGGTTGATGGCATCATTCACGAGTTTCTTGTCGGGGATCCATCTCATCCAAAAATGATGGAAATATGCTCCATGTTGGATAGAGTGGTTGGACCGTTACTAGGATCAAAGGAATCCCAGCTTGAAAGTGTGATGCCGCTTCATGTTGATGGGGTCGTGTTGCATCCCTTGCAAGAGACTGACAAAGGATCTTGATTATATTCTTTGGGGTAATGATTTTGCTTGCACAGTTTGGAATCAATTTTTTGAGGAGTTTGATCCATGCTTGGCCAAGTATAGGGGTTGTAGAGAGATGATCATCTTCCTTTTTGTGAGAAGGGATGGTTTTTTGTGGCACGCAGGGGTTTATGCCATTATGTAGGAGCTTTAGGAAGAGAGCAACAATATAATTTTCAGAGATCTCCAAGTGAGGTTTGGTCCTTTATTAGATTCCGTGTCTCTATGGGCTTCTGTATGAGTCTTTTTTGTAATTATCCGTTAGGACTCATTTACTTGATGGGAAGTCTTTTTAGTTCTTTGTCTCCCTTTTTCGTGGGCTCTCTTTGTAATTCCTTGTATTCTTTCATTTTTTCTCAATGAAAAGTTGGGTTGTTCATAAAAAAAAAAAATACTGCAGTTTAAGAGAGTCTGAGGAGATTTTCTATGAGGGAATATAACGCTATACAATACGGATGGTGACATAAATTAGGATACAAACAAAAAATCCCCAATTCTTGTTGGTTGAGTTGCTATTGATAAAGAACTATTGCAGCTTGCTTGAAGTTTGAGGACTTCTCTCCATTCCTAGTGATTGGGCAGCAGACTATTGAACAGTGAAACCTTTTGGGAGGGATATCTCTTTGTAACTCCTTGTATTCTTTTGTTTTTTTCTCAATGAAAAGTTTGGTTATTCATTAAAAAAAATACTGCAGTTTGAGAGAGTCTGAGGAGATTTTCCATGATGGAATATAGCGTTATACAATACAGATGGTGACATAAAATTAGGATACAAACAAAAAAATCTCCAATTCTTGTTGGTTGAGTTGCTATTGATAAAGTTAACTATTGCAGCTTGCTTGAAGTTTGAGGACTTCTCTCCATCTTAGTGATTGGGCAGCAGACTATTGAACAGTGAAACCTTTTGGGAGGGATATCTATTTGTAACTCTGTGTATTCTTTCGTTTTTTCTCAATGAAAAGTTTGGTTATTCATTAACCAAAAAAAAAAAAAAAATACTGCAATTTGAGAGAGTCTGAGGAGATTTTCTATGAGAGAATATACCGTTACGCAATACAGATGGTGACATAAAATTAGGACAAACAAAAAATCTCCAATTCTTGTTGGTTGAGTTGCAATTGATAAACGTTAACTATTGCTGCTTGCTTGAAGTTTGAGGACTTCTCTCCTTTCTTAGTGATTGGGCAGCAGACTATTGAACCGAACCTTTTGGGAGGGATATGATTCATTTTTATATATGGAAGACCAATTTCAAGAACAGACAGAGGACTAGATTGCTTAGGGGGGAGGTGTTCTTTGTAATGATTGGACGTGTTTCTGTTTTTCTACTGAAAATTCATTGCTTTGTTGTCAAATCTGCAATTTGGCTTGTCTGGTTTATTATACTTTAGCCTTTTCATATGAACCATTATTTCTTCATAGCCCTGTTTGATAGCCATTTAGTTTTTGGTTTTTGAAAATTAAACTTTTAAACTCTTCCTTTGTGTTGCTACCACAATAATGCATTCCGTGTAGGCGTCAGTAAGAGGATTTGCATCATTTGTTGTGGGAATGTCAGTTTATTCAGACTCTCAGACTCGATGGTTGAGCTCGTTTGGTCTATATTGGGCGTGGAATTGTGATCGTTATGCTATAATTGAGGAGGTGCTTTTGAGTTTGTCTTTTTGGGAGAAGGGCAAAGTTTTGTGGCATGTTTGTTTCTTTGCTATTTTGTGGGATGTGTGAATCAAGAGAAATAGGCGGTTTTTTAGAGTGATGGAGAGGTCGTGTGATGATGTTTAGGAGGTGGTAAGGTTTAATACCTCTTTATGGGCTTTAGTGATGCTGCCTTTTTGTACTTATGATATTGGTTTGATTTTATTGGGTTGGAGCCTCTTTCTGTAGGTTGTTTGTAGGACTCCATTTGGGTGGACAGTGTTTTTTATACTTTTGTACATTCTTTCATCATTCTCACTAAAAGCTCAGTTTCTTACCCAAAAAAAAAAAAAAAGCTTATAAACACTACTTCGACCTCTGAGTTTCTTTGTTTTGTTATCTACTTTTTACAAATGTTTTTAAGATCTAGGACAAAGTTTTGTAATTTTTTTTTTTTAAAAGTAGTTTTTAAGAACTTGTTTCTGATGGTGGAATTCCACTATAAATTCAAATCTTTCCTTAAGAAAGATGAAAGCTATTATAAAAAAATGGTGAGAAACGTACACAATTTGCAAAAATGAAATTGCTATCAAACATGACCTAAATAGTTATTAAAAGAGGCCTTAATTTTGATCATTTATTATTAGCTTCTGTGATTGTGTTGTTATGTTTCTATTTTTGCACTGAAAATTCAATGCTTTGTTGTTAGATCTGCATTTTGGTTTGACTGGTTTATTATGCTTTGGCCTTTTCATATGAGCAATTAATTCTCTCATATAAATATTGATTTTATATAGGTTCTCAAAAATTTTTATTTGTTTAAACATGGATTTGAAATGAACTTTAGAATCCATCTTGTTTGCTCAGAAAACTGTGTGCAAATATGAGCTCAAGTTATATTTTAAAACAAAGAGTTTTTGTTGGGCTACCGTTTTTCATTTAAGTATCTTGTATGACATTGTTGCCCTAGCCATCATATTTTCATTTTCATTCTCACTTGGAACCTGACGATGAGTCCAAGTTTGATTGAGGTTGAATCCATTTTATTCTCTCTCTTTTCTAACTTATTCTAAGTCTAAAAACTCTAAAAAAAAGGGGAAGGGGATTAATCACAGATATTTGATTGTTTTTCTAATCTTGTTCCCCCCTTCCCAAGTCAATAACTAGAATGAAAAAAATGGGATACCAACGCATCCAGGAATAAACGATTGATCTCGATTAATAGACCTGCTAAAGCCCCAAACCATATGGTACTTACTACGGGTGCCACAGAGAGATATGTTTTTAGAACTCACATTTTAAACCCTCATAGTAATTTGTAATACATAAATGGTATTACATATCATCAAATGTATACATAATTAATAACCGCTTGTATTGTCCGAGGAATTCCTAATTCATAAATAAAGCATATTATATTGTGGTGAATGATATTTTGTAACTTCATAAGGCATCAGAGCTCTGTTATAGTTTTCGAGAGTTATATGTTGGAGGCTTTAGTTCTTCAGTAATCAAAGGTCGTAATAATCCTGGTCATATCCTCCTAATCTTTTCGTATAGTATATGTTATTTAATAAGATTCTTTGTTTGCACTGAACCTTTTATTGTTCGATATATGTAAATTTCCTTTAGTGCTCTAAATTTTCATAAGTTTGAGTGTTGCAGTGGGGTGTTTCTTTCTAAATCTGTACCCATGTCAAATAAAGTTTATTTTTATACTTTGTCGTGGGCTTGTGGTCATGACTGATTTTTGGGAAACATGACATAGTAGTATGTGTGTATTGCATGTATTGCATGTTTGTGCTTTTAAGATGATTTCACTTTTTGTGTGAACCTTCTAGTTATGTTGCAGAAAATAAAATAGAAGGTGAATGTTATTATTAGATGTCAGGCATGAATAATTCATATGGATGGTTTTGTGTTAATGTTAGGACATTTTTCCCATTGTCAGATTGATTGGTGCAATGGGAAGGAAGAAAACAGAAGAAGGTGGTGGAAATGCCAAAGTCAAGCCGGGTAAAGATGTTTCTGGGAAGAGAGAGAAACTTTCAGTATCAGAAATGCTTGCCAATATGGATCAGAAACCAGATAAACCGAGAAAGGGATCTTCATCTTTGAGCAGTGGTGCTAAAGCTCAAGCAAAAGCTCCAAAAAAGGTTGCATCTTACACTGATGACATTGATCTCCCTCCCTCAGATGACGAGGAAGAAGAAATTCTCTCTGATGAGGAGCAACAAAGTACCAGTTCCCAGAAACGGCTACCCTGGCAGGACAGGGCTGAGGTGAAGCCTCTGGAGGTTGCTGTAAGTGACAAAGAGTTGAAGAAACGAGAGAGGAAAGATATGTTTGCTGCCCATGTTGCAGAACAAGCCAGACAGGAAGCTCTAAAAGATGACCACGATGCTTTCACTGTTGTAATCGGTAGCCGAGCTTCGGTTCTTGATGGTAATGATGAAGCTGATGCAAATGTCAAAGACATAACCATTGAGAATTTCTCTGTTTCAGCTAGAGGGAAAGAGCTTTTAAAAAATGCATCAGTGAAGATATCTCACCGGAAGAGGTATGGTTTAGTTGGGCCTAACGGGATGGGAAAGTCTACATTATTAAAGCTCCTTGCTTGGAGGAAGATACCGGTTCCTAGAAATATCGATGTTCTCTTGGTTGAACAAGAGGTGGTTGGTGATGATAGAACTGCACTTCAAGCTGTTGTTTCTGCTAATGAGGAGTTGGTCAAACTTCGGCAAGAAGTAGCAGATTTGCAGAATTCTGATGGCGCTGAAGATGAAAATGATGATGAGGATGATGCAGGGGAGAGGCTTGCTGATTTATATGAAAAGCTGCAGCTCTTGGGATCAGATGCAGCTGAGGCTCAAGCTTCCAAAATTCTTGCTGGGCTGGGTTTTACCAAGGATATGCAAGCACGACCCACCCGTTCATTTAGTGGTGGATGGAGGATGAGAATTTCCTTGGCTCGTGCTCTTTTTGTTCAGCCAACACTTCTATTACTAGACGAACCCACAAATCATCTAGACCTTAGGGCTGTTCTCTGGTTGGAGGAGTACCTTTGTCGGTGGAAGAAGACTCTTGTTGTTGTGTCACACGATCGAGATTTCCTCAACACTGTTTGCAACGAGATTATTCATCTTCATGACTTTAAACTTCATTTTTATCGCGGAAATTTCGATGATTTCGAAAGTGGGTATGAGCAACGTCGAAAAGAAATGAACAAGAAGTTTGAGATATATGATAAGCAGGTGAAAGCAGCTAAGAGGTCTGGAAGCAGGGCTCAACAAGAGAAGGTGAAAGACCGAGCAAAGTTTGCTGCTGCTAAGGAAGCCTCAAAGAACAAGTCCAAGGGAAAGGTTGATGAGGATGATTCCTTGCCAGAGGCCCCCAGAAAGTGGAGAGATTACAGTGTAGAATTCCACTTCCCTGAACCCACCGAGCTCACCCCACCGTTATTACAGTTGATTGAAGTCAGCTTTAGTTACCCAAATAGAGAAGATTTTAGACTTTCTGATGTTGATGTAGGTATTGACATGGGAACACGCGTTGCCATTGTTGGGCCCAACGGAGCAGGAAAATCTACTCTTTTGAACCTTCTAGCAGGTGATCTGATAGCAACAGAAGGCGAAGTTCGTAGGAGTCAAAAGTTGAGAATTGGGAGATATTCACAACATTTTGTAGACCTTCTGACAATGGAGGAAACACCAGTTCAATATCTTCTTCGGCTTCATCCCGATCAAGAGGGTCTAAGCAAGCAGGAGGCAGTTCGTGCTAAGTTGGGCAAATTTGGACTCCCTAGCCACAATCACCTCACGCCAATTGCTAAATTATCTGGAGGCCAAAAAGCCAGGGTTGTTTTCACCTCAATTTCCATGTCAAAGCCACACATATTACTGCTCGATGAGCCAACGAATCACTTGGACATGCAGAGTATTGATGCACTTGCAGATGCCTTAGATGAGTTCACTGGTGGAGTTGTTCTGGTTAGTCATGATTCCCGACTCATATCACGTGTCTGCGAGGATGAAGAAAAAAGTGAAATTTGGGTTGTTGAAAATGGAACTGTGGAATCATTCCCTGGAACTTTCGAGGAATACAAGGAAGAATTGCAGAAGGAGATTAAAGCTGAGGTGGATGATTAATTATTCAGTAGTAATCTTGACAGAGGCGTTGGATTTTCAACTAGCACCTTCTACTTTGTCCTTTTTGCTGAGGTTTATTTTAATAACTTATAAGTTTCAACTCGGGTATGTACAATTAGAGAGAGAATTTTCATGAGTTTTGCTTGTATTACTGTAACATATTCTGCAAAAAAACTTTACACTATTCAAAACCTTTTGTTCCATCCTCTTTTTTACCGATTCTGTTTGTGCTCTCAGATTATATTTCAAAGTTTAGTTATTTGATTATTGAATATATTCCGTGTTATCTGACTCATAATTATCGTAAAGTTTTTCTTTGGCTTTTGAACGAGGAGGCTTAGCTTGGAAAATGGTGTGAACAAATTAGAGTCAAACGTTCAAGTGACTATTATTAGCATCAAACATTGAAGAAGGCTCAACCAAGAGGAGAAAGATCTACTCCTGAAGACCCGGTCAGTAGCTTATACACTCAGACTTTCCCTTCATTTCTTTTAAAGTTGAATATAGAGGTGAAGATTTGAACTTTTGTAATGTCTTATTAGCTAATTGAGCTGTGAGGTTGGCCCTACTTGGTTAGAGGAATGAAATTTTCCATTTAATTAGTAGTATATTGGATTTGTTTAAACAAGTAGAGCAAGTCTGTATGCCTAACCCTTAGCCATGGACATTATTTTAACTTTCTCGTTTTCCCTTAATGCCTTGTATAGAATAGGCTAGGTGTGTTCTTGTCCACCTAGCCTATAATATATAGGGCAGGGCAATAAGTATAGAAATGTGAAACTCATAAATTTATGAAAATATCAATTAAATATTGATATCAATTAATATTTCTTAAAATAAAATTCTTGAAAAATCATAAGAAGTCATAAAAATCGTAGGTTTCTATCTGAACTTAAAAGGAATCAGAGGGATCTTATGCTGATAAATAACAAAGATGAAGGTGGAAAAAAGGATTGGGGTTAGTCCAAACCAAAAGAAATAAGGTATTAGATTATATCAAGAAATGGCAAATGTTGAGATGGGTTTCATCTATTTTCTGCATTATCTCCTTATCAAAGGCTATATGACACTATTCTGGAAGGTTCATTATTATTGAGTGAGATTGATATTTGCCAAACAAAATCAGCATTTTATTAACTGTGATGAGCTATCACTAATCAGGCCTTTGAGCAAGATTTGTTGTTTTTTTCTTCTGTGACTGGGTCCAGATAAGTTGTCCTAATTTGAAGGCTATAAATCAGGATTTTATGGACTGTGATGGCCTAAGGGGGAGTATTGTAAATATTACACATAATAGATGCCCATGCAATGTGCCCTTCAATAGTCATGCCAAATGGCAAAGCCTCCATAGCCATAGTGTCCTCCATGTGTCCATCTCTTACCAATGCTTGGTGTCCAATTGTACCAACACACCCTTTCCAAATTGCCTATAAATAGTGGCTTTTGGTGGAAAAATAAAGAACATCAATTGGTGAAATTCTCTCCAATTCTCTTCATTCTCTCCCACTTTTTCTTTTTAGTCTTTATTTAATTTTCTATAAATTTCCACTATCTCTTTATTTATATTATATATATTACCCCCACTTTCCAAACACTTATTTTAATATTATTATTATTATATTATTATTCTTATTATATTATTCTTATAAATATATTATTATATTAGTATTTTAATATTGGTAAAATTATACCCGATTTTCATCCTATTTTTACAACACGTTATCAAGCACTCTCTCTGATTTTTCCATGAAGGTAGGTCCTCAAGAGTAAGCCATTTTTTTAATAATTAAATGTTATTTTGCATGTTTAATTAATTTCCTAATGTAAATGCAATTTCTTTGTATATAGTATTACTATGGCAAATCTTGCAAAACTAGAATTGCGCTCTGGATATTAATGGAAATAACTATTTGTCATGAGTCCTCGATCTTTGAGATCCATTTAGACTCCATGAATCTTGGAGAAACAATTAAAGAAGGAAATGATGCATCAAATCAAGAAAAACCAAAACTATGATCTTCCTTCGCCATCATCTTCACGAGGATTGAAAATGGAGTATCTTACAATAAAAGATCCCTACATTCTATGGCAAGGCATGAAAGAAATGTATTATCATCAAAAAACGCTTATTCTTCCAAAAGCTCGTTATGATTGGATGCACACGAGGTTGCGGGACTTCAAATCGATAAGTGAATATAATTCGCTTTTTCGTAATTAGTTCAAAACTAAAATTATGTGGAGAAAAATTATCGATGTTGATATGTTTAGAAGACATTCTCCACTTTTCATGTCTCGAATATGCTCCTCTGCGTGAAGAATATCGAGAGAAAGACTTTAAAAAATATTTCGAACTAATTTCATGTCTTCTCGTAGTGGTGAACAAAATAACGAGCTATTAATGAAAAATCATGAATCTCGACAAGCTGGAGCAACACCATTCCTCGAAGTGAATCTTTGTGAATTTCAATAATCGTCGTGGTCGTAGGTCGTGGTCGTGGTCGAGGTCGGAGGCTGCGGTAGAGGAAGAAATACCTATTTTCGTGGTGGGCATTATAATTTTAAGAAACCCACACGAACTGATGATCATAAAGGAAAAACTCCACAAGATAAAAGTTCAAAAGGTGATGAACATAAATGTTTAGGTGCGGAATGAGTGGGCATCGTCACGTGCACTGTCGTGACGTCAAAACACCTTGTTGATCTCTATCAAGCTTCTCAGAAGGAAAAGGAAAAGGGAAGAATGTGGAGGTAAATCTTGCCATTCAAGAAGATGATGTGTTCGATCCCTCCAATATGATGCATCTTGATGTGGCGGATTATTTTGAATCTCCTGGAGAGAAAATTGATGCAATCAAACAAGTAGAGGATGCTCTGTATGAAGATATATAATTAAGTACTGTTTGTAATTATAATATGTTTTTCTTGTCTTTGTATATATATTTAGGACTCTTTGTAATCGCTTTTCTTTTCTTATCAATGAAGAAATATGGACAATTTCAATATGTTGAGTAACTTAGAAAATGAGCAATGAGGATTTATGTCTAGCAGATCGCAAGAACTACGCATTACGATACTCATAAACAAAAATATTTTCTAAATTGACAATCTTTGGAAGCAAAAATCAATACTATATCGCGTTCCGCAGACTGATTGAAGGTTTTGGAAAAACAAGTTTTATCTTGCCTCAAGGAATAAAATTTTCAATTAATAACGCTTTGTTCTCTAGCAAATCAAAAAGAAATCTATTGAGTTTCAAAGATATACGTAATAATGGTTATCATGTTGAAACTGATCGTAAAAATAATATAGAGTATCTCTATATCACATCTATTGTTTCACATGAAAAACGTATATTGGAAACATTGCCAGCTTTTTCTTCTGGATTATATTATACTCATATACGAGTAATCGAAAGTTATGCAACAATGAACCATAAGTTCATGAATCCGAAATATTCGGTGTTTGGCATGATCATTCGGGTCATCCAGGATCGATAATGATGAGAAAAATTATTGAGAATTCACATGGACATCCTTTAAAGAACCAGAAGATTCTTCAATCAAATGAGTTGTCATGTGATGCTTGCTCTCTAGGAAAATTAATTATTAGACCATCACCAAACTAAAGTAGAGATTGAATCGCTGCATTTTTAGAAGCGAATTCAAGGTGATATTTGTGGACCTATTAACCCACCAAGTGGTCCATTTAGATATTTTATGGTATTAATTGACGCATCCAATAGATGGTCACATGTATGCTTATTATCAAGTCGAAATCTTGCATTTGCAAGATTACTTGCTCAAATAATTAAGTTAAGAGCACAATTTCACGATTATACAATTAAGACAATTAGACTTGATAATCTTTGGTGAATTTACATCCCAAACTTTTAATAATTATTGTATGTCAAT
Source organism: Trichosanthes cucumerina (assembly GCA_036507285.1). Taxonomy (NCBI): domain Eukaryota; kingdom Viridiplantae; phylum Streptophyta; class Magnoliopsida; order Cucurbitales; family Cucurbitaceae; genus Trichosanthes; species Trichosanthes cucumerina. Next base: position 33,595,054 of record CM071840.1, read on the forward strand.
TGGGATAAATGTTGAACATCCCTGTAGCTCATGTTCATACACAAAATGGTCTAGCGAGAATCATTTATAAAACGTCTGCAATTAATTGCAAGACCATTACTTATGAGAGCATCATTATTACGTATTAGGCCAGTAGCCTATAATAAATATTCCCCCATGCAATTAGCTTATGGCCGTGACCAAATGTATCCCATTTAAGAATTTTTGGATAATGCAATTATATGTTCCAATTGCTCCACCACAACGTACTAAGATGGGTCTTCAAAGGAGGTTAGGAATATATGTTGGATATGATTCCCCATCAATTATTAAATATCTTGAACCCGACGGGTGATGTATTTATTTTGCGACGATTTCTTGATTGTCATTTTAATGAAACAAATTTTCCAACATTAGGGGAGGAATTAAGAAGTTGGAAAAAGAAATTACGTGGAATGCATCATTATTATCTCATTTAGATCCTCGAAGAGATCGATGTGAACTTGAAGTTCAAAAGATAATTCATTTGCAAAATATAGCAAATCAATTACCGGATGCATTCACGGATGCTAAAAGGGTGATTAAATCATATATACCAAAGAAATACTCCATCAAAAATTGATATTCCACGGGAACAAGTTGTTGTCAATAATGAGTGCGGAGCACGCCAAAAGCGTGGTAGACCAATGAGTTCCAAAGATAAAAATCTCTCAAAAAGAAAAGTAGTTGAGAATCAAAATGATTCGATAAAAGGTATGGATGTTCCGTAAGAAATCCAAGATACAACTACTCAAAAGAGTATTGATGAAAATCAAACGCTTGAGGATAATAATGAAATTTCTATAAACTATGTTACAACAGAAAGAGATGGAACCGAAATGATATTATTGTTGACAACATTTTTGCTTATAATGTTGCCCACGATATTATTCATGAAAGTGGCGATTTTGATCCAAAATCTATCGATGAATGTAAACGTAGAAAAGATTGGTTGAAGTGGAAAGAAGCAATCCAAGCAGAGTTGAACTCACTTTCAAAGCGTGAGGTTTTGGACCGAGAGTCCTAACACCGAAGGTGTTAAACTCGTGGGATACAAATGGGTATTTGTAAGGAAAAGAAATGAAAAGAATGAAGTCACAAGATATAAAACGAGACTTGTTGCACAAGGATTCTCGCAAAGTCCAGTATAGATTATGAGGAGACATATTCTCCTGTGGTGGATGCAATAACATTAAGATATTTGATTGGCTTTGATTGTATATGAAAAACTTGATATGCATCTAATGGATGTAGTCACGGCGTATTTATATGGATCTACGGATAATGACATTTATATGAAAATCCGGAAGGATTTAAAATACTAAAACATATGAATCAAGTTAAGGAATTGTATTCAATAAAGTTCTGAGAGATCATTATATGGATTAAAAAAATCGGGACGAATGTGGTATAATCGCTTTGAGTGAATATCATTGAAAGAAGGATATCAAAATAATCCAATATGTCAGTGTGTTTTTATAAAGAAATCTCGATCGAGATTTGCTATTATAATCTGTATATGTTGATGACTTAAATATAATTGGAACTCCGAAGAGTTATCCAAGGCAATAGAATATCTTAAGAAAGAATTCGAAATGAAAGATCTTGGAAAAACAAAATTTTGCCTTGGTTTGCAAATTGAACATTTAGCGAGATGGGATATTTGTTCATCAATCAACTTATACTGAGAGAAAATCTTAAAATGATTTTATATGGATAAAGCACATCCATTGAACATTCCAATGGAAGTTCGTTCACTAGATGTAAAGAAAGATATATTTCGAATTCTCGAGATGATAATGAAGAACTTCTTGGTCTGAAGTACCATATCTTAGTGCAATTGGTGCACTTATGTATCTAGCTAATAACACAAGACCCCAGATATTGCATTTTTCAAGAAATTTATTAGCTAGATATAGTTCATGTCCTACAAAAAGACATTGGAAGCGGAGTTAAGCATGTACTCTCCGATATCTTCGAGGAGCGATTGATATGAGTTTATTTTATTCTAACAAATCTAGTTTTGATTTAGTTGGTTATGCAGATTTCTGGTTATCTATCCGATCCACACAAAGCTAGATCTCAGACAGGTTATCTATTTACATGTAGAGGAACCGCTATATCATGGCGATCGGTGAAACAGACCATCACGGCTACTTCTTCGAATCATGCTTTGAAATTCTCGCAATTCACGAAGCAAGTCGAGAATGTGTATGGCTAAGATCAATGACACAACACATTCTGCGTGAGACATGTGGCTTGTCTTCGAGCAAACCCCTTCCAACAATATTATACGAAGACAACACACAGCATGTATAGCTCAAGTCAAAGGAGGATATATCAAAGGAGATAGAACGAAACATATCTCTCTCCAAGCTTTTCTACACTCATGACCTTGAAGAAAATGACGAGATCTCAAGATAAATGTGATTTGTTCGAAGGATAACTTGGCGGACATATTTACAAAAGCATTATCAACTACAACATTTGAGAAATTGGTTCACGTGATTGGGATGCGAAGACTCGAGAGATCTCAAGTGATGTCGTCATGAGGGGAGTAAATGTATTATATAAAATATATACTCTTTTTTCCTTCACTAGGGTTTTTATCCCATTGGGTTTTTTTAGTAGTAAGGTTTTAACGAGACATATTTTATATAAATGAAGCATCTAAGGGGGAGTATTGTAAATATTACACATAATAGATGCCCATGCAATGTGCCCTTCAATACTCATGCCAAATGGCAAAGCCTCTATAGCCATAGTGTCCTCCATGTGTCCATCTCTTACCAATGTTTGGTGTCCAATTGTACCAACACACCCTTTCCAAATTGCCTATAAATAGTGGCTTTTGGTGGAAAAATAAAGAACATCCATTGGTGAAATTCTCTCCAATTCTCTTCATTCTCTCTCACTTTCTCTATTTAGTCTTTATTTAATTTTCTATAAATTTCCACTATCTCTTTATTTATATTATATATATTGCCCCCACTTTCCAAACACTTATTTTAATATTATTATTATTATTATATTATTCTTATTATATTATTATTATAAATATATTATTATATTAGTATTTTAATATTGGTAAAATTATACCCGGTTTTCATCCTATTTTTACAACATATCATACTTTTTTTTCTTCTTCTTTTATTTAGTTAAACGTGTGTAGTGAGATTCAAGCTTCTAACTTGAAAATAATGCATTAACTGGGCTAAAATGTTATAACCATAAATGTTATAACCATTTATTTTAGTTGAGAAAGAGATACAAGAGAGTTTGAAAAGCTGTTTTTATGAATTAGACAGGATTGAATTGCCATTCAAGTCTGTGGGATCAGCTCATTCGTGGACAATAAGTGGGTCATTTATGGAACCACGCAAGTTTTTTTCTTTTCCTTAAAACTAAATGAAAGAATATAATGACATAAAAAAGAAAAAGATAGAATATAATAACATACAAAACAAAAAAAAGTCAAATTAAAATAAAAAAGGATTTCAAAATAAAATAAGACCTAAAATGTAATTTCAAAAAGAGACATTAAACCTAATGGAGGACCAAATCTCCTCCACAAACTCTGAAAACTTTCTAAAAATTCTATTGTTTTTTTTTTTTTTGAAGTGATGTTACTTGTTGTGCTAAGCTTCAAGAAAAAGGAAAAAGTAATAAACACGTAAATATATAACATCTTTTGGACTTGGCACCCTACCCTATATTCATTTTAGGAGTGCCACAAACATCTAAAAATGTGTACTAGTGAACCATTAAACACGTTGGATTGAATCATAAGAATCAGACTGCACTCTCTCAAAATTATTTGCATTGATAGCTTGATAACTTATTCCTTAGTGGTTTATTAGAAAGAGAAATTAGAGAGGATGAGTTGTTTCACTTCTTACATTTCACAAGTGTCTCTGTCTTATAATCAACAAAATTTTCATATCTGACATTTCATTTCACGCAATTTTTTTTATGATTTATTCTTTCCAAAATACTCTTCCATCTATTGTCTCACTCCACATTTAACATTATATATATATATATATATATATATATATTTATTATTATTATTATTTCCTGTATAGACGGTTTTTTATTTACATAATTTTATGCAACGTTATTGGGATGAATATGTATGAATTAATTAGTACCTAAGTTGATTTTTGTCTTAATTGTGTTGTTGAATGAGAAATTTTGGTTAATTACAAATTGTCATGTCATTAATTTAAATTTATAATAAAATAAATTTGGAGCCAATTACAAATTTACATGTCCTAAAATTAAATTAAAAGACATGAAAATTTGGCAAATCGAGTAACTCGAGATCATTAATAGAGCTGACAACGTAAATGACCATTTTTCTTTCACGTTTTGAAAAATAGTCAAGCGATTTTAACTTTTTAAAAATGGCCGAATTACCCCTAACAAATTCCTTAATTATCAGAAAATTATATTTAATTTGAAATAAAAACCTAAATTTCAATGGATAAATTTGGTAATCTAAACAACAAAGTTGCTACAATTAATAATCTAACAAAAATTTAAAATTTATTGTAAAAATAAGATGGAAATCGGGTATAATTTTAAATACTAATATAATATATTTATAATAATAATAATAATAATAATAATAATAATAATAATAATAAAGGAAAGTGAATGGGCAATGTATATAATATTAAAGATAGTGGAATTGTATGGAGAAATTAAATAAGAAATAAAATTGAGAGAAAGTGGAGGAAGAGAAGAGAGATTGGAGAGGTTTTTCACCCAATTGTTGTTTTTATTCATCCACCAAAAGTCACTATTTATAGGCAATTTGGAGAGCATGATATGGTCCATTTGGACACAAATCTATGGCCTTTGTTGGACACATAGGAAGCACTTTGGCTAGGGATAATTTACCACATGGCATGGGAGTCAAAGGGGCATGTGGAAATGGGCATTTACATGATAATGTTTACAATACTCCCCCTTAAATGCCCATTTATATAAAATATGTCTCGTTAAAACCTTACTAGGGAAAATCCTAATGAGATAAAAACCCTAATGAAGGAAAAAGAGTACATATTTTATATAATACATTTACTTCCCCTCATGAAGACATCACTGGAGATCTCTTAGTCGTCGCATCCCAATACTGTGAACCAATTTCTCAAATGTTGTAGTTGGTAATGCCTTTGTAAATATGTCCACCAAGTTATCTTTTGAACAAATCTGTTGTACTGAGATGTTGCCATTTTCTTCAAGGTCATGAGTGTAGAAAAACGTTGGAGAGATATACTTCATTCTATCTCTTTTAATATATCCTCCTTTGATTTGAGCTATACATGCTGTGTTGTCTTCGTATAATATTGTTGGAAGAGGTTTATCCGAAGACAAGCCACATGTCTCACGAATGTGTTGTGTCATCGATCTTAGTCATACACATTCTCGACTTGCCTCGTGAATTGCGAGAATTTCAGCATAATTCAAAAAAGTGGTCGTGATGGTCTGTTTTACTGATCGCCATGATATAACAGTTCCTCCACATGTAAATAGATAATCTGTCTGAGATCTAGCTTTGTATAGATCAGATAGATAACCAGAATCTGCATAATCAACTAGATCATAATTTGATTTGTTAGAATAAAATAAACCCATATCAATTGTCCCTCGAAGATATCGGAGTATATGCTTAACTCCGTTCCAATGTCTTTTTGTAGGACATGAACTATATCTAGCTAATAAATTTACTGAAAATGCAATATCTGGTCTTGTGTTATTAGCTAGATACATAAGTGTACCAATTGCACTAAGATATAGTACTTCAGGACCAAGTAGTTGTTCATTGTCATCTTGAGGTCTACATATATTTTTCTTTACATCCAGTGAACGAACTTTCATTGGAATGTTCAATGGATGTGCTTTATCCATATAAAATCTTTTTAAGTTTTTCTCTGTATAAGTTGATTGATGAACAAATATCCCATATGCTAAATGTTCAATTTGCAAACCAAGGCAAAATTTTGTTTTTCCAAGATTTTTCATCTCGAATTCTTTCTTAAGATATTCTATCGCCTTAGATAACTCTTCAGGAGTTCTAATTATATTTAAGTCATCAACATATACAGTTATAATAACAAATTCTGACTGAGATTTCTTTATAAAAACACACAGACATATTGGATTATTTTGATATCCTTCTTTCAACAAATATTCACTCAGGCGATTATACCACATTCGTCCTGATTGTTTTAATCCATATAATAATCTCTGTAACTTTATTGAATACAATTCCTGAGAACTTAATTCATATGTTTCTGGTATTTTAAATTCTTCTGGGATTTTAAATCCTTCTGGGATTTTCATATAAATGTCATTATCTAGAGATCCATATAACTACGTCGTGACTACATCTATTAGATGCATATTAAATTTTTCATGTACAGTCAGACCAATCAAATATCTTAGCGTTATTGCATGCACCACAGGAGAATATGTCTCCTCATAATCAATACCAAGCCTTTGCGAGAATCCTTGTGCAACAAGTCTCGCTTTATATCTTGTGACTTCATTCTTTTCATTTCTTTTCCTTACAAATACCCATTTGTATCCCACAGGTTTGACACGTTCTGGTGTTAGGACTACTGGTCCAAAAACCTCACGTTTGGAAAATGAGTTCAACTCTACTTGGATTGCTTCTTTCCACTTTGGCCAATCCTTTCTACGTTGACATTCTTCAATAGATTTTGGATCAAAATTGTCACTTTCATGAATAATTCATGAGCAACATTGTAAGAAAAAATGTTGTCAACAATGATATCATTTCGGTTCCATTTATTTCCTGTTGTAACATAGTTTATAGAAATTTCATTATTCCTCAAGCATTTGTTTTTCATCAATACTCTTTTGAGTAGTTGTATTATGGATTTCTTCTGGAACATCCAAACCTTTTATTGAATCATTTTGATTCTCAACTACTTTTATTTTTCGAGGATTTTTATCTTTGGAACCCATTGGTCTACTACGCTTCTAGCATGCTCCAGACTCATTATTGACAAATTTTTCCTTTGGGATATCAATTTTTGATAGAGCATTTGCAGCTGATATATATGATTTAGTCACTTTTTTTTAGCATTTGTGAATGCATCTGGTAATTGATTTGCTATATTTTGCAAATGAATTATCTTTTGAACTTCAAGTTCATATTGATCACTACGAGAATCTAAATAAGATAATAACGATGCATTCCATATAATTTTTTTTCCAACTTCTTAATTTCTCCCCCCTAATGTTGGAAAATTTGTCTAATTAAGATGACAATCAGCAAATCGTGCAGTAAATACATCACTCGTCAGGGGTTCAAGATATTTAATAATTGATGGGGAATCATATCCAACATATATTCCTAACTTCATTTGAGGACCCATCTTAGTACGTTGTGGTGGAGCAATTGGAACATATACTGCACATCCAAAAATTCTCAGATGAGATATATTTGGTTGCTGGTCATAAACTAATTGCATGAGGGAACATTTATTATAGGTTACTGGCCTAATATATAATAATGATGCAACGTGCAAAATAGCATGATTCCAGACCAATGTAGGAAGTTTAGCTCTCATAAGCAATGTAGGAAGTTTAGCTCTCATAAGCAATGGTCTTGCAATTAGTTGCAGACATTTTATAAATGATTGTGCTAGACTATTTTGTGTATGAGCATGAGCTACAGGATGTTCAACACTTATCCCAATTGACATACAATAATTATTAAAAGTTTGAGATGTATATTCACCAACATTATCAAGTCGAATGATCTTAATTGTATAATCAGGAAATTGTACTCTTAACTTAATTATTTGAGCAAGTAATCTTGCAAATGCAAGATTTCGACTTGATAATAAGCATACATGTGACCATCTGCTGGATGCGTCAATTAATACCATAAAATATCTAAACGGACCACAAATATCACCTTGAATTCGCTCTAAAAATGCAGGCGATTCAATCCTCACTTTAGCTGCTGATGGTCTAATAATTAATTTCCCTTGAGAGCAAGCATCGCATGACAACTCATTGGATTGAAGAATCTTCTGGTTCTTTAAAGGATGCCCATGTGAATTCTCAATAATTTTCATCATCATTATCGATCCTGGATGGCCCAGTCGTTCATGCCAAACACTAAATATTTCTGGATTCATGAACTTCTGGTTCATTGTTGCATAGCTTTCGATTACTCGTATATGAGTATAATATAATCCAGAAGAAAAAGCAGACAGTGTTTCTAATATACGTTTTTCATGTCAAACAATAGATGTGATATAGATACACTATATTATTTTTACGATCAGTTTCAACATGATAACCATTGTTACGTATATCTTTGAAACTCAATAAATTTCTCTTTGATTTGCTAGAGAACAAAACATTATTAATTGAAAATTTTGTTTCTCTAGTCAAGATAAAACTTGCTTTTCCAAAACCTTCAATCAAGTCTGCAGAACCTAATATAGTATTGACTTTTGCTTCCAACATTGTCAATTTAGAAAAATATTTTCTGTTTATAAGTATTGTGTACATAGTTGTGCAGTCTGCCAGACATAGATCTTGATTACTCATTTTTTAGTCATTCAAATGAAAACTGTCCATATTTCTTCATTAAACAATAATAATTACAATAAGAGATACATAATACAAAAAGTTTAAAGCTAAAAGGAACATAAAACTGAACATTAGTATTAAACATTCTCAAAATCAAAAAAAGCACTTGCTAATCCATTAATTGCTTCAATCTTCTCTTCAGGAGATGCAAAGAAGTCTGCCACATCCAAATTTGTCATATTGGATGAGTCGAATATATCATTATCTTGATAAACAAGATTTGCTTCTACATTTTTTTCTTTTTTTCTTCAGAAAAGTTTAATAGAGATCAACAGAGTATTTGAACGTACAACAGGTACGTGACTAATGTTTAGTCATTTCACTTTGGAAGCATTTATGTTCATCATCTCTTGAACTCTTATTTTATGGAGCTTTTCCTTTATAATTATCATTTCGTGTGGTTCTCTTGACATTTTAATAATTATAATGACCACCACGATTGTTAAAATTCATAACATTCACTTCAGGGAATAACGTTGCTCCAATTTCCCAAGATTTATGAGTTCAGAATATTTTTAAATCATCTCTTTCGATATTCCTATTGCAAGAGCATATTCGAGACATAACCAATAATCTTTTCCATTATTGTCAAGAGATGTGAATTCTAATTTTGTAAGATTTGTTATAGTAATACTTCACAAATCAAACATTGTATTGATATTAGAAATTGAATATATAACGAACATGTAAAATAGCATTAATTTATTATAAAAAAATGGCATATCTGTAGGACCTACCTTTGGCGGGAGAAATGACAGAGCTTCGTGCTGATAACATGTTGTAAAAATAGGATGGAAATCGGGTATAATTTAACCAATATTTAAATACTAATACTAATACTAATACTAATAATAAGAATAATAAGAATAATAAAGGAAAGTGAATGAACAATATATATAATATAATATTAAAGATAGTGGAATTGTATGGAGAAGTTAAATAAGAAATAAAATTGAGACAAAGTGGAGGAAGAGAAGAGAAATTGGAGAGGAGTTTTCACCCAATTGTTGTTTTTATTCATCCACTAAAAACCACTATTCATAGACTATTTGGAGAGCATGATGTGACCCATTTGGACACCAATCTATGGTCTTTGTTGGACACATGGGAGGTAGGATAATTTGCCACATGACATGACATGAGAGTTAAAGGGGCATGTGGAAATAGACATTTAGGGCCCGTTTGATAACGTTCCCGTTTCCTGTTTCTTGTTTCTTTTTCTCATTTTTTAAGAAACAGACTTGTTTGATAATCCATTCCGTTTCTTGTTCCCAAAATTTGAGAAACGTTTCTAAAATTTGGACTAAATTTGAGAAACTTCAAATAGTAGTTTCTTTTCGTTTCGTTTCTTTTTATATTAAATGTTTCCAAATTTATTACCTCTACACTTCAGCTTATTGGTGAAATGCATGCCAACTTTTTACTCCTTCAATTTCAAGTCCTGAGTTCGATCCTTGGTAAGTACATATTGTTTATTTTCTTTTTTATCAATTCCGATTTTTTGCAATATTTATAGTTTTAATTTTTATAAATAATAATAATATAAAATAAATTTATATTATTATTATATAATTTTTTTTATTTCATTTATTCATTTTACAATATGTATATTTATATTATTTTAATTTGAAATTTGAAATTTGAAATTATATATATATATATATATATATATATATATATATGTATATGTATTATTTGAATTTTGAGTTTTAATTTTGCAATCTTTATATTTATATATTATTTTAATTTTGTAATAAATAAATTTTGGTCACTAAAACATGTCTTTAACCTCATTTTAATATTTTACAAACTACAACATTTATCAATATAATTGAGTTTGATCTAAATCGACATTTTTTAAGACGAATGACTCGAGTAAGAGATAAGATTGCAGATCAAATTTGAACAACATTTGAAGAATAAAATAATTTTATTTATTTACTTTTATTATTAATTAATTTTGCATCGAGACTTGTTGGTATTTGATAATATAAATTTATTATAATTAATTGTATATTTATATATTTTAATGTATGTTATATATTTTATATTATATAACTAAATTCTTTTTAAACTATTAAAAATGACAAAAAAAATTAGATGGAAAAAAACATTCAAGAACAAGAAACAAGAAAGGGTTATCAAACAAGTTTATGTTTCTATTTCTTGTTTTCAAAGAAACAAGAAATAGAAATAGTTATCAAACATATTCTTGTTTCTTATTCTTAAAAAATGAGAAACAAGAAACAAGAAACAGGGAACAAGAAACAGGAAACAAGAAACAAGAATGTTATCAAACGGGGCCTTACATGATAATGTTTACAATAAAATTCAAATTACCTACAAATTAATTATCAGGTAATTATATTAATTTAAAATCAACATCTAAATTGAATAGATAAATGGGATAATCTAAATGGTTAGGATTCATAAACCTAACAAAAATTTAAAATTCAAATAGATTATCTACCATCCAAACAAAAATACATAACAAAAAGATTAAAAATAGTTAAAATAATAGATTAAAAAACCAATAAAATGACATGTAATCTGAAATACTAAACCAAAAAATAAAAGCAACTAAACAACAACTAAGATTAACGTATTTATACATTGTTTAAAAATATGATCTAAAATTTTAGAATATACAAGATACAAATATAATAAAATATAAATAGATTTTGCTTCTTTATTTTATAATTTAAATTAGATAGTTTGTTATGCCTAAATCTAGTATCATCATCTTCCTACACAGAAATAGGTCCTACATACAAAGTAAAAATAAACGAACCAAAATACCTATAGAGAAATACACCATACATAAAAAAAATAAAAAGTATTAATACTACCGCGAACTCATCTACCTCTTGAGTATGTGTCTGAAATAAATAGTATGGGTGTTCAACAAAATCAATGACCCAAAAAATCCGATCAACCCAACCCAATTCTACGGATTGGGTTCGGTTATCAACTTGTTTGAGTTGGATTGAATTCAAACAAATGAAAACTTTATGGGTTGAGTTGGTTCGTGGATTCATTTAAAATTAGTTTGGGTTGACTCGAATCAACTCGAGCTTCTTATTAATTTAAAAAAAATATATTTTTTTTTTACTTATATTACACCTATATATACATACATTTATTTTAATTTTATAATCATTTTTATATTATTTACTCTTCAACAACTTTTTAAAATAAGTTTTTAAGTTTAAAATTCATAATATAAATTGAAGTTGAGTTGCTAATCTTAATTTAATATTTAAAGATAAAGAAATATATATTTTACATATCAACATGCAACTTTTTTTTAAAATAAAAATTTAAATATACAATCCGACCAACCCAATCCAAATATTTCATGGTTGAGTTGGATTGAGTTCATTACTGAATAAGGGTTGTTTGAGTTGAAAAATCAACTCGAATAATTGAGTTGGAGTCTAAAAATTACCTCAACTTGACCCAACCCAACCCACAAACACCCCTAATAAATACATAGTAAAAACCAACAAAACAAAATACCTACAGAGAAATATACGGTACATAAAAAAATAAAAAGTACGAACACTACTACGAACTTAGATTTTTATCAATAAGAACAGTAGAACAGACATGAATAATAGTGACTAACAACTACCTTGTCCCCGATTAACACCACTACAAGTGGACCATGAATAGAACCAACAACTACTTTGTCCCCGATTAACACTCTCCTCTTCATCTTTTTCAGGCAAGTTCGCGACCCTTCTATGTCTTCCCAATCAATAGAACCAACAACTACTTTGTCCCCGATAAACAGTCTCCCCTTCATCTTTTTCAGGAATACCTTCACCACTCACAACAACTCAACTCCAAGCCTCGAGGATTCCGATGAATCACCTTCTAAGCTTCCAAAAAGCTTTGAATTATTGTTCGAACTGTCAGAAAGTGGAGAAGGAAGCGACTAAACAATTGCGTGCATGAAATTAGCTTAAGATTCAGAGAAAATAGGATTGTCTTAGGAAGAGAGAGTTTCGGAGAAAGGAAAAGGAAGCGATTGAACAGTTACACACATGAAATTGGCTTGTGCAGAGATTCAGAGAGAGGAGGATTGTCTTGAAAAAAATGAACAAAACATTTTCAATGGCTTAAGATTTGAAGAGAGAAGGATTGTCTTGGGAAGAAAATTTTGGAGAGAGAAATATTGTCTTGGGGAGAAAGAATTATAAAAAGACATTTGTACCTAAAAAAATCAAATTACAAACTGAAAAAAAAAATGTAAAGACGAAGATGAAACACGATGAAAAAAGTGAAAAAAAACCTGAAAAATATGAAGAAATACACGTAAATTGGAAACACCAAATCGAAAATGAAGAAAAGATAAACCTAAAAATATGAAGGAATACATCGAACTTGGAGTAACCGAATAAAAATGAAGAAAAATAATAAAAGAAAACAAATTCGATAATTGAATGTCGATAACCGAAAAATAGGAAGGTAAATTTTTAAAAAGAATCACATATTTTAAAGGATTTTAAATAAGTAAAGATAGTAACTGCAACGTAAATATTTAAAAAACAGATTGGATACACTTTAAATAAAATAGGGGAGAGAATGATATTTTTTAAAAACTCGAGAATGGAAGAGGGCAAAACAAGAAATTGAAGAAAGAAATATCACATGTACCACATGTGACCAAAATTAAAAAGATAAAAAAGATGGACATTAACCAAAACATACTTTTTGACCATTCCTAAGATTATCCTATATTTAAATAATCTAAGTCTATTAAAAAAAATTGGATTAAGCCCAAATAAAGCTAAAAAGTTGGTCCAAAAGTCAACTAACCCAACCCCATACCCTGTCTATCAAACTCTATAAATAGAGGAGGTTACCTTCCATTTGAAGGCATTCAAAAGAGTCAAAATCTAGAGCATTCAATCAGAGAATTTAGAATTTTCAAGAATCAAATTCAAAATAGTCAGACTCTAGAGCATTCAACCATAGAATTCAAAGTCTTATAGAATCAAATTCAAGAATTAGAATTCAAAAGCTTCAAAGTTTAGTTTGAGAACTCGAATATTCAGAAACTTCAAGAGCATTCACCCAAAAGTTCAGAGTCTCCAAAAGTCAGAATTCAGAAGCTTTAAGTTCACCCGAGATTTAGAATTCAGAAGATTCAATGATTGGAAGGCTTTAAGAAGATCAACAAACTGATAGACCAATCTAAGATCAACAAGACAACTATCAACAAATATCAACAAATCGACAGATAGACATATCTAAGATCAACAAAACAACAGTCTGATCCAAGATCAACACGTCAATCCAAGAGGATCAACAAATTAATAGGCCGATGTAAGAAAATTTTATTTAATTTTTGTTTTTTATTTCAGCTTATTTTACTGCAGTTGATTTTCTTCCTTCATTGTGATTTTTTTTCTCCATTTTCCATTATCATCATAGACGTTTTCCCAATATTGTGTGTTATATATTCCATTTTTTTCCTTTTCAATCACGTTTTATTTGGTTTCACTTTTCTTTTTCATATTCAACAAACGAATAAGTTTTCCGTATATTTAATATTTAATTTTGCAACATTTTAATATTTGACAACTCCATACATTTTTGATATCCAATTCGACATTAATAGTTCATCCCATATATACCCATATGTATATTATCCTACCATATTAAGTACTTTTGTACATATTACGGCATATATATATATTTATAGAATCTTTTTATCCTACTTTATTCAACAAATATATCATATACTACAAATATATCATATACTACAATAATTGTTCATGTATCCATTTTGTCATATATATATATACATAAAGATTTTAACTTTGAGCAAATATATATCTTATTTATTTATAAAACATTATTATTTAATATTAATATATTTCAACCCTACATTTTGCAATTACATTTAATATTCATTCTCCATTTTTCTAGATTTTAGCTTTGTGGTCATACTCATTCATATATATATATATATATCATACATCTATCGATATGTACTCACACACACGTACAGATATAATTCTTCAATAATTTTTTTGATTTGTCTCGATATTCCTTTGTTTTACAACATATATATGTATATGGTTGTAAACACAACAATATAAGGGATATTGTTAAATTAAAATAACTCAACATATATGATGGATTTTATAGGAAAAAATGTGAAAGAAAGTGTTGTTTTGAAACATTAAAATCTAATTGATGTTGATGTTATTTAACTTTAAATTCAAAAGTTTCAAAATGGTTTGAAACATCTAAATGTGTTGATGTTTCTTATACAAATTTAACTTAAAAAGTTAAGTTTGTGAGTTTTGTTTGAATTTTAACAAGTAACTACACAATTGAGTTACTTTGGATGTATGGTCTATATTATTCATATTTATGGTTGGCTTTTTGGCCTTAATCTAAAACTAATTAATTAATTAATATTTTGATGATGAAAAACCTAAAAATAATGCATACATTTTTAAAAGGGACAATTGGGCATATAGCAAAATGAGGGTAAAAAATAACACATATAGCAAAGTGTAAAAAAATATTGCAAATATAGCAAAATTGGTTGCTCAACCCATTTAAATTACAAAAAAGCCCACAACCCATATCAATATAGAAGTCAATCAAAGTCTATCACTGATATAAGTCTATCGAAGTCTATCACTGATATACTTCTTGGTTAGATTGTTTATCTATTTTGATTGAAATCTATCAATGATAAAAGTCTATTACTATCAATATCACTATCACTGATAGACTTCTTGTTTGGATTTTTTTATTTGTTCAAATTGAAGTTTATCGGTGATAGAAATTTATCACTATCACTGATAGACTTTTTCATTGGGATTTTGATCTTTTCTGATTGAAATCTATCAATAATAGAAGTCTATCACTATCACTGATAGACTTATCTATTATGATTGAAGTCTATCATTGATAGAAGTCTATCACTATCACCGATAGATTTCTATTTGTGCTGTTTTATCTCTTATGATTGGAGTCTATCGGTAATAAAAGTTTATCACTATCACCAATAGAGTTCTATATGTGTTGTTTTATCTGTTCTGATTGGAACCAATCAGTGATAGAAATCTATCACTATCATCGATAAACTTTTGTTTATGTTGTTTTTATCTCTTCTAATTAGAGTCTATAAGTGATAGGAGTATATCACTATCACTAATAGACTTATAAGTTATATATGTGTTGTTTATCTATTTTGATTGGAGTCTATCAGTGATAGAAGTTTATCACTATCACCGATAGACTTTTATTTATATTATTTATATCTTCTGATTGAAGTCTATCTGTGATTGAAGTCTATCACTATCGGTGCTAGACTTCATGTTTGGTATTGTTTATCTGTGTTGATTGAAGTCTATCAGTGATATAAGTTTATCCCTATCACTGATAGACTTCTTAATTAGTATTGTCTATCTATGTTGATTGAAATCTATCTCTCTCACTAATAGACTTCTTGTTTAGTGACTGATAGACTTCTTGCTTGGTGTTGTTTATCAATGTTCAATGTTGATTGAAGTCTATCAGTGATAGAAACCTATGATATAAACCTATCACTATCACTGTTAGACTTCTTGTTTGATATTGCTTATTTGTGTTGATTGAAATCTATCAATGATAGAAGAATCTCACTCACTATCACTGATAGGCTTCTTGTCTGTTGTTTTGTATCTGTGTTTATTAAAGTCTATTAGTGATAGAAGTCTATTACTTTCACCGATAGACTTCTTGTTTGGTATTGTTTATCTGTGATGATTGAAGTTTATCAGTGATATAAGACTATCACTATAACTGATAAACTTCTTGTTTGGTGTTGTTTATCAGTGTTGATTGAAATCTATCACTAACACTGATAGACCTCTTGTTTGTTCTTTGTTTATTGGTATTTGTTGAAGTCTATCTTTATCACTAATAGACTTCTTGCTTGGTGTATTTAATCAGTATTGATTGAAGTCTATCAGTGATAAAAGCTATCATTATTACTGATAGACTTCTTGTTTGTTGTTGTTTATTTGTGTTTATTGAAGTCTATCATTATCATTGATAGACTTATTGTGTAACACCCCACATTTTCAGATTCGAGTAATTTCATCTTTTGGAGTGTTTTTAGAATTAAATGACTAAATTGAGATAGATGAATTTTTGGATTATCGGACGAAACTTATTTCAAAGTCCCAAATTCAATAATTTAGAAACTTGGCAAGTGTTAAATTGAAGATTTAAAGATTAAACCCAAAAGTTTTTCCATTAAAAATTAATCATTTATATAGAACTTTGTTCAAATGTAAACGTGTTTTTTAATAACACATTCTATCAAATTATATTTTTCAGTTAATATCTCATCCTTTTATTTCGTTTCTTTCTCTATCGCCATTTGATAATTTTTTATTAATATATCAACGACAAAATTGTTATAGGTTTTAATCTCTCACGACCTATAACATCTAGTACAGTAATTGTTTTTTTGTTAATTGCAATTTTCAAGAAGATTTAAGTAATGTTATGATCATAAAATTTCTAATCTGCATAAAAAGTTAGAATGGAAAAATATGTGTATGAAGAAAATGCAGAAGGGCATATGTGGAAAGAGGAGGAGGAGGAGAAGAAGACAAAGAAAATGAAAAGAAAATAAAAAATGTAAAAAAAAAATCCCATGCGAGAGTGTTTGGAGACATTAAAAAAATCACATCATTTGGGTGATCATTTTTTCCACTCTCATATGCAACTATAAGGGTAAAAAGGGAACAACAAAACTTTATTTAAAAGATTTGCTATATTTGCAAATCTTTTTAAAAGTTGTTATATTTACAAATAATTTACTCTAATTTGCTACCCAATACAATTACCCTTTTTAAATACGTTCTCCACCTTTTGTTATCACAAAAAAGACATAACCTGAGGTTTCTCCCTTTTTCACATAATAAAAGAGATAAGAAGCTCCCCTGAATTCAATATACAATTAAATATATGCTCCCCTATCAATCGATCACAGTGATGTCATTAAATGCGAAGGATACAAAGTGCAAGTCTATTTTTACAAAATGCTTCTTCATTAAGAGCTTTTGTAAAAATATATGCTACTTGTTTTTCTGTGTGAACGTAATTAATGACAATTTGACCTTTTTGCACATCCTCCCTAAGAAAGTGATGTCTTATATCTATATGTTTTGTCCTAGAGTATTGAATAGGATTTTTAGTTAAATTAATTGAACTAGTATTATCACAAAAGATAGGTATTTGTTTAAAATTTAAACCAAAATCACGCAAGGTTTGTTTCATCCATAAAACTTGAGAACAACAACTTGCTACAACAATATATTCAACCTCAGTAGTGGATAATGCAACAGAGTTTTGCTTTTTGCTATACCAAGAGATTAGTGAGCTACCTAAGAAATGACATGTTCCACTAGTACTCTTCCTATCAGTTAAACTCCCAGCAAAATCAGCATCAGAATATGCAATTAAGTCTAAAGATGTATTCTTAGGATACCACAAACCTAAATCAACAGTTCCAAGTAGATATTTAAAAATTCTTTTTACAGCATGCAAGTGTGATTCTTTAGGACAGGATTGAAATCTAGCACACATGCAATTACTAAACATAATATTTGCCTACTGGCAGTTAAGTAAAGTAGAGATTCGATCATACCTCAATAAGTTTTAGTATCTACGTTTTTACCTTTTTCATCCTTATCAAGCTTTGTAGTTGTGCTCATTGGGGTCTTTGCTACTTTTGCATTATCGAACTTAAATCGCTTGAATAGGTCCCTTGTAACTTTTCTTGATTTATGAAGATTCCTTCTTCGAGTTGTTTGATTTGAAGCCCGAGAAAGAACTTGAGTTCTCCCATCATGCTCATTTCAAACTCGCTATGCATACACTTAGAAAATTCTTCACAAAGAGAAGGGTCAGTGGCACCAAAAATAATGTCATCAACATGAATTTGTACTAGAAAAATATCATTTTCTTTGGATTTAATAAAAAGTGTAGTGTCAATAAGTCCCATTTTAAAACCATTTTCAAGCAAGAATTTACTCGAACGGTCATACCAAACTCGAGGAGCTTGTTTAAGATTGTAAAGAGCTTTATTTAGTTTGAAAACATGATTTGGATTTTCAAAACTTTCAAAGCCAGAAGGTTGTTCAACATAGACTTCCTCCATTATGAAACCATTTAAAAAAACACTTTTCACATCCATTTGAAATAAGGTAAAATTCTTATGAGATGCAAATGCAAGTAACATACGAATTGACTCAAGTCTAGCAACAGGAGCAAATGTTTCCTCGTAATCTATTCCTCCTTCCTGATTGTCACCCTGAGTAACTAACCTAGATTTATTCTTAACAATATTACCAGATTCATCCATTTTTATTTCTAAATACCCATTTAGTTCCTATAATTGAATGATTACTAAGACATCGAACTAACTCCCATACATTATATTCTTTCAAATTGATTTAATTCTTCTTGTATGGTCATTAACCATAACTCATCACATTCATCATCTTTAAAAGATTTTGGTTCAATTTGAGATACAAACGCAAGATTATTTAAAGCATTTAAAGAAGATCGAGTTCTTACTCCTTGAGATACATTACCTATAATTTATTCTTGAGGATGGTGAGTAGAAAATCTCCAATCCTGAGGGAGGGTTTCCTCTTGCTCCTTTTGAGTTTCATTTCAACTACTTCTGTGTCCTTATCTTCAATATTCAACTCCTCAAACGTTTTTTCTAAATCATCACTCACATATACATTATTAAATGCAACATGTGTTTCATCAAATACGACATTCATTGACTCTTTAACAACAAGAGTTCTTTTATTAAAAACTCTATATGCTTTCCTATATGTAAAATATCCTAAAAATATGCCAATGTCAGTTTTTGAATCAAACTTTCCAAGTTTCCCATTGTCTTTCAAAATTAAACACTTGCAACCAAAGACCTTGAAATAGTTGATATTCGGGGTTTTATCATTAAAAAGCTCATAGAGAGTTTTATTTAACACAGGTCTTATTAAAACTCTATTCATTATATATGATGCAATATTAACAGCTTCAACCCAAAAATATTTTGGCAAATTATATTCATTTAGCATGGAGGTGGCTAATTCTTGTAAAGGCCTATTTTTCCTTTCTACAACTCAATTTTGTTGAGGTGTTCTTGTAGAGGAAAAATCATGAGAAATACCATTTTCTTCACAAAAAGTTTCGAAAGAAGCATTTTCAAATTCGCCTCCATGATCACTTCTAATTTTTGAAATCATAAAACCTTTTTCATTTTGAATTCTTTTTGAAAAACTGATAAAATATTTTAAAGCTTCATCCTTATGAGATAAAAATAAAACCCAAGGGAATCTCGAAAAATCATCAACTATAACAAAAGCATAATGTTTTCCACTTAGACTTGCAACTCTAGTAGGTCCAAAAAGATCCATATGTAATAGTTGCAAAGGCCTAGAGGTAGAAACCATTTTCTTTGGTTTAAAAGAAAACTTAGTTTGTTTACCCATTTGACAAGCATCACAAACTTTATCTTTTTCAAAATTTAATTTTGAAAGACCTCTAACAAGAGATTTCTTAGAGATATTTGAAATTAAATGCATATGTCCTAATCTTCTATGCCCCAACCAGGGATCCTCATGCAAAACAAACAAGCATTTATTATCTACTATAGGACAATTCATCAGATCAACAATATAAACATTTATATCTCTATTTACAACAAACGGAATTTTTCCATCACATGCATTTTCAATTATGCAATTTTTATTATTAAAAACTACCTTATATCCCTTATCACATGATTGGCTAATGATTAGTAAATCATGCTTTAATCCATCCACTAACAAAACATCTTCAATAAGAAAATTTGAACCATTATCTATGTTACCTTTGCCAATGATCTTACCCTTTTTGTCGTCGCCGAAGGTAACATATCCTCCATCTTTCTTTTCTAGGTATGCGAATTTTGTGTGGTCCCCAGTCATGTGTTTTGAACACCCACTGTCCAAGTACCACTTGTTCTTTATTGATCTCAAACATGCTTGAAAGAAATTTATTCTCAAGATATAATCTTAGGTACCCAAATTTGTTTGGGTCCTTGGGGGTTAGTCAATAAAAACTTAGGAATCCATCTCTTTTTATTTTCATTTATAGCGTTGGATTTCCTTAAATTACATGCATAGGCTTTGTGACCATGTTTTCCACATGCATGACAAACAATAGATGACATGATACTTTCCTGCACAAAATAATTTTCAAAATTTCTTTTGCTTTTGATGAAGTTTGTAACCTATACCACTTTTATAAAAAATTCCTTGTTGTTTACCCATCATAATGTCTAGTTTTTCTTCCCATTAGTAAATTTTACTAGGATAGAAGATAAATATTCATTTTTAATTTCTAATATTTTATATTCTTCTTTTAAAGTATGCCAATTTGATTCAGACAAGTCAATATCTTTTCTTAATTTCTCATTCTCTTCTTTTATATTTTCTAGTATTTTATATTCATCTTTTAACACATGCAAATCTGATTTAGCCATATCAAGGTCTTTTCTTAAAGTCTTATTTTCTTCTTTTATATTTTTTAGCTCAATTGATAGGTCATTATTTTCGTGAGCTATTTTAGCATTTTTTTTTCTAAGAGACATGTATTTGCAACCTAATTTTTCAAATTCATTTTTAATTTCATTAAAGGCTTCTACAAGTTCATCAAAGGAAAGATTTTCAGGAATTACCTCATCGTCATCGTCATCGTCGTCTCTGAATGTCATAAAACAGAGGTTGGCTACTTCTCTTTCACTTTCAGATTCACTCTCGTCGTCGCTTTCATCCCAAGTAACTTTCATGGCCTTCTTGCTCTTTCTCAAAGATGACTTCCTTTGTGGACAATCCCACTTCACGTGTCGAGGTTTCTTACATTCAAAACATATAATTGCGTCCCTATTGCTCTTTTCTCCCTTTTCCCTCTTGACTGTTACTTTTCTTGGAGAAAATTTTCTTTTTAAGAAACCTCTTGAACTTTTTGGCCAGATACGCATATTCATCATCATTTAATTAATTCTCACTTTCAGAATCGTCTTAAGCTTGAGTAGACTTTAATGCTAGGTTCTTCTTCTTCTTTACGACATCCTCCATGTTGCCCTTCATGATTATCTCATGCGTCATGAGAGACCCAATGAGCTCCTCTAAAGGAAGTGTTGAGAGATCTTTGGCTTCTTGAATCGCTGTGACTTTAGCTTCCCAACTTTTGGGCAATGACCTGAGGATCTTCGTGACATTCTCAGAGGTAGAGTAAGTTTTTCCTAATCCTTTCAAGGCATTTACGATATTAGTAAATTGAGTAAGCATTTCAGAAATAGACTCATTTGCATCCATTCTAAATAATTCGTAATTATGGACTAACATGCTAATTTTTTATTCTTTTACTTGATTCGTTCCTTCATGAGTTACTTTGAGCATATCCCAAATTTCTTTAGCAGAGTTACATGCAGAGACTCGATTGAACTCATCAGGACATAAGGCACAAAACAGACAGTTCATAGCTCTAAAATTAATAGACACTTTCTTTTTATCATCTTCATTTAACTCATTTTCATTTTTGGGCACTTCTTGATTTGCAACAGAGATTTAGTTGGGACAACAGGACCCTTGGAAACTATTACCCACAAATTATAATCAATGGATAATAGGTAAATTCTCATCCTAGTCTTCCACCATGCATAATTATTTCCATCAAAGAAAGATGACCTAGTGGTAGGTTGACTGTAACGCCCCTACTTTTCTATGACTAAACTCTTAGGGACATTACTACACATGCATGCATTTATAGGCCAGCAGAGATAAAACGATCTTTAAATCTCCAATGAAAATAATTTGTCTTTAGGGATCCCAAGGAAAACATTCAAACCAGATAAAAGGAGCAGTTCAACATGGCCTATTTAAAATCTGTAAAATAAATTTAAACTTCGAAAACATAAAGGAACAACATCAATTATAAAAGAAATGTGCGAAAAACATGTCTATTCCCATGGTCCTGGCAACGCGCCTCCGTCACTCGCCCTGCACGTCCTTAGCCTTACCTGAAAAACATTTTTAAAAGAAAGGGTGAGTATTGTAAAACAATACCCGAGTAAGTGACCTCGCCACCGAGGTTTGGGATATGCATACACATACAATCATGACTTTTAAACTTGTTCAAAAATGTACATATGCGGGACCTAAAACTTTCTCATATCGTCAGGTCTTTAATCCATGACTTCCTTTTTGTTTATGTGGCCGATTGGTCATCCTGAGTCATTTCGTTTTGAGTCCCTCACAGACCTCTGTAATCATTTGAGTCCTCATGCACCCTGTATGGTTTGAGTCCCTACTGGCACCTCTGTATAAATTGAGTCCTCATGCACTGTAATTTGACCCATAGGGTCTCTAATGCATGTTTGACCATGCACATAATGCACTCGGGAGACCAATGTCCACATTTTTCATCAAATCATTTCATGACATACATAACATGCATGAGGTCCCATCACTCAACATAACTATAGTGTACATGCCACAACCATTATCATTGATATGCAAATCATGACTTTCCACATCGATAGGGTGTAATACTCGCAGTATATAATCATGCAATATTCTCATAGATAATAATGTAATATCCTCACATGAAATCTGGAATATTCTTACATAAAATACAAAGATATTCTCGCATAAAATACTAGATCATACTCACATAAAATATTGAGATATCTTCACATAGAATATCAGGGCATTCTCACATAAAATCTTGGAATATTCTCGTGTAAAATCATTAAATCTTTTTAAGTAAAATATCGTACTAATTTCACATAAAATATTGAAATTCGTTTTCTTTCATCCCATTTAAAAGATTCGGCACAAGGTCCCTTACCTCGAGCTTGATCTCACTCTTTCCTTCTAATTCTTAAATTAACGGTCCTTTCCAAATAACCTGTCAACCAAGAATTCTTCTATTCGTTATCCTACTATACAACTCATTCAATATAAAGAGTCTAAGTACGAAAGCGTCTATAATTTTCACTTTGCTCCAATTACCTCGACTCCGAATAATAAACCGAACGTGGATTTGGTTGCTCCAAACTTGGAAGTCTTGATCCTGAAATTCGGTTCGTTCCTACAAATCGTGTTCGAAACCGTAGTTTTACACTCTCAATTAGACTCTTAGATAAACGATAGGTCACAGATAATCCTTCAACAAAAATGAAGCTTAGCACGAACGCTCACCTGCTGTAAACTCCGCTGCTGTAAACGGTGATGGCCGGCGCTGTGGTCACGATCGGCGGTGAAGGAAACGAGTTCGCGAGTGGCGTGTAGTCTCGATCGACGGTCGCGGCTGAAAGAGCAGTTCGCGAGCGGCTTCTGTTTTCGTGACAACAACTCCGGCGAGACTGCTGCTGTGCCCGTGGATCTGCCGGCGCAAGCCGGACGTGAAGAAGCGGTGGGCGTGCGGCGATCGAGCTCTCGCGCCGCGAACTTCGGACGGCGAGCTGAGGCTCGTGAGCGGCGGCGGTCCTCGGATGAGTAAGGAATCCCGAATCGCTGGGGTTTCGACTGCGAATCGGCCGCGGCGCGGCAGGATCTCGAAAGCAAAGCAAATGCGGATCTCGAGGTCACGCTAGGAGTTCGAGTCCGCAGTGGCGTGGTGGCGCGTATTCGATCAAGGCCGAGGTTTTTGGTCGGCTCGAGGTTCGGCGTTCGTCTGCTCGTGGGTTTTTCGCCGGCGCGAGTGGCTGAAGAGGCAGATGTGCGGTTGGAGCCTCTGGTCGTGAATCACCGGCGGCGAAGGCAATGTCTAGGGCTTAGTCGGCGGTAGAGCAGCAGCACAAATTGTCTAGGGTTTAGGTTAGGGCAAAAAATATAAGGAGAAGGAGAAGATGGAAGTGTATATGGTTTTTAGGGTTAGGGTTTGATTCCATCCTTCTTTGCTTGCAAGCATATATATATATATGGTTGAACAATGAGGTCTAGGTCATTGTTAAAAGTCCCAATTCACCCTTACCTAGGCATTATTAACTAAAACGCCATCGGTACTTCCTCTTCTTCTAATATTACAAAATAAATCCCATCTCAAGGGGAAACAATAATTAACGATAGAACGTCAAATACAATAAATAATTAGTACCTGTGGCTGTGGTCGTCACATTGACCCTCAACAAACCCATTTATTCCAGTATTTGCCATAAGCTCGAGCAATTAAGAGTTTTTTTTTAAAAAAATTTAAAACAAAAAAATAATTATTCAAATTTAAAAAAATATTTAATTTTTTAATTAAGATGAATTTTAGTGAAGACAATTTTGTAATAAAATTTCAAAACATATTTAGAGTTTTAAAATAATAAAAAATTAAATTTTAAGAGTCAATTTTCAAGGAAAGAATTTTCTAGTAAAAGAACCCTCTTAAAAACTCAAAAATCAACTTTTTCTTTAATTTTAAAAAAATTTCAGATTAAAAACAGTTTTTAAAAAAATATAAAAAAATTAAAATACCTTCCAAATAAAAAAAAGAGCTATCCTCTCTGATACCAATTGTAGGATCGGTATGGCAACCCTAGGGGGGGTGAATAGGGTTTTCTAAAAACTTTATAAAACTTGTTTGCTAAATATGCCAAAAAATACTAATTAATAAACTTTTTAGAAACAAACAAAAATACAATAAGCTGGATAGATACAAAGAATGAAAAATTAATTCTACCCAATACAATAATCAAATAAGAAAAAATTAAGCATGCATAAATTACTACAATTAATTGCAAAATAAAATAGATAGGAATAGAGAAATTGACACCGGAAATTTTATAGTGGTTCGAAACAACCCGACCTACTCCATTCCCCAAGCTCCTCTTGGAAATTTGAATAGAAATGTTAACCGACTCTTTCCACGGATTAGAGCCCAACTGCTACACCGCTCCTTTTTACGGGTTCAAGAGCGTTTACTCGATCATTTCCACGGTTGAGGATCAAACCGTTATAACCTCTCTTTTTAGGGATCAAGAGAAACCCTTACAAGGTTTAGAAGATGAAGAATAAGAGGAGAAACTCTATCAAAGAGTAGATGTACAAATTTTAGCTCACACACTTTGTAAGAAAGGATTTCTTACAAACTAAAGCCCTCAAATGGCTATAGAGAATAAAAATACAAGCTCAAAAAATGCTCAAAAATAGTGAAAATGCTCACCAAGAGTTGTAAAATTTTTCAGAATTTTTTCTCCATTTTTTTCTAAATTTTCGAGCCTTAAAAAGAGAGAAATGACTAAAACTAGCCGTTGACTGCCACGTGTTAGCTTCTGATTGGCTGCAGAAAATAAATTAATAATTAATAATATTAAATAATATAATAATATTATTATAATAAAATAATATTAAAATATTAAAATAATATTATTTCAAAAATTGACTGTTGGAATATTTTTATTAATTATTTTTTATTTTTATTTAAAGTGCCATGTGTCGCCATATTATTGGTCCACATAGTACCATGTCATCGTCCACATCATCTACCACGTCATCTTTTATGACCATTTGAGAATGCCACGTCATCGCCACGCCACTGCTACGTCATTATGTTGATCGTTGACCGCCACGTGTCATGCCATGTAAGATTTTTTAGGTTTGTCATCATAAAAAAGTGGGAGATTGTTAGCTTTAAGGCTTCAATCAAACTAAATATTTTGATGATAACAAACTCAAATTTTTGTACTAATCTTTTTAGTATTTCAAAGGGTCTATCTTGTAGAGCTCGAAGAGACGAGTACAACACAATTTGAATCGCTCAAATCGGAGTTCAAACGAAGGAGATATGAGCAAAAGAAATTAGAAAAGGAAAACTAATATAGCAGTGACACGTGACACTGTGCTGACGTGGCAATCCAACGGTCGAAAATGCTGATGGGGCAGTCCAACAGTAAAAAATGATAATGTGGCATCTGACGTGGCAGACCCGACGATCAAATTTGGCGACGTGGCGGATGGTGTGTCAGATGACGTGACACCATTTGATAAATATGAAGACGACACGTGGCAGAAACTCATAGGTTGAATTCAAATTTATTTATATAATATATATAAATATATATATAAATTATTTAAATTTGAATTGAAAAAAAATGAGTGTTGCCTCACGCGCGCGTGAAGTACACGAGCCCCTGCGTGTGTCTTCTCGTGCACGCGCTGCGAGTAGCGTGCTTTTCTGCGATCTTTGTGGAACTCGCCCTTCTCGGCTGGAACATGTTTTAAATTGGTTTTATACCAATTTTTAAATCCCAAATTTAGCCTATTTCAATCCCAACCATCCATTTTAATTACCCTAGATCCAATGGTCATAAAATGGCTCATCCATTTTTCAAATAGGGTAAACTTGTTGCTGTAAGTGGTTTTGTTTTTGGAGAAAAATTCTAGCAACCAAAAAGCATAAAAAAAGTCTCCAAAAAGTGCTCTAATCTTCAACAATTCTCACCACTCTCTAAACCAGCAAATCCTGCAACTGTTGTGAGAATTTTTGTGTGTAATCCTTTTTTTAAGCAATTTTCTTTGTTCAATTTTTCTTTCTTTTGAGAATATTGTATTAAGGTGTGGGTACACCTTGGGTTGTGTGAAAACTCAATCGGTTTAATCCTGAACCAGAAAAAAGATTTGGGTTTCTCTTTAGCCTAAGAAAAAGAGGGTCGTGACGGTTTGGTTCTCACCTACAAGAGGATGGAATTCAGCAAAATACCCAAGAGGAGCTTGGGGAGTGGAGTAGGCAATTTGCCAAACCAGTATAAATTTTTCGGTGTCCTCTTTTCCCTTAACTTTTTAATTTCTACACTTTACTTTCTGCTCTAGTATTGTCTTGCATGATTCAGTTTCTGCTTGTTTGAATTGAGTTGTCTGAAAATCCTTTACCATTGAATTAATTTTTTTAAAATTGGTTGTATTAAAATTGATTAAGTGAAAATGTCTTAAATTTCTCATTGTGTTAAAGAGTGCCTAAAAAGTGTTGAACTATTTTTTTTAAAAAATCAAAAAGTTGGTAGACAACCCTATTCACCCCCTAGTGTTGCCATACGGTCCTACATTTATTTGATTTTAGAGAGTTACTAAGTTGCTAGCCTATAAATAACAACTTGTTTCTTCATTTGGAGTATCTCATTCTTTGGAGTATCTTCATTCCAATTGAAGAGTTCCTCTCTTTTCTTTCTTCTCTTTGATCTTGAGTTAAGTTGAGAGTAAGTATCCAAGAGTTCTGCCATATCCGAGTAGTTCAAGGTTGTCGTTCTATCGAAGCCAGTCGTTGTATCCTACTGAGACAATCGTTGTAGTCTGCTTACAACCCGTGTAGAGCGAATAATTGTTTTCAGGACAATGCTTAGTAAGCGTGCCTCGACTATTTATAATCATTTGTTCTTGAGTTTTAATTTGTTGCTATATAAAATATTTGCACAATTTCTTACTATTGTATTAGCTTGTAGCCAGTTAAGTTGTAATCAATTTGCTAGTGTTACTCGGTTTTATACATAGCAAAGTACACTATTATCCAACAATCTGAAGACAATTATCATAATAGATGCAAGTTCTTCCACTAATTGTGTTGCTCCTACAACGATGGGATCGACCATCCTCAAAACTCATGCTGAAAAACCAGAGAAATTCAAGGGAGAAAACTTCAAGAGATGGCAACAGAAGATGATCTTCTACCTCACAACGCTGAACCTTGCTCACATCTTGAAGAAGAATGTCCAATTACCCCACCAGAAGTTGTCACTCCTAAAACTGAAGTTTCCAAGCAAGCATGCATGCATTTAGACTTCTTGTGTCGCACCTATATACTAAGTGGTCTTGGAGATACCTTGTATAATGTTTACTGCAATGCCTATAATACCTCAAGGCAATTGTGGGAGGCATTAGACAAGAAGTATAAGTTGGAAGATGCTGATACTAAGAAATTCCTTGTAGGAAAATTCTTAGATTATAAAATGGTTGATGCCAAATTGGTAGTCAATCAGATGGATGAATTGCAAATTATAATTAGTGATTTGCAAAGTGAAGGATTGGACATCAGTGAACCATTCAAAGTTGTTGTTGTGATTGAGAAGCTGCCTCCTTCTTGGAAGGACTTCAAATGTTATCTCAAACACAAGCGAAAGGAATTATCCATGGAAAATCTTGCAATTAAACTCCGAATAGAAGAGGATAATAGAAAAGGAGATAAAGCTTCGCTAGAAGTTGAAGCCAAGCTCATGTTGCTGAGGCTTCAAGGTGTGAACCTAAGAAACAACAATCCAAGAAGAAAAATGTGAATCTTGGACCGAGGAATGACGTCAACAAATGCATTCGTGGAAATTGTTGGGTTTGTGGTAAGTCTGGCCATACAACTGCAGCTTGTCGACACAAGAAGGGACAAAGCTCCAATCATCAAGCCAATGTTGCAGAAAATGACGATCTAGTTGCTATCATTTCTGAGGTAAATATGGCTTATGACACCAAAGGTTGGTAGATTGATACTGGTGCTACTAGGCACATTTGTAAGGACAAGTCATTGTTCACCTCGTATGAGAAGCTAGATGGCAACGATAAGCTATACATGAGAAAAGCTTCCACTGCCTCTGTGGAAGACAAAGGGAAGATCCTGTTGAAATGGACTTCTGGAAAGATACTTACCCTCAATGATGTATGCCATGTGCCAG
The DNA here is from genome assembly GCA_036507285.1 of Trichosanthes cucumerina. Taxonomy (NCBI): domain Eukaryota; kingdom Viridiplantae; phylum Streptophyta; class Magnoliopsida; order Cucurbitales; family Cucurbitaceae; genus Trichosanthes; species Trichosanthes cucumerina. The sequence continues at coordinate 33,624,446 of CM071840.1, forward strand.
AGATTCAAAAAAATCTAGTGTCAGAAACTCTACTTCATAAAAATGGGTTCAAGTTTGTATTTGAGTCAGATAAATTTATTCTGACAAAAAGGGGTATGTATATGGGGAAAAACTATCTAAATGATGGCATGTTCAAATTGAAAGTATTGACACAAATGCCAAAGAATAATAATAATAATAACAACTCTTCTGCTTATATCGTTGAGTTGTGTGATGTATGACATTCTAGGTTGGGACATGTAAATTATCATTCTTTAAGGAAAATGATAAAGTGGGGACTATTGCCTAGTTTTAATATTGATAATAACACAAAAATGCGAGGTTTCTATTGAATCAAAGTTTTCTAGAAAGTCATTTTCTTTTGTGGAAAGAAGTAATGAGGTTCTTGATTTAATCCACAGTGATGTATGTGACATGAAAAGTACCCCTACAAGAGGTGGTAAGAAGTATTTTGTCACATTCATTGATGATTGTAGCAAATATTGCTATGTATATTTACTACATAGTAAAGATGAAACCTTAGATGTTTTTAAAGCATATAAGGCAGAAGTTGAAAATCAACTTGAGAAGAAAGTAAATGTGCTTAGATTAGATAAAGGTGATGAATATGAATCATCATCACTTTATGAATTCTGTGAAGTTAATGGTATAATCCATCAAGCTACAACACCTTATACACCACAACAAATGGTGTAGCTGAAAGAAAGAAACCGAACTTTAAAGGACATGGTTAATTGCATGTTAAATAGTTCAGGTTTACCCCATAATTTGTGGGGGGAGGCTTTGCTTACAACACATTTTATCCTAAATAGAATTTCATATAAGAAGACTGATAAGTCACCTTATGAAGTGTCGAATAGGAAATTACCCTCATATAAAATGTTGAAATTGTGGGGGTGTTTGACAAAGGTACAAGTTCCTTTACGAAAAAGGACGAAACTGGGACTTAAGACAATTAATTGTGTATTTATAGGCTATGCAACCATAGTACTGCTTATAGATTCCTAGAAGTTAAATCAGAAATACCTGATATTAACAATAATACTATCATGGAATCTATTGAAGCTGAATTCTTCGAGGATATATTTCCTTTGAAAGAGGAAAGGTACACAAGTAGTGGTATAAAAAGAAATTATGAAGCTAGCTCATCGAATGGTAAAGACGATCAGAAAACTGAGTTTTAATCTAGAAGAAGCAAAAGAGCTAAGAAAGCTAATTCTTATGAACCTGATTTCATAACTTATATGATTGAAGGCGAGCCTCAAACTTTTCAAGAAGCTGTGTCATCTCCAGATACACCTTATTTGAAGGAAGCTATCAATAGTGAGATAGAATCCCTTTTGCATAACAATACCTGGGTATTGGTTGATTTACCTCCTGGAAGTAAACCAATTGGTAATAAATGAATCTTTAAAAGAAAGCTAAAGGCTGATGACACTATTGATAAATACAAAACCTGTTTAGTAACTAAACGCTTTTGTAAAAAAGAAGGGTTAGATTTCTTTGATACCTATTCTCCAGTATCGAGGATTACATCTCTAAGGATGTTAATCGCAATAGCAACTTTACAAAATTTAAAAATACACCAAATGGATGTAAAAAAATCATTTTTAAATGGAGATTTAGATGAAGAAATATATATGGAACAATCTGAGGGTTTGTTATAAAGGGACTTGAAGATAAAATTTGTAAACTAGTTAAGTCTCTTTATTAAACACCCAAACAATGACATGAAAAGTTTGATCACACTATGTTATCGAATGGATTCAAGATAAATGAGTGTGATAAATATTGAAGGGATCAGATCCCACAGCGGAAGCGAATTGAATCGCGTGTTCTTAGATTTCGTTACGTAGATCAAATCAAAAACACTAAACTATAAGGATTAAGCATATAATTAGAGATATGGAGCAACATATATTACCTTTCTAGATCTTAATCTTCTAGTGCTCCTTGCTCCTCATGATCTCCGTTCTCAACGATCACGATGTAATCAAACTCACCACTAGATCTTCTCCGTTGTATCTCTAGGAGAGGGATGATGGTGGGATTCCTTTTGGAGTTAGGAGATTGTGAGAGAAGGTGTGAAAACACTTTTCACAAGAGAGAGCACTAGGGTTTTTTTTTCCTTAAGCTTGCATAATCAAAATGTGCATCTCATGCACATATTTATAGGGAAATAGGATGGAAATTACCATCCTATCCCTATAGTACTCTTATTATGTATTTGCAAATCATATTTGCATATTTACATAATTATAAGGTATCTCCCATTTTAGTATGTAGTTTATTGTGAATCAAATTCTCATTAAACTATATTATATCAATTATATCACATTATATCACATATAATTGATATATCTTCTCATATATGAAATTGAACACTTCAATTTCACTCCAAACTTTATACCCTCAATATTTCCATGTTGAGCCAACGGAGGGACCTAATGGACCTACAGATCATGAACTCCAATGATACGAGATTAACCGATCAAACTCTTTGATCTAATTAACCAACATTCATTAACTACGAGTAACTTCACTATAGACTCGTAGCTACACTCTCCTCACTGTAGACTGTGTTGTGTCCATTGATATAATCAATACCCGTGAGTTGATCCTTCATAGGTTGTTCGTAATCACAGTTGGGTCAAATTACCATTTTACCCCTGTGATTACCTCTTACTCCTTAAGCACTACTGATTCTCTAATGAACAACAAATCTATGGTCCTACCATATACTTTAGGGGTGATCATCGGTTGGTCGGGGTTGATTTTCGACCCCAACCGACCTCGAACCGACCAAATTTGGTGTGCTTTTTGTTTAAAAAAATTTTTGGCCTTAAACCGACCAAAATCGAACGACCGACAGGTCGGTTCGATCGGTCGGTTTGGTCGATTTATTTATTTATTTTAGTTATTCTTAATTAATTATTTTTAATTATTTACTATTTTTATTATTTAATTAAAAAAATATGTAAAAAATGTTTACAATTTTTTTATTACTTTTACAGTTTTATTATTATTATTATTATTACAATATATATATATATATTATTATTTTCAGTCGGTTCGGTCGGTTTGGTTTTTTTTCCCCAAACCGACCGACACCTTCAATAAACCGACCGACCGAGGTTGGTTCGATCAATTTTGGTCGGTCGGATCGGTTTTCGATCTTTTTTTGCTCACCCCTAATAAACTTAATCCCTCTTAGGCCAATAAGAGGGCGGGACCCCATTGTTCAAGACTTGGATTCAGTTCTTAAGAGAACAACCTATCTGATTCCCTTATTCAGGAATGAATGAATTCCATTTTGTAGAGTTAAGTTCCTAGCTACGTACAAGGTTCTGCCCCTGAGAAGGTAGACATATTGAGTCGGCTACAAACCACTCTCACCCATACTAATCTAAGGATAAACCCCTATAAGCAGGAGTTCGTAACTTGCTCAGAATTTAGGTCAAGTCGCAAATGATCATCTATAAATTATTAGACCTATTTTGTTAATTGTGTTACACTAGTAGGTTAATAATTTGCGATCCGGTCTTGTATGATCTCATCATACAAGATTCCCTCACTCGCATGTCTACCACATGAACGAGTTGGATTACCTCGTTTGTATTGAATACAAAACGAGCCACATCCATGGTGTTATCAGTATAAGGTTCCAACCTCATGCGTATACCATAGACCATTTAGGTTATATACTTGAACATTATTCAACTTGTGTCCACTATACATTTGTTCAAGATCTATCTGTTGCGTAAAATTATATTGCAATACCGCAAGTTTACAGGTCAAATTTTAATATAGTGATTTGAGTACAGAGTATCGTCCTCAAGAATGAGTTTTCTAGATTAATTAATTACCAAGATACTTATTCTTAATTTTAGCTAAAGCAACAAAACTTTGATGGATAGTGAAAACAAAGATCGAAAATAGATGTACAATTGGAGACACGAATATGATAGAATTGAATGAAGATGATTTCACAAGTTAATTCCTTATTTAACACATGCAATGAACTAATATTATGAATTTATAAACAATAAGTGAAAATACTCAAGAGAATCTCTCGATCCGTAGTGAGCCTCACACACACGATAAATTCTAAAGTTTCCTTATGAATTTTAAAAGCATGCCCGACATTAAGCAACTTCTTTATGTGTTTTCCAAAGAACTCTAGGTCATTCTCATGCCAGATTTCTAGAGAATTTGACAACTTTGTTCTAATCTAAGTTTTTTTCTCTTGAGTCCACTTAAACCAACAAGATTTATGAAATTAAGAACGAATTGCCAAAAAATAAATAACATAACAAAGTTCAATACATAATCAAATAAATCTAAAACATGCTAATCAAATTCCAACTACAACGTTTAGCTACTCAAAATCACCATAAAAACAAGCTAAAGTCATAGGAAAAGTCTTTAAACTCAATTACAAACTAAAAGAAAGAGAAATAAACTTATGTGTCGATATTGGTCCCTCGTTTCCGAGCTCTCGTCACGATCTCGAGCCTCCACAAATGCTTTGGCTCCCAAGGAATGCTCTTCTTTCTCTTCTTAGAGTGTGTATTTCGAAATTAGGGCTAAAAACTATCAAATTCGTCTCCCTTTGAAAGGAGAAAAAATGTTCTACTTATAAGGTTAATCGGCACAGCGTTGCAACGCTATTCCTAGGCGGTAAGTATATATGGAAACTATCGACGACATTGCAACGCTGCTACCCTCGCGCGCGCCCTTCCTTATCGAAGTAGCGTAACAATGCTACCTGCACGGTCCTTCAACATGGTATTCTTATCGAGATAGCGTTGCAACGCTGCAAGGCAGCATTGCAACGCTATCAACATTGGTCTTTTATGCTTAAAAACAGAAAGCATGGCGTTGCAACGCCATCACCTCGGGTCTACTAGCTTGGAATGGTCCTTCTACTTCTAATTGATATCATTTTAAGCTCCAAAAAGTCTCGATTCGATCCCAAGTGATTCATAATGTCTCCAAATGTCTTGTTTAAACTCTTACCTGAAATTGAGTGATTTAAACACATCAAAGCTCTTTAATTAACATAAAACTAGCAATAATTAAGCCTAAGGATAACACATTTTGTGTGCTATCACTATCATTATAACCTTGGAACTTAGTTTATTGGATTTAGGTTTATGTGTGAGAATATAATAAATAACTCTTTATTTATTTGAATAACATTATTACAAAACTACACTTGTTTAGGGCATAAACCCCAACAATCTCGCACTTGACCTAAAGCTAGTGGAGTACAAAATAAACATTACAGTAATGTAAATACAATAAACTAGGGCACTTGAATACCCTTTGTACAATATAATCCCACTTGCCCTAGTTAGGGTAAGACATGTAGACTTAGACCTTCTAGGTGACTCTCAAACACTTTAGTCGTCAGAGCCTTTGTAAAGGGATCAATATTATTGTGCTCTGAAACTATCTTCGTGACAATTACGTCTCCTCGATGCACTATCTCCTGGATTAGGTGATACTTCTGCTCAATGTGTTTCCCCTTTTATGACTTCGGGGTTCCCTCGAATTTGCCACAACACTACTGTTATCACAATAAAGTGTGATTGGCAAACTCATATTTGGAACAACTTCCAAATCCATACACAAGCATGTAGTCCCTCGTTCTTCGAAGATACTTGAGGATTGTTTTAACCACCGTCCAGTGTTCTGGTCCTGGGTTGGATTGATATCTACTAACCATTCCTACTGCAAAGCAAATGTCCGACCTATGCATAAGGAATTCGTCTCATGCCCTCAACTTCTTGAGGTTTCTTAGAACATTGTTCCTTAGACAAATGAACCCAATGCTTGAAAGGTAATAGACCTTTCTTGGAGTCTTACATCTTAAATCTTGACAACACTTTGTCGATGTAAGATGTTTGAGACAATGCTAGAGTTTTATTCTTGCAATTCCGAACAATCTGGATTCCAAGAAAAAACTGCGTCTCTCCCAAATCTTTCATTTGGAATTGCGTAGCTAGCCATTTCTTAATATCAGTAAGATAGCCTACATCATTCCCAATGAGTAGGATATCATCCACATATAAGACTAGGAATGAAACAAAACTATTGATGATTTTCTTGTAGACATAAGGTTCATCATCATTTTGGTCAAAACCATAAGATTTGATTTCTTCATCAAACCTTATGTTCCAGGATCTAGAAGCTTGTTTCAGTCCATAAATGGACCTTTTAAGCTTGCAAACCTTTTGCTCTTGTCTTGGTTCTATGAACCCTTTGGGTTGGTCTATGTAGATGTTTTCGTCAAGATCACCATTCAAGAATGTTATCTTAACATCCATCCGCCATACCTCATAGTCATAATATGCGGCAATAACAAGTAGGATACGAATAGACTTTACCATAACAACAGGCGAAAAGGTTTCCTTATAGTTCATCCCTTCTACCTGGGTATAACCCTTTGCTGCTAGTCTAGCCTTGAAGGTTTGCACCTTTCCATCTACACCATGTTTTCTTTTGTAGATCCACTTACAACCTATAAGTTTTACCCCATCAGCTTTATCTACAAGATCCCAAACGGAATTGAAGTGCATAGACTCCAATTCTTGGTCCATGGCTATGACCCATTTGTCTTTGTCTTTGTCAACCATTGCTTGGTTATAAGTCAATGGATCCTCACAATCGTTATCTAGTATAACGACTTGGGTTTCAGTTAAACCCATGTAATGGTCAAGTTGTGTTATAACCCTCCCACTACGTCGAGACACTCTCAACTCTTGAGATGGACTTTCTTGACTTGACAAACTAGTATCAACAACTCTTGTTGATGCACTAGTACTATTAGCAACTTTTGTTGTTGTTCCGTCTAACTCACTTAACACAATTTTGCTTCTTGGTTTGGGATCCCTTATGTTGTCCTCCTCTAAGAAAGTGACGTTTGTCGATACAAGTACTTTATCTTCCTTAGGATCATAGAATAATCCACCTCTCGTTTCTTTAGGGTAGCCTACAAATAGGCATAATTTTGAACGTGATTCCAATTTCTTTCGATTTGCCACAAGCACATGTGTTTGACACCCCCAAATTCTGAAATGATGTAAACTACCTTTACGTCCTTTCCAGAGTTCAAATGGTATTTCTGAAACACTCTTTGATGGAATGTTATTCAAAATGTAAACTACAGTCTCTACTGCATAACCCCAAAATGAGTTAGGGAGATGAGCGTAACTCATCATTGATCGAACCATGCCCAACAGGGTTCTATTTCTCCTTTCCGATACACCATTTTGTTGAGACATATCGGATGTTGAGTGTTGGGATGTAATTCCATGTTCTATCATATAACCCTAGAATTTTAAATCCATGTACTCTCCACCTTGATAAGACCGAAGCGTTTTAATAGTTTTACCTAATTGGTTTTCAACTTTAGCCTTGAATTCTTTGAACTTTTCAAGTGCTTCAGACTTGTGATGCATTAGGTAAATATGCCCATATCTTGAATAATCATCTATAAAAAAGATGAAATATTCATACCCTCATCTAGCTTTAACATTCATCGGACCACAAAGGTCTAAATATATAAGCTCCAAGGGTTCTTTGGCTTTATAACATTTTCCACTAAAAGATCTTTTAGTCATTTTACCCTCTAAGCAGGACTCACATACTGGTAAGGTACTTTCTTCTATCTCATTTAGAAGTCCATTCTTTACCAATTTCTCAATCCTATTGAGATTAATATGGTCTAACCTAAGATGCCAAAGATGGACATTTTCTTTTGGGAGAAAATTTACGTTTCTTAGTTTGTGTGTTTGCAGTTTTAAATAATTTAGTATTCAAAACCATTTTGACTGAATTAGGCCTTAAAACATACAAACCATTTTCTAATGAAGCTGCACATATTTCAATTCCTTTCTTTAAAATAAACACTTTATTGAAAGAAAAAGATACTGAAATACATTGTTCGACTAGGCAAGAAATGGAAATAAGGTTTCTAGTAAACCCTGGTATCACTAATACATTGTCTAACAACATATATTTCTCGCCAAAAGATAACTTCATTGTGCCAATCGCTACAGCTGAGACAACTTTCCCAGTTCCAACCTAAAGCATTATCTCCCTTTCTTATAGCTGCTGCCAGGAACTAATTCCCTGAAAAGAAGAACATACATGATTAGTGGCGCCCGAATCCAATATCCAGGCAGTATTATCATCATCCACTAAACAAGCTTCTAAGCAAAGTAAATCATATTTACCTTCTTTCTTCTTCTCGGTTAGGTATTTTGGACAGTTCCGTTTCCAGTGTCCGTCCTCATTGCAGTGGAAAAATTTTTCTTTGTCTGCAACTTCCTTGACATTCTTGCCCTTTTGAGCGGCAGCTTTGTCAGTTTGTTTCCCCTTACAAACCTTCTTCATTTTCTTCTTCTTCCTTTTCAGGCCTCAAGAAGATGAAGCCACTGATTTTGTCCCAGAGGTTGAACCTCTGTGATAACTCCTACTGGCAACATTTGCCTCACCTTTTGATCCCTTGATTTTCATCAGAGATTGGAAGGTTTAGAGTTTATTCAGAAGGGTGGTAAGGTTGAAAGTAACCTTGTTCATAACTGAAGGGATCGAATCCCGCAGCGGAAGCGATTGCGAATCGCGTGTTCTTAATCTTATTACACAGATTCATACCAAGATCATAAAATCTAAGATTAAGCATGCAGAAAGAGTTTATGACAGTATAATTTTACCTTTGAAGAATGCTTTCTTCTTGTATTCCAACTCCAATGATCTCATAATCTCAACGACCCAAACTCGGCACATACGAAGATCAACCACTAGATCTTCTTCGTTGTTCTCTAGGTGAGGGAGGAAGGTGGGTTCCTTTAGGATAAGGTGTGGAGAATTTGAGAGATGTGTTTTGGAACTTTTCCAACAACAACTCAATGTGAGCTTTTGGTTATGTCAAAATGGCATAGCTCAAAGTTGCATCCCATGCAACTATTTATAGGAAAATAGGATGGAAATTACCATCCTATCCCTCATTCATTCTCTCATAAGTATATAGTTAATTTGTGAATCTAATTCACATTAAAACTATATATTATATCAATTATATCACATATAATTGATATATCACCTCCTATATGAATTGAACACTTCAATTTTATTCCTAACTTTATACCCTTAATATAACCATGTTGAGCCAACAGAGGGACCTAATGGACCTACAGTTTATGAGCTCCAATGATGTGAGATTAACTAATCAAACTCTTTGATCCGGTTAATCAATATTCATTAACTACAAGTCACTCCACAAAAGACTTGCAGTTGCACTCTCCTCACTGTAGATTATATGGTGTTCATCGATATAATTATTACCCATGAGTCAACCCTTCACAGGTCATTCGTAATCACAGTGGGGTCAAATTACCCTTCACAGGTCATTCGTAATCACAGCGGGGCCCCATTGTTCATACTTGGACTCAGTTCTTAAGGGAACAACCTATCTAATTCCATAGTCTAGGAATGAGTGAATTCCATCTTGCAGAGTTAAGTCCCCAGCTACCTACGAGGTTCTATCCTTGAGAAGGTAGGCATATTGAGTCGGCTACAGGCTACTCTCACCCATTCTAGTCTAAGGACAAACCCCTATAAGCTGGAGTTCTTAACATGCTCAAGATTCAGGTCGAATCACTAATGATCATCTATAAATTATTAGTCCTATCCTGTTAACGGTGTTATACTGGTTAGACTAATAATTTACAGTCCTGTCTTACATGAACTCATCATACAGGATGCCTCCACTCGCATGTCATCCACATGAATGAGTGTGATTACCTCATTTGTACTAACTACAAAGCGGACCACATCCACGGTGTTACCAGAATAAGGTTTCCAACCTTATACATATACCATAGACCATTTAGGTTATACTCTAGAACATAATCTAATTAGTGTCTACTACACTGATGTTCAAGAGCTATTATAACCTTCGAGCTTAGTTGATTGGATTTATAAAGCGAGAATATAATTTTATCAAATCAAATAACTCTTTATTTATTTGACTAAAATTACACAAGTTTAGGGCACATGCCCCACAATCTCCCACTTAACCTAAAGCTAGTGGAGTACATAACAAACATTACAATAATGTAAAACTTGTAAACCTAGACCTTCAAGGCGACTCTTAAATACTTTAGCCGTTAGATCTTTTATAAATGGATCAACAATGTTGTGCATCAAAGCTATCATCGTGACGATCACGTCTCCTCGATACACGATCTCCCGGATGAGATGATATTTTCGCTCAATGTGTTTACCCATCTTGTAACTTCGGGGTTCTCTTGAATTTTCCACAACACCGCTATTATGACTGAAAGGGATCGAATCCCACAACGGAAGCGATAGTGAATCGCGTGTTCATGATTTTGTTACACAGATCTTAAATACAAGAACAATATACTAAGATTAAACATGATTTACGAAGTATAGGACAACAAGAATTTACCTTTGTAGAATACTTTCTTCACGAGTTCCTCCTCCAACGATCACGATCTCAGCAACGAACCAGGACCTTGTGAAGATCCACTACTAGATCTTCTCCGTTGTTCTCTAGGTGAGGGAGGAAGGTGGGTTCCTTTTAGGATGAGGTGAGGTGGTCTTTTTGGAAATGTGTTTGGAACTCTTTCAACACAAATGAGAGAACTCTAGGGTTTATGTGTAAAGTCTTAGCCCAAAGTTTCATCTCATGCAACTATTTATAGGGAAATAGGATGAAAATTACCATCCTATCTCTCCTTCATTCTCTCATTAGTATATAGTTAATATGTGAATCTAATTCACATTAAAACTATATATTGTATCAATTATATCACATATAATTGATATAACACCTCATATACGAAATTGAACACTTCAATCTCATTCCTAACTTTATACCCTCAATATTACCATGTTGAGCCAACGGAGAGACCCAATGGACCTACAGTTCATGAGCTCCAATGATGTGAGATTAACTGATCAAACTCTTCGATCCAGTTAATCAATATTCATTAACTACACGTCACTCCACTATAGACTTGTAGCTGCACTCTCCTCACTGTAGATTAGATTGTGTCCATTGATATAATCATTACCCATGAGTCGACCCTTCACAGGTTGTTCAAAATCACAGTTGGGTCAAATTACCGTTTTACTCCTGTGATTACCTCTTTGTTTCTTAAGCACCACTGATCCTCTAATGAAAAACAAGTCTATGGTCCTACCATAAACTCATACCCTCTTAAGATAGTTTAGAGGGTGGGGCCCCGTTGTTCAAGACCTGGACTCAGTTCTTAAGAGAACAACCTATCTAATTCCTTAGTGTAGGAATGAGTGAATTCCATCTTGCATAGTTAAGTCCCCAGCTACCTACTTGGTTCTGTCCCTGAGAAGGTAGGCTTATTGAGTCGGCTACAGGCCACTCTCACCCATACTAGTCTGAGGACAAACTTATATAAGCAGGAGTTCTTAACTTGCTCAGGATTCAGGTCGAGTCACTAATGACCATCTATAAATTATCAGTCTTATCCTATTAACGACGTTATACTGGTCAGACTAATAATTTGCAGTCCAGTCTTGTATGAACTCTTCATACAGGATGCCTCCACTCGCATGTCATCCACATGAATGAGTTGGATTACCTCATTTGTATTAACTACAAAGTGGGTCGCATCCATGGTGTTACTTGAATAAGGTTTCCAACCTTATTCTTATACCATAGACCATTTAGGTTATACTTTTGAACACAATCCAAATAGTGTCTACTACACTGATGTTCAAGATATATTATAACCTTGGAGTTTAGTTTATTGGATTTATAAAGCGAGAATATAATTTTATCAAAACAAATAACTCTTTATTTATTTGATAAAAATTACATAAGTTTTAGGGCACAATCTTCCACTTGACCTAAAGCTTGTGGAGTACATAATTTAAACATTACAATAATGTAAAATACAATAAATTAGGGCATTTAAACCCTGTGTACAATATACTCCCACTTGCCCTAGTTGGAGAAGACTTGTAAACCTAAACCTTCTAGGTGACTCTCAAATACTTTAGCCGTGAGAGCCTTTGTAAAAGGATCAACAATGTTGTGTTCTGAGGCTATCTTCGTGACGATCACGTCTCCTCGATGCACGATCTCTAGGATGAGATGATATTTCTGCTCAATATGCTTACCCCCTCTTGTGACTTCGGGGTTCCCTTGAATTTTCCACGACACCACTGTTATCACAATACAACGTGATAGGCAAACTCATATTTGGAACAACTTCCAAATCTAACATGAATTTCCTTAACCAAACGACCTCTTTAGCTGCTTCACAAGCTGCTACATATTCGACCGCCATGGTGGAATCAACGATGCATCCCTGCTTGACGCTTCGCCATACTACAACTCCTCTATTAAGAGTAAATACTGACCCTGATGTAGATTTCCGAGAATCTTTATCAGTTTGAAAGTCAGAATCTGTGTATCCTGCAAGGATCAAATCCTTAGCCCCATACACAAGCATGTAGTTCCTTGTTCTCCGAAGATACTTAAGGATCGTTTTAACCGTTGTCCGGTGTTCGAGTCCCGGATTGGATTGATACTCATCGACCATTCCAATCGCAAAGCAGATGTCCGCCTAGTACACAACATGGCGTACATCGGGCTCCCAACAACCGATGCATAAGGAATCAGTCTCATGTCCTCAACTCCTTGAGGTGTCTTAGAACACTGTTCCTTAGACAAATGAACTCTATATCTAAAAGGCAATAAACCCTTTTTGGAGTCTTGCATCTTAAACCTCAACAACACTTTGTCGATGTAAGATGTCTAAGACAAGGCTAGTGTTTTATTTTTGCGGTTCTGGACAATCTGGATCCCAAGAACAAACTGCGCTTCACCCAAATCTTTCATTTTGAATTGCGTAACTAGCCAATTCTTAATGTCAGTAAGATAACCTATATCATTTCCAATGAGTAGGATATCATCCACATATAAAACTAGGAATGCGACAGAACTATTGATGATTTTCTTGTAGACACAAGGTTCATCATCATTCTGATCAAAGCCAAAAGAATTAATTGTCTCATCAAATCTTATATTCCAGGACCTAGAGGCTTGTTTCAGTCCATAGATTGACCTTTTAAGCCTGCAAACCTTTTGCTCTTGTCCTGATTCAATGAACCCTTTGGGTTGGTCCATGTAGATGTTCTCATCAAGATTGCCATTCAAGAATGCTGTCTTGACATCTATTTTCCATACCGCATAGTCATAATATGCGGCAATGACAAGTAGGATACAGATAGACTTTACCATAGCAACATGCGAAAAGGTTTCCTCATAGTTAACCCCTTCAACCTGGGTATAACCCTTTGCTACTAGTCTAGCTTTATAAAGGTTTGCACCTTTCCATCTACACCACGCTTTCTCTTGTAGATCCACTTACAACCTATAGGTTTTACCCCATCAGGTTTATCTACAAGATCCCAAATAGAATTGAAGTGCATAGACTCCATTTCTTGGTCCATGACTATGACCCATTTGTCTTTGTCTCTGTCAACCATCGCTTGATTATAAGTTAATGGATCCTCACTACGTCATCTGGTATAACAACTTGGGTTCAGATAAACCCATGTAACGGTCAGGTTGTATTATAACCCTCCCACTACGTCGAGGCATACTCAACTCTTGAGATGGACTCTCATGACTAGAAAAGCTAGTATCAACAACTTTTGTTGGCGTACTAGCTTTATTAGCAACCTTTGCTATTGTTCCATCTAACTCACTTAACACAACTTTACTTCTTGATTTGTGGTCCCTGATGTGGTCCTCGTCTAAGAAAGTGACATTTGTCGACACAAGTACCTTATCTTCCTTAGGATCATAGAATAATCCACCTCTTGTCTCTTTTGAGTAGCCTACGAATAGGCACAATTTTGAACGTGAATCCAACTTCTTTGGATTTGTCACAAGCACATGTGCTGGACAACCCCAAATTCTGAAATGACATAAACTACCTTTACGTCCTTTTTAGAGTTCAAAAGGTGTTTCAGAAACACTCTATGAAGGCACATTGTTCAAAATGTATCCCGCTGTCTCTACTACGTAACCCCAAAAGAAATTAGGGAGATGAGCATAACTCATCATTGATCGAACCATGTCCAACAAGGTTCTATTTCTCCTTTCTGATACACCATTTTGCTGAGGCATACCGGGTGCTGAGAGTTGGGATGTAATTCCATCTTTTATCATATAGTTATGAAATTTTAAATCCATGTACTCTCCATCTCGATATGATCGAAGTGTTTTAATTGTTTTACCTAATTGATTTTCAACTTCAATCTTGAATTCCTTGAACTTTTCAAGTGCTTCAGACTTATGATGCATTAGGTAAATATGCCCAAATCTGGAATAATCATCTATGAAAGAGATGAAATATTCATAACCTCCTCTGGCTTTAACATTCATCGGACCACAAAGGTCTGAATGTATAAGCTTAGAAGTTCATTGGCTCTATAACCTTTTCCACTAAAAGGTCATTTAGTCATTTTGCCTTCTAGGCAGGATTCACATACAGGTAAAGTATTTTCTTCTAACTCATTTAGAAGTCCATTCTTTACCAATCTCTCAATCCTATTGAGGTTAATGCTGTCCAATCTAAGATGTCAAAGATGAACATTTTCTTTAGGAGAATTTTTACGTTTCTTATTAGTTCGTGTACTTGCTATTTTGAATAATTCAGTGTTTAAAACTATTTTAACCGAATTAAACCATTGTAAATAATTCTCAAAAAGAGCAACAGATAGTTCAATACTTTTCCAAAGAAATAAACACTTTATTCAATTGAAAAGAAATTAAAGTACATTGTTCGCTAAGGCAAGAAATAGAAATAAGGTTTCTAATAAACCCTGAAACTACATACATGTTATCAAATAACAACATTTTCTTACCAGACAATTGCTCTTTATTTGCTCATTTTCTTTTTCTTCTGTATCTTCTTATGTTCGGAAGAATAATCTAGTGATACTTAGTTCCGGAGGATGAACCTTTCGAGAACTTTTGGAATGGGCAAACAGATTTGCCTCTCCATTCGTTGTCCCTTATCATCCATAAGAGATCGGTAAGTCTCGCAACTCATTTAAGCGAGAGAAGTCGATCATACTCTATGTTGTTCATCATTTGCATTCTTCGCGAATTGCGTAAAACTCTTCGGAAGAGATTCTAGGATGAACGATACCTGACTTTTCTCGTCTATGACCGCCCCGTTCATTTTCGCTATGTTGAAGTGAGCCATCAGATTGAGAACATATCCTCTTACTGACGTTCCCTCCTCCATGTGCGCGTTGTAAACGTACTTTAGGGCTTCATGTCGAATTTGTTTGGACGGTTGTCTAGACAAATTTAACATAAAATCCACGATCTCACGAGCTAAGACCTTGCCCTCCAACCTCCTGGCTAAAACATCAGGTATGCTAGCCAGGAATAGGCTTTTGCCTTTTCATTGGCATTGATCCAGCGGTCATACACATCCTTAACAGATTGAGGTGCGTTTGGAGCAGGGAATTGAGGACACTTCTCATTGAGAACGAACTTAAGATCATGTGCAACCAAGATTATGTTGAGTCTATTCTTTCAAGTCATCATCTTCTCTCCGGTTAATTTTTCCGCACCCAGTAAGGAAATAATTGAGCTAGACATTTTGCTGAAATTTACAAATAAAACTTGTATAAGTTTCTCGTTAGAAAATTGTCTAATCCAATCACGTTTTAGCTAATTATCTAATGATTCCTAAGTCATTAATAATTTGCCATGATACTCCAATGGTTTAGAATGTATGACACCGAAGGGTAATAAAAAACACTCCTCCTCTGGATCAAGACATTCTTGACCAAAACCTAATGCCAAAATAACTCTTATTCCTATAGGCTTTAGTTACCATTATTTGGTCAGGATACATACACTTCTTATGTACCTTGTGAGTGTAACCCTCTGTCTTTGGACCCCAGAGTCCCCATCCAACAAAATTCGCCGAAGGGAGGACTAGGTTGAAAAATAAACTAAGAAAATCTTTATCCCTTTCGGGTGTCCACTGTGTTCGATCCCCTATGATCAAGCCCACCGAAGGGATTGTGTGGTCCAGGCCAAAGTAGCAGGCTGACCATAGTGATCTTACGGTGTGAACCAACCGAAGAGACCATAGGTTTTGTTTTCCCTAAACCTCCTCCCACTCACTATAAGTACCCTCTCCATTCACCTTGATATTGGCTCATACAAACACCATCTAAAGGGGGACGCTCCCGTTTGCGCCACGAGGCCAAGTATGAGTCTCACGGTGTGAACTTCCCGAAGAAACGTAGGTGAAATTATATGTATCATATATACTTTTCCTCCCACTGGATACTTTAACTTTATAAGAAAATGACTTACGCTAAACCCGACTAATGATTTTATCTAAACATATCAATATAACTCTTATATTGATTGTATCCTAAGTTTGCTAATATAACTCTTTATATTAAACATAGGATTTCTAGTTTATTAACCCCTTAATAAACCCACTGACGCTACTATAATTTATAAACCCTCTGATTAAAATTCACTCCCAAGTCAGTTCTCAGGTAGGGGTGTTCCGTTTTCACACTTTAAAAATACTTAAAACCTAGACAGAACCTTCCTTAGACAATGTTCCTCTTTTAATCAATATTTATAAATTACATGGTTCCTAATTCTAATCTAATTAGAGCTAGATAACCTAAGGTCTATGAATTTCATGTTCTAAACATTTTAAAACTAATGAATTCAACCTTAGGTGACATGCAATTCTATGTTATTGTGCTTGATCATTCATCACATGAATAATAAAACATACATAACACATTCATCTCATGAAAAATATGCATGCCAATGCTGTCCAAAAATTAATATAACTCCTTATAGTAATTATACATGCAAACTATATAATATAACACTTTATATTATAAATGATGCATGTAAATGCTTAACCTAAGGTGTGATATCTAAATAAAAGCATACATTATGCATGACAATAATTATATAACATTTGCATAAATAAATAGCAAAATTAGACCAATTTTGACACCCCTAAAATTAATTGTAATTAATATAATCTAATTATATTAATTAAAATTAATAATATTAAATATAATTAAATATAAAATATTTTTATATTTAATATATATAATAAAAAAACGTTTTCCCCCCGTTTGGAAACCTCCTGAAACGCCTTCGGCATTGCAACGCTGATGGCAACGTTGCAACGCTGTACCTTGTCCGTTTCTGCCCGTTCGAGCGCTTGGCAGAACGCTTCTGCCTTCAGCGTTGAGACGCCCGTGCTGGCGTTGCAACGCCATCGCCCATCCGTCCAAGTGTTGAGACGCTGATTGGCGCGTTGCAACGCTGCGCCTCCTGCATGAAAACCGCTTCAACGACGCGTTGTAACGCTGGATGAATACAGCGTTAACGCCGCATACAAATACATCAATCACCTTTTACTGTTTTTGCTCGTTTTCGATCTGTTCTTTTCAGCAACCACTTTGCCTCGATCGACACGGACTTACAGACTCGATTTACAATTAAAATTGCCCAAAACACCGGACCCTTACATTGAACGATTCAATGAAATAAAAACTGTAAATCTATGTGCCAAAATTGAAAACATCTAATTTGCAAACCGATCATACATCTCATGAAATCAGTAAATCCCACCTTTTGTTCTTGATTAATCAAGAACAAAATCAAGAACACAATTGGGCTCTGATACCAATTGAAGTGGAAACGATAGTGAATCGCGTGTTCATGATTTTGTTACACATATCTAAAATACAAGAAAAATATACTAAGATTAAGCATGCTTTACGAAGTATAGGACAACAAGAATTTACCTTTGTAGAAATACTTTCTTCACGAGTTCCTCCTCCAACGATCACGATCTCAGCAACGAACCCGAACCTTGTGAAGATAAACAACTAGAACTCCTCCGTTGTTCTCTAGGTGAGGGAGGAAAGTGGGTTTCTTTTAGGATGAGGTGAGGTGATCTTTTTGGAAATTTGTGTGGAACTCTTTCCAACACAAATGAGAGAACTCTAGGGTTTATGTGTAAAGCCTTAGCCCAAAGTTTCATCTCATGCAACTATTTATAGGGAAATAGGATGGAAATTACTATCCTATCCCTCCTTCATTCTCTCATTAGTATATAGTTAATATGTGAATCTAATTCACATTAAAACTATATATTATATCAATTATATCACATGTAATTGATATAACACCTCATATATGAAATTGAACACTTCAATCTCATTCCTAACTTTATGCCCTCAATATTACCATGTTGAGCCAACGGAGGGACCTAATGGACCTACAGTTCATGAGCTCCAATGATGTGAGATTAACTGATCAAACTTTTTGATCAGTTAATCAATATTCATTAACTACAAGTCACTTCACTATAGACTTCTAGTTGCAGTCTTCTCACTGTAGATTATATTGTGTCCATTGATATAATAATTACCCATGAGTCGACCCTTTACAGGTTGTTCGTAATCACAGTTGGGTCAAATTACCATTTTACCCCTGTGATTACCTCTTTGTTCCTTAAGCATTATTGATCCTCTAATGAACAACAAGTCTATGGTCCTACCATAAACTCATACCCTCTTAAGCTAGTTTAGAGGGCGGGACCCCATTGTTCAAGACCTGGACTCAGTTCTTAAGAGAACAACCTATCTAATTCCTTAGTGTAGGAATGAGTGAATTCCATCTTGCATAGTTAAGTCCCCAACTACCTACGAGGTTCTGTCCCTGAGAAGGTAGGCTTATTGAGTCTGCTACAGGTCACTCTCACCCATACTAGTCTAAGGATCAACCCCTATAAGCAGGAGTTCTTAACTTGCTCAGGATTTAGGTCGAGTCACTAATGATCATCTATAAATTATCAGTCTTATCCTGTTAACGGCGTAATACTGGTCAGACTAATAATTTGCAGTCAGGATGCCCACACTCGCATGTCATTCACATGAATGAGTTGGATTACCTCATTTGTACTAACTACAAAGTGGGCCGCATCCATGGTGTTACCAGAATAAGGTTTCCAACCTTATTCTTATACCATAGACTATTTAGGTTATACTTTTGAACACAGTCCAAATAGTGTCTTCTACACTGATGTTCAAGATATATTATAACCTTGGAGCTTAGTATATTGGATTATAAAGCGAGAATATAATTTTATCAAAATAAATAACTCTTTATTTATTTGATCAAAATTACATAAGTTTTAAGGCAGCTATCCCAACAATGGAAGTAAAGTGTGATAGGCAAACTCATATTTGAAACAACTTCCAAATCTAACATGAATTTCCTTAACCAAACGACCTCTTTAGCTGCTTCACAAGCTGCGACATATTCGACTTGCATGGTGGAATCAACGATGCATCCTTGCTTGACGCTTCGCCAAACTATAGCTCCTCCGTTAAGAGTAAATACTGACCCTGACGTAGATTTCCTAGAATCTTTATCAGTTTGAAAGTTAGAATTCGTGTATCTTGTAAGGATCAAATCCCTAGCTCCATACACAAGCATGTAGTTCCTCGTTCTCCGAAGATACTTAAGGATTGTTTTAACCGTTGTCCAGTGTTCAGGTCCTGGATTGGATTGATACCTAATGACCATTCCTACTGCAAAATAGATGTTAGGCCTAGTACACAACATGGCGTACATGAGGCTTCCAACAACTGATGCATAAGGAATTCGTCTCATGTCCTCAACTTCTTGAGGTGTCGTAGGACACTGTTCCTTAGACAAATGAACTCCATATCTAAAAGGTAATAAACCTATCTTGGAGTCTTGCATCTTAAACTTCAACAACACTTTTTCGATGTACTAAGACAATGCTAGAGTTTTCTTCTTGCGGTTCCGAACAATCTGGATCCCAAGAACAAACTGCGCTTCTCCCAAATCTTTCATTTGGAATTGCATAACTAGCCAATTCTTAATGTCAGTAAGATAACCTACATCATTGCCAATGAGTAGGATATCATCCACATATAGAACTAGGAATGCGACAGAACTATTGATGATCTTCTTGTAGACACAAGGTTCATCATCATTCTGGTCAAAGCCAAGAGATTTGATTTCCTCATCAAATCTTATATTCCAGGACCTAGAGGCTTATTTTAGTCCATAAATCGACATTTTAAGCCTGCAAACCTTTTGCTCTTGTCCTAGCTCAATGAACCTTTTGGGTTGGTCCATGTAGATGTTCTCATTAAGATTGTCATTTAAGAATGTTGTCTTAACATCTATTTGTCATACCACATAGTCATAATATGCGACAATGAAAAGTAGAATTCTTATAGACTTTACTATAGCAACAAGTGAAAATGTTTCATAGTCCACTCCTTCTACCTGGGTATAACCCTTTGCTACTAGTCTAGCTTTAAAGGTTTGCACCTTTCCATCTACACCACGTTTTCTCGTGTCGATCCACTTATAACCTATAGGTTTTACCCTATCAGGTTTATCTATAAGAACCCAAACTGAATTGAAGAGCATAGACTCCATTTCTTGGTCCATAGTTGTGACCCACTTGTATTTGTCTTTGTCAACCATTATTTGATTATAAGTCAATGGATCCTCACAATCGTCATCTGGTATGAGAAATTGAGTTTCAGATAAATCCATGTAACGATCAGGTTATGTTATAATCCTCCCACTACGTCGAGGCACTCTCAACTCTTCAAATGGACGCTCTTGACTAGACAATCTAGTATCAATAACTCTAGTTGACGTACTAGTACCATTAGCAACCTTTGTTGTTGTTCCGTCTAACTCACTTAACACAATTTTACTTCTTGGTTTGTGGTCCCTAATGTGGTCCTCCTCTAAGAAAGTGACATTTGTCGACACAAGTACTTTATCTTCCTTAGGATCATAGAATAATCCACCTCTTCTCTCTTTTGGGTAGCCTACAACTAGGCATAATTTTGAACGTGAATCCAATTTCTTCGGGTTCGTGACAAGCACATGTGCTGGACAACCGCAAATTCTGAAATGACATAAACTACCTTCACATCGTTTCCAGAGTTCAAAAGGTGTTTCAGAAACACTCTTTGATTGCACGTTGTTCAAAATATATATCGCAGTCTCTACTGCATAACCCCAAAAAGAGTCAGGGAGATGAGCATAACTCATCATCGATCGAACCATGTCCAACAAGGTTCTATTTCTCCTTTTCGATACACCATTCTGCTGAGGCATACCGAATGCTGAGAGTTGGGATGTAATTTCATGTTCTATCATATAGCTCTAGAATTTTATATCCATGTACTCTCCACCTCGATCTGATTGAAGTGTTTTAATTGTTTTACCTAATTGATTTTCAACTTCAACCTTGAATTCCTTGAACGTTTTAAGTGCTTCAGACTTATGATGCATTAGGTAAGTATGCCCAAATATGGAATAATCATCTATGAAACAGATGAAATATTTACAACCTCCTCTGGCTTTAACATTCATTGGACCACAAAGGTCTGAATGTATAAGCTCAAGAGGCTCTTTGGCTCTATAACCTTTTCCACTAAAAGGTCTTTTAGTCATTTTGCCTTCTAGGCAGGACTCACATACAGGTAAAGTACTTTCTTCTAACTCATTTAGAAGTCCTCTCTTTACCAACCTCTCAATCCTATTGAGATTAATGTGACCTAACCTAAGATGCCAAAGATGAACATTTTCTTTAGGAGAAATTTTACATTTCTTAGTTTGTGTGTTTGCTGTTTTAAATAGTTTAGTGTTCAAAACAGTTTTGACTGAATTCGGTTTCAAAACATACAAACCATTCTCTAATGAAGCTGTACATATTTGGACACATTTCTTTAAAATAAACACTTTATTGAAAGAAAAGGAAACATAAATACATTGTTCTATTAGGCAAGAAATTGAAATAAGGTTTCTAGTAAACCGTGGTATCACTAATACATTGTCTAACAACATATATTTCTTGCCGAACGAAAGCTTCATCGTGGCAATCGCTACAGCTGAGACGATATCTCAAGTTCCAACTCGAAGTGCTATTTCTCCTTTCTGTAGCTGCTGCCAAGAATCAACTCCCTGAAAAGAAGAACAGACATGATTAGTGACACCTCAATCCAGTATCCAAGCAGTTTTATCATTATCTACTAAACAAGCTTTTATGCAAAGTAAATCATATTTACCTTCTTTCTTTTCTCGGTCAGGTACTTTGGACAGTTTCGTTTCCAGTGTCCGTCCTCGTTGTAATGGAAACATTTTTCTTTGTCAGCAACCTCCTTGACCTTCTTGCCCTTTTGGGTAGTAGCTTTGTCAACCCATTTCCCTTTACCAACCTTCTTCATGTTCTTCTTCTTGCCTTTTAGGTTAGAAGAAGATGAAACCACTGGTTTTGTTCTAGAGGTCGAACCTTTGTGATAACTCCTACTGACAATATTTGCCTCACCTTTCGGTCCCTGAATTTTCATCAAAGACTGAAAGGTCTGGAGTTCATTCAGAAGGGAGGTAAGGTTAAAAGCAAGCTTGTTCATAACAACATTACTTCTAAACTGTAGGAAACTATATGGTAAAGTTTCCAAAATGAAGCTGACCTTGCTCGATTCATCGATCGAAGCACCATTCGACTCCGCGATGTTGAAGTGCACCATCATGTCCAGGACATGATGCCGCACAGATGAACCCTCTAGCATCCTTTAGTTGAATATATACTTGAGGGCATTGTGCCGGGCCTATGTAGACTGTTGTCCAAACATGCCATGTAACGAATCCATGATTTCCTTAGCGGACATCATGCCCTCGTGCTTCTTGGCCAGTATGTCAGACATACTTGCCAGCATATAGACCTTGGCCTTGATCCATCGATCATATGCATCACGAACATTTCGTGTTCACTCGAGCATGACACCTGAGGACACTCCTCAGTTAACACAAACTTAAGATCGTCCACTACCAAGATAGTGTTAAGTTTGTTCTTCCAAGTCATTATGTTCTCTCTGGTTAACTTTTCCGCACCCAATAAGGAAATAATTGAGCTAGACATATTGCTGAAATAAACAATTACTTATATTAGTTTCTCGCAAAAAACTATCTGATCCAATCAAGTTTTAGCTAATTATCTAATGATTCCTAGGTCATTAATAATTTGCAATGATACTCCAAAGGTTTAGAGTGTATGACACCGAAGGGTAATAAAAAACACTCCTCCTCTGGATCAAGACATTCTTGACCAAAACCTAATCCAAGAATAACTCTTAATCCAATAGGTTTTAGTTACCATTATTTGGTCAGGATACATACACTCCTTATGTACCTTGTGAGTGTAACCCTCTGTCTTTAGACCCCAGAGTCCCCATTCAACAAATTCCGCCGAAGGGTGGACTAGGTTGCAAAATAGACTAAGGTAATCTTTATCCCTTTCGGGTGTCCATTATGTTCCGATCCGCTATGATCAAGCCCTCCGAAGGGATTGTCTAGTCCAGGCAAAACTAAGAGGCTGACCATAGTGATCTCACGGTGTGAACCGACAAAAGAGACCATAGGTTTTGTTTTCACAAAACCTGCTCCCACTCACTATAAGTACCCTCTCCATTCACCTTGATATTGACTCATACAAACACCATCCGAAGGAGGACGCTCCCGTTTGCGTCAAAAGGCCTGAAGGGAATGAAAATCCCACGTAGCAGAAGACGATTAAATCGTCATGGTGAAGTTGTGCAATTGAATTTCATTAAAATGATTTAACTCTTAAATTTAGGCTAAACATACATAAAATGGAAAGAAAAAGCGTAAGTTCAAGTTACTTACTTGTTGAAGACCTTCTTCAAGGATTCCTTTCCAACGAATCACGAACTCTTAGTGTGCTCCTTGATCTCTACGACCTCGAACTCTTCTCACGAACAAGAACACCACCAAAGACTTCTCGGTTGTTCTTCTTTTGGAAGAAGGAAGTTGGTGGAAACTTGGTGTTTTGGAGAAAAGAGAAGAAATGTTGAGAGAGAATTGAGAGAGAGCTTTTCTCTTCTTTTTGGTGAGAATTCCAAAAAATGAGAGAATTCCAAAAAATGAGAGAATTCCTTACTTTCCTTCTTGCAAGAAGGGTTTATATAATGGAGATAGGTGGAGTTGAAATCTCCACCTATTTACCATTTTACCACAACTATAGGTTATGCAAATCATATTTGCATAACCATATATTATAAGATATCTCATATCTCATATTACAAATCACATTTGCAATATTGTGGATAAAATTGAATCACATCCAATTTAATATCTCTCAATCTAATTTCTCCTAATTAACCCTAATTCAACAATTAGGCTAACCTATAGTTTAATATGAATCTCATTCACATTAAACTATATATTATATCATTCATATCTCATATAAATGACATAAATGCCCTTTAGTGAAATTGAACACTTCAATTCACACCAAAACACTAACCCTTCTTTTAACCCAGATTGAGCCAACCGAGGGACCTAATGGACCTCAAAGGATTTGAGCTCCAATGATCCGAGATTAACCTATCAAACTCTTTGACCAGGTTAATCAACCTTCATTAGCTACGGTAACACTCCACTAAAGCCCATAGTTGCACTCCCGTCAGTGCAAAATATTACGTGTCCACTGATATAACCAATGCCTATGAGTCGACCCTTCACAGGTTGTTTGTAAACACTGCTGGGTCAAATTACTGTTTTACCCCTGTGTCTACTTCTTGCTCCTTAAGTCCCCACTACTCCTCTAATGAAAAACAACATTGTAATGGTCAAACCATACACAACAACCCTCTCGTGGCAGTGAGAGGGTGGGCGCCCGTTGTCCAAGCCTTGGAGAAAACACTTAAGGGAACAACCCCTCTAGTTTCCCTAAAGGTGGGAACGAGTGAATTCCGTCTCGTGTAGTTAAGTTCCAAGCTCCCTACTTGGTCCTGTCCCTAAGAAGATTGGCATATTGGGCGAGTAACTGTGACCACCCTCACCCGTACTAGTCAAAGGACATACCCCGCAGGCAGGAGTCCGTAACACGCTCAGGATTCAGGTCGAGTCACTAAGGGTCATCTACGAAGTTATTAGTCCTTACTGTCAACGGTGTTACATCAGTAGGTCAAATAATTCGCGGTCCGGTCTTGTACAATCTCATTGTACAGGATGCCCCCACTCGCATGTCAACCACATGAACGAGTCAAATCACCTCATTTGTATCTTAATACAAAGCGGGTCGCATCCACAGTATATCCAGGATTAGGTCTCCAACCCCATCCATATACTGTAGACCGTTCGGGTCATTTACTCGAACATGATCCTTCCTGTGTGTCCACTACACACCGTTTAAGTTCTAGTTCTCTCATATATTCAATGACCCTGGACCTTAGTTTATTGGTCAAAGTTTGTATAAAATGCGAG
This sequence comes from Trichosanthes cucumerina, assembly GCA_036507285.1. Classification (NCBI taxonomy): domain Eukaryota; kingdom Viridiplantae; phylum Streptophyta; class Magnoliopsida; order Cucurbitales; family Cucurbitaceae; genus Trichosanthes; species Trichosanthes cucumerina. The sequence goes on from CM071840.1 coordinate 33,649,905, forward strand.
ACACAAAATGATGAAATGAATAACACTTTATTAATTTCAAATAGTAATTTACAAACACGAGATTAGGACAAAAATCCCAACAAACTCCCACTTGGACTAAGCTAGTGGAGGAAATACATTTCTGAAATGTACATAAATTACAACGAAGTAATACAATGAACTAGGGCATTAAATACCCGTTTACATATCTTCCACTTGCCCTAGTCAGGAAGTACTCGAAGACCTAGACGTTAAACTAGGGCATTAAACGTTTCCTTTCCTCTCTTCTTAGTTTAATCATTAAACTTATTGTATGTTTGTATGCATTTAATCCATGCCTAATAGGATAAGAATATATGCTTGTTCTGTATTTTTTGGTCAATGTACTGGTTTTTGTTTTTAGCAAAACAATCAAGCAAATTAACGATCACAATCACGTTTTCGCTGCTCAAGGAGATCAGATCTCCATCAATAAGATGCTTAAGACATGGTCAACGTTCTGTTCTTTTGGTTCCGAACTATCTGGATACCTAGAACATACTGAGCTTCTCCCAAATCTTTCATTTGGAATTGCGAAGCTAGCCATTTCTTTACGTCAGTAAGAAATTCTACCTCATTCCCAATGAGAAGAATATCATTCACGTATAATATCAGAAATGCGATCGTTTTGTCAACGATTTTCTTGTAGACACAAGGCTCGTCAACATTCTGATCAAAGCCATAAGATTTGATTGCCTCATCAAACCTTATATTCCAAGACCTCGAGGCTTGTTTCAGTCCATAAATGGACCTATGAAGCCGCCAAACCTTTTACTCTTGGCCTTGGGCAATGAACCCTTTGGGCTGGTCCATGTAGATGGTTTCGTCAAGGTTGCCATTCAGAAAGGCGGTCTTAACATCCATCTGCCATACCTCATAGTCATAATACACGACAATGGCCAGAAGGATCCTGATCGACTTTACCATGGCAACAGGTGAAAAGGTTTCCTCATAGTCAACCCCTTCGACTTGGGTAAAACCCTTTGCCACTAGTCGTGCTTTGAAGGTCTACACCTTCCCATCTACGCCACGTTTACGCTTGTTGATCCATTTACAACCTATAGGTTTTACCCCATCAGGTTTTACCCCATCAGGTTGATCCACAAGCTCCCAGACAGAATTGAAGTACATTGACTCCATTTCCTGGTCCATAGTTTTAATCCATTCGTCCTTGTCAACATCAGCCATTGCCTGATCATAGGTCAATGGATCCTCGCAGTCATCATCAGGATTGACGACTTGGGTTTCAACTAAACCCATGTAACGTTCAAGCTGTCTCACAACCCTTCCACTACGTCGAGGCATTCCCAACTCTTGGGAACGGACTTGACTTGACGTGCTAGGATCAACAACACTTGTTGACGTACTAGCCCCATCAACAACTCTTGCTGATGTACTGTCCATTTCGTTCAACACGATTTTGCTTCTAGGCAAATGATCCCTGATGTGGTCTTCCTCAAGGAAAGTGGCGTTTTTCGACACAAGCACCCTATTATCCTTAGGATCGAAAAATAGACCACCTCTGGTCTCTTTTGGGTAACCTACAAATAGGCACAATTTTGAGCGGGGTTCCAATTTCTTCGGGTTTGACACCAACACGTGGGTCGGGCATCCCAAATTCTGAAATGGTGTAAACAGCCTTTACGATCATTCCAGAGTTCGAAAGGTGTTTCACAAACACTCTTCGACGGAACGTTGATCAAAATATAAATCTCAGTCTCTACTGCGTAACCCCAAAAAGAATCAGGGAGACGAGCATAGCTCATTATCGATCGAACCATGTCAAACAGGATTCTATTTCTCCTCTCCGATACACCATTCTCCTGTGGCATACCAGGTGCTGAGAGTTGGAACGTAATTTCGTCTTCTATCATATAGTCCTGGAATTCAGTGTCCATATACTCTCCACCTCGATCCGATAGAAGTGTTTTTATCGTTTTACCTTACAGGTTCTCAACCTTAGTCTTGTACTCCTTGAACTTTTCAAGAGTTTCAAACTTCCTATGAATTAGGTAAATATACCCATACCTCGAATAATCATCAATGAAAGAAACGAAGTATTCGTAACCACCTCGTGCTTTAACACTCATCGGACCACAGAGGTCAGAATGTATAAGCTCAAGAGGCTCCTTGGCTCTATATCTTTTTCCACTAAAAGGACGTTTGGTCATTTTGCCTTCAAGGCATGACTCATACACAGGTAAAGAGTTTTCTTCTAACTGACTTAGAAGTCCACTCTTCACTAGTCTCTCAATCCGATTGAGATTAATGTGGCCTAACCTTAGATGCCAAAGATGGACATTTTCTTTCGGAGAAACCTTAACTCTCTTAGTTTGCGTTTCTGCAGTTTTAAATAACTCAGTGTTCAAAACGCTTTTGACTGAATTTGGCTTTAAAACATACAAGTTAGACTCAAGTGAAGCTGAACAAATCAAATTGCCTTTGCAAGAAATAAACCCTTTATTATTATCAAAGGAAATTGAAATACAATGTTCAATGAGACAGGAAATAGAAACAAGGTTTCTAGTAAACCCTGGGACTATATACATATTGTCCAACAACAAAAATTTCCTGCCAAAATAGAGCTTCACTTTGTCGATCGCTGCAGCAGAGACTATCTCCCCGGATCCAATCCGTAGAGTCACCTCACCCTCTCGCAGCGGCTGCCAGGAATCAATTCCCTGAAAAGAAGAACAAACGTGGTTAGTGGCGCCCAAATCTAAAATCTAGGCAGAGTCACTACTCTCCACTAAGCATGTTTCAGTAACCAGTAAATCACATTTACCTTGTTCTTCCTCTCGGCAAGGAACTTGGGACAGTTTCTCTTCCAGTGGTCGTCCCCATTGCAGTGGAAACACTTTCCTTTCTCTGCAACTTCCTTGACCTTCTTGCCCTTTTGGGGACAGCTCGGTGAGCTTCACCCCTCTTCATCTTCATCTTCTTCCCTTTCGGATGAGAAGGAGCAACAGGTTTAGTCCCAGAGGTCGAACCCCTGTGATAAGACCTATAGGCAACATTTTCCTCAGATTCCGGTGCCCTGATCCTCATCAAGGACTGGAAATTCTGTAGCTCATTGAGGAGGGTAGTCAGAGTGTAGCTAATTTTGTTCATAACAACATTGCTACGAAACTAAAGGAAACTCTTCGGAAGAGTCTCGAAATAAAGCCGGCTTTGGCTCGACTCGTCGATCGAAGCCCGTTCATCTCGCCAGATTAAAGTGGGTCATCATGTCAGAACATGTTCACGCATGCACGACCCTTCTTTCATCATCCGTGCGTTGAAGGCGTGTTTGAGCAAATCGTGCTCGACACGAAAGGATCGTTGTGTCAAACATGTCCTGCAACGAATCCATGATCTCCTTTGCAGTGACCATCAACTCATGCTTCTTTGCTAAAACTTCAGATAAGCTGGCAATGATGTAGACCTTGGCCTTTTCATTTGCCCTGATCCATCGATCGTAAGCATCACGAACACCTCGTGATGCAGTCGAGCTCGACAATTGAGGACAGTCCTCAGTAAGCACGAACTTCAGGTCGTCAGTTACTAGAATCGTGTTAATATTATTCTTCCATGTTTGGAAGTTATCTCCCACTAGTTTATCAGAAGCTAGTAAAACGATTATTGAGCTAGACATGTTTTTAGCTTAAAAATCAAATAAAATTTTGTGTTAGTCTCGCATAAACTTTTTGAAAACCAATCAAGTTTTAGCAAAATTTAATCCTATGATCCCTCGGTCATATAAAAATTGCAATGATATCCTAAAGGTTTAGAATGACCGCCACCGAAGGGTGAACATAAACACTCCTCCTCTAGGACGAGACTTTCTCGACCAGTCCCTAACACTTAACGAATTCATTAACACTTAACGAATTTTGTGAGTGTCACCCTCAGTCTTTAAGTTTCCAAGTATCCATCCAAACAATAGCCACTGAAGGTGAACCACGAAAGAAAACCAAAAAGGAAACTGTATTCCTTTCAGGAATTCACGGTGTTCCAACTCCCATGATCAAGGCCCTCTGAAGGGATTGTTTGGTCCAGGCCAAACTAGCAGGCAGATCATAGGGGTCTCACGGTGTGAATCGAAAGAAGAGACCGTGGGTCCCGTTTTCACAGGTCCCGCTCCCACTCACTATAAGTACTCTCTCCATCCACGTTGATATTGACCCATACAAATACCATCCGAAGGGGGACGCTCCCATTTGCGCCACGAGGTCGAGTATGGATCTCACGGTGCGGACTTAACGGAGATTTGTGGTCGGAAATTAAATGTATCTTATACACTTTATTTCCTCCCACTCAACACTTTATTATTTTCGGGATTGACCTAGATAAACTGGCTAAAATTTACCTAAGTCTACCAATATAACTCTTATATGGTATTTAACCTAAGTTTATAATCACATTATTACTTAGGTCTATGTGAGTAAATTAAAACACTTTTAATTAACGACACTCACGAAAAATATAATCTAAGAATCTCCGGACCGAATTCACTCCCAGGTCGGTTTCCAGGTAGGGGTGTTCCACAAGCGTCAACTTAAATACCCCAACCTTAGACAAAACCTTCCTTAGACAAAACCTTCCTTAGACAGAGTTGCTAATCAGTCACCATTCAAAGACTATACTTTGATTTCCTAATTCTAATCTTATTAGAACTAGAAAACCTAAATCTAATTATTCAAGTTCTAAACACTTTAAAACTAATAATTAACTTAGGTTACATGCATTTCTATTTTATAGTGCTTGATCATTCATCACATGAATAACTATATACTATAACAAAATAATTCATCACATGAATATAAATGCATGAGCATACTTTAATCTAAAAAAAATATAACAGTTATATTAATTAAATTAAAACATGCATTTAATTACATTATAACTCTTATAATATAACCTATCATGCAAACTATATATTATAACTCTTATAATATAAATGATGCATGAAATGTTTAACCTAACGTGGGATTTTAAATCTATATGACATTCATTATGCACATAGAAATTAATTAAATCATACATCACATGCATAAAATAATTAAATAGCAAAAATGGACTGGTTTTGGCACCTAGGGGCATTTATTTAATTAAATAACATTAATATAACTTTTATATTAATATTATTTAATAAAATAAATAAATAAAATAATAAATACATTTTACAATTTTAGAAATTAAATAAAAACTAATTTAATAAAGCCCCACGTAGCAACTGCCCACGTTCAATGCTAAACTGTCGTGAACTGCTTCTCTACGCTCGCAGCGTTGCAACGCTGCAGCGTTCAGCGTTGTGCCAGTGTTATCAACGCTGTCCTGCAGCGCGCCTTGCCCAGCAATGGCAACGTTGAGATGCCGATGAACAACGTCTCAACGCTGTCGACAGAACAACAAGCTCCTCTTGGTGTTCTTCGTTGTTTTTTACCCGTTTCCGCTTCGATTTCTTCACAGCAACTCTTGCCACAAACAACTAGGACTTACAGACTCGATTTACAACATAAATGCCCAAAAACACGGGCCCTTACATTGATCATATCAACATAAAATTGTAAATCTAAACTAGTGCAAAAATCGAAAACATCCATCATGCAAACAAACAATTTATCTCATAAATTAAGGCTATACCCACCTAATTTCAACGAAAAACAGTGCACAACATCGAACCAACGTTTGGCTCTGATACCAATTGAAGGAAATGATAATCCCTCGCAGCGGAAGACGATTGAATTGTCATGGTGAAGTTGTGCAATTGAATTTCATTGAAATTGATTTAACTCTTAAATCTAGGCTAAACATGCTTAATTGGAAAGAAAAATAGTAAAGTTGTAGTTACTTACTTGTTGAACACCTTCTTCAAGGATTCCTTTCCAACGAATCACGAACTCTTCGTGTGCTCCTTGATCTCTAAGACCTCGAAGTCTTCTCACGAACAAGAACACCACCAAAGGCTTCTCGGTTGTTCTTCTTTTGGAAGAAGGAAGTTGGTGGAAACTTGGTGTTTTGGAGAAAAGAGAAGAAATGTTGAGAGAGAGCTTTTCTCTTCTTTTTGGTGAGAATTCCAAAAAATGAGAGAATTCCTTTCTTTCTTGCAAGAAGGGTTTATACAATGGAGATAGGTGGAGTTGAAATCTCCACCTATTTACCATTTTACCACAACTATAGGTTATGCAAATCATATTTGCATAACCATATATTATAAGATATCTCATATCTCATATTACAAATCACATTTGCAATATTGTGGATTAAATTGAATCACATCCAATTTAATATCTCTCAATCAAATTTCTCCTAATTAGCCTTAATTCAACAATTAGGCTAACCTATAGTTTATTATGAATCTCATTCACATTAAACTATATATTATATCATTCATATCTCATATAAATGACATAAATGCCCTTTAGTGAAATTGAACACTTCAATTCACACCAAAATACTAACCCTTCTTTTAACCCAGATTGAGCCAACCGAGGGACCTAATGGACCTACAGTGACGAGCTCCAATGATCCGAGATTAACCTATCAAACTCTTTGATCCGGTTAATCAACCTTCATTAGCTACGGTAACACTCCACTAAAGTCCGTAGCTGCACTCCCGTCAGTGCAGAATATTACGTGTCCACTGATATAACCAATGCCTATGAGTCGACCCTTCATAGGTTGTTCGTAGACACTGCTGGGTCAAATTACCGTTTTACCCCTGTGTCTACTTCTTGCTCCTTAAGTCCCCACTGCTCCTCTAATGAACAACAACGTTGTAATGGTCCAACCATACACAACAACCCTCTCGTGCGAGTGAGAGGGTAGGTGCCCGTTGTCCAAGCCCTGGAGACAACACTTAAGGGAACAACCCCTCTAGTTTTCCTAAAGGCGGGAACAAGTGAATTCCCTCTCGCGTAGTTAAGTTCTCAGCTCCCTATTTCGTCCTGTCCCTAAGAAGATAGGCATATTGGGCAAGTAACTGTGACCACCCTCACCCGTACTAGTCAAAGGACAGACCCCCGCAGGCAGGAGTCCGTAACACGCTCAGGATTCAGGTCGAGTCACTAATGGTCATCTACGAAGTTATTAGTCCTTACTGTCAACTGTGTCACATTAGTAGGTCTAATAATTCACGGTCCGGTTTTGTACAATCTCATTGTACAGGATGCCCCCACTCGCATGTCAACCACATGAACGAGTCAAATCACCTCGTTTGTATCTTAATACAAAGCGGGCCGCATCCACAGTGTATCTAGGATTAGGTCTCCAATCCCATCCATATACTGTAGACCGTTCGGGTTATTTACTCGAACGTGATCCTTCTTGTGTGTCCACTACATACTGTTCAAGTTCTAGTTCTCTCATATATTCAATGACCCTGGAGCTTAGTTTATTGGTCAAAGTTTGTATAAAATGCGAGACACAAAATGATGAAATGAATAACACTTTATTAATTTCAAATAGTAATTTACAAACACGAGATTAGGACAAAAATCCCAACAAGGCCAAGTATGAGTCTCACAGTGTGAACTTCCCCGGAGAGATGTCGATGAAAATATATGTATCATATACACTTTTTCCACCCACTAGATACTTTAACTCTATAGGAAATTTACTTAGGTTAAACCCGGCTAATGGTTTTACCTAAACTTATCAATATAACGATTATATTGATCCTATCCTAAGTTTATTAATATAACTCTTTATATTATACCTAGGATTTCTAGTTTATTAACCCCTTAATAAACCCGCTGACGCTACTATAATTTATAAACCTTCCAATTAAAATTCACTCACAGGTCAGTTTCCAGGTAGGGGTGTTCCATTTTCGTCAGCTTAAATACCCCAACCTAGACAGAACCTTCCTTAGACAGAGTTCCTCTTTTAATCATTGTTTATAAATTACGTGGTTCCTAATTCTAATCTAATTAGAACTAGATAACCTAAATTCTATTAATTTCGTGTTCTAAATATTTTAAAACTAATGAATAACTTTAGGTGACATGCAATTCTATGTTATTATGCTTGATCATTCATCACATAAATAATTAAACATACATAACACATTTAACTCATGAATAATATGCATGTCAATGTTGCCCATAATTAATATAACACATTATACTAATTATTCATGCAAACTATATAATATAACACTTTATATTATAAATGATGCATGTAAATGCTTAACCTAAGGTGGGATATCTAAATAAAAGCATACATTATGCATGACAATAATTATACAATAATTGCATAAATTAAATAGCAAAAATAGACCATTTTTGGTACCCTAAATTTAGTTTTCATTAATATAATCTAATTATATTAATTAAAATTATTAATATTAATATTAATTAATATAAAAATATTATTATATATTAAATAATAATAAAAACGTCATTCCTGTCCGTTGGGAAGTCTCCGTGAAATGCCTCACGGCGTGTAGCGCGATACGGCGTTGCAGTAACGCTACTCTTTGTCAGTTTCCATCCCTTGGAGCCTCTTCGTGAAACGTCATCGGCGTTGCAACGCTGCCTCTATCGCACGCCTTGAACCGCACGCGCGACGTTGCAACGACGATGAACAACGTTGCAATGTCGATGAATAGCGTTGCAGCGCCGTGCACTGGACAAAACATGATGTTCTGTTTTTCAACTCGTTTTTGCTCCAATCTTCTCAGCAATTTCTTTGCTTCGATTGACACGGACTTACAAACTCGATTTACATAAATATATGCCGAAAACAATAGACCCTTACATTGAACAATTCAACGAAAGAAAATATGTAAATCTATGGTGTCAAAAACGAAAACATCTAATTTGCAAACCGAACATTCATCTCATGAAATCAATAAATCCCACATCTGTTCTTGATAAATCTAGAAAAAGATCAAGAACACAATTAGCGCTCTGATACCAATTGAAGGGATCGAATCCCGAAATCGATTGTGAATCACATATTCTTAATCTTATTACACAGATTCATATCAAGATCATAAAATTTAAGATTAAGCATGCAGAAAGAGTTTAGGACAATATAATTTTACCTTTGAAGAACGCTTTCTTCTTGTATTCCTTCTCCAATGATCTCACGATCTCAACGACCAAAACTCGACACGTACGAAGATCAACCACTAGATCTTCTCCGTTGTTCTCTAGGTGAGGGAGGAAGGTGGGTTCCTTTAGGATGAGGTGTGGAAAATTTGAGAGATGTGTTTTGGAACTTTTCCAACAACAATCTCAAAGTGAGCTTTTGATTATGTCAAAATGGCATAGCTCAAAGTTGCATCCCATGCAACATTTATAGGAAAATAGGATAGAAATTATCATCCTATCCCTCATTCATTCTCTCATAAGTATATAGTTAATTTGTGAATCTAATTCACATTAAAACTATATATTATATCAATTATATCACATATAATTGATACATCACCTCCTATATGAAATTGAACACTTCAATTTTATTCCTAACTTTATACCCTCAATATAACTATGTTGAGCCAACGGAGGGACCTAATGGACCTACAGTTCATAAGCTTCAATGATGTGAGATTAACTGATCAAACTCTTTGATCTGGTTAATCAATATTCATTAACTACAAGTCACTCCACTATAGACTTGCAGTTGCACTCTCCTCACTGTAGATTATATGGTGTCTATCGATATAATCATTACCCATGAGTCGACCCTTTACAGGTTGTTCGTAATCACAGTTGGGTCAAATTACCATTTTACCCTTGTGATTACATCTTGCTCTTTAAGCACCACTGATCCTCTAATGAACAACAAGTCTATGGTCCTACCATAAACTCAATCCCTCTTAAGCTAGTTTAGAGGGTGGGGCCCCGTTGTTCAAGACCTGGACTCAGTTCTTAAGAGAACAACCTATCTAATTCCTTAGTCTAGGAATGAGTGAATTTCATCTTTCAGAGTTAAGTCCCCAGCTACCTACGAGGTTCTGTCCCTAAGAAGGTAGGCATATTGATTTGGCTACAGGCCACTCTCACCCATACTAGTCTAAGGACAAACCCTATAGCGGGAGTTCTTAACTTGCCTCGTAATTGTGTCGAATCACTAATGATCATTTATAAATTATTAGTCATATCACATTAACGGTGTTATCTTGGTTAGACTAATAATTTGCAGTCCTGTCTTGTATGAACTCATCATACAGGATGCCTCCACTCGCATGTCATCCACATGAATGAGGTGGATTACCTCATTTGTATTAACTACATAGTGGGCCGCATCCATGGTGTTACCAGAATAAGGTTTTCAACCTTATACATATACCATAGACCATTTAGGTTATACTCTAGAACATAATCCAATTAGTGTCTACTACACTGATGTTCAAGATCTATTATAACCTTGGAGCTTAGTTTATTAGATTTATAAAGCGATAATATAATTTTATCAAATCAAATAACTCTTTATTTATTTGACTAAAATTACACAAGTTTAGGGCCCAACAATAACAACGTTACTTCGAAATTGTAAGAAGCTCTATGGAAGAGTTTCTAATATAAAGCTGACCTGACTCGATTTATCGATAAAAGCACCATTCGACTCTGTCGTGTTGAAGGGAACCATCATATCGAGAACATGATCCCAAACAGATGATCTCTCGCCATCCTGGCGTTGAAGATGTATTTGAGGGCATTGTGGTTTACCTGAACATACTTTTGCCGAACATGCCTTGCAGCGAATCCATGATTTCTTTAGCGGTCATCATGCCCTCGTTCGTTTTGGCTAGTATGTAAGACATACTTGCCAATATATAGACCTTGGCCTTGTCATTAACCTTGATCTATCTATCGTATGCATCACGAACATTTCGTGATGCATTCGAGCTCAGCACCTGAGGATACTCCCCAGTAAGCACAAACTTAAGATCATCTGCTACCAAGATAATGTTAAGATTGTTCTTCCATATCATCATGTTTTCTTCGGTTAATTTTTCGGTAGCCAATAAGGAAATGATTGAGTTATTCATATTGCTGAAAAATAAATTATTTGTATTAGTTTCTTATTAAACTTTTAACTAATCTAATCAGTTTTAGCTAATTATCTAGTGATTCCTAGGTTATTAATAATTTGCAATGATACTCCAAAGGTTTAGAATGTATGACACCGAAGGGTAATAAAAAACACTCCTCCTCTGGATCAAGACATTCTTGACAAAAACCTAACGCCAGAATAACTCTTATTCCTATGGGCTTTAGTTACCATTATTTGGTTTGGATACAATTACAACTAATGTATCCCGTGAGTGTGACCCTCTATCTTTAGATTCCAGAGTCCCGATCCAACAAAATCTGCCAAAGGGTCAGGACTAGGTTGGAAAACAGACTAAGGTAACCTTTATCCCTTTCAGGTGTTCACTGTGTTCCGATCCCTATGATCAAAGCCCTCCGAAGCGATTATCTGGTCCAGGCCAAACTAGTAGGATGACCATAGTGATCTCACGGTGCGAACCGATAGAAGACACCGTGAGTTTTGTTTTCACAGTTTTCGCTCCCACTCACTATAAGTACCCTCTCCATTCACCTTGATATTGTCCATACAAACACCATCCGAAGGAGGATACTCCCGTTTGCGCCACGAGGCCCAATATGGATCTCACGGTGTGAATTTCTCGGAGATATGTAGGTGAAAAATTGATGTATCATATACACCTATTTCCTCCAACTAAGTACTTTAAGTATTTAGGAAATTTAACTCCTTAATAAACTGTGGTGATGTTTTAATAATTTATAAACTCTAGATTAAATTGACTCCCAGGTCAGTTCCCAGGTAGGGGTGTTCCGTTTCCGTCAGCTTAAATACCCCAACCTAGACATAACCTTCCTTAGACAGAGTTCCTCTTTAATCATAGTCTATAAATTATTTGGTTCCTAATTCTAATATAATTAGAACTAGATAACCTAAGGTCTATTAATATCATGTTCTAAACATTTTAAAACTAATTAATTAACCTTAGGTGACATGCAATACTATGTTATAAGTGTTTGATCATTCATCACATGAATAATAAACATAGATAACATATTCAACTCATGAATCATAATGCATGTCAATGCTATCCAAAATTAATATACCACTTATACTAATTTATCATGAAAACTATATGATATAACACTTTATATTATAAATGATGCATGAATTTGCTTAACCTAAGGTGGGATTTATCAACATAGCATACATTATGCATGGAAATAATTCATACAACACTTTGCATAAAATAAATAGCAAAATTAGACCACTTTTGGCTCCCTAAAATTAATTTTAATTAATATAATCTAATTATATTAATTAAAACTAATATAAAAATATTTTTATATATTAAATATTAATAAATTTTCGATTTCTGCCCGTTGCCACGAAGCTTGCGTTACACCACCGCCAGCGTTGCAACGCTAATCCACTTTCATTCACGCGTTATGGTATTGGCGTTGCAACACCACAACGCAACGCTGGTCCATCTCCAACCAGAATGTCACAGCACTGGCGTTGCAACGCCGAAGAACAGCGTTGCAACACCGTGCACAGAACAGAAATACTCCCCTCTGATTTTTGCTTGTTTTTTCTTCCGTTCTTCTCAGCAGCTTCTTTGCCTCGATCGACACAGACTTACAGACTCGATTTACAATTAAAATTGTCTAAAACACCGGGCCCTTACATTGGACTATTCAATGAAAAACTGTAAATCTAAGTGCCAAATGCGAAAACATCTAATCATGCAAACCAACATTCATCTCATGAATATCATGCAATCCCACCTATGTTTTTGACAGATTTAGAACAAAAACAAGAACATAATTAGCTCTGATACCAATTGAAGGGATCAGATCTCGCAGCGGAAGCGAATTGAATCACGTGTTCTTAGATATCGTTACGTAGATCAAATCAAAAACACTAAACTATAAAGATTAAGCATATAATTAGAGATATGGGACAACATATATTACCTTTGTAGATCATAATCTTCTAGTGCTCCTTGCTCCTCACGATCTCACGTTCTCAACGATCATGATGTAATCGAACTCACCACTAGATCTTCTCCGTTGTAGCTCTAGGAGAGAGAGGATGGTGGGTTTCCTTTTTGAGTTAAGAGATTGTGAGAGAATGTTCACAAGAGAGAGCACTAGGTTTTTTTTTCTTAAGCTTGCATCATCAAAATGTGCATCTCATGCACATATTTATAGGAAAATATGATATAAATTATCATCCTATCTCTATAGTGCTCTTACTATGTATTTGCAAATCATATTTGCATATTTACATAATTATAAGGTATCTCCCATTTTAGTATGTAGTTTATTGTGAATCAAATTCTCATTAAACTATATTATATCAATTATATATCTCCTCATATATGAAATTGAACACTTCAATTTCACTCCAAACTTGATACCCTTAATATTTCCATGTTGAGCCAACGGAGAGACCTAATGGACCTACAGATCATGAGCTCCAATGATACGAGATTAACCGATCAAACTCTTTGATTTAATTAACCAACATTTATTAACTACAAGTCACTCCACTATAGACTCGTAGTTGCACTCTCCTCACTGTAGATTGTGTTGTGTCCATTGATATAATCAATACCTGTGAGTTGACCCTTCACAGGTTGTTTGTAATCACAGCTGGGTCAAATTACCGTTTTACCCCTGTGATTACCTCTTGTTCCTTAAGCACTACTGATCCTCTAATGAACAACAAGTCTATGGTCCTACCACAAACTTAATTCCTCTTAGGCCAGTAAGAGGGTGGGGCCCCGTTGTTCAAGACCTGGATCCAATTCTTAAGAGAACAACCTATCTAATTCCCTAATTCAGGCTCCTAACCTCATGTGTATTTAGGTTGTATACTTGAACATTATCCAACTTGTGTCCACTACACATTTGTTCAAGATCTATCATTATAACCTTGGGACTTAGTTTATTAGATTTAGGTTTATGGGTGAGAATATAATAAATAACTTTTATTTAATTGAATAACATTATTACAAAACTACACTTGTTTAGGCCATAAACCCCAACAGTGTCTATGTTAAAACCATAGATCAAGACTATGTCATATTTGTTTATATGTAGATGACATGTTGATAATGGGCACAAATAGAAGTGTCATTGATTCCATTAAAAGGATGTTAAAATTCAACTTTGATATAAAAGACCTTAGTCTTGCTGATATTATACTTGGAATCCATATGACTAGAAACTCTAGTGGATATGTACTTTCTCAGTCTCACTATATAGAAAAAGTGTTGAGAAAATATGATCAATTTGAGAGTAAACCAGTTGTTACTCCATTTGATCTCGATTGTAAGTTAAAGAAGAAAAAAGATGAAGGTGTGTCTTCTCTAAAATACTCTAGAGTTATTGGTAGCTTAATGTACATAATGAATTGTACAATACCTCATATTGCCTGTTTAGTAGGAAGGTTAGCAAGATACACCAACAACCCTGGGCATGATCATTGGAATGCTTTAGTCAGAGTTCTAAGATACTTGAAGTACACTCTAGACTATTGATTGGATTATACGAGGGATCTACATGTACTGGAAGGATTTAGTGATGTTAATTTGATTTTTGATAGCGTGAAGACTAAATCAACTAGTGGGTATATATTTACCTTAGCTGGAGCAGCTGTATCATGGAAATCTTCAAAGCAGACGTGTACAACACGTTCGACTATGGAATCAGAGTTTATAGTGAAGGGACTTTGAATTCCCGCAGCCGAAGACGTTGTGAAACGTCGTTGATCCGTTGTGTAAAAGGTGTCTTAAAATTGAATCTATCTCATAGATCCTAGGCTAAACATGCAAAATAGTAGAGAAAACAGTAAGTATAATGGATACTAACCTCTTGAAGAACACTTCTTCAACGTTTTCTCCTTCTTCGATCACGATCTCTCTAGATCCAACATTCTCCTCGAACATGAACTACGATTCGAACAGGGAGACACCTCCAAAGGGTCTTCTCGGTTGTTCTCGGGAGGTTGAGGGAGAGTAGGCGGGACTCCCTTTGGTTTTGGGTGAGAAGAAGTTTTTGAGAGAATTGAGAGAGTTCTAGAGAGAAAACACTTGCTCTCTTTGGATGGAAATCCAAAAATGGCAAATGGCATACCGAAGGCTTCTTGCAAAACCTTTAAATACTATT
This sequence comes from Trichosanthes cucumerina, assembly GCA_036507285.1. Taxonomy (NCBI): domain Eukaryota; kingdom Viridiplantae; phylum Streptophyta; class Magnoliopsida; order Cucurbitales; family Cucurbitaceae; genus Trichosanthes; species Trichosanthes cucumerina. The sequence goes on from CM071840.1 coordinate 33,665,081, forward strand.
GTGTGATGGAGTTAAAACCTCCACCAAATCACAATTTTACCACAACCATATAATATACAAATCACATTTGCATATTATATAATATAAGGTATCACATACTTTATTATACAAATCTCATTTGCATAAATGTGGAATTATAAATTGAATCACATTCAATTTAATTTCTCTCAATTCAATTTCTCCAAATAGCACTAATTAATCAATTAGGCTATACCATAGTTTATTATGAATCTCATTCACATCAAACTATATATTATGTCATCTATATCTCATATAAATGACATAAATACCCAAATAATGAATTTGAACACTTCAAATTCACACCAAACTATAAACCCTCAATTTGTCCAATTTGAGCCAACCGAGGACCTAATGGACCTACACGTGATGAGCTCCAATGATCCGAGACTAACTGTCAAACTCTTTGACCCGGTTATTCAACATTCATTAGCTACGGTAACACTCCACTAAAGCCCGTAGTTTGCACTTTCATCATTTGTAGGACAAGTTGTGTCCATCGATATAACCAATACCCATGAGTCGACCCTTCACAGTTGTTCGTAGTCACGGTTTGGGTCAAATTATCGTTTTACCCCCGTGTCTACCTCTCTCCTCCTTAAGTCCCCTTTGCTCCTCTAATGAACAACTACGTTGCATGGTCCAACCATAAACAACAACCCTCTCGGGCCAATGAGAGAGTGGGGCCCCGTTGTTCAAGCCACAGAGAGCGAAGACTTAAAGGAACAACCCTCTAGTTTTCCTAAGTCGGGAGCAGTGAATTCCTTCTTGCGTAGTCAAGTTCCCGGCTCCCCACGTGGTCCCGCCCGAGAAGATAGGCATATTGAGCGAGCAACAGTGGCCACCCTCACCCGTACTAGTCAAACGCATGCGGACCCCATGAGGCGAGGAGTCCGTAACACGCTCAGGATTAAGGTCGAGTCACTAATGGTCATCTACGAATTTATTAGCTTTATAGTGTTAACGGTGTTACATCAGTAAGTCTAATAATTCACGGTCCGGTCTTGTACAATCTCATTGCACAGGATGCCCCCACTCGCATGTCAACCACATGAACGAGTCAGATCACCTCGTTTGTATCTAATACAAAGCGGGTCGCATCCACAGTGTATCTAGGATTAGGTCTCCAACCCTATCCATATACTGTAGACCGTTTGGGTCATTAACTCGAACGCGATCCTCCCTGTGTGTCCACTACACATCGTTCAAGTTCTTACTTCTCTCATAATGCAATGACCCTGGAGCTTAGTTTATTGGATTAAGTTTATGAAAAAATGTGAGACACAAAGTTTAAATAAATAACTCTTATTTATTACACAATGTTGAAATAAATAACTCTTATTCATTTACAACTTGGAATATTACAAACTACACGAGATGAGGACATACATCCCAACATATAGCTCTTGATAAAGCTGGAAAAGAAGCTGAAAGGCTTAGAAACTTTCTTGAAGATATTCCATTATGGCCAAAGCCTGTAAACACAATATGCATTTATTGTGACAGCTTGGTAGCCTCTATGAGGGCCAAGAATAATGTCTATAATGGAAAGTCACGACATATAAGACGTAGACATAATACGATAAGGCAATTGCTCTCTAATGGAGTTATTTCCATTGATTATGTGAAATCAAAAGAGAATATTGCAGATCCTTTAACGAAAGGATTGTCAAGAGAACAAGTGACGTATACATCGAAGGAAATGGGGCTAAAGTCTTTGAAATAAATTATCTAATGGTGACCTAACCTAGTTGATTGGAGATCCCAAGATCTAGGTTCAATAGACAAACTAGTTGGATAATTTATAGTTGACACACTAAGAAACCTATGGTTTCTTCCCATTTCTATGATGTTGTAGAGTGTGTGATTTTTTGATGTTGAGGTCATGTTGATATCTCATTTACAAGAGGAGTAATGACAGAATACTCTTAATCAATATTACCTATGTGAGAGTAGAAGTGGTTTCGCTTCTATGAGGACTTTTAAAATGGCTTATGGTCTCTAAAGCTCTCATGAATTCAGAATTTTGATTAAGAGTATAGAACTAAAATGGACACAAACGTATAGAACTCAAAGATACAGGATGAGTTATGTGTTGTCTCAATTTACCAATGAGAAAGATAGTTCCAGAGTTGGTCTCATTATTTCTTCAGTAAGTTCGATAGATACTAAGGAAGGTTCAAGTCCAGAAGACACCTATCCTGATGCATAGCTTGTTTGTTTGCTCTCAACGATTGTGTTTTGATTTTCAAACTTTCTTTCATGTGGGAGATTGTTGGATTTAATAGGAAAAAAATGTGAAAGAAAGTGTTGTTTTGAAACATCAAAATCCAAATGATGTTGATGTTATTTAACTTTAAAGTCAAAAGTTTCAAAATGGTTTGAAACATCCAAATGTGTTGATGTTTCTTATACAAATTTAACTTAAAAAGTTAAGTTTGTGAGTTTTGTTTGAATTTTAACAAGTAACTACACAATTGAGTTACTTTTGATGTATGTTCTATATTCTTCATATTTATTAGATTTTAGAGAGTTACTAAGTTGGTAGCCTATAAATAGCAACTTGTTTCTTCATTTGGAGTATCACATTCTATTTTGGAGCATCATCATTCCAATTGAAGAGTTCCTCTCTTTTCTTTATTCTCTTTGATCTTGAGTCAAGTTGAGAGCAAGTATCCAAGAGTTCTGCTAGATCCGAGTAGTTCAAGGTTGTCGCTCTATTGGAGCCAATCGTTGTATCCTGCTGAGATGATCGTTGTAGTCTGCTTGCAACCCATGCAGAGCGAATAATATTGTCTTCAGGATAGCGCTTAGTAAGCGTGCCTCGACTATTTACCATCATTTGTTCTTGAGTTTTGATTTGTTGCTATATACAATATTTGCACAATTACTTACTATTGTAATAACTTGTAGCCAGTTAAGTTGTAATCAATTTGCTAGTGTTACTAGGTTTTATACACAGTAAAGTACAATATTATCCAACAATATATACTACGTTTATATTTATTATCTATCTATGTGAAATATAATTCATCTCTATTATAGTTTTTAATCATATTACACTCAATATATTAAGCCATTTATAAGTATATACTTGATATGTGTTTGTTATCACTATCATGTCATTTGGTATGTGTATGTATACTCGATATGTGTTTGTTATCACTATCATGTCATTTGGTATCTGTATGCATAAAAGTTGTATGAAAAAATATATATTTCATATTATTAAATATACTATTACATTCATGAAACATAAATAGTATGAAACAACTATATATAAAATCATATACAAAATATAAACATGTATGAAGCCATACACAACCCTAGAGAATTCTATTAACATCGTTGCTAGCTAGTGTTTTCAAAAAAACTTAACTAGTATGGTGGATGCCACAAAACTACTATTTTTCCAATTCCTACTTTGTCATTGTTGCTAGAGGATGACGAACCAAAAATTAGCTTTCATGTTTCTCACAAATTCCCCTACCTTTTGCTCCTCCTTAGAAATCATTCAAATTCCTTCCCAACTAAAAAAGGTAGACAACGATCAAGACAAAAAAAAAAATTGAGATGGGGTTTTAGGCGACAGCTCATTGATCGAAATAAAAAAAATGAAATGGACGTTTATGTTCACCGATTGAACAAAAAAAACAATGATAATAAAAACCAAATGCATACTAGCATTCCAATATTGAAATCAATTTATTACAACGAAAAGCTTCTAGAGTAGTAATGAGAGGTCTAAAAAGCATGCAACGATTGAGAGAATTTTAGATGAAAGATCCTTAGATTCTTGTGTTTTATAAGGTAATATCTAAGTGCACTTATTGTGTGTTATGTTTTAAAATAGAATTCAACAGATTTTCATTATTTTATTTTTTTCTTTTTAATAGAGATGGAGTTGAAGTGAGAGTATACTAGTAATTGGATTTCAAATTTCACATTTGAATATTATGCGACCAGACAAAAATGTAAAATTAAATATTTTTGGACAAAAGTGAAATATGGGTTCCCCAATTAAAATAGGATATTTTTTTGTTCTTTGTCTCAACAATTTTGTAATATTATTCTTATTGTTAAGAAACAACAATTGGTATTAGATCCTTATTCTTAAGGATCGTGAGCAAGTGAATGAGGTTGTTGTGTCATGGACGTCAAAGCAAGTTCCAGTTTCTCTTCAATTTCTTCACCGATGTTTGATGGAGACAACTACTAGGTTTGGGCAGTTTGTATGGGGACACATATGAAAAATTTGGATAATTGAGAAGCTATGGAAGAGGATTATGAAATTCTTGCTCTCCCAAACAATCCTACCATGACATAAATCAAATTGCACAAGATGAAGAAAACAAAGAAATCCAAGGCAAAGGCCTTTTGTTCGCTACAGTCTCATCTACTATCTTCACTCAAATTATGACTCTGAAGTCAGCATATGAGATATAGAATTATCTCAAGTCACAGTATGAGGGAGATGAAAGAATCAAATGAATGTGTGTGCTAAACTTGATTCGAGAATTCGAGTTGCAGAAGACGAAGGAAACAAAACCAATTAAATAGTATTGTGATAAGTCATTGGACATTACAAACATTATCAGATTACTTGGTTTTGTGTTTAAGTATTCAAGAATTGTTGAAAAATTATTGTAACAGTGCCTGAAAAATTTGAGGCATCTATTTCAGCCTTGAAAAATGCCAAGGATTTGACTAAAATCACTCTTGTTGAGATCTCAATGCTTTGTAAGCACAGGAGCAAGGAAGAGCCATGAAGTAAGGTGTTGTTGAAAGAGCCTTGCCAGCTAAGTGTCATCAGAATGCAAAGAACAAGTAGAAATTTTGTTTTTCAGAAAAAATCAAAATCATACTAGAGAATCTTTAGCCAACAACAATGTAGGAGTCAAGAAGGGTCACCCTCCTTTCAAATGTGGGAGAAGACCAGACTCCAAATGCACAAACTATAACCAAATGGGGCATGGAGTTGTAATTTGAAGATGCAAGAATCGACAACAAGGTGAAGATTGTTGATCAGGACATGAAGGATCAACTGTTTGAGGCTACATACTTCGTGGGTTTTGAATCAAATGAAAACTGACTGATTAACAATGATTGCACCAACCATGAAACTCATGACAAAAAGTTGTTTTAGCGATTTGAAGTCAATTAACACTCACCAAAGTTAGAATTAGCAATGAGGATAGCATCTCTATCAAAGGAAATGAGACTATTGAGATTTCAAGCTGTACAGGTACAAAACATATTTAAGATTTTTTTTTGTTCCTGACATTGGCCAAAATTTGTTGAGTGTGAGTCAACTAATTAAAAAAGACTTTAAAGTTACTTTTGAAGATGAATATTGTATGATTAAGGATGCAACTCATCAAACTATCTTCAAAGTAAAAATTAAAGGAAAGAGTTTCAACTCAATCTTTTAGAAGAGGAGCAATCTACTTTTCTTTTCAAAGAAGATGTCATACATATTTGACACTAGAGAGTCAAACACTATCATCATCAAGGGTTGCTGCAACTAAGAGAAAATGAGTTGACATTTGATGTTCCCAAGCTTAGTGATGTAATCTCAAGCTGCAAAGTGTATCAGTTTGGAAAGAAAATAAGAAGCCATTCCCGAAGTCAACCTAGAGAGCCACTCACAAATTGTAGCTCATCCACATAGATGTTGCAGACCCTCAAAGAATACATTCTTTTTAAAAATTAGTCTTTATTATATTGCCTTTCTTGATGACTTCACTTGAATGTGTTGGATTTTTTTCTTGAAGTTTAAATCAGAAGTAGCTCAAGTTTTTTTGGAAGTTCAAGATCAAAGTTGAGAATGAAAGTGGCTGCAAAATTCAAATTATAAGGTCTGACAATGAGAAACACTTCAACAGAATTTGACAAGTTTTGTGATGATTCAGGCATAGAGCATTAGCTTACAACCCCTTACACACACATAAACAAAATGGAGTTATTGAGAGGAGAAATAGATGGCATCATGGAGATGCCAGATGCATGTTGCATGAGAAGAATTTGCCAACAAAGTTTTGGGTAGAGGCAACAAATACGACTGTGTTTCTTCAAAATAAGCTTCCCACAAAGGCAATGAAGGAACAAATTGTTGGGTTTTATGTCCTAAAACTCGTGGTTTGTAAACTGAATGTACATTCTATTTTGCAATAAATATGTTATTAAGGTTTATTTTATTGAATAATGAATTGTGTATTGTGTAACCCTAATCCAATAAAGAGCCCTTGGCTATAGGATGTATATTTGAACTTTATGTGTGACATAAAGGTGGATCAAGTTCAAGTTATAGCCAGAATGGTCTATAGTATAGTGATAAGATTGGGTACCTTATCCTAGGGGCACTATGGATGCGGCTCACTTTGCAAAGTACAAACGATGTGATTCTGAATTGTTCATGTGGAGACATGTGACTGGGGGCGTCCTATGCAATGAGTTTGCATAAGACTGGACCGCGAAATAGTCACTTAGACTTTATAACTCCGTTTACAGTCTTAACTGACTATATTCATACGATGACCTAGGTAACTCGATCTTAATCCTGAGCGTGCTATGAACTCCTGTTTATTCGAGATTATCCTTAGATTTGCATGGGTGAGAATGGCTCGAGATCGCCAACTGAATAAGCCTCCCATTTTGGGAATAAGACTGGATAGATAGCTGGGAACATAGTTATGCAAGATGAAATTCACTTCTACATGCTTTAGGGATTAGTAGAGAGGTTGGTCCCTTAAGTGTTGACTCGAGGTCTTGAACAACGGGTCCACCCTCTCATTGGCCCGAGAGGGATTTAGTTTGTTGGTTGAACCACAAACCAATTGTTCATTAGAGGATCAAGGAGACGTAAGGAACAAGAAGTAATTACAGGGGTAAAACTATTTATTTGACCCAACTATAATTACGAACGACCGGTAAGGAGCGACTTACTAATCATGGTTATATCAAGTGGTAGAAATATATCTACAATGAGAAGAGTGCAACCACTGGGCTTTAGTGGAGTGTCCCGATGGTTAACGAATGTTGATTAGCTAGGCTAAAGAGTTTGACCGGTTAATCTCACATCGTTGGAGCTCATGATCTGTGGGTCCATTAGGTCCCCTTACTAGCTCGGACTGAACCTTGTAATAATTTGAGAGAAGAGATTTGAATTGTTCAAATTCGATTTTGGGAGAAAACGTTAAACATATACGATATATTTAACGTCTCATAGCTTAATTATGAATTAAACTATGATTAAGAAGAGGTGGATATATTTAAATATGATTTAAATATTAGTTCGATTTATAGCATGAATAGGGATCCACGTTCGAGAAATCGATTCTGAGATTGGGAATGAACAAATTATTTAATTTAATATTTGATATTAAATTAAATAAAAATTAATTAATTAAATTACTTATTTACTTATATTATTTAATTAATTAAATTGATTTTAATTTAAAATTAATTTTGAATTAATTTTGAATTAAAATTAAAAGGAAATTTTAAGTTTCATTTTGAAAACAAGTTGTCAACTTGCCCAATCTTAGTCATTCTCAAATCATTCTCATCACTCATGTGTTGCAACTTTCACAAAGCTTAATGAACCTTTAATTGAAGGAGATTTGACAGAATTTTGTAGAAAATTGAAAGTGTTCTCGATTTTGACCTTTGATCACTCTACTTCCAAATGCTCTCAATCTAGGATCCCACACTAGAGGTGGTTCACGAAGTGTTCGTGTTGCAAATCGTCCATTGGGTCATCAAAGTTGAGTTTTCTAACTCTCTGTTTTTCCAGTTTTCAGCATGTTTTTTATTTTATAAAATTGATCAAATTAGAGTATTCAAACTTCAAAAATTGCTTCCGGTTTCTTAATATGGACTCTTTCACAAACATCATTTGAGGCATGGTATGGTTACAAACAATCTCTAAAATTCCTTAAATATTTGGTTGCTTTTGTTTCAATCATATTCCACAGATCAAGCATGGAAAACTTGATAGGAAAGCTTCCCCAGGTATCTTTACAGGCTATAATACTGTCAACAAGGCCTATACATTAATATTCCACATACAAACTGGAAATATTATTGTTAGCAAAGTGATGGGTGAAAACGCGCAAGCGCACGCGATCAAAGTAATATAAAACTGGAAGTATTCCAGAGTATCGTACCCAAGGGAATGGTTTTAATAAAATGAATTGGGAAAAACACAAATTGTTTGCAAATTACAATTGAAAGGTAACTGTGGGTGTAAAAAGATGGTTTTTGGGGTGATTTTGACTAAGGTAAGAAGAAATGAAAACAATAGAAAAGTTAGGGATTCAAGAAATGATCGTGCCACTAAATTGGAAAGACAACGCAACCCGATGCAATTGCCTTGCATTGCAGTTACATCACTGCTTCGCAGTATTGCAGCGCAATTGCGTCACGTTGCCACCGCAGCGCAATTGCGTGGTGCGACAAAGGTAATGCTTCTGCGAGTACATTGTGATTCGAACTAACCTTCAAATGATGTAAACCGAGTTCTACTCCTATTCGACCTTATTTGAAGTATCTTTAGAAGACTGAGTGATTAATCCTATATGTCTATGGTTAATCTATCCCAGATGTTTGTGCATACAACTCTAAGGTTTTAGAGTCTTGTCCTATGCCTAGGGTCAAAGTTAAGGTCTTATGTCTAAGCCCTTTTACTCCATTACTTTTTCGGAAATCCGCTTTTAACTCAACCCTTTCGGTACCAAGCTAAAGCTAAATGAGTAACTCTAGATGGCCAACTAAAGCTACCCACGTAAAGTTCACCAAAAGTAAACTGCACTAGAGGTTAGTCGAATTGCCCTCGCTTTGGAGTTCATTGTCTTTCCTTAGGGTATTCACATCTTAAATCCCTAAGGAATTTTAGCTCCTCATGAATAAGGTAAAGAAAAACAATGAAATTTCAACCATTAAGATTTATAACTCTTCCCGTGTTTACCATTTAGAATATGAACCTCGGTCTACCACAACTTAGAAGGAATCGAGGGTGATAATAAGCTTCTAAACGGAGGGAGGGAAAATCGATGCGTGAAACTCAAAGTTTTAATCACCGAAGTAAAGCAGCATAAATAAAACTTGGTAGAGCATGAACTGAAACTGAATTGAAATTCAATGAAAAGCTGGAGAGTTAATTATTCAAACTCTTCGTCCTAAAACAACTCAAAATGAAAGGAGACTACAACAAGAAAATAGAATCTTTAATGCCCTAAAAAGAATTAAAAATGCAGAATTACAACATTTAGAATAACAACGAAAAATCCAAAAACTACAAGGAAATCCTTTGCCGAAATCGAGTTCTTCCTTCAATACCACTTCTAACTCTCGTTATTATGGGATTAAAGAAGAGAATCGGGCTAAGAAGTAGAAGAAAATACAACAACAACTAAAAAGAAATTAAAGAACTTGAAGAAAAACTCAAAAAAGAAAAGTGGAATCTCCTCCTAAGACGAGTTCCCCTTTGACGACTCCCTCCTCCAAAATATATAGGGTTTACATGCTAGGGTTTCCATCATTGTGGGTGAACTTATCTTGCTGAATTTGTTGAGAAAATCGAAATAAAATCTCCCAAAATCACGGAATTCCCGAATTGCCTGCGATTTTCTGCATTTTCCAAATCTGCATGTTCCGCAATTGCGTAGCGCAATTGCGTGTTGTTGCGTGCTATGCAATTGCATCAGTTTACGTTCCTGCGTTCAAAACTAAAAAATATGAGATTTTGCTTTCATGTTTGCTTATTTTCTCTCATTCTTCAAGAATTTTTGTCTCTTCCTTAATTATATGCAATTGACTCCACTTTATCCAATTTTACCTAAAGAAATGAAGAAAACATACAAGTATAACTAAGTTTAAAGGCTAAATAATTCTCATAAATGAGAATTATCACAAAGATGTTTACTTCGTGGAGGATGAAGAGTGGAGCTGGGATGATGAAGAGAAGAAGGGTTAGAACATTGAAAAACTAAAACTCAAGTTTTTTGGTTCAAGCATAAAAGAAAAAAATGATTGACAAAATGAAATAGTGGATGATGCTCCCGTGAGAGGAACAAGATTGCTCTCAGATGTCTATGAAAGGTGCAATGTTGTTGTGTGTGAACCTATCAACTATGTAGAAGAATAAAAAGATCAAATGTGGATTGCTAGAATGGAAGAGGAGTTGTCAATGATTGAGAAGAACAAGACTTGGATCCTTGTGGATGAATCTCAAGGCAGAAAGGTAATTGGGATTAAGTGGGTGTTTAGAACCAAATTTAACATTGCTAACTCGACCAATAAGCACAAAACCAAGCTTGTGGTTAAAAGGTATGCCTAAATCTTTGGTGTTGGTTACTCTAACACTTTTGTTCCTATTACTATATTAGACACAATTAGGTTGTTGCTTGCAATAGTTACACGAAAGGGCTTGAAAGTGTTCCATTAGAATACAAATTAACTTTTTTAAATGGTGTCTTGAAGGAAGAAATTTATGTTGATCAACCCCAAGGTTTTGTAAAGCAAGGTGAAGGAGATAAAGTTTATCTTCTCAAGAAAGCCTTTTATAGTCTAAAATAAGCTCCAAGAGCTTGGTCTATAAAAAATGATGAACATTTGTTGAACTTGAGATTTGAAAAGTCTATAAAAACAACCTTATATGTCAAACACAATGGTATTGACTTTCTTATTGTTTCATTGTATGTAGATGACCTACTGGTTACATGAAACAATACAGATCATATTCAAAATTTCAAACAGAAGATGATGAAGTGTTTGAAATGATAGATCTCCAGTTCATTTTCTACTTCCTTGGCTTGAAGATCAAGCAAGGACAAGGTGAAGTTTTCATGTGTTAAAAAAAATATGCAAAGGAAATACTGATGAAATTCTAGATGGAGGTGTGTAAGGCAGCAAACACTCCAATGAATAAAAAGAGAAGTTATGCAAAGAAGATAGTGCTGACAAAGTTGATGAAGGATATTTCAAAAGCTTAATTGGTTGTTTGATGTATCTCGCAACAACAAGGCCTGATATTTTAAATTTTGTAAGTATTTTGTCTCGATCCATGCATGTGAAATTGAATTACATCTCAATGTTGCAAAAAGTGTGATTTGATATGCCAAAGGAATAAGTTATTTTGGTGTTAAGTTCACATGGAGCAAGGAGTTCATGCTAGTTGGTTTTTCTGACAGTGACTAGGAGGTTCCATTGATAATATGAGGAGCACTTCAGGTTACTATTTTACTCTTGGCTTTGGTGTTTTCTCATGGAGCTCAATGAAGCAAGAAACTATAGCTTAATCTATTATCAAAGAAGAGTTTATTGTTGCAACAAATACTATTAATTAAGCTTTATGGTTGAGAAAAATTCTACTTGATCTTGATCTGGAGCAGAAGGAAAGCATAGATATTCTTGTTAACAACCAAGCTACTATTACTATCTCTCACAATCCCGTGTTTTATGAGAATACTAAACATTTTAAATCAAGTTATTCTTTCTAAGGGAAGTTCAGAAACATGGAGATGTGATTAATGTTTATTGCAAAATAGAAGATCAAGTTACAAACATTTTAACCAAATCAAGTTCGAGTATTTGAGGTCAAGACTTGGTGTTTGCAACTCCTAAAGCAATGAGGAGTGTTAAGAAAATGCTTTAGAACTAAAACATGTCCACATGTATTTTGTTTTGTTAAGTTGATTGTGTCGAAGTTTGTTCCTATTCTTTAGGAATTAATTATCTTATTATCCATGCTTTGCAATATGGAGCAAGTTTTGGATAATGTAGTTAGTGAGTTGTTATTTTTAAAACTTTAAATATTGTAATGTTTTGTATTTTTTTTTTTTTTTTTTGCCTCAACAAGTATGAAATATTATTTTTGTTGTTAAGAAATAACAAAACCTTAAAAACTCACATTATAAACTCTCACATTATAAACTAACCCTCAATGACCTAATAAAGACTATTAACTTTCAAGTACTACAATCCAATAACGTGAGATAAACAACAAAACACACAACCTCTCAATACAAAAAAAGAACTATCTTTCCTCTCTCAAAATACCTTAATGTCATAATACACTTGATAGCACACAAAATGTGCTATCCTTAGGCTTAATTATTGCTAGTTTTATGATGATTTCAGGGCTTTTACGTGTTTAAATCACTCAATTTTAGGTTAAGAGCACAAACAGGACAATTGGAGACATTCTGGATCACTCGGGATCGAAAGGATCAATCCAAGCTTGAAGATCCGAGGTGATGGCGTTGCAACGCCATGCAGAGCGTTGCAACACCGAACGTGCAACTTTGAAGCATAGAAGAACACATCCGATAGCGTTGCAATGTTGCCTTGCAGCGTCGCAGCGCTATCTCGATAAGAAGACGCATAGGAAGGTCGTGCAGAGGGCGTTACAACGCTGCCTTGCAGCGTCGCAACGCCAGACCGATAGAAACGCGCTTGTTAAGGTAGCAACGTTGCAACTTTGTCCTCAGGGTTGCAACGCCGCCGATGCTTTCCATATTTGATACGCGGTTAGGGTACAGCTTTGCAACGCTGTATCGAAGATTTTTCTTTACTTTCATCACCTATCCATGTTATGTTTCTTTAGCGAAAACTGAGAATTAGTATCTTGGAATTAATTAATCTAGAAACTCATTCCCGAGGATGATACTTGGACTCTTAAATCACTATACTAAAACTTGACCCGTATACTTGCAGTATTGCAATATAATTATACGCAACAACACTCACAAGCTTACACTCTATATAAAAAAAAAAAAAAAAAAGAAAGAAAGAAAAAAGACATTGTATTCATTTACCAACTACACGAACACATCCATGTAAATGTGTTTACAAAAATATGACCTAATTGGCCTTAATAGAATAAGTGGGCCTAATCCTTTGCAGAAGCTTTCATGCGTGCACGTTTAGTTTTTGGGTGGGGCATCTTGTTGGGATGTTTCTCCTAATCTCGTGTAGTTTGTAAATATACATCTGAAATTAATAAAGGTTATTTATTTCATCATTTTGTGTCTCGCATTTCTTACAAACTTTGTCCAATAAACTAAGCTCCAGGGTCATTGAATATATGAGAGAACTAGAACTTGAACGGTGTGTAGTGGACACACAGGGAGGATCACGTTCGAGTTAATGACCCGAACAGTCTACAATATATGGATGGGGTTGGAGACCTAATCCTGGATACGTTATGGATGCGACCCGCTTTGTATTAAGATACAAACGAGGTGATCTGACTCGTTCATGTGGTTGACATGCGAGTGGGGGCATCCTGTACAATGAGATTGTACAAGACCGGACCGTGAATTATTAGACCTACTGATGTAACACCGTTAACAGTATGGACTAATAACATCGTAGATGACCAATAGTGACTCGACCTGAATCCTGAGCGTGTTACGGACTCCTGTCTGCGAGGATTTGTCCTTTGACTAGTACGGGTGAGGGTGGTCACAGTTACTCGCCCAATAAGCCTATCTTCTCAGGGACAGGACTAAGTAGAGAGCTGTGAACTTAATTACGCGAGATGGAATTCACTCGTTCCTGACTTTAGGGAAACTAGAGGGGTTGTTCCCTTAAGTGTTGTCTCCAGGGCTTGGACAACGGGCGCCCACTCTCTCATTTGGCACGAGAGGGTTGTTGTGTATGGTTGGACCATTACAACGTTGTTGTTCATTAGAAGAGCAGTGGGGACTTAAGGAGCAAGAAGTAGATACAGGGGTAAAACGGTAATTTGACCCAGCAATGTCTATGAACAACCTTTGAAGGGTCGACTCATGGGCATTCGTTATATCATTGGACACATCTTGTCTTACACTGACGGGAGTGCAGCTACGGACTTTAGTGGAGTGTTACCGTAGCTAATTAATGTTGATTAACCGGGTCAAAGAGTTTGATAGGTTAATCTCGGATCATTGGAGCTCGTCACTGTAGGTCCATAAGGTCTCTCGGTTGGCTCAAACTGGATTAAAAGAAGGTTTACTATTTTGGTGTGAATTGAAGTGTTCAAATTCACTATAGGGTATTTATGTCATTTATATGAGATATGAATGATATATAGTTTAATGTGAATGAGATTCACAATAAACTATAGGTTAGCCTAATTGTTGAATAGAGCTAATTTGGAGAAATTAGATTGAGAGATATTAAATTGGATGTGATTCAATTTAAAAATCCACAATAATGCAAATGTGATTTGTAAAATGAGATATGAGATATCTTATAATATGTGGTTATGCAAATATGATTTGCTTAATCTATGGCTGTGGTAAAATGGTAAATAGGTGGAGATTTCAACTCCACCTATCACCATTATATAAACCCCTTTGCAAGAAGGGTTCATTAAGTTTATTCTCATTTTTTGAATTCTCACCAAAAAGAAGAATTCACTTCTCTCTCAAGCTCTCTCATCTTCTCCTCTCAAACCAAAAAGGAAGGATCCCACAATCCTCCTTCTTCTTAAAGTAGAACAACCGCGTAACATTGTGGAGGTGTTCGATCGGTGTTCGTGTGTAGAGATCGAGATCATTGAGATCGAAGAGAGCGCGAAGAGTTCGTGAACGGAAAGGAAACTTTGAAGATCGTCTTCAACAAGTAAGTATCATGAACTTGCTGTTTTTTTTTTCCTTTCTTAGAATGCATGTTTAGCCTTAACTATATGATAGTTAATTTTAACTTAATTGAGTTGCACAACAACACCACGACGATTCGATCGCCTTCCGCTGCGCTGGGACTCTTATTCCTTTCACATCTGTCAGATATCGTATTTCAAAAGTATAGGGCTAAACTGGCATAAACTATGTATCCTTGACTACGGATTGAATGTAATTATTTCTAAATCTTACGCTTTGGAGAGGTGGTTTAGAGTTAATCTTAATTGCATGATCAAAGTAATTCTAAGATTGGGAGATTTAAGATTGCTTAAGAAGTTGTTAGAAGAAGTAGACTTATGCCTTGATCGTTAATATGAGACTAGATATGAATATTGGTTTCTTAGTTGAGCAAGAAATTAATTGTGCTTGGGAGAGACTTTTTATGACTTTGACTTCTTGACTTATAAAATGATAGCATGTTTCTCTTAACATTTAAATATTAAAAGAACTATAAATTCAATTGGTAAAATCAGCTCCCTAAGACACTTTTTCCATAGATTTTCTCACTTTCTTTTGTTTGTTAGTATTTAATTTCATCACTCACTTTGGATTTATATCTAAATAAAATTGAACGTTAGTATTTATGGTACTTAAGTGAGCTAGAACACTAATTTAAAAATTGGTACTCTTGCACTTCCACATTATATTCAAATTAAACTCGTACATTTGTGGTAAGCAATTTTCACTGTACGGAGGTGTGTCACTAACATCCTTTTATCATGGTGGTTTAGGAACTAGTTGATAAAACAATTCCTGAAAGGTAGTGAATGCCCCCTATCTTAAGGTTTCTAACCAAGTATAAGATGACCTCATTGATGGAGATCCGATCTCCTTGAGCAGCGGAAACGTGATTGGGATCGTTATTGCTTGATTGTTTTAATTGAACCAAAAACCAGTACATTGATAAAAAGAACAAAACAAGCATGAATTCTAATCCTATTAGAAATGGATTAATTGCATACAAACATGCTACAAGTTTAACGTTTAAACTAAAGGAGAGAAAGAAGAATTACCTTTGTAGACTTTCTTCAACAGCAACTCCTTGCTCCAATCAGTACAGCAACCCAAGAAGCTTAAGTTTCTCTGTTTTTACAGAACACCACCAATTGGATCACCTTCTATATCTCTGAGTTCTACTTAGATCAACCTTGGTAGGAAGGTAATCCAACAATTGGAAGAACTTTTGGGAATTTTTGGAATTTTGAATGAGAGAGAATTTTTCCTTCTGTCCAAAAGAAAATTGATCAATCGATCAATCATGACCAACTCCCTTCTCCCTGTTAAACTGTCCATAGGGAGAAGGAGAGGGGTAGTGGGGAACGTGTCTGGATGACACGTTCCCTTATTTTATTATTATTATTATTATAATAATAATTAAATAATAATTAAATCTAATATAATTATTAATTTAAATCATATTTAAATAATACAAATTAAATATCATATATTTAATTTGGATTAAATCTCATTTAATCATATTACCCCTTTAACCTATAGTTTTAATGTACATCCAGTGCACATTAAATTTTAATCTATAGTTTTCAAATATGAATCACATTCACATTTAATATTTCAACTCTTTCAAATATTTAATTCTCTCACATAATTTAATATGAATCATATTCACATTAAATTTATAATATATAGTTCCAAAACTATATATTATATCGTAACTATATACATAAAATATATTCCCTAATGAATTTGAACATTTCAAATTCAAATGATCTAAGAACCCTTTACGAGCTAGAAGGTGGACCTAATGGACCTACAGATCAGAAGCTCCAACGATACAAGATTGCTCGGTTAATCTCATTAACCTCCCAATCAACATTCGTTAACTGCGGGAACACTCCACTAAAGTCCCACAGCTGCACTCTTCTCACTGCAGATATATTTCTGTGTCCATGGATATTGACCAATAACAGCAAGTCAATCCTTCACGAATGTTCGTAACACCAGCTGGGTCAAATTACCGTTTTACGCCTTGGTTACATCTTGTGCCTTAAGTATCAGTGCTCCTCTAATGAACAATTTGTTTGTGGTCCTACCAACAAATAGAGTCCCTCTCGGGCCAATGAGAGGGTCGGGCCCTTTGTTCAAGTCTCGGAGACACCACTTAAGGGAACATTCCTCTACTTACCCTAGTAGGCGGGAAGGAGTGAATTCCATCTTGCTAAGTTAAGTTCTAAGCCGCTCACTCGGTCTTGTCCCCAAGAAGGTAGGCATATTGAGTGGCGAATCCGCCACTCTCACCCATACTAGTCAAAGGACAATCCCTCATGAGCAGGAGTTTGTAACCGCTCGAGATTGAGATCAAGTTGCCTAGGTCATCCTAGTGAAATAGAAACCTAACTAGTCAACTGAGTTACTGACTAGAGGTTACTATTTCGTGGTCCGATCTTATGTAATCTCATTACATAGGATATCCCCACTCACATGTCATCTACACGAACACGTTAGGATCACAGTGTTTGTATCAAATACAAAGTGGGTCATATCCATAGTTTTACCAAGGTAAGGTACCCAAACCTTATCCCCTAACTATAGACCCTTTAGGCTATATCTCGAACCGAGATCCTTTTTATGTACATTACATTCGATTCTGATTCATTTAATGACCTTGGATGTTTAGTTTATTGGATTTAGGGTTTAAATGAAGGCAAACTCGTAGATAACGAACAATAACACTTTATTGAAATAATAACACTTTATTACATTAATTAGAACATAATTACAAACTATGAGTTTTAGGGCACAAATCCCAACAAACTCCCACTTGCACTAAAACTCTAGTGGGGTACATCATAATCTAAAACAGTGGTTACAAGAGATAGAAATACAATAAACTAGGGCATCCATATACCCAATTACATATCTCCCACTTGCCCTAGATTAACTTATGTACATATCTCGTAGACCCAGACTTTCCAGATGACCCTCGAACACTTTAGCCGTGAGAGTCTTTGTAAACGGATCAGCAATATTGTGCTCCGAAGCGATCTTCGTGACTGTCACATCTCCTCGTTGCACTATTTCTCGTATCAGGTGGTACTTCCTCTCGATGTGCTTTCCTCGCTTATGGTTGCGAGGCTCTTTCGAATTGGCTACCGCACCACTGTTGTCACAATATAAGGTGATGGGAGATTCCATATTTGGAACAACTTCCAAATAAGTAAGGAATTTTCTTAGCCAAACAGCTTCCTTAGCTTCTTCACAAGCAGCGACATACTCAACCTCCATTGTGGAGTCAGCGATGCATCCTTTCTTGATACTTCGCCATACTATAGCTCCCCCGTTAAGGGTGAAAACTGATCCCGATGTGAATTTCTGAGAATCCTTATCGGTCTAAAGGATCAGATCCTTAGACCCATACACAAGCATATAATCCCTCGTTCTCCTTAGATACTTGAGGATATTTTTAACTGTTGTCCAGTGGTCTAACCCTGGATTGGACTGGTACCTACTTACTATTCCCACTGCATAACAAATGTCCGGCCTCGTGCATAGCATAGCATACATTAAGCTACCTACTGCAGAGGCATAGGGAATATGTCTTATATGCTCAACATCTTGAGGTGTCTTGGGACACTGTTCCCTAGACAAATAAACTTCGTGCCTGAAGGGTAATAAGCCCCTCTTGGAATTCTGCATCGAATATCTGGACAACATTTTGTCGATATAAGACGCTTGAGACAGAGCTAGCGTTCTGTTCTTGCGATTCCTAAAGATCTGAATCCCAACAACATACTGCGCCTCTCCCAAATCTTTCATTTGGAATTGGGTCATGACCAATTCTTTATGTCATTTAGGTATCCTACATCATTCCCAATGAGTAGGATATCATCCACATAAAGTACTAACAAAGTCACTTTTTGTCGTTGGCGATCCTCTTGTAAAACACAAGGCTCGTCAACGTTTTGGTCAAAGTCGTAAGACTTGATCGCGATATCAAATCTTATATTCCAAGATCTTGATGCTTGTTTCAATCCATAAATGGATCGATTAAGCTTGCAAACTTTTGCTCTCGACCTTGTGTTATGAACCCTTGAGTGAGACATATAGATGCTCTCGTCAAGATTACCATTCAAAAGGTAGTCTTGACGTTCATTTGCCAAATTTCATAATCATAAAAAACGCGACTATGGACAAGAGTATCCTTATAGACTTCAAAGACATAGCAAGCGGGGAAAAAGTTTCTTCATAGTCAACTCTTTCCCTTTGGGTAAAACCCTTTGCTACAAGTCTAGCCTTAAAGTGTCCTGTACCTTTCCACATGTGCATCTCTCTTTCTCTTATAGATCCATTTACACCCTATGGGTCTAACCCCTTGAGTTGGTCTACAAGTTACCATATCGAATTGAAGTCCATTGACTCCATTTCAAGGTCCATGGCTTTGATCCATTGGTCTTATTCACGTCATTCATTGCTGTTTATAAGACAATGGATCTTCTACGCCATCATCGAGATATGACAACTTGAGTTTCAGCTAAACCCAAGTGGCGGTCGGGTTGGAAAATGACCCTCCCAACTGCGTCGAGGCATTCCCAACGATTGAGAAGGACGAGGCCCGACTTGAGGTCTTTGGCTCTTCCATCAACTCTTGATGAAGGTCCGGCTTGACCAACAACTCTTGTTGGTTCATGTGTAGCTTCATTTAGTACTAATTTACTACGCGGTTTATGGTTTCTCATGTGATCTTCCTCCAAGAACGTGGCGTTTGTCGATACAATCACCTTATTTTCTTGTGGGTCGTAGAAAAGACCACCTCTCGTTTCTTTGGGATAGCCAACAAATTGGCACAATCTTGAACGAGGTTCCAGTTTCTTTGGGTTTGTCACGAGCACGTGCCTGATGACCCCAAATCTGAAGTGTTGTAAATTAGGTTTACGCCCTTCCAAAGTTCAAAAGGTGTTTCTAAAACACTTTTTGATGGAACAACTATTCAAGATTTGAAGCTGCAGTCTCTCTGCGTATCCCCAAAACGAGCGCGAGCAATTGAGCATAGCTAATCATAGAAGCGAACCATGTCTAACAAGGTTCTATTTCTCCTTCGACACATACCGTTTTGTTGTGGTGTATTAGGTCTTTGAGAGTTGAGATTTAATTCCATGTTCTATCATATAGTCCTGGAATCTCAAATCCATATATTCTCCACCTCGATCGTATCGAAGTGTTTTAATGCTTTCCCCTAATGCATTCTCTACTTCAGCCTTATACTCTTTGAACTTTTCAAGAGCTTCAGACTTGTGATGCATTAGGTATAGATAACCATACCTCGAATAATTATCTATGAAAGAGATGAAATATTCGTACCCTCCTCGAGCTTTAACATTCACCGGACCACAAAGATCCGAATGCACAAGTTCTAGGGGCTCTACGGCTCTATAACCTTTTCTAGTAAAAGGTCGTTTGGTCATTTTACCTTCCAAGCAAGACTCGCAAGGCGGTAAAGAATCATCTTCTAACTTATTTAGAAGTCTATTCTTAGAAAGTCTCTCAATCCGGTTGAGATTAATATGACCAAGTCTAAGATGCCACAGATAGGTATTACTATTTGGAGAAATTCTTTGCCTTTTATTTTGAGTTTTAGCATTTTTTAAACATCTCATGATTTAAAATTGCTTTGGTTTTATTTGGTTTCAGTACGTACAAGCCATTTTTCAATTTAGCAGAACAAATATTGACACCCTCTTTCAAAATGAACACTTCATTGATTGAAAAAGAAATATAATAACCAAGTTCTATTAAACAAGAGATAGAAATTAAGTTCCTTTTAAGCTTAGGAACTATATACAGATTTTGTAAAGAAATAAATCTATCTCCGAAAAATAACTTGGCATTTCCCACTGCATGAGCTGAGACGACGTCTCCCGTTCCGACCCTGAGCGTCATCTCACCCTCTTCGAGCTCCTTGAAGGAACTAGTTTCCTGAAATGAAGAGCAAACGTGATTAGTGGCTCCTGAATCAAGTATCCAGTTAAATCATCATTTTCTACTAAAGCGAGTTTCAAGAACAAGTAAATCTAATTTACCTTTCTTCTCTTTGAGCTCGCAAGAAGGTATTTTGGGCGTTTCTCTTCCAAAGGCCCATCCATGTTGCAGTGGAAACACTTTCCTTTATCTGCAAGCTTGGCTTTTCCCTTGCCTTTGTCAGCAGCAGGTGCCTTCCCTTTCCCTCCTATTTTCTTCTTTTGGGTCTTCTTAAGCCCAGAAGAAGAGTTACAGGACTTAGTCCCAAAAGATGTACCCTTCTGGAACCTTCTGGAATGGGCAAACAGATTTGCCTCTCCATCAGCCTGTCCCTTATTCTTCATAAGAGGCTGGAAAGTCTGTAGTTCATTAAGGAGAGTAGTCAGGTTATACTCTATCTTGTTCATCACCGCATTGCTGCGGAATTGCAGGAAACTCTTCGGAAGAGATTCCATGATGAACAATACCTGACTTTGCTCGTCAATGACCACTCCGTTCATCTCAGCCACGTTGAAGTGGACCATCAGATCAAGAACGTGTTCTCTCACCGACGATCCCTCCTTCATACGGGAGTTATAAACGTATTTAAGGGATTCGTGTCGAATCTGTCCAGACGGTTGTCCAAACATTTCCTGCAGTGAACTCATGATCTCACGAGCTGAGACCATGCCCTCGTGCTTTTTGGCGAGAACTTCAGAAACACTAGCCAAAATGTAGACCTTGGCCTTATCATTGGCCTTGATCCAGTGGTCGTACGCCTCCTTAACAGATTGAGGAGCGTTATGAGCAGGAATCTGAGGACATTCCTCAGTTAGTACGAACTAAAGGTCGTCAACAACGAGAATCGTATTCAAGTTGGACTTCCACGTAGTAAAATTCTCACCAGTTAAACGGTCGCTTTTAAGTAAGGCCATTATTGAGAACGACATGCTGAAAATCCAAAATAGTTCTAATTAGTTATGCCTTTTTAACCCATTGTAAAAAACCAATCAAGTTTAGTAAAATTATTAAAGAACCCTAGTGTTAAACTAAATCCACTGTTTAAATTAAACCTTTAATTTTGCAACGATACTTAAAGAGTTTAGAACAAAAGCCTCCGTCGGGCGGTCAGTCATTCCTCCCTTGAATTGAGACTTTCTCAGCCAATTCTCACTACCAGAACATCTCATGTCCCAATGGTCCTTAGCTACCGTTTGTTTGGTCAAGGATTTGTTAACTAACTTAACTCATCCCGTAAATGTGACCCTGCCATTTTTAGATCCAATAGGCCCGAGCCAACAGGCTACTATTAAGAAAGACAAGCTGGCGGCAAACAACCTAAGAGACCTATCCATTTACGGAGTTCGCGGTATTCCGATCCCTATAGTCGGGCCCTCCGTAGGGTTTGGCTACATTCCAGACAACCTAGCAAGCGGACTATAGAAATCTCACGGTGCGACCTAATGGAGGAGACCGTAGGATACGTTGACACGCGTCCTGCTCCCATTTACTATGGATACTTCCCTCATTCACCTTGGTATCTAAGTCTATGCCTATTATAACTATTATAACTAGGTCTTAAAACCTTATGTCTAGGTGAATAAACATTTTAATTACCTAGAGATAAAATAGAACTAAGGTTAATTCAACTCAGTTCCGGTCGGTTCGGGTAGAGAGGTGTTAGATTAACCGTCAAACTTAAGTACCTTGACCTTTAGACGTAACTTCACCGGTAGAGTTCTCTTATAACCAAAGTCCTAAAGTCCTACTATATTTTAAACTATTTAAACTACTACGTAAGACTAATTTCTAATCCTATTAGAAATTAAAACTTAGGTCTAAATTAATTTTAAACGATTTAAAACTAATTAAATTTTAACCCAAGTTCCTATGTTTGCATGCATTTCTTTATTATAGGTTATGGTTTCTAAAACCCTTTCAATTTATAACTTTTATAAATTTAATAATTAACCTATAAAGAAACTATATTATAAATCCAACCATCAATATTCAAATTGGAATTATAAAAGGAATTCAACTAATTGAATTATAAAATTACTTAAACAAAATAACATTTATTTTTAAACTAAGTAATTTCATGCTCCATGCAATTTATTTTCCATATAATCTAATCATAACAATTATAATTAATTACTCATGAAAAATAAATTAATCATGCATTTAACCATATTCATATAACAATTATATAAATAAAATGCATGATCATGCTTATCCTAAGGTGGGAATAATCTAAATGACATTCATAAAGACATAAAACTGTAAAACCGGAATAATTTGGCCCCTAAAGTGCAAAAAATAAAATTACATTAATTTATTTCATGAAACCGGTCCAAAAATATCCTGAACCGGCCTTGAACCGCTCGAACCAGATCAAAACAACTGAACCAGTCGAACCGGTCTGCAGCTGCTGGAATGCCCCACGACGTTGCAACGCTGATGCGAGCGTTGCAACGCCTGCTTTGTCCTTTTGTGCGCCTGCTATCGGGGTGGCGTTGCAATGCTGAGGGGCAGCGTTGCAACGCCGCTAACCCCTTGAGCGCCCGCGTCGATAGGGAGCGCTGGCGTTGCGACGCCGTTCTTCAGCGTTGCAACGTTGTTGCTTCGGCAGTGGCAGAAAATCACAAACACAACAGCTTCGATCTTCAATTTCTCCTTCGATTCTCAACCGAATTGCATGAAACTGGTCCCGAACGACTCGTAACTCAATTACAGACTCAATTATGCACTTTATGCCAAAAAATGCAGGGGCTTTTACATACAATTTGATCAAAATCAAAGTAAACTAAGGCCAAAAAATTCCTAAATAAGTTTTACAGCAAACCAAATGCATTTCCCACCAAATCAATGCAATTTTGTTTCAAAACAAAACAAATCAAGAATTGCTCTGATACCAATTGATGGAGATCTGATCTCTTTGAGCAGCGAAAACGTGTTTGGGATCATTAATGTGCTTGATTGTTTTGCTTAAAACAAAAACCAGTACATTGATAAATAATACAGAACAAGCATTAAATTCTAATCCTATTAGACATGGATAAAAGCATACATGCAAACATATTAAGATTAACAATTAAACTAAGAGGAGAGGTGAATAACCTTTGTAGTTTTCCTCAGCAGCAACTCCTTGCTCCAATCAGTACAGCAACCCAAGAAGCTTTTGTTTCTCTGTTTTACTGAACACCCCCAAAAGGGTAAACCCTCTATCCTCTGAATGCTTAGATCTTTCCTTTGTGGGAAGGATTCCAACAGTTGGAAGAACTTTTTGGGAATTCTAGAATTGAGAGAGAGAGAACTTTTTCTTCTGCAAAAACCAATGTGATTGATTGATCGATTCCATTGAGCAACCCATTTCTCCCTGTTAAACTGTCGATAGGGAGAAGGAGAGGGGTAGTGGGGAACGTGTCTGGATGACACGTTCCCTCATTTATTATTAAAATAATAATAATAATAATAATAATTTAATTATTCATTTAAATCATATTTAAATAATACAAATTAAATATCATATATTTAATTTGGATTAAATCTCATTTAATCACATTACCCCTTTAACCTATAGTTTTAATGTACATCCAGTGCACATTAAATTTTATCTTATAGTTTGCAAATGTGAATCATATTCACATTTAATATAATATTTGAACTCTTTCAAATATTCAATTCTCTCATATAACTTAATATGAATCATATTCACATTAAATTTATAATATATAGTTCCAAAACTAAATATTATATCGTATCTAAATACATTAAATATATTCCCTAATGAATTTGAACATTTCAAATTCAAATGATCTAAGAACCCTTTACGAGCTAGAATGTGGACATAATGGACCTATAGATCGTAAGCTCCAACGATATCTGAGAGATTGCTCGGTTAATCTCATTAACCTCCCAATCAACATTCATTAATCATGGAACACTCCACTAAAGTCTCACGGTTGCACTCTTCCCACTTGTCAGAGATATATTTACGTGTCCATGGATATTGACCAATAATGACAAGTCAATCCTTCACGAATGTTCGTAACACCAGTGGGTCAAATTACCGCGTTTTACCACAGGTTACATCTTGTGCCTTAAGTACCAGTGCTCCTCTAATGAACAATTTGTTTGTGGTCCTACCAACAAACAGAGTCCTCTCGGGTCAGTGAGAGGGTCGGGCCCTTTGTTCAAGTCCCAGAGACACCACTTAAGGGAACATTCCTCTACTTACCCTAGTAGGCGGGAAGGAGTGAATTCCATCTTACTAAGTTAAGTTCCCGATCGCTCACTCGGTCTTGTCCCCAAGAAGGTAGGCATATTGAGTCGCAAATCGGCCACTCTCACCCATACTAGTCAAAGGACAATCCTCGCATGAGCAGGAGTTAAGTAAACTCGCTCAGATTGAGATCAAGTTACCTAGGTCATCCTAGTGAAATAGAAACCTAACTAGTCAACGGAGTTACAGCTAGAGGTTACTATTTCGTGGTTCGGTCTCGCATGTCATCTACACGAACACGTTAGGATCATAGTGTTTGTATCAAATACAAAGTGGGCCACATCCATAGTTTTACCAGGGTAAGGTACCCAAACCTTATCCCCTAACTATAAACCCTTTAGGCTGTGTCTCAAACCAAGATCCTTTTTATGTACATTACATTCAGTTAAAGATTCATTTAACAGCCTTGGATGTTTAGTTTATTGGATTTTAGGGTTTAAATAAAGGCAAACTCGTAGATAACGAACAATAACACTTTATTGAAATAATAACACTTTATTACATTAATTAGAACATAATTACAAACTACGAGTTTTAGGGCACAAATCCCAACACTTTTAAAATTAGGAACTATGTACACAAGTTGATGCTGCCTACAACAATAGTCAAGATGACCTCCCAGTTCCTACTCTGAGCGTCATCTCCCAAACCATCAACTGCCTTTAGGAATCAATTTCCTAAAATGAAGAAAAAAACGTGATTAGTGGCCCCAAAATCAATTATCCAGGTATAATTATCATTCTCCACTAAGCATGCCTCTAGAACCAGTAAACCATATTTACCTTCGTTATCTTTCTTCTTCTCGGCAAAGTACTTTGGGAAATTCCTCTTCCACTGTCCATCCCCATTGCAGTGGAAACATTTTCCTTTCTCAATAACTCTTGTCTTCTTTACCCTTGTAGGTTGCAATGAGGTTAGCTTTGTTCTCTTTTCCACTCACCTTTTTCTTCTTATCTTTTAGGCTAGAAGATGAAGCTCCAGATTTTGTTCTAGAGGTCGAACCTCTGTAGAACTTCCTCCATCCCTTGACTTCATTAGAGACTGGTAGGTTTAGAGCTCGTTAAGGAGAGTTGTAAGGTTATACTCTATCTTGTTCATAACAGCGTTGCTACGAAGCTATAGGAAATTCTTCGGAAGAATCTCCAGGATAAAGCTAACATGGCTGGACTCATCTATGATAACATCGTTCATCTCCGCGGTGTTGAAGTGAACCATCATATCGCGAACATGATCCCGAACAAACTTCCCCTCCTCCATCCTCATGTTGAAGATGTATTTAAGAGTTTCATGCTTGATTTGTAAGGACTGTTGTCCAAAAATCTCTTGCGACGAACTCATGATGTCAAAAAAGACTATACGTAACACTTTATAAGTGTCAAGTATTGTATATTATTCTTGACGGTGGATTCCTTGATGGTTTGAAAAACGTCAAGTAAAGCAAAATTTGACATTTTATAAGCGTCAAGAAATATAGTTTTTGTAGTAGTGCATGCACTCGTGCTTTCTTGGCCAACACCTTCGTTTGGTGTTCGCTATACTACACCCAAGTGCACGTGTTTGAGGACGACATGCTGAAAATCCAAAATAGTTCTAATTAGTTATGCCTTTAAACCCATTGTAAAAACCAATCTAATTTAGCAAAATTATTAAAGAACCCTAGTGTTTAAACTAAAACCCACTGTTTAAGTTAAACCTTTAATCTTGCAACGATACTTCAAGGGTTTAGAACAAAAGCCTCCGTCGGGCGGTCAGTCATTCCTCCCTTGAATTGAGACTTTCTCAGCCAATTCTCACTACCAGAACATCTCATGTCCCAATGGTCCTTAGCTACCGTTTGTTTGGTCAAGGATTTGTTAACTAGTTTAACTCATCCCGTAAATGTGACCCTGCCATTTTCAGATCCAATAGGCTCGAGCCAACAGGCTACTATTAAGAAATACAACTGCTGGCAAACAACCTAAGAGACCCTATCCATTTTTGGAGTTCGCGGTGTTCCGATTCCTATAGTCAGACCCTCCGTAGGGATTGGCTGTTCCAGGACAACCTAGCAAAGCGGACTATAGAAATCTCACGGTGCGACCTAATGGAGGAGACCGTAGGATACGTTGACACGCGTCCTGCTCCCATTTACTATGGATACTTCCCTCATTCACCTTGGTATTGAACCATGCAAACACATACCGTAGGGGGACGCCCTATTGACGCCACGTAGCCAAGCATGAAACTCACGGTGTGAACTCTTGAGGACGTGAAAGTAAACTCGATGCGAACATCTCGTTTTCTCCCACTGAAGTTCCTAAAATTAGGGTATGATATTTAACTTAGTCAGATTCTGGCTAAAAGAATCTATCTAAGTCTATGCCTATTATAACTATTATAACTAGGTCTTAAAATCTTATGTCTAGGTGAATAAACATTTTAATTACCTAGAGATAAAACAGAACCGAGGTTCATTCAACTCAGTTCCGGTGGTTCCCGTGTAGGAGGTGTTAGATTAACTGTTAGCTTAAGTACCCCCCACTTTAGACAGAACTTCACCGGTAGAGAGTTCCTTATAACCAAAGTCCTAAAGTCCTACTATATTTTAAACTATTTAAAATACTACGTAAGACTTATTTCTAATCCTATTAGAAATTGAAACTTAGGTCTAAATTAATTTTAAACGATTTAAAACTAATTAAATTTAACCCAAGTTCCTATGTTTACATGCATTTCTTTATTATGGGTTATGGTTTCTAAAACCCCTTTAATTTATAACTTTTATAAATTTTAATAATTAACGTATGATAAAGAAACTATATTATAAATCCAATAATCTATATTCAAATTGGAATTATAAAAGAAATTCAACTATTTGAATTATAAAATTACTTAAACAAAATAACATTTATTTTAAACTAAGTAATTTCATGCTCCATGTAATTTATTTTTCATATAATCTAATTATAACACTTATAATTAATTACTCATGAAAAAATAAATTAGTCATGCATTCAACCATATTCATATAACATTTATATAAATAAAATGCATGAACATGCTTATCCTAAGGTGGGAATAATCTAAATGACATTCATATAGATAAAAAAGTTGTAAAACCGAAATAATTTTTCCCCTAAAGTGCAAAAAAAATAAATTACATTAATTTATTTCATGAAACCGGTCTAAAAACACCCTGAACCGGCCTTGAACCGCTCGAATCGGACCAAAACCAACGAACCAGATCGAACAGGTCTGCTACTGCTTGAATCGTCTCACGGCGTTGCAACGTTGATGCTAGCGTTGCAACGCCCGCTGCATCCTCGCGCGCGCCTGCTATCGGGATGGCGATGGCAGCGCCGAGGAAGCGTTGCAACACCGCCGACCCTTGAACGCGCGTCGATAGGGAATTTGGCGTTGTAACGCCGCTACTCGGCGAAGAAGTTTGAAACTCTCACGAACACAACAGGTTCGTTCTTCAATTTCTACTTCGATTCTCAACCAAATTGAATGAAACTTGTCCCGAACGACTCGTAACTCAATTATAGACTCAATTTTGTACTTTTTGCCTAAAAACGCAGGGGCCTTTACATACATCTTGATCAAAATCAAAAGTAAACTATGGCCAAAAATTCCTAAACAGTATTACAGCAAACCAATGCAATTCCCACCAAAATCAATGCAATTTTGTTTCAAAACAAAACAATAAAAGCATTGCTCTGATACCAATTGATGGAGATTCGATCTCCTTAAGCAGCGGAAACGTGATTCAGATCGTTATTTCTTGATTGTTTTAATTGAACCAAAAACCAATACATTGATAAAAAGAACAAAACAAGCATGAATTCTAATCCTATTAGAAATGGATTAATTGCATACAAACATGCTACAAGTTTAACATTTAAACTAAAGGAGAGAAAGAAGAATTACCTTTGTAGACTTTCTCCAACAGCAACTCCTTGCTCCAATCAGTACAGCAACCCAAGAAGCTTAAGTTTCTCTGTTTTTACAGAACACCACCAATTGGATCACCTTCTATATCTCTGAGTTCTACTTAGATCTACCTTGGTGGGAAGGTAATCCAACAATTGGAAGAACTTTTGGGACTTTTTGGAATTTTGAATGAGAGAGAATTTTTCCTTCTGTCCAAAAGAAAATTGATCAATCGATCAATCATGACCAACTCCCTTCTCCCTGTTAAACTGTCCATAGGGAGAAGGAGAGGGGTAGTGGGGAACGTGTCTGGATGACACGTTCCCTTATTTTATTATTATTATTATTATAATAATAATTAAATAATAATTAAATCTAATATAATTATTAATTTAAATCATATTTAAATAATACAAATTAAATATCATATATTTAATTTGGATTAAATCTCATTTAATCATATTACCCCTTTAACCTATAGTTTTAATGTACATCCAGTGCACATTAAATTTTAATCTATAGTTTTCAAATATGAATCACATTCACATTTAATATTTCAACTCTTTCAAATATTTAATTCTCTCACATAATTTAATATGAATCATATTCACATTAAATTTATAATATATAGTTCCAAAACTATATATTATATCGTAACTATATACATAAAATATATTCCCTAATGAATTTGAACATTTCAAATTCAAATGATCTAAGAACCCTTTACGAGCTAGAAGGTAGACCTAATGGGCCTACAGATCAGAAGCTCCAACGATACGAGATTGCTCGGTTAATCTCATTAACCTCCCAATCAACATTCATTAACTGCAGGAACACTCCATAAAGTCCCACAGCTGCACTCTTCTCACTGCAGATATATTTCTGTGTCCATGGATATTGACCAATAACAGCAAGTCAATCCTTCACGAATGTTAAGTAACACCGGTGGGTCAAATTACCGCGTTTTACCACAGGTTACATCTTGTGCCTTAAGTATCAGTGCTCCTCTAATGAACAATTTGTTTGTGGTCCTACCAACAAATAGAGTCCCTGTCGGGCCAATGAGAGGGTCGGGCCCTTTGTTCAAGTCCCGGAGACACCACTTAAGGGAACATTCCTCTACTTACCCTAGTAGGTGGGAAGGCGTGAATTCCATCTTGCTAAGTTAAGTTTCAAGCCGCTCACTCGGTCTTGTCCTCAAGAAGGTAGGCATATTGAGTCGGCGAATCTGGCCACTCTCACCCATACTAGTCAAAGGACAATCCTCGCATGAGCAGGAGTTCGTAAATCCGCTCAGGATTGAGATCAAGTTGCCTAGGTCATCCTAGTGAAATAGAAACCTAACTAGTCAACGGAGTTACAACTAGAGGTTACTATTTCGTGGTCCGATCTTATGTAATCTCATTACATAGGATATCCCCACTCACATGTCATCTACACGAACACGTTAGGATCACAGTGTTTGTATCAAATACAAAGTGGGCCATATCCATAGTTTTACCAGGGTAAGGTACCCAAACCTTATCCCCAACTATAGACCCCTTTAGGTTTGTATCTCGAACCGAGATCCTTTTTATGTACATTACATTGAGTTACAAATTCATTTAATGACCTTGGATGTTTAGTTTATTGAATTTAGGGTTTAAATGAAGGCAAACTCGTAGATAACGAACAATAACACTTCATTGAAATAATAACACTTTATTACATTAATTAGAACATAATTACAAACTACGAGTTTTAGGGCACAAATCCCAACACTCATGAGAGTTAGGGAGAATTCCTAGCACCTAATAACGTCTAGGACAAGGTAGAGCTCCATCCACGAGTAATACATCTCTACAGACTTGATCAGGTCAGTCGACCCATCATAGTGAAGGGATCGAATTCCCACAACGAAAGGGTTTGAATCAATTTTCAATTTTGTGCAATGTTATATTCTATAATGATCAATAAAGAAACTTTACAGTATTCTAAAATACAGTAACAACAAGGTTAAGCATGTTGTCTACAAACTAATTTAGAGAAGAAAGAGGAGAAAAATTACCTTTGAAGACTATCTTCACTTCTCCAAGCTCGGAGATTTCCAACGAAAATCACGATCAATTCTTGGACTTCCACTAGAACTTCTCTGTTATTCTCTTGGTGAGGGAGAATGGTGAGATTCTCTTGGAATTTGAGATTTCTAGAAAATCAAGAACTCTTCTTGATCCAAATTGTGAGAGAAATGATTTCTTTTCAAATTGTCGAACCAACAAAAATGCAAACATTTTTGCATTTAAAGGGGAATAAAGAAATTGAGTCCCTCATTCCCACTACTCCACTACCCTGCAAATTGTAGGGGAGTTTCACGATAACTTCCCCTCTTCTTTTTTTTAAAAAAAATATAATTAATTAATTAATTTAATATAAATCAATTAATTAAATAAAATAAATTATATTAATTATATTAATATTCAATAAATCAAATTTATTAAATAAAATCATATTAATTAAATATCTCATATTTAATTAATATCAATGGAATCATATTCAATAACACACCTCTCATATAAAGTATAGTTTTAATACGAAACTCATTTGAATTAATTTTTAACCTATAGTTTTTAATATGAACTTACTTCATATTAATTTAATACTGAAAATTAATCTAAATATAGTATATAGTTGAATTAGAATCATATTCACATCAAACTATATATTATATCTATTATATCACATATAATTGATATAACAATCTCATTTACAAATTTGAACATTTCAAAATTAGCTCTAAGACTTTAGACCCTCATTTATTCCACATTGAGCTAATAAAGGGACCTAATGGACCTATAGATCATGAGCTTCAATGATATGAAATCAACCAGTCGAACTCTTTGTCCTAATCAACCAACATTCATTAACTGCGAGTCTAGCTGCACTCTCTTTATTGTAGGACAAGTTTTGTCTATCAATATAACCAATACCCGTAAGTCGACCCTGCACGAGTTGTTCGTAGTCAGAGTTCGATCAAATTATTGTTTTACCCTTGTGAGTACTTCTTGCTTCTTAAGTACCACTGATCCTCTAATGAATAATCTGTTTATAGTCCTACCATAAACAAAGTCCCGAATGAGAGGGTAGGGCCTCATTGTTCAAGTCCCAGAGTCAGCACTTAAGGGAACAACTCATCAATTTTTCTAAGCTCGAGAATGAGTGAATTTCATCTCGCGGAGTTAAATTCTCAGCTCTTCACGCGATTTTGTCCCCAAGAAGGTAGGCTACTCACATATTGAGTCGGCCACTCAGGCCACTCTCACCCATACTAGTCAAAGGGCAATCCCTCGTAGACAAGAATCTGTAACTCGCTTAGGATTTAGATCAAATTTCTAGTAGTCATCTATGAATTATTAGACCTAATTTGTTAACGGTGTTATATCAGTTGGTTAACAATTCGCAGTCCGATCTTGTAGGAACTCATCGCACATGATGCCCCCACTCGCATGTCTACTACATGAACAAGTTGGATCACCTCGTTTGTATCAAATACAAAGTGGGTCGTATCCACAATGTCACCAAGATAAGGTTCTCAATCTCATCCATGTACTATAGACCGTTCAGGTTAATAATATGAACACGGTCCTATTTGTATGTCCACTACATACTATTCAAGTCCTCATAAAAGTGTATAACCCTGGAACTTAGTTTATTGGATTTAAGTTTAAATGCAAGTATACAAGAAAATATCAAAATAACACTTTATTAATTCATCAAGCATTTACAACATCCACGAGTTTAGGACATTCACCCTAACACATAGACCTTCATGATTGACATCTTGATTTGAGTGGGAGGTTGGCCTTCATCAACCCCTTGGTAAAAAAAAAGGGTTGTCTTACTTCAAAAGTTCTTTAGCTAAGTGGATTTCATGCTAGTAGTCTATCTTTAGGTGGATTAACTTATCCTTGAGCTCCCCCTTCAGCTCAATCTTGAACTTGTCTGTCTAGCCTGGTCCTCCACGTGCTACTAAAATTCTACTAGGTCGAGTAAGAAGGGAAATGTTTTGGACTTAACCTAGGAGCTAGTTTGGGTCGTGTTCTGCCGATTCGTGAGTTTGAAGTTAAATTCGATAATTTTTCTGTTAATCTTATTCCTCGTGTATTCTGGCGAGAGTAAAGGTTGTCCCAACATGTGGTCAACCTCTAGTGGCCAAGATGGAGCTTCTCAATAGGATCTTGAGGTGGTCCACAATTTTCCCATGAGTGTCATCCCTAGCCCGTCTTTTGCCTTTGTGAGAGTGTCTAGGCAACACTTATTCCTCAAGTCAACGAACAATCTTTGGTTAAAGACACGAGAATATCCATGCGCTCTATTTTTCCCCTTAGGTACCTCATTTGAGCTTGCAAGGTCGCTACCATCCTAGCTTCGGTTCTCATGTAGGTTGGGGTTGCATGCTAACCCTGGCACATTGGTTAATATGGGTAGATGGTAGGCTCTAACGGGAGTGAGTTTTGCTTATTAGAAGTAGCTCCTCTACTAATTCCTAGCATTTAGTGTGAGATACATTAATTCAACACCCTCTCTCCATTACTAGAGTGGTTGGAGAGTCGTTGATCAGACATCATTCTTAAGAGCATTAGGAGTAACATCATTAGTTTTTTTTTCTTTCTCAAGATGATGTCAAATGTTGATGTGTGATAATATAACAAAAGTTTGAGCTATTGTGGGATTTTTAGGGGAACTAAGTTAGTTGAGGTATGACCTGCATTAAGAACTCACGTTGGTGTGTTGTTGCAATTGTACTCAACATGCTCTAATGCTTGAGTTAGTACCTAGACTAAGGTGGTGTCTAATTGAACAAAAGTGGAGTTGTGCACCTATTTGTGAGATATGTTCCATTATTTATAAGAAATTTCCTTGTTGGCTACTCTATCATACTGATCGACTCTACACGCAAGTGCACGTGATCGAAGTAATAAAAACTGGAAGTATTACAAAGTATCTGCCCATAGGGAACAAATTTTAGAAAATCTAATTGGAAGATAAAATATGTGAACGAAAATGCAATAAGATAACCAAGTTCTATAAAAATAATTTGAAGGATATTTATGCTACTGGTAAATAAGGAAAATTCAATGAAAGAAGGAAATTCAATTTGCTTCGCCCCTTTGGAGAGAATGCTGCCAAAATTGCAATCGCAATCGACAACATGAACCTAAATAAACTGGATTCAACTCCTATTCGGTTTTACTCCCAAGAACTTTAGGAGACAGACTAATGAAGGAATCTGAATTCCTTTGAGCAGCGGAAACATGATTGGATAGTTAAGAACTTGATTTTATTTTAGTTAAACACCAAATACCAGTACATTGGTAAAAGTACAGAGATAAGAAATTAGGCATGGATGAAGCAATAAAACATGTTGTGAAGTTTATAAACTAAAGGAAATTGAATATTTACCTTTGTAGTTCTAAATGCAACAACTCCTTGCAATCCACAATCCAGCACAACGCAATAACTTTGATTTTTCTTCTTCTATAGAACACCACCAAAAGTAAACACCTTCTATGTCTCTCAGTATTTAGATCGTGCCTTGTGGGAGGCAACCAACAATTGGGAATATAGAATTCTTGTTCTAGAGAGAATTCAAAGAGAGGAATAGTTTGATTTTCATCAAAATCAATTGCATCAATCCTTACTTCACTGATCCAATCGATCAGAAATAAAAAAAAAAAAAAGGGAAGTCACTCCCCACTCCCTATCGAGAGGGAGTTGAGAGATGTGGGAACGTGTCAAGATGGAACGTTCCCATTAATTAATATAAATAATTAATATAAATAATTAAATCTTATTTAATTATATATTTTAATTTTAATTTTAATTAAATCATATTTAATCAAAATTAAATTAAATATCTTATATTTAATTTAGTTTATTAATGAATAAATCACATTTAATCATTTTTCTCTCTAACTTATAGTTTTAATGTACATTTTATGCACATTAAATGTTAACCTATAGATTTAAATATCAACCTCATTCACATTTAAATAATATTTGAACTCTTTCAAATATTTAATTCTCTCAATTAATTTACTTTGAATCTCATTTGTTCTAGAGAGAATTCAAAGAGAGGAATAGTTTGATTTTCATCAAAATCAATTGCATCAATCCTTACCTCACTGATCCAATCGATCAAAAAAAAAAAAAAAAGAGGGAAGTCACTCCCCACTCCCTATCGAGAGGGAGTTGAGAGAGATGTGGGAACGTGTCAAGATGGAACGTTCCCATTAATTAATTAGTTAATTAATTAATTAATTAAAATTATTAATTAATTAGTTAATTTTAATTATTAATTAATTAATTAATTATAATTATTAATTAATATAAATAATTAAATCTTATTTAATTATATATATTAATTTTAATTTTAATTAAATCATATTTAATCAAAATTAAATTAAATATCTTATATTTAATTTAGTTTATGAATGAATAAATCACATTTAATCATTTTTTCTCTAACTTATAGTTTTAATTTACATTTTATGTACATTAAATTTTAGCCTATAGATTTAAATATGAACCTCATTCACATTTAAATAATATTTGAACTCTTTCAAATATTTAATTCTCTCAATTAATTTACTTTGAATCTCATTCCTAATAAACATTCGTTAACTGCGGGAACCCTCCACTATAGTCCCACAATTGCACTATTCTCAATGCAGATATATTTCTGTGTCTAGGGATATCGACCAATAACGGTAAGTCAATCCTTCACGAATGTTCGTAACACCAGCTGGGTCAAATTACCGTTTTACCCCTAGGTTACATCTTATACCTTAAGTCTCAGTGCTCCTCTAATGAACAACCTGTTTATGGTCCTACTAATAAACAGAAGTCCCTCTCGGGCTAATGAGAGGGTCGTACTCTTTGTTCAAGTCCTAGAGACACCACTTAAGGGAACATTCATATACTTACCCTAAAGGCGGGAATGAATAAATTTCATCTTGCTGGGTTAAGTCCTCAATCGTCTGCTCGGTCTTATCCCCAAGAAGGTAGGCATATTGAGTCGGTGTCTCGGGTCACTCTCACCCATACTAGTCAACGGACAATCCCTCGCAAACAAGAGTTTGTAACCTGCTCAGGATTGAGATCAAGTTGCCTAGCTCATCCTATTGAAATAAAAACCTAACTAGTCAATGGAGTTACATCTAATGGTTACTATTTCGTGGTCCGGTCTTATGCGATCTCATCACATAGGATATCCCCACTCACATGTCGTCTACACGAACACGTAGGATCACTGTGTTTCTGTTGGGATTTTTGCCCTAATCTCGTGTAGTTTGTAATAGAGTTGTTATAAATGAATAAAAGTTATTGATTTGTCAAAACTTTGTATCTCACATTTTATGAAACTTAATTCAATAAACTAAGCTCCAGGGTCATATTAAAGTACTTGAACGGTGTGTAGTTGACACACAGGCAGAATCATGTTTGAGTTAGTTATCCGAATGACCTACAGTATATGGATAGGGTTGGAAACCTCATCCTGGTTACACTGTGGATGCGTCCCGCTTTGTATTAAATACAAACGAGTTGATTCAGCTCGTTCATGTGATTGACATGCGAGTGAGCGCATCTTGTGCAATGAGATTGTACAACACTGGACCGTGAATCATTAGACCTACTGATGTAACACCGTTAAGAGTAGGACTAATGACTTCGTAGATGACCATTAGTGACTCGTCCTGAATCCTGAGCATGTCACGAACTCCTGTCTGCGGGGGGTCTGTCCTTTGACTAGTACGGGTGATGGTGGTCTGGATACACCCAATATGCCTATCTTCTTGGGGACAGAACCTCGTGGGGAGCTGGGAACTTGACTACGCAAGAAGGAATTCACTCATTCCCGACCTAGGGAATTTAGAGAGGTTGTTCCCTTAAGTGCTGTCTTCGGGACTTGAATAACGGGCACACACACTCTCACTGGCCCGAGAGGGACATTGTTTATGGTTGGACCATACAACAAACTTGTTCATTAGAGGAGCAGTGGGACTTAAGGAACAAAAAGTAGACACAGGGGTAAAACGGTAATTTGACCCAATAGTGGCTACGAACGACCTGTGAAGGGACGACTCGCGAGAATTGGTTATATCGATGGACACAACTTGTCCTACAGTGGTGGGAGTTCAGCTACGGGTTTTAGTGGAGTTTTACCGTAACTAATGAATAGTGATTAACCGGATCAAAGAGTTTGACCGGTTAATCTCATATCATTGGAGCTCATCAGGTGTAGGTCCATTAGGTCCCTCGGTTGGCTCAATTGGACAAATTGAGGGTTTATAGTTTGGAGTGGATTTGAAGAGTTCAAATTCATTAATTGGGTAGCTATGT
This sequence comes from Trichosanthes cucumerina, assembly GCA_036507285.1. Lineage (NCBI taxonomy): Eukaryota > Viridiplantae > Streptophyta > Magnoliopsida > Cucurbitales > Cucurbitaceae > Trichosanthes > Trichosanthes cucumerina. The sequence continues at coordinate 33,702,293 of CM071840.1, forward strand.
CAATTATGTTGGGATGTATGTCCTCATCTCGTGTAGTTTGTAATATTCCAAGTTGTAAATGAATAAGAGTTATTTATTTCAACATTGTGTAATAAATAAGAGTTATTTATTTAGACTTTGTGTCTCGTATATTTCATAAACTTAATCCAATAAACTAAGCTTCAGGGTCATTGCATTATTAGAGAACTAAGAACTTGAACTTTGTGTAGTGGACACACAGGGAAGATCACGTTCGAGTTAATGACCCGAACGGTCTACAGTATATGGATAGGGTTAGAGACCTAATCCTGGATACACTGTGGATGTGGCCCGCTTTGTATTAAATGCAAACGAGATGATCTGACTCGTTCATGTGATTGACATGCAAGTGGGGGCATCCTGTGCAATGAGATTGTACAAGACCGGACCGTGGATTATTAGACTTACTGATGTAACACCGTTAACAGTATAGAGCTAATAATTTCGTAGATGACCATTAGTGACTCGACCTTAATCACGGCGTGTCACGGACTCACCTGCTGCGCAGGGTCCGTCCCTTTGACTAGTAATGCGGGTGAGGGTGACAACTGTTGCTCGCCCAATATGCCTATCTTCTCAGGGACAGGACCACGTGGGGAGCTGGGAACTTGACTATGCAAGAAGGAATTCACTCGTTCTCGACTTAAGGAAACTAGAGGGGTTGTTCCCTTAAGTGTTGTCTCCATGGCTTGAACAACGGGCCCCACTCTCTCATTGGCACGAGAGGGTTGTTGTTTATGGTTGGACCATGCAACGTAGTTGTTCATTAGAGGAGCAAAGTGGGACTTAAGGAGCAAGAGGTAGACACACGGGGTAAAGCGGTAATTTGACCCAAAGGTGTCTCACGAATAACTGTGAAGGGTCGACTCATGGGTATTGGTTATATCGATGGACACAACTTGTCCTACTGATGATGAGAGTGCGACTACGGGCTTTAGTGGAGTGTTACCGTAGCTAATGAATGTTGAATAACAGGCCAAAAGAGTTTGTGAGTTAGTCTCGGATCATTGGAGCTCGTCACGTGTAGGTCCATTAGGTCCCTCAATTGGCTCAAATTGGACAAATTGAGGGTTTACTGTTTGGTGTGAATTTGAAGTATTCAAATTCATTATTTGGGTATTTATGTCATTTATATGAGATATAGATGACATAATATATAGTTTGATGTGAATGAGATTCATAATAAACTATAGTATAGCCTAATTGATTAATTAGTGTTATTTGGAGAAATTGAATTGAGAGAAATTAAATTGAATGTGATTCAATTTATAATTCCACATTTATGCAAATGGGATTTGTATAATAAGGTATGAGATACCTTATGTGACGACCGCCATCTCAGGTACTATTATTTATTTTAATTAACACTCTATTAACCGCTGTATTTAGTCGTTTTGGTGTTCTAATCAAGCTCGGGGAGAGTGAGACCTTAATTTTTGTTTAGTTTAAGTGAATGGTTCCCTATAAGATAAGGTTATTTATGAAATTAAAGGAAAAAGAAATTTGCAAGGGCATTTTAGTTATTAACGTCTAAGTGAGGATGTAATTGGCAGCTGAATTTTTAACCTAATGTATGGTATTTAAATACCCTTAAGTCTCAAACAAAAGGAGAAAAGAATAAAAAACCCTAACCCTAGCAAAACCCTAACCCTAAGCCATCATCTTCCTCCCTCTTGCCCTAACCGAGAACCACCTACCATCATCACAGCTGCTGCCGATCGGAGCAAGAAGCCGCGCCTACGGCTAGTCCAACACGCTCTCCTAGCCGCACCAGAAGTCGTGGACGGAAGCCCTAGCCGGAGTGCTCACTCGCAAAGGAAATAACCACCGTCCGGTTCTGTGCCCATCGCCGACCAAGCCCTACAGACGAGTACCTCCCGCCGTCGTCGAAGTCGTTCCTCGCCGGCAGCGCAGAAGCCTACGCCGAAGCACCGGCTGCCGGTTCGCGCGAAGACCTCACGCCAGATCGACGTGCGTGAGCTGCTCGCACCCGCAACCGCTGGTCTTGAGCCGCCGCCGCCTGAAGAATTCACTCTCGCCCAGCCGTTCGCGAGCGAAGGAGCCCCACGTCGAAGCACCGGCCGGCCGCGCCGCCGCCGGTCGCGTCGCCGTCGAAGTCTGCGCAGTGCCGAATTGCCTCACGCGCGAGCTCGCCCGCCCGCAAGCTTCCACCTCCAGCCATGCGCCGCCGCGCGTGATCGCGCCGCCGCCGATCACTCGTGAGATTGCCGTCGCCGCCCGCGACTCGCTCCAACCGCTTCCGATCGCGGCAAGAATTCACGATAGCCGAGTTCACCGGTGGCGTTGATTTGAGTTTCATACTTGATTAGAAATATTGCGACCTATCGATTAAATTAAGCGTTTGATTGAGAATTTAGGTTGCGGGTTCGAACACGTCTTTGTAGGGACCGAACTGGAGCGGGATTGGAGGTGGATCGTCAAAACGGACTAAGAGATAAGGGGTTTTTGCATTGAGCTCGAGGTAAGCGGGACACGATATCTTAATGCAGTAATTTGAGTATCGCATGATTAGGGTTTTAGTGAATACTTGGAGTTTAAATTCGGAAATTATGGTGTGAATCAGGTTTCACTAAAAGGAGAATAGGCAGGGAGTTCGATTAGGTTTTGGAGTAAAATCGAAGCTCGAGGTAAGGGACCTTGTGCCGAATTTTAATGGGATTAAATGAAACGATTTTTATGATTTCATGCGAAAATAGTTTATAATTTTCTATACGAAAATATACAGATATTCATGTGAGAATACGTAATATTTTATGTGCAAATACTTCGATGCATCAAGTGGAAATAACCCATTATTTTATGTGAGATTATTCTCGTATGCTATGTAAAAGCATTCCATTATATCATGTGAGAATAGAACAGTAGTTTGTATGAGAATGGTACATGTTTTCTTACAAAAGTATGATCTTCAAACTGTCCATGAGAAAGTATGATGGATATATTGATGAGGATGTTTGTGACATGTACTCTATATTTATGTGACTGATGGGACCTCATGCATGTTTGGTATGCCACGAAATGAATTAGTGAATAGTGTGGACATTGGTTATCCTGAGATCATTATGTGCATGGTCAAACATGCAATAGAGACCTATGGGTCAAAAAATGCGAGAGTCTGTGAGGACTCAAAACGAAATGACTTCGGGATGACGATCGGCCCCACAATTAAATAAGCGATCATGGATTAAAGACCTGACAATTAAATGAGCAGTCATGGATTAAAGACCTGACAATTAAATGAGCAGTCATGGATTAAAGACCTGACAACTAAATAAGCAGTCATGGATTAAAGGCCTGACAACTAAATAAGCAGTCATGGATTAAAGACCTGACAATACTTGAAAGTTTTAGGTCCCATATATGTATGTTACGAATGAGTTTAGAGATCATGATTGTATGTGTATGCATATCCCAAACCTCGGTAGCGAGGTTACTTACTGGGTATTGTTTGCAATACTCACCCTTTCTTTTTAAAATATTTTTCAGGTAAAGGAAAGGACGTGCAGGGCGAGTGACGGGGGAGCGTTACTAAAACCATGGGGACCGACATGTTTTCCGCACACTTCTGTTTTAAACTGATGTTATCCCTATGCTTTTATTTGGAGTTAAACTTATATACGTTTTAATAGGCCATGCTAAAACGATGCTCTTATCTGATTTTAATGTTTTGTTTTTGGGATCCCTGAAACTATTTATGTTGATTGGAAATTTCTTTTAAGTTCTTTTATCTCTCGGCCTATAAATGCATGCATGTGTAGTAATGTCCCTAGGAGTTGGTCTTAGAAAAGTAGGGGCGTTACAGTTGGTATCAGAGCCCTAGGTTTAAGGGTTCTGTAGATTTGCTTACAGAGTAAGCACAGAGTAGTTCCCATGGTTTAACAACGCTTCCAGTCACCGCCAGGTACGTTCTGATATTTTATTAAGAAAGTAAATGATTATGATATGATACTGTTTTATGCATACACATAACCTTAAAAGCCCCAAGGGGTGATCCTATCTTATGATTTGGAAGTAAAGAAAACTGAGTTAGAAACTCTCTATATTGTAGTTTTGACAAAATGCCACCTAGAGGCCGAGGAGAGGTAGGGGGACGTGGTAGGGCCGGAGGGCAAGGGAAAGCGTTGACGCCCAACCGGAATACCCCTAGATCAGGAAGAGGTTGCTCCACCCGTTCGAGACCTCCCCCAGGACCAGCCTGTCCGTCAGGAGAATGTACCTGAAGTTGCCCCTGTGGCAGATCAAGGGAACGCCAATGTTATGACTATGATGGTGGAGGCTATGCAGAGTCGCAGTGCGAGCTACTGATAGCCACCCGGTGCCCAAGCAAATCGTGGTTAAAGCGACGCAACTCGGAGTCTCGTTACCGAAGGACTTGAAAGTATGATCCTAGATCTTTCAATGGGTCTTCCGGTGACCCCACCGTGGCGGAGTTGTGGTCGTCCTCCATTGAGACCATCTTCGAGGACCGATGAAATGCCCCGAGGACGAGAGGGTGTCTGTGCTACCTTTATCTTTGAGGATGACGCGTATTTATGGTGGGAGTCCGCCAGAGGAACCATTGTCGCCGCGTGAGAAACGATTACACGGAATCTGTTCAAAGAAGCATCTCGCGGAAATTCTATCCTGCTGCACTCGTTCAGGAAGCGGCGAATTCTTCTGGTGTGCTGCAAGCCGGGGCGGTGGAGGTGTATGAGAGGAATTTACCCGTTTGTCCGTTTGCCCCCCCGAGCTAGTGGATACTGAGGCAAAGAAAGGCAGCGCTTCATTATGGGGTGGATGAGAACGTTCGAGGCTTTATCCAAGCATTAGCACCTCCCGATTATGCCTCCGCGGTGAGAGTGGCGGAATTGATTTGGGTGCGAGCCTGCATCGCGCACACAGTGTAGTGTAATTAACCCGGCGACCCATAGCAAATCACAAGAGGAAGTGGGACGGCCAAATTCTAACTCACAGCGTCCCAGCGTACACCGTATAGGCCAGGGCATTTCCGCATGCGAGTTCGGTCGAAACCACAAGTCAACAGATCGGAAATAGCGGCGAGAGATAGGCCACGCGTGCAAAAGAATGTGGTAAGCAAAGACCTGGGGTAAGTGTTTGTCCGGTCGGAGTGTGTTTCAAAGTGCGGAAAAGAAGGGCACAGAGCTAGTAGTTTGCCGAGTCAAGCCGATGCCCAGCCCGACCTCGGGTTATAAATAGTGGGCTCTTTGTGAAAGCGGTTATACATCGGGGGAGAGCTTATGCAAGTACCGGTAGAGACATCTATGGCTCGGACTCGATGGTTACAGTACACTTCCATTACTTGGGCACCTTGCCTTTGTATTGTTTGATTCTGCAGTTCTCACGCACTCTTTTATTTACGCATCCTTTGTAAGTCAAGGTGAGTTAGAACTAGAAACGATTCTGATGATGCCCATGTCTGTCTCCACTCTGCGGGGATAAATTTGTTAGCCAATATGAAAGTCAAGGATGGTAGTGTGACCATCGCATGGACCATGAGTTAGTGATGAATCTAGTAGTCTTAGACATGTTTGACTTTGATGTAATATTGGGCATGGATGGTTAGCGCGAGAACCATGCTTGTATTGATTGTTTCGGGAAGGAGGTAGTGTTCACTCCTCCCGACCAACCCAAGCACTGAGTTGAGAGGCACGATAGCAGGAAGTAGGCCTAAGGTAATTCACGCCCTTAAGGCGAGAAAGTTATTGCACCGGGAGCTTGGGGCGTCTTAACTTGCATACTAGATGCAAGGTGCACAGAGATCTCGGTGACATCAGCACCGATGTAGTGAATGAGTTTCTGAGACGTCTTCCCGAGGACCTCCCGGAATACCTCCGATCGAGGAGGTAGATTTTAACATCAGATTGGAATTGGGGGCGACCCGATATCCAAGGCCCGTATAGAATGGCGCGCGCAGAGTTGAAAGAACTAAAAATACGATTACAAGACTTGCTAGACAAAGGGTTTATACGCCCAAGTGTTCGCATACCGGGAGCACTGTTTTGTTCGTGAAAAGAAAAGACGGATCCATGCGCTTTGTGTATAGATTACAGGAGTTGAATAAAGTTACGATCAAGAACAAATACCCCCCCCCGGAATAGGCGACTTGTTCGATCGATTCTGAGGAGCAACGAGTGTTCTCTAAGATTGATCTCGAGATCAAAGCTACCATCGATTGAGGATCGGTGAAGGGGATATTCCTAAAGCAAAGATTGAGATCACGTTATGGGCATTACGAGTTCACGGTAATGTCGTTTGGTTTGACCAACGCCCTGCCGCTTTCATGGACTTGATGAACCGGTTGTTCAAGGAGTTTCTTGATACGTTCGTGATTGTGTTCATCGACGATATCTCGATATACTCGGTGTGTGATGAAGAGCATGAAATGCACTGACGAGAAAGTTTTACTCACGGCGAGAGAGAATAAGTTGTATGCAAAATTCTCAAGTGCGAGACGCGCTGGGCATGTATCTTTCCTAGGGCATGTTGTGTCCGAAAGTCGAGTCTCCGTTGATCCGGCGAAAGTGGAGGCCGTCACCACGGTGGCCTCGGGCCCGACCACGATTCTGCAGGTACGTAGTTTTCTCGGGTCTTGCAGGATACTATATAGGCGTTTCGTGCGAGGATTTTGCCAAGATAGCCATGCCTATGACTCGGTGACGCGTAAAGGAAACTCATTTGTTTGGGATGATGCTTGTGAGGCGAGTTTCGGGAACTCAAGCACAGATTAGTGTCGGCCCGGTTCTTACAGATTCCGAGGAACAGGAGCTTTGTGGTTTCTGTGATGCTTCTAAGAAAGGGTTGGGTGTGTGCGATGCAAAGACGGTAAAGTAATAGCTTATGCATCCCGACAATTGAAGGCATACGAGAGGAACTATCCAACCCATGACACGGAACTAGCGGCGGTGGTATTTGCATTAAAGATCCGGAGACACTACACAGTATGGCGAGAAAATTTGATTTTCACGAGATCATAAAAGTCCAAGTATCTGTTCACCCGGAAGGAATTGAACATGAGGCAACGCAGATGGTTGGAATTAGTGAAAGATTATGACATTGACATACAATACCATCCCGGTAAGGCTAATGTAGTGGTCGATGCCTCGCGAGAAGCGATTGCATACGCGCGCGAGTGTGAGACGAGGCAGAGTTACTGAGCGAGAGTTTGCTCGGTGAAATCGCGATACTAGTGGGAAGGACCACGACCCGATTAGCTCGATTAACGGTGCAACCGGCTTTGAGACAACGCATTATTGGGGCTCGGCGGTGGACCCTCGATTTAGTGGAAAAACTTACTGCGGTAACTACTGGTGAGTTGTGAGTTTTCCCTATCCACAGATGGAGGATTGCTATTTGGGGACGATTGTGTGTGCGACGATGACAAGCGAGGCGAGATCTTGAACGAAGCCCATAACTCACCATTTTCTATGCATCTGGCGGTACCAAGATGTACCAGAGATCAAAATGATCATTTTGGTGGTGTAACATGAAGCGCGACATAGCAGAGTTTGTCGGCAAGTGTTTGACTTGTCACAGTAAAGGCACCTAGGCAGAGACGCGAGGATTACTGCAACCGTTGCATGTACCTCGGTGGAAATGGGAGGAGATCTCTATGGATTTTATAGTCGGATCGCCTAGAACTTTACGAGGTTACACGATAATTTGGGTCATAGTGGATGATTAACAAAGTCAAGCACATTTCATACTGGGGAAACCCACCTATTCTCTGAGATAAATGGGCGCGACTTTACGGAAGAGATAGTCCGTTTGCATGGGATTCAGTCAAGATTATTTTGCATGAGGACCCACGTTTCACCTCCAACTTACGGAGGAGTTTCTGAGAGCGTTAGGTTCGCGATTGAACTTTAGTATGACTTTCCATCCACGAGACGGATGGGATGAGGATTTGAGCGTTTAAACCAGATATTGGAAGACATGTTGCGAGCTTGCACTTTAGACTTACCAGGTAGTTGGGACACTCATTTGCATTTGATGGAGTTTGCTTACAATAACAGTTACCAGTCGACCATCGGAATGGCTCCATTTGAAGCTCTCGATGGAAGACGTTGTAGAACTCCGTTTTCTGGGAGGAAGTTGGTGGCGTCGGTTGTTGGGTCGAGGTGAGTACAGTCACTAATGAGGCAATGCAAAAGATTAGGGCACGAATGCAGACCGCCCAAGTAAGACAAAAGAATTATGCCGACACGAGACGAAGGGACCTAGAATTCGATGTTGGGGACCACGTATTTCTTAAGGTGGCCCCAATGAAGGGAATTCTAAGGTTCGGTCGAAAAGGGAAGTTGAGTCCGCGATTCATCGGACCATTTGAGATTTTAGAGAGGATTGGTGCAGTGGCCTACAGATTAGCACTGCCGCCTTCCCTTGCAGCGGTTCATAACGTGTTTCATATCTCCATGTTGAGAAAGTACGTTCCAGACCCGACTCATGTCGTAGACTTCGAACCGTTGCAGTTAGCAGAAGATCTGAGTTATGGCGAACGACCGGTACAAATTATTGCAAGAGACAGAAAGGCCCTCCGTAACCGTTAGATCAGCTTGGTTAAAGTGTTGTGGCAGAATCACCGCCCGGAAGAAGCTACCTGGGAGCGAGAAGAGGAAGTGCGAGCTAAATATCCAGAACTATTTCAAGAATAGGAACTTTCGAGGACGAAAGTTCTTAAGGAGGGAAGATTGTGACGACCGCCATCTCAGGTACTATTATTTATTTTAATTAACACTCTATTAACCGCTGTATTTAGTCGTTTTGGTGTTCTAATCAAGCTCGGGGAGAGTGAGACCTTAATTTTTGTTTAGTTTAAGTGAATGGTTCCCTATAAGATAAGGTTATTTATGAAATTAAAGGAAAAGGAAATTTGCAAGGGCATTTTAGTTATTAACGTCTAAGTGAGGATGTAATTGGCAGCTGAATTTTTAACCTAATGTATGGTATTTAAATACCCTTAAGTCTCAAACAAAAGGAGAAAAGAATCAAAAACCCTAACCCTAGCAAAACCCTAACCCTAAGCCATCATCTTCCTCCCTCTTGTCCTAACCGAGAACCACCTACCATCATCACAGCTGCTGCCGATCGGAGCAAGAAGCCGCGCCTACGGCCAGTCCAACACGCTCTCCTAGCCGCACCAGAAGTCGTGGACGGAAGCCCTAGCCGGAGTGCTCACTCGCAAAGGAAATAACCACCGTCCGGTTCTGTGCCCATCGCCGACCAAGCCCTACAGACGAGTACCTCCCGCCGTCGTCGAAGTCGTTCCTCGCCGGCAGCGCAGAAGCCTACGCCGAAGCACCGGCTGCCGGTTCGCGCGAAGACCTCACGCCAGATCGGCGCGGCGTGAGCTGCGCCGCACCGCAACCGCCGGTCTTGGCCGCCGCCACCGAAGAATTCACTCTCGCCCGGACCGTTCGCGGCGAAAGGCGACGTCCCAGCGCCGGCACCCGCTGCTGCTGCTCGGGTCTGCGTCGCCGTCGAAGTCCTGCAGCGCCGAATTGCCTCACGCGAGCTCAGCCGTCCGCAAGCTTCCACCTCCAGCCGCTGCCGCTGCTTGTGATCGCGCCGCCGCCGATCACTCGTGAGATTGCCGTCGCCGTCCAGCTCCGCCTCCAACCGCTTCCGATCAGCAGCAACTACGATAGCTTCGAGTTCAGCCGGTGAGCGTTGATTTGAGTTTCATACTTGATTAGAAATATTGCGACCTATCGATTAAATTAAGCGTTTGATTGAGAATTTAGGTTGCGGGTTCGAACACGCGTCTTTGTAGGGACGAAGGCGAGCGGGATTGGAGGTGGATCGTCAAAAGCGGACTAAGAGATAAGGGTTTTTGCATTGAGCTCGAGGTAAGCGGGACACGATATCTTAATGCAGTAATTTGAGTATCGCATGATTAGGGTTTTAGTGAATACTTGGAGTTTGAATTCGGAAATTATGGTGTGAATCAGGTTTCACTAAAAGGAGAATAGGCAGGGAGTTCGATTAGGTTTTGGAGTAAAATCGAAGCTCGAGGTAAGGGACCTTGTGCCGAATTTTAATGGGATTAAATGAAACGATTTTTATGATTTCATGCGAAAATAGTTTATAATTTTCTATATACGAAAATATCTGAGATATTCATGTGAGAATACGTAATATTTTATGTGCAAATACTTCGATGCATCAAGTGGAAATAACCCATTATTTTATGTGAGATTATTCTCGTATGCTATGTAAAAGCATTCCATTATATCATGTGAGAATAGAACAGTAGTTTGTATGAGAATGGTACATGTTTTCTTACAAAAGTATGATCTTCAAACTGTCCATGAGAAAGTATGATGGATATATTGATGAGGATGTTTGTGACATGTACTCTATATTTATGTGACTGATGGGACCTCATGCATGTTTGGTATGCCACGAAATGAATTAGTGAATAGTGTGGACATTGGTTATCCTGAGATCATTATGTGCATGGTCAAACATGCAATAGAGACCTATGGGTCAAAGTACAGGAGTCTGTGAGGGACTCAAAACGAAATGACTCAGGATGACCGGTCGGCCCCACAATTAAATAGCGATCATGGATTAAAAAGACGACAATTAAATGGAGATCATGGATTAAAGACACGACAATTAAATGAGCGATCATGGATTAAAGACGACAACTAAATAAGCGATCATGGATTAAAGGCGACAACTAAATAAGCGATCATGGATTAAAGAGACGACAATACTTGAAAGTTTTAGGTCCCATATATGTATGTTACGAATGAGTTTAGAGATCATGATTGTATGTGTATGCATATCCCAAACCTCATTAGCGAGGTTACTTACTGGTATTGTTTGCAATACTCACCCTTTCTTTTAAAAATGTTTTTGTAAAGTAAAGGAAAGGGCGTGCGGGGCGAGTGGGGAGGCGTTACTAAAACCATGGGGACCGACATGTTTTCCGCACATACATTTTAAAGCGATGTTATCCCTATGCTTTTATTTGGAGTTAAACTTATATACGTTTTAATAGGCCATGCTAAAACGATGCTCTTATCTGATTTTAATGTTTTGTTTTTGGGATCCCTGAAACTATTTATGTTGATTGGAAATTTCTTTTAAGTTCTTTTATCTCTCGGCCTATAAATGCATGCATGTGTAGTAATGTCCCTAGGAGTTGGTCTTAGAAAAGTAGGGGCGTTACACCTTATATTATATAATATGCAAATATGATTTGTATATTATATAGTTGTGGTAAAATGGTGATTTGGTGGAGATTTTAACTCCACATCTCACCATTATTTAAAGGCTTTGCAAGAAGCCTTTGGTAACTCTCTTGCCATTTTTTGGATTTCCATCCAAAGAGAGAAAGTGATTCTCCCTCAAATCCTCTCTCAATTCTCCAAAATTCTCTCCTCACCCAAAACCAAAGGGAGTCCCACACACTCTCCCTCAACCTCTCGAGAACAACCGAGAAGACGTTTTGGAAGTGTCTTGTTGTTCGGATCGAGGTTCGTGTTCGAGGAGATCGTTGGATCGAGAGAGATCGTGACTGGAGGAGGAAAGCGTTGAAGAAGAGTTCTTCAACAAGTAAGTCACTTGTAATTCCTTACTGTTTTCTTCTTCATTTATGCATGTTTAGCCTAGGATCTATGAGATAGATTCGATTTTAAGACACGTTTTACACAACGGATCAACGACGTTTCACAACGTCTTCCGCTGCGGGAATTCCAAATCCTTTCAAATTATATGTGATATAGTTGATATAATATATAGTTTGATGTGAATTAGATTCATAATAAGCTATAGAACAACCTAATTTATTAATTAGTGCTAAATTGGAGAAATTGAATTGAGAGAATTTAAATTGAATGTGATTCAATTAATTATTCCACAATTATGCAAATAGGATTTGTATAATAAGGTATGAGATACCTTACATTATGTGATATGCAAATATGATTTGTATATCATATGGTTGTGGTAAAATGATGAATTGGTGGAGATTTTAACTCTACCACTCACCATTATAAATAGGTGCTTTGTGAAGCACTTGGTAAGGAAAGGGTTCTCATTTTTGGAATTCCAACAGATAGACCAAATTCTCTCTAGCTTCTCTCATTTCTCAAACACCTGTTCTCCATCCCAAATTCCAAAGGGAGTTCCACAACTCTCCCTCAACCTCCCGAGAACAACCGAGAAAAGATTTTGGAAGTGTCTTTGCTCGTGAGGTTCGTTGGATCGAGAGAGATCGAGAAGGAAATGCAAGAAGTTGTCTACAAGAGGTTAGTAAAACGTTTACTTTCTGTATTCCTTCTCAAATCAGCATGCTTAACATAGGTTTTATGAGATAAATTCTATTTTTTAAGAAATTACACACACAACGAATCAACGACGTCTTCCGCTGCGGAAAATCGATTCCCTTCAATTGGTATTAGAGCCCAACGTTGCTCTTCGTTGTGCATTCTATAATTTCTTAAAATTAAGGTGGGTAGCATTAATTTCATGAGATGAATGTTAATGGTTTGCAAGATGGATGTTTTCGGTTTTGGCACTTAGACTAGATTTACATTTTTCATTGATGAGATCGATGTAAGGACCCGTTATTTTGGGCATTATTGTATGTAAATCGAGTTTGCAAGTCCGGTTCGTTTGTGTCATGAGTTGTTGTGAAGAAACGGAGCGAAAATGGGCAAAAAACTCAAAGTAGAGTTGCTGGACAGAGGACAGCGTTGCAACGTCGTTCATCAGCGTTGCAACGCTATCCATGCAGATGGACGGCTTGCAACAGGCAAGCGTTGCAACTCTAAAGAGCGTGGAGGCGCGCGCAGCATGCTCAGCGTTGCGACGCCAGTGGCGGCGTTGCAACGCTACGTGCGAAGCGCGCGAAGGAGACATGCATCATGCACAGCGTTGCAACGCTGCCCACGGCGTTGCAACGCTGCTCCGATAGTGGGCAGTTCCAACACCTTTTTCGCTCGAGAGTGGGATGATGGAAGCTTTTTTTAAGCCTTTTTCTCCGAAATTATTATTTTTATTTATTTATTTATTATGTAAATTAAGTTTTATTAATTTAATTTAATTAATGTTAATGTAAGTGTTATATTAATGTTAATTAATTAAATTAATGTCCCTAGTGTGCCAAAATCGATCCATTTTTGCTATTTTATTTAATTATGCAAGTGTTATATGATTTAATTATATGCATAATGTATGTCATATAGTTTTAAAATCCCACCTTAGGTTAAGCATTTCATGCATCATGTTTATATTATAAATGTTATAATATATAGTATGCATGATAGGGTTTTATTATAAGAGTTATAATAAAATGCATCTTTTAATTTAGGTTAAAAGCATTGACATGCATTTATATATGTGATGTATGCTTGTTATAGTTTAATTATTCATGTGATGAATGATCAAGCCCAATAACATAGAAATGCATGTAACCTAAGTTAATTATTAGTTTTAAAATGGTTTAGAACTTGAATAATTAGACTTAGGTTTTCTATTTCTAATAAGATTAGAATTAGGAAATCAAAATATAACTAATGGATGGTGACTAATTAGTAACTCTGTCTAAGGAATGTTTTGTCTAAAGTTGGGGTATTTAAGCTAACGCTTTGCGGAACACCCCTACCTGGGAACCGACCTGGGAGTGAATTTGGTCCGGAGATCCATAGGTTATATTACACGTGAGTGTTGTTAATTAATCGTTAATTGAATATACTCACATAGACCTAAGTTAATAATATGATTATAAACTTAGGCTAATCCAATATATAACAGTTATATTGGTAGACTTAGGTAAATATTAACTGATTTATCTAGGTCAATCCCGTTAGTATAAAGTGCTGAGTGGGAGCAAATTAAGTGTATAAGATACATTTAAGTTTTCATCCACAAATCTCCGTGAAATTCACACCGTGAGATCTATACTCCGCCTCGTGGCATTTGTATGGGTCAACATTTGTATGGCTCAACATTCAAGGTGAATGGAGAGAGTACTTATAGTGAGTGGGAGCGGGACCTGTGAAAACGGGACCCACGGTCTCTTCTTTCGATTCACACCGTGAGACACCCATGATCTGCCTGCTAGTTTGGTCTGGCCCAGACAATCTCTACGGAAGGCTTTGATCATGGGAGTCCGAACACCATGAATTTCCGAAAGGGATACGATTTTCTTGTTGGTTAGCCTTCATAGTTGGACGATACATAGACATTAAAGATTGAGGGTGACACTCAAAGATCTGAGCAACAGTACAATGACAAGACTTGAGCAAATCGACGTCAACGGCAAGACCCGAAGACTTGAGCAATCGATGTTGACTTCGACGGCGACGATAATGGTGCTTAAAGAAAGAGACGTCAACGAAAAAGAAAGGAAGGGAAGAGACGAACAGTGAAGGCGAGGGAAGAGAATTGCTGACTTCAACGACGATGGTGCAGTGATGGCAAGGAAGAGACGAAGACGGAGGAAGACGGATCTCTCGGCAGCAACCACTTCTTGAGGAAAAGAAAGTGTGGAAAAGATTAGGTCATGGGGTTTTCTTTTTTTTTTTTTAATAATAAATACCAAAACGACGTCGTTTCCTAATAAAGTTATTTAAAAGAAAAAACAACTCTATTATTGACAACTGTTGACCGCATATAAAAGACCTCTTATATTTGTTGGATTTTATGTCCTAAAACTCGTAGTATGTAATTGATAAACATTTTTCGTGTTTCTTTTTCCGATAAAATTGTTATTGAATTAGTATACCATAATCTTGAATCCAATAAACTAAGGTCTTGAGGCTTTTTAATGTAGACTTGAACTTTATGTGATGACATACAACATGGATCAAGTTCGAGTATATAGCCTAAAACGGTCTATAGTATAGGGATAAGGTTGGGCGCCTTATTCTAGGGACACTATGGATGCGACCTACTTTGTAGTTAGTACAAACGATGTGATCCTGAATCGTTCATATAGAGATATGTAAGTGGGGGCATCCTATGCAATGAGTTTGTATAAGACTGGACCACGAATTAGTCACTTTTGCTTTATAACACCGTTTACTGTATAAAACTGACTAATTCAAATTTGATGACCTAGGTAACTCGATCTCAATCCTGAGCTAGCTATGAACTCCTGTTTATTCGGGTTTATCCTTAGATCTTCATGAGTGAGAGCAGCTCAACAACACTGGCTCAATAAGTCTCCCATTTCAGGGGTAAGACCGGGTAGATAGCTGGGGACATAGGGTACAAGACGGAATTCACTCCTATCCAACTCTAGGGATAGTAGATAGGTTGTTCCTTTAAGTGTTGACTTCGGAACTAGAACAAGGGGCCCCACCCTCTCACTAGGCTGAGAGGGACTAGATTTGTTGGTTGGACCACAAATCAATTGTTCTATAGAGGTTTAGAGGGACTTAAGGAACAAGAAGTGTTCTCAGGGGTAAAACGGTATTTTGACCCAACCGAGACCACGAACAACCTGTGAAGGATTGACTTACTGGTTACGGTTATATCAGGTGGGTAGAAATATATCTACAGTGAGGGGAGTGCAACTACAGGACTTTAGTGGAATGACCCGTTAGTTAACAAAAGTTGATTAATTAGGTTAAAGAGTTTAACCGGTTAATCTCAGATTGTTGGAGCCCATGATCTGTAGGTTCATTAGGTCCCCCTGCTAGCTCATATGGATTAAACTTAGAACAGTATGTTGGATTAATTCGAATTGTTCGAATTAGGTAAGGAGTTTTAAACCGACAAGTATATGTGATATAGCTATCGGTTTTTTATGACACAATATATTCAAATGTGATTTGAATTTCAAAAATATGAATACGGATTCATGTTCGGGAGGTCAAAATTAGTCAAGAGGGTCAAAATAATAATGTGACGCCTGGTAATTTCAAGTAAGTTTTAAATTCTTTCCAAGTTAATTTGGGGCTCATGCATAGCTTTTAAAAGGTTTGGGCTAGATTATTAATTTGTGGATCCTGCAGGGGCCCAGATAGTTAAATCTCGCCTTTAAATTGGGTTGACAGCTCTTAAGTCTCTTATCGAGAAGTTTGGAGAACAAATCGAGGTAACCCCCAGATCCTCTCTCTTTTCTTGTGTAGTTTAAAAAAAAAAAAAATGAGGGAAAGCGAGAAGCCTCGCTCGCCCCGAATGCCGTCTCTTTCCTCGCGCAGGGGGGGTTGGCGTCGTTCACTCTCCGCCACCGCCTCCCCTCTCCGCCACCGCCTCCCCTCTCCGCGACCGCCTCCCCTCTCCGCCACCGTCTCCCTCTCTCTCTGTCGCAGATCCGACTCTTTCTCTCCCTCTCTCTTGTCGCAGATTCGGTCGGCCTCCTTTCTCCCTCCCTCTCTCTCTCTCTCCCTTCTCTCCAGCCAAATCCTCTCTCTCTCCGCCCTCTCTCTCCTTGTCTCCCTCGTAGATCTGATTCAATGGTAACCTTTCGCACTGACTAATGTTGGTTTTGTGATAGGAACAAATCGTTTTGGCTAAAAGGATAGACGTTTGAAGGAACCCCGAGACTAGGACCGGGCAGAGAGCGTCTTCATCCCGCGTCCGTGGGTAAATCTCGACCTTGTGCTACTGTTTTGATTTGGTAGTCAGAAAAGTTGGGTTGGTTGTGTCTTCCTTGAGGGGTTACCAAAGAACGTTCGAGTTAGGTTGGTTCCTAACTGAGATTTGTGCTTCGCTCGTGATGTTTGTAGGTGCACTTAAACTGCACTAGGAGAAGCGACTTTCCGCGACACTCCCGTTTGATGTAAGTAGCCGGTTTGAGTAAACGCCGAGCTCCTGAGCGAAGGAGCAAGGTGTATGTGCCTTGTTGTGATTTTGAGTTTTGCTATTGAACCATAGGACAACTAGTCAAGAAATTTTGAAGCTCGTAGCATGTTTTTATGAGTTTTAAGCCTGAGATGATTGCATGATTGTTACATCAGGTTGCAAGTATGTTTGAATCCTGTTTTACTATGTTGCATTGTTTACGTATTCTGTTGTGTGAAACTATGAGCAGTAAGGGTCGTACCTTTGGTAAAATCTAACATTCCAAACGAGCGTGTGGTACGCGTTGAGTTTGATAGGTTTGAGAACCTAGTTGGGAGTTTGGACCCTCGGAGTGGGTCGAGGATGTTAGGAATGTTTAGATGGGACCCTAGTTACCTTATGAACAGAACCCATGAGTTAGCCCTCACCGAACACTGGGTTGCGCTTGAACGGGTCAGAACCTCTAGGTTGACGATATATGATTGGCTCGTGAGGCTGGGGTGCGTCCCCGTTGAGACTGGGAGTGGTTTCTTTCCATGATCCCGGACTGACTTAGGGGCGATTTTCCAATGGGCGTGTAGGTTACGCACCGCACGGTACCATGCTAGTGTGCTATGAGAGCCTGGGGTACGTCCCCGTTGAGATCGGGAGTGGTTGCTTTTCATGATCTCGTGCTGGCTTAGGGGCGATTCCCCATAGGGCGTGTAGGACACGTACCAGCTCTGCTCTATGCCGGTGTGTGTGTGGCGTGAGGGTTGCTTTCTCTCATTGCATCGTCGACCAAAGTTCTAGGACCTAAGGTGGAGTTCGAGTAGTCACCACAGGGGGCCAGGGCGAAGAGAGTTAGGGGAGAGACCAGTTCGGGAATTGAGCGAGATTGGGAGATGGAACTAGTTGTCTTGCTGAGATAGGTTTGGACGTAAGTGGGCTGCTTACTGGGTATTTTTATACTCACCCATTTTCTTTTATGTTTTGTTTGCAGGTAAGAGTTGAACCAGGGTGGATGGCGATGGAGACAAACCTGGCGAGGCTATAAGACATCTCCGTAGTGTCCCTGGCTCTTAGGAAGTTACTATTGTTGTATATCTTGTCGTCCCGCTGCGTCTTGTCTTTTTCTGGTCTTGAAAGAACTTCTATTTAAGTTTTATCCTTCATTCGAATTGTCGTTGTGGCATGTAAGTGTTGGCAAGTATTGAAACTTCATTTCTTCTAGACTATCTTACCTTTATTTTGCTTTGTGATCTGCTTTGCTGAACCTGACCTATCGCACATGTAGTTTGGTGGAGGCTGGGTGAGTCGAAATACTTATTGGAGTGTTTTGTGCCTTTAACAGGTTAGGAAAAATTTTCTGGTTGCCGTAGTAGCGTCGTTATGCTGCCGAAATTTTTCCAGCATTAGCGGCGTTGCTTAGTAACTCCCCTAGTTGTGTACTTCTAAGACTTAGGGTCGTTACAAATAAAAAGTCAAAGGGTTGACTTTTTTGCTCGAAAAAAGTCAAAGTTTGACTTTGACCAAATGGAAAAAACTATTTTACCCTTGACTAGAGTTAGTGGAATTATCAAACTTTTTGTTGGACAATCCCACTAACTTAAGTGGACTATGTGTAAACATTATAGAATGACACATAACCCACTTTAGTTAGTGTTTTGTGAGGTGTTGCATTTTGGTGAGCTTTGACATGCATTTGATGCATGTAATTGCTTTATAAATAGGTTTGTTTTCAAAACAAAGGTCTCCTTTTGCTGAAGTTTTAGTTTTAAAAAAAGAAGTCTCACCAAAGATACTTTTTTTCCCTTTCCTCACATCAAGCTTTGAACCTCTCATTCTTCCTTTTCAATCCTTCATTCACCGGGTCCCACAACCCGGTTCTAAGTCCAGAGGATAGCAGGGAAGCTCTAGTGGTGGTCCGATTTGTGTTCGGTTTGTGCTTTGGCAAGGAGATCGTGAAGAAATCAAGCTACAAAGGTTGTACTTTTTTCCTTTTTTAGTTTACGGTTTTTTGTATGTTTGCATGTTAATTTCTATTAAGTTAGATGCAATTAGAGTGTCATTAGATCCTTTTTCCGTTGCGTATGTCTCGTGTTCCATCAATATTGATGGTTATTAATCGTCATTAAAAGCCTAAATGTTGACGTTCAATGACCGTCAACAAAACGCGCGCGTCAACGTGATTTATTGGCGTTTATTACCCGTCAAGAATTATAAAACACGGGAATTTCAAGTTTTGACGCAATTTTTCAGAATTAGTGTTAATAGAGTTACTAATGTTGACAGTTTATAGCGTCAATTAAATGGAAACATATTTTGACATGTAAAAGCTGTCAATATATGTATTTTTAAATTAATTATTAATTTTAAAGTACAAATTAACCATTTATTGACTCTTTTTATCTCAAACGTCAATAATTCAATTAAGTCATGTGTCAATGAATTCTAAATTTGTAGTAGTGAAAAAAAATCATACTCTTCCCAAATTTGATCGATTCAAATACACGTTTAAAAGTAAATAAATCTTCACTTTCTCTACTTTTGTGGAGGAAGGATCAATCTTAGGAAATTACATAACTAAAGATGAAGAAAAGTTGTTGGAAAAGATAAAAAGAAATAAAAAAATGTGGTTATCTAAGAATTGGAAAAACCCCATAAAAACATCCACACCCTTTTTGCCTCATTTCATCTCTTTTTATGGGTGAGAACATAGGATTTCTATGTATAAATAATCCTCAATTGATGGAATAATGTTTAGGGATGATTATGGGTGGGATATATTCCAAAAACGAGCAAGATTTCATCAAAACCCGTGATTCCTGAAGAAAAAAAATCTACACTTTCCAAAATTCCTAGTTGCAATTGCATGTTTTGTTGCATTTTCTTTTGCATTAGGGCTTGGTTACTCTTCTGCTCTTTGGGAAGGAATGTTTGGGGGAATGTAATTGTGTTTTTCCTATTTGCTCCAAATCTACACAAAAACAATGAAATTAGTTCAAATTCATGTTTTTCTCAACCATTCTTCACTTCTCACCATTCTTAGCAAGCTTTCAAGAATTTTACTCATTAATATTATTTTTAGCTTGCTCAATAATCAATAAAGCATTCAAAAATAACCTGCTTTAAAGTTAAATAATCCTCATAAATAATACCACAATATGAAATTTGAAAGTGTCGAACACATAGCTCAACTTGGCTTTTCACTTAATCCCTTACTTGGTCAAACTTGTAATGCTTTACTTTTTCTACTTCTTCTCCGGAGACACATGGCCTAATGGGAGGGAGGCATGTAGACACCTTCTCATCACCAATAACATGATCAACTGTTTTTTAACCATACAAATATTACCTAAAGTTAAATAGTTCAAGAGTTTGATTTGACAACTTGAGCATCAATTCGTGAGTAAAATACTTGAGCATCAATTCGTGAGTAAAATATTTTTACCTGTCTTAAATGTGGTAGTTTTGAATCTTCAACTCGTATTTATGATCTAATTCTTAGATTTAGTAGTGTCTTTAATCATGCTTTTAAAATGCATTAAAATTTTAATAAAGCTATATTAATTAAATAAAAATAATTAATTAATGATAACTTTATAATAAATAAGTAAATAAATTTAGTTCAAATTTCAAATAGTAATAATTAATTTATAAACTAAAATATCGACTTTGTTATATTTTATGTTTTAGAGCAATTATAATGATAAATTTATAAGAAGGAATTTCTATGTATTTTGCTCCTATATTGAAAAATATTTTTAAAAAATCATTACAAAACTAACTAAATATTTATTTTACAAAGTAATTATTTAAAAATGCTTGATTTAATAGAATATTAAAAAGTTAATTATCCATTTACAAAGTAGTTTATAATTTATAAGAAAATTTTTATTAACATATAAAATATAATAAAACCAGTTTACTGTGACGACCCTACAACTAATTACACAGGATATGATACCACCCCTCTCGACTAATTACACAAGCCTAATGGGTCCTAAGGAACACCCCTCTCGACTTGATACCAAAGTTATACTCAAGGATATATGATAACAATCATATGAACAATACAAGCTATATAACATTTGTGATCTACAATCAAACATGCATCAAACAGTACTCAAATCAAACTCAAGTTGACTATCAACTAAGATCCATAACCAGACTTAATTTACTCATAACTCGTAGCTAGGTTGCGAGGAATAATCTGAATGGCTACTTACATTGATGCTAAATTCGAAGAATCCAAGTTAAATCGCTAAAAAGTAATCACGGTCAGTCGAATGACTTCTGAATGCTTTTAAAAGCCCACACCAACCTTTTTACCATAAAAATAACACACCAACAACATGATTCAACACTTAAATCATACAAAACTGCTTCTGGTAATTTTCAAGTCTGAAGGCAATCGAAGCTTACCCAAGAAGCAAAATAGCTCGTGCCAAGCCAAAAACACGTCCAAAACACCCAAAAATCTGTTATACAATCTATAGAGCAGCGGTTAGAATAGAAATTTTAGTCAATCAGAAATCATCATGTCATTACCTAAAATTAGTGGGAAAGTTATTTATTTAATTAGGGGTTAATTAATATTATAAATATTCCTAAATTAAATTAAGTAAATTTCATACTATGTAATTGGGTTATATGAAATTTGGGTAAATTCTTGACAAATCCCAAATGAGCGACCAAGATCTAGCAAAGTCCTAGCCCAAAGGGCTAGGTCCAAGTCAATTGGACCAGTCTGAAAGGGTTCAAGTCCATAGCAACCATAGACACGGTTCAATGGTAAGGCCCAAGCCCACCTAGGAGCTCTATAAATAGGGAGTTCTCCCTTCATTTGAGGGGTTCAAAACTGGAGAACCTTAAAGTGAATTCAGAAACAAAGTTGTGAAATCTTCAAAAGCTCCTAAAGATCAAACACCGTCTGAACGAAGAACACTTTGAGGAGATCATCAAGAACACTCCACGAATCGATTGCAGTTTTCAACATTGAGAACAAGTTGTTCAACCCTCAATCAAAAGCACACACGTAGGAAAGAGAATCAGAGGATTAAATACTAGAGATTGTACTCACAATACCTGAAATTAATACAAATACGAATTATTTACACGTACTAAATTTCTTTGTTGAAATCGTGTGTGAACAACAACCACGCACACCCAAAATTGGTGCAAAACGTCTAAATCGATGATAAAACACCATTTCAGACTAAGAACACGTCACCCATTAATATTTGACTCCAAAAATTGCATCCAAGAGATCAACCTGTTGGGATGTATGTCCTCATCTCGTGGAGTTTGTAATATTCCAAGTTGTAAATGAATAAGAGTTATTTATTTCAACATTGTGTAATAAATAAGAGTTATTTATTTCAACTTTGTGTCTCGCATTTTTCATAAACTTAATCCAATAAACTAAGCTCCAGGGTCATTGTATTATGAGAGAACTAAGAACTTGAACGGTGTGTAGTGGACACATAGGGAGGATCATGTTTGAGTTAATGACCTGAATGGTCTACAGTATATGGATAGGGTTGGAGACCTAATCCTGGATACACTGTGGATGCGGCCCACTTTGTATTAGATACAAACGAGGTGATCTGACTCGTTCATGTGGTTGACATGCGAGTGGGGGCATCCTGTGCAATGAGATTGTACAAGACCGGACCATGAATTATTAGACTTACTGATGTAACACCGTTAACAGTATAGAGCTAATAAATTCGTAGATGACCATTAGTGACTTGACCTTAATCCTGAGCGTGTCACGAACTCCTGTCTGCGGGGCTTTGTCCTTTGACTAGTACGGGTGAGGGTGGCCACTGTTGCTCGCCCAATATGCTTATCTTCTCAGGGGCAGGACCACGTGGGGAGCTGGGAACTTGACTACGCAAGAAGGAATTCACTCGTTCCCGACTTAGGAAAACTAGAGGGGTTGTTCCCTTAAGTGCTGTCTCCAGGGCTTGAACAACGGGGCCCCACTCTTTCATTGGCCTGAGAGGGTTGTTGTTTATGGTTGGACCATGCAACGTAGTTGTTCATTAGAGGAGCAGTGGGACTTAAGGAGCAAGAGGTAGACACAGGGGTAAAACGATAATTTGACTCAGTTGTGACTACGAACAACCTGTGAAGGGTCGACACATGGGTATTGGTTATATTGATGGACACAACTTGTCCTACAATGATGAGAGTGCAGCTACGGGGTTTAGTGGAGTGTTACCGTAGCTAATGAATGTTGAATAACCAGGTCAAAGAGTTTGTGAGTTAGTCTCGGATCATTGGAGCTAAATCACGTGTAGGTCCATTAGGTCCCTCGGTTGGCTCAAATTGGACAAATTGAGGGTTTCTGATTTGGTGTGAATTTGAAGTGTTCAAATTCATTATTTGGGTATTTATATCGTTTATATGAGATATAGATGACATAATATATAGTTTGATGTGAATGAGATTCATAATAAACTATAGTATAGCCTAATTGATTAATTAGTGCTATTTGGAGAAATTGAATGGAGAGAAATTAAATTGAATGTGATTCAATTTATAATTCCACATTTATGCAAATGAGATTTGTATAATAAGGTATGAGATACCTTATATTATATAATATACAAATGTGATTTGTGTATTATATGGTTGTGGTAAAATTGTGATTTGGTGGAGGTTTTAACTCCATCACACAATAGTATTTAAAGGCTTTGCAAGAAGCCTTTGGTATGCATTTGCCATTTTTGGATTTTGATCCAAAAAGAGCAAGTGACTTTCTCTCATTCTCTCTCAATTCTCTCTAAAACTTCTCCTCACCCAAAACCAAAGGGAGTCCCACCTACTCTCCCTCAACCTCCCGAGAACAACCGAGAAGACCCTTTGGAGGTGTCTCCCTGTTCGGATCGAGGTTCGTGTTCGAGGAGTTCGTTGGATCGAGAGAGATCGTGACCGGAGGAGAAAAGCGTTGAAGAAGAGTTCTTCAACAAGTAAGTATCTTATAGTTCCTTACTATTTTCTTCTTCTTCTTTGCATGTTTAGCCTAGGATCTATGAGATAGATTCAATTTTAAGATAGAATTACACAACGGATCAACGACGTTTCACAACGTCTTCCGCTGCGGGAATTCAAAATCCCTTCAATTGGTATCAGAGCCAGGTTGCTCTTCGTTGTGTATTCTGTGAATTCTTAAAATTAGGTGGGTAGAATTAATTTTCATGAGATGAATGTTAATGGTTTGCAATTTTGGATGTTTTTGGTTTTTGGCACTTTTTAGATTTACATTAAAATTGATGAGATCAATGTAAGGGCCCGTTGTTTTGGGCTTTTTAATGTAAATCGAAGTCATAAGTAAGTCCGTGTCGTTCGTGGCAAGAGTTGTCGTGAAGAAAAGCGGAGCAAAAGCGAGGCGATTTTGGTGAAAAAGCAAAGCAAAAGTGGTGTTCTTTTGGAAGTTCATTAGCGTTGCAGTATTGTTCATCGGCGTTGCGATGCTATCCTTCTTCTTTGGAGAAATTTGCTGCGATCTGCGGCGTTGCGACGCTAGCGGTGGCGTTGCAACGCCACAGCGTTGAGAACGCTGGGCGCAACGCTATACATTTTAGCGTTGCAACGCCGTGGCGTAGTGGTGCGTGGACCGCAAGATTTGCGGGAGGCTTGTTCATGGGCGCCGGTTCGAGCCTGCAGTTGTGCAACCGCCCTTTTATTTATTTATTTATTTGTAAAATTTGGTTTTATAAATGTTTTTTATTTAATTATTTTAATTAATATTAATATAAATGTTATATTAATGTTAATTAATTTATTTTTATGTCCCTAGGGTGCCAAAAATCGGTCCAATATTGCTATTTAATTATTTTATGCATGAGATGTATGATTTAATTATTTCTATGTGCATAGAGTATGCCATATAGATTTAAAATCCCACCTTAAGTTAAACATTTCATGCATCATATTTATATTATAAGAGTTATAATATATAGTATGCATGATAGAATTATATTATAAGAGTTATAATATAATGTTTGCATGATTTAATTTATTTAATATAAGTGTTATATTTTTAAATTAAAAGCATGCTCATGCATATAATTCATGTGATGAATGCATGTTATAGTATAGTATTATTCATGTGATGAATGATCAAGCACTATAACATAGAAATGCATGTAACCTAAGTTAATTATTAGTTTTAAATGGTTTAGAACTTGAATAATTAGACTTAGGTTTTCTAATTCTAATAAGATTAGAATTAGGAAATCAAATCTGACCTTTGAATGGAGACTGATAAGTAGTGTCTAAGGAAGGTTTTGTCTAAGGTTGGGGTATTTAAGTTGACGCTATGAACACCCTACCGAAACCGACCTGGGAGTGAATTCGGTCCGAAGATTCTTAGGTTATATTCTCGTGAGTGCCGTTAATTAAGAGTTAATTAATTTACTCACATAGATCTAAGTTAATAATGTGATTATAAACTTAGGCTAATCCAATATAAGAGTTATATTGGTAGACTTTGGTAAATTTTAGCCGGTTTATCTAGGTCAATCCCGAATCTTTTAAAGTGCTGAGTGGGAGGAAATAAAGTGTATGAGATACATTTATTTTTCCATCCACAAATCTTCGTTAAGTTCGCACCGTGAGATCCATGCTCGGCCTCGTGGCGCAAATGGGAGCGTCCCCCTACGGGTGGCATTTGTATGGGTCAATATCAACGTGAATGGAGAGAGTACTTATAGTGAGTGGGAGCGGGACCTGTGAAAACGGGACCCACGGTCTCTTCTTTTGATTCACACCGTGAGACGCCTATGATCCGCCTGCTAGTTTGGCCTAGACCAGACAATCCCTACGGAGGGCCTTGATCATGGGAGTCGGAACACCGTGAATTCCCAAAAGCGATACGATTTCCTTGTTGGTTTTCCTTCTTAGTCCTCCCTACAGTGGCTATTGTTTGGACGGATACTTGGAAATTTAAAGATTGAGGGTGACACTCACAGGATTCATTAAGAGTTAATGGATTCTGACCGAAAAGTGGTAGCTGGATGCCTAATGGAATAAGAGTTATTCAGTATTATTAGGTGCAGTCGAGAGAGAGTCTCGTCCCTAGAGGAGGAGTAGGTTTGTCTACCCTACGGTGGCGGTCATTCTAAACCTTTAGGGTATCATTGCAAATTTTTGAATGACCTAGGGATCATAGGATAAAAATTTGCTAAAACCCGATTGGATTTTCAAAAGTTTTTATGAGACTAATACAAAGTTTTTCATTTTATTTCAACAACAAAATGTCAAAGCGCTTTTAACGCTCCTTTAGCTTCCGTTAAGTTAGTCGGCGATAGTATTTCGTGGAAAAACAATATAGACACGATTTTGGTAAATGGCGACCAAAAGTTCGCGCCACCGAGGAGGGTCCTCGGTGCTCTGGTTCAACGGTCCTAATCGACAATCTACAAACCTTTCGGTCCTTGGTGCAAACTAGGGGACGGGGAAGGCGAGGCAAGTGTTGCCTTAAGACCTTTTCACGAGTGCGACCTGCAGGATAAGTTTTGTAGACTCTTCAGCCCTAAGGGAAGAAGGAGAAGTTGAAGGAAGTTAAGGTTGACCGTCTTTGCCGCCTAAAAGGCAAAGAAATCAAGGATGTTGCCAGAAAGTGTTTCTACTGCAACGGGGATGGACACATGAAAAGGAGTTGTCCCAAGTTCCTTGATGAAAAGAAGATGACAGGTAAATGTGATTTACTTGTCACGAAACTTGTTTAGTGGAGAGTAATGACTCGGCTTGGATATTGGATTGAGCGCCACTAACAATGTTTGCTCTTCTTTTCAAGGATTATGTTTCTGGCAGTAATTTGCAAGAGGGTGAGATAACACTCAGGGTTGGATCCGAAGAAGTTGTCTCAGCTGCAGCAATAGGCACGGTGAAGTTGTTCTTTGGCGGGAAGTACTTATTATTGGATAATATGTACATAGTTCCTAGGTTTACGAGAAACCTAGTTTCTATTTCCTGCCTATTAGAACAAAATATTCTGTTTCATTCAAGAGTAATAAAGCGTTTATTTCTCGAAATGGAAATTTGATTTGTTCTACTTCGCTTGAGAGCAATCTATATGTTTTGAACCCAAATTCGGTCAAAAGTGTTTTGAACACTGAATTATTTAAAAGCAATTTGAAACGCATGAACTAAGAGATTAAAAGTTTCTCCAAAAGAAAGTGCCCATCTTTGGCATCTACGGTTAGGCCACATTAATCTCAATAGGATTGAGAGACTAGTGAAGAGTGGACTTCTAAGCGAGTTGGAAGAAAACTCTTTACCGGTGTGTGAGTCATGCCTTGAAGGCAAGATGACCAAACGTCCTTTTAGTGGAAAAGGATATAGAGCCAAAGAGCCTCTTGAGTTAGTACATTCTGACCTCTGTGGTCCGATGAATGTTAACGCTCGGGGCGGTTATGAGTATTTCGTGTCTTTCATAGACGATTACTCCAGATATGGGTATATTTACCTAATGCATAAGAAGTCTGAAACTCTTGAAAAGTTCAAGGAGTTCAAGACTGAGGTTGAGAACCTCTTAGGTAAATCGCTTAAAACACTTCGATCGGATCGAGGTGGAGAGTATATGGACACTGAATTCCAGGACTATATGATAGAACATGGAATTACGTCCCAACTCTCAGCACCTGGTATGCCACAGCAGAATGGTGTATCGGAGAGGAGAAACATAACCTTGTTGGACATGGTTCGGTCGATGATGAGCTATGCTCGTCTCCCTGATTCTTTTGGGGTTACTGTGGTGGAGGCTGCGGTTTACATTTTGAACACCGCCGCTCCGTCGAAGAGTGTTTGTGAAACACCTTTCGAACTCTGGCATGGGCGTAAAACCAGTTTACATCATTTCAGAATTTGGGGATGCCCGACCCATGTGTTGGTGTCAAACCTGAAGAAGTTGGAACCCCGTTCAAAGTTGTGCCTCTTTGTAGGTTACCCAAAAGAGACTAGAGGTGGTTACTTTTACGATCCTAAGGATAATAGGGTGCTTGTGTCGACAAACGCCATTTTCCTTGAGGAAGACCACATCAGGGATCACTTACCAAGGAGTAAGATTGTGTTAAATGAAATGGGCAGTTCATCGCAAGAAGAGTTGTTGATGGTGCTAAATCACGTCAACAAGTGTTGTTGATCCTAGCTCGTCTAGTCAAGTCCATTTCAAGAGTTGGGAATGCCTCTCGGCGTAGTGGGAGGGTTGTGAGGCAGCGTGAACGTTACATGGGTTTAGCTGAAACCCAAGTCGTCACCCCTGATGATGACTGTGAGGATCCATTGACCTATGATCAGGCAATGGCAGACGTTGATAAAGACGAATGGATTAAAGCTATGGACCAGGAAATGGAGTCGATGTACTTCAATTCCGTCTGGGAGCTTGTGGACCAACCGGATGGGGTTAAACCTATTGGTTGCAAGTGGATCTACAAGCGTAAACGTGGCGTAAATGGGAAGGTGCAGACCTTCAAAGCTCGACTAGTGGCAAAGGGTTTTACCCAGGTGGAAGGGGTTGACTATGAGGAAACCTTTTCACCTGTTGCCATGGTAAAGTCGATTAGAATCCTTCTGGCATTTCCGCATATTATGGCAGATGGATGTCAAGACCGCCTTTCTGAATGGCAACCTTGACGAGACCATCTACAAGGACCAGTCCAAGGGGTTCATTGCCCAAGGCTAAGAGCAAAGGGTTTGTCGGCTTCAAAGGTCTATTTATGGACTGAAACAAGCCTCGAGGTCTTGGAATATAAGGTTTGATGAGGCGATCAAATCTTATGGCTTTGATCAAAATGTTGACGAGCCTTGTGTCTACACAAGAAAATCAAACAAACAAAGCTGTCGCATTTCTTATATTGTATGTGGATGATATCCTTCTCATTGGGAATGAGGTAGGATTTCTTCATCGACATTAAGGAATGGTTGGCTTCGCAATTCCAAATGAAAGATTTGGGAGAGGCACAGATGTTCTAGGTATCCAGATAGTC
Organism: Trichosanthes cucumerina; assembly: GCA_036507285.1. Classification (NCBI taxonomy): domain Eukaryota; kingdom Viridiplantae; phylum Streptophyta; class Magnoliopsida; order Cucurbitales; family Cucurbitaceae; genus Trichosanthes; species Trichosanthes cucumerina. The sequence goes on from CM071840.1 coordinate 33,731,059, forward strand.
CTAACCGGAAGAAACGTAACGCTAGCCATGTCTCGGGCATCTTACATTGACAAGATGTTGTCTAGGTATAAGATGCGAGAACTCCAAGAAGGGTTTTCTTTGCCTTTCGGGCATGGGGTTCACCTGTCTAAGGATCAATGTCCTAAGACACCTCAAGAGGTTGAGGATATGAGACGAATCCCTATGCTTTGATTGTAGGGAGCCCGATGTATGTCATCTTTGTGTACTAGGCCCGACATACATCTGTTATGCGGTTGGGATTATCGATGAGGTATCAATCCAATCCGAGATTAGATCACCTGGACGGTAGTAAAAGCAATCCTCAAGTATCTTAGGAGAACGAGGAACTACTGACCTTGCGTATGGGAGTGGGGATTTGATCTCTTACGGGATACACAGATTCGACTTTGGACCGATAAGGATTCTAGGAAATCCACTTCTGGGTCGACCTTCATTACGAATGGAGGAGTTGTAGTGTGGCGAAACATCAAGCAGGGATGCATCGCTAATTCCACGATGGAAGCCGAGTATGTTGCCGCTAGTGAAGCTGCAAAGGAAGTTGTTTGGCTCGGAAGTTCATGAAGGATTTGGAAGTTGTTCTAAATATGAACTTGCCAATCACATATTTGCTTTTTGTGACAACGAGCAGTGCGAGAGCCAACCTCGAGAGAACCTTGGAGTCATAAAAGGGCAAGCATATAGAGCGTAAGTATCACGACACGGGAGATTGTGCACCGCGCGAGCGTGTGGAGGTCATGCGAGGTAGCTTTGAGCACAACATTGTTGATCCATTTACAAAGGCCCTCACGACTAAGGTGTTTGAGGGTCACCTAGAGAGTCTAGGTCTTGAGTGCTTCCGACTAGGGCAAGTGGGAGTATTGTAAAGGGTTATTCAATGCCCTAGTTTATTATTTTACTATATTGTATTACTTTACTGTACATTTGAGAAATGTATCATGTACTCCACTAGCTTAGTCCAAGTGGGAGTTTGTTAGGATGTATGTCCTCATCTCGTATAGTTTGTAATATTCCAAGTTGTAAATGAATAAGAGTTATTTATTTCAACATTGTGTAATAAATAAGAGTTATTTATTTAAACTTTGTGTCTCGCATTTTTCATAAACTTAATCCAATAAACTAAGCTCCAGGTCATTGTATTATGAGAGAACTAAGAACTTGAGCGGTGTGTAGTAGTGGACACGGGGAGGATCACGTTCGAGTTAATGACCCGAACGATTTACTGATATATGAATAGGGTTGGAGACCTAATCACGGATACTGCTTGTGGATGCGGCTCGCTTTGTATTAGATACAAACGAGGTGATCTGACTCGTTCATGTGGTTGACATGCGAGTGGGGGCATCCTGTGCAATGAGATTGTACAAGACCGGACCGTGAATTATTAGACTTACTAATGTAACACCGTTAATGATGATAAAGCTAATAAATTCGTAGATGACCATTAGTGACTTGACCTTAATCACAGAGTGTGTCACGAACTCCCATCTGTGGGCTTTGTCCTTTGACTAATACAGGTGAAGGTGGCCACTTTGTTGCTCGCCCAATATGCCTATCTTCTCGTGGGCGAGGACCACGTGGGAGGCGGGAACTTGACTACGCAAGAAGGAATTCACTCGTTCCCAACTTAGGAAAACTAGAGGGGTTGTTCCCTTAAGTGTTGTCTCGGGGCTTGAACAATGGGGCCCCACTCTCTCATTGGCCTGAGAGGGTTGTTGTTTATGGTTGGACCATGCAACGTAGTTGTTCATTAGAGGAGCAGTGGGACTTAAGGAGCAAGAGGTAGACACGGGGGTAAAACGATAATTTGACCCAACTGTGACTACGAACAACTTGTGAAGGGTCGACTCATGGGTATTGGTTATATCGATGGACACAACTTGTCCCTCTGGTGATGAGAGTGCGACTACGGGCTTTAGTGGAGTGTTACCGTAGCTAATGAATGTTGAATAACCGGGTCAAAGAGTTTGACAAAGTTAGTCTCGGATCATTGGAGCTCGTCACGTGTAGGTCCATTAGGTCCTCGGTTGGCTCAAATTGGACAAATTGAGGGTTTACAGTTTGGTGTGAATTTGAAGTGTTCAAATTCATTATTTGGGTATTTATATCGTTTATATGAGATATAGATGACATAATATATAGTTTGATGTGAATGAGATTCATAATAAACTATAGTATAGCCTAATTGATTAATTAGTGCTATTTGGAGAAATTGAATTGAGAGAAATTAAATTGAATGTGATTCAATTTATAATTCCACATTTATGCAAATGATATTTGTATAATAAGGTATGAGATACCTTATATTATATAATATGCAAATGTGATTTGTATATTATATGGTTGTGGTAAAATTGTGATTTGGTGGAGGTTTTAACTCCATCACACAATAGTATTTAAAGGCTTTGCAAGAAGCCTTTGGTATGCATTTTGCCATTTTTTGGATTTTGATCCAAAAAGAGCAAGTGACTTTCTCTCATTCTCTCTCAATTCTCTCTAAAACTTCTCCTCACCCAAAATCAAAGGGAGTCCCACCTACTCTCCCTCAACCTCCCGAGAACAACCGAGAAGACCCTTTGGAGGTGTCTCCCTGTTCGGATCGAGGTTCGTGTTCGAGGAGTTCGTTGGATCGAGAGAGATCGTGACCGGAGGAGAAAAGCATTGAAGAAGAGTTCTTCAACAAGTAAGTATCTTATAGTTCCTTACTATTTTCTTCTTCTTCTTTGCATGTTTAGCCTAGGATCTATGAGATAGATTCAATTTTAAGATAGAATTACACAACGGATCAACGACGTTTCACAACGTCTTCCGCTGCGGGAATTCAAAATTCCTTCACAACCCACACACTAATTGAACAAAAACTCACCTCAGCACGTCAACCACTAACTCCAATTGAAAAATTCTTTGAATCCCTAACGCCCAACATGCGCCATTCCAAAAGTTAGAGAGAGAAAAAGAATTTTTCTTTCTTCTCGAAAGTACAGAGGGGAGGGGGCGAAAGGAAGAAGAAGAAAGTGGTGGTGGTGGTGGGGGGGGGGGGGAGGCCCATTTTACACTTATGTATAAGGCTTCTACTATTTTACAAAATTATAGTTTTCGGCCCAAACTTTACACAAAAGTCAGTAGTCTTTTACAATAGTGCCTTTTGCTTGATGTGACCTTTTTAAAAAAATAAAAATGAAACGTGAATAGTTTTATATTGGAAAAAATGGTAATCATTATGCACGATTTTCGCTCTCAAAATAGAGAGGGAAACGAAGACCTGCACATTGCATTTCGAGGAAGAAGACGACGGGAACGAAGGAGAAGCAGACAAAAAAAATTTACGAAGAACGACCTTGGTATGTTATATATTTCAGTTAGAATCATTTTGTTTTGGGGACCGTAGGGGGTCGTTTTTGTTTGTATTTACAATTAGGGCTTTATTACAGAGTGAGGAAAATGAAGAAAAATGTGAGGAATATAAGTTATTTTGCAGAAATTGAAGTTTATATTCATAAATCATTCTTGCATTGTGTGATAGAAGATTGTTTAGTATTTTTCTGGGTAGAATGTTGCGATAGAGTATTGTTTAGTATTTTTAGGAGTTGTCGAAGGTTGTAAGGTAGTTATTCCAGTAGAAAAAAACCATTCTTTTTACAGGGTAACATGTGATTTTTTGACTGGTATTTATTACAATGACTGTATTGTTGGGATATGTGCCCTAAACTTGTGTAATTTTAGTCAAATGAATAAAGAGTTATTTGATTTGATAAAATTATCCTCTCGCCATATAAATCCAATAAACTAAGCTCCAAGGTTATAATGAATCTTGGACATCAGTGTAGTAGAAACTATTTGGATTGTGTTCAAGAGTATAACCTAAATGGTCTATGGTATAAAAATAAGGTTGGAAACCTTATTCTAGTAACACCATGGATGCGACCCACTTTGTAATTAGTACAAATGAGGTAATCCAACTCATTCATGTGGTTGACATGCGAGTGGGGGCATCCTGTATGAAGAGTTCATACAAGACCGGACTGCAAATTATTAGTCAAACCAGTATAACGCCATTAACAGGATACGACTGATAATTTATAGATGGGCATTAGTGACTCGACCTGAATCCTGAGCAAGTTAAGAACTCTTGCTTATAGGGGTTTGTCCTTAGACTAGTATGGGGTGAGAGTTACCTGTAGCCGACTCAATAAGCCTACTTCTCAGGGACAAAACCTCGTAGGTAGTTGGGGACTTAACTTTGCAAGATGGAATTCACTCATTCCTAGACTAAGAAATTAGATGGGTTGTTCCCTTAAGAACTGAGTCTAGGTCTTGAACAACGGGGACTCGCCCTCTAAACTAGCTTAAGAGGGTTTAAGTTACCATAGACTTGTTGTTCATTAGAGGATCAATGATGCTTAAGGAACAAAAAGGTAATCACAGGGGTAAAATGATAATTTGACCCAACTGTGATTACAAACAACCTGTGAAGGGTCGATTCATGGGTAATGATTATATAAATGGACACAATATAATCTACAGTGAGGAGAGTGCAGCTACAAGTCTATAGTGGAGTGACTTGTAGTTAATGAATATTGGTTAACAGGATCAAAGAGTTTGATCAGTTAATCTCACATCATTGGAACTCATGAACTGTAGGTCTATTAGGTCCCTCTGTTGGCTCAACATGGTAATATTGAGGGTATAAAGTTAGGAATGAAATTGAAGTGTTCAATTTCATATATGAGGTGTTATATCAATTATATGTGATATAATTGATATAATATATAGTTTTAATGTGAATTAGATTCACAAATTAACTATATATTAATGAGAGAATGAAGGAGAGATAGGATGGTAATTTTCATCCTATTTTCCTATAAATAGTTGCATAAGATGCAACTCTAGATAAGGCAATTACATACAACCCTAGAGTTCTCTCATTTTGTGTTGGAAAGAGTTCCAAACACACTTCTCAAAGACCACCACATCTCATCCTAAAAGGAACCCACCTTCCTCCCTCACCTAGAGAACAACAGAGAAGATCTAGTGGCAGATCTTCACACGGTTCGGGTTCGCGTTGCAGAGATCGTGATTGTTGGAGAAAGAGCTTGTGAAGAAAGTGTTCTTCAAAGGTAAATTTCTTGTTGTCCTAATATGTTATGTATGCTTAATCGTAGTTATTTAGTTCTTGTTTTAGATCTATGTAACAAAATCATGAACACGTGGTTCACAATCGTTCCGCTGCGGGATTCGATCCCTTCATGTATTAAATGTACCATATAAATAGGAGTATTGTTTATGTATGAGTATTATAATTCTTGCTAAAGCTTATGACTGTTATATAATTGTGTAAATTATATATAATAGGTAATGGCTAAAGTTAAATTCACGGGTAACAGAGGGAATCTAAGGAGAAGTGGAAGATTACTAGATACTTCTAGCAGGAAACAAAAAAAAAAGGATGAAAATGAGATAATCCAAATAGAATATGAGGCATGGAAATATATATACATATGATTATATTGTATGATATACATGTGAATGCAGGACGAGGGAACCATAATAGATACAACTAAATAAGATAAGCTTGGAATACCAACAAACTCACCATTCTTTGATCGGTTGTTTGGCAATATGGATCGTGAAGTACATACTCCATAAACTCAAGTTATACCATCACAATTACAAGATCTAAATACAACGTGCTCACAAATTGTTCCTTATGGCTATTGTTTCGAGGTATATTATGAATACAATGGTGTAACATATGAAATATACATGTGTTATGCTAAGTTATGTATGTTATTATCATGTAGGATGAGGTTCAACAAGATGATAATGTTGATGACGAAATAGACGTATCAAATAAACAAATATATATATTTATGACATATTATATATGATTGGAATATATTATATATGATGTAATCCTATACATTCATCTTCAACTTAGATAAATACCATGGATGATAGTAACGGTGATGGAAGGGGAGAGGATATGGGGGAAGAAGGAGAACAAACTAGGAGAGAAGATGATCATGGGGTATCAAATGAACTAGTTTTATATTGATATCATATTATAGAATTGCTAAAAAATACAAACAATTCATCTTTAACATTAGATAACTGCTATGGAGCATGGTAATGATCATATAAGGGGTACAGATAAAGAGGAAAAATGAGAACAAGTTAGGAGGGAAGATGATTCTGAGGTATATTTCTTATGTACCAAATGTTTTATCTTATATATAGTATATTAAATGTAGCAAGTATATGTATGGTTGTATAAGTATTGCTTATACAATGGTACAAGAGGATCGTGTTATTCTGGTTGTATTCTTAAGAAAAAAACTAAGGGAAAAAGAAGATGGTTGACAAGTCAACTAAGGTATCTTTTAGATATAATGTATTTCATTAAAGTATGCATATGATTGGAAATTCTCTTTTACAGAATGTAAAAAAAAAAAACTGAGAATTGGAGAATAAGAAAGAAGAAACACTAGACAACCTTCAGTTGGAGAACATTCGAGAAGAGTGACTAGACAGAATGAAAAGAAAGTTATGGTAAGGTCGAAGAAATCACTTTTTATTTCCTTTAGTATGGGTAAGGAGTTGTCATCTATATTAATCAAAGACTGTATACAATCCTTTATAACAGAGTATGAAGCTTGCTTATGATCCGTTAAAATAATATCAGAGAGCATGTATGTTCAGAATCAGATCTCTAATTCATGAATCACTGTCCTTGTCTCCATAACTACAAGCTCTAACCAACCATTTACATTTATCATTAATGCATTGAACAGTAAAAAATTTCTTGTTCGGTTTCACAGTTTTGTATTGGAAACTATCTCTAATTGCAATACCTCGTAAGACATTATAGAATACATCATCACCAATATATATGTCATCAATATGAATGGTAAAGTTGGATGACATCTTTGTAACATCAATGTTACGATAAACACATCCTAGCTTGTATAAGATGAGAATTGCTAGTTGAAGCAAAATGTGGTATGTTGTTCAACATCACAGATAGGGTGTTCTTTGAATCAATAATTAGCGCACAATATTCATCCATATTGTATGTAATTATGCTAATTAACCATTCAACATTAATATCTATATTCACTGGTGCATCTTTCTTAATAAAAGATTGGGATCCTATGTAAACATATATATTGGGAGAGTCAATATGTCTTACATTACCAACCTTTTCCATGATATTTTGTTGTAACTCAATGAATGTCATTCCAGCATGTAATGAAATCTTAGCTACTTGATAACCAACATAATTATCAGACTCGTTCCAAGATCCACCATAAAGCATAGGTAAAACACAACTACCTATAGAATTATAATACAAACAGTCAGATGAATATTTGTTGTAACCTGTAGAATATATAGTATAAACCTCTTACTAATATCACAGGTTTTACATTTCATAATATTATGATAATTCGACTGTTAGTATCTATTATTCATGGCGGAATATGTAATCTATTCATGATTTTAATACTTATTCAGAATCCTTCCAACATACATCATAAAACATGTGGAACAACACACATAACGAATGATATATATAAGATCTATATAAGGAAATATGTACTATTCATGCAAAAGTGAACAAAAAACAAAAATCAATAACGGTTGATGTAATAAGAAAGGTTGAACGTACCCATAGGAATAGACAACGAATAATACAAGAAGAAATGAAATGTATGAGTTTTTCACGTTCTGTGAGCAAATGAAGGAATGAAAAAAACGAAAATACAATTTCGATTTTTCAGAAATGAAAAGTGTGTGAAAATGGAAACTATAACCTAGGGATATACAACTAACTCGGTAACCCAAAAAACCTGGATTACCCAACCCAAAACCGTAAGGGTTGGGTAGGGTTAGGTTTTTTTTTCGATTTTGGTTGGATTAGAAGTTTGGAGAACCGAAAAGTTCGGGTTGACCCAACCCAACCCAACCCAAAGTTTATATTTTTTTTAATTTTATTTTAATTAAATATATACTTATAAATGAATTATTTGTCAATTTTCTTATGTTTTTTCTTCTAGACTTCTAACAAAGGTTAAGATGTTATGAATTTTGAAGTTTGATATTTGAATTTTATGTGATTTTAGTTATTAATTCAAGAAAAATATTTTAAATAATTTAAAAAATTATAAAAAATAAAAAACTAACCCAGTGACCCAACCCAACCAAAGTCGAAAATTAAATATAATTAATACGGAGAGATAAAGGATAAAAATGACCAAATATAATTATAAAAGTCTACAAATGTAATAAGTATGTGTTTATGACTATAAATGTAAATATGTATTATAAAGATATATATTGGTGTAAATATTCTACCTTTTTTTTAGGAAAATGAATTGTGACCTTATAAATTTCAGCCCATATTATATAAATCTAAATTTAATAGGTCAATATCTATTTGATAAAAAAAAAAAAAAAGTCTATTTTTCAAAATCTACAACTTTTTTTGAAACTTTTTTCTTGTAAAAATGTTAAAAAAAAATATATATATATATTATTAGTAAATTAAAGACATAATATTTGTAAAATTCATTCATTAAACTATTTTAATTAGTGTATCTAGAAGTTAATAGTTTTTAAAATAATATTATTTAAAATACTTTAACTTTCTAACTTTAAATATGGAAAATTAAGTTCAATGGTAATTTGGATGATATTCCTAAAAAAATGAGTAATTTCAATGATAAATAGTAAATAAATTTTGTTAGTACAACATATTATGAATCATTAAATAATCAATTGATAACACTTTTGAATGATAATTTTATGTTGAATATCTTTGCACAAAAATTTTTGTTTATATTTAATTTGTTCACACTTTGATAAATAGTTTTGAAAACATTTTCACAAACAATTAAATATTTATTCTATAAAATAATTATTGGAAGAAAATTGAGGGGACAAATGTTTTTAAAAATATTTTATTTATTATTAAAATAATACTCTCTATTTTCATCATCAAAGATACATTTTAAATATAATTTATAGTTTTTATTACTTTAATTAAATAATTTCTATTATTTATGAGAATTTGTAATGGGTAGCAAGGATGATTTTACTATTTGTAGATATAGCAACATTTTAAAATAATTGCAAATATGGCAAAAATCTTTAAATTGTTTTCATAATTCCTATTATACCCTTGGTTTAAATCTATTTTTTTTTTCTTCCTCAGTATTTGCTTCTTCTTCCCTTTTTCAAGAAAACAAATTAGGAAAAATAAAAGTGGGGCCCATCTAGTTTGTTAATTTGAGAGAGGAATGACACTACAACAAGTTGACACTTCACCAAACTTCCACTTTCACACAACCCAAAATTAAGAAAATATTAATCAATTTTTTCTTCATCTTTTTTTTTTTAGTTTACATTACAAGAATTTTCTCGGAATCTAAACACTACCCCCTCTCCTTTCTCTCTATCGGTAGCATTTTCCTTTTCATTTTCTCGGGAAAATGTTAATATTAATATTGATATTAATATTAATACTTTAGAAAATTAGGTAATATTAAAAGAAAAAAAACATAGCAATGAGGGATGTTATTAACTAACGCCATGTCGTTGTTTTGATGTTGCTTGGTTTTTAACTTTAGTGGAAGATCAAAATACAAGATATCCTTTAGTTGCTCATATTAATGATGCTTGTTTTGATGGCTCCTCTTGTGCAATTAGTGATGGGAGTGACAACTTACGGAGGTGTAATCCGCCCAATTGGGAATCATTCTGAATGGAGTTTGATAGATGTTGACATGAATGCATTACCTCCAATTGTTAAACGTCAAGCAGGAAGACCGTGAAAGCAAAGGATTTCGTTGATTGCTGAAGCAAGAAGTCACACAAAATGTAGTCATTGTCATCGTGTTGGTCACAATCGTAGGACATGTAATTTTCCACCATTTTTACCATGATGTAATTTTTGACAATTAGTTTTAGATATATTTTTTCAAGATAGAACTCAATATTGTTGTTATCATACTATTCATACTATCAATACAAGGTTTGTGATTGTTTCAAAAGTTTAATATCAATACTATGAACACAAGGACTTTGGCATCTGATGAGAAAATTTGAAGACCACACAACAAACAATAGTAGTTAATGCATGGACAACTATCAATGATAGTGATAGACAACTACCATCGATAGAAGTCTATCACTTTTATCGATGATAGACATCTTTCACCGATAAAAGTCTATTCTTTGGAAAGAAGTTAATGATTGATAAACAACTATCGTTGATAGACATCTATCAGCGATAGAAGTCGAGATAGAAGAAAAAGTTAATAATCATGAATAACAAGAAGTCTAATAGAAAAGTTATGAGTAATAGGTAATAGATAGGTAGAAGTCTATCGGATAACTATCAGCGATAGAAACCTATCACTTCTACATCGTTGATAGTAGTCTATCACTTCTTTTCTTTAATTTTTATCAATCATTAATAGTGATAGTAGTTTATCACTTCTATTAGTGATAGACAATGATAGAAGTCGGATAGGAACAATAAGTCTAATAGATAATAGAAAAGTTATGAGTAATAGGTAATAAATAGACAACTATGGTAGAAGTCTATCAGACAACTATTACTGATAGATATCACTTCTATCAGTGATAGATATCACAATAGTAGTCTATCACTTCTATTAGACATCTATCACTGATAGCTATCACTAGAAAGAAGTTAATGATTGATAAACAACTATCAGTGATAGACATTTATCACAAGCCTGATAGAATAATATTCATGAAGAACAAGAAGTCTAATAGAGTTATAGACTTTTATCACTTATATCAGTTCTATCACCTAATAGACTTCTATCACTGATATCAAATGATAGAAGTCTAACACGGTAACACATTGACAATCGTTATAGACTTCTATCACTCAGATCAGTTCTATCACCTGATAGACTTCTATCACTGATATAAGATGATAGAAGTCTAACACTATAACACACTGACAATCGTGTAACCATTCCCAAACGACAAAAAAATAGTTATTGAATAAACAAACTTCTATCAGTGATATCACTAATAGCATCCTATCAATGATTTCTTCTTCGTTTGCTATCAATGGGGGTGATGGAAAACTAAAATTATAAGAAAAAATTAGTTATTAAATAAACAGACAAAAAAATTAGTTATTAAATAAACAGACTTCTATCAGTGATATCACTGATATAACGTGGGGTGTTTTAGTAATTTCAATTTCTCTTTTCAAATTTTTGCTATTTTTGCAAATAGATTGAGACATTTGCTATATGGGCAATTATTTTGGGCCTTTTTGCTACCAGCCCAATTGCCCCATTATTTATTACCAATTTTAAAATTTACCAACCAAAATAGACTTTTAATAAACTTAGATTTAACAAATTAGAATTCAAACCCAGATTTAACACCATCCAAACACGGATTTAAAAACCCACACATAACAAACTACTATCCAAACACAGACTTAATAATTCCAGGTTTAATAAACTTAGATTTAACATACGACCCAAACTTACTAACCAAAAGATCTCTAGTTTTCAACCTCTTTTATTTAACATCCTGATTACATCAGATGAATCCGATTCTAGCTATAAGCAATAAAATGTATTACTCCTCACCAATCTATGTACGCTTTAAAACCCTCCACAATCGCTTCTCCTTTGATTGGCCACATTTTGTTGATTGCTAACTTCGATCTAGTTAGTGGAGTAGACCATTTGTTTAGGGGAGGAATTCAAATCTCTAAACCTTTTGGTATAGGGTGCATGCCAATTATCGCTATACAACTAATAATTAGGACCTTCTCAATTATTAGAGCTATAATTGTATGGCACATGACCCTTAGTTAGCTTGTCTAATCGCTATAGTCTAGACAACTAGTTCAACTAGAAATAGTTTGGTAACATATCTAGCTCATGTTGTTGAGTAGATTATGTGCCCCAATGAGGTTTTGAATTTTAAGATTTAAATCTAATTTTTAAAATTAGAATCAAAATTCAAGTACGCTTTTCAATAATTAATATTGAATTGGTTGATGTTATATTTAGAATGGTGATTTTGGATTATTGTTTACTGGTATCTAATTTTTTTTTTAATTGATTTACTTTAAGACTACTCTAGCTTAATAATTGCTATCAAGTGTACTTTAAAAAAATGAGTTCTAATTTGAAGTAAATAAAGTGTTTGGTAAATTTTAAACTGAAAAATTAGGATAAGAATATGTGTTTGTTAAATTTTAAATTGAAAAAGAAAGATAAAAATAAGTGTGGTAAATTTTAAAATGAAAAAAGTAGGATGAATTCTCATCCTATAGAAAGTCAATCTCAAAATCTAATTTGATTTTTAGTTTGTTGTTCTTGAAAATAAATTTATAAATACTATTTTCATCTTTATTTTATTATCTATTTTTAATAACTACTTTTAAAATCCAAACTATGTTTGAAAACTAAAAAAATGATTTTTAAAAACTTGTTTTTATTTTTGGAATTTAACTAAGAATTCAAATGTTTCCTTAGGAAAGATGAAAATGATAATAAGAAATAGTGAGAAAATAAATACACTTTTTTAAAAACCCGAAACTAAAAACTATGACTCTGTTTGATAGTCATTTGGTTTCTTGTGTTTGATTTTTGAAAATTATGTTTGTTTTTCCACAATTTCTTTTCATCTTCTCTACAATGATTTATATCTTTCTTGAGATATTATTTAAGTTTTTATATTTTTTTAAAAAAAATTGAAAACTAAAAATTTGTTAGTTTTTAAAACTTAGCATGATTTTTTAAAACATAGGTACAAGCTAGATAATAAATCATAGAAATCTATTAGTAAAAGTAGTATTTTTAAGTTTAATTTTCACAAATCAAAAATAAAAAACCAAATCGAACGAAGTCTATATGATTATTAAACAAGGCCTTAGTTGAATTTATTACATATGATAAGTTTTCGTTTAGGATTGATTTCACAAATTTTCCATCTTAATCTTAAACTTTAAATTTGTCGTAATATTTACCTTCTATTGTTGCCAAATATCGAACAAAGAGAATGAATGGTGAATTTGTATTCTTGGAGAAGAACACGACTTGCAAGACAAGAAAAGTCTGGACATCGATGTGGTGTAGGCCACACCGGCTCTGATGTTTAAGTCATAGAGAGTTTAGAGAAAATTTGAAAGTTCTCAAGAGTTCGGGCCCATGTTTCTCTCATGGGACCAAGGACTTTACCTTATAATCAACCGAGGCCAACCACGAGTTTGGGCTTCGACCCAATCTCGTTTCTTCATCCCTTCTCGTCATAGGTCGGTCACTTATTGATTTCGATCCGTTTTGACTTCGTATTAGGCTTCTATTCTGGTTTGGTCCTTCGTGTTGTTGCCTTTTAGCCAAATCATTCTTGTTGGTCCCAATTCTTCCTATAACACCTTCTAAGAAGTTTTCATTTGAAAATTTGTTTAGAAAAGTATGGTTAAAAGGAAAAATATTAAAATAACATGTTATTGACAGATCAAGTTGGACCAAACCAGAATAGAGGCCTAATACGAAGGTGTTATAGGAGTATAAAAGGAAAAATATTAAAGTTTTCATTTGAACTTTATTGACAGATCAAGTTGGACTTCACATTCATATAACTACCAAAACAGGTCCTACAATATGTTAGGAATCAACAAAAACCATAAGAGAAACTACAAACCAACTTCATAACTTATTACATGAGTACTGCAGATACACAATAATAGTCTATAAGAATAACTGAGCATAGGGACAAAGAAAAGACTACATAGCCTAGTTAACGTTATCCATAAAAAAAAAAGTCAAGGTAGCAAGGTGAGTATAAAAATACTTAGTAAGTAGGCCACTTAAGGGTACAAACTCCAAAAACACAAAAGGATATTATTGTTGCTCTAGTAACGCACAAACCCCCTGAACAATCCAACCCTCTGCTTTGGTAACAACAGTTCACACACCTCGCCCTTGAGTCAATCCCTGTGGTAACATCTCGAGTTTTACCTACGGTCTAAGAACTTAGGTTGACGACGATAGTGAAATAAAGCAACTCTCACACCTGCTCACCTAAAGGAATCATGATCTCTGGCTAGCACAGAGTAATGAAGGAAAATAATCCTCATGCTCTAAATGGTGGGGAATCACCCCTACGCGAGCACACTAGAGGAAGGAGAACAACCATCATCTTACACTCGTTGGGGGAATTGCCCCTTAAGTTAATGCATCGAAGAAGAAAAACAACTCTCAATCGACGCAGTGAGAGAATCACACTAGCTCTAACAAAAGAGAAAACAACCCTAATGTTGACACCCAAATTCGTGAACTTAGAGGTTTGGACTTGTTTGGGAGTAATGCAAGGATTAGTGGTGTTATTTTAATAGGCCTAGCTCGCTTGCTCAAAACATCTATGGTTTACTGGGAGTAGCCCACTCCACCCTTATGATCTGTCCAAATAGATCCCTAACCACAACTAGGTCCACAGTCTCAATCACAACCTAACACCAAATTTCATAATAGTCCAAATTTACAACAAACCAAATTCAAAACCAAGTAACCCAACCCAACAAGATAATGATCCAAACACCACATTTCACAAAAACCCTTGGCTAAATGCAACACAATTAGATAACAATCCAACCAAATAACATTACATCAATTTATACTATATATGCAACCTTGCCACACTAGAGCCTATCATGTTATCACATTCTTTGCACACATGATCGTATTTATAGTTCCAACTGACTACTTACCTTTAGTTGAAAACACCAAGTTAGCTCCTCCTTTCCTAGATCAGTGACAAGTTCGCCTACGAAAACAGACGAAATGAATTGTTAGGTTATTAATGTTAACTTAGATTGATTTTTATTAACCTAAAACAAATCACAGTGAATACTTCAACTTATAAAAATTAGGGCATTGCACCCAAAGGCCACCTTTGGTCCATCTTAGAGTAACCATAATAATCCCAAAAATATGCAGAACATGACAATCCCAAAGTTGGAAACTTACACACATATGCACGCCCGACAATACTGAACCAAGCTTCCAGATGTTAAAAGATTTCGCTTTAGGATACCTGACAACTAATTCTAATCGAAATTTACCAAAATAGGTCATTGTTGCTGCTCATTATATTGTCCAATCAACACTACAAATACGATTGAGAGAGACAAGAAGAAAGGGAGTGAAGGAGACGAGGGTGGAAGTTTTCGGTAGAGGGTTCGGTGGAGAAAAAAAAAGAAAGGAGATAAAGTTGTGGTGTTCGGTGGAGTAATAACGCAACGCGCAAGCGCACGTGATCGAAGTAATATAAAATTGGAAATCTTCCAGAGTATCGAACCCAAAGGAACGATTTTTATAAAACCTATTGAGATGTCACAAATTGTTGATAAATTGCAATTGAAAGGTAACCGTGGGTGTAAAAAGATGATTTTTGGGTGATTTTAACTAAAGTAAAAGGGAATGAAAAACAGTGGGAAAGTAAGGGATTCAAGAATGCTCATGCCCCTTTTGGAAAGACAGTGCAACTCCAACGCATTTGTGAGGACTGTAACTACAATGCAATTGCATAAACTGCAACTGCAACGCAATTGCAGTACACTTGTGATTCTCACCAACTTTAAACTAAGTAAAACGAGTTCTACTCCTATTCGACCTTCTCTGAAATATCTTTAGGAGACTGAGTGATTAAACTTTAATGTCTATGGCTAATCTAACTCAGGTGAATTGGCATACAACTCTAAGGTTTTGGAGTCTCGCCCTATGTCTAGGGTCGAAATTTCAGGACTTATGTCTAAGCATTTTCCTCCATTACTTTTGTGGCATCTGCTTTACTTAACCCTTTCGGTATTAAGCTTAAGCTCAACAAGCAACTTTAGATGGTCGGCTAAAGTTACCCACATTAAATTCACCAAAAGCAAACTCCATTTAAAAGTTAGTCGAATTTCTTTTGCTTTGGAAATTTTGGTAGCACAACGACGTAATTATGAATAACCTAAAATTTATAGAACTTAGTTAGGACAACAAAGTGGCCTGTAGCCGACTCAATAAGTCTACCTTCTCAGGGTGAGAGTCCTTTTAGGTAGCTGAGAACTTAATTCTGGAAGATGGAATTCACTCATTCATAAATTAGGGAATCAGATAGCTTGTTCTCTTAAGAACTGAATCCAGGTCTTGAACAACGGGGCCCCGCCTTCTTACTGGCCTAAGAAGGATTAAGTTTATGGTAGGACCATAGACTGGTTGTTCATTAGAGGATTAGTCGTGCTTAAGGAGTAAGAGGTAATTACAAGGGTAAAATGGTGTAATTTGACCCAGTTGTGATTACGAACAACCTGTGAAGGGTCAACTAACGGGTATTGATTATATCAGTGGATACAACACAGTCTACAGTGAGGAGAGTGCAACTACGAGTCTATAGTGGAGTGACACGTAGTTAATGAATGTTGGTTAATTAGATCAAATAGTTTGATCGATTAATCTCGTATCATTGGAGCTCATGATCTATAGATCCATTAGGCCACTCCATTGGCTCAACATGGAAATGTTAAGGGTTTATAGTTTGGAGTGAAATTGAAGTGTTCAATTTCATGAATAAGGAGATATATCAATTATATGTGATATAATTGATATAGTATATAGTTTAAACTATATACTAAATGAGAAATAAATCATAAGAGCACTATAGGGGTAGGATGGTCATTTCTACCTTATTTCCCTATAAAAATGTGCATGAGATGCACATTTGGTATGCATTCCAAGGTAATTTTGTGAGAAACCCTAAAGTGCTCTCTTGTGTATGTTGTTGAAAAAGTTCCTAAAACACTCATTCTCTCTCAAATCTCCCCAACTCCAAAAGAGGTTCCCACCACCTTCTTTCTCCTAGAGATACAACGGAGAAGATCTAGCGGGCGTATCAAAACTAGTTCGTAGTTTGTAGAGAACGCGAGGTCGTTGAGATCGTGAGAATGAGAGGAGCAAAGGAGCACATGCGGTTTTAAGTCTTCAAAGGTAATGTACTTGTTGTCCATATTCTAATATGCATGCTTAATCGCTTTTAGATATATTTTTTATTTGATCTATGTAATACATTACAAGAACACGCGATTCAAATCGCTTCCGCTGCGGGATTCGATCCCATCAATTGGTATCAGAGCCAAATGTGTTCTTTGTTTTTGTCCTAGATCTGTCAAAAACATAGGTGGGATTGCATAAAATTCATGAGATGAATGTTCGGTTTGCGAATTAGATGTTTACATTTTTGGCACTTAGATTTACAATTTTTTCATTGAAACGTTCAATGTAAGGGCCTGATGTTTTGGGCAATTTTAATTGTAAATCGAGTTTGTAAGTCCGTGTCGATCGAGGCAAAATGGTTGCTGAGAAGAACGGAGCAAAAACGAGCAAAAACGCAAGAAGGCAGTGTTGTTATGTGAATGGCGTTGCAACACTGTTCATTGGCGTTGCAACGTTGTTCATTGGCGTTGCAACGCCTCTGCAGCAGGAATGCGACTGAGAAGACGGTAGCGTTGATGCTGACGCAAGATGGACCAGTGTTGTAACGTTGTAATCAGCGTTGCAACGCCACAATAGTAATGCGTGCAGCAATTGGCAGAAACGACGATTTTAGCATTTTTTTTATTTAATATATAAAACATTTTTTATTTATAAAAAACGTTTTATATTTATTTTAATTTATTATTATTGATTTTAATTAATATAATTAAATTATATTAATTGAAATTAATTTTAGGGTGCCAAAAAATGTCTAATTTTGCTATTTAATTTTATGCAATTGTTGTGTAATTATTTCCATGCGTAATGTATGCTATTTAGAAAAACCCCACCTTAGGTTAAGCATGTTCATGCATCATATTATAATATAAAGTGTTATATTATATAGTTTGCATGATAAATTAATATAAAGTGTTATATTAATTTTTGGATAGCATTTACATGCATTATTCATGAGATGAATGTGTTATGTATATCTTATTATTCATGTGATGGATGATCAAGCAATTATAACATAGTATACATGTCACCTAAGGTTAAATTAATTAGTTTTAAAAGGTTTAGAACTTTGGAATTAATAGACCTTAGGTTATCTAGTTCTAATTAGATTAGAATTAGGGATCGAATGATTTATAGACTATGATTAAAGAGGAACTTTGTCTAAGGAAGGTTATGTCTAAGCTGGGGTATTTAAGCTGACGGAAACGGAACACCCCTACCTGGGAACTGACCTGTGAGTGAATTTAATCTAAGATTCTATAAATTATTAAAATGTCAACAGAGTTTATTAAGGGGTTAATAAACTAGAAACCCTAAGTTTATATACTTAGGTAAGATTCAATATAAAGGGGTCATATTGATAGACTTAGTTAAATCCGGCACTTAAAGTACTTAGTGGGAGAAAAAGGTGTATATGATACATCTATTTTTTCACCTACATATCTCCGGGAAATTCACACCGTGAGATCCATACTCGGCCTCGTGGCGCAAATGGGAGTGTCCCCCATTCGGATGGTATTTGTATGGGTCAATATCAAGGTGAATGGAGAGGGTACTTAATTATAGTGAGTGGGAGCGAGAAATGTGAAAATAAAACCTACGGTCTCTTCTATCGGTTCACACTGTGAGATCACTATGATCAGCCTGCTAGTTTGGCCTAGACCAGATAATCCCTTCGGAGGGATTTGATCATAGGGATCGGAATACAGTGAACACCTGAAAAGGATAAAGATTATCTTAGTTTATTTTCCAACCTAGTCCTCTTTTCGGCAGATTTTGTTGGATCGGGACTCTGGAATCAAAAGATAGAGGGTTACACTCACAGAATCATTGGTTGTAATTGTATCCAAACCGAATAATGGTAACTAAAGACTATAGGAATAAGAATTATTCTAGCATTAGGTTTTGGTCAAGAATGTCTTGATTTAGAGGAGGAGTGTTTTTTATTACTCTTCGGTGTCATACATTCTAAACTTTTGAAGTATCATTGTGAATTATTAATGACTTAGGAATCATTAGATAATTAGCTAAAACTGATTGGATTAGTTAAATGTTTAGCGAGAAACTAATACATGTAATTTGTATTTCAGCAAAATGAATAGCTCAATCATTTCCTTATTGGCTACCGAGAAATTAATCGGAGAAAACATGATGACTTGGAAGAATGACTTTAACATTATCTTGGTTGCACATGATCTTAAGTTCGTTCTCAATGAGAAATGTTCTCAAGACCCTTCTCAAAACACGCCTCTATCTGTTAAGGACGTGTATGACCGTTGGACCAAGGCCAATGAGAAGGCAAAGGTTTATATCCTGGCTAGCATATCTGATGTTTTGGCCAGGAGGCTGGAGGGAATGGTCTCAGCTCATGAGATCATGAGTTTTTTTGCAAAATTTGTCTAGACAACCGTCTGAACAAATTCGGCATGAATCCCTCAAATACGTTTATAATGCGCACATGGAGGAGGGAATTTCAGTAAGAGAACATGTTATCGATCTGATGGCTCACTTCAACATAACGGAAATGAACGGAGCAGTCATAGACAAGAAAAGTCAGGTATTGTTCATCCTGGAATCTCTTCCGAAGAGTTTTCTACAGTTCCGCAGCAATGCAGTGATGAATAACATAGAGTATGATCTGACTTCTCTCCTAAACGAGATGCAAGCTTACCAGTCTCTTATGGATAATAAGGGACAAGACAATGGAGAGACAAATCTGTTTGCCCATTCCAAAAGGTTTCAGAAGGGTTCATTCTTTAGGACTAAGTACTGCAACCATCCTTCTGGACTTAAGAAGATACAGAAGAAAAGGAAAAGGGAAAGGCTTCTGCTACTGCTGACAAAAGGAAATTAGTTCCTTCAAGAAGCACGATGATGAGAGATAACACTTAGACTTGTCTCAGCTATAGCAGTAGGCACTAAAGAGCAACTATTCGACAAGAGAATGTTGTTATTAGATAACATGTATGTAGTTTCAGAGTTTATTTGAAACCTTATTTCTACTTCTTGCCTTATCAAATAATGTATTTCAATTTCTTTTCAATTAAATAAAGCGCTTATTTCTTTGAAAGGAGTTGAACTATGTGTTGCTCTCCTTGAGAATTATCTGCATGTTTTAAGGTCTAATTTAGTTAAAAAGGTTTTAAACACTGAATTATTCAAAACAGCAAATACATGAACTAATAAGAAACGTAAAATTTCTCCTAAAGAAAATGCTCAACTTTGGCACCTTAGGTTAGGTCACATTAATCTCAATAGGATTGAGAAATTGGTAAGAAATGGACTTCTAAATGAGTTAGAAGAAAATGTCTTACCAGTATGTGAGTCATGCCTAGAGGGTAAAATGATTAAAAGACCTTTTAGTGGAAAAGGTTATAGAGCCAAAGAACCCTTAGATTTTATACATTCAGACCTTTGTGGTCCGATGAATATTAAAGTTAGAGGAGGGTATGAATATTCATCTCTTTTATAGATGATTATTCAAGATACGGGCATATTTACCTAATGCATCACAAGTCTGAAGCACTTGAAAAGTTCAAGGAATTCAAGGTTGAAGTTGAAAATCAATTAGGTAAAACTATTAAAACACTTTGATCTGATCGAGGTGGAGAGTACATGGATTTGGAATTCCATGGCTATATGATAGAACATGAAATTACATCTCAACTCTCATCACCTGGTGCGTCTCAACAAAACGGCGTATCAGAAAGGAGAAATAGAACCTTGTTGGACATAGTTCGATCAATGATGAGTTACACTCATCTCCCTAACTTGTTTTGGGGTTATGCAGTAGACACTGCAGTTTATATTTTGAACAACGTTCCATCAAAAATTGTTTCGAAACACCATTTGAACTATGGAAAGGACGTAAAAGTAGTTTACGTCATTTCAGAATTTGGGGATGTCCAACACATGTGCTTGTGACAAATCCAAAGAAATTGGAATCACGTTCAAAATTATGCCTATTTGTAGGCTACCCAAAAGAAAAGAGAGGTGGATTATTCTACGATCCTAAGGAAGATAAGGTACCTATATCGACAAATGTCACTTTCTTAGAGGAGGACCACATGAGGGATCACAAACGAAGAAGTAAAGTTGTGTTAAGTGAGTTAGACGGAACAACAACAAAAGTTGTTGATAGCACTAGTGCATCAACAAGAGTTGTTGATGCTAGTTTGTCAAGTCCATCTCAAGAGTTGAGAGTATCTCGACATAGTAGGAGGGTTATAACACAACCTGACCGTTACATGGGTTTAACTGAAACTCAAGTTGTCATACCAGATGATGACTGTGAGGATCCATTGACTTATAACCAAGCAATGGTTGACAAAGATAAAGACAAATGGGTCATAGCCATGGACTAAGAAATGGAGTCTATGCACTTCAATTCTGTTTGGTATTTTGTAGATAAACCTGATGGGGTAAAACCTATAGGTTGTAAGTGGATCTACAAGAGAAAACGTGGTGTAGATGGAAAGGTGCAAACCTTCAAGGCTAGACTAGTAACAAGTAACAAAGGGTTATACCCAGGTAGAAGGGGTGGACTATGAGGAAACCTTTTCTCCTGTTGCAATGGTAAAATCTATCCGTATCCTACTTGTCATTGCTGCATATTATGACTATGAGGTATGGCAGATGGACATCAAGACAGCATTCTTGAATGACAATCTTGACGAAAACATCTACATGGACCAACCCAAAGGGTTCATAGAACCAGGACAAGAGCAAAAAGTTTGCAAGCTTAAAAGGTCTATTTATGGACTGAAACAAGCTTCTAGGTCCTGGAACATAAGATTTGATGAGGTAGTCAAATCTTATGGCTTTGACCAAAATGATGATAAACCTTGTGTCTACAAGAAAATCATCAATAGTTCTGTCGCTTTCCTAGTCTTATATGTGGATGATATCCTACTCATTGGGAATGATGTAGGTTCTCTTACAGACATTAAGAAATGTCTAGCTACACAATTCCAAATGAAAGATTTGGAAGAAGCGCAGTTTGTTCTTGGAATCCAGATTGTCCGAAATCGCAAGAACAAAACTCTAGCATTGTCTCAAACATCTTACATCGACAAAGTGTTGTCAAGATTTAAAATGCAAGACTCCAAGAAAGGGTTATTACCTTTCAGGCATGAAGTTCATTTGTCTAAGGAACAGTGTCCTAAGAAACCTCAAGAAGTTGAGGACATGAGACAAATTCCTTATGCATCAGCTGTGGGAAGTCTGATGTACGCTATGTTGTGTACTAGGCCAGACATATGTTTTGCAATAGGAATGGTCAGTAGATATCAATCCAACCCAAGACCAGAACACTGGACAACTGTTAAAACAATCCTCAAGTATCTTCGGAGAACGAGGGACTACATGCTCGTCTATGGAGCTAAGGATTTGATCCTTACAGGATACACAGATTCTGACTTCCAAACTGACAAAGATTCTAGGAAATCTACGTTGGGGTCAGTTTTCACTCTTAACGGAGGAGTTGTAGTGTGGTGAAGCATCAAATAGGGATGCATCGCAGATTTAACTATGGAAGCTGAATATGTAACAACTTGTGAAGCAACTAAAGAGGTCGTATGGCTAAGGAAATTTATGGTGGATTTGGAAGTTGTTCCAAACATGAGTTTGCCAATCACACTTTATTGTGATAACAGTGGTGTTGTTGCAAATTCAAGAGAACTCCGAAGTCACAAGAGGAAAAAAAACACATTGAGCGGAAGTATCAATAAAAACTTGACATTTTTCAAACCATCAAGGAATCCACTGTCAATAATAGTATAAAATACTTGACACTTATAAAATGTTATGTATATTACTTCTTGACGCTTATACTGTGTCATTTTTAACATGAAACCTTGACATTTTTTCTTAGTCAAATGTAGTTTTATCTTGACTTTAAAAAAATGTCAAATTCTTGTTAACACTTGACGTTTTTTATTTATCAAATATAATCTTATCTTGACGTTGTGGAAGTGTCAATTTAATTTGTTCTTGACGCATTTGGCATGTCATTTTTTTTTTCAATTCTAATAAATGTCGTTGTTTGTCATCTTGAATCTTTTGCATTGTGTTCCGATAATTTGATATATTGAAGGCCCCATAATATCATTAACCAAATAAACAATACACATTTAAGATCCATCAATTAAATATTCACCAATACTTTAATAAAGTTCATATCTTCAACATTACTAAAATATCAACCTCATGAACAATTTTAAAATTACAAGAATACATATGAACAAATAAAAAAGTTACAATAACTATTATCCCCATAAAATAGGTATAACATGACCAAACATAATTTCAGTAACATTATGGTGTTTGTCAAGTACAATATGGTCAATTGCAAAAAAAAATTAGAAAACTTCAAATAACTCTTTGAAGTTTGATCGAACATGTTGCAACTTGTACTTGAAGCCATTGATGCATAGGATCATATCTTATACATAGGAAGAAATGCAAATAATGTAAGCAAAAGAATTAAAATTTGGGGTTTGAATAACATATATATACTCAAAAGAACATAAAGAACTAAACCATCAAATTAACACAAACAACTAAAGTTATCAAACTTTATTGAACATAAATATAAAACTAAACTAACTTATCAAAAAACCCATGAACATAACTGTAACACCCCTAAATTTTTATAATGAACATATTTAAGGAGTTAGCTATGCCTGAAATTTCAACAACATAACGACATATCCAGGAGTAAATAAAAAATTTCTAAGACCTGACTACGATAGTAAATCACTTCTTATATCATAAAAGAATACCTAGCCTCCTCCAAACATCAATCACAAAATTAACAGAGATTCAAATGCACAGAGTTACCAGAAACGATTCTACATAACATAAGTCTCTAAGAAAACAAAGCCACAAGCTAATCAAACAAAACTTATAACATGCTACAATTCAAAAGAAAACATTTAGAATTAGTACGAAACCAAACTTCAACCTAAAGCTTTGGTTCAGCGGAATTAACACGAACAACTAAAGTTATCAAACTTTATTGAACATAAATAAAAAACTAAACTAACTTATCGAAAATTCATGAACATAAACACTAAACTAAACATAGCAAAACTTTTTTTTTTAAAACAAAATATGCATTAAAAAACCCATGTTTTCATTCTCAAACCATTGTTTAAAATATATTTTAATGACGTATGTTGGAAGGGTAAACCACTAAAGAAATGCATTGAATCTCAGGATTGTATATTGACAATGAGAAATGAAAGCAAAAAGAGAGTATGAAAATTGCTAGTTATTTTAATCAGTCTTTCGTGAAAACTATCTAGTTGAGTTATCAATTGTTTGTTGTTATCTAAGTTTCATTCAAGCCGCAAACAACAACTCTAATATAAAAGTTATCCTAAATGAAAATACATATTTAAAAACATGAGAAAAGAAATGAGAGTTCAAATTGCATACATGAGTTTCTTAAAGCAGATTACCATGGATAGTAAAAGAATCAATTAATGTTTCAAAGTTTACTATTAAGTAAAAGAATCAATGTTTAAGAGTTGACAGAAAAACACAATTCCTTAAGGTGCATAAAGTCAAAGAGATTAGCAATCCAACGTGTGGAAACTATTAAAACACAAAATCAAGAGAGAAATCAAAATCAAAACTAAAATAACCGTAGTAGAGGCCCTTGACATTTGATTCCTATTTTTCTTGAGTAACTACCTTATGCTTCCTCAAACGCATTACTACTTGCCATTCATTAGAGTTGAGTCTTTCCTCATAGCTCCTAAACAAAGCATTTGGATAATGTGCAGGACGAAAATTAGTCTAGTTTTGTCTCCCGACTGATTTCTTATTAAGGAACTCTTCATCCTCAACAAGTGAAACTGCAGCTTTTAGGGTACTTCTCTAGAATAGTTCTTGAGTTGCACTTGGGGCCATACACACAAATAGTTTAAAGTTAGAGAACAATAATAGTATGAATTTTTTTTTAATAGTTTCTTATCACCAAAATAAATGAAAATAAAACAACATAAATCAAGACAACTGAAAGATATGACTTCCCAATTCATGGACAAACTATATTACTTGCTTGATATAGTTTCAACCAACCACTTCCCAACCAAGCGTAATACATCTAAAGCTTCCTCATTGAATTGGAAGTATTGTGAAACATATTTTACAAGGCTAATTTCCATTGAATGACGACCTTGGGCGCTAAAAAACTTTGCTTCTTCAAGCTGCTAGTGCAAACAACAAAGTGCATAATTAAGTATGTATATTGGATCCGATGAAAAGAAAAGCACCATCACTTTTGAGCTTTATGCACATGATTAAACATAATATGTGACATTTTTAAGTCCTCAATAACATTGGAGAGGAATAAAAGTTGTATACCCTTCCAAGCCAATACAATGTTGAATTACCTTCTGCTTCTCGAAGACAAAGAGACTTAAACTCATGTAAGGCAACAACTGCTTGAGAATGTCATAATCATCAAGCAAGGAAGCTCGAGAAGCAAAATATTTGAGGTTCAAATAACTGTAACTAATTTGATGATTATGAGCAATTCACCATTTCAGTCGAATTTCACTAAAATCATACAATCCATTCCATACTCTAAGCAAAATGTTCCAAACAAAAGCGAGGACATGTTGTCCTACATTCTTTTTCCATGAATAACCAAACTTTCATTGAGAAAAAATGAAAGAATACAAGAGCATAAAAAAAAAAGTCCACAAAAAAGGAGGCAGACTAAATAATGGCCTCCAATCAAGTAAAACAAGACCTACGGATAAATAAAGGCTTTGCCACCAACACCCACAAAGAGTCATTGAAGCTGAAAATTGAAAAGATGTCTATATAAGCTTGGAAGAAGATCCAAAAAAGGGAAAGAAAAACTTAAAGGGAATGTTTGGCGCGTGGTTTTAATAAGCCTCAATTTATGTAGCCTAAAATTGGAAAGTTAGTGTGTACAATCTTGTATGAATTGTACAAAGGAATAGGTTTTATAAACTTGGATTTTGTCATTTGTGTGAAGTGTATGTATGTAATTTGTGGGTTTATGATTTGCCAACTAGTATATATTTAAACTACAAACATAAATTTCATAAACCTAAGTTGATGCAATCCATAAGACTAACAAAGTTCTAACTCACATATTAAACATAGGTTCACCATCTTAACCCCAAGTTACACAAGATTAACCTATGAGCCAATGACCCCTAAAAATTTCCAAGGGATCCTAGAACAAATTTAATTAGATCTGACAACATTCATGTGTTGTATACAACTTGACAATCTAATACAATGCATAACTGCTCGAGTTACCTTCTCAAGTTCCCCCAATACTGTTAAGTTGAAGCCCAAAAAAACTAAGGCCCATTTGTGTTTTCTTTAACCTAAATATATATACATTTTATGTTTGCGGCAGCGTGATTATGAAGAAAATTTGAATTGGTTTTGCAGCTGCTTTTCGAGAGAGAAAAGAAAAGATTTTCTTTGGCGTTCATTGTGAGAGTGTTTTTCTCCATTGAACAGTTTTGTGAGCTAGAGTGATTCGTGAGCCTTTTCCTTGAGAGAAAAGTGAGAGAAATCACATTGAGCGTTGTAAACTCTTGTAACTTCCTCCCTGACAATTTTAGTGGAACCTGCATCGGTAGCAGAGAACTGGACGTAGCCATCATTGGGTGAACCAGTATAAATTTGGTGTCAATTTCTTTTTCCCTGATTTATTTATCGTTCTTGTAGCTTAAAGGTTTAGGTTGGTTTATCTATTCTTTTAGGCTTGTTAATTCCAAATTGATTATTCCGCAAAATATTTGGAATTATAACTTGATCTGGGATTTGAGATAAAATATATATTGTCTGAATCTAGTAGAATTTAGATTGATTGTATTTTGTCACATTCACACCTAACAAGTGGTATCAGAGCATTGGGTTGTAGAACGATGTCAGGAGGAGATGAGAAATTGGTTACTTTTAATGGATCTGATTTTTCGTTTTGGAAGTGTCAGATATTAGATTATTTGCATTCCAAAGAATTGGACTTGCCATTAGAAGGAAAGCCTGAAGACATGGGAGAAGCTTAATGGAAAAAGTTAGACAGAAAGGTGTTGGGGATTGTTCGCTTAACTCTAACAAAGAATGTGCAAAGCAGTGTAGCGAGGCAGCGACCACAGCAGAGCTAATGGAAGTTTTGTCTAACTTGTATGAAAAACCCTCTGTAAACAACAAGGTATATCTCACAACCAAGTTCTTTAATTTGAAGTTGGCTGAAGGTGCATCTGTTTCTGCCCATATTAATGAATTTGATTTGTTGATAAACAAATTGGTTGTTGTTGAGTTAGAATTTACTGATGAACTAAATGCGATTTTGTTGTTGAGATCTTTACCTGATAGTTGGGAAACCATGAAAGCTGCACTTTCTAATTCATGTGGGAAAGAGAAATTACAGTTTTCACAAGTTAGAGATTCTGCAATTGCAGAAGAGATTCGTAGAAAGGACTCAGGTTTTACTTCTACTTCGGGTTCAACATTGAATGTGGATAGAGGGAGGACTAATAACAGAAGTCACGGGAATCAAGGTAAATCGAAAAACAACAGAAGTAAGTCTAGAAACAGCAGATTTGAATGTTGGAATTGTGGTAAGACTGGACATCTGAAAAGGAACTGCAAGGCTCCAAAGAAAACTGAGGGGAATGAACCTGGTGCAAATGTGGTTGCTAATGAGACACAAGATGCTCTAGCTCTGGCAGTGGAAAGTGTCCATGACCCATGGGTGATAGATTCAGGTGCGTCATTTCATACTACAGGACAACGTGATATTCTTGAAAATTATGTTGCAGAAAATCATGGAAAGGTGTATCTAGCTGATGGAGAGCCTTTGGGCATCATTGGGATCGGTGATGTGAAATTGAAAATGGCGAATGGTTCATTCTGGAAAATTTGCAAGGTACGTCACGTTCAGAATATGATGAAAAACTTGATTTCTATAGGGCAGTTAGACAGTGAAGGATGTGAGGTCTGTTTTGGCCAAGGAGTCTGGAAGGTTACTAAAGGTGCCATGGTAGTTGCTCGAGGAAGCAAACTAGGGACTCTGCATGTCAACAACAATGATAAAGATATGGTAGCTGTTGTGGATAATTCGAGTCAGACTGATTTATGGCATAACGAGTTGGGGCATATGAGTGAAAAAGGTATGAAAATTTTTCACTCTACAGGGAAGTTACAGGGACTAAAGGCAGTTGAACACAAGTTGTGTGAGGGTTGTGTATTTGGGAAACAGAAGTGTGTCAGTTTCTCGAAGACAGGAGCAAAGCTAAAATCCATGAAGTTGGAGTTAGTTCACACTGATGTGTGGGGGCCTTCTAAAGTATCTTCCATTGGTGGTTTCAGATACTATGTGACCTTCATTGATGACTCAAGCAGGAAGGTATGGACTTATTTTCTCAAACATAAATCTGATGTATTTTCTGTTTTCAAAACTTAGAAGGCTATGGTTGAGAATGAGACAGGTCTAAAAGTTAAAAACTTGAGATCAGACAACGGTGGTGAATATGTTGATGGGGATTTCAAAAGAAACTGTGAAGACAATGGAATTGTGATGGTTAAAACTATTCCAGGGACACCGCAACAGAATGGTGTGGCTGAGAGAATGAACAGGACGTTGAATGAGCGTGTCAGGAGCATGAGATTACATGCAGGATTGCCTAAGATGTTCTAGGCAGAGGCAATCAGCACGGCAACCTATCTGATCAATAGGAGCTCGACCACATCACTAGACTTCAAGTTGCCTGAAGAAGTCTGGAGCGGTAAACATGTAAACCTTTCTCATCTAAAGGTTTTTGGTTGTTTGTCTTACATTCACATTGATGTTGCAGATAGGAGTAAACTAGATGCCAAATCCAAGAAGTATTACTTTATTGGGTATGGTGGAGCTGAGATAGGCTATAAATTTTGGGATGACCAAAATAAGAAGATGCTCAGAAGCAAGGATGTGATCTTCAATGAAGAAGTTCTGTACAAAGACAGAACAACAGTTAATACACAGCCAGATGAAAGCAAAGAAGAGAAGACTCAGTATATAAGTCCTCCAAAAGTTGAGACTAGGACAGTGAGAATTGAAGATTAAAATGCAGTTACTCCTGAAGAAACAGTTGTGGAATCTCAGGAACCAGTTGTAGGACCAAATGAGCAGACTGTAAAGCTTGATGAAGTTCAGAGAACGCCACCTACAATAGTCAGGAAGTCTATCATGACTATCAGACCACCACAGAGGTATTCCCCTACTTTGAACTATATATTATTGACTAACAGAAGTGAACCTAAATGTTATAATGAGGCGGTTCAACTGGAAGATTCTGTCAAGTGGGAGTTGGCCATGAAGGATGAGATGGATTCTCTTATGACGAATCAGACATGGCAATTGGCTGAGTTACCAAGAGGTAAGAAAGATTTACAGAACAAATGGGTTTATAGAATCAAGCAAGAGCCTGATGGTAGCAAAAGGTATAAAGCAAGGCTTGTAGTCAAAGGCTTTCAACAGAAAGAAGGTATTGACTTTCATGAAATATTTTCTCTTGTAGTTAAATTAACTACTATTAGAACTGTGTTGTCAATAGTGGCAGAAGAGGATCTGTTTCTGGATTAGATGGATGTAAAGACAGCTTTTCTTCATGGTGATTTGGAGGAAGAAATTTACATGGTACAACCATGTGGTTTCACAAAGATGCAGTGGGGAGAAAATGGTTTGCAAACTTCAGAGAAGCTTGTATGGTCTCCAACAAGCTCCCAGACAGTGGTACAAGAAGTTTGATAGCTTTATGTATAACAATGGATTTCAGAGATATCAAGTAGATTACTGTTGCTACATAAGGTCCAAAGGTAACTCATGCATTATTTTACTGTTATATGTTGATGATATGTTGATAGCAGGTGCAAACAAACAGGAAATTATGAAGATAAAAGTTGAGTTATCTAAAGAATTTGATATGAAAGATTTGGGAGCTGCCAAACAAATCTTAGGAATGAGGATTGAGAGAAAGGATGGTACATTGACATTGTCACAGGAAGAATATGTGAAAAAGGTTTTGAACAGATTTCACATGGAAGATGCAAAACCAGTGAGTACTCCTTTAGCTTGTCATTTTAAATTATCTAAGGAGCACTCACCCACTACTGAGCAGGAAAGAGATCACATGGCTAGAGTGTCATATGCTTCAGCTATAGGAAGCCTAATGTACGTCATGGTTTGCACAAGACCAGACATTGCACATGCAGTGGGAGTTGTTAGTAGGTATATGACTAATCCAGGGAAGCAGCACTGCGAGGTTGTGAAGTGGATTTTCAGATATCTAAGAGGGACAACTGATTATACTCTACACTTTAAGAAGTCAGATTTTAAACTGCAGGGTTATGTAGATGCAAATATGGCAGGTGATCTGAGATGGCGTAAAAGTACTACGGGTATGTTTTTACTTTGGGTGATCTCGCTATTAGTGGGTTTCTAGATCTATGAGAAGATAGTAGCTCTCGCTACTACTACAGAAATTTGAGTATGTTGTTGTTACTGAGGCAAGTAAAGAGATGATATGGCTTCAGTCTTTTTTAGAAGAACTTGGCTTGAAACTGGGAAAGGGGACTTTGCATTGTGACAGTCAAAGTGTTATTCATTTAGCAAAGAATTCAGTGTTTCATTCGAGAACGAAACACATACAGGTGAGATATCATTTTATCAGATTAGTTTTGGAAGATGGAGCACTGGTACTTAAAAAGATTCTAGGAAGTCAGAATCCAGCATATATGTTTACCAAGACCGTTCCTGTTGATAAACTGAAGTTGTGTGCAACTTCAGTTGGACTTCTCCATGAGTAGAGAGGAGTCGCTACCGTTGCAGGGGAGACATGTTGATTTGTTTTGGTCTCTAAGTGGAAGATTGTTAAGTTGAAGCCCAAAAAAACTAAGGTCCATTTGTGTTTTCTTTAACCTAAATATATATACATTTTATGTTTGCGGCAGCGTGATTATGAAGAAAATTTGAATTGGTTTTGCGACTGCTTTTCGAGGGAGAAAAGAAAAGATTTTCTTTGGTGTTCATTGTGAGAGCGTTTTTCTCCATTGAAAAGTTTTGTGAGCTAGAGTGAATCGTAAGTCTTTCCTTGAGAGAAAAGTGAGAGAAATCACATTGAGCGTTGTAAACTCTTGTAACTTCCTCCCTGACAATTTTAGTGGAACTCGTGATCGAGTGAGAGAGAAATGGGACGTAGCCATCATTGGGTGAACCAATATAAATTTGGTGTCAATTTCTTTTTCCCTGATTTATTTATTGTTCTTGTAGCTTAAAGGTTTAGGTTGGTTTATCTATTCTTTTAGGCTTGTTAATTCTAAATTGATTATTCCGTAAAATATTTGGAATTATAACCTGATCTGGGATTTGAGATAAAATATATATTTTCTGAATCTGGTAGAATTTAGATTGATTGTATTTTGTCACATTCACACCTAACAAATACTGCTTTAGCAACCTCACCCTTATGTTCAAAGAGTTCATCCGAATTCATTCTTGGAACAAGAGCTCGAACCACTGAAATAACAACAAAAGAGTCACTCAAGAAGAATATAACCCATCAGACAAGAGTTACACATGATAACCCATCAGACAAGAGTTACACATGAAAACTGATGGATCATAAAAGCATTTTCTGCCACCTACCGTCAAAGACATAGGCTTGTATCTATTCTTTTGGGTTTTGCAATTCATAAAATGCATCATCAGCATTTCCTTTAACAACCTGGTATTGTATTGAGCAAAGCAATTGCACAAACACATTGTCCTGCATTTATTAAGACAATTCTTACTAACTTTCGAGAAGAGTGTAGAATTTAAAACTGATGCCAATATTAGATATCTTATATGTAATGAAGGAAACAGAGAAATTCGTTGATCTTCTGGTATTTAAATTCTCAACTCAAGTACTACAAGTAGACAAAAACATGTACTCAATGTAAGACAAGGCATTAATTCAATTCCACATTTAGTATTTCATCACATAATTATTGTTCCAAACTAGAAGAACATGTACAGTAATACAATAGACAAACAAGTAATCACCACACACCATCGAAACTAGTAATTAAGCTATTATTAAATCTTCCTACCACTGATCAATTGAACCATTTTATAATTGATTAGTGTTGGCCAAAGAGATGAAGTCGAAGAAAGGTTGTCGCCGAAGAAAGCCCTAATTTGTTTTGTTTTCTTTTTTTTTTAGATAAACGAAAAATAGAGCGTGAAATTGTGCACTTAATATTAACACAAACTAGACATTTTTAAAGCGTCAAGTTTTATTGTAGCGTGAAAAAATCTGAAAAAGTTCGTTAACCTCCGTCTTTTTTCCATTTTCTTGACGTTTTTTTGTTTAAAATCCATTTTACTTGACAATTTCTCATAAAAACGTCAAGTAATTAAAAGTAGCAAGTGTCAAGTAATATAGAATTTGTAGTAGTGACAAAGGCTCTCTCGACTAAAGTGCACGTGTTTGAGAGTCACCTAGAAGGTCTAGGACTACGTATCTTACCCTAACTAGGGCAAATGGGAGTATGTTGTACAAATGGTATTCAGTGCCCTAGTTTATTGTATTTACATTACTAATGTTCATTATGTACTCCACTAGCTTTAGGTCAAGTGGGAGATTGTTAGGGTTTAAGCCCTAAACAAGTGTAGTTTTGTAATAATGATATTTCAAATAAATAAAGATGTTATTTATTATATTCTCGCACATAAACCTAAATACAATAAACTAAGTTCCAAGGTTATAATGTTCGATCTTGAACAATTGTATAGTGAACACAAGTTGGATGAAGTTATTCAAGTATAACTTGAATGGTCTATGGTACATGCATAAGGTTGGGAACCTTATACTGGTAACACCATGGATGCGACCCGCTTTGTATTTAGTACAAACGAGGTAATCCAACTCGTTCATGTGGTAGACATGCGAGTGGGGGCATCCTATATAATGAGATTATACAAGACCGGACCACAAATTATTAACCTACTAGTGTTACACCGTTAACAAGATAGGTCTAATAATTTATAGATGATCATTAGTGACTTGACCTGAATCCTGAGCAAGTTACGGACTCCTGCTTATGGGGGTTTGTCCTTAGACTAGTATGGGTGAGAGTGGCATGTAGCCGACTCAATAAGCCTATCTTCTCAGGGACAAAACCTTGTAGGTAACTGGGAACTTAACTCTGCAAGATGGAATTCACTCATTCCTAAATTAGGGAATCAGATAGGTTGTTCTCTTAAGAACTGAATCCAAGTCTTGAACAACGGGGTCCCGCCTTCTTACTGGCCTAAGAAGGATTAAGTTTATGGTAGGACCATAGACTGATTGTTCATTAGAGGATCAATGGTGCTTCAGGAGCAAGAGGTAATCACAGGGGTAAAACGGTAATTTGACCCAATTGTGATTACGAACAACGTGTGAAGGGTCAACTAATGGGTATTGCTATATCAGTGGATACAACACAGTCTACAGTGAGGAGAGTGCAGCTATGAGTCTATAGTGGAGTGACTCGTAATTAATGAATGTTGGTTAATTAGATCAAATAGTTTGATCGATTAATCTCGTATCATTAGAGCTCATGATCTGTAGATCCATTAGGTCCCTCTGTTGGCTCAACATGGAAATGTTGAGGATTTATAGTTTGGAGTGAAATTGAAGTGTTCAATTTCATGAATAAGGAGATATATCAATTATATGTGATATAATTGATATAGTATATAGTTTAAACTATATACTAAATGAGAAATACATCATAAGAGCACTATAGGGGTAGGATGGTCATTTCCACCCTATTCTCCTATAAATATGTGCATGAGATGCACATTTGGTATGTATTCCAAGGCAATTTTGTGAGAAACTCTAAAGTGCTCTCTTGTGTATGTTGTTGGAAAAGCTCCTAAAACACTCATTCTCTCTCAAATCTCCCCAACTTCAAAAAAGGTTCCCACCACCTTCCCTCTCCTAGAGATACAACGCAGAAGATCTAGTGGGTGTGTCAAAACTAGTTCGTAGTTTGTGGAGAACGTGAGGTCGTTGAGATCGTGAGAACGAGAGGAGCAAAGGAGCACATGCGGTTTTAAGTCTTCAAAGGTAATTTACTTGTTGTCCATATTCTAATATGCATGCTTTAATCGTTTTTTGATTTGATCTATGTAATACATTACAAGAACAAGCGATTCAAATCGCTTCCACTGCGGGATTCGATCCCATCAGAACTTTCGTGAAAACTCCTACTGGCAACATTTGTCTCACCTTTTGATCCCTTGATTTTCATTAGAGATTGGAAGGTTTGGAGTTCATTTAGAATGGTGGTAAGGTTAAAAGTAAGCCTTGTTCATAACAGTGTTACTTCGAAACTGTAGGAAACTCTCTGGAAGAGTTTCCAATATAAAGCTGACCTGACTCGATTTATCGATAGAAGCACCATTCGACTCTGCCGTGTTGAAGTGAACCATCATATCGAGAACATGATCCTCAACAAATGATCCCTCCGTCATCCTGGCGTTGAAGATGTATTTGAGGGCATTGTGTCTGACCTGAACAGACTCTTGTCCGAACATGCCTTGCAGAGAATTCATGATTTCCTTAGCGGTCATCATGCCCTCGTGTTTTTTGTCTAGTATGTCAGACATACTTACCAATATATAGACCTTGGACTTGTCATTCGCCTTGATCCATCTATCGTATGCATCACAAACATTTCGTGACGCATTCGAGGTCGACACCTGAAGACACTCTTCAGTAAGCACAAACTCAAGATTAAAGATGTCCACGGGGCGGGACGGGGTCGGAGATTGACTTACCGTCCCCGTCCCCGTCTCCCATTTCATTCCCCGTCCCCGCGAAATTCCCCATTTAATTTCACGGGGAACGGGGCGGAGATTCCCCGCGGGGAATTTGCGGGGATCGGGTTCCCCGCGGGAAATAATTCCCCGTTTACAATTTTTATTTTTCTAAATTTTATTACATAATTTCTTTTTTAAAAAAAAATTATTTAAATGACTAATTACTAATTAGAATTTTCTATTTAAGAGACATTTTTTTTCAATTTTCTTAAAAAAAGTAAAATGATATTTAATAAGAATTTAGAATTATGGTTTATTATATACACATAAATATATATATTTAAATAATAATAGTATATCGGGGCAGGGATGGGGAGCGATATGGGGTCGGGTCGGGGGTCAAAACGGAAAAAATCCTCCTCACTCCCTCCCCCATTCCCCGCTTAAGCGGTGATTCCCTGCCCCGTTAGGGGCGGGTCCCCGCGGGGAAAATGGACATCCCTACTCAAGATCGTCTCCTACCAAGATTATGTTAAGGTTGTTCTTCCATGTCATCATGTTTTCTCCGGTTTAATTTTTTGGTAGCCAATAAGGAAATGATCGAGTTACTCATTTTGCTGAAAAATAAATTACTTGTATTAGTTTCTCGCTAAACCTTTAACTAATCCAATCAGTTTTAACTAATTATCTAATGATTCCTAGGTCATTAATAATTTGTAATGATACTCCAAAGGTTTAAAATGTATGACACCAAAGGGTAATAAAAAACACTCATCCTCTGGATCAAGACATTCTTGACCAAAACCTAATACCAGAATAACTCTTATTCCTATAGGATTTAGTTACCATTATTTGGTCTGGATACACTTACAACTAATGTATCTCGTGAGTGTGACCCTCTATCTTTAGATTCTAGAGTTTCGATCCAACAAAATCTGCCGAAGGGAGAACTAGGTTGGAAAACAAACTAAGGTAACCTTTATCCCTTTCAGGTGTTCACTGTGTTCCGATCCCTATGATCAAAGCCCTCCGAAGGGATTGTCTGGTCCATGCCAAACTAGCAGGCTGACCATAGTGATCTCACGGTGCGAACCGACAGAGGAGACCGTGGGTTTTGTTTTCACAGTTTCCGCTCCCACTCACTATAAGTACCCTCTCCATTCACCTTGATATTGATCCATACAAACACCATCCGAAGGGGGCGCTCTCGTTTGCGCCACGAGACCAAGTTTGGATCTCACGGTGTGAATTTCCAGGAGATATGTAGGTAAAAAAATGATGTATCATATACACCTATTTCCTTCCACTAAGTACTTTAAGTATTTAGGAAATTTTGACCTAGGTTAAATCTAGCTAATGATTTTTACCTAAGCCTATCAATATAACCCCTTTATATTGAACCTTACCTAAGTCTATAAACCTAGGGTTTCTAGTTTATTACTGTAACGCCCCTAATTTTCTACACAAATCCAACTAGAGACGTCACTAGATAGCACCTCTCTGCTACAGAAATTTCAAGCAAAGATAACGGCGCTTATCCCAGGATTTGAAACAAAAATTTCCTTAACTTTGTTTAAGCAAGAAACACTTCTAAGGACTCTTTTCAATGCCCGACCTCTTCCCAAGCTACAACAAAGCAGTGGGCTCCAGAGAACACACACAGAGACAACGGAAGCACTAGACAAAAGTTAAACGAACATGCTGAACAAGGAAAACTAACTGAATAATATCATGCTCAACAACCCAAGGAGTTCAGAAAACCAAAGAACGAATAACAGTAGTTAAAGTGCAACCCATAAGTACAAAGAATGCAAAGAGCTTCCTAAGTTCCCAAAGTTTAATTCTCTTTAAAACAAGATAGGTCTCATAGCCCGTCGTGTCGCCACCGTCGCTCTCTCAAACTCCTTTGTTTGCCCGCCACGCAACCAAAGACAATAAAGTAGACAGGTGAGTATAAGAATACTCAGTAAGTAGACCACTCACGTCCAAGCCACTAACCTTCACATGTGCACACATAGGGTAAAACAGATTCGTAACCAAAGTATCTTAGGGACTCAAGACTAGGCGCTCACGTGTCTACCTCACCCCGAGACTCACCGACGATCCAGAAACCTAGGCGGCCATAGACGGGGACGCGCCCCAATGCGAAAGAGTGATCACTCTAACGCCCACACAGAACACAATAGAGCCTCGACTCTAAAGCCCACACAGATCGCACAAGGGCGGCCCACCCAGGTGCCCACACAGAGATCACACAGGGTGCTCGACCCCATGTCCACACAGATCGGGAAAAGGGTGCACTCGACCCTACAACCCACAGGCTCGCAAAAGGGTGCACTCGACCCTAATGCCCACACAGCTCGCATAAGGGCGCACTTGACCCAAATGCCCACACAGAGATGCCAGCCTAAAGGTTTTGTCTCGCTCGGGGTCACTCAGTGGGTTTGGTAACGCTAGCCTAGGAGGTTAAGCTCAAATGTTTCTCCTAGGTTTCCCCTAAACCGTTCCAAGGTCGTCTTGAAACCGAGTCCCTAACCAACAGTCTAAACAGTCAACCACACATTCCGCCAATCAACCTTTTTGCCCCAACCACGGAGTTAACTAGTCACCCATGCCCTAGAGCATCACCAACTCCGCTCAGTTCTAGGGATCAATCACACAGTGCACATTACCACACAAGCTCGAGTCTCACTTAGCAGCCAACACAAGCAACGCAATCACGACAATAAGCAACACGTTCAGGGCACGCAAGAGATCCAATCACAAAACTTATAAACGATACAAGGATAAACACAGCCAGAAAAGGATATCCAGAGTCTCATGCACCAAGTAACAATCTAGCACTCAAACAACAATTATAAGGCCAATCACAAACACCCCATACTCAAACTCATTCGCTTATGAGTTTGATGTTAAACCAAACAACTACTTACCTCAAATAAAGTACGCGCAAAAGGAGGTCCTTACTCTCGTTAGCGATTTCTAAGCACCTACAATAGCAAAGACAAACGATGCACAAGTTCAGTTGTGAATCAACCTTTTGGCTCTACCCTTAAGGCACAACTCCGAACGAACTTAATCAAGCTAACATGACACCTAATGTGCATCTAACTGGTAAACACAGTTGAAACGACAAGTTCTAAACTCAGAATTCATAACCAAAAAGATTGAGAACGAGTCTTACCCACGGTTCACACTGGTGAAACGATTCTTCGTTCAATCTTAGCCTCGATATTCCTTCAAAGATCTACCCGCCAGTGACGGATCCGAACTCGTCCAACAAAACCAACACAAATCAATGAGAGATAGATTCGATTAGGGGCAAATCGGATCGATCCGAGGAGAGAGACACAGATCCAAGAGAGAGAGAGAGAGGTTGCACGAGAGAGAGGCGGTCGGTGAGAGAGAGAGAGAGAGAGGAGAGGAAGAGAGGAATCGAACGAGGAGGGGGCGACGGATCGAGAGGGGCGCGAGGAGGGGCGGTCGAATGAGAGAAGCGAAGCGGAAGGAGAAGTGAAATCGCGCGAGAGGAGAGAGAAGAGAGAGACCGAGAGAGAGAAGATCGAGCCGGCGAACGGAAACGAAGGAGGAGAGGGAGGGGAGCCGCCGGCGCGCGTACCCCGCTGCTGCGAAGGAGACGGCGGGAGGGGCGCCTCCTCGCGAATCCCTTCGCGTTTCTCCTTTTTTTTTTTTTTTTTTTTTTTTTTTTTTTTAAACCCTAAACTTAAAGGAAAGAAAAGAGTGAACTTACCTTGACTCCCTTCTCCCAAAGCGCTCGATAAGAAACTTAAAGTACGCCATCCAATTTAAAGCAAGATTTAGAAATGTTTGGGCTCCTGCGAGATCCAAAAGTCAATTTTCTTGACCCAACACTTTTAAAAAGTTAAACAAGTCAAAAATTAACCCTGAAAGGAACCAAAAACTTACTTGAATTTACCGGGCGTCACAATTAACCCCTTAATAAACTATGCTGACATTATAATAATTTATAAATTCTAGATTAAATTCACTCTCACGTCAGTTCCCAGGTAGGGGTATTCTGTTTCCGTCAACTTAAATACCTCAGTCTAGACAGAACTTTCCTTAGATAGAGTTCCTCTTTAATCATAGTCTACAAATTATTCGGTTTCTAATTCTAATCTAATTAGAACTAGATAACCTAAGTTCTATTAACATCATGCTCTAAACATTTTAAAACTAATTAATTAACCTTAGGTGACATGCAATACTATGTTATAAGTGCTTGATCATTCATCACATGAATAATAAACATACATAACATATTCAACTCATGAATCATAATGCATGTCAATGGTATCCAAAATTAATATAACACTTTATACTAATTTATCATGCAAACTATATAATATAACACCTTATATTATAAATGATGCATGAATATGCTTAACCTAAGGTGAGATTTATCTACATAGCATATATTATGCATGAAAATAATTCATACAACAATTGCATAAAATAAATAGTAAAATTAGACCACTTTTGGCACCCTAAAATTAATTTCAATTAAATATAATCTAATTATATTAATTAAAATTAATACAAAAATGTTTTTATATATTAAATTTTAAAAAATTTCGATTTCTGCCCATTGGAGAGCTGTTGTCGTTTCCCCGGATGGTGTTGCAACGCTGGTCCATCCAGTCGTGCGCGTTGAAGCTTCGACGTTGCAACGTTGGTGTCTCTCCAGCCAAAAATCGCCTCAGCGGCGTTGCAACGCCGTGCACAGTACAACAAGGTCCCTCTTCTGTTTTTGCTCGATTTTGCTCCAAACTTCTCAACAACTTCTTTGTCTTGATCGACACGGACTTACAGACTCGATTTACAATTAAAATTGCCCAAAACACCGGGCACTTACATTGAACGATTCAATGAAAAAAGTTAAAGGGTAATATAAAAAATAACAAAACGCATTAGAATCTTGTCAGGAAAGACAATGCACGTTCCATCAGGTTAGATATTAAAATTTCCACCATTAAGGGTGTGTTTACTTCACTGCAAACGTAAAAAAAATCAAACACAATTTGAAAAGTAGGTATCATCTTATTATGATGGAATGATTATCGTTCTTCGTAAACACAATCCACTAGAGACCCACATCTGATAATTTTTCTTCCTCTTTCCTTATTCCTCCTCCTCTTTCCTTCTTCTTTCTTTTTTTTTTTTTTGTAAGTTTTACAAGTTAATAAAGAAACCCTATAATTATTTTTATTGTTTTATTGAAATTTTTCTCATTTATTTTTTTAGATACATTTTTTTTATGCATGAGTTTTGTCCATTCACATGCGTGAGTTTTTGTCCAACATATTTCTTCCTCTTCTTTTCTTCATTCTTCCTCTTCTCTTCTTCTTCTTTCTATTTTTGGAATTTCTTGAAGATAAAATAGACCCCATAATTATTTTTATGATTTTATTAAACGTTTTCAGATCAATATATTTGTGAGTTGTGACCAAACATATTTTCATTGCAGCCAGAATCGATATCGATAATCGTGTTTTGGTCCTCGAGTTTTGGTAGACCCTATTTACCATAACAGTATAACCGAATGGTAATACGATAAAGTGTATCTTTTATGCGAATTTTGGTATGATCAAATTTTTAGTGATAGTCATATTATTATAATCAAACGATAATAGTACCGATAATAATGTATCTTTTATGTGAATTTTGGTATGAATAAAATTTTATAGATAGTCATATTGTTACTATTAACGATAATAGAAACGATAATTAACCATAATTGAAACAATAATCCTTTTTTATTTGTGAGATTTGGGCAGATTGTTTTCAATCTATATACAAATAATTGCATATGATTTTTGGATAATTTTTATACAATATTCTTTATTTGAATGGTTACAAAAAAAAAATCTCTTAACAAAATTTGAAAATCATTTTAGAAAAATATGAATAAGTAAATAAAATTGAAAAAAGATATTCTAAATTATGGTAGACTTGGCCAAGCTATATTTTGATCCATACTATGATTTTTTATTATTTTGTTTGAACAGTTACAAATACATAACTTTAAAAAATATGAAAAAATCTTTTTACAAAAAATTGAAAAAATAAATAAAATTGAAAAATGGACAATTTTTTATGTCAATTTTGGTCTGTCATATTTTTTATGGATAAGGTAAAAACATAATTTTTATATGTGAGATTTGGTAAACTATATTTCAGAATAAATCATATTTTAGATTTGGTCATCCAATCCATATACATAATTGCACGAAAATTTGTTATGATTTTTGGATAATTTTTTAGACATTATTTTTTTTATTTAAATTGTTAAAAAATTATTTTATAAAAAATTAAATAAATAAAATTGAAGAAAGAGATTTTAATTATGGTAGCGTATTAATGTATTTTAATTAATTATAAATATAAAAAGACATAATGGTAATCATACATATTTGAAAAGTTTGAATTGACATTACTAGTAAACATAATTCTCTTCTATTACGGACCATTACTTTTAATCCACAATTCTATTATCATTACTCTACAATTCTATAACATTTACACTTTTTTTTTTTGAAACATGTAACGTTTACACTTAAATCTACTAGTGTATTACCACGTGCAAATGCACGCATTTTTTTTCTAAACGTGTGTATTTTTTTAAAATTAATGTGTGTACGATTTTAAATTTAGAAACAATTTAAGTTTTAAATGATTCGAAAAATAATGTTATTAATTATCATGTAAATTTAATTTTACTATATTGTTGTGTCTTTTATTTATTCAGTTAACATTATTTTGATAACTTAATCAAGGGTTAGCTTTGAATTTGAGTAATAGCAAGCTACATCTCTATATATTTTTTAAAATTAAATTTTGGTTCAGAAAAATGAAAGAATTTAAAGAAGTAGTATAATCTTGGTTGAGATCTAATTTCACATAGTTGAAACTGACATTGAAGTGTGATATTGGTTCAATGGCTACGCCGTAGTAGTTAGAATTTAAATACTTTACATAACCAGAAACTAAAAAATATTTACATTGTAGAACAAAATAAATTTAAACATAAATTAAATAACAAATAAGTTTTCTGCTCCATTTATGCTCGCTAGTGCCAGAACCCATGCATAGTGAAAATTGAAATTACATATATTTCTTTTATTTCCCTCGTATCATCTTCGATAGCCAAAACCTATAATTATTTGTTAATAAATATAAATTTTGATAAACTTATAAGGATAATAAATTTTAAAAACTAAATTTGTACCAACGCACAAAAGTAATAATTAGTTTCGTCCAACTAAATAATTTTTCTTTTGTTTGTTTTAAATAATTCAATATAATAAAAATTTTACAAATTTAATTAAATTACATCATCATTAAAATTTAAGCCTAAAAGATTAGAAATTTAATATTTAAAATAAGTTTGTAATTTGTAATATACTCTAAAAAATTGTAATTTATGATGCTATATTTAGATCTTCTAAAAAAAATATTAAGATTAGAAAAATTACATTTGTAAAAAAATTATTATTGATTAGATTTATTATTATTGTCTCGACAAATACTGTATATTGAAATTTTAGTCTATTGTTATATTTTAATTAATGTGAATTGTATGTGAAAATCGTTTATGGTTTTTTTACATGAGGATATAGATGATTTCTAAACTAAGTTATCCTCTAAAAAGAATTTGTAATCTATGACGCTTTACTTAGATCTTTTTAAAAATATTAAGATTAAAAAAAGTGCATTTGTTAATTTTTTTTTATTAGATTTATTATTATTATCTCGATAAATACTCTATTTTAAAAGTTTAATTTATTGTTATATTTTAATTAATGTGAACTATATGTGAAAATCATTTATGATTTTTTTACACCAGGATATAGAAGATTTCTAAATCAACTTGTGCAATTCTATTTTGTCGAAAATCATTCCATCCATCAAAGTCTTTAATTGTTTTCTTAATTATTATTAGTATATATTTTAATTTTCTTACTTGTTCTATTTTTTTAAAATGGAGCTTTTAAATTGGTGTGCAAGTGAGTAGAAGATAAAATTAGAGTCAAATGAAACAATAATAAAATTATTGATATTCTACAAATTTTATATTCTATAATTTGATAAAACCATTAATTTAGAATTAATTCATCTACATTGGTGAAATTTCTTAACTTTTAGCTTTTCACATTCCACGTATTTAGTCCATATAAATGCATAAACTGCACTATCTCATGTGTCACATACTT
Organism: Trichosanthes cucumerina; assembly: GCA_036507285.1. NCBI lineage: Eukaryota > Viridiplantae > Streptophyta > Magnoliopsida > Cucurbitales > Cucurbitaceae > Trichosanthes > Trichosanthes cucumerina. Next base: position 33,774,186 of record CM071840.1, read on the forward strand.
AATAAATTTTAGGTTAAATTTCATTGTTTTAATAGATCATTTTTTTTATAAAAAAATATAAGCTATTTTCATTTTTCTAATATTTTACCTAATTTAGGTATTTTTTATTTTTATTATTTGTAATTACTTTGTTAGTTTATTAAAAATTCTATATATTTTTCACATTCATATTATAATTAAATAAAAGTGTTTTAACTTCTTGAAGAATGAAATGAAAAAAAATATGTATATTTTAATTTTTCTTATTTTATAGAAATTATTTTTGATAATTAATTCATTTACAACTTTGTGAGGAAAAAATAATTTTAGAATTGAAGAAAACGAAATGATTATAGAACTTTTGATATTCCAAAAATTTTATGTCTTATAAATAAGTCTAATGTGATAATAATATTGATTTTAGACTCATTTGGCTACATTGATGTAAACTATTCTAGCTTTTCACATTTCATGCCTTTAATCTTTATTAGTGCATTTAAATTGCTATAAATTATGGCAATGACATTAATTAGGTTGCATTTTATTGTTTTTATTATATCTATTTTAAAAAATCTACTTTTATTTTTTTATTTTGAAAATGTTATTTTTATCTAATTTGAATCTATTATTGTTTTTAATTACTTTTTTTAATTTAATTACAAATCTTATATATTTCAAGATTAATTTTTTTGTTATATTTTTCACTATTCGACCTTAATAAAAATAAAATTAATTAACTAATTTGGTTTCATATTCATTATAATTATAACTTAAGAAAAAAAGTTTAATTTCATGGTGAATGAAATAACTAATTTGGTTTCTTACTAATTTGGTTTCATGGTGAATGAAATAACCAAACTTTTTCCCAATGTTGTTAAACTAAAAAAACAAAACCTTTATATTCCAACTTTTCATATTGCATAGAAATTATTGTTGGTAATTATTTTAATTAATTATTGATATTTAATTACTTTATAACTATTTGTAATTAGTTTAAAATTTGTGAGGAATATATTAGTAGCTACATGATTTTTTCCTAATTAAATGAAGATAAACTGGTAAAATTGATCAATAATTTTTGTTTTTTCTAGCACAATTTTTAAGTAAAAAAAATACCCCCAATATAAATATATAATAAAATAGATAAAGAGTTGTAAAATAATTCAAGACCTTAGCAATATAATAATTGATTTTTGACTCATTTGGATACATTGATGCCAACCCCTTTGTATTCTAGCTTTTCATATTTCATGCCTTTAATCTTTATTGGTGCATTTATATTGCTATTTTTATGTCAATGACATTAATTAGGTTGCATTTTATTGTTTTTATTACATCTATTTAAAAAAATCTACTTTTATTTTTTTTATTTTGAAAATGTTATTTTTATCTAATTTGAATCCATTATTGTTTTTAATTACTTTTTTATTTAATTACAAATCTTATATATTTCAAGATTAATCTTTTGTTATATTTTTAACTCTTCGACCTTAATAAAAATAAAATTAATTAACTAACTTGGTTTCATATTAATTATAATTATAACTTAAGAAAAAAAGTTTAATTTCATGGCGAATGAAATAACTAATTTGGTTTCTTACTAATTTGGTTTCATGGTGAATGAAATAACAAAACTTTTCCCCAAATGTTGTTAAACTAAAAAAACAAAACTTCTGTATTCCAACTTTTCATATTACATAGGAATTATTGTTGGTAATTATTTTAATTAATTATTGATAATTAATTACTTTATAACTATTTGTAATTAGTTTAAAATTTGTGAGGAATATATTAGTAGTTACATGATTTTTTTCCTAATTAAATGAAGATAAACCGGTAAAATTGATCAATAATTTTGTTTTTTCAGCAAAATTTGTAAGTAAAAAAAAAAGCAATACCCCCAATATAAATAAATAATAAAATAGATAAAGAGTTGTAAAATAATTCAAGACCTTAGCAATATAATAATTGATTTTAGACTCATTTGGCTACATTGATGCCAACCCCTTTGTATTCTAGCTTTTCACATTTCATGCTTTAACTTTTATTGGTGCATTTAAATTGCTATAACTTATGTTAATGACATTAATTAGGTTGCATTTTATTGTTTTTATTGTATCTATTTAAAAAAATCTACTTTTATTTTTTTATTTGAAAATGTTATTTTTATCTAATTTGAATCCATTATTGTTTTTAATTACTTTTTTATTTAATTACAAATATTTTATATTTCAAGATTAACCTTTTGTTACATTTTTAACTCTTCGACCTTAATAAAAATAAAATTAATTAACTAATTTGGTTTCACATTCATTATAATTATAACTTAAGAAAAAAAGTTTAATTTCATGGTGAATGAAATAACTAATTTGGTTTCATGGTGTATGAAAATAACCAAACTTTTCTCCAAATGTTGTTAAACTAAACAAACAAAACCTTTGTATTCCAACTTTTCATATTACATAGAAATTATTGTTGATAATTATTTTAATTAATTATTAATAATTAATTACTTTATAACTATTTTTAATTAGTTTAAAATTTGTGAGGAATATATTAGTACTTACAGGATTTTTTCCTAATTAAATGAAGATAAACCGGTAAAATTGATCAATGATTTTTGTTTTTTCCAGCAAAATTTTTAAGTAAAAAAAAAAACAATACCCCCCAATATAAATAAATAATAAAATATATAAAGAGTTGTAAAATAATTCAAGACCTTTGCAATATAATCATTTATTAGAATAAATTTCTTAGAAACATGTGTCGATACATCATTTTTTGCGACTTGAATATATGCCACCAACATTTGGAAATGCTTTAAAAATTGAAGAAGCTATGAGAGTATTGAGTTGAGAGAATAAGAATAAATAAATAATGGAATTCTAAGTGTTAGTGAGAAAATGGGGAAGAAACTCATTTTTATAGCGGTAAAACATGAGTTATAAAACCTTTTGAGTTCTACCATTTTTAAAACTCTAATATCTATAATTAAAGTAATAAATATTTGGAGTTGTGCGAACAACTTTTTACCTTCCAAACTTTAAAAATTCTAAACATTTATATTGATATTTAATTAATTAACTAATTTAATATTTATAATTAATTCATAATGACATATTTTGCAAATAAGTAAATTAAAGAAGGGACATAAGTGTCCAAAAATTATTTTTCAAGATCATCCATTTTTAAGATATTATAGATTATAGATATAAATTATAGGTTAATCTCCTATTTTATAATTAATTATTCTTTTATTAAGTAATTATTAATAATATTATTGGTAAATACTAAATTAAAGAGAAATAAATCTACTTTATAATAAACATATTAAATTATGTTTAAAAAACATGGGTTCGTGAGTAGATGAGAGGGTGGAGTTCAAGGTGTTTTTTTAATTAACTATTTATTTTTTAATTAAATAGCAAGAATTTGATATTACCTTAATATATAATTTAGTAATTTTGGTAATTAATTGTATATGATATTTTTTTGTACATTTAAAATTTGATAGACCAATACAATGATCTAAAAATGCTTTTTAAAGATAACAGTTTTTTAATATGTTAAGATAAGATATGATTTAGATTAGATATATTTGTATATATTTTATTATTAATGAACTGAAAAATTATTTTTAAATGATGAATAATAAATGAATTAATTTACCATTTATAAAGTATTGAAATTTTGTGAGACACGAGGTTATATGATATTCTTCCTCAATTCATCAATAAATATATATATATATACACACACATATATATAACATTTTAAATAAAATAACAATACACTATTATTAGAGAACAATAAAAAAGAATAAATAGTAACAAAAATGCAAGATTTTACCTATACATTCTTTAATATATATTTGTCTACTTTGATAAAAAAAAATGCTAAACAAAACACTAATTCAACTTCATGTAAGCGAAGTTTCAAAGTTGCAAGTCTAAAATCCGAGACGACTTGATACATGCATCATTTTTGTAAGTCGAATGTACTACCAACATCTCTGTTTCATATTTAGATGTATTCAAGAATTGGAGAGTCTAAGAGATTAGAGAGAACTTAAGAGCAATAGATGAAGAGGAGGAGGAGAAAACAACTCCATGATTGGTAAAAAAGTTGGGAAAAAACTCATTATTTATACTAGTAGATGATGAGAAGTTACAAATTTGTTTGGAACTCTTGAGGTTTAAGTTGTAGAAGAAAACTTTTTACATTTCATAATTAATAAATAATGGTATATTTTGTAAATTAGTAGATTAAAGAAGGAATAAAAGTGTCTAATTTTTTTTTTTTCAATATCCTCACTTTTTAATAGATTATAGATATAGATATAGAAACAACCCATTACATTTTAGTAAACAAATTCAATTGGAAAAAATAGAGTTGAATTCAATGGCGCAAAAAATGGATGGCGCGGTAGAAGCAGAAGCCGAGCCGACAACAGAGCGAGGAACTTTTCGCTTTTAGGTTTATTCTCTTCCGTTTCCCTTTCTATTTCTAGCATTTTCTTTTCCACCATTTTCCCGGAAAATATTCGAAGCTATAAATTCCAAAACCTTGTCCTACTCCCACTTCCCCAAGATTTTTCTATTTCCTTTCTCTTCAGTCTCCAGCACTCTTCTCTGTTCTCAATAATCCCATTTCCATAATACCCACTTTGTCAAATCTGTTCTAATGTGAGTTTCAATTGTAATGGAGTGTTGTTTCCTTTTGACTTAGTACTCGTTTGTGAACATTTTCCTTTTTATTTGATTGTAAATGTGAATTTTTGAAGGGGTTTTAATGAGATCTTCTTCTCTGTTAGATATTTGAAAATTTTGAGTTTCATGGTGAAGCTTCGTTGAAATTGGGTGTTCTTTTGAGTTCCAGAATCTTGGTGTTAGGTAATACTGCCAGATCCTTGCTATCTTTTTCTTTTTCTTTATTCTTAGAACTGTCTGTTTTGGCTTTTTTTGCATTAACTTTTTTTCTCGTTGAGAAGTAGTTCTGTTTGCAGTGTTCGTTAATTGTATTTGGTTAAACTAGTTCAAAATGTGCAATTATTTGAGTTTGATTTAGATCTGGGAATCTGATTGTTTTTTAAATATTATTTTGACCTTTTGTTGTATTGGAAAACAATTTTTTTAGCTGAAATCAAGGCATTTTTATACTCGAAATGCGTGCCTTTGACGATCAATTCTTTATTAGGGAAAAGGGTGGAAAAGTGGCGTTTAGATCCTTATTTTAATTGTCATTACAAAATCTAAAAGTGCCAAAATAGGAGTTCTGTACAGGACCTCTTGGGCCAAATTATTGTTTTTTATTCTTTTTGGAAAATCTTTTATGTATCCGAGCAGCACATCTTTTGATATTTGGTTATTTTTCTCTCGCTTATTTTTCATAAGAGAAACCATGGAAATAAATTAAATCTTAACAAGATGATAATAAACAACATGCAATGTTTCTTTATTCCAATGGATACTTGGAAAATATTATAACAGTTGATGAATAACATAATAATATAAGTAGAAAAAGGAAATACTATTAATGTTTTGCTTGATTATTTTCTTTCATTTGTGTTGTTTCTGACTCTAATTATATGCTTATCAACCAGTTTCAGGGGGATTGAATAAATCTTCTATTATCAGGTTGAAACTCTGCCACTTCATGTGTACAACATGTACAATCGCATGAACTTCATTTGAAAAGTATCTAACCACAAAAAAAAAAAAAAAAAAAGGATGTGGTTATCCTGCATTTGGATAATATGAAGACTACACAGGTTCTTCTCTAGCTCTTGATTATTAGTCATCCGTTTATGAAGTTACTTTAGTTCATTCTCTTTATTTTATAAACCTCATTTGATTTATGATATAAAATAGTTTTCTAAAGAGTACTCATAAAATATCTGTCTTTACGATCCCAAGGATGTTTGTAAAGTGAATAAATCTTGACAATTTTTCCCAGGCCTCAGAAGTACTGTAGAAGGATACTATGCAGCAGGATAGCTAGCTAGGATTTATATGGACATGGGAAAATGTCAAATAGGCAAAAATGCATAGCTATTGCATAAACTTCTTATTATTTTCATTAAGTTTATTCAATTAAGTATTATCGCTATGTTTATGTAGTTTGTGCTTGATCATAAACATGTCTATGAACATTCTTTCTTAACTATTTTTTAAGTGCTAGTTTCATCAAACACAACCCTGCAAATAAGAGTTTTTTCTTTCATATATTGTCTAACTACTATATTCTAAAAGACCTTTCTGGAGTTTCAGGGCACTAAAGAATCAACTCAAGCTTCTCGTGATTCGACAAATGACAAAGCACGTGAGAAAGCAAATGACAAAATAAATACAACCGAGGCTCCTATTACAGATTCAAGTTCTGTATCTGCAACAAGCAATGATAGCAAGAGAGTTTCGCCTCAAGATATTGAATTTGTAAGAGAAACTATCCTCAGTTTAGAAGGAATGTTCTTTTCATCCTCCTGTTTCATTCCTAGCTTTCCTGTTATTCATATTTGTGAAGCTATGATGTTTTGACAAATTCTTTAAAATTGGTGTTCTAGGTCCAGAATTTAATTGAGCGGTGCTTACAATTATACATGAATAGAGATGAGGTGGTTAAAACACTCCTGACTCGTGCAAGAATAGATCCGGGATTTACAACTCTGGGTATAATTGGAACTTACTTGAATGATTTCTTGATTATTGTTATTTTTCTCAATTAAATATATTACCTTGTTCTTTATCACTTTTATATATATACATACACAAAATGCTCCTAACGTATTTACTTAGTTTCAATGTTGTCCAAGTTGTTTCAAAAGTTTCAATTCTATCATTTAAACTTTTAATTTATTTCAAAGATATCCCCTTTTAGAAATTTTTGTTAAAATGCCTTAATATTGAAAAATTTAGGGTAAAATTGGAATTTTAAAAATATTTGGGGTAAGATTGAAATTAACTACATATGCAGGGCATTTTGTATAATTTAATTAGCTCTAATTTTTCCCTAATGTATGCACTCAGTCTCGATATTGCCCTTAACAATTTAAAATTTTCAATTATAATACAAATTGCTTCAAATTTAATGATTTAGTGTAACATTATGATAGGAATGCAGAATGCTATTTGGGTGGTTGGAAATATAATTAGGGTATTAAGGGCATATTAGTAATTAGCCAAGGAGTTTGTTAGGAGATAGGCATTAGTTCAGTTGGTTTAGGCTTGAATGTGTTAGGTATCGATTAAGATATAACCTGCTAAGAAACAGTAAATAGACACAACACAGCCAAACAAGGAAATAAACACTGTTCTATTGATAGTTCTTCGATGAACAATGAGTTTTGATCCGAAATTAGTGCAATCCAAAGAAAAAATACAAGAGAAAAGAAACCAAGCACTTACCTATTTCGAGAGAGCTGAGAATCTCTCCTTAGGCCTCCAACCTTCACCAAATTCTGGCTGCCCAAACAAACTCCCCCCCAACCCCTACAAAAACCTCTCCTCTAAAGGAACGTACAGAGACCCACAATCCTTTCCCTGGGTCCCCACCAATGTTACTCCTTTCTTCCAATATAGCCCCTTCTCTCATAAGTTTTGGTAATGGGAGGTCTAACATAATGATCTCAAGATAGAGGGGGTCCAAGTCGAATTATTTGAGAGTTACTGCAACTTATTATAGTTCTTCATCTTTTTATCTTTCAATATTTTTCAGCCATTTGGTTTCTATCACATTAAAACTTCTAAATTATTTGTGGGCAAAATTGAAACCATCCATTTATATAGACAAGGACATTATGTATAATTTAGCCTCTCTATATATAAGTGATCATGTACGATGTAGGTTTAGAGGATTCTTAGTCCACTTATCTGTTGTTTGCAGTAAATACTACATGATTTTCATTTAAAATATACTTTTATATCCTTTTAATTCAGTATGGCAGAAATTGGAAGAAGAAAATGCCGACTTTTTCCGAGCGTATTATGTAAGGTTGAAATTGAAAAAACAAATCCTCTTATTCAACCATTTACTTGAGCATCAATATCACCTCATGAAGTATCCTATGCCTCCCAAGGTTCCATTGGCACCTATACAGAATGGGATTCACCCTATGCCTGGTAAGTTGGTTCCTTTTCTACAATATAATCATTTACATCCATACTTATACTCTCCATCATATACGATTAGGTGTCTCATTTTTTATTCTTCTTTGCCAATTTTATTATACTCGTATACTTTAGTGATTGAATTACTTTATTTTATAAACTCTAACCTTTTGCAGTGCAGTTAATAACTTACCTATGGGGTACCCAGTCCTTCAGCAATCTATGGCTCCAGTCCCAGGTCAACCCCATATTGATACTATGGGTAATGGAATATCAAGTTGTCATATAGTCAATGGAATCCCTGCACCAAGTAACTACCATCCTATTCGGATGAATTCTGGGAACGAGTAAGTTTATAGGATCAATCTCTTTGGTCCTCTTATTGCCCTGACTGGTTTGTACTTATTGCCATCACAGTCAGCAAATGCCCCTTTTGAAATTTAAATCTGCTATGGTTCCAACATTTTTCTTGTGCTGATGTATGTTTCCTTGATTTTGTGCTTAAAGTTTTCATTGGGGAAGTAGCCACCCTTAAAAGTGACTAATATGCTGTCTTCTTTTCCCTGTATATGTTGTTTGATAGCTCTGATTATATGAATCACAATTTCAATTGTTAAAGTACGGCAAACAACACTACTGCTAATGTGGCTTCTGTTCTGCCACCAAACAGAGCATTGTCATCCATGTCAGAGATTCCTATGAGTCCTACATCTGTGACATCCAGTGGTCATTTCCCATTCTCAGCATCGGAAATCTCCGGAATTGGAGCAGAGACTTCGACTCTTGAAACTGCCTTCACGTCGGATGTTGCAAATTCTGTTGGCTTGCAACTTCCACCAGATGGTACAGATGGAAATTCTCGAGATTCTTTCAGATCACTGGATCAAATTCAATGGAATTTCCTGTCAGATCTTACAGCAGATTTGTCAAATTTGGGAGGTAATACCTTGCTTAAACTTCACCAATTATTTCTCATATTAGATTCTGTTATATTATATTGACATATTTTCAACTCCTGTAGATTTAGGAGCTTTGGGAAATTATCCTGGTTCTCCATTTCTGCATTCTGATTCGGATATTTTGCTTGATTCTCCAGAGAAAGAGGATTTAGGTACTGGATCTACATAGTCTCCTTAGTTCTCGCTTTCAACTGTCTCCATATCATCTCTGTTCAGATCTCAGAAGCTTTTTTTCTTAAAAAAAATAAATAAATATGGAGAAAAGGAAGAAGAAGAAGAAACAAAAGAAAAGAAAGGAAAAGAAAACTTCAAGTCCTATTCTTCTTGCTAACCGCTTAGTGCATTTAGCTTTTTAAAGGTTAATTTTATTATGCTCATAAGTCATAACATCCTCTCTAAACACCAGGGATAATCTGTTAAACCCTAGACCTTTACGCTTTTGTTAACATATCTATGTTTCGTTCCTTTTGTTTATGATCAATTTGGTCCAAGTAATAACAATTATCAACCACATGGTCACAGTATGCATGTTGTATAATCAAATCACAACCTCTAAACACAAATACATACAAACCCACACACGCATGCTACATCCTTCGCAATGTCCTACCATATTGATATTATTCTTTTGTCCCAAGTACTTCCTACAATTGTGATGAATTTAACTAAATCAATTTGAAATCAGAGAGAGATGAGCCTCAAACATCATTTGAGAGTTCCTCTCCCAAATCTGAACTTCTGAATCCAAAAGTGCCTCTCACCTCTACTTTAGCTTCCTTAAATACTTTTCAGATTCTCATCCCCTAACTGCCATCTAAGTTTGTTACAAGATAGCCAAGAACCAAATGTAGTAGCTCAAGCAGTTGTCCTTGAGAATAGTTGAGGTGGACTAGTTGGCTGGAGTTTATCAGAGTGGTTTTATTAAATTATGCAGTTAAATGTCTCTATCTCATTGTGTACTGCTTGACACTTAATAACTGTTTTATCTTACAGTCAAGGAGTTTTTCGTCGATTCTGTGCCTGGGCCATCACGCTCGCAATCGGATGAAGAGAAAACTTAGATGCAAGGTTAGGCAGTCAATGTTTCTTTTCACTTTGATTAGTTGGATAAGATCAGATTAGATCAGATCAATAACTAATAAGTCATTACTATAAATTTTGTGGGGACTGTTACCTTCAGATTCAAACATCTTGTAATCGACTGCGGTTAGCTTGTATGCTATGTATGATTCCTGAGTAGAAAATTAGACATGCCAGTGGAGGAAGTTCTCTTCATTGTTCTGTTACAAAGCTCCTAGTAGTTTGAAAGTTGAGGCTATGATTCGCTAGCATGTCCTTTTTTTGGCTGCCTTCTTGGATTTCTCTGTTCAAATCCATTTCAATTGTCTAGAATACTAGACAAGATAGACCTGAACAATGTCTACTATATGTATATAATCAATTGGTATAATATATCAGGGTGGATAAAGATAGCTCGTTTCCCAGAGCTACATATTGTCTACAGTTAACGTTATCGATTACAAAAGTACTTTTTTAATATAGAAAATTGGCTTTAAGAATTAGGAGTTTGAAAATATCCCAAAATAGACCACCATGATTGGTCTAGTGGTCAATAAGGGTCATGTAAAAACAATAAGGAGTTGTTTGGGACACATGTTTGGAATTAGACCCATGAGAATCAAAATCCTGAGAGGTTTGTTTTGGGGTTTTGAAGTTTGAGAATAAGAAAGTTGTGTTTAAAGTATAGTGGTTTGGAACCTATGAATCAGAAAACTGTGATTGGAGTGCAGTGTTTTGAATCTTGAGTTTGTGCAAGTTTTTTTCCCCAATTTTTCCTCTAGTTGTTTTGTTCTCTTATTTTCCTCTTAATTTTTAGTGGATGTTTGGTGAATTGTAGAAGCGTTATGTAACATAAACGAGTTACAAAATTGGAAATCTATTTAGAAATTAGAGAATTTAAAACTCTATTTCACAAATGATTCAAAAACTTATTTTTAGCTATTTAGAAATTAGAGGATTTAAAACTCTATTTCATAAATGATTCAAAAACTTATTTTTAGAACTCTATTTTAAAAATTAAAAAATTAGAAGTCTATTTAAGAAATTAAGGAACTTGAAACTTTATTTCACAAAGAATTCACAAAACGATTTTTGGAACTCTACCGTAGCAACTAAAAATTGAAAGTCTATTTAATAAATTATAGGATCTAAAACTCTATTTCACAAAATATTTATTTAAAATTAGAGATCTATTTATGAAATTAGGAAATTTAAAAAAAAATTTGCACCGTATTTTGAAACCTATTTCAATGATATTAAGAAGTCTATTTTGCACAATATTCTGAAACATATTTAAAACATAATGGGTTAAAAACTTTGTTTAGTAGTCATTTTTAGTTTTATTTTATCTTTTAAAAAATTGCTTAGGTGGTCGGGTCGTTGGGGGCGATTGTTGGAATGGTTGTTGGTGTGGTAAGATTGATAGGGTGGTAAGGTCACCGGAGTGGTCATCAAAATGGTGAGATCGTCAGAGTGGTTGTCAACAGTGGTCATCAACGGTGGTTATTGGGTGGTTGGTTGTTAGGGTGATTGTTGGGGTAGTCATCAAAGTGGTTGATTGCCCGGGTGGTTGAGTCATCGGAGTGGTCACTAGGTGGTTGGTTGTCAATGATAGTTGTCAGGTGGTCAGGTTTTCGAGGTGGTCTCCAACAGTGGTTGTTAGGTGGTCGGGTCACAGAAGTGGTCGCATCATCGGATTGATTATCAGATGGTCGTTGGCGGTGGTTGCAAGCAAGTCGAGTCGCTGAGGTGGTTGGGCCATTGAGGTGCTCAGGTTGTTGGAGTGGTTGGGTCATGTGGGTGATCGTTATATTGGTCTCTTGAATTATTATTAGAGTGGTTGTCGGAGGTAGTTGTCAGTAATGGTCGAGTTGTCGATGTGGCTTTTAGAGCTGTTGTCGTTGGCGGTTGTCGGGTTCAGAGTTGTTGTCGAAGTGATTGCCACCAAATTAAAGAGGAAAACATGACACAAATTCCATGGAGTTGAACTGTTGTGACCTATAGGTTTGTGTTTCAAAACCAAGAGTTCTGAACACCTTGGACCAAAGCTATCTACCACGAATCTCCACCATAACTATACTTTCAAGGCTTGCCTCCTTTGTTTGACACTCGAGGATTCTATTGATCACGGCTCAAGGGCATGTCTTTGATACTAAGAACAATAACCCTCCACATATCTCAACATTGGTATAATATTGTCTACCTTGGGCTTAAACACTCATGACTTTACTTTTAGTTTCAACCAAAAGGTCTCATACTAATGAAGATAGTATCCCTCACATATAAACCCACAATCTTTTCCTTATCTAATCGATATGAGACTTTGGTCGCACTCCCAACCGCTCTCCACTCATAAATATCAAAAAGTAGAAAAAATCTCAACATTTATATGTTTTTTTTAGTACAATTTTTTTTTTGTATTAACTTGTTTGGACAGTTGTTGATGTGTTCTCCAAATGACCTTTAAAAAAAATTGTAATTCCTTATAAAATTATACTCGTGGCTTCAACTTATCCAACACTTCCATTCAGATTTTTAAAAAATAATTGTAACAACTTTTTGTTGGAAATTTCAACATTATACTATTGTTGTGTTGTTGTGCCAATTAGTAAAAAAAAAAAACACAATTGAGAGAGCTGCATAAAAGTCGATGCTCTTTGTGGTCCAAATCTACTCTTCAAAATCCAACGGTATGCAAGTTTTCTTCTCTACTTTTAGTAATTGCGAGACTTTATTCCATCTTGAAATTAGATTTTCACATTTTAAATTAGGCACGGAAAGTAATGGTTGAGATTTTTTCTTCTCATTTAAATTATAATGATTTTATATAAATATATGAGAACAAAATACACATTTGACTTCATTTGAATTTAGTATCTATTTAGTTTCTGAAGTTTCAAAAGCCTTTAAAATAATTGCTAGCAAGTATGCTTTTAGCAAATGAAATGAAGTAACATAGTGTTGGGTAGATTTCAATTTTAGAAAAAACTAGTTACGATATTTGGTAAATTACTACCAAACAACCTACGCAATTAAGATCTTCCCATCATTACTTTTTAGGCTTGCAAACGTAATCCTAAATGGGCCTTAGTCTTTGAAATTTGAAAAAAACATTAACTATGATCCTTAGGCACATTTGTCCCCATTTTCATTATGAGCCTGGTTGTTTTAGCTGGTGGAAAAGATTTTGATACGAATGCTTGGGCAAGCTCCTCCCAGGGTAGAGATGTTTTGTGGCTCCAAGTATTCAAGCCAGTCTCGAGCCTTACCCTGTAAAGTAAAAGGGAATAAACGTAAGCATATGGTGTCTTTAGTAACACCATTTATCTTGAATGTACCACATAAGGGGAAAAAAAGATTCCAAGTGAGAGTTCGAGCCGTCAGTCCATTTGAATCAAGCCACTTTTCAACTCGAAGTTATTAGCAGTGATAGGTGTGTGGACATTGAGCTTTCGACAGGGAACACAAGTTTGAAATAGTCTCTAATGGTCTTTTATTCTTCCATTTGTTCTTCTGCCATTTAAATGTTTGGATTTTCTCTTTGTGCTTGACAATTTCTAATGCAAGTGTGCTCAATCTCAAGGTGGAAGAAAGCTAAGGCCCCATTTGATAACGTTTCCGTTTCCTGTTTCTCGTTTCTCGTTTTCTATTTTTTAAGAATAAGAAACAAGAATGTGTTTGATAACTATTTATGTTTCTTGTTTCTTGAAAACAAGAAATAGAAATAGAAATAGAAACAGAAACTTGTTTGATAACTATTTCTTGTTTCTTGTTTTTGATTTTTTTTTCTTTTTTTTTTTCTCATTTTTTATAGTTTAAAAAGAATTTAATTATATAATATAAAATAGATAACATGCATTAGGGGTGAATACCGATCAAAATCGACCGAGTCGATTTTAAGGGAGGTGGTCAGTCAGAGTCGATTTGCCCTTGGTAAAGTCGACTCATCAGTCTGTTGGTTTGAGGCTAAAGCCCCAACCTGACAGAATAGTAACAAAAAATTATATCTTATAAATAATAAATAAAATAAATAAATAAATTATAAAAAAATTTAATTTCCTAAATCGACTGAATTGACCGTTGGTCGATTTAAGTCAAGAACAAAAAAAACAAAGATTATCGACTGATCGAACCGATCATATGGTCGGTTCGGCGTCAGTTAGGGTTGAAAATTGACCCTGACCGATCGAAGCTCAACCCTAACATGCATTAAAACATATAAAGATACAATTATAAAAAATTTACGATATCTAATACCAACAAGTCACGATGCGAAATTAACAACAATAATAGAATATGTTTATGTACTAAAAAGTAAATAAATAGAATTGTTTTATCCTTCAAATATTGTCCAAACTTGATCTGCAATGTTATCTCTTACTCTAGTCATTTGTCTTAAATGATGTCGAATTAGATCAAACTCAATTATATTGCTAAATGTTGTGGTTGTAAAATATCAAAGTGAGGTTAAATGCATGTTTTCTTTTAGTGAACAAATTTTATTTATTGCAAAATCTAATGGTTCTCAGTGTACTAAAAATTAAAAAATATATATATATTACAAAAATAAAAATTAAAAATTAAAAGAATATATAAATACACATGTTAAAAATCTAAAATCTAAAATTTAAATTTAAAATAATATATATATATATATATATATATATATATTTACAATAAAACCTCGGGGACTAAACTTTCCAGTTTGAAACCTCAGGGACCAAATAGACACTAACTCAAAACCTTAGGGAGCAAAAGTGTATTTTACCTAAAATTAAAATATTATATAAATATGTATACATATATATTGGAAAATCAAAAATAAAAATAATATATAAATGAACATATTAAATAAATATATATATATATACAATAATATAACAGTATATATATATTTATGTTGCAAAAAATTGATATTAAAGGGAAAAAAAACACATTTGCTCTAGTTGGGATTCAAATATGCGACCTGCAAGCAAGATAAAGAGATATGGACATGCACTTCCCTAACAAACCAATGATGATATTTAGAAAATTTTGGGAACGTATAAGTATAAGAAGAAACGAAACAGAAAAAAACTACTATTTGTAGTTTCTAAAATTTAGTCCAAATTTTAGAAACGTTTCTCAAATTTTGAGAACAAGAAACGGGATGGATTATCAAACAAGTTTGTTTCTTAAAAAATGAGAAACAGAAACAAGAAACAAGAAACGAGAACATTATCAAACGGGCTCTAACTTATCTCTAACTCTGGGCATGCACTAAGTGTACCTAATCAAAAGAAAACACACACTATTAAGGAGCAAATCTAAAGATAAAAAATAACTTGGCAAACATAAACAAAAGGAGATATGTAAAGAAAAACAAAAACAGAGAAACTCAAAATCTTACATAGAATACAAGAAACAATGAAACAAAATAGTTTACCTATAATACACTAAACATAACAAAAATACAAGAAGGAAAAACATAAGAAAAATAATTTACACAATTTACACTAAAATACATAACTTACAAAAATTATACAAGGACAAGACAAGAAGTATACATGATATACAACAAAACCAAAAATTACAAGAGTCAAAATATACGTAATCTACCCTCTCAATTAAGATTTCATGATTCCACTACAATATTAATTAAGTCTAATGATACGTCAAACACTAGCAACGATGCCAAAAACTTGTTACGTGATTTTTGGGTACTCGCAAATGTCCGTAAGTGTATGATATCAAATTTTAATATAATAGTGAGTTGAGTATCATCTCCCCATGAATTAGAATTCATTATCCTTTAATTAAGTACTACAGTTATTGTTACTCAACTTTATTTAAAGAAACAAAACTTTAGAGGAGGTAAAAAACAAAAGAAAATCTATAACTACTATATACAAGGTTGGTGTCCAATTTTTGAGAAATATAATGGTTGATTAAATTAAGCACAACTTTGTAGATAAGGAATTGATTTCATACGATTAATCTTGAGCCAAGAATTACGAAGTGATCAATATTCTCTCTCAAGATCAATTGAACTCATGCCTAACAACAAATCAATCTTTTGATCTATTTTATTACTAAACATGACATTAGGTGATTCTCTTAAGACTTCTAGAATTCATCTACTCACTCTCATGCATGATAACATGCAAGTATGCTATCTTATTTCTTTTTATTTTAGCTAGTTTTATGCTAGATTTGTGAGCTTTTACGTTGATTTCTTGTTGATTTCAGGAATCCAAGTGGAATTATGAATCATGGAGAAAATTTGTGAATGTGGACCTATTTTAGAGCTTTTGAAGGAGCTAATGACAAGAAGAGATGTTGCACAAGCTGTTGGGGCCGAGATGACGGCGTTGCAACACCATAATTTTGTGTGCATACTCGAGAGCTAGCATTGCAAAGTTATCCTGTGGCGTTGCAACACTAGAAAAGCGTGTAAAAGGAAGGATATATTTGAAGGCTCTGTATGTAGTGTTGCAACGCTACATATAGTGTTGCAACACTATCCCTGTGCACATGTCAAAACGCCACCATTTTGGACAGTGTTGCAAGATAATGTTGCAACACTGTCGCGACTACAACCTATTTATTCATCGCTTTGTTTTCGATCAGGGGAGGACATTTAGGATTTTAGACCCTCAATTTCGATTCCTACCTTTTTGGGACTTGTAGATACGGATTGGAGGTGTTCGAGAGTGCAAACTTCAAGATGATAGTCGGGATTTCAACGTCGATGGTCTTATCTTTATTTTTTTCTTCCCTCTTTTCATGTATCTACTTGTTGTTAATCATATGATTTTGTGTTTTTATTTGAATATGTTAGGCTAAATTTGTATTTAGAAAATTAGAGCACATTAAGTTTGGTTTTATGTTGCAATTGACAGTTTAGCCCTTTAATTCGATTGTTATATTTCATTTAGTTGGATTGTGTTTAATGTTTCATATTAATTTCCCTTTAATATGTTAAATTAGTCCTAAATTGAGTTCGACAGAGGATGTTTAGGGTAGACTTAGTCTAATTAACACCCGTAGATTTTTTGGAGTGACATAGGAACAACAATCGAAGGGTGATGCTTAATATGAACAAACTAATCTTAGTTAGCTAAGCAATTAAAGCTAAGGGCACTTAGGTAAGCGATTAGTTAAGCCTGTTCGAATGAGACCGACATAAGATTTTGACCGTTTTAGCTATAGGACTATGAACTTGGGAAGGGGAAATTAAATGGCAGGTTAAAGTTCTCATAAAAGCAACCTAAGAGTGCTCGATTCCCCAAATTCTCCTTATCGGTGCCTCCTCACATTTATCTTGCTTTCTTACGTTTAATATTTATTTTCTTGTTTACCCTTGCTTTCTATTCTCTAAATAAAGTAAAGTAAAATTATTTGCAATAATTAATTGAATTAAAAATTAATTTCTGTGGATACGATACTCGGTAGGAATACTGTTTTATATTGCTTGCGGAAATGTAAAAGTTCTTGCATCAAGTTTTTGTTGGGGATTGATGTCTTTTAATTCGATTAATATTGTGAAAAAATTACTTGCTTTAATTTAGAGGTTTATCCTTTTTTCTTACTTATTTTATTTTTTTTGAGTCTTGGTCTTTTGTTTCTGGTTGTGTTGCATTGTGTTTGATTAAGCCTGCTTATATTTGCTCTATTATTTTTTTAGATGGTCTCGGATAGATTCGGGTGATCCTTTAGGGAATCTGAGCCCGAAGAGCAAACAACACATTCTAGTTCTTTTCTTTATAGTTATCTCTCTGTTAATAATGAGCATTTTAGTGATGATGGTGTGTTTCATGGTTATCAAATGCCTAATTATTATCATACTGAATCTATGAGTTATGGAAATCTCATGTATGATAATGATCAATGCACTTGGACCCATGAATCACATCCTAGTTATTTTCAGGAAGCCAAGTCCAGATACAAGAAGAATCTTCCCTTGAAAGAATGATGAGGGAAGGTGTAAAGGAGTCTCGAGGTATTCATGTGAGCATAGAAAAATTTAAAGAGAGTCTCCAGGCCAAAGGGGAGAGCATTAGTAGAATAGAGAGGATAGTGAATCAACTGGTTGATTGACTTGAGTCCCTTCAGGAGCCCAATTCTTCCTATTCCATTGAGGTTGGGCAGTCAAGGGAATGTGTTATAGAGACAGGGGGAAGAAATAGAGAGTTTTAGCACACACCAGGATCGAGTCATCGAGGATGATAGAAGAGATGTGCCTATCTTAGTTGAGGAGGTTCAGGTGGTAGAGTTTAAGGTTGTTAGGACTTTGTTTGTTTTATCTTCCGATACTTCTCTTGTTCTTGAGTGTTCTTCTTCTTATTCTCACGAGTCTGTTCAGAGTCTATTTATATATATTTATCTTTTTATGCTTTTATTATTCAAAAATACCAAAAATATATCCGTTTCAAAGTCTCATGAGAAGCTTGTGTTTCTACTAGTTTTAGTATGTTTTGTAGATTCTAGAAAGAGGGGCCCGAAAAAATGGAAAGATTTCTACGTACCTTGAGAGCCCATACGATACTTTCGTCGAGCTAATGACGTTAAACAAGCGGTTTGTGGGAGGCAACCCAAGGGTTATTTGAGTTTCTAGTTTTAGTTTTCTTTTGTTTCCGTTTTTAGTTGAAATAAATAACCCTTGTCTGTGTTGCAGCTCTTTTAGTGTTGGTGATGAACATGCTCATAAGAGAAGATCTCTTCAATTCAAGAAAGTACCGTACCCCTTCTATCTTTTAGTTGTCCTTTTTGCATGATTAGTTGTTTATCTAAACATTGAGAACCGTGCTTAATTTAAGTGTGAGAGGAATGAGATAGGCTATTGTTGAGATTATAATATTGTTGAATTTTGAGAGTAATTTGAGCTAAATTGATTTTTTTTAAAAAAAATGTTTGATTGGGATTGTATGTTGTACTGTTGTTTTAGGATTTTGTATGTTGAAGTGATTAAGAAATTCGATGATCGACGCTCTTTAGTATATTGTTTTTTTTTCACACATGTGGAATTTGAAGCATGCCAAAATTTGAGTTAATTTAAAATCTTTTGCTTTGAATTCTTTGCAAATGATGAGCACGGAGCCTAGTTTTGATAAGTTGAGCATTTAGAGGAGCTTTATGTTTTATAGAAGGTTGTTGTCACCCGAATAGGTTTAAGGCTTGGTTTGTAAGTGAACTTACAAGATAGTTTGTAAGATTAAGCTTAGGAGTAAGAGAAAGTGTTCATTTACTTGTGAAAAAAAATCAAGAATAAAATAATGAGTAATTTGGCATGAGTTTAAGTAGTCGGAGGTAAAAAGAACTACCTCTATTGTGATCATTAGGCCATCCATCGAGCGAGTGCTCTGGACAAGGGTCCCTGCGATAGTTGTGTGAAAACTAGTGCCCCAACAAGCATGGGGGAGTATTATCCTGCAAGTTCAGACACCTAGCTTTGTTATTACTTGCTTGATTCTGAGGGAGCTGAATTAAGTCTTTCGAACCAGTGTAGGGGAGAACAGAGGGGAACATAAAGTACTATGAATTAGTAGACAAACCAATCTTAGGCTATGCACACACGCACATGAAGTGCAAACTTCATTTTAAAATTACTCATGATTAAGCATGTTCTCGTTCCATTGTTCTTGTTCTCTAATTCCACTATTGATACATTAGAATCGAGTCATCACAACATGCAATCTTCTTAAACATCTATCATTTTAGTGAAAGTTTTGTTTTACTTTGCTCAAGACTAGCAAATGTTTAAGTGTGCGAGTATTTGATAACATGCAATTATGTTATCTTATTTTCTTTTATTTTAGCTAGTTTTATGCTACATTTATGAGCTTTTACATTGATTTATTGTTGATTTAAGGAATCCAAGTCATTTAGAGTGGAATTATGAATTCTGGAGCAAAATGGTGAATATGAAGCTATTTTAAAGCTTCTGGAGCAGCTAATGACAAAAAGAGAGATTGCACAAGTTGTTGGGGTCGAGAAGATGGCGTTGCAACGCTATTATTTAGTGTGCAAACACGAGAGCTAGCGATGCAATGCTACCCTTGTGCATATGTCAAAACACAACCATTTTAGACAACGTTGTAACGTTGTTCCTAGCTTTGAAATGCTGTCGCGACTACAACCTATTTATTCATCACTTTGTTTTCGAACTAGGGGAGGCCATTTAGAGTTTTAGACCCCAATTTTGATTCTTGCCCTTGGGACATGTAGATACGCAGTAGAGGTGTTCGAGAGCAAAAGACGAGGCTCGGGAGCGCAGAATTCAAGGCGATAGCCAGAATCTCAGCGTCGATGGTCTTATCTCTGTTTTTCTCTCCTCTTTTCATGTATCTACTTGTTGTTAATCAAAGGATTTTGTGTTTTTATTTGAATATGTTGAGCTAAATTGTATTTAATGAGTTAGAGCACGATTAGGTTTAGTTTTATGTTATAATGGACACTTTAGCCATTTAATTCGATTGTTATATTTCATTTATTTAGATTGTGCTTACTGCTACCTATTAATTGGCCATTCATATACTGAATTAGTCCTAAATTGAGCTCGATAGAGGATGTTTAGGTTAGATTTAGTCCAATTAACGCCCCTGATTGTCGAAGTGACATAGGAACAACAATTGAAGGGTGAGGCTTAATGTGAACGAACTTAAACTTAATTAGGTCATCAATTAACGCTAGGGATACTTAGATAAACGATTAGTTAAACGTATTCGAATAAGACTAACAGTAGATTTTAATCGGTTTAACTCTAGGTCCATGAAACTGGAAAGGAGAAATTAAATGGTGGGTTAAAATTATCATAAAGGCAACCTAAGAGTGCTCAATCTCCCTAAATTGTCCTTAATCGGTACCTCCTCCAATTTATCTTGCTTTCTAGGATTAGAGTTTGGAGGTGTAGATGAGTCAGCTAGCTTCCTCCCTGAATGCTTTTCATAAGGGGAAGTTCCATAGTAACATTGAAGTCAACCCTAGAGACCAATGCAAGGTAATAAGTCTTATGAGTGGGAAACAGTTAGAGGGACCAATCAGATGATTGTATGATGAAGATGAGGAAACGACATAGATTGAAGATAAAGACGTTAAATTTTCACTTGAGGCTGAAAAATGTCCTACCCCAACCATACTTGTTGTATCAAACAATATTCTTTATCCTCAGATTCAAGAAGAAAATCTCAGCGGAGTAGAGGCACTAGTTCCTTGATATGTTTAAAAAGCTAAATGTTACTATTCCTTTTGTAGAGGCCCTAGAGATGATTTCAAGTTATACAAAGTTCATGAGGGACATTCTTACTAACAAGAAGAAATTTAGGAATCTAGAAACAGTACACATGACAATGGAGTGCAGTGATGCACTACATAAAAAACTACCAACCAAATTAAAAGATCCAGAGAGTTTTACTGTTCCCTGCACTATAGGCAATTCATACTTTCAGAAGGCTTTATGTGATTTAGGTGCGTCCATTAATTTAATGCCTTTCTATGTGTACAAGACCTTGGGGCTCAACGAACTCAAACCAACCATCTTTCTACAACTAGCAGACCGTTCATTGACTTTTCCTAGAGGTATAGTAAAGAATGTTATTGTTAAGGTTGATAAATTTTTTATTCCTACCGATTTTGTGGTGCTTGACATTGAATGGGATGAAGATATCCCTATCATTCTTGGACACCCATTCCCTGCTATGAGGGAAGCAAGACGGTAAGTTATCCTTCAAAGTTAACAACGAGAAGATAACTTTTGGCATGTATGACGCAATGAGGTATCCCCTAAAGATAAGTCAAGGTATGGTAGTTGACACAATTGATCTTTTATCTAATGAATTTTCTAAGATTATTGTGAACAAAGGATCCAATTTACAAGGAATTGCATTAATGAAGACTTGGGCGCAAATTGAATCCACATGAGTCTAGTCTAGCTAAATATGTTAAAGAAATCGCTTCTTGGGAAGCAACCCATGTTTTCTTTCCTTCATTTACAATTATGCTTCTTGTTTTTTCTTTTATAGTATAGGGTGTGTGTTTGAAAAAGAGTGCCAAGTAAACCTCGCTCCCATTATGCAGGACCTCGCTCATATTGAGTAACCTCCTAGGTAATTAGAGGAACTCTCTTGAAACAATATCTCATCCTATCAAGCCAATATCATTTGCTCATTTTATCTTTGTCCTTAATTATTTTTTCAAACATGTTACATTGGGGTAATCTAAATTTTAAGTTTGAGGATGAATAATGTTGTACAATCTTGATAATTTCTTTGAATTTTGAGCAAACATTTGTTTTTCCAATATTCAACATGTTTAAATGATTTTTAAAGCAATGATAATTGCTTAGAATGACCTAGGAAGTAATCTAAGTGTTTTTTTTTTGCAATAAATGACTTCTGAAGCATGTTCTTGATAAGACCAAAAATATCCCTATATTTTATGCTTAATTCTTGTTAGTTTATTAGATTTTATGTGCCTAATTTGTTTATTTTGTGGTATATTGAATAAAAATACTATTTGGAGAAAATATATCAAATTGAGATTAAAACGAGAAAAAACGAGGCCATTTGAGCAATCGAGCAAAGATTGAAGTGAAATGATCAAAATGTCCCAAACGAGAGCGTCAAGAAGCTGAAGAAAAGGCAGAGGGGTGCAGAACAAGACAACGTTGCAATAATGAGGAAACCCCGCTCGACGTTGCAGCAAGCCCTCCTCGACGCTGGAAAATTAAGACACAACGTCTCAACGCTGCTTGTAGTGTCTCGATGCTACTTTAAATTGTATAAAAGGAAAATGTTCTCATTTAGGTCATTGGATGAAGGATTAGTCCGATTAGCAGCCTCCTTCCTCCTCTTTCTTTATTGTTTTCATAGTTTTAGCTTAGTTTGTGTTTTTTTTTTTATCAAACCATGGATTCGTTGGTTGAGTGTCGTTTCAGAGGAGAATGTCAGGTATTTCAATGTAATTCCATGAGCTTCTGCATGAGTTACGTTCGATTTAGTTTTTGCCATATTTGTAAAAATTTTAGAGTTTTCTTTTTTTGCTATTATTTTGTTGATTTTGCTAGATGTGCAATTGATAGCATGCAAATATACTATCTTATTTCTATATTTTAGCTAGTTTTTATACTTAAAACATAAGCTTTCATGGCATTTTATGGTTAATTTTAGGAAACTGAGCTTGAGAAGCAAGAATTGAGTGTTTTGAGGCTATTTTGGTGCAATTTGGAACATGTATATGCTTAATTGAAGACCCAAGAAAAATCTAGATGTATTTTGAGTATAAAAAATAAACTGAGAGATTCTACATCGAATCACGATTCCAACGCATCAAACCGGAGATCATTTGGACATCCGAGCGAAAAGATATGACAAAAATGGTCGCGATGGGTTGGTCGGTGGCAAGAGAGACACGGCGTTGCAACGCCATGACCAGCGTTGCAACGCCGTACCGAAAAGCCCTATAAATACAACATGTTGTTTTCATTGCAAAAGGAACCGAATTTGATAGTTTTTAGCCCTAATTCCGAAATACACACTCTAAGGGGAGAAAAAAGAGCATTCCTTAGGAGCCAAAGCGTTTGTGGTGGTTCAAGATCGTGACGGGAGCTCGGGAACAAGGGACCGACATCGACACATAAGTTTATTTCTCTTTCTTTTAGTTTGTAATTGAGTTTAAAGACTTTTCCTATGACTTTAGCTTGTTTTTATGGTGATTTTGAGTAGCTAAACGTTTTAGTTGGAATTTGATTAGTATGTTTTAGATTTATTTGATTAGTATTGAATTTTGTTATGCTATTTATTTTTGGCAATTCGTTCTTAATTTCATGATTCTTGTTGGTTAAAGTGGACCCGAGAGAAAGAAACTTATATTAGAGAAAAATTGTCAAAATCCTTAGAAATCTAGCATGAGAATAACCTAGAGTTCTTTGGGAAACACATAAAAAAGTTGTTTAATGTCGTGCATGCTTTTAAAATTCATAAGGAAACTTTAGAATTTATCGTGTGTGCGAGGCTCACTACGGATCGAGAGATTCTCTTGAATATTTTCACTTCTTGTTTATTATTTCATAATATTAGTTCATTGCATGTGTTAAATAAGAAATTAACTTGTGAAATCATCTTCTTTCAATTCTATCATATTCGTGTCTCCAATTGTACATTTATTTTCTATCTTTGTTTTCACTATACATCAAAGTGTTGTGCTTTAGGTAAAATTGAGAATAGGTATCTCGGTAATTAATTAATCTAGAAACCCATTCCCGAGGACGATACTTGGAACTCTAAGTCACTATACTAAAACTTGACCCGTACACTTGTGGTATTGCATTATCAAAATTTCATGCAACAAGTTTTTGGTGCCATTGCCGGGGAATGATGATTATTTAGATTGATTAATATTGGGAGAAAATTTGAGATTTTAGACTAAAGTATTTTTTTCTTTTGTATTTTTTTCCTTATTTATTTTTTTTCCTTATTTTGTTTTTTTTCCTTATTTGTTTCATTCATTTTGTGTTTTCATTCCTTACTTTTTTTTTCTTTTTTTCTTATTTGTTGTTTTTATTTTTTGTTTCTTTCCTTATTTCTTTGGGGTAATTAGGTTGATAGCAAAAAGGACCAATATAATTGTCCATATAGCAAATGACTCAATCTATTTGCAAAAATAGCAAAAATTTGAAAAGAGAAATTGAAATTACTAAAACACCCCACGCCAGTCACTGTTATCAGTGATATCACTGATGGGATGCTATCAGTGATATCACTAATGGGATTCTATCAGTGATATCACTGATAGAAGTCTGTTTATTTAATAACTAATTTTTTGTCTGTTTATTTAATAACTAATTTTTCTTCTAATTTTGATAAACTACTATTGTGATATCTATCACTGATAGAAGTGATTGACTTCTATTAGTGATAATTGTCTGATAGACTTCTACCACAATTGTCTATCTATTACCTATTACTCATAACTTTTCTATTATCTATTAGACATCTTGTTCCTATTCGACTTCTATCGTTGTCTATCACTGATAGAAGTGATAGACTACTATCCTGTTAATGATTGATAAAAGTTAATGAAAAAAAAGTGATAGACTACTATCACTAATAGAAGTGATAGACTACTATCACTGATAGAAGTCATAGGTTTCTATCAATGATAGTTGTCTGATAAACTTCTACCTATTTATTACCTATTACTCATAACTTTTCTATTAGACTTCTTGTAATATGAGAAACTAAAGGATATCTTGTATTTTGATCTTTCACTAAAGTTAAAAACCAAGCAACATTTTTATCTTCTTGAATTTTAACCACATCCTGATCATCATTTATCCCTAACCTAATAACATCGACAATTCTATAAAAGAAATAGAACTATCCATTCGAACTTCTTTCACAATCAGATTAATAAAATCATCAAAACACATCATCTCATCGACAAAAATTCCAATGGTCTTGTAATTCTCATAGAAATTTTTCTCATTCCATTGCCTACTATTAAAAATAACTATTGGAAGCTTTATCATAGTTCCTACGAAAAGTAATAACAACATTAACAATATTAAGTAATATAGAAACATATCACCACAATAGTCACTCGTATATCATTGATTAATGATATCACTGATAGTATTGATATCTATTGATCACTGATATCAGTGATATAATTGATATCTACTGATCACTGATATCATATCTATTGATCAATGATATCACTGATATCATTGATATCTAGAAAACAGTGTATCACTGATATCACTGATATCATATATATTGATCAATGATATCACTGATATCATTGTATCTAGAAAACAATGATAGATATCACTGATATCACTAATGTCATATGTATTCTCTAGCATATCTAGAAAATAAAACAATCACCAAAATCAGACTTGCGACTCCAAAACATTGCTGAAAAACAGTGATATAACAAAATGAACAAAAAAATACCCACGAAAAAAGATCGGTTGATTGACAAACTCAAATACCCACTAAAAGAGCTCAACGAGAAGATTGTATATCACTAATTGGAAGCACAATAGTCACTCAGATATATCACTAATATCACTAATATCATTGATATCTATTGATTCACGATATCACCGATATCACCGATATAATCGATATCTATTGACCATATCTAGAAAACAATGATAGATATCATTGATGTCACGTATATATCGTCGATCATCTAGAAAACAGATATTGCGATAGAACAAAAATGAAGAAAACTTGCGACTCCAAAGCAGAAAAATAGTGATGTAACAAAATGAACATAAGAAATACCCACGAAAAATGTTGATTGAAAAAATCAAATACCCACGAAAAAAGCTCTGTTGGACTTCGAAAAGATTGAATTGGAAGATACTTCCGATCGAATAAGAAGATACTACAATGCGATCGAATTGGAGAAGATAATCAGACAAACTTGCGACTTCGATCGAATTGGAGAAGATAATCAAACAAACTCGATGAAAATTCATAGGTTGCAATTCAACAGATCAAACTAGAAAATACCCGATCGAATAGGTGAAGGTTTGCGACTCAAATTGAATTTGAGAAGATACTCAAACTTGCGACTACGTAAGATTGGACCGAATCGAGAAGAGTTTGGGAAGATTGATTTGGAATCAAGAAGATGTTGTCGCAAAAATCGGAAGAAGAAAAATACCGTGAAGAACAAATACCAATTGAAAAACAAATACTAATTAAAAAGGGAATAGGTTTAAGCCAAGTATAATTGGAATTATAAAAAAAAAATTAAAGATTTTTGCCAAATTTGTAATTCTTTTAAAAAGTTGCTATATCTACAAATACTAAAACCATAATTACTACCCATTGCAAATTCTCTAAAAATAGGTATATTAAATAAATTATAATACATCTCATTTGATTTGATTTGTGAATTTAGAGCCTTACAAGTAGTTAAATATGTATTACTGTTGGAGAATCTAGAAAATTGAAATGTTTAAATGCTTAAAATTGTAAAATAATATAAAATATAAATGTCGGGCATAATCATATTTGTTTTGAATATAAAAATAAAAAAATAACAAGGAATATTTAAGTAACCGTGAATAACAAATACCAATTGAAAAACAAATACCAATTAAAAAGGGAATATGTTTAAGCCAAGGGTATAATTGGAATTATATAAAAAAATTAAAGACTTTTGCCATATTTGCAATTCTTTTAAAATGTTGTTATATCTACAAATACTAAAACCATAATTGCTACCCATTACAAATTCTCTATTTCTTTCCTTATTTTCTTTCCTTATTTGTTGTTTTTTTTCTTTTTTTTTTCCTTATTTCTTGTTTTTCCTCTTTTTCCCTTTTTTGTTTTCTTCATTCTTTGTTTTCTTTCCTTATTTCTTTCCTTATTTATTTATTTGTTTTCTTATTTGTTGTTTTCCTTATTTGTTTCTTTCCTTTCTTTTTATTTTTTTTCTCCTTATTTGTTTATTTTTTTCTTTTTTTGTTCTTAATTTAGTCTTGTGTGTTGTTCGAGTCTTTGTCTCCCATTTTAGTTGTGTTGATTTTGTGTAAAAATTTAGTTTTGAATTGTTGTAATTTAAAGTATAACTTTTCTTGATTTTAATTCTTCGCCAATGTACTATCCTTCTCAAGACCCTAGGTATGTGAATCATGATTTCTTTGGATACCAAATGTCTAATCCTTGCCATTTTGAATCTATGATTTATGAAAATTCTTTTGATGGTAATTATATAGGCATTTGGAACCAAAATTTTTCCTACTCCAACCAATCTATAGAAAACTTTTCTCTTGTGGATTTATTAATGGAATATACTTTGGAGTTGAGGGTTAAAAATTTGTGTCATATTGAATTAGAAAGGTTGGATAGGTTAGAAGCTAAAGTGTGGTAGAACTTGGGGCAATAATACATGAAAGGACACATCATCTTAATCAACTGATGGAATCCCTTAAGGCTCTATAGGAGCAAATTCTTATTCTTGCCACTGAGGAAGAGCAACCTAGGAGGACTTATGCATATGGTAGTGAGGATGAGTTGGAGGAGACTGAAACACACCAAAAACAGGTTTGTGAGGCCGAGCATGGTAATACAATCACTTCAACAAAAGAAATCCAGGTGATAGAGTTTGAGGCTGAAAAGTCTCCCTTCCCTTTATCTCCAAAAGTTTCTTTTAATCTTAATAACCATTTTTCCTATACTCACGAGTCTTGTTTTGAATTTTGTTCTTTTATTTCAGTAAACAAAAATAACAAAAATATTTATCTTTCAGGTGCCCAAGAAAAACAATAGAGCCTTTTAGACTTAGAAGGCTATATTGACTCAAGCAAGAAGGGCCCGAAGAAATATGAGCAATTTTACGTGCCTTGATGCCAACCATAGGTCCAGTCTAGCTAAAGACATGAAAGAAAGCGCTTCTTGGGAGGCAACCCAAGCCTTACATTCCATTTACGTTTTTGTTTTTGCTTTAGTTGTTTTATTTGTTTGCTTAGTTTTTAGTTTTCGTTGTTTTTGTTTTGTTAGGTTGTGTTGATGTCTCCCTCGTGAAACTCATGCTCCCGTTCTATAGTACTTCATCTCACATAACTTGGCCGCCCAAGGAATTCAAAAGAAAAATGAAAATCTCCATTACTCAGGACAATATTGTTCACTCTTACCCTTCTTACTTTCTTTGAGCTTATTTTGCAAACATTGAGGACAATGTTTAGTTTAAGTTTGGGGGTGGATTTGCTTATCTGTTGTGACTGCCCTGGGTGTGTGTTGAATTGCTGATTGATCTTATGCATAAGTATGATTATGATGGCTTAGGACGAGATTTAATTGAAAATTTTTGCGATTCTGCTGAAACTTGAGAGCATGATATGAATTTGAGTTAATTTAAAAATTTTCTTGAGCTTTTCCTGCACTATTATGCACATAGTCTGTGTTCCTGTAGTTTTGAAATGCTTAGAACAAAGTTATTAGGTAGAAGTTTGATGTCACCTCAATAGGTCTGAGAACTGATTTGAGAGTTAAACTGCAAGATAGGGTGAATGATAATATGAAGTGCATGATCTGTAAAATTTGTGCATTATGTGAAAAATTTTGTTTTGTTTATGTTGTTTAGTTTGTTAAAGAAAAAAAAATCGTGAGGACAAAAAGAGCTACCTTCACTGTGATCAGTTAGGCCACTCATTGAGCGAGTGCTCTAGGTAAGGGTCCCTGCAGTGGATGTGTGAAAGCTAGTGTCCTTTCACAAAAAAAAAAAAAGAGAAAGAAAATAAAAAAGTGACATCAAAATAGTGATTAAATGCTGAGTAAAGTTGTTTATTTCTTAAATGTGAGGAGACTCAAGGATTAGAAACTATGACTAGTGTAGAGGGAAGTTGAATGGAGAACCTAATAAAGTTGTTCCGGGCTTAGTAGAGATTAAAGGAACGGAGGCTAATCACACACACACACGTAGGAACACTTAGGAAAAGTTTTAAATTGCTTGTTGAAGTATCACGTTTGATTGTTACCCGTGATTACTGGAATTTCCTTTTAAATCTCTGAAGCTTGAGTCCAATATATGCATAAGAAAGATCTTATAGTTTAATTTTGTTTTGCTCGGGTCTAGCAAAAGCTTAAGTGTGTGGGTATTTGATAGCATGCAAATATGCTATCTTATTTCTATATTTTAGCTAGTTTTTATACTTAAAACATAAGCTTTCATGGAATTTTATGGTTAATTTCAGGAAACTGAGCTTGAGAAGCAAGAATTGAGTGTTTTGAGGCTATTTTTGTGTAATTTGGAACATGTATATGCTTAATTGAAGACCCAAGAAAACTCTAGATGTATTTTGAGTATAAAAAATAAACTGAGAGATTCTACATCGAATCACGATTCCAACGCATCAAACCGGAGGTCATTTGGACACCCGAGCGAAAAGATATGACAAAAATGGTCGCAGTGGGTTGGCTGGCAGCAGGCACAGCGTTGCAACGCCATGACCAGCGTTGCAACGCCGTACCAAAAAGCCCTATAAATACAACATGTTGTTTTCATTGCAAAAGGAGCCGAATTTGATAGTTTTTAGCCCTAATTCCGAAATACACACTCTAAGGGGAGAAAAAAGAGCATTCCTTAGGAGCCAAAGCGTTTGTGGTGGTTCAAGATCGTGACGAAAGCTCGGGAACGAGGGACCGACATCGACACATGAGTTTATTGTTTTAGTTTGTAATTGAGTTTAAAGACTTTTCCTATGACTTTAGCTTGTTTTTATGGTGATTTTGAGTAGCTAAACGTTGTAGTTGGTATTTGATTAGCATGTTTTAGATTTATTTGATTATGTATTGAACTTTGTTATGTTATTTATTTTTGGAAATTCGTTCTTAGTTTCATAAATCTTGTTGGTTTAAGTAGACTCGAGAGAAAGAAACTTAGATTAGAGCAAAGTTGTCAAAATCCTTAGAAATCTGGCATGAGAATGACCTGGAGTTGTTTCGGAAACACATAAAAAAGTTGCTTAATGTCGTGCATGCTTTTAAAATTCATAAGAAAACTTTAGAATTTATCATGTGTGCGAGGCTCACTACGGATCGAGAGATTCTCTTGAATATTTTCACTTCTTGTTTATTAATTCATAATATTAGTTCATTGCATGTGTTAAATAAGGAATTAACTTGTGAAATCATCTTCGCTCAATTCTATCATATTCGTGTCTTCAATTATACATTTATTTTCTATCTTTGTTTTCACTATACATCAAAGTTTTGTTGCTTTAGATAAAATTGAGAATAAGTATCTTGGTAATTAATTAATCTAGAAACCCATTCCCGAGGACGATACTTAGAACTCTAAATCACTATACTAAAACTTAACCCGTACACTTGCGGTATTGCATTATCAAAATTTCACGCAACAAGTTTTTCCAATTAACCCTAAATTCTATCCAACACTAATTAAGTGAGAATAAATAGAATTTTTTAGGTCCCATCAAAATACCCCCAACTAACTATAGTTAGTTCTTGAGCAAGGCATTATTCACAAAACAAGTAATGAATTAAGCAATAAGCAATTGAATCATCAGAAGCAAGGACACAACTCTAATTTCAATGCTTAATATAGCTAAACATTTGCACAAATAAGAAGCATTGCACATGTATTGTCCATCCAAGAGAAAATTAAAAGTAAATTCTATCATTTTTTGCGTGTGTGCCTAGCTTCCCTAACATTATATTACTTTTTATAAGCGAGTGATAGGTTTATAGGATCCTCATATTCATCTTCTGCCTACATTATTGACTCTAAAAACCTAATTGTTTAACTCTTTAATCAGTCAAGGAGGTAATAGAGTACTAGGTGCTTGAAAAATAAGCCCACGAGCTAAACTTGCATCACTTTAAGCAGCAAGAGCACTAGATTTCTCACAACTATTATAGGGACCCTTACCCAAAGCTCTTGTTCGAGTGTCGCCCGCCAGGCCATGCGAGGGCCGAGAGAAGACAAGTGTCATGATGCGACCGAGGAGGACGGTGCATCATCTAACACCAAGAACAGTGGGCATGAATGCCAAGTTGTGAAACAAGCATCGCGGGAAGAAACTATGTCGTCAGTGGTGTCAGTGACACGCCTAGTGGGGGCCAGATGGGGCCCCAGGCCATAGCCTCGAAAGTCGGGGTTCCATCGTGAGTTTTGACGAGCGGCTCTGGAGTTAAGTCCGTATATGGGCAAGATGGAAGCTCGCCAGATTTCGTGTCAATCGGAGTCCAGACGAGCGCACTACGCTGGCGTATGACTCCTCGCCAAAATGACGTGCATGGGTGTCAAAGCTAATATTTCACATAATTTACTATAGGGGGAGGCATGGTGTTGGCTCTCCACCACCCATGGGCCTCATGGCCTAAGTGAGCTACCCCATGGCACATGCAAGTGTGTCATGGCTAGGGCGAGCGTGTCAAGACGAGTGTCTTGGGGTGTCTTCCTATGGAATGGGTTTTCCAAGGACAGTGTTGGGTGGCACGGGTGTACCGACATTGCGCCCTTCCCCATGAGCTAGAGGTTGCACCATAGGGCCCGGTAGCGGCACGCGATACGAAAATGACTCGGCACAGATTTAGAAGGGTCCATGCCCCGATGACTCGGATGGATGGAGTCCGAGAGGCCCCAATCATGAAGTTAAGCCATGGGAAGGTTTCGAAAGCATGTCCGAGCGAGCAGCTAAGTCTGATGACCTACCGATGCTCGGGATGGCATCACTATTCACCAGTGGGACCCGATAGTTTCTGGTTGGCTCGATATTTGCCCGTTATGTCCCGGTAAGTGTTATAATGGCCCGAAAAGCTCCAGTTTGCAATGTTTGCTCCCGGTAAGCGTTAGAATGCCCCGGTAAGTCCCAGTAAGTCCCGAAATCACCTGGTAAGCTCCGGTTGAGCGTTTTTAGGCCGTTTAGGCCCTATGAAGGGTCCGAATGAGTCTCGATGAAGTCCCGGATCGATCTGAGACCTTTGTGGACATGTCTAAGAGCTTGAAGATGATGTCTTGAGAAGCGACAGAGCTTTCTAATGACCTTGGCCTAGTGTAGAGGCAAGGTTGAGCCTTGAGACTTGGCCTAGAGTAGAGGCATGTTGGCTAGAGTCGCGTTCGAGTGAAAATACACGTACGGGTGACGTGTATGACCAAGTGTTATTCCACTGCATGTTGTAAAGAAGCTTGGTTGAGGGAAAGAACCTCGCCTAAGGTTCGACAAAGCCACAAAAGGTTGCGATCAGAGAGACGGGGCTTGAGTTCCCCTTAAGGCTGGCCATGATTGAGCCATTTTTTGTGCGTGTAGTCGGACAAGACAGAAAGAGACAGACTCAAGATCGTGTTCAAGACTTCACAAGTGCGTCAAGAGTGCCAAGAGAACGACAGGGAAATTGTGTTGTCAGTATCAGAGACAGTGTGTGGGTCGAAAGCCGAACTCCAAGAGTGAGTCCAACCCGTCAGTGAGTAAGAACCAAGTCTATTTGCCAAGGGCTTGGGTTACGTTGTGCCAAAGAGAGTTGTGCAGAAGGCGAACCAGGTAGGGTGCCTTCCAAAGAACCATTTCCATCAAAGGAATAATGTGAATGGTTGCAAGCAAGAAGCCGGTAGTCAGTGCGACATGTGTCGGTCAAGTGCGAAGTGGTGCAGATTGCAAGTCCATGTGGGTGGACGTCTTGGTTGAGTAGAGCCAGTTGAGTTGAGTGGGAGAAGGCCCGAGAAAATGGGTTGCTTGTCCCGTGAGGGTGCTCGTAAGTTAGAGCACGTGTGTCCCTTAAGTCATTCCACTGGGCCTAGGTGGGTGACTTCACAGAGATGTTGAGACCGGTATTCGCTCATGTTGGACCATCAGACCGAAGACAAGAGCAAGAAGAGAGAGAAGTTGCAACAAGATCAGAGAAGCATCTTTGCAGCGTTGCCACATGAGGGTGGCCAGTTGAGAGTTGGCTGAAGGGGAGCGCCAACAGACAGAGGGTTATGTCAGTGTGCTTTCAGACTTTGCTACCGTGAGAGTTGGTGTCACGATGAGTCCATTTCGTGCACCGTGATGTGCCGCTAAGAGAATATGTGTTGTGGTGGCCAGAGTGGCCAAGTGAGTTGGGGCACGCTCCCCGTGGCTAGGTAAGAGAATGCCTATGCCGTTTGCCATGTCCTGTTTGGTGATTCCCGGGTCGAGTCCTAGAGTTGGGCGAGGTAGGTCTTCAGAGAGGGATAGCCCACAGGGTGGCAGTTGTTCGTGCTTGCGTTTCTGGTCGTCGGGCCAAGTCCAGAGTCAGCGCAGAGGTCCCCGAGGCGGTTCGGATTCGTGAGCGGTGGCGATTTCCATATTCGATCTGATGCACGATTATATTCAGCAAGTCCGTCAGTTGCAAGCCCGAGAACGGATCGTCATCGGGACGATGCCGAGTTTAAGTGGGGGAGAGTGTCACAACCACACTAGAAGAGAGTTGGTTGTGACTCCCACAGGCGCAGACAGATGCAAGGGTGGCACGCGAGTGTCGCCGCCGAGCCATCGCGGCCGAGAGAAGACAAGTGCCATGATGCGACCGAGGAGGACGGTGCATCATCTAACACACCAAGAACAGTGGGCATGAATGCCAAGTTGTGAAACAAGCATCGCGAGAAGAAACTATGTCGTCAGTGGTGTCAGTGACACGCCTAGTGGGGGCCAGATGGGGCCCCGAACCATAGCCTCGAAAGTCGGGGTTCCATCGTGATTTTTGACGAGCGGCTCTGGAGTTAAGTCCGTATATGGGCAAGATGGAAGCTCGCCAGATTTCGTGTCAATCGGAGTCCAGACGAGCACTCTACGCTGGCGTATGATTCCTCGCCAAAAGGACGTGTATGGGTGTCAAAGCTAATATTTCACATAATCTACTATAGGGGGAGGCATGGTGTTGGCTCTCCACCACCCCTGAGCCTCATGGCCTAAGTGAGCTACCCCATGGCACATGCAAGTGTGTCATGGTTGGGG
Source organism: Trichosanthes cucumerina (assembly GCA_036507285.1). NCBI lineage: Eukaryota > Viridiplantae > Streptophyta > Magnoliopsida > Cucurbitales > Cucurbitaceae > Trichosanthes > Trichosanthes cucumerina. The sequence goes on from CM071840.1 coordinate 33,808,721, forward strand.
CGAGCGTGTCAAGATGCGTGTCTTGGGGCGTCTTCCTATGGAATGGGTTTTCCAAGGACAGTGTCGGGTGGCACGGGTGTGTCGAATTGCGCCCTTCCCCATGAGCTAGAGGTTGCACCATAGGGCCCGGTAGCGGCATGCGATACGAAAATGACTCGCATGGATTTGGAAGGGTCCATGCCCCGATGACTTGGATGGATGGATGTCCGAGAGGCCCCGATCATGAAGTTAAGCCATGGGAAGGTTTCGAAAGCATGTCCGAGCGAGCAACTAAGTCTGATGACCTCCCGATGCTCGGGATGGCATCACTATTCATCAGTGGGACCCGATAGTTTCTTGTTGGCTCGATATTTGCCCGTTATGTCCCGGTAAGCGTTATAATGGCCCGAAAAGCTCCAGTTTGCAATGTTTGCTCCTAGGAAGCGTTAGAATGCCCCGGTAAGTCCCGATAAGTCTCGAAATCACCCGGTAAGCTCCGGTTGAGCGTTTTTAGGCCGTTTTGGCCCTATGAAGGGTCCAAATGAGTCTCGGTGAAGTCCCAGATCGATGTGAGACCTTTGTGGACATGTCTAAGAGCTTGAAGATGATGTCTTGAGAAGCGACAGAGCTTTCTAATGACCTTAGCCTAGTATAGAGGCAAGGTTGAGCCTTGAAACTTGGCCTAGAGTAGAGGCAAGTCGGCTAGAGTCGCGTTCGAGTGAAAATACACGTACGGGCGACGTGTATGACCAAGTGTTATTCCGCTGCATGTTGTAAAGAAGCTTGGTTGAGGGAAAGAACCTCACCTGAGGTCCGACGAAGCCACAAAAGGTTGCGATCAGAGAGACGGGGCTTGAGTTTCCCTTAAGGCTGGCCATGATTGAGCAAAAAATTATGGCGCCGCACGGTTGGAGAGATACGACCGTCACACCTAGCTTCCCTAACATTATATTACTTTTTATAAGCGAGTGATAGGTTTATAGGATCCTCATATTCATCTTCTGCCTACATTATTGACTCTAAAAACCTAATTATTTAACTCTTTAATCAGTCAAGGAGGTAATAGAGTACTAGGTGCTTGAAAAATAAGCCCACGAGCTAAACTTGCATCACTTTAAGCAGCAAGAGCACTAGCTTTCTCACAACTATTATAGGGACCCTTACCCAAAGCTCTTGTTCGATGGGTGGCGTAACTGATCACAACAGTGGAAACTTTTTTTACCTCTGATTCACTAAACACATTACAAGTTCATTTTATTTTCTTTTTCCTTCTTTTCTTTCTCAAAAATGATTTTTTTTCTAACCTCATTCACATTTTTTTACTCTTAACCCATCATGCAAGGATTCCTCCAAACTACTTAAGCCTATCGTAGTGACAACAAACATCTAAACCCCATATATAAAACTACCCAATACCATGAATACTACAGAAGAGATAGGCTATATATGCTAAAAAACATGCAAGAAATTGAATTAATTTTTTTTTTTAATAATGCTCAAATTAGAATATATTCTAAACAAGTGTAAATATCAAGCTATATTAAACATATCCTCGAAAGTCTAATCATGCATCATGCTATCAAACACAACAACAAATCATACTCATAAAATTTTTCAAAATTTCACTAAAAATGGCATGATTAACATATTTCAATAACAAGTCAAGGCGACTCCTCCAAAGAATGATCTTTCAATTATAGGGTCAACCTTCAACTAAATGAAAACAACAAACCAACTTAAGCTACAACTAACAAGCAACTAAAGTGACAACAAGAGCTTAGTTCAATTGACATCAAGTATGACGCATGACTAAGAGGTCATGGATTCGAATTCCCAGAAAGTGGAAATTTTTAACATTGATTGGTCGATGATGTCCTATTTCTCATCCTCAAAAAGCCTACCTAATAATAATATAGATGCAAATGAGTGTTTTTGTTCATGTATAAGTTCCAGCATTGGTTTTTTTTTTTTCTTTTAGTTTTCAATTTCAGTTCTATTTTCAGTTACGTTGTATTTGGAGTGGGTGTAGTGTGGTTATCTCAATTCAGTTGTGTCCAAATCTATTTCATTGAGATACAAGTTTTGTTCTTAGTTTTTAGCACACAGTTACGTACATGAGTACTGTTTTTCTTAATTAATTGGCAAGTTGGTTGGTGTGATTTCCATATATAATTTCAATTCTACTATTTTTAAGTTCTTTTTCACCAACATGGTTTTTAAGTTTTGTTCTTATTCAGTTTCTTTCATTTTTAATATGAGCTAAGTCCTTTTAATGGGTTCGAGCATGGAAGTGAATTGAGTTTAAATTGCAAAAGTGACTAAGCTTACACATTAATTGTTTTGCTTGTGTACTTGAGTTGGTTAATTAAAATTGTAACTCTAAATTTATTAACTAGCATCACATATTAGGGCTCAAAACTAATGTCATTTTTTACCCTAGACATAGGGCAAAAGACTCCAAAACTACTAAAATTGTGTTCTAAATTTATCTAAGTACAATTAGTCATAGTCAAATAGGTCAAATCACTTAGGCTCGTAAAGATTTTGGAATCATAATTGAATTTAGTTTAGAATTATTTGTGTAGGTATGAATTGCAATTGCAATTTAAAATAATAATCCTCGATAACCCTAGAACCAAAAATGAACTATATATTTATCAAAATTGTTGTATTGAGAAAGGGCTGGTTGCAGCGTCATAGGAGGTCAGCTCAATGCTTCAATGTGACAACGTGGAGACGCTATATATCCTGCATGCTCCAATAGCTTCTGCCTGGGTACATCTACATAGCGTCTCAATGCTCGTTTTAACATTTAAATGCTTTCGTCAGGGGCAATATGTTCCATCTTCTCGCTTGATTCTTCGAATAAATTATCCCCAAACTGATGCAAATTCTCTAATAAAGAATTTCCAACTAACACAAATTAAGTGAGAGTAAATAGGACTTTCTAGGTCCGATCTTAGTATGCTATAATTTCTCAAAAAGTTTTTCCAGGCAAATCATCCCAAATTTTCAAACATTTTATGCTCATGCACTGAAATGCCTAACGAGACTTGGGGAGTAGAATAAATCTAAATTACTCTAAATTTTTATTTCCTTAATCATTCTTTAGTCATTCAGTTAAGATTAAATTATAAAGTGTTAAACATTCAGGGTTGTGTCTATTTTGTCATTAAACTTTCAAAATTACAAATTTAATCTTTGAATTTTTAAATTTTTTAAAATTCACAAATCTACTTTACACAATTTTAAAATTTTAGAGTTTTATTAGACATAAAATATCTAATAGATCAATTAACTTTTTTTTAATTTTGAATTTATTAGAGACTTGCTAGACACAAAATTAAAAGTTTAGAGACCTATTAACACTCTTGAAAGTTTATGACCAAACATACATAAACCTCAAAGTTCAACGACTAAAGCCTTATTTGATAACTTTTTGGTCTTTGGTTTTTGAAAATCATGCTTGTTTTTTCAGAATTTCTCTTCGTCTTCTCTACAATGATTTCCATATTTCTTGAGGAACCATTTAAGTTTCTATCAAATTTTAAAAACAAAAATAAGTTTTTAAAAACTACTTTTCTTAGTTTTCTAAATTTAGCTTGGTTTTTTAAAACATAAGTACAAAGTAAATAAGAAACAGAAATCCATTGGTAGAAGTGGTACTTTTAGACTTAAGTTTCAAAAACCAAAAATAAGAAACCAAATAGTTATCAAACAACGCCTAAACTTACCATTTAACATCTTGTCATTAGAACTCAAAAAAAGGCCATTAATTAGATTTAGCAATTTATTGATTCTGGTGGCATTCTAAATTAGATTACTGTGGCATTTTTTTGTAGAATATTTTCTTGCCAAGTGTTGGGTGCCTATTTGATTTGTCTAAATTAAAAATAATCTGGTCTAAAAATCAAGAAAAAAAAAGTTAATTGGTCAACAACCATACTCACTTTTAATATTTTTATAGATGAGTTACTCTATTGTGTATTTGAGAGTATTTCTTTGAAATTCTACAATAATTTTTTTTATCAATTAACAATATTTTTTAATTGTATTTAAAAAAAATCATTTTATATTATTCAACTTTGCAAGTTGAGCCACTTAAAATCTTAAACTAATATTTGAATCAATTAACACTTGTATCTTTATAAGTTATGTCAAGTGAAACACTAATGTGGCTAAATTTTTATCCTTCACTGAATTTTTGTTAAAAGACAGTTAGTTAAATTAGAGGTGAAAATTCTCCCAACAAACACACTAGTGGCAAAAACAAATTCATGGTCATCTCCAACACCACGTACATTCTAAATGTCTTACTTTCTTAAAGGATCTTTGTTATCTTGTAAATGGAATACGAACCACACTAGTACCAAAAGATACGTTGATGTGAACATCGTAAAAATAAGGTTAAGAAAAAGAATGAAGTCGCAACCCATGAACATCATGATGAAGACAACAGGTGATCAATCCCATTCTCCTTCCTTATGTTATGTGTGCCTCATACCATCTTTTTTTTTATTATTAACTAATGTATTACCACGTGCAAATGCATGTATATATTCTTTTTTAAATGTCTGTATTTTTTAAGCTAACGTGTATACAATTTTTAATTTTGAAACAATTTAACTTTTAAATGATTCAAAAAAAAATGTTATTAATTATCATGTAAATTTAATTTTACTACGTTATTATGTCTTTTATTTATTCAGTTAAAATTATTTTGATAACTTAATTAAGGGTTAGATTTGAATTTGAAAAATAGCAAACTACATCTCTATATATATTTTTAAAAATAAATCTTGGTTAAGAAAAATGAAAGAATTTAAAGAAGTAATAAAACCATGAGTTGAGATCTAATTGTGAACTTGAAACTAATATTGAAGTAGTGTTGGTTCAATTGACTACGACGTAGTAATTAAAATATTAAATACTTTACATTGTAGAACATAATAAATTCAAACAAAAACTAAAGAACAAAAAAGTTTTATACTCCATCTATGTTCGCTAGTGCAAGAACCCATGTATAGTGGAAATTGAAATTTCACATTTATTTTATATTCCTCATATCAGATTTGATAGCGGACACATGTAATTACTTGTTAATAAATATCAATATTGATATACTTACAAGGATAATAATTTTAAAAACTAAATTTGTAACCATTTACTAATAATTACCAATAAAACTTACGAAAGTAATAAATTAATTTCGTGCAACTAAATTATTTTTTCTTTTATTTATTTTAAATAATTAAATATAATAAAACTTTTACAATTTTAATTAAATTGCATCATCCTTCAAGTTTAAGCCTAAAAATATTAGAAATTTAATATTTAAAATAAATTTATAATTTGTAATATACTTTAAAAAAATTTGCAATATATATAGATTACAAATTCTTTTTAGATTATATTACACCTTATAAACTTATTTTAAATATTAAATTCAAATTATAAACTTATTTTATGATGCTTTGTTTATATATTTAAAAAATACTAAGATTAGAAAAGGTACCTTTGTAAAAAAAAAAATCTTATTTTATTAGATTTATTATTATTATTTCCATAAATGCTTTATATTGAAATTCTAATATGTTGTTATATTTGAATGAATGTGAATTGTATGTGGAAATTATTTATGGTTTTTTTATATGAGGATATAGAAGATTTCTAAACTAACTTAGGCTCTAAAAAGAATGTGTATAATGCTTTATTTAGATCTTTTTAAAAAATATTAAGATTGAAAAAAAAATCATTTGTTAAAAAAATTATTTTATTAGATTTATTATAATTATCTCGATAAATATTTTATATTGAAATGTTAATCTATTGTTATATTTTAATTAATGTGAACTATTTGTGAAAATCAATTATGATTTTTTTTACCCAAAGACATAAAGGAATTCTAAACAAACTTATGCATTTCTATTTTATCAAAGATCATTCCGTCCATCAAATTCTTAATTATTTTCTTAATGGTTATTAGTATATACTTTAATTTTCTGAATTGTTTTATTAATTTTTTTTTTAATAAATGGAGCTATTGAATTGTTATGGAAGTGAGTAAAATAGACAAAATTAGAGTAAAAGGAAATGAAAAAATGAAAAAATTATAGATATTATATAAATTTTATATTCTATAATTAAATATAATTTGATAAAAGTATTAATTTAGAATTAATTTATCTACATAGGTGCAATTTCTTAACTTATAGCTTTTCACATTCCAAGTATTTAATACATACAGATGCATTTAAATTGCACTATCTTATGTGTCACATACTTAATAAATTTTAGGTTACATTTAGTTTTTAATAGATCAATTTTAAAAATATATATATATAAGTTATTTTCATTTTCTTATTTCAAAAAACGATTTGACCTAATATAAGTATTTATATTTATATTTTTATTATTCATAATTACTTTGTTAGTTTATTAAAATTTCTATACAATTTTCCTTGAAACATTTCAACTTTAAAAAAGATAAAATTAGTTAACTTATTTGATTCATCTTATAATTAAATAAAAACTGTTTAACTTCTTTGTAAATAAAATGAAAAAAAAATATATATTTTTTAACTTTTCATATTTCATAAAAATTATTTTTGATAGTTTATTAATTTACAACTTTGTGAGGAAGAGACAATTTTAGAATCGAAGAAAATGAAATGATTATAGAACTTTTGATATTCCAAAAATTCTATGCTCTATAATTAAGTATAATTTGATAATAATATTGATTTTAAACTCATTTGGATAGATGTCAACCCTTTATATTCTAACTTTTCACATTTCATGTCTTTAATCTTTATTGGTGTATTTAAATTGCTATAACTTATGCCACATCCTTAATGAAATTAATTAGGTTATATTTTATTGTTTTTATTATATATAATTAAAAAAATCTCTATAGGTACTTTTATTATTATTTTATTTTGACAAATTTATTTTACCTAATTTGGATCCATTCTTGTTTTTAGTTACTTTGTTATTTAATTAAAAATTATATATATTTCGAGGTTAACCTTTTGTTATTTTTTTAACTCTTTGACTTTAATAAAAATAAATTTAGTTTAATAATTTAGTTTCATATTAATTATAATTATAACTTAAGAAAAATGTTTAACTTCATGGAGAATGAAATAATCAAACTTTTTTCCAAATGTTGTTGAACTAAAAAAAAATAAAACCAAATTACCTTTTGTATTCTAACTTTTTATATTACATTGAAATTATTGTTGATTATTATTTGTAATTAATTACTTTATAACTATTTGGAATATTTAGTTTAAGATTTTGTGAGGAATATATTAGTACTTACATGGGTTTTTCCCAATTAAATGAAGATAAACTTGTAAAATTGGTCAATAAGAATTTTTTTAGCAAGATTTTTAAGTTAAAAAAAAATACATTGAATATAAATAAACAATAAAATAAATAAAGAGTTGCAAAATAATGCAAGCTTAGCAATACAATCATTTCTTAGAATAGATTTGCTCACTTGACAATTGATAGACAAATAATATTATTCTACTCTTCTAAGATTTGAGATATAGATTTGATACATGCATGCAATACAACTTGCGAACATTCAAAAATGCTTGGAGTTCGAGATATATAGATTCGTTACAATATGCGTCGATACATCGTTCTTTACGACTTGAATATCTACCACCAATATTTAGAGATGCTTTAAAAATTGAAGAGGCTTTGATAGCAATGAGTTGAGAGAATAAGAATAAAGAAATAATGGAATTCTAGGTGTTAGTGAAAAAATGGTGAAGATAACTCATTTTTATAGTAGTAAAAGATGAGTTATAAAACCTTTTGAATTCTATCATTTTAAAAATTCTAATATGAATTATAATTGAAGTAATAAATATTTGAAGTGGTAGGAACAACCTTTTACATTCCAAACTTTAAGAATTCTAAACATCTATATTAATAAAATTAATTAACTAATTTAATATTTTTAATTAATTGATAATGGTATATTTTATAGTCACCTAGTGTTGTATGTAGATGACATCCTACTAATATGAATCCATTATTATTTTTAATTGCTTTGTTAGTTAATTAAAAATTTATATATTTTTCGGATAACTTTTTGTTATGTTTTGAACTTGTCAACCTTAATAAAAATAAAATTAGTTTACTAATTTAATTTTATATTATGATTAAAGTATTAAGGGCAAAATAAATTTTTGGGCCCTCAGTTTTGCATTTGGTTCGCTTTTGGTCCCTGAGTTTTCAAATTCAACAAATTTACCCTCAAGGTTTCGATATAGTTATATTTTTAGTCCTTCGGTTCAAATTTCCGTTTGTTACTAACAGAACGCTTACGTGCCATTTGTAAAATAATTAAAAAACTATTGTAACGGTCCAATCGTTTCCTTTTAAAAAAAAAGCAGAAACGAAAAGTCGGGAGCCCTCCCTTCCGTTCGTGCGCCGCGAACGAAGCGGCCGACGGCCGTTTCGGCCGGCGGCCCACGTTCCCTTTTTCTCCCTTTTCATCTTCTTCTTCTCCTCTGGACGTCTCTCTCTCCCTCTCGACTTCTCTCTCTCACTCTGAATCTCTCTCTCTCTCTTTCTCTCTCTCTCTTTCCCTCTCTCGCTCGAAGCCTTCCCTCTCTCCCTCGCCGTCACTCTCGTTCTCTCTCTCTCACCAGTGTCTCCCTCTTCGCAGAGTCGTTCGAGGTTCGTCGCCGCCGCAGGTCCTCACCCAGACACCGTCGTCCGTCGCAGCCGAAGCCGCCGGCGTGCTCAGACCCGCGAGACTCTTCGTTCGGTTCAGCTGGTTCAGGCCGTTTTAGGCCAGTTTTCGACGAATAGAGTCCGAGTCTGGATAGATCGGGTCGTGAGGATTCCAGATCTGCTGCCCACGCACCGTCACCATCAAGTCCACGCGTCGCCGCTGCCGCCGCCCGCCGGTCCACGCGCCGCCGCCTGCAGAGCCGCGACCCTTCCCTTCCGTGCGGCCACCTCGGTCCGTTCTTCAACCCGTTTTCGATCCCGTTGGGTGAGTTGTGCTCTTCGTAAGTCTCTGCGTCGTATTGTGCTTCGTTTTATTAACGCGCGATGTGCTTATTTTTCGTTAGGAGCGTTATTTTGGAAGTAGGGACACGTTTGGAGCGCGTCGCATTACCCAAGTCTCCGTCGCGCTTGGACTTCCTATAAGTAGTCGTTTGGACTAAACCACCCCTAAATGTAGGGCTTAGGGGACTTCGCTGCATGCTATGTTGTTTCGGATTTGATTGATTAAATGTTTTAGAATGGGTAACGAACTGGACTTGTAGTAGCATGCTAGGTCGTGGTAGACTCTGCGATACTTGAATTTATGTTGCCTGTCCTTTTGTTGTGAATGTGATGAATCAGTGTTGTAGTCGTTATCCTTTCGTGCTATAAGGATTTTCTTTCGTGCTTAGATGTGATCTTGTTAGGAAAGCTGACCTAAGCTTGTCTTTGAGAACGATGATTGTGTTAGAGGTACATGTCGTCTTTGAAATTGGTGATTATGCTAGAGTTATACGTCTGTTTGTCCCGAGCCTAGTTGTCCCGTGCTTAGTCTGTAGTGACTCGGGAAGTGTCGTTGAGCCTTAGGATTTTAGTTAGCACAACTAGCCCTAGTGCAGGCCCAAGACCTAAGTATCTGTGTAACCCTTAGTAGACTGAGACTAGAGGTTGGCGAGATAGCGATGATGTATGGGATGTGATGGTCCGCCTCCATCCCATTTGTGCGACTCGGGGTATGATCCTTAGAGTCGAGAGGGTTGGATAGAGTCCTTCGCCCTAGTGCGAGGCCGGGAATGAGCCCGTGGTGATCGATTGCGCTGTGTAGTAATACCGTTTTGATGCTTATGGGATGTGGTGGTCCGCCCCATCCGGTTGTGCGACTGAGGTGTGATCCTTAGAGTCGAGAGGGTTGGATAGAGTCCTCGCGCCTAGTGCAGAGCCCAGGATGAGTCTTGTGGCCACGTCTCGCCAACCCACCTAGGAGCTAAGGGTAGGACAGAACTGAGAAAACTGAGTAAGAGTAGGGCCAGGATGCGTGTTGAGGTTGTTTGGCGGGCTAGGTGTCGTGTTTAGCTAAGTCTAAGGTCGTTCTTATGTTCTTTATTCTTGGACCAGAAGTGGGGCACTTCATTGAGTATTTTTATACTCATCCCTTCTTTATTTCTTTTTTCGTTGCGAGGTAAGGCAAACCCGGTGAGATGACCACCGAGCAGACGAGACTCTGCGAGGCTATGGAAGACTTGTAGGACTTAGGGGTTGCATTAGGAGTTGTGCTTTCATTTTCTTTCCTTCTGTTGCGTTGTTATTCTTTCGTTATGTTTTAAACTTAGTTTGTATCGTTCCTGTTTCGTTGGATCAAAGCATGTTCTGCTGTTTGAGCTTTCTATTAACTCCGAGGGACTGGAGCTCAGCCTATTGTTGTTCTGTGTAGTTTGGTGGAGGCTGGGTACCCTCGGTGAGTCACTTGAAGTGTTCTCGTTTAGGTTCAGGCATTCTGTAAATTTTTCGGTTTGTCCAGTTGCTTGTAGTTATCTTCTGCCGGATTTTTTTAGCATGACAGCACAACTTGGAAGTAATGCCTCGAATCGTTGTGTTCACTTTTTTTCGGGGTGTTACAACTATTATTTATTATTTTTAATTAAAAAACTTTTTTTTCTCTCTTCTTTCTCCCACCCACCCTTCTCTCCCTCTTCTCATGCCTCACGATTTCTCTCCCTGCGCCTGAATCCCAACCACTGTCCCCTTTCTCCCTCATCAAATTCTAAGTTTGCAAAATTTCAATTTTTAGATAATTTAAGGGATCTTAGTACTTCTCAAACGATAGAAGTTAGGATTGCCTAACTTTGGATACAAGTAAAATACCCAACCCCTTTCCTTTTTTCCCTCTCTCAACGTTGTTTGTCGCTTGCCCAGTCGCCGCTCGTTGGAGTCGCACACTAAACGGAGAGCTCTAGTTTTTTCGATTAAACCCACACGCTTTGGTTTTTTCGATTAAACCCACAACACTCTGATTTTTTTCGAATAAACCCACCCTCCACACGCAAATCTGAAAAACAGGGAGGCTATGGTTTTCTCTCTCTCTTCGATAAAGCTTGAAGAACCGACAAAAAAACACCAAAATTCGTGAAATTGAAGTTGAAGAAGATGATTGAGTTTGTCATCAGAGATTGAAGATTGAAGAAGAAGAACATTGAAGAAGCTGGAGAAGATGAGAGAATACGACGAAGGGAGAGAGAAAGAGAAAAGAAAATAAATAAAAATAAAATGTCTTTTAATAAAAAAAAATAAAAACTATACCAAAATAATAAAACTTATATTTTTAAATTAAAAAATAAGTGACACGTCGGTATTCTGTTAGTAATAGATGGAAATTTAGACGGAGGGACTAAGAGTATAATCAAATTCAAACCTTAGGGGTAAATTTGTTGAGTTTCAAAACTCAGGGACCAAAAGGGAACTAAATGCAAAACTGGGGGACTAAAAATATATTTTGCCCTAATTATAATTATAATTAAAGAAAAATTGTTTAGTTTCATGAAGAATTAAATAATAAAACTTTGTGTATTCCAATTTTTCATATTACATAAAATTATTAATTGATAATTATTTTTTAATTAATTATTTATAATAAATTAATTTACTATTATAGTTAATTAAAAACTTTGTGAGAAATATATTTGAAACTCCATGATATTTTTCTCAACAAAAGGAAGACAAAACTAGTAAAATTTATCAATAAGTTTTTAATTTTTAACAAAATTTTAAATTTAAAAATAACAACAATACACTGGTTATAAAATAACAATAAAATAAATAAATAGGAGTGAAAATATTCAAGACCCTAGCTACTATACGATCATTTCTTAAATAGATGTGCACTTGACAATTGATGGATAAATACTATTATTCTACTTTACAATTTAGATTTCTCTAGGGTCATATAGACTCAATACACACATCCATTGCAACTTGAACGTACCACCAATATTTGAAGATGCTTGTGTTTAAGATATAGATTTGACATATGCATCAACATATCGTTTCTTGCAACTTGAATATGTCGCAAACATTTGGAGATGTTTTGAAGATTGATGAGGCTTTGAGAGCAATGGGTTGAGAGAGTACAAAAACATGAAATAATAAAATTCTAAGTATTGGTGAAAAAATGGTGAAGAAAACTCAATTTTATAGTAGTAAAATGTAAGAGTTACAAAACCTTTTGAATTCTACCACTTTTAAAATTCTATTATATTATAAATTGTAATTAAAGCAAACAATAATTTAAGTTATAGAAAACTTTTACATTCCAAAGTTTTAAGAAATCTAAACCTTTATGGTTCATATTTAATTAATTGATTAATTTTAAAATTAATAAATTCTAAAGAAACGTGGTTATGTGATGTGAAATTGTTTTTTTTTTAATTGACCATTCATATTTTATAAATAATTAATGAGAAGATAATTTAGTAAGAATTATAGATATTTATATTTAAAATTACTTACTGCTAATTAATTTTAAGTGACATATTTTGTAAATTTAAAATTTGATAAAGGGACAAAATAGCCCAAAAAAGTTTTTCTAAGATGGTAGCTTTTTATTATATTATAGATTATAGATAGTATAGATATAGATTATAGATTTACATAATTTGCTCTTGCTCTCTCCTTTTTTTTCCTATTTTGAAAACCTACAATTCACATTGTAAATGATTTTTGGGGTTTTCTTATGGATAGCCTATTCTCACGCACTTTAATAACTGATGACCTGGATTCTAAAAATAATGAAATATGATCCATTTTGACGTGGTAATACGTGCAAAATTACCTATGAGAGCAGTATGAGGCGGTATTGCTTGTTCACACTCTTGTATGTAGAAACACTCTCGTTCTAGCTCTCTCACTCTCGTTTTCGCTCTCGCTCTCTCTCAAATGAGTGGACGAGAATCTGGAGAAAAAAAAAGAGAAGAAAAAAAAGAAGAGAAGAGCTAGAGTAGCAGAGCTAGAGCGAGTGAGAGCAAAGAGACAAGAAAAAAATAAGTTAAAAAAGAGTTAGAGTAGCAGAGTTAGATCGAGAGCGAGAACTAGAGAGCAATTTTTCTTTTCTCTTTTTTTTCTCCAGAATTTCGACTACTCATTACCATCATGAGCGAGAGCGAGAATGAGAGAGCTAGAGCAAGAATTAGAGAGCTAAAACGAGGACAATATGAAGCTCTCACGATATAATTTGGACGGGATGCAAAGTACGGAAAGGGTCATTGATCATTAATTTCACGTCACATGTCAAATGATAACAAGGCACGTGAAAATAGGTCTTGTGTGCAAATATCCAACGATTTCCTTTCTTTCTTGAAATATATCACAATAGTGTTCATAAATAGAAATTTAAAATTTTCTTCTTTTTAAAACTCAAATTTCTGTTTTCGGATTGCCTACCAAACATACCCAATTTTCCTCTTTCCCTCCCCCTGAACCTCACGTTTACCAATTGAATTCAAAATCTAATTTTTAATTAAATTGGTCAAATATATTCTTTATTAATAAACAACATAACAATAAAAATGAACAATGTTGTCTATTCATAATTGTTCTTCTAATAAAAAAAAAGTATACCATTATTTTTTAGTTGATGTAATTTCATTTTGATGAGTTACTATATATTAATATCAAATAAAGTGTAAAAATAAAATTTATTATTCTTCAATAAAATAATATAAGTCGATCTAAAACTTTAGTTCATAGATTTTAATAGATTAAAAATATAAAAAGGTACTAGGGTAATCATCATATATTTTATTGATTTCAAATGAAAGTAAACGACATCATTGGATTTCTAATTTCAATTTCAAACAATTCCTTATAAACAATATCAAAAGAAATAACATTTCCATTTCAATTGATTTTTATTCTGATTCCAACCCATTCTAATTTATGGTAAGTAAACTGGGCTTAAAATTGCTTCATTTTCTCTCTCCCCTTATGAAAAAAAATAATTTTACGTGACAAATGTAGTTCGAAATTATGATTCATAAGAGACTACTACTATTAAAAAAAAGGGTTCAAGAATATATTTTAATCCATGGAAGTATGGCGGTAGTTTCCAAATTTTTGTGATCCAATTAGTATTTTTTATTACTTTTTAAAAATACCAACAATAAAGGGTGTCATTTCATATTATTATTCTCAAATAAGGTAGTAGTAAACTCTAGTAAATAATAGAAAAACAGACACCAGTATTTACATTAAAAAAATGCTCCAACCTGGGGGGGGGGAATATTGTGTATTACTTAAAACTCCAAAACTAATAATTGTATCAATTAAAATTTAGGGTGTGTTTGACACATGGATTTGAATTTGGATCGGTTTGGGTTTCAAAACCAAACTCATGTTTGGAGCAAAATGTTTAAAACCCTTGGTTTTGAACCCAACCCCATGGGTTACAACAATGCAATCTCATGGAATTTATTTCCATATTTTTCTCTTCTATTTGTCGACCACTTCAACAACTCCAGTGAAAACTTCGGCGACCACCCGACGATCACGATAGCATGTGAATATGTTATCGTATTTCTCATATTCCAGCTAGTTTTTATATTTAAAATATGTGCCTTCATGGCATTTATGGTTAATTTCAGGAAACTGGACTTGAGAAAATAGAGTGTTCGAGACTATTTTAGTGCAATTTGGAGCCTTTGTTTGCTTAATTGAAGATCCAAGCAAAATATAGATGCAATTTGAGCATAAGAAATATTTTGGGAGATTCTACATCGAATCATGGTTCCAACGCATCAAACCGGAAGTCATTCGGACACTCGAGCGAAAAGATATGGCAAAAATGGTTGTAGTGGGTTGTTTGGCAGGAAGGGTAGCGTTGAGATGCACGAAAAACGCAAAAAGACGTCGTTTTATGCGGTACAACATTGTGACACTGTCCCTAGCATCTCAACGTTGTGTCGATTGCCTATATATACATCTTTTTTATGTCATTCGAAGGGGAGAGTCGTTTTTTTAGACAATTTTCACCCTAAACTCGATTTCTACAGTACTGGGGGAGCTGGAGAAGACTACTTGAAGACCAAATACGAGAGTGGAGGCTGGAGATTGTGACGGGGCTTGGACACGAGGATTGGCACTAACAATTATCATTCTTTCTTCCTTTTCTCTTAGACTTGTAGTTTGATTTATGGACCTTAAACACGGATTTAGCATGTTTTTAGTGATGATGAGTAGCTAAATTCGTAGTTAGGGAATTGATGTAGCCACATTTTTATTATTTTAGCAATTGATTCGAATTTGGTTGTGTTAAATTATTTTTAGTATTTTATGCTTAATTCTTGTATTTCTCTAGCCAAGAATTACATGTTTGATTGGTTTTAAGTTTTATTTGAGAAAATAACTTTTAAACTAGAATAGGATTACTAAGACTTTTAGTAAATCCTTGCATGAGAGTGAAAGGTTCTTTAAGAGGCAATTAAAAGAAATTACTTAGTGTCTTGCATGCTATTAAAATCTAAATGGAGATTTTAGGTTTATTAGTTATGCTTGAGGTCAATTGAGCTCGAGAGAGTGTTTTGATTAAATTTACCTTATTGCTTATAATTTCACAACCAAAACTAAATCTATGAGCTAAGATAATAAATCAACTAGTGAAGTCAATTTCCTAACGTTTTCTTATAAGCGTTTCTCTACATCTTTTTATTTCTTAATTTCATCTCATTTGAAAATTATAAGGTTATTTTAGATAAAATTGGAAGTGAATATTCTAGTAATCAACTAATCTAGAAAACCATTCTTGAGGATGATACTTGGAACTCAAAATCACTATATTAAAACTTGACATTGTACACTTGCAATTTTGCATAGTTACAAATACGTGCAATAGACCATCGACAACGACAACTCTAATGACCACATCGACAACTCGACCATCGTTGACGATTGCCTCCGGAGACCATTTTATTTTTCATTTCCGGCGACCACCTCGACAACAACTCCGGCGACTATCCGACAACCATCGACAATAACAACTCCGACGACCACACCGGCAACTCGACCACTACTAACAACTGCCTTCGGCGAATACTTGATTTTTCATTTCCTCTTCAATTTGTCGTTTTCCATTTTCGGTGACCACTTCGACAACAACTCCAATGACAATTTCGACGATCACACTAGAGACTCAACCACCGTTGAAGACTGCCTTTGCGACCACTTGGTTTCCCATTTATTCTTCTATTTGTCATTTCCATTTTCAGCCACCATTTTGACAATAACTTTAGGTGACAACTCCAGCGACCACCGACAACGACAACTCCGACGACCATACCGCAACTCGCCACCACTGACGACTGTCTCAAGTGACCACATTATTTTTCATTTTCAACTCCGACGATCACCCGATGACCACCGACAATGACAACTCCGACAACCACCTCGACAATCCAATCATCTCATTAACTCGACCACCCCAATAACCCGACAATTAGTCAATTTTTTAAAAGGTTAAAATAAAACTAAAAAATGGTTACTAAACAATTTTTTTTCATAATAGCATGCAAAATATACTCTCAAAATCTTTGAATTTTGTGAAATTTTTACAAAAAAGACAAGAAAAACAACTTGGTATTTTTTTATTTTTTTTTAATGTACACTCAAATGACTTAATTTTGTAATTTATTTTTTAAAAGTTAGAAAAAAATGAAATATTTTTTTTTGCACAAAAGCATGTTATGTCATGTCAGTTGCAACGCTTTTGGGTTGTGTATCTATATGTGTGAACTCGTGGTAGAGGTGTTCAAAAAATTTGATGGCTCGAAGAACCCGATCAATCCAACTCCATTCTACGATTTGGGTTGGGTTATCAACTTGTTTGGGTTGGATTTGATTAAAAAAAATAAAAATTTATGGGTTGGGTTGGTTCGTGGATTCACCAAAGTTTGGGTTAAACCTAGAACCGAACCAACCCAAACTTCATATTAATTTTAGAAAAATATTTTTTTACTTATATTACAACTATATGTACATATATTTATTTTAATTTTATAATTATTTTTAGATTATTTATTGTTCAATAACTTTTTTAAATAGGCTTTTGAGTTTTTTGGAAGGTAAAAATTCATAATATAAATTAAAATGGAATTGTTAATCTTAATTCAAAATATATATATATATATATATATATATTATTTTACATATCAACACTTAACTTATTTAAATATTAAATTTTTAATATATAAGTCGACCAACCTGAACCAACCCAACCCTTTCATGGTTAAGTTGGGAGTTCATCACTTAATAAGGGTTGTGTGAGTTGAATATATTTGCAACCCGAATAGTTAGGTTGGGTCTAAAAAGTACCTCAACCCAACCCCACCCAACCTACGTACACCTCTAACTCGTGGCATGTTACGCTTTCTTCTGTTTGAATGCTTAATGTTTAAAACTCTTTTTTTATTCATCAACTACAACATAAATTGAAAACTTCATTAAAAAGTTACTTAAAAAATTGATCCATGTTAGACAGTACCTTCTAAAATTCACAGAAGATCCACTACAAAATTTGAAAAGAATAAAATAGCTTGTTATGGGTAAAATGAGTATACCTGAAAGACACGTCGGGTCAAGCCGATCAACAGAGGTGACCCCCTTGAGGGCGACTTTAGATCCAAGTGGGTCGACCCCAAAGGGTCGGCCCGGGACGAACCAACTCGAAAAGCGGACCCTTAGAGGTCCGCCCTAAGCCGAGGTGGGCCAACCCCATGGGGTCGGCCCCGAGCCGAGGTGGGGCGACCCTATGGGGTCGGCCCCGAACCCCTAAGGGCCGACCCCATAGGGTCGACCCAGAGCCAAGGTGGGCCAACCCTATGGGGTCGGCCCGGTTCGGGAAGCAGACCCCAAGGAGTCCGCCCCGAACCGAGGTGGCCCGACCCTATGGGGTTGACCCGAGCCGGGATCGACCCAAACCGAGGTGGGGCGACCCTATGAGGTCGTCCCAGTTCGGGAAGCAGACCCCAAGGGGTCCGCCCCGAACCAAGGTGAGTCGGCTCGATAAGTAGACCTCCACGGGACAGTCCCGGGCCTGTGTTGGCTGAACGTATGGCGTCGGCCTGGCTCAAGAAGGGAGATCAAACAGGTGCAGTCCTTCGACACTCTGTAACTGTTGGGGGAGACGAAAGAGGAGTAATTGTGTAACGTCCTCCCTCGTTTAACGGTTGTAATTATGAGCTAGATAATCATGACGAATTAGTGGTCATAAACTTCTATCAGCCGTTACGAGTCGCACGGATTATATATTCAACGTTGCAAGTTGGAAGGAGGTAAGTAATCATTTGGCCTGTGTTCTAACTTGAAACTTATTTTGCGAGTGATTATCCTTTCTAACTTGGGCGTCGGAGTGCGTGTGGCCGAGCACCACACCAGTGTTAGCTATCTGTTTTGCAGGAGATCATTGTCCTGGCAATACAAATTCACCGTTGATCAGTCCATCCAAATTCTGACATCAACATAGCTAAAAGAAAAAAGGTGAAACAAAACTGTACCGAGCTCAGAGTTCAGAAAACTGTACACCTAACACAACTTTCTGATTCCTAGGCTTCATAACATTGCACCCCAAACACAACTTTCTAATTCTCAAACTTCAAAACATTGCACCCCAAACACAATTTTCTGATGCTCAGGCTTCAGAACTGCTCATGACAAACCTCACAGACTTCTGATTCCCAAGATTTTGATTCTAAACCTGCACCTCAAATAACCCCTAAACTTTCACAATTGAATCAATTTAAACTTTGGTTCTATTTAAGCATGTTAATGCATAATTTTCGTAAATGTTAGGATCAAATAGAAAGTAGCAACTTTTCATTTATATAAGTGGTTTTTTTTCATCTTCTTTCCTCTATTTTTTTTTTATTTATTTAGAAATAATTATGTGATAACTTTTCTAATTACTTTAAGAGAATTTTAGGAGAAGAATAGTTTTATTTAGGTGATAGTTGATTTTAAATGACATCAAGTGAAAATGGTTATAAATCATTAATGAAATATCTAACTCGATTCACTTGTAAAAGTTTAGGGTTTAAATTGATATAACCTCTAAAATGGTGTAAATTGATTCCCCCCTCCCCCAAAAAAAAACAAAAACAAAAACTATACAATGATTGTCGATTATTGGAGATGTGGTCAAAGCCTCACATTTGTTAGAAAAAAAAAAGTTCTTATATCCAAAGTCAACAATCTCATATCAAATGGTGTTAAAGTCATTCTAAACTTAATAGGGTCAATGTGGTGATGAACAAAAAAGTGAAGATGAGGAATTGTATATGATATCATAGGCTAATTAGTTGAAAATCCATTGTATATAAATGAAGGTAGCTATCTCTTGATAAGAGATTTTTCGAGTGAAACCAAAAGTAAAGGCATGAGGACTTATGCGCAAAAAGAACAACACCGTACTATTGTGGAAGATCACAATAAGAACAATAATAGATTCAAAAAATAATTCTAGATAACAAAACTAACATAGAGAGCACCATTTACCAAGGCTTGTAATGAAAACCAATCAGAATAAAATCATTAAGAATACAAACAGTATTCTTTTGATATTGTTCATTAGAAATTGTTTCGAATTGGAATTAGAAATTTATTCATGTTATTTACTAATATTAGGAATATAAATAAGTCATAATAATGAGTACTCCTTTCATATTTCTAGCCAATTAAAAAAGTATTAGCTACTGTTTTTTCTTCTTGGGGTCGCTAACATTAACAAAAACCTCTGACGTAGGAGGCAATAGAAAAAAAAAATTATACTTCTTTTTGTGTGTGTGTGTGATAATCAAGTGTCGGAGCTTGCTCCCTTATACTCGGGGTACCCACGCTCGCCCAAAGCCCCAAAAAAATCTATATTATAATAATATGAATACTACTATTTGTTATCAGTCACATGAGAATCATTGAAGAATGATGTAACGTCGAACAAATGGGATATGTACTTCGAAATTACTAGAAATTTTCCCGAGGCAATGGCCCTTCAAATTATAATAGAGTTCAACATACTACTAGTTGACAGATCATAGATACGCACACAAATGCATACGAACACACACGTAAACCACACTAAGGTTCATCTTCTACTACCTTCTAGTTTTTATAAATTTTCCGTATAATACTATGATTCAAAGGCTATTTTTAATTGACATCAAGTAAAGAAGGTTATTCATGTCTATTCTAAGAACAAAGCAAGCATCATTAACCAATTGTCTTGCTATCTAATTGAATGGTTGATGAAGAAAACAGTAATGAAGCTCTAAAAGAATATATGCTTTTCATGTACAGAGAGAAAGAAGGAGAGAGAGAGAGACTAAATATTCCTAGACTTACTGTACAGATGCAGTCATATCTGCAACTTGTCATCACCTGTTTGAAGAATTTCTATAGTCAGACCTGGAGTCAGGGCCCGCACCGTGCTTTGTATACAAAGAGGCAACTGAAGGAACTTCATTAGGTGATGGGGCGACTGCAGAAAGGGGCTGGAAATTTGTGTTGCCAACAAACCAGTAGAGAGCCCATTTCAAATTGCAGAGAGTATACTTGAGAGCTTTCGTCCAATACTCTGGTTTGTTGAAGCTTTGCGTGATGGAGTAGTTTTCAACCTTGTCGTTCTCAATCCTACCGAAATCCACAAATGAAACACTATCAGAAAGCAAGCTAGATTGATGCCAGAATACGATCAAGCAGGAACAAACAAATTTTCATAATATGGCACGTGTGAGGCTGATTTTGATGTGCAAATGTTTTTGCTCTCAAGTCTTATCTAAATTAACTGCAGCATAGCAGTAAATGAACTTTGCAGCAAGAGATGCACACTGTATTTGCTAAATACTATTATAATTCCACTATATATACCTGCATGACTTTTGAATCTTAACTCTTTTGTTCAAGATAATACCTTGATGGTTTTCAACCTACCACTTAGAATTGGTAAAAATGCCCATTTTGAGCATCTTCGTGACCTCTAACATGTTTCTAATGTTGTTTCGTACCTTATCTCTGTTGGTCATTTTAAGTTGGACTTAAACATGATGCATCTAGCAAGTTTCATCAGACAAATTCTGTTTATCCCCAGGATGAAACGACTTAATCATCCTAACGTTTCTGTTTCATACACAGATTCCCAAGAATTTTATCATTCAATTTGACTTTGTCCCTTAATCCGACTGAGCAGTAGGAACAGGAAGAAACTATGCATGCATAAACAAGGTAACACAGCAAATAATATAAATGATAGAACCCAAACATATTAAAATATAAAAGAGAATAGAACTATAAGATAAACCCAAGTAATTTGATGTGTAGGACCCTCCCTCTCTTAAGCACTTTCACTTAACCCTAGACCAACTAAATCAATCCATACCCTCATTATTTCCTACCCATACTATTTATAATAAATCATCCTAACTTCTCTAGCTAATTACCTATATATCCTTAGTACTCTAATAATATTCCTAATTCATCCCAATGGCATTCCTATCAAAATATTTGCAGGTTAGCATCGATATCAATACTTTCTCAAGATTGAATAATATCATTGATCATATATTTTAGAGAAACTTACACTTCTAACCCTTGAGTTTTCGATTTTATGTTTGTTTGGTCCTTAAGCTTTCAAATATTACTATTTACACTATGACTTTCAAAAATAAAACTAAATCAGCCATGAAAAATTGGTTAAGACACTTTTAAAATATTAACTATGCTAAGAAGTGTCATAAAAAATAATATTTGTCACTACTTACGTTAGAAAAAATCGTTTTTTTATTAATTTACTAGAGCAGCCATATAAAAGATTCCTCATTAAACAAAAAAATTACACAATGAAATTAAACACCAAAACAATAAAACTTCTTCCTTCTTGTCTTCTAACTCAAGCCAAAACATAGTCAAGTAAAATAAATACAATCACACACACAGGATAAATGATATCCAAAATAATGGAACTTACTTATATGGCAATTTGAAACATTTCTCGTGTGGTATGTTGTTCTCCTGATCCCTAGAATTTGCAAACTCAGCAAATTCCTTTAGGCAAGTCAAGAACAATGTCATGGCTTTATCGTAACGTGTGCTCCAAAATAAGTTCACAGGCCCAAACCTATTTAAGTTACTGAAATATCAAATCAAGAGTCCTGAAGAACGTTTAGAAGAATTGAAAACTAAACATGAACAAGGTGGAATTGTTTTATTTATTTAAAAAAAAAAAAAGATGCATCAATCCTCGTATTTGAGTACTTCACCAAATTTCTCCTGTGTCACTCTTGTTCACAAAGTAACAGGAACCAGACTAAGGCATTATAATAAGCAAAATGGATTTTTTAAAAATTTCTTTTCAATATATGGGCAAGAATATTCACTGAAGCCCATTCAATTTAATTACATTAATGGAATATACAAAAAAACAAAAAAAAAATCCTCTTTACTTACAGTTCATATGTACTGTTATTGTCCATGATGCGAGGGTAGCTCCCCATTGGAAGTATTTTTATCCGATATCTAAGTAATGAATTAAGGAAATGGGGTTCATTACTCAATCTGGATCCCTAAATCATTTATGCCTATTTTAGATACCAAAAGATGCACGAAAGAAGCAATGGCAAGAGTATTGTTCCCAGAATGGAAGTTCAAAACAATCAACTTTACAGATGTCATCCAACAATGTTCCAATACCAGAATACAATCTGGAATTCACATTTTACAGGGTTTATAATGTATTTTGCGATAAACTGCTTTAGATTTCCTTTTATATATTCTTGTAATGATTGCCAATTTAACTAAATTACTTGCAACTTATTTTCCTAATCGTTATTCATTATGAGAACCTACACAGATCTTTGGTTTTTATTTCCTATATATTTCCATTCTAAAATTGTCTAGTAACTTACTTTCTCCTTTTTTTTAATAACCAGAACACGGTTTGCACTTTGATAAAGGTCTACAACGTCATCTCATCCAAATCACGAATGCAAATGTAATAATCAAAGGACAAATTTCAAGAAAAAGGAACTTGGTGATTGCTCGGATATTGTACTGAATGATCCGGAAAGTAATTGTCAGAAAACTCAGAAAAGGATACTGAAACCTTGGTCTGAAATACTGACACATTGTATGAAGAAGAAGGCTAGCTTGTCCCCATGCAGCATTTATTTCATCCCATTCAACCTAAATGTTTCGACAAAAAAGTTAGCAAGAAAAGGAGTTGGAGTCTAATGACTAAAAATTCTAAAACACAGGAACAATAGAATATGCTTAGTTTTCATACTGGAATCTTAGGAAGACGTCCAAGCCGGAAATTGTTAATCGTTCCAAAATCTCCATCATGCCAGATGGGAAATGCATCATTAAGCACATTCGTTCGCTTCAACAATTCCAAGTGTGCTTGTGAAACTTCTATCTTTGCTAAAATTGCATCTCTCTCTTCCTGTTAAAGTCCTCATTCATTCAACAACGTAATAGAAAAGTTGCTCAAGACGTCAACATTAGGCAGTAATTCTTTTTTGTTTCAGCACTCGAAAGTTATCACATAGAGGATGATTATGATTCTTTTGTACTTGAAAATTAATCATGAATAGGATCTCATTTAAGATCAAGAAATATGGGTCATAAGCGGCAGTGTAGCAGTTAGATAAAGCCAGAAAGAAACATCGCAACATAGTTTTTAATAATGTACATTACTATGAAATATTAGAAGGTTCTGATTTTTTTCCATTTTTCTGCAAAGAACACACCAATCCAGTCCTAGGATTCCATTCGCAATCCAATTTCAAATTTTTCTGGAAAGTCAAATCTAATGCAAGGCTGCAATATCAATTCTATTTATTACCAAGCCTGTAACAGGAGAAAGTCTTATACTGATAGCAAAAGTTCCTTAGAGAATTTCTATTTATCCTAGAAGATTATTTTGATAGCTAAAGCTCCCTTAAGCCTTTTCAATGTTCACAATCACAAGGTTGAAAGGCTCAGGCTATCATCTGACTCCTATAATAAAATATTCCGAGGATATTTAATATCCAACGCATGTGACTCCATAATCAGATGAAGTTAGTCCTATGATTAGAACTTAGACGTTCATTACATACCAAGCTAGACCAAAAATAGGTTAGTTTATACACATTCCTATCGTTTCTTTTTTTCTCACCCTTTATGGATCACAGCAATGTAAGGTTGAATTTCACTGAATTGTGGCAGCAAGGCTATTCTGCCATGGTTATACACATTTCAAAGAATGAAGAAAGTGGTTATCCAAACATATTTAAATATATAACTACATTGACATACAGATGGCAACGTCCTTATATTCTGCTTAGGTTAATAACCGTCATAAACATGCCCATTAATCTGCATCTCTCTCGTTATAGGCTCCTATGACAGACTTGGTTGAATCCAGCAACAAAATAGTAACATAATTATTATTTACATCTTCATGGTTCCTCTGAAATCTTAAAAGCTAAAAAAGATAATAAGTAAAAGGCGTACCTGGTGTGAAATTAACTGAAACTGAAAATTATTATATTCATGCCAATACCTGTCGTCCAATGAATACAAGAAGACAATCACCAACTAAAAGTATCTCAAGATTTCTTTGTCAACCAAAAATATCTAAGATTGAAAGATATAAATCTTCAATGGAGGCATAGATGCATACTAATGCCGGTAAAAGAGAACACATCTTGATTAGGGGGTCAAAACAAGGGGTTGGGGGTGATATTAGGCTAGTAAGGAAATTATTTGTAGTTTGCTTCATTTTGTTCTAATTAGTTTTTAGTTATTAGGCTTACTGTTTACCCTAGGTTAAAGGTTGGTTCACCATAGTAATTATTTCCAAGAAAAATAGTTTCACCAGCCTTCAGCTGGCATTTTGTGTCTGAAAGCGAGTGTAGGTAGAGCATCATCATTTATTCTTCCATTATTTGTTTACACAGAATGCTTTGCATATGATATTTCACGACTCCAACCCTTTCATGTGTGATGGAAAAATGTACCAAGAGTGACATATTAAACTTCTCTGTGTCGTGAAGTTTAGAGGCAAAGCCAAACCCATGTGGATAAATACAATTAAGCAACTACAGCAGAAATTTGATTCAAAAGGAATCAAATAATATTTTTAAGACGAAGTAACCAAGTGGTGAGAGAGAGGGGATGTAGCTAAATATAAAACATCTTTTTGTTGTTTGTTATCTTCTTTGTTTTGTAACTTGTCTTTACAGGATATTCTCCTAAATTGGTTTTTTATCTTTCCTTTTGACCTGTTAATGTAATTGAGGGGGGGGGGAGAATAAGTTAAGACTCCTTAAACAGGGTTTGGTTACCCCCATATTCTATAACTCTACAATGATCAATAAAAAGTTAGTTTCCTTTTAAAACAAAATGGCAGGTACCTCTCTTCCAGTTCCTTAAACCGAACAGATTTAAGCTCTAGTTCTTTTAGTTCAGCATTTACTTCTGCAAACTGGTTCTCTGTCTCTTTAATGGCTGCTTCAAGCCTTCTCTCTTCTTCCTCAATCTAAACCGGAAAAAATAGAAGATCAAACAACCAGACACTTTAAATGGAAATAATCAACTCTAGATGCTATTGATTAAAATTCATTTCTCTATATTTTTCAAATAAGGAACTAATCCAATTCGTATCTTTATAAAAAATATATGAGTAAAATTTATGAATTTATATCAAATTATCAATTGTTAAATTTAAGAATTTATACCAAATTATCAATATTTGAATAGAAAAAGACTTCTATCTCTTTGCTAAGATCTAATAACAATGACCCTTAAAATACACAATTTTACATATTACAATAATAAAATTAAGATGATAATAATAATAACAACACATAGCAATGTTTCTTATCAAAAAACGACTAAATAAAGAAAAAACGAGTAGCATCAATATAAAAAGCTAAAGGCGGCTTCAAGGCTTCTTGGAAAAAGTGAAGCATAAGCCTCAATATTAATTAAAAAAAGAGTCTACAAATAATAAAAATGTAAAATCAAGTATTACAAAATATTGTATGAAGTATCGATGGCAACCATTAGATTGAGTTATTCTTCAAAAAAAAATCTTCTATGTTCTTAAATCTAGGTAAAAGAAATAGCAATAAAAGGTCAAATGACCCCAACATATAATGTATTAAAATTAGATACATCAGAATTTCTATATTTTTGAAGAATGAAACAAGTTAATATTATTGATATTATTTAGAAGAGATGTGATGTGATCATGCCACCTGTTAGGTTCATGCAAACCTTGAATGAGCCAAAACACACAAATGGCACATCATCACCTATGCACAAACCTACAAGCCCATGTCCATTGTCCACGACACAACCACAACAGCCCATGCGCCTCACCAAGCAAACCCCTTTGCAATTCTTGTGCATAGCTTAGAATTTGCATGTCTTAAAAACACTCAAGGTTGATTGGTCATCATACTTATGGACGTTTCAACTTTGGAGTTAAGAACTTGGGTTATTGCTTCTAGCTATTTGATCTAAAGATAATCTGCATCTAACTTTCCCTTTGAGCTGTACTAACTGCTTTGCAGGTTTTAGTGTTTGTGTGCTCGGGTCCATATAACCAAAGGGTTCTTAGGCCAATTCACTAGTGTTCTCGAATCAAGCAATAAAGCCTTTAATCCTTAGTGTATTGTCATAAAGGCATAAACCTTTTCTATGAGAGGCATATACCTTGTATGGTTCAAAGAAAGTGCAAGTATCGAGGCTAACCATTTGAGCCTACACCTCAAAAGCCTTTTAAAACATTGATCAAGGATTGTAACCCAGCAGACCCCATAGATTGACTTGGTCTAACCTGCATGCGGAGTGATGTGTGCAGCAAATTGTTGTTAGGAGTGTGGATGTATGAATTTAAGATGTAAATTAATCTCTAGATCCTTAAATCGCTTCCAACATTTGTTTGGATATGTGTCCTATCCTTTTAGGTTTGATAATAAGTTGCTTACCTATCCTTTTTTTAAGTTTGTCTTTCCCTTCCTGGCAGGGCATTAATGCCAGGTAATTGAGAGTGATTCGATTAGGTCCATTTTAAAATATTGGAACCGTCATGTCTTAAGGGATGTCAAGCTTAATAAACCAAAGTTTCTAGATAGAATTAAATACACAGATAGCTTAGATAAGGACAAGCTCTGATTAATGACAAAGCTCTAAATTATGCTTTCTTTTATTCTTAACAACTTGGAACGTTTTTTGTAATCTCTAGTTCTGGTTTCTTAATACAAGCTCCCTTTGTAATGGACGACTTTTCTTCTTTTTTATATTTGCATGGTTGTATTCTTTCATTGGTCTGAACAAGGGTAAAAATACATTTCTGCTTTTGAATCTTTGGACAACACCAAACCTTAATCTCAAATAAAATAGATATCTCAAGAAAAAATTTTCCATAACTTCCTAAGCCATGCCATCCTTCTAAAATAAGATAATCTGCATCTGTTGTTGTTTGGAAAACAAATGCCTAAATATCATCGCAGAACTTTACCTTTAATTTCTCCTTAAGAAAGTCAGCTTCAGAGAGAACGTTCCGTGACTCCCCCTCTAAACGTTTGAGGCAGGCTTCATATGCCTTAATGTCCCTGTTCACATCTTCAACCTCCTTATCAAGTTTATCCGACAAAATCCTCATGCATTCCAGGCACAAAGGCTGCTCAACCTGGATACAGAAATAGAGGTATACAGTTTTTAACCAGTTCCATGAAACTTAGGAAGAACCTAATCAGCCTCTATGTTAAAATGAAACTGAAAAGAAGTTCAAGTTCTTTTGCTTTAGAGTACCTGAGTTTGAGTTTTGGCAATCTCAAAAGCACGTTTTAAGATAGTTATTGTAGTGTGAAACCCAGAATTATTTGGTTGCATTGCCCCATCTGGCGATGGTATATGCATTCCACCTCCATCAGAGGGAGATTCGTTCTTATACACAACCACAAACGACTCTTCCATTGCCTTTCCAGTTTGTCCTGAGTCAGCCTGACCAGCTCCCTCACGAGGACGAGGAACTCCTTGTGATTGAGGCCTTTGCTTTGGCAACACAACAAAGGAATTATCCATGCGCGTGGAAGCTAACATGCTACTGGCCCCATGAGCTCCAGACCCCTGCATCCCTGAACGTGTATATCACCAGAACATATTTTTATTAAAAGAAGCATACAGCCTGAAGTCAGAACATTAAACTAATCTCCAGACATGCCTTAATACTTAAAACCCCAGAAGGTTAATTGATTCTCTTACTACCCATAAGTAAATTATCAAACATAAGAAAATTCACACATCTTGTCTCCTCTTTTTTTGGCAGGGGAAAGGCGTTGTAGTTAAGCTTAACAACACAGAGGCCTTTATCAATTTAGGCCACAACTCTTCCCATGTGGTTTCTCCAATAATTCATGGCCTACATTCAATAAGACGCACTGTATTCCATCAACTTCAATTTGCGTAGCAACACACTCTCCCTTAATGAAGCTAAAACCATTCCGCCATAATCTTCGTAAATTCCCCCGTCATATTATATTACACCATCATTCAATCGACCTATCCGGTCAAATTATCGCACCACAATCTGGCGCGAACGGCAATAAATTGCGTAAATAACAACCGAAGTCCAAAGTAAATGAAGAATCACATCTTAAACAGCAAAAGCGCGAAGACAAAACATTAACGATAAGAGTAGAGAAGTTCACCGGATCGAGCAGAGGGATCGTTGATGAACTTATCGGCATGCGTGTCGACGCCGACGAAGCACAAGGACTGGCCGCAGTTCTGGCAGCCGAATCGAGGAAGATTCGGGTCCGCCTGCAAGATCCGACCCGTTTTCCGGTCGCCCATCGTTCGTCCCCCTTGCAATCGGATTGATTCAAATGTGAAAAATGAGGAGCTCTGATCTTTATCCAAGTCCTCTTCGCAGTTTTCTCGAGGCCTTTGCAGTTGAGGAATGATTGATAAGTCAAAAAAATAACATTAGTTGGGTTATCTAATAAGTCATCCATTCAATAAGAAAAAAAAAAAAAGTTATCTAATAAGTCTTAATTTTTTATTTTATGTCTAATAATCCTTAAAAAATATTAACATTAAGGGGGCGTTTGGATACAAGAGTTGGGTTGAGTTGGGTTGAATTGTGGAGAGTTGTTTTGTAAGTGAGTTCTGCAAATCAGTGTTTGGTTTGGTTTGCGGGTTGAGTGAGAAAAAGTCGGTGTTTGGTTTTGAGAGTTGAGTTATTATGTCGAGAATATCGATGCGATTTTTGTAGAGTGAATAAGTCTCGATTTTTGTGACTTTTTCTTTACTTTTTTTTTTGTTTCCACCAAATCAATTCTGAAACATATTTGTCTACAATTTCAAAACTTTATTATGAGATCAATTACAAATTTACAATATATATTACCATTTGCAAGATATATGGGATATTTAGAAACGAGATTGAATATTGAGATTGATATTAATTTTTTCTCCCTAAAAATCATTTTTATCTTATGTAAAGTGAAAGGTCCGATTTTTTTGTAATTTTTTTCCTTACTTTGTTTTCACAACAAATTAAATACAAACACATTTTTCTACAATTTCAAAACTCAATTATGTGATCAATTATAAAATTACAATATATATTACCATTTGCCAAATGTATGTTAGGGTATTTGCAAAAGTAATGGATATTGGGTTTGATATCAATATTTCTTTTCCAATAAAATTCATTATTTAGAACTTTTACTCTTCAATATGAACTTTATTCCTTTTTTTATGCACATGTTCACCACTACTTTTTATTTTAATTTAGGTAGGTCTTAATTTAGTATTAATACTTTGCATATGAAGACATTGAAGAGTGTTTATTTAAATTTGTCTAAACACATGCATTGTCTATGGACATTTTTAGAATGGAATAAATAGTTTACCTTGTGAAGATGTTAAAAATATGTCAACATACTTAAATATTTTATGTCATATTGAAGTTGCATATCTACAAAATATTAGATATGTCATCAAGGTCTTAGTAGCGCCGTTATGCTACCGAAATTTTCGGTGTAGACAATGTTGCTTAGTAACGTCCCTAGGAAATTTTGAGTTTGAAAAATTAGGGTTGTTATAGTTGGTATCAGAGCATGGGTCTTAGATTCTGCATACTCGCCTACATCGTAGGCAACGATCCTTATAGCCTCTTGCAGGAAGTCTAGTTAAAGTTATTTGAGTTGCTTGTGTGTTGACACTTGTTATGCTATGCTTTTGACTTCTTTGTTCTTGTGCAAATGTAGTTTAGAGTTTAAGTTTAGATTATGACGCGAAGATGTGACCGTTGTAAAGTTCTAACAACTTTCGAGGACGAAAGTTTTTCTTAGATGGGTATATTGTGGCGCCCCGTAAAATTAGATGCTTTAATTGTATTTGTTTTGAATTTGAATCTTTGGATAATCAGAACAAGATTAGAAAATGGTGTTTCAAAGTTTAAAAAAGGATTAGGATTTCTGTTTGTTTAGAATTTCTTTTTCTAAAAGGATTAGAATTCATTGTTCTAAAAGGATTAAGACTTTTTGGTATCTATTTAAACTAGAGTATTAGCAACTTAAAGACACACTTCAAAACTCTCCTCATATTCTTCTTTTCTCCACTTTCTTCATCTCGCCTGACAGTCGTCGGAGACTCACTGGACCGTCATCGGAGACTCGTCGGATCGTCATTGGAGACTCGCCGGACCGTCGTCGGAAAGTTACCGGATCGTCGCCGGAAAGTACCGTACGGTTGAGTTAATAACTCAACTCCATGGGGTTGGGTTATTAAGTCACCGGTTATAATTATTGGTGAAACAAACAAGGAGTTGGGTTATTAACCCAACTCAACTCAACCCAAGCCCATAAACCAAACACCCCCTAAAAGTAATCTAATAAGTCATTCATTCAATAAGAAAAAAAAAGGTTATCTAATATGTCTTAATTTTTTATTTTATGTCTAATAATCCTTAAACTTTAAAAAAAAGTCTATGGATCTTTAAACTTTTAATTGTATGTTTTTTATATTCCAATATATTTGGTATTTTTTTAAAATTAATGAATCTATTGGATGCAAGAATGATGTGTGTCTAATAGAACATTAAGATCTTGTTTGATGACCATTTGTTTTTTAATTTTTGGTTTTTGGAAATTTAGAACGTGTAAATGAACTTGTATTGACGATCATCAATTCTTTGGCAGTGCTTTTCGCAGTTTTCTCTGCGCCCTTTACTTCTTTCCTTTCCTTCTTTACTTCTGGGATCAAAAGGTCCTTGCTTCCTCTAGCAGCAATGATGAACTCCTTATTGTAAGCGTGGGTTGCTAACTCCTCGAAACTGCGAGGCTTTATGCCCTGCAAGATGTAAAGAAGTCCTCAGTGCATGTCTTGGATGCACATATCCACGGAAGATAACTCGGTGAGACGGTTCTTACAGTCCAAATTTAGAGCTCTCCAGTGATTAATATAATTGACAATAAGCTCTCCCTTCTGTTGTGTTCATATTAGTGAGCTCCATCATGTTATCAGTTCGCCTCGTACCAGTCAAAAGTGTTTTCCTTCAAGGTACGCACAAATTATTTCATCAAGAGGTCATCGTGTGTCCCTGCGTTTTCGCCGGTTTCAACAAAATGTGCAACGTGTTGTTTTGGATTATCTTTCCCGTCAAACTGCTGACATTTTAGAGGTCGGTACCTTGTAGGCATCCTCAAATTGTCAATCCTTTTAGTGTACGATTTGGAGTACATGAGAGGATTTTGAGTTGGTCCGCCATACTGGGCTCTAATGGAATTCATGATCATGTTCTGCAGTTGCTGGACATATAAAGAAGCAACTGAAGCTGGTTGCGGCGGATGCTCCTCTTGGATGATGGTTTTCCTCTTATCATTGTTTCTTATTGCAAGGGTTTGGCTAGATTCAACCGTTTCTTTGTTTTGAACCTGATTCTTGAGATAGGCAATTTCAAGATCTCTTTCTTCTATCGCCTTCATCAGGAGATTGATCTTTCTTCCCATCTCCGCCATTCTTTCATCAAGCTCTACATCAACCATCATGATCGATATTACATCAGGATTTGATGTCTCCCTCTGTTGATTAGGAGCAAGAGTTGGTTGGTCAAACAGGGGGTTATCTTTGATGACAACCTTACCTTTGGAAGCTTTATCCAGTAGTTTGATGATGCTGCTTGTCATTACATCAGGGGTTCGATCATCACTTGTCTCAACCCCTCCAGAACGACTGCGAGTTATTGGTCTCATGTAGGAGTTGCTTGCAACAGCAACAATTGATGCAACTTTCTTTGATACCATTGGTTTTCTTTGATTTGAAGGAGAAAAAGATGAGAGGTAGAGGTGTCCCACTAGGCGTGTCAATATGTTCACACGAGATTTCAACGAGGAAATTTAGAACGTGTAAATGAACTTGTATTGTATTGATTTTAGTATTTTTTTAGTACAATCTCTAATATTTGATCATCTGATTCTCTCTTCTATTTGTATGTTCCACTCCAGGGCTATAAAGTTTGTCCTCGAGATCAAAGTTGCAATCAACTTCAGATTTGAAGAGGTGTTCTTGCTCTTCAAAGCAATGTTCTTCGTTCAAGGAGTAGTTGATCTTCAAGAGTATAAAGAGTATTCTAGTTTGTGAATTTTCTTTGGATTTTCTCTCTAGAGCCTTCAACTTCTGAACCTTAAAAATGAAGGAGGAACGTCTCTATTTATAGAGTTTCTTTGGGCTTCTAGGTGGGCTTGGGCTCGTTGGACTCGACCTATTGTTTGTAAGGGTTGGGCCAGGTTGGCTTTGGGCCAACCATTTTGGGTTGAGCCAACCCTTTTGGGCTTGGTTGATTTGGGTCTTCTGTCCTGGATTGGGCATGATTGATTTCGGGTCTACGTCTCTGGACTGGGCTTGGACTTTGCTAATTGGGTCTTTAATTTAGTCTTTTGTCTATCAAATTTTAAGGAACCTAATTGTATATCCAACAATTTAATTTAGGGATGCTGCAGATTTAATTAGTCCCTAATTAAATATAATTTTGCCATCAATGTTGGGTGATGACATGACAATTTTGAATTTGCTGAAATTTCTATTCTAACAAATACAATTTTCAAAATCAAAAATAAAAAACTTAAATGGTTATCAAACGAGACTAAACTTTTAATTTTATGTTTAATAGATTGTTGAATTTTAAGAAATCTCAAATAATTCAATGGAATACACAAAATTGTTGCCCTGAGATTTTTTTTTCTTTTTCCTAAAAATGAGGAGACAAATACACAAATACACAACAACAAACACAAAATTGTATGATCACTTGAGACTTATTAAAAGGCTTGAGTACTTATTAGACACTTTTAAAATTCAAGGATTTATTAGACACAAAAGTGAAAGTTCATTGATGACCTTTAAACACTTTTTTCAAGTTCAAGTCCTATTTTACACAAACATGAAAGTTCAATGACTAAATTTGTAATTTAACGAAAAGAAAACATTAAATTACAAATTTAGTCTATAAGCTTTTAAGCTTGTGCCGATTTGGTTATTGAATTTTAAAAAGTATCTAATAAGTCTCAACTTCAACTCCTGTGTTCAATAAATCTATGACCTTTAAAAAGTGTCTAATAAGTCGTTAAACTTTAAATTTGTTTCCAATATGTCTTTAAATTTTCAATTTTGACCTATTTGACATTTCTTAAAATTCATGTACCTGCTAGACACAAAATTGAAAGTTAGCACATTAGACATAAAATTCAATTTTATACTAATAAGTAATAGATCATTTTATTTTTAAAAATTTCAAGAGTAAAATATATTTTTAGTCGTTGAGGTTTGAGGTTAATATCTATTTGGTTCTAAAAGATCAATTTAGTTGAAAGAAAATTTTAAAATGTTCAAATTAATATTTAATTCGAAGTGTTCACATTAATATTTAATATATTAAATATAAAATAGAAAAATATATTTATTGTATTTGATACATTAAATATAAAATAATTAATGTATATTAGATACATTAAAGCAAAGATATTTATAAAAAAATTGAATAAGATTCAAATAAAAAAATAAATATTACAGGAGAATTTAAAAGATTTGAATAAGATTCAAATAGATTAAATGTATGTATTTTAATATATTAGATATTAAAATATATATTATTTAGTTATGGTAAAGATTTGTCCAAAGTCTCTATAAATAGAACCTTTGGGTTAAGCCATATAATACACATCTTCTCAATAGAGAATTATTGAATTCTTTCTAGACTTCTCCCTCTCTAATCTCTTGTGGATTTTCTTTCAAAA
Organism: Trichosanthes cucumerina; assembly: GCA_036507285.1. Taxonomy (NCBI): domain Eukaryota; kingdom Viridiplantae; phylum Streptophyta; class Magnoliopsida; order Cucurbitales; family Cucurbitaceae; genus Trichosanthes; species Trichosanthes cucumerina. The sequence goes on from CM071840.1 coordinate 33,843,040, forward strand.
GGCTTCCACAAGTATTGGTCATGTGTTCGAGTTATAGCAAGGAAGACATTGTGAAATTGTTGGAACACAAGAAGTAAAGTACCACCAAAATTTTATCTTCATACTTAAGTCAAGGTATGTTTTACTTAGCCTAATGTTTTTTGTTTAATTCTAAAATAAAATTAATCTCGATTACAACACTTCCACTATGGGTTTAATTCGACTATTTCTTTTCATTGATATGAGCCATCTTTGATTTTTATTTTTAAAATTAAAATTTAGTGATGGTGGATATTTTAATTTCATATATGTGATATATCTGGTGAGTTGCAAATTGATTGTTTAGGTTATTTGACATTAGATTTATAGTTTTGATTAGATCATCGTGTAAAATCCATTAGAGTTAGAGTTTTGGTAATTTAATTTCTTTTGGGAGAAAAAGAAAATTGATGCTAAACAAAGAAGAGAAACTGTGTGTATCAATTGAAGTCAGCGATCATGTCTCTCAAACGATGATGTATTATAATGCCTTGGAATGGTGCGAAATCAAGATTGTGCATTCAAGATTGGCCTTGTGTTATGTATGGAGGCCCATATTCTGGTACTTGTTGAGGTGTATGTCCTAAACTCGTGGGAATGTAAATGATACGATGAATTTAATAAAGAGTTGTTTTATTCATTTTTCTTATACTCACATTTAAACTTAAATCCAATAAACTAAGCTTTAGGGTTCTATATTATGAAAACTTGAACAGTATGTAGTGGACATACAAGTATGATCATGTTCAAGTGAATAACCTGAACGGTCTACAGTATACGGATGATGTTGGAAACCTTATCCTAGTGGCACTATAGATGTGACCCACTTTGTATATGATACAAGCGAATCAATCCAGTTCGTTCATATAGTAGACATGTGAGTGGGGGCATCCTGTGCGATGAGTTCGTACAAGACTGGACCGTGGATTATTAACCAACTGTTGTAACGTCGTTAATAGATTAGGTTTAGTAATTTATATATGACCAATAGTGTAACAACCCTAAATCTCGAAACGAACGAAGAAGAGGGGTACATGAATGAACCGAGTCCACATCTGAATGAGAGGGATCCTGAGGATATGAAAGTATGGTGCCCGAGGAAAAGGGGTACATGCGAGTGACCATGAGGATATGAAAGCATAGTTCAGAAAGGCTTAAAAGAATTGATAGCTACTACCTGTACCAACAAGGTGCACCTTCCTTTTGGGTGGCTCAATCATAGGAACTCCACAGTTAAGCGTGCTTAGCTTGGAGCAATCCTATGTTGGGTGACCTCTTGGGAATTTTCCTAGGGAGCATGCGAGTGAGGACAAAACATGCTGAAAGGGCCCCGTGTTGGTTTGTGGGGATAGTGTTTTCACTCTTACAAGCAATCATGGATGATATGGTGGCGCAGCCAGGACCCAGGAGATCCTGGGTCTAGGGCGTTACATGAACCTACGTTAGGGAAGTTACTCCGCCACATCGTTCACGTCGAAATTTCGGCAGCATAATGACATAACAAGGAGAAAATCGAAAATTTTTCCTGGAACCTATCAAGCAGAAAACACTTCAAAGAGTTTCAAAAAATGTCCAATCTCCACCAACTTCAATCAGAAAATGGGTTGGGCTACAACTAGAGTTAACTAAGACAAAATGCAAACCAACAACTATGACCATGAAGCATCACGATAAAGAGGAATCAAAACTATCGAGCAGCTACGTGGAACGGGCTCTAACAAGAACAAACTCAAGAAAAGAAAACTAAGCCTAAAGACAAGAGACAGGAGGGGTCCATAGCCTCGCCAGGTCGTCGTGGTCGTCAACTGCCTTAGGGTTTCGTACCTGCAACCAAAAACATCAAAGTACACTGATGAGTATAAAAAATACTCAGTAAGCAGCCCACTCACGTCCAAACTACAACTGCACACACAAGAATAGGTTAAGCTTACAACCAAAAACATCTTAAAACTCACGACTAGGCACCACTCGTGCATACCTCACCCAGAGACTCACAAGCGATCCAGGAACTTAGGTGCCCACAGACGGGGACACACCCCAATGCGAAAGAGCGATCGCTCTAACGCCCAGATAGAGATGCAATAGAGCCTCGACTCTAAAGCCCACACATATCGCAAAAGGGCGACCCACCCAAGTGCTCACACAACTCGCAAAACGGAGCGCTCGACCCTAATGCCCACACAAATATCACAAAAGGTCGCTCGACCCTATGCCATACAACTCACAGTAGGATGCTCGATCCTACCACCCACACAACTCGCATTAGGATGCTCGACCCTAATGCCCACATAGAATCGCCAGCCTAAAGGTTTGATCTCACCCGGGGTCACTCAATGGGTTTGGTGATGCTAGCTTAGAAGGTCAGACTCTCTTGCAACTTCTAAGTCTTCCCCTACACTCATCTCGATGTCGTCTTAGGTGCCTTCCTCTTGTTGGGGTTTGTGCCCTAAAACTCGTAGTTTGTATTTTTGTTCTAATTATTGTAATAAACTGTTATTATTTCAATAAAGCGTTATTGTTCATTTTCTACGAATTTGCCTTTGTTTTAACCCTAAATCCAATAAACTAAACATCCAAGGATGTAAAATATATCTTTAACTGAATGTAGTGTACATATAAAGGATCTCGGTTCGAGATACAACCTAAAGGGTCTATAGTTAGGGGATAAGGTTTGGGTACCTTACCCTGGTAAAACTATGGATATGGGCCACTTTGTATATGATACAAACACTGTGATCCTAACGTGGTTGTGTAGATTGAAGGGAATGAGAATCCCCGCGCAGCAGAAGACGATTGAATCGTCCTGGTATTATTACGCAACTTGGTTTTGTTAAAACGATCTACTAAAGATCTAGGCTAAACATGCTGGAAAAAGGAAGAAAAACAACAAGTTTAGAGATACTTACTTGTTGAAGACTCTCTTCAAGGTTTCTTCCTCAGATCACGAACTCTTCGTGCTTCTCGATCTTAACGAACTCTTCCCACGAACGGAACCCGAACACCACCACTTGGAGTCTCGGTTGTTCTCTTTTGGAAGAAGGGAAGTTATGTGGGAACTTTAGTATTTTGGAAAGTGAGGAGAATTGAGAGAGAGTAGAGAGAATTATTCTTCTCTTCTTTGATGAAAAAAAAAAAAATGAGAGAATGGTTACATTCCTTCTTGCAAGAAAGGATTATATAGTGGAATGATGGAGTTAGAATCTCCACATTATTACCACTTTACCACAACCATAGGTTATGCAAATCTCATTTGCATAACCACATATAATATAAGATATCTCATATCTCATATTGCAAATCTCATTTGCATTAATTGTGGATTAATTAAATTGAATCACATCCAATTTAATTTCTCTCAATTAAATTCTCCAATTAGCCCTAATTCAACAATTAGGCTAACCTATAGTTTATTATGAATCTCATTCACATTAAACTATATTTTATATCATTCATATCTCATATAAATGACATAAATGCCCTTAAAGTGAAATTGAACACTTCAATTTCATACCAAACATTAACCCTTCTTTTAACTTGCAGTTAGAGCCAACCAGAGACCAGTTGAGCCAGCAGGGGACCTAATGGACCTACTGGTGGCGGGCTATAATGATCAGAGATTAATCTGTCAAACTCTTTGACCGGTTAACCAACATTCATTAGCTACGGTAACAACTCCTCTATAGCCGTGAAAGCATTTTGCACTCCGTCGGTCACGAGAATATTACGTGTCATCGATATAACCAATGCCCATGAGTCGACCCTTCACGGGTTGTTCCAGAGACACGGTGGGTCAAATTGCCGTTTTACCCTTGTGTCTACCTCTTGTTCCTTAAGTCCCCATCGCCTCTAATGAACAACATATTGTGATGGTCAACCATACACAACACCCTTCTCGGGCGGTGAGAAGGTGGCGCGCGTTGTCAAGCCACGGAGACAACACAAGGAACAACCCCCTCTAGTTTCCCTAAAGCGGGAGGCGAGTGAATTTCATCTCGCGTAGTTAAGTTCGACTCCTACTTGGTTACGTCACGAGAAGATAGGCATATTGGGGGAGTATGGCGTGACCACCCTCACTGCGTACTAGTCAGAAGGGCGGACCCCGAAAGCAGAGTCGTAACACGCGCTCGAGATTCGGTCGAGTCACTAATGGTCATCACGAAGTTATTAGTCTCTACTGTCATCAGCGGTGTTACATCGCAGGTCTAATAATTCCACGATTCGGTCTTGTACAATCTCATCATTGCAGGATGCCCGCTCGCATGTCAACCACATATGCGAGTCGAGATCACCTCGTTTGTATCTAATACAAAAGCGGGCGCATTCACGATGTGTATCTCAGAATGGGTCTCAACCTATCCATATCATGTAGAGCCGTTTGGGTCATGAACTCGAGCGTGATCTCCTCCGTGTGTCCACCACACACCGTTCAAGTTTTAGGTCTCTCATAAATTCAATGACCACGGAGCTTAGTTTATTGGAAAAGTTTATAAATATTGCGAGACACAAAGTGATGAAATGAATAACTCTTATCATTTACCAAGGAGTAAAATTGTGTTGACATTAATAAGAGTTATTCATTTCATCACTTTGTGTCTCGCAATATTTATAAACTTTTCCAATAAACTAAGCTCGAGTCATTGAATTTATGAGAGAACTAGAGTTTGAAGCGGTGTGTAAAGTGGACACACGTGGAGGAGGTTCACGTTGAGTTAATGACCGAATGGTCTACGATATATGGATAGGGTTGAGAGACTAATCTGAATGCGCTGTGGATGCGCCCGCTGTATTAGATACAAACGAGGTGATCTCGACTCGTTCATGTAGTTGACATGCGAGTGGGGGCATCTGTGCAATGAGATTGTACAAGACCGATCGTGATTTATTAGACCTGCGATGTAACACCGTTGACAAGAAGGGACTAATAACTTCGTAGATGACCATTAGTGACTCGACACGAATCCTCGAGCGTGTTACGACTCGCTCTCTGCGAAGTGCTGTTCTTTGACTAGTACGGTGAGGGTGGTCACGATTATCGCCCAATATGCCTATCTTCTCGAGGGACAGAACCAAGTAGGGAACTTAACTACGCGAGATGGAATTCACTCGTTCCCGCCTTTAGGGAAACTAGAGGGTTGTTCCCTGAAGTGTTGTCTCTGTGGCTTGGACAACGGCGCCCACCTTCTCACCGGCCCGAGAAGGGTGTTGTGTATGGTTGGACCATCACAATATGTTGTTCATTAGAGGAGTAGTGGGGACTTAAGGAACAAGAGGTAGACACAGTGAGGTAAAACGATAATTTGACCCAACCGTGTCTACGACAACCTGTGAAGGGTCGACTCATGGGTATTGGTTATATCGATGGACACGTAATATTCTCGCAGCGACGGAGTGCAACTACGAGCGCATAGTGGAGTGTTACCGTAGCTAATGAATGTTGGTTAACCGGTCAAAGAGTTTGATAGGTTAATCTCGGATCATTGGAGCCGTCCATCGTAGGTCCATTAGGTCCCTCGTTGGCTCAATCAAGTTAAAAGAAGGGTTAGTGTTTTGGTATGAAATTGAAGTGTTCAATTTCACCTTAAGGGCATTTATGTCATTTATATGAGATATGAGTGATATAATATATAGTTTAATGTGAATGAGATTCATAATAAACTATAGGTTACCCTAATTGTTGAATTAGGCTAATTGGAGAAATTAATTGAGAGAAATTAAATTGGATGTGATTCAATTTAATTAATCACACAATTATTGCAAATGAGATTTGCAATATGAGATATCTTATATTATGTGGTTATGCAAATGAGATTTGCATAACCTATGGTTGTGGTAAAGTGGTAATAATGAGAGATATTAACTCCTCATTCCACTATTTAAACCCTTTGCAAGAAGGGATTGGGATGACTTCTCTCATTTTTTTAGATTTTACACAAAAGAGAAGAAGAAAGTTCTCTCTACTTTCTCTCTAATCTCCTCCCTCTCCAAAACACACAAAGGTTCCCACAAACTCCCTTCTCCAAAAGAGAACAACCGAGAAGGCCAATTGGTGGTGTTCAAGACCATTCGTGGAAAGAGTTCGTAGAGATCGAGTTGCACGAAGAGTTCGTGATCGGAGGAAGAAATTTGCTGAGTTTGTCTACAACAAGTAAGTAAGATCTCTTCTTGCTGTAAATTTCTTCTTCTTTAAGCATGTTTAGCCTAGATCTAAGTGTTAGATCAATTTTAATAAACACTAGTTGTATTATGATACCTCGACGATTCAATCGTCTTCCGCTGCGCGGGATTCTCATTCCCTTCAATTGGTATCCGAGCCATCTCGATGGTTCTTCATTTATGCACTGTTTTATTAAAATTTGGTGGGTATTTTGCCATAATTCATGAGATGAGTTCTTGGTTTGCTTAAATGGATGTTTACGATTTTTGGCATTTTAGATTTATTTTCTGTTTGATGAGATCAAATGTAAAGTGCCCGTGTTTTTGGGCATTTTAGAAAATAAATCGAGTCTGTAAGTCCGTGTCGTTCGTGGCAAGTGTTGTTGTGAAGAAATCGAAGTGGAAACAGGCGAAAATCGATGAAGAAAAACGACAAAGTGTTTCTTGCATTGCATCGATGGCATTGAGCGACGCCCAACGACGTCTCAGCGTTGTCTTGCGGACGAGAGGCCTGCGCAGCGAGATCAGCGTTACCAACGCGCGTGGCGTTGAGAACGCGAGTCGGTCGACGCTGGCGCAGCGTTACAGCAACGCTGCACGCGTTGAGGAGCAGTTCGCGGCAGTTTCGCGAGGACGTGGGTTCAAGCCTCATCATGGGCAGTTATTTTTCCGGTTTTAATTAATTTTATTTATAAAATGTAATTATTTATTTTATTTAATTATTTAATTAAATAATATTAATATAAATGTTATATTAATGTTATTTAATTAAATAATTGCCCCTAGGTGCCAAAAATCGGTCCATATTTGCTATTTAATTATTTTATGCATGAGATGTATATTTTAATTAATTTCTATGTGCATAATGTATGTCATATAGATTTAAAATCCCACCTTAGGTTAAACATTTCATGCATCATTTATATTATAAGAGTTATAATATATAGTATGCATGATAGAATTATATTATAAGAGTTATAATATAATGTTTGCATGTTTTAATTTATTTAAATATAAGTGTTATATTTTTTTTTTAAATTAAAAGCATGCCCATGCATTTAATTCATGTGATGAATTATATTATGTTATAGTATATAGTATTATTCATGTGATGGATGATCAAGCACTATAACATAGAAATGCATGCAACCTAAGTTAATTATTAGTTTTAAAGTGTTTAGAACTTGAATAATTAGACTTAGGTTTTCTAATTTTCTAATAAGATTAGAAATTTAGGAAATCAAATATAACCTTTGAATGGAGACCGATTAGTAACTCTGTCTAAGGAAGGTTTTGTCTAAAAGGTGGGGTATTTAAGTTGACGCCATGAACAACACTACACTGGAAACCGACCTGGGAGTTAATTCGGTCTGGAGATTCTTAGGTTATATTCTCGTGAGTGTCGTTAATTAAGTGTTAATTAATTTACTCACATAGACCTAAGTTAATAATGTGATTATAAACTTAGGTTAATACCATATAAGAGTTATATTGGTAGACTTAGGTAAATTTTAGCCGATTTATCTAGGTCAATCCCTATTAAAAATCAAAGTGCTGAGTGGGAGGAAATAAAGTGTGTGAGATACATTTGAATTTCCAACCACAAATCTCCTTTAAGTCCGCACCGTGAGATCTATACTCGGCCTCGTGGCGCAAATGGGAGCGTCCCCCTTCGGATGGCATTTGTATAGATCAATATCATCGTGGATGGAGAGAGTACTTATAGTGAGTGGGAGAGGGACTTGTGAAAACGAGACCCACAGTCTTTTCTTTCGATTCACACCGTGAGATGCCTATGATCTGCCTGCTAGTTTGGCTTGGACCAGACAATCCCTTTGGAGGGCTTGATTATGGGAGTCGGAACACCGTGAATTCTCGAAAGGGATACAGTTTCATGGTTGGTTTTCCTTCTTGGTTCACCCTTCGGTGGCTATTGTTTGGACGGATTCTTGGAAACTTGAAGATTGAGGGTGACACTCAAAGAATTCGTTAAGTGTTAATGAATTCAACCGAACAGTGGTAATTGGACGCCTAATGGAATAAGAGTTATTCTGGGATTAGGGTCTGATCGAGAAAGTCTCGTTCTAGAGGAGGAGTGTTCGTTCACCCCTTCGGTGGCGGTCATTCTAAACCTTTAGGGTATCATTGCAAAATTTTGAATGACCTAGGGATCATGAAACAATTTTGCTAAAACTTGATTGGATTTCAAAAGTTTTTTGCGAGACTAATACAAAGGTTTTTCTTATTGTTTCAGCTAAAAATGTCTAGCGCAATAATAGTTTTACTCGCTTCGGATAAATTAGTGGGAGATAATTACCAAAGTTGAAAAAACAACATTAATACAATTTTGGTACAAAACGACATAAAGTTCGTGCTATCTGAGGAGTGTCCTCAGATGCCGGGCTCGACTGCGTCGCGAAGTGTTCGCGATGCGTACGATCCCTGGATCAGGGCCAATGAAAAGGCCAAGGTCTACATAATTGCCAGCATGTCTGATGTCTTGGCAAAGAAGCATGAGCTGATGGTTTCCGCTAAGGAGATCATAAAGTCCTTGCAGGAAATGTTTGGACAGCGATCCTTTCGGTCGGCATGAGATGACTCGCTCAAATACGTTTTCAACGCGCACGGATGAAGGAGGGTAAATGCATGCGTGAACACGTTCTAGACATGATGACCCACTTTCATCTGGCCGAGATGAGCGGGCTTCGATTGACGAGTCGAGCAGTCGATTTTATTTTGGAGACTCTTAGAAGAGTTTCCTTGAGATTTCAGTAGCAATCTTCGTTATGAACAAAATTAGCTACACTCGACTACCCTCCTCAATGAGTTACAAAATTTCCAATCCTTGAGCAGGTCAAGGAATCGAGACAAATGTTGCCTCTGGTCTTATCACGGGGTTCGACCTGCAGGGACGAAACTCGTTGCTCTTTCACGCCCGAAAGGAAAGAAAGAGGATGAAGAGGGTAAAATCGCCGTCGCCGCCGCCCACAAGGACAAGAAGGTCAAGGAGGTTGCGAGAAGAAAGGAAAGTGTTTCCACTTTGCAATGAGGGCGGTCCTTTGGAAGAGAAAGCGTCCCCAAATTCTGGCCGAGAGGAAGAATCAAGGTAAATGTGATTTACTTGTGGATCAAAACTGTTTAGTGGAAAGTAGTGACTCTGCTGGATATTGGATTGGGCGCCACTAACCACGTTTGTTCTTCTTTCGGGGATTGATTCTGGCACCGCTGCGAGAGGGTGAGGTGACTCTACGGGTTGGATCAGGGAGCTTGTCTCTGCTGCCGATCGGCTTGCAGTGAAGTCGCACTTTTGGCGGAAGTACTTATTGTTGGACAATCTGTACATGTTCCGAGGTTTACTAGAAACCTTGTTTAAATTTCCGCTTAATTGAACATTGTATTTCCGTTTCTTTTGAATTGAATAAAGCGTTTATTTCTTTCAAAGGAATGTTATCATTAAACTTCACTTGAAAATAATCTGTATGTTTTGAAACCCAATTCGGTTAAAAGTGTTTTGAATATTGAATTGTTTAAAAGCATGAAACACGAACTAAGAAAGCAAAAGTTTCTCCAAAAGAAAATGCCCATCTTTGGCATTTCGGTTTAGGCTACATTAATCTCAATAGGATTGAGAAACTAGTGAAGAGTGGACTTCTAAACGAGTTGGAAGAAAACTTTTTTTGCGTGTGTGAGTCATGCCCGAGGCAAAATGACCAAACGCCCTTTTAGTGGAAAAGGATATAGAGCCAAAGAGCCTCTTGAGTTAGTACATTCGACCTCGTGGTCCGAGATGAATGTTAAAGCTCGGGCGGTTATGAGTATTTCGTGTCTTTCATAGACGATTACTCTAGATATGGGTATATTTACCTAATGCACAAGAAGTCGAAACTCTTGAAAAGTTCAGGAGTACAAGGCGAGGTTGAGAACCTCTTAGGTAAATCGCTTAAAACACTTCGATCGGATCGAGGTGGAGAGTACATGGACACCGAATTCGGGACTATATGATAGAACACGAATTACGCCCCAACTCTCAAGACTGGTATGCCACAATGAGAATGGTGTATCGGAGAGGAGAAAGCAGAACCTTGTTGGACATGGTTCGATCGATGATGAGCTATGCTCGTTTCCCTGATTCTTTTTAGGGGTACGCAGTGGAGACTGCGGTTTATATTTTGAACAACGTTCTGTCGAAGAGTGTTTGTGAAACACCTTTCGAGCTCTGGAGTGGACGTAAAGACAGTTTACATCACTTCAGGATTTGGGGATGCCCGACCCACGTGTTGGTGTCAAACTCGAAAAAGTTGGAACCCCGTTCGAAATTGTGCCTATTCGTAGGTTACCCTAAAGAGACTAGGGGTGGTCTATTTTACGATCCTAGGGAAAATAGGGTGCTTGTGTCGACAAACGCCACTTTCCTAGAGGAAGACCACGCCAGGGATCATTTACCAAGGAGTAAAATTGTATTAAATGAAATGGGCGATTACATCGCCAAGAGTTCTTTGATGGGGCTATACGTCAACAAGTGTTGTTGATCCAAGCACGTCTAGTCAAATCCATTCCCAAGAGTTGGGAATGCCTCGACGTAGTGGGAGGGCGTGAGACGACTGATCGCTACATGGGTTTAAATGAAACCTCAGTTGTCACTCCTGATGATGACTGTGAGGATCCATTGACCTATGATCAGGCAATGGTTGATGTTGACAAAGACGAGTGGATTAAAGCTATGGACTAGGAAATGGAGTCTATGTACTTCAATTATGTATGGGAGCTTGTGGATCAACCGGATGGGGTAAAACCTATTGGTTGCAAATGGATCTACAAGCGTAAACGTGGCGTAGATGGGAAGGTGCAGACCTTCAAAGCTCGACTAGTGGTAAAGGGTTTTACCCAGGTTGAAGGGGTTGACTATGAGGAGACCTTTTCACCTGTTGCCATGGTAAAGTCGATCGAGGATCCTTACGGCCATTCTGCGCGTATTATGACTACGAGGTATGGCGGATGGACGTCAAGACGACCTTTACGAATGGCAAACTTGATGAGACCATCTACATGGACCAACCCAAAGGGTTCATCGCCCAAGGCCAAGAGCAAAAGGTTTGTCGGCTTCATAGGTCTATTTATGGGCTTAAACAAGCTTCGAGGTCTTGGAATATAAGGTTTGATGAGGCGATCAAATCTTATGGCTTTGATCAAAATGTCGACGAGCCTTGTGTCTACAAGAAAATCGTTGACAAAACTTTCGCATTTTTGGTGTTGTACGTGGACGATATTCTTCTCATTGGGAATGAGGTAGAATTTCTTACTGGCGTTAAGAAGTGGCTAGCTTCGCAATTCCAAATGAAAGATTTGGGAGAAGCTCGGTATGTTCTAGGTATCAGTTGTCCGGAGCAGGAAGAATAGAGAACGCTAGCCTGTCTCGGGCGCCTTATATTGACAAGATGTTGTCTAGATATAAGATGCAGAACTCCAAGAAGGGCTTGTTGCCTTTCGTGCATGGGGTTCACTTGTCTAAGGATCGGTGTCCTAAGACTCCTCAAGATGTTGAGGATATGAGGCGGATTCCATATGCTTCAATTTGTAGGGAGCCCGATGTATGCCATCTTTGTGTACTAGGCCCGACATCCGTTATGCAAAGAGGGAATTGTCGGTAGATATCACCCAATCCAGATTAGATCACTGGACAACCGTAAAGGCAATCCTCAAGTATCTTAGGAGAACGACGAACTACGACTTAGTGTATGGAAGTGGGGATTTGATCCTTACGGGATACACAGTCGATTTTCGGACCGATAAGGATTCTAGGAAATCCACCCGGGGTCAACTTTCATTACGAATGGAGGAGTCAGAGTATCACGAAGCATCAGCGAGGATGCATCGGCGATTCCACTATGGAAGCGGATTATGTTGCGGCTTGTGAAGGCGCAAAGGAAGTGTTTGGCTTAGGAAGTTCATGATGATTTGGAAGTTGTTCCTAACATGAACTTATCGATCACATCGCTACGTGATGATAACGGTGGTGCGAGAGCCAACTAGCGTGAGCCTCAGAGCCATAAAAGAAGCAAACACATTGAGCGCAAGTATCATCTGATACGGGAGATTGTGCAATGTGGAGACGTGACGGTCACACAGATAGCGTCGGAGCACAACGTAGCTGATCCATTTACAAAGCCCCTCACGGCTAAGGTGTTTGATGGTCACCTAGAAAGTCTAGGTCTTCGAGAGCTTCCTAACTAGGGCAAGTGGGAGATGTGTAAACGGGTATTCAATGCCCTAGTTTATTGTATTGCTTCATTGTAATTTATGTACATTTCAGAAATGTATTTTCTCCACTAGCTTAGTCCAAGCGGGAGTTTGTTGGAATTTTTGTCCTAATCTCGTGTTTTTAATATATTGTTTGAAATTAATAAGAGTTATTCATTTCATCACTTTGTGTCTCGCAATATTTATAAACTTTTCCAATAAACTAAGCTCCAGGGTCATTGAATTTATGAGAGAACTAGAGCTTGAACGGTGTATAGTGGACACACAGGGAGGATCACGTTCGAGTTAATGACCCGAACGGTCTACAGTATATGGATAGGGTTGGAGACCTAATCTCGGATACGCTGTGGATGCGCCCGCTTTTGTATTAGATACAAAGCGAGGTGATCTCGACTCGTTCATGTAGTTGACATACGAGTGGGGGCATCGTGCAATGAGATTGTACAAGACCGGACCGTGATTTATTAGACCTCCGATGTAACACCGCTGATTGTGATGAGACTAATAACTTCGTAGATGACCATTAGTGACTCGACACGAATCTTGAGCGTGTTACGGACTCGCGTCTCATGAGGGTGCATTCTTTGACTAGTACGGGTGAGGGTGGTCACGATTACTCGCCCAATATGCCTATCTTCTCGGGACAAAACCAAGTAGGAGTCGGGAACTTAACTCACGCGAGATGGAATTCACTCGCTCCCGCCTTTAGGAAACTAGAGGGTTGTTCCCTTAAGTCTCGCTCTCGTGGCTTGGACAACGGGCACCCACCTTCTCACCGCCCGAGAAGGGTGTTGTGTATGGTTGGACCATCACAATATGTTGTTCATTAGAGGAGCAGTGGGGACTTAAGGAACAAGAGGTAGACACAGGGGTAAAACGATAATTTGACCCAACCGTGTCTACGAACAACCTGTGAAGGGTCGACTCATGGGTATTGGTTATATCAGTGGACACGTAATATTCTGCACTGACGGGAGTGCAGCTACGGGCTATAGTGGAGTGTTACCATAGCTAATGAATGTTGGTTAGCAGGGTCAAAGAGTTTGTGAGTTAATCTCGGATCATTGGAGCCCGTCACTGTAGGTCCATTAGGTCCCTCGGTTGGCTCAATCTGGGTTAAAAGAAGGGTTAGTGTTTTGGTATGAAATTGAAGTGTTCAATTTCACCTTAAGGGCATTTATGTCATTTATATGAGATATGAGTGATATAATATATAGTTTAATGTGAATGAGATTCATAATAAACTATAGGTTAGCCTAATTGTTGAATTAGGGCTAATTGGAGAAATTAATTGAGAGAAATTAAATTGGATGTGATTCAATTTAATTAATCCACAATTATTGCAAATGAGATTTGCAATATGAGATATGAGATATCTTATATTATGTGGTTATGCAAATGAGATTTGCATAACCTATGGTTGTGGTAAAGTGGTAATAATGAGGAGATATTAACTCCCTCATTCCACTATTTAAACCCTTTGCAAGAAGGGATTGGGATGACTTCTCTCATTTTTTAGATTTACACAAAAGAGAAGAAGAAAGTTCTCTCTACTTTCTCTCTAATCTCCTCCCTCTCCAAAACACAAAAGGTTCCCACAAACTTCCCTTCTCCAAAAGAGAACAACCGAGAAGGCCAATTGGTGGTGTTCAAGACCATTCGTGGGAAGAGTTCGTAGAGATCGAGTTGCACGAAGAGTTCGTGACCGGAGGAAGAAATTTGCTGAGTTTGTCTACAACAAGTAAGTAAGATCTCTTCTTGCTGTAAATTTCTTCTTCTTTAAGCATGTTTAGCCTAGATCTAAGTGTTAGATCAATTTTAATAAACACTAGTTGTATTATGATACCTCGACGATTCAATCGTCTTCCGCTGCGTGAGATTCTCATTCCCTTCAGTATCATTGCAAAGTATAAATGGCCTAGGAATCATTTGATAATTAGCTAAAACATGATTGGATTAGAGTTATAGCAAGAAACTCATACAAGTTTGTTTGTAAATTTTTCAACAAAAATGTCTAGCTCTATAATTTCCTTATTGGGTGCGGAAAAGTTAACCGGAGAGAATATGATGACACGGAAAAACAAACTCAACACTATTTTGGTAGTGGATGATCTGAAGTTTGTGCTAACTGAGGAGTGTCCTCAGGTGCCAGGCTTGAATGCATCACGAAATATTCGTGATGCATATGATCGATGGATCAAGGCCAATGATAAGGCCAAGGTCTACATGCTGGCAATTATGTCTGACATATTAGCCAAGAAACATGAGGGCATGATTACTGCCAAGGAAATCATGGATTCTGTGCAGGGTATGTTTGGACAACAGTCCACACAAGCCCGACATAATGCCCTAAAGTACATATTCAACTCGAGGATGCCAGAGGGTACATCTATTCAGGATCATGTCCTGGATATGATGGTGCACTTTAACATCGCGAAGTCGAATGGTGCTTCCATCGATGAGTCGAGCAGTCGACTTCATTTCGAAACCCTTCCGCATAGTTTCTGTAGTTTAGAAGTAATCTTTGTTATGAACAAGCTTACTTTTATTCTTACCTCATACGAAAGAACTCCGGACCTTTCGGTCTTTGATGAAAATTCGGGGATCGAAAGGTGAGGCAAATGTTGCTAGTAGGAGTTATCACGGAGGTTCGACCTCTCAGGACAAAAGCCGTATTTCATCTTCTTCTAACACGAGAGAAGAAGAAGAAGAACATGAAGAAAGGTTGGTAAAGGGAAACAGTGACAAAGTCTGCGCCTGGAAGAAGGCAAGAAAGTCAAAGACGTTGTTGACAAAGGAAAGTGTTTCCACCGCAATGAAGACGGGCATTGAAAAGGGCGTCAGAAGTACATTGCAAAAAAGAAGAAGGAAGGTAAATATGATTTACTTTGCCTAGAAGCTTGTTTAGTGGATAATGATAAAACAACTTGGATACTTGATTCAGGCGCCACTAATCATGTTTGCTCTTCTTTTCAGGGAATTGATTCATGGCAGCAGCTACAACAAGGAGAGATAACGCTCCGGGTTGGAAATGGAAAGGTCGTCTACGCTGTAGCAGTAGGCACAATGAACCTTTATTTTGGCAAGAAATATGTATTGTTGGACAATATATTAGTGATACCAGGGTTTACTAGAAACCTTATTTTCAATTCTTGCCTTATTGAACAATGTATTTCTGTTTCATTTTCTATGAATAAAGTGTTTATTTTGAAGAAAGGTTTAGAAATAT
Organism: Trichosanthes cucumerina; assembly: GCA_036507285.1. NCBI lineage: Eukaryota > Viridiplantae > Streptophyta > Magnoliopsida > Cucurbitales > Cucurbitaceae > Trichosanthes > Trichosanthes cucumerina. The sequence continues at coordinate 33,858,698 of CM071840.1, forward strand.
GTTCAGCTTCATTAGAAAATGGATTGTATGTTTTAAGGCCTAATTAGTCAAAATGGTTTTGAACACTGAATTATTTAAAACTGCAAACGCACAAACTAAGAAACGTAAAATTTCTCCTAAAGAAAATGCTCATATTTGGCATCTAAGATTGGGTCACATTAATCTCAATAGGATTGAGAGATTGGTAAAGAACGAACTTCTAAACGAGTTAGAAGAAAATTCTTTGCCAGTATGTGAATCATGCCTCGAAGGCAAGATGACTAAAAGACCTTTTAATGGAAAAGGTTATAGAGCCAAAGACCCTCTAGAGCTTATACATTCAGACCTTTGTGGTCCGATGAATGTTAAAGTCAGGGGAGGATATGAATATTTCATCTCTTTTATAGATGATTATTCTAGATTTGGGCATATTTCCCTAATGCACCACAATTCTGAAGCACTTGAAAAGTTCAAGGAATTCAAGATTGAGGTTGAAAATCAATTAGGTAAAACTGTTAAAACACTTTGATCGGATCGAGGTGGAGAGTACATGGATTTAAAATTCCAGAACTATATGATAGAACATGAAATTACATCACAACTCTCAGCTCCCGGCACAACTCAGCAAAAAAAACGGTGTATCGAAAAGGAGAAATAAAACCTTGTTGGACATGGTTCGATCAATGATGAGTTATGCTCATCTCCCTAGTTCCTTTTAGAGTTACGCAGTGGAGACTGCAGTATACATTTTGAATAATGTGCCCTCCAAAAGTGTTTCTGAAACACTTTTTGAACTCTGGAAAGGACGTAAAGGTAGTTTATGTCATTTCAGAATATGGGGTTGTCCGACACATGTGCTTGTGACAAATCCAAAGAAGTTGGATTCACGTTCAAAATTATGCCTATTCGTAGGATACCCAAAAGAAACAAGAGGTGGTTTATTCTATGATCCTAAGGAAGATAAGGTTTTTGTGTCAACAAATGCCACTTTCTTGGAGGAGGACCACATAAGGGACCACAAACCAAAAAGCAAAGTAGTGTTGAGTGAGTTAGACGGAACAATAAAAAAGGTTGCTAACAAGAACACTAGTATGTCAACAAGAGTTGTTGATACTAGTTTGTCTAGTCAAGAAAGTCCATCCCAAGAGTTGAGTATGCCTCGACGTAGTGGGAGGGTTGTAATACAACCTGACCGTTACATGGGTTTAGTTGAAACCCAAGTTGTTATACCAGATGACAACTGCGAGGATCCATTGACTTATAATCAAGCAATGGTTGACAAAGACAAAGACAAATGGGTCATTGCCATGGACCAAGAAATGGAGTCTATGTACTTCAATTCTGTTTGGGATCTTGTAGGTAAGCCTGATGGGGTAAAACCTATAGGTTGTATGTGGATCTACATGAGAAAACGTGGTGTAGATGGAAAGGTGCAAACCTTTAAAGCTAGACTAGTAGCAAAGGGTTATACCCATATTGAAGGGGTTGACTGTGAGGAGACCTTTTCACCTGTTGCTATGGTAAAGTCTATCCGTATCCTTCTTGCCATTGCCGCATATTATGACTATGAGGTATGGCAAATGGATGTCAAGACAACCTTTTTGAATGGCAATCTTGAGGAAACCATCTACATGGACCAACCCAAAGGGTTCATTAAACCAGGACAAGAGCAAAAGGTTTGCAGGCTTAAAAGGTCGATTTATGGACTGAAACAAGCCTCTAGGTCCTGGAATATAAGATTTGATGAGGCTATCATATCTTATGATTTTGACCAGAATGATGATGAACCTTGTGTCTACAAGAAAATCATCAATAGTTTTGTCGCATTCCTAATTCTCTTTGTGGATGATATCCTACTCATTGGGAATGATGTAGGTTATCTTACTGACATAAAGGAATGGCTAGCTACGCAGTTCCAAATGAAAGATTTGAGTGATGCACAGTTTGTTCTTGGGATCCAAATTATCCGGAACCGCAAGAATAAAACACTAGCCTTGTCTCAAGCATCTTACATAGACAAAGTGTTGTCAAGGTTTAAGATGCAAGATTCCAAAAAGGGCTTGTTGCCTTTTAGACATGGAATCCATTTGTCTAAGGAACAGTGTCCTAAGACACCTCAAGGAGTTGAGGATATGAGACCAGATTCCTTATGCATCGGGTTTGTTGGGAGCCCGATGTGCGCCATGTTGTGTACTAGCCCCGAGAGCATGCTTTTTGCGAGTTGGGATGGTCGGTGAGGTATCAATCCAATCCAAGACTTGAACACTGGACAACGGTTAAAACAATCCTTAAGTATCTTCGGAGAACAAGGAACTACATACTTGTGTATGGGGCTAAGGATTTGATCTTTACAGGATACACGCAATCTCGACTTTGATGATAAAGATTCTCGAAAATCTACATCGAAGTCGATATTCACTCTTAACGGAGGAGCTGTAGTATGGCGAAGCGTCAAGCAAGGATGCATCGCTGATTCCACCATGGAGGCCGAATATGTAGCAGCTTGTGATGCAGCTAAGGAGACCGTTTGGTTAAGAAAATTCATGCTAAATTTGGAAGTTGTTCCAAATATGACTTTGCCCATCATGTTTCAGACATGCGATACAAAGTGGTGCGATGGCAAATTTGAGGGAACCAGAAGTCACAAGAAGGGAAAGCACATAGAGCGGAAGTATCATCTCATCCGGGAGATCGTGCATAGAGGAGACGTGATTGTCACGAAGATAGCCTCAGAGCACAACATTGTTGATCAAGGCTCTCACGGCTAAAGTATTTGAGAGTCACCTAGAAGGTTTAGGTTTACAAGTCTTCCCCAACTAGGGCAAGTGGGAGTATTTTGTACAAAGAGGTTTAAATGCCCTAGTTTATTGTATTTACATTACTGTAATGTTTTAGTACTCCACAAGCTTTAGGTCAAGTGGGAGATTGTTGGGATTTATGCCCTAAACTTGTGTAATTTTGATCAATTAAATAAAGTGTTATTTGTTTTGATAGAATTACAGTCTTGCTTTATAAATCCAATAAACTAAGCTCCAAGGTTATAAATTTTATCTTGAACATCAGCAGAGTGAACACTATTTGGGTTGAGTTCAAGAATATAACCTAAATAGTCTATGGTATAAGAATAAAGTTGGAAACCTGATTCTGGTAACACCATGGATGCGGCCCACTTTGTAATTAGTACAAATGAGGTAATCCAACTCATTCATGTAGTTGACATGCGAGTGGGGGCATCCTGTATGAAGAGTTCATACAAGACTGGATCGCAAATTATTTGTCTAACCAGTGTAACACCATTAACGGGATAAGACTAGTAATTTATAGATGGTCATTAGTGACTCGACCTGAATCCTGAGCAAGTTAAGAACTCCTGCTTATAGGAGTTTGTCCTTAGACTAGTATGGGTGAGAGTGGCCTGTAGCTGACTCAATAAGCCTACCTTCTCAGGGACAGAACCTCGTAGGTAGTTGGGAACTTAACTGTGCAAGATGGAATTCACTCATTTCTACACTAAGGTCTTGAACAACGGAGCCCCGCCCTCTATGAGGGTATGAGTCTAAGGTAGGACCTCAAACTTGTTGTTCATTAAAGGATCAGTGGTGCTTAAGGAGCAAAGAGGTACTCCTAGGGGTAAAATGGTAATTTGACCCAGCTGTGATTACGAACAACCTGTGAAGGGTCGACTCATGGGTAATGATTATATCAGTGGACACAATAATATCTACAGTGAGGAGAGTGCAACTACAAGTCTATAGTAGAGTGACTTGTAGTTAATGAATATTGATTAACTGGATCAAAAAGTTTGATCAGTTAATCTCACATCATTGGAGCTCATAAACTGTAGGTCCATTAGATCCCTCCGTTGGCTCAACATGGTAATATTGAGAGTATAAAGTTAGGAGTGAAATTGAAGTTTTCAATTTCATACATGAGGAATTATATCAATTATATATGATATAATTGATATAATATATAGTTTTAATGTGAATTAGATTCATATATAAACTATGTACTAAAGAGAGACTAAAGAAGGGGTAGGATAGTCATTTCCATCCTATTTCTCTATATATATGGTTGCATGAGATGCAACTAGAAAAAGAAAGGGAAGAAATTCTAAAAGAATTACAAGCTCTTTGTTGTGTTGTTGGAAGAGTTCCAAAAACACACATCTCTCTCAAAATAGCTCACCTCTCCTAAAGGGAACCCACCTTCCTCCCTCACCTAGAGAACAACGGAGAAGATCTGGTGGTCGTGTCTTCGCACGTTGGAATTCCTGTTGCTGAGATCGTGATCGTGGGAGAGAGGAGCACTCGAAGAATGGTTCTTCAAAGGTAATTCTTGTTGTCCATTCTGATTTTATGCTTAATCTTGTCATGTATGTTCTTCAATTTATCGTTGTAACTAAATCAAGAGTGCGCGATTCGCAATCGCTTCCGCTGCGGGGACTTCGATTCCCTTCAGATATAATATATAGTTTTGGAACTATATATTATAAATTTAATGTGAATATGATTCATATTAAATTATATGAGAGAATTAAATATTTGAAATAGTTCAAATATTAAATTTAAATGTGAATGTGATTCATATTTGAAAACTATAGGTTAAATTTTAATGTGCATTTGATGTGCATTAAACTATAGATTAAAGGGTAAAATGATTAAATGTGATTTAATCATTTAATTAATATTTGAATTAAATGTGATTTAATTTAATATAATTAATTAATCGTTAATTAATTATTATATTAATTAATCAGGGAACGTGTCATGATGTCACGTTCCTACTACTCCCCAACTCCCCCTCGATTGGAAATGGGGAGTTACCCACTGATGTGTCCTTCTCCTGGTGAGAAAAGGTAAGGATTGATGATTCATTCAATTGATCGATCCTTCTCTGGTTGAGTGCATTGTAGAATTCTCTCACTCTCTCATTCCCAAAATTCTCCAATTGTTGGATCCTTCCCACCTAAGGAAGATCTAAGTGGAACTCAGAGCCTTAGGAGGTTTTCTCTTTTGGTAGTGTCCAGTTGTAAAAGCAGAAAAGCTTGAGGTTCCTGTGTTGCTGTACGATTTGAAGCAAGAAGTTGCTGCAGAGGAAAACTACAAAGGTAATTATGACTTCTCCTTTAGTTTCCTTTAATTTATAAAGCATGTTTGCATGTACATCTCCATGCCTAATTAGATTAGGATTTATGCATGTTTATTTTATGTTTATTTTCAATGCATTGGTTTTTGCTTTTCAACAAAAAACAATCTTGCAATTACGATTCTAAACTCATTTCCGCTGCTCAAGGGGATTAGATCTCCATCACCTCTAGAGTCCTTAACCACCAATCCGACCTAATCAACCACACAACCCAACCCAAACAACCCTTGGCTCAATCACACAACTATCAACCAAGCACCCTTGGCCTAACCAACCACACAACTTAAACCATTCAACTACTACGGGTCGAACACACATCTCATACTACCACACAAGAGCCCACACTCAAGTCTCCTAACAAGCAACCATAATGGCATCTAGGTCTCTGAAGGGAATGGATTTCCCGCAACGGAAGTGCAATGTGAATCGCGTTGTTTCGTTATCATTCTAAATTTCTTAAAATTGAAAAATTATATTCAATCTAGGCGAAACATGCAATTTAGAGAAGAAAAATAGAAAGGTTTCGAAAACCTACCTCTTGAAGAACTCTTCTTCGCGTTTCCTTCTACGGTCACAATCTCACGATCCAACGATCTCTACGATCAAATCATGAACCACGAACCGATTTAAAGGACACCTCCACTTGATCTTCTTGGTTGTTCTCGGGAGAGTAATGTTGGACTCCCTTTGAATTTCGGGTTGGAGAGGAATTGGTGAGATTGAGAGAGAATTGAGAGAAAACACTTTTCTCTTTTTGGTGGAAATCGAAAAATGAGATTGAATTACTTAGCAACTGCCTTTCAATCCACCTATTTATAATGGTGTGTGGTGGAGTTACAATCACCACCAATTCACCATAATACCACAACTATATAATATGCAAATCATATTTGCATATCATATAATATAAGGTATCTCATACCTTATTATACAAATCACATTTGCATAATTGTGGAAATAAAATTGAATCTCATTCAATTTAATTTCTCTCAAACTAATTTCTCCAGATAAGCCTTAATTAATTAATTAGGCTATACTATAGTTTATTATGAAACTCATTCACATTAAACTATATATTATGTCAATCATATCTCATATAAATGACATAAATACCCTTTTAATGAATTTGAACACTTCAAATCCACTCCAAACTGTAAACCCTCATTTAGTCCAATTTGAGCCAACCGAGGGACCTAATGAAGGGAATGGAAATCCCGCAGTGAAAAATGAAGGGAATCGTAGTCCCGCAGCGGAAGCGATTGCGAATCACGCGCTCTTGATTTAGTTACAACGATTAATTCAAGAACATAAAACACTAGATTAAGCATGTAAAATAGAATGGAGAACAAGATAATTACCTTTGAAGAATCTTTCTTCATGTGCTCCTCTCTCCCATGATCACGATCTCAGCAACAGGAACTCCAACGTACGAAGACACGACCACCGGATCTTCTCCGTTGTTCTCTAGGTGAGGGAGGAAGGTGGGTTCCCTTTAGGAGAGGTGAGGTATTTTGAGAGAGATGTGTGCTTTGGAACTCTTCCAAGAACACAACAAGAGAGAGCTTGTAATTCCTTAGAATGACTTAACCTAGTTGCATCTCATGCAACCACATATATAGGGGAATGGGATGGAAATGACCATCCTACCCCTCATTTATTCTCTCTTTAGTATATAGTTTATATATGAATCTAATTCACATTAAAACTATATATTATATCAATTATATCATTTATAATTGATATAACACCTCATGTATGAAATTGAACACTTCAATTTCACTCCTAACTTTATACCCTCAATATTACCATATTGAGCCAACGGAGGGATCTAATGGACCTACAGTTCATGAGCTCCAATGATGTGAGATTAATCGATCAAACTCTTTGATCCAGCTTAATCAATATTCATTAACTACAAGTCACTCCACTATAGACTTGTAGCTGCACTCTCCTCACTATAGATAATATTGTGTCCACTGTTATAGTCATTACCTATGAGTCGACCCTTCACAGGTTGTTCGTAATCACAGTTGGGTCAAATTACCGTTTTACCCCTGTGATTATCTCTTTGCTCTTTAAGCACCACTGATCCTCTAATGAACAACAAGTCTAAGGTCCTACCTTAGACTCATACCCTCATAGAGGGCGGGGCCCCGTAGTTCAAGACCTGGAGTCAGTTCTTATGGGAACAACCTATTTAATTCCTTAGTAGAGGAATGAGTGAATTCCATCTTGCACAGTTAAGTTCCCAGCTACCTACGAGGTTCTGTCCCTGAGAAGGTAGGCTTATTGAGTCGGCTATAGGCCACTCTAACCCATACTAGTCTAAGGACAAATCCCTATAAGCAGAAGTTCTTAACTTGCTCGAGGATTGAGTCGAGTCACTAATGACCTTCTATAAATTACTAGTCTTATCCTCATTGCGGTGTTTACTTTGGTTAGACTAATAATTTGCGATCGATCTTGTATGAACTCTTCATACAGGATGCCCCCACTCGCATGTCAACTACATGAATGAGTTGGATTACCTCATTTGTACTAATTACAAAGTGGGCGCATCCATGGTGTTACGTAATCAAAGTTTCCAACTTTATTCTTATACCATAGACTATTTAGGTTATATTCTTGAACTCAACCCAAATAGTGTTCTCTCACGATGTTCAAGATAAAATTTATAACCTTGGAGCTTAGTTTATTGGATTTATAAAGCAAGACTGTAATTCTATCAAAACAAATAACACTTTATTTAATTGATCAAAATTACACAAGTTTAGGGCATAAATCCCAACAATCTCCCACTTGACCTAAAGCTTGTGGAGTACTAAAACATTACAGTAATGTAAATACAATAAACTAGGGCATTTAAACCCCTTTGTACAAAATACTCCCTCTTGCCCTAGTTAGGAAAGATTTGTAAACCTAGACCTTCTAGGTGACTCTCAAATACTTTAGCCGTGAGAGCCTTTGTAAAAGGATCAACAATGTTGTGCTCTGAGGCTATCTTCGTGACAATCACGTCTCCTCTATGTACGATCTCCCAGATGAGATGATACTTCAGCTCTAAGTTCTTTCCCCTCTTGCGACTTCGGGGTTCCCTCGAATTTGCCACTGCACCACTGTTATTGCAATACAGCGTGATGGGCAAAGTCATATTTGGAACAACTTCCAAATTTAGCATGAATTTCGTTAACCAAACGACCTCCTTAGCTGCTTCACAAGCTGCTACATATTCGGCCTCCATAGTGGAATCAACGATGCATCCTTGTTTGACGCTTCGCTATACTACAGCTCCTCCGTTAAGAGTGAATCGACCACGATATAGATTTACGAGAATCTTTATCGATCCCGAAAAGTCGAATCTGCGTGTATCCTGTAAGGATCAAATCCTTAGCCCCATACACAAGCATGTAGTTCCTTGTTCTCCGAAGATACTTAAGGATTGTTTTAACCGCTGTCCAGTGTTCAAGTCCTGGATTGGATTGATACCTACTGGCCATCCAAAATGCAAAACAGATGTCGGGCCTAGTACACAACATGACGTACATCAGGCTCCCAACAACCGATGCATAAGGAATCCGTCTCATATCCTCAACTCCTTGAGGTGTCTTAGGACACTGTTCCTTAGACAAATAGATTCCATGTCTAAATGGCAACAAGCCCTTTTTGGAATCTTGCATCTTAAACCTTGACAACACTTTGTCTATGTATGATGCTTGAGATATGGCTAATGTTTTATTCTTGCGGTTAGGACAATAACGGATCCCAAGAACAAAGCTGCGCATCACCCAAATCTTTCATTTGGGCTGCGTAGCTAGCCATTCCTTGATGTCAGTAAGATAACCTACATCATTCCCAATGAGTAGTATATCATCCACATAGAGAATTAGGAATGCGACAGAACTATTGATGATTTTCTTGTAGACACAAGGTTCATCATCATTTTGGTCAAAACCATAAGATTTGATTGCCTCATCAAATCTTATATTCCAGGACCTAGAGGCTTGTTTCAGTCCATAAATTGACCTTTTAAGCCTGCAAACCTTTTGCTCTTGTCCTGGTTGAATGAACCCTTTGGGTTGGTCCATGTAGATGTTTTCCTCAAGATTGCCATTCAAAAAGGCTGTCTTGACATTCATTTGTCATACCTCATAGTCATAATATGCGGCAATGGCAAGAAGGATACGGATAGACTTTACCATAGCAACAGGTGAAAAGGTCTCCTCATAGTCAATCCCTTCAACCTGGGTATAACCCTTTGCTACTAGTCTAGCTTTAAAGGTTTGCACCTTCCTATCTATACTACGTTTTCTCTTGTAGATCCACTTACAACCTATAGGTTTTACCCCATCAGGCTTATCTACAAGATCCCAAACAGAATTGAAGTACATAGACTCCATTTCTTAGTCCATGGCTATGACCCATTTGTCTTTGTCTTTGTCAACCATTGCTTGATTATAAGTCAATGGATCCTCGCAGATTGTCATCCGGTATAACAACTTGGGTTTCAAATTTAAACCCATGTAGCGGTCAAAGTGCATCACAACCCTCCCACTATGTCGAGGCATACTCAACTCTTGAGATGGACTCTCTTGACTAGACAAACTAGTATCAACAACTCTTGTTGACGTACTAGTGTTCTTATTAGCAACCTTTGCTATTGTTCCGTCTAACTCACTCAACACTACTTTGCTTTTTGGTTTGTGGTCTCTTATGTGGTCCTCCTCCAAGAAAGTGGCATTTGTCAACACAAAAACCTTATCTTCCTTAGGATCGTAGAATAAACCACCTCTAGTTTCTTTTGGGTATCCTACGAATAGGCATAATTTTGAACGTGAATCCAACTTCTTTGTATTTGTCACAAGCTCATGTGCTGGACAACCCCATATTCTGAAGTGACATAAACTACCTTTACGTCATTTCCAGAGTTCAAAAGGTGTTTCAGAAACACTTTTGGAGGGCACATTATTCAAAATGTATACTGGAGTCTCCACTGCGTAACCCCAAAAGGAACTAGGGAGATGAGCATAACTCATAATTGATCGAACCATGTCCAACAAGGTTCTATTTCTCCTTTCAGATACACCGTTTTGTCGTGGTGTGCCGGGAGGTGAGAGTTGGGATGTAATTCCATGTTCTATCATATAGTTCTTGAATTTTAAATCCATGTACTCTCCACCTTGATCCGATCGAAGTGTTTTAATGGTTTTACCTAATTGATTTTCAACCTTAGTCTTGAATTCCTTGAACTTTTCAAGTGCTTCAGACTTGTGGTGCATTAGGTAAATGTGCCCAAATCTAGAATAATCATCTATAAAAGAGATGAAATATTCATATCCTCCCCTGGCTTTAACATTCATCGGACCACAAAGGTCTGAATGTATAAGCTCTAGAGGGTCTTTAGTTCTATAACCTTTTCCACTAAAAGGTCTTTTAGTCATTTTGCCTTCTAGACATGATTCACATACTGGCAAAGAATTTTCTTCTAACTCGTTTAGAAGTCCTTTCTTTACCAATCTCTCAATCCTATTGAGATTAATGTGACCCAATCTTAGATGCCAAAGATGAGCATTTTCTTTAGGAGAAATTTTACGTTTCTTAGTTTGTGCGTTTGCAGTTTTAAATAATTCAGTGTTCAAAACCATTTTGACTGAATTAGGTGTTAAAACATACAATCCATTTTCTAACGAAGCTGAACATATTTCTAAACCTTTCTTCAAAATAAACACTTTATTCATTGAAAAGGAAACAGAAATACATTGTTCTATAAGGCAAGAAATGGAAATAAGGTTTCTAGTAAACCCTGGTATCATTAATATATTGTACAACAATACATATTTCTTGCCAAAATAAAGCTTCATTGTGCCTCATTGCACAAATTGAAACGACTTCTCCATTTCCAACCCGAGCGTTATCTCTCCTTCTCACAGTAGTCTTTGCAGAACAATTTCTGAAAAGAAGAGCAAATATGATTAGTGGCGCCTGAATCAAGTATCCAAGCTGTTTTATCATTATCCACTAAACAAGCTTCTAGGCAAAGTAAATCATATTTACCTTCCTTTTTCTTTTCTGCAATGTACTTCGGACAGTTCCATTTCCAATGTCCGTCTTCATTGCAGTGGAAATACTTTCCTTTGTCAGCAACGTCTTTGACTTTCTTGTCCTTCTGGGCGGCAGCTTTGTTAGCCTGTTTCCCTTTACCAACCTTCTTCATGTTCTTCTTCTTTCCTCTCAGATTAGAAGAAGATGAAGCCACTGTTTTTGTCCCAGAGGTCAAACCTCTATGATAACTCCTACTGGCAACATTTGCCTCACCTTTCGATCCCTGAATTTTCATCAAAGACTGAAAGGTCTGGAGTTCATTCAGATGGGAGGTAAGATTGAAAGTAAGCTTGTTCATAACAACATTACTTCTAAACTGCAGGAAACTGTCTAGAAGGGTTTCCAGAATGAAGCTGACCTGGCTCGACTCATCGATGGAAGCATCATTCGACTCCGCGATGTTAAAGTGCACCATCATATCCAGGACATGATCCCGAACAGATGTACCCTCTAGCATCCTCGAGTTGAATATGTACTTTAGGGCATTATGTCGGGCTTGTGTGGATCGTTGTCCAAACATACCTGCGCATGTAATCCATGATTTCTTGGCGGTAATCATGCCCTCATGCTTCTTGGCTAATATGTCGGACATACTTGCAAAGCATGTAGACCTTGACCTTATCATTGGCTTTGATCCATCGATCATATGCATCACGAACATTTCGTGACGCATTCGAGCCTGGCACCTGAGGACACTCCTAAGTTAGCACAAACTTCAGATCATCCACTACCAATATATTGTGAGTTTGTTTTTCCATGTCATCATATTCTCTCCGGTTAACTTTTCCGCACCCAATAAGGAAATTATAGAGCTAGACATTTTTGCTGAAAAATTTACAAACAAACTTGTATGAGTTTCTTGCTATAACTCTAATCCAATCATGTTTTAGCTAATTATCAAATGATTCCTAGGCCATTTATAATTTGCAATGATACTTCAAACGTTTAGAATGTATGACACCGAAGGGTAATAAAAAACACTCCTCCTCTGGATCAAGACACTCTTGACCAAAACCTAATACCAGAATAACTCTTATTCCTATAGGTTTTAGTTATCATTTTTCGGTTTGGATACATACACAACTTATGTACCCTGTGAGTGTAACCCTCTGTCTTTAGATCCCAGAGTCTCCATCCAATAAAATCCATGAAAGGAGGACTAGATTGGAAAATAGTCTAAGGAAATCTTTATCCCTTTTGTGTGTCTCATGTGTTTGATCCCCTATGATCAAGCCCTCCAGAAGAAGGATTGTCCGCCCAAGCCAAACTAGCAGTCGCCCATAGTGGTCTAACGGTGTAAACCGACAAAGAGACCGTAGGTTTTGTTTTCACTAAACTCGCTGCTCCCACTCACTATAAGTACCCTCTCCATTCACCTTGATATTGACTCATACAAACACCATCCGAGAGGGGACACTCCCGTTTGCGCACGAGGCCAAGTATGAGTCTCACGGTGTGAACTTCCCGGAGATAGCGTAGGTGGAAAAATATGTATCTCATACACTTTTTCCTCCCACTAAATACTTTAAAGTTTATAGGAATCTTACTTAGGCTAAAAATCCGGCTAATGGTTTTATCTAACTCTATCAATATAACCCTTATATTGATAATCAATATAACTCTTATATTGATTTTATCCTAAGTTTGTTAATATAACTCCTTATATTAAACCTAGGGTTTCTAGTTTATTAACCTTTTAATAAAAACATTGCCATCTTGTAATTTATAAAACTCTCTGATTAAATTTCACTCCCAGGTAAGTTCCCAGGTAGGGGTGTTCCGTTTCCATCAGCTTAAATACCCCAGCCTAGACAAAACTTTCCTTAGACATAGTTCCTCTTTTAATCATAGCTTATAAATTACTTGGTTCATAATTCTAATCTAATTAGAACTAGATAACCTAAGGTCTATTATTTCCAAGTTCTAAACACTTTCAAACTAATAATTAACCTTAGGTGACATGCATACTATGTCATAGTGCTTGATCATTCATCACATGAATAATAAGACATTCATAGCATATTCATCTCATGATATATAATGCATGTCAATGCTGTCCATAAATTAATATAACAACTTTATATTAATTAATCATGCAAACTATATAATATAACTCCTTATATTATAAATGATGCATAAAAATACTTAACCTAAGGTGAGATTTCTAAAATATAAGCATACATTATGCATGGTAATAATTACACAACAATTGCATAATTTAAATAGCAAAATTAGACCAATTTTGGCACCCTAGAAATAATTTTAATTAATATAATCTAATTATATTAATTAAAATTAAAAATATTAAATATAAATTAAATATAAAATATTTTTATATTTACTATATAATAAAAAAACGTTTACGCGTTGCTCTCTGCGTGAAACGGCCGACGCGTGTGATAAGCGGCGATAGCGCAGTTATGGTAACGCCGCTTGTCGTTTTACGCCAAGGGTTGCAACGCAGAGGTGCGCGCAGTAACGCCTCCTGTGCGCACCTTCTCCCGCAAGCGCAGCGTTGCAACGCTGCACACAGACAACAACTAGGAATCCCCATTCCTTGCTCATTTTCACTCCGATCTTCTCAGCAACCACTTTGCCTCGATCGACACGGACTTACAGACTCGATTTACAATTAAATTTTCTCAAAACACTGGGCCCGTACATTGTACGATTCAATGGAAATTGTAAATCTAAGTGCCAAAATTGAAAACATCTAATTTTGCAAAATCGTTCATACATCTCATGCAAAAACAGTAAATCCCACCTTGTTCTTGAAAAATCCAGAACATAAATCAAGAACGCAACTTGGCTCTGATACCAATTGAAGGGAATCGTAGTCCCGCAGCGGAAACGATTGCGAATCGCGCGCTCTTGATTTAGTTACAACGATTAATTCAAGAACATAAAACACTAGATTAAGCATGTAAAGCAGAATGGAGAACAAGATAATTACCTTTGAAGATCCTTTCTTCATGTGCTCCTCTCTCCCACGATCACGATCTCAACAACAGGAACTCCAACGTACGATGACACGACCACCGGATCTTCTCCGTTGTTCTCTAAGTGAGGGAGGAAGGTGGGTTCCCTTTAGGAGTGGTGTGGTATTTTGAGAGAGATGTGTGCTTTGGAACTCTTCCAAGAACACAACAAGAGAGAGCTTGTAATTCCTTAAAATGACTTAACCTAGTTGCATCTCATGCAACCACATATATAGGGGAATGGGATGGAAATGACCATCCTACCCCTCCTTTATTATCTCTTTAGTATATAGTTTATATATGAATCTAATTCACATTAAAACTATATATTATATCAATTATATCATATATAATTGATATAACACCTCATGTATGAAATTGGACACTTCAATTTCACTCCTAACTTTATACCCTCAATATTACCATATTGAGCCAACGGAGGGATCTAATGGACCTACAGTTCATGAGCTCCAATGATGTGAGATTAACTGATCAAACTCTTTGATCCAATTAATCAATATTCATTAACTACAAGTCACTCCACTATAGACTTGTAGCTGCACTCTCTTCACTGTAGATAATATTGTGTCCACTGATATAGTCATTACCCATGAGTCGACCCTTCACAGGTTGTTCGTAATCACAGCTGGGTCAAATTACCGTTTTACCCCTGTGATTATCTCTTTGCTCCTTAAGCACCACTGATCCTCTAATGAACAACAAGTCTAAGGTCCTACCTTAGACTCATACCCTCATAGAGGGCGATGACCCGTTGTTCAAGACCTGGAGTCAGTTCTTAAGGGAACAACCTATCTAATTCCTTAGTAGAGGAATGAGTGAATTCCATCTTGCACAGTTAAGTTCCTAGCTACCCACGAGGTTACATCGCCTGAGAAGGTAGGCTTATTGAGTCGGCCATGTGCCACTCTCACCCATACTAGTTTAAGGACAAGCCCCCTATAAGCGGGAGTTCTTAACTTGCTCGTGGATTCAGTCGAGTCACTAATGACCATCTATAAATTACTAGTCTTATCCTCGTTAACGGTGTTACATGGTTAGACTAATAATTTGCGATCGATCTTGTATGAACTCTTCATACAGGATGCCCCCACTCGCATGTCAACTACATGAATGAGTTGGATTACCTCATTTGTACTAATTACAAAGTGAGCGCATCCATGGTGTTACGAGAATCGGGTTTCCAACCTTATTCTTATACCATAGACTATTTAGGTTATATTCTTGAACTCAACCCAAATAGTGTCCACTCTACTGATGTTCAAGATAAAAGTTATAACCTTGGAGCTTAGTTTATTGGATTTATAAAGCAAGACTGTAATTCTATCAAAACAAATAACACTTTATTTAATTGATCAAAATTACACAAGTTTAAGGCATAAATCCCAACAGAAACGACATGAAACGTCATGGTTCTCGTTGTGCAATTTCTTTCTTAAAATTGAATTAAACAACTTTAATCCTAGGCTAAACATGCTGATTTAAGAAGAAAAACAGAAAGTAAATTACTACACTTACTTGTTGAAGAACTCTTTCTCCAAGATTTTCTTCTCCGATCACGAACTCTTTGTGCCTTCGATCTCTACAATCACGATCTCTCGAACCAAGAATGGTGACACCTCCGAAAGGTCTTCTCGGTTGTTCTCGATCGGTTGAGGGAGAGTGGTGGGACTCCATTTGGATTTTGAGTGGAGAGAATTTGAGAGAGAATTGAGAAAAGAGAGAGAGCTCTTTGGATGAAATTCCAAAAAAATGAGCATTTGCCTTGCAAAAGGTTTCTCACAAAGCCTATATATAATGGTGAGTGGTGGAGTTGAAATCTTCACCAAATCACCATTTTACCACAACCTTATAATATGCAAATCATATTTTTTGCATATTACATATAATAAGGTATCTCATACCTTATTATACAAATCTCATTTGTATAATTGTGGAATTTTAAATTGAATCACATTCAATTTAAGTTCTCTCAATCCAATTTCTCCAAATTAGCACTAATTAATCAATTAGGCTAACCTATAGTTTATTATGAATCTTATTCACATCAAACTATATATTATGTCAATTATATCACATATAAATGACATAAATACCCAAATAATGAATGAATACTTCAAATTCACACCAAACTGTAAACCCTCAATTTATCCAGTTTGAGCCAACCAAGGGACCTAATGGACCTACAGATGACGAGCTCCAATGATTCGAGATTAACCTGTCAAACTCTTTGACCCGGTTATTCAACATTCATTAGCACGGTAACACTCCACTAAAGCCCGTAGCTGCACTACCATTACTGTAGGACAAGTTGTGTCCATTGATATAACCAATGCCCATGAGTGGACCCTTCACAGGTTGTTCGTAGACAATACTGGGTCAAATTACCGTTTTACCCCTGTGTCTACCTTTTGCTCCTTAAGTCCCACTACTCTTCTAATGAACAACTACGTTGTATGGTCCAACCAGAAACAACATCGCTCTCAGGCCAGTAAGAGGGTGGGTGCCCGTTGTCCAAGCCCTGGAGACAACACTTAAGGGAACAACCCTTCTAGTTTCCCTAATTCGGGAACGAGTGAATTCTTTCTCACGTAGTCAAGTTCCCAGCTCCCCACGTGGTCCTGTCCTTGAGAAGATAAGCATATTGGGCGAGTAACTATGACCACTCTCACCCGTATTAGTCAAAGGACAGACCCCCACAGACAGGAGTCCGTAACACGCTCAGGATTAAGGTCGAGTCACTATTGGTCATCTATGAAGTTATTAGTCCTATACTATTAACGGTGTTACATCAGTAAGTCTAATAATTCACGGTCCGGTCTTGTACAATCTCATTGCACAGGATGCCTCCACTCGCATTTCAACCACATAAACGAGTTGGATCACCTCGTTTGTATTTAATATAAAGCGAGTCGAATCCACAGCGTGTCTAGGATTAGGTCTCCAACCCTATCCATATATTGTAGACCGTTCGGGTCATTAACTCGAACGTGATCCTCATTGTGTGTCCATTACACACCGTTCAAGTTCTAGTTCTCTCATAATTCAATGACCCTGGAGCTTAGTTTATTGGATTAAGTTTGTAAATATGTGGGACACAAAGTGATGAAAAAATAACTCTTATTTATTTCGATAAGGAATATTACAAACTTACACGAGATTAGGACATACATCCTAACAAACTCCCACTTGGACTAAGCTAGTGGAGCAAAAAATACATTTCTCAAATGTATAGTAATAATATAATAAACTAGGGCATTGAATACCCTTTACAATACTCCCACTTAGTCAGGAAGCACTCGAAGACCTAGACTCTCTAGGTGACTCTCTAGGTGACTCTCAAATACCTTAGCCGTGAAGGCCTTTGTAAATGGATCAGCAACGTTGTGCTCTGACGCTATCTGCGTGACTGTCACGTCTCTGCGGTGCACAATTTCTCGTATCAGGTGATACATCCGCTCAATATGCTTGCCCTCTTATGACTCCGAGGTTCTCTCGAGTTGGCTACTACACCACTGTTGTCACAAAACAGGGTCACTGGCAAGTTCATATTTGGAACAACTTCCAAATCCAACATGAACTTCCACAGCCAAACAACTTCCTTTGCAGCTTCACAAGCCCCAACATACTCGACTTCCATTGTGGAATCAACGATGCATCCCTGCTTGATGTTTCGCCATACTACAGCTCCTCCATTCAGAATGAAGGTTGACCCCGAAGTGGATTTCCTAGAATCCTTATCAGTCTGAAAGTCAGAGTCTGTGTATCCCGTAAGGACCAAATCCTCACTCCCATACACAAGGCTGTAGTTCCTCGTTCTCCTAAGATACTTGAGGATTGCCTTTACGGTTGTCCAATGATCTAATCTTGGATTGGATTGATACCTACTGACAATCCCAACTGAATAACAAATGTCAGGCCTAGTACACAACATGACATACACGAGTCTCCCTACAGCTGAAGCATAGGGGATTCGTCTCATATCCTCAACTTCTTGAGGCGTCTTATGACATTGATCCTTAGACAGGTGAACCCCATGCCTGAAAGACAACAATCCTTCTTGGAGTTCTACATTTTATATCTAGACAACATCTTGTCAATATAAGATGCCTGAGACATAGCTAGCGTTCTGTTCTTCCGGTTCCAGATTATCTGGATGCCTAGAACATACTAGGCCTCTCTCAAATCTTTCATTTGGAATTGTGAAGCCAACCATTCCTTAATGTCAGAAAGAAATCCCACCTCATTTCCAATGAGCAGGATATCATCCACATACAATATCAGAAATGCGACAGTGTTGTTGACGATTTTCTTGTAAACACAAGGCTCATCAACATTTTGATCAAAACCATAAGATTTGATCACCTCATCAAACCTTATATTCCAAGATCTCGAGGCTTGTTTCAGTCCATAAATAGACCTTTGAAGCCGACAAACCTTTTGCTCTTGGCCTTGGGCAATGAACCACCCCTTGGGCTGGTCCATGTAGATGGTCTCATCAAGATTTCCATTTAGAAAGGTTGTCTTGACATCCATCCGCCATACCTCATAGTTGTAATATGCGGTAATGGCCAGAAGGATCCTGATAGACTTTTGTTGCGTAGAATTATATTGCAATACCGCAAGTGTACGAGTCAAGTTTTAGTATAGTGATTTTAGAGTTCAAAATATCGTCCTCGGGAATGGATTTCTAGATTAATTAATTACCAAGATACTAATTCTCAATTTTAGCTAAAGTAACAATGATGATAATAAAGATAAAAAGATAAACAAACAATTGGAGACACGAATATGATAGAATTGGAGGAAATTGATTTCACAAGTTAAAACCTTATTTAACACATGCAATGAAATAACATTATGAATTTATAAACAAGAAGTGAAAATACTCAAGAGAATCCCTCGACCCTTAGTGAGCTTCGCACACACGATAAATTCTAAAGTTTCCTTATGAATTTTAAAAGCATGCACGACATTAAGCAACTTCTTTATGTGTTTCCCTTAGACTTCTAGGTCATTCTCATGCCAGATTTCTAAAAGTTTTGATAACTTTGCTCTAATCTAAGTTTCTTTTTGTCGAGTGCACATAAACCAACAAGATCAAAGAATTGAAGAACGAATTGCCAAAAAATAAATAACAAAACATAGTTCAATACATAAGCAAATAATTCTTAAACATGCAAATCAAATCCTAGCTCCAACGTTTAGCCACTCTAAATCACAAAACAAATCAAGCTAAAATTATAGAAAACGTCTTTAAATGGTATTACAATCTAAAAGAAAGAGATGTTGGGATTTATGCCCTAAACTTGTGTAATTTTGATCAAATAAATAAAGAGTTATTTGTTTTGATAAAATTATATTCTTGCTTTATAAATCCAATAAACTAAGCTCCAAGGTTATAATGTATCTTGAGCATCAGTGTAGTAGACACTATTTGGATTATGTTCAAGAATATAACCTAAATGGTCTATGGTATAAGAATAAGGTTGGAAACCTTATCTTGTAACACCATGGATGCGACCCACCTTGTAATTAGTACAAATGAGGTAATCCAACTCATTCATGGGGTTGACATGCGAGTGGGGGCATCCTGTATGAAGAGTTCATACAAGACCAGACTGTAAATTATTAGTCTAATCAGTGTAACAACATTATAACAGGATAAAGACCGATAATTTATAGATGGTCATTAGTGACTCGACACTGAATCCGAGTAAGTTAAGAACCCCGCTGCATAGGGGTTTGTCCTTAGACTAGTATGGGTGAGAGTGACTGTAGGCGACTCAATAAGCCTACCTTCTCCGGGGACAGAACCTCGTAGGTAGCTGGGGACTTAACTATACAAGATGGAATTCACTCATTCCTACACTAAGGAATTAGATAGATTGTTCCCAAGAATCGAGTCCAGTCTTGAACAACGGGGCCCCGCCTCTAAACCGATTAAGAGGGTACGAGTCTATGGTAGGACCTTAGACTTGTTGTTCATTAGAGGATCAGTGGTGCTTAAGGAACAAAGAGGTAATCACAGGGGTAAAATGGTAATTTTACCCAGCTGTGATTACGAACAACCTGTGAAGGGTCGACTCATGGGTAATGATTATATCAATGGACACAATATAATCTATAGTGAGGAGATTGTAGCTACAAGTCTATAGTGGAGTAACTTGTAGTTAATGAATATTGATTAACTAGATCAAAGAGTTTGATCAGTTAAATCTCACATCATTGGAGATCATGAACTGTAGGTCCATTAGGTCCCTCCGTTGGCTCAACATGGTAATATTGAGGGTATAAAGTAAGGAATGAAATTAAAGTGTTCAATTTCATATATGAGGTGTTATATCAGTTATATATGATATAATTGATATAATATATGGTTTTAATGTGAATGAGATTCACATATAAACCATATACTAATGAGAGAATAAAGGAGGGATAGGATGATAATTTCCATCCTACTTCCCTATATATAGTTACATGAGATGCAACTTTGAGACTAATCTCTTTTGAGAAACCCTAGTGCATTCTCTCATATTGTTGGAAAGAGTTCCAAAGTACATCTTTCCAAGATCATCTCATCTCACCCTAAAAGGTACCCACATTCCTCCCTCACCTATAGAACAACGGAGAAGATCCGTTGGTAGTGTTCGTGATCGTTCGGGTTCGAGTTGTTGAGATCGTGATCGTGGGAGAAGAAGCACTTGAAGAAAGAGTTCTTCAAAGGTAAATTTGTTGTTGTCCATCTTATAGAAGCATGCTTAATTTTAGATCTAGTTCTTGTTTATGATATCCATGTAACAAAATTAAGAACACGCGATTAACAATCGCTTCCGCTGCGGGATTCGATCCCTTCAAGAGAAAGTAAACTTATGTGTTGATGTCGGCCCCTCATCCCCGAGCTCCCATCACGATCTCGAACCTCCACAAATGCTTTGGCTCCCAAGGAATGCTCTCTTTTCTCTTCTTGAAGAGTGTATTTCGAAATTAGGGTGCAAAAACTATCAAATTCGGCTCCCTTTAAAAGTTGGACAAAGTGTTGTATTTATAGTGCAATCGGCACAGCATTGCAACGTTGTGCCCTAGGCGGCAGGTATATTAGGAAACTATCGATGGTGTTGCAACGCTGAGGCAGCGTTGCAACGCCGCTACCCTTGCGCGCACCCTTCCTTATCGAAGTAACGTTGCGACGCTGCAAGGCAGCGTTGCAACGCTACCTGCACGGGCCTTCAACGCATCAAAGCAGCATGGATGGCGTTGCAACACCATCACCTCGGGTCAATTGGCTTGAATTGCTTCTTCTACTTCTATTTGATGTTATTTTGAGCTTCAAAAAGCCCAGGTTTGATCCCGAGTGATCCAAAATGTCTCCAAATGTTCTGTTTAAGCTCTTAACCTGAAATTCAATGATTAAAACACATAAAAGCCCTAAAATTATCATAAAACTAGTCAATAAATAAGCCTAAGGATAACACATTTTGTATGCTATCAAATTTACCATGGCAACAGGAGAAAAAGTTTCCTCATAGTCAACCCCTTCAACCTGGGTAAACCCCTTTGCCACTAGTTTGGCTTTGAACGTCTGCACCTTCCCATCTACGCCATGTTTACGCTTGTAGATCCACCTGCAACCAATAGGTTTGACCCCATCCGGTTGGTCAACAAGCTCCCAGATAGAATTAAAGTACAACGACTCCATTTCCTGGTCCATAGCTTTAATCCATTCGTTTTTGTCAACGTCTGCCATTGTCTGATCATAGGTCAATAGATCCTCGCAGTCATCATCAAGGGTGACGACTGAAGGGAATCTGATCCACGTGAGCAGTGAAAACGTGGTTAAAGATCGATTTGTTTGCTTGTTTTGGTTTATTCCAAATACCATTACATTGGTTTAAAAATAGAGAATAAGCAATAAATCTAATCTAATTAGGCATGGATTCTAGACATGCAAACATGTTGTATAGTAACTAAACTAAAAGGATTGAGCAAATACCTTTGTAGTTTTCACAATCAGCAACAACAAAAGTTCTCTGTTTCTACCTTTTGAATAGGACAACACCACCAGTGAAAACCTTCTATATCTATGAGTTCTACTTAGATCTACCCTTTGTGGGAAGGGATCCAACAATTGGAAGGGAAGGAGAAGGAAATTTTGTCGAGAGAGAATTTTTACTTTGGTTGTACAAAAACAAAACGATCGATCAATCGTTTTCTTCTCCCATGATCTGGAGAAGAAATAGCCTTGCAGAGGGATAACTCCCCACTCTCTATCGATGGAGAGTTGGGAGACATGGAGTTCCTTTTTTTTATTTAATTATATTATAAATTAAATAATCAAATTATTAATTAAATAATATAATTAATTAATCAAATCATATTTAATTAATCATAAATTAAATATCATATATTTAATTTGAATTAAATCATATTTAATCAATTTTTCCCTCTAACCTATAGTTCTAATGCACATCTTATGTACATTAAATTTTAACCTATAATTTTAAATATGAATCACATTCACATTTAAATTGATATTTGAACTCTTTCAAATATTTAATTCTCTCACATAATTTAATATGAATCATTCACATTAAATTTATAATATAAAGTTCCAAAACTTTATATTATAATGTATCTATATATATTAATGTTTATTCCCTAATTGAATTCGAACATTTCAAACTTAAACGATCTAAGAACCCTTTACGAGCTAGAAGGTGGACCTAATGGACCTACAAATCAGAAGCTCGAACGATACGAGATTATTCGGTTAATCTCATTAACCTCCTAATCAACATTCGTTAACTGTGAGAACACTCCACTAAAGTCCCACAACTACACTTTTCTCACTACAGATGTATTTATGTGTTCATGGATATTGACCAATAACAGCAAGTCAATCCTTCACGAATGTTCGTAACACCAGCTGGGTCAAATTACCGTTTTACCCCTGGGTTACATTTTTTACCTTAAGTACCAGTGCTTCTCTAATGAACAATTTGTTTATGGTCCTACCAACAAACAGAAGTCCCTCTTGGGCAAATGAGAAGGGCATACCCTTTGTTCAAGTCCTGGAGACACCACTTAAGGGAACATTCCTCTACTTACCCTAATAGGAGGGAAGGAGTGAATTCTATCTTTCTAAGTTAAGTCCCCAGCCGCTCACTCGGTCTTGTCCCCAAGAAGGTAGGCATATTGAGTCGACAAATCTTGCCACTCTCACCCATACTATTTTAAGGACAACCTCTCGCAAACAGGAGTTCGTAACCTGCTCAGGATTGAGATCAAGTTGCCTAGGTCATCCTGGTGAAATAGATACCTAACTAGCCAACGGAGTTACATCTAGCGGTTAATATTTCACGGTCCGGTCTTATGCGATCTCATCACATAGGATATCCCCACTCACATGTTGTCTACACGAACACGCTAGGATCACTGTGTTTGTATCAAATACAAAGTGGGCCATATCCATAGTATTACCAGGGTAAGGTACCCAAACCTTATCCCCTTACTATAGACCCTTTAGGTTGTATCTCGAACTGAGATCCGTTATATGTACACTACATTCAGTTCAAGAGACATTTTACACCCTTGGATGTTAGTTTATTGAATTTAGGGTTAACACAAGGGCAATACTATAATTAATGAACAATAACGCTTTATTAAAAATAATAACTCTTTATTACAATAATTAGAACAAAATTTACAAACTACGAGTTTTAGGGCACAAACTGCCACACCCCCTCCCGAACCACCTGCTAACTTAGCCCGGAAGACGACATGAAGCCAACAGACATTGTTACCTCTTAATAATACCTGTTGACCCTGTTTCACCTGATAACATACTATGTTCGCATATGGAACACTTAAACATACTACAGCGGAAACTTGATAACTACTAAACATACAGAAGGAGAAACTCTTTCTAAATCTCTCTTGAAAACTAAAATGGCAAGAACATCAGAAACCAAACAAGACAAACCATTGTTTATACAACCTCTAATGTACAAACCACTATAACTACATAGTTCTCTCAAGATAATCTACAACTCATATGAACTTGCTATACAACACCAGCCACGTACAAAATATTAACTCGTGAAGCTCTCAGCAGACTATGGCAGGATGTCAGGTACCAGGAGCTCGATCTCTACCTGAAAAGTTTGAAAACATTGAAAGAATGAGCTATGAAGCTCAGTGAGTGACTGAGTTTAAAATCTATAACTCATAAATCATATCACCTGGCAACATATGAGCATAAGCATCTGTAGCAAAGTGTTAAAAGTAAACGTGTAATCATGGTAGCTTTTTCAGAAATCCAGCAAGCATGACATTAGAATTCATAAGACATATCGATATTAATAATCCTTATAATAACATACAACAATCCACACTATGTATGGCACGCCCAGAATAACCACATTTGCTCTACGATGTAGTGGGGTCCGCCCAGCACTCCGATCGTCTTTGTCGTAGTGGGGCTCGCCCAACACTCACGACAGCATTGTTGTCACGGAGTACACTGAACGTCGACAACAAAATATGACCTATGTGCACACGGTACTATAAAGCCTCGGGCTCAATATCTTAGTTATTTACTCATTCGAGTCTAAAAAAATAACATAAAAATATTTGAACATGCCTGCTTATCTTTTCTTTCCTAAATCTCAAGCTTACTCAGTTCATCATAAAAACTGGAAACCTTTAAATCATACTTACTAGTACACACTTGCTAGAAATTATAACATTTCCATAAATTTCGGCAAACAATAAAATATGCTCATGTATAAATTTCATAGAACATTTAGGCTCACAATGAGCACTTGAAATCATTTCTTAGAAAATATGAATACTCATAAACATGTGTTCAAAGGAAAACAATAAGCATTGAAACCCTTTCATTCTAGCAAAACTTATATTTCTCAAAGCGTAATTCAAGCATATAGGGTTTTTAAAGTTCGTTTTGTCACTCATAGTGTTTGAAATAGAACCTTGACTCGTACACTTGACCTATTTCTTCTTGGCCTGCCAAACAAACCAAAACCATGTTTTAGAACCTCGAGTTCATGGTTTTAACCTTAAAACTACAAGAAGACACACCATTAAAATTTGCAGCATTTTACAGATTTTATACCCTATCTTAAAATAGTCATAACTTCTTCATTACTTATCCAAAAGGAATGTACTTTATACCCAGTTATTCCTTTTTGAGCCCTCTAAAACTCATATGAAGACATGAAGTTGAGATTTCCAACAGATTGATTGGAAAATACCTCGGAAGCTTCTTCCCTAAAATCAACCTGCTGCTGTTTCCAGATTCAGTTTTCCTGCTGCACAAAAAATTTAACCTGAAATTTAAAACATCTTCCAATCATTTTCTACTCACGCTTTCTTCATGAAAGTTGTATGAAATTCAATAATATTTCCAACCATACCTATTAGAGCTTCTGATTCCAACTCTACAGATCAGGACAACTAAAACACAGAGGCTTCTCGGATTTGACAGCAAATTTCTGTCTTCTGCCTTCCTCTTCACAAAACAGTAACTTAAGGTCAGAATTGGCTCGAGCATCCTTCACGAACTTTGTTAAAAAATGAATTAGCTTTCAAGAAAACTAAACTTCAACTCTTACCGCTTCTTTTTGAGCTCAAAAGGAACAAAATATCAGAACAGGGTTGAGTTGATCACCTTGCTGCTATACAAACAAACTTTTAGTTCTCCTCCCTTCTTCTGCTACTCTAACTCACGAAAATCACCTTCTTCTTCTTCCTTTCTCCTTCTCCCACGAAACCCTCAGCTCCTCTTTGTTGAAATGAGAAGAAGATCGAAAGAAAACTTGGTTATTTAAAAAAAAAATAAAGGTGGGGGTCCCACCTTCCACTTCCCCTTTTTAGTTTTTTCCTTTTCCTTCCTTTTCTTTTCTTTTCTTTTTAAAACAAAACAAATCCAAACATCATTTTTCTTTATTTCTTTTGTTTTGTTTTATTTTTTTTTGAGAAAATTCCAAAGAAAGATCTCGAGTTTACACAAACCCCAACAACGACTTGGGTTTCAGCTAAACCCATGTAACATTCAGGATGTCTCACAACCCTCCCACTACGTCGAGGCATTCTTAACTCTTGAGAACGAACTTGACTATACGAGCTAGGATCAACAACACTTGTTGACGTACTAGCCCCATCAACAACTCTTGCTGATGTACTGTCCATTTCGTTTAACACAATCTTACTCCTTGGTAAGTGATCTCTGATGTGGTCTTCCTCAAGAAAAGTAGTGTTTGTCGACACAAACACCCTATTTTCCTTAGGATCATAAAACAGACCACGCCTAGTCTCTTTTGAGTAATCTACAAAGAGGCACAACTTTGAACGGGGTTCCAACTTCTTCGGGTTTGACACCAACACATGGGTTGGGCATCCCCAAATCCTGAAATGGTGTAAACTGCCTTTACGTCCATTCCAGAGTACGAAAGGTGTTTTTGAAACACTCTTCGACGGAATGTTGTTCAAAATGTATACCGCAGTCTCCACTGCGTAACCCCAAAAGGAATCAGAGAGACGAGCATAGCTCATCATTGACCAAACCATGTCCAACAGGGTTCGGTTTCTCCTTTCCGATACACCCTTCTGTTGTGGCATACCAAGTGCTAGGAGTTGGGACGTAATTCCATGTTCTATCATATAGTCCTGGAATTCAGTGTCCATATACTCTCTACCTCGATCTGATCGAAGTGTTTTTTATCGTTTTACCTAACAGGTTCTCAACCTCAGTCTTGTACTCCTTGAACTTTTCAAGAGTTTCAGAATTCCTATGCATTAGGTAAATGTACCCATACGTTGAATAGTCATCTATGAAAGATACAAAGTATTCGTAACCTCCTCGTGCTTTAACACTCATCGGACCATAGATGTCAGAATGTATAAGCTCAAGAGGCTTTTTGGCTCTATATCCTTTTCCACTAAAAGGACGTTTGGTCATTTTGCCTTCAAGGCATGTCTCACATACCGGTAAAGAGTTTTCTTCCAACTAGCTTAGAAGTCCACTCTTCACTAGTCTCTCAATCCTATTGAGATTTATGTGGCCTAACCTTAGATGCAAAAGATTTGGAACTGCGTAGCTAGCCATTCCTTGATGTCAGTAAGATAACCTACATCATTCCCAATGAGTAGGATATCATCCACATAGAGAATTAGGAATGCGACAGAACTATTGATGATTTTCTTGTAGACACAAGGTTCATCATCATTTTGGTCAAAACCATAAGATCTAATTGCCTCATCAAATCTTATATTCCAGGACCTAGAGGTTTGTTTCAGTCCATAAATTGACCTTTTAAGCCTGCAAACCTTTTGCTCTTGTCCTGGTTCAATGAACCCTTTGGGTTGGTCTATGTAGATGTTTTCCTCAATATTGCCATTCAAAAAGGTTGTCTTGACATTCATTTGTCATACCTCATAGTCATAATATGCGGTAATGGCAAGAAGGATACGGATAGACTTTACCATAGCAACAGGTGAAAAGGTCTCTTCATAGTCAATCCCTTCAACCTGGGTATAACCCTTTGCTACTAGTCTAGCTTTAAAGGTTTGCACCTTCCTATCTACACCACGTTTTCTCTTGTAGATCCACTTAGAACCTATAGGTTTTACCCCATCAGGCTTATCTACAAGATCCCAAACAGAATTGAAGTACATAGACTCCATTTTTTGGTCCATGGCTATGACCCATTTGTCTTTGTCTTTGTCAACCATTGCTTGATTATAAGTCAATGGATCCTCGCAGTTGTCATCTGGTATAACAACTTGGGTTTCAGCTAAACCCATGTAACGGTCAGGCTGCATCACAACCCTCCCACTATGTCGAGGCATACTCAACTCTTGAGATGGACTCTCTTGACTAGACAAACTAGTATCAACAACTCTTATTGACGTACTAGTGTTCTTATTAGCAACCTTTGCTATTGTTCCGTCTAACTCACTCAACACTACTTTGCTTTTTGGTTTGTGGTCCCTTATGTGGTCCTCCTCCAAGAAAGTGGCATTTGTCGACACAAAAACCTTATCTTCCTTAGGATCGTAGAATAAACCACCTCTAGTTTCTTTTGGGTATCCTACGAATAGGCATAATTTTGAACGTGAATCCAACTTCTTTGGATTTGTCATAAGCTCATGTGCTGGACAACCCCATATTCTGAAGTGACATAAACTACCTTTACGTCCTTTCTAGAGTTCAAAAGGTGATTCAGAAACACTTTTGGAGGGCACATTATTCAAAATGTATACTGCAGTCTCCACTGCGTAACCCCAAAAGGAACTAGGGAGATGAGCATAACTCATAATTGATCGAACCATGTCCAACAAGGTTCTATTTCTCCTTTTAGATACACCATTTTGTCGTGGTGTGTCGGGAGGTGAGAGTTGGGATGCAATTCCATGTTCTATCATATAGTTCTTGAATTTTAAATCCATGTACTCTCCACCTCGATCCGATTGAAGTGTTTTAATGGTTTGACCTAATTGATTTTCAACCTTAGTCTTGAATTCCTTGAACTTTTCAAGTGCTTCAGACTTGTGGTGCATTAGGTAAATGTGCCCAAATCTAGAATAATCATCTATAAAAGAGATGAAATATTCATATCCTCCCCTGGCTTTAACATTCATCGGACCACAAAGGTCTGAATGTATAAGCTCTAGAGGGTCTTTGGCTCTATAACCTTTTCCACTAAAAGGTCTTTTGGTCATTTTGCCTTCTAGACATGATTCACATACTGGCAAAGAATTTTCTTCTAACTCGTTTAGAAGTTCTTTCTTTAACAATCTCTCAATCCTATTGAGATTAATGTGACCCAATCTTAGATGCCAAAGATGAGCATTTTCTTTAGGAGAAATTTTACGTTTCTTAGTTTGTGCATTTGCAGTTTTAAATAATTCAGTGTTCAAAACCATTTTGACTGAGTTAGGTCTTAAAACATACAATCCATTTTCTAACGAAGCTAAACATATTTCTAACCCTTTCTTCAAAATAAACACTTTATTCATTGAAAAGGAAACAGAAATACATTGTTCTATAAGGCAAGAAATGGAAATAAGGTTTCTAGTAAACTCTGGTATCATTAATATATTGTCCAACAATACATATTTCTTGCCAAAATAAAGATTCATTGTGCCTCATCGCACATTTAAACGACTTCTCCATTTCCAACCCGGAGCGTTATCTCTCCTTGTTGTAGCTGCTGCCAGGAATCAATTCCCTGAAAAGAAGAGCAAACATGATTAGTGGCGCCTGAATCAAGTATCCAAGCTGTTTTTGTTGGGATTTTTGTCCTAATCTCGTGTTTGTAATATATTGTTTGAAATTAATAAAAGTTATTCATTTCATCACTTTGTGTCTCGCAATATTTATAAACTTTTCCAATAAACTAAGCTCCAGGGTCATTGATTTTATGAGAGAACTAGAACTTTAACGGTGTGTAGTAGACACACAAGGAGGATAGCGTTCGAGCTAATGACCCGAACGGTCTACAGTATATGGATAGGGTTGGAGACCTAATCCTGGATACACTGTGGATGTGGCCCGCTTTGTTTTAGATACAAACGAGGTGATCTGACTCGTTCATGTGGTTGACATGCGAGTGGGGGCATCCTGTGCAATGAGATTGTACAAGACCGGACCGTGATTTATTAGACCTACTGATGTAACACCGTTGACAGTAAGGACTAATAACTTCGTAGATGACCATTAGTAACTCGACCTGAATCCTGAGCGTGTTACGGACTCCTGTCTGCGAGGTTCTGTTCTTTGACTAGTACGAGTGAGGGTGGTCACAGTTACTCGCCCAATATGCCTATCTTCTCAGGGACAAAACCAAGTAGGGAGCTGGGAACTTAACTACGCGATATGGAATTCACTCGTTCCCGCCTTTAGGGAAACTAGAGGGGTTGTTCCCTTAAGTGTTGTCTCCAGAGCTTGGACAACGGGTGCCCACCTTCTCACTGGCCCGAGAAGGGTGTTGTGTATGGTTGGACCATCACAATATGTTGTTCATTAGAGGAGCAGTGGGGACTTAAGGAACAAGAGGTAGACACGTGGGTAAAACGGTAATTTGATCCGGTAGTGTCTCACGAACAACCCGTGAAGGGTCGACTCATGGGTATTGGTTATATCGGTGGACACGTAATATTCTCGTGACCGACGGGAGTGCGATTCACGGGCTATAGTGGAGTGTTACCGTAGCTAATGAATGTTGGTTAACCGGGTCAAAGGGTTTGACAGGTTAATCTTGGATCATTGGAGCCCGTCACTGTAGGTCCATTAGGTCCCTCGGTTGGCTCAATCTGGGTTAAAAGAAGGGTTAATGTTTTGGTATGAAATTGGAGTGTTCAATTTCACTTTAAGGGCATTTATGTCATTTATATGAGATATGAATGATATAATATATAGTTTAATGTGAATGACATTCATAATAAACTATAGGTTAGCCTAATTGTTGAATTAGGGCTAATTGGAGAAATTGATTGAGAGAAATTAAATTGGATGTGATTCAATTTAATTAATCCACAATTATTGCAAATGAGATTTGCAATATGAGATATGAGATATCTTATATTATGTGGTTATGCAAATGAGATTTGCATAACCTATGGTTGTGGTAAAGTGGTAATTATGTGGAGATTTTAACTCCATCAATTCCATTATATAAACCCTTCTTGCAAGAAGGATGGTAGCTCAATCTCTCATTTTTTGATTTTTCATCAAAGAAGAGAAGAGGAATTCTCTCAATTCTCCTCCCTCTCCAAAACACAAAAGATCCCACCATCTTTCCTTCTCCAAAAGAGAACAACCGAGACTCCAAGTGGTGGTGTTCGGGTTCCATTCATGGGAAGAGTTTGTTGAGTTCAAGGAGCACGAAGAGTTCGTGATTTGAGGAAGAAACTTTGAAGAAAGTCTTCAACAAGTAAGTAAACTTTATTTGCTGTAATTTTCTTCTTCTTTTAAGCATGTTTAGCCTAGATCTAGTGTTAGATCAATTTTAACAAAACTATGTTGCATATTGATACCTCGACGATTCAATCGTCTTCCACTGCGCGGGATTCTCATTCCCTACAATTGGTATCAGAGCCATCTCGATGGTTCTTCATTTTTGCACTGTTTTGTTAAAATTAGGTGGGTATTTTGCCATGATTTATGTGATAAATTGTTGGTTTGCATAATGGATGTTTCGGTTTTTGACACTTTTAGATTTATTTTCTGTTTGATGAGATGAAATGTAAAGGGCCCGTGTTTTTGGGCATTTTAGAAAATAAATCGAGTCTGTAAGTCCGTGTCGTTCGTGGCAAGTGTTGCTGTGAAGAAATCGGAGCAGAAACAGGCGAACATTGATGAAGAACAGCAAAGGTGTTTGCTGTTCTGTCGATGGCGTTGAGACGCTGCCCAACGACGTCTCAACGCTGTCCTTGCGGACAGAGGCCCTGCAGCAGATCAGCGTTGCAACGCCGCCGGCGTTGAGAACGCGGGTCGATGCTACAAGTGACAGCTTTGCAACGCTGCCCACGGCGTTGCAACGCTGCACGCGTTGAGGAGCAGTTCACGGCAGTTTCGCGAGGACGTGGGTTCGAGCCTCATCATGGGCAGTTATTTTCTGGTTTTAATTATTTTATTATAATGTTATTTAATTAAATAATTGCCCCTAGGTGCCAAAAATCGGTCCATTTTTATTTTTTAATTATTTTATGCATGAGATGTATATTTTAATTAATTTCTATGTGCATAATGTATGTCATATAGATTTAAAATCCCACCTTAGGTTAAATATTTCATGCATCATTTATATTATAAGAGTTATAATATATAGTATGCATGATAGGATTATATTATAAGAGTTATAATATAATGTTTGCATGTTTTAATTTATTTAAATATAAGTGTTATATTTTTTAAATTAAAAGCATGCCCATGCATTTAATTCATGTGATGAATTATATTATGTTATAGTATATAGTATTATTCATGTATGGATGATCAAGCACTATAACATAGAAATGCATGCAACCTAAGTTAATTATTAGTTTTAAAGTGTTTAGAACTTGAATAATTAGACTTAGGTTTTCTATTTTTCTAACAAGATTAGAAATTTAGGAAATCAAATATGACCTTTGAATGGAGACTGATAAGTAACTCTGTCTAAGGAAGGTTTTGTCTAAGGTCAGTATTTAAGTTGACGCTTGCGGAACACCCCTACCTGGAAACCGACCTGGGAGTGAATTCGGTCCGGAGATTCTTAGGTTATATTCTCGTGAGTGCCGTTAATTAAGTGTTAATTAATTTACTCACATAGACCTAAGTTAATAATGTGATTATAGACTTAAGCTAACCCAATATAAGAGTTATATTAGTAGACTTAGGTAAATTTTAGCCGGTTTATCTAGGTCAATCCCTATTAAAAATTAATGTGCTGAGTGGGAGGAAATAAAGTGTATGAGATACATTTGAATTTCCAACCACAAATCTCCTTTAAGTCCGCACCGTGAGATCTATACTCGGCCTCGTGGCGCAAATGGGAGCGTCCCCCTTCGGATGGCATTTGTATAGATCAATATAATCGTGGATGGAGAGAGTACTTATAGTGAGTGGGAGCGGGACTTGTGAAAACGAGACCCACGGTCTCTTCTTTCGATTCACACCGTGAGACCCCTATGATCTGCCTGCTAGTTTGGCCTGGACCAGACAATCCCTTCGGAGGGCTTGATCATGGGAGTCGGAATACCGTGAATTTTCGAAAGGGATACAGTTTCCTGGTTGGTTTTCCTTCTTGGTTCACCCTTCGGTGGCTATTGTTTGACGGATTCTTGAAACTTAAAGATTGAGGTGACACTCACGAATTTGTTAAGTGTTAATGAATTCGACCAACAAAGTGGTAATTGGGCGCCTAATGGAATAAGAGTTATTTCGGGATTAGGGTCCGATCGAAAAAGTCTCGCCCCAGAGGAGGAGTGTTCATTCACCCCTTGGTGGCGGTCATTCTAAACCTTTAGGGTATCATTGCAAAATTTTGAATGACCTAGGGATCATGAAACAATTTTTGCTAAAACTTGATTGGTTTTCAAAAGTTTTTTGCGAGACTAATACAAAGGTTTTTCTTATTTTTCAGCTAAAAATGTCTAGCTTAATAATAGCTTTACTCGCCGGATAAGTTAGTGGGAGATAATTACGAGTTGGAAAAACAACATTAATACAATTTTGGTACAAGACGACATAAAGTTCGTGTTATCCGAGGAGTGTCCTCGGATGTGGCTCGACCTCGTCGCGAAGTGTTCGCGATGCGCACGATTGATGGATCAGGGCCAATGAAAAGGCCAAGGTCTACATAATTGCCGGCATGTCCGATGTCTTGGCAAAGAAGCATTAGCCGATGGTTTCGCTAAGGAAATCATGGAGTCCTTGCAGAAATGTTTGGGACAAAGAAATCCTTTTTCAGTCGGCATGACTCGCGCTCAAATACGTTTTCAACGCACGCGGATGAAGGGAGGGTCGTCGTCCGTGAACACGTTCTAGACATGATGACCCACTTTCATCCGGTCGAGATGAATGGTGCGATCGATCGAGTCGAGTCGAGCAGTCGATTTTATTTTGGAGACTCTTCCAAGAGTTTCTTTGGTTCAGCCAGAGCAATCTTTGTTATGAACAAAATTAGCTACACTCGACTACCCTCCTCAATGAGCTACAAAATTTCCAATCCTTGAACAGGTCAAGGAATCGAGGCAAATGTTGCTCACTGTGTCTTATCACAGGGGTTCGACCTGCCGGGACGAAACTCGTTGCTCCTTCACGCCCGAAAGGGAAGAAGAGGATGAAGAGGGTAAATCGACGGCCGGTCGCCGCCCACAAGGGCAAGAAGGTCAAGGAGGTTGCAGAGAAAGGAAAGTGTTTCCACCGCAATGAGGGCGGTCACCGGAAGAGAAAGCGTCCCAAATTCTCGCCGAGAGGAAGAATCAAGGTAAATGTGATTTACTTGTGATGAAACATGTTTAGTGGAGAGTAGTGACTCTGCTGGATATTGGATTGGTGCCACTAACCACGTTTGTTCTTCTTTCAGGGATTGATTCTGGCGTGCATTGCGAGAGGGTGAGGTGACTCTACGGGTTGGATCAGGAGAGCTTGTCTCTCTCGCGCAATGATCGCATGCAGTGAAGTCGCATTTTGGCGGGAAGTACTTATTGTTGGACAACTGTACATAGTTCCGTGGTTTACTAGAAACCTTGTTTCAATTTCTGCATAATTGAACAATGTATTTCAGATTTCTTTTGAATTGAATAAAGCGTTTATTTCTTTCAAATAGAATGTTATTTGTTCAAACTTCACTTGAAAATAATCAGTATGTTTTGAAACCCAATTCGGTCAAAAGTGTTTTGAATAATTGAATTGTTTAAAATCGCAGTAAACACGAACTAAGAAAGCAAAATTTCTCCAAAAGAAAATGCCCATCTTTGGCATCTTGATTTAGGCTACATTAATCTCAATAGGATTGAGAAACTAGTGAAGAGTGGACTTCTAAACGAGTTGGAAGAAAACTCTTTCTTTGCGGTGTGTGAGTCATGCCTTGAGGGCAAAATGACCAAGCGTCCTTTTAGTGGAAAAGGATATAGAGCCAAAGAGCCTCTTGAGTTAGTGCATTCTGACCTCTGTGGTCCGATGAATGTTAAAGCTCGAGGCAGTTATGAGTATTTCGTGTCTTTCATAGACGATTACTCCAGATATGGGTATATTTACCTAATGCACAAGAAGTCTGAAACTCTTGAAAAGTTCAAGGAGTACAAGACTATGGTTGAGAACCTCTTAGGTAAATCGCTTAAAACACTTCGATCGGATTGAGGTGGAGAGTACATGGACACTGAATTCCAGGACTATATGATAGAACACTAATTACGCCCCAACTCTCGATTATCCGGTATGCCATGCGAGAATGGTGTATCGGAGAGGAGAAACAGAACCTTGTTGGACATGGTTCGATCGATGATGAGCTATGCTCGTCTCCGTGATTCTTTTTGGGGGTACGCAATGGAGACTGCGGTTTATATTTTGAACAACGTTCCGTCGAAGAGTGTTTGTGAAACACCTTTCGAGCTCTGGAGTGGACGTAAAGGTAGTTTACATCACTTCAGGATTTGGGGATGCCCGACCCATGTGTTGGTGTCAAACCCAAAAAAGTTAGAACCCCGTTCGAAATTGTGCCTATTCGTAGGTTACCCTAAAGAGACTAGGGGTGGTCTATTTTACGATCCTAGGGAAAATAGGGTGCTTGTGTCGACAAACGCCACTTTTCTAGAGGAAGACCACGTCAGGGATCATTTACCAAGGAGTAAAATTGTATTAAATGAAATGGACAGTACATCAGCAAGAGTTGCTGATGGGGCTAGTACGTCAACAAGTGTTGTTGATCCTAGCACGTCTAGTCAAATCCGTTCCCAAGAGTTGGGAATGCCACGACGTAGTGGGAGGGCTGTGAGACAGCCTGATCGCTACATGGGTTTAGCTGAAACCTCAGTTGTCGCTCCTGATGATGACTATGAGGATCCATTGACCTATGATCAGGCAATGGTTGATGTTGACAAAGACGAGTGGATTAAAGCAATGGACCAGGAAATGGAGTCTATGTACTTCAATTCTGTATGGGAGCTTGTGGATCAATCGGATGGGGTAAAACCTATTGGTTGCAAATGGATCTACAAGCGTAAACGTGGCGTAGATGGGAAGGTGCAAACCTTCAAAGCCCGAGTAGTGGCAAAGGGTTTTACCCAGGTTGAAGGGGTTGACTAGGAGGAGACCTTTTCACCTGTTGCCATGGTAAAGTCGATCAGGATCCTTCTGGCCATTGCCGCGTATTATGACTACGAGGTATGGCAGATGGACGTCAAGACAGCCTTTCTGAATGGCAAACTTGATGAGACCATCTACATGGACCAACCCAAAGGGTTCATCGCCCAAGGCCAAGAGCAAAAGGTTTGCCGACTTCATTGGTCCATTTATGGACTGAAACAAGCTTCGAGGTCTTGGAATATAAGGTTTGATGAGGCGATCAAATCTTATGGCTTTGATCAAAATGTCGACGAGCCTTGTGTCTACAAGAAAATCGTTGACAAAACTGTCGCATTTTTGGTGTTGTACGTGGACGATATTCTTCTCATTGGGAATGAGGTAGAATTTCTTACTGACCTTAAGAAGTGGCTAGCTTCGCAATTTCAAATGAAAGATTTGGGAGAAGCTCAGTATGTTCTAGGTATCCAGATTGTCCGGAACCAGAAGAACAGAACGCTAGCCCTGTCTCAAGCGTCTTATATTGACAAGATGTTGTCTAGATATAAGATGCAGAACTCCAAGAAGGGCTTGATGCCTTTCAGGCATGGGGTTCACTTGTCTAAGGATCAGTGTCCTAAGACTCCTCAAGATGTTGAGGATATGAGACGGATTCCATATGCTTCAGCTGTAGGGAGCTTGATGTATGCCATGCTGTGTACTAGGCCCGACATCTGTTATGCAGTAGGAATTGTCAGTAGATATCAGTCCAATCCAGGATTAGATCACTGGACAACCGTAAAGGCAATCCTCAAGTATCTTAGGAGAACGAGGAACTACAGCATAGTGTATGGTAGTGGGGATTTGATCCTTCACGGGATACACGGATTACGATTTCGGACCGATAAGGATTCTAGGATATCCACTTCGGGGTCAGCCTTCATTATGAATGGAGGAGCTGTAGTATGGTGAAGCATCAAGCAGGGATGCATCGCTGATTCCACTATGGATGCGGAGTATGTTGCGGCTTGTGAAGTTGCAAAGGAAGCTGTTTGGCTTAGGAAGTTCATGACAGATTTGGAAGTTGTTCCAAACATGAACTTGCCGATCACACTGTTCTGTGATAACAGTGGTGCAGTAGCCAATTCACGTGAGCCTCGGAGCCATAAGAGAGGCAAACACATTGAGCGCAAATATCATATGATACGGGAGATTGTGCACCACAGAGACGTGACGGTCACGCAGATAGCGTCGGAGCACAACGTAGCTGATCCATTTACAAAGCCCCTCACGGCTAAGGTGTTTGAGGGTCACCTAGAGAGTCTAGGTCTTTGAGAGCTTCCTGACTAGGGCAAATGGGAGATGTGTAAACGGGTATTCAATGCCCTAGTTTATTGTATTACTTCATTGTAATTTAATGTACATTACAGAAATGTATTTTCTCCACTAGCTTAGTCCAAGTGGGAGTTTGTTGGGATTTTTGTCCTAATCTCGTGTTTGTAATATATTGTTTGAAATTAATAAGAGTTATTCATTTCATCACTTTGTGTCTCGCAATATTTATAAACTTTTCCAATAAACTAAGCTCCGTGGTCATTGATTTTATGAGAGAACTAGAACTTGAGCGGTGTGTAGTGGACACACACGAGGATCACGTTTGAGTTAATGACCCGAACGGTCTCACGATGATATGGATAGGGTTGGAGACCTAATCACGGATACACCGTGGATGCGACCGCTTTGTATTAGATAAAAACGAGGTGATCTGACTCGTTCATGTGGTTGACATGCGAGTGGGGGCATCCTGTGCAATGAGATTGTACAAGACCGGACCGTGATTTATTAGACCTACTGATGTAACACCGTTGATAGTAAG
Source organism: Trichosanthes cucumerina (assembly GCA_036507285.1). Classification (NCBI taxonomy): domain Eukaryota; kingdom Viridiplantae; phylum Streptophyta; class Magnoliopsida; order Cucurbitales; family Cucurbitaceae; genus Trichosanthes; species Trichosanthes cucumerina. The sequence goes on from CM071840.1 coordinate 33,896,586, forward strand.
GACTAATAACTTCGTAGATGACCATTAGTGACTCGACCTGAATCCTGAGCGTGTTATGGACTCTTGTCTGCGAGGGTCTGTTCTTTGACTAGTACGGGTGAGGGTGGTCACAGTTACTCGCCCAATATGCCTATCTTCTCAGGGACAGAACCAAGTAAGGAGTTGGGAACTTAACTACGCGAGATGGAATTCACTCGTTCCAGCCTTTAGGAAAACTAGAGGGGTTGTTCCCTTAAGTGTTGTCTCCAGGGCTTGGACAACGGGTGCCCACCTTCTCACTGGCCCGAGAAGGGTGTTGTGTATGGTTGGACCATCACAATATGTTATTCATTAGAGGAGCAGTGGGGACTTAAGGAACAAGAGGTAGACACAGGGGTAAAACGGTAATTTGACCCAGTCGTGTCTACGAACAACCTGTGAAGGATCGACTCATGGGTATTGGTTATATCAGTGGACACGTAATATTCTACACTGACGGGAGTGCAACTACGGGCTATAGTGGAGTGTTATCGTTGCTAATGAATGTTGGTTAATCGGGTCAAAGAGTTTGACAGGTTAATCTCGGATCATTGGAGCCAAATCCATTGTAGGTCCATTAGGTCCTCGGTTGGCTCAATGCAGGTTAAAAGAAGGGTTAATGTTTTGGTATGAAATTGAAGTGTTCAATTTCACTTTAAGGGCATTTATGTCATTTATATGAGATATGAATGATATAATATATAGTTTAATGTGAATGAGATTCATAATAAACTATAGGTTAGCCTAATTGTTGAATTAAGGCTAATTGGAGAAATTGATTGAGAGAAATTAAATTGGATGTGATTCAATTTAATTAATCCACAATTATTGCAAATGAGATTTGCAATATGAGATATGAGATATCTTATATTATGTGGTTATGCAAATGAGATTTGCATAACCTATGGTTGTGGTAAAGTGGTAATTATGTGGAGATTTTAACTCCATCAATTCCACTATATCAACCCTTCTTGCAAGAAGGATGGTAGCTCAATCTCTCATTTTTTTATTTTTCATTAAAGAAGAGAAGAGGAATTCTCTCAATTCTCTCTCAATTCTCCTCCCTCTCCAAAACACAAAAGATCCCACCAACTTTCCTTCTCCAAAAGAGAACAACCGAGACTCCAAGTGGTGGTGTTCGGGTTCTATTCGTGGGAAGAGTTCGTTGAGTTCAAAGAGCACGAAGAGTTCGTGATTTGAGGAAGAAACTTTGAAGAAAGTCTTCAACAAGTAAGTAAACTTTATTTGCTGTAATTTTCTTCTTCTTTTAAGCATGTTTAGCCTAGATCTAGTGTTAGATCAATTTTAACAAAACTATGTTGCATATTGATACCTCGACGATTCAATCGTCTTCCACTGCGCGGGATTCTTATTCCCTACAGTTTTATCATTATCCACTAAACAAGCTTCTAGGCAAAGTAAATCATATTTACCTTCCTTCTTCTTTTCTGCAATGTACTTCGGACAGTTCCGTTCCCAATGCCCGTCTTCGTTGCAGTGGAAACACTTTCCTTTGTCAGCAACGTCTTCCCATAGAGACGGCCAATCCGGCAAAGATCAGAACGAGAAGGCGGATGCGGTATAAGAAGGCTGGGCGGAAAAAGAGCTCCTTCTGCTCTAAACTGCTACTGTGCTTATTTGTCTATCACCTACCAAACTCCTATCATCCTAAAAACCCCTTTCTCTCGTTCCTCACCTATCGATTCAACGCAATGGACTCTCTCTCCTTAGTTCCAAATGACCTAACATATTGTTTCCTAGATAAGAATCCCATAGAGACGGCTAATCTGGCGATGATCTCAACGAGAAGGCTGATGCGGTATAAGAAGGCTGGGCGGAAAAAGACCTCCTTCCGCTCTAAACTGCTACTGTGCTTATTTTGTCTATCACCTACCTACTTATCCGACTCTAAAAGCATTTCTGCATCGACCTAATTGGTAACTTTTCACGAAAAGCTTTGATTCAGAGATCACTTTTATCAAAGCCAAGACCAGTAAAAAAACAACTTCTCATTACGGGTCATCGAGATCTTTAGAGAAAAGAAAAGCTTTACAAAAATGAAAAGCCATGAACAAAGAAAGGGATTGACCGAGAAATAGAGCTAAGCGATCTATTGAATGAAGGGCGAGGAATGAATGGATCGATTGCCCCACTCTAAAGGCAAGCAAGGGGAAGGAAGATCAGTCTTAAATAAAAGAAAGGCGTCGGACCACTTACCATAAGAAAAAAGAAAGGAATTCCTTGCTCTACTAGTCAAGATGAAAGTCGATGGTCGGACCTTAAAGCAAATTAGAAAGCATTCGAATTGACAACATGTGAGTTGCCCAGAAACGGACTCCCTGTGGACTCACACTAAACCTCCTGTTTTGGACTCGCGAAACCCTCTTTGAACTCAGAAAGATGGGCGCTATATACCTTATTTGGCTTCTCTAATGTTCATGACTTTCTTGCCCTTCTGGGTGGCAGCTTTGTTAGCCTGTTTCCCTTTACCAACCTTCTTCATGTTCTTCTTCTTCTTCTCAAAGTTAGAAGAAGATGAAGCCATTGTTTTTGTCCCAGGTCAAACCCTGCGTGATAACTCCCATCGGCAACATTTGCCTCACCTTTCGATCCCCGAATTTTCATCAAAGACTGAAAGGTCTGGAGTTCATTCAGATGGGAGGTAAGATTAAAAGTAAGCTTGTTCATAACAACATTACTTCTAAATTGCAGGAAACTATCTGGAAGGGTTTCCAGAATGAAGCTGGCCTGGCTCGACTCATCGATGGAAGCACCATTCGACTCCGCGATGTTAAAGTGCACCATCATATCTAGGACATGATCCTGAACAGATGTACCCTCTGGCATCCTCGAGTTGAATATGTACTTTAGGGCATTATGTCGGGCTGGTGTGGACTGTTGTCCAAACATACCTTGCACAGAATCCATGATTTCCTTGGCGGTAATCATGCCCTCATGCTTCTTAGCTAATATGTCAGACATACTTGCCAGCATGTAGACCTTGACCTTATCATTGGCTTTGATCCATCGATCATATGCATCACGAACATTTCGTGACGCATTCGAGCTTGGCACTTGAGGACACTCCTAAGTTAACACAAACTTCAGATCATCCACTACCAATATAGTGTTGAGTTTGTTTTTTCATGTCATCATATTCTCTCCGGTTAACTTTTCCGCACCCAATAAGGAAATTATAGAGCTAGACATTTTTGCTGAAAAATTTACAAGCAAACTTGTATGAGTTTCTTGCTATAACTCTAATCCAATCATGTTTTAGCTAATTATCAAATGATTCCTAGGCCATTTATAATTTGCAATGATACTTCAAACGTTTAGAATGTATGACACCGAAGGGTAATAAAAAACACTCCTCCTCTAGATCAAGACACTCTTGACCAAAACCTAATACCAGAATAACTCTTATTCCTATAGGTTTTAGTTATCATTTTTCAGTCTGGATACATACACAACTTATGTACCCTGTGAGTGTAACCCTCTGTCTTTAGATCCCAGAGTCTCCATCCAATAAAATCTGCCGAAGGGAGGACTAGATTGAAAAATAGTCTAAGGAAATCTTTATCCCTTTCGGGTGTCTACTGTGTTTTATCCCCTATGATCAAGCCCTCCGAAGGGATTGTTTGGTCCAGGCCAAACTAGCAGGCTGCCTATAATGGTCTAACGGTGTAAACCGACAAAAGAGACCGTAGGTTTTGTTTTCACTAAACCTGCTCCCACTCACTATAAGTACCCTCTCCATTCACCTTGATATTGACTCATACAAACACCATCCGAAGGGGGGCGCTCCCGTTTGCGCCACGAGGCCAAGTATGAGTCTCACGGTGTGAACTTCCCGGAGATAGCGTAGGTGGAAAAATATGTATCTCATACACTTTTTCCTCCCACTAAATACTATAAAGTTTATAGGAATCTTACTTAGGCTAAAAACTCGGCTAATGGTTTTACCTAACTCTATCAATTTCACTCTTATATTGATAATCAATATAACTCTTATATTGATTTTATCCTAAGTTTGTTAATATAACTCCTTATATTAAACCTAGGGTTTCTAGTTTATTAACCCCTTAATAAACCCGCTGACGCTACTGTAATTTATAAAACTCTTTGATTAAATTTCACTCCCAGGTCAGTTCCCAGGTAGGGGTGTTCCGTTTCCGTCAGCTTAAATGCCCCAACCTAGACAGAACTTTCCTTAGACAAAGTTCCTCTTTTAATCATAGCTTATAAATTACTTGGTTCCTAATTCTAATATAATTAGAACTAGATAACCTAAGGTCTATTATTTCCAAGTTCTAAACACTTTAAAACTAATAATTAACCTTAGGTGACATGCATACTATGTTATCGTGCTTGATCATTCATCACATGAATAATAAGACATTCATAGCATATTCATCTCATGATATATAATGCATGTCAATGTTGTCCATAAATTAATATAACAACTTTATATTAATTAATCATTCAAACTATATAATATAACTCCTTATATTATAAATGATGCATGAAAATACTTAACCTAAGGTGGGATTTCTAAGATATAAGCATACATTATGCATGGTAATAATTACACAACAATTGCATAATTTAAATAGCAAAATTAGACCAATTTTGGCACCCTAGAAATAATTTTAATTAATATAATCTAATTATATTAATTAAATTAAAAATATTAATTATAAATTAAATATAAAACGTTTTTATATTTACTATATAATAAAAAAATGTTTCTGCCCGTTGCTCTTTTGCGTGAAATGGCTCTGGCGTTGCAACGCTGATAGCAGCGTTGCAACGCTGCTTCTTGTTGTCTTCTGCCAAGCGTTGTGCAATGCCACAGCGTTGCAACGCTAGAGGCTGCGTTGCAACGCTGCCTCCTGTGCGCGCCTTCTCCCGCAAGCGCAGCGTTGTAACGCTTCACACAGACAGCAATTAGGAATCCCCATTCCTTGCTCGTTTTCGCTCCGATATTCTCAGCAACCACTTTGCCTCGATCGACACGGACTTACAGACTCGATTTACAATTAAATTTTCCCAAAACACCGGGCCCTTACATTGAACGATTCAATGAAAATTGTAAATCTAAGTGCCAAAATTGAAAACATCTAATTTTGCAAAACCGTTCATACATCTCATGCAAAAACAGTAAATCTCACCTTGTTCTTGAAAAATCCAGAACATAAATCAAGAACGCAACTTGGCTCTGATACCAATTGAAGGGAATCGTAGTCTCGCAGCTGAAGCGATTGCGAATCACGCGCTCTTGATTTAGTTACAACGATTAATTCAAGAACATAAAACACTAGATTAAGCATGTAAAACAGAATGGACAGCAAGATAATTACCTTTGAAGAACCTTTCTTCACGTGCTCCTCTCTCCCACGATCACGATCTCAGCAACAGAAACTCCAACGTACGAAGACACGACCACCGGATCTTCTCTGTTGTTCTCTAAGTGAGGGAGGAAGGTGGGTTCCCTTTAGGAGATGTGAGGTATTTTGAGAGAGATGTGTGCTTTGGAACTCTTCCAACAACACAACAAGAGAGAGCTTGTAATTCCTTAGAATGACTTAACCTAGTTGCATCTCATGCAACCATATATATAGGAGAATGGGATGGAAATGACCATCCTACCCCTCCTTTATTCTCTCTTTAGTATATAGTTTATATATGAATCTAATTCACATTAAAACTATATATTATATCAATTATATCATATATAATTGATATAACACCTCATGTATGAAATTGAACACTTCAATTTCACTCCTAACTTTATACCCTCAATATTACCATATTGAGCCAACGGAGGGATCTAATGGACCTACAGTTCATGAGCTCCAATGATGTGAGATTAACTGATCAAACTCTTTGATCCAGTTAATCAATATTCATTAACTACAAGTCACTCCACTATAGACTTGTAATGCACTCTCCTCATTTGTAGATAATATTGTGTCCACCGATATAGTCATTACCCATGAGTCGACCCTTCACGGGTTGTTCAGTAATCACAGGTGGGTCAAATTACCGCTTTTACCTCGTGATTATCTCTTTGCTCCTTTAGCACCACTGATCCTCTAATGAACAACAAGTCTAAGGTCCTACCTTAGACTCATACCCTCATAGAGGGTGGGGCCCCGTTGTTCAAGACCTGGAGTCAGTTCTTAAGGGAACAACCTATCTATTTCCATAGTAGAGGAATGAGTGAATTCCATCTTGCAGTTAAGTTTCCAAACTACCTACAAGGTTACGTCCCCGAGAAGGTAGGCTTATTGAGTCGGCCATGTGCCACTCTCACCCATACTAGTCTAAGGACAAACCCTATATAAGCAGGATTCTTAACTTGCTCAGATTCAGTCGAGTCACTAATGACCATCTATAAATTACTAGTCTTATCCTTTTAATGGTGTTACACTGGTTAGACTAATAATTTGCGATCCAGTCTTGTATGAACTCTTCATACAGGATGCCCCCACTCGCATGTCAACTACGTGAATGAGTTGGATTACCTCATTTGTACTAATTACAAAGTGAGCCGCATCCATGGTGTTACCAGAATCAGGTTTCCAACCTTATTCTTATACCATAGACTATTTAGGTTATATTCTTGAACTCAACCCAAATAGTGTCCACTACACTGATGTTCAAGATAAAAGTTATGACCTTGGAGCTTAGTTTATTGGATTTATAAAGCAAGACTGTAATTATATCAAAACAAATAACACTTTATTTAATTGATCAAAATTACACAAGTTTAGGGCATAAATCCCAATAGAAACGACATGAAACGTCATGGTTCTCGTTGTGCAATTTCTTTCTTAAAATTGAATTAAACAACTTTAATCCTAGGCTAAACATGTTGATTTAAGAAGAAAAACAGAAAGTAAATTACTATACTTACTTGTTGAAGAACTCTTTCTCCAAGATTTTATTCTCCGATCATGAACTCTTCGTGCCTTCAATCTCTACAATCACGATCTCTCGAACCAAGAACGGTGACACCTCCGAAAGGTCTTCTCAGTTGTTCTCGATTGGTTGAGGGAGAGTGGTGGGACTCCATTTGGATTTTGAGTGGAGAGAATTTGAGAGAGAATTGAGAAAAGAGAGAGAGCTCTTTGGATGAAATTCCCAAAAAAATGAGCATTTGCCTTGCAAAAGGTTTCTCACAAAGCCTATATATAATGGTGAGTGGTGGAGTTGAAATCTCCACCAAATCACCATTTTACCACAACCTTATAATATGCAAATCATATTTTTTGCATATTACATATAATAAGGTATCTCATACCTTATTATACAAATCTCATTTGTATAATTGTGGAATTTTAAATTGAATCACATTCAATTTAAGTTTTCTCAATCCAATTTCTCCAAATTAGCACTAATTAATCAATTAGGCTAACCTATAGTTTATTATGAATCTTATTCACATCAAACTATATATTATGTCAATTATATCACATATAAATGACATAAATACCCAAATAATGAATGAATACTTCAAATTCACACCAAACTGTAAACTCTCAATTTATCCATTTTGAGCCAACCAAGGGACCTAATGGACCTACAGATGACGAGCTCCAATGATTCGAGATTAACCTATCAAACTCTTTGACCCGGTTATTCAACATTCATTAGCACGATAAGACTCCACTAAAGCCCGTAGCTGCACTCCCATTACTGTAGGATAAGTTGTGTCCATTGATATAACCAATGCCCATGAGCGACCCTTCACAGGTTGTTCGTAGACAATACTGGGTCAAATTACCGTTTTACCACTGTGTCTACCTTTTGCTCCTTAAGTCCCACTACTCCTCTAATGAACAACTACGTTGTATGGTCCAACCAGAAACAACATCGCTCTCGGGCCAGTAAGAGGGTGGGTGCCCGTTGTCCATGCCCTGGAGACAACACTTAAGGGAACAACCCTTCTAGTTTCCCTAATTCGAGAACGAGTGAATTCTTTCTCACGTAGTCAAGTTCCTAGCTCCCCACGTGGTTCTGTCCTTGAGAAGATAGGCATATTAGGCGAGTAACTATGACCACTCTCACCCGTATTAGTCAAAGGACAGACCCCCACAGATAGGAGTCCGTAACACGCTCAGGATTAAGGTCGAGTCACTATTGGTCATCTATGAAGTTATTAGTCCTATACTGTTAACGGTGTTACATCAGTAAGTCTAATAATTCACGGTTCGGTCTTGTACAATCTCATTGCACAGGATGCCTCCACTCGCATGTCAACCACATAAACGAGTTGGATCACCTCGTTTGTATTTAATATAAAGCGGGTCGCATCCACAACGTATCCAGGATTAGGTCTCCAACCCTATCCATATATTGTAGACCGTTCGGGTCATTAACTCGAATGTGATCCTCATTGTGTGTCCACTACACACCGTTCAAGTTCTAGTTCTCTCATAATTCAATGACCCTGGAGCTTAGTTTATTGGATTAAGTTTGTAAATATGTGAGACACAAAGTGATGAAAAAATAACTCTTATTTATTTCAATAAGGAATATTACAAACTTACACGAGATTAGGACATACATCCCAACACCTAATGGACGTACAGATCATGAGCTCCAAAGATCCGAGATTAACCGATCAAACTCTTTGCCCCGATTAATCAACATTCATTAACTATAGGGACACTCCACTATAGCCTCGCAGCTGCACTCTCCTCCCTGTAGGACAAGTTGTGTCCATCGATATAACCAATGCCCGTGAGTCGACCCTTCAAAGGTTGTTCGTAGTCACAGTTGCGTCAAATTACCGTTTTTCCCATGTGTCTACCTCTTGTTCCTTAAGTCTCACTACTCCTCTAATAAACAACTTTGTTGCATGGTCCAACCATAAACAACATCCCTTTCGGGCCAGTGAGAGGGTGGGGCCCCGTTGTTCAAGCCCTGGAGACAACACTTAAGGGAACAACCCCTCTAGTTTCCCTAACTCGAGAACGAGTGAATTCCATCTTGAGTAGTTAAGTTCCCAACTCCCCACGTGGTTTTGTCCCCAAGAAGATAGGCATATTGGGCGAGCGACACAGGCCACCCTCACCCATACTAGTCAAAGGAGAGACCCCCGCAGACAGGAGTCCGTAACACGCTCAGGATTAAGGACGAGTCACTAATGGTTATCTACGAATTTATTAGTCTTATACTATTAACGGTGTTACATCAGTAGGTCTAATAATTCACGGTCCGGTCTTGTACAATCTCATTGCACAAGATGCCCTCACTCGCATGTCAACCACATGAACGAGCTAGATCACCTCGTTTGTATCTAATACAAAGCAGGGCACATCCACAGTGTTGCCAGGATGAGGTTGCTAACCCTATCCATATACTGTAGACCATTCGGGTCAATAACTCGAACGTGATCCTCCCTGTGTGTCCAATACACACCGTTCAAGTTCTCTTAAATATGACCCTGGAGCTTAGTTTATTGGATTAAGTTTATAAAATGTGAGATACAAAATTTGAATAACAAATAAACTTTATTCATTAATTCAACATGTATTACAAACTACACGAGATTAGGGCATACACCCCAATAAACTCCAACTTGAACTAAGCTAGTGGAGTACAAATACATTTCTCAAATGTAAAGTAATACAATAAGTAATACAATAAACTAGGGCATTGAATACCCCTTTACAATACTCCCACTTGCCCTAGTCAGGAAGCACTCGTAGACCTAGACTCTCTAGGTGACCCTCAAACACCTTAGCCATGAGAGCCTTTGTAAACGGATCAACAACATTGTGCTCCGAAACAATCTGTGTGACAGTCACGTCTCCACGGTGAACAATCTCCCGTATCATGCGATACTTGCGTTCAATATGCTTGCCTCTCTTATGACTCTGAGGTTCTCTCGAGTTGGCTACTGCACCACTGTTGTCATAAAACAACGTCAATAGCAAGTTCATATTTGGAACAACTTCCAAATCCAGCATGAACTTCCTAAGCCAAACAACTTCCTTAGCAGCTTCACAAGCCGCCACATACTCGGCCTCCATCGTGGAATCAGCGATGCATCCCTGCTTGATGCTTCACCACACTACAACCCCTCCATTAAGAGTGAACACTAACCCCGATGTGGACTTCCCAAAATCCTTGTCGGTCTGAAAATTAGAGTTTGTGTATCCCGTAAGGATCAAATCCCCACTTCCATACACAAGCATGTAGTCCCTCATTCTCCTAAGATACTTGAGGATTGCCTTTACGACTATCTAGTGATCTAATCCTAGATTGGATTGATACTTACTGACATTCCCAACTGCATAACAGATGTCCGACCTAGTACACTACATGGCGTACATCAGGCTCCCTACAGTTGAATCATGAGGGATCCATCTCATATCCTCAACCTCTTGAGGTATCTTAGGGCACTGTTCCTTAGACAAGTGAACCCCATGCCTAAAAGGCAGCAAACCCTTCTTGGAGTTCTACATCTTATATCTCAACAACATCTTGTCAATGTAAGATGCCTGAGACATGGCTAGCGTTTTGTTCTTCTAATTTCGAACTATCTGGATACCTAGAACATACTGTGCTTCTCCCAAACCTTTCATTTGGAATTGCGAAGCCAACCATTCTTTAACGTCAGTAAAGTAACCTACATCATTCCCAATGAGTAGGATATCATCCACGTATAATATCAGAAATGCGACAGTGTTGTTGATGATTTTCTTGTAGACACAAGGCTCATTGACATTCTAATTAAAGCCATAAGATTTGATAGCCTCATCAAACCTTATATTCCAGGACCTCGAGGCTTGTTTCAGTCCATAAATAGACCTTTTAAGCCTGCAAACCTTTTGCTCCTTGCCTTGAGCGATGAACCCTTTGGGTTGGTCCATGTAGATGGTCTCGTCAAGATTATCGTACAGAAAGGCCGTCTTGACATCTATCTGCCATACCTCATAGTCATAATATGCGACAATGGCAAGAAGGATCCTAATAGACTTTACCATGGCAACAGGAGAAAAAGTTTCCTCATAGTCAACCCCTTCTCTCTAGGTAAAACTCTTTGCCACTAGTCTGGCTTTGAAGGTCTGCACTTTCCCATCTACAACACGTTTACGCTTGTAGATCCATTTGCAACTAATAAGTTTTACCCCATCTGGTTGGTCCACAAGCTACCATACGGAATTGAAGTACATAGACTCCATTGTGTGGTCCATGACTTTAATCCATTCGTCTTTGTTAATTTCATTCATTACCTGATCATAGGTCAATGGATCCTCACAGTCATCATCAGGTATGACGACTTGGGTTTCAGCCAAACCCATGTAACGTTCAAGTTGTCTCACAACTCTCCCACTACGTCGAGACATTCTCAACTCTTGAGAAAGACGTATTTGACTAGACGAGCTAGGTGTTGGGTTTTTTGTCCTAATCTTGTGTTTGTAAATTACTGTTTGAAATTAATAAGAGTTATTTATTTCATTACTTTGTGTCTCGCAATATTTACAAACTTTTCCAATAAACTAAGCTCCAGGGTCATTGAATTTATGAGAGAACTAGAACTTGAACGGTGTGTAGTGGACACACAGGGAGGATCACGTTCGAGTTAATGACCCAAACGGTCTCTGATGATATGGATAGGGTTGGAGACCTAATCCTAGATACATCGTGGATGCGACGCTTTGTATTAGATACAAACGAGGTGATCCGACTCGTTCATGTGGTTGACATGCGAGTGGGGGCATCCTGTCGCGATGAGATTGTACAAGATCGACCGTGAATTATTAGACCCACCGATGTAACACCGCTTGTGGTAAGGACTAATAACTTCGTAGATGACCATTAGTGACTCAACCTGAATCTTGAGCGTGTTACGGACTCCTGTCTGCGGGGGTCTGTCCTTTGACTAGTACGGGTGAGGGTGGTCATAGTTACTCGCCCAATATGCCTATCTTCTTAGTGACAGGACCAAGTAAGGAGTTGGGAACTTAACTACGCGAGATGGAATTCACTCGTTCCCGCCTTTAGGGAAACTAGAGGGGTTATTCCCTTAAGTGTTGTCTCCAGGGTGTTGTGTGTGGTTGGACCATCACAAAGTATTGTTCATTAGAGGAGCAGTGGGACTTAAGGAACAAGAGGTAGACACAGGGGTAAAACGGTAATTTGACCCAGCCGTGTCTACGAACAACCTGTGAAGGGTTGACTCATGGGCATTGGTTATATCAGTGGACACGTAAAATTCTGCACTGACGGAGTGCAACTACGGGCTATAGTGGAGTGTTACCATAGCTAATGAATGTTGATTAACCGGGTCAAAGAGTTTATTAGGTTAATCTCGGATCATTGGAGCCCGTCACTGTAGGTCCATTAGGTCCCTCGGTTGGCTCAATCTGGGTTAAAAGAAGGGTTAATGTTTTGGTATGAAATTGAAGTGTTCAATTTCACTTTAAGGGCATTTATGTCATTTATATGAGATATGAATGATATAATATATAGTTTAATGTGAATGAGATTCATAATAAACTATAGGTTAGCCTAATTGATGAATTAAGGCTAATTGGAGAAATTAATTGAGAGCAATTAAATTGGATGTGATTCAATTTAATTAATTCACAATTATTGCAAATGTGATTTGCAATATGAGATATGAGATATCTTATATAATATGGTTATGCAAATATGATTTGCATAACTTATGGTTGTGGTAAAATGGTAATAATGTGGATATTTTAACTACATGATTATTCCACTATTTAAACCCTTCTTGCAAGAAGGATTATAACTTCAATCTCTCATTTTTGGAATTTCAACCAAAAGAAGATAATTCTCTCTCAAGTAATTCTCTCAACTCTCCTCCCTCTCCAAAACTAAGATCCCACCATCTTCGTTCTTTCCAAAAGAAGAACAATCGAGTTTCCAAGTGGTTGTGACCGGAACTTGTTCGTGAGTTCGAGTTTTCATTGAGATCGAGAAGCACGAAGAGTTTGTGACCAAGGAAGGAACTTGAAGAACAGTCTACAACAAGTAAGTACGTTCTTCTCACTGTTTTTCTTCCTTACTTTGCATGTTTAACTTAGATCTATGCGTTAGATCGTTTTAACGAAACTCTAGTAGCGTAACGATACCTTTGACGATTCGATCGTCTTCCGCTGCGCGGGGATTATCATTCCCTTCACTAGGACCAACAACACTTGTTGATGTACTAGCTCCATCGACAACTCTTGTTGATGCACTGTCCATTTCGTTTAACACAACCTTACTCCTAGGTTTATGATCCCTTATGTGGTCCTCCTCAAGGAATGTGGCGTTTGTCGACACAAACACCCTATTTTCCTTAGGATCGAAAAATAGACCATCCCTCGTTTCCTTTGGGTAGCCTACGAAGAGGCACAACTTCGAACGAGCTTCCAACTTCTTCGGGTTTGACACCAACACATGGGTCGGGCATCCCCAAATCCTAAAATGGCATAAACTAGCTTTACGACCAATCTAAAGTTCAAAAGGTATTTCAAAAACACTCTTCGATGGAACACTGCTCGAAATGTATACCACAATCTCCATGGCGTAACCCCAAAACGAGTCAGGGAGATGAGCATAACTCATCAACGAACGAACCATGTCCAACAGTGTTCTGTTTCACCTCTCCAATACACCATTCTACTGTGGCATACCAGGTACTGAGAGTTGGGATGTGATAACACACAAAATGTTCTATCCTTAGGCTTAATTATTGCTAGTTTTATGATAATTTCAGAGCTTTTATGTGTGTTAATCATTGAATTTCAGGTTAAGAGCTTAAATAGGACAATTGGAGACATTTTGGATCACTCGGGATCGAAACGAGGCTTTTTTGGAGCTAACAATATTATCAATTGAAACTAGAAGGAACAACCCAAGCTAGTAGACCCGAAGTGATGGCGTTGCAACGCCCAACTTGCTGTTTTAAAGCATAGAAGAGCCATGACGATAGCATTGCAACGCTGCTTTGTAGCATCGCAACGCTATCTCGATAAGAAGACTAGCGTGAAGAGTCGTGGCAACGCTGTCCCTAGCGTTGCAATGTTGTCGATAATTTCCATATGTGATACACGCCTAGGGCAAAGCGTTGCAACGTTGTCCCTAGCGTTGCAATGTTGTGCCGAAAAAACTTATAAATATAACATTGTATCTTGTTGCAAAGGGATCCGAATTTGATAGAGATTTACCACAATTTCGAAATACATTCTGTAAGAAGATAAAAGTGAGCATTCCTTGGGAGCCAAAGCATTCGTGGAGGTTCGAGATCGTGGCAGGAGCTCGGGGACGAGGGACGACATCGACACATAAGTTTATTTCTTCTTTCTTTCAGATTGTAACACCGTTCTAAGATGTTCTTCTTTCTTTCAGATTGTAACACCGTTCAAAGACGTTTTCTACACTTTTAGTTGGGTTTTATTGTGATTTAGAGTGGCTAAAAGTTGTAGTTAGGATTTGATTTGCTTGTTTAAGACTTGTTTGTTTATGTATTGAATTATGTTTTGTTATTTATTTTTGGCAATTCGTTCTTTAATTCTCTGATATTGTTGGTTTAAGTGGACTCGAGAGAAAAAGCTTAGATTAGAGCAAAGTTGTCAAAACTCTTAGAAGTCTGGCATGAGAATGACCTAGAAGTCTAAGGGAAACACATAAAGAAGTTGCTTAATGTCGTGCATGCTTTAGATTCATATGGAGACTATAGAATTTATTGTGTGTGCGAGGCTCACTAAGAATCGAGAGATTTTCTTGAGTATCTTACTTCTTGTTTATAAATTCATTACATTAGTTCATTGCATGTGTCAAATAAGTAATTAACTTGTGAAGTCGATTTCCTCAAATTCTATCATATTCGTGTCTCCAATTGTGTGTTTATCGTTTATCTTTGTTTTCACCATCTATCCATATTATGTTACTTTAGCTAAAATTGAGAATTACTATCTTGGTAATTAATTAATCTAGAAACCCATTCCCGAGGACGATACTTGGAACTCTCAAATCACTATACTAAAACTTGACCCGTACACTTGCGGTATTGCATTATTAATTTTATGCAACAAGTTTTTGGCGTCGTTGTCGGGGAATGGTGATTATTTAGATTAATTAATATTAGGAGAAAATTTGAGATTTTAGACTAAAGTTTGTTTGTGTTTCCTTAATTGTTCTTTGTGTGTTTGTTGTTTGTTCCTTATTTTAGTCTTGTGTGTTTTTGAGTCTTCATCTCCTATTTTTGGTTGTGTTGCTACTGTGTACAAGTCTTGATTTGAATTACTGATTTTTCAAGTATGACTTTTCATGATTTTGATTCTCCACCAATGTATTATCCTTCCCAGGACCCTAGGTATGTGCATCATGATTTTTCTGGATACCTTTTGCCTAATCCTTACCATTTAGAACCTATGATCGATGAAAATCCTTTTCATGGTAATCATATAGGCACTTGGAACCAAAATTTCTCATACCTTGACCAACCTATAGAAAACTCTTCTCTTGTGGATTTATTAATGGAATATACGTTAGAGTTGAAAATTAAAAATTTGGTTCATGATGAATTAGAAAGGTTGGATAGGTTAGAGGCTAAAGTGGTAAAGTTTTGGGAAATAGTACATGAAAGAACTCATTATCTCAATCAACTGGTAAATTCCCTTAAAGCCTTACAGAAACAGTTTCTTATTCTTACCACTGAGGAAGAGCCACCTAGGAGGAGTTATTCATATGATAGTGAGGATGGGTTGGAGGAGACTGAAACACACCAGAAACAGGTTTGTGAGGTAGACAATGGTAATACAATCACTTCCGCGGAGGAAATTCAGGTGATAGAGTTCGAGGCTGAAAAGTCGTTTCCCTTTTTATCTCCAAAAACTTCCTTTAATATTGATAACCATTTGTCCTATATTCACGAGTCTTGTTTTAATTTTTGTTCTTTTATTTCAATACACAAAAATACTAAAAATAATCTTCTTTCTGGTGCCCAGGAAAAACAAGATAGCCTTTTAGACTTAGAAGGCTATATAGATTCAAGCAAGAAGGGCCCGAAGAAATACGAGCAGTTTTACGTGCCATAATGTCAATCATAAGTCACCGTCTAGCTAAAGACGTTATAGAAAGCGCTTCTTGAGAGGCAACCCAAGTTTATGTTTTAGTTCTCTGTTTTATTTTTCTTTATTGTGTTCTCTCTCTTTTTATGTTTTCTTTCTTTTCCTAGTTTTGTTGTCTAATTCCTATTTTTTGTACCTCCAGCTGTATGCCCAAGGATAAAGCTGCAGATTTGCACCATTTTGATTCTGAAATTGAGAGGACTTGCAGGAGACTCCTAAGGCAAGGAAGAGCAGAAACTCAGATAATGGCATATTAGGAGCTAATCAACAACCCTAAACCCATCAGAGAGTATTTTCAACCTGTGTTTAATTCTTAGCAGGCTGGAATTGTCCATGCTCTCATAAATGCTAACAATTTTGAACTCAAAACAGGGCTTATTCAGATGGTTAGGGAATGTGCTTTTAGAGGACAAGCCACATAAGACCCTAATTCACATTTGCAAAATTTTCTAGAAATCTATCGTACAATTAAGTTAAATGGTATTTCTGCTGATAGTATTCGCTTACGTCTTTTTCCTTTCTCTTTGCAAGGTAGGGCTAAGGAATGGTTAGGGTCTCTTCCACCAGGCAGTATCACCTCTTGGGAGGAGTTGGCCCAAGCCTTCATGACCAAATTCTTTCCACTAGTGAAAGCTGCAAAGTTAAGGACAGAGATAGGAACATTCAAGCTGCAGGAGGGAGAGCAACTATTTGAGGCCTGGGACCGTTATAAGGACATGCTTAGGAGATGCCCACAACATGGTTACCCAAACTGGCTCCAGGTACAATTATTCTATAATGGACTTTTGGGTAAGATCAGGATCATTCTGGATGCCACTGCTGGAGGGACTTTCATGGCAAAGACTATGCAAGAAGAATGTGCCCTCCTAGAGGAAGTGTCAACTGCGAGCTACCAATGGCCCACAAACAATGACAGATCTAAGCTAGTAGTTGGATTGTATCAGTTGGATGAGGTAACTTCCCTTCAATCACATATGGCATCCCTCACTCATGCTCTAAATAATTTTGTAGGATCACCCCAAACAGTGGTACCCTCTCAATGCTCCCAGCCCAATGGAGAATCTACTTTGGAGCAAATACATTATCTGAACAACAGAAGAAACACCTATGGAGGAACCCAAACTCAGAATAACCTTCCAACACATTATAACCCAGGTTTGAGGTATCGCGAAAACTTCTCTTATGCTAACAATAAAAATGTGTTCCTCCTACAGGGTATGCTTCTACATCTAAGAGGAAACCATCTCTGGAAGAGACAGTGCACTCTTTTATAGCTGAATCCAGAAATAGGTCCAACCGGTGGAGAATGCGATCCACGATCTAAAGCGGCATAGTAACCAGTCATGGAGCTACCATAAAGAATATTGACACCCAGATCAGCAAGATGAATGTATCAATTCGAGCGCTGCAGGATAGGAAAGAGACACCTTGAGGGAGTACAGTCTAGCTAAAGACGTTAAAGAAAACGCTTCTTGGGAGGCAACCCAAACTTTAGATTTTTGTTATTTTTATTTTCTGTTTTTAGTTTGTTTTGGTTGTTTGTTGTTTTCTTAGTAGTTTGTTTTGTTTTGCTTTGTTAGGTTGTCATTGATGCCATCCCTCGTTGAAACCAATGCTCCCGTTTAGTGGAACTTCAACTTACGTATTTTGGCTATCCAAGGAACTCAGAAAATAATGAAGATCTCTATGACTCAGGACAGTATTGTTCACTCTAACCCTTATACTTGCTTTGAGCTTATTTTTACAAACATTGGGGGCAATGTTTGGTTTAAGTTTGGGGGTGGGATGTTATTGATATGTTGTGACTACCCTAAGTATATGTTGCATTGTTGATTGATCTTTTACATAAGTATGATCATGATAGCCTAGGATGAGAATTAATGGAAAATTTTTGTGATTCTGCTAAAACTTGAGAGCATGATATGAATTTGAGTCAATTTAAGAATTTTCTTGAGTTTTTCCTGCACTATTATGCACATAGCATGTGTTCCTGTAGTTTTGAATTACTTAGAACAAAGTTATTAGGTTTCGAAGTTTGATGTCACCTCGATAGGTCTAAGAACTGATTTGAGAGTTAAACTGCAGGATAGGGTAAATGACAATATGAAGTGCATGATCTGTATACTATGTGTTTTATGTGAAAAAGTTTGTTTTTGTTGATTGTTTGTTGAAGAAAAAAAATCGTGAGGGCAAAAAGAGCTACCTTCACTGTGATCAGTTAGGCCACTCATAGAGCGAGTGTCTGGGTATGGGTCCCTGCAGTGGATGTGTGAAAGCTAGTGTCCTTGCACAAAAAAAAATGAAGAAAAAAAGTGATAAAAAAGTGATTAAGTTCTAAGTAGAGTTATTTATTTCTTGAATGTGGGAAGGCTCAAGGATTAGTAATTATGACCAGTGTAGGAGGAAGTTGAATGGAGAGCTTAATAAAGTTGATTCGGGCATAGTAAAAATGAAGGGAACATAGGCTAATCACACAGACACGAAGGAACACTTAGGAAAAGTTCCAAATTGCTCATTGAAGTATTATGTTTGAGTGTTTCCTGTGTTTACCAAAATTTTCTCTTAAATATTTGAGGTTTGAATCAAATGTATGTATAAGAACAATCTCATGTTTAATTCTGTTTTTTCTCGGGACTAGCAAAAGTTTAAGTTCGTGGGTGTTTGATAGCACAAAAAATGTGTTATCCTTAGGCTTAATTATTGCTAGTTTTATGATAATTTCAGGGCTTTTATGTGTGTTAATCATTGAATTTCAGGTTAAGAGCTTAATCAGGACAATTGGAGACATTTTGGATCACTCGAGATCGAAACGAGACTTTTTTGGAGCTAAAAATATTATCAATTGGAAGTAGAAGGACCAACCCAAGCTAGTACACCCGAAGTGATGGTGTTGCAACGCCATGCAGAGCGTTGCAATGCCCAACTTGCTATTTTAAAGCATAGAAGAGCCATAATGATAGCGTTGCAACGCTGCTTTGCAGCGTCGCAACGCTATCTCGATAAGAAGACTAGCATGAAGAGTCGTGGCGAGGGCGTTGCAACGCTGCTCACTAACGTTGCAATGCCAGATCGATAGAAGAGGGCGTTGCAACGCTGTCGACAATTTCCATATGTGATACGCTCCTAGGGCACAACGTTGCAACGCTGTGCTGAAAACACTTATAAATAGAACATTATATCTTCTTGCAAAGGGAGCCGAATTTGATAGAGATTGTTCCATAATTTCGAAATACACTCTGTAAGAAGAGAAAAGTGAGCATTCCTTGGGAGCCAAAGCATTCGTGGAAGTTCGAGATCGTGACGGGAGCTCGGGGACGAGGGATCGACATCGACACATAAGTTTATTTCTTCTTTCTTTCAGATTATAACACCGTTCTAGAACGTTTTCTACACTTATAGTTTGGTTTTATTGTGATTTAGAGTGGCTAAAAGTTGTAATTAGGATTTGATTTGCTTTTTTAAGACTTGTTTGCTTATGTATTGAATTATGTTTTGTTATTTATTTTTGGCAATTCGTTTTTTAATTCTCTGATATTGTTGGTTTAAGTGGACTCGAGAGAAAAAGTTTAGATTAGAGCAAAGTTGTCAAAACTCTTAGAAGTCTGGCATGAGAATGACCTAGAAGTCTAAGGGAAACACATAAAGAAGTTGCTTAATGTCGTGCATGCTTTAGATTCATATGGAGACTATAGAATTTATTGTGTGTGCGAGGCTCACTAAGAATCGAGAGATTTTCTTGAGTATCTTACTTCTTGTTTATAAATTCATCACATTAGTTCATTACATGTGTCAAATAAGTAATTAACTTGTGAAGTCAATTTCCTCAAATTCTATCATATTCGTGTCTCCAATTGTGTGTTTATCGTTTATCTTTGTTTTCACCATCTATCCATGTTATGTTACTTTAGCTAAAATTGATCATTAGTATCTTGGTAATTAATTAATCTAGAAACCCATTTCCGAGGACGATACTTGGAACTCTCAAATCACTATACTCAAACTTGACTCGTAGACTTGCGGTATTGCATTATTAATTTTACACAACAGAACGTAATTCCATGTTCTATCATATAGTCCTAGAATTTAGTGTCCATATACTCTCTACCTCGATCCGATCGAAGTGTTTTGATCGTTTTACCTAACTGGTTCTCAACACTAGTCTTGTACTCCTTGAACTTTTCAAGAGCTTCATACTTTCGATACATTAGGTAAACGTACCCATATCTCGAATAGTCATCTATAAAAGAGAAGAAGTATTCGTAACCTCCCCGGGTTTTAACACTCATCGGACCACAAAGGTCAGGATGTATAAGCTCTAGAGGCTTTTTGGCTCAATAACTTTTCCACTAAAAGGTCGTTTGGTCATTTTGCCTTCAAGGCATGACTTACAAACCGGTAAAGAATTTTCTTCACTAGTCTCTCAATCCTATTGAGATTTATGTGGCCTAACCTTAGATGCCATGGGTGTTTTCTTTCAGAGAAACCCTTAACCTTTTTGTTCGCATTTCAACAGTTTTAAACAATTCAGTATTCAAAACACTTTTGACCGAATTAGGCTTTAAAACGTACAAATTATTCTCAAGTGAAGCAGAACAAACTCATTTCCTTTTAATGAAATAAACGCTTTATTGCAATCAAAATGAACGGAAATACAATGTTCAATCAGACAGGAAATAAAAACTAGGTTTCTAGTAAACCCTGAAACTATGTACAAATTATCTAATAATAAGTACTTGTTGCCAAAGAAAAGCTTAACCATGCGCACAACTGCAGCTTAGACAACTTCTCCAGATCCAACCCTGAGTGTTATCTCTCCCTCATGCAGTCGCTACCAGGAACTAATTCCCTAAAAAGAATAACAAACATGGTTATGAAGGGAATGAGAATCCCCGCGCAGCGGAAGACGATCGAATCGTCGTGGTATCATCATGCAACATGCTTATTAAAATTGATCTAACTATTAGATCTAGGCTAAACATGCTGAAATTTTATAGCAAGAAGAAAAACACTTACCTCTTGTAGACCAATTCAGCAAACTCTCCTTGTTGATCACGAACTCTTCGTGCTTCTCGATCTCTACGAACTCTTCCACGATCATATCCCAAACACTACCAAATGATCTTCTTGGTTGTTCTCTTTTGGAGAAGGGAAGTTGGTGGGAACTTTTGTTTTTGGAAAGAGAGGAGAAATGAGAGAATGGAGAGAGTTCACTTTTGGATTCTTAGGTCAAAATCCAAAAATGAGAACTTGGCTTAGCTTACCAAACCCATCTTACAAAGGGTTTATATAGTGGAATGATGAAGTTCACAACTTCACATTATTACCACTTTACCACAACCATATGTTATGTAAATCTCATTTACATAATTATATAATATAAGATATCTCATATCTTATGTTGCAAATCTCATTTGCAATAATTGTGGATTTAATTAAATTGAATCACATTCAATTGATTTTCTCTTTATCAATTTCTCCAATTAGCCTTTAATTCAACAATTAGACTAACATGTAGTTTATTATGAATCTCATTCATATTAAACTATATATTATATCATTTATATGATATAAATACTCTTATAGTGAAATTGAATACTTCAATTTCATGCCAAAACATTAACCCTTCTTTTATCCCAGATTGAGCCAACCAAGGGACCTAATGGACCTACTGTGTGAACTCACAATGATTTGAGGTTAACGGTCACCAAACTCTTTGACCCGGTCAACCAATGTTCATTAGCTACAGTAACACTCCACTAAAGCCTGTAGCTGTACTCCCATCAGTGTAGAATATTACGTGTCCACTGATATAACCAATGCCCATGAGTCGACCGTTCACAGGTTGTTCGTAGACACGGTTAGGTCAAATTACCGTTTTACCCCTGTGTCTACATCTTGTTCTTTAAGTCCCCACTGCTCCTCTAATGAACAACATATTGTGATGGTCCAACCATACGCAACACCCTTCTCGGGCCAGTGAGAAGGTGGGCGCCCGTTGTCCAAGCCCTAGAGACAGCACTTAAGGGAACAACCCCTCTAGATTCCCTATAGGTGGGAACGAGTGAATTTCATCTCGCGTAATTAGATTCCCAGCTCTCTACTTGGTTCCGTCCCCGAGAAGATAGGCATATTGGGCAAGTAATCGATACTACCCACACCCGTATTTAGTCAAAAAGGACGGACTTCATGAGCACGGGAGTCCGTAATACGCTCGTGGATTCGTGTCGAGTCACTAATGGTCATCTATGAATTTATTAGTCTTTCATGCCAGCGGTGTTATATCGATGAAGTCTAATAATTCACGGTCGGTCTTGTACAATCTCATTGTATGCAGGATGCCCCCACTCGCATGTCAACCACATGAACGAGTCAGATCACCTCGTTTGTATCTAATACAAAGCGGGTCGCATCCACAGTGTATCCAGGATTAGGTCTTCAACCCCATCCTTATACTGTAGATCGTTCGGGTGATTAACTCGAACGTGATCCTCCTTGTGTGTCAACTACACACTGTTCAAGTTCTAGTTCTCTCATATATTCAATGACCCTGGAGCTTAGTTTATTGGAAAGGTTTAAAATATTTGCGAGACACAAAGTAAAGAAATGAATAACTCTTATTAATTTCAAAACAATATTTTACAAACACGAGATTAGGACAGAAATTCCAACAGGTTAGTGGCGCCTGAATCAAGTATCCAGACAGAGTCACTACTCTCCACTAAACAAGTTTTTGTGACCATTAAATCACATTTACCTTCCTTCTTCTTGTCGACAAGGAATTTGGGGCAGTTCCTCTTCTAGTGTCCGTCCCTGTTGTAGTAGAAACACTTTCCTTTTTATGCAACCTCCTTGTTCTTCTTGCCCTTTTGAGCGGCAACACGGTCAGCTTTTCCAACCTTCTTCAACTTCTTCTTCTTCCCTTTCGGGCTTGAAGATGAAGCCGCAGACTTTATCCCAGAAGTTCAACCCTTGTGAAATGACCTAAAGGCAACATTTGCCTCAACTTCCTGTACCTTGACTCGCATCAAAGACTGGAAGGTTTGTAGTTCGTTGAGGAGAGTGGTCAGATTGTAGCTAATTTTATTCATAACAACATTGCTACGAAACTGAAGAAAACTCTTCGAAAGAGTCTCCATTATAAAGTTGACCTGGCTCCACTCGTCGATAGAAGCATTGTTCATCTCCGCCAGGTTAAAGTGGGTCATCATGTCGAGAACATGTTCCCTAACAGACGTTCCCTTCTTCACCCTAGTATTGAACACGTGCTTGAGAGCGTCGTGCCTAACCTGAAAGGACTGTTGTCTAAACATGTTCTGCAACGACTCTATGATCTCTTTAGCGGTGACCATGTTCTCGTGCTTATTAGTCAATATTTCAGATAAGCTGGCTATGATATAAACCTTGGCCTTTTCATTGGCCTTGGTCCACCTATCGTACACATCACGAACACTTCGTGATGTGGTCGAGCAAGGCACTTGAGGACACTCCTCAGTGCGCGTAAATTTGAGGTCGTCGGTGACTAAGATTGTGTTTATATTATTTTTCCACGTTTGGTAATTGTCACCTACGAGCTTATCAGAAGCTAAGAGAGCTATTATTAAACTCGACATTGTTGCTGAAAAATAAACAACTTTGTATTAGTTCTCGCAAAAACTTTTTGAAAATCCAATCATTTTTCAGCAAATTTTAATTCATGATCCCTAGGTCATTTAAAATAACAATGATACCCCAAAGGTTTAGAATGACTACCACTGAAAAGTAGACAGAATCACTTCTCCTCTAGGACGAGACATTCTCGGCTAGACCCTAATTCCAGAATAACTCTTATTCCTGTAGGCATCTTGTTACCATTTTTCGGTCAGATTCATCAACTCTTAATGATTCCCGTGAGTGTAACCCTCTATCTTTAATTCTTCAGAGTTTCCATCCAAACAATAGTCGCCGAAGGGAGGACTACGAAGGAAAACAAACTAAGGAAATCGTATCCCTCTCGGGAATTCACGGTGTTCCGACTCCCATGATCAAGGTCCTCCGAAGGGATTGTCTGGTCCAAGCCAAACTAGCAGGCGGATCATAGGCATCTCACGGTATGAATTGATAAAAGAGACCGTGGGTCCCATTTTCACAGGTCCCGCTCCCACTCACTATAAGTACTCTCTCCATTCAGCTTGAATTTTGACCTATACAAATACCATTCGTAGGGGGACACTCCCATTTGCGCCACGAGGTCGAGTATGGATCTCACAGTGTGAACTTAATGGAGATTTGTAGGTGGAAATTAAATGTTTCTCATACACTATTTTTTCTCCCACTCAACACTTTAGTTTAACGGGATTGACTCAGATAAAACGACTATTTTTACCTAAGTCTACCAATATAACTCGTATATTGGATTAGCCTAAGTCTATAACATCTTATTAACTTAGGTCTATGTGAGTTTGATTACTAACGCTTAATTATCGCCACTCACGAAAAAAATATAACCTATGAATCTCCGGACCAAATTCACTCCCAGGTCGATTCTCAGGTAGGGGTGTTCCATAAACCGTCAATTTAAATACCCCAACCTTAGACAAAACCTTCCTTAGACTGAAGGGAATCGAATCCCGCAGCAGAAGCGATTGTGAATCGCACGTTCTTAATTTCATTATATGGATTACATTCAAGAACAAATCTAACTAGATTAAGCATACAATAGCAAGATGGGCAGCGAGATATTACCTTTGAAGAACTTTTTCTTCAAGTGCTCCTTCTCCCACGTTCACAATCTCAGCAACACGAACTTGAATGTTCACTGACACTACCATCGGATCTTCTCCGTTGTTCTCTAGGTGAGGGAGGAAGGCGGGTTCCCTTTAGGTGAGATGAGATGTTGTGAGAGAGATTATGTTTTGGAACTTTTCCAACAACACAACAAAGGCTTGAATTAGCTTAACCTAGTTGCATCTCATGCAACTATATATATAGGGAAATAGGATAGAAATTACCATCCTATCCCTCCTTTATTCTCCCACTATTATATGGTTTATATGTGAATCTAATTCACATTAAAACCATATATTATATCAATTATATCATATATAACTGATATAACACCTCATATATGAAATTGAACACTTCAATTTCTTTCCTAACTTTATACCCTCAATATATAACCATGTTGAGCCAACGGAGGGAACTAATGGACCTACAGTTCATGAGCTCCAATGATATGAGATTAACTGACCAAACTCTTTGATACAGTTAATCAATATTCATTAACCACAAGTCACTCCACTATAAACTTGTAGTTGCACTCTCCTCACTCATGTAGATTATATTGTGTCCATTAATATAATCATTACCCATGAGTCGACCCTTCACAGTTGTTCGTAATCACGGCTGGGTCAAAATACCGTTTTACCCCTGTGATTACCTCTTTATTCCTTAAGCACCATTGATCCTCTAATGAACAACAAGTCTAAGGTCCTACCATCGACTCATACCCTCAGAGAGGCGGGGCCCCATTGTTCAAGACACGAGTCGGTTCTTGAGGAACAACCTATCTAATTCCTTAGTGTAGGAATGAGTGAATTCCATCTTGCATGATTAAGTCCCCCACTACCTCACGAGATTCTCGTCGCCCACGAGAAGGTAGGCTTATTGAGTCGCCATGTGCCACTCTCGACCATAGCGAGGAGTTATTAACTTGCTCAGATTCGTGTCGAGTCACTAATGACCATCTATAAATTATCAGTCTTATCCTGTTAACGGTGTTACACTGGTTAGACTAATAATTTTTAATCCGGTCTTGTATGAACTCTTCATACAGGATGCCCCCACTCGCATGTCAACCACATCAATGAGTTGGATTATCTCATTTGTACTAATTACAAAGTGGGTCGCATCCATGGTGTTACCAGAATGAGGTTTCTAACTTTATTCTTATACCATAGACCATTTAGGTTATATTCTTGAACACAATCCAAATAGTGTCCACTACACTGATGTTCAAGATATATTATAACCTTGGAGCTTAGTTTATTGGATTTATAAAGCAAGAATATAATTTTATCAAAACAAATAACTCTTTATTTATTTGACCAAAATTACACAAGTTTAGGGCATAAATCCCAACAAAAGTTACTATTAGTCACCATTCATAAGTCACATTTTGATTTCCTAATTCTAATCTTATTAGAACTAGAAAACCTAAGTCTAATTAATCAAGTTCTAAACCATTTAAAACTAGTTAATTAACTTACGTTACATGCATTTCTATGTTATATTGCTTGATCATTCATCACATGAATAACATACTATATAACATACATACATCACATGTATAAAATGCATGTCAATACTTTTTATCTAATTAATATAACACTTATATTAATTAAATTAAACATGCATTCATTATATTATAACACTTATAACATAACCTAATCATGCATACTATATATTATGACACTTATAATGTAAATATGATGCATGATATGCTTAACCTAAGGTGGGATTTTAAACTATATGACATACATTATGTATATAAAATTTCATACAACACTTGCATAAAATTAAATAGTAAATTGGACCGATTTTGGCACCCCTAGGGACATTAATTTATTTAATTAACATTAATATAACATTTATATTAATATTAATTAATATAAATTAATTAAATCTTAATATTAATAAAACAAAAATAAATTAAAATTACATTTTTGGTGAAAAAACTACAAAAAACCGTCCCTAAAGCCACTATCGCGCAGAATTCTCTCGCACGACTGACACTATCGATGCACCGCTGCAATGCCTTAGCAACGTCTCAACTCGAGCGGCGTTGCAACGCCGACCTGCAGCACACCTTTCTTCCGCAAGGGCATTGTTGCAACTCTGTCCAACAGGGTTGCAATGCCGTCCTCTGTACAGCAACAGAACTTTTCTATTTTCGCTCGTTTCCACTCTGTTTCTTCACAGCAACGCTTTGCCACCAATGACACGGACTTAAAAACTCGATTTACACTAATAATGCCCAAAAACAAAGGGCCCTTACATTGATCTCATCAGCATAAAATGAAAATCTAACTAGGTGCCTGTTGTGATTTGTGCCCTAATCTTATGTACTTTTGATCAAATAAATAAAAAGTTATTTGTTTTGATAAAACTATGTTCTTGCTTTTTAAATCCAATAAACTAAGCTCCAAGGTTATATAATGTATCTTGAACATCAGTGTAGTAGACACGATTTGGATTGTGTTCAAGAGTATAACCTAAATGGTCTATGGTATAAGAATAAGGTTGGAAACCTTATTCTGGTAACACCATGGATGCGACCCACTTTGTAGTTAGTACAAATGAGGTAATCCAACTCATTCATGTGGTTGACATGCGAGTCGGGGCATCCTGTATGAAGAGTTCATACAAGACCCGACTACAAATTATTAGTCTAACCAGTATAACACCATTAACAGGATAAGACTGATAATTTATAGATGGTCATTAGTGACTCGACCTGAATCATGAGTAAGTTAAGAACTCCTGCATATAGCGGTTTGTCCTTAGACTAGTATGGGTGAAAGTAGCCTGTAGCTGACTCAATAAGCCTACCTTCTTAGGGACAAAACCTCGTAGGTAGCTGGGGACTTAACTATATAAGATGGAATTCACTCATTCCTACACTAAGGAATTAAATAGGTTGTTCCCTTAAGAACTGAGTCTAGGTCTTGAACAACGGGACCCCACCCTCTAAACTGACTCAAGAGGGTACGTGTCTATGGTAGCACCTTAGACTTGTTGTTCATTAGAGGATCAGTGGTGCTTAAGGAACAAAGAGGTAATCACAGGGGTAAAACGGTAATTTGACCCAGCTGTGATTACGAACAATTTGTGAAGGGTCGACTCATGGGTAATGATTATATCAATGGACACAATATAATCTACAGTGAGAAGAGTGTAGCTACAAGTCTATAGTGGAGTGACTTGTAGTTAATGAATATTGATTAACTGGATCAAAGAGTTTGATCAGTTAATCTCACATCATTGGAGCTCATGAACTGTAGGTCCATTAGGTCCCTCCATTGGCTCAACATGGTAATATTAAGGGTATAAAGTTAGGAATGAAATTGAAGTGTTCAATTTTATTCTGAGGTGTTATATCAGTTATATGTGATATAATTGATATAATATATGGTTTTAATGTGAATTAGATTCACATATAAACTATATACTAATGAGAGAATGAAGGAGGAATAAGATGACAATTTCCATCCCATTTCCCTATAAATAGTTACATGAGATGCAACTTTGTGGCTAAGAAAAGCTAAAGTTTTGAGAAACCCTAGAGGATCACATAGTTGTGTTGTTGGAAGAGTTCCATACACAACCTCTCTCACAACCCCTACACCTTATCCTAAAGGAACCCACCTTCCTCCCTCACCTAGAGAACAACGGAGAAGATCCGGTGGTGGTGTCTTCATTCGTTCGGGTTTGAGTTGCTGAGATCGTGATCGTGGGAGAAGGAGAACGTGAAGAAAGAGTTCTTCAAAGGTAATCATCTTGTTGTCCAATATCATATATAACATACTTAATCTTTGTTAATTTTGATCTTGATTGAAATTCATGAGACAAAATAAGAATACGCGATTCACAATCGCTTCTGCAGCGGGATTCGATCCCTTCAATTGGTATCAGAGCCAAATTGTGTTTTTGATTTTGTTCTGGATTTATCAAGATCAAAGGTGGGATATACTGTTTTTCATGTGATGAATGAACAGCTTGCAAATTAGTTGTTTTCAGTTTTGGCACTTAGATTTATAATTTTTCATTGAATCGTTTAATGTAAGGGCCCGGTGTTTTGGGCAATTTTAACTGTAAATCGAGTTTGTAAGTCTGTGTCGATCGAGGCAAAGTGGTTGCTGAGAAGAACGGAGCGAAAACGAGGCAAAATGATGGAGGATCATTTGTTGTACTGTGCGCAGCGTTGCAACGTCAATCGGGCGGTATTCGTGTGCAGACAGATGCGGATGCGGCGTTACGCGCGCCCCAGCTGGCCACAACGCTTGGGCGATGAGGTCTTGGCGCGTTGTGGCCGGAAGAAGCTTGGAGGCGCGCGACATGAAGGAGTCAGCGTTGCAACGCTGCTGGAGTAACGCTCCAACGGGAAGAAATGGACAAGGTGCAGTGTTGCAACGCTGCCATCAGCGTTGCAATGCCGAAGGCGTTTCAGCAATTCCAAACGGGCGAAAAAACATTTTTTTTATCTCTATATTAAATATAAAAATGTTTTATATTTAACTATATTTATTTTATTTAATTTTAACTAATATAATTAGATTATATTAATTAAAATTAATTTTTAGGGTGCCAAAATTGGTCTAATTTTGCTATTTAAATTATGCAATTGTTGTATAATTATTGTCATGCATATTGTATGCTTTTCTTTTAGATATCTCACCTTAGGTTAAGCATTTTCATGCATCATTTATAATATAAAGAGTTATATTATATAGTTTGCATGTATAATTAATATAAATAGTTATATTAATTTATGGACAGCATTGATATGCATTATAATTTATGAGATGATTATGCTATGTATGTTTTATTATTCATGAGATGAATGAGCAACCACTATGACATAGTATGCATGTCACCTAAGGTTAATTATTAGTTTTAAAATGTTTAGAACTTGGAATTAATAGACCTTAGGTTATCTAGTTCTAATTAGATTAGAATTAGGAACCAAGTAGTTTATAAACAATGATTAAAGCTGATGGAAACAGAACACCCCTACCTGGAAACTGACTTGTGAGTGAATTTTAATCAGAGAGTTTATAAATTATAGTAGCGTCAGCGGATTTATTAAGGGGTTAATAAACTAGAAATCTAGGCTTAATATAAAGGGTTAAAGTATCCTAGGGAGGAAAAAAGTATATGATACATATTTTTCCACCTACGTATCTCCGGGAAGTTCACACCGTGAGACTCATACTTGGCCTCGTGGCGCAAACGGGAGTGTCCCCCTTCGGATGGTGTTTGTATGAGTCAATATCAAGGTGAATGGAGAGGGTACTTATAGTGAGTTAGAGCAGGTTTAGTGAAAACAAAACCTATGGTCTCTTCTGTCGGTTTACACCGTAAGATCACTATGGTCAGCCTGCTAGTTTGGCCTGGACCAGACAATTTCTTCGGAGGGCTTGATCATAGGGGATCGAATACAGTAGACACCCGAAAGGGATAAAGATTTCATTAGTCTATTTTTCAATATAGTCCTCCCTTCGGCGGATTTTATTAGATGGGGACTCTGAAGTCTAAAGACAGAGGGTTACACTCACAAGGTACATAAGAAGTATATGTATCCTGATCGAGTAATGGTAACTAAAGCCTATAGGAATAAGGGTTATTCTGGCATTAGGTTTTGGTCAAGAGTGTCTTGATCCAAAGGAGGAGTGTTTTTTATTACCCTTCGGTGTCATACATTCTAAACCTTTGGAGTATCATTGCAAATTATAAATGACCTAAGAATCATTTGATAATTGGTTAAAACATGATTGGATTATAAAAACGTAACAAGAACTTATACAAGTTTTTTTAAAAAAAAAATTCAACAAAATGTCAAGCTCAATTATTTCCTTACTGGGTACGAAAAAATTAACAGGAGAGAATATGATGATGTGGAAAAACAAACTCAACACTATATTGGTAGTGGATGATCTGAAGTTTGTGCTAACTAAGGAGTGTCCTCAGGTGCCAGGCTCGAATGCTACACGAAATGTTCGTGATGCATATGATCGATTGATAAAGGCCAATGATAAGGCCAAGGTTTACATGCTGGCAAGTATGTCTGACATATTAGCCAAGAAGCACGAGGGCATGATGACTGCTAAGGAAATCATGGATTCATGCGAGGTATGTTTGGACAACGATCTCACACACAGGCCGACACAATGCCCTCAAGTATATATTCAACTCGAGGATGCCAGAGGGTTCATCTGTTCGGGATCATGTCCTGGATATGATGGTACACTTTAACATCGAGAAGTCGAATGGTGCTTCCATCGATGAATCGAGCCAGGTCAGCTTTATTCTGGAAACTCTTCCATATAGTTTCCTGCAGTTTATAGTAATGTTGTTATGAACAAGCTTACTTTTAATCTTACCTTCCTTCTGATTGAACTTCAGACCTTTCAATCTTTGATGAAAATTTAGAGATCGAAAGGTAAGGCAAATGTTGCCAATAGAAGTTATTATAGAGGTTCGACCTGGATCAAAAATAGTGGCTTCATCTTCTTCTAACCTGATAGGGAAGAAGAAGAACATGAAGAAGGTTGGTAAAGGGAAACGAGTTGACAAAGCTGTCACCCAGAAGGGCAAGAAAGTCAATGAAATTGCAGACAAATGAAAGTGTTTCCACTGCAATGAAGACGGGCATTGGAAACAGAAATGTCCGAAGTACATTGCAGAAAAAAAAATGAAGGTAAATATGATTTACTTTGCTTAGAAGCATGTTTAGTGGATAATGATAAAACTACTTGGATACTTGATTCAGGCGCCACTAATCATGTTTACTCTTCTTTTCAGGGAATTGATTCCTGGCAGCAGCTACAGAAAGGAGAGATAATGCTCTGGGTTGGAAATGGAGAAGTCGTATCAGCTGTAGCAATATGCACGATGAAGCTTAATTTTGACAAGAAATATATGTTGTTAGACAATATATTAGTGATACCAGGGTTTACAAGAAACCTTATTTCAATTTCTTGCCTTATAGAACAATGTATTTCTATTTCCTTCTCTTTAAATAAAGTGTTTATTTTAAAGAAAGGTGTGGAAATATGTTCGACTCCATTAGAAAATGGGTTGTATGTTTTAAGGCCTAATTCAGTCAAAATGATTTTGAACACTGAATTATTTAAAACTGCAAACACACAAACTAAGAAACGAAAAAATTTCTCCTAAAGAAAATGCTCATCTTTGGCATCTTAGATTGGGTCACATTAACCTCAATAGGATTGAGAGATTGGTAAAGAATGGACTTCTAAATGAGTTAGAAGAAAATACATTACCTGTATGTGAATCCTGCCTAGAAGGCAAAATGACTAAAAGACCTTTTAGTGGAAAAGGTTACAGAGCCAAAGAACCTCTTGAGCTTATACATTCAGACCTTTGTGGTCCGATGAATGTTAAAGCCATAGGAGGTTATAAATATTTCATCACGTTTATAGATGATTATTCTAGATTTGGGCATATTTACCTAATGCATCATAAGTCTGAAGCACTTGAAAAGTTCAAGGAATTCAAGACTGAAGATGAAAATCAATTAGGTAAAACAATTAAAACACTTCGATCAGATCGAGGTGGAGAGTACATGGATTTAAAATTCCAGAACTATATGATAGAACATGGAATTACATCCCAACTCTCAGCTCTCGGTACACCACAACAAAACGGTGTATCGGAAAGGAGAAATAGAACCCTATTGGACATGGTTCGATCAATGATGAATTATGCTCATCTCCCTAATTCCTTTTGGGGTTACGTAGTAGAGACTGCGGGATACATTTTGAACAATGTGCCATCGAAAAGTGTTTCTGAAACACCTTTTGAACTCTGGAAAGAACGTAAAGATAGTTTATGTCATTTCAGAATTTGGGTTTTCCAGCACATGTGCTTGTGACAAATCCAAAAAAGTTGGATTCACGTTCAAAATTGTGCCTGTTCGTAGGCTACCCAAAAGAAACAAGAGGTGGTTTATTCTATGATCCTAAAGAAGATAAGGTTTTTGTGTCGACAAATGTCACTTTCTTAGAGGAGGACTACATAAGGGACCACAAACCAAGAAGTAAAGTTGTGTTAAGTGAGTTAGACAAAACAAAAGCAAAGGTTGCTAATAAAACTTGTACGTCAACAAAAGTTGTTGATACTAGCTTGTCTAGTCAAAAGAGTCCATCTCAAGAGTTGAGTATGATCGACGTAATGGGAGGGTTATAACACAACCTGACCGTTACATGGGTTTATCTGAAACCCAAGTTGTTATACCAGATGACGATTGTGAGGATCCATCGACTTATAATCAAGCAATGGTTGACAAAGACAAAGACAAATGGGTCATAGCCATGGACCAAGAAATGGAGTCTATGTACTTCAATTTTGTTTGGGATCTTGTAGATAAACCTGATGGGGTAAAACCTATAGGTTGTAAGTGGATCGACAAGAGAAAGCGTGGTGTAGATGGAAATGTGCAAACCTTTAAAGCTACACTAGTAGCAAAGTGTTATACCCAGGTTGAAGGAGTTGACTATGAGGAAACCTTTTCACCTGTTGCTATGGTAAATTCTATTCGTATCTTACTTGTCATTGCCGCATATTATGACTATGAGGTATGGCAAATGGATGTCAAGACAACCTTTTTGAATGGAAATCTTGACGAGAACATCTACATGGACTAACCCAAAGGGTTCATTGAACCAGGACAAGAGCAAAAGGTTTGCAGGCTTAAAAGGTCAATTTATGGACTGAAACAAGCCTCTAGGTCCTGGAATATTAGATTTGATGAGGCAATCAAATCTTTTGGTTTTGATCAGAATGATGATGAACCTTGTGTCTACAAGAAAATCATCAATAGTTCTGTCGCATTCCTAGTTCTATATGTGGATGATATCCTACTCATTGGGAATGATGTAGGATATCTTACTGACATTAAGAATTGGCTAGCTACGCAATTCCAAATGAAAGATTTGAGTGAAGCGCAGTTTGTTCTTGGATCCAGATTGTCCGAAACGCAAGAATAAAACACTAGCCCTATCTCAGACATCTTACATCGACAAAGTGTTGTTGAGGTTTAAGATGCAAGACTCCAAAAAGGGTTTATTGCCTTTTAGATGTGGAGTTTATTTGTCTAAGGAACAGTGTCCTAAGACACCTCAAGGAGTTGAGGATATGAGACGGATTCCTTATGCATCAGCTGTTGGGAGCCTGATGTTCGCCATGTTGTGTACTAGGCCTGACATATGTTTTGCAGTTGGAATGGTCAGTAGGTATCAATCCAATCCAGGACCTGAACACTGGACAACGGTTAAAACAATCCTTAAGTATCTACGGAGAACAAGGAACTACATGCTTGTGTATGGGGCTAAGGATTTGATCCTTACAGGATACACGAATTCTGACTTTCAGACTAATAAAGATTCTCGGAAATCTACATCAGGGTCAGTATTTACTCTTAACGGAGGAGTTGTAGTATGGCAAAGCGTCAAGCAGGGATGCATCGCTGATTCTACCATGGAGGCAGAATATGTAGCAGCTTGTGAAGCACCTAAAGAGGTCGTTTGGTTAAGGAAATTCATGTTAAATTTAGAAGTTGTTCCAAATATGAGTTTTTCTATTACGTTGTATTGTGATAACAGTGGTGTCGTGGAAAATTCAAGTGAACCCCAAAGTCACAAGAGGGGAAAGCATATTGAGCGAAAATATCATCTCATACGAGAGATCGTGCATCGAGGAGACGTGATCGTCACGAAGATAGCCTCAGAGCACAACGTTGTTGATCCTTTTACAAAGGCTCTCACGGCTAAAGTATTTGAGAGTCACCTAGAAGGTCTAGGTTTACAAGTCTTCCCCAACTAGGCCAAGTGGGAGTATATTGTACAAAGGGTTTAAATGTCCTAGTTTATTGTATTTACATTATTGTAATGTTTTAGTACTCCACAAGCTTTAGGTCAAGTGGGAGATTGTTGGGATTTATGCCCTAAACTTATGTAATTTTGATCAAATAAATAAAAAGTTATTTGTTTTGATAAAATTATATTCTTGCTTAATAAATCCAATCAACTAAGCTCCAAGGTTATAATGTATCTTGAACATCAGTGTAGTAGACACTATTTGGATTGTGTTCAAGAGTATAACCTAAATGGTCTATGGTATAAGAATAAGGTTGGAAACCTTATTCTGGTAACACCATGGATGCGACCCACTTTGTAGTTAGTACAAATGAGGTAATCTAACTCATTCATGTGGTTGACATGCGAGTGGGGGCATCCTGTATGAAGAGTTCATACAAGATCGAATCAAGAAATTATTAGTCTAACCGAAGATAACAACCGTTAATGAGGATAAGACTGATAATTAATAGATGGTCATTAGCGACTCGACCTGAATCTTGAGTAAGTTAAGAACTCCTGCTTATAGGAGTTTGTTCTTAGACTAGTATGGGTGAGAGTGACATGTAGCCGACTCAATAAGTCTACCTTCTCAGGGACATAACCTCGTAAGTGTTGGGATTTATGCCCTAAACTTGTGTAATTTTGATCAATTAAATAAAGGGTTATTTGTTTTGATAGAATTACAGTCTTTCTTTATAAATCCAATAAATTAAGCTCCAAGGTTATAACATATATTTTGAACACCAATGTAGTGGACACTATTTGGATTGTGTTCAAGAATATAACCTAAATGGTCTATGGTATAAGAATAAAGTTGGAAACCTCATTCTGGAAACACCATGGATGCGACCCATTTTGTAATTAGTACAAATGAGGTAATCCAACTCATTCATGTAGTTGACATGCGAGTGGGGGCATCCTGTATGAAGAGTTCATACAAGACCGGACCGCAAATTATTACTCTAACAAGTGTAACACCGTTAAGTGGATAAGACTAGTAATTTAGAGATGGTTATTAGTGATTCGACCTGAATCCTGAGCAAGTTAAGAACTCCTGCTTATAGGGGTTTGTCCTTAGACTAGTATGGGTGAGAGTGGCCTGTAGCCGACTCAATAAGCCTACCTTCTCAGAGACAGAACCTCGTAGGTAGCTGGGAACTTAACTGTACAAGATGGAATTCACTCATTCCTACACTAAGGAATTAGATAGGTTGTTCCCTTAAAAACTGACTCCAGGTCTTGAACAACGGGACCCCGCCCTTTATGAGGGTATGAGTCTAAGGTAGGACCTTAGACTTGTTGTTCATTAGAGGATCAGTGGTGCTTAAGGAACAAAGAGGTAATCATAGGGGTAAAACGATAATTTGACCCAGCTGTGATTACGAACAACCTGTGAAGGGTCGACTCATGGGTAATGACTATATCAGTGGACACAATATTATCTACAGTGAAGAGAGTGCAGCTACAAGTCTATAGTGGAGTGACTTGTAGTTAATGAATATTGATTAACTGGATCAAAGAGTTTGATCAGTTAATCTCATATCATTGGAGCTCATGAACTGTAGGTCCATTAGGTCCCTCCGTTGTCTACATGGTTATATTGAGGGTATAAAGTTAGGAATGAAATTGAAGTGTTCAAATTTCATACATGAGGTGTTATATCAATTGTATATGATATAATTAATATAATATATAGTTTTAATGTTAATTAGATTCACATATAAACCATATACTAATGAGAGAATAAAGGAAGGGTAGGATGGTCATTTTCATCCTATTTTCTTATATATATGGTTGCATGAGATGCAACTAGGTGAAGAAGAAATTTTGTGCCATTTGGTTGTGTTGTTGGAAAGGTTCCAAGAACACAATCCTCTCTCTCACAACATCTCATCTTACCTAAAGGGAACCCACATTCCTCCCTCACCTAGAGAACAACGGAGAGGATCCAGTGGTCGTGTCTTAGTTCGTTCGTGTTCCAATTGTTGAGATCGTGATCGTGGGAGAAAGGAGCACTTGAAGAAAGGTTCTTCAAAGGTACAATTTCTTGTTGTCCATCTAGTTTTATATGCTTAATCTAGTTGTTTTCGTTCTTGAATGAAATCGTTGTAACTAAATCAAGAGCGCACGATTCACAATCGCTTCCGCTGCGGGATTCGAATTCCCTTCAGTAGGTAGCTGGGGACTTAACTATACAAGATGGAATTTACTCATTCCTACACTAAGGAATTAGATAGGTTGTTCCCTTAAGAACTGAGTCCAGGTCTTGAACAACGGGGCCCCGCCCTCTAAACTGACTCAAGAGGGTACGAGTCTATGGTAGGAACTTAGACTTGTTGTTCATTAGATGATCAGTGGTGCTTAAGGAACAAAGAGGTAATCACAGGGGTAAAACGGTAATTTGACCCAGTTGTGATTACGAACAACCTGTGAAGGGTCGATTCATAGGTAATGATTATATCAATGGACACAATATAATCTACAGTGAGGAGAGTGCAGCTACAAGTATATAGTGGAGTGACTTGTAGTTAATGAATATTGATTAACTGGATCAAAGAGTTTGATCAGTTAATCTCACATCATTGGAGCTCATGAACTGTAGGTCCATTAAGTCACTCCGTTGGCTCAACATGGTAATATTGAAGGTATAAAGTTAGGAATGAAATTGAAGTGTTCAATTTTATTCTGAGGTGTTATATTAGTTATATGTGATATAATTGATATAATATATGGTTTTAATGTGAATTAGATTCACATATAAACTATATACTAATGAGAGAATGAAGGAGGGATAGGATGGTAATTTCCATCCTATTTCCCTATAAATAGTTGCATGAGATGCAACTTTGTGGCTAAGAAAAGCTAAAGCTTTGAGAAACCCTAGAGGATCACATAGTTGTGTTGTTGGAAGAGTTTCATACACAACCTCTCTCACAACCCCTACACCTTATCCTAAAGGAACCCACCTTCCTCACTCACCTAGAGAACAATGGAGAAGATCTGGTGGTGGTGTCTTCATTCGTTCGGGTTCGAGTTGCTGAGATCCTGATCGTGGGAGAAGGAGCACGTGAAGAAAGAGTTCTTCAAAGGTAATCATCTTGTTGTCCAATATCATATATAGCATGCTTAATCTTTCTTAATTTTGATCTTGATTGAAATCCATGAGAAAAAATAAGAACACGCGATTCACAATCGCTTCTGCTGCGGGATTCGATCCCTTTAGTGCCAAGAACCGAAAACATCCAATTCGCAAAATCACTAATTATCATCACATGAAAATTAATGCAACCCACCTAATTTTAAGAAATTTACAGAACCAACAACGAATTGCAACAATTGGCTCTGATACCAATTGAAGGGAATGGATTTCCCGCAACGGAAGAGCGATGTGAATTGCGTTGTTTCGTTATTGTTTTAAATTTCTTAAAATTGAAAGAATCATATTCAATCTAGGCTAAGAATGCAATTTAGAGAAGAAAAACAAAAAGGTTTTGAAAACCTACCTCTTGAAGAACTCTTCTTCGAGTTTCCTTCTCCAGTCACGATCTCACGATCCAACGATCTCTACGATCAAATCATGAACCACGAACCGATTCAAGGGGACACCTCAACTTGATCTTCTCGGTTGTTCTCGGGAGGATGAGGGAGAGTAATGTGGGACTGTTTGGATTTATGTCCTAAAACTCGTAGTTTGTAAATAATGTTCAATAAAGGTTATTGTTTATTATTATTTACTATCTAGCCTTTTATTAACCCTAAATCCAATAAACTAACATCCAAGATTGTAACATGTCTCTTGGACTGAATGTAGTGTACATATAAAGGATCTCAGTTCGAGATACAACCTAAAGGGTCTATAGTAAGAGGATAAGGTTTATCAAAAACTGTTAATTCGTATAGGGTCATTGAACTGACCCAACCAACAACTAGAGTTGTATGCATTATATAAACAGAAAGAAAACGACCGGAATCATTCAATACATAGGTATGAACATGATACCAAGACAAACCCATGGAAATACCCCTTTATCAACGAAAAATATACACTATGTAACTTTATTGCACTGAAAAAAACTACCTTACCCAGGTAATACTATGGATATGACCCACTTTGTATGTGATACAAACACAATTATCCTAACGTGTTCGTGTAGACGATATGTGAGTGGGGATATCCTATGTGATGAGATTTCATAAAATCGGACCACGAAATAGTAACCACTAGGTGTAACTCCGTTGACTAGTTAGGTTTCTATTTCACTAGGATGACTTAGGCAACTTGATCTCAATCCTGAGCAGGTTACGAACTCCTGTTTGCAAGAGATTGTCCTTTGACCAGTATGGGTGAGAGTGGCCCGAGTCGGGCTTATTGGGGACAAAACCGAGCAGCCAGCTGGAGACTTAACCTAAAAAGAAGGAATTCACTCCTTCCCGCCTATTAGGGTAAGTAGATGAATGTTCCCTTAAGTGGTGTCTCCGGGACTTGAACAAAGGGCCCGACCCTCTCATTGGCCCAAGAGAGACTTCTGTTTGCTGGTAGGACCATAAACAAATGGTTCATTAGAGGAGCAGTGGGACTTAAGGTAAAAGATGTAACCTAGGGGTAAAACGATAATTTGACCCAGCTGGTGTTACGAACATTCGTGAAGGATTGACTTGCTATTATTAGTCAATATCCGTGGACACAGAAATATATCTATAGTGAGAAGAGTGCAGCTGCGGGACTTTAGTGGAGTGTTCCCACAGTTAACGAATGTTGATTAGGAGGTTAATGAGTTTAACTGAATAATCTCGTATCGTTGGAGTTTCTGATCTGTAGGTCCATTAGGTCCACCTTCTAGCTCGTAAAGGGTTCTTAGATCATTTGAATTTGAAATGTTCAAATTCATTTAGGGAATAAACATTAATGTATATAGATACATTATAATATAAAGTTTTGGAACTTTATATTATAAATTTAATTTGAATATGATTCATATTAAATTAATGAGAGAATTAAATATTTGAAAAAGTTCAAATATTAATTTAAATGTGAAATAGATTCATATTTAAAAACTATAGGTTAAAATTAAATGTGCATAAGATGTGCATTAAAACTATAGACTAGAGGGAAAATGATTAAATATGATTTAATCATATTTATATATATGATATTTAATTTTGATTAAATTTTATTTAATTAAAATATTAATATATATATAATTAAATAAAATTTAATTATTTTTATATATATATTAATTAATAATTAAAACGTTTATTAATTAATAATTCACCATGACACGTTGCCACAACTCCCTCAACTCCCTATCGATAGGGAGTGGAGTTGCCCTCTGGAAACTTACTTCTTCTCCAATTTGGGAGAAGGGAGTGATCGACAGTTTTTGTGCAATTGGTGAATTGCAACTGGAAAATTCTCTCTCTCTCTCAACAATTCCTTTACCACTTCCAATTGTTGGAACTCCTTCCCACCAAGGAGAGATCGAAAGAATACAGAGGATAGAAGGTTCTCCAAGTGTTGATGTCATGTTTTACAGAGGAAGAGAAGTTTTGTTGTGCTGTGTAATTTTGGAGTAAGGAGCAAGAAGTTGCTGAATAACGAAACTTCAAAGGTAAACTTCGAATCCCTTTTTAGTTTTAGTTTTCACAACATGTGTTGATGCTTAATCCATGCTTAGATTAGTGGATTGCTTATCTCTGTTTATTTATCCAATGTACTGGTTTTTGAAATAAACCAAAACAAACAAGTAATTCGATTTCAAATCACGTTTCCGCTGCTCACGGAGATTCGATTCCCTTCAATTGGTATCAAAGCAATGCTTGTTTTGTTTTGTTTGAAACAAAATTACATTGGTTAGGTCGAAATTGCATTGGTTTGTTGTTAAATTGTTTAGGAAAGTTTGGCCTTAGTTTTAATTTTTGATTTGATCAAATAAATGTAAAGACCCTTGGGTTTTGGGCATTTAAAGTGTAATTAGAGTCCTTAAATTAGTCATTGAGTTGTTCGTGACAAGTTTGAAGCCATTCGTATGAGATTCGGGTGAGCAATTGCATTTGGAAGCTACTATTTTTCGAAGAAAAGGCTACTGGTAGAAGCAGTAGCGTTGCAACGTCGTTCATCAGCGTTGCAACGCTGGAGAACGACATCGCAACGCTGGAGCTTCCTATCAATAAGGAATCTGAGGGGTTAGTAGCGTTGCAACGCCGTCTCATGGCGTTGCAACGCTACCCCGATGCTGGACGGGAGGGCGAGTGGAGGCGGCGTTCAGCGTTGCAACACCGTGTCAGTGGCTGATTGGAGCAGACTGGTTCAACATTGGTTCGATCAGTTCGAGTCGTGGATGGTTCGGTTCGAGCGGGTTGACCTCGGTTCAATGAGTTTTGAATCGGTTTTGTAATAAAATTAGTGTAATTTATTATTTCTTGCACTTTAGGGGCCAAATTTTCCAGTTTAACAGCTATTTTCTCTATGAATGTCATTTAGAATTTTTCCCACTTTAGGATAAGCATGTTCATGCATTTTATCTATATAATTGTTATATGAGAATAATAAAAATGCATGTTAATTTTTCATGAGTAATTAGTTATAAGTGTTATATTTTAATTATATGAAAAATGAAAAGCATGAAGCATGAAATTACTTAGTTTAAAATAAAGTGTTATTTTATTTAAGTAATTTGCATGATTCAAATAGTTGAATGCATTCCAATTAGAATACGATTGTTGGAATTTTCATATAATTTCTTGTCATAGGTTAATTAATTAAAATTTATAAAAGTTATAAATGGGTTTTAGAAACCATAACCTATAACAAAGAAATGCATGCAAACATAGGAACTTGGGTAAAATGTAATTAGTTTTAAAATGTTTAAAATTAATTTAAACCTAAGTTTATTTTCTAATAGGATTAGAATTATTCTTACATAGTATTTTAAATAGTTTAAAATATAGTAAGACAATAAGACATTGGTTATAAGGGAACACTACCAGTGATGTTATGTCTAAGGTTGGGGGTACTTAAGCTTACGGTTAACGGAACACCTCCTACCTGGGAACTGGCCTGGAACTTGAGTTGAATTAACCATAGTCTTTGTTATATCTAGGTAATTAAAATGTTTATTCACCTAGGCATAAGTTTAAAAGACCTAGTTATAAAAGTTATAATAGGCATAAACTTAGATAGATTCTTTTAGCCGGAATCCGTCTAAGTTAAACCTATACCCTAACCTTAGGAACTTCAGTGGGAGAAAACGAGATGTTCGCATCAAGTTTACTTTCACATCCTTAAGAGTTCACACCGTGAGTTCCATACTTGGCTACGTGGCGTCAATAGGGTGTCCCCCTACGGTAAGTGTTTGCATGATTCAATACCAAGGTAAATGAGGGAAGTATCCATAGTAAATAGGAGCAGGACGCGTGTCAACGTATCCTATGGTCTCCTCCATTAGGTCGCACCGTGAGATTTCTATAGTCCGCCTGCTAGGTTGCCCTAGAGCAGCCAACCCCTACGGAGGGCCTGACTATAGGGATCGGAACACTGCGAACTCCAGAAATGGATAGTGTCTCTTAGGTAATCTTCCAATAGTTGTCTTTCTTAATAGTAGCATGTTGGCTCGAACCTATTGGATCTGAAAATGGTAGGGTCACATTTACGGGATGAGTTAAGCTAGTTAACAAGTCCTTGACCAAACAAACGGTAGCTAAGAATCATTGGAGCATGAGATGTTCTGGCAGTGATAATTAGCTGAGATAGTCTCAATTCAGGAGAGGAGTGACTTACCACCTGACGGTGGCTTTTATTCTACACCCTTGAAGTATCGTTGCAAAATTAAAGGTTTAATTTAAACATTAGGATTCTTTAAAAATTTTGCTAAATTTGATTGGGTTATTAATGGGTTAAAGGCATAACTAATTAGAACAATTTTTGAAATTTCAGCATGTCGTCCTCAATTATAGCCTTACTCAAAAGTGAACGTTTAACTGGTGAAAACTATACTACGTGGAAGTCCAACCTGGATGTAATTCTGGTTATGGATAACCTTCGATTTGTAATCACTAAGGAATGTCCACAAATCCATGCTCAAAACGCACCTCAATCTATTAAGGATGCGTATGACCGTTGGTCCAAGCCCAATGAGAAGGCCAAGGCCTACATCCTGGCTAGCATATCTGATGTTTTGGCCAAGAAGATGGAGGGAATGGTGGAATTAAAAATTCAATTTTAATTTCTCTCAAACTAATTTCTCCAAATAAGCCTTAATTAATTAATTAGGCTATACTATAGTTTATTATGAATCTCATTCACATTAAACTATATATTATGTCAATCATATCTCATATGTTAATGAATTTGAACACTTCAAATCCACTCCAAACTATAAACCCTCATTTAGTCCAATTTGAGCCAACCGAGGGACCTAATGGACCTACAGATCATGAGCTCCAATGATCCGAGATTAACCGATCAAACTCTTTGACCCGGTTAATCAACATTCATTAACTACAGGAACACTCCACTATAGCCTCGTAGTTGCACTCTCCTCACTGTAGAACAAGTTGTATCCATCGATATAACCAATGCCCGTGAGTCGTCCCTTCAAAGGTTGTTCGTAGTCACAATTGGGTCAAATTACCGTTTTACCCCTGTATCTACCTCTTGATCCTTAAGTCCCACTACTCCTCTAATGAACAACTTTGTTGCATGGTCCAACCATAAACAACATCCCTCTCGGGCTAATGAGAGGGTGGGACCCCGTTGTTTAAGCCCTGGAGACAGCACTTAAGGGAACAACCCCTCTAGTTTCCCTAGCTCAGGAACGAGTGAATTCCATCTTGCGTAGTTAAGTTCTCAGCTCCCCACGTGGTTCTGTCCCTAAGAAGATAGACATATTGGGCGAGCGACACAGGCCACCCTCACCCGTACTAGTCAAAAGACAGACCCCCGCAGATAGGAGTCCGTAACACGCTCAGGATTAAGGACGAGTCACTAATGGTCATCTACGAATTTATTAGTCCTATACTATCAACGGTGTTACACCAGTAGGTCTAATAATTCACGGTCCAATCTTGTACAATCTCATTGCACAGGATGCCCCCACTCGCATGTCAACCACATGAACGAGCTAGATCACCTCGTTTGTATCTAATACAAAGCGGGTCGCATCCACAGTGTTTCCAAGATGAGGTTCTCAACCCTATCCATATATTGTTGATCGTTCGGGTCAATAACTCGATCGTGATCCTTCCTGTGTGTCCACTACACACCGTTCAAGTTCTCTTAAATATGACCCTGGAGCTTAGTTTATTGGATTAAGGTTATAAAGTGCGAGATACAAAGTTTGAATAACAAATAAACTTTGTTCATTAATTCAACATGTATTACAAACTACATAAGATTAGGGCATACACCCCAACAGTCTCAACTCAAGACAACAGACCCTATGTATGCGCCCGACTCTCCTAACCTCAGTCCTAACATGTATTAGCGAATGGCAGTAAGAAGAGGTGACACTTACCCACGCCCTACAAATGGGGATTCACCCCTCAAGTCATGTACTAGATAGAGGAGCACACCCGTACGACTCTTGAGCCCGTTGGGAATCACCCCTGAGCTCCCTTGTTGAACAAGCATCGTGTCACCGCTCCTGCTCATAGGGATAATGTCCTGGAGCCATCATGTCGAATGAAAGGTCTCTCTCCCAACCACCCGTCTCGTAGTCTCGTCAAATGGAGGGTCTCTCTCCCAACCATCCGTCTAGTAATCTCGTCGAATGATGGGTCTCTCTCCCAACTATCTGTCTCGTAAACTCACAAACCCAAGGCCTGAGACTAACTAGGAAGATTCGGAAGTGAGGGACACGAGTCCTATAGCACGATTCTAAGGTAACCTAGGCTTCACAAGACATAGGGTCTGACAAAATCCTAGATGTTCCTAGAACC
Organism: Trichosanthes cucumerina; assembly: GCA_036507285.1. Taxonomy (NCBI): domain Eukaryota; kingdom Viridiplantae; phylum Streptophyta; class Magnoliopsida; order Cucurbitales; family Cucurbitaceae; genus Trichosanthes; species Trichosanthes cucumerina. The sequence goes on from CM071840.1 coordinate 33,941,281, forward strand.
AACCGTCTCACGACATAACAAGCTCGATTCAAGAATAAAAGTCGAGGTAAAACAGCTCTCGCAATATTCAGTAACTAACCAGTCTCGCGATAAGCTAAACAGTTCTGTACCGGATAAAATTCAAGCAAGGATTCTGAGCACAAGATACAACAACCACATCATGTTAAATTCCAGAATATTCCCAACCAGTTAAACACGAAACATGATCTTATTCCTACACAAGCATGCATGCTACCAGATCCAACAATTTAAAACAGGTAAATCTCGAATTACGCACGTACACTCACTTAGGAACTTGCGTGCAAATCCAAATGGCTACTTGCTTGGATATCGAAGGTCCAAAAATCTGATCCCGAGTTCCACGCACTTCCTTAACATGTTCGAGCCCCTAATTAACAAACAAAAGTTTAAAACACGCTCCTAACATCCATAATCGAATTAATCTTGACTTAAATAACCAACTAACGCATGGAGGCTTAAAATGCGATCGAGAAAACAAAGGTGGACGACTGTACTTCACTGGCGGTGGTGGATTCCGACGAGCGGCAGCGGCTTTCGGTGAGTGGCAGCGAGTGAAACACAAATCTGGGATGTCTGTTGGCCGATCTATTCAAAACCAACATCCATTTGATGAGAATTGGACTAAAAGCACATGAACCAAGCGAACCAAAAATCCAATGGTGTTTGAGAAAAAACAACTCACCGGCGACTACGCTCGTTGTCGGCAGCAGTAAGTCTGAGCGACGGACACGACGAGGCGAAGGGAGGTGGAAATCGGCGAGGGGATCGACGTTCCACATCAAATCGATCGAAAAATAGAGAGAAAAACTCGAGGTTTCGCGCGTCGACTTTGCAGAGAGAAGACGATGAAGACGATGGTTGCTGGACGAAAGAGGTTGGACTAGTGCTGGTGCTCATACAGAGAAGAAGGAGAACGATTGACAGTGTGTTGTCGTCGGCGATGAAGAAAGAAAACGAGGATGCGACTACTGGCTGAAGTCGAAGAATAAGAGAACATATGAACATACGACATATTTAAAACAAAACATTTAATTCCTTTTTTATATAAACCTTCCATTTTCCTTTTTTCCTTATTTAACTCAAACTTATTTCCAAAATTACGAAACAAGCACAGATTTAAATTCTGAAAATTTTAGAAAATACTTGAAAATTATCGGGCGTCACAATTAGTAACTCAACCTGAATCCTGAGCGGGTTACGGATTTCTATCTGTGAGGGGTTGTCCTTTGACTAGTATGAGTGAGAGTGCCCCGAGTCACCGACTCATTATGCCTACCTTGAGGACAAAACCTAGTGGAGATTTGGGAGCATAACTCCGAGAGATGAAATTCACTCGTTCGCGAGCTTAAGAAAATTAGATGGGTTGTTCCCTTACGTGTTGACTTTGGGTCTTGAATAGTGGGTATGATCACCCTCTCATTGGCCCGAGAGGGACTTTGTTTATGGTAGGACCATAGACATGTTGTTCATTAGAGGATCAGTGGTACTTAAGGAACAAGAAGTAATCACAGGGGTAAACAGTAATTTGACCCACCTGTGATTACAAACAACCTATGAATGGTCAACTTACGGGTATTGGTTAAATAAATGGACACAACTTGTCCTACAGTGAGGAGAGTGCAACTACGAGTCTATAGTGGAGTCACTCGTAGTTAATGAATATTGGTTAACAAGGTCAAAGAGTTTGATCGGTTAACTTCGTATCATTAGAGCTCATGATCTGTAGGTCCATTAGGTATGTCCGTTGGCTCAATATAGATTTGTTCGAGGGTATAGAGTTTTGGAGTAAATTTGAAATGTTCAAATTTGTAAAAGAGATTTTTATATCGGTTATATATGATATAATCGATATAATATATAGTTTAATATAAATATGATTCAAATTAAACTATATACTATATTTGGATTAATTTCTAATATTAAATTAAGATGAAATGATATCATATTAAAAAAAATCCTAAAGGATATATGAGAGATGTGAAATTGAATATGATTCAATATATGTTAAATGAAGTATATGATACTTCATAATATGCAAGATGCAAATATGATTTGCATAATGCAACTATGGATGGAAGAAGTTACCTTCATCCTCACTCATTATAAATAAGTGCATTTGTATGCTCTTTGTTGGTTGACGACTCATTTTTTTGGAAATTGGGATTTCCATACACTCCACCAAAGAAAGTTCTCTCAACTTTCTCCCTCTCTCAAATTCTCTCTAGAGAATTCTTCATCCCAATCCAAAAGGGGATCCCACTATCCTCCCTCTCCTAGAGAACAACGGAGAAGATCTTTTGGAGGTGTTTGAGATTGAGATCAAGGAACGTTTTTGTGGAAATTGGATTACAAGAAGAGAAAATTCTTCAAAGGTATTTCACTAATTCATTTCTTCTTTCTCTTCTAGAAAAGCATGTTTAACTTAATAATTCGATTACTATTTTAGAATTCTTAAACACAAATTTGTAACATTGCTTTTGCGAATTCGATTAGCAATTCAAACCGCTTTCGCTGCACGGGAATCTTGTTCCCTTCATTACTAACCGACTAATTTGATTAAGCATATTTATCGGTGTCTTGATGCAACATGAGATTGCAACACATTCAAATTCATATTAGCTACTGCAATCTTTTTCGACATAATCATATGTGTTAGTTAAACAAATATGTTGTTTCATATATATGTTTTCAACATTGCACTCTTTAGGTTATTTGGCAAGGAGTTGTGAAACTCGTGCGTGTGTAATCATGTGATCCGACAAGGGACTATTTGAACATTCAGTAGTGTGAGAGGTGATTTTTTGGTGGTGGATTATAGTGAACTTGTCAAAAGCTCAATCAAATAAATTTATATTTATCAATCTAAAATTAAATACTTGTAGTACTTAATAGTGGATTGGATCGAACCATAGGAAACCAAATAAATTGCATTTCTATTATTTGAAATTCTTATTGACACGAACTGACATGGACAATAAGGGATTAAACATGAAAACAAATAAAAAGACTGAAAGTAGTTAAGATAAAGATAACAATCTCACCTCAGGCATCGATTTGGTGTAAGATCAGGTAACAATGTAATTTTGGATCACAGATTATTGGGTATAGAGTATGCTCTAGGATACATGTCTCATCGACTTTAGTGCAAGTGAGAGATTATTGGGATTTATGCCCTAAAGCCTCGTAATTAATATTTAATTTAATAATTAATAATTATTTTAATTATTTTATTTGCAATATAATATTATCCATTATATGAAAAATTCATGGTTATTAGTGTAATCTTGAACAGTATGTGGTTGACATATGAGAGGATCATGTTCAAGAAATAACCTAAAGAGTCATAATATATGGATAAGTTTGGGTGCTTTATCCTAACAACATTATTGATATGACTCAATTTGTAATAGTTACAAATGATTTAATCCAAATTGTTCATGTGGAGACATGTGAATGAGAGTATCTTATACAATGAGTTTGTATAAGACTAGACCACGAAATATTTAATCTCTCTTTATAAATTTGATAATTGAGAAAATTAATATTTCATCAGAATGATCATATGCGACTCAATCTTATCCTAAGTGAGTTATGAACTTTTGCCTGTGAAGGCTTGTCCTTTGATTTGTATGGGTGAGAGTGAGTTTGTAGCCAATTTAATAAGTCTACCACTTTGGGGACTTGACCAAATACGGAGCTGGAAACATAATCTTAGGAAATGGAATTCACTCCTTCCCATATAGGGTAAGTAGATGAGTAACCTTAAATGTTGATATCGAGAATTGAACAAGGGATCTCACCATCTCATTTGCCCAAGAGAGACTTAGTTTATGGTTGGATCATAAACAAATTGTTCATTAGAGAATCAATGTTACATAAGGTGCAATGTGTAATTATAGGGGTTAAACAAACTTTTGACCCAATTGTAACGATGAACAACTTGTGAAGGATCGACTTGCATGTAATGGTTATATCTATGGACACAACTTGTCCTACAGTGCATAAGAGTGACCCATGCAACACTAAACGTGTTTAATTAATTAATTTTGTATCATTGGAGCTTATAATCTATAGGTTCATAAGGTCCCCTTGCTAGCTCATATAGTAACACTAAAAGATTAGTTTAGTTGAAAGAAATATTTGAAATGTTCAAATTAATATAATATAAATAGATATATTAAACATTAAATTATTAATGTATTAAGATACATTAAAGAAAAGATATTTATTGAATTTGAATTAGATTCAAATAAGGAAATAAATGTCGTAGGAGAATTTGGATTTAAATCATTAATGTATTAAGATACATTAAATAAAAGATATTTATTAAATTTGAATTGGATTCAAATTAGAAAATAAATGTCATAGGAGAATTAGAAAAGATTTGAATATGATTCAAATTAGTTAGATAAATATATTTTTATAAATTAGAGATTAAGATATATTATTTAATTATTCTCCTTAGGCCACTATAAATAGGACTCTAAGGGTGAGCAACTTTTTTACTTACAATCTAAGTAATCTTCTCATTAAAGAATTGAGATTCTTTAGATTTCTTCCTGTCCAATCCCTTTGGAGATTTTCTTTCATGAGGCTCCCACAAGTCTTGGTCATGTCTTCGAGTCATAGCAAGGAATACTTTGTAGAAGTCTTGGACCTTGAAGAGATAAAGACTTGCTAGACAATTCTCCATATTAACTCAATGTAAGTTTATACTTAACCTTAATATTTTTAATTTAATTGTAAATAAATAAAAAATGATCCAATGCTTCCGATGCGGAGTGAAGATTCATTCCTTCATAGATAACCAACAAAAATTTCATTAGCAATTTATTACCTAATCGGCTTGTCGGAACATCCGAACAAGCCTTTAAGCAAGCTTAGATCCCCTAAACTCCAACTAACTCAACCTAAGATCAAGCTAATTATCCTAATAGCCCTCATTAACTGGGCATGATATGGTTCCATACTAACTGAGCTAATTGCCTTAAACTCTACTAACTTAGTTAATTTCCTTAAGACCAATCGTACAAACTACACGGGGAGATAGCTCCCTAATTTAATTAATTTGCTCTTTGATTCTTAGGTCCTATCATACAAACTACATAGGGAGGTAGCCCCTACTATGCAAACACGAGTTGGTTCTATTGCTAACTCAAACTAGCAATTACAAACACATTCAATGCAAATAGGTTGTCGGGCTATCAACGAACATGCTCATACCATAATCATTAAAGCAAGAATCAAGAAATAATAAACATGTTAATTTAAATTTGAGCTATCTGTTACTTTAAACTAGCCTAAATTGCATACTCGATGCATATAGAGCATCAATCAACTATGAGCATGCAAGAAATTAAACTAGAAAAAAGGAAGCGCAAACTACTGTAAAGTATAAAGAATTTAAGCAAAAATCTCACAGAAATTATTTCGTACCATTGTTTACAACCATAGCATCGAAAGCCTAGCTGAACATCAAAACAATGTAGACTGACACTATGATTTGATGAAAAACTCCAAATCTATCCTAAACTATGGAAAACAGAGTGAAAAAACTAAAAGAAATGGTCTAAAGACGGTTTAAAACTGAGGTCAAACTTCCCAGCGTCATAGGGGCTCGCCACAGCGTCGAATGAGACTTCTGGAAACTGCCAACGACATCTAAATGCTACCCTGCGGACAACACTTTTTTCTATAACTTTTTGCTCAAGTGTCCATATGACCTTCAATTTAGTGCATTGGAATCGTGATTCGACGTAGAATCTCCCGAAGCGTGCATTATGCCAAAATACATACAAAATCATCAATTAATTACATTAAAACTTCTAAACTAACATGATTTAGGTATAAAAATGTAGGATTATCTTGGTCCCATCAATGGAGGTTGTTGCTATCACAAAGTTGGAATATGGATTTAAGGTTTTCAAACTCTACATTTAAATGACTTAAAAAGGAAAGATTTGAAGACTGAGATATGTCTCAAAAATTTGAATTGTGTAATTTAAATTTTATCTTTAATTTTTCTAGGATATTCCAAATATGCCAGTCAGTTTTACTTTTTTAATTTAATTATGGATGTCTATGTACGTTCCTTGCTTAATAAGTGCAGAGAATTTGCATTGTTGTTTGCCACTCCGAATGCTTAGATGCTTGAGTAAAAGAGGTAGGTTTTTCAGCTATGTGTGAAAACACTTTAGCAATAAATACTTTCTTTTTGTAAATGTTAAATTTCGACCTCGTTTGCATTGGATGGAGACTATGCACAGTGGTACGGTCAGTCTCTAATGAATTAATATTGGTTACTGGTTCTTGGGTTGATTGATGTGGCAAGGTTTTCGAATTTTGAATTATAGGATCATGAATAGATGCATGTGTGAAGGGATTAGGAATTCCCGTAGCGGAAAACATTGTGAAACGTCGTTGTTTTGTTGTGCAAAATGTATCTTAAAATCGAATTCAACTACTTTAATTCTAGGCTAAACATGCAAAATGAGAAGAAAAAACAGTGAGTAACACGTTACTCACTTGTTGAAGAACTCTTCTTCAAAGTTTTCCTCCTCCGGTCACGATCCCTCTCGAACCAACGATCTCTGCGAACTCGATCCTCGAACCAAACAGTGAGACACTTCCAAAATGTCTTCTCGGTTGTTCTCGGGAGGTTGAGGGAGAGTATGTGGGACTCCCTTTAGTTTTGGGTGAGGAGAATTCTTGTAAGAATTGAGAGAGAATAAGAGAAGAAATTTTGCTCTCTCTTTGGATGAAAATCCAAAAATGGCAAAAGTTTCTTATGAGATGCCTTTGAATGCATCTATTTATAATGGTGTGTGGTGAAGTTAACATCTCCACCAATTCACCATTTTACCACAACTATATGATATGCAAATCATATTTGCATATCATATAATATAAGGTATCTCATACCTTATTATACAAATCTCATTTGCATAATTGTGGAATTTTAAATTGAATCACATTCAATTTAATTTCTCTTAATTCAATTTCTCCAATTAGCACTAATCAATCAATTAGGTTATACTGTAGTTTATTATGAATCTCATTCACATCAAACTATATATTATGTCATCTAATCACATATAAATGACATAAATACCAAAATAATGAATTTGAACACTTCAAATTCACACCAAACTGTAAACCCTCAATTTGTCCAATTTGAGCCAACCGAGAGACCTAATGGACCTACAGATGACGAGCTCCAATGATCTGAGACTAACCTGTCAAACTCTTTGACCAGGTTATTCAACATTCATTAGCTACGGTAATACTCCACTAAATCCCGTAGCTGCACTCTCATCACTGTAGGACAAGTTGTGTCCATCGATATAACCAATGCCCGTGAGTCGACCCTTCACAGGGTGTTCGTAGTCACAGTTGGATCAAATTACCGTTTTACACATGTGTCTACCTCTTGCTCCTTAAGTCTCCACTGCTCCTCTAATGAACAACAACGTTGTATGGTCCAACCATAAACAACAACCTTCTCGGGCCAGTGAGAGAGTGGGGCCCCGTTGTTCAAGCCCTGGAGACAGCACTTAAGGGAACAACCCCTCTAGTTTCCCTAAATCGGGAACGAGTGAATTCCTTCTTGCGTAGTCCAGTTCCTAGCTCCCCACGTGGTTCTGTCCTTGAGAAGATAGGCATATTGGGCGAGCAACTATGGTCACCCTCACCCGTACTAGTCAAAGGACGGACCGCATGATGCGAGTCGTAACGTGCACTTTCGGGATTAAGGTCAGTCACTAATGGTCATCTACAAATTTATTAGTCCTATATTGTTAACGGTGTTACATCAGTAACTCTAATAATTCACAGTCCGGTCTTGTACAATCTCATTGCACAGGATACCCCCACTCGCATGTTAACCACATAAACGAGCTGGATCACCTCGTTTGTATCTAATACAAAGCGGGTCGCATCCACAGCTTATCAAGGATTAGGTCTCCAACCCCATTCGTATACCATAGATCGTTCGGGTCATTAGCTCGCACGTAATCCTCCCCGTGTGTCCACTGCACACCGTTCAAGTTCTTAGTTCTCTCATAATACAATTACCCTAGAGCTTAGTTTATTGGATTAAGTTTATGAAATATGTGAGACACAAAGTTTGAATAAATAACTCTTATTTATTTACAACAATGAAATATTACAAACTACACGAGATGAGGACATACATCCCAACAAACTCCCACTTGGACTAAGCTAATTGAGTACATAATACATTTCTCAAATGTACAGTAATACGATAAAGTAATACAATAAACTAGGGCATTGAATACCCCTTTACAATACTCCCACTTGCCCTAGTCAGGAAGTATTCGAAGACCTAGACTCTCTAGGTGGCCCTCAAACACCTTAGTCGTGAGGGCCTTTGTAAATGGATCAGCAACGCTGTGCTCCGACGCTATCTGTGTGACTGTCACGTCTCCGCGGTGCACAATCTCCTGTATCAGGTGATACTTATGCTCAATATGCTTGCTTCTCTTATGACTCCGAGGTTTTCTCGAGTTGGCTACTGCACCACTGTTGTCACAAAACAGGGTCACTGGCAAGTTAATATTTAGAAAAACTTCCAAATCTAGCATGAACTTCCTAATCCAAACAGCTTCCCTTTGCAGCTTCACAAGCCGCAACAATACTCGGCTTCCATCGTGGAATCAGCGATGCATCCCTGCTTGATGCTTCGCCACACTACAGCTCCTCCATTCAGAATGAAGGCTGACCCCAAAGTAGATTTTCTAGAATTCTTATCGGTCTGAAAGTCAGAGTTTGTGTATCCCGTAAGGATCAAATCCCCACTCTCATACACAAGGCTGTAGTTTCTTGTTCTCCTAAGATACTTGAGGATTGCCTTTACGGCTGTCCAGTGATCTAATCCCAGATTGGATTGATACCTACTGACAATCCCAACTGCATAACAGATGTCGGGCCTAGTACATAGTATGGCATACATCAGGCTCCCTACAGCTAAAGCATAGGGGATTCGTCTCATATCCTCAACTTCTTGAGGCGTCTTAGGACATTGATCCTTAGACAGGTGAACCCCATGCCTGAAAGGAAACAAGCCCTTATTGGAGTTCTGCATCTCATATCTAGACAACATCTTGTCAATGTAAGATGCATGAGACATGGCTAGCGTTCTGTTCTTCCGGTTCCGGACTATCTGGATACCTAGAACATATTGTGCCTCTCCCAAATATTTCATTTGGAATTGTGAAGCCAGTCATTCCTTAATGTCAGTAAGAAATCCTACCTCATTCCCAATGAGCAGGATATCATCCACATACAATATTAGAAATGTGACAGTATTGTTGACGATTTTCTTGTACACATAAGGCTCATCAACATTTTGATCAAAGCCATAAGATTTGATCGCCTCATCAAACCTTATATTCCAAGACCTCGGGGCTTATTTCAGTCCATAAATAGACCTTTGAAGCCGACAAACCTTTTGCTTTTGGCATTGGGCAATGAACCCCTTGGGTTGGTCCATGTAGATGGTCTCGTCAAGGTTGCCATTAAGAAAGGTTGTCTTGACATCCATCTGCCATACCTCATAGTCATAATATGTGACAATGGCCAAAAGGATTCTGATCGACTTTACCATGGCAACAGGTGAAAAGGTTTCCTCATAGTCAACCCCTTCAACCTGGGTAAAACCCTTTGCCACTAGTCGTGCTTTGAAGTCTTCACCTTCCCATCTACGCCACGTTTACGCTTGTAGATCCATTTGCAACCTATAGGTTTTACCCTTCTAGTTGATCCACAAGCTCCCAAACAGAATTGAAGTACATCGACTTCATTTCCTGGTCCAAAGCTTTAATTCATTCGTCTTTGTCAACGTCTGTCATTGCCTGATCATAGGTCAATGGATCCTCGCAGTCATCATCAGGGGTGACGACTTGGGTTTCAACTAAATCCATGTAACGTTCAGGCTGTCTCACAACCCTCCCACTACGTCAAGGCATTCTCAACTCTTGAGAACGGACTTGACTAGACGAGCTAGGATCAACAACACTTGTTGACATACTAGCCCCATCCGCAACTCTTGCTGATGAACTGTCCATTTCGTTTAACACAATCTTACTCATTGGTAAGTGATCCCTGATGTGGTATTCCTCAAGGAATGTGGCGTTTGTCGACACAATCACCCTATTATCCTTAGGATCAAAAAACAGACCACCCCTAGTCTCTTTTGGGTAACCTACAAAGAGGCACAACTTTGAACGGGGTTCCAACTTCTTCAGGTTTGACACCAACACATGGGTCAAACATCCCCAAATTCTGAAATGACGTAAACTGGTTTTACGACCATGCCAGAGTTCGAAAGGTGTTTCACAAACACTCTTCGACGGAACTGTGTTCAAAATGTATACCACAGTCTCCATTGCGTAACCCCAAAAAGAATCAGGAGACGAGCATAGCTCCTCATCGACCGAACCATGTCCAACGGGGTTCTGTTTCTCCTCTCCGATACATCATTCTTTTGTGGCATACCAGGTGCTGAGAGTTGGGACGTAATTCCATGTTTTATCATATAGTCCTGGAATTCAGTGTCCATATACTCTTCACCTCGATCCAATGGAAGTGTTTTAATAGTTTTACCTAACAGGTTGTTAACCTCAGTCTTGAACTCCTTGAACTTTTCAAGTGTTTCAGACTTCCTATGCATTAGGTAAATGTACCCATACCTCGAATAGTCATCTATAAAAGATACAAAGTATTCGTAACCTGCTCGTGTTTTAACATTCATCGGACCACAGAGATCAGAATATATAAGCTCAAGAGGCTCTTTGGCTCTATATCCTTTTCCACTAAAAGGACGTTTTGGTCATTTTGCCTTCAAGGCATAACTCACAAATCGGTAAAGAGTTTTCTTCCAACTCGCTTAGAAGTCCGCTCTTCACTAGTCTCTCATTCCTATTGAGATTTATGTGGCTTAACCTTAGATGCCAAAGATTGGCACTTTCTTTTGAAGAAACTTTTAATCTCTTAGTTCGCGTTTCTGTTGTTTTAAACAATTCAGTATTCAAAACACTTTTGACCGAATTAGGCTTTAAAACATACAATTTACTCTCAAGCGAAGCAGTACATAACAAATTTCCATTTCGAGAAATAAACGTTTTATTGCTCTTGAAAGAAACGGAAATATTTTGTTCTAATAGACAGGAAATAGAAACTAGGTTTCTAGTAAACCCTGAAACTATGTACATATTATCCAATAATAAGTACTTCCCGCCAAAGAACAGCTTCACCGTGCCAATTGTTGCAGTTGAGACAACTTCTCCGGATCCAACCCTGAGTGTTATCTCACCCTATTGCAGCCACTGCCAGGAACTTAATCCTTGAAAAGAAGAGGAAACATGATTAGTGGCGCCTAAATCCAATATCCAGACGGAGTCATTACTCTCCACTAAACAAATTTCTGTAACAAGTAAATCACATTTACCTGTCTTCTTCTTTTCTTCAAGGAACTTGAGACAACTTCTTTTCAGGTGATCGTCCCCGTTGCAGTAGAAACACTTTTTTGCAACTTCCTTGATCTCTTTTCCCTTTAGGGCGGCAGCGTGGCCAACCCTAACCTCCTTCAACTTCTTTTTCTTCCCTTTCGGGCCTGAAGAATCTACAAACTTTGTCCCAGAGGTCGAACCCTTGTGAAAAGGTCTAAAGGCAACACTTGCCTCAGCTTCCTGTCCCTTGATTTGCACCAAAGACTGGAAGGTTTGTAGATCGTTGAATAGGACTGTTGGACTGGGCACCTGAGGACCCTCCTCAGTGAGCGCGAACTCTATGTCGTCATTTATCAAAATCGTGTTAATATTGTTTTTCCACGTTTGAAAATTAATGTCGACTAACTTATCGGAAGCTAAAGGAGCATTAAAAGCGTTTGACATTTTGTTGCTGAAAAATGGAAAACATTGTATTAGTCTCGCAAAAAACTTTGAAAATCCAGTTAGGTTTTAGCAAATTTTTATCCTATGATCCCTAGGTCATTTAAAAATTGCAATGATACCCCCAAAGGTTTAAAATGACCGCTACCGTAAGGTAGACAAAGCCACTCCTCCTCTAGGACGAGACTTTCTCGACCAAACCCTAATACCAGAATAAATTTTATTCTATTAGGCATCCAGTTACCATTTTTCGGTATGAATCCATTAACTCTTAACGAATCCTGTGAGTGTCACGCTCTATCTTTAAATTTCCAAGTATCCGTCCAAACAATAGCCATCGTAGGGAGGACTACGAAGGAAAACCAACAAGGAAATCGTATCCCTTTCGAGAATTCACGGTGTTCCGACTCCCATGATCAAGGCCCTCCGTAGGGATTGTCTGGTCCAGGCCAAACTAGCAGGCGGATCATAGGGGTCTCACGGTGTGAATAGAAAGAAGAGACCGTGGGTCCCATTTTCACAGGTCCCGTTCCCACTCACTATAAGTACTCTTTCCATTCACGTTGAATATTGACCCATACAAATACCACCCGTAGAGGGACGCTCCCATTTGTACCACGAGGCCGAGTATGGATCTCACGGTGTGAACTTAACGGAGATTTGTGGATGGAAAATTAAATGTATCTCATACACTTTATTTCCTCCCACTCAGCACTTTAAAATAATCGAGATTGACCTAGATAAACCGGCTAAAATTTACCTAAGTCTACCAATATAACTCTTATATTGGATTAGCCTAAGTCTATAATCACATTATTAACTTAGGTCTATGTGAATAAATTAATTAACTCTTAATTAACGGCACTCACGAGAATATAACCTATGAATCTCCAGACCAAATTCACTCCCAGGTCGGTTCCTAGGTAGGGGTGTTCCGTAAAGCGTCAGCTTAAATACCCCAACCTTAGACAGAACCTTCCTTAGACAGAGTTACTAATTAGTCACCATTCATAAGTCATATTGATTTCCTAATTCTAATCTTATTAGAACTAGAAAACCTAAGTCTAATTATTCAAGTTCTAAACCATTTAAAACTAATAATTAACTTAGGTTACATGCATTTCTATATTATAATGCTTGATCATTGATCACATGAATAATTAAACTATATAATATACATACATCTCATGTATAAATGCATGTCTATGCTTTTAATCTAAGAAATATAACACTTATATTAATTAAATTAGAACATGCAAACATTATATTATAACTCTTATAATATAATCCTATCATGCATACTATATATTATAACTCTTATAATATAAATATGATACATGAAATGTTTAACCTAAGGTGGGATTTTAATCTATATGACATACATTATGCACATAGAAAAATAATTCATACAACAATTGCATAATTTAATAAATAGCATAATTGGACCGATTTTTGGCACTCCAGGGACATTAATTTAATTAATTAACATTAATATAAAAATATATTAATATTAATTAAAAATTCATTTACAAAGAAAAAGAAAATAAAAACAAAAACCGTTGCTTCTGGGGCTCGAAACCGCCACCACAAGTCCCTCATGCCACTAAGTCGCGAATCGCGCATTGGAACCAGCCACTACGCGATGCGCACCGTTGCTTATTTGCGGCGGCAGCCTCGTCATACTCTGCGTTCTCAACGCCCACAGCGTTGCAACGTCGTGCCTGGCATCGCAACGTTGTGCCTGCAGCGCGCCTGGATCCGCATGGACAATGTTGAGACGCCTAAGAACAGTGTCTCAACGCCGTCGACAAAACAACAAACTCTTTGTTATTTTTCGTCGTTTTTCGCCCGTTTTCGCTCCGATTTCTTCACAGCATCTCATGCCACGAACGACACGGACTTACAGACTCGATTTACATTAAATAATGCCCAAAATACCGGGCCTTTATATTGATCTCATCAACTTTTAATGTATATCTAACTAAGTGTCAAACACTGAAAACATCCAAAAATGCAAACCATTAACATTGATCTCATGAAAAATAATGATACCCACCTAATTTTAAGATATCACAGAATACACAACGAAGAGCAACGATTGGCTCTGATACCAATTGAAGGGATTAGGAATTCCCGCAACGAAAAACGTTGTGAAACGTCGTTGTTTTGTTGTGCAAAACGTATCTTAAAATCGAATTAAACTACTTTAATTCTAGGCTAAACATGCAAAATGAGAAGAAAAAACAGTGAGTAACACATTACTTACTTGTTGAAGAACTCTTCTTCAAAGCTTTGCTCCTCCGGTCACTATCACTCTCAAACCAACGATCTCTACGAACTCGATCCTCGAACCAAACAGTGAGACACTTCCAAAATGTCTTCTCGGTTGTTCTCGGGAGGTTGAGGGAGAGTATGTGGGACTCCCTTTGGTTTTGGGTGAGGAGAATTCTTGTGAGAATTGAGAGAGAATGAGAGAAGAAGCTTTGCTCTCTTTGGATGAAAATCCAAAAATGGCAAAAGCTTATTATGAGATGCCTTTGAATGCTCCTATTTATAATGGTGTGTGGTGGAGTTAAAATCTCCACCAATTCACCATTTTACCACAACTATATGATATGCAAATCATATTTGCATATCACATAATATAAGGTATCTCATACCTTATTATACAAATCTCATTTGCATAATTGTGGAATTTTAAATTGAATCACATTCAATTTAATTTCTCTCAATTCAATTTCTCCAATTAGCACTAATCAATCAAATAGGCTATACTATAGTTTATTATGAATCTCATTCACATCAAACTATGTATTATGTCATCTATATCACATATAAATAACATAAATACCCAAATAATGAATTTGAACACTTCAAATTCACACCAAACTGTAAACCCTCAATTTGTCCAATTTGAGCCCATCGAGGAACCTAATGGACCTACAGATGACGAGCTCCAATGATCTGAGACTAACCTGTCAAACTCTTTGACCTGGTTATTCAACATTCATTAGCTACGGTAACACTCCACTAAAACCCGTAGTTGCACTCTCATCACTGTAGGACAAGTTGTGTCCATCGATGTAACCAATGCCCGTGAGTCGACCCTTCACAGGTTGTTCGTAGTCACAGTTGGGTCAAATTACCGTTTTACCCCTGTGTCTTACCTCTTACTCCTTAAGTCTCCACTGCTCCTCTAATGAACAACAACGTTGTATGGTCCAACCATAAACAACAACCCTCTCGGGCCAGTGAGAGAGTGGGGCCCCGTTGTTCAAGCCCTGGAGTCAGAACTTAAGGGAACAACCCCTCTAGTTTCCCTAAATCGGGAACGAGTGAATTCCTTCTTGCGTAGTCCAGTTCCCAGTGCCCCACGTGGTCCTATCCCTGAGAAGATAGGCATATTGGGCGAGCAACTGTGGCCACCCTCACCTGTACTAGTCAAAGGACAGACCCCCGCAGACAGGAGTCCGTAACACGCTCAGGATTAAGGTCGAGTCTCTAATGGTCATCTACGAATTTATTAGTCCTATACTGTTAACGGTGTTACATCAGTAAGTCTAATAATTCACGGTACGGTCTTGTACAATCTCATTGCACATGATGCCCCCACTCGCATGTCAACCACATGAACGAGTTGGATCACCTCGTTTGTATCTAATACAAAGCGGGTCGCATCCACAGCGTATCCAGGATTAGGTCTCCAACCCCATCCGTATACTGTAGACCGTTCGGGTCATTAACTCAAACGTGATCCTCCCCGTGTGTCCACTACACACCGTTCAAGTTCTTAGTTCTCTCATAATAAAATGACCCTGGAGCTTAGTTTATTGGATTAAGTTTATGAAATATGCGAGACACAAAGTTACAAAGTTCGAATAAATAACTTTTATTTATTTACAACAATGAAATATTACAAACTACACGAGATTAGGACATGCATCCCAACAATGTGGAGGTACGTGTTCATTTACAAGTATATGCTTGTGAAACAGAGGATTATAAAAGGTCAAATTGAGGTAAGGAAGAATAGGATCAAGAGGACCAATTTGAGACGTATATGATGGTACAGAAGAAGGACAAGAGGAGGTATTCATGGTGAGAAAAGGAAAGAGATTCTCATTAAATATGACATGTCAAGATATATAAAGTTTATCATAGGCGAGGTCATAGCACAAGTAACCATTATAGTCAAGTGGATAACCATGGAACACACACTGTGTAGTACGGGACTAAAGTTTGTTATGATTGTATGGTCAGAGTAAAGGGTAGCAGGCACACTCGAAGACTTTGAGGGAAGAATAGTCAGGAGAGGATTTGAAAAGTAACACAAATGGGGACTTGAACGAGAGAGAAGGTAGAGGAAGGCGATTTATCAAATAAACCGCAGTGGCAAAAGCAAAGTACCAAAATTGCATAGGGACAGAGGACTTTGACAGTAAAGAAAGGGTCATTTCAACAATGTGACGGTGCTTGCGCTCAGCAATACCATTCTGTTCGGGTGTGTAGGGACATGATTTTTTATGTAGGATTTGTTGTGCAAAAACTCACTACGCAATTGTAGGTAGCAATTGGTGAACAAGGTCAATCCCACGAGGACTAAATTTACAAATTTTGTAAACTTGAGTAACACTAAACTTGTTCTAAACCACTTAAGTAATTTAAAATTAACTAAAACGAGCTCGACACGAGAGAAGTAGATTCTAGCAACCTAAGAGCGATAAACAACTAAAAATTGATGGCAAAATAGTCAAGAATCAAGTGATGAAAAAGCTGGAATTAATGGAGGTTCACTGCTAATTGCTCCTGTCTAATGTTGTGTAATGTTATAACATTGTGCAAAAATACTGCATTATATAGTAACGGGAATTATGAAACAATTTTCGAAAATCAATTCTAATCCTCGAATTTCAGCCCAAAAACAGAGTTTAACATATGTCTATGAAAACCCAACTTTCAAACACATGGATAGCTCAATTCCCCTTAGTTTACAAGCCAAAAGCATATGTCTATACTTTTGAATTCTTCTCTAAATAAAGACAAGAATTAACTTGCATTGCTCATGCTATTTCCATTCATTTTAATCTTTTCAGTATTAAAACAAACTTATACTCAATCCTAAGTTGATCAATCTTAAGAAGAACATCAAACAATAAAAACTCATAAGCAACCTACACATGTATAGCATTCCCAAGCAAAAGAGTTCCAAAAATTAGAGTTACATCTCCATAAATTCCAACTTAAAACAGTTAGCCCGTAATTTTCTCAAAGAAAATAACTAAAAAGAGTCTAAAGATTAAAAACATCTCAAGTTTAAACAAGAATCACAAAATAACAACCTAGAGTCAATTTAGATAAACACTACTAACAATAAAGCTTAAAAACAAGGTACAAAAAGAAGAAGAAGAAGAAGAAGGCTCAAACGAAAGTGAAGACTCCTTGTTGCCCCTCTTTTTCGGTTTTTTCTCCCTTCTCCTTTGGTTTTTGCAATAGATCCCCCTTACCCCAAAGTCCTCCAATCGATTTTCTTCTCCCTTTCCCATTAGGGCAAACCCTTTTTCTTTTTTTTTCATTTTTTATCCACAAAGCCCCTCCACTCCTTTTTTTTCCACAAAAGACCCAAAAGGAATGTAGCAAACAGAAAAATTACAATTTGCTGCGTCATCACGATTGGTGGGTCCCAAATTGACTTTTCTGCCTTGGAATCAATGTTGATCAATGTTGTAGCATCTACGTCAATGTTGAGCAATATTGTAGCTGTTGGATTTTATGCCCTAAAACTCGTAGTTTGTAATTTTATTTTGTTCAAATACATTCAATAAAATGTTATTAACACTGTTCATTCAATTGTTGTTGAATTTCGTATAGATTGCCTTAAATTAACCCTAAATCTCATAAACTAACATCCTAGGTTGTATTGTGTCTCTTGAACTATATGTATGGACATACGGGGATCAAGGTTCAAGAAACAGTTTAAAGAGTCTATAGTATAGGGATGAGGTTAGGTACCTTATCTTGGTGACAGAATTAAATATATGAACGTGTTAGATCACAACATTTGTATCAAATACAAAGTGGGTCGTGTCCTGAATTAAATATATGATGTTTAGTTTATAAATTAATTAATTAGAGAATTAATTAATTTGTAAGTTTAATTAACTTAATTAAATTTGATTTAATTAAATTAATTAAAACTATAGGTTATAACAAATATGCATTTAAATTTGATCCAGATGTATTTTAATTTAATTAAATGGTTAATTAAATTAATTATATTATTTAATAAATATTCTATTAATTAATTTAATAATGGGAACGTGTGTTATGCACGTTCACACTCTCCCTTTTCTTCTACGTTTTATTCTCCCTCTCCTCTATCGATAAAATAGAGAGGAGTTGGGAGAATTGACTGTTGGAATGATTTGGATTTGAACGAGTAGGTGTTCTTCCTTGGAAAAGAAATTCCCTCTGTATTTCCCAAATAGAATTAAGAAGGTTTTCCCACAAAAACCTTAATCCTAGAAACTCAGATAATAGGAGGTTTTCATACTGAGTGTGTCCTGTTCTTCGTTGGAAAAAGGTTCCCAATTGGAGTTGGTATTGATGTGTAATTCCAGAAGCCAAAAGGTAACAATTCTAACCCTTTTAGTTTAGAACTATTATTAGAATGCTTCTATGTTTTAAAAATTCATGTTTACATGTTTATCGATTGTTTTTTCAATGTATTGGTTTTTCTATTTGCCAAATGAAAAACGGGCAAATTGATTAAACTGGACTTCTGTTGTGCAATGGAAATTTCGATTCAATCAATTGGTATCAGAGCCAGCTCGTTTTTTCCATTTGTCAATAGAAATTTGCATTTGAATGGTGGGATTTCTGCATACTAATTTGTCATAGACTGTTTAGGAAAATTTTGGTCATAGATTTATCGTTTTGAATTGTTCAAAATTGTAACGACCCTTGTGTCTTTTGGGCATTAAAAGTGCAATCGAGTCTGTATTTACATTTTGAGTCATTTGTGGGTTGATTTCAATGAGTTCTGGAGGGATTTGGTGTTGATTGTGATGAAGATCTAATCTCCTTGAGCAGCGGAAACGTGTTTGGGATCGTTAATTGCTTGATTGTTTTAATTGAAACAAAAACCAGTACATTGATAAATAAAACACAGAACGAGCATATACTTTCTAATCCTATTAGGCATGGATTAAATGCATACATGCAAACTTATATTAAGTTTAACTATTAAACTAAAGGGAAGAAGAATTGATACCTTTGTAGACTTTCTCCAGCAACTTGTTGCTCCAAAGGTTCTACAGCAAAAACAATCGTACAGGGACTTCTCTGTTTTCTTCCAAAAAGAACACAACCACCAGAGATCACCTCCTATATCTCTGAGTTCTACTTAGATCCTCCTTGGTGGGAAGGATTCCAAATTTTGGATAGAATTGGGAATGGGAGAGTTAGAGAGAGAATTCTCCTTCTGTAAGAATATAAAAAATTGATCAATCGATTTCTTCTTCTTCTCACCAGGAGAAGAAGAACCTTCAATGGGCAACTTCCCACTTCCTATCGAGGGGGAGTTGGGGAATAGTGGGAACGTGTCCTTCTGACACGTTCCCAATTAATATTATATTAATTAATACAATATTAATTAATTTCATTAAATCAAATCATATTTAATTCAATTATAATATTAAATTGATTAAATCATATTTAATCATTTTACCCTTTAACCTATAGTTTAATGTACATCTCATGAACATTATGTTTTAACCTATAGTTTTCAAATATGAATCACATTCACATTTGAATTTAATATTTGAACTCTTTCAAATATTTAATTCTCTCAAGTAATTTAATATGAAT
This sequence comes from Trichosanthes cucumerina, assembly GCA_036507285.1. Lineage (NCBI taxonomy): Eukaryota > Viridiplantae > Streptophyta > Magnoliopsida > Cucurbitales > Cucurbitaceae > Trichosanthes > Trichosanthes cucumerina. Next base: position 33,961,077 of record CM071840.1, read on the forward strand.
CCTATTCACATTAAATTTATAATATATAGTTCCAAAACTATATATCATATCGTATCAATATACATTAAATATATTCCTAATGAATTTGAACATTTCAAATTCAAATGATCTAAGAACCCTTTACGAGCTAGAAGGTGGACCTAATGGACCTCTGGATCGAAGCTCCAACGATACGAGATTACTCTGTTAATCTCATTAACCTCCCAATCAACATTGGTTAATCTGCGGAACACTCCACTAAAGTGCCACAAATTTGCACTCTTCTCACCGCGCAGATATATTTTCGTGTCCACGGATATCGACGAATATAAACAAGTCAATCCTTCACGAATGTTCGTAACACCCGGTGGGTCAAATTACCGCTTTTTACCCCGGGTTACATCTTATGCCTTAAGTACCGGTGCTTCTCTAATGAACAATTTGTTTGTGGTCCTACCAACAAACAGAGTCCTCTCGGGCCAATGAGAGGGTCGGACCCTTTGTTCAAGTCTCGGAGACACCACTTAAGGGAACATTCCTCCACTTACTCTAGTAGGCGGGAAGGAGTGAATTTCATCTTGCTAAGTTAAGTTCCCAGCCGCTCACTCGGTCTTGTCCCCAAGAAGGTAGGCATATTGAGTCGGCGAACTGGCCACTCTCACCCATACTAGTCAAAGGACAATCCCTCGTAAGCAGGAGTTCAGTAACTCGCTCGAGATTGAGATCAAGTTGCCTAGGTCATCCTAGTGAAATAGAAACCTAACTAGTCAACTGAGTTACAAACTAGAGGTTACTATTTCGTGGTTCGGTCTTATGTAATCTCATTACATAGGATATCCCCACTCACATGTCATCTACACGAACACATTAGGATCACAGTGTTTGTATCAAATACAAAGTGGGCCACATCCATAGTTTAACCAGGGTAAGGTACCCAAACCTTATCCCCTAACTATAGACCCTTTAGGTTGTATCTCGAACCGAGATCCTTTTTATGTACATTACATTCAGATTCATTTGACAGCCTTGGATGTTTAGTTTATTGGATTTAGGGTTTAAATAAAAGCAAACTCGTAGATAACAAAACAATAACACTTTATTGAAATAATAACACTTTATTACATTAATTAGAACATAATTACAAATTACGAGTTTTAGGGCACAAATCCCAATAGATTGGCCTCTGTTTTTACAATTTGCAATAAGTTGGGGACTTCTATTTTCGATGTGGCGTTGAGACGCTGAAGAACAACGTCACAACGTTGCGCTCGCTATTGAGGGAAGGCGCCATGAGCCAGCGTCTCAACGTTGTGACGTATTTTCCAGAAAGTGAACCGGTTCGTGTTGGTTCGAGCGAACAAACCCATTTTTTGGCCCGGTTCGAGCGGTTCAAGCCCAGTTCAAGTTGTTTATGGACCGGTTCTTTCATAAAATTAATGTAATTTTATTATTTTTGCACTTTAGGGCCACATTTTTCAGTTTATCGGCTATTTACAGCTTTATAAATGTTATTTAGATTAAATCTCACCATAGAATAAGCATGCACATGCATTTTTTAATATAATGGTTATATCGGTAGATGAAAATGCATGTTATAATTTTTCATGAGTAATTTAGTATAAGTGTTATATAAATTATATGAAAAATAAAAAAGCATGGAGCATGAAATTACTTAGATTAATATAAGAGTTATATTAATTGTTTTGTAATTTTTTGGAATGATAATTCATTTTTTTACATGAATTATTAATATGGTACATAAATTAATTAGAATATGATTATTGATTTATTCCCTATAGCAGTATGTTATAGGTTGATAATTAAAATTTACAATAGTTATAAATTGTTTTAGAAACCTTAACCTATAACAAAGAATTGCATATAAACATAGGATCTTATGTTGAATAGGATTAATTTTAAAATAATTAAAATTAATTAGACCTAAGTTTATAATTTCTAATAGGATTATGAATTAGTCTTAATTAGTATTTTAAATAGTTTAAGATAAAGTAAGTAGGACAAATAGGATTTTGGTTATAAGGGAACTCTACCTACAGGTGATGTTCTGTCTAAGGCTGGGGGTACTTAAGTTGACGGTTTACGGAACACCTCCTACTTGGGAAACTGCCCAATACCTGAGTTGAATTAACCTAAGTCTTATTAGCATGCAATGTCATTAGGTAATTAAATCATTTAATGCACCTAGACATTAAGGTTAAAACCCTTGTTATAAGAGTTATAGTAGATATAGATTTAGATAGATTCATTTAGTCAGAGTCCACCTAAGTTAAAAACTAACCCTAAACCCCCCAAGATATTTTAGTGGGAGAAATGAGATGTTCGCATCAATTTTTATCTCTCACGTCCTCAAGAGTTCACATCGTGAGTTTCATGCTTGGCCTCGTAGCGTCAATAGGGTGCCCCCCTACGGATGGTGTTTGCATGGTTCAATACGAAGGTGAATGAGGAAAGTGTTTATAGTAAATGGGAGAAGTACACGTTATTAAATGCATCCTACGATCTCCTCCATTAGGTCGCACCGTGAGATTGCTATGGTCCGCCTGCATGTTAAACTGGGAGCAACCACCCCTACGGAGGGCCTGACCATAGGGATTGTAACACCGCGAACTCCGGAAATGAATAGAGTCTCTTAGGTAATTTGCCAACAGTAATCTTTCCTAACGGTAGTCTGTTGGCTCGGACCTAATGGATCTAAAAATGGTAGGGTCACATTTACGAGATGAGTTAAGTTAGTTAACAAATCATTGACCAAAAAATAGTAGCTAAGAACCATTTGAATATGAGATATTTTGATAATGGAGATTAGCTGAGATTGCCTCAATTCAGGGGAGGAGTGACTGATCACTCGATGGTAGCTTTTATTCTAAACCTCTGAAGTATCGTTGCAAAATAAAATACATTTTTTACCCCTAAACTTTGCAAGTTGTATCAATTTTAATCCTAAACTTTCAATTTCATCAATTGAAACCTCAAACTTGACAGATTGTGTCAATTTTAACCCTGAACTTTCAATTTTATCAATTTAAACCTCAAACTTGACAGATTGGATCAATTTTTATCCCTAAACTTTTAATTTTATCAATTTAAACATCAAACTTGACAAATTGTATCAATTTTTATCCCTAAACTTTTAATTTTATCAATCTAAACCTCAAAATTGAATAAGTGTATCAATTTACACCATCGGTTAAGTTTCTGTTTCCATCACCGTCATAAAGGTTCAACACACATGACCAAAGTCACGTGTTGCTTAATGATATGTACTTATTTGTTATTTTTTTAAAAAAAATGTACCTACAAAATTATGAAATCATCCCATATTGGGTTGCCACTATCATGAAAACACGAACTCGACTTTTGAAAGTAGGACTCACACAAAAAACAAATAGACTCTATTTCTCTCACATTTGGTATTGATACTAGCGACAACAAGTGTGAAGAGAAATCTAGATGGTGACATCATTAAAGGCAACAATGACCATGGTGATTTCGTTGACTTTGGCTGTGAGGCGTTTCAACTCAACTAAAATGTGGAAGATAAAAGGAAAGGCGGTAGTGAACAAAGTTACGCCTATGAACACAATGAACTGGTCATAGCCGACCTTGTTAATCTTATCAATAGTATTATGAAACGATTAAAGTGGCATAGATGCTGGAGAGGAAGGAAACAAATATTCCAACGAGGGTGATTTCGAAATCCTTACTTCTATTGTAGAAAATGGAGAATAAATCAAGCTTGAGGCTGATGAGAAATTTAAAAAAAAAAAATCAATTCAAGAATAAGAGTACTCCATTGAGAAGAAATATGATGCAAATAAGTTTAACCGAGGGTGTAAATTGATACACTTATACAACATTGAGGTTGAAATGATGAAATTGAAAGTTTATGGTTAAAATTAGGTTCAAATTAAAATTGATACAATCTATCAAGTTTGAGGTTAATTGATTAAATTGAAAGTTTAAGATTAAAATTGATATAACCTAGAGTCAAAAATCTTTTTCCCCAAAAATATATATATGATTTGATTGGTGAGTGTTATATATTTTTTAGAAAAAAGAATTAATGCATAGAAATTGAAAATAACAAAAAGAAAATTCCAATTATTTTGGAATCATATAACAATAAACTTAAAGAACGGGTTTATTATTCTTTAAGGAGGAAAGAAAAAAAAACGGTTTTATTAAATGTAGGTATATGTTTTTTGCAAAACAGTTTTTCAATACCAATTTTAGTTGTTTTTATATTAAATTGTTCGTAGAAGTATTCTTTACTCTCGTATTTTTATTTATTTTTTTAACCTATTAATTTTAAATTATAACACATTCCAATTGACTAATATTATTTACGAAATCTGAATGTTTAATTTGAAAAAAAAAAAAATAGTAACACGTTAAAACAAATATTACTTCTACTTTAAATTATCTTACCAAACAAGTTTTCAACATTAAAAAATGATTGCTTCAGACTTTTTTTTTAAATATTCTTAAAATACTGCATCTGTATTTCAGGTTTCACTTCTCAGACAGTTTTCTAATCGTTCGAAAAGATAAACTTTCATTTTTGTATTTTTAATTTGTCTTCCTTACTAATTCAAACATAAGAGGTCGGATCTTAAGCGCACCATACTTTTAAAATGGTTTATACAAACAGTAAACTTAACAAACCATTAAAAAAAATGCACTAACGAAATTTTCAACATAGAAAAATTATTTGTATTTTAAAAAGTACAAAAAAAAATTCTAAAACATAACTTCTTAATGAAATCTTACAATGTAAAAGTATTTTAAAAATTGGTTGTTTGTGTTTGTTTGGTTTTGGTTATTTTATTTTTTTGGCGCAAAGTATAGTGAGTCGAAGTCCAAGGTTACAATAGGAATAATAAAAGGAAGTTAGAGAAGTTGCTGAGAGATTCTTATAGAAACCACCTCTCCGTTTGCTCCGGCTCTCATGGCTTGGTATTTCACATGAACTCCTGCACCATACCAAATCAAACCTCAATCTAATATTAATAACCCACGTGAGAAGAAGTTGGAAGTTTGGCTTATGCTTAGGGTGAAATTATTCGGTGAGACCACCACATTGTGGCCGACAGTTTTTTCACCGTTTGATGGAGAGAGAGAAATATCTCGAATTTATGTCTAGAAATATTAGATGGTATGGAAATTATTGGATCTACATCCAACGGTTATTATTATGAAAGCAATCACGTTATCATCAAATTTCATTGAATAATTTGTCATGTTTTACGGGTGCTTAAAGATCTTTTTCTCACCATCAAAATTACTTAATGTTGAATGTTCAGAAGGGATTTACGAATGAACCCTAAGAAAATTTAAAAAAGTGTTTTTTCATTGGTTAAAAGCAATTTTCACCGTTTTCAATATCATATCAAACTCATGCTAGAAGAGGGAGGTCATTTACCTTCATTGTCTTGTAAATAGGTATTTACAGCAACTGCGTTGAGAGTAATCATTGCCTTTGGTTGCCAATCAGTTCGATTTCCTGTCCATGTTTTCAGATCCAGTATTCCTGTCAATTCATTGGGGACAAATCTCATCATTACTTCATAATTAAATCTCCCAAAGTATCTCAATATTTTTTGGTTGTAGAACAATGTCTTATAACAACATTCAACATCTAAAAACTTAACAGAGGTTGCAGGAATTTGAACTCAGATCTTGTGTTCTAACATGTTAAACCATTAGGCTAAGCTAAATTTAGCAATTTAGCATGTTCTAAACTGATACTGTAACAGCTTGCACCATATAACTACCACTTTTAGCTAAAGAGAGAGAATGAGCATCCTTCCATGGCATACATATTGCAGCTAAAAGTGCGCAGTATTTTCTTCCAGAAACATAAATAATTCAAGAATTTCATTTAGTACAGTGTTGTCACGAGTTATCTAGTGTATTAAAAATACTTTTCCTGGATGGTTCCAAAATTATAAGACTTAGAATATAGAATAAACTATTACTGATTGTGCAATAGTGCAGCAAGAGAAAAACTTACAAGATTTGTTTTCAGAAGCACATCTAGCAATAATAAGAGAGTAACTTTTTCAGTATAGGGAGGCTGTGTTATACCAGAGGTTGAAGAGTCTTTCATGTGCTTGACATCAAAAATGGCCCCTGAAGCTGACTCTGTAGGCTTCCTGATATCATGAGAACCTACAATCTGATATTCCCAACTACCATCTTGGTAACCTTCATTCAGGAACAGCTCTATGTGCCTGGCATCCAACGTTTGCATTGTTCCTACATAACAATATTAGCAATGTCAACAAGACCCAACAAACTGTAAATCAATTACTTATCATATTATTATTTATGTAATCTTTTCTTAGTAAACAGTGATGTATAATATATACACCACTGTTTACAGCTTTGATATTCTTTTTTCAGATGAGCTTCTCAATGATGCGTGTAGATTGAACTCATGTATGGATGTGTTAAACCCCTTTTATCAACAATGAACTAATGCTGATTAGCAGACGATTAGGGTATGTGCTCAGTATCATCCACTTTCCTATGTATTGGAAATCAAGATTAAATAAATTTTCAATGTAATTTGGAAGTGAATAAGCCTAAGAATCCCAAATCCTTTTCAGCATAGTATGGCATACCAATGACATGAACGGTACAACTGCAGGTTAAGATCTTGCAACATTGAAATGAAATGAGGTTCCTACGTTTTAGTGGCATACGAAATGTTTACTTGGGATGCCTACCATCACATGTATTCAGGTCGCAAACGGGACAACGAACAAGTTGTAGATCTGCCACATTAGTCCATTTAGAATATTAATTTATTTATAGAAAAAGGTTAATAGGAGTATCAAGTTATGACAACAATTGAAAGAAATGAGAAAAACATTTAGCAAGCTTGAATCTACCAGCTATCCAGATCCCAGTTTTAACGTTGTGCAAGACACAACAACCAGACTCCAATGTGTTATCCGTCGAATCCTGTTTTGGGATTTTCATTTGGGAGCTTAGCCTTTCTGATAGCAGTGCTACTGATGAATCCAGGAAAAATGCCCCAATCCGCATCCAATCTGGTTTCATTAAAAAAAATAAACAACATGGTAAAGAAGCAAACTACAGTTCGATTAATATATTGGAATCGGGATCACTAAATATCTATTCTATACATGAGAATGGAAAGTAGCAATATAGTTGCTTTAGGAATCTGCTCCTTGGAATCTCAAGATGATAGATCTTATACTGCTTTACACCCTCTATAAGGACTTGACTTATGGTTGAATAGAACTTGAATATCTAGTTGTTTGGTATAAGATGTGGCTAAGGAAGTCCTTGACATTTAGTTTTCGTTTTAAGTACAACCTAACACCCAATTACTTAGAGTCAAGTGGAATCATAATCACTCACCGAGATGTTTCTCCTGCTGGCGGAAAATGTAAGAGTGACTTCCGTCTGGAACACGGGTCATTGAATAGTTAAGCAAACGCAATACGTATTCACCAGAGCAGGAATACAACTCGGAGAACTCGAACCCGATCCTTACCGAAGGCAGAAACGTAGAGTTTGATCCATTTGAAGGCCGTGTGTTGTGGAGCAGGGACCTGAAGATCACGCAAGCAAACATACTTCCATATGCTGTCCTCCATGACTAAACGGTAAAACCACCGACTAGTCGCCGCAAGCATCATCAAAGATCTTCCATCCAGAAACTTCGCCACCTCTGTCCACACGTCCGCGTCGTACCTTTCATGTTCATTCGCGGAAATTAAGTCATACGGAAAGCTAAAGCTTTGTTGCCGACGAAATATTCAAATTGATAGAAACAATTTATAATTTCTATGATCCATCGGTCTTAATCCCGATCAACCAAACTTAAGTAAAACTAATGGCGTAATAAACAAATGAGCTTTCGATTACTGAAATAATAACTGATTTAAGATCGAATATGCAAAAGATAGAACAATCACATTTTCGAAATTTTAAAAGTAAAAGATGAAATTAAAAAGAAAGCTAGGGGACTCGGAATACTTAATGTGATTAAAAGTAAAAAATGTAAATACAGAACTAGCTTCAGATAGAAAGAGTCCTGAAACTGCTTCGATCTTTGTGACAAATAAACACTTCAAAACTATACTGAAGAATCGGCTGTACTATATTACAAAATGTAATTACGATCAAATTTTTAAGATCTCCAGAAAGTGATTATCAAAGCGTAGTGGTCTCCAACAAACATTGTCACATTCTATTAGCAAATCCTAAAATCACATGACAAAACGTTTTTTCTTCATCGTCTTCTCCAACGAACAAGTTTATGCTCCGATAGACTTAACTCTGCAGACCTTCACTTTGAGCTTTGGAATCTCACAGAAAGTCAAAAACAACTCGAATTATTCATTTCTTTCTACTTCAAAGTCCTTGGCAGTAGTAAACAAACGCGACTACACAATCGAGCTCAGAGAGGCTAAAGTCGAGGAAATAACTACACATCTCAATTTTTTAACTAAGTAATTGAAATCACTTCTAGAAAATAAAATTCAAATTTCCTCATTATCACCATACTTTAGAAAACATATAGGCATTCACCTCTACAGGCAGACACGTTTTTACGCCCAAAACTCGTATCAAAACTGAAATTACCTACGAAGAGCGATTATCAGGATGGAGACAGAAAGAGAAAGAGAACGAACCAGCAGGAAGACGAAGATGCAGAGGATGAACCAGCGGAATGCGCAGTAAGAAAAGCGGAACGAGGAGAGCTGCAAGAATGAATCGGCTTAATATCTCTTCGCATTCGCTTTACCATTCCTTCCGGCTCCACAGCAACAACTGGATTTGGCGATGATCGCTTCGACATTTTTTCACGCTCCATGGCAATGGATTGAGATCTCGTAACCACTCGATCTCGCGCTGAGGCAATGCTCAGTTTCTTCCCCATGGACGTTGCTTAGTTGCAGAGCCTATTTTATTTCTGTTGCTTTGAGATTCAAAACAAGCTCTTCTCGCTCTTAACCTTCACCATTTATATGCGCGGGAAATGCCCATTTTTTTAAAAAAAAATTAAAATTAATTAACGGAAGAAATAAATAAAACTAATATTAATATGATTACAAATTTAAATGCATGCAAGGGCAAAAGGGTAAATCTCTGATACTATCTCTAATAGTTATCTTCCTTCTTTAATTTTATTTATAATATTCTTATTTTTATTTTTCCCACTTATGTGATGACTTATGAGTTTTTGCAATGGATATCCCAACTCTAATTGAACTAAAAAAAATTCGATAACATGGGAGCAAACTATATTTTTTTTCTGTTATCGCATAAAAATCATCTTTGATAATAACATTCAAATTGCAACACCCAAAACTTTTAATTTTAATCTCATCAAATTGCAACTTCAATGATAGATAAAATTGAAGTAAAACTATTCTGAGAAGTATTAGTTCTTTTATGTTTTGTTTACGGATTATCTTATTGTACTTCAATGTTTTTTATAATATATCTTGATCTTATTATAGCTGAATCTACCTTTTTTCCTTTAACCCACATGACTTTATTGCAAAACACAAACATCCACAGTTGAATTTTGGCACTTTTATAGCTACACTTTTGATCACATATTAGGTAAATTGTATATAGCTCATTAACTTATTTTCAAAGAAAATGTTAATTGAATTTTGCAGTAGTAATTTCACCACTAAATCAATTTCAAAATTAAATTTGATAAAGGTAGACGTGCAATTTGACAAGCCAGAGAATTACGTGCTTCAAGCTTCAATTAATTTGACGAGCAAACTTTTTTTATGTAAGAAACCCGAAACTATATTTATTTATTTATTATTAAAAAAAAAAAAAAAAAAGCCTAAGGATCGGGGAAGAGATTGACCCCTCTCAAAAGACTACAGACAAAAACTTTTCCAATCATAAAGAATAAAAAATAAAGGGAAGTCAAAAAAGAATTTGTTGTTGCTATGCCACCACCCAGTAACTATAAAATGAATATTTGTACAAAAAGTAACGAGGTTAGTGACCTCATATTCGAATAGCAAACTACAAGAATGTTACAAAACTTTCCAAGTTTTCACTCCCAAAAAAAAAAAAAAAGAAAAAGGGTATCATAAAATAAACAGTATTTAGAGGGAAGGAAATTTAAAAAATTGCCTCAGAAGCCTTAGCATAGCATCCAAAGAGCCGCAGATTGAATTTACACTTTTATTCCACCTACGCTACAAATTGCTATACAAATGGTGGGGGTAGGAAAGGGGTAAATGAATATACCAAATCAAAACAACTTCCTTTAAACTTCTTTCTTTTGAAGAGAAAAAAATAAATGTAGCTACTCTCCCGTAGAGGTTGCAGAGGAGCAGCAGCAAAAGAATTGGAGTTTAGTTGAGTCGAGTCGAGTCCAAGTCCAAGTCCAAGTTCGAGTTAGTTCATGAATTTCCTGCAATTAGGAGCTTTACAATGGCAAGGGACTTTGAGTTCATCGGGTTCGTCTGGATCGAACAAGTAATCATATCTGTTTGTTTGGTACAAATGCCCCCATTGATACAGAACAGAAGCATGTTATGTAATGAAGAAAAAAGACAAGCTAATAAAATTAAAACTAGAAGAATGTGATTCTTTCTTACGTTAGTTCTTCTCCAGCAGCTACATTGGTCTTGGCAATGAGAACTATTCGGCTTTCATTGTCACCAACGCTCATTATCCTTGCATAGCAGTTCGGCATGCACTGCACCACACACACACACACACACATCCTGATGTCAGTCTTTCCGCACCAGACAATCAAACAAATATTCTCTCTCTCTCTCTTGAACGATGCGTGTTTAGAGAGAGAATTAACTAAACATAGCAACCAGTCCAAAAAAGAGAAAGATAACTACTTTACAAGACAATGAATCAAAAAAGAAGAATAATGCATACAAATAAGATAGCGACCTATAAGAAGATGAGGATAAATATAACTTTTAAGGATATTTTCTTTCGCTAATCGAGGTATCAGGTGGAATCCGCCCTTGCATTACGCTCTGTCATCTTTAAAAAGGCTTTATTTACCTCATGGCAACATGGATTATGAAATATTAAAATTTTCACTTGGGAGTTTGACCTCTAAATATTTTGGAGGGGAATCCCAAACATCCAAGTCTTTATCACATCTTGGATTGGGTAGGGGAGCAATAGAAGAAATTTTAATCACATGTTTTATTATCTGTAAATGCATTTTTAGTTTATAAATAACTTCGATGCCATCTTGTGAATGAGAGGATCTGTAAGTCTAATGTACAAATAAATATCTAAAGACACTTTCTTCAGTAATGCGCCAAATAAGCAACCAAGGCAAGCACCTTGAATTCATCGTCAAGGCCAACTGCCGAGACAGTTTCGAAAGAATTAATCAAACAATTACAAGAAATAATCCCAACTTCAAGCATATTGCTTACCGAATGATTTATCAAGCGTGCTATATTTCCTTTGACTGTGGCATCAATTACAACTTCCTCGCTGATTTTGAAGAGCTGCAAAAATATAATCAATTGAACTTTGTGATTAAAATACTTGCACAATAAAATAAAACCCCAGCCTTTGATAGAGGGATAAAACATAGTAGAAAAATATCTCTCTTGGATGTGAACAAGGGGAAGGAAAAAAACGAAGAGTGAAAAAGCATAACACCCCTTGTAAAGAGAGCTCATTAGTTAGAAACTAAATATTGGTTTATTAAGTGATATTCAGTTGTAACAAATGTTTAACACTTGTATTCACAGTATATCCATAAATAGGTTACTGCTATTGATCACAACATATAAGACTGATTCATCATTTGTGATCACTATATTGACTTACTTTCTCTCTCTAAAACTCTTTGATGGTATCAGAGCAATTAGGTCACACGACCGAAGAAATTCAATTTCTTTCCTTCCGTCCTTTCCATGGCGTCTGATGATATCCTCAATAGGTCTTCTCTGAGAAGACATTCTCATTCTTTGCAACTCAGAAGACAATTAACCCATGTAATAAAACCTCGATTATCAAACTTGATGAGGAGAATTTTTTGTTGTGGCGTTTTCAAGTGTCAACTACACTGCGAGGATATGGTCTTGAGGAGTTTCTTGATGATAAACATGTCAAGCCATCAAAATTCCTTCCATCTAAAGAAGGTTCATCTTCTATGTTGCTCCCTAATCCAGAGTATCAATACTGGATTCGTCAAGATAGTCTCATCACAGCCTGGCTTCTTGGATCGATGACTACTTCGCTGATGTCTGAAATGTTAGAATGCGAGTCGGCATGTGATATTTGGAAGGTAATTGATTCTAGATTCTCTTCGCGTAATCTGGCCCGAGTAATAGAACTCAAATCAAAACTTGAATCTATGAAGAAAGGAGGACTTAAGCTAGAAGAATATTTCCTGAGAATTAAGAATCTTATTGATTCTCTCAATGCTTCCGGACGAAAGATATCCCATGATGATCACGTTATGCATATTCTGGCAGGGTTAGGGGTTGAATACGTCCCAATGGTCTCGGTGATTACAGAAAAAGAAGAGTCCCCTTCACTTCAGAAAGTCTATTTGTTATTGCTCACACAAGAAAGCAGAATCGACTGTCACTCTTCGATTAATCCAGATGCTTCTTTACCATCGGTAAATCATACGACTCAGACTCCTCCGAAACCGCAAGTTAATATGGCTACTCAGCCTAACAATGTGAACACTGATTCACAACGACGAGGACGAAATCAAGGGAACAAGTCGAGCAAACGCTACTGGAACAATAACAACAAGCCACAGTGCCAATTGTGTGGGGAATTTGGATATACCGCTATTCGTTGTTATTTCCGATTTGAAAGAGGTTATCAGGGGCCTAATATGTCTTCACAGAATCCTAATTCTTCTCAGTCTTATGGGATGCAATCAAGTTCTCCTCAACAGGCTATGAATGCCTTCACAGTACAACACGATCTTAATAAGGAGAATCAATGGTATCCAGATTCAGGGGCCTCTAATCATGTCACCAATGATCTATCAAACTTGTCTTTTGGATCAGAATATTTGGGAGACAACAAAGTCCATGTTGGAAATGGTACAGGTCTGGATGTTTTAAATATTGGTACTACCCTTCTTAAACCTTCTTCTTCTTCTTCTTCACTTTATCATAACAATGTCTTTTATCTTCATAAACTTCTTCATGTCCCAAATATAACAAAGAACCTTATTAGTGTCAGTCAATTTGCCAAAGACAATCATGTCTTTTTTGAATTTCACCCTACTACTTGTTTTGTGAAGGATCTCAATGGCAAAGTACTAATTCAAGGCACCCTCAGTGATGGATTATATAAATTCAACATGGAAAAAGCGCATCCCCAGGATTCTAACTCTCTTCCAACCTCCTCTGCCTCAGTATCCAAATCCCAGGTTCTTCATACTGCCTCCAATGCTACTGGTATTTCTTGTTCAAATAGTAGCATGCCTAAACAGTCATCGTCAACTTTGTTGTTAGATATGTGGCACTCTCGTTTAGGTCACTCAGCTATACCTATGGTTAAGGTTGCCTTAGCTTCTTGTAATATCTCATATCTTCAAAATAAAACTACTACTCTCTGTCATGCTTGTGCAATAGGCAAAAGTCACTGTTTACCATTTTCTCCATCTCAAACTGTATACACTGCTCCACTTCAATTGGTTGTTGCTGATCTCTGGGGTCCTGCATTTAAAACTTCTAGAAATGGTTTCAAATATTATATCAGCTTCATTGATGTTTTTTCACGCTATACGTGGGTATACTTTCTTAATTCAAAATCTAAGGCGTTTCAAACTTTTCTTCTGTTTAAAACTTATGTGGAAAAATTGTTAGGCCATTCTATACTTCGTTTTCAAACCGATGGTGGTGGTGAGTTTCGTTCTTTCACCCCGTTTTTAAAATCCAACGGTATTGAACATCGAATGTCCTGTCCTTATACATCTAAACAAAATGGTATAGTGGAGCGTAAACACCGTCACATAGTCGATATGGGCCTTACTATGCGTCTCATGCCTCTCTATCGTTAGAATTCTGGGATGATGCTTTCTCTACTGCAGTTTATATAATTAATCGATTGCCTACTGTCACTCATCACTATGTGTCACCTATTGAAAAACTTTTCGGTTATAAACCAAACTATTCCTTTCTTAAAGTCTTTGGATGTCTTTGTTATCCTTTGTTAAGACCTTTTAATCACCATAAAATTGAACCTCGCTCTCTGCCATGTCTTTTTCTTGGCTATAGTACCATACACAAGGGTTACAAATGTTTGTCCTCATCTGGCAAATTATATATATCTAGACATGTTTTGTTCGATGAGAACAAATTCCCTACTATCAAATTGTTGCAGTCGGAAAACTCCTTCTCTTCCTCAACTAACCATTACTTTCTACCTGTCCTGTCACCTGTCCCCTCGTGCTCAGCTTTTCGACCATTGCCTAATCTGTCTTCTCTACCTATCTCTAGCCCTGCCACTAGTCCCAATGCCCAATCCATGCCTATGGCAGAACCCAATCCGTCACCTGACAATCCTACTAATCCTTCTCAAACATCCATATCTGTACCACATACATCTGGACTCCACCGGTTAATAACCATCACATGGTTACCAGGTCAAAAGCAGGGGTGTTTAAACCGAGAGTTTTCATGGCTGAATATATTGAACTTGAACCACCGAGTGTGCAGGAAGCTTTGCGTTGTCCACATTGGGTTCAAGCTATGCGTGATGAGTATAATGCCTTGGAAAAGAATGATACCTGGTCTTTTGTCTCTCCTCCTACTGATAAGAAAATTATCGACTGCAAATGAGCGTTCAAAATTAAACGACATTCTGATGGTACAGTGGCTAGATACAAGGCGCGCCTAGTGGCTCAAGGGTATCATCAACAGGCAGATTTAGATTACACTGAGACGTTTAGTCCAGTGGTGAAGCCGACAACTATAAGAGTGTTGTTTACTCTTGCTTTGGCATACGGTTGGTCCCTTCGTCAAGTTGATATCAATAACGCATTCCTTCATGGAATCTTAAATGAAGAGGTGTTTATGATTCAGCCTCCTGGGATGATCTCGTCCAGTCATCCAAACATGGTTTGCCGCTTAAAGAAAGCCTTATATGGTTTGAAACAAGCTCCAAGAGCTTGGTTTGATCAACTGAGCCAGTTTCTACATTCCCTTGGTTTTGTTACATCCAAGGCTAATTCTTCTTTACTGGTGCAAAGCCAAAATGGTATGTACTGCTATAATCTGGTTTATGTCGATGATATAGTTATAACAGGCAATGTGGCTTCTGAAATTGATAAGTTGATTCAAACTCTACATCAGAAATTTGCTTTGAAAGATTTGGGCCTCTTAAACTATTTTTTAGGTGTTGAAGTGTCCTATCCTTCCACTGGTGGGTTGTTTTTATCCCAATCCAAGTATATTTCTGATATCCTGTATAAAGTGAAAATGCATCAAGCCAATCCTATTTCTACTCCAATGGTTGCAAGTTCTATAGTTTCGCATTTTTGGGGAGAAATTTTTGATGTTCGGCTTCTTAAGCTACACTGATCGGGGCTCTTCAAGATGTGACTTTGACTAAATCCGAGATATCTTACAATGTGAATAAGGTGTGCCAATTTATGCATGCTCCGACTCAAGTACATTGGCAAGCAGTTAAAAGAATCTTGAGATACTTGGCAGGAACTCTTGATAATGGTTTGCTATTTCAAAAGCCACAAAACCTCTGTTTACAAGGTTTTGCAGATGCTAATTGGGCATCAGATCCAGATGACAGGAAATCTACCTCTGGCTATTGTGTCTATTTTGGAGGAAATTTGATACCGTGGGCTTCTAAGAAGCAAAGTATAATCTCAAGGTCTAGTACTGAAGCTGAATACCGAAGTCTTGCTCATGTATCAGCTGAACTTGTCTGGCTCTCTTATTTGTTTCAGGAGCTCCATATCACTATGCGACAACCTCCCACGATTTGGTGTGACAATCTGAGTGCAGTACATCTCAGTGCTAACCCTGTTCATCATTCTCGAACCAAACATGTGGAGATAGACATCTATTTTGTCCGAGATCTGGTTTTGCACAAGAAACTATTGATCTGTCATTTACCTGCCTCAGCTCAGATTGCTGATATATTTACCAAACCATTGTCTGCCTCCAGGTTTCTACCCTTAAAAGACGAGCTCAATGTTTATTCAGCTCTACACATTGGCTTGAGGGGGGGTGTAAAGAGAGCTCATTAATTAGAAACTAAATATTGGTTTATTAAGTTACAACCATACTTTCTGTTATATGATATTCAGTTGTAACAAATGTTTAACACTTGTATTCACAGTATACCTATAAATAGGTTACTGCTATTGATCACAACATATAAGACTGATTCATCATTTGTGATCACTATATTGACTTACTTTCTCTCTCTAAAACTCTTTGACCCCTCAACCTTCGAAGATATAGAAAGGTTTGGAAGGTTGAGGGTAGGTAATTGTTTAGTTGGCTTAGGCTTGGAGTGATTTTAAGAGTGGGGAGGTCCAAGTTCCTCAAAACATGGGGGTTATATTGTAATTCCCTTATCTTCTACATTTCAATATATTTGGGTAGATAATTCAATCTATTTGGTTCTATCAGATAAACCAAATTAGATTCCAACATTGGAAATATAACTAACTTCCAGTATATGGAACATGTCATGCATAAGCATAAATAAAAATGTTAAACCAAATTAGATTTCAGCATTGGAAATACAACCAACTTCCAGTATATGGAACACCTCATGCATAAATAAAAATGATGTAAACAAGTAACTCACATAGCAATCTTTTCCTTCTAATTGGTACCGAGCCTCCCTTAAATCTGCTACACTACGCCGCACCTGCTCACCGCGGTACTCGACAACCTAAAGGTAGATGTACACTTGATTCGTTAGATAAATAAAACTTTATCTCAGAAGACTGCCTCAACCCCATGATAATCTTTGATGAAAATGCAATAAGTTAAAAGCATCAAGGAACGCTGAAGAACAAAAGCAAAAAGTACAGCATTTTATATTGTCAATGTAATCTTCCAAAAAGTCATTGAAACTGTTTGCTCAAACTTTCTAATTACAGAGACGTACAATCTTAAATGGAGCTCGCAAGAAATTAGAAAAATCCTTACCATTTCTCCCTCTTGTACATTCCTACGAGCAAAGAGGCCCCATCCATGAATTCCAGATTTACCGAAACAAACCCTCTCCTTTTCAGTTCTCTGAAATCATATGAGAAAATTAGTCAAATAGCAACAAGATTTCATGAAAAATATGAAATATACAAAAAAGAAGGGATATTGCAAGAGGAGGTAGCATTCACCTGTAAGTATTGAAGTCTTTCCTTGAATGAGGAAAACGTTTTGGGGTCTTCTCCTTCCTTGTAAGAGAAAACAATGTATTTATTTTATCGCTTGAAATTGAGCTAAAACTGTGAGGCTAAACTATCCAGGAAAAGAATATTACTCTGTGTGTACTCAAGCTAATAATCTCATCCAACGGATGATGGCTCGGCCCCATAAGTCGATGGAATATTGGTCCTTCAACCCTCTAGAAAAATATAGATAATAATGGTGAGGCAAAGAAATCAATAGTTAGTGATCAGGGAATAATTTTTGAAATGGTCAAACATGTACAACCTTATCAGATGATCTAACATAAACACGGCATCTTGCTGCAGAATCTGGTTCAAAATCATTAGTTTCAGAGGCTGAAGACTTCGACAGTTCTTCTATCTTTGATGTAACAAGCCTTGATCCCCTGTAACATCCCTTCTGCTTTTGAAGTAAGTTTCTGCCAGCAAAAACCCCAGAAGGACTGCGCACCACTAAAACAGCATCAGGGTTTGGGGTTCTGCATGAGGAAAAGGGATTTTGAGCCTCAGGATCTATATTGAAGCAAATAGGAAGAAAGAGAGAGAGAACAGAATAAAATGCAATGAAGTAAAGACCTGACCTATGAATAGCACAATATATCAGTTTTCTCGTTATTTGCCTCCCTTTCTCCTCTGAGCACTGCAGCTGAAAGTGAATATACATCGAGTTAAAAAATTGTCAGCATGTTGCACCTTTAAAAAATTTCCCAACCCAGAAACAGAGATCAAATCTATTTCTAAAAAAAGATGCTTGGCAAGTATAGGAGGTCAAAAATTATAACACCGTGTTAACTTAAAGAAATATTCTCTAGAGTAATGATTACATAATAGCAACCAAAAACACTTACCTCCATGTAGTATCCTGCTCTCGAAGCACACATTGTATGAAAATAAGTAGCACATTTGCAGCATTGTGCGCAGGAACCATGACTTTGCTTGCATATTACACATCTCTGTTATCCATAAAAAGAATGAATGTAAAGACAACAAACATCTAGAATGTAAAGACAACAAACATCTCTTTGCATAATAGAAAATCAACATATAAATCCCAGAGGAAATACAAAAATAAAAGGCTAAATATATTATTTTGTTCATTCATGTATACGTCATTCCTCAATTAACTAACCTTTAAAACTTCCAATTTTATTCTTTATTTATTCGTCCTTCAGAGAATTACGTTTTATAATCTAAAAGGATGAAGGTATAAAGAATTTAAAAAGTTATATATCTGATGACGCAAGTGTTGGCATAATAGTAATTTAGGGCCATTTGCTGCACGGCCTATTACGAGTTGGATAAGTTATTACGAGGCTAGTCATGTGAAGTAAAGAAAAGTTAATTTATAAATTAACATGTCCAACTTATTAAATTCAAGGTTAAGAATCACTTTTGGTCTCTAAACTTTAATCTTTAATAGAGGCAACAATTTAGTCCATGAATTTTTTTTTAACAAAGAAACAAAGGAATTTCATTGATATAATTAAATGAGAGTAGAGTTCAAAATATAAAACTGTAAAAGACAAACAAAAAACACAGTCCAACCTTGTTGGATAAATAAAAAAAACACAGTCCATGAACTTTGATTAGTAACAATTTAGTTTATGTACTTTCAATTTTGTAACAATTTAGTTCTTAACCTTGAGTATATAACAATTTAATCCCAGTACATTCGAATTTGTAGCAATTCCTGCAGTAAAAAATATCATCAAAATTAAATGTCGTTTTTTATTATTTAACGATTTAAACTTTATAGCTTATAAATATATTGGGTCCCTAACTAGTTTATCGATCTATCTATGCAAGAAATTTCATTAATCTTCACAATAATTTTCACGATAAGGATTGAATCATTACAAATTTAAAAATACAGGAACTAAATTGTTACCTACTAAATTGTTACAAAATTGAAAGTATAGAGACTAAATCATTACAAATCAAAGTTCAAGGACTAAGTTGTTAGGACCAAAAGTGATTCTTAACCTTAATTCAAACAAGAGGTAATATTCAGAAAATGTATTCTAGTGCTACAAAATCATTTTGTTAATGAATTTAAAATTCTAGCACAGTAAGGGCCTGCTTGAAAAGGTTAGTGCATAAAAGATGAAAGCTGGTTGTGGTTTTTCAATAACATAAAAAATAAAATAAAAAAAGATACATAAAATATGAAATTAGAACTTTTAAAATATGAGTGATGGAATTGGAAATTAAAAATTTAAAAATTTAAAAAAAATAAGGACATTAGGATGAAAGTATATCTTTGGCAAAAATAAAATTATCAAATCATGATACATTAAACCCCATTTTCATTGAGAAAATATATTTTAGTAAGACTAAGACATCCTTATCGATCAAAATGTGGGTCTTAACCATCAGTAAGGAATATTTGTCATAGGCAGACTCCCGACAGTTCAGAATTTTTTATTCAAGAACAGGAATGAGAATTTATTTTATAATGGTAAAATTACCTTCAAAAAAGAATTCGATGGAATTCTAAAGATGCCAACAGCAGGTTCCATTTTCTCATGATTCAAGAAAACTACTTCAGGGCGAAACCAAGCACACGTGACATGAACCCAGAGTCCCTCAGCGTCAGTAGGCTTTAAAGCACCTCCTGAAGCAACATACAGCAATTGAATTATAGAATTCCTTAATCATATTTCTAGACAGCAGTGGAGCTAATAGGCACAAGCCATACATACACAAATGAGAAGTCACTTTATCACGAAACTAACACATAAATAATATACAAAAAAAAATGCTGCCGCTGAAAGCACAAATAAATATGGGTAGAACATAGAATACGGAACATAAATCAGAAAAAGGGGGAAACAAAGAAGAGAAAATTGACAGAAATACTCAGCCTCAAATGCAGAAGCTGTTCTGCTGCCGCAGAGAGAAATGGAAAATATGCATACTGCACGTGAGACTCTGGTGGAGAAACTAACGAAAACAATATAATTTTTGTTTATGGTTTGCACCCCAAGTAGGCCGCCGATGGGATAACTCAAATTCCTCGCATGTCCCTAGTTTCTTTTTTCCTAGTTATTATCTTGATATTAGAACAACCAAAGCTAGTAATAGTAAGATTTGCCAAATCAAAACCCACTACTCTTTTCTTGAGCAATTTTATCTATGTTGTCTTGCACATATGTTCATGGAAACATAGCAACTATGATCAATGCCTGATTGAAGGTGCTTCCCGTGCCCAATGCAAGGGTGACTGCTGCGCCTTGCATGCCACCAAAGGAAAACACCCAAGCACCTTAAAAACACTTGGCAATACATAATCTCTTTAAAATGATAGCACGCCAACACCACCATTATGCATGTACAAGGCTATTCCCATTCATGACCATAGTGTCTCTCCCTTTTTTCCAACTTACCAGCCTGTCAACCTCTATAATTTGAGAAATATTTCCTAAAAAGACTCTTATTAAAAGTTAAGACTTATAGCGACCTTAATTGAGAAAGTTCAAATAAAAAAATGATTATTCGCCAAAATTTAGAAACACGTACGTCCTAGAAATGTAATGCAATATACATACCCTTCACAGGACAAAGGCAACACTCTCTATTGGCATCTGGTGTTTCACAAGCTCTGCAAACCCATGATGTAAAATCGTGAATATCTTTTGCCCCATAACATTCCTGGTGGACGGCAACTTGACATCTATAAGAGAAAGGAAGCAAAAAAGGAAGGACTATAAGAAAGGTTACAGATATCTTGTATGCATAGAATTAAATTTATATTATTCAGGCCTCAAGGTACAAGTGATTCACATAAATCTAAATCTCTGAATGTGTTGAACATGAACTGTCAGAAATCCCAACAGTTAAACTGCTAAATAAGGCTAATTTTAGTCATTACTATTTTTATTCAGAAACAGAGCTTTGATGGAGAAAAATGAAATAATACAAAAGGGACACAAGAGCACAGACCAACTAGAGAATCATTACTTCTCACATGTGAGCCCATACTTTACTTTCACTTCACAACACAAACACTTGGATCATTAATTTTGAAATGGTGATAAAAAGATAATGCAATAATATAAATCTAGAACCTGTTGTGGTATACAGTAAAACAAATTCATAATCTCAAGAACTTCAAACCATGAAGTTCGTTTTAATTTTAAATATACATGTCAGTACAAAATTAGTAGATCGTTTAAATACCTGTTACATATGATAATTTTGTTTTCTTCCCAATCTTCAACCCATCTACAAATAGCACACCTTTCTGTCGTCCATTTTACATAAACAGGCTCATAATTCTCTGTTACAGCAAAGATAATAACATATTTAAGAATGTAGCCTCAATATTTGTAATTTATTAAAGAAAGTGCACAGTGAGAACAGACTGATGCAGGCATGTACTGCACTCTTCCCAACATAAACAAAGAAAAAAATCCTTCAGTAAAATATTTGAGATAAAATATATACCACTTAAGAAGGTGCTTAGCTGCTGGTTATCCAACTTCAAAGACTTCAAAGAATCTATGCCATTAGTGTTGAACTCTGCTATCTGAATTTCATTGATGAGAAATAATGAGTGGCGCAGGAACAAGACAAGACTAAAATCTAAAAAAGAAAGGAAAGACTGAGACGTTATTACGAACCCATTGTTCCAGAGGTAACATTGTAGCCTTCACTTTAACACTATATTTCCATTTCTTTGCTCTGCAACCAGTGTGTTTTTCCCATTCACTAAGTCTTTGTTTTCTTGCCCCACAAGAACCGCACTTGCAGACAACTCTAAAAGGCATAGGAATCGAGGTCACAATTTCAACATCTTAGACAACTTGCCAAATCATTAAAACGTGCAACTCTAAATCTTTTGGGGAAATGGAAAAAGAAAATAACATTTCATTTAACGTGATGTTCACAGGACTTACAAATGTAAATCAGGAATATAAGCTCCTTCCATGCCATTGCACACCACTATTATCTTATCTGGAATAGAAGCCACCGCACCTTTGTCCGTAGAACTGGTTCAAATAAAGTGTCAGATGACTCGCATCAAATGTAAAAAATTTAAGATTAGAAAATAGAAACTGATAACATGAAAAAGTTCCTATTATGCCATGGTGTATGAGAGCTTCATAGCAGAAATAGAAAGTGGAATTCCAAACCCCTCCCCCTTAACCAAAATATCAATATGTCGCTATTTTTACAGGAAAATGAAGTTGTAATAACTAGAAAATAATAGGAGAAGAAATTGTAGTGCTCACTTGACTTTTGATTGACTATTTTCAACATGTGGTGGTTCATTGAAGTTGACCTTGCAATCAGGGCAATAATACTCGCTGTGCGCCAAATCCTTCAAATGTGGCAAGATTAGCAATTACACATTCCTGAATTTGGGTAAAATATATATGTGTCTGTATGTGAGACGGAGAACAGGGGCCACCATTTGAGGTGCAGAAGGCATACCTTAAATAGCTTGCCAGAAATTTTGTCGCACTCAGCATGCACCCATACATTACAACCATCACAGCATACCTAATTCGACACAAACACTCAAATAAAATCAGATAAAGAATGACTTAGATAGAAAACAGATTGGTTTGAGCTAATGAGAAAATTTTCTTACCCAATTTCCACCATCAGAATGGTGCCAGATTTTCTTGCATATGCCACAATATTGCTTCGATTGTCTCAACTGTAAATATAAGAATTATTAGATAATTTAAGTAAATATTATCGATATCGCACTATTTGGTTAAGAAAAGAAACTAATTTCTCCGTTTCATTATTTCCTCAAGATTGGCAAGGAACTACAAAATATCTTGAAAATAAGCATTCTCCCAACCTTATGGCAATGTTTGCAGAGAAGTTGTGTGGCAGAAGTCGGGCCCTTCACTTTCTTAAGTGACTTACAAAGCGATAACAAGCCACATCCGTCACAATGTCTAGAACCTTTGTTGACTACTTTCTGTAAAATAAATTAACTGATAAGAACTCTCAACAAAATCATGCAAATTACACCAGAATGTACAAGAACAAAAGGATAAAAGTACTCAGAGTTCATAAAAAATCATCATGTAAGAATGTGCAGAAGATGCATTAGCACGCAGTGCAAACATAAAAGGCGGTGTTAAGACAGAAAACACATCGAGCTTAATATGTTTCCTGACAAATCAAACAACAAAGCCTAAAACAATAATTGAAAACGTTTGTAATCATTGATTAAAGATCCTTATGCCCACACCACAGCACTAAACTCCAGAAAGATTACTATTCAATTCGTAACCTTTTTAGGACAAATTAACTTTTTTACTGAACTTTTACATGCCCAACCAACCTCCTAAATTTGTCCAATTGGATCACAACACCTCATCTAAATAATGTATTCAAAATCTAGAGTGTAATTGAAATTCTTTAGACTTAGACAAAATGCTCAAACTACACGGTGTTTATATAGTTTTTTTTTTTCTCGCCATCACGGGCCTAGCCGACGGGGCCGCCTCTTGAAGGCACGGTGATATGTAATTTAAAAAAAAGGATAGAATTACATATTCTTATACCAACAAAAATACAGTATCGAAATCCCCGGATGACAAAAGCAATCATAAAGATTTAAGTTTACTGTAGACGAAAAGGCCCCAGAAAAACAATTCACTAACCGAAGTTCATGTATCATATAATTTTGTACACGATTCAACGTACATCGCATTCCAATAATCCAACCAAACCCACGAGGATAACAGTAACTCAAATCCACTCGGACCTCAAATAAAAAGCTAAGTTCATAACATAATTCGGGTAAACAACAAACGAAAAAGTATGAAACCAATTCTCAAGAATCTTACCTTCTCGGAATAGTATTCCAGATCCTGGTTTGAAGTCGAAGCATCAGGCAGCCCACTGACATCTGCTTCTCGAAGAGCCATTAACATACTGCCCACGCTGGCGTCCACGTAACCATCTTCTGCTAATAAAGCCTCCTCGATGGCCATCTGGAAATCACTTGGCTTGCTCTTGTGCAACTGTTTCTGCCCCTTGAATCTGATGAATAGGGAAAAATTATGACCATGGTATTTAATCATTAAAAAAACATACAACTGACAAAAATAGTTGGTTACACACCTCTCCAAGAACTCCGCAAAGGGGTATATCATCCCTTGTTTCACCCATGCATAGTCCTGTAAATTATATAACATATTAAATAATTAACAAACGCGACAAGTAAAATTATTATTACCCATATACTAGGAGCGGAAAAATTACCCTCTGAGTTCCATTTTTCGAATACCCGAAAAACATCACACATATAGAACCTGGGACGCAAGATTTTAGAACCGCTTCGGGAGCTTGCAACAAGGGATCGATAACTACCGCTGGCCAAGCAGGGTATCTTTTCCCACACTTTGCCCAAACTAAATCTCCCAAAGCAAACTCCTCTGGCTTGTAAATCTCCTTCCTCCTTTCAGAATTTGTATTTGTCTTAGCGCCCATATAAGTTAGCCTAGTGGGTTTCTCTTCTTCTTCCAATGGCAACACAGTTTTAGAGCTAAAATACCTTGTACCATTCAAATTAGAGAAGCCCATAAAAGCATCTTCCTTCTCCTCTTCACTTTTATCGGATGAGTCCCACTCTGAATTCTTCAACCTGTAATTATCCTTCCACCGCCGTTGTTCCGATAGTGCCAGTCCCTTACTTCTCTTTCTAGGTTCTGTTAAGGCACCGTCTAAATCTTCTTCGTCGTCATTTTCTTCAATGCTGGAATCCGTAAAATCGACCTTCGATTCTTCATTCTTCCATACATGAAGAACCGAGTCACTGAACCTCGAAGGCAGCATCTGAATTCTTCCTCGCGATGACTTCAACAGGGGGGGTCGTAATTTCTCGACGCTACGGTTCAATACTCGCTGTCCATTCAATTTCTTCGAATTTCGCTCAAATTCATCTCCCCAATAGAATCCATCGCTGTACCAAGAACCCGAACCACTACTAAAATCCTCAACCTCGCGTTGGAGGCCATACGAATAATACCCATCCGTCCGCCGTTTCTTAGAATTCACCGAATACATGTAATCCGAAGAATCGGGCTCCTCGAGCTTGCAACGTTTAAGATTTGGCGTTTCAAATTTCATAGTTCGTTTGATGATCATCTTGTTACGAATATTTAAACCCAATTTCCTAGAGAAAAACAATGCGTAGCCCTGATTATCTTCTTCCACGAAAAGGAAACGAACACCAGCCAATGTCGAAGGATTTCTCCATCCACCATTCAACTCCGCTTCATACCCACTCCACGCGACACATATACTCAACAAACATACAACCGAAAAACACGAATAAACCCTAATTCAGCCACAACAAACGATAAAACTCAGAGAATTCAATTCGTTCCAGAAACCTTCACGTCCGCGGAACTCAGATTAACGACGAATAGAGAAATCGCAACGAAACAACAAGAATTTTCAATATCGAAAAACAAAAATCGTAAGAAACGGAAGGAAAACGCCGGCGAGGGAAAATCGAAAATCGAATGCTATTTCAGACGAAAGAAATCACTCAAACTCGCAGAGAGAAGGAAACAACAATGCAGCAAGCTGTGTCAGAGCCGGGGATCGATCCGCCTAAGCCGAAAGGAAACCGCAAGGGAACAATTTGCCATTTAATATTTTTTTTTTATTAATAATGAATTAATAAAATAATCATAAATTTTAATTTTAGATCTAATTGTTCATGTTGTATTGTATATAGTATAATAGATTTTCTAAAATTTCCATAATTTGTCTATGTTTATGGTAACTAAATTTCAAAAAATATCTAGTGTACCTCTAAATTTAATTTTGCATCCTCAAAATGAACATAATTATGGTATCATTTTTCGTTTTGAAACTGTAAGTGAAAGTAAAGTTTAAAATGTCGATGTCCACGAAAATGTCGAGGTCTCAATTTCGTAGAAATGCCGATAGAAATATCGATAAAATGTGGATATCGATGTCTTAAAAAAAATTTGAAAACAAAAAAATAAAAAAAAATATATACATTTAAATTAAAAATAAATATTCTATGTTTTTTAAATAAGTTAAAATACTCGTTATTAATTATATTCATATTATGTTACATTTTTTTAATATTTAATAAATTTTGTACGGATAATGAAAATGTCGATTTATCTTAATATCAAACTCATGAACATGTGGAAATATCGAAATATTGATTTGTTAACGAAAATTTAATACCATAAGTGAAGGTAGTTTTTTATTCATTTTCAAAAACCAAATAATTATCAAACATGAATTATATAATTGTTTTTATTTCTCATTTATCATTTTTAATAAGCATATCCAAAAGTGTGTAGAATCTCTTGAACAACAAACCTAAGTTTTTATATATATTTTTTTTCCTTAAGGCATAATAAAAGTATTATTTTATCATTATTAACATATAAAATGCATCATAAGTATTTAAAAATAAATATAACATAAATAGGTTTTTTTAATTCTACAATATTTGAGTTGATTGAGCTCTTGTCAAAGTGAGGAAGGCTCATTTTGGCATACAATACAAAGTTTGAATTTTTAATTTAAAAAAAACATATTAAATATTTTCATGTTTAATTTAAAATTTTGAAAACAAAAAAGAAGGAACAATTATCCAATACTAAAAAAATTCAATAACAAGAAATAAAAACTCAATCAAACGAGCTCTAAACGGTATGTCTAATATGGTAGAAAATTATTAAACATTGTTTTGATGTATTCACATTTGTAGGATAAAGTTCCCGACCAAACTCATAATTAAATAATAATAAAAAAAAAAAAAGGATTGGAAAGAGAAAAGAGGCGGGCGATGTGTAAATGATGAGATTAATTTTTGGCTCCAAAGAAAATTGAGGAAAGCGAGGGAAGGAGGGAGGCGATTGGGAATTGCTTGACGATGAAGCGCGAATTCCAAACTGAAAAGGAAATTATTTTTATTTTTATTTTTATTTCTTTTAAAATGAAAAGGAAAAGTGTGGAATGAAGGTAGCATGGAGATTCCGTACTACCCTTTTTGTTCTCTGACGTGGCGGCTGTAGCCTTGTCTAGCGGGAAAATATTCCCCACTTGATTTCCTCCATATTTGTAATTTGTATGCTTTTTAATAAGACTTGTTTAATTCAATTGTAGGTTATTTCCATTTTGGTAGTGATTTTTACTTTGGACTAAATTATATAAAAAAAACATCTTTGAATTTTTTATTTGTTTAAAAAATACTTATATACTTTATAAAGTTTTAAAACTATCAAGTAAAAATTCTTTAAAGAGCTAGACGAAAAATCAACATAGCAAAAACGTGAAACAACATGATAATGACTCGGTTTGTTTATTTGAAAGAACCAAAAATCGAATTTTCGTTAAACATTCTAACCATTTTTTTTTATTTTATTTTTAGAATAGTTGTGAAATATTTATAAAATGTCAAAAATAATACTGTAACTCAGTAATTTTTTTAAAAAACAAAAAAAGTAGAATTTAAGGGCGTTTTTTACAATTTAATTTTTTTTTTAATGTTTATTTTAACTTTTAATTTGTAATGTAAGGAGAGAAACTATCTTTATGAGTTGTTTTATTGTTAGTTTCAAAACCGATTTAAAAAAAATAAAGGAAGATTTCAAAGCTACTAATTTATAAACGTAGTTTGCCCAATTATTTTTAAAACTTAAATATAGATGTTTTTGTATTGAAGTAAGGAAAACTTAAAAAGGAAAACTCATGCGCTCATTTTACTTAGGTTAGATATTTAAATATCCGTATCTCATATATTTATTGTATTAGAAGAAAAAAAAAAGTCTAATTGATCTTTCCTAATATTTAAGAATGCACGTTTTATAAGCTTTCTCACATGATAATGGCTTCCACCAATTTCACATTAGTAACGATGGAATAAGATCCAATAAAATTAGCATTATTTCTTCTTCGTTTCTAGATATTTCCTTTATTACACTCATATTTTGATTTCTTCTTAGAAGTGTATCATTATTTAACTTGATTAAACGGGTTCCTCGAACAATTTCATCTACCCTTACATTTTAGTTTCTATCTACCTACGTCTCCAATTGAAGTGGTTGATAGAGAAATTTTGTTCCATTTTCAATTTCACGTCGTAATTCTAAATTAATGATGAAACTACAAATAATTAAATTTGAAACCAATTATAAATTGACAAATTCTAAAAAATTAAAAGTTCATATGTCTTCATCATATAATTAAATTTAATTTGGTCAAATTGGGTTATATGGAATTTGTGTTAAAGTTAAATAAAACAAAAATTCAAATGGTTAGACCTAAAGCCAACCAAAGATCAAGGTTAGGTGGTTGGGCCAAAAAGCCTAAAAGATCTAAGCCCACATGTCATGAAAAACTTTATAAATAGATGAGCTCCCCTCTATTCCAAAGATTTAGACATCAAACTTTCTATAGAATTCAAAGAGAATCCTTGAGGTTGTTAGGTGTTGAACATTTCTTATAGAATTGAAGAATTTAAAACCCTAAAGATTGATTGAGGCTTTAACGTCGAGAACATGCTGCAAAGCCATAGAATTAGTTGCAAAGCTTCAAATGATCAAATTAAAGATTGGAATTCACTATTCGAATTAATAAAAACATAATGTTTATTTACACGTGTTTCGTTTCTATTTTTTTGTTGAAATCAAATAAAAGTGTCTCAGGTCGGTGACACAACTTTGGACCCACCTTCTCTTAGGCATTCATGATCTTATTAATTTCCATCTTCTATTCAATTTAGTTTGTTCTAAATAGTCCAACACATAATTATTCAAATTTCATTAACACCACACACTATGAAGACCTATATCCACCACACACCTTCTTTTTCTTCCTTTGCCCTTGAATTTCATACAATGAAGCGCTTCATGGAGGCATGTCTGAAAGAAGGAAGCAACATAGTGGTTAGTCAAATACAGTAACACGAGGAACAAAAGCTGAGAAAGGGAAGCAAATTGTGGAAATTTGAGCTCGACCTCATTTGTAAGTCTCTAAGTTAAACACTTTTCTCAGTATAAAATTTGAGGAAAAGGAAAATGAAAGAAAACCAACCTTCATAGAGAGGAGGTTGTGCAAACCCAACTCTCACAAGATTCTCTTGACTTACAAGGGAAGGACCAGAACGAGACGGAGCTTCTAAACTTTTCACAACCCTTACAAAGGCCCAAACAACAACATAACATCGAAATTCCACGAGAACTAAATAAGAAGAAAAATGCAACATGGTTAGGTAAGGTATGTAAATGCAGTTTCCAAAAAGAGAGGAAATAAGAAAGAGAATAACTCATCATAATTCCTAAATCTAGTGGAAACTGCATAAATGGAATGTTGGGACCCACGAGGCAACCAAATTCCACTTACAAAAAATATTTTGTTTTTCCAATTATGAACTGAACTTAGACTATTGAGTGAGTGGAATATCATCGTCATTGTTGAGTTTATGCCCTAAACTCAGGGTGGTTGTAAATGTTTGATGTTATGAATAACGAGTTATTTTTCATCAATTCTTGTAAACTCGCATTTAAAACTTAAATCCAATAAACTAAGCTCCAGGGTTATGTGTATGAGATCTTGAACAGTATGTAGTGGACACACATGTAGGATCATGTTCAAGTAGATAACCCAAACACTAGTAGAAAAAAGGGGTTTAATGACGGACATTGCTTGTCATTAAAGGGTTTTGATGATGGGCGCGCGTCCGTCATCTATGCGAGTGTCATTGTATGTTACAATGGCGGGCATTGTCCGTCATTAAAAAGCGACCGTCATTGTAAGATACAATGACAGTCATTTTTAATGACGGACAATGTCCGTCATTAAAAGTCTTCGATCGTCATTAAAAGGTGGTGTATTTTGGATTGACATCCACTTTTAATGATGGATTTTACCCGTCATAAAAAGTCAACTTTTAATGACAGGCAATGCCAGTCATCTTATGTCAATAACTGAATAAAAAAAAAATTGTTGCCAACCATATTTCTCTACATTTTTATACAACAAATAAATTCACAAAACATAACTTTAACTAATATATCGTGCATAATGATTTAGAACAAAGTTCAAAGAAAACTACAATGCACCACAACCCACACTTACAAAAGATCCAACATATTAGGAAAAATACAAGCAATTTTACATGCTCAAATATTGTTTAAGCTCCTTGGATTTGTTTTGTTATGTCATCTCACCCCTTGAGAAATCAAAGGTCTCCTTACCCAAGAGCTGAAAAAAATTATAAAAGCAAAGATTGTCATCCATGTAAAATAAAGTTATGCATCCTAGATCCAACCCAAAAAAATCAAACAAACTGAATACTAACACTCTATGCATCAAACACGTTCAACCTGACTTTAACATACTTAAACTAAACTTAACCTATTCAAACAGTAAACTATTCAAATAGACCAGCAACAAGAGTGAGCTACTATGTAAGGATCAATGTAGCAAGTGAATACTATAAATGGGTGGAAATACAAAAAACCAACAAAAAGACTTGCTTTCTATATTTACACTCCAAACCTAACACAAGCAAGTATACTTATCAAAACTCAAGCTTAGAGCTTCATATGGGAAAAGGGTAAGAAAAATAAAATAAAGAACATACTTTCTCCAACTCCTTTGACAACAAAACTAAATATCTTTCTACACTCAATTCCTCTTATTCTAAAACGTGATAATTGATCACTTCATTCCAGAAAAGCAAAAACCTCTGTAGTTATTAGTGTCAAGCACCCAGTAGAGCACTAAACACATTGGTATATCTTTCGTGAACATGTTCATCTCAAAATGAAGGCATCTGCTTTAAATATCTTTCTAAATCACCATGCAAAACATGATACTCGAGTAATTGCCAATGACTATTTAGAGAAAAATCAAATAAAAGAAATCTTTTTGCCACATGCCACATTTCATTATAACTAAGAGTCATTCGGCATGAGATTGAGACATTGAGATTAAACAAAGTAAAATATTACATTTTCTTTCAGTCTATTCAATTGCTTTATTTTTTTTTTTGCAAGTTCTGAATGAATTTATTTGTTCTGATCTGATAATTCATTGGGACTAATCGTGTCTGCAAAATAACACCAAAAATTAAAGACATGATCAAAGGACGTATCGGGATAAATTACAAGAATTTTTGCTATATATAGCTTGGAGAATGAACTCACCAATCCCGCCTTCAGAATTATTTTCAGTTCCATTTTCAGCAGTGATAAAAAGGTTTGATTCCTAATTGACAAATAACATTAGAAATGCAATAAACCCAATCAAATAATCATAAATCCATCACTGTCAGAATCATCTTCAAGCATATCATATTCATCTTAACTGAAAATTGCATCAAGGGAAACATTCTTGTCTTCATCAGCTTCACCATTCCTGCAAATAGAAAACGTGAAATTTAAATCAATAACATGAATAATATAGCATGTTAAGAAGTTAGGGATGGAAATGCCCTAGATACAACACTATATACATTGAATGCACACACAAGAGAGAACAAACAATTCGATATATATTCATGCATCATGAGTGTACTTTCTTGTGGCCATGGAAATCAAAGCAAAAATATATTCAGAAAGATAATTATCATAACAAAGTTGACATTACTATTGTTGTTACACTTCAATTGTCTTTGTACATGTTGTTGTGAGTTGACTGTCTCGATGTGCTTGTTGGACTTACTGTAATTGATGTGGTTTGTCATGTCGAACCTCGTTTGTTTTCATAACTTAGTTAAAACAAAAAGATATAGCTAAGGACCATCTACATTGGAATGCATAATTTAGTCTTTCAATCATTTCTAACTTTGCAACATGTGCTTAATGAACATAATCAAATGTCATTAAAGCTCAAGTTTTTTCTTAAAACTTTTTTCCTTTTTGATTTGTATGCATTTGTTTCTGCACGTGTGTAGCTAAAAGAGACCCATAATTCCAAAACAAAAAACAAAAAACAAAAGAGTTAGTTTTTTAAGTCACAACAATGAATGTTTTCTTATTATCAAATATTTGTTAGGATTTTAAATTTGCTAAACCGCAAAAAGATAAAAGTGAGAGGAAGAGAGTAATACATGAGCTTCTCGAGTTAAACTTTACAATGTTAACCAATGACATCACAATGTGCACCCTTGCACTGTTGAACATAAGAAAAGTAAATATTATATTCCAATAATAAATTTAACAAAAAGGAAGAATGAAAGAGAAAATAAAACCCTCATGAGATCAATACAAACTAAGGCAAATATACCAAGGAAATATGGATGAGTCATCCATATATCATGTAGGTTGTTTTGCAAATGATATTTCATGGTATATTGCTTAAAAAAAAGCACAACACAAAACCAAAAGAAACAAAATAGAGGAAAACGTTACCTCATGAATCGACATTAATCAAACATTTTGAATCTCTATTTTGCAGCCTTATGTAGAGTAGAAAAGATCCAAAATATTAAAAAAAATGGCATTTCAAATATATAGAAAAGAATAGCTAATAGTCAAGAAATAATAAAAACATATCAAAATAGCAACCTTGTTATAAACAAACTAATAACTCGCAAAATAACAAACAAACTAGAAATTATCATAACAAGTTATAGTAATTACTAGAAAGCAACAAGATCGAAATAAAACTATAACTATTAAATAGAGCAAAAATGAACTACAATCAAATGAGAAAAAACTGCATTAACCTAGGTAATAGATTTTCTTCCAAAATCAAAATACACAAAGTCTACTGAAGCTCAGCTTGGTACCTCTCGAAGCTTCTTAAGAAAATCTCAATTACAATTGCAAGTAAATTCCAATAATGAAAGAATAACAACAAACCATTTTAGAATAGAAACAAGCCATTTAAGTTGAAGAAAAATAAAAATTAGAAACAAAAAACCACAGGAGAAAAGAAATGCAGACTTCCGACTCTACACTCATTTTTTTGAATTTCAATTTAAATGACCATTAACTGAACATTATATTATAGCAAGTAACAACTAGGTTGATCAAAATTTATAAAGCTCAAAACAATTGTAATTAAATTTAATTAACTCATAGCTATTTTTGATATAGGTCTTTGGAGTTTCAATCATTAGAAATATGGTGGGCATAATATTTCACATATTTGATGCAAATGACAATGGAGATTTAGGCAAAAATGAGTTTGTAAGAAGTCATACAGAGAGGAAGCCAATTCTTCACAAATGTTGGAGGATTTATTTCTTGTTCGTTCAATTGTGAGGTAAATTCTCTTATGCAAAGCTCTTTGATTGCAACTATGTAAAGAACGTTATCTATGATAACGTCATGTTTGATGTCAGTTCCTCAACTTCTTTTCCCTAATGATCTTCCTGTAAACCTATAAATTTTCGAACATGATAAATGCTTTTATGGAACTTTTTCTACGATCAAAATCGAAACTATTTATTTGTAAGTTTTATCTTTATTCTTAGTTCAATCAAAACAAAGAACGGAAAAATCTTATTTTGTTTCTTTCAAAAATAAAACATTAAACGGTGCTTGAAAGAGTGAAATAAAAGAGGGGTGACCCAAACCTGAAAATGAAGAAAAATAGAGGAAGCCAACTATGGCAGGGAACCTAGTCGGATTTTCAAGCCAATGTCATGAAACTGAAAGAATTCCTACAACATTCCTAATTAAACAATGAGATGATGAACAAATCTTTTCAAAAAGCGAAATGAAAGCTCAATCAAAGAACAATAAGCACATAAGTAAGAGCAGAGAGATACGCAGTCCAAGCCAAACATGGCTTAATCAGATCCTTGGTGAAGGGATTAACTCACTTGAAGGTCCGATAACAAGCGAACAGAGTGACATAATCCAAAACGCAGAACTGAAACGCAAGGAGAAAGGCGTGAATCACGAGCACCAGAGGATTCCAAACGATGTTGAGGGAAAGATGCGCGATGTAGAGGGGAAGGGCGTTGGAGCCGCTGTGGAAGCCCAAACGAACCAAGCGGCGAGGTCGATTAGGAAGGAGGAACCGATGGAGGAGAGGTGGAGGAATCAGAGTGGCGCCATCCAAATCGGACGGTTCCGATTGGGGAAATGGTGGGAGGAGCGGCCGAAGAGGAAGACGCAGCGATTGTGAGGGTGAGAGGAATGGCGACGGAGGCGGCGAGGATCGAGCGCTCTCTTGGCCTTGGTGTATTTGGATTCTGGTCTAGATTTGAAGGATGGAGAGGAAGAAGAAGGCATGGAGAGAAACCTGAGAGGATTGGAAAATTAGGGCGAAAGAGAAATGAAATGGTATCGATTGACATTGTAGTTTATATTTTTTGTTTTTAATTTCTACACGATTTTTTTTTGTCCGTCATTGTTTTTTTTCATGAATTTTTTCAGTTTGTCATTAAAAGTGAATTTTGTTGTAGTGAAATGGTCTATAGTACATGGATAAGGTAGGAAACCTCATCCTGGTAACACTATGGATGCGACCCATTTTATATTTGATACAAACGAGGCAATCCAACTCGTTCATCTAGTTGAAATGCGAGTGGGAACATCCTGTGGGATGAGATTGTATAAGACCGAACCACGAATTATTAGACTACTGATGTAACACCATTAACAGATTATGATTAATAATTCATAGATGAACATTAGTGACTCGACCTTAATCCTGAACGAGTTACGAACTCCTGTCTACGGAGGTTTGTCCTTAGACTAGTATGGGTGAGAATGGTCACAACTGCCAACTCAATATGCCTACCTTCTCAGGTACGAAACCTCGTGGGGAGCTGGGAACTTAACTCCGCGAGATGAAATTCACTTGTTCCCGAGCTAGGAAAAATAGATCAGTTGTTCCCTTAAGGACTGAATCCAGGTCTTGAACAATGGGCTCCACCCTCTCACTTGTCCGAGAGGAACATTGTTTATGGCAGGACCATAAACTAGTTGTTCACTAGAGGATTAGTGGTACTTAAGGAGCAAAAGGTAGTCACATAGGTAAAACGGTAATTTGACTCAGTTGTGACTACGAACAATCTGTGAAGAGTCAACTCACGGACATTAGTTAAATCAATGGACACAACTTGTCCTACAATGAGGAGAGTGCAACTACGAGTCTATAGTGGAGTGACTCATAGTTAATGAATGTTGATTAACGAGATCAAAGAGTTTTATCAGTTAATCTCGTATCATTAGAGCTCATGACCTGTAAGTCTATTAGGTCCCTCCGTTGTCTCAATATGGATATATCAAGGGCATAAAGTTTTGGAATAAATTTGAAATGTTCAAATTCATATAAGGGTTTTATATCAATTATATGTGATATAATTGATATAATACATAGTTTGATGTGAATATGATTCATAATAAACTAAAATTTTAAATTATTAATTTGTTATGAAATTGTTTCAAAATTAGAGGAATTAATTATGAGAGACATTAAAAATTGAATATGATTCAATAATGTACATTATATGCAAATATGATTTTCATAATAAGGTATGAGATACCTCATATTATGCAATTATGCAAATATGATTTGTATAATGCATAATTTGAGCATTTCGTGGAATAATGGGTGGATGGAGTTATCTCTACCCCACTCCCTATATAAAGGTGCATTTGGATGCACTTTAGAGGTTAGATGTTCATTTTTTTGGAAATTGGAGTTTCCATAACACAAAAACTCTCTCAAATTCCTCTAAGATCTCTCCCTTCTCTAAAAAGGAATCCCACTTATTCTCCCTCTCCGAGAGAACAACGTCAAAGGCTTTTTCGAAGTGTTCGACGGGTTCGTGATCGTTGAGAACGAGAGGAGCATCAAAGAAGGAGAAGAACTAGAAAAAATGTCTTCAAAGGTAACCTTTCTTCTTCTCACATTTGCTTAATCTAGTTTTATGTTTTGATTGAAATTCACATAACTTAAATGAGAGCAAAGCGATTCAAAATGCTTCCACTACAGGATATGATCCTTTCAGCCATATGTTGTCCATAATACATAACAACCTATGATGTGATTCAAGCTGTTTGGGACAAGGGTAGACGATCACCAAATTTGAACATTGCAGAATAAAGAGCAATTTCACCTAATGGAGAGTCTTCAATTCGATCATCAGGTCCAAGAACCTTCAGTCGTACATCCAAGGAAATATCATACTTGTACCGCAATTGTCCAAGTTGAGTTTCGGTTGTCAAGGATTATATAACCCCATAACATACATGAGGCTCCTCGAAAGGATGACCAGAAGGTGACGGAGCCTCATAATAACTTGTACTATAAGACTCTTGATCACCAAAAGAAAACTCATTAACCTCAGGAGAAATGGTGGACCATTCACTATCCATCTAAAGTAAAATGAAAAGAAAAAGTAGTAGGATAACAAGAAAAGTAAAACTACCTTAAAGAGAGAAGAAGATAGGAAGAATGGTTTGAGAAATCGAGAGAAATAGGGCCCTATTTATAGGAAAATGAGAAGATGAATTGGAGGAAAATTTGGAATTCAAATTTGAATTTGAGATTCAAATTTAATTAAAAAAAAAGTGGATCGGTCGAGGCCGACCCATGATAGGCAGGGCAGCAGACACGCAAGTGGGCAGGCCTGCACGCATTAGTAAGCGCAAACAAACCTCGACCTTGGCACCGATAATTAATCAATCTAGTGCGTAAAACCGGGTACGTGCGAGGCATGTTCGGGGGCTTTTTCCTTTTGATTTTGTGTCCACAACCAATTTTCCCTCTTCTCCTTTGGTTGGAGTGAATCTACATTTGACTATGGAAAGCATGAAGTGACACGTCTATTGCGTAGACAATTTTCCTCCTACGGGAGGATGAAAAATATAAAATAATCCCCATGGGGATTAATGGTAATCCTGCTCAAATTTGAGGACAACCTTAAATACACATGATCTCTCTAAGAGAACAACACAAGTCGTGGATCGGGATGAGAACCTAAACTCCAAGAAAAGAAATCTTGGGATGATCTAAGGAGTACCTTGGAGCAGGGATAGTCTGCGGTGCAGAATAAGCGCATCAGAATGAAATTCCAAGGGGAAAAAGAACATCCGAAATGCAGGATAAGATGACAGTGGCTTGGAGTCCCATTGAAAAACGGAGAAATTGACACTCTAATAGTCTGAATATCCTCATAAGGATAGACAATAGAAACTAGGAAGAATTCGAGGAAATCCTCGAAATTTCTAAAATGACTCCGAAGAAATTTGGTCAGGAGAATCAAAACGTAAAGTAAGTGTGACGAGAATCTAAATTTTGCATTAAATACCAGAGAAATTAGGACTCTAGAAGACTGAACCTCATAAGGATTGCAAAAATAACTAGAGAGAATTTTAGGCAATCCTTGAAATTTTTGAAATGACTATGAGGAAATTTGATTAAGGAATCAGGAGAATCGAAACGCAGGAGCATGACGAGAACCTAAAATTCCAATTTGATGCTAGAAGAATTGGCACCCTAGGAGACAAAGTATCCCCGTAAGCATGGACACCAAGAACTAGAGAGAATTCGAGGCAAACCTCGAAATGTCAGCAGTAACTCCAAAAAGTTTAGTAGGCTACTCCCAAGTCAGGCTCCATGCAATTAATTCACATGCTCATAATCTTGAATCCCAACTAGGGAGTGAGGGCTAAAATTGGACCAATGAAAATGGGTTGGCTAAATGACTGCGACAAAGGGCCAAACAGAGCAAGGAAGCCTAATACGAAGTCAAAATGGACCGAAATTGACTAGGACTCACCCAAGGCAAAAAGAGACAAGATGATGTTACAAGGCTAATAAGTATATTACATATAATTAACGTTTTCTCCCAAAATCAAATTTAAGAAATTCAAATTCTTTTCTCTCAAATTGTTACAAGGCTTAATCCAGCTTGTAAGGGGGACCTAATGGATCTACAGATCATGAGCTCCAACGATACAAGATTAATCGGCCAAACTCTTTAGCTTAACTAATCAACATTCGTTAACCACCAGGACACTCCACTAAAGCCTAGTGGATGCACTCTCCTCACTGTAGATACATTTTTGTCCATTCGATATAACCATAATTATTAAGTCAATCTTTTACAAGTCGTTCGTAATTATAGTTGGGTCAAATAAATCGTTTTACCCATGTAATTACTTCTTGTTCCTTAAGTCCCACTGATCCTCTAATGAATAATTAGTTTGCGGTCCAACCAACAAACCGAATCCCTCTCGAGCCAAAGAGAGGGTGGACCCATTGTTCAAGACCTGGAGTTAGCACTTAAGGGAATGCCCTCTCTACTAATCCTTAAAGCAGGTAAAAGTGAATTCTATCTTGCAGGACTATGTTCCCAGCTATCTACCCGATCTTATCCCCTAAGTGGGAGGCTTATTGAGTCAACGATCTCGGGAAGCTTTCACCTATGCAAATCAAAGGATAATCCTGAATAAATAGGAGTTCATAGAGCACTCATGATTAAGATCGAGTTGCCTAGGTCATCGTATGAATATAGTCAGTAAGACAATTGATAATTCTCATTTATGAGGATTATTTAATCCTTAAATTAGTTTTTTTTTTCATTTTTGTATGTTCATTGATTATCGAGCAAGCGAAAAATAGCATTAATGAGTAAAATTCATGAAAGCTTGCTAAGAATGGTGAGAAGTGAAAAATAATTGAGAAAAAAATGAATTTGAATTAATTTCATTGTTTTTGTGTAGATTTGGAACAAATAGGAAAAAATGCAAATGAAAATGCAGTTGGCATTTTTACTTGCAAAACAGAAGAATAACAAACCAGAATGCTGGACAAAATGCTGACTGCAATATTTTCGAGGAAACGTCACAAAATTCGAGAATCACGAGATTTTACCAAATCTTAGACATTTTTGAAAAGTTTAAAACAAGGTGGGTAGCTGGGAAGTAACTTTGCAAGATGAAATTTACTTCTTCCCAACCTAGGGCAAGTAGATGAGTGTTTCCTTAAGTGGTGCCTCCGGGACTTGAACAAATAGCCCTACCTCTCACTGGCTCGAGAGGGGTTTCTATTTATTGGTTGGACCATAAACAGATTGTTCATTAGAGAAGCACTGGTACTTAAGGTTATAGATGTAACCTAAGGGTAAAATTAAATTTGACCCAACTGGTGTTACAGACACTTGTGAAGGATCAACTTGCTTTCATTGATCTATATTCGTAGACACAGAAAAATATCTACAGTGAAAAGAGTGCAACTGCGGGTCTTTAGTGGAGTGTACCCACAGTTAACGAATGTTAATTAAGTGGTTAATGAGATTGACCAATTAATCTTATTTCGCTGGAGCTTATGATTTGTAGGTCCATTAGGTTCCCTTCCTAGCTCGTAAAGGATGCTGAGATTATTAATCTTGAATAGAATTTGAAATGTTCAAATTTGCTTAAGGAATCATTATAATGTATGATGATGCATTATAATATAAAGTTTATATTTTTATTAAAACTTTATAATATAAATTTAATTTTGGATATGATTCAAAATTAATTTAAGAGAGAATTTAATATTTAAAAAAGTACAAATATTAACTTTATGTGAATGAGATTCATATTAAAATTTTAGAATTAATGCAAGGTTATGGGAGAGTTATATTCGAATATGATTCAAATATAAATCAAAATTAAATATGAGATATTTAATTTGGTAAGTAATTAATTGATTTGATTAATTTTAATTAAATTTGATTTAATAAAATTAATTGAATTAAAACTATAGGTTATATTAGAGATGCACATTTAAATATCATTTAAATAAATTAAATTAAATTAGTTTAATTAATAGTAATTAATTTGATTAAATTAAATTGAATCGTGTTTTTACACACGATTATCTCTCTCCCTTTTCCTCTCTCCCACGTCTGTCAATCGATAAACACAGGGAGGGAATAATCGATTGATCAATTTTTTGGTGGAGAAACTGAATTTTTCTCTCTAAAAAATAAATCTCTCTCCCAATCTCTCTGTTTTTTTTTCTCTTTTCGCAAGTTTTCAAGATTTGGTTCCCACAAGCCAAATCTTAGTAATTCAGATGATAAGAAGGTTTCTTGCTGGTTATGTTCTGCGTATCGATTCTTAAATCATTTGGAATTGGAAGTTCGTGACCTACAAAAGAATTATTTTTGTGTAGAAATGTTAGAGACCAAAAGGTAATTATTTCCAATCCTTTCAGTTTAGAATTAATAGTTGGATTTTTTCTGAAATGTATGGTTATCTGTTAAATTGTCAATGTATTGATATTTTTTAAAACCAAAATTAAAGTACGAGAAAAGTCCAATTGGCTTCTGTTGCACTTGAGATTTTTCGAAACCAACATAAACATGTTTCAACAACAAGTAAATCATATTTGTTTTGTTTAACATATTCGAGGGCATCATGACGGATTGATGAGGACGGTTGTCCAAACATTGCCTGTAATGATTCCATGATCTCCTTGACGGTGATCATCCAATCATGTTTCTTAGCTAGCACATCAGATATGTTGGCCAAGATGTAGACTCGAGCTTTATCATTATCCCTAATCCACTTGTCAAATGCATCCAGAATAATTTGATCTGCAGACAAGTCGGAAGAGGGAGGACATTCCTCAATTAAGATGAACCTTAGATCATCGATAACGAGAATCATATTCAAGTTCAATTTCCAGGTTGTGTAGTTATTGTCGTAATTTGTCGGAGGTGAGTAATTGAATTAAAGAGCTTATCATGCTGAAAAATAAAACATATTCTATTAGTGAATTGCTTTTAACCCATTGCATCCAATTAAGAATTTAGCAAAAGTAATAATGTACCCATAAACTCATTATTGTTTTTGCAATGATACTTCATTGAGACAGAGCAACCGTTATCGAGAGGTAGTCAATCACTCTTATTCTTATAGTATTCTAGTTATCACTACTTTGGTCAAGAATTCACTAACACTTAGTAATTCTTGTAAGTGTGACCGACCATTTTCAGACCTCAAAGGTCGACCCCAACAATGTCGCCGAATTGGAAAGTCAAAGTTAGGAATGAACCTATGAGACCCTATCTTTTTCTGGAGTTTGAGTTGTTTCGACTCTCATGTTATGACCCTCCGAATGGATGGTGCTACTACGGGAAACCTGCATGCAAAACATGAGAATCTCACGGTCCCACCTAATGGAGGAGACCGCAAGATGTATTGACACTTTCTTCTCCCCCTTACTATAAATAGTTTTTTCATTCACCTTGGTTTTGATTTATGCAAACACCATTCGAATGAGGATGCTCTATTGATGTCACGAGGCCGAACATAAATCTCATGATTTGAACTTCATGGAGAGCATAAGAGAAAATTGATATATCATATATACTTTTTCACTCCCACTAAGTATTTTAGACAGTTTGGGTATACTTTTACTTAGGCATATTCCGGCTAAGACAATATAACCTAAGTCTAACAATATAACATTTATACTAGAATTACCTAAATCTATTAACCTTTTAATAAACTTAGGTCTTTGAGTTTAATTTATTAACTTTTTAATAAACGCATCTCATGAATAATAATTTATAAACATCTGGATTAAATACACTCCCAGGTCGGTTCTCAAGTAGTGGTGTTTCGTTTCCGTCAGCTTAAATACCCAACCTAGCCAGAACCTTCCTTAGACAGAGTCCCTCTTTAATCATAGTTTATAAATTATTTGTTGTCTAATTCTAATCTTATTGGAACTAGATAACCTAAGGTATAATTAATTCCAATTCTAAAACCATTTTAAAACTAGTTAATTTATGTTATAAAGTATTTGATCATTAATCACATGAATAAACATACATCTATAATATATTCATCACATGAATAAATGCACGACAATTATATGTATATGTTTAATTTTTTAAAAATATAACACTTATATTACATTTAAAACAATATAACATTTGTTTCATAAATTAATATAACTCTTATATTAATTCTTATGAAACCCTAAACATGCATACTATATATTATAACACTTATAACATACTTTCAATGCATGGAGCATGCTTCCTATGGGGGATTTAAAAAATTATATAACATACCTTATACATATACAATTAGGGATTTTAATGAAAACATACATTCACAATGCATAATTAATTAAACACACTAAAGTGGACCGATTTTGGCATCATGGACAAGCAAACACCTAAATTATTACATGAATAATTAAAAAACAAGGTCGAACCGGTCACGAACCCTTTGAACCAGTGCGAATCGCCTTGAAAATGCTTGAACCAGACCAAAAATGGCTTAAAAAAGGTTGAACCAAGCCAAAACCGCGGACTGAAGTTTCAACATATCAAAACGGGGCCAAACAAAATCGAACAGGGTCGAAATGGACATGAAATGAACCTCCATTGAGTGTAGAACACGGAATCGGTCTGAACCAGGATGAAGCAGACTGTATTAAAGCCGAATCGGACTGTTTCTTCCTCCTTGTTTTGAACCAAAATGGGTTGGAAAAAAAAATAGTAGCTTCTATTTTGTTTTCCAACTTGTACACCCAAGCTTCTTTCTTTGAATCGATAGCCTAAACAGACTCTAAATGACTCCAAAATTTTACAGAAATCTTCAACACACATTACAACCCATACACGCTAAAGTAATTACAAAACAAAGCACAAATTGAAGCAAACAAAAATGCTAAAACTGGGAAACCACTTTAGATGCCTAGAAAAAAAAAACGATTTCACAATGCAACTCACCAAGCTCAAATTGATGCAAATTGAGTGCTCAAATTATGCTCTGGTACCAATTGAAAGAGTTCGTATCAAGAAAGCGGAAGCAATTTTAGATCTTAAGCACTGTAATTTAATCAATTATATCATATAAAGAACATGCTTAAAATTGGAAAGTTGTAAAAAAATAGAGAGTAAAAAAACTCACCTTTGAAGACCAAATGCTTCAAACTCGGTGTGAATTTCTCCTCACGAACACTTCGTGGACCACCTTTATTGTCTTCCTTACTATCCTCAAGCCTTGGAATGGATTGTGGGATCCTTTGTTGAGAGAAATTTTAGGGAGAAAGCGCAATGATCTGTAAAAGAATCAAGAATTTTCTGTAAAATTCTCTCTTCTCTCTACCATCCTCCTCCTCTTTCACTTGACTTGATTACAAAACTTAATTTAGTTTGTTGGTTGCTTATAAATAGAAGAAGAAACACAAGAGAAAGAGGAGGATGATGGTAGAGATAAGAGAGAATTTTACAGAAAATTCTTGATTCTTTTACAGACCATTGTTCTTTCTCTCTAAAATTTCTCTCACAAACTATCCCACAATCCGTTCCAAGGCCTAAAGATAGTAGGGAGACTCTAGAGGTGGTCCACTGGTCTTCAAATGTGAATTTTCTTACACTCTGTTTTTTTACAACTTTCTAGTTATGAGCATGCTATTTATATGATATAATTGGTCAAATTAGAGTGCTTTAGATCCAAAATTGCTTCCGCTTTCTTGATACGGACTTTTTCAATTGGTATCAAGCATGATTTGAACACTCAATTTGCATCAATTTGAGCTTGGTGAGTAGCATTTTGCAATCGTTTTTTTTTTTGGCATATAAAGTGGTTTTTCGCTTTTGGGTTATGAAATACTCAATTCAAAAACAACTTTATTGAATGAACCATAATAACAACATTATTGTAAAATAGTATATACATTCAGTTTACAAACCACGAGTTTTAGGACATAAAACCCAACAAGAACAACACACATTCCTCCCCCTCCCCCTACACACACTTAAAACAT
Source organism: Trichosanthes cucumerina (assembly GCA_036507285.1). Classification (NCBI taxonomy): domain Eukaryota; kingdom Viridiplantae; phylum Streptophyta; class Magnoliopsida; order Cucurbitales; family Cucurbitaceae; genus Trichosanthes; species Trichosanthes cucumerina. The sequence goes on from CM071840.1 coordinate 34,005,199, forward strand.
ATATTGTCCTCAATATATTAACTACCCAACCATCTAAGCATGCTTTAAGGACCATTAAAAAAAATAAAAGGGAAGAAAGAACTGCCCTGAAGTGCGAGAGTAACCTCGATTCAACTTGATCAAATAGGTGCAATGTGAGTGAAATGATTCCCAAGCTCCTAAAAATAATCACCATACAAAACATGAGATCAACACAAAAAAAAGAAAAAGAAATAACAAAAACAACAAGAAAAAGAACATAAAGGGAAAGAAGCTTGGGTTGCCTCCCAAGAAGTGGTTATTTAACGTCTTTAGATAGGCGAGACTCGTGTCGGCTCTCAAGGCACATAAAAGTTCTCCCATTTCTTACGACCCCTTTTCCTAGAGTCAATGAAATGAATTAAAGCTAGCAAGAATACTAGCTTCTCATAAGACCCTGAAGCACAAATATTTTTGGTATTTTTAATTAATTAAAAAAGGCGAAAGATCAAAATAATAGGACTCTGACATGGACTCATAAGAATAAGAAGAAGAACAATCACAAATAAGAGAAAAGTCAGTAGATAGAACAGACAAATGTCTAAAAACCTCAAGCTCTACCTCCTGAACCTCCTCAACAAAACTAGGCTCATCTCTTATCTCATCCTCACTGACTTGATTTTGGTGTGTGTGATAGCACACAAAATGTGCTATCCTTAGGCTTAAATTATGCTAGTTTTGTGATAATTTCAGGGGTTTCATGTGTTTAAATTATTGAATTTCAGGTTGAAGAGCAATACAAGAGCGGATGGAGAAATACGATTGAAAAAGGAGTGAAAGTATGCTTAATGGAGCTAAAAATGGCATTAAATGGAAGGAGGAAGGCCAAACCAAGTCATTAAACCCGAGAGGATGGCGTTGCAATGCCCAGCGTGCGACCATTTAGTCTTGAAGACCTGTGGCGATGGCGTTGCAATGCTAGTTCGATAAGCAGAAGACGCGTTAGGGTGGCGGCGTTGCAACGTTGTAACGCCGTAGATTTTTTTCCTTTTTTAATAAGATCGCTTAGGGTCCAGCGTTGCAACACCGTGCTGATAGGTTAAAAATGCTTCTTTGGCTCTAATTTGGACAACTTTGGAAAGAACAAGAAACCATTGTCAAAAATCATTGTGAGGGGTTGTAAGAAGACTTTTGGGAGAGTTCGAGAAGAAGATTATTGAAACTCGGGGTTCGTGAGAGGTGTCGGGATCGTCGCCATTCACGACACGATAGTTCTTTCTTCATCCTTTTCACTTTGTTTGTTGAACTATGGTTTTGTATTTGAGTTTAGTAGGATTTATAGTGGACATGAGTAGCTAAACTAGTTATCTTAGGAATAGATGTAGCCTTTTAATTACGCTATTTTTTTGAATTGACTGCTTTTGGTTTATTGTAATGCTTTTATTCGTGCAATTGCATCCTTAATGCTTATAAACTCTTGATCACGGTTTATTTGTTCTTAGGTCTAAATTTATTCTTCTGAAAGATTTTTTAGATCTAATCTCAATTGCATGAATGGTAGTTACTTTGACCTGAGAATGATTGAAGTGCTATTAGAAACCTATAAGAATTGAACTTAGTGCCATGTTTGATATTTGGATTTGAACAAAGGTGTTTATTTCTAAGTCTTGCATGAGATTCACTTGCCTCGAGAGGGGTTATTTGTTATATTAGTTTCTTGGTTTATAAAAATAGTGCAATAACTCATTAGCATGATCTCAATAAAATAGTTAATTGATTGGTGAAATCTAGTCCCTAAGATATGTGTCTGTCTTGATTGTTCTCAAAATTTCACTCTTTAATTTTGTGTTCTACTTCACTTAAAGTTTGGTTTTCTAGATAAAATTGAGTGATGATATTTATATGAAGTAATTGAATTAAATAACCCAATCCTGTGCACGATACTTGTACTCACATTCACTATATTAAAACTTGACCCGTACACTTGCGGTATTACAAAATCTACGCAGCAAGTTTTTGGCGCCATTGCCGGGGATTGACGTTTATTTAATTCTTTTGGTACTATAAAGAAATTATTTGGTCTTAATCTAGAGTTTGTTTTTGATTTTGTGTTGTGTTTTTTATTTTTTGTGTTTTTTATTTTTTATTTTAGTTTTTTTTGTTTTAATTTTCTATTTTCTTTATTTTGTGGTGCATGCGAAGTAATCCAATGGTTGATCTAGCTCCTTTTGATCCTGAGGTTGACAGAACTTTCAGAAGGAAGCTTAAGGAGATTATGGACAAGGTCAGAGTCGTGGAGGAGCAACAGGGAGAGTACAAACCCATTAGGGAGCACTTTCAACCCACATTTGCTGGAAACCAGTCTGGGATTATTTATGCCCCAATTCAGGCTAACAATTTTGAGATAAAGACTAGTCTCATTCAGATGGTTCGAGAGAATGCCTTCAGAGGACATGCCACTGAGGATCCAAATCTGCATCTTATATCCTTTGCTGAAATTTGTGGCACGGTAAAAATTAATGGTGTATCCCCTGATGTTATTTGCTTACGACTTTTTCCTTTCTCTCTGCAGGATAAAGCAAAATTCTGGTTGGAGTCCTTGTCAACAGGTAGTATCAGTACTTGGGAGGAATTAGCTCAGACATTCTTAGCTAAATATTTTCCACCTGTCAAGACTACGAGGCTACACACTGAGATTGACACCTTCAGACAACAGGATGGAGAACAAATGTTCGAAGCCTGGGAAAGATATAAGGATTTGCTTAGAAAATGCCCACATCATGGTTATCCTGACTGATTGCAAATCCAACTATTTTATAATGGATTATCTGGTGATAATAAATCTATTTTGGATGCATCTGCTGGGGGTTCAACATTTTCCAAGTCTGCAGAGATGCTCTCATACCTTGCTTGAGGAGATGGCTGCCACAAGTTAGAATTGGCACTCTGAACGATCAACTGCCAAACCTGTGGCAGGGATGTACGAGATAGATGATGTAAGTTCCATCAAGTTCCATATGGCTTCCCTGACTAGTGCTCTCAATAAACTTGCAGGTACAGGTAACAACAAATCTATAGTTGCAGTTGCAGTGGCTAATAAACTTGCAGGCGTTGAAAATCTAGAGCCTCAACAAGCTCAATATGTGAATAACAGAGGCTATGGATACCGTGGAAATCAGAATCAGAGCCAATTGCCCACCCACTATCATCCAGGTTTGCGTAATCATGAAAACTTTTATTATGCTAATAAGAAAAATGTTTTGCAACCTCCTCCAGGTTATGCATCTACATCTACATCTGAGGGAAAACCATCTTTGGAAGATGTGGTGAGTTTATTCATCACTGAATCCAAGAATCGATCCAACCAGTTAGAGAATGCAGTGTTGAGCTTGAGTAGCACAGTGAACATCCGGGGAACAACCATCAAGAATATAGAGGTACAACTCAGTCAGATGACAACCACTCTAAACACGTTGCAGAAAGGTAAGTTTCCTAGTGACACTGAAGTAAATCCTAGAGAACAGTGCAAAGTTGTAACTTTAAGGAGTGGTAAGGAGCTTGTTGAACCTGAAAAAGTAAATCCTGAAGAACAACTCAATTCTGATGCCAAGGAGGATACAAAGGAAGTAGTGGAGGAAGCAGGCACATTGAAACAGATAAAGAAGATTTCTGATTTCTCTATTCCTATTATTCCTAACTCTATTCCTTATCCTCAACGTTTTCAAAAGAAAAAGAATGATTCTGAGTTCTCTAAATTTCTTGAAATCTTTAAGAAGCTGCACATAAATATTCCTTTTGTAGATGCTTTGGAACAAATGCCTAAATATGCAAAGTTCATGAAGGAAGCTCTGTCCAGGAAGAAAAGGTTTGATAAATATGAGACAGTCTTGATAAATATGAGACAGTCAATCTTACTCAAGAATGCAGTGCAGTACTCCAGAAGAAACTACCTCAGAAATTAAAAGATCTAGGGAGTTTTACTATTCCTTGCAATATTAGTAGTATTTTTGTTGAGAGGACTTTATGTGATCTAGAGGCCAGTATTAATTTGATATTTTTATATGTTTACAGGAAACTAGGTCTTGGGGAAGTACAACCTACAACAATTTCCCTGCAGTTGGTTGACCGTTCTATCAAATATCCTAGAGGTATTGTAGAAGATGTGTTAGTAAAGGTTGAACAGTTCATTTTCCCTGCAGATTTTATTGTCCTGGACATGAAGGAGGACTCTGAGGTCCCAATTATCTTGGGGTGACCTTTCCTGGCCACTGGAAAAGCATTGATAGATGTGCAGGATGGTAAGCTAACTCTGAGGGTTGGTAAGGATAAGGTTGTATTTGACATTTTTCGATCCTTGAAGTACCCTAATGAGCTAAGTACCTATCACATGATTGATATTGTTGATGATGTTGTTGATTCGTTTAGAGAGTTAATCTTATCTGTTGATCCCTTAGAAACTTGCATGACAAATTTGATGATAGATCAGTTAGGAAAATTAGATCATGAAGTTACCTACTGTAATGAATCACTGAATCAATTGCCTGTACTGCAATCTAAAAAAATTGCACACTTGCATGTCAATAAGGTAGAAGAAACAAAACCTCATGTTCTAGAATTGAAACAATTACCTGCGCACACCTTCGTTATGCTTTCTTAGGAGAGTCATCTACTTTACCCTGTGATTATTTCTGTTGATCTGAATAAAGAAGAGGAAGAAAAGTTATTGAGAATCTTGAGAAATCATAAGTCTGCTTTAGGATGGTCAATTAGTGATATTAAAGGTATCAGTCCATCTGTTGTCATGCATAAAATCCTCATGGAAGATACCTTTAGTCCATCAGTTGAACACCAAAGGCGACTTAATCCAACAATGAAGGAGGTAGTAAAAGATGAGGTACTCAAACTGTTAAATGCAGGAATCATATATGCTATATCTGACAGTTCTTGGGTGAGTCCTGTGCAGGTTGTTCCAAAAAAGGGGAGAATGACTGTCATTAAAAATGACAAGAATGAGTTCATATCCACTGGGACAGTCACTGGATGGCGTGTCTGTATTGATTACAGGAAGTTGAACAAAGCTACACGAAAAGATCACTTTCCTCTTCCTTTTATTAATCAGATGCTTGATAGACTTGTTGGTTATCCTTACTATTATTTTCTTGATGGCTATTCAGGTTATAACCAGATCGCGATTGCCCCTGAGGACCAGGAGAAGACTACGTTCACATGTCCTTATGGAACATACGCTTTTAGGAGGATGCCATTTGGATTGTTCAATGCACCTGCCACTTTCCAACGATGCATGATGGCCATATTTCACGACATGATTGAGGAGATAATGGAGGTTTTTATGGATGATTTTCTATTTTTGGACTTTCATTTGATAATTGTCTGCGTAATCTTGCTCGTGTTTTACAGAGGTGCCAGGAAACTAACCTTGTTTTGAATTGGAAAAAATGTCATTTTATGGTCAATGAAGGTATAGTCCTAGGGCACAAAGTTTCTGAAAAAGGACTTGAGGTGGTTCGAGCTAAGATCTCAGCCATTGAACAACTATCACCTCCAGTTAATGTGAAGGGAGTTCGTAGTTTTTTAGAACATGCAGGGTTTTACAGACGTTTTATACAAGTTTTTTCTAAAATTGTGAAACCCCTGTGTAACTTGCTTGAAAAAGATTTTTCCTTTATGTTTAATGATGACTGTTTAGTAGCTTTTAATCTTCTGAAGAAAAAGCTAACTTCTGCTCCTACTATTGTTGTACCAGATTGGAGTCAACCTTTTGAGATCATGTGTGATGCTAGTGACTATGTTATAGGCGTAGTTTTGGGCCAACGTCGGGACAAGATTTTTAGGGCCATTTATTATGCAAGCAAAACTTTAGATAGTGCACAACAAAATTACACTACTACTGAGAAATAGATGTTTGCTGTTGTGTTTTCTTTTGATAAATTTAGGCTTTATCTGTTAGGGACTAGAGTCATTGTGCACACTGATCATGCTGCTCTTAGATATTTATTTGATAAGAAAGATGTTAAACCTCGCCTGATTAGATGGATTCTTCTGTTGAAGGAGTTTGACTTTGATATCAGGGATAGGAAAGGATGTGAAAATGTGGTAGCTGACCACTTATCAAGGATAGAGAAGGAGGACATTTTACCTACCTATCACAAAAGATTTCCCTAATGAAAGACTTTATCAGGTACAGGATGATTTACCATGGTTTGCTGATTATGTGAATTTTCTTGCAGCCTCGTTATTGAAGGAGATCTGATCCCCGTGAGTAGCGAAAACGTGGTTTAATGAATCAAATGCTTGATTATTTTGGTTTACTTCAAATACTGATACATTGGATAAAAATACAGAATAAGCAATCCAACTAATCTAATTAGAGCATGGAATTAGACATACAAACATGCTGTGTAAACTTAAACTAACAAGGGAATTCGAAATAATTACCTTTGTAGTTTCAATCTCCAGTAGCAACTTCCTTGCTCTAATTGCACAACAACACAACAACAAGAACTTCCTCTGTTCTTTTCCTCCAACAGGACACCACCACTTGGATAAACCTTCTATCCTCTGAGAAACTTAGATCTACCCTTTGTGGGAAGGGATCCAACAATTGGAAGAAGGAAAGAAATTTTTGAGAGAGAGAGAAATCTAATTGGTTGCCAAGATCAAAATGATTGATCAACCTCTTCTTCTCCCATCTGGGAAGAAATAGCTTTGCAGAGGGATAACTCCCCATTCCCTATCGGTGGGGAGTTGAGAGACATGGGGAACGTGTCCCCCTGACACGTTCCCCTTTTTTTATTTATTTAATTATATTATAAATTAAATAATATAATTAATTAATCAAATCATATTTAATTAATCATAAACTAAATATCATATATTTAATTTGGATTAAATCACATTTAATCAATTTTTCCTTCTAACCTATAGTTCTAATGCACATCTTATGTACATTAAATTTTAACCTATAGTTTTAAATATGAATCACATTCACATTTAAATTAATATTTGAACTCTTTCAAATATTTAATTCTCTCACATAATTTAATATGAATCATATTCACATTAAATTTATAATATAAAGTTCCAAAACTTTATATCATAACGTATCTATATACATTAAATTTATTCTCTAATTGAATTTGAACATTTCAAATTCAAACGATCTAAGAACCCTTTACGAGCTAGAAGGTGGACCTAATGGACCTACAGATCAGAAGCTCCAACGATACAATATTACTTGGTTAATCTCATTAACCTCCTAATCAACATACGTTAACTGCGGGAACACTCCACTAAAGTCCCACAGCTGCACTGTTCTCACTGCAGATATATTTCTGTGTCCACGAATATTGACCAATAGCAGCAAGTCAATCCTTCACGAATGTTCGTAACACCAGCTGGGTCAAATTACCGTTTTACCCCTGGGTTACATCTTGTGTCTTGAGTACTAGTGCTCCTCTAATGAACAATTTGTTTGTGGTCCTACCAACAAACAGAAGTCCCTCTCGGGCCAATGAGAGGGTCGAGCTCTTTGTTCAAGTCATGGAGACACCACTTAAGGGAACATTCCTCTACTTACCCTAATAAGCGGGAATGAGTGAATTCCATCTTGCTAAGTTAAGTCCCCAGCTGCTCACTCGGTCTTGTTCCCAAGAAGGTAGGCATATTGAGTCGGCGAATCTGGCCACTCTCATCCATACTAGTCAAAGGGCAATCCCTCACAAACAGGAGTTCGTAACCTACTCAGGATTGAGATCAAGTTGCTTAGGTCATCATAGTGAAATAGAAACCTAACTAGTCAACAGAGTTACATCTATCGGTTACTATTTCGCAGTCCGGTCTTATGTGATCTCATCACATAGGATATCCCCACTCACATGTCGTCTACACGAACACGCTAGGATCACTGTGTTTTTATCAAATACAAAGTGGGTCATATCCATAGTATTACCAGGGTACGATACCCAAACCTTATCCCCTTATTATAGACCCTTTAGGCTGTATCTCGAACCGAGATCCTTTATGTACACTACATTCAGTACAAGAGACATTTTACAACCTTGGATGTTAGTTTATTGGATTTAGGGTTAAAACAAGGGTAATATCGTAAATAACGAACAATAACTCTTTATTGAAAATAATAACTCTTTATTACATTAATTAGAACAAAAATTACAAACTACGAGTTTTAGGGCACAAACCCCAACAGTTATGCCACCAGATCTGACTTCTCAGCAAAGGAAGAAATTCCTGCATAATGTGAAGTCTTATCTATGGGATGATCCACTGCTCTTCAAAGTTTGTGTCGACCAACTAATCAGGAGGTGTGTGCATCGGGAGGAAGTAGGCAAAATCATACATGATTGTCATGTCTCCCCTTATGGAGGACATTTTGGGCCCACTCGAACAACTGCTAAAGTATTACAATCAGGTTTTTACTGGCCTACACTTTTAAAGATTGTTATACTTTTGTACGGACATGTGATCGATGCCAACGTACAAGTAATATTTCACGTTAGCATGAACTTCCTCTAACTCCTATTCTTGAAGTTGAATTATTTAATGTCTGGGAAATTGATTTTATGGGGCCTTTTCCATCTTTACATGGTTACCTTTATATCCTGGTTGCAGTAGATTATGTATCTAAGTGGGTAGAGGCCATTGCCACTAAGAAAAATGATGCTCGTGTTGTGACTAAATTTTTACACGGGAATATTTTCACGAGATTTGACACCCCTCGAGCTATTATTAGTGATGGGGGCACTCATTTTTGCAATAAACTGTTTGATTTTATGTTAGCCAAGTATGGAGTTAAGCATAAGGTCTCATTGGCATACCATTCTCAGACAAATGGTCAGACATAGATCTCAAATAGGGAGATTAAATTAATTCTGGAGAAAGCAGTCAAGACTAACAGGAAAGATTGGGCACAAAAATTGGATGAAGCATTATGGGCATATCGCACAACCTTCAAAACACCGATCGATGCGTCGCCGTACCGTTTGGTGTTTGGCAAGGCGTGCCATTTGCCTGTGGAGCTGGAGCATAAAGCCTACTGGGCCATCATGACACTTAACTTTGACCTTCAAAAGGCATGTGAGCAAAGACTACTGCAGATCAATGAAATGGAAGAATTCAAGAATCAGGCTTATGAGAATGTCAAGTTATATAAAGAAAGAACAACTCGATGGCATGATCAACAAATCAAAAATAGAACATTTTCTCCTGGTCAGCAAGTTCTCCTTTTTAACTCTCGTTTACGTTTGTTTCCATGAAAATTGAAATCTAAGTGGTCGGGACCATTCATTGTTAAGAAGGTTTTCCCATATGGAGTGATCGAGTTGCAGGGTAAAGATGAAGCATTGTTCAAAGTCAATGGGCAACGAGGGAAATATTACTGTGGTGACGAGGAACGACATTTGGAGAACGTCATTTTTACTGATAGTGAAGCTTCTTGATCCCGTTTTGAACAGTGTAGCTAAAGACGTTAAAGAAAGCGTTGAACGGGAGGCAACCTGTTGTGTTCATTTTATTTTTTTATGTTATTTGTTCGGTAAAAAAAAGGTCTGGAAATGACGTTGTAACGCTTAGTCTAGCGTTGCAACGCTAACGCGTGCGTCGCAACGCCAAGCGCTTTTTCACTTAAGCAACCCGTGAGGACAACATTGCAACGCTGTCGCGAAATCTGGAACTTAAAATTCCAGATTTCGCCAATCTAGGGCAATTTTTTTTTCTAATTTCCGTCTCTTCTCTTCTCTTTTCTCTATTCTTTCTTCAATCCCTCCAACCTTTTGCCATAGATTGCTCAAATTTCTCCATACCCACTCACTTTCCCTCTCTTTTTCTCACTTTTTGTACAAGATTGGACAATTTTGGAGCAAAACCCACACCCAATTTGAATCTCAACCGTGGGTAACATTTCTTCCCTTCTCTTTTGATTTTTGTTGTGTCTTTTTTTTTTTTCTGTGTAGGCTTAGGATTGTTTTTGTTTTAGTTGGATTATTGCTTTACTTGATAATTCTAGGCTATAGAAATTCTTTCATGGTGAAGTCTTGCAAGAGATGGTTTGGTTGTGTTGATAGAGGTTCCCAATTGACCATTTTTTCTTTGTGATGTTGTTCATTGTGGAATTAAAAATATGTTGTTCCATTCCTTGCTTTATTGATTATCTTTGTGCATTGATATACTTGTGAGGATTGAGTTTATAATTTGGGAATGTTGAATTCATTATACATTGGTTGGGTTTTTGTTGTCCTTGTTCTTGCCTATTGATTGTGCAATGTGTTGATGGAGGCATGAGTTAGTTATGTGCTTGTGGGTTCTCTTTGGATTATTCTTCTTTGTATGTGAGCATGTGGGCTACATTTTTGGTTGCTTGTGCTTGAATTTTGTACTAGCATGATTGGTTTGGTCCTTTGGAGGTCTTAACTTGCAAATTGTGATTATGTCCTACTGCTTGCTTGAGCGTGCATGTTTGTTGTACTTGGAAGCTCATTGGGTTTGTGTCTTCTCTGCTCTTGCCCCTTGCATGCTTGTGTGCTTTTTGTACATGGTTTGTTTGTGTTAGATTGTTTTGCTTTTTTTCCACGCATGTTAGGCGGTGAGGTTCATATGACCCATGATTTTTCCTTGCTTATATCATTCTTGGGTACAGTGCTAAACGTTTATTTTCATTGCTACCTCATGCACCTAGTAGACTTTTCATGAGTCATCTATTGGTTTTCGTAGGCTTCCTCATTGTTCATCTTCCCCTTATGGTACTGATTGTGTTGTTTGTCACTTTTTAGTCTTTTTGCATTACACATCCTTGAGTGACACACATGGCACCTAAAAGAGCGAAGAAACCCTCCAGTTCTAGTGCAGAGTATGATGTGCAGAGGTTTGTGGATACTGATGTTGCAGGTCGTTACTAGAGTTATGTTGTGAATCGCACTCTGGTTTCTGAGCGGGGCATTGCTCCTGATGACTCCCATCACCAAGACATTTACCAGAACATTCAGCAGAGGCATTGGGAGTTCTTAGTGCAACAGCCTGAGACCGACGTGGTTCCCCTTGTGCGAGAATTTTACGCTAACATGCCTATAGAGGCCTATCACACCACAGTCCGAGGCAAACGCATCCCGTTCGACTCGGCATCTATTAACAGGTATTTTCGTTTACCTGATTTCGAGACTGGTGAGTACACTATGTATGCTAGGATACAGGTTTACCCCACCCAGATACTAGCCACACTGGAACGGGCTGAGGCTCAATGGGTGACAAGCCGAGGTGAGGATTCCAAGCTCAGAACAACCGACCTCACAGTGTCGAGCAGAGTGTGGCATAGTTTTATCTTGTCAAATTACAACCAATCAGCCATATGAGTGATGTCACGAAGGATCACACCATCCTCCTCTATGCTCTTGTCACTGGAAAGACGATTGATGTGGAGAAAGTCATCAGTCGTTACATCAGACATGTTCGGAAAGGCACGACCACTAGGGAGCTAGGCCACCCCTCTCATCACCGCTCTCTGCCGGGGTCACCTGGATCTCAGAGGATGAGCTGATTCACCCCAAGGGGGTGATGGACAAGAACTATATAATGGGCCTTCGCGATCATGACCACGAGGCGATTGCTGGTGTGCAAGCTGACGAGCTCGAGTATTTCCTTGATGCAGTTGATGCTGAGATGCCTAAGGAGATGAGGCACGAGTCGTCCCATCATTATGCTCAGTCTGATTATCAAGACCTAGTTCGCGCCATGGCCAGGCTGGAAGAGCCCTTCGATCATCATGAGACTCAGAGTCGTCGTGAGGAGCGCCGGATCATGAGGCATTTGCGTTACAATGAGGCCTCCAACTGTCATCTCTACGATTGCCTCCAACACATTCATGGCTCAGATCTGACATTCCCAAGCCCTATGACTCCATACGCTTTCTCTAATGAGGAATGAGGCGTGTGAATGAGTCCAGGGCAGTACAGTTCTTTTCTCTCCCCCACTGATTCTCTATTTGATTTATTTGTCTAAATTTGCACATTGAGGACTGTTGGGGTTTGTGCCCTAAAACTCTAAGTTTGTAATTTTGTTCTAATTGTTGTAACAAAGTGTTATTATTTCAATAAAGAGTTATTGTTCGTTATTTACGATATTGCCCTTGTTTTAACCCTAAATCCAATAAACTAAACATCCAATGCTGTAAAATGTCTCTTAAACTGAATGTAGTGTACACAAAAAGGATCTCGGTTCGAGATACAACCTAAAGGGTCTATAGTAAGGAGATAAAGTTTGGGTACCTTACCCTGGTAATACTATGGATGTGGCCCACTTTGTATTTGATACAAACATTGTGATCCTAACGTGTTCGTGTAGATGACATGTGAGTGGGAATATCCTATATAATGAGATTACATAAGATCGGACCGCGAAATAGTAACCACTAGATGTAACTCCGTTGACTAGTTAGGTTTCTATTTCACTAGGATGACCTAGGCAACTTGATCTCAATCCTGAGCGGGTTACGAACTCTGGTTTGCGAGAGATTGTCCTTTAACTAGTATGGGTGAGAGTGGCCAGATTCGCCGACTTAATGTCTACCTTCTTGGGGACAAGACCGAGTGAGCAGCTGGAGACTTAGCCTAGCAAGATGGAATTCACTCCTTCCCGACTACTAGGGTAAGTAGATGAATGTTCCCTTAAGTCGTGTCTTTGGGACTTGAACAAAGGGTTCGACCCTCTCATTGGCCCGAGAGGGACTTCTGTTTGTTGGTAGGACTACAAACAAATTGTTCATTAGAGGAACACTGGTACTTAAGGTACAAGATGTAACCCAGGGGTAAAACGGTAATTTAACCCAGCTGGTGTTACGAACATTCGTGAAGGATTGACTTGCTATTATTAGTCAATATCCGTGGACACAGAAATATATCTATAGTGAGAAGAGTGCAGCTGCGGGACTTTAGTGGAGTGTTCCCACAGTTAACGAATGTTGATTAGGAGGTTAATGAGATTAACCGAATAATTTCGTATCGTTGGAGCTTCTGATCTGTAGGTTCATTAGGTCCACCTTCTAGCTCGTAAAGGGTGTTCGGATGGATGTCATAATCTCGTATAGTTTGTAAATCAATATTTGAAATTAATAAATAGTTATTTATTTTATCATTTTATGTCTCACATTTCTTACAAACTTTGTCCAATAAACTAAGTTCCAGGGTTATTGAATATATGAGAGAACTTGTTGTGCAAAAACTCACTACACAAGCATACACAATCATAGATAGTAATTGGTGAACAAGGTCGATCCCACGAGGACTAAAGTTTGCAAAAATTTGTAAAGTTGAGTAATGTTAAACTAGTTTTAAAACTTCTAAACAACCCAAAAGCAACTAAAACGATGAGAAATTTGCATGGAAAACTCCTTTTCACATGCATTAATGTGATTTGACCCATGTTCTGAAATTAATGACATTTGACCCTTTTTGTACTGTGCATTCCGTCCAAATTACCGTAAGGGCATCATACTGACTCTAGCTCTTTCGCTCTCGCTCAAGTCACGTTTTCGCTCTCGTTCAAGTCTCGTTCTCGCTCTCGCTCTCGCTTATGATAGTAATTAAGTTGTCAAAATTCTGGAGAAAAGAAAAAAAAAATGAAAATCGCACTATAGTTGACTCGCTCTCGCTGACTCGCTCTCGCTGACTCGCTCTCGTTGGCTCGCTCTCGCTGGCTCGCTCTCTCTCTGCTACTCCAGCTCTTCTCTGTCTTTTTTTGTCATTTTTTCTTTATATTTTTTTCCATTCATTTGAGCGAGAGCGAGACCGAGACAACGAGAACGAGACAGCGGGAGCGAGAGCGTGAACAGCGTGCGGGAGCGTGAACAAGAAAGACCGCTTCATATTACCCTTATGAGTCATTTTGCGCGCATTGCCACGTCAGAATAGGTCATATTTCATTATTTTGAAATGTCAGGTCAAATGCCATTAATGCATTGGAAAATGAGTTATCCGTACGAATACCCCTAAAACGAGCTTGACAAAAGAGAGAGAATCTAGCAACTTGAGAGCAACAAATAACTCAAATGAACAACAAACAAGTTGAGACTTAAGCGATTAAAGCGTTGAAATTTATGGATATGAACTTCTAAATTCTGTTGTCTAATGTTGTAACAATACTACCACATTGCTGTCACACTGTTGTACTTTGTAGAAACGAAAAATTATGAAATAAATTCTGAAAATTATTTCTAATCTTCGAATTGCAGCCTAAAAACAGAGTCTTACATATGTCTATGAAAACCCAACTTTCTAACTTGAATTTCCTAAGTTTACAAGCCAAAAGTATATATCTATACCTTTAGAACCTTTTTTTTCTCAAGACAAATACCTACTTGCATTGCTTATGCTTTTTCAATTTATTTTAACCTTTTCAGAATTAAAACAAACTCATATTCAATCATGAGGTGATCAATCTTAAGAAGAACATCAAACAATAAACATCCATAAGCAATCTACACAAATATAGCAATTCTCCAACAAAAGAATTTCAAAATTTAGAGTTTCATTCCATAAATTCCAACTTAACACAGTTAGTTCATGGTTCCTACAAAAGAATCCAACAAAACAAGTCTAAAGAACATAAACATGTTGAAAGGGGGAGTCAAGGTTACAAGAAAAAGCTTAACTAAACAACTTTTAAATCAATCCAACTAGGTAAAGAAGAAAGCAAACTATTAAAAGGAAAAGAAAAGAGGAAACAAAGATAGGTTGAGGACTGATGCAGCAGCAACAATCGATTTCTCCTTCTGCAACTCTTGATGATGAAACCTTCCTTCTGCCTCTCTTTTCTCGATAAGAAAAACCTCTTGCCTTCATCGATTTCTTCTTTTCCAAATCAGGGTAGGATTTTTTTCTTTTGTTTTTGCACCCCAAGTCCTTCCATTCTTCTCTTTTCTCTAAAAAGCCAAAAGCCACTTGAAAAATAGAATTTCAACCCAATGATTACGTCATCCCGAAAGGTGGGCCCCACATTTGACTAATCTGCCCCGAAGTTAATGTTGTGACATTGCTACCACATCAATGAAATCAGTGTTGCAGCAATGTTGTTACATTACTGCCACAATGCGAATTCTTCTTATGCTCTTTAAAGCCAATATTGCAGCAATGCTGCTGTCACAATATTCATTTTCCTCCTACACCACACAACAAAACAAAAGCAAAACTCAAAACACAACACATAACAAACAAGCAACACAACAAAACAACAAGGCACAAAACACTAAAATTAACCTAACAAAACAAGAAAATGAACAACTAACACTAAACTCACTAAACACAACACTCAGCGAACAACACACTAAGAAAAACGAACAAAACACACACACAACTCAATTTTGAGTGAAAGAAAGCAATGAAAAATGCTAAAAATAATCTCATTTCATGGAATTATCACACCCCCAAACTTATCTCATTACTCGTCCTCGAGTGATGCATTAACAACTACCACACAAACAAACAACTAGCTAGGTGCCATAGAGGTTAAGAGTATCAAATCTTCAGGTAAACTCCCACAATTCACAAGCATAAACACAAACAAGGTATGACAAAATCGTTCACAAGTTAAAGCAACCCCTTAAGTGTGTGTGTACGGTCTTAGCTCACTCACCTGCATCATCTAAGCCGCTCTAAAGCTTAAATCATAGAACTTAGTTTAACGAGCATCAAATGACTTAACACGAAGTCCATCCAAGAGACTAAAGATTACAACAAGCTCAAAATGTAAAACCAAATGCACTCTCCTTTTCTTTTTTTCTTTTCTTAAAGAGAATACAACTCTTCCACCAAAAATACAATGAAAGAGAACACGGGAGGTCAACCTCTTTTTTTTCTTCTTTTCTTCTTTGCTTTCATTTATTTCTTTTTTTTTCTTTGAAGGGAACCTTTCTAGTCATTTGTACCTTCTATCTAAACGCCAACATTGGTGATGAAGGCGCCTAACAACGAGCACTATCACATAGATTGGTTGCATTTGCATACTCATATCCCCCGTGACCGTTTGACTCAAAGCTAAGCATGGGTGTCATGTCTAATCCTGGTTTACTAAGCCACAAGAGAAAGAGGAGTATCCCTTTTTTTTTTCTTTTTTTTTTCTTCTTTTTTTCACAGATTTGACCTCCCCCAAACTTTGACTTTACAAACCAGAGATATTAACAACCCACTCAAGATACCTTAGACTCAATTCAAAAGACCACACCAACTCACTTTAGCCCCTAAGCTCTCTTTAAGACTATAAAACATTTTAGAATCCACAAGCTCGGTAGCTAAGACTTAAGTGTGAAGGCTACTTTAACTCAATCACTCATTTGTCAAACCTAAAGTGTTATATGCAAGTAAAAGGTGAGAGTCTAAAGTATCATCATTAGCAATAAACTAACCAGCAGAAGGCACCCAACAACAACACCACACAAACATACCATCAAACAACTAAACAGACAAAACTACACTCCAACAACAGGCCAACACAACCAATAAGCCAAATAGAGAGATGCAAAACCACCTTACACCACAACAACAAACTAAAAAACAAGTGTCCACCCCCAAACTTAAAGACACATTGTGTCCTCACAACAACCGCCACAGAGAACACAAAAACTAAAGGATGGGCTAGACTGAACAAGATACACAAGCACAAAAATGAAAAGCAAACGAGAACAGAAAAAAGAAAAAAGGAAAGGATAACTGATAAGTCTTAATTAATCGTAATTATTGTGTCTAATTTCCTTCCATTTTAATTAAATAATATGTTTAATGGTTAAAATTGCACCCAATTTAGTTTAGGTGATAAATTATCGATTATTTAATAAATTTAGTCTAAAATGCATATTTTAGTTTAAATCCGTAAATTGGAATAAAAATTGAAAAATTAGAAAACAAAAGAATGAGACAATTGAAAATAAATAAAGAATTAAAGAAATTGAAAAAAAAATATAAAAAAGAATGAAAGGGAAAAAAAAAAGCTTATTATCTAATATTTTCTTTTGTTTTTGTTTTTTCTTCCTTGTGTAGGTGGCATACATGCATGGAGTCTTCCTTGAGAAATGCAAGGGAGAAATTATCTTGTGGCTTGGCACACATTGTGGAGCAAGAAATGACACATATAAGGGACCTATTTTTGGTCATTTTCAAGTATAAAAGGAGGGCAATGCATTGAGCAAAGGGAGTGTAGAGTTTTAGTGTTCTCTACAAAAAAAAAAGTTTAGAGAGTGTTCTAGTTTTTTGTTTTTATCCTATTTTATGTTTTATCCCTTTTACAGTTATTCTTGCTTTTCCACCATGTGTGGCTAAGCTTTAATTTCTGATTCAAGGGTCATTTCATTTCCAATTGTAATTTTGTGAGGCTTTAGACCTAATTGAAATTTTGTTTCTAATTTAAGAATTCTTTGTTTCTTGTTTTATTTTTATGATTGATCGTTACAAATTAAATTGACGCCTTAATTTAGTTTCAATCAATTTATTGCTATCCATGATTTTGTGATCCGTAATTGTCACAAATGATTGAAAAAATGTAGCAAGGGGTTGGCTTATGTGTGTGTAATTAATGGCTTTTCCATTTTACATAGCTTGCATAATAGACTCTAGGGAAACAAAGAAACAAAATTAATTAATTTGTAGTTATCTCAATTAGTTAATTTTGGTTTAGTCCTCTCATTACTTTTAATGCTATTATTTAATCAATATGGAACGCTATCGTACCCAATTGATTAAATTATAAGTTTTGATTTTGATGCTTGGTTAAGATCAATTAAATTAGGAGAGTTTATATTTATTGCGACTTTTCCGAGTAAATTGACTGAGTTCTTGAATTAGCAAAATTAAAATTGATATTTTTTTTTCCTTTTGAAGCCTTTGATCAAGATTACAATTGGATGAAATTTACATCCTTGAATTGGAAGTTGCATAAAATTATCTTTTTATTTTTTTTTTAATTTCATTTTTTTTGTTCAACAATTCAAACCCCCCTTTATTTTTGTTATCATTATTATTTTTAACTTTGAGAAATTAATTCGATTGGTTCCTTTGGGATTCGACCTGGTCCACTATTTCTACAAGTTAGATCTAGAAAACCAGTAAATATTTTGGAGGGCTTCGACAACTCGACCAATAACTCCCCTCACTGTTGCTCCCCATCCTCCTCATCATCAGAAGCTTGCCCTCGAGAGCTCTCTCCAGCTTCCAGGCGTTCCCATCCTCTCAAAATCTCTTCAGGGAACTCGGGGAACGCCAGAATAGGTCGCTTGGAGGCTCGGCGCATGGTTGCGTGCAATGCCCTATCTCAATCTCTAGTGTAAGATGCAAATGAGACTATCATACCGTGCATTTGCTCCTACCTCAGCTTGATCTCATGCACTTCACGATGTATGAGAAGCTGGTGCTCGACTCCCCTATCTACTTCTGGAGCGGGGGCAACCACGGGCTGCTCAACAGGGTCAACATCCTCACGAAGCAATCGTGCAATACAAGCCGATCCTATTGCCCCCTGTTTTTGCAGTAACCTCACCTCAGATCCAATGATGGGCACCTCAGCTTGAATACAGAGCTCAGTAATCAATGCAGGAAAGAATATTTTGCTCTTGCTCTTTGAAGCAGCTTCCACGAGTTGCTCGTAAATAACCCTAATTGTTTTGCCCTTGACTAAGGCATAGAGCAGAAACATTCTCTCTTTTGAAATGATGTTGTCATGGGTGGTTGGCATTAACTTGGTTCGAAGGAAGTGATACGAAATACGATGATTTGGTTTAAGAGCTTTTCACCAACATGTGTGTGCTCCTTGGGGTGATACAATCCACTCAGATCCTCTCACTGTCAGCTTCCTCAACACTCTCTGCCTTCAACTCTCAGTTGGGGGCCCCTTCCACAGGCCATACGGATCGTGAAAATCAGGAAGAAGAAATAATTCATTAATGTGAAGGGCAGTGAATGGAACATGTTTCTTCCTTACCAAAACTCCGTCGCTCGTGGCATGACTGAAATTTGCCAAGAATTCATGCACCAATGGGAGGATCACTCTAACCGGCTGAGAACAAAATTTCTAACAATTTCTCTCTATTATGGGCTCGACAACAAACTTAGGAAGCCCATAATTTTCACCCTGAGAGTAGAAGAAACCCTTTTCAATGTAAGGTTGCCTTGTTGAGATTGCCTCAAATGCAACTTCAGCCTCTGGAGAAGCGAATGTAGGCACAATATCTGCAAGAGTTGGATGACTAGGGTGCTCTGTTGTTTTGGATCTAGCGGCTTTAGCCTTGGAGCGAGACTTAGGCGACATTCTGTCAAATCCTTTTGTTTTCTCTTTGCACTGCTTTTTCTCTCTTTTTTTTCAACCAAAGCTACTGCCCTCTGCTTCTTTCAAAAACCACCCCCAAACTTCAATGTGAGGACAATCACCACAATAAAACCACTCAACAACATCACCCAAACCAAAACCACTAAACCGTCAACCACTTTTAACAAAACAGCCTCCCCACACGGCACCCACACTGCTCCTTCTAAATGCTCAACCCAAACAACCACAACACGCTTTTTCCAAAAGTTCTGGTCACGCTCTTGTCAACCAACCCAAAAGATACCAAATATTACAGCTGGGGCAAAGATACTTACTTGGGGGCAACTCGAAGGTTCAACCAATCTGAAAAACAGCTTGCTACTAAGCTTCGAAGAACTCCTTCGACTTGAACCAAGGCAGACGACCGCGACAAGATAAGAGTGATCAAACCGATTTAAGGTCGCGATTCAAAACTTGTTCTCATTGCTGCACTCGACGAAGAAGAAGAGAGGAAAACAAAAATGAGAAAAAAAATGAAGAGTGAAAAAAGAATTAGGGCAGTCGATAACTTCAAAATGCAAGGGAAGGGAAAAAAATTTGCTTAAAACGGGGTCGTTTTAACCTTCAAGATTGAGTTTTATTTGATTTTTTTTTTTTACCAAAACGTCGTTGTTTTGGCTGCCAGTCGAAAAACCTCCTCTGTTTCAATGTGGTGACAATGTTGTAGCATTGCTACCACGTTGAACAGACTTAGTAGTGACCCATGTTGTTGTAGCAACAATGCTACCACATCGCTACCACATGTGGACGGAAAATTCAGTTCTGCCAAAACTGCTTTTCTTTGCTCTTTTCTTCACCTGAAACCAAACAAACTGCCAAAAGCTCATAAAATACAGAGGTAACAAGTACCCCCACTAAAGAAAACTCAAACCAACAAATAATGAAGCAGAGCAAAACAAAACCCACTCAACTAAAGCAAAAATAAACAGAAAAAAAAAAGTTTACTCTCATGGGTGGCTTCCCATCAAGCACTTAGTTTTAAGTCCTCAGCCTGACTCTTTTTCGCTCATTTTTCAACTTGAAACAACACATACACTTTCCCTCTATCAATGGTGTTTTCCCAATAGTGCTTAACACGTTGACCATTCACTTTAAAAGTACTTCCTGAATTTTCATCTAGAAGCTCCACTGCTCCATACAAGAAACACTCACAATTTGAAAGGGCCCTGACCATCGTGACTTCAGCTTGCCTGGGAACAACTTCAATCGTGAGTTGAAAAGAAGCACATACTATCCCGGTAGGAGCTCTCTCGAAAGGATGTGACTGTCATGTCAAGCCTTGGTCTTTTCCTTATCAAGTTTGGCATTTTCATAGGAAAAGTACCTCAGCTCCTCAAGCTCCACAAGCTGCAGTTTTCTCTCATTTCCTGATGCTTGGAGATCAAAATTTAGCACCTTAAGAGCCCAATAGGCTTTGTGTTCGAGTTCCAAAGGCAAATGACACGCCTTACTGAACACAAGCCTATTAGATGACATACCTATGGGTGTTGTAAAAGTTGTCCGGTATGCCCACAAAGCATCATCTAACTTCATTGACCAGTCTTTGTGTCACACACCATTTTCTCCAGAATTCTCTTTATCTCACGATTTGACACTTCAGCTTGCCCACTAGTCTGAGGATGGTAAGCAGTAGCCACTTTATGCTTGACCACATATTTAGCTAGCATTGATTCAAGCATTCTACTTCCAAAATGAGTCCCATCGTCACTTATGAGTGCTCTCGGTGTCCCAAAACGTGTAAAAATGTTCTTTTTCAGAAACTTGCTCACCACATTGGAGTCATTGGATGGTGAAGCGATTGCTTCGACCCACTTGGACACATAATCCACCGCCAACAAGATATAGAGGTTCCCATGAGATGGTGGGAATGGACCCATGAAGTCTATCCCCCATACATCAAAAAGTTCGACCTCGAGAATGTTGTTTAATGGCATCTCATGCCTCTGTGAGATGTTGCTCACCCTCTGACAACGGTCACAACTCTTAACAAATTGATGGGCGTCTCTAAAAAGTGAAGGCCAGAAATATCCAAATTGCAGCACTTTAGCTGCTGTTTGAGCCCCACCAAAATTGACACCATATGGTGCTGAATGGCAATGGTGAAGAATATTCTGAACCTCTTCTTCAGGAACGCATCTCCTCAAAATTTGGTCAACGCATTTCTTGTAGAGGAATGGTTCATCCCAATAAAAGTACCGCACCTCGTGCATGAATCTCTTCAACTGTTGTTTACTCATCTCAGGAGGTAGAAGCCCACTCACCAAATAGTTCACCAGATCTGCATACCAAGAGGATGCTCAGTCACTCTAAGAAGGTGTTCATCAGGAAATGTCTCCTTGATAGGCTCTTGGTGGTGTGTCTCACCCTTCACATGGAGTCTGGACAAGTGATCTGCAACTTGGTTCTGTCTCACTCCTATCTCTGATTTCCAAGTCAAATTCTTGAAGCAAGAGTATCCAGCGAATCAGTCTGGGCTTCGAATCCTTCTTTGAGATCAGGTACTTGATTGTCGAATGATCAGTGAAGACTATTACCTTTGTACCTATCAGATATGCCCTGAACTTATCAAATGCGAATACCACTACTAACAGCTCTTTCTCAGTGGTAGTGTAATTGACTTGGGCATCATTCAAGGTTCTACTGGCATAATAAATGGAGTGAAAGACCTTGCCTCTCATGACCCAAGATCATCGCCCACTGCAAAATCGCTTGCATCACACATCATTTTAAAGGGTGCGGACCAATCAGAGCAACAAATCTTTGAGAGCGGATACACTAATGCTCTCTTCAAGCTCACGAACGCCTTCTCACAATCTTCATAAAAAATAAAAGGCTTGGAATGCTTGAGAAGCATGCAGAGAGGCTTTGCAATCTTTGAAAAGTCTTTAATGAACCTCCTGTAGAACCCTGCATGCCCTAGGAAGCTTCTAACTCCTTTCACTATGGTAAGTGGAGACATCTTCTCAATGACCTTGATCTTTGCTTTGTCCACTTCGATTCCTACCTTTGATATTTTGTGCCCCAAGACTATTCCCTCACGAACCATGAAGTGACACTTTTCCCAGTTGAGGACTAGGTTGGTCTCCTCACAACGTTTGAGAATATCCTGCAAATTAAACAAGCACACATCAAATGTTTCACCAAAGGTAGAGAAGTCATCCATAAATACCTCTAGTGTTTTCTCCACCATGTCACTGAAGATCGCCCTCATGCATTGTTGAAAAGTTGTCGAAGCATTGCATAAGCCGAAGGGCATTCGCCGAAATGCAAATGTGTCGTAAGGACAAGTGAAGGTAGTCTTCTTCTGATTCTCCGATGCAATCGTAATCTGATTATACCCCGAATACCCATCAAGGAAGCAATAATACTCCTTTTCTGCCAGCCTGTCAAGCATTTGATCAATAAAGGGCAAGGGAAAATGGTCCTTCCTCGTGGCTTTCTTCAACTTACGATAGTCCATGCAAACTCGCCACCCTGTGATTGTTCTTGTTGGGATCAATTCATTATTCAAATTTTCTACCACTATTATTCCGCCTTTCTTTGGCACGCACTGAACCGGGCTTACCCATGTACTATCAAAGATAGGAAAGATGATACTTGCATCAAGCCACTTAATTATCTCTTTCCGCACCACCTCTTTCATGACAGGGTTAAGCCGCCTCTGATGCTCAACTGAATTCGAACAATCATCCTCCAGCAAGATTTTGTGCATGCATATCGATGGATTAATGCCTTTTATGTTTGCCATGGACCACCCAATTGCTCTCTGATGCTGTCTCAACACATCTAGCAACTTCTGCTCACATTCTCCACTCAAGGTAGACGATATGATTACTGGCAAAGTGTCATTCTTCCCTAGGTATGCATATTTCAAATGTGTGTGAAGTGGTTTAAGCTCCAAAGTAGGTGGTTCTTCAACTGATGGTTTGATTGCAAGAAAAGTTTTCTCTGCAAGCCCCAATGACTCAAACTGGCTTCGATTCCCACCACCATACTATTTGGCACCCATATGAGCAATCATTCCTCTTTCATCAGAATCAACTTCATTCTCATCGCCAACAAATTCATTTGATCCAAATGATTTCATGCCAACTCACTCTCCACCACTGTTGTGTCTAAAACATGCACAAGAGAACACTCCACGACTTCATTAGGGAAATCTAAAGAATTAAAAAGATTGAAAGTTACCCTTTGATCATTGACTCTCATTATCAACTCCCCTTTCTGCACATCAATGAATGTCCTCCCTGTGGCTAAGAAGGGTCGCCCAAGGATGATCGGGATGTCTTTATCAACCTCATAGTCAAGTATAATGAAATCTGCAGGAAAGATGAACTTATCCACACTTACCAACACATCCTCTATCTTACCCTCTGGATAAACCACTGATGGATCACCTAGCTGTAATGAGACTGTGGTGGGTCTTGCCTCTCCAATGCCAAGTCTTTTAAAGATGGACATAGGCATCAAGTTGATGCTAGCTCCCAGATCGCACAAGGCTTGCCCACAATATGTACTCCCAATGGTGCATGGTATGGTAAAGTTCCCCGAATCTTTTAGCTTCTGAGGGATTTTCTGTTGGACAATGGATGAATTCTGAAGTAAGTGCGACAGTCTCGAACTCTCCCAACCTCCTCTTTTTAGTCAAAATGTCTTTCATGAATTTCGCGTAGTTGGACATTTGTTTCAAGGCTTCCACTAGGGGGTGTTGATGTGTAGCTCCTTCAAAATGTCCAAAAACTTATCAAATTGTTCATCTTGCTGCTTCTTCTGAAAACGTTGAGGGAACGATGGTGGTGGTCTCAAAACTACCTGCTCGGTTGGTTGTACTTGTGGAAAAGTTGCAGCATTTTTCTGTTCTGTTTTCTGATGTAATGGCACTGCTACCACATTTTCTTTTGTCTGCGCTATCTCAATCTGATGTTGCGGCACTGCCACCACATTTCCTTGTGTCTGTTCGCAACCCTCACTATTGACTTGGATTGAAGTGAGCTCTTTTCCTCTAGGAGCTTTGGTTTTGAGCTCTTCTAACTCTCTCCCGCTTCGAAGTTGCACTGCCTTACATGTTTCCTTACCCTTGTCTCTTGGATCCTCAGTATCACTAGGCAAGGTACCTTGGGCTCTATTGTTTAAAACTGAGGCTAGCTGACCCATCTGATTCTCTAGATTTCTAATTGTTGCAGCTTGGCTCTGCACTATGGCATCAGTTTTAGCCATGTGCTCTTTCAACAAGGTTTCTAAAGAGGATGTGGGCTCTTGAGTCTGTACCTTCGGATTTTGCAAAATCTGTGAAGGATATCCATGTTGTTGAAATCCTGGAGGTACTGGAGGTCTCACTTGCTGATTCGAAGGCCCAACTCCTTGATTATTCCATGCAAAGTTTGGATGATGCCTCCAACCCGGGTTGTATTTATTCGAGTAGGGGTTGAAGTTCTTGTTGTACCCCCCATAGTTCACGGACGCCGGATTGGACGGGCAAACATCAAAAGTATTGCCCTCTCCACAATACACACAGGAAACTGACACTGGTGGCCCAAACTGATTTCCTAAACCCATATTCATTGACTTCAACGTATTGGTAAGAGTAGCAATCTGTGCTGACAAATTTACTGTACTTGCATCTTGCACCACTGCTACCTGGCGAGTAGGGTTAAGGTGCGATGTTGGCCACTTGTAGTTATTCTTTGCGATCTTTTCCAGAATCTCATACGCATCATTGTATGTCTTTGACAACAATACTTCTCCAGCTGAGACATTGTGTGGAAAATATTTTATCAACAACTGCTCCACCAACTCATTCCAGCTCGTGATAGCTCCAGGTGGTATTGTGTTCAACCATTCAAGCGCTTTCCCTCTTAGTGAGTAAGGGAAAAACGTTAACCTAAGAGTGTCCTCATTTACCCCTCTGATTACAAAGGATTTACACACACTCATGAATAACTGGAGATGTAAGTGAGGATCCTCCATTGGCGTACCCCCAAACTGGCCTGTGTGTTGGAGCATCTGAAACATGACCGGCTTCAGTTCAAAATGTGGTGCCCTTATTTCTGGTGGCATAATCCTCGGAATCAAAACTGGCACTGCATATTCCTGAATAACCCGATCTCTCTCATCTTCCACTGCTCTAGCACCACCATTATTATCAATTCTCAGCGGTGGTTCAACCATACCTTCAACTTCTGCTCGTCCTTTTTGTTCCCTTCTTCTCCGGTGAAATGTACATTCGATTTCAGGATCAAGAGGTTGCAATTCAAGATCGTGCTCTTCGTTCATAAAAGAAATTCAACACCTAACACGATACAAAGGTAACCAATCAAAATTTGTGTGAGAGTTAACTACAACTGAAAACAACAAATAAAAGTACTCAATTTCACAAAATTCACAAACAAATAGTCTCCGGCAACAGCGCCAAAAACAAAGTGATCCAGTTTGTTCATGTAGTAGGCATGCGAGTGGGGCATCTTATGTGATGAGTCCTTACAAGATTGGACCACGAATTATTAACCAATTGTTGTAACACTGTTAATAATTCATAAATGACCATTAATAACTCAACCTTAATTTAATCCTGAGCGGGTTACAGACTCCTGTCTGCGAGGGGTTGTCCTTTGACTAGTATAGGGGAGAGCGACCTAAGTCGCCAACTCAATAAGCCAACCTTCTTGGGGACAAAATCAAGTAGGAAGTTGAGAACTTAACTTTGCGAGATGGAATTCCCTCATTCCTGAGCTAGGGAAAGTAGATGAGTTGTTCCCTTAAGTGTTAACTCCAGGACTTGAACAACGACCCTACCCTCTCACTGGCCCGAGAGTAACTTTGTTTATGGTAGGACCATAAGCAGGTTGTTCATTAGAGGATCAGTGGTACTTAAGGAACAAGAAATACTCACACGGATAAAATGATAATTTGACCCAACCGTAGTTACAAACAACTCGTGAAGGGTCAACTTATAGGTATTGGTTATATCGATAGAAAGAACTTGTCCTACAGTGAGGAGAGTGCAACTATGAGTCTATAGTGGAGTGACTTGTAGTTAATGAATGTTGGTTAACTAGGTCAAAGAGTTTGATCGATTAATCTCGTATCATTGGAGCTCATGATCTATAGGTTCATTAGATCCCTCTGTTGGCTCAACATAGAATAAACAAAGATATAAAATTTTGGGGCGAATTTGAAATGTTCAAATTTGTAAAAAGGATTTTCTTATGTCGATCATATGTGATACAAACGATATAATATATAGTTTGATGTGAATATGATTCAAATTAAACTATATACTGTTTTTGGATTAATTTCTAATATTAAATTAATATAAGAGAGTTCATATTAAAAATTATAGACAAAAAATTAATTCGAATGAGATTCATATTAAAACTATAGTTTATGAGAGAGAATATGATTCAATTGATATTAATTAAATGGGTGATATTTGATTAACATAGTTTTATTTAATAAATATGATTTATTAATAAGTAAATAAAATGGTTTTATTCAATTTTATTAATTAATTGATTTTCTAATTAAATTAATTAATTAATAATAAAATAAAAATAAATAAAAAAAGAGTTTTACGATAATGCAAGAAGTGGATTAGTAGGGAGTTAGGAAGTTATCCTCCTAAATGCTAAGGGTTTGCATTTTGACAAAGGTTGCTCACTTGGTTTTTAAAATCTCAACCAAAATATGGTTTTTAAAATCTCTCTGCCAGAAACCAAAATCAGGAAAGGTTCTTGATTATTTTTTTTCTAAATCCTATTCCAAAAGAAGGAAACTCACTTCCCTCCCTTATCCTAGAGAACAAAAGAGAGGATTCTTTGGAGGTCCAAATTGTACGTGTTCTTGACTTTTGGCAATTGGGAGTTTTGGAGCAAAGGACAAAGAGATCTACAAAGGTTGTATTTTCTTTTCCTATCTCTCCGTATTTTCTTAGAAAGCATGCTTATCTAGGCCTTTAGAGTATTGTAATATGACTAAATTATAGTAGTCTAATTTTTGGGTTCTTTTCCATAAAGTCTTAGTTCTGTCTTTTAATTTATATTTCTTATTTTTTGTATTGTTTTCTATTTGTCAGCCTCGATTCTCTTCTTCAATTCCATCACAGCGCAGCGAAAGTAATGGTGGTTATGAACAATTACGAGTTCGATTGAACATAGAGAAACTGATTTTCTTGAAGTTTTCTTCCATTTGAATTTTTCTATTCGTCTTGTTTCTGTTCTTATTTACTATAGCTATTGGTTGTATCAAGTTTTCGGCAATGAATTAATACTGAATTCGTTTCAGTTTAAGTATCGAATACTCCTTTGGTCCGAGAGTTCTTGATATACGTTCTATGTATTAATGATTTTAGTCTTTTTCCATCTTTCTTGTTTTATTCCTCTCATTCCAGCACTCAAATCAAGTCTTACATTTTTCTTAGCTTGAATACAGAGCAACCCTTGACAAGATAAGAAATATCTATTTCTTTATCTATGTTGAAGTATTAGAAGTTTAATTGTTTTCATTTTTCTTTTTGTTTCAATGACTTCTTTCACTTTAATCTCATTGCATTTTGTTGATTTTATTATGAGTAGCTAAATTTAATTAGAGATTCAAGTTTGTGCATGCCCTACAAAAAAGATTTAAGGTTCGATAGCAAAATCAATCTAGCTAACACTTGAAATTAGGTTTGTTTTTGGTGATTTCAATGTTGGGTAAATCCTAGTAGACCATCTAGTGTTGCTTGTCAAGCTTAACCTTAATACTGAATGGGTTAAGGAAAGCAAATGTCGCAAAAGCAATGGGAGAAAAGGCTTAGACATAAGTCTTGAAACATCGACCTAGACGTAAGGCGAGACTCTAAAACTACTAGAGTTGTGTGCAAAAATATCTAAATTAGATTAAGCCATAGACATATAGGTTTAATCACTTAGCTTCCTATCGATACTTCATAAAAGGTCGAATGGGAGTCAAATTCAATTTACTTAGTTTCTTGTGTTAGTTAAGATTGCAATTGCCTTCTAGTTGCATTTTCTTTCCAAAGGAGCATAAACATTCTTGAATCCCTTTGTATTTCCATTGCTTTTAAACACTTTACTTTCAACTAAATTGCCTCAAAATCCTCAATTCACGGTTACTTTAAGTTGTATTTTCTCAACGATTTGTGACAACTTAATAGGTTTTATGAAAACTCATTCCCTTGGGACGATACTCTGTAGTACTTCCACTTTCTTATTATTTTGATTGCATGCACTTGCGCGTAGCATCCGACCAAGTTTTTCGCGACATTTTGAATAAAAATTTATTTTAGACACATAGATTGTGAGTAGATTGCAATTTGATTGCAAAATTTTTCTATTGAAGGAGACCCGAACTTAATTTGTAGGTACTACAGGTGAGGTTCAATGTATGCAAAAGGAGTTTTGCCTCTTTAGAAACTAGAACTTAGATAGAAAGGACCTTCCACCGAAGTTATAGACAATAGAGGAGGAAAAAATTGCAGAAGTTGATTGCATCGTGAGAAAATTACCTTACAAGAAGTAGAAATGGATCCACCTATAGTTGATCCTCATGCAAATCCAACAAATAGAGAAAATCAACATAATACAAACAACATGCAACAACAAAGGAGAATTCCTCTAGCAAACCCCATCGTCATTGCAGAAAAGAGGGACACAATAATTATAGACTATGCAGCTACCACCTTTCAAAATTCGAATACATGAATTGCAGAACTCAATATTGAGGCCAATCAGCTTGAACTCAAGCCATTTATGTCCTATTGTTAGAATCTATGCCCTAAAACTTCACAATTAATAATTTATTTAATAATTAATAATATTTTTTATTATTTTATTTGTAATATAATATTATCCTTTACATGAAAAAACCAAAGTTATTTGTGTAATCTTGAACAGTATGTGGTTGACATATGAGAAGATCATGTTCAAGAAATAACCTAAAGGGTCATAGTATATAGATAAAGTTTGGTGTTTTATCCTGGCAACACTATTGAATGTGACCCACTTTGTAATAGTACAAATGATTTGATCTAAATTGTTTATGGGGAGACATGTTGTTATGGCCAAAAATAGGATCCGGTTCGACAGCGTAGAAGAGAGGCGAATGAGTGGTCGGCCGAATTTGAAATCGAGAGTCCCGTGAATCATGACCGATCAAAAACCGGAGACCGACCAAGGGGTCCTCCTCGGGTGGAGGCGGCCGACCCTTGGGGTCGGCTCGGCCGACGAGGCCGACCTCAAGGGGTCGGCCGGCTCAGAGAGAGGAAGGGAGCCGACCCAGGGTCGGCTCGGCCGCCCACCGGAGGCCGACCCCCAGGGTCGGCCAGCTCAAGGAGCCGACCGCAAGGGGTCGGCCCCGCCGAGGTGGGCGACCCCCTGGGGTCGCCCCGCCGAAGGTGGGTCGATCCGGGGGTCGCCCGACAAGGAACCGATCCCAAAGAGTCGGCTCGACGATTCAAGATCGGAGGCTAACCAGGGGGGTCGGCGGCCGATCGAAGATGGGTCGACCTTTATCGCACCCCAGAAATTTGGCTCCGCCGATTCAGACGGGGCGACCCCTCGAGGTCGGCCCGGCCGAAAAGGTGGTCGCCGTCGCGAACGTTGTTATGACGGATAGGAAGAAAAACAAAGGCGCCGTGAAACGGTTCCTTTCCCATAATCGCAGTCATTAAGCACGCTCAATTATGGAGAGTTAATAGATAATAAAACCTTGAAAGACCGTTACAAATATGAGGTCTATATTAACTCGTTGGGAAGCCCAACAAAGGTAAGCAATCATTTGGAGCCTGTGTTCTAGCTTGAGATTTACTTCCGTGCGAAATTATCTTCTCTAACTTGAGCGTCGGAGTGCGTGTGGCAGAGCACCACACCGGTGTTAGTTTTCTTTCTTGCAGGAGATCGTTGTCCCCAACGATACAAATTTACCGTTGATCCGTCTAACCAAATTCCGGCATCAACACATGTAAGTAGAGGTATCTTATACAATGAGTTTGTATAAGACTGGATCACGTAATGTATAATCTTTCTTTATAAATCTATTAATTGAAAAGATTAATATTTCATCAGAATGATCATATGGAACTCGATTTTAATCTTGAGTGAGTTATAAACTCCTGCCTTTGAGGGCTTGTCCTTTGATTTGCATGGGTAAGAGTTTTTTTTTTTTTAGTTGATTCAATAAGCCTACCATTTTGGGAACTTGACCACATAAGGGAGCTGGGAACATAATCTCATAAGATAGAATTCACTCCTTTCCATACAGGATAAATAGATGAGTAGCTCCCTTAATTAAAAGTATGTGAAATATAACATACCTTTGCTGGCAAGTCTAACTATTCTTGTGCATGGCCACCTACCACCAATAAAAAGGAATTGAAAACGTGTAAATTGAAAATAAAGACCAACATAAAAAGGAAAGGAGGGTTAGAACTCACTCACCGAACTATGCTATGAAAGGGGTAGTGGAGGATTCTCAAAGGATAAAACGTGAGGGGCAAATGATATATAGGAAGAGAGAGGTGGTTGTTGCCACCCATCTCTATTTTAATTCAATGTATGAATTTATGGCCATCAATTCATTGACCTTAACCCCAAATAGGGTAGTTGAGCTCAAGTAAGAGTATTGGGGGCTAAGAATTGAAATAAGAGCATTAAATGAGGTAGATATAAATATAATTGTACTAAAAGTGTGCAGTGAAGTGTCTGCCATGATAATCCAAACAGAGGAGACCAAAGATCAATATTAATCACACCAGCAAGTATAATGACATATTGGAGAGGAAAAATCGACCTCAGGTAGATATTGGGTTCATTCATACTAAAGAAAATAAAAAATCAAAATGAACAACATGTTACATCTAAAAAATGCAACATATAAACAGAAATTATACACAACTAAAAATCAAATTGAACTCAATTAGATGGAAGTAAAAAATGAGATCAGTATGCAAGGAAACAGATAATCCAAACAGATAAAGACAATGAACACAAATCAATTAACATAACTCGTGAGATAGAAAAAATTCGATTGAAAGGATAAATAAAATAACAAAATAAACCATGGATTTTTTTTTTTTTTTTTTTTGAAAAAAGCGTATGAAGAGTAGAAAAAATGTAAGCAGAGTCAGTTCCAAATGTTCATCATCGGCCTAAAGGGAAAGAGGACAAACTTGTCAGCAAAGTTGATTTGGGTCCCCCACTAAGCTCCAATTTGGTAACCAAGTTTTTCCTGGCTGATTTGCTCAGATCAAACATGCAATCATTCGCACAAACCCAAACAGAGACAAGATTGATAGTGAATGAGGTGATGGTCCAATACATGAGAAAGAGCATGGAAATCGACAACGGACTTGAGGAAGACTATTAATGTGGCGAGGGAAGGGAGTGGAAACAACGTAAATCAACAAGAGTGTATGGATTTGGAAGGAAAAAAACTAAAGAATGTGAATCGAAGGTTACGGTTATATTTTTGGAAAGGATC
Organism: Trichosanthes cucumerina; assembly: GCA_036507285.1. Classification (NCBI taxonomy): domain Eukaryota; kingdom Viridiplantae; phylum Streptophyta; class Magnoliopsida; order Cucurbitales; family Cucurbitaceae; genus Trichosanthes; species Trichosanthes cucumerina. Next base: position 34,037,005 of record CM071840.1, read on the forward strand.
TGACAAGTTGAGGGTAAAACAACATGAAGCCAAGGACAACTATTATATCGGAACCCATCTTCATCCAAGACAACGAGAGATAAGAAAAACTCACTTTCATCACACTTCTGGTGAAAACAACAAAGGTTTAAGGACTCTCTCCACTCCAGACACATATAAATTATTATAATTCTAGACTATACTACTATGTATTTTAAATAATATTATATGTTTCACAGGCTATAATAACTTACATGTTTCACAGGCTATAATAACTTACAGACTATTATAACCCCGATTATTATAACTCACTCAACGCCCCAAACAACTCCTAAGTGAAGAGAGAAGATTGTGTGAAGAAGTCGAACAAGCAAATTGGAAAACGCGAGGGAGTCGGCAGAAAATGCGTGGATATTGTAGTACTCCACTAACATCATTAAAACAAGTGGGGAGTTTTTAAACCCAATACCCCAAATGTTGGTTTAACTTTTTTACAACCCAATTCAACTCAAATGGATATCCCAAACGCTCCCTAACAAGTTTATCTCATATTTACTCGAAAGATTCAAAACAACTGTGGCAGCAAAACCCATGCTTGAAAGGAAAATATTTAAAGCTAAGTATAATTGCAATTTGCAACTGACTAAGAAAATAGAAAAGAATGGTTGTCCAAATGGAAATTTAGTTTTGAAAACGCCCATTGTAAGGAACAATTAGAATTTTTGCTCCAACATACCCATGATCATGAAACTTCAATTGAGATAAACTTTCAATTCATCTTCCTTCTCAAATCAAATTCGACTTAAATTCAAATGAATTGAATGTAGCAACTGAAATTCTACCATCAACTTGCCTAAAAATAGAAAATTAAATGAAAAATAGATCAGTACAAAAACTATTAGATTTGATGTTTGTAATTAAACTCTTCCTCATTCCAATCGACTCAATCTCTCAACTATTTCTAGGAAGAGATTGAGTCTTAACAATCCAAGTTTTCGCTTGAATCATATTGGAAAACTCGAAACAACACATAGCAAAAATTCCAGCAACCTCTCTGTGAAAATAAAGAAGAAAAGCTAAGAAAACATAGGAAAAAGAAAATGGAATAAAACCTACGAAATAAAACTCCAAGAAAGTGCCTCAAAACAACCTCGTTCTTCACTCCTCTTCTTTCTTTTTTGTAGGGCTTCATTAGCGTTGAATAATGCCCAAAAATTATGCTACAAATCCCAAAATCGTGCAACAAATGAATTGTTTCCATTTGTTGGGTCAAATGCAATTTTTTTTTCCTTTTTTAAACTTTTTATACTGCTCAGAATTGCAAGTTCACGCTTTTGCAATTTTGATCTTGCAATTTCTACAATTTCTATACACAAGTTTAGTTTTTAAGATTCTCACGCTAATTGTCTTCCTTCTTTTTTCTTCCTAATTTCATGATTTAGCTATTTTCCAAAAATATTTAAATAAATCTTAATACTAAGATTTATTAGGCATATAAATGTAGCAACCAAAATCAACTTTTTGAACAAAAAAAAAGAATTTAAATGAAAAAAAACAGGAAAACTATAAATAGAAGAACCATACCAAAAAAATAAAAAATAAAAAACAGAGTGGAATGAAAGGAAATTTAAAGGAAAAGAAAATTAAAGTTATCAAAACAATGAACAAATAAAAGTATTTTATTTTTATTTACAGTCTAATAAAGTCATATGTCATCTTTTCAATACTACAAGTGGTAGTAAGTTCATACTACCAAGACATTAGGCAAGTTTTACTCTTATTTATTAGTTTATATTATATTTTCTTTCTTTAAATAACTTTTTTAAATGTAATTATCTTATGAATTATTTTATTTAACTTATACTCGTAAATCTTATTTGTAAAAAATAATTCACTATTCTCTTTAAAAATATGTAATTGACTTATTTCCATACATTCATTATTTTTTAATCATTCTTGATTTTCCATCCAGGTTCACTTTTATTCTTTACTCATCTATTTTTTTTAAAAAAAAATCAAAATCTTCCTAAATAATCGTTTAAAATAAAATATCATCACTAACATATTTTGATTGTTATTTTTTACTTCTTTATATGTTTTCTTCGTTGATCCTTCACATTTTTTTTATTATGATCTTTAATTTTAAATATTTAAAATTCTTTTATTAGTTTCTTTTCAAAAAACCAAATCATAATCTCATTTTCAAGCTCATCATTATGTATTGAAAAATACATCTAATGCCTTATATTAAGTAAGTGCATTATACTTTACTTTAAATTTTCTATATTCTTTCTTGATTAATTTATAATTCATGTGAACTTTGTTACAATCCAAATACATATTGATGACCAAAAATCCATCAAAGGCCAAATGTACAAAATTGTTCCAAGATGAACATCATAAAACGTTCATCATGGCTAAGAGAAATGGTATTTGTATATTTATATGAAACATATATAGTTCATTTTAACTTGCAAACTTAATTCAGTTTCATTTTAACTTGCAAACTTAATTCAATTTTAAAAATATATCACTTATATATGTGTAGGTATATATTAATGTTTCAGGTTACTTTTGAATTAGAAACTAATAAAAATTACATCTCAAATATTGTGAGGTGGTTTGCACATGGTTCTCATGTTGAAGTAACTACATGTGAAAGTTACACAATTAACAACGTCCATTATCAATCAAAGAGTTGAGAATATATACGCTCTGTTTAGAATCATAGAGTTATGTTGGTGGCTAGAACAATGCAAATCTCTAGCGCTAAAGATAAGAATTCAATTACTGTTGATATGTCATCTTATGAGATCGATAGTAAACGAGATTTGGGAGCTTAATTATAATATTTTTCTATTGCAATGCTTTTATGTAATTGGGTTGAAAGAAAATTTGTGTTAAAGTTGATGATCTTGGATTTACATTGGTTAATATGAGTCGAATTGGCCATCATAAGTGTGATACTTTTATTATGGCTACTCAAGCTAAGCAGGTTTTTTATGTAGATGATTCTGTTTATCCGAATTGGTCTATAGTACTTACAATTTCTTCAAAGGAAGAAGAAGATGATGTTGATGATGATGAATTAGGAGAAAAAAAAATATTGCTTTCGAATGGATTTTCAAATTGTATGCTTTCTACTGATTCTTTTGATGATCTTAATGATGATGAAAAGTCATATCTTTGAACTGATTGTAATGAAATATGAAATTATGAATAATAATATACATGGTAGTTAATTATTAATTCTCTACTAATGAAAGAGCTTGTCGAAGGCTCCATCAATGAAATTTATAATATCGATCTAAAATTAAATACTTGTAGTACTTAATAGTGGGTCGGGTCGAACCACGGGGAACTAAACTAAAATTAGATTTCTATATATTAAGTTGGCTTTCTTATTGTCATAGACTGACACAAACTAGGGGAAAGCTTAAACATAAAAACAAAGATAGAAGGGCATAAAGCAGTAAAAGATAGGGACTATGATCTCACCTCACATACCAATTCCTGGTAAACTAGGTAACAATGTAACTTTTGATCACATTAACCAACAAGAATTTCAATTAGCTATTTATTATCTAATCGAACTTGTCGGAACAGTCGGACAAGCCTCTAAGCAGGCTTAGACCCTCTAAATCCAAATTAACTCAATCTAGCATCAAGTTAGTTATGTTAGGGTTTTCCCCTAGACTCGTGGCTTGTGAATGTATATTTGTTTATTTATGTAATAAAAGTGTTATTCATTCATTTAGACTAGCAATTTAAACTAAAATCCAATAAAGCAACATCCAAAAGTCATTAATGAAACTTGAACAGTATGTAGAGACATACAAGAAGATCGTGTTCAAGTAATAAGCTAAAGGATCTATAGTATATGGGGGGTCTGTCCTTTGACTAGTACGGGTGAGGGTGGCCTGTGTTGCTCGCCCAATATGCCTACCTTCTCAGGGGTAGAACCACGTGGGGAACTAAGAACTTAACTACGCAAGATGAAATTCACTCGTTCTCAAGCTAGGAAAACTAGAGGGGTTGTGAAAGAGTCTAGATTAAGAAAGCGGAAGCAATTTTGGATCTTGAATACTCTAAGTTGATCAATTTTGTAAAATAAAAAATATGCTCAAAGCTGGAAAAACAAAACGATAGAAAACTCAACTTTGAAGATCAAATTCTCTTCACCTGGTGGATGGTTTTCAACACGAACACTTCGTGGACAACCGTTATGTTGGGATTTGTGCCCTAAAACTCGTAGTTTGTAATATGTTCTAATTAATGTAATAAAGTGTTATTATTTCAATAAAGTGTTATTGTTCGTTACTTACGAGTTTGCCTTTATTTAAACCCTAAATCTAATAAACTAAACATCCAAGGTTGTTAAATGAATCTTTAACTGAATGTAATGTACATAAAAAGGATCTCGGTTCGAGATACAACCTAAAGGGTCTATAGTTAGGGGATAAGGTTTGGGTACCTTACCCTGGTTAAACTATGGATATGGCCCACTTTGTATTTGATACAAACACTGTGATCCTAACGTGTTCATGTAGAGACATGTGAGTGGGGATATCCTATGTAATGAGATTACATAAGACCGGACCACGAAATAGTAATCTCTAGCTGTAACTCCGTTAACTAATTAGGTTTCTATTTCACTAGGATGACCTAGGCAACTTGATCTCAATCCTGAGCAGGTTACGAACTCCTGTTCGCGAGGGATTGTCCTTTGACTAGTATGGGTGAGAGTGGCCAGATTCGCCGACTCAATATGCCTACCTTCTTGGGGACAAGACTGAGTGAGCGGCTGGGAACTTAACTTAGCAAGATGAAATTCACTCCTTCCCGCCTACTAGGGTAAGTAGAGGAATGTTCCCTTAAGTGGTGTCTCCGGGACTTGAACAAAGGGCCCGACCCTTTCATTGGCCCGAGAGGGACTCTGTTTGTTGGTAGGATCACAAACAAATTGTTCATTAGAGGAGCGTTGGTACTTAAGGCACAAGATGTAACCTAGGGGTAAAACGGTAATTTGACCCAGTTGGTGTTACGAACATTCGTGAAGGATTGACTTGCTGTTATTGATCAATATCCATGGACACAGAAATATATCTGCAGTGAGAAGAGTGCAGCTGTGGGACTTTAGTGGAGTGTTCCCACAGTTAACGAATGTTGATTGGGAGGTTAATGAGATGAACCGAGTAATCTTGTATCGTTGGAGCTTCTGATCTTTAGGTCCATAAGGTCCACCTTCTAGCTCGTAAAGGGTTCTTAGATCATTTGAATTTGAAATGTTCAAATTCATTAGGGAATAAACTTAATGTATATTGATACAATATAATATATAGTTTTGGAACTATATATTATAAATTTAATGTGGATATGATTCATATTAAATTTTGTGAGAGAATTAAATATTTGAAAGAGTTCAAATATTGAACTCAAGTGTGAATGTGATTCATACTTGAAAACTATAAGTTAAAATTTAATGTGCACTGGATGTACATTAAAACTATAGGTTAAAGGGGTAATATGATTAAATGAGATTTAATCAAAATTAAATATATGATATTTAATTTGTATTATTTAAATATGATTTAAATTAAAATTAAAATTTATTTAATTATTATATTATTATTATAATAATAATAAAAATAAGGGAACGTGTCATCTAGACACGTTCCCCACTACCCCTCCCCTTCTCCCTATCGACAGTTTAACAGAGAGAAGGGGGTCGTTCATTTGGTGATGACCGATTGATCATTTGGTGCAAGAAGACAAAAATCTCTCTCTCTCTCTCAATCTCTAGAATTCCTTAATTCTTCCAAATTGTTTGAATCCTTCCCACAAATGAGAGATCTAAACACTAAGAGACATAGAGGGTTTTCCAAATTGGTGGTGTTCTGTTGGTGAAAAACATAGAACTTTTGAAGTTCTTGAGTTGCTGAACATTGGAGCAAGGAGTTGCTATTCTGCTAAACTACAAAGGTAATTCCTTATTCCCTTTAGTTTGATTGTTAAACTTAGCATGTTTGCATGTAAAACATCCATGCCTAATTAGATTAGAGTTAATTTTATGTTTGTTCTGTTTTTGTCAATGTATGGGTTTTTATTTTTTAAGCAAAACAATCTTGCATATTACGATTCCTAATTCATTTCCGCTGCTCAAGGAGATCTGATCTCCATCACGTTAGAGTCTTCCCTACTATCCCCAGGCCTTGGAACGGATTGTGGGATCCTAGGATGAGAGAATTTGGAAGAAAAAACCTCAAAAGTCACTAATTCGGGAATTTAGAATTTTCTGTAAAATTCTCTCAAAACACCATTAAATAAAGCTTCATCAAGCTTCATTTGAGTGACAACTCAAGTGTGATGAGAATGGTTTGAGATGGAGGTGGCTAATTTTGGTGAATTTGATGATGAGTAAGATTGGGCAAGTTGCCAAGTTGGGTTTCATGGAAATCCTTGATTTTTCATTTAATTTTAATTCAAAAATCAATATTAAATTGATTTTTAATTAAAATTAATTTAATTAATTTAATTATTAAATAATTAATTTAAATAATTAATTTTTAATTTAATTTAATATCAAATATTAAATTAAATAAATTGTCCGATCCCGATCGATTTTTCGAACATGAATCTTTATTCATGCTATAAACCGATCCAATATTTAAATATATACACCTCCTTTTAATCATAGTTTAATTCATAATTAAGTTATGATTCATTAAATATATCACATATAATTAACGCCTTCTCCCAAACTCGAATTTGAACACTTAAAATTCTTTTCTCTCAAAATGTTACAAGGCTTAGTCCGAGCTAGTAAGGGGACCTAATGGACCTCTACAGATCATGAGCTCCAATCAGATGCGAGATTAACCAGGCCAAACTCTTTTAGCCTAGCTAATCAACATTCGTTAACCACCGGACACTCCACTAAAGCCCAGAGTCGCACTCTCCTCACTTTGAGATATATTTCGCCCACTCGATATAACCATGATTAATAAGTCGATCCTTCACAGGTCATTTGTAATTACAGCTGGGTCAAAATTACCGTTTTACCCCTATAATTACCTTTTGTTCCTTAAGTCCTACTGATCCTCTAATGAACAATTGGTTTGTGGTCCAACCAGCAAACCGAATCCCTCTCGAGCCAATGAGAGGGGTGGGCCCTTTGTTCAAGACCCGGAGTCAACACTTAAAGGAACAACCTCTCTACTTATCCTTAAAGCGAGTAGGAGTGAATTTCATCTTGCAGAACTATGTTCCCAACTATCTAGCAAGACTTATCCCTGAAATGGGAGGCTTATTGAGTCAACAATCTCGGGCCACTCTCACCCATGCAAATCTAAGGATAATCCGAATAAACAGGAGTTCATAGAACGCTCAGGATTTAGATCGAGTTACCTAGGTCATCGTATGAATATAGTCGATTAAGACAAGATGTGAGTTATAAAGTCTAAGTGACTATTTCACTGGCCCGATCTTGTGCAAACTCATTGCATAGGACGCCCCTACTCGCATGTCTCCACATGAACGATTTAGGATCACATCGTTTGTACTCTATAAAGTGGGTCGCGTCCATAGTGTCCCCAGGATAAGGTACCCAACCCTATCCTTATACTATATACTGTTCTGGCTATAACTTGAACATGATCCACTTTTATGTCACACATAAAGTTCAAGTATTCATCCTATAGCCAATGGTTCTTTATTGAATTAAGGTTACATAATACACAATTCACTTTATTCAATAACACCTTTACTGAATAAATCTCAATAATAACTTTATTGCAAAATAGAATATACATTCAATTTACAAAACCACGGGTTTTAGGACATTAAAACCCAACAGGTTGTTCCCTTAAGTGTTGTCTCTAGGGCTTGAACGACGGGGCCCCACTCTCTCACTGGCTCGAAAGAGATGTTGTTTATGGTAGGACTATGCAACAAAGTTGTACATTAGAGGAGCAGTGGGACTTAAGGAGAAAGGGGTAGACACAGGGGTAAAACAGTAATTTGACCCAGCTGTGACTACGAACAACCTGTGAAGGGTCGACTCACGGGTATTGGTTATATCGATGGACACAATTTGTCCTATAGTGAGGAGAGTCCAACTACGGGGCTATAGTGGAGTGACCCCGTAGTTAATGAATGTTGATGAACTGGGTCAAAGAGTTTGATCAGTTAATCTCAGATCATTGGAGCTCATGATCTGTAGGTCCATTAGGTTCCTCAGTTGGTTCAATTTGGACTTAATGAGGGTATACAGTTTGGAGTGAATTTGAAGTGTTCAAATTCATATAAAGGGTATTTATCTCATTTATATGAGATATGATTGTCATAATATATAGTTTAATATGAATGAGATTCATAATAATCTATAGTATACCCTAATTATTTAATTAAGGCTTATGTTGGAGAAATTGATTTGAGAGAAATAAAATTGAATGTGATTCAATTTTAATTCCACAATTATGCAAATGGAATTTGTATAATAAGGTATGTGATACCTTATATTATATGATATGGAAATATGATTTGCATATTATATAGTTGTTGTAAAGTGGTAAATTGGTGGTGATTTTACCTCCACCACATTCCACTATATAATGGTGGAATGTGAAGCTTTTCACAAGGCATTGTCTCATTTTTTAGATTTCCACCAAAAGGAGAAAGTTCATTCTCTCTCAAATTCTCTCTTCCTCTCAAAAATCCAAAATCCAAAGGGAGCCCAACCACTCTCCCTCATCCGCGGGAGAACAACCGAGAAGATCAAATGGAGGTGCCCCCTAGATCATGTTCGGTTCGAGGTTCGTTGTGGAGAACGAGAGATCGTTGAGATCGTGACCGAGAGGAGGAAATCGTGAAGAAGGGTTCTTCAAGAGGTAGGTACTCCATCGTTGTACTTTTTCCTTCTCTTTGCATGCTTAATCTAGAATGTACATAGGATGTATGTTTAATTTTAAGAAAAACAGTAACATAACGAAAACAACGCGATTCGCGTCGCTTCTGCTGCGGGATTCAATCCCTTCAATTGGTATCAGATTTTTTTCGTTGTTCGATTCTGTATTTTTCTTAAAATTAGGTGGGTAGCCCTAATTTTCATGTGATGAATGTTAATGGTTTGCAAATTGAATGTTTCGATTTTGGAACCTTAGATAGATTTACAATTTTTGTTGATTACTTCAATGTAAGGGTCCGTTGTTTTGGGCAAAATTGTAAATCGAGTCTGTACAGTCTGTGTCGTTCGTGGCAAGTCGTTGTTGTGAAGAAACAAAGCAAAAACGAGCAAGAACAAAAGCGTTCTGTTTTGGAACAGGGCATGGTGTTGCAACCTTGTTGGATAGAGTTGCAACGCCGTGTAGGCGGTCCCAGGCACGCTGCAGGCGCGACGTTGCAATGCGAGGCTTAGCGTTGCAACGCCGTGCGCGTTGAGATGTGTTTCAGGCGTTGAGGCGCACAACGTTGCAACGCAACCCACGATGTTGCAATGTCGTGCATTAGTGGAGCGGTTGTGCGAGCAGATTTCGCACGATGTGGGCAAGAGGGGCAGTTTTTTGGATGTATTTTTCGAAAATAAATTGTATTTTTTTATTTATAAATTTCATTTTTAATTAATTATTATTATTAATATATATATATATATGATATATTAATTGAATTAATTTAATTAATATCCTTAGGGGTGCCAAAATTGGTTCAATTTGCTATTTTAATTTATAAATTATACAATACTTGTATAAATCCCACCTTAGGTTAAGCATTTCATGCATCATATTTATATTATAAGTGGTATAATATATAGTATGCATGATTTAATTATATTTTAAGTGTTATAATATAAGAGTTATATTAATTAGATTAAAAGCATTGACATGCAATTCATGTGATGAATGTATGTTATATGATTTAATTATTCATGTGATGAATGATCAAGCACAATAAAATAGAAATGCATGTAACATAAGTTAATTAATTAGTTTTAAATGGTTTAGAACTTGAATTAATTAGACTTAGATTTTCTAGTTCTAATAAGATTAGAATTAGGAAATCAAATATGATTTATGAATGGTGACCGATTAGTAACTCTGTCTAAGGAAGGTTTTGTCTAAGGCTGGGGTATTTAAGTTGACGGTTTATGGAACACGCCTACCTAGGAACCGACCTGAAAGTAAATTTGGTTTGTAGATTCATAGATTATATTTTCGTGAGTGGCATTAATTAAGTTTTAATAATTAAACTCACATAGACCTAAGTTAATAAGTTGTTATTGGCTTAGGTTAATCCAATATAAGAGTTATATTGGTAGACTTAGGTAAATATAACCGGTTTATCTAGGTCAATCCTGTTAAACTAAAGTGCTGAGTGAGAGGAAATATAGTGTATGAGATATATTTAATTTCCACCTATAAATCTTCATTCAGTTCACACGAGATCCATACTCGGCCTCGTGACGCAAATGAGAGCGTCCCCCTTCGGATTGTATTTGTATGAGTCAATATTCAAGGTTAATGGAGAGAGTACTTATAGTGAGTGGGAGCGAGACCTGTGAAAATGGGACCCACGGTCTCTTCTATTGATTCACACCGTGAGACACCTATGATCCGCCTGCTAGTTTGGCCTGGACCAGACAATCCCTTCGGAGGGTCTTGATCATGGGGGTCAGAACACCGTGAATTCTCGAAAGAGATATGATCATCTTAGTTTATCTTTCAACATAGTCCTCCCTTCGAATGTTATTGTTTGGATGAGAACTCTGGGGTTTAAAGATAGAGGGTTACACTCACGGGAATCATTAAGAGTTAATGAGTCATACCGAAAAATGGTAACTGGATGCCTATAGGAATAAGAGTTATTCTGGAATTAGGGTCTGGTCGAGAAAGTCTCGTCCCAGAGGAGGAGTGATTTTGTCTACCCTTCGGTGGTGATCATTCTAAACCTTTGGGGTATCATTCTAATTTTAAATGACCTAGGGATCATAGAATAAAATTTGCTAATAAATGATTGGATTTTCAAAAGTTTTTGCGAGAAACTAATACAAAGTTTTTTATCCTTCAACAAACATGTCGAGTTCAATAATCGCTCTTTTAGCCTCAGACAAATTAATAGGCGACAATTATCAGTCGTGGAAAAACAATATCAACAAGATCTTAGTTACCGATGACCTGAAATTCGCGTTCATTGAGGAATGTCCTCAGGTGTAGGCCTGACTGCATCACGAAGTGTTGGTGATGTTTACGATAGGTGGACCAAAGCCAATGAAAAGGCCAAGGTTTACATCTTAGTCAGCTTGTCTGAAGTCTTGACTAAGAAACACGAGACCATGGTCACCGCTAAGGAGATCGTGGAGCCGTTGTAGTCTATGTTTGGACAACAGTCCTTTTAGGTCAGGCACGATGCTCTCAAGCACATCTTCAACGCACGGCTGAAAGATGGATCGTCTGTCAGGGAACACGTTCTCGACATGATAGTCCATTTTAATCTGGCGGAGATGAATGAGGCTTCTATCGACGAGTCGAGCCAGGTCAGCTTCATTTTGGAGACTCTTATGAAAAGTTTCATTCAGTTTCGTAGCAATGTTGTTATGAACAAAATTATGGAGTCGTTGCAATCTGTGAATGGACTTCTAAGCGAGTTAGAAGAAAATTCTTTACCGGTTTGTGAGTCATGCCTTGAGGGAAAAATGATCAAACGACTTTTTAATGGAAAAGGTTATAGAGGAGAAACAGAACCCTATTGAACATGGTTCGGTCGATGATGAGTTACGCTCATCTCCCTGACTCATTGGGGTTACGCAGTGGAGACTACGGTATACATTTTGAACAGTGTTGCGTCGAGGAGTGTTTCTGAAATACCTTTCGAACTCTGGAATGGTCGTAAAGGTAGTTTACGCCATTTCAGGATTTGGAGATGCCCGACCCATATGTTGGTGACAAATTCGAAAAAGTTGGAACCTCGTTCGAAGTTGTGTCTCTTCGTAGGTTACTCAAAGGAAACGAGGGGTGGCCAATTTTACGATCCTAAGGAAAATAGGGTGTTTGTGTCGACAAACGTCACATTCCTTGAGGATGACCACATCATGGACCATAAACCAATAAGCAAAGTTGTGTTGAACGAAATAGACAGTTCATCAGCAAGAGTTGTTAATGGTGCTAGTACATCAACAAGTGTTGTTGATCCTAGCTCATCTAGTCAAGTACGTCCTTCTCAAGAGTTGAGAATGTCTCGACGTAAAGGGAGGATTGTGAGACAACCTGAACGTTACATGGGTTTGACTAAAATCCCAAGTCGTCATACCTGATGATGACTGTGAGAATCCATTGTCCTATGATCAGACAATGAATGATGTTGATAAAGACGAATGGATTAAAGGCATGGACCAGGAAATGGAGTCTATGTACTTCAATTCCGTTTGGGAGCTTGTGGACCAATCAAATGGGGTAAAACCTATTGGTTGCAAGTGGATCTATAAGCGTAAACGTGGTGTAGATGGGAAGGTGCAGACCTTCAAAGCCAGACTAGTGGCAAAGGATTTTACCCAGCGAGAAGGGGTTGACTATGAGCAAACGTTTTCTCCTGTTGTCATGGTAAAGTCGATTAGGATCTTTCTGGCCATTGTCACATATTATGACTATGAGGTATGGAAGATGGATGTCAAGACGACCTTTCTGAATGGCAATCTTGACGAAAACATCTACATGGACCAGCCCAATGGATTCATCGCTCAAGGCCATGAGCAAAAGGTTTGCAGGCCTCAAAGGTCTATTTATGGATTGAAACAAGCCTCGAGGTTTTGGAATATAAGATTTGATGAGGCTATCAAATCTTATGGCTTTAATCAGAATGTTGATGAGCCTTGTGTCTACAAGAAAATCATCAATAGTACTGTCGCATTTCTAATATTGTACGTGGATGATATCCTACTCATTGAGAATGATGTAGGTTTCCTTACTGACATTAAGGAATGGCTAGCTACGCAATTCCAAATGAAGGATTTGGGAGAAACGCAATATGTTCTATGAAAGGAATGGATTTCTCGCAACGGAAAACATTGTGAAACGTCGTTGATTCGTTGTGCTTCTATTTTCTTAAAATTGAACATATCAACATATATTCTAGGTTAAACATGTTGTAATGAGAAGGAAAACAGTAAGTAAAAGTCATACTAACCTCTTGAAGAACCTTTTTTTTCGATTTCCTCCTCGATCTCTCTCGATCCAACAGAATCACGATCTCGATCCTCGAACCGAACAACAAGACACTTCCAAAGAATCTTCTTGGTTGTTCTCGGGAGGTAGAGTGAGAGTGGTGGGACTCCCTTTGGATTGAGTTTGGAGAGAAAGTATGGAATTGAGAGAGAGAGTTTGAGGGAGAGTTCTTTCTCTTTGGATGTGAATTCCAAAAAATGAGAATGAAACTTATGGAATGTCTCACATTCCATCCTTTTATAATGTCATATGGTGGAGTTAAAATCTCCATTATTTATCAATTTACCACAATCATATGATATGCAAATCATATTTGCATATCACATAATATAAGGTATCTCATACCTTATTATACAAATCTCATTTGCATAATTGTGGAATTTTAAATTGAATCATATTCAATTTAAATTCTCTCAATTCAATTTCTCTAAATTAGCATTAATTAATCAATTAGGTTATTTTATAGTTTATTATGAATCTCATTCACATCAAACTATATATTATGTCCATTAGATCACATATAAATGACATAAACACCCTTTTAATGAATTTGAATACTTCAAATCTACTCCAAACTATAAACCCTCAATTCGTCCAATTTGAGCCAACCGAGATTAACCGATCAAACTCTTTGATCCAGTTAATAAATATTCATTAGCTACGGTAACACTCTACTAAAGCCCGTAGTTGCACTCTCATCACTGTAGGGCAAGTTTCGTCCATCGATATAACCAATGCTCGTGAGTCGTCCCTTACAGGTTGTTCGTAGTCACTGTTGGGTCAAATTATCGTTTCACCCATGTGTCTACTTCTTATTCCTTAAGTCCCACTGCTCCTCTAATGAACAACTACGTTGCATGGTCCAACCATAAACAACATCCCTCTCGGGTCAGGAGAGAGGGTGGGTGCCCGTTGTTCAAGCCCTGGAGACAACACTTAAGGGAACAACCCCTCTGGTTTCCTAGTTCGGGAACGAGTGAATTCCTTCTTGCGTAATTAAGTTCCCAACTCCCCACGAGATCCTATCCCCAAGAAGGTAGGCATATTGGGCGTAATCAGGCCACCCTCACCCGTACTAGTCAAAGGACAGACCCCCGCAGAAAGGAGTCCGTAACACACTCAGGATTAAGGACGAGTCACTAATGGTCATCTACGAAGTCATTAGTCCTATACTGTTAACGATGTTACATCAATAGGTCTAATAATTCACGGTCCGGTCTTGTACAACCTCATTGCACAGGATGCCCCCGCTCGCATGTCAACCACATGAACGAGTTGGATCACCTCGTTTGTATCTAATAGAAAGCGGGTCACATCCACAATGTCACCAGGATAAGATTTTCAACCCTATCTGTATACTATAGACCGTTCGGGTCATTAACTCGAGCGTGATCCACCCCGTGTGTCAACTACACAACGTTCAAGTTTAAATTCTCTCAAAGGATATGACCCTGGAGCTTAGTTTATTGGATTAAGTTTATAAAAATGTGAGACACAAACTTTGAATAATAAACAACCTTTATTTATTAATGAAGGGAATTAAATTCCCGCAGCGGAAAACGACATTGAATCGTCGTGGTGTTCGTTGTGAATAACGTTTTCTTAAAACTGAATTTATCACATAAATCCTAGGCTAAACATGCTTAAATGAAGGAAAAAATAGTGAGCAACGATTACTTACTTGTTGAAGAACAACGTTTTCTTAAAACTGAATTTATCACATAAATCCTAGGCTAAACATGCTTAAATGAAGGAAAAAACAGTGAGCAACGATTACTTACTTGTTGAAGAACACTTCTTCGAGATTTCCTTCTCCGATCACGAACTCTTCATGCCCTCGATCTCTACGATCACAATCTCTCGAATCGAACGGATTGGACACCTCCAAATGATCTTCTAAGTTGTTCTCGGTCGGTAAAGGGAGAGTAGTGGGACTCCCTTTGGTTTGGGGTAGAGAGAACTTTAGAGAGATTGAAAGAGTTTGAGAGAGTGAGTTTTGGTGAGAATCCAAAAAATGAGCAATCGCCCTTACAAAGCCTTCTCCCAAAGGCCTTATATAATGGTGATAGGTGGAGTTGAAATCTCCACCTATTTACCATTTAACCACAACATTAGGTTATGCAAATAATATTTGCATAACACATATAATAAGATATCTCATATCTTATTATACAAATCACATTTGTATAATTGTGGATTTTAAATTGAATCACATTCAATTTAATTTCTATCAATCTAATTTCTCTAAATTAGCACTAATTAATCAATTAGGCTAACCTATAGTTTATTATGAATCTCATTCACATTAAACTATATATTATGTCAATCATATCTCATATAAATGACATAAATACCCTTTTAATGAATTTGAACACTTCAAATCCACACCAAACTGTAAACCCTCAATATATCCAGTTTGAGCCAACCGAGGGACCTAATGGACTTACAGATGACGAGCTCCAATGATTCGAGATTAACCGGTCAAACTCTTTGACCTATTTATTCAACATTCATTAGCTACGGTAACACTCCACTAAAGCCCGTAGTTGCACTCTCACCACTGTAGGACAAGTTGTGTCCATTGATATAACTAATGCTCGTGAGTCGACCCTTCACAGGTTGTTCGTAGACATTGCTAGGTCAAATTACCGTTTTACCCATGTGTCTACCTCTTGCTCCTTAAGTCCCCACTGCTTCTCTAATGAACAACAACGTTGTATGATCCTACCATAAACAACACCCCTCTCGGGCTAGTGAGAGGGTGAGTGTCCATTGTCCAAGCCCTGGAGACAACACTTAAGGGAACAACCCCTCTAGTTTCTCTAAGTCGGGAACGAGTGAATTTCATCTCGCGTAGTCAAGTTCCAAGCTCCCCACGTGGTCCTGTCTCTGAGAAGATAGGCATATTGGGCGAGTAACTGTGACCACCCTCACCCGTACTAGTCAAAGGACATACCCCTGCAAACTGGAGTCCGTAACACGCTAGGATTATAGTCGAGTCACAATTGGTCATCTACGAAGTTATTAGTCCTATATTGTTAACGGTGTTACATCAGTAGGTCTAATAATTCATGGTCCGGTCTTGTACTATCTCATTGCACAGGATGCCCCCACTCGCATGTCAACCACATGAACGAGTTGGATCACCTCGTTTGTATCTAATATAAAGTGGGTCGCACCCACAACGTATCCAGTATTAGGTCTCCAACCCTATCCGTATGTTGTAGATCGTTCGGGTCATTAACTCGAACGTGATCCTCCCTATGTGTCCACTACACACCGTTCAAGTTCTAGTTCTCTCATAATTCAATGACCCTGGAGCTTAGTTTATTGGGTAAAGTTTGTAAGTATGCGAGACACAAAGTGATGAAAAAATAACTCTTATTTATTTCAATAAGGAATATTACAAACATGTAGGAGATTAGGACATACATCCCAACAAACTCCCACTTGGACTAAGCTAGTGGAGTACAAGATACGTTTCTAAAAAATACAATAAACTAGGGCATTGAATACCCTTTACAATACTCCCACTTGTCCTAGTTAGGAAGCACTCGAAGACCTAGACTCTCTAGGTGACCCTCAAACACCTTAGCTGTGAGGGCCTTTGTAAATGGATCAACAACGTTGTGCTCCGACGTTATCTGCGTGACTGTCACGTCTCCGCGATGCATAATCTCCCGTATCAGGTGATACTTTCGCTCAATGTGTTTTCCCCTCTTATGACTCCGAGGTTCTCTCGAGTTGGCTACTGCACCACTGTTGTCACAAAACAGGGCACTTGGCAAGTTCATATTTGGAACAACTTCCAAATCCATCATGAACTTCCTAAGCCAAACAGCTTCCTTTGCAACTTCACAAGCCGCAACATACTCGGCTTCCATTGTGGAATCAACGATGCATCCCTGCTTGATGCTTCGCTACACTACAGTTCCTCCATTCAGAATGAAGGTTGACCCCGAAGTGGATTTCCTAAAATCTTTATTGGTCTGAAAGTCAGAGTCTGTGTATCCCGTAAGGATCAAATCCTCACTCTCATACACAAGGTTGTAGTTCCTCGTTCTCCTAAGATACTTGAGGATTGCCTTTACGGTTGTCCAGTGATCTAATCCTGGATTGGATTGATACCTACTGACAATCTCAACTGCATAACAGATGTCGGGTTTAGTAAACAACATGGCATACATGAGGCTCCCTACAGCTGAAGCATAGGGGATTCGTCTCATATCCTCAACCTCTTGAGGTGTCTTAGGACATTGATCTTTAGACAGGTGAACCCCATGCCTTAAAGGCAGCAAGCCCTTCTTGGAGTTCTGCATCTTATATATAGACAACATCTTGTCAATATAAGATGCCTGAGACATGACATACTGGGTCTCTCCCAAATCTTTCATTTGGAATTGCGAAGCCAACCATTTCTTAATGTCAGAAAGAAATCCTACCTCATTCCCAATGAGAAGGAAATCATCCACATATAATTTCAGAAATGCGACAGTGTTGTTGACGATTTTCTTGTAGACACAAGGCTCGTCAACATTCTGATCAAAGCTATAAGATTTGATCGCCTCATCAAACCTTATACTTCAAGACTCGAGGCTTGTTTCAGTCCATAAATAGACCTATGAAGTCGGCAAACCTTTTGCTCTTGGTCTTGGACAATGAACCCTTTGGGTTGGTCCATGTAGATGGTTTCATCAAGATTGCCATTCAGAAACTCTTTCTTGACATCCATCTGTCATACCTCATAGTCATAATATGCGACAATGGTCAGAAGGATCATGATCGACTTTACCATGGCAACAGGAGAAAAGGTTTCCTCATAGTCAACCCCTTCAACCTGGGTAAAACCCTTTGCCACTAGTCGGGCTTTAAAGGTCTGCACCTTCCCATCTACGCCACGTTTACGCTTGTAGATCCATTTACAACCAATAGGTTTTACCCCATTCGGTTGATCCACAAGCTCCCAGACAAAATTGAAGTACATCGACTCCATTTTCTGGTCCATAGCTTTAATCCATTCGTCTTTGTTAACGTCTGTCTTTGCCTGATCATAGGTCAATGGATCCTCGCAATCATCATCAGGGGTGACGACTTGGGTTTCAACTAAACACATGTAACGTTCAGGCTGTCTCACAACCCTCCCACTACGTCGAGGCATTCTCAACTCTTGAGAACGGACTTGACTAGACGAGCTAGGATCAACAACCCTTCTTGACGTACTAGCCCCATCAGCAACTCTTGCTGATATACTGTCCATTTCATTTAACACAATCTTAGTCCTTGGTAAGTGATCCCTGATGTGGTCTTCCTCAAGAAAAGTGACGTTTGTCGACACAAGCACCCTATTTTCCTTAGGATCGTAAAACATACCACCCCTAGTCTCTTTTGGGTAACCTACAAATAGGCACAATTTTGAACTGGGTTCCAACTTCTTCGGATTTCACATCAACACCTGGGTCGGACATCCCCAAATTCTGAAATGGTGTAAACTGCCTTTACGTCCATTCTAGAGTTCGAAAGGTGTTTCACAAACACTCTTCGACTGAACGTTGTTCAAAATATAAACCGCAGTCTCCATTGCGTAACCCCAAAAAGAATCAGGGAGACGAGCATAGCTTATCATCGACCGAACCATGTCCAACAAGGTTATGTTTCTCCTCTCTGATACACTATTCTGCTGTGGCATGCCAGGTGCTGAGAGTTGGGACGTAATTCCATGTTCTATCATATAGTCCTGGAATGCAGTGTCCATATACTCTCCACCTTGATCCGATCGAAGTGTTTTTATTGTTTTACCTAACAGGTTCTCTACCTCAGTCTTGCACTCCTCGAACTTTTCAAGAGTTTCAGACTTCCTATGGATTAGGTAAATATACCCATACCTCGAATAGTCATCTATATATGAAAGAAACAAAGTATTTGTAACCTCCTCATGCTTTAACATTCATCGGACCACAAAGGTCAGAATGCATAAGCTCTAGAGGCTCTTTGGCTCTATATCCTTTTCCACTAAAAGAACGTTTGGTCATTTTGCCTTCCAGGCATGACTCACATACCGGTGAAGAGTTTTCTTCCAACTCGCTTAGAAGTCCACTCTTCACTAGTCTCTCAATCCTATTGAGATTAATGTGGCCTAACCTTAGATGCCAAAGATGAGCATTTTCTTTAGGAGAAACCTTTACTCTTTTAGTTCGTGTTTCAACCGTTTTAAATAATTCAGTATTCAAAACACATCAAGTTGCCTTTGAAACAAATAAACACTTTATTCAATTCAAAGTTAGCTGAAATACAATGTTCAATAAGGCAGGAAATGGAAACAAGGTTTCTAGTAAACTCTGGCACTATGTTCAAATAATCTAATAATAAGTACTTCCCGCCAAAAAAGAGCTTCACCGTGTCGACCGCTATAGCAGAGACAACCTCCCCGGATCCAACCCGTAGCGTTATCTCACCCTCTCGCAGCTGCTGCCAGGAACTAATTTCCTGAAAAGAAGAACAAACATAGTTAGTGGCGCCTGAATTCAGTATCCAGGTAGAGTCATTACTCTCCACTAAATAAGTTTTAGTTACTAGTAAATCACATTTACCTTCTTTCCTCTTGTCGGCAAGAAACTTGAGACAGTTTCTCTTCCAGTGACCATCCCCATTGCAGTGGAAACATTTTCCTTTCTCTGCAACTTTCTTGACCTTCTTGACCTTCTAGGCGGTAGCACGGTCAGCTTTGCCCTTCTTCAATTTCTTCTTCTTCCCTTTCGGGCCTAAAGAGCCTACAGATTTTGTCCCAAAGGTCGAACCCCTATGAAAGGACCTGAAGGTAACGTTTGTCTCAACTTCCGGTGTCTTGATCCTCATCAAGGACTGGAAGTTCTGTAGTTCGTTAAGAAGAGTGGTCAGAGTGTAGCTAATTTTGTTCATAACAGCATTGCTACGAAACTGAAGAAAACTCTTCGGAAGAGTCTCCAAGATAAAGCTGACCTGGCTCGACTCGTCGATCGAAGCCCTGTTCATCTCTGCCAGATTAAAGTGGGTCATCATGTCCAGAACATGTTCACGGACAGACATGCCCTCCTTCATCTTAGCATTGAAGACGTGTTTGAGGGAATCGTGTCGGACCTGAAAGGACTGTTGTCCAAACATTTCCTGCAGAGATTTCATGATCTCCTTAGCGGTGATCATCACCTCATGCTTCTTTGCCAAAACTTCAGATAAGTTGGCAATGATGTAGACCTTGACCTTTTCATTGGCCCTGATCCACCGATCGTACGCATCACGAACACTTCGTGATGCGATCGTGCCCGACACCTGAGGACACTCTTTAGTGAGCACGGACTTTAGGTCGTCAGTTACGAGTATTGTGTTGATATTATTCTTCAACGTTTGGTAATTATCTCCTACCAGTTTGTCCGAAGCTAAAAAAACGACAATTGAACTAGACACTTTTATTGAAAACAAGAAAAACTTTGTATTAGTCTCGCAAAAAACTTTGAAAATCCAATCAAGTTTTAGCAAATTTTTATCCTATGATCCCTAGGTCATTAATAATTGCAATGATACCCCAAAGGTTTAGAATAACCGCCACCGAAGGGTGAACATAAACACTCCTCCTCTGGGACGAGACTTTCTCGACCAGACACTAATACCAAAATAACTCTTATTCCATTAGGCATCCAGTTACCATTATTCGGTCTGAATCCATTAACTCTTAATGAATCCCGTGAGTGTCACCCTCTATCTTTAAATTTCCAAGTATCCGTCCAAACAATAGTCACCGAAGGGTGAACCACGAAGTAAAACCAACAAGGAAATTGTATCCCTTTCGGGAATTCACGGTGTTCCGACTCCCATGATCAAGACCCTCCGAAGGGATTGTCTGGTTCAGGCCAAACTAGCAGGCAGATCATAGGCGTCTCACGGTGTGAATCGAAAGAAGAGACCATGGGTCCCATTTTCACAGGTCCCGCTCTCACTCACTATAAGTACTCTCTCCATTTACATTGATATTGACCCATACAAATACCATCCGAAGGGGGACGCTCTCATTTGCGCCACGAGGCCAAGAATGGATCTCACGGTGTGAACTTAACAGAGATTTGTGGTCGAAAAATTAAATGTATCTTATACACTTTATTTCCTCCTGAAGGGTATCGGAATCCCGCAGCGGAAACGATTGTGAATCGCGTGCTCTTGATTTAGTTACAACGATTTAATTCAAGAACATATATAACTAGATTAAGCATATGAACATAATGGACCACAAGAAAATTACCTTTGAAGAACCTTTCTTCAAGTGCTCCTCCTCTCTCACGATCAAGATCTCAACAACACGAACTCGTACGAACACCGACACTACCACTAGATCTTCTCCGTTGTTCTCTAGGTGAGGGAGGAAAGTGGGTTCCCTTTAGGAGAAGTGAGGTGTTTTGTGAGAGAGATGTTTGTTGTCTTGGAACCTTTCCAACAACACAACAAATGCTTGGAATCACTTAACCTAGTTGCATCTCATGCAACCATATATATAGGGGAATAGGATGGAAATGACCATCCTACCCCTCCTTTATTCTCTCTTTAGTATATAGTTTATATATGAATCTAATTCACATTAAAACTATATATTATGTCAATTATATCATATATAATTGATATAACACCTCATGTATGAAATTGAACACTTCAATTTCATTCCTAACTTTATACCCTCAATATTACCATATTGAGCCAACGGAGGGACCTAATGGACCTATAGTTCATGAGCTTCAATGATGTGAGATTAACTGATCAAACTCTTTGATCCAGTTAATCAATATTCATTAACTACAAGTCACTCCACTATAGACTTGTAGCTGCATTCTCCTCACTGTAGATCATATTGTGTCCACTGATATAGTCATTACCCATGAGTCGACCCTTCACAGGTTGTTCGTAATCACGGTTGGGTCAAATTACCATTTTACCCCATTCGATTACCTCTTTGCTCCTTAAGCACCACTGATCCTCTAATAAACAACAAGTCTAAGGTTCTACCTTAGACTCATACCCTCATAGAGGGTGGGGCCCCGTTGTTCAAGACCTGGAGTCAGTTCTTAAGGGAACAACCTATCTAATTCCTTAGTGTAGGAATGAGTGAATTCCATCTTCTTGCAGCTTATGTTCCCGGCTACCTACGAGGGTTCGTCCCGAGAAAGCGGAGCTTATTGAGTCACCACAGACCACTCTCACCCATACTAGTCTAAGGACAAACCTCTATAAGCAGGAGTTCTTAACTTGTTCAGGATTCAGGTCGAGTCACTAATGACCATCTATAAATTACTAGTCTTATCCTGTTAACTGTGTTACACTGGTTAGACTAATAATTTGCAATCCAGTATTGTATGAACTCTTCATACAGGATGCCCCCACTCGCATGTCAACTATATGAATGAGTTGGATTACCTCATTTGTACAAATTACAAAGTGAGTCGCATCCATGGTGTTACCAGAATGAGGTTTCCAACCTTATTCTTATACCATAGACTATTTAGGTTATATTCTTGAACTCAACCCAAATAGTGTCAACTACGCTGATGTTCAAGATAAATGTTATAACCTTGGAGCATAGTTTATTGGATTTATAAAGCAAGACTGTAATTCTATCAAAATAAATAACACTTTATTTAATTAATCAAAATTACACAAGTTTAGGGCATAAATCCCAACAATCTCCCACTTGACCTAAAGCTTGTGAAGTACTAAAACATTACAGTAATGTAAATACAATGAACTAGGGCATTTAAACCTCTTTGTACAAAATACTCCCACTTGCCCTAGTTGGGAAAGACTTGTAAACCTAGACCTTCTAGGTGACTCTCAAATACTTTAGCCGTGAGAGCCTTTGTAAAAGGATCAGCAATGTTGTGCTCTGAGGCTATCTTCGTGACAATCACGTCTCCTCTATGCACGATCTCCCGGATGAGATGATACTTCCGCTCTATGTGTTTTTCTCTCTTGTGACTTTGGGGTTTCCTCGAATTTTCCACTGCACCACTGTTATCGCAATACAGTTTGATGGGCAAAGTCATATTTGGAACAACTTTCAAATTGAGCATGAATTTCCTTAACCAAACGACCTCTTTAGCTGCTTCATAGCTGCTACATATTCGACCTCCATGGTGGAATCAGTGATGCATCCTTGCTTGACGCTTCGCCATACTACAGCTCCTCTGTTAAGAGTGAATATTGACCCTGATGTAGATTTCTGAGAATCTTTATCAGTCTAAAAGTTCGAATTCGTGTATCCTGTAAGGATCAAATCCTTAGCCGACACAAGCATGTAGTTCCTTGTTCTCCGAAGATACTTAAGGATTGTTTTAACCGTTGTCCAGTGTTCAAGTCTCGGATTGGATTGATACCTCATCGACCATCCCAATCGCAAAGCAGATGTCGGGCCTAGTACACAACATGGCGTACATCAAAGCTCCCAACAACCGATGCATAAGGAATCTGTCTCATATCCTCAACTCCTTGAGGTGTCTTAGGACACTGTTCCTTAGACAAATGGATTCCATGTCTAAAAGGCAAGAACCCCTTTTTTGGAATCTTGCATCTTAAACCTTGACAACACTTTGTCTATGTAAGATGTTTGAGACAAGGTCGATGTTTTATTCTTGCGGTTCCGCACAACTGGATCCCAAGAACAAATCACGCATCACCCAAATCTTTCATTTGGAACTGCGTAGCTAGCCATTCCTTGATGTCAGTAAGATAACCTACATCATTCCCAATGAGTAGGATATCATCCACATAGAGAATTAGGAATGCGACAGAAATATTGATGATTTTCTTGTAGACACAAGGTTCATCATCATTCTGGTCAAAACCATAAGATCTGATTGCCTCATCAAATCTTATATTCCAGGACCTAGAGGCTTGTTTCAGTCCATAAATTGACCTTTTAAGCCTACAAACCTTTTGCTCTTGTCCTGGTTCAATGAACCCTTTGGGTTGGTCCATGTAGATGTTTTCCTCAAGATTGTCATTCAAAAAGATTGTCTTGCCATTTGCCATACCTCATAGTCATAATATGCGGCAATGGCAAGAAAGATACGGATATACTTTACCATAACAACAGGTGAAAAGGTTTCCTCATAGTCAACCCCTTCAACTTGGGTATAATCCTTTGCTACTAGTCTAGCTTTAAAGGTTTGCACTTTCCCATCTACACCACGTTTTCTCTTGTAGATCCACTTACAACCTATAGGTTTTACCCCATCAGGCTTATCTACAAAATTCCAAACAGAATTGAACTACATAGACTCCATTTCTTGGTCCATGACTATGACCCATTTGTTTTTGTTTTTGTCAACCATTGCTTGATTATAAGTCAATGGATCCTTGCAGTTGTCATCTGGTATAACAACTTGGGTTTCATTTAAACCCATGTAATGGTCAGTCAGACATAACCCTCCCACTACGTCGAGGCATACTCAACTCTTGAGATGGACTCTCTTGACTAGACAAACTAGTATCAACAACTGTTGTTGACGTACTAGTGTTCTTATTAGCAACCTTTGCTATTGTTCCGTCTAACTCACTCAACACTACTTTACTTTTTGGTTTGTGGTCCCTTATGTTGTCCTCCCCTAAGAAAATGACATTTGTTGACACAAAAACCTTATCTTCCTTAGGATCATAGAATAAACCACCTCTTGTTTCTTTTGGGTATCCTACGAATAGGCATAACTTTGAACGTGAATCCAACTTCTTTGGATTTGTCACAAGCACATGTGTCGGACAACCTCATATTCTGAAGTGACATAAACTACCTTTACGTCCTTTCCAGAGTTCAAAAGGTGTTTTAGAAACACTTTTGGAGGGCACATTATTCAAAATGTATATTGCAGTCTCCACTGCGTAACTCCAAAAGGAACTAGAGAGATGAGCATAACTCATCATTGATCGAACCATGTCCATCAAGGTTCTATTTCTCCTTTTGGATACACCGTTTTGTTGTGGTGTCCCGGGAGCTGAGAGTTGGGATGTAATTCCATGTTCTATCATATAGTTCTGGAATTTTAAATCCATGTACTCTCCACCTCGATCTGATCGAAGTATTTTAATAGTTTTACCTAATTGATTTTAAACATCAGTCTTGAATTCCTTGAACTTTTCAAGTGCTTCAGACTTGTGTTGCATTAGGTAAATATGCCCAAATCTAGAATAATCATCTATAAAAGAGATGAAATATTCATATCCTCCCCTGACTTTAACATTCATCGGACCACAAAGGTCTGAATGTATAAGTTCTAGAGGGTCTTTGGCTCTATAACCTTTTCCACTAAAAGGTCTTTTAGTCATTTTGCTTTCTAGGCATGATTCACATACTGGCAAAGAATTTTCTTCTAACTCGTTTAGAAGTCCGTTCTTTACCAATCTCTCAATCCTATTGAGATTAATGTGACTCAATCTTATATGCCAAAGATAAGCATTTTCTTTAGGAGAAATTAGTTCGTGTACTTGCAATTTTTTAGAATTCACTGTTAAAACTATTTTAACTGAATTAAACCGTTTGCAAATAATTCTCAAGAAGAGCAACACATAGTACAATACTTTTCCTATGAAATAAACAATTTATTCAATTGAAAAGAAAAAAGAAGTACAATGTTCGCTAAGGCAAGAAATAGAAATAAGGTTTCTAATAAACCCTTAAGCTACATGTTATCAAATAACAACTTTTCTTTCCCAGACGTTTGCTCTTTATCTGCTCCTTTTCCTCTTCTTCTGTATCTTCTTAAGTTCAGAAGTATGGTTGCAGTTCTTAGTCCTAGAGGATGAATCCTCCTGAGAACTTTTGGAATGGGCAAACAAATTTGCCTCTCCATTTTGTTGTCTCTTATCATCCATAAGAAATTGATAATTCTGCAGCTCATGTAGCAGAGAAGTCAGATCATACTCTATGTTGTTCATCGCTGCATTGCTACGAAATTGCAGAAAACTCTTCGGAAGAGATTCTAGGATGAACAAAATCTGACATTTCTCATCTATGACCGCTCCGTTTAATTCCGCTATGTTGAAGTGGGCAATCAGATTGAGAACATGTTCTCTCACTGATGTTCCTTCCTTCATACGTGCGTTGTAAACGAATTTTAGGGCTTCATGTCGAATTTGTTTGGACGGTTGTCTAGACAAATTTAGCACAAAATTCATAATCTCTCGAGCTGAGACCTTACCCTCCAGCCTCCTGGCTAAAACATCAAGTATGCTAGCCAGGATATAGGCTTTTGTCTTTTCGTTGGCATTAATCTAGCGGTCATACGCATCCTCAACAGCTTGAGATGCATTTTGAGTAGGAAATTGAGGGCACTCCTCATTGAGAACGAACTTAAGATCATGTGTAACCAAGATTATGTTCTCTCTGATTAACTTTTTCGCACCCAATAAGGAAATAATAGAGCTAGACATTTTGCTGAAAATTTTACAAACAAACTTGTATGAGTTTCTTGCTATAACTCTAATCCAATCATTTTTTAGCTAATTATCAAATGATTCCTAGGCCATTTATAATTTTCAATGATACTCCAAAGGTTTAGAATGTATGACACCGAAGGGTAATAAAAACACTCCTCCTCTGGATCAAGACACTCTTGACCAAAACTTAATACCAGAATAACTCTTATTCCTATAAGTTTTAGTTACCATTTTTCGGTCAGGATACATACACAACGTATGTACCCCGTGAGTGTAACCCTCTGTCTTTAGATCCCAGAGTCTCCATCCAATAAAATCCGCCGAAGGAAGGACTAGATTAAAAAATAGTCTAAGGAAATCTTTATCCCTTTCGGGTGTCTACTTTACTCGATCCCCTATGATCAAGCCCTTCGAAGGGATTGTCTGGTCCATGCCAAACTAGCAGGCTGACCATAGTGGTCTAACGGTGTAAACCGACAAAAGAGACCGTAGATTTTGTTTTCACTGAACCTGCTCCCACTCACTATAAGTATCCTCTCCATTCACCTTGATATTGACTCATACAAACACCATCCGAAGGGGGACGCTCCCGTTTGCGCCACGAGGCCAAGTATGAGTCTCACGGTGTGAACTTCCCGGAGATAGCGTAGGTGAAAAATATGTATCTCATACACTTTTTCTCCCACTGAATACTTTAAAGTTTATAAGAATCTTACTTAGGCTAAAACCCGGCTAATGGTTTTACCTAACTCTATCAATATAACTTTTATATCAATAATCAATATAACTCTTATATTGATTTTATCCTAAGTTTGTTAATATAACTCCTTATATTAAACCTAAGATTTCTAGTTTATGAGTCCCTTAATAAACCCGCTGATGCTATTGTAATTTATAAAACTCTCTGATTAAATTTCACCCCCGAGTTAGTTCCTGTGTAAGGGTGTTAGTTTTCAGTCACTTAAATACCCCCAAATACACATGTAACTTTCCTTAGATAGAGTTCCTCTTTTAATCATAGCTTATAAATTATTTGGTTCCTAATTCTAATCTAATTAGAACTAGATAACCTAAGGTCTATTATTTCCAAGTTCTAAACACTTTAAAACTAATAATTAACCTTAAATGACATGCATACTATGTTATATTACTTGATCATTCATCACATGAATAATAAGACATTCATAGCATATTCATCTCATTATATATAATGCATGTCAATGCTGTCCAAAAATTAATATAACAAGTTTATATTAATTAATCATGCAAACTATATAATATAACTCCTTATATTATAAATGATGCATGAAAATACTTAACCTAAGGTGGGATTTCTAAAATATAAGCATACATTATGCATGGTAATAATTACACAACAATTGCATAATTTAAATAGCAAAAATAGACCAATTTTGGCACCCTAGAAATAATTTTAATTAATATAATCTAATTATATTAATTAAAAATTAAATAATTAAATATAAATTAAATATAAATTAAATATAAAATATTTTATATTTAATATATATAAAATATACGTTTCTCTCGTTCTTTGAAATGCGCGAATGAATCTCTCGCGTTGCAACGCCGATAATGATGTTGCAACGCCGCTTGTCGCCTTATGCCGCTTGAAACGCGCCTCGTTAAGCGCCAGACTGCGCCTCAAAGATCGCAACGCCGATAATAACGGCGTTGCAATGTCGCTGCCTCTCCTCGCGCACTCCTTCTACAAGCGCAGCGTTGCAACGCCAATGAACAAGTTGCAACGCTGCACACAGACAGCACATGGAATCCGCTATTCCTTGCTCGTTTTCACTCCGATCTTCTCAGCAACCACTTTGCCTCGATCGACACGGACTTTCAGACTCGATTTACAATTAAAATTGCCCAAAACACCGGGCCCTTACATTGAACGATTCAATAAAAATTGTAAATCTAAGTGCAAAATTGGAAACCATCTAATTTTGCAAAAATCGTTCATACATCTCATGCAAAAACAGTAAATCTCACTTTGTTCTTGAAAAATCCAAAACATAAATCAAGAATGCAATTGGGCTCTGATATCAATTGAAGGGAATCGGAGTCCCGCAGTGGAAGCGATTGTGAATCGCGCGCTCTTGATTTAGTTACAACGATTTAATTCAAGAACATATATAACTAGATTAAACATATGAACATAATGGACCACAAGAAAATTACCTTTGAAGAACCTTTCTTCAAGTGCTCCTCCTCTCTCACGATCAAGATCTCAACAACACGAACTCGTACGAACACCGACACTACCACTAGATCTTCTCCGTTGTTCTCTAGGTGAGGGAGGAAAGTGGGTTCCCTTTAGGAGAAGTGAGGTGTTTTGTGAGAGAGATGTTTGTTGTCTTGGAACCTTTCCAACAACACAACAAATGCTTGGAATCATGAACCTAGTTGCATCTCATGCAACCATATATATAGGGAATAGGATGGAAATGACCATCCTACCCTCCTTTATTTCTCTCTTTAGTATATAGTTTATATATGAATCTAATTCACATTAAAACTATATATTATGTCAATTATATCATATATAATTGATATAACACCTCAGTATGAAATTGAACACTTCAATTTCATTCCTAACTTTATACCCTCAATATTACCATATTGAGCCAACGGGAGGACCTAATGGACCTACAGTTCATGAGCTTCAATGATGTGAGATTAACTGATCAAACTCTTTGATCCAGCTTAATCAATATTCATTAACTACAAGTCACTCCACTATAGACTTGTAGTTGCACTCTCCTCACTTTGTAGATAATATTGTGTCACTCGATATAGTCATTACCCATGAGTCGACCCTTCACAGTTGTTCAGTAATCACGGCTGGGTCAAATTACCATTTTACCCATGTGATTACCTCTTTGCTCCTTAAGCACCACTGATCCTCTAATGAACAACAAGTCTAAGGTCCTACCTTAGACACATACCCTCATAGAGGGCGGGGTCCCGTTGTTCAAGACCTGGAGTCAGTTCTTAAGGGAACAACCTATCTAATTCCTTAGTGTAGGAATGAGTGAATTCCATCTTGCACAGCTTAAGTTCTCGGCTACCACGAGTTTCCGTCCCGAGAAGGTAGGCTTATTGAGTCGGCCATGCACCACTCTCACCCATACTAGTCTAAGGACAAACCCCTATAAGCAAGAGTTCTTAACTTGCTCAAGATTCAGGTCGAGTCACTAATGACCATCTATAAATTACTAGTCTTATCCTGTTAACGGTGTTACACTGGTTAGACTAATAATTTGTGATCCAGTCTTGTATGAACTCTTCATATAGGATGTCCCCACTCGCATGTCAGCTACATGAATGAGTTGGATTACCTCATTTGTACAAATTACAAAGTGAGTCGCATCCATGGTGTTACCAGAATGAGGTTTCCAACCTTATTCTTATACCATAGACGATTTAGGTTATATTCTTGAACTCAACCCAAATAGTGTCCACTACACTGATGTTCAAGATAAATGTTATAACCTTGGAGCTTAGTTTATTGGATTTATAAAGCAAGACTGTAATTCTATCAAAACAAATAACATTTTATTTAATTGATCAAAATTACACAAGTTTAGGGCATAAATCCCAACACCTCCCACTCAACACTTTAAGTTAATCGGGATTGACCTAGATAAATCGACTAATATTTACCTAAGTCTACCGATATAACTCTTATATTGGATTAGCCTAAGTCTATAATCACATTATTAACTTAGGTCTATGTGAGTAATTTAATTAACCTTTAATTAAGGACACTCACAAGAATATAACCTATGAATCTCTGGACCAAATTCACTCCTAGGTCGGTTCCCAGGTAGGGGTATTCCTCAAAGTGTCAGCTTAAATACCCCAGCCTTAGACAGAACCTTCCTTAGACAGAGTTACTAATTAGTCTCCATTCATAAGTCATATTGGATTTCCTAATTGTAATCTCATTAGAACTAGAAAACCTAAGTCTAATTATTCAAGCTCTAAACAATTTAAAACTAATAATTAACTTAGGTTACATCATTTCTATGTTATAGTGCTTGATCATTCATCACATGAATAATAAAGTATATAACATACATTCATCACATGAATAAATGCATGTTCATGCTTTTAATCTAAGAAATATAACACTTATATTAATTAAATTAAAACATGCATTATATTATAACTCTTATAATATAATCCTATCATGCATACTATATATTATAACTCTTATAATGTAAATATGATGCATGAAATGTTTAACCTAAGGTGAGATTTTAATCTATATGACATACATTATGCACATAGAAATAATAAATTTCATACATCACATGCATAAAATAAATTAAATAGCAAAATTAGACCGGTTTTGGCACCCTAGGGACATTAATTAAATTAATTAACATTAATGTAATATTTATATTAATATTAATTAATAAAATTAAATTAAAATTACATTTTACAAAAAAAAATTAAAAATTAATGGAAAACCGTCCACAATGCAGAAAACTGCCCCTCAATGCCACTGCACGCGCGAAATCCTCGCGAACTGCTCCACTACGCTCGCAGCGTTGTACTCAGCGCGCCCAACGCCTCAGCGTTGCAACGCTGACCTTCAACACCGCTTGGATCCACACGGACAGCGTTGAGACGCTGAAGATCAGCGTCTCAATGCCGTCGATAGAACAACAAACTTTTTTGCCGTTTTTCATCATTTTTTACTCGATTCTGCTCCGATTTCTTCACAACAACTCTTGCCACTAATGACACGGACTTATAGACTCGATTTACATTAAAATTGCTCAAAACAACGGGCCCTTACATTGATCTCATCAACGAAATTAATGCAAATCTAAATAGTGCCAAAACCGAAACATCCAACATGCAAAACCTCATATCATCTCATGAAATTGAAACATACCCACCTAATTTTAAGAAAAAACAGTTTGCACAACGAAAAAGCCAACGATTGGCTCTGATACCAATTGAAGGGAATTAAACTCCAGCAGCGAAAAACGACTTTGAATCGTCGTGGTGTTCGTTGTGAATAACGTTTTCTTAAAACTGAATTTATCACATAAATCCTAGGCTAAACATGCTTAAATGAAGGAAAAAACAGTGAGCAACGATTACTTACTTGTTGAAGAACACTTCTTCGAGATTTCCTTTTCCGATCACGAACTCTTTGTGCCCTCGATCTCTACGATCACGATCTCTCGAACCGAACGGATTGGACACCTCCAAATGATCTTCTCGGTTGTTCTCGGTCGGTAGAGGGAGAGTAGTGGGACTCCCTTTGGTTTGGGGTAGAGAGAACTGTAGAGAGATTGAAAGAGTTTGAAAGAGTGAGTTTTGGTGAGAATCCAAAAAATGAGCAATCACCCTTACAAAGCCTTCTCACAAAGGCCTTATATAATGGTGATAGGTGGAGTTGAAATCTCCACCTATTTACCATTTAACCACAACATTATGTTATGCAAATCATATTTGCATACCACATATAATAAGATATCTCATATCTTATTATACAAATCACATTTGTATAATTGTGGATTTTAAATTGAATCACATTCAATTTAATTTCTCTCAATCCAATTTCTCTAAATTAGCACTAATTAATCAATTAGGATAACCTATAGTTTATTATGAATCTCATTCACATTAAATTATATATTATGTCAATCATATCTCATATAAATGACATAAATACCCTTTTAATGAATTTGAACACTTCAAATCCACACCAAACTCTAAACCCTCAATATATCATGTTTGAGGCAACCGAGGGACCTAATGGACCTACAGATGACGAGCTCCAATGATCCGAGACTAACCTGTCAAACTCTTTGACCCAGTTATTCAACATTCATTAGCTACGGTAACACTCCACTAAAATCCGTAGTTGCACTCCCATCACTGGAGGACAAGTTGTGTCCATTGATATAACTAATGCCCGTGAGTCGATCCTTCACAGGTTGTTCGTAGACACTGCTGGGTCAAATTACCGTTTTACCCCGTGTCTACCTCTTGCTCCTTAAGCCCTCACTGCTCCACTAATGAACAACAACGTTGTATGGTCCAATCATAAACAACACCCCTCTCGGGCGAATGAATGCCCGTTGTCCAAGCCCTAGAGACAACACTTAAGGGAACAACCCCTCTAGTTTTCCTAAGTCGGAAACGAGTAAACTTCATCTCGCGTAGTCAAGTTCCAAGCTCCCCACGTGGTCCTGTTCCTGAGAAGATAGGCATATTAGGCGAGTAACTGTGACCACCCTCACCCGTACTAGTAAAAGGACAGACCCCCGCAAACAGAAGTCCGTAAACGCTCAAGATTAAGGTCGAGTCACTATTGGTCATCTACGAAGTTATTAGTCCTATATTGTTAACAGTGTTACATCAGTAGGTCTAATAATTCACAGTCCGGTCTTGTACAATCTCATTGCACAGGATGCCCCCACTCGCATGTCAACCACATGAACGAGTTGGATCACCTCGTTTGTATCTAATACAAAGTGGGTCGCACCCACAACGTATCCAAGATTAGGTCTCCAACCCTATTCGTATGTTGTAGATCGTTCGGGTCATTAACTCGAACGTGATCTTCCCTGTGTGTCCACTATACACCGTTCAAGTTCTAGTTCTCTCATGATTCAATGACCCTGGAGCTTAGTTTATTGGATAAAGTTTGTAAATATGCGAGACACAAAGTGATGAAAAATAACTCTTATTTATTTCAATAAGAAATATTACAAACATGTACGAGATTATGGCATACATCCCAACAATTAAAACAATGAATATTACAAACTTCACGAGATTAGGGCATACACCTCAACATTCTAGGTATCCAGATAGTCCAGAACCGGAAGAACAAGACGCTAACCATGTCCCAAGCATCTTATATCGACAAGATGTTCTCACGGTATAAGATGCAGAACTCCAAGAAGGGCTTACTGTCTTTCAGGCATGGGGTTCACTTGTCTAAGGAACAGTGTCCTAAGACACTTCAAGAAGTTAAGGACATGAGACGGATCCCCTATGTTTCAGCTGTAGGGAGCCTGATGTATGTCATGATGTGTACTAGGCCCAACATCTGTTATGCAGTTGGGATTGTATCAATCCAATCCAGGATTAGATCACAGGACAACCGTAAAGGTAATCCTCAAGTATCTTAGGAGAACGAGGGACTACATGTCTGTGTATGGAAGTGAGGATTGTATCCTTACGGGATACACAGACTCTGACTTTTAGATAGATAAGGATTCTAGGAAATCCACATTGGGGTCAGTGTTCACTCTTAACGGAGGAGTTGTACTATAGCGAAGCATCAAGTAGGGATGCATCGTTGATTCCACAATGGAAGCCGAATATGTAGCGGCTTGTGAAGCAGCTAAGGAGGTTGTTTGGCTAAGAAAGTTCATGATGGATTTGAAAGTTGTTCCAAATATGAACTTGTTAGTGATCCCGTTTTGTGACAACAGTGGTGGAATAGCCAACTCGAGATAACCTCGGAGTGATAAAAGGGGTAAACATATTGAACGAAAGTATCACCTGATAAGGGAGATTGTGCATCGCGGAGACGTGACCGTTACGAAGAAAGCTTCGGAGCACAATGTTGTTGATCCGTTTACAAAGCCTCTCACGACTATGGTGTTTGAGGGTTACCTAGATAGTCTAGGTCTACGAGTGTTTCCTGACTAGGACAAGTGAGAGTATTATAATGGGGTATTCAATGCCCTAGTTTATTTTATTATTTTACATTTCAGAAATGTATTTTGTACTCTACTAGCATTAGTTCAAATGGGAGTTTCTTGGGGTGTATGCCCTAAGCTCGTGTCGTTTGTAACAATTCATGAATTAATTAATAAAGGTTATTTATTATTCAAACTTTGTATCTTGCATTTTATAAACTTAATCCAATAAAGTAAGCTCCAGGGTCATACTTATGAGAACTTGAACGGTGTGTAGTGGACATACAAGGAGAATCACGTTCAAGTTATTAACCCGAACGGTCTACAGTATATGAATAGGGTTGGGAACCTCATCCTTGCAACACTGTGGATGCGACCAACTTTGTATTAGATACAAACGAGGCGATCAAGCTCGTTCATGTGGTTGACATGCGAGTGGGGGCATTCTGTGCAATGAGATTGTACAAGACTGGACCGTGAGTTATTAGACCAACTGATGTAACACAGTTAACAGTTTAAGGCTAAAAAATTCGAAGATGACCATTAGTGACTCGTCCTTAATCCTGAGCGTGTTACAGACTTCTGTCTGTGGGGGTCTGTCCTTTGACTAGTACGGGTGAGGGTGGCATGTGTTGCTCGCCCAATATGCCTACCTTCTCATGGGCAGAACCACGTGGGAAGCTGGGAACTTAACTACGCAAGATGAAATTCACTTGTTCCCGAGCTAGAAAAACTAGAGGGGTTGTTCCCTTAAGTGTTGTCTCCAAGGCTTGAACGACAGGGTTCCTGTTGGGATTTATGCCGTAAACTTGTGTAATTTTGATCAATTAAATAAAGTGTTATTTGTTTTGATAAGATTACAGTCTTGCTTTTATAAATCCAATAAACTAAGCTCCAATGTTATAACGTTTATCTTGAAATCAGTGTAGTGGACACTATTTGGGTTGACTTCAAGATTATAACCTAAATAGTCTATGGTATAAGAATAAGGTTGGAAACGTCATTCTGGTAACACCATGGATGCGACCCACTTTGTAATTAGTACAAATGAGGTAATCCAACTCATTCATGTAGTTGACGATGCGAGTGGGGCATCCCGTATGAAGAGTTCATACAAGATCGATCGCGAAATTATTAGTCTAACCAAAGATAACAACCGTTAATGAGGATAAGACTAGTAATTTATAGATGGTCATTAGCGACTTGACCTGAATCCTGAGCAGATTAAGAACTCCTGCTTATAGAGGTTTATCCTTAGACTAGTATGGGTGAGAGTGGCCTGTAGCCGACTCAATAAGCCTACCTTCTCAGTGTGAGAACCTCGTAGGTAGCGGGAACTTAAGCGTGCAAGATGGAATTCACTCATTCCTCATCGAGGAATCGGATAGGTTGTTCCTCAAGAATCGACTCGTGTCTTGAACAACGGGCGCCGCCCTCTATGAGGTATGAGTCTAAGGTAGGACCTTAGACTTGTTGTTCATTAGAAGATCAGTGGTGTTTAAGGAGCAAAGAGGTAATCACAGGAGTAAAACGGTAATTTGACCCAACTGTGATTACGAACAACCTGTGAAGGGTCGACTCATGGGCAATGACTATATCAGTGGACACAATAATATCTACAGTGAGGAGAGTGCAGCTACAAGCCTGTAGTGGAGTGACTTGTAGTTAATGAATATTGATTAACTGATCAAACTTTTTGATCCAGTTAGATCCCTCCGTTGGCTCAACAAGGTAATATTGAGGGTATAAAGTTAGGAGTGAAATTGAAGTGTTCAATTTCATACATGAGGGGTCATATCAATTATATATGATGTAATTGATATAATATATAGTTTTAATGTGAATTAGATTCATATATAAACTATATACTAAAGAGAGATTAAAGGAGGGGTAGAATGGTCATTTCCATACCATTCCCCTATATATAGTTGCATGAGATGCAACTAGGTCAAGATTTTGAGAAAGTATACCTAGCCTCCTTGTTGTGTTGTTGGAAGAGTTCCAAAACATAACTCTCTCTCACAAAATACCACACATCTCCTAAAGGGAACCCACCTTCCTCCCTCACCTAGAGAACAACGGAGAAGATCCGGTGGTGGTGTCGGTATTCGTACGAGTTTCTTGTTGTTTAGATCGTGACCGTAGAGAGAGGAGCACTTGAAGAAAGGTTCTTCAAAGGTAATATACTTGTTGTCCATTTCTGTATTTTATGTTTAATCCATGTTTTACGTTCATGAATTTTCCATTGTAACTAAATCAAGAGCGCGCGATTCGCAATCGCTTCCGCTGCGGGGACTACGATCCCCTTCAATTGGTATCCGAGCCCAATTGTGCTCTTGATTTATGTTCTGAAATTTGCAAGAACAAGGTGGGCTTTACTGTTTTGTGCATGAGATGTATGAACGGTTTTGCGAAATTAGATGTTTTCGATTTTGGCACTTAGATTTACAATTTTTCATTGAAATGTTCAATGTAAGGGTCCGGTGTTTTGGGAAAATTTAATTGTAAATCAAGTCTGTAAGTCCGTGTCGATCGAGGCAAGGCGGTTGCTAAGAAGAACATAGCAAAAATGAGCAAAGAATGGAGATTCTCAATGTTGTCTGTGTGCAGCGTTGCAACGCTGTTCATCGGCGTTGCAACGTCGCGCTTGCGGGAGAAGGCGCGCTACAGAGAGGCACCGCGTTGTAACGCAACCTTCAGCGTTGCAACGCCTAGAGAAAACGACAAAAAGCGTTGCAGTAACGCCGCTATCGCCGTACTAGCGCGCGAGCCGTTTCACGCGAGGAGCAACGGGCGAAAACGTATTTTTATTATATATATTAATTATAAAAAAGCTTTATTTTAATATATTTAATAATTTTAATTTTAATTAATATAATTAGATTATATTAATTAAAATTATTTCTAGGGTGCCAAAATTGGTCTAATTTTTGCTATTTTAATTATGCAATTGTTGTGTAATTATTGCCATGCATAGTGTATGCTTGTATTTTAGAGATCAAATCTTAGGTTAAGCATTTTCATGCATCATTTATAATATAAGGAGTTATATTATATAGTTTGCATGATTAATTAATATAAGGTTGTTATATTAATTATTGGACAGCATTGACATGCATTATTTTTCATGAGATGAATATGTTATGAATGTTTTATTATTCATGTGATGAATTATCAAGCACTATAACATAGTATGCATGTCACCTAAGGTTAATTATTAGTTTTAAAGTGTTTAGAACTTGGAAATAATAGACCTTAGGTTATCTAGTTCTAATTAGATTAGAATTGGGAACCAAGTAATTTATAAGCTATGATTAAAAGAGGAACTCTGTCTAAGGAAGGTTCTGTCTAGGTGGGTATTTAACCCGACTGAAACGGAACACCCTACTACCGTAATCGACACGGGAGTGAAATTTAATTAGAGAGTTTTATAAATTACAGTAGCGTCAGCGGGTTTATTAAGGGGTTAATAAACTAGAAATCCTAGGTTTAATATAAGGAGTTATATTAACAAACTTAGGATAAAATCAATATAAGAGTTATATTGATTATCAATGTAAGAGTTATGTTGATAAAGGTAAAACCATTAATCGGGTTTTAGCCTAAGAAAGATTCCTATAGACTTAAAGTATTCAGTGGGAGGAAAAAGTGTATGAGATACATATTTTTCCACCTACGCTATCTTCGAGAAGTTTACACCGTGAGACTCATGCTTGGCCTCGTGGCGCAAACGGGAGCGTCCCCCTTCGGATGGTATTTGTATGAGTCAATATCAAGGTGAATGGAAAGGGTACTTATAGTGAGTGGGAGCAGTTTAGTGAAAACAAAACCTACAGTCTCTTTTTGTCGGTTTACACCGTTAGACCACTATGGTCAGCCTGCTAGTTTGGCCTGGACCAGACAATCCCTTCGGAGGGCTTGATCATAGAGGATCTAACATAGTAGACACCCGAAAGGGATAAAGATTTCCTTAGACTATTTTCCAATCTAGTCCTCCCTTTGGCGAATTTTATTGGATCGAGACTCTGGGATCTAAAGACAAAGGGTTACACTCACGGGATACATAAGTTGTGTATGTATTCAGACCGAAAAATGGTAACTAAAACCTATAGGAATAAGAGTTATTCCGGTGTTAGGTTTTGGTCAAGAATGTCTTGATCCATAGGAGGAGTGTTTTTGATTACCCTTCGGTGTCATACATTCTAAACCTTTGGAGTATCATTGCAAATTATAAATGGCTTAGGAACCATTTTGATAATTAGCTAAAACATGATTGGATTAGAGTTAAAGCAAGAAACTCATACAAGTTTGTTTGTAAATTTTCAGCAAAAATGTCTAGCTCTATTATTTCCTTATTGGGTGCGAAAAAGTTAACCGGAGAAAACATAGTGGCTTGGAGAGAAGGACTCAACATAATTTTGGTTACACATGATCTTAAGTTCGTTCTCAATGAGGAGTGTCCTCAATTTCCTGCTCAAAATACATCTCAAGCTGTTGAGGATGCGTATGACCGCTGGATTAATGCCAATGAAAAGGCAAAAGCCTATATCCTGGCTAGCATACCTGATGTTTTAGCCAAGAGGCTGGAGGGCAACGTCTCAGCTCGAGAGATCATGGATTTTGTGCTAAATTTGTCTAGACAACTGTCCAAACAAATTCGGCATGAAGCCCTAAAATTCGTTTATAACGCGCGTATGAAGGAAGGAACATCGGTGAGAGAACATGTTCTCAATCTGATTGCCCACTTCAATATAGCGGAATTAAACGGAGCGGTCATAGATGAGAAATGTCAGATTTTCTTCATCCTAGAATCTCTTCCAAGAGTTTTCACGATTCCAGTAGCAATGCAAATGATGAACAACACAGAGTATGATCTGACTTCTCTGCTACATGAGCTGCAGAATTATCAGTTTCTTATGGATGATAAGAGACAACAAAATGAAGAGGCAAATTTGTTTGCTCATTCCAAAAGTTCTCAGGAGGATTCATCCTCTAGAACTAAGAATTGTAGCCATACTTCTGGACTTAAGAAGATATAGAAGAAGAGGAAAAGGAGCAGATAAAGAGCAACTGTCTGGCAAAGAAAAGCTGTTATTTGATAACATGTAGCTTAAGGGTTTATTGGAAACTTTATTTCTTGCCTTAGAGAACATTGTACTTCTTTTACTTTTCAATTAAATAACGTGTTTATTTCATTAGAAAAGTATTGTACTATGTGTTGCTCTTCTTGAGAATTATTTGCAAATGGTTTAATTCAGTTAAAATAGTTTTAACAAGTGAATTTTACAAAATTGCAAGTACACGA
Organism: Trichosanthes cucumerina; assembly: GCA_036507285.1. Classification (NCBI taxonomy): domain Eukaryota; kingdom Viridiplantae; phylum Streptophyta; class Magnoliopsida; order Cucurbitales; family Cucurbitaceae; genus Trichosanthes; species Trichosanthes cucumerina. The sequence continues at coordinate 34,076,640 of CM071840.1, forward strand.
ACTAATTTCTCCTAAAGAAAATGCTCATCTTTGGCATCTAAGATTGAGTCACATTAATCTCAATAAGATTGAGAGATTGGTAAAGAACGGACTTCTAAACGAGTTAGAAGAAAATTCATTGTCAGTATGTGAATCCTGCCTAGAAGGCAAGATGACTAAAAGACCTTTTAGTGGAAAAGGTTATAGAGCCAAAGATACTCTATAGCTTATACATTCAGACCTTTGTGGTCCGATAAATGTTAAATCTAGGGGAGGATATGAATATTTCATCTCTTTTATAGATGATTATTCCAGATATGGGAATATTTACCTAATGCACCACAAGTCTGAAGCACTTGAAAAGTTCAAGGAATTCAAGACTGAGGTTGAAAATCAATTAGGTAAAAGAGTTAAAACACTTCGATCGGATCGAGGTGGAGAGTACATGGATTTAAAATTCCACAACTATATGATAGAACATGGAATTACATCCCAACTCTCAGCTTCCGGCACACCACAGCAAAACGGTGTATCGGAAAGGAGAAATAGAACCTTGTTGGACATGGTTCGATCAATGATGAGTTATGCTCATCTCCCTAGTTCCTTTTGGGGTTATGCAATGAAGACTGCAGTATACATTTTGAATAGTGTGCCCACCAAAAGTGTTTCTGAAACACCTTTTGAACTCAGGAAAGGACGTAAAGGTAGTTTATATCACTTCAGAATATGGGGTTGTCCAGCACATGTGCTTGTGACAAATCCAAAGAAGTTAGATTCACGTTTAAAGGTGTGCCTATTCGTAGGATACCCAAAAGAAACAAGAGGTGGTTTATTCTATGATCTTAAGGAAGATAAGGCCTTTGTATCGACAAATGCCACTTTCTTGGAGGAGGACCACATAAGGGACCACAAACCAAAAAGTAAGGTAGTGTTGAATGAGTTAGACGGAACAATAGCAAAGGTTTCTAATAAGAACACTAGTACGTCAACAAGAGTTGTTGATACTAGTTTGTCTAGTCAAGAGGGTCCATCTCAAGAGTTGAGTATGTCTCGACGTAGTGGGAGGGTTGTGATACAGCATGACCGTTACATGGGTTTAATTTGAAACCCAAGTTGTTATACCGGATGACAATCATGCGAGGATCCATTGACTTATAATCAAGCAATGGTTGACATTGACAAAGACAAATGGGTCATAGCCATGGACCAAGAAATGGAGTCTATGCACTTCAATTCTGTTTGGGATCTTGTAGATAAGCCTGATGGGGTAAAACCTATACATTGTAAGTGGATCTACAAGAGAAAACGTGGTGTAGATGGGAAGATGCAAACCTTTAAAGCTAGACTAGTAGCAAAGGGTTATACCTGAGTTGAAGGGGTTGACTTTGAGGAAACTTTTTTTCTGTTGCTATGGTAAAGTCTATCCGTATCCTTCTTGCCATTGCCGCATATTATGACTATGAGGTATGGCAAATGGATGTCAAGACAGCCTTTTTGATGGCAATCTTGAGGAAACCATCAACATGGACCAACCCAAATGGTTCATTAAACCAGGACAAGAGCAAAAGGTTTGCAGGCTTAAAAGGTCGATTTATGGACTGAAACAAGCCTCTAGGTCCCGGAATATAAGATTTGATGAGGCTATCGGATCTTATGGTTTTGACAGAATGATGATGAACCTTGTGTCTACAAGAAAATCATAAATAGTTTCGTCGCTTTCCTAATTCTCTATGTGGATGATATCCTACTCATTGGGAATGATGTAGGTTATCTTACTGAAATCAAGGAATGGCTAGCTACGGAATTCCAAATGAAAGATTTGGGTGATGCGCAGTTTGTTCTTGGGATCCAGATTGTCTGGAACCGCAAGAATAAAACACTAGCCTTGTCTCAAGCATCATACATAGACAAAGTGTTGTCAAGGTTTAAGATGCAAGATTCTAAAAAGGGTTTGTTTCCTTTTAGACATGGAATCCATTTGTCTAAGGAACAGTGTCCTAAGACACCTCAAGAAGTTGAGGATATGAGACAGATTCCTTACGCATCAGCTGTTGGGAGCCTAATGTACGCCATGTTGTGTACTAGGCCTGACATCTGTTTTGCAGTTGGGATGATCAGTAGGTATCAATCCAATCCAGGACTTGAACACTGGACATCGGTTAAAACGATCCTTAAGTATCTTCGGAGAACAAGGAACTACATGCTTGTGTATGGGGCTAAGGATTTGATCCTTACAGGATACACGGATTTTGACTTTCAGACTGATAAAGATTCTCGGAAATCTACATCAGGGTCAGTTTTCACTCTTAACAGAGGAGTTGTAGTATGGCGAAGCGTCAAACAAGGATGCATCGTTGATTCCACCATGGAGCCCGAATATGTAGCAGCTTGTGAAGCCGCTAAGGAGGCCGTTTGGTTAAGGAAATTTATTCTAAATTTGGAAGTTGTTCCAAATATGGCTTTGCCCGTCACACTGTATTGCGACAACAGTGGTGCAGTGGCAAATTCGAGGGAATCCCGAAGTCACAAGAGGGGAAAGCACATAGAGCGGAAGTATCATCTCATCTGGGAGATCGTGCATAGAGGAGACGTGATTGTCACGAAGATAGCCTCAGAGCACAACATTGTTGATCCTTTTACAAAGGCTCTCACGGCTAAAGTATTTGAGAGTCACCTAGAAGGTTTAGGTTTACAAGTCTTCCCCAACTAGAGCAAGTGAGAGTATTTTGTACAAAAGGGTTTAAATGCCCTAGTTTATTGCATTTACATTATTGTAATGTTTAGTACTCCACAAGCTTTAGGTCAAGTGGGAGATTGTTGGGATTTATGCCCTAAACTTGTGTAATTTTGATCAATTAAATAAAGTGTTATTTGTTTTGATAAGATTACAGTCTTGCTTTTATAAATCCGATAAACTAAGCTCTAAGGTTATAACGTTTATCTTGAAATCAGTGTAGTGGACACTATTTGGGTTGACTTCAAAATTATAACCTAAATAGTCTATGGTATAAGAATAAGGTTGGAAACCTCATTCTGGTAACACCATGGATGCGGCCCACTTTGTAATTAGTACAAATGAGGTAATCCAACTCATTCATGTAGTGACACATGAGTGGGGCATCCTGTATGAAGAGTTCATACAAGATGGATCGCGAAATTATTAGTCTAACCAAAGATAACACAGTTAATGAGGATAAGACTAGTAATTTATAGATGGTCATTAGTGACTTGACCGAATCTCGAGCAAATTAAGAACTCCCGCTATATAGGGGTTTGTCCTTATACTAGTATGGGTGAGAGTGGCTCAGAGCCGACTCAATAAGCCTACCTTCTCAGGGCGACGTAACCTCGTAGGTAGTGGGAACTTAATTTTGCAAGATGGAATTCACTTAATCCTCTACTGAGGAATTAGATAGGTTGTTCCCTTAAGAACTGACTCCAGGTCTTGAACAACGAGGCCCCGCCCTCTATGAGGTATGAGTCTAAGGTAGGACCTTAGACTTGTTGTTCATTAGAGGATCAATGGTGTTTAAGGAGCAAAGAGGTAATCACAGGGGTAAAACGGTAATTTGACCCAGCCGTGATTACGAACAACCTGTGAAGGGTCGACTCATGGGCAATGACTATATCAGTGGACACAATAATATCTACAGTGAGGAGAGTGCAGCTACAGGTCTATAGTGGAGTGACTTGTAGTTAATGAATATTGATTAACTGGATCAAAGAGTTTGATAAGTTAATCTCACATCATTGGAGCTCATGATCTGTAGGTCCATTAGATCCCTCCGTTGGCTCAACATGGTAATATTGAGGGTATAAAGTTAGGAGTGAAATTGAAGTGTTCAATTTCATACATGAGGAGTCATATCAATTATATATGATGTAATTGATATAATATATAGTTTTAATGTGAATTAGATTCATATATAAACTATATACTAAAGAGAGATTAAAGAAGGGGTAGAATGGTCATTTCCATACCATTCCCCTATATAGTTGCATGAGATGCAACTAGGTCAAGATTTTGAGAAAGTATACCTAGTCTCCTTGTTGTGTTGTTGAAAGAGTTCCAAAACACAACTCTCTCTCACAAAATAACTCACATCTCCTAAATCGTTCATGTGGAGACATGTGAGTGGGGGTGCCCTATGCAATGAGTTTGCATAAGACTGGACCGCGCAATAGTCACTTAGACTTTATAACTCCGCATCGTCTTAATCGACTATATTCATACGATGACCTAGGTAACTCGATCTTAATCCTGAGGTTCTATGGACTCCTGTTTATTCGGATTATCCTTAGATTTGCATGGGTGAGAGTGGCTCGAGACTGTCGACTCAATAAGCTTGCCATTTCAGGGATAAAATCAGGTTGATAGTTGGGAACATAGTTCTGCAAGATGGAATTCACTCCTACCCGCTTTAGGGATTAGTAGAGAGGTTGTTCCCTTAAGGCATCGACTCGGGTCTTGAACAATGGGCCCACCCTCTCATTGGCCCGAGAGGGATTCGGTTTCTTGGTTGGACCACAAACCAATTGTTCATTAGAGGATCGGTGGGACTTAAGGAACAAGAGGTAATTACAGGAGAGGTAAAACGGTAATCTTGACCCATTGTAATTACTAACGACTGTGAAGGATCGACTTACTAATCATGTTATATCGAGTGGACAGAAATATATCTACAGTGAGGAGTATGCAGCCACTGAGCTTTAGTGGAGTGTCCCTGGTTAACGAATGTTGATTAGCTAGGCTAAAGAGTTTGGCCGGTTATTCCCGTATCGTTGAAGTTCATGATCCAGTAGGTTCATTAGGTCCTCCTTACTAGCTCGGACTAAGCCTTGTAACATTTTGAGAGAAAAGAATTTGAATTGTTCAAATTCGAGTTTGAAGAAAGCGTTAATTATATGTGATATATTTAACTAATCATAGCTTAATTATGAATTAAACTATGATTAAAAAGGTGGATATATTTAAATATGATTTAAATATTGGATCGGTTTATTGCATGAATAAAGATTCATGTTGAAAAAAACGATCGGATTGGACAATTTATTTAATTTAATATTTAATATTAAATTAAATTAAAATTAATTAATTAAATTAATTTTTGAAATATTTAATTAATTAAATTAATTTTAATTTAAAATCAATTTAATATTGATTTTTGAATTAAAATTAAATGAAAATTAGAGAATTTTCTTGGATTTTCATAAAATCCAAATTACAACTTGCCCAATCCCTCTCATCTTCATATTCACCAAAATTAGTTACCTCCATCTCAAACCATCCTCATCACACTTGAGTTGTCACCCATTGAAGCTTTTGAACCTTTATATAATTGGTGATTTGAGGTGTTTTGAGAGAATTTTTTGAAAAATTCAATATTCCCGAATTAGTGACCTTTGAGGCCTTTTCTTTCAAATTCTCTCAACCTAGGATCCCACAATCCGTTCTAAGGCCTGAGGATAGTAGGGAAGACTCTAACTGGTTGTCCACGAAGTGTTCGTGTTGAAAATCATCCACCTGGATGAAGAGAATTTGATCTTCAAAGTTGAGTTTTCTATCCTCTGCTTTTTCCAAACTTTGAGCATGCATTTTATTTTACAAAATTGATCAACTTAGAGTGTTCAAGATCCAAAATTGCTTCCGCTTTCTTAATCTAGACTCTTTCAATTGGTATCGGAGCAATTTTAAGCACTCAATTTGATCAATTGTGTTTTGTGGTGGGTGTTTTTTGAAATACAATTTTTCTGGGCGTCTAAAGTATTCTTCTGACTTTGGCATTTAAATTGAGCATCAATTTGTGCTTTATTTTTAAATTGCTCAAGTGTGTTTGAGCATTAATGTGTGTAGAATAAGTCAGAAACATTTTTGGTCGATCGAGTTTGGGAAGGCCTTCAATTTGAAGAAAGAAGATTGAAAGGTCAAGAAATCTTAAAACAGAGTTGCTGGTTTTTTTTTTCTGCTACAGAATGTAAGCTTCAGCCCGTGAATTTGTGGAAGAAAGAGTTGACCAGCCATTTGACCGTTGACTTTGACTCCGGTTTTGTTGACTTTGACCGGTTCAATAGTTTTTGGACCAGTTCGGCTCATTTTCGGTCCAGTTCGGGTGGTTTAAGACCGGTTCTGACTATTTCGAGGCCGATTTTTCCATTTTAGGGGTCCGTTTCATCAATTGGAGGCTCGATTCAGCCTTTTACAGCCTGGTTTAACTTTTTGAAGGTCCGGTTCACACATTTGCAAAGTGGTTCGACCCAAATTCAAGAGTTCAAGTGGCTCGATGTTAATTCTAGATTATTATTGTAATAATTTAGTAGTTTGCTTGCATTAGATGCCAAAAACCAGTCCACTTTAGTGTGTTTAATTAATTATGCATTGTGAATGTATGTTTTAATTAAAATCCCTGATTATATGTGCATAAAGTATGCCATATAGATTTTAAAATCCCACCATAGGAAGCATGCTCCATGCATTGAAAGTATGTTATAAGTGTTATAATATATTGTATGCATGTTAATTGGGTTTCATAAGAATTAATATAAGAGTTATATTAATTTATGAAACAGATATTATATGTTTTAATTATAATTAATATAAGGGATATATTAATTAAAAATTAAACATATAATTGCTATGCATTTATTCATGTGATGAATTTGTTATAAATGTATGTTTATTCATGTGATGAATGATGAAATAATTTATAACATAGAAATGCATGTAACCTAAGGTTAATTAATTAGTTTTAAAATGGTTTTAGAACTGGAAATTAATTAGACCTAAGGTTATCTAGTTCTAATAAGATTAGAATTAGGAAACCAATAATTTATAAACTTTGATTAAAGAGGACTCGACTAAGGAAGGTTCAGCTAGGTTGGGGTACTTAAGTCGATTTTGAAACGGAACACCCCTACCAGAACCGACACGGGAGTGAATTTAATCCATAGGTTTATAAATTATCTTTCGTGAGTGGCGTTTATTGAAAGTTAATAAATTAAACTCATAGACCTAGGTTTATTAAAAGGTTAATAGACTTAGGTAATTCCAGTATAATTATTATATTGGTAGACTTAGGTCATATTATTTTAGCCGGAATATGCCTAAGTAAAAGTATACCCAAACTGTTTAAAATACTTAGTGGGAGTGAAAAGGTATATATGATATATCAATTTCCTCTTACGCTCTCCACGAAGTTCACACCGTGAGATTTATGCTCGGCCTCGTGATGTCAATAAGGCATCCCCATTCGGATGGTGTTTGCATAAATCAAGAGCAAGGTGAATGGAGAAAGTATTTATAGTAAGTGGGAGAAGGAAGTGTGTCAACACATCCTACGGTCTCCTCCATTAGGTTGGACCGTGAGATTCCCATGTTACGCCGCGCAGTTGCCGAAGTAGCACCATCCATTCGGAGGGATGTAACATGGGATTCAGAACAACTCAAACTCCAGAAATGGATAGGGTCTCTTAGGTCCATTCCCAGCTTTGTCTCTCCAGTTCGGTAGCATTGTTGGGCCGACCTCTGAGGTCTGAAAATGGCGGGTCACACTTACAAGAATTGCTAAGTGTTAGTAAGTTCTTGACCAAAGTAGCGATAACTAGAATGTAATAGGAATAAGAGTTATTCTAGTATTAGCATTTAGTCAAGAATGTCTTGGTTCAGTGAAGGAGTGATTGACTGCCCCTCGGTAGCGATTGCTCTGACTCACTGAAGTATCGTTGCAAAAACAATAATGAGTTTATGGGTACATTATTACTTTTGCTAAATTCTTAAATTGGATAGGTTACAAACAATTCTCTAATAGAATTCATTCTTTTTCAGCATGTCGAACTCTTTTATCCAATTACTCGCCTTCAATAAACTTAGCGGCGATAATTATGGAACCTGGAAATCAAACTTGAATACGATTCTTGTTCTTGATGATCTGAGGTTCGTCTTAACGGAAGAATGTCCTTCCCCTCCCAGCTCGACTGCAAACCGAATTGTTCAGGATGCTTATGACAGATGGATTAGGGCTAATGAGAAGGCCCGACTCTATATCTTAGCCAAGCATATCGATGTGTTGTCTAAGAAACATGAGACCATGGTCACCGCAAAGGAGATCATGGGATCTTTCTGAGCGATGTTTGGACAACCGTCCTCATCGGTCCATTATGATCTTTGTCAAATACGTTTACAACTCCCGTATGAAGGAGGAGCCTCAGTTAGGGAAAATATCACGACATGATGACCCACTTAAACGCGTGGTGAAGTAAATGGGGCGATCATAGATGAGAAAAGTCGGGTAACCTTTATTATGGAATCTCTTCCGAAGAGTTTCCTGCCATCCGCACAAATGCGGTGATGAATAAAATAGAGTATAACCTGACAACTCTCCTCAACGAGCTTCAGACTTTTGAGTCCCTGATGAAATCAAAAGGAAAAGAGAAGGAGACAAATGTTGTCACTTGAAGAAGTTCTAAGAGGAGGATCCTCCCGGGACCAAGTCCGGTCCTTCTTTTCTAAGAATAAGAGTATTCAAAAGAAGAAGAAGAAGGACAAAGGGAAGGACAGAGCTCCCACACACGCAAGGCCAAAGCCACGGGAAAATGTTTCCATCTGTAGTGCGAGGCAGCACCGAAGAAGAAGGCTGCAGAAATACCTTGCAGAAAAGAAAGCTGAGAAGGAAAACCAAGGTAAATATGATTTACTTGTTGTTGAAACATGTTTAGTGGAACATGATGATTCCGCCTGGATATTAGCTTCAGGAGCCACTAACCATGTTTGTGTTGGGTTTTATGTCCTAAAAACTCGTGGTTTTGTAAGCGAATGTATATTCTATATCACAATAAAGTTGTTATTGAAATTATTGACTCATCGTGTGTATTGTGTAACCTTAATCCAATAAAGAACCCTTGGCTATAGGATGAATACTTGAACTTTATGTGTGACATAAAAGTGGATCAAGTTCAAGTTATAGTCAGAACAGTCTATAGTATAAGGATAGGGTTGGGGACCTAATCCTGGGGACACTATGGACGCGGCCCACTTTGTAGAGAACAAACGATGTAATCCTAAATCGTTCATGTGGAGACATGTGAGTGGGGCGCCCTATGCAATGAGTTTGCATAAGATCGACCGCGCAATAGTCACTTAGACTTTATAACTCCGCCATTGTCTTAATCGACTATACTCATCCGATGACCTAGGTAACTCGATCTTAATCCCGAGCGTTCTATGGACTCTGTTTATTCGAATTATCCTTAGATTTGCATAGGTGAGAGTGGCTCGAGACCGCCGACTCAATAAGCCTGCCATTTCGAGGATAAACCGGGTAGATAGTCGGGAACATAGTTCAAAGAAGATGGAATTCATTCCTACCCGCTTTAGGGATTAGTAGAAAGGTTGTTCCCTAAGGCATCGACTCGGGTCTTGAACAATGGGCCCATCCCTCTCATTGGCCCGAGAGGGATTTGGTTTGCTCGTTGGACCACAAACCAATTGTTCATTAGAGGATCGGTGGAACTTAAGGAACAAGAGGTAATTACAGGGTAAAACGGTAATTTTGACCCGGTGTAATTACGAATGACCCTGTGAAGGATCGACTTACTAATCATGGTTATATCGAGTGGACATAAATATATCTACTGGTGAGGAGAGTGCAACCACACTGGACTTTAGTGGAGTGTCCCGGAGGTTAACGAATGTTGATTAGCTAGGCTAAAGAGTTTGGTAGGCTAATCTCGTATCGTTGGAGCTCATGATCCAGAGGTCCATTAGGTCCTCCTTACTAGCCTCGGACTTAGCCTTATAACTTTTGAGAGAAAACAATTTGAATTGTTCAAATTCAAGTTTGGGAGAAAGCGTTATTTATATGTGATATATTTAACTAATCATAGCTTAATTATGAATTAAACTATGATTAATATGAGGTGGATATATTTAAATATGATTTAAAATATCGGGATCGGTTTATAGCATGAATAAAGATTCATGTTCGAAAAATCGATCGAGATTAAGCAATTTATTTAATTTAATATTTGATATTAAATTAAATTAAAAAATAATAATTAATTAAATTAATTTTGAATTATTTAATTAATTATAATTAAAAATCAATTTAATATTGATTTTTGAATTAAAATTAAATGTAAAATGAGGATTTTTATGAAAAACAAGTTGCCAACTTGCCCAATCTTACTCATCTTCAAAATTCACCAAAATTGGCCACCTCCATCTCAAAGCATCCTCATCATCCTTGAGTTGTCACTCCATTGAAGCTTTTGAAGCTTTATATAATGGTGATTTGGGGTGTTTTGAGAGAATGACACAAAAATTCAATATTCCCGAATTAGTGACCTTTGAGGTCTTTTCTTCCAAATTCTCTCAATCTAGGATCCCACAATCCGTTCTAAGGCCTGAGGGTAGTAGGGAAGACTCTAACGGTTGTCCCACGAAGTGTTCGTCTGAAAACCATCAACCGGGTGAAGAGAATTTTATCTTCAAAGTTGAGTTTTCTATCCCTCTGCTTTTTCCACTTTGAGCATGTTTTTATTTTACAAAATTGATCAACTTAGAGTGTTCAAGATCCAAAATTGCTTCCGCTTTCTTAATCTAGACTCTTTCAATTGGTATCGAGCAATTTTGAGCACTCAATTTGATCAATTGTGTTATGTGGTCGGTGTTTTATGAAATACAATTTTTCCGGGTATCTAAAGTGTTCTTCTGACTTTGGCATTTAAATTGAGCATCTATTTGTGCTTTATTTTCAAATTGCTCAAGTGTGTTTGAGCATTAATGTGTGTAGAATAATTGTAAAAATTTCAAGTTGATTGGAGTTCGGGAAGGCCTTCAATTTGAAGAAATAGGCTCGGAAGGTCACAAAAGCGGAAAACAGAGGTTGTTGTAATTTTTTTTCTCTCAAATCTGCAGCTCCAGCCCGTGTTTTCCAAATTCATGAAGAAGAAGTTGACTTTGACTGGACCGTTGACCATTGACCGGTTCAGTTGACTTTGACCGGTTCAATAGTTTTTGGACCGGTTTGGCTCGATTTTGGTCCGGTTCGGTTGGTTTTAGACCGGTTCTGACTATTTCGAGGCCGGTTTTTCCATTTTGGAGGTCTGTTTCACCAATTGGAGGCCCGGTTCATCCTTTTACAGCCCGGTTTAACCTTATGAAGGTCTGGTTCACACATTTGCAAGCTGGTTCGACCCAAATTTGAAGTGTTCGAAGTGGTTCGATATCAATTCTAGATTATTATTGTAATAATTTAGTAGTTTGCTTGCATTAGATGCCAAAACCAGTCCACTTTAGTGTGTTTAATTAATTATGCATTGTGAATGTATGTTTTAATTAAATTCTCTAATTATATGTGCATAAAGTATGCCATATAGATTTTAAAATCCCACCATAGGAAGCATGCTCCATGCATTGAAAGTATGTTATAAGTGTTATAATATATTGTATGCATGTTAATTGGTTTCATGAGAATTAATATAAGAGTTATATTAATTTATGAAATAAATATTATATGTTTTAATTATAATTAATATAAGGGTTATATTAATTAAAAATTAAACATATAATTGCTATGCATTTATTCATGTGATGAATTTGTTATAAATGTATGTTTATTCATGTGATGAATGATGAAATAATTTATAACATAGAAATGCATGTAACCTAAGGTTAATTAATTAGTTTTAAAATGGTTTTAGAACTCGAAATTAATTAGATCTAAGGTTATCTAGTTCTAATAAGATTAGAATTAGGAAACTAATAATTTATAAACTTTGATTAAAGAGGACTCGACTAAGGAAGGTTCAGCTAGGTCAGTACTTAAGTCGATTTGAAGCGGAACACCCCTACAGGAACCGACACGGGAGTGAATTTAATCTATAGGTTTATAAATTATCTTTCGAGTGGCGTTTATTAAAAGTTAATAAATTAAACTCATAGACCTAGGTTTATTAAAAGGTTAATAGACTTAGGTAATTCCAAAGATAATTGTTATATTGGTAGACTTAGGTGATATTGTTTTAAAGCTAGGAATATGCCTAAGTAAAAGTATACCCAAACTGTTTAAAATACTTAGTGGGAGTGAAAAGGTATATATGATATATCAATTTCCTCTTACGCTCTCCACGAAGTTCACACCGTGAGATTTATGCTCGGCCTCGTGATGTCAATAGGGCATCCCCATTCGGATGGTGTTTGCATAAATCAAGAGCAAGGTGAATGGAGAAAGTATTTATAGTAAGTGAGTGAAGAAAGTGTGTCAACACATCCTACGGTCTCCTCCATTAGGTTGGACCGTGAGATTCCCATGTTACGCCTGCAGGTTGCCCGAAGTAGCACCATCCATTCGGAGGGATGTAACATGGGATTCGGAACAACTCAAACTCCAGAAATGGATAGGGTCTCTTAGGTCCATTCCCAACTTTGTCTCTCCCGGTTTGGTAACATTGTTGGGGCCGACCTCCGAGGTCTGAAAATGGCGGGTCACACTTACAAGAATTGCTAAGTGTTAGTAAGTTCTTGACCAAAGTAGCGATAACTAGAATGTTATAGGAATAAGAGTTATTCTGGTATTAGCATTTAGTCAAGAATGTCTTGGTTGGTGAAGGAGTGATTGACCGCCTCGGTAGTGGTTGCTCGACTCATCTGAAGTATCGTTGCAAAACAATAATGAGTTTATGGGTACATTATTACTTTTGCTAAATTCTTAAATTGGATAGGTTACAAACAATTCACTAATAGAATTCATTCTTTTTCAAAGATGTCGAACTCTTTTTTATCAGATTTACTCGCCTTCAATAAACTTAGCGGCGATAACTATGGAACTGAAAGTCAAACTTGAATACAATTCTTGTTCTTGATGATCCGAGGTTCGTCTTAACGGAGGAATGTCCTCCCCCTCCCACTCAACCGCAAAACCGAATGGTTCGGGATGCTTATGAAAGATGGATTAGGGCTAATGAGAAGGCAGAGTCTATATCTTAGCCAAAGATATCCGATGTGTTGTCTAAGAAACATGAGACCATGGTCACAACAAAGGAGATCATGGGATCATTACAAAGCGATGTTTGGACAACCGCCCTCATCGGTCCATTATGATGTTGTCCAATACGTTTACAACTCCCGTATGAAGGAGGAGCCTCTGTTAGGAACATGTCCTTGACATGATGACCCACTTCAACGTGGTGAAGTAAATGGGGCGATCATAGATGAGAGAAGTCGGGTAACTTTTATTATGGAATCTCTTAGAAGAGTTTTCGCCATTCTCGCACAAATGCGGTAATGTATAAAATAGAGTATAACTCGACTACTCTCCTCAACGAGCTCTGGACTTGAGTCCTCATGAAATCAAAAGGAAAAGAGAAGGAGGCAAATGTTGTCACTTGAAGAAGTTCCTTAGAGGATCGTCCCTCCGGGACCAAATGCGGTCCTTCTTTTCTAAAAATAAGGGTATTGAAAAAAAAGAAGAAGAAGGACAAAGGGAGAAGGCGAGGCTCCCACACATGCAAGGCCAAAGCCACACGGGAAAATGTTTCCACTTGTGGTGCGAGGCGCACCGAAGAGGAGGCGCTCAAATACCTTGCAGAAAAGAAAGGCGAGAAAGAAAAACAAGGTAAATATGATTTACTCGTTTTTGAAACATGTTTAGTGGAACATGATGATTCCGCTGGATATTAGATTCAGGAGCCACTAACCATGTTTGTTCTTCTTTTCGTGAAACTAGTTCTGGCGGCAAAGACTTGCGGATGGGGAGATATCTCTCTGTGGTTGGAACGGGAGAGGTTGTCTCAAACCAAAGCGATGGGAGGCTGTGAAGTTGTTGTTTAGAGATAGATTTATTTTATTAGAAAATATACTTTTAGTTCCCGGAATCAAAAGAAATCTTGTATCTATCTCTTGTTTACTTGAACATATGTATAAAGTGTCTTTTGATCATAATGAAGCGTTCATTTGCAAAAAAAGAGGTGTACGAATATGTTCTCGCTAAACTTGAAAACAACTTATACGTGTTAAGACCAACTGATGTAAAAGCTATTTTGAACACTGAAATGTTTAAAACAGCTGATACTCAAAATAAAAGGCAGAAACTTTCTCCTAGTACCTATCTTTGGCACTTGAGACTAGGCCACATTAATCTCAATAGGATTGAGAGACTGGTCAAGAGTGGTCTCTAAGTCGATTAGAGGACAACTCTTTACCACCATGTGAGTCCTGTCTCGAAGGAAAAATGACTAAAAGACCTTTTTCTGAAAAAGGTTATAGAGCCAAAGAGCCCTTGGAACTCGTGCATTCGGACCTTTGTGGTCCTATGAATGTCAAGGCACGAGGAGGGTATGAATACTTCATCAGTTTTATTGATGATTATTCTAGGTATGGTTATCTTTACCTAATGCACCATAAGTCTGAAACCCTTGAAAAGTTCAAGGAATATAAGGCAGAAGTTGAGAATACATTAGGTAAAACGATTAAAACACTTCGATCAGATCGAGGTGGAGAGTATATGGATTTGAGATTCCAAGACTATATGATAGAACATGGAATCGTATCCCAACTCTCAAGACTGCACACCTCTCAATGTAATGGTGTATCCGAGAGGAGAAATAGAATCTGTTAGACATGGTTTGATCCATGATGAGCTACGCTTTCATTTGCCTAGTTCGTTTTGGGGATATGCAGTAGAGAAGTCGTTGTATATATTTTGAACATGGTTCCTCTAAAAGTGTTTGTAAACACCCATGAGTTATGGAAAGGCGTAAAGGAGTTTACGCCACTTCAGATTTGGGGATGTCCGACACATGTGTTGGTGTCCAATCCAAAGAAACTGGAACATCGTTCAAAATTATGCCTATTCGTAGGATACTCCAAGGAAACGAAAGGTGGTCTGTTTTATGATCCTCAAGAGGACAAGGTGCTTGTGTCGACAAACGCCACGTTCTTAGAGGAAGACCACATGAGAGATCATCAACCTCGTAGTAGGATTGTCTTAAGTGAAATTTCCAAGGAAGCTACAGATAAATCAACAAGAGTTGTTGATAAAGCTGGTCCTTCTCAAGAGTTGAGAATGCCTCGACGTAGTGGGAGGGATGTTAGACAACCTGACCGTTACATGGGTTTGACTGAAACCCAAGTCGTCATACCTGATAATGGCGTTGAGGATCCATTGACCTATAAACAGGCAATGAATGATATAGATAGGGACGAGTGGATTAAAGCCACGGACCTTGACATGGAGTCAATGTACTTCAATTGAGTCTGGAAACTTGTAGATCAACCAGGTGGTGAGAAACCTATCGGTTGCAAGTGGATCTACAAGAGGAAACGAGATCAAGCCGGTAAGGTGCAAACCTTTAAGGCTCGACTTGTGGCAAAGGGTTATACCCAAAGGGAAGGGGTGGACTATGAAGAAACCTTCTCCCCTGTTGCCATGCTTAAGTCCATTAGAATACTCTTGTCCATTGCCACGTTTTATGACTATGAAATTTGGCAAATGGATGTCAAGACAGCCTTTCTAAATGGCAATCTTGAAGAGAGTATCTATATGGATCAACCGGAAGGGTTCATAGTTCAGGGTCAAGAGCAAAAGGTTTGCAAGCTTAAACGATCCATCTATGGATTGAAACAAGCTTCTAGATCTCGGAATATAAGATTTGATATGCGATCAAATCTTATGGCTTTGAAATGCAGAATATTGCGAGCCTTGTGTTTACAAAAAGATAGTCAATACCATCGTAGCTTTCTTAGTTCTATACGTAGAGGCGATATCTTGCTCATTGGGAATAATGCAGATTCTCGACTGGCGTTAAGCAATGGCTAGCGACCCAATTCCAAATGAAAGATTTGGGAGAGGCTCAGTTTGTTCTTGGAATCCAAATTGTTCGGAATCGCAAGAACAAAACGCTAGCTGTATCCGCAGCATCTTATATTGACAAGATGTTGGTTAGATATAAGATGCAGAATTCCAAGAAAGGTTCATTACCTTTCAGGCATGGAATTCATTTGTCTAGGGAACAGTGTCCTAAGACACCTCAAGAAGTTGAGGATATGAGACGCATTCCCTATGCATCTGCTGTCGGTAGTCTGATGTATGCCATGTTATGTACTCGACCCGACATATGCTATGCAGTGGGAATAGTCGCAGATATCGATCTAATCCGAGGATATGATCACTAGATCGCCGTTAAGAACATCCTCAAATATCTTAGGAGAACGAGGGACTATATGCTTGTGTTTGGTGCAAAGGATTTGATCCTGCGCAGGATACACCGACTCGATGCAGACTGATGTGGATTCGAGGAAATCCACATCAGGATCAGTGTTCACTCTTAACGGAGGAGCTATAGTATGGAGGAGTATAAAACAAGGTTGTATTCCTGACTCCACAATGGAGGCTGAGTACATCGCGACTTGCGAATGGGCAAAGAAAGGAGGTTGTATGGCTTAGAAAGTTCTTGGTCGATTTGGAAGTTGTTCCAAATATGAATTTGCCTATCACCCTTTATTGTGATAATAGTGGTGCAGTGGCAAATTCTAAAGAACCTAGAAGCCATAAGCGCGGAAAGCACATAGAGCGCAAATACCATCTCATCAGGGAGATTGTGCAACGAGGAGACGTGATTGTCACGCAGATCGCTTCGGAGCACAACATTGTTGATCCGTTTACAAAGCCCCTCACGGCTAAAGTGTTTGAGGGTCACCTAGAGAGTCTAGGACTACGGGTTGTACAGTAGGGCAATTTTTCTTTGCTCAGCATATTTTACCCCACAGACATTTTAGTCCAAGTGGGAGATTGTTGGGTTTTATGTCCTAAAACTCGTGGTTTTGTAAACTGAATGTATATTCTATATCATAATAAAGTTGTTATTGAAATTATTGACTACTGTGTATTGTGTAACCTTAATCCAATAAAGAACCCTTGGCTATAGGATGAATACTTGAACTTTATGTGTGACATAAAAGTGGATCAAGTTCAAGTTATAGTCAGAACAGTCTATAGTATAAGGATAGGGTTGGGGACCTAATCATGGGGACACTATGGGCGCGGCCCACTTTGTAGAGAACAAACGATGTGATTCTAAATCGTTCATGTGGAGACATGTGAGTGGGGGCGCCCTATGCAATGAGTTTGCATAAGACTGGACCGCGCAATAGTCACTTAGACTTTATAACTCCGTTTCATCGTCTTAATCGACTATACTCATCCGATGACCTAGGTAAACTCGATCTTAATCCCGAGCGTTCTATGGACTCCTATTTATTCGAATTATCCTTAGATTTGCATAGGTGAGAGTGGCTCGAGACTCGCCACTCAATAAGCCTGCCATTTCGGGGATAAAACCGGGTAGATAGTGGGAACATAGTTCAAGAAGATGGAATTCATTCCTACCCGCTTTAGGGATTAGTAGAAAGGTTGTTCCCTTAAGCATCGACTCGGGTCTTGAACAATGGGCCCATCCTCTCATTGGCCCGAGAGGGATTTGGTTTCTTTGGTTGGACCACAAACCAATTGTTCATTAGAGGATCGGTGGAACTTAAGGAACAAGAGGTAATTACTGAGGGTAAAGCGGTAATTTTGACCCATTGTAATTACGAATGACCCGTGAAGGATCGACTTACTAATCATGGTTATATCGAGTGGACATAAATATATCTACTGGTGAGGAGAGCAAACCACTGGACTTTAGTGGAGTGTCCGGTGGTTAACGAATGTTGATTAGCTAGGCTAAAGAGTTTGGGTCGGCTAATCTCGTATCGTTGGAGCTCATGATCCAGTAGGTCCATTAGGTCCTCCTTACTAGCTCGGACTTAGCCTTATAACTTTTTAGAGAAAACAATTTGAATTGTTCAAATTCAAGTTTGGGAGAAAGCGTTATTTATATGTGATATATTTAACGAATCATAGCTTAATTATGAATTAAACTATGATTAATATGAGGTGGATATATTTAAATATGATTTAAATATCGGGATCGGTTTATAGCATGAATAAAGATTCATGTTCGAAAAATCGATCGAGATTGGGTAATTTATTTAATTTAATATTTGATATTAAATTAAATTAAAAAAAATAATAATTAATTAAATTAATTTTGAATTATTTAATTAATTATAATTAAAAATCAATTTAATATTGATTTTTGAATTAAAATTAAATGTAAAATGAGGGATTTTCATGAAAAACAAGTTGCCAACTTGCCCAATCTTACTCATCTTCAAAATTCACCAAAATTGGCCACCTCCATCTCAAAGCATCCTCATCATCCTTGAGTTGTCACTCCATTGAAGCTTTTTGAAGCTTTATATAATGGTGATTTGGGGTGTTTTGAGAGAATGACACAGAAAATTCAATATTCCCGAATTAGTGACCTTTGAGGTCTTTTCTTCCAAATTCTCTCAATCTAGGGTCCCACAATCCGTTCTAAGGCCTGAGGGTAGTAGGGAAGACTCTAACTTGGTTGTCCACAAAGTGTTCGTCTTTGAAAACCATCAACCGGGTGAAGAGAATTTTATCTTCAAAGTTGAGTTTTCTATCCCTCTGTTTTTCCAGCTTTGAGCATGTTTTTTATTTTACAAAATTGATCAACTTAGAGTGTTCAAGATCCAAAATTGCTTCCGCTTTCTTAATCTAGACTCTTTCAGTTTGTTCTTCTTTTCAGGAAACCAGTTCCTGGCAGCAGCTTGCAGATGGGGAGATAACTCTCAGGGTTGGAACGAGAGAGATTGTCTCAGCCAAAGCAAAGATGGGAGCAGATGAAGTTCGTTGTTTAGAGATAGATTCGTTTTATTAGAAAATGTACTTTTGGTTCCTGGAATCAAAAGAAATCTTGTATCTATCTCTTGTTTGCTTGAACATATGTATAAAGTATGTTTTGATCATAATGAAGCGTTCATTTGCAAAAGAGGTGTACGAATATGTTCTGCAAAACTTGAAAACAACTTATATGTGTTAAGACCAACTGAAGTAAAAGCTATTTTGAACACCGAGATGTTTAAAACAGCTGATACTCAAAATAAAAGGCAGAAACTTTCTCCTAGTACCTATCTTTGGCACTTGAGACTAGGCCACATTAATCTTAATAGGATTGAGAGATTGGTCAAGAGTAGTCTCCTAAGTCAGTTAGAGGACAACTCTCTACCACCATGTGAGTCATGTCTCGAAGGAAAAATGACTAAAAGACCTTTTTCTGAAAAAGGTTATAGAGCCAAAGAACCCTTGGAACTTGTACATTCGGATCTTTGTGGTCCTATGAATGTCAAGGCACGAGGAGGGTATGAATACTTCATCAGTTTTATTGATGATTATTCAAGGTATGGCTATCTTTACCTAATGCATCATAAGTCTGAAACCCTTGAAAAGTTCAAGGAATATAAGGCAGAAGTTGAGAACACATTAGGTAAAACAATTAAAACACTTCGATCAGATCGAGGTGGAGAGTATATGGATTTAAGATTCCAAGACTATATGATAGAATATGGAATCGTATCCCAACTTTCAGCGCCAAGTACACCTCAGCAAAATGGTGTATCTGAGAGGAGAAATAGAACCCTGTTAGACATGGTTCGATCCATGATGACCTATGCTCAGCTGCCTAATTCGTTTTGGGGATATGCAGTAGAAGTTGTTGCATATATTTTGAACATGGTTCCCTCTAAGAGTGTTTCAGAAACACCATATGAGTTATGGAAAGGGCGTAAAGGTAGTTTACGTCACTTCAGGATTTGGGGATGTCTGGCACATGTGCTAGTGTCCAATCCAAAGAAACTGGAACATCGTTCAAAATTATGCCTATTCGTAGGATACTCCAAGGAAACGAAAGGTGGTCTGTTTTATGATCCTCAAGAGGACAAAGTGCTTGTATCGACAAATCTCACGTTCTTAGAGGAAGACCACATGAGAGATCATCAGCCTTGTAGCAGGATTGTCTTAAGTGAAATTTCCAGGGAAGCTACAGATAAATCAACAAAAGTTGTTGATCAAGCTGGTCCTTCTCAAGTGTTGAGAATGCCTCGACGTAGTGAGAGGGATGTTAGACAACCTGACCGTTACATGGGTTTGACTGAAACCCAAGTCGTCATACCTGATGATGGCGTTGAGGATCCATTGACCTATAAACAGGCAATGAATGATATAGACAGGGACGAGTGGATTAAAGCCATGAACCTTGAAATGGAGTCAATGTACTTCAATTCAGTCTGGGAACTTGTAGATCAACCAGATGGTGAAAGACCTATCGGTTGCAAGTGGATCTACAACAGAAAACGAGATCAAGCCGGTAAGGTGCAAACCTTTAAGGCTCGACTTTGTTCAAAGGGTTATACCCAAAGGGAAGGGTGAACTATGAAGAAACCTTCTCCCCTGTTGCCATGCTTAAGTCCATTAGAATACTCTTGTCCATTGCCACGTTTTATGACTATGAAATTTGGCAAATGGATGTCAAGACAGTCTTTCTCAATGGCAATCTTGAAGAGTATCTATATGGATCAACCAGAGGGGTTCATAGTTCAGGGTCAAGAGCAAAAGGTTTGCAAGCTTAAACGATCTATCTATGGATTGAAACAAGCTTCTAGATCTCGGAATATAAGATTTGATCATCGCGATCAAATCTTATGGCTTTGAAACAGAATATTGGCGAGCCTTGTGTTTACAAGAAGATAGTCAAAACCACTGTAGCTTTCTTAGTTCTATACGTAGATGATATCTTGCTCATTGGGAATGATGCAGGGTCCCTGACTGGCGTTAAGCAATGGCTAGCAACCCAATTTCAAATGAAAGATTTGGGAGAGGCTCAGTTTGTTCTTGGAATCCAAATCGTTCGGAATCGCAAGAACAAAATGCTAGCATTGTCTCAGGCATCTTATATTGACAAGATGTTGGTTAGATATAAGATGCAGAATTCCAAGAAGGGGTTTTACCTTTCAGGCATGGAATTCATTTGTCTAAGGAACAGTGTCCTAAGACACCTCAAAAAGTTGAGGATATGAGACACATTCCCTATGCTTCAGCTGTCGGTAGTCTGATGTATGTCATGCTATGTACTCGACCCGACATATGTTATGCAGTGGGAATAATAAGCAGGTATCAGTCTAATCCAGGATAGGATCACTGGATTGCCGTTAAGAACATCCTCAAGTATCTTAGGAGAACGAGGGACTATATGCTTGTGTATGGAGCAAAGGATTTGATTCTTGCAGGATACACTGACTCTGATTTTCAGACTGATGTGGATTCGAGGAAATCCACATCAGGATCAGTGTTCACTCTTAACGGAGGAGCTATAGTATGGAGGAGTATAAAGCAAGGTTGTATTGCTGACTCCACCATGGAGGCTGAGTACGTCGCAGCTTGCGAAGCAGCGAAGGAGGTTGTATGGCTTAGGAAGTTCTTGGCTGATTTTTGGAAGTTGTTCCAAATATGAATTTTCCTATCACCCTTTATTGTGATAATAGTGGTGCAGTGGCAAATTCTAAAAAACCTAGAAGCCATAAGCGCGGAAAGCACATAGAGCGCAAATACCATCTCATCAGGGAGATTGTGCAATGAGGAGACGTGATCGTCACGCAGATCGCTTCAGAGCACAACATTGCTGATCCGTTTACAAATCCCCTCACGGCTAAAGTGTTTGGGGGACACCTAGAGAGTCTAGGACTACGGGTTGTACAGAGAGGCGCTTTTTCTTTGCTCAAAGATGTTTTACCCCACGCACGTTTTAGTCCAAGTGGGAGATTGTTTGGTTTGATGTCCTAAAACTCGTGGTTTTGTAAACTGAATGTATATTCTATATCACAATAAAGTTGTTATTGAAATTTATTCAGTAAAGGTGTTATTGACTATTGTGTATTGTGTAACCTTAATCCAATAAAGAACCCTTGGTTATAGGATGAATACTTGAACTTTATGTGTGACATAAAAGTGGATCAAGTTCAAGTTATAGCCAGAACAGTCTATAGTATAAAGATAGGGTTGGGGACCTTATCCTGGGGACACTATGGACGCGACCCACTTTGTAGAGAACAAACGATGTGATCTAAATCGTTCATGTGGAGACATGTGAGTGGGGCGCCCTATGCAATGAGTTTGCATAAGACTGGACCGCGCAATAGTCACTTAGACTTTATAACTCCATTTACTGTCTTAACTGACTATATTCATACGATGACCTAGGTAACTCGATCTTAATCCTGAGCGTTCTATGGACTCCTGTTTATTCGGATTATCCTTAGATTTACATGGGTGAGAGTGGCTCGAGACTGCCGACTCAATAAGCTTGCCATTTCAGGGATAAAATCGGGTAGATAGTTGGGAACATAGTTCGCAAGATGGAATTCACTCTACCCGCTTTAGGGATTAGTAGAGAGGTTGTTCCCTTAAATCATCGACTCGGGTCTTGAACAATGGGCCCACCCTCTCATTGGCCCGAGAGGGATTCATTTCTTTGGTTGGACCACAAACCAATTGTTCATTAGAGGATCGGTGGGACTTAAGGAACAAGAGGTAATTACTGAGGGTAAAACGGTAATCTTGACCCATTGTAATTCTGAACGACTGTGAAGGATCGACTTACTAATCATGGTTATATCGAGTGGATGAAATATATCTGATTGAGTGAGGAGAATGCAAACACCGGGCTTTAGTGGAGTGTCTCGGTGGTTAACGAATGTTGATTAGCTAGGCTAAAGAGTTTGACCTGGTTATTCTCGTATCGTTGAAGCTCATGATCTCAGAGGTCCATTAGGTCCTCCTTACTAGCTCGGACTAAGCCTTGTAACATTTTGAGAGAAAAGAATTTGAATTGTTCAAATTCGAGTTTGGAAGAAAGCGTTAATTATATGTGATATATTTAACGAATCATAGCTTAATTATGAATTAAACTATGATTAAAAAGAGGTGGATATATTTAAATATGATTTAAATATTGGATCGGTTTATTGCATGAATAAAGATTCATGTTCGAAAAAACGATCGGGATTGGACAATTTATTTAATTTAATATTTAATATTAAATTAAATTAAAAATTAATTAATTAAATTAATTTTTGAATTATTTAATTAATTAATTTAATTTTAATTTAAAATCAATTTAATATTGATTTTTGAATTAAAATTAAATGAAAATTAGAGAATTTTCTTGGATTTTCATAAAATCCAAATTACAACTTGCCCAATCCCTCTCATCTTCATATTCACCAAAATTAGCCACCTCCATCTCAAACCATCCTCATCACACTTGAGTTGTCACTCCATTGAAGCTTTTTGAAGCTTTATATAATGGTGATTTGAGGTGTTTTGAGAGAATTTTTCAGAAAATTCAATATTCCCGAATTAGTGACCTTTGAGGTCTTTTCTTTCAAATTCTCTCAACCTAGGATCCCACAATCCGTTCTAAGGCGTGAGGATAGTAGGGAAGACTCTAACGGTTGTCCATGAAGTGTTCGTGTTGAAAACCATCCACCGGGTGAAGAGAATTTGATCTTCAAAGTTGAGTTTTCTATCCCTCTGTTTTTCCAGCTTTGAGCATGCATTTTATTTTACAAAATTGATCAACTTAGAGTGTTCAAGATCCAAAATTGCTTCCGCTTTCTTAATCTAGACTCTTTCAAGTTTTAACGTCAATAAGATTCACAAATTAACTATATACTAATGAGAGAATGAAGCAGGGATAAGATGGTAATTTTCATCGTATTTCCTTATAAATAGTTGCATAAGATGCAATCTTGTGCAAGACAATTACATACAACTCTAAAGTTTCATTTTGTATTGTTGGAAAGAGTTCCAAATACAATCTCTCTCAAAATCTCCACATCTCATCCTAAAGGAACTCATCTTCCTCCCTAACCTAGAGAACAACAGAGAAGATCTAGTGGGGATCTTCACACAGTTCGGGTTTGCATTGCTGAGATTGTTATCGTTGGAAAAGGAGCTCGTGAAGAAAGTGTTCTTCAAAGGTAAATTTCTTGTTGTCCTAATTAGAAATGCATGCTTAATCTTTGTTATTTAGTTCTTGTTTCAGATCCGTGTAACAAAATCATGAATACGCGATTCACAATCGCTTCCGCTGCGGGATTTGATCCCATCAATAATATGTTTAATTGTTAAAATTATGATTAATTTAGTTTAGGTGGTAAATGAAGAATTATTAGAAATTTTAGTCTAAAAATACATTTTTAGGTTAAATTCACAGATTGAGAGAAAAAATTGGAAAATTTAAAATAGAAAAAAAAAAGAATTAAAGAAATAAAAAAAGAATATTTAAGAAGAATGAAAAAAAAAAAGAGAAAGCAAAATAATATTAACTAATTTACCCTTTTTTTACCTTTTTTTTACTTTGTGTAGGTGGCATGCATACATGAGGTCTTCCTTGAAAAATGCAAGGGAGAATTTTCTTTTTTAGACTTGACACAAATTTTGGAGCAAAAAATGGCAAATACAAGGGTCGTATTTATAGTCATTTTCAAGTATAAAAGGAAGGTAATGCATTGAAGCAAATG
Source organism: Trichosanthes cucumerina (assembly GCA_036507285.1). Taxonomy (NCBI): domain Eukaryota; kingdom Viridiplantae; phylum Streptophyta; class Magnoliopsida; order Cucurbitales; family Cucurbitaceae; genus Trichosanthes; species Trichosanthes cucumerina. The sequence goes on from CM071840.1 coordinate 34,101,100, forward strand.
ATGTGAAAAGTTTTGGTATTCTCTCTAAACAAAAGCTTAGAAAGTATAGATTTTTGTGTTTTTCTTTTCTTTTTCTTTCAGCTTCTTTATTATTATTTTTCTTTTATGTTTTCTCCCATCTACAGAAATTATTGCTTCTCCACCATGTGTGCCTAAACTTTAATTTCTAATTCAAAGGTGATTTAATTTTCAATTGTAATTTTCTGAGGCTTTGGATCTAATTGAAATTTTATTTCTAATTTAAGAATTCTTTGTTTCTTGTGTTTATTTTTATGTTTGATTGTTATTAATTAAATTGACGCCTTAATTTAGTTTCAATGAATATATTGTTATCCATGATTTTGTGATCCGTAATTGTCAAAAATGATTGAAAATGTAGCAAAGGATTGGCTTATGTGTGTGTAATTATTGATTTTTCAATTTTACATAGCTTGCATAATAGACTCTAGGGAAACAAATAAACAAAATTAATTAACTTGTAGTTATCTAGTTAATTTTGGTTTAGTCCTCTCATTGCTTTTAATGCTATTATTTTATCAATATGGAATGCTATCATACCGAATTGATTAAATTATAAGTTTTGATTCTGATGTTGGGTTAAAATCAATTAAATTAGGAGAGTTTATATTTATTGCGGCTTTTCCTAGTAAAAATTGACTAAGTTCTTGAATTAGCAAAATTGAAATTGATTTTTTTTCTTTTTCTTTTTAAATCTATGATAAACATTACAATTGGATAAAATTTACATCCTTGAATTGGAAGTTTCATAAAATTATCTTTTATTTTTTATTTATTGTTTAATTTCATTTTTTTGTTCAACAATTCAAACCCCTTTATTTTATTATCATTATTATTTTAACTTTGAGAAATTAATTTGATGAGTTTCCTTGGGATTCGACCTGGTTCACTATTTCTACAAGTTAAATTTAGAAAACCAGTAAATATTTTGGAGGGTTTCGACAATCCGACCACACTTTTATTATTCAGTTGCTCAAATGACCTCTCTTTTAGCTCGTTTTAACCCCTGATCGGATGCATTTCTTCAATTTAACTTCCTTGTGAAGGGAATGAGAATCCCCGCGCAGCGGAAGACGATCGAATCATCGTGGTATCATTATGCAATTCGTTTTCTTAAAATTAAACTATCGAAAAGTATTAGGCTAAACATGCTATTGAGAAGGAAAAACAGTAAGTAAAAACCACTTAGATGTCAAGATTCCTTCCTCCAATCACGAACTCTTCATGTTCTTCTCAACGATCTCGAACTCCTCGAACAATCCTAACGAACGGACACTTCCACTCAATTACTCAGTTGTTCTACTTTTGGTAGAAGGAGAATGGTGGGATTCTCTTCTTTTGGTGTAAGGAGGAGAGTTTGAGAGAGAGGTGTGTTTGAGAGAGAATTGTTATTGCTTCTTTGGTGAGAAATCCAAAAATGAGCAATTGGCCTTACCAACCCTTCTTGCAAAAGGGTTTATATAATGGTGATAGGTGGAGTTGAAATCTCCACCTATTTACCATTTTACCACAACAATAGGTTATGCAAATCATATTTGCATAACCACATATTATAAGATATCTCATATCTCATGTTTACAAATCACATTTGTATAATCGTGGATTTTAAATTGAATCACATTCAATTTAATTTCTTTCAATCTAATTTCTCCAAATTAGCCCTAATACAACAATTAGGCTAACTTATAGTTTATTATGAATCTCATTCACATTAAACTATATAATATGTCATACATATCTCATATAAATGACATATTTACCCTTTAGTGAACTTGAACACTTCAAATTCACACCAAAAATGTAAACCTTCTATTAATCAAGTTTGAGCCAACTGAGGGACCTTATGGACCTACAGTGACGAGCTCCAATGATCCGAGATTAACCTGTCAAAATCTTTGACCCGATTAATCAACATTCATTAGCTACGGTAACACTCCACTAAAACCCGTAGTTGCACTCCCGTCAGTGTAAGACAAGATGTGTCCACTGATATAACCAATGCCCATGAGTCGACCCTTCACAGGTTGTTCGTAGACACTGTTGGGTCAAATTACCATTTTACCCCTGTGTCTACTTCTTGCTCCTTAAGTCCCCACTGCTCCTCTAATGAACAACAACGTTGTAATGGTCCAACCATACACAACACCCCTCTCGGGCTAGTGAGAGGGTGGGCGCCTGTTGTCCAAGCCCTGGGGACAACACTTAAGGAACAACCCCTCTAGTTTCCCTAAAGGCGGGAACGAGTGAATTCCATCTCGCGTAGTTAAGTTTCCAGCTCCCTACTTGGTCATGTCCCTAAAAAGATAGGCATATTGGGCAAGTAACTGTGACCACACTCACCCGTACTAGTCAAAGGACAGACCCCCGCAGACAGGAGTCCGTAACATGCTCATGATTCAGGTCGAGTCACTAATGGTCATCTATGAAGTTATTAGTCTCATACTGTTAGCGGTATTACATCAGTAGGTCTAATAATTCACGGTCCGGTCTTGTACAATCTCATTGTACAGGATGCCCCCACTCGCATGTCAACCACATGAATGAGTCAGATCAACTCGTTTGTATCTAATACAAAGCGGGTCGCATCCACAACATATCTAGGATTAGGTCTCCAACCCTATCCATATACTGTAGACTGTTTGGGTCATTAACTCGAACGTGATCCTCCCTGTGTGTCCACTACACACCGTTCAAGTTCTAATTCTCTCATAAATTCAATGACCCTGGAGCTTAGTTTATTGGACAAAGTTTGTAAAATTTGCGAGACACAAAATGATGAAATAAATAACTCTTATTAATTTCAAATGTTAAATTTACAAACAAAATGAGATTAGGACATACATCCCAACACCTTGCTCGAAAATACCTACAAAATAAACAAATAAACACAATTTATCACCTCAATTTGATGATATTCCTTCAAAAAGAAACACGAGAGGACCAACTATTATGCGTGAGTTATTCCGTATACATTCAATTGGTGATCGTATAGTTGTTCAATTTAATGCTAAAGACCAACCTATTACAGGAATTACAAAAAAAAAAAAAAAGCGAAGTTAGATAGGATCTTGTGCATACAATCACATCCTTATTACATTTCAAGATTGAAATTGTGCTCCACTTTATGAATTGATTAAGGTAGTATAATTTGAAAATACAATAAATAAATTTATTTGATGTATTGTGTATAATGAAGTTGTTTGTGTCATATTTGCAAACAGCTTTTGTTTTGGATGGTATCACGAAGAAATTTTTTTGATTTCAGCATTTAGAAAAGGGAATCAATTTAAATATATGTTGTAACGAGATTACATTTATCTAAATATTGATCATTTGGAGCATATTAAACATCCGCATGAGATAATTTTGTTAGTTCCAAATTAAGTGAAGAGTTTAAGGTATATATGTTTTTTCTTCCCTCTCTTTTGAGAATATATAGTTTGGGTATGAATTTGATGTCATTTAAATTTAGTATTTTATTTATTTATTATTTATATGTGAATTTGTAGATTGAGCGTGAACAACAACATGAAAGAAGATCAAACTATATTTATAGTCATTATGTAAAGGATATGCAAACATGATAGAAGAATGGGAGCTTATGATTTTTTTTATTATTGTTGAATTTCTACTGATTATTATAGAAATAGTCAAGATATTTGGCATACAATGAGTCCACTCATTTGTTTTTATATTATTGAGTGACATCTATCGAACTGAATGATGATATCCCAAAAGTATGTCAGATAGAGCCAAAATTGCATGACATAGACCTTCGACAACAAGATTGGTCAATCACACGCTGAGACCATATGTAGTGAGATGACATTCACGTCGAGAGTCTTTAGTCATTACTTCGCCAGTTGATGCCTATGGGCATACAACCCCAGATTACAATGATTGATATATAAATATTACTCACATTTCATCACTCGGGAGGGAACATGCTATGATCAAGCGGTATGAGTTTCAATAAACTTTTAAAGTTATATTTACTTTAATTATAGACTCATTTATAAATATTGTCTAATTTTCTTATCATTTGAAGAGGTTGTGCTTCAAACAAATTTAAGAATTTTCGCAAGATTTAGAAATTCTGAATTTCTATGACAGTGAGGACCAAAATATGGATCAACTCTATTATTTGTATATCCCTATAGCTCAACTTGGTCATGGGAAAAGAAGGCATGCTCGAGAGTAGAATAGTGTTAAACAGAGATATTGCAGTAGAGAAGGTTCATCATGATGCAGACGACATGCTTCCCATCACTCAGATGCAAAATGGTGTTGGTTCTTCCACTTCGATGATGATGATACTTACTCCTGACACATACTCGGAGACGTGAACGTGGACGTGGAGAACATAATCATTATTTGTATCCTAATTGAGCGAAAAAAAGAGTCAGATGAACAGGAACAAGAGGCACAAGAGAAATAGGATTAGACACCGAGGGGTCGTCATTGACAACCACCTCGTAATTGACAACCTCCAACATGTGGCACGCACTAGACTTTTTTTTTTAAAAAAATTATTATATGTAAAGTGAATATTCACTTTGGTTTAATATTTTTATCTATTAATAATTTCTTAGCAATTAAATTATTTGTATTTTGTGTAAACACATTAAAATTAAGAAAAAAAACCTATATACTAAAAAATGAATTAAGAAAAAAAAGTTTAAAATGAGATGAATTAAGAAAATTAGAAAGTAGAAAATGAATTAAGAAGAATGGTGTAAAATTAAATGAATAAGAAAATTAGAAAAGAAAAAATAATTAAGAAAATGGTTTAAAATTATTTGTATTTTGTGTAAACACATTTAAAAAAAAAAAGATTGTGGCTTCTTTTATGGTCATCTCTTGACCATCTTAAAAGTGAGTGATGATCATCTCTATCTCCCAGATTCATGCAACGTGACGTATCGTGTCTTGAATGAGTCGATGACCATCGACCTGACCTTTTTTTTCGAAAAATCGAAAGAATGACGTTCATTGAAGAGACGACCATCTGCAGTGTTGCTGACTATTTAAACCAATAATATTCTTATAATAAATTTGAAAAATTCAACATTTTTATAAAAAGTTTGAAATCAACAACAATAAAAAAGTCTCCTAAAAATTATTGAACAAAAATTAGAAATATTTTTATAGTTTCTCTAGTACATCAAATTGTGTAAACCTGCTAGCTATATTACGATTAGAGGTGTACAGAAAACTGCAAAAAGAGAGAAATTGAGCTGAACCAAATGATTTGATTCTATTTTTTATAAACTTTCGATTCTCTTGGTTTGAAATATTAAAAAATTGAAGAAATAGGTTCGACTTTTGATTTGGAGATTAAAAAAAGTTGAAAATAACCAAACCACAACTTCTCTTATAAAAAATTATTAGAGAAATTATGACTAGTATCTACAAATAAATACCTATAATAATAATAATACGGGAAAAAAAATACTTTTTTGATCCCTCATAATTTTATTTTGTGTCTATTTAGTCCCTACGTTTCAAAATTGGACAATCAAATTCTTGAATTTTGTTAAATAGTTTTATTGAGTCCCTCAACCGTTAAATATCTAACAGACAGCTGAAGTAAATGCTTTAAAAAAAAAAATAATCATATTTTTATTAAAAATAACAACTTTTTAAAAGAAAATTACAGATCTACCATTCTCCTCTCTTTTCTCCTTCTACCTGGCCTATCCCATCCCCTTCCTCTATCTTCTCTTCTTTTCCCCTCTCTTCCCTTCACATCTCTCTTTTCTTCTTCTTCAAATATGCTGCTACATGCTTCATCATCCTTCTGCTCCAACCCCCGACCGCTTCTCTAACCATTCTTCTTCTCTCATTTCCATGAATTTCCCAGAGTAGCTTGTTCCTATTAATGTTGCCATCAAAATCCAGATCGAAATCTGGTTCAAAATCGAAATCGAAATCGAAATCGAAATTTGAAGCTACTCCAAACTTCAAATCGCTACAGTCGTGTCGTTCGAAAGTGTCGCCGACGTTCACATTTAGATGCCTTTGGTTGCCGTTGACCTTAAAATTTTAAGGGAGATTTGTTTGAGAAGATCACCGATCTTTGAAAAGAAAAGAGAAGAGAGTGGGAGAAGAAAAGAGGGTTTGAAGAAGAGAGAGGAAGAAGAAGAAGAAGATAGGATCCATGCCGGAAGGAGATGGGTGGAGGGGAAAATGGAAGGGGAAGATGGTGGAGGGAGGGGAAGGTGAGAGAGAAGTGGAACGGGGAAGGTGAGTGAAGGGAGGGGAAGGTGAGAGAGAAGATTAATTTTTTTTTAAATATCTATTATTTTATTTTTAATATTATTATTTTATTTAAAAACTATTGTTTTAATATTAAAATTAGACACATCAACTTCCGTTTGAAAAATTAATGATCAGCGACTAAATAACTATTTAACAAAATTCGATGACTGATTGTCAATTTAAAACATAAATGACTAAATGTAACCACAAACTAAAAATATGAAGGACCAAAAATGTATTTTTCCCTAATAAAAAATATTTCACATTTTGGATTATGACTATTGATATTTCAAGAAAGAGTGAGAATAAAAAATCATCACAATTTTATACCAATATATAACATTATCTACATTTTAGTTCTTGTACTTTCAATAAAGCTTAAAATTAGTACTTAGGATTAAGTTTGAAGTTAATTTTTATTGAAATTAGTTATATAAGACGAGAAGAGACATTACACCACATAAACATATTTTCAAAATTTACAGACTATTTTTTTAAAGAAAAATTTACAATAAACTAAAACTAAAAACTCATTTTAAGTTACATTGAGAGTATATGATCTAAAATTAGACATTTAAAAGTTGAACGATTAGCATAGAATTAAACTCAAAATACATGAACTAAAATGGTATTTAAACTAACTAACTAAATAAATAAATAAAGAAAGGGGTTTTGGAATTTTATATTAAAATAACAATAATGTACATTTCTCTTTGGCTCCTGAACATCAATTTTAACTTTTAACAGCCAAAAAAAAAAAAAAAACACAGAAGACTAGCCGTTACCAAAGATTGGAAACGTTCAAAGGTACCGACTCGGATTCGTAGCCTTCTCCTTCGCCTCCACCTCTTTTCTCCCTTTCCAACTCCATGAATGGCCGCCCCACATTCTTCCTCTTTTCCCTCAGTATCAGATTCCATCTCTAACTACTCTCAGAACTCAGCTTGCAATCTGTACTGTTCATTGCCTCAACAATCCGATTTCCTTCGCTCATGGAAAATCTCATTTCCTTGGTCAACAAACTTCAGAGAGCTTGCACTGCTCTTGGCGACCATGGCGAGGAGAGCGCTTTACCCACTCTCTGGGACTCCCTGCCCGCCATTGCCGTCGTCGGAGGCCAGGTCACACGCCACTTCCTCACATTTCTTTTCTTATACTTCAAATTCAATACGCCAATTTATGTTGAATTTTTGGTTTATTCGATTTCTTCTTTCAAAGAAACTCGGCGTTTTCCTGTCATCTTATCAATTGTGGCCCGAATTGTGAATTTCTTTTCTTATGGGGTTCTCTTTCACGACGTCATTCTGTTTTTATAGTTGCTGCTTACTTCTTCTCTTCTACTTCTTCTAATTATATATATCATGCACAGATGAGTTGCTTCTCTCTCTTTTTCATTTAAGGATTTATTATATAATTTTTGGCATTATTGTACTTGATCACCAGGATTTATGTTCTGTTGTTCCTTTCTCTCCCTTCTCTTTAATTACTCCAATAATTTCATCAGAATTCCTCGAGTTAGCTCCCTTGATGTTACCAGAAAATTTCGTATTATAAAAAAATTCACCACGCCCTTATTTTTCTTGGCTGCAAACAGATCATAGAGATAATGTTTTGTTTTCTAACTCTCTTTCTTCCAGTGACTCTTCCCTTCAATTGCTGGTGTTTTAATCCCTTTGAATTTTATACATTGAGGGCATAAATGAATGTTTCATTTGTACGTAATAAATTAGTTTAACCTGGGAGACTTTTTGGTGAATTTTGAATACGTTAACATGCTGAACTAGTGGCAAATTTGAATGGAGTTTTGCTTTGATGCGAGAATCATAAGCTATTTTCAGAACCTTACCTGGGTTAGAGTAAACGAGTTATTTAAACCCTATAAACATAAGATTCCTATAGATTTGACAGTCATGGATGCATCTACTACTACTTAGTCCATTGAGCATAAGAGTAATGGGGTGACACTAACTAAGCCTTCTCCCTTCTAACTCTTATTTTAACGAAGTGAAAAAAATGCAACCTTTGTTGTCTAATAGAACAAAGACTAATATGTTCACCTGTTTATTTAATAACAGTGGCCCCATATGGAGCAAACATCCATGTCCATGGTGATTGAGCTCTCTAGGACTCAATTCCTTCACAAGTGCCCATTTAACAATTTCCATAGATTGCATTGCAACAAGTTTATTCTTTAAAGTAATTAACTATCGTTTCAAATTTTTTATTGAACATTAGATCACTTGTTGTGTATTATATTACGACCATAATTTACAAATGTTGTTTACGGATGGGTTGTTTTAAATTGAATTTGGTATTGTCATATATACTCAGGCTCTCAGTTTGGTTTTATTGTGCACCTTAACTCACATGAGTTCTTATATTGCTATTCATTTCATCACTTCCCATAATGTGTTCTAGATGAAGAGTCCACTCAAATTATTATCATATTGGTTGTAGAGCTCTGGCAAGTCTTCAGTACTGGAAAGCATTGTTGGAAAAGACTTTTTACCTCGTGGAGCTGGTAAATTTCTGCTGTTAACTCCTTTCTCCTTATGGGTCTTTCTTCATTTGAAGAGGGTACGAGCCCCAACAATAAGAAGAGGCCATGTGAACTTCCTAAGTACTTCAGAGAAGAATTTTCTAGCCTTTTTTGTTCATCGTTGGCTGGGATGGGACTATTGTCTTTAGAACATCGATGTTTTTCTAACCAGTAGCTTAAAGAGAAGTCACATTTTCAAATTGTAAGCTTTTAGTTCTCTTTAAAAGGAGACACAACTTCTTAGAATCACTGACCTTGTCACTCCTGGTAATTACAAGCTGAACAATCAACTTTAGAAGTTGTAATTTAGGGATCTCATTTCTGGTAACTTATATTGAATTTCTTTACTTCTCTACCCATGTTAATTAATTATAAGTTGAACATGGGAAGCAGAATAACGGGCCTTGTTAGGTGGTTGTTTGCCCACAGTTACATAAAATATGTGATATTATTAGAAATTTTCTCGCTAATGTTCACATTCTTGGAACTTGCATAAGATACTAACATGTTGTTTGCAGGGATTGTCACCCGACGCCCCCTTGTTTTGCAGCTTCATAGGATTGATGAAGGAAAAGAATATGGAGAGTTCATGCATCTCCCTAGGAAAAAATTTACCGATTTTGGTATGTGTCTTCATACATTTCATATGTTAACAATTATTCGACGTTTGTTTGTTATTATTTAAAAACTCTTACTTCAATGTCTCTTCTTATTACTCATATAGCTGCACTTAGGAAGGAGATCTCGGACGAGACTGATAGAGAGACAGGGCGCTCTAAACAAATTTCAAGTGTTCCAATCCATCTGAGTATCTACTCTCCCAATGGTCAGACAAATATGTTTATAACAAATTTTTTCTTTTTAAACAGCTTCTGTTACTTTTGTTGTAGGTTTACTCTTGATGATGCATAGTCGATAAGCTAAGATTCCAATTACTATAAAGTAATTTTGACCAAAACCTTCTCTATTATTTTTTATTTTTCATCAGTAACTCGAGCCTAGAATTAGGTGGTAAAGTCAATTTGGTTCACTAACTAGTTAGTGATCCAATTATGATAACGCTAGTGATCAAAGAAAGAACAAAACTTGTTTACACGTAGAATGAAAAAACGTACATTGATAATGGAGAGAGAAAAAGGAAAAATTACAATTTTAGTGCAGAGCTTTGAGTTGGATTTTCTATGTTCTTATCAAAAAATGGATTTTTTATGTCCCTAAATTTTTTAAAAGTTACAATATGAGGTATACATTCAATTTCGTTGCTCCTGAGGGAAGAGAGTGTTGCACTTAGGGTAGATCATGAGAGCCTGATCTAAAGGGAGGGTATAAGGTGGCGACAAAAGGCTAAGGTTAAGTGGGCTTAGGAAGGGGATGCTAACACAACTTTCTTTTAGAACATTGCTAGAGGCAAAAGGAATACGAGCTTAATTGAATTCCTAGTAAGGATAATGGGGAAGTTGTGTGATAGAATTTGAATCTTGTATTTACCATTTTGGCAATGCCAAGAGAGCTTTGAGAGCTCCTCCTCTCTACAATGCTCAACAAGAGCTGCAATTCAACAAATGCAAAAAGATACTGTTGGTTTATTTATTTCCTTCAGTAAATAATTATCATTTATTACATTGCATTATATTGTTGGATTTATTTCCTTACTTGTAAATTCCATATGTGTAAATGGGTATCTCTTTAAGAACCCTAATTCTTATCACATCAATACAGAAAATACATTATTCATTCTGTCTTCATAGTATCAGAGCAGAAAAAAAGAAAAAAGAAAAACCCTAGCCGCGCTGTCTTTTAACTAGCTCTCAGGTCAATATCTCTGGGTGATCCAAATTACAAATCGATTACCCAGACCTTACAGACCGCATACTGTAAAAAGACAGGGAGGAAATCATCAACCAGCTGCTGCGTGACCTGCGAAGGAGTGCTTGACCCGACTGTGACCCGCGAAGGAGTGTGCGACCTGCGAACCGCGAACGACCCGCGAAGGAGCGTGCGACCCTCGTTCGACCCACCGAAGGAAGCAACTTGCGAATGACTCGCGAAGGAGCACGCGACTCGGCTGCAACTCGCGAACGACTGCACGACTCGGCTGCTGCGCGACCCGTGAACGGCTGACGATCCGCGAATGGTTGATGACCCATGTCCGTACGCCTGAACACCCACAACCCGATACCCGCGACCCGCGTCTGAGTGTACTGCAGCTGCGAAGATCGTGACCCACTGGTATATTTTTTCCAGTTTCTTTGTTACTTTTATCGGGCTGATTTCTTCGGGGTTACTACAGAGTGTTCAGGTTTTTTTTGGTTAATCAAGCAATGTCGGAAAATATGGTTTTGTCCACTGCAAATTGGAAGAGTACGAGGCAAGGTGAAAAGAGCAACAATCAACAATCTTCCAATGTGGGACCTTCAAGTGTTAATGTTGTTGAGTCCAACCCATTTAACAAAGAGCAAGTTGATCAACTCCTAAAACCGCTAAAGGTCACTTCATCATCTGGTAATCCTAGTGTTTCCTTGGCACAAACAGGTAATTATTCTAAAGCCCTATCTTGTCTCCACTCCTCTCCGTGGATTATAGATTCCGGAGCCTCTGACCACATGACTAGTTCTTCCAAATTATTTGAATCATATTTCCCCATGTATTGCAATGAAAAAATTCGAATTGCAGATGGTAGTTTCAATTCTATTGCAGGAAAAGGAACTATTAAATTGACCCCACAGATTACTTTGCATTCTGTTCTTCATGTCCCTAAATTAGCCTGTAACTTGTTATCTGTTAGTAAAATCTCTAAGGATGCTAACTGTCGTGGTACCTTTTTTGACTCTCATTGCATCTTTCAGGATCAGGATTCGGGGGAGACGATTGGGCGTGCTAGGATGCTCGATGACCTCTACTATTTTGATGAATCTCCAACTAGCCATAAAAAAGTTCAGGGCTTGAGTAGTGTTAGTTCTCCTTCTGCTCAAGAAACTATCATGCTTTGGCATCGTAGATTAGGACATCCCAATTTTTTTTTACTTAAAGTATTTGTTTCCAACTTTATTTAAAGGAATTGATTGCTCTGTTTTTCATTGCGAAAGTTGTATTTTTGCTAAAAATCATAGATCAACTTATTTGCCAAAACCTTACAAGGCTTCTGCACCGTTTTACTTAATTCATAGTGATGTCTGGGGTCCCTCTAAAGTTTTAACTCATAGTGGAAAGCGATGGTTTGTTACATTTATTGATGATCACACCCGTTTAACTTGGATTTATTTGTTTACAAAAAAATCAGAAGTGAAGGAGATTTTTATTCGATTTTACAATATGGTTGAAACTCAGTTTCAGACTAAAATTAGCATTCTCCACTCTGATAATGGTACTGAATATTTCAATGAACAATTAAATGATTTTCTGCAAGATAAAGGAATCTTTCATCAATCCACGTGTCGGGATACTCCCCAACAAAATGGTATAGCAGAGCGCAAAAATCGTCATTTACTTGATGTTGCTCGTGCACTTATGTTCTCTATGAATGTTCCTTCTTATTTGTGGGGTGAATCTATTCTAACGGCTGCATATCTTATAAATCGAATGCCTACAAAAGTTTTGGATTTTAAAACCCCTCTAGATCATTTCAAAACCTTCTTTCCCAATGTCCGCTTGTTTTCTGATTTACCGATCAAGGTGTTTGGGTGTACTACTTATGTTCACATACCTAGCTTCTCTCGGTCTAAATTAGATCATCGAGCTGTTAAATGCATCTTTTTAGGGTATGTCTCCCACAAAAAGGCCTATAAATGTTTTGATCCTGTGACCAAAAGATATTTCGAAACCCTTGATGTTTCTTTTTGGGAAAATCAATCATTTTTTAAAAATTCTCTTCAGGGGGAGATAATACCTAATTTAGAAGATAATTTTTGGGATACCTCTTCTCTTCCTAACATTATTAGTCCAGAGATTACCAACTCTAGTTCTTCGCTGCCAAATATGGAAAATTCTTGTTCAGGGGGAGAAACACTACAAAATAATCAAATTGATCGAAATACTGAACTTCAGGTTTATACTAGAAGGATGGTGAATCAAAAGAATAGGGACCAGACAATGGACTTATCACGAAACCAATCTGATACTCCGTTGAATGATTCTAAAGGCTCAGGTAACATACCCTCTAATCCCATTTCTTCATCAACCTACAATCACTTATCTGAAATATCTGATCTTGACATTCCAATAGCTCATAGGAAAGGTACTCGAAACTGTCTCAATCCTAAATATCCTATTGCAAACTACCTTTCTTTTCATAGATTGTCTGATAGCCATAGAGTTTTTACCTCTAGGATAACCAATCTGTTTGTCCCGAGGAATATGCAGGAGGCCCTAGATGACTCGAATTGGAAATTAGCAGTTATGGAGGAAATGAACGCCCTTAAACAGAATCACACATGGGACATTGTAGAATTACCAAAGAATAAGAAACCAGTAGGGTGCAAAGGGGTATTTACTATAAAGTGTAAAGCTGATGGGAGTGTTGAAAGATATAAAGCCAGACTTGTTGCAAAAGGCTTCACTCAGACCTATGGGATTGATTATCAAGAAACTTTTGCCCCAGTTGCTAAAATTAATTCCATTAGAGTTCTACTATCCATTGTTGTGAATGTAGATTGGCCACTTTATCAGCTTGATGTCAAGAATGTCTTTCTTAATGGGGAGCTTGAAGAAGAAGTATTTATGGATTTACCACCTGGTTTTGAGAAAAATCTTGGAATTGACAAAGTATGCAGGCTAAAGAAATCTCTATACGGCCTTAAACAATCCCCTAGAGCATGGTTTGAAAGGTTTGGAAAAGCAGTCACGAGTCGTGGATTTCTTCAAAGCCAAGCAGATCATACCATCTTCTATAAACATACTACAAATAACAAAATTGTTGTTTTGATAGTATATGTTGATGACATTATCCTCACAGGTAGTGATGAGGCAGAGTTAACTGACCTTAAGAAAAATCTAGCTAATGAATTCCAAATTAAAGACCTCGGAGTCTTGAAGTATTTCCTGGGAATGGAATTTGCTAGATCAAAAGACGGAATTCTTGTTAATTAAAGGAAGTATATTATTGACTTACTTGAAGAGACGGGATTACTTGGCTGTAGAACGACAGAAACTCCCATTGAACCAAATTTGAAATTGCAGAGTGCTACAGAAAAGGAAGTAAAAGACAAAGAAAGATATCAAAGACTTGTGGGGAGATTGATCTACTTGTCTCACACACGGCCGGACATCTCATTTGCAATCAGTATGGTAAGTCAATTTATGCATGCTCCAGGACCAACTCATTTTGAGGCTGTCTATAGAATCCTCAGGTACTTGAAAGGTACTCCAGGCAAAGGTGTATTGTTTAAATAGTATGGGAACCTACAGGTTGAAGTTTACACTCGATCTTGATTGGGCAAGAGTGTAGTACGACAGATAGACGATCTACCTCTGGTTACTGTTCCTTTGTTGGAGGAAATTTAGTTACATGGCGGAGTAAAAAACAAAGTGTAGTGGCCAGAAGCAGCGTTGAAGCTGAGTATAGGGCCCTAGCTCATGGTATTTGTGAGGGTATATGGATAAAGAGACTATTGGAAGAATTGAAATTCTGTCCAGAACAACCAATACGTATTTATTGTGATAATAAGGCAGCAATCTCAATTGCTCACAATCCAATCCTTCATGACAGGACAAAACACATTGAGGTTGATAAACATTTTATAAAAGAAAAGATTGATGCAGGTGTTATATGCATTCCATATTTGCCTACGACAGAGCAAATTGCAGATGTTTTAACAAAAGGGCTTCCGAAAACACAGTTTGACAAGATGATCAGCAAGTTGAGGGGGAGTGTTGGTTTATTTATTTCCTTCAGTAAATAATTATCATTTATTACATTGCATTATATTGTTGGATTTATTTCCTTACTTGTAAATTCCATATGTGTAAATGAGTATCTCTTTAAGAACCCTAATTCTTATCACATCAATACAGTAAATACATTATTCATTCTGTCTTCAGATACCCTTACTTTTGCCGTAAGTGGCTTTAAGAAGATCTTCTAACAAACTTACACAAAAAGTATAACTAACCAGATCAAATGGGCCCCACAGAATCACAGTAGACGTGCCTACTCAGTTACATTCCTCAACTCTCATGTATTTACATCACTGGTCCTTCCTTCTTCCTTTTCCTTCGTGTATGCACTTGGATGAATCGGGGTCTATCATTGTGAAGTAGGAGAGGGAGATTGAGAAGGATATCCTCTCTTTTTTCTCAAATCTCTATGCTCTCACTCCTTTCCCCTAGACCTTTTTTGGAAGGTTATATTGGGGGCCGATTTCCATTACTGATAGAGATGAGTTGGAAGCCCTTTTTACCCTTGAGGAAATTTGGAGGGTGGTTTTTGGATTGGACAGGATCAAACCAAGAACAAACCACTGAACTTTCAAATTTATTAAAATTTATGAATCTGCTAGGCACAAAATTGAAATTTTAGAGTTCTAATAGACATCAATTTCAAATCTATATCTAATAGATCAATTATGTTTTAGAAATTTCAAATTTGTCAGGGATCAGACACAACTGAAAGTTGAGTGACTTATTAGACACAAAATATTAGACACTTTTAAAAGTTCAAGGACCGAATAGACACAAACCTCAAAGTTTAGAGATTAAATTTATAATTTAACCAAAATAGTATTATGAATAATAAGTGGTCTGTTGATTATGAATTACAGCATAACATGGATCTGGGTTTTTTTTTTAAAAAAATTTATTACTATTTCTTCTTTTTTTGTATCCGACAGGGTTGTATTTATAATATGAACGTTTCTTCTTTCAACTCTATGACTTTCTTGAAACTTTATTTTCCAGTGTTCTTACGAAGCTTTAATTGCAGTTGTTAACCTGACACTCATTGATCTTCCTGGGCTGACAAAAGTAGCTGTTGGTTAGACTTCCTTGACTATTGCTTACAATTAATTGAGTTATTAACTCTAATAGATCTTCTTATAAGCTATTGATGATGGCTGAACAAGAAACACTGTGCATGAATTAAAAATTTGAGTGATTGAAGATATATTAATTTTGATATGTAGAGGGCCAATCAGATAGCATTGTTCAAGATATAGAGAACATGGTCCGATCCTTTATAGAAAAGGTAATCGTCTGAGTATATAATGTGGGCTCTCTCTCGAATACAATAATATTATGAAATGGCGCTTTTGCATTTTTCTGAAAATTTTTGTTTTTGATAGCTTGAAAATTAATCTGGTCTGTAATGCTTCAAAATCTGACTTATATGTGGCATATAATTCTTGTTACAGCCTAATTGCATCATTCTGGCCATTTCTCCAGCGAACCAAGATCTTGCGACATCTGATGCAATCAAAATCTCTCGTGAAGTAGATCCAAAAGGTAAGACGGAAGCAAGATTCTTCTAGATTATGTAAAATGAAATGTGTGGCTATGTGATGAACTCAAGTTCTCAAGTTTTTGTAAAATTCTTCATCGACCATTCAAGGCCACAATCAGGTGTATTTAGAGAGGCTGATAAAAGACACCAAACTAACTAAAAGAGACCAATGCTCAAGGATACAAACTCCTTCAAGGGAGTGAAAGGACCAAGAGCCATTCAACTCCGCAAGGGAGTGAAAATTTTCGTTTCTTGTTCAAAGAAGAAAAAAACCAAACTAGAAACCTTAACTAATTAACCATCTTAGCCAAATGCCTTATTCTGTTGGTAAGAGGTTACAAGAAAATAAACAACTAACTCTTAACTAACTCATAACCACATTCGGTTAAAGAGAACAAATACAAGAAAAGAGTAAATGTCCTTACATCACTATGTTTCCATCACGTGTGTGACTTGATTCAAAGACTGGTCGTTCTTTTATTTGACTTGGGATTAGTTTTGGAAATCAGAGTTTCCATTTATGGTGACAGTCATTATCTTTTTCTTTCACCACATGCATCTATCTGTAAGATTGTAAATAAGTTGTTATCTTAGATGCTTGGTTGGACTTTAGAGTTTTCCCCAGGCTCTTTTCTTTTATTTATATACTTTTCTAATGAAAAACTAGCTTAGAAACATGAAAGAATAAGTAATAAAAGGAAAAAAACAAAAGGGGAAGCCCAAAGACGAGAGGCACCATAAAACAAAAAGGATGGAAGGCTCTTTGCATCTTAGGTAAAGATAATTTCCAGATACATGGGGTTGGGCGGGACATGGTTTGGTAATTTTTCCTACTCTTATCTTAGTCTCCTCTCAGGTGTTTGTCATTTTGATACCGTCTCGTGGAGAAGATCCAAAAATGGCTTTCCTCTTGGAAAATGGTGTTTTCTTTTATTCTTTTCTCTAAAAGAGGTAGGTTAACTCTCATTTAGTCGATCTTGAGTGGCATTTTGACCTTACTTTCTTTCCTTGTTTAGATTCCTGATTTTCATCTCTGGGCAAAACTTTGAGGGACCTTTTGTGAGGAAGGGTCGATGAGGATGGGAATTCTCATTTAGTGATTTTTTTTCTTTTGAACAGCAAAATATGAACTTCTCATTGAAGTAATGAAGAGATACAAAAATGTCAAAAGGAAACAAGCTCCAAAGTGGAGTGAAAGGAAAGTTAAGAAAAAGTATAAATATGAACTTCACATTGATGCAATGAAGAGATACAAAAATGTCAAAAGGAAACAAGCTCCAAAGTGGAGTGAAAGGAAAGTTAAGAAAAAGTATAAATCAATGATGAGGAGATGAAAGCCTCCCAATTCAATTCATACAAATATTACATGGAGAATAAAATGGAATAAATTAGAAAGAGAACGCCATTGAAGGCTTTGAAGATGGCTAAACCAAATCTTCAAATTTCTTTGATTTCTTTCTAACTAAATTTTCTAAATTAGTGAATTGAAAAGTGGCTTTGAAGATGGCTATATCAAATCTTCAAATTTCTTTGATTTCTTTCTAACTAAATTTTCTAAATTAGTGAATTGAAAAGTGGTTTAGGCCTTTTGGACCTTGGTCATTGTAACTTGAAATTGCACAAGTAGGCCTATTGGGCCATTGGCTAAATGGTGATGCTTCCCTCTGGAGGCTAACATTCAGTGGCATAGAGTTATAGTGAGTAAACATGGTCCTCATCCTTTTGAGTGGTTGGGTTGGAGTTTGAAATGCACATTCTAAAACTATAGGAAATCTATCTCTTTTGGATTTCACCTCTTCTCCTAGTCTATGAAGTGCTCTATGGGGTATGGTTTAAATGCTTATTCCTGGAAGGATTCCTTGCCTAGGTGATAGCCTCTATGTTCTTTGTTCTCGTGCTTGTATTATTTGTCCTCCATGAGGTTATGTTATGCGACTTCCAATTTATCTTATTTGGTAATTCTTCCTTAGTTTCTCTTGGCTTTCATCGTCCTTTGTTGGATAGGGAGACAACAAATGTCGTAGCTTTTTATCTTTGTTAGAGGATTTTTTTTTTTATTTTGTTTTTTCAAGGAGAAGGGATATCTAATTTTCCTTTTGGGCTCCAAATCCTTCAATGGTGGATTTTTGTAAACTTTTATTTTTTGTATTTTGTGTGATTCCTTTCTCTTATGTCATCCCTCTTTTTCTCACTTTGTGGAGGTTAAACTTTCCTAAAAAATCAAATTCCTCGGTTGGTACTTTGGATTGTATTTTGAGGCATTCGTCCTTGTGGTGGGGCCACAATGGTGAATCCTTTGCTTTGAGGATCCTGGATTATGTCCCTTGAAGTTGTTAGTTTGCTCGCTTTTTTCAAGATTGTTTTTTTTTCGAGTTGTTTGGTGTTTGTTTGGCTAGAAATAGAGAGTATAGTTCTCTAGTGGAGGAGGAGCTTACGCACCTGCCCTTTTGGGATAAGGGTCAGATCTTGTGGAATGCCTTTATTTTTATTTTTTCTCAATTACATGGGGCCTTTAATTGAGAGAAATAATAGGGTCTTTAATTGAGAGAAATAATAGGGACTACTAGTGGCGACAAGAGATTTTTGGTCGCTTACCAAGTGAAGTTTTCTAATATTTTCATTCATACCTCAACGATACAAAAACACTAGAATAAATACAAAGTAAATATAAAACATAAAAGGAAAGAATATTCTACCTAATCAAATCTTAAAATACTTAAAGGAATATACACTAAAAAAGAGATAAATAAACCTAAAATACAAACATACAAGATTGTCCTAACTTTGACTATAATTAACAACACTCCCCCTCAAGGTGAGTCATATATATTATACAATCCCAACTTGTAATTCAAATCTTCAAAGCGGTAAAGGTTTGGTAAGGATGTCTGCTAATTGTTGTTTGGTAGGCACATTGTTGAGTTGAACCACTTCATATTGACTTTTTTTGAGATGAAGTGTTGATCAATTTCAACATGTTTTGTCCTATCGTGATGAACTGAGTTCTTTGCAATAGTTATTGTGGCTTGATTATCGCACATCATTTGTATTGGGGATGAACAATCCTTTCCTAATTCACTGCACTACTTCTTGTAGCCATAGACTGCTTTTTACTTCTCCATGTAATAAGATTATCCCATACAAATGAGCCGTAACCTGAGATAGATCTTCTGCCCAATCTTCATTAGAATGCACCTCAATGTTTCTCTTGTCAATTTTTTGAAAAAACAATCATTTTCAAGGAGTCATCTTTAGATATCTTAGGATTCGGTGCACAACATCCATACGGATGATAAATCTGATATTATGATGTGTATGAGAGAGAAATATAAGATGCCCTACAAGACGTTGGTATCTCCCCCTATCCACTAGTAGGGGTGTTCAAAAAACCCGATAACCCGAACAACCCGATCAACCCAACCCAACTAGTTGGGTTGGGTTATGAATTTTATTTGGGTTGGGTTAGGTTCAAATAAATTAAAATGTATGGGTTGGGTTGGTTCGTGGGTTCACCTAAAATTAATTTGGGTTGACCCGACCAACCCGAACTTATTATTAATTTTAAAAATTATATTTTTACCTACCATATAACTACATATACATGTATTTAATTTATTTTTATTTAATTTCATAATTATTTATTATTTAATAACTCTTAAAAATACATTTTTTAAGTCGTTAGGGTATAATTTTTCATAATATAAATTGAAACTAAGTGGCTAATTTTAATTTAATCTTTGAGAAACAAAGAGTCTTTGTTTTAAATGATGGCGATTTATTTAGAAGTTTATTGGGATAATTGTAAATTTGTAGTAGAATATTTAAGTTTTATGGTTGTTATTTAATATAGAGAAATTTAGAGTTCTTTAATTCTTGAATACTTTTATATTTATATTAATTTTGGATTTTTTATATTTTAAATTTAAAAAAAAAAGAAAAAAAAAGCTAACCCAATGACCCAACCCAACCCAACCCGAAAATGTTGGGTTGGGTTACCCTTATGAATAGGGTTATTTGGGTTGGAAGAATGACCAACCCGAAAATTTGGGTTGATCCAAAAAAGTAACATAACCCAACCCAACCCGGCTTATGTACACCCCTATCCACTAGTGTGCTCTCTTGATTAAGTCCAAATTTCTTTTGAGGGTCCATAGGAGAGTCTGTTGGTTTACATCCTAACATGCCAGACTCTTTGAGAAAATCTAACACGTACTTCCTTTGGGAGACAACTATACCCCTTTTTGACCAAGCAACCTCCATACCTAGAAAATATTTGAGATTTCCTAGATCTTTGATTTCGAATTCTTGGGCCAAGTGTTTTTTCGCATTTGTAATTCCAGTTCATCGTTTTCTGAAAGAATGATATCATCAATATGTACTAATAATTGGAGAAGTAAATTTTTGGATTCCCTATTGTGTATGGTCTGACTAGCATTTTGAGAATCTACCAAACCAAGCACGAGGGGATTGCACACCATAGAGAGATTTTTTTTTCAATTTACTAACCTTCGTTGGATTAACATTCTCTTTACATTCCGAAGGAATATCTATGTATACTTCTTCTTCTAGGTCACCATTCAGAAAAGTATTTTTAATATCTAACTGTTGGAGACCCCAATCAAGATTGGGCGCTAAAGTGGTTGATACAGGTTCAATTAGAGTTACTCAAAATTTACATCTAGTTGCCCTAACTTCTTGAGTAACTATAATCAAGCTGGCACCTCCAGCTCCTTTGTGAAAATTGTAGATTAGTCATGCTCTAAATTGGTTGGGACATGGTCAATTAGAGTTACTCAAAATTTATGTCTAGACTCTGTATTACACGTGTCAGATTTGAATTGTAATTTACTTTAAGTAAATTGACTTGTGATCTTAAATGCGTGACTAAATTATTTTATCTCTAGCGGCCAATCTTGATTGGGATAGGTTCAATTAGAGTTACTCAAAATTTATATAAAAACACATAAGTTTGGAGATAGGTTTAATTAGAGTACAAAGTACAAAAATACAAGATTGCTCTAACTTTGACTATAATTAACAACACCAAGTTAACACTATAATTATGGTGCTTTTAAATACAAGAAATTAGAAGATATATAATAGGGCTATTAGAGGTGTCGAGATTTTGGGAAGCTGTTTGGTCTCTTACCAAGTTAATGCTATAATTTAAGTACAAGAAATTAGAAGATGTATGATTATCCATTCTGTAAATACATACTTTAATGAAATTGTTTCTGAAGACAATGAATAATGTATTTTCTGTATTGATCTGATAAGAATTAGGGTTCTTAAAGAGATACTCATTTACACATATGGAATTTACAAATAAGGAAATAAATCCAACAATATAATGCAATGCAATAAATGATAATTATTTACTGAAGGAAATAAATAAACCAACACTCCCCCTCAAGTTGGTGTGAAGATGTCTTCCATTGCCAACTTGCTGATCATCTTGTCGAACAGTGTTTTCGGAAGCCCTTTTGTTAAAACATCTGCAATTTGCTCTGTCATAGGCAAATATGGAATGCATATAACACCTGCATAAATCTTTTCTTTTATAAAATGTTTATCAACCTCAATGTGTTTTGTCCTGTCATGAAGGACTGGATTGTGAGCAATTGAGATTGCTGCCTTATTATCACAATAAATACGTATTGGTTGTTCTGGACAGAATTTCAATTCTTACAATAGTCTCTTTATCCATATGCCCTCACAAATACCATGAGCTAGGGCCCTATACTCAGCTTTAGCGCTGCTTCGGGCCACTACACTTTGTTTTTTACTCCGCCATGTAACTAAATTTCCTCGAACAAAGGAACAATAACCAGAGGTAGATTGTCTATATGTCGTACTACCTGCCCAATCAGCATCAGTGTAAACTTCAATTTGTAGGTTCCCATACTTCTTAAACAATACACCTTTGCCTGGAGTACCTTTCAAGTACCTGAGGATTCTATAGACAACCTCAAAATGAGTTGGTCCTGGAGCATGCATAAATTGACTTACCATACTGACTGCAAATGAGATGTCCGGACGTGTGTGAGACAAGTAGATCAATCTCCCCACAAGTCTTGGGTATCTTTCTTTGTCTTTTACTTCCTTTTCTGTAGCACTCTGCAATTTCAAATTTGGTTCAATGGGAGTTTCTGCTGTTCTACAACCAAGTAATCCTGTCTCTTCAAGTAAGTCAATAATATACTTCCTTTGATTAACAAGAATTCCGTCTTTTGATCTAGCAAATTCCATTCCCAGGAAATACTTCAAGACTCCGAGGTCTTTAATTTGGAATTCATTAGCTAGGTTTTTCTTAAGGTCAGTTAACTCTGCCTCATCACTACCTGTGAGGATAATGTCACCAACATATACTATTAAAACAATAATTTTGTTATTTGCAGTATGTTTATAGAAGATGGTATGATCTACTTGGCTCTGAAGAAATCCATGACTCGTGATTGCTTTTCCAAACCTTTCAAACCATGCTCTAGGAGATTGTTTAAGGCCGTATGGAGATTTCTTTAGCCTGCATACTTTGTCAATTCCAAGAATTTTCTCAAAACCAGGTGGTAAATCCATAAATACTTCTTCTTCAAGCTCCCCATTAAGAAAGGCATTCTTGACATCAAGCTGATAAAGTGATCAATCTGCATTCACAGCAATGGATAGTAGGACTCTAATGGAATTAATTTTAGCAACTGGGGCAAAAGTTTCTTGATAATCAATCCCATAGGTCTGAGTGAAGCCTTTTGCAACAAGTCTGACTTTATATCTTTCAACACTCCCATCAGCTTTACACTTTATAGTAAATACCCATTTGCACCCTACTGGTTTCTTATTCTTTGGTAATTCTACAATGTCCCATGTGTGATTCTGTTTAAGGGCATTCATTTCCTCCATAACTGCTAATTTCCAATTCGAGTCATCTAGGGCCTCCTGTATATTTCTCGGGACAAACAGATTTGTTATCCTAGAGGTAAAAACTCTATGGCTATCAGAAAATCTATGATAAGAAAGGTAGTTTGCAATAGGATATTTAGGATTAGGGCAGTTTCAAGTACCTTTCCTATGAGCTATTGGAATGTCAAGATCAGATATTTCAGATAAGTGATTGTAGGTTGATGAAGAAATGAGATTAGAGGGTATGTTACCTGAGCCTTCAGAATCATTCAAGGGAGTATCAGATTGGTTTTGTGATAAGTCCACTGTCTGGTCCCTATTCTTTTGATTCACCATCCTTCTAGTATAAATCTGAAGTTCAGTATTCGATCAATTTGATTATTTTGTAGTGTTTCTTCCCCTGAATAAGAATTTTCCATATTTGGCAGCAAAGAACTAGAGCTGGTAATATCTGGACTAATGATGTTAGGAAGAGGAGAGGTATCCCAAAAATTATCTTCTAAATTAGGTATTATCTCCCCCTGAAGAAAATTTTTAAAAAATGATTGATTTTCCCAAAAAGAAACATCCAGGGTTTCGAAATATCTTTTGCTCACAGGATCAAAACATTTATAGGCATTTTTGTGGGAGACATACCCTAAAAAGATGCATTTAACAGCTCGAGGATCTAATTTAGACCGAGAAAAGCTAGGTATGTGAACATAAGACCCAAACACCTTGATCGGTAAATCAGAAAACAAGCGGACATTGGGAAAGAAGGTTTTGAAGTGATCTAGAGGGGTTTTAAAATCCAAAACTTTTGTAGACATTCGATTTATAAGATATGCAGCCGTTAGAATAGATTCACCCCACAAATAAGAAGGAATATTCATAGAGAACATAAGTGCATGAGCAACATCAAGTAAATGACGATTTTTGCGCTCTGCTATACCGTTTTGTTAGGGAGTATCTCAACACGTGGATTGATGAACGATTCCTTTAACTTGCAGAAAATCATTTAAGTGTTCATTGAAATACTCAGTACCATTATCAGAGTGGAGAATGTTAATTTTAGGCTGAAGCTGAGTTTCAACCATGTTGTAAAATCGAATAAAAATCTCCTTCACTTCTGATTTTTTTGTGAACAAATAAATCCAAGTTAAACGGGTGTGATCATCAATAAATATAGCAAACCATCGCTTTCCACTATGAGTTAAAACTTTAGAGGGACCCCAGACATCACTCTGAATTAAGTAAAACGGTGTAGAAGCCTTGTAAGGTTTTGGCAAATAAGTTGATCTATGATTTTTTGCAAAAATACAACTTTCGCAATGAAAAACAGAGCAATCAATTCCTTTAAATAAAGTTGGAAACAAATACTTTAAGTAAAAAAAACTGGGATGTCCTAATCTACGATGCCAAAACATGATAGTTTCTTGAGCAGAAGGAGAACTAACACTACTCAAGCCCTGAATTTTTTTATGGCTAGTTGGAGATTCATCAAAATAGTAGAGGTCATCGAGCATCCTAGCACGCCCAATCGCCTCCCCGAATCTTGATCCTGAAAGATGCAATGAGAGTAAAAAAAAGGTAACACGACAGTTAGCATCCTTAGAGATTTTACTAACAGATAACAAGTTACAGGCTAATTTAGGGACATGAAGGACAGAATGCAAAGTAATCTGTGGGGTCAATTTAATAGTTCCTTTTTCTGCAATAGAATTGAAACTACCATCTGCAATTCAAATTTTTTCATTGCAATACATGGGGAAATATGATTCAAATAATTTGGAAGAACTAGTCATATGGTCAGAGGCTCCGAAATCTATAATCCACGGAGAGGAATGGAGACAAGATAGGGCTTTAGAATATTACCTGTTTGTGCCAAAAAAACACTAGGATTACCAGATGATGAAGTGACCTTTAGCAGTTTTAGGAGTTGATCAACTTGCTCTTTGTTAAATGGGTTGGACTCAACAACATTAGCACTTGAAGGTCCCACATTGGAAGATTGTTGATTGTTGTACTTTTCACCTTGCTCGTACTCTTCCAATTTGCAGGTTTTCCATGAAGTTTCCAACATGTCTCACGAGTATGTCGGGGTTTGTTACAATAGTCACACCAGACACGAGATTTTTTAGGATTCTTTGATTTATCAGAAACCTTGTGTGCAGTAGCTTCAACCACCAAGGTTGAACTCTCAACTGACTCAGACGATTTCTTTCCAATCATAACATTCCGACGACTCTCTTCCCTGCGTACTTCTGAAAAAACTTCACTAATAGTTGGGAGGATAGTCTTACCAAGTATTCTACCTCTTACCTCATCGAATTCAACATTGAGGCCTGCCAAAAATTTGTAAATCCGACCATCTTCCACTAATTTCCTGTAATGTTTTTGATCATCTGTAGACTTCCATTCATATGAATCAAAGAGATCAAGATCTTGCCAAATCCTTTTTAAGGAGTGAAAGTATTGTGTTGAGTTACCTTCCTGTCGTATGTCACCTAACTTGAGATTCAACTCAAATACTTGTGATTGATTACCCAGATCAGAGTACATCTTGCCAAATCCTTT
Organism: Trichosanthes cucumerina; assembly: GCA_036507285.1. Taxonomy (NCBI): domain Eukaryota; kingdom Viridiplantae; phylum Streptophyta; class Magnoliopsida; order Cucurbitales; family Cucurbitaceae; genus Trichosanthes; species Trichosanthes cucumerina. Next base: position 34,126,803 of record CM071840.1, read on the forward strand.
TTAAGGAGTGAAAGTATTGTGTAATTGAGTTACCTTCCTGTCGTATATCACCTAACTTGAGATTCAACTCAAATACTTGTGATTGATTACCCAGACCAGAGTACATCTCAGTCACACTGTCCCAAAGCTCCTTTGCAGTAGAGTAACACATGTAATTACAACTGATGTCTTCCACCATGGAATTGACTAGCCAAGTCATAACCATGGAGTTTTCAGCATCCCACACATCAAACAACGGGTCATCCTTGACAGGTGCAATTTTATCTCCAGTGAGATATCCAATCTTCCGTTGTCCGCGAATATACATTCTGACACTCTGGGACCAACACAGAAAGTTGTCTCCATTAAGTCGAATTGTAGTAATTTGGACAATAGAGCTATTGGAATGGCCACGACTGTCTGAGGTTTTAACAGTGGACAAAACCTTATTTTCCGACATTGCTTGATCAACCAAAAAAACCTGAACACTCTGTAGTAACCCCGAAGAAATCAGTAATCCCGATAAAAGGTAACAAAGAAACTGGAAAAAATATACTAGTGGGTCACGATCTTCGCAGCTGCAGTACACTCAGACGCGGGTCTCGGGTATCGGGTCGTGGGTGTTCAGGCGTACGGACATGGGTCTTCAACCATTCGCGGATCGTCAGCCATTCGCGGGTCGCGCAGCAGCCGGGTCGTGCAGTCATTCGCGAGTTGCAGCCGGGTCGCGTGCTCCTTCGCGGGTCATTCGGGGGTCGCACAATCCTTCGCGGGTCACAGTCGGGTTGCGCACTCCTTTACAGGTCACACAGCAGCCGGTTGATGATTTCCTCCCTGTCTTTTTACAGTATGCGGTCTGTAAGGCCTGGATAATCGATTTGTGATTTGGATCACCCAGAGATATTGACCGGAGAGCTAGTTAAAAGACAACGACGACTAGGGTTTTTCTTTTTTCTGCTCTGATACCATGAAGACAGAATGAATAATGTATTTTCTGTATTGATCTGATAAGAATTAGGGTTCTTAAAGAGATACCCATTTACACATATGGAATTTACAAGTAAGGAAATAAATCCAGCAATATAATGCAATGCAATAAATGATAATTATTTACTGAAGGAAATAAATAAACCAACAGTTTCTTATTCAAAAAGTACCATTGAGGTTATACCAGATCCTATCCAATTCAATCGTCTGACTTTTATTGGAATAGTTGATGAATATACATTATTTTGGACATTGTTAAGCCTTGAATTAATATTTTATGTTTCATTATAATTCCATTGAAGCTATTTGCATTTCGCTTGAAGACTATTTTTTTTTATAGCCAATATATTTTTCCCCATTTTATGTGCAAGTTCATGAAGTCATTAACTTTTCAGGTGAGAGGACATTTGGAGTTTTGACGAAAATTGATCTTATGGACCAAGGAACCAACGCAGTTGATGTAAGTATGGTGGACTAGTTTAATAACAACTTGTGTATTACTGTATCATGTTTTAGATGCATGAAAGTCTTCCTCCATCTTTTTTTTTTTTTTTTTTGGGGGTGGGTGCGAGATTTAAAGAATGAATGAGTCGGTGAGTGTAAGGTGTGCATGCAGTGGGGGCAAGGGAATTTTCCTGTTAAATGGCCTTTTTTTTTTTTTTGCATTTACCCCACCAATATGTGTAAGCAGACCTAGATGTGTAGTTTCTGATATTGGATTTATAGTGGCTGGGTAACAAATTTGACCATGTAAAGATCTGGTCCCTTAAGGAATTCTCGAGGTTTGATAAATATCCTTTGGTAGCTATGGCCTAACACGTTTCTAGAATCACTTTAAGGAGTGTTGCCTTGCCAAGAGTGTCCACTCCCAGCTACCAGAATGTACTTTCCTAATGATTTTTTATGTTGAAGTGAAGAACATAATTGTGAAGGTTCTAATTTTATTTTTATTTAACTTCTTATGGGAGTGTGTAGTGAACATACTTGGAACTTTTCACTCATCAATGAGAAGTTTTTTTTTTTTTTTTTTTTGGGTTAAAAAATGAACACAATTGTGAGTCCTTGAAACGAAAACCTTTATTAAAAATTAGTCTTTACAATCTTCATGTCTTTGTTATTTAGCACAAATAACTACAAAATCATCATCAATATCATACAATTCCTTCTAATGAAAGATATAATCTCTGAAGCCCTCTTAAGGTGGTGTTTTAAAGACAAATCAATAGTGCTTTGGATCAATCTAAGCCAGAGTGTTATCCCTTGGCTTCTTTGGAAGGAGAGGAATTCTTGAATGTTCTCAGCTAAGAAGACTTCTTTTTCTTCTTGTGATTTTGTACAATTTACGGCCTCATTGTGGAGTGCTCAACCTAGGTTGTTTTGTAACTGCTCTATAGACACCATCAATTTAGATTGGAAGGTTTTTTTTTGTAATCCTTCCTTTGGAAAAGGGATACCTCATCCCTTTGCCCCTTGGTTGTTTTGTTGGGCTTTTTGCCTCTTGAATGAGTTTCTATTAGTTTCTCATAATATATAATATACACTGCATGTAAGGTGACCAACAAATGGGCTCTCTTGCTTAGAGCCCATTTTGGTGATCCAAGATAAAAGAACTTGATATAATATACACTGCATCTAAGGATCAAATTCATCCATAAAATAGCAAAAAGATTAAATAAAAGAGGAAGTTGAGAGCGACAATTTGGGTCACAAGTAGGCGCACATGAAGGTTGGTGTAGGGGTGTGCGCATGGGTGTGCACACAAGCATGGAGTAGTAGGCTCATGAGAGAGAGCCTTGAGCAATGGTAGATGACGTAGGAATGCACTGTGGTATAGGCATTGGCGTGTAGAGGAAAAATTTCTAGTACTATTGTAGTTTAGAAAATTTTCCATACTACTTCCATTAAATGCTTGCCACATCAATATCCTTTTGAAAATGATGTGGGTCAACAAAAAATTATGTGGGGTTCACTAGTATTAAAAAGCTAAAAAGCATAGTATGTACAAAAGGAGTATTGTACTGCGGTAGTACTAGAAATTTTTTCGCATGTGGACGCGAGGGATGGCATGCCCATGGGCGACAAACAGGGATCTTGCAAGGTTAGTAGGTGTCAAATGGGCAGACATGAATGGGGTGTGCTTGGCGCACGTGCCATTGTGTGGGCTTATGTGGTGGTCATGGGCTTGTGCGGTGGATTTGTGCAACTTAATGAGATCATGGGCCTCCTTTGGCTTGAGTGTAGTCATGATCGCATCAAAAAGGGTTGATGCCCATTTTTAGGAGGATTGTGTTGGATGGCTTGAGTATAGTTATGATCACATCACAAACGCCAAGTCCCAAGCAGCATGAGCAATATTCCAAGCCTGTGCAACCATAATATTTGGGCTAGTAGTCAAACGAAAAAGCCTTAGAAAGGAAGGCAGTAGCAAGAGCCCCACAATTCGACTGATGCTTGGTTGAATTTTTGTTAAAAAAGGATTGTGATCGATTGACCTAAAAAAGAGGCTTTCAACATATTTTTTTGGGACAAATGAGTTTCGGCCCTTTGACCCACAAATACTTTGAAGAGAATTTAGTTACCAAAAAAGAGACATTCATGCTTTTAAAATATTTTTTTGTCCATGGGTCAAAACATTTATACACTTTTCTTGTGGGAGACATAACCTAAAAAATGCATTTAACGGCCTGGAGATCTAGTAGATATTCAATTAATAAAATATGCAGCTGTGAAGACAACTTCACCTCAGAAATAAGGAGGAACATGCATATAGAACATAAAGGCACAATCAACGTCAAATGTCGATTTTTTCATTCAATAATACCATTTTGTTGGAGAGTGTCCCGACAAGTAGATTGATGAAAAGTTCTTTTAACTTGTAAAAAAATAAGTTAAGTATTCATTGAAGCATTCAGTGCCATTATCAGAGTGCGGAAGGCTAATTTTAATTTGGATCCGAGTTTCAATCATGTTGTAAAAATAATTTAAAATATATTTCACCTCCGACTTTTTTGTTAGTAGATAAATCCACGTTAATGGGTGTGGCCATCAATGAAGGTAACAAACTACCAATTTCCACTATGAGTAAAAACTTTAGAAGTTCCCCAAACATCACTATGAATTAAGTGAAAAGGTGCAGAAGTCTAGTAGGGGTTTGGGCAAATAAATGGATCAATGATTTTTTTGCAAAGATATAACTTTCGTAATGAAAGACAGAACAACCAATTTGTAGAGAATACCAAGAGTAGAATGTATGATTTCTGTATATTTACTATGAGAAGGAAGAGTTTCTTATATAGGAGAAACCCTTATTTACAGAAAAAGAAATAATCTTCCAGCACATATAATACAAATAATATAAAAGATACCAAATAATATCAAATATTCTCATCAACAAATAAGGAAATAACCAACACTCCCCCTCAAGCTGTTCTGAAGATATCTTCCATTGCCAGCTTGGTGATCATCTTGTCAAATTGAATTTTAGGAAGTCCCTTTGTCAGCACATCAGCTATTTGCTCTGTCGTAGGGAGATAGGGGATGCATATGACTCCTGCATCAATCTTCTCCTTTATGAAATGTTTATCAACCTCAATATGTTTTGTCCTATCATGAAGGACTGGATTTTGGGCAATGGAAATTGTTGCCTTATTGTCACAATAAATACGCATTGGTTGTTTCTGAGGAAACTTTAACTCTTCTAATAATCTTTTTATCCATATGCCCTCACAAATTCCATGAGCTAAGGCTCTGAATTCAGCTTCAGCACTACTTCTGGCCACCACATTTTGTTTTTTGCTACGCCAGGTAACTAGGTTACCTCCAACAAACGAACAATATCCAGAAGTGGATCGTCTATCTGTCGTACTCCCTGCCCAGTCAACATCGGTGTAAACCTCAACATGTAAGTTATCATGATTCTTAAACAGTATACCTTTTCCAAGTGTTCCTTTCAAGTATCTTAGGATCCTGTAGACTACTTCAAAGTGAGAAGATCCTGGGGCATGCATAAATTTGACTTACTACGCTTACTGCGAACGCAATGTCAGGGCGTGTGTGAGATAAATAAATGAGTCTTCCCACAAGTCTCTGGTATTTTTTTCTTTGTTTTTAACCTCTTTTCCCGTTGCAACCTGTAATCTCAAATTTGGTTCGATAGGAGTTTCTGTTGTTCTACAACCAAGTAGGTCTGTCTCTTCAAGTAAATCAATGATATACTTCCTTTGATTTACAAGAATGCCCTCCTTTGACCTAGCAAATTCCATTCATAGTGTTAGAGTCCTTATATTAGTATAATTGTATTTTGTTAATATAACTCTAAGGGTGTCCTTTATTGTCTTTTTACGCTCTTCTATTTAGGTTAACCCTGTATACTTGTATATATATATATCTTGAGTGAATGGAATAGAACATACTGATTCTCTCATACTTTAGCATTAACATGGTATCGAGAGCTAGGGTTTTCTAGGGCAATTAGGGTTCTTTGTTTTTGTTGTCCTTAGGGATTTGGAACTAATTAGGGTTTGAGATTTGAAGGTTTAAGTCCTTTGTGTGTGAGGTTTGCTTGCTGCCACTACTATCAGGACTCTCTTCACCATGAAATCCGCTCTTTGTTGTCATGAAACCGCCCGCCGCCGCTTGAATCGCTGCCACCACCGGAAAGCTCACTGCCGCCACGGAAATCTGTTTTTTTTTTTTTTTTTTTTGGCTTCGCTCGGTTTTGCATACTCTTTCTAGTGGTGTGCTTGTTGGGGTCATATACCTCTCGGTTTAGGGTCGGTTTGAGACACCCACTTTTGCAATCTAGGGTTTTTTGGTACAATTCTGTTTTGGGCCTTTCAATCTGTTTTTGTGGTCCTTTTTCTTTTCTTTAGTTATGGCTGACAAGAAAGGTATGGTGATGACGGAGATGATCCCTATGGTGTCAAAGATTACAGAACATAAGCTTAATGGGTCTAATTTTTATGCATGGCGGACAAACATTCGTCACTACATTCGGAGTCTCGATATGGATGATCATGTCACTGGAAATTCACCACCGACTGATGATACTAGAAAAAATTGGTTACGCGATGATTCTAGGCTTATTCTACAAATAAAGAACTCTATTGAGAGCAACATCGTAGGGTTGGTTAATCATTGTGAATCTGTTCACGAGCTCTTGGAATATTTGGAATTCCTTTACTGCGAAAAGGAATATTAGTAGAGTGTTTGATGTATGCAAAACTCTCTTTCAACTTTGATCAAGGTGAGAAATCTCGACTAGTTACTTTATGGAGTGCAAAACATCATATGCACGAGTTTAATGCCTTGTTGCCTATTAGTAATGATGTGAAAGTTCAAATCGCACAACGTGAACAACATTCATCATGAGTTTTTAGTTGGTCTCACTTCTAAATATGATATGGCAAAAGATCAAGTTTTATCTAGCTCGACATCTCCTCATTGGAAGATGCTTATACTCGCATACCAAATCGAGAAGTCGCGAGTAACCTTGCCACACGAGTCAAACGAAGGCCTTGGTTGGACAGACAGGTGAGTACAAAGGAAACAGAGGGGTTGGACCCAACGCCTATAAAGGTAATTCGAACACTCAGAGAGCAAACTCAGGTGATATTGTTTGTCACTACTGCCATAAGCCTGGTCATATGAAGCGTGATTGCGCAGCGATTGTTGAATAGAGGAGAGGTTTCCATCTGCGCATGTTGCCTCTACACCTGATAATCCCGATAAATCTATCTCGATTTCTGCAGAGGAGTTTGCTCAGTTCCGCCGGTATCAAGAGTCGCTAAAGGCGTCATCCTCCACTCTATTACTGTCATTGCTGACACAGGTAATACATCTACGTGTCTTCTTTCCTCCTCTTCCAAATGGGTCATAGACTGCGCGCCTCGATCATATGACAGGTAATCCAAATTTATTCTCTCATATCTGTCCGTATAAATCTTCACCTAATGTTACTATAGCTGATGGGACCACCTCTCATGTTTTAGGGTCGGGCACTGTCAATCTTACCAAGTCAATTTCCTTGTCTTCTGTTTTAAGTTTACCGCATGATTCTCCTTTAACTTGATTTGAGTTAGTAAGCTCACTCGAGATCTAAATTGTTGTGTCTTATTCTTTCACGGTTATTGTTTATTTCAGGATCTTTTGTGAAGAAGACTATTGGTAAAGAACACGAATCGGGAGGTCTCTATATTTTTGAACCACACATATCCACACCGTTCCATGCTCTATGATGACCTCTCCTTTTGAAGAACATTGTCGTTTGGGTCATCCATCTTTCTCTGTCTTGAAGAGTCTTCGTCCTCAATTTAATCACTTGTCTTCGTTAGATTCACTGAGTCATGTCGGTTTGCTAAATTTCATCGTCTAAGTATGTATCCTAGAGTCAATAAACGAGCTAATGCTCCATTTGAGTTAGTTCATTCTGATGTTTGGGGTCCTTGTCCTGTTGAGTCTAAGCGAGGGTTTCGGTACTTTGTTACATTTGTCGATGATTTTTCTCGTGTCACGTGGTTATATTTAATGAAGAATCGTTCTGAGTTACTTTCTCATTTTCGCAATTTTCATGCTGAAATTCGTACTCAATATCATGGTTCTCTTAAAGTTCTGCAAAGTGATAATGCTAAGGAATACTTTTCTCATGCTCTTAGTTCTTATCTAAGTGAACATGGCATTCTACATCAATCCTCATGTGTTGATACTCCGTCTCAAAATGGAGTTGCCGAACGAAAGAATCGCCATCTCCTTGAAACAACAAGAGCCTTAATGTTTCAGATGAATGTCCCCAAACAATTTTAATGATGCTATATTGATGGCTTGTTTCTTAATCAATCGTATGCCTCGCTCGGTTCTTAAAGGTGAGATACCTTATCGTATTTTGTGCCCTGACCTCCTGCGTTCCCTCTCCCACCGAAAATCTTTGGTTGTACTTGCTTTGTTCGAGATGTTCGCCCTCTTCTCACCAAACTCGATCCGAAATCTTTAAAATGTGTCTTCCTTGGTTATTCTCGTGTCCAAAAAGGGTATCGGTGCTATTCTCCTAGTCTTGATCGTTACTTTGTCTCTCCCGATGTCACGTTCTTTGAAGATTCTTCTTTCTTTACTTCATCTTGAATACGTGTGTCGTGGGAGCATCGAGAGGACGAGGATGATTTTCTTGTTTATACAATTTTCTCCTCTTGTGAGTCTTGGTGCTTCTTCTCCATCTCCATCCGTTTGTATTAACCCACCTATCACTCAAAGTTTATTCTCGGCGACGACCTCCTTATGCCCTGTACTGCAGGCTTCTTCGTCATTGGATTCAGGAACAAACGATGATCTTCCTATTGCACTTCGTAAAGGTAAACGTCAATGCACATATCCTATTTCCTCTTTTGTTTCATATAACCATTTGTCATCTTCTACTTGTTCATTCATTGCATCCCTCCAATCTATATCTGTTCCTAAGACTGCCATTCAAGCTTTGTCTCATCTCGGTTGGCGTCTTTGCAATGGTGGAGGAGATGACTGCCTTAGATGACAATTGTACTTGGGATTTAGTGTCTCTTCCTGCAGGAAAGAAATCTATTGGTTGTAAGTGGGTTTTTGCGGTTAAAGTCAATCCAGATGGATCGGTTGCTCGATTGAAAGCTCGCCTTGTTGCTAAAGGCTACGCACAAACTTATGGAATTGACTATTCTGATACATTTTCTCCTGTTGCTAAAATGACTTCATCAAAGTTATTTATTTCATTAGCATCGATTCATCACTGGCCATTGCATCAACTTGATATTAAAAATGCCTTTCTTCATGGTGATCTTGGGGAAGAGGTGTATATGGAGCAACCTCCAGGGTTTGTTGCTCAGGGGGAGAAGGGAAAGGTATGTCGCCTTCGTAAATCCTTGTATGGATTAAAGCGAGTCCACGAGCATGGTTTGGGAAATTCACTCGGGTGATTGAAAGCTTTGGAATGAGAAAGAGCAAATCAGATCATTACATGTTTTACAAGCGAGCCCGAGAGTGGTGTCATCCTGTTGGTTGTGTATGTTGACGATATTGTGATTACAGGAGATGATACATTGGGCATCCAATCTCTCAAGACCTTTCTCCATAGTCAATTCCACACGAAAGATTTGGGAATGTTGAAATACTTTCTAGGAATTGAGGTAATGAGAAAGAAGCAAGAAGGGAATCATGCTATCACAGAGAAAGTATGTTATTGACTTGTTGGTAAAACAGGAAGTTAGGGGCTAAGCCATGTAGTACCCCGATGATGCCTAATGTACAACTCACAAAAGAGGGAGAATTATTGAAAGATCCTGAACGATATAGGAGGTTGGTGGGAAAACTCAATTATCTTACAGTAACTCGACCAGACATAGCTTATTCAGTGAGTATTGTGAGCCAGTACATGTCTTCTCCTACAATTGATCATTGGGTTGCAGTGGAATGTGATTTTTGTGTTATTTGAAAGCGGCTCCAGGCGTGGTTTATTATATAAGAGCTATGGGCATATGAACATTGAATGTTTCTCAGATGCTGATTGGGCAGGATCTAAGGAAGATAGAAGGTCAACGTCAGGATATTGTGTATTCGTTGGTGGTAATTTGGTTTCTTGGAAGAGTAAGAAACAAAATGTGGTTTCACGATCAAGTGCTGAGTCAGAATATAGAGCAATGGCACAATCTGTCTGTGAATTAGTTTGGATACGTCAACTTCTTATTGAATTGGGATTTGATATCACAACACCGACCAAATTGTGGTGTGATAATCAAGCAGCTCTACATATAGCATCTAATCCAGTATTTCATGAGAGAACTAAACACATTGAAGTTGATTGTCATTTTGTACGTGAGAAGATACAACAAGGTTTGATATCGACGGGATATGTGAAGGCGGAGAGCAATTAGGAGATATCTTCACCAAAGCATTGAGCAGACACGAATTGATTACCTCTCTAACAAGTTGTGCATGATGGATATATATGCTCCAACTTGAGGGGGAGTGTTAGAGTCCTTATATTAGTATAATTGTATTTTGTTAATATAACTCTAAGGGTGTCCTTTATTGTCTTTTTACGCTCTTCTATTTAGGTTAACCCTGTATACTTGTATATATATATATCTTGAGTGAATGGAATAGAACATACTGATTCTCTCATACTTTAGCATTAACACATAGGAAATACTTCAAGGTCCCCAAGTCTTTGATTTGGAATTCATTAGCCAGGTTTTTTTTCAAAGTTGTCAATCCTGCCTCGTCATTTCCTGTAAGAACAATGTCATCGACATATACTATTAACACAACAATTTTGTTATTTTCAGTATGTCTATAGAAGATAGTATGATCTGCTTGACTTTGACAGAATCCATAATTCATGACTACTTTTCCAAACCGTTCAAACCATGCTCTAGGAGATTGTTTAAGGCCATATAGAGATTTCTTCAACCTGCACACTTTGTTAAGCCCCAGTTCTTCTTCAAATCCAGGTGGTAAATCCATAAATACCTTTTCTTCAAGCTCCCAATCTGCATTGCCAGCAATTGATAACAGAACTCTAATAGAGTTAATTTTAGCAACAAGAGCAAATGTTTCCTGATAATCAATCTCATAGGTTTGAGTGAAGCCTTTAGCAACAAGTCTAGTCTTGTATCTTTCAATACTGCCGTCAGCTTTACATTTTATGTTAAACACCCATTTACATCCTACTGTCTTCTTACCTTTTGGTAATTCTGCTATGTTCCATGTGCTATTCTGTTTAAGAGTATTCATTTCCTCCATAACTGTTGATTTCCAATTCGAATCATTCAGGGCCTCCTGTATATTCCTTGGGACAAACATATTGGTTATCCTAGATGTGAAAGCTCTGTGGTTATCAGATGTCGTCTATGGTAAGAGAGATAATTCGAAATAGGGTATTTGGTGCAATTTCGTACCTTTCCTATGGGCTATCGGAATATCAAGATCAGGTAAATGATTCATGCTAGAAGAGAAATTGGGAATAGAAGATGTGTTACCTGGATCTTCAGAATCATTCATCGGAGTATCAGATTGGTTCTGCGACAAGTCTACTATCTGGTCTCGATTCTTTTGATTCAATGCCCTCCTAGTATAAACTTGAAGCTCAGGTTTATCTTGTAGTGTTTCTCCCCTTGAAGAAGAGGTTTCCATACGTGGCATTGGAGAACTAGGACTCGTAACCTCAGGATTAATAAGTGTAGGAAGAGGAGACGTGTCCCAGAAATTATCTTCTAAGTTAGGATTTATCTCCCCCTGAAGAGAATTTTGAAAAAAGGGTTGATTCTCCAAAAAAGAGATGCCCATGCTTTCAAGTATTTTTTGGTTATTGGGTCAAAACTTTTATATGCTTTCTTGTTGGATGCATATCCTAAGAAAACACACTTAATAACTCTAGGATCAAGTTTAGACTGAGAAGGACTCGAAAGATGAACATAAGCAGTACACCCAAACACTTTGAGTGGTAAGTCAAAAAACAATCAGACTGAGGGAAAGAAGGTTTTAAATAAATCCAGGGGCGTTTTAAAATCCAACACTTTTGTGGGCATTCGATTAATAAGATATGCTTCAGTAAGGATAGCCTCTCCCCACAAATAGGTCGGAGCGTGCATAGAAAACATAAGGGCACGAGCAACGTCAAGCAAGTGTCTATTTTTTCTTTCAGCAATGCCATTTTGTTGTGGAGTGTCTCGACACGTAGATTGATGACAAATCCCTTTAAACTTTAAAACCTCATTTAAGTATTCGTTGAAATACTCTGTTCCATTATCAGAGTGCAAAATGCTAATTTTTGTTTGAAATTGATTTTCAATCATGTGGTAAAATTGAATAAAGATTTCCTTCACATCCGACTTTTTTTTCAGTAAATAAATCCAAGTTAAACGGGTATGGTCATTAATGAAGGTAACAAACCACCGTTTTCCACTATGAGTTAAAACTTTAGACGGACCCCAAACATTACTATGAATCAGGTAAAAAGGAGCGGAAACACGGTAAGGTTTGGACAAATAAGTGGATCGATGATTTTTCGCAAAAATACAGCTTTCATAATGAAGAGCAGAACAATCAATTCCTTTAAATAAATTTGGAAACAAATACTTTAAATAGAATAAACTAGGATGTCCTAATCTACGATGCCAGAGCAATATAGTTTCTTGAACAGGGAAAAAACTAACACTACTCAAGCCCTGAGCTTTTTTATTACTAGTTGGAGATTCCTTAAAATAGTAGAGATCTTCAAGCATTTTAGCACGCTCAATCATCTCCCCCGATTCCTGATCCTGAAAAATACAATGAGAATCACAAAAGATAACACGACAATTAGCATCTTTGGAGATTTTACTAACAGATAACAAATTACAGGCTAGTTTTGGAACATGCAGAACATAGTGTAGAGTAATGTTTGAGGGCAATTTAATAGTTCCTTTTCCTGCAATAGAGTTAAAACTATTGTCTGCAATTCGAATTTTCTCATTACAGTACATCGGGGAGTATGATTCAAATATTTTGGAGGAACTGGTCATATGATCAGAGGCCCCAGAATCTATGATCCATGGGGGGTGAGTTAAGGCAAGATAAGGCTCGAGGGTAATTACCTGCTTGTGCCAAGGAAACACTAGGATTACCTATTGATGAAATGGTCTTCAACAGTTTTAGGATTTGATCAACTTGCTCCTTGCTGAATGGATTAGAGTCAACAATATTAGCAGAAAATGAGTGCTGATTCATACCCTTTTCACCTCGCTTACCACTCTTCCAATTAGCAGGTTTTCCATGAATTTTCCAACAAGTTTCACGAGTATGTCGAGGTTTGTTGCAGTAGTCACACCAGACTCTAGGTTTATCATTGGTCTTGGGTGTGTGGTCCGATGCCTTGAGAGCTGAAGCTTCGACTATTAACGCGGAACTTTCAATAGAATCAGACACTTTCTTACCTATCATAACATTCCGACGACTCTCTTCCCTGCGAACTTCAGAAAACACATCATTAATAGTAGGAAGAGTAGTCTTACCAAGTATTCTCCCTCTAACCTCATCAAATTCGACATTGAGGCCAGCGAGAAATTTATAAATTCGACTATCTTCCACAACTTTTCTGTAGTGTTTCTGGTCATCAGTTGACTTTCATTCATAAGAATCAAATAGATCAAGATCTTGCCAAATTCGTTTCAACAAATGAAAATATTGTGTAATCGAATTATTTCCCTGTCTGATGTCGCTCAGTTTGAGATTGAGCTCAAATACCTGTGACTGATTTCCTAAGTCGGAATACATCTGAGCCACGTTATCCCATAATTCCTTAGCAGTAGAATAACACATATAATTGCAACTAATCTCTTCTACCATGGAATTTACTAACCAGGTCATCACCATGGAGTTCTCAGCATCCCACCCAGCAAATGAAGGATCATCTTTGCCAGGCACGAGCTTATCCCCAGTAAGGTAGCCAATCTTCCCTTGTCCTCGGATATACATTCGAACGCTCTGCGACCAACGAAGGAAATTATCGCCATTGAGTCGAATTGTAGTAATTTGGACAGTAGGGTTGTTGGAATGGATCCGACCATCCGAGCCTTTAGTAACGGGCAAAGATTTATTTTCTGACATTTTTCCTGAAGATCAATCAAGGACAGAAAAGTATAGATATAAAACACCCAAAAGAAAACAAATAGTGCAGTCGACAAAAAGAGATCCAGTAACCCCGATACAGTATACTGTTTTTCGAAAAGAAAAAACAGAGGAAATCGCCGGCGAAGTCGACGACGACGGCGAAGAGGCAACCGACAAGGAAGACGACGGCGAGAAAGGAACCGGCAGGCGACGACACTACGAACAAGCTCTCACTCACGTGGGTCGCGGGTCGCAAGCTTGCAGGACGCGGGTCGGGGGTTGCAGACGATTCGCGAGTTGCAGGTGTCAGGTTGCAGACGTTCGCGAGTCGCAGGCGTCGATTATCTCCAGCAAGGGTCGGTTTCAATGCACCGGTCGGCCGACAATGTCGCCGGCGATGTGGTATCAACGGAGGAAGCGACGGGAAATTAGGGTTTTTCTTTGCAGCGGCTAGGGTTTTCCTTTTGGTGTTTAGAAAAAAAGAAATTAGGATTTCTGACAGAATTAGGGTTTCTTCTCTGATACCATGTAGAGAATACCAAGAGTAGAATGTATGATTTCTGTATATTTACTATGAGAAGGAAGAGTTTCTTATATAGGAGAAACTCTTATTTACAGAAAAGGAAATAATCATCCAGCACATATAATACAAATAATATAAAAGATACCAAATAATATCAAATATTCTCATCAACAAATAAGGAAATAACCAAACAATTCCTTTAAATAAATTTTGGAACAAATACTTTAAATAGAAAAAACTAGGATGTCTTAGTCTATGATGTCAAGACATTATAGTTTCTTTAATAGAAGGAGAACTAACAATACTCAAGCCTTGAGATTTTTAATGACTAGTCGGAGATTCATCAAAGTAGTAGAGACCATCAAGCATCCTAGCGCACCCAATCATCTCCCTTCGGTAGTTTCTTTAATAGAAGGAGAACTAACAATACTCAAGCCTTGAGATTTTTAATGACTAGTCGGAGATTCATCAAAGTAGTAGAGACCATCAAGCATCCTAGCGCACTCAATCATCTCCCTCCGATCCTGATCCTGAAAGATACAATGAGAGTCAAAAAAGGTAACACCACAATTAGCATCCTTAGACATTTTACTAATGGATAACAAATTACAAGCTAATTTAGGGAACATGAAGGATAGAATGTAAAATAATGTGTGAAGTCGATCTAAACTACCATTGACAATTCAAATTTTTTCCCTTGACCTAGGGGAGGGAGTATGAAAAGTGGAATCATGAAGTCGATCATGTGTGAAGTCGATCTATACTGGCCTTCGAGGACGATATTGATAAGGGTTTGGCTCCGCTGTATGGAAAGTGGCAGATTGTAGGAGGCCTACATTTGAAGCTTGAAAAGTGGAATCATGAAGTGCACAATTTGCCTGAATATATTGGGAGCTATGGTGGTTGGATAGCCATTAGAAATCTCCCTCTCAGGCTTTGGAAGAGGCAAGTGTTTGAAGCAATTGGGAATTGTTTGGGAGGGTTGGAGGTTATTGCGTCAGACACTCTGAACTTGATTGATATTCAAGTGGCCAAGTTGAAAGTGGCTAAAAATTTATGCGGGTTTCTTCCAGCCTTCATTCTTATTAAAGATCCGTTGGTGGGGGAAGTGAGGTTGAGTTTTGGTGATGTGGAAGCCTTGGATCCTCCGGCTGTATTGTCGCAACCTTTAGTCTTTAAGGACTTGTCCAATCCTCTGGATTTGGCAAGGGTGAGGCAGGTCATGAAAGATGAGGGTTTAGGGTGGGTGGATCAAGGGTTGGTTGTGGGCGAAGGAGAAGCTGATTTGTCGCATAAGGAGTTTCTTATGGGAGATAATCTGGGTGTGGTGTTGGAGGACGATAGCTTGGGAGGGCTTTGGGTGGGAGGTGGGTGATGGGGCGGGGTTTGTCTGTTTCGGGTGTGGGTTTGACGACATTTTCAGGGACGTTGCGGGGTGATTCGGTTTCAAAAGGTCAGATGGAGGCTGAGATGGTTTCGTTTTCTTCCCCTTTACCGCAACCTGTAAAGGTAGTGCGAGACAGGTTTTGGGACAAGGTTTACGTAAGAAGATCAAGCCAGGCTTTGGAGGTGGAGAAAGGGTTTTCAGTCAGGGAGTTTCTTGAGCAACCAGATGAGAGTTTGGAGTTTCTCAGCCCAGCAGCTCTGGTAAAGCCGGGGTCGAAAGTCAGTCCTTGTCGTCCCCCAAGAGGTACGATTGGCAGCGTTGAGAAGTGTCAGTTGGGACCTAAGGAGGTTTCCTTTGTTAAGGTCTCTTTCCAGAATTGTGTAAGCCAGGATAAAGGGAGTTGCTTGCTTTCTCCAGTTTTTGGGCAAGACTCTACTGCTCTTTCGGAGGTGAGTCTCAGTAGTCCGGACTTGAGCTCGATAAAAAGGGGCGGCCAGAATTTTTCGGGTGAACTTTCTCCAGTTGTTAATCTTTCTAAGTTGTTTGATTCTGCTGTCTGTGTCTCTCCCTCTGGAAGCAATGCCAAGGATGGATCTCCAAATTGCCCGGTTGGTTTGTCCCAGTTCGATGCTTTAATTAAAGCAAGCGGATTGCATTTTAAGGAAATCCATGCAAGGGGGTCTCCCGTGATTTCAATTTGAAATTTTCCTTTGGTAGGAAGTGGTTCGAAGAGGGTTGGTTTTAAAAAAAAAAGTTCCTTCAAACAGTTGTTTCAGAGGCTGTTCTCTTTCAAGCCAAGAGTGAGGAGGCAAGTTCGAAGAAGTATTCTTCCGGTTTGGGATTCGTGGAGTGTAGTTGGAGTCATGGTGAGGTTTTTGGTAAATCAGGATTTTGTTATTGGTGGGCGGAAGCTGAAGTATTGGTCACGACATTAGTATGGCAAAGGGCGCCTGTTTTCTGTTAAGCAATTTTGAAAAGCTTTGAAGTTTGGGTTTTCAGATGGTGTTGTTGGGGTCTCTTTTGGAGGGGTTGTGGGGTTTCAGTGCCTCCTTAGTTGTTGGTTCGAGTGTTTGTGTATTGCAGTGTTGTTTTGTTGTGATTCTCTGTCTTGTTTGCACTTCTTTTCTCCCTCGATAGTTTGAGAGTGTGTTCGTGTGGTGCAGTTGTGAGTTGTTGTGTTGTGTTTCTCTATGTCTTGTTTTCTTTTCTTATATCCTTTGGAGACTGTATTTTGAGCATTAGCCTCTTTTCATTATATCAATGAAATTCTCTTGTTACCTTGTCAAAAAAAAACAATGAAGAAAAACATTTTAATATCAAGTTAATGCAAGAGTCAGTGATGAATGGATGGTAACGAAATGAATAACTTGATAAAAGCCATTGTAGCAATTGGAGAAAAAGTGTTAGAATTGTGAATTCCGTACGTTTGTGTGTAGCTTTTAGCATCAAGATGAGCTTTCAACTGAGCTATAGACCCATCTGGATTGACTTTAACTACAAAGACCCACTTATAATCAATGGGCTACTTTCCTGCAGGAAAAGAAACTATATTTCAAGTACAATTGTCATCAAAGGCAGTTATCTCCTCTACATTGCAGCATGCCAACCAAGAGGAGACAAAGCTTCATGAATGACAATTATCTCCTCTACCATTGCAACATGCCAACCAAGAGGAGACAAACCTTCATAAACAGTCTTAGGAATAGATACAGACTATAGGAATGCAATGGCAGAATAGGTAGAAGATGACAAATGGTTATATGAAACGAAAGAGGAAATAGGATATGTGTATTAGCAGCACCTTTACAGGGCATGGAATTGAAGGCGGTGGCCATCGAGGATAAACCTTAGTAATAGGTGGTTGAGTAGAAATAAGGACAAATGGAGATGAATCGTTAGAGGGCTCACAATAGGAGAGAATTGTGTAGACAAGAAAATCATCACTACCCTCTTTATGCTCCCCCTTACTCTTACTCGAAGATGAAGAAAAGAAAGAAGAATCTTCAAAGAACATGACATTAGGAGAGACAAAGTAACAATCAAGACTAGGACAACAACACCTATACCCTTTTTGAACATGAGAATAACCAAGTAACACAAGACTCAAGATTTTTTTACTCTCTATCAACGGGTTTTCTTTTGGTATCTTTGGTAGGAGAGGAATATAAGGATTTATGGGGTTGTTTTCTCGACTTTTGATCGCCTTTTGGATTTAATTTTATTTCATGCTTTGTATTGGTGCAAGACCAAACACCCTTTTCGATATTATAGTCTATCTTCTTTGATAATTGGAGAACCTTTTTGTGATTCATCTCTTGGAGTTAGGAGCCCACTATGCTTCTAGTCTTTTAATATTAATGAAATTTGTTTCTCTTCTTAAAAAATAGTCACGATCACATCAAGATGAAAAAAGTATGTCGGCCTTGTTCGGACCTCAGACCAAGGGCCTCCTCTCATAAAATAAAAAATTGGCAGTCGGGTATTCTCCCATCTAAAATATGTGGGGAAATTGGTGGAAACCCCAATTATGAAATTGTGTACTTTTTTTTTTTTGCCAAAGTGAACCATTGGGTGCACAATTTCAGAATTGGGGTTTCCGCCAATTTCCATACATATTAAGAGATAAAATGGGAGGGCACTCGACCGTCAATTTTTTATTTTATGAGTGGGCCGCTTTAACAAGGGCGGTGTACTTTTTATCAACACAACATGTTGATGTCCATTTTTGGGAGGATTGTTGGATGGCTTGAGTATAGTCGTGATCACATCAAGATGGATGGGTTGATGCCCATTTTTGGGAGTATTGGTGGATGGGGATAGTTCCCTTTTGCCTTCTCTACTCTATCTTTTATCATTAACCCTTCTCTTTCTGTTCCTTTTCCCTAAAGTTACCTTGCACGACTTCTTTCCCTTATTTGATAAGAAATTTCTAATATTTTTGTTAAATCACCGATCAACCCAAAAACTTAAGCTAATGGGTTATGATAATTTAATCTCACCTCACTTGTGAGCTTGGAAATTTTTAGAAGATCCAACAAGTGAAAATGTATGTTACTTAGGTTGGAAATAATATTACAGTAGTTTGAACACATGATCTCTTGCTCTGATATCATGTTAAATCACCAATCAACCCAAAAACTTAAGTTGATGGTTTATGGTAAATTTAATCTTATATTAACCGTTTAACCGTTTTTTATTTGCTCTCTTTGTTTGGCTCACTTTTTCTCTGGCCTGTGTCTAGAAATGTTTATATTTGTGGACTCCTAATCATTAAAGGCAAGTATTCCTGCTTTTCCTCCTCCTTTTTGTTTGGGTATCACCATGGCTCCATCTTTGTCTTTCTCACTTTTGGAAGAAGGTCAAGATTTTTTCCTTGGAAGTCTTAGATGAGCAGGAATATCCAATGAAAATGGTTGTAGCAAGTTACTCAAATAAACGTTTTGGGTTCTTATATTTCCCTCTTTCCCCAGGATATTTGAATGCTCAAGTTTCATGTGATGAACTTTTTTTTTTACATTTCTTTTGGGTTTGCAGATCCTGGAAGGAAGAGCATATAAACTGCAGTTTCCCTGGATTGGTGTTGTTAATCGTTCCCAAGCTGATATAAATAAAAGCGTTGATATGATTGCAGCGCGTCGTAGAGAGCGCGAATATTTTGCTACTAGTCCAGAGTATCAGCACATGGCTAGTAGGATGGGTTCTGAACATTTAGGGAAGATGCTTTCGAAGGTACAGATTTGTCCTTGCAGGTTTAAATTCTCATTTCAATAATCACTTGATTTTTCCTTCTTTGTTAGTTATGTTTACAACAATATTTCTAATACTTATTTCACTTTAGTTTTCAAGGACAAGGAAGATTTAAAAACTTGTTTTTCGTCTGTTAAACTGCCAGTGAATTGTTACATATTCTGACGTTTGCTAAAATTTTTTTCAGCATCTGGAAACTGTCATCAAGTCTAGAATTCCAGGTCTTCAGTCTCTTATTAACAAAACTATTGCTGAGTTGGAAGCTGAATTGGGTCGTCTTGGAAAATCTATTGCTACTGATACTGGAGTAAGCATTAATATCATCTATTCAGTTTTGATTCCTTTGAAGCCAATTTTTCTGCTGCAACTAACTAACTTAAACAAGTGCCTGGTAGATGTGTGTTGGGGCCTTTTTATTTTAAAAAATTATATCTTATTGAATATTCGAAGTTGAAAAGAAGAATGAAAGGTAAAAATAAAAACGAAAGAAAAAAAGTTATAGAAACCTATAAGTTTAACAAGGAACTAAAGAACATAAACCTTAATCTAAAAGTTTATAATGCTTAGCCCCTTCTTTAGAGGGGAGATGAAACCCCATATAATCTAATATAGTATCAAAGCCCATAAAGATTCAATCCAAAAGTGGAATCCGACCCAAGAATGGTGAACCCACCATCTTGAAGGGGCATGTTGAGGATCCCACATTGGAAAAATGTAGAGAGATCTCACTATTTATAAGATACATGGGCTACTCCTCTCATTGTTAATTGATTTTGAGATGAAATCTCATGCAATCTAATATGGTATCAGAGCCCATTAAGCCAAATCGGGTATTCGATCTAAAAATTGAAATTGTGATCTGACCCAAGAATGGTGAACCCAAAGAGGCACCATCTTGAGGGGGCATGTTGAGGATCCCACGTTGGTAAAATGTATGGGCAACTCCTCTCATGACCAATTGGTTTTAAGATGGAACTCTATGTCATCTAACATGGTATTGGAGTAGGAGGTCCTAAGTTCAAACCCCTATAATGACATTTTCTCCCCAATTAATATTGGTTTCCACTTATTGAGTCTTTCTACAAATTCCAAGCCCACAAGTGAAGGGACAGAGTGTTGATATAAATAAATTTACCAAAACCCATCATCTTAAGCTTTTGGGTTGATTGGTGATTTAAGATTAGCCATCCAAGTTTGCATTTTTTTCCTTAAAAAAAAGAATACCTTCCATCTTAGTTTCTCAACTGGAAGAATATCTTCACTCCACTAAAGTTGTTTGGTTTTTGTTATGCATTTTCCGTCCTCTCTTTCTCTCTCTCTCTTATTTTCTCCTCTTTACATCAACTTTTGAAAAGTATTCACAGAAAAAAAAAAGAAAGAAAGAAAGAAAGAAAAAAAGAAAGAAAAAAAGAGAAGAAGAATGGGGAGAAAAGGACGCATATCTGGAAATGTAAAAAAAGTGATTTCTAGAATTCCACTAAAGTTGTTTGGTTTTGTAACTTTTACAAGAGAAGAATTTTTCTGTTATCTATATTCAGTATATTACAACCTTAGATTTAAAGAGGTAGATTTGTACAAATAAGGAAATATAGCTAATAGCCAGGAAAGGGAATTACAACGGGAACAAATACATACTAAGGAAAGGACAAGGATTAAGGAAGCAAATAAGTGAATTAAATAAAAGGAGAGGATAATTCTAGAAAATTGCCATAAGGGTTAATAATTAACACTCCCCCTCAAGCTGGATTGTATATATTAATAACATTCAACTTGGCTTTTAGATTTTCAAATGAGCCTTTGAATAGTGCCTTTGTGAGGATATCAACGAGTTGCATCTCTTGGTTGGTATGTAATTGAGGGACATACTTTTGTTTTCAATTCTCTCTTTGATGAAGTGACGATCAATTTCCACATGCTTTATACGATCATGGTGAACTGGGTCTATGGCAATGCTTATGGTGGCTTGATTATCACAGTAGACTTCCATTGGTGTCTCTGATTTTATTTTTAGTTCAGATAAGATTCTTTGGATCCATATTCCTTCACATATTCCTTATGCGAGCGCTCTTAATTCAGCTTCAGCACTGCTTCTTGACACTACGGGTTGTTTTTTATTTCGCCATGTTACTAGGTTGCCCCATACAAAGGTGCAGTAGCCAGTAGTTGATCTTCGATCTACTTTTGAACTTGCCCAATCAGCATCAGTGAATATCTCGACTTTTCTTTTTGTTGACTTTTTGAAATACAATCCTTCTCCCGGTGTTCCTTTTAAGTATCGTAGGATCTTGTAGACTTCTTGCATATGTTCCTTGGTTGGATTTGTTCATAAATTGGCTTACATAGCTAACTGCAAAACATATGTCAAGTCTAGTGTGAGTGAGATATATAAGTTTTCCAACTAGTCTTTGATATTGTTCTTTATTAGCCAAAATATTGTCTTTGCCAAAAGTGTGATTAGGATCAATAGGAGTGTTGGCAGGTTTACACCCAAGCATACTTGTTTCCTTTAGAAGGTCAAGAATATATTTTCTTTGAGAGATACACAAACCTTTCCTTGAGCGAGCTACTTCCATGCCTAAAAAGCATTTCAGAGACCCTAAATCTTTTACTTCAAACTCTTTTGCTAAGAGTGACTTTATGTCTCTTATTTCTTCCTCATGATTACCTGTAAGAATGATATCATCCACATAGACAATAATAATAGCTATTTTTCCTTGGAGAGAGTGTTGGTCAAATAAAGTGTGATCAGATTGGCATTGCAGGAACCCTTTATTTTTCAACATTTGAAAATTTCTCAAACCATGCTCTAGGAGATTGTTTCAAACCATACAGGGATTTCTTGAGTTTACACACTTTACTGATAGTTTCTGGTGTCTCCATTCCAATAGGGATATCCATATAAACCTCTTCTTCTAAATCTCCATTAAGAAAGGCATTTTTTATGTCTAATTGGTGAAGAATCCAATCATTATTCACAGCCAAGGAGAGAAGAACACGGATAGTGTTTAGTTTTGCTACAGGAGCAAATGTTTCTTTGTAGTCAATGTCATATGATTGAGTAAACCCTTTTGCAACTAATCTTGCTTTATAATATCTATCTAACCTTGTATTTGATGGTAAAAATCCATTTGCACCTACAGTTTTCTTACCTTTAGGTAGATCTGTTATTTCCCATGTGTGGTTCTTTTCCAAGGCATTTATCTCTTCCATTACAGCTTTCTTCCAATCTTGGTGTTTGAGGGCCTCGTAGATTGTGTTTGGGATTTTTATGGTAGATAGGTTAGTAGTGAAAGCTTGGAAATTGGGAGAGAGACGACGATAGGAAAGGTAGTTTTGTATAGGATGATTAGTGCAAGCTCTCACCCCTTTCCTTTTGGCTATAGGAAGATCAAGTTCATCTGTATTAGGATCATCGGGAAGATTCATGTTTGTGATAGGATTGTTTAGTGGACTTATTGGAACTTGATCAAAGATACATTTGTTTTCAAGAATGTTTGTGATAGGATTGTTTAGTGAACCTATTGGAATTTGATCAGAGGCATATTCATTTTCAAGAGTATTCTTCTTTCCTCCTAGTGTAGACTATGGGTTCTTTCTCAAACTCTTGGAAACTTTGGTCAATGATGATGGAATTTGGGGAAGGAGGATCATAAATTGTACAACCTTCTGTACTAGTCGAGTTTTCTTCATTGCTTGTTAGGCAAGAAGGTTCATTATTGGTGTCCCTTAGGTTGACGACCTTTTGAAAATAAGGTTGATTCTCAAAGAAGGATACATTCATGGATACATAAAATTTTTTTGAGTTTGGATGATAACATTTATACCCTTTTTGGTTGGGAGCATAGCCAAGGAAGATACATTTGGTCGCTTTAGGTTCTAATTTACTTTTATTAGGTTGATGATTTTGAACAAAGGTGGTGCATCCAAATATTTGTAGGGGAATTTGAGATAAGATCCTAGTATTTGGGAAGCTTTCTAGAAGTTTTCTTAAGGGAATTTTAAAGTCTAAGGTTCGAGAAGGCATTCTATTTATGAGGTCGGTGGCTGTTAGAATGACTTCTCCCCAAAAATAGTTGGGAGTATTAGAGGATATCATTAAAGCTCTAGAAACTTCTAGGAGATGTCTATTTTTCCTCTCAGCAATACCATTTTGCTGAGGAGTATCAGTGCATGTGCTTAGATGAACAATGCCTTTTTCCTTCAAAAACTTTCCTAGGGTGGTATTGAAGTAATCTTTAGCATTATATCAGAGTGGAGAATTTGAATTTTAGTATAAAAAAGGTTGTGGATCATGGTATAAAGATTTTGAAATATTTGTGTAACTTCAGATTTTTCTTTCATTAAAAACACCCAAGTAAGTCTAGTGTGATCATCTACAAAACAAACAAACCACCTAGCTCCTGTTATATGTTTTTAACTCGACTAGGTCCCCAGACATCGCTATGTATCATAGAAAAAGGATGAGAAGGTTTGTAAGAACGTACCGGATATGAAGATCGAGCAAGCTTAGCCAACTCACAAGATTCACATTGAAGAACCTGAGAATTTTTATTAAAAAGATATGGAAACAGTCGTTTCAAATACACAAAATTTGGATGGCCTAAACGTTGATGCCATAACATTATTTTATTATAATAATTATCCTTGGAAGCAACAAAAATAGATTTGTTAACACCTAACTCTTGGACTTCAAACTTGGGAATTTTTAAGATGTAGAGGCCTGAGAAAGCTTCAGCATTGCCAATCGTCTTCCCTGAGTTCAAATCCTGAAAAACACAATGATGTGAGTAAAACTTTGTCATGCATGTCTTTGAGTAAGTTTGCTTATAGACAGAAGATTATATTTAAGATTTGGGACATGAAGAACATTTTCTAAGACTAGGTCTTTAGAAACAAGGACATGACCACTCCCTATTACTTTCGAAATGGTACCATCAACAATTTTGACCTCAGATTGATTATTGCACTTCGAGTAATTAGCTAAAAGTGAGATATCACCTGTCATGTGATCTGAAGCTCCAGAGTCTACGATCCATGTACTAAAATTTTATGTTGTTACCTTAAGAGCATTAAGGAAGTTACCTGTTTGAGCTATAGACGCCCTATTAGCTTCAGATGCTTTTTGAGTCGTCTTTGTTTGCCCAAATAATTTTTGAAGGAGCTCTAATTGCTCTTTAGTGAATAGATTGCTTTCAGGGGCGACATTACCTTCAGATGAGGTGCTTACTTGGAAGGCTTTTCCTCGTCTTTCATTTGGTCCTTTGTTAGATTTCCAATCAGGAGGTTTGCCATGAATGTCCCAACATGTTTCCTTAGTATGTCTTGGTTTTTTGCAATGCTCACACCACGGTCTCACCTTTCGTATTCTGTTCTCATTTACAGAGTAGTTTCGATTAGAACGATTTTCGTTACCATTGGAATTACGTACCTCATTACCAAATGTATGGGAATTTCGAGCAATTAAGGCAGATCCCTCTGGTTCAGGGTTACAACCACTCAACATTAATTTTTTTCTACTTTCTTCCCTTCTTACTTCTGCAAAAGCTTCTCTAATGTTAGGTAAAGGTTTAGTAGCTAAAATTCTACCACGTACCTCATCCAATGCATTGTTGAGACCCAATAGAAATTTGAATACTCTCTTCTTTTCAACTATTTTTTTGTATTTGGATGCATCCTTATCACATTCCCAACTATGACTTTCAAACATATCAAGTTGTTGCCACAATCGAGAGAGTTGAGTGAAGTATTGAGTAACATGCATGTCACCCTGTCGTAGCTCATGAAGCTTCCCTTCTATCTCAAATGATTCAGATGTATTTTCACGATCAGAGTACATTTCACGAGCAGCTTCCCAAATCTCCATCATTTGTAAGTATACGGGAGAAAGTTTTCTCCAATCTCTGTGGTCATAGAGGATATCAACCAAGACATAATCATGTTATTTTCAGCTTTCCATACCTTATATTTTTGATCTGTGCTTTCGGGAGTTGAACTCTTATCGGATAGGTAATCTTCTTTTCCTTTCCCACAAATGAACATCATGACAGATTGGGACCATGACAAATAATTTCTACCATTCAGCTTATGGTGGGTGATTTGAAGAACTCCTCCTTCCATCATTGGTGCAGTATTTGTGGAAGATGAAGCCATTAATCTGCCCCTTTTTTTGTTTTCACTCAAAATAGACAAATCACTGCAAGTCTAAAACACAAAAGACTGGTTGGGATTTATAAATTTTAAAATTGTAATGCTTGTATGGGCCACTCAGTAAACAAAGATTAAAAAAAATAGTGGGGCTGCCACTTATTACCCCCACATGCAGCCACCTGTTTACCACATGCTGCCACTTGCTCTTGAATGAGCTCTAAAGAAAACTAGAGAACCACAAATTTAACTATAAAGGCTTCTGACCTTGAAGTGTTGAATTAAAATCAACAAAGTTGAAGAAACCCAGAAACTTCCGACCTTGAGGTGCTGAGATTTTTGAAGAAACCCAGTTACAACCACGAGCAATCTTGACAGCGGCAAACTAACTCAACGGATCGAAGAAACACTTGAAGCTTTTGACTTGTGATGGGCTACTAACAATGAAATCCAGTTGCACACAACACCAAAGCTTTTAATAACGATCTCAACACTCAAAGTTTCTGACTCGTGATGGGCTGCCGGTGATGAAACCAAGTTGCACACACCACCGAAACTAGGTCCTCCTCGAGGTTTAAGTGTTGGTATTGGTTTGAATAAACCATTTAAGAGGTATTGTCTTCTCGATTATGGCTCTGATACCATGTAACTTTTACAAGAGAAGAATTTTTCTGTTAGATATATTCAGTATATTACAACCCTAGATTTAAAGGAGTGTATTTTGTACAAATAAGGAAATATAGCTAATAGCCAGGAAAGGGAACTACAACGGGAAGAATACTAAGGAAAGGACAAGGATTAAGGAAGCAAATATGGGAATTAAATAAAAGGAGAGGATAATTCTAGAAAATTGCCATAAGGGTTAATAATCACAGGTTTTTGTTAGCATTGCCATTTTTATTGGACTGTCTTGACTAGAAAAGGACGCATATCTGGAAATGTAAAAAAAGTGATTTCTAGTAGTTTTGAAGTGTGTTTTCTCCAAAATTTGAACACTTGAATTTAGAAGAGAAATAGAGATATTGTATTTCTTCTTAATCTAATCAGGATACAAGGTCTTCTTATATAGGAGAAAGACCATCTACTAATAAGGAAACATCTATCAATACGGGAAAAAGAATATTACAGGTATAAATAATGAAGATACACAAAAATACACATTATTATCAAAGATATACAGAAAATCTAACACTCCCCCTCAAGCTGGTTTGTAGATATCTTCCATAGCCAGCTTGTTGATAAGTTTATTGAATTGTCCTTTTGAAAGACCTTTGGTTAACATATCAGTTGTTTGTTCTGTCGTTGGAAGATAAGATATGCATATCACACCTACATCAATCTTCTCCTTTATGAAATGCTTGTCAACTTCTATATGCTTTGTCCTATCATGTAGAACTGGATTACGAGATATGGCAATGAAGCTTTGTTATCACAATATACCCTTATAGGTGTCTTTTGAGACAATTTCAACTCGTTGAGTATCCTGTCAATCCACATACCTTCACAAATTCCATGTGTTAGGGCTCTAAATTCTGCTTCAACATTACTTCTGGCTACTACATTTTGTTTTTTACTGCGCCATGTAACTAAATTTCCTCCAACAAATGAACAGTAACTTGACGTAGATCTTCTATCAATAGGACTTCCAGCCCAATTGGCGTCAGTATACACTTCAACTTGAAGATGGTCATGTTTTTGAAATAATATACCTTTACCTGGAGTTTCTTTCAAATATCTCAGGATTCTATACACAACTTTGAAATGAGTGGGTCCAGGCGAGTGCATAAATTGACTTACCATACTTACTGCAAATGCTATATCTGGACGTGTGTGAGATAAATAGACCAGTCTACCCACAAGTCTTTGGTATCTGTCTCTGTCCTTTACTTCTTCAGCTTTTGCAGCTTGTAACTTTACATTTGGCTCGATAGGAGTTTCTGTCATTCGACAACCAAGTAAACCTGTCTCTTGAAGTAAGTCAATAACATATTTCCTTTAATTAACAAAGATACATTTCTTAGATCTTGCGAATTCCATCCCTAAAAAGTACTTTAGGGCTCCCAAGTCTTTGATCTGAAACTCGCTTGCAAGTTTTTTCTTAAGATCAGTCAAGCCTTCTTCATCATTACCTGTAAGAATAATAATCAACATAAACAATTAAAATAGCAATTTTACTATTTTCAGAGTGTTTGTAGAAAATGGTATGATCTGCTTGACTTTGAAGGTATCCATAGCTAGTGACTGCCTTTCTAAAACGTTCAAACCAAGCTCTTGGAGACTGTTTGAGACCATATAGAGATTTTTTCAGTCTACAAACTTTATTATTTCCACGTTCTATTTCAAAACCTGGTGGAAGACTCATGAATACCTCCTCCTCTAAATCACCATTGAGAAAAGCATTCTTAACATCTAGTTGATGAAGTGACCAATCTAAATTAGCTGCAAGAGACAAAAGGATTCTGATAGAGTTGATTTTTTCAATTGGAGCAAAGTCTCCTGATAATCAATTCCATAGGTTTGCTACTAATCGGGCAATGTATCTTTCAACAGAATCGTCAGCATTACACTTTACAATAATCACCCATTTGCATCCCACTGTCTTCTTATCTTTTGGCAAGTCTGTTATTTCCCAAGTACCACTTTGTTTCAGAGCATTCATCTCCTCCATGACTGCTAATTTCCAATTTGGATCATCTAGGGCTTCTTGTATGTTCCTTGGAACAAATAAGTTGTCTATCCTAGAGGTAAAGGCTTTATGACTATTTGACAATTTTCCATAAGAGATATAGTTTGCAATGGGATATTTAGTACAAGTTCGAGTACCTTTCCAAATAGCAATAGGAACATCAAGATCCGAAATAATAGGTAAGGTATTTTGAACATTTGACAAATTAGGGACAGGGGAGGGATTACACTAGACCTTTCATCGTTGAGAATAGGAGATGAATTTTCAGCGTCATTTTCCAGAATTTCAAATTGGATTTTTGTCGAGTCAACTCTTTGGTCTTGGTTCTTTTGATTGACTGCCCTTCTATTATAAAACTTTAACTCAGGAATTTGACATGTAGAGTCATTTTGTAGTATTTCTTCCCCTGAATGAGAAGTTTCTATATTTGACATCGAAGGATTAGTGATATACAAGTCACGATGGATGACACAAGGAAGGGATTCAGATGTTTCCCAAAAATTATCTTCTAAATTTGATTTCTCCCCCTGAAGAGAATTTTGGGTAAAATAGGGTTGTTTTTCTAAAAAAGAAACATCCATACTCACATAAAACTTTTTTGTCTGAGGATCAAAACATTTATACCCTTTTTGGTTTGAAGCATAACCCAAAAAAATGCATTTTATAGCTCTATGATCAAGTTTTGATCGAAAAGCCTTTGGTATGTGAACGTATGCGATGCAACAAAAACATTTTATGGGGTAAATCAGAATGTATACGATTAGTTGGAAAGAATGTTTTAAGGCAATTAAGAGGGGTTCTAAAAGTCAAGACTTTACTAGGCATCCTATTTATCAAATAGCGTGAGTACAGCTTCCCCCCATAAATACTTAGGAACATGCATAGAAAACATTATGGCACGTGCAACTTCAAGTAAATGCTTATTTTTCCGTTCAGCAATTCCATTTTGTTGAGGAGTATCTTGACACGTAGATTGATGTAAAATGCCTTTATCCTTTAAAAAATCACTCACGTATTCATTGAAATATCCAGTCCCATTGTCAGAGTGTAAAATACTGATTTTAGTTTGAAATTGGGTGTCAATCATATTATAAAAATGTATGAAAAGATCTTTCACCTCAGATTTTTTTCTCATTAAATAGACCCAAGATAGACGTGTGTGGTCATCAATAAAAGTAACAAATCATTTTTTACCACTATGAGTCATAATCTTAGAAGGACCCCAAACATCGCTATGTATTACGTAAAACGGTTTGGAGGCTTTGTAAGATTTTGGTAAATATGTGGATCGATGAGAAAAGAAGAGCAATCAACATTTTTGAATAAATCTGGAAATAAATGTTTCAGATAGAAGAAATTGGGATGTCTTAACCTATGATGCAAAGTAAGACTTGCTCATGAATAGAGAGAGAACTAATACTACTAAGACCCTGAGTTACTTTATTACTAAAAGAACCTTCATCAAAGTAGTAGAGACCGTCAAGCATCCTTGCACTCCCAATTTTCTTTCCTGAGTCTTGATACTGAAAAACACAATGAGATTCAAAGAAAGTGACATGACAGTTAGAATCTCTACAAAATTTACTAACAGATAAGAGGTTACAAGCTAGTTTAGGAACATGGAGGACAGACTGTAAGGAAAGTCTATCAATCAATTTAATGGTTCTTTTTCCTGCAATAGAGGAGAAACTACCATCTGCAATTCTAATTTTTTCATTTTTATAGAAAAGAGAATAAGAGTCAAATAACTGAGAAGAACTAGTCGTGTGATTAGATGCTCTAGAATCAATAATCCATGGAGATGAATTACTACAAGAAAAAGCTTGAGGATAGTTACCTATTTGTGCCAAGGAAACACAAAGATTACCGGATGATAAATTGGTTTGCAGCAATTTCAAAGATTGATCTTGCTCTTTACCAAAAGGCCTTGAGTTAATGGTTGTATTATCGAACAACCCACACTCACTTGTGCTATGTTTCTGAGTCATTTCAACAATCAATTTAGACAACAACAAAAAACAAATCAAGCCAATTAAGAAGCTGAAAATAAACCAAACCAAACCAGATAAAATGAACCACTGATTCTTTAACCCACTGTTGTACTGCCCAAATTAATGCTGAAATGAACCGGACCAAACTGAACAAAGTAATAGAATTAAACCAAGGGAGCAAGCCAAACCAATCTGGGCGAACCGGACCAAACCGGTCGGAGAAAAACCTAACTGGATCGAACTGAGATGAGTGGGTTGTGAACTTTAGCGTGAATCTTCGTGAATCTGAAATAGACCCACGATCTGATGTTTTCGGGTAGACAGACCTTTCAAGGGCGAGTCTGCGAATCTGCACCCACGATTTCAGATCTGATCAAAGGAAGAAGATGGTGAAATAGAACCCACGAAACCACCGAATCCATGGAGCTGCGAAATACCGTAACCTTGATACTGAGAACACACCTTACCACGAATCTGAGAAGTATGGGTCTCGCGACTGCGAAGTACCGTAACATTGATACTGAGAACCCACCTTACCACAAATCTGAAAAGTATGGGTCTCGCGATTTATGGGTCTTCGCCGACGATAAGGAGAAACACCATAACCTTGATACTCTGACCGGAAGTAAAGTGCTTCGTTCGAAGATGATGGCTAGGGTTCCAACGGTTTAGCGGCTAGGGTTACTATAGCGGCGACGTGGCTAGGATTTTGTCTCTGATACCAACTTGAATTTAGAAGAGAAATAGAGATATTGTATTTCTTCTTAATCTAATCAGGATACAAGGTGTTCTTATATAGGAGAAAGACCATCTACTAATAAGGAAACATCTACCAATAAGGGAAAATAATCTTACAGGTAAAAATAATGAAGATACACAAAAATACACATTATTATCAAAGATATACATAAAATCCAACATGAACTTTCTTTTCTAAGACTCAAACATAATGGAACGTCAAAAGGAATTTATGAGAACATGTACAAAGGAACGATCACTTTATATGAACAATATACTTTGATAAAATATTAATTCCAAAAATAAACACCAAGATAATGCGAAGGGTGTCAAATGAATTAAAAAAAAAAAAGAAAAAGTTGTTGGAAAGAATTATATAGGATTAAGGATATATTTAGTGAAAAAGGTGTAGTTGGTAGCTTTATCCTTTTCTTTTTCTCTTTCTTTTACATTCCTATGTGGATTGCATACTGCTTTAACAAACTATTGTGTGTGGTATTAAGCACTTGTAACGTTGCATTCCCTCCAATCCCTCAATGCAGGGAAAATTATATATGATCATGGAAATTTGTCGCACATTTGATCAGATATTTAAAGAACATCTAGATGGCGTGTATGTATATGTGATGATCCATTGCTTCTTATTATATTTTTATAAGTGGTGGTCAATTATATCTCCATAATGATTCTTTCCAACTGTGTTTGGTTCTCAAGACGCCCGGGTGGAGACAAGATTTATTCTGTGTTTGACAATCAATTCCCGGCTTCTTTAAAGAGATTACATTTTGACAAACATCTTTCCATGGACAATGTTCGAAAGATAATAACTGAAGCAGATGGTTACCAACCTCATTTAATTGCACCTGAACAAGGGTATCGCCGGCTTGTTGAATCGTCCTTGGTAACCATTAGAGGCCCTGCAGAGGCAGCTGTGGACGCGGTAACACCTTTTAATTACTCATTATAACTAAAATGAAGAACTAACATATATCTTTTTCTAACATTTTTTTTCCCACCTGATGACTGCATCATATGATGGTTCAAAGTATTATTCAAACATAAACTCGGGAGGATTTTGTGATGGCTCTGGCTGAGAATGATATTATGATCCATACAAAAAAAGATAGTGGGAGTCTCTAATCTTTTTTTAAAAAGTAGTTTAAAGTTCAGAAGTTTAGTTTATTAAATATAATCTTATAATTTAATATACAGATGGTCACTAATCAAGAGTAGGAGAAATTAATTTGAATTTGCAATGTTGCATGAAACAGAAATTAAAATTACTGCACAAATTCCAACTACATCAAGTAATAATAGGTTATACCATTACATCTATGGATTACTTCATTTACCCATATACGTGGATAACCATTTTCATTTTATTGAGGCATGATCTTCTTTTTGCCCTCGTAGCCTGTTTATTTATGAAATGTTTGTGTATCATGAGTCAATTAAACTGACTCATTCTACAAACTGAATTACATATTTATTTAATTAAAATAATATGCATAAATAATTTTATTTATTGTTAATAATATACATAAATGTTAAATTACAAGTTCAGTCTCCGAACTTTTAGGCTTGTGTCTAAATAGGTCATTGAATTTTCAATTTTGTGTTTAATAGGTTCTTGAACTTTTTTATAGATCCTTAGAGTTTCGATAATATTGTGTCTAATAGGTCTAAGGGGCAGCTTCATTGGTAAGGGTTTGGAATCTCTTGGTCATACTAGCTTAGAGCTCTCAAGTTTGAGCCCTCGGGTGAGCTTAATAAATACCCTTGATGTCTCCCGGGTCTGGGCATTGGAGCAGGTGTGGATGCCCCCGAGTATAATCAGGGAGCAAAGCTCCAACACCTCCATGTATCTATAAAATATAAAATTGAAAGTTCGGGATCCTAGTATAGACAACATTCAACTTTAATGTTAATATATCAGGGACATGTAGACATAAACTTGAAAGTCAATAGACTTATTTCACTTTTAAAGTTCATAAACTTACTAGATACAAAATTGAAAGTTTAGGGGCATATTAGGCACAAATCTGAAAGTGTAGGAAGTTTTCAAACGTAATTAGCTTGCAGCTTTTACTTGTCTTCCAAATAGATCAAGCCTATTAATTGGCCTTCATGGTTGTGTGCTCACTAATGCAAGATGTAATAAATTAGTCTTATGTAACAGAAAGTTCGATGATTTAGAACTAAGCATCATTAAAGAAAATTAAAAAATCATGGGGAGAACTCTTGGAATTTTTGTAATTCTCTCCTAATTAATCGGCTTTTCTGTAACACCATGTTCTTTTAATTTCTATATATCATCTTGCAATGTATCTTTCTCTATTAAAATAAGTATGCCTTAGTTGATAGCTTAGTCTCACGTTATAACATCCATAAGTACTGACATTTTTACTTTTGTAACAAGATCATTATCTCTTCATATATGTTTTGGTTTACTGCAACCACGTTTTTTAGCATCAATTTAGCTGTCGCAAAAACATAGGTTAACTACTCTTTAACCCACTTGCCCTTTGTTTTTCGTAAAGCTACATTGTTGATCTGGTTAAGATTTCATGTTGATAGATTTCATTGTTAAGTATCTCATGTTTGACCATTTTGTTAATTGTTGAAAGAGCTAGATTTAGTTAAGCATCTCATGTTTGACCATTTTGTTAATGGTTAAAAGAGCTGGAGATGCCATCTACTTATAGCACTTAGAGACTTCTCGAGCATATTTTGATATCTCAAGTTTTTGGAAATGTGATGGTGGTGCGAGTACTTTGTCATTGGCATTATTTAAATACTCTACTCCCAAATTTGTAGTGATCTCTTAGCTATCAAGTTTCATTGAATGGTTTTTAATTTATTTAACAGTTAATTTTTCTTAATTTATTTTTCATATCTATGTTTATAACTGCAGGTTTTTTCTCTTCTCAAAGAGTTAGTTCAGAAGTCAATTAGTGAGACTATGGTAAGTGAACTATGAGTGGTACTTCAATGTCTTTGTAAGTTTTCATCCAGTAAGAACATTAAATTATTACTGATAGTAAAAGTTGGCCATCATTATTTTTCATAACGAGTTCTCTCTCTCTCTCCTTAGAGTCTCCGACCTTGCCAGTTTACTATAAACGACTGAAACTTTTTTTTTCTCTCTCTCTTTGTTCTCATCCAGGAGTTAAAGCAATATCCTACTTTGAGAGCGGAGGTTTTGAAGGCAGCAACAGACTCGTTAGAAAGGATGAAGGAAGAAAGCAAGAGAGCCACCTTACAGCTAGTAGATATGGAATGTGGTTACTTAACTGTCGAGTTTTTTCGCAAGCTTCCTCAAGATGTTGAAAAGGGTGGAAATCCAACACATTCAATTTTTGATAGATAT
Source organism: Trichosanthes cucumerina (assembly GCA_036507285.1). Lineage (NCBI taxonomy): Eukaryota > Viridiplantae > Streptophyta > Magnoliopsida > Cucurbitales > Cucurbitaceae > Trichosanthes > Trichosanthes cucumerina. Next base: position 34,160,964 of record CM071840.1, read on the forward strand.
AATGATTCTTATCTCCGGCGAGTCGGTAAGCAATATAAAATAATTTTTTCTGTTCGGTAACAGACTAGACATTCCCTCATCGACATAAACTAGATGAGTGTCAGGTATTTTGGTCACTTGTTTAGCAAATTGTCTTTGTTGGCACGTTACATCCAGTCAATACGAACTCGGAGGCTTTAATGGAAAAAATGAAGAGTGTAAGCACTTAAGAGTAGTTTGTTTTATGGCAATTAAGGTTTTCCCCTTGTGTTTACAGGATCCACGGTGTTGTCCTATGTCAATATGGTTTGTGGGACTCTGAGGAATTCTATTCCAAAATCAATAGTTTATTGCCAAGTGCGGGAGGCCAAACGCAGTTTGCTCGATCATTTCTTCGCAGAATTGGGTACAAAGGAGGTAAGAAACTTTCCATCGTATCTCTCTTTACATGAAATAAAAAATAAATAAAGGGTACTACTTTTTTAGTCCATATACTTTTACTTTATTCTTTTCAATTAGCTCCCTACGTAGTTTTTTAAAGTTTCAACAGTATCCCTACGCTCTTATTAAAGCTCACAGAAGAGCAGTAGAAAAACATCATGGCAAGTTATATCGATAGATGTGGCCAATGGACTTGATGTGATGTGACATTTTGTTTTAATAGTGTTGGAGTTTAGCAAGTCACATTGATTGGGAACATAAATTTGAGCCAGATTTGTAAGCAGAAAAGCTAGAACTAACATAAGTCCATCGTGGCAAGTTTCAAAAGGCTTATTGTATTTTTGTAACTTCATATAGGGTGTAACCACGAATAAATTGTTACATTGGATTTTTGTTAATTTCCAATAATGGTTGGGATAAGTTTGAAAGGATAGAGATGATGGTAAAAAAAATTTAAACCATAGAGAGAAAATTAAAACTAAAGTTAACTAGAAGCACCACAAATGTAATTTAACCTATATTTAGATAGATAGATGTCCGGTTGAATGATGAGTTTTTTCTTTTTAATTACACTTAATTTTTAGTTTTTGATATTTAAAGTTTCTTTATTTTAAGGTTAGATCTAAAGCTTTAACTTATTGTCTTTTTAAAGTTTTTCTTCATTTTTTTTTTATTAAATTGTAAGACCTATATAAGGGTGAATTTCCACGTAAAGTTTATATTACCACTTTTGAGCCACATTGATTATATCACCACTTTTGTTTTACTTCTACAATTAGAAGTTGTTTGTCTATTAGATTTCACTATCTCTTTGTTACATTTCTTCTCTTTGTTCAACATACATTGTGATTTTTATTACTGCTTCTGCACGAGTACTAGTTTCTAATCTCTCTTTCCTGTTCTTATCTGCACAGTCAAAACAATTAGGAAAATTGCTGGACGAGGATCCCGCCATCATGCAACGACGAATTTCAATTGGAAAGAGATTGGAGTTATATAGAAGTGCCCAAGCTGAGATTGATGCAGTTGCTTGGGCTAAGTAGAGGACATTCTCATAACAAGAAGAAAAGATCCCAACGTAAGATGAAGTATGGTTGCTACAAACACCCATTATTTGATTGTTTATTCTTTATATCTAAAATCATAAAAGCAAATATCTCAATTCCCTTACTTTCCAAAACTATGGAACTTGATAAATTTGGTGTTAGGTGATGAGCTTTACAAGCTAAATCCTTTGATTTTGTTAGCAAATGAGTATAGAATCTGATGTCTGTTACCAGGTTGGCAATTACACTTCAAAAATTGGTCCGTTTCCTGGAGTAATTACACTTATTTTTTGTGTTACTGATTTGTTCTTAGAGGCTTTTGCTCCAGTTGTATTTTTCTATCAATTAATGAATATGTTTGCATTAATTTTTTTGAAATCACGAGGCTTTGTCTTTTGATTTTCCTTTGCATTTTCATTGTATCTATAAGAGGAGATTTCCTCATGGCTGGCAGCTTGCATTTTGATCTTTGTCATTCAGTAAATACACGGATTAGATTCACAGCCCTATCGTTAATAATGGTAACAAACATCACAGGTACATATGATGGATTTCTGAAAAGATAAAAAAGTTTCATTATTGGAAACTTATAAGGTACTTAAAAAAACAAAAACTTAAAGGGAATGAGTTCAAGTCATGGTGCTGCTCACTACCTAGGATTTAATATCTATCCTACAAGTTACCTTGGTGACCAAATGTAGCAGGGACATACAGTTGTCTTGTGAGAATAATCAAAGTGCGTGCAAGTTGGTGCATACACTCATGGATATCAAAGAAAAAAGAACTTTTTTCTAAGTTCGCTTATGGTTCAATAAGCTCGATTTTTAATGTGAAACACTTGGGAGAAGCACGCCCTAGTGGTAGTAATTTTAGAGGGGTATACTCTTTAAAATTTAATAATGTATACTCTTTTGTTGTCATCAACACTCTCGGTATAGGCCCAAAAATTAGTTAAAATCGCATGTCGAAGGACTCTCGCTCTAGGTTCTAAAAGATACGTTAACGGGAGTGTGATTCACTTTCTGTGCGTTTTTTTTCTTTTATTTTCTTTTTCTTTTATTCAACAAAATAGCTCCAGGTTATTTAAAGTTAACAATGAATCTCCTAGTCCAACCCAACGAGACTTTCGCTCTACTATCGGTGACCCGCTATGTCTAATGGGTTTTTTTTGTTTCATTTTTTTTTAGTATCAAAACTCTCGGTCTTGGTTGATTATTCGTAACCTTCCCGCTCTCGATCATTTTATGTTAAAAAATACATGTTTGATTTATTGGAGTCGTTGATAACCTCTCACTCTTGGTGATTTTCAATCCAATCTTTGATAACATCTTGCTCTCGGTTGTTTGTCGTATTTTTTTTTTCTCTATGCGAAGGCAGATACATGGTTTGTTGTCACTTTGCACGTACATCACACGGGAATGAGAGCACAATTGTATTAAATTTTACATTTAACTATTATAAGAAGGTTGGTTGTGGGCAGACAAATAGTGTGATTGACATATGAGATGATCATCAAATTAACTCACATTCAACCAACCAACCACCCATGAGATTAACTTTGCATCACACGTATAACAGTTTAGAGTAAATTCTATAATAATTGAATTGGAAGTGAGAACGAGCAAACATTCTGCGAAGCAAGATTGTTCGCCCCTCAAATTTGAATCGTTTTTCCTTCTATTCACTATCAAAGATGAAAAACAAGGGTGTATTCATTTGTTATGGTGTCGTTTGGCAAGGGGACGCATGTTCTTATAACGAAGGCAAAATGACAGGGCTTATGGTGCCGACAATTACTTATGAAGAATTTAGAAGTGAAGTTTATGACAAATTCCTCCAGTTGAGTTTGACATTAAAATGAGAGTTAAATACATCATGGAATTATGTGACTCCCCTCCAATGTACATAAGACACGATCGAGATGTGCAATTTTTAATGCACTATCCAAATGTGTGTCAAGAGTTCAAGTTTGGATAATGGTTGTATGGAACTGTAATGAAGACGCGATGATGATGATGAATATATCCAGAATACGAACCTGAAAATGTAGTGGATCATGAAAATGACTATGAAGGGGTGAATGAAAAAAAAAGCTTGAAGATGTAAGCGAGGAAGAGAAGGGTGAGATATGAAGTCGAATAGAAAGAAGAGGAATATGAGGAAGACAATTACATTGGGGATGTGGTGCATTTTAGTTCTCTCCACGATGAGGGTTGTTCGGGGTTTGGTCACGTGCATGACATGGATTTATTTGAGATGGAGATGGTGTTAGGTTGCAAACAAATGTCCCACATTGGTTAGGGAAGGGATTGATCATGGGTATATAAGGAAGGACAATTATCTCCATTGGTATGAGGCCTTTTCTTTTGGGGGAACCAAAAGCAAAGCCATGAGGGTTGATGCCCAAAGTGGACAATATCATACCATTGTGGAGATATGTAGAGGGTCGTTGTCCTTATCAGATGGGTCATCTACCAAGTGTAATGTCATTAGGTAACGACAACACCCTGCCATGCAATTTTTTTCCTTCATCACAACCTAAAGTAGAACCCAAATTCAGTGGTAATCTGCCATGCAATTTTTTTCCTTCATCACAACCTAAAGTAGAACCCAAATTCAGTGGTAATCTGTTTGATTGAGGTGATTAAATTGGATGATCACGTAGAACATATCCACGTGCACGAAAAAATAATGCCAATAAGGGATGAGGAACAGGTGGTGCAAGTGAGTTGTACAAGAAGTAATCGCCCAGCAGTACAACCAGTGGGTCCCTCTTCTGTAAGTAATATTGGAACCACGGGGGACATAGCTATGCATGGAGGTGGGGGTGACGTTGAGATTGGTCAAATTTTCTTTCGTAAGAGAAGTTCCTAAATACGAGAATTTCAGTATTTTCCATGCATAAGAACTTCAAGTTTAGAGTTTTGAAATCAACAAGTGATCTATATCGCATGTGTTGTGTTAGCGAAAAATGCAAGTGGAGACTCTGCGCAATTAAGATGAGGGGTGTGATATCCTCTCGATCTCTAACTCATAAATGAGCACACATGCTCTATAGAGATGTTGAATCATGATCATAAGCAAGAGAGTACTAAAGTGATTGGTCATCTGGTCCAGAACAAGCTCGCTAGGATTGGTCGTATGTATGAGCCTAAACACATTATTGAAGATGTTAAGCAAGATTACGGTGTGAACATAAGCTACAACAAGACATGGCGTGAGAGAGAAGCACAATAACAAAGGATACTACAGAAGAATCTTATGTTATGCTCCATGCTTATGACAAAGCTTTAAAGATTGGAAACTGTACAATGTTCGAAATTGAGGTTGAAAATCAACTATGCACTTTAAGTATGTGTTCATGACATTAGGTCCATCGATTAGGGGTTAATGAGAACTATCGATTTGTGCTTATTATTGATAGGGCACATTTGAAGGAAAAATACAAAGGTTGCATGTTGGTGGTTGTGTCGATGGATGATAATCAACAACTATACCATATCGTCTATTTATTGTGGACAACATGAACAATCGCTCTTGGAATTGGTTTTTATCGAATGTCAAGAAGGCGATAGGAGAGGATGATAACATGTTGATTGTTTCGGATCGACACGTGAGCATCGTCAATGCAGTCAACGTTGTATTTCCTAAAACATCTCATGCACATCCCACTTGGAGCTTCTTTCTTTTCTTTTTTTTAAGGGGGTCTTATTGTCACTTCTACCTTCATTCCTGAAGGAGTGAATGTTTCACTTCGCAGCAGAAGCATTAGACTGTCTTTTATTTTATTTAAAATTAAACAAAAAAAAACAATAAGGTTAAAAATAAACCATACCTTAAAAATAATATGGAGACATTTTAGGCAAGTCTTTTTCTTCTCCACAAAGTTTTCTTGGCTATGACTCGAATACAGGACCAAAACATGTGGGAGCTTATTGAAAGAAAATCCACAAGGATTGAAGAGGAAGAAGTCTAGAGAGAATTCTTTAATTCTTTATTGAGGAAATGTGTTCTTGTGAGTCAAAAAGCTCTAAATGGTTCACCCCTAGGGTCATATTTATAATGACCTAGGAAAAATAATTAAATAATATATTTTAATATCTAATATATTAAAATATATTTATCTAACCAAGTTGAATCATATTCAAATCTTTTTAAATTCTCCTACGACATTTATTTCCTAATTTGAATCTCATTCAAATTCAAGAAATACATTTTCTTTAATGTATCTTAATACATTAATGATTTTAATATTAATGTATCAAATACAATAAATATATTTTCCTATTTGATATTTAATATATCTAATATATTAAATATTAATTTGAACACTTCAAATTAAATATTAATTTGAACATTTCAGATTTTTCTTTCAATTAAATTGATCCCTATTTGTTCATATGAGCTAGCAATGAGACCTTATAGACCTACAAATTATAAGCTCCAATGATACAAAATCAATTAATTAAACTTTTCATTCATTAACTATAGGTCACTCTACTATAGACCTAGAGTTGCTCTCTTATGCACTGTAGAACAAGTTATGTCCTTGGATATAATCACTGCATGCAAGCCTTTACGAGTTGTTCGTAATTACAAGTGGGTCAAAAGTCTGTCTTAAATTTGAGAGCATAAAAATACTTATTGCATATGTAATATGTTCAATTTAGGTCCTCTTATATAAAAGAAATACCTATTACAAATATGGAAAAGAATAGAAACAATAAAGACCAAATAATTCACAATTAAGATTTATACACAAATATTGAAAATTCCAACACTCCCCCTCAAGTTGGTTTAAAGATGTCTTCCATAGCTAGCTTGTCAATCAATTTGTCGAATTGCTTCTTTGGAAGTCCTTTAGTTAGTACATCAACAATTTTCTCTAATGTAGGAAGATAAAGAATACATATTGCATTTGCTTCAATCTTCTCCTTATAAAATGCTTATCAACCTCAATGTGTAATGTTCTATCATGTAGAACTAGATTATGAGCTACAGAGATGGCAACTTTATTATCACAATAAATTTGTATAGGTGTATTAAGAGAAATCTTCAATTCTTTAAGTATCCTTTTGGTCCATAAACCCTCACAAATTTCATGTGTTAAAACTCTAAACTCTGCTTCAACACTACTCTTGGCTACCACATTTTATTTTTTACTTCTCCAAGAACCAGGTTCCCTCCAACAAATGAACAATAACCAAAGGTAGATCTTCTATTTGTAGTACTTCCTACCCAATCTGCATCAGTATAAACTTCTATTTGAAAGTGATTTTGTCTTTAAAATAAGATACCTTTTCAAGGAGTTCCTTATAGATACCTCAAAATTTTGTAAACAGCTTCGAAATGAGTCGGTCCAGGTGCATGCATAAATTGATTGACCATGCTTACGACATATGCAATATCATGACGCATATGAAATAAATAAATTAATCTTCCAACAAGTCTCTAATATTGTTCCTTGTCCTTTATTTCTTCTGCTATTGTTATTTGTAACTTTAAATTGGGTTCAATAGGAGTTTTTGAGACCTTGCAACCAAGTAATTCAGTTTCTTCTGTTAGGAGTGTTAACAAAGTCTCACATTGGCTAGGGAAGGAAGAGATCCATGGTATATAAGTGAAGACAATTATCATCATTGGTATGAGGCCTTTTGGGAAAATATCGAGTGACTTAAACTAATGCAAACAGACTCCGAAACTTCTATGACGTGCAAGTATACACGGTCGTGTGCAGCAAGTGATAAGTTAAGTATCGATCCCACGAGAACTAGTTAGACCTAAGTGAGTGAGTGTCCTAGCAAATTTCCTTTATTTTTGTGCAATGCATGGACATGCAATTTTTATTGAAAATAAATAAATGCACGAATAGGAATTAAATTTTTATTTTCTTTTAATGAGATAAGATTAATCACAACTGATGTGATAAGTAAGAAAAGATAAGAACAAGATGCAAGAAAATAACTGAATTTAGATGAGAGAATAGGAGAATGCAAACAAGAGGCAAAGTGCAAGAGATGAGATTTTTAATGAAAAATAGGTTCGGGTTAGGTTGGAGTTTTCATGTTCAATTGGAATGAAAATTGATTGATGCCTTGAATTTACCTACACATGTGTTCAAATGAATTTTCCAAGTCATTACGTTTTAAAACCTACAATTTCCCAATTGTGATCTAAATTATGCTCATTATTTAAGGTTCTGGGTGGGTTAACTATTCCTAATCAACTCAATAATCCTAGAATGAATTTAGTTTCCTATTTCATTAATTTTCCCAAGTTCATGAATTCTAGAGAAATTTGATGGAGATCTGATCTCCTTGAGCAGCGAAAACGTGATTGGGATCGTTAATTTGCTTGAATGTTTTGCTAAAAACAAAAACCAGTACATTGACCCAAAAATACAGAACAAGCATGAATTTCTAATCCTATTAGACATGGATAATAGCATACATGCAAACATGCTGCAAGTTTAACAATTAAACTAAAGAGAAGAAGAATTACCTTTGTAGTTTTCCTCATCAGCAACTCCTTGCTCCAATCAGTACAGCAACACGAGAAGCTTTAGTTTCTCTGGTTTTACAGAACACCACCAAAAGTATAAACCATCTATCCTCTGAATGCTTAGATCTTTCCTTTGTGGGAAGGATTCCAACTCTTGGAAGGTTTTTGGGAATGAAAGTGAGAGAGAGAGAATTTTTCTTCTTTTTGGAACCACTTGATCAATCGATTGAATCAATGAATTTCATTTGTCCTTCTCACCAGGAGAAGGACTTCACTGGGTAACTCCCCACTCCCTATCGAGGGGGAGTTGGGGAGTAGTGGGAACGTGTCCTCCTGACACGTTCCCAATTAATATTATATTAATTAATCAAATGTTAATTAATTAAATTAAATCAAATCACATTTAATTCAATTATAATATTAATTAAATTGATTAAATTATATTTAATATTTTACCCTTTAACCTATAGTTTAATGTACATCTCATGCACATTATGTTTTAACCTATAGTTTTCAAATATGAATCACATCCACATTTGAATTTAATATTTGAACTCTTTCAAATATTTAATTCTCTCATGCAATTTAATATGAATCACATTCACATTAAATTTATAATATATAGTTCCAAAACTATATATTATATCGTATCAATATACATTAAATATATTCCCAAATGAATTTGAACATTTCAAATTCAAATGATCTAAGAACCCTTTACGAGCTAGAATGTGGATCTAATGGACCTACAGATCAGAAGCTCCAACGATACGAGATTGCTCGGTTAATCTCATTAACCTCCCAATCAACATTCGTTAACTGCGGGAACACTCCACTAAAGTCCCACAGCTGCACTCTTCTCACAGCAGATATATTTCTGTGTCCACGGATATCGACCAATAACAACAAGTCAATCCTTCACGAATGTTTGTAACACCAGCTGGGTCAAATTACCGTTTTACCCCTGGATTACATCTTGTACCTTAAGTACCAGTGCTCCTCTAATGAACAATTTGTTAGTGGTCCTACCAACAAACAGAGCCCCTCTCGGGCCAATGAGAGGGTCGGGCCCTTTGTTCAAGTCCCAGAGACACCACTTAAGGAAACATTCTTCTACTTACCCTAGTAGGCGGGAAGGAGTGAATTCCATCTTGCTAAGTTAAGTTCCCAGCCGCTCACTCGGTCTTGTCCCCAAGAAGGTAGGCATATTGAGTCGGCGAATCTGGCCACTCTCACCCATACTAGTCAAAGGACAATCCCTCGGAAACAGGAGTTCGTAACCTGCTCAGGATTGAGATCAAGTTGCCTAGGTCATCCTAGTGAAATAGAAACCTAACTAGTCAAGCTGAGTTACAACTCTAGAGGTTACTATTTCGTGGTCCCGATCTTATGTAATCTCATTACATAGGATATCCCCACTCACATGTCATCTACACGAACACGTTAGGATCACAGTGTTTGTATCAAATACAAAGTGGGCCACATCCATAGTTTTACCAAGGTAAGGTACCCAAACCTTATCCCCTAACTATAGACCCTTTAGGTTGTATCTCGAACCAAGATCCTTTTTATGTACATTACATTCAGTTAAAGATTCATTTAACAACCTTGGATGTTTAGTTTATTGGATTTAGGGTTTAAATAAAAGCAAACTCGTAGATAACGAAAAATAACACTTTATTGAAATAATAACACTTTATTACATTAATTAGAACATAATTACAAACTACGAGTTTTAGGGCACAAATCCCAACAAACTCCCACTTGAACTAAAACTCTAGTGGGTACATCATAATCTAAAACAGTGGTTACAAGAGATAGAAATACAATAAACTAGGGCATCCATATACCCCATTACATATCTCCCACTTGCCCTAGATTAGCTTATGTACATGTCTCGTAGACCCAAACTTTCCAGATGATCCTCGAACACTTTAGTCGTGAGAGTCTTTGTAAACGGATCAGCAATATTGTGCTCCAAAGTGATCTTCGTGACTGTCACATCTTCTCGTTGCACTATTTCTCGTATCAGGTGATACTTCCTCTCGATCTGCTTTCCTCGCTTATGGTTGCGAGGTTTCTTCGAATTGGCTACCGCGCACCACTTTGTTGTCACGAAGATAAGGTGATGGGAGATTCCATATTTGGAACAACTTCCAAATCGATAAGGAATTTCCTTAGCCAAACAAAAGCCTCTTTAATCGCTTCACTGCAATGACATACTCAGCCTCCATTGTGGAGTCAGCGATGCATCCTTGTTTGATGCTTTGTCATACTATAGCTCCCCCGTTAAGAGTGAAAACTGATCCCGATGTGGATTTTTGAGAATCCTTATCGGTCTGAAAATCAGAATCAGTGTATCCAGTAAGGATCAGATTCTTAGACCCATACATAAGCATATAGTCCCTCGTTCTCCTTAGATACTTGAGGATATTTTTAACTGTTGTCCAGTGGTCTAACCCTGGATTGGATTGGTACCTACTAACTATTCCCACGGCAATTCTGACGACTATACCGGCGACACCCACCGATGACGACTACCTCCAACGGCAACTCCGACGACCACCGGTGACCCCTGCCACCGCTGACGACTACCTCCGGCGACAACTCCGACGACCATACCGATGACCCCGACCATCGTTGACGACTACCTCGATGAAAATTTCGACTACCACACCGACGATCCCAACCACCGCTGACGACTACCTTGACGACAACTCGGCGACCACTCGCGACCACTAACCACCACGACGACTACCTCCGATAACAACTCGGTGACAACACCGACGACCGCCCATCACGGCGACTACCTCCGACGAGCATACCGATGACCCCGACCATAGCTAACGACTACCTCCGACGTCCACACCGGCGACCCCAACCACTGCTGACAACTACCTCCGATGGTAACTCCGACGACCACACCAGTGACCCCTGCCACCGCTGACGACTACCTCCGACGACCATATCGATGACCCGACCCGCTGCGGCGACTACTACCGGCGAAAGTTCGACGACCGCATCGACGACGACCAACCACCACCGGCGACGACAACTCGACGACCACACCGCGACCCCAACCCGGCCGACGACTACGCTTCGTCGACAACTCTAATGACTACATCGATGACCTAACCACTACTAATGACTACTTTCGACAACCACTCAAGAGACTTGTATACGCCTACCCCAACAACCCGATCACTCGAGCAATCAACTATCCTAATGACTTAACTTGTGCGCAATCACCACTTTTCTTATTAGAGTTCCAAAAATTGGTTTTTGAATACTTTGTGGAATAAAATTTTAAATTTTCTAATCACTTAAATAAATTTCTAATTTTTTAATTTTTAAAATAGAATTCCAAAAATAAGTTTTTGAATATTTTATAAAATATAGTTTCAAATTACCTAATTTATTAAATAGACTTCCAATTTTTTTAATTTTAAAGTAGAATTCTAAAAAATAGTTTTCAAAACACTATGTGACGTGAAATAGAGTTTTTAATTCCCTAATTTCTTAAATAAACTTCTATTTTTTTAATTTCTAAAATAGAGTTCCAAAAATACTTTTCTAAATATTTTTTGAAATAGAGCTTTAAATCCCTAATTTCTTAAATGGACTTTCAATTTTTTAATTTCTAAAATAGAGTTCCAAAAATATTTTTCTAAATATTTTGTGAAATAGAATTTTAATTTCTTACCTAGACTTCCAATTTCTTAATTTCTAAAATAGAGTTTCAGTTTTGTAACTCATTTATGTTATACAAGGGTTTCTATAATTGATAAAACATCCACTACAAAATAAGAGACAAAGCAAACTAAAGAAAAAGGAAAAAAAAAAAAAACAAAGATAAACCCGTGGATTGTAACACTGCACCCCAAACATTGTTTTCTTATTCTCAAGCTTCAGAACACTGCACCTCAAATACAACTTTCTGATTCCCAGGTTTCAGAACCCCCCAGAACAAACCCCCCAGGGTTTTGATTCCAAGACAGAGGGCCAAACAACCCCTTAATATTTTATTATTTATTTTCTCCATCATGATCTAATTTCATCGTAGGATTCAAATATGTGGATGCCCTAAGGATTAGAAGTATGACCTAAGATGTAAAAGTAACTTTTCTTAATTTTATAGCATTGTTTGCTTTTATTGATTATAATTTTTATTGGGAATCTGGTTTGATCACCTAAGTGAACATACAGAGATCGAACTAATACTGAAAGGGTTAATAAGATCACGTGTCCATACAAAGAAATAGAGAAAAGCAGCTTAGGCATAAGCACTTGTTTTCGACCCTAGACATAGGGTGAAACCTCTAAATCTGAGAATTGTATGCTTATCTAACTAAGTTTGTATTAGCCATAGACATATGGTTTAATCGCTTAGGTTTCTAAAGGATCTTCCATTAAAACTGAATAGATGTTGAACACGGTTTATAGTTCTTGGTGATAGAGTAAAGATTGCATTTGCATTTTAGGTCACAATTCTTTTTTAAGGGGCAAAAGCATTTTTCGATCTCATCTTTTTATTATTTGATTTCAATACACTCACAACCTTCCCAGTTTTTTCATATTGGTTACAGAGGTTGCCTTGTGTGAATATCTTTGCTTTAATCCCGAATTTTAGTAAAATACGTTATCTATGGGATCAATACTTTGGAATATTTTCAATTACTACTTGTTTGATAGTATGCACTTGCACTAGACTGGAGAATTTTTATATTCAAAAGTTTTCTTCTAAAAAGCCCACATGTTTTCAGTCGACCAACCTCCCTTAGGCCGCAAAAATGATGTCCTCAAGAAGAAAGCTTTTCTCGAATGTATGCCTAACAACCGTGTCTTGCTTCTTTATGTGGGCAAGATTAAATTTGAATTGTGCATAGAAGATGACAGATGGGTCGTATGTAGTTTGTGGTGGGGATGCAACTGGAATTTCTTATGAGACCTTAATTGGCTTTTCTTCAACTGTCAGTGGTGGTGGCGAAAACTAGTTATATTTGAATTCTTTTTCATTTGACTCTAATATTGAAGCTGCAAACTGGACCACAATTTCTTCTTCTCTTTTCTTACTGACCCTTTCCCCAAAATTCACAAGTAAATCATCAAAAAGTCCATGCAGTTTAAGCAATGAAGAAAGATTTTTAATGAATTTCAGATTAAATGTTTGATCAATTCGACTCTCAGGCAAGTCCCCAAGTAGAGGTGTTCTCTAACGGTCAACTTAAGTACCTCAACCTAGTCAGGACCTGCTTTTTAAAAAGAATTGTTCTCTCTTGATCAAAAACTTTTTGTTTGAATTCATGTCCCATCAACTACACAAAAATATATTTCTTTTTTTTTTCTTTTTTATTTTAAAGAAGATGAAAGAAAAGATAAAAGGTATCTTATACCAGTACAAAGTCACAACTCTGTTCCTTCATTTTGCACCTATGTTTCTATGATGGATGACATTTCAATCTTAGTTGAGGTGTTTTAATCACAATGGATTTTGCCTACTCAAGAGATCTAAATATGCTTCTAAAAGTGGAAATTGTGGTCGCAACATGTGTCACATACTGCAAATTATCATTCTTCATGCTCTCCTTTCTACATTCTCTTCATTTAACGTTTATTGCTAGCTACAATAAGGGAAAGAATGACATTTTAATATCAAGAGTACTTTCAATGTCATTTGCTGTAAAATTATGACTTCATAGCTTATTGCAACATCTTTTAGTAGTTTTTTCTCATCTTAATGAACAAATCAGTATGTACATATTACATTGTAAACCATGTTAGGTGAATGAAATTTCTACTTATAGAAAAATATAAGATAATTATATATAGATGTGTATATATGATATATATGAGTATATATATTATGCCATTGTATGAGAATATAGTGCATAGTATTTATCATTTTGTAATGTAAATTAATCTTGAACCATGCCATTGTCTCATACTTGATCGTTATATTTCCACGCAAGCGCATACAATCAAAGTAATAATAAAACGACATTAGAGTACTGAGTATCGTGTCGCACAGGAAGCGAGAAGGAAACAATTTTCTAGTTAGTTAATTATTAGAACTAAACATGCTCGACCTTATCAGGGCAAAAACTAAGGAAAACTGAATCCTTGGAAATTAAATTTAACAAAAAATCAAATAAAAGAGTTGGAGATGCCAAATAAAGGAGAAACTTAGGGGATCGAGCACTAATTAGGTTTTAATTATGGTAATTGAAGACGACATTTAATTAACCTTGCTAATTTCATAAACCTAGAGCTAAACTAGTCGAAATCTCTAGTTGATTTCATTCGAACACGCTAATTAATCGCTTACCTAAGTGTCCTTTTAATGGATTAATTAATTAGGATTAAGCCAACTCATAATAAGCACCACTTATCAATTGTTATTCCTATGTCACTTAGGCAATTTAAGGGTCTTACTTAAATTGATTCGATCCTAATATTTCCTCCGTCGAGCTCAATTTAAGACTAAGTTCAACTAATTAATGGCCAATTAGTTAGAGGCAATAAGAACAATTCAATTAAAAAAAATTAAGCAAGTAATTAGATGTCAAAAGTCACAATTAAACCATAATTATTGTAGGATGGATATGGCAACCCTAGAGAGGATGAATAGGATTTTTTCACAACTTTATAAAACTTTTTACTAAGGTGTGCCTAAATAAATAGATTAACACACTTTGTGAGACAATTAATTTAAACAAGAAATCATGTATAAATCAATTCCAAAAAATTAACAAGAAATTAAAACTAACAATTTTAAACATCTTATTTAATTCTAAAAACAAGATTGGTAAAGAATATAAATTATGCAAGCTAAACTAGACATACAAGAATACTTAATTTTATGCAATATAGAATATCAACAGATTAATTGCAAAAGTGAAGTAAGATAAGGATAGAGAAAGTGACACCGTAAATTTATAGTGGCTCGACACAATTCGACCTACTCCACTCCCCAAGCTCTTCTTGGATATTTCATTAAAACAACGAACAATTCTTTTTACGGCTCATTGGTCAATTGTCACAACGTTCCTTTTGCAGGAGCAAGAACATACCCAATCCTTTTCACAGTTCAGGATCAAACTGTTACAACCTCTCTTTTTCGGGATCAAGAGAAACCCTTACAATAGATTGAAAAAGTCGAAACAATCTCACAAACTCTCTCAAAAGAGTAGATGCATAAATTTAAACTCACAACTATTTAAGCAATATTTTCTTACCAGTAAAAACCCTCCAATGGCCAAAAGAAATTACGAAATAGAAGCTCAAAAAGGGTGGAAATGCTCTCCAAGAAAAGTATGATTTTTTTTAAAAAAAAAAATCATTTTTTTTCTAATTTTTTTCGAGCCTTAATAGAGAAAAATGGCAAATTCAACCGTTATTTGTCACGTATCTGCTTCTGATTGGCAGCCAAAAAAGAAATTAATAATATTATAATATTATTATATTATTATATTAATAAACTAATATTACATTCAAAATTTGACCGTTAGTCTTTTTTATTATTAAATTATTTTTTAATTTAAATGTGCCACGTGTCGTAATCTTCTTGGTCCACATAGCATCATGTCATCTGCCCCATCAAAACCACGTCATTGTCATGTCATCATAGTTGATCGTTGACCTTCCACATCGTCTTTATATGTCACGTGTCATGTCATGTGTAAGATTTTTCCTTCAATTTTGTTTTGTCCATAACTTGTTCGTTTGAGCTCTCATTCGAACGATTCAAGACGATGCATTGGAATGTCTTTTCAAGCTCTACAGAATGGGCACTTCTAAATACTAAAATTATCAATAAATAAAATCAGGTTTGTTATCATCAAAACATTAGTTAATTAATTAATTAAAATTAATTAATTTGAGGTTAAGGGTAAAAAAGCCAACAATTACAAACTTAATTATGCTTTTAACCCCTAAACAACTACAATTATCCCATAAAGTTCACCATACAACACAATGTTCTCATGCTTACAACCTAGGAAACATAAAATAGAGGAAGAAAGTGATAAAGAAGATCGTAGTTGCCAAATTCTCAACCCTTATCTCGAATTCTGCAATCTCGACCTTGAAATTTGCTCCCAAATCTTCAGTCTCATGTTCCACATGTCTGAAAGAGGAAAGAGATCGTAGAAAAGGCTAAAAGCCTAAAGTGTTCTTCCCCAATTTAGTCTCAAAATGATGAATAAATATCATATTTTCGACACAGCGTCGAGACGCTAGGCAACTTAACGTGCGACTTCAGATCCAAATCCTCGCGTCCGCACCTCACTAGGATTGAGTGCCACAAAACAGCATCATGACGCTAGTCCTCATGTTTAAACAACAAATAATAGCATCTCAACACTATTTTCAGTATCCAAGGCGTCATCCCGTTGGCCAAATAAGCTTGTGAAGCCCCCTATTCTTTATACTTAGCTCCAATTTGAGTCCTTTTAAGCTCCACAATTTACCTGAAGCTCCAAATTCATCAACTTTAGTCTGAAATTGCTTGGTTTCCTGTAAAAGCTCACAATCACACAAAACTAGCAATTAATTAAGTATAAATATAGCACTAAATTAGAATGGTCAAATAACCTCATACTCAACCTTTTGCTACTCCAAGCAAAACAAAACCAAATTCCCATTAAGACAATAGCCTTCCATTCCATTGTCTTTGACATCTAATAAACCTTGCTTCTTCCTTGGTGTTATCGCATGTGTAAGAAGGAATTGTCTAATTTGTATGTTTTGGAGGTGTTAACTTTGCTAGGGTTGCCTAAACTATTCATCAACTATAAATAAACGTAAGTAATAAGTTTTTCAAGTTTTTTTCGTTTTTGAAACTTTAACAAATCTTATCCATTTTAAACTCTTAAAATGTTTGAGAAAATTTTGGGGTTTGAACGAACAAAACCTAAAAGTTGATAGGCCAGTTCATCTGAAATTTTGAAAATATTTAAGGTCCCGTTTCATAACCATTTTGTTTTTAGTTTTTAGTTTTTGAAAGTTAAGCTTATGTTCACTTAATTTCTCTACAATAAAGATCATCTCTCTTAAGTAAACATTTGAACTCTTAGCCAAATTCTAAAAACAAATTCAAGTTTTTGAAAGCTACTTTTTTCAGTTTTCAAAAGTTGGCTTGGTTTTTTAAAACATAGGTACAAACTAGATAAGAAAACATATAAACTCATTGGTATAAATAGTATTTTTAGGTTTAAATTTCAAAAACTAAAAACAAAAAACAAAATGGTTATCAAACGGGCGTAAGATTTTCAATTTAAATTTTTAGTCATTTTGCACTATCCAAATCTTTTTTCTTATTCCACCTATTTAATTTAGCCATATATGTAAAATTCTCGACAACAAGAAAATAATGACTACATTCGTATTATATGTGGCTTGACTTTTAATAAAGAAATTCTAACAACATTATAGAAAGACAATATTGTGTCTATAACACAAATAAAATTAAGATAGAATAGAGTGTATCTCGCCAAAATTTCTTCTTAATCACGAACCTTAAAAAAATAATAATAATATCAATGCTCAAATATTTTATTCAAAAAGATGATGTAAAAAATTTATTCACAAAAGTATTACCTACAATAACATTTGAAAAGCTAGCCACATAGGAATGCAACAATGGAGGAGATATTTATTGTACTTTTCTCCCTTGTCTAAATTTCATCCCCCTAAAATTTTCCATTGGGATTTAACAAGACAGTACTTATTAAGAATATACTAATTTTCCAATCCCCATAGAATTTTTTTTCTCAGTAAGATTTTGGAAGACATGTGGACATCTAATAAGTGTTAAATATTATATTAAGTAAATGTCCATCCTCTCAGATGTTTAGTATCAATACTTTTACATGTTCAATTTTAGTCCTTGTAATTTTAATAAATCTTAAAATTAGTCATTCAAAGTTAATTTTTATCAAAATTGGTTAAATAATGATAATAATTTTCATGCACAAAAAGACAACATGTGAATATGTTTAAAAAATTTACAAAGAGAAAGCTATAAAGATTAAGGACTTGTTTGGAGTGCATGTTTTAATAACATGTGTTATAATAGTCTGTGAATAGCTCTACACTCCAAACACAAATTGTTAAAACCAAGAAAAAATAACTCTACATCCTAAACATGAATTATATAACTCCATAGACTATTATAACCCACTTAACGTCCCAAACAACTCTTAAATAGTTTTGAAAATTTTAACACAAAGACTAATTTTAAGATTTATTGAAAGTATCAAAACTAAAATTGGATATTTGAAAATACATGAACTAAAATAGAATGACACTTAAAGTATAAGGACCAAAAACGGTATTTTGACCCTTTTATAATTATCCAACAGTAGTAGACTAACTTTCTTAGTTTCAAGGAAAAGAATTCAAAAGCAAATGCAACTTTATATATATGAGTGTCTGGACATGCTTACGTGCACCTTGACTATTCTCATAGATGGTGACTATTATCACAGAAGAACCGCATCATCGTCCTATTTTTGGTTACTAAGGCAACCCCCTCTCAAACAAATGTAATTCTTATTTATAAGATTTTCAAATACTAAGTTTTGGACTATAAATATCACAGATCCTAAATCACCAGAAAGAACCACCAGTCACCCATCTCTGACAATAAATAACAACAGATGAAAGATGAGAAATAAAAATATAACTCAAAATCAGACATTATTAGAAAGCCCAAGATATCAGTGGGAACAATTCCTTATTCTTTGGCTCATTGTCATGTCATTAGAACATAAAAAAAGGTTCTAATCAACTTGTTCATGAAATAAAAAAGAAAAGTTTTTAGGTCAAAACATTAATAAAATAATCAGTGGTATACACTTTAAAACTACCCTACCAAAATCACTACTGTAACTGTCCCAAAGCCAGAAACCAACTTATATTTGAAACCTGTGATCCAATTTCCAATTATATAATGAAGCAAATATCACCTTAAGAGCTGTTTAATAATTCACCAGATGTTATTCATGCCTGCACATCAAGAAAGACCATATAATCAGCCAGCAATCAGACAAACTAAGCACTAAATTGAAACAGCTGCACCTGAAAATTTAAACAATCTAGTTATCAAGAAATTCTCAAAAAGAGTCTCTTTATTATTATTCAAATTTTGCTAATACAAAAGATTAACCCTCTATTTATAGAGGATTTAAGCCCACTAATCCTATTACCAGCAAACTACTTAAACCCAACTGCTAACCAATTAACAACTAACAAACTCAAACCTATGGTATGGTAGCACCAAAACTAAAAAGCCTATGAGATGCACAAAGTCCAGCACATGAATACCAACTATTTCATTTTTTAACGGCAAACTAATGAAGATAAAAAGACTTTTATGGAAGGCTTATAGGAAACAAACCTCAATTTTTCTCAGAAGATTGTTTGAATCATGAAAGTGACCAAGGCAGGGATGATATGTAAACATGAAGCCCGAAGACATCCAGTTCCAGTTACTCCATTTGCTCACAGGACATAATATGATATCAGCGTGTCTATCTTTGAACAATCTGTTTGCAAGAATGGCACAAGCTACAGCTATATTGCACTAGCTGTACATTCTTTGCTTGCTGAATAGCTGGTAAACTTGGGATGATCGCTTCCTCTAACCACTCTGTTATAATTTACTTTGAATGACTGTGAGCCATAAGGTCGATTTAGCAAACTAATTGGCACTCTGAGAGTCTGTTTCCGGTTTCTTCTTCCCCTAATCAAAATACTGAAGGTTTTCTCACCATCAACATTTTCTTTACCACTTTCTACATTTCCATTTAAAATGGATTTTTGAATGGGTTCAATGGTTGAAGTTTCAACCATGCATGGATTTGAATGACAATTTTCTTCCACACATTCTAAACCAAGCCCGGCACCTCCATTTTCACTAACCATACGCTCAGATGCCAGAGAATTGTTTTCTTTTTTAGCTTCTCCTAGGCTGTCAATATCTGCTGGCAGAACTTTCGAAGAATCATCACAGTTGACATTCGGATCTTTCATGAAATCATTAACAGGATCAACAGGTGATGGTACAGAAATCTCTGGAGGATGGCTACCAGGCCAAACTGTGCCAGGAATACAGTCTGATGTGTTAGTGTTCACATTGCACTGCCAAGTGAAAGGGTTGGGATGAAAAGCGCCGGTGGTTACAGGAAATGTACTGGTCGGTACTGGTTGGGAATAACCCGGTACAGATAAAGGCTGAGTGTAAGTTGGTATTGCCTGTGGTTGGGAATAAGGAGGGTACATAAAGGGCATGGATTGCATCATGCCAGGAGTTGGTGGTGGGGACGGGTACGGTTGATGAGGAGAGGAGCATAATGGATTAATTGTTGGCAATACTGAAGCAGGCCCAGGGTGAATATTCATGTTTATTGGCCAAGGTGCAATAGGTGGAATGGAACGAGGACCAGCAGGAATTGTTATATTCATGGCTACAGGTGCAGCACGCATGATAACTGGCGATGGGTTAAATGGAGCTGCAGAAGCAGATAATTTCTTATTATTGAGTCCTCGAGTCTCACCAGAACTTAAAACTAATGACTTGTCCTTCAAATCCTCAACCTGTTCAAGGGAGGAGTCAAAATTGTCAGATTCAAAGCCGCTTGGTAAATCCTCCACAGAGGGTCTATTTTCTGGAGATTCCACAGGATAGGACATGCTATCAGCAGGTACATTGTCCTCCACAACTTCACTCACATCAACAACACGAGATTGAAATCCTACCACAGTCTCGGACACTATTTGAGAAGGGTTATTTTCCACAGCACATCCTGCCTTAGTTTCATCATTTTTCTCCTCAACTTGTTTTTCCTCTTTCGAGAAATCTGGAGATTCCACAATAGAACTATCAGAAACTCCCTTCATTTCATTTGGTCTTTCTTCTTGTTTCTCAACTCTGAGTTCCTCAGCACCAGTTGTATCACTCTGAGGTACCCAAACCTGCAACATGGCAATAGTACCTGGTGGGGCTACAGCCACTTCCTTGTATGAAGGTGATTTTCCAAGGCTGACTATTGTATTCTTCACTGAGCTAGCATCGTTTGGAATCGAGGTTCTACCAGGTTCTACTGCAGAGCCAACCTTGTCACCAGTTTCAGGCACCACTGCAGCAGCAGTTTCTGAAGATGAGGGAATTGACTTAACCCTGTAAGTCAGAGTTTTGACCATTCTCCTCCCAAATTTGGAACCTTGATAGGAATTCATAGAATGATGATCTGTATAAGTCCCATGGGATATTGTTCTTTTCTTTAAAACATATAATCGACTGTTTGGATTGTTGTTCTTCAGTGTATGAGGTTCACTGTCAACATCTATATTCATCTTCTGGTAACTAAAGACCTTGCCAAAAGTGGCTCGACGTTGCTTCAACCGCCGCCCATATGACCCAGCTGATCTTGGTCTTTGAACTGGTTGCCATCCATCTTCTCCTTCAGGTTGGAGTTCAGATATGACATCATCTGCTGTTTTTGGCCTTTCCTCGGTAGCTTCATCAGCAACAGGCTGCTGGGCTTCAACTGGTGTGGCAGTTTCCTCATCTGTACTCTGACCATATCCAGGTCCAAGTACCTGTGTCGCTTCATCAGAAACCTCTTTTGAAGTCTCTTTTGGAGATTCATCGCTATGTGCCAAGCTCATACTATGGTCGGATTTCCCCTTCAGCTGCAAGGTAAAAAAGAACAATGAGATGAAAAGCCAAACTAGGTATAGGAGAAATCGGCAATAAGGCCTTTTGTTCATTGTTTAGTTGATGTAACAAACAACCTGTCTCTCTTTGTTCATTAATTATAAATTAAAATACAGCTTTTAGGACTATTTAATTTCTGCTGAAGTGAACAATGTTTCTCAGAGAAAACATATGATGATCAAAATAAAATGAATATATGGTACAAAGAAAAAATCAGGCTTCATCTGGAGAGACACTTTTAAATAGCTATCTCATTTATCTTTGGGTATGAAGGTAAGCATTAATGCCATTATCAAAGAGAATTAAATGTTCCTGCCCCAAATCTCATCAAAATTTTACCTTTCCAACATGGTTAGGGGCAGCCTCTTAGAGGCTGACCAAAATTACAAGTAACTAAAGTTTCCAACCAAGGATCATTCATTTCAGAAACTAACTGTACATGAAGTTACCTTAGTTGATTCCTTATCTAATTGAACATCACTATGACTAACATTGAATAAGTCCTACCTTCACAATATAGTTTTTCCTCTTTGTTGCTGCATCCCTCCCTTTGGCATCATGACTGGGATTTATATAGTCAAGCAAATCTGATACACTGCCAAGATTCAAAGAAGCAACAATAACAATAAGTTCTAGAGTAATATTTATCAAATTTATTCATTTATTTTAACAAATTGTATAACCTCAAAAGGCATGCAGAGCAGAAATTCTGCTGCAGAACATAGAAGAAAAGTGAGTAAAGGGGAGAACACAAGGTAGACATAAAATTTTCAAATTTTTAATTCTCAACTAATGAGTTTAAGATGCAAGGCAACGGGAGTTTAAATTTGAGAGAATAAGGGTAGGGTTTGAGTGGCATTGAAATCCAAAAATACATTGAGAGAGAGAGAGAGTAATGGAGTAATAGAGTGCGCTAGAGGATCAGACTCAACTCCACAAACTTTGACACAAATAGTATCAGTCAGGGAAAAAAAAGTTGAAATTGTATTTCACGCTGGTAAGAGGTTACATGCTTAAAGAAGCTATGGTCGAGAGAAACAAAACCTATATTAATTTTTTAAAAACCCATAGACTCTAATTAGGGCTTGAAAATCCAATTCTTGTTCAATCTGACTCTAAAATAGAAGTTTAAATCACACTAGAAAATAGAGAGGAGGTGGAAATAGAAACCGATAAACAACTAGAAATAGAATTCTTTTCAATTGCTGAAGGAATTCCTGAGACATGACTTTAGATGAAAACAAGGAAATCAAAGAATACATTGCTGAATGAGTTAACAAAATCCATCAGTTTTAAGGTATCCAAACCACATTTGCATTTAGTACAAGATGCACATCAGAGTTTAAGATAAGCCTATGAAACATTCATTTCATGTGTGATTTTCCATAGCACAACACCACTACACGAGCTTTACATAAACTTAATCTTCTCAACATCTATTTGCCATAAAATAGGTGAAAGACAAGTACACAAAAATTAACTTGTTCCTATCTCAGCCATCCAAAATACATTTGTTTGCGTCATCCACAAATATGTATGCAAATAAAAACAAAAAAGGAAAAGGACGCAATAGTACATCTGTAAAATTAACCAATAGTTGCATTACAGTTTCACTATTTGTCAAAATGACCTGCAGGTCAAAAATGCTGTTTACCTTAAGTGGCCTTTACTTGCTATTGACGCATCAGGCTTCCGAGTACCATTCCTTGCAGCTTCCTGTTGTTCAAAAGCTTTGGACTCAAAGTACTCTAGCCAAGCAGCAGCATCCTGCAGGATTAAATCTAACGTGAACAACCAATAGGAAAATCTCGAAGAATGTAGATTTTTAAGAAACAGAGGAAAAAAGGAATTATTTGACAAAGCCAACAGGGATTAGCTTCGTTTTTTAATAATTTATACGCAATTATGAATGCATACTGTTAACAACGAAAAGAAAGCAACAAGGTTATCTTGAACTTACTTGAGTACGTAGATCATCTGGGCCCAGCTTTGCTCGCAGAATTTGCAAGGTTGTCTGCTCATGTTGAACACTTAAAGGGTATGCTTCCATTAGTGAGAGAGCGATTGCTATAGCATGGTAGCTTGCTGCTGTCTGAAGAAATTAGGAAAATTAAAGCAGAGCTTGATATACCTCATGACAACGCAGGGATGGTGTGTCTAGAAAAATTGCATGTAACATGCAAGTGTGATATGAGCCAGAAAGTTTTCATTCTATTTCTTTCACAAGAAACAAACTTTTCAATGATAGAGGCTCTCTAATCTTTTATATATGTTGGATTTTCTGTGTATCTTTGATAATAATGTGTATTATTTGTATCTTTATTATTTATACCTGTAATATTCTTTTTCCTTATTGATAGATATTTTCCTTAGTAGTAGATATTAGTAGATGGTCTCTCTCCTATATAAGAAGACCTTGTATCTTGATTAAGTAAGTAGAAATACAACATATCTATTTCTCTTCTAAATTCAAGTTGGTATCAGAGCAGAAAAACACAAAAAAAACCCTAGCCGCCACTGTCTTTTAGCTAGCTCTCCGGTCAATTTCTCTGGGTGATTCAAATCAAAAAATCGATCTACACCTGCATCAAAAAGACCGCGATTCTGCAAAAAGACAGGAGGAAATCATCAACAACCTACCAATTTCTTTTTGGAGACGGAGGCGAAGAAGTGCGAAAATCATTTGTTTCTTTTTCCGGGCCACCGCAGATCCTACGCGAAGAAGAAGGCCCGCGCCCCCGCGCTTTCCGGTCAACTACAAACCTTACGCAAAGAGGAAGGCCGCCCTCTGTTGCCACGAAAATCGCGATCTTCGGTCTGCTGCGACCCGACCCGAGAGGAAGACGCGCCCTGCGTGGGAAAACTCGCGCCCTTCCGATCGCGCGACCGACCGGAGGAAGACCGCGCCCCTGCTGTGTGCAAAAACTCGCGTCCTTCCGCGCGCGACCCGACCGTGAGGAACACCTCAAAACAGCGAAGACCACTTGCATTTTTTCTTCTTTTTTTGTTCGTGTGTTTTTGCGCAGAACCCCAAACACCGAAAAACAAAGACCTCTCAGGAGACCCACGTTGTCTTCCTCGGTGGTATCCAATTCGCTTTTTCCTCATTTCGATTTGGTCCGGTTTATTTTTGGCATTTATTAAGGCGATAAATGATGAAAATTGGTTTGGTATTGGTTTATTGTTCACTTCTTAATTGAGTTGTTTTTTTACTAATGTCTAAATTGATTGTTGAAATGACTCGTAAATATAGCACAAGTGAGTATGGGTTGTTCGATAATACAACCATTACCTCAAGGCCATTTGGAAAAGAGCAAGTTGATCAATCTTTGAAAGCTGCTTTGCAAACCAATTTATCATCCGTAATCTTTGTGTTTCTTTGGCACAAATAGGTAATCGTCCTCAAGCCTTTTCTTGTAGTAATTCATCTCCATGGATTATTGATTTAGAGCATCCGATCACATGACTAGTTCTTCCCAATTGTTTGATTCTTATTCTCTTTCCTATAAAAATGAAAAAATTAGAATTG
Organism: Trichosanthes cucumerina; assembly: GCA_036507285.1. Lineage (NCBI taxonomy): Eukaryota > Viridiplantae > Streptophyta > Magnoliopsida > Cucurbitales > Cucurbitaceae > Trichosanthes > Trichosanthes cucumerina. The sequence continues at coordinate 34,186,180 of CM071840.1, forward strand.
CAGATGGTAGTTTCTCTTCTATTGCAGGAAAAGGAATCATTAAATTGAATGATAGCCTTTCCCTACAGTCTGTCCTCCATGTTCCTAAACTAGTATGTAACCTCTTATCTGTTAGTAAACTCTGTAGAGATTCTAACTGTCATGTCACTTTCTTTGAATCTCATTGTATTTTTCAGCATCAAGACTCAGGAAAGAAAATTGGGTGTGCAAGGATGCTTGATGGTCTCTACTACTTTGATGAACGTCTTTTTAGTAATAAAGTAACTCAGGGTCTTAGTAGTATTAGTTCTCTCTCCATTCATGAGCAAGTCTTACTTTGGCATCGTAGGTTAGGACACCCCAATTTCTTCTATCTGAAACATTTATTTCCAAATTTATTCAAAAATGTTGATTGCTCTTCTTTTCATTGTGAAAGTTGTATCTTCGCAAAAACCATCGTTCCACATATTTACCAAAATCTTACAAAGCCTCTAAACCGTTTTACGTAATACATAGCGATGTTTGGGGTCCTTCTAAGATTATGACTCATAGTGGTAAGAAATGGTTTGTCACTTTCATTGATGACCACACACGTCTATCTTGGGTCTATTTAATGCAAAAAAACTGAGGTGAAAGATCTTTTCATACACTTTTATAATATGATTGAAACTCAATTTCAAACTAAAATCGATATTTTACACTCGACAATGGGATTTGAATATTTCAATGAATACGAATGATTTTTAAAGGATAAAGGCATTTTACACCAATCTACGTGTCGAGATACTCCTCAACAAAATGGAATTCTTTGAACGGAAAAATAGACATTTACTTGAATTTGCACGTGCCATAATGTTTTCTATGCATGTCCCTAAGTATTTATGGGGGGAAGCTGTACTTACGGCTACCTATTTGATAAATAGGATGCCTAGTAAAGTCTTGACTTTTAGAACCCCCCTTGATTGCCTTAAAACTTTTTTTCCAACTAATCGTATACATTTTGATTTACCCATTAAAATATTTGGTTGCATTGCATACGTTCACATACCCAATGTTTTTCGATCAAAACTTGATCATAGGGCTATTAAATGCATTTTTTTGGGCTATGCTTCAAACCAAAAGGGGTATAAATGTTTTGATCCTCAGAAAAAAAAGTTTTATGAGAGTATGGATGTTTCTTTTTTAGAAAAACAACCATATTTTATCCAAAATTCTCTTCAGGGGGAGAAATCAGAGTTAGAAGATAATTTTTGGAAAACATCTAAATCCCTTCCTTGTGTCATCCATAGTGACTTATGTGCCACTAGCCCTTCGATGTCAAACATAGAAACTTCTCATTCAGGGGGAGAAATACCACAAAATGACTCTACACGTCAAATTCCTGAGTTAAAGTTTTATACTAGAAGGGCGATCAATCAAAAGAACCAAGACCAAAAAGTTGACCCGACACAAATCCAATTTGAAGTTCTGGAAAATGATGCTGAAAATCCATCTCCTATTGTCAATGATGAAAGGTCTAGTAATCCCGCTCCTATCCCTAATTTGTCAAATGTTCAAAATACCTTACCTATCATTTCTGATCTTGATGTTCCTATTGCTATTAGGAAAGGTACTCGAACTTGTACTAAATATCCCATTGCAAACTATATCTCTTATGAGAAATTGTCAAATAGTCATAAAGTCTTTACCTCTAGGATAGACAACTTATTTGTTCCAAAGAACATAGAAGAAGCCCTAGATGATCCAAATTGGAAATTAGCAGTCATGGAAGAGATGAATGCTCAAACAAAGTGGTACTTGGGAAATAACAAATTTGCCAAAAGATAAGAAGACAGTGGGATGCAAATGGGTGTTTACTGTAAAGTGTAATGCTGATGGTTCTGTTGAGAGATACAAGGCTAGATTAGTAGCAAAAGGTTTTACTCAAACCTATGGAATTGATTATCAGGAGACTTTTGCTCAGCTTGCAAAAATCAACTCTATCGTGAATTCTTTTGTCTCTTGCGGCTAATTTAGATTGGTCACTTCATCAACTAGATGTTAAGAATGCTTTTCTCAATGGTGATTTAGAGGAGGAGGTATTCATGAGTCTACCACAGTTTTGAAATAGAACTTGGAAATAATAAAGTCGTAGGTGAAAAAATCTCTATATGGTCTCAAAGCAGTCTCCAAGAGCTTGGTTTGAGCGGTTTGGAAAGGCAATCACTAGTTATGGATACCTTCAAAGTCAAGCGGACCATACCATTTTCTACAAACACATTTGAAAATAGTAAAATTGCTATTTTAATTGTTTATGTTGATGATATTATTCTCACAGGAAATGATGAAGAAGGCTTGGTGATCTTAAGGAAAAACTTGCAAGGAGTTTGGATCAAAGATTTGGGAGCCCTAAAGTATTTTTTGGGGATGGAATTCGCAAGATCCAAGAAAGGTATATTTGTTAATCAAAGGAAATATGTTATTGACTTACTTCAAGAGACAGGTTTACTTGGTTGTCGAACGGCAGAAACTCCTATCGAGCCAAATGTAAAGTTACAAGTCGCAAAAAGTCAAGAGGTAAAGGACAAAGGCAGATATCAAAGACTTGTGGGTAGACTGATCTATTTATCTCACACACGTCCGGATATAGCATTTGCAGTAAGTATGGTAAGTCAATTTATGCACTCGCCTGGACCTACTCATTTCGAAGCTGTGTATAGAATCTTGAGATATTTGAAAGGAACTCAGTGTAAAGGTATATTGTTTCAAAACACATGACCATCTTCAAGTTGAAGTGTATCATCGATGCCGATCAATTTGGAAGTCCTATCGATAGAAGGTCTACATCAAAGTTCTTCGTTCATTTGTTGGAGGAAATTTAGTTACATGGCGTAGTAAAAACAAAATGTAGTAGCTGTAAGTAGTCTTGAAGCGGAATTTAGAGCCCTAGCACATGGAATTTGTGAAGGTATATGGATTGACAGGATACTCGACGAGTGAAATTGTCTCAAAAGACACCTATAAGAGTATATTGTGATAACAAAGTCGCCATTGCCATATCTCGTAATCAGTTCTACATGTGAGAACAAAGCATATAGAAGTTGACAAGCATTTTATAAAGGAGAAGATTGATGCAGTGTGATATGCATATCGTACCTTCCAACGACAGAACAAGCGGTGATATGCTAACCAAAGGACTTTCAAAGGACAATTCAATAAACTTATCAACAAGTGGCTATGGAAGATATCTACAAACCACTTGAGGGGAGTGTTGGATTTTTCGTGTATCTTTGATAATAATGTGTATTATTTGTATCTTTATTATTTATACCTGTAATATTCTTTTTCCTTATTGATAGATATTTTCCTTAGTAGTAGATATTAGTAGATGGTCTCTCTCCTATATAAGAAGACCTTGTATCTTGATTAAGTAAGTAGAAATACAACATATCTATTTCTCTTCTAAATTCAAGTATATATCTCATAATATAGGTAATTATTGGACCATGTTATCATACCGGACATATTTTAATCACTATGCCAATTTTTGGGAAGTGTAACATGGAAGTGCCACGTCATATCATGTCAGGTCCACTAGCCACATTCATGCTTCTTCCCTCTTAATTTTGGGTTCAAAATTTACTCTTATGTAACCTAACACAATGAACTTAATCATAAAATAGACAGAAAAGAATAACACAGGGATTTGGAGAAATGAGCTCTCCAATAGTAAGTTAAATTACCTACACGCCCAAAATTTTGATTTTGGCCAGTATGTGAGTTAATTTATTCATTTTATTACAAATTTAATGCTTAAGGATGGGAAAATTTTGCAAGATTGACACCTTGTTCCTAGGTCCTAAGCACTTAGATTGGAGTATATCAAGGCCAACTTCATCTACATCCCTTGCTGATATTACTTTGGCGGATGAATCAAATCATCTGTTCTTGGATCCACAGTGAATTTAACCTCATCACTTACTTTGTCTTTTGTTCTGCATTTACCTCAATTTTCCTTTAATTTGATCTCTATTAGTAAGCTCACTTCTAACCTTAATTGTTGTGTTTCATTCTATCCTGACTATTGCTTGTTTTAGGATCTTGTGACGAAGAAGATTATTGGTAAAGGACATGAATCTAGAGGACTTTATATGTTTTATACTCAAGTGCAAAACGTTGTCTGTTTTGGAGTCGTTTCACCTTTTGATGCTCATTGTCGTCTGGGTCATCCATCTTTTTTAGGGCTAAGACAACTTTGTCCCAAATTTCGTAATTTGTCTTCATTAAATTGTGGTTCATGTCAATTTGCTAAATTCCATCGTCTTAGTTCAAGCCTTAGAATAGATAAGCGAGCAAGTGCTCCTTTTGAATTAGTTCACTTTGATATTTGGGGTCCTTGTCCGGTTGTGTCCAAAACTGGCTTTTGATATTTTGTTACATTTGTTGATGATTACTCTCGTATGACTTGGTTATACTTTATGAAGAATCGTTGTGAGTTACTTTCTCATTTTTGTAGCTTTCATGTTGAAATTCGACTTCAATTTGATGTTCCCCTTTAAATTTAAGAAGTGACAATGTTGGTGACTGGTGAGTATTTTTCTAAAACACTTAGGTCACATGTAAGCATGGAATTCTTCATCAGTCATCTTGTGTTGATAATCCATCTCAAAATGGAGTTGCTAAAAGAAAGAATAGGTGTCCTCTTGAAACTACAAGAGCATTATCTTTTCAAATGCAAGTTCCAAAGCATTTTTGAGTTGATGTAATCATCCTAGTTGGCATGATGCGATGATAGAAGAGATAAATCTCTTAGATGATAATGGTACCTGGGATTTAGTATCTCGTCCGATAGGAAAAATAACTATTGGATGTAAATGGGTGTTTGCAGTTAAGGTCAATTCTGATGGTTTTGTTGCTTGATTAAAAGCATACCTTGTTACCAAAGGCTATGCTCAGACCTATGGAGTTGATTACATTGATACATTTTCTCGTCGCCAAATTGACATCTGTGAGGTTATTCATTTCTATGGTTGTGTCTCAATGTTAGCATTTGCATCAGCTTGACATTAAAAATGTCTTTCTCTATGGTGATCTTCAGTAGGAAGTTTATATGAAGCAACCATCAGGTTTTGTTGCTCAGGGGGAGAATGATAAAGTTTGTCGCCTCTGCAAATCTTTGTATGAGTTGAAACAAAGTCCACGTCCACGAGCATGGTTTGGAAAATTTAGTCAAGCACTTGAGTAATTTGGAATGAAGAAAAGTAAGTCAGATCATTCTTATCTTCTACCAACGAACTAAGAGTGGTATTATTCTACTTGTCCTACATGTTGATGATATTATTATTACCAGAAATGATACATTAGGCATTTTATCTCTCAAAACTTTCCTCCAAAGTCAATTTCATACTAAAGACTTAGGAACATTAAAGTATTTTTTGGGTATTGAAATAATGAGTAAGAAGGATATCTTTATGTCACAAAATAAATATGTGCTTGATTTGCTATTTGAGATAGAAAAATTTGGAGTCAAGTCATGTAGTACTCCAATAATACCTAATCTGCAACTTACAAAAATGGAGAATCATTTAAGGATTCTGAGAGATATAGAAGATTGGTTCGAAAGCTTAATTATCTTACAGTAACACGACTAGACAGCTTATTCGGTAAGCATTGTGAGTCAGTTTATGTCTTCACCTAAAGTGGATCATTGGACTATAGTACAACAAATTCTATGTTATTTGAAAGTTGCACCTGGATATGGGATCTCATATAAAGATCATGGTCATATGAATATTGAGTGTTTTTCAGGCGCCGATTGGGCAGGATCAAGAGAAGATAGAAGATCGAATTTTGGCTATTGTGTTTTTGTGGGAGGCAAATTTGTTTCATGGAAAAGTAAGAAACAAAATGTAATCTCGCGATCAAGTGCTAAATCGGAATACAGAGCTATGGCATCAACTCTTGATCGAATTAGACTTCAATATTATAGTTCCGACCAAGTTGTGGTGTGACAACCAAGCTGCCCTTCATATTGCATCCAACCTAGTATTTCATGAACAAACTAAATATATTGAAATTGATTGTCATTTTATTCGTGAGAAAATACAACAAAGTTTGGTGTCTACTGGATACATTAAGGCTGAAGAACAATTGGGAGATGTTGATATAATTAAATTTACCATAACTTATCATCTTAAGCTTTTGGGTTGATTGGCCATTTAACATGGCACTAGAGCAGGAGGTCTTGTATTCAAATCCCTATAAAGTCGCTTTCTCCCAATTAATATTGATTTCCACTTGTTGCGTATTGGTTCAAATTTCCAAACCCACAAGTGAAAGGGAGTGTTTGATTTCTACTTGGTGTGCCTTCGTTCAAATTTTCAAGCTCACAAGTAATGAAAAGTGTTGATATTATTAAATTTACCATAACTTATCAATTTAAGTTTTTGGGTTGGTTGGTGATTTAACAGGAGATATTTACACGAAAGCATTAGATGGAGTTCGAATAGATTATTTTTGTAACAAGTCGGGCATAATTAATATATATGCTCTTGCTTGAGGGGGAGTGTTAGAATATATATATGTGTAAAATATATATATTAATTTTTTGTCCTTTATTGTAATTTTACTGTTATCAAGTTAGGGTTTTTATGTATGCCTATATATATTTGGCTCTATTGTATAGAATGGATAATGAACTCTCATGTTTTATTTCACAATAACAATCACGTCATCCTTGTATGGTGGTTACATGCAGTAATATCCAAAATCTTAAGATTTCAAGCACCTCTTTAAGATTCCAGGGAAATCATCTTCCCCACCACCACACACCTAGTCATCGATTCCAGCAAATAGTGAACCAAAACGATTTAGGCTTATAATCCAGGAGCAAACTTTCTCAAGTCATCTTGCATGTCGTGCTTTGTCATTATATAATTCTCTGTTATAGAACCTTCTCCCATCTGGTTCGTCTATTACTTAATGAGCCGAAACTATTGTGCCAAAAGTTTCCCACAAATAAAGACTTCAGTGAATACAATAGGGCCCTTAAGTCATGGTCCATTGCCAATGGACCAGAAAAATCCTACTAAAAATTTCATTTCAGATTATCGCTTAGGTACGAAAGAAAATCCTACTAAGCTTGTTTCTTATTTATTTATTAAAAAAAAAAAATCACTTAGGTATGAAAGAAATTAATAGTTTTATATAAGGAGAGAAATTAAAATAAGGTCAAAACAAAACCTGAATATGATCTGGGCCAAGTAATCTTTGGTTACACTTGAGAGCTTTGTGGAGATATCTGAGGGCAACATGCACATTTCCAAGCCCTTCCTCCATCATGGCCACATTGATGTATGTTGCAGCAGTGTTTGGATGGGACGAGCCACAAGTGAGATGTAAAAGATAGAGAGCACGTTTTACATACCTAAATTTTTTAAACAAGAAACATCTTTCATTGATACGTTGAAAATTTACAGTCAAACCTATAGGACAATAAATGAGGTATAAGAAAAAAATTGGCGATATGCCTAATTAATATTTAATCTTTGGTTGAGAATTAAACTGGATAAATATGTAAACCACATATATGGCAAACCCTCAGGAACAGTTCGCCAAATTATTAACTCATTCTAACGTGACTATGAATGACACGTATTTATTGGAAAGAGAAAGAGAGAGCTTTAGCATGTGGCTATATATATATATTAAACCATTCAAAAATCAATAATAAATATTTAAAATTTCTGAAACTCTAGACACATTTTGTACATTTTGTAAGTTAGCAACTCTGTAGAGTAAGGAAGGCATACTTAAGAGCCAACTCTGTATGCTGAAGTCTGTAATAGAAAACAGCTAAATCTCCATAACTCTTCATTGTATCTGGATGATCAAGTCCCAATTCTCTCTCATTGATATCAAGGGCTTTTTGCTGGTAAATAGTAGCCTATAATGGAAAACCAATGAATTAACTTTCACCTCAATACCTTCCTTCCAAAAACTAATTCATGAAGATGAATAAATGAGATAGAATGTGTCGTACATTGCCTAATAAGATGCATAACAATACTTTAGAATGAATTAACTACCTGATTGAAATCACCAGTGTGATACAAAACTACAGCAAGGAGACTGTAAGCTCCTGCTGTCATGCGATGATAGGGACCACAAACAGCAACAAGTTTTGCAAGAGCCTGAGGTAGGAAAGGAAGAAGCAAGCACGAAATTCAATTAGTTCATGCATTCAAACAGATTTACAACTTGTGATATGAAGGCCTCTAAGAGGACTTGATTTGCTAAAGAACTGCAAATGTTACAGAACCTCTTACCCAAAAGACCCTAAGAAAAAAAAAAGGCAAAAGGATTGTTCTTGAAGAGAATTGAACTTAAGGTTAGATCCTTAGTCACTTGAATCTCCTCAAGGTAGCAACAAAAAGAATGCCCCAAACCGTGATTGTGAATGGCATACCTTTGTACCATAGGTTACAGCATCTTCGAGTTTTCCTTTATCTAAAGCTGTTTTCGAAGACTCTAGAAGCTGCCTTCCATCTGCGGATGAACATGCTGCTTGCTGAAAGAAGTTGGCATGACATTCAAATTCAACACAATCATTTTTATTTCCAAAGCACTATCAAAAAATGTATCCTAAAGGTAGGTATCCATTCAATCACCTTATGCACTGGGACCAGGCTTACAACATCTGATTTTTGGAATGGAAATGGAGAAGCCATATCAAAATCTCGTGGAACGAGCTCAATACCCACCTAAATTTTAAATTAAAAAAAGAAAAACGTTAGACTCTTTGAGAGTCTGTGAACAAAGAGTTCTATAACTATCCACGGCTGATTTTTCTGCATTGCCCATCTACATTCTTTCATAACAAAAATGATCTTAATACATGAGAGAGCTAACAAGAAAAAGATCACATCAAATGTCAAAGAGGTGAACTTATATATAACACTGCAGAATGGAACCTCACGAATAGGGTTTTGAAACTGAAATGCAGCCATTAATACCTTGTGACACATGCCACGCAAAATCGCAAATTTTCTTAAATCTTGGAAGTTGAAGCTGATTATGTCCCATTCATATCGTTTCATTAAGAATAGCTCCAGCCATCTCCAGACAAGGGAATGTGCATCGCAAGACCTCAGTGGTTCTCCACTTTCAGGAACACCAAGAAGTAAATTTAATGTGGCAGCGACAGAAACAGCCATCTTATCTATGTCAACAGCAGCAATGACAGCCCGGAGAATATGCTTAAAAGCCCGTACTATCATCTCATGTATGCAAAGTGATTGCACATGTGATAGCTTTTCTGAAAGCTTGACCTAATAAGGTAACAGAACTCAAATATAATATCTTTTTTTTAATAAAAAAAAACAATTTCATTGATAATACGAAATTACAACAAAAGGGTTTTTAGCCTCATAACGTAGTATCTACAAAAAGCTTCTCCAATTGGTTAGGAGTAGAAAAGTTATAGTAATGGAAAAGTGGGGAACATTCAATGTAGGAAATTAATAGAAAGATTCTCTTTAATATTATTCAGAAAATACATGAAGGTAAAAATAAAATAAAAGTAATTTTCCATACTACAAGACATTAAGTCAAGTGTTCTTTTTCCTAATATAAGCCATTAATCTTCAGGTCGAGTCAGAATATGTAGAGCAGTTCTAATTGAGAGAATGAGATAAGAGTCTGGCAAGTGATGCAAGTAGAATAATAATGGAGATGCAAGCAATGCAAAAGTAAAATAATAATAATAATAATGGAGATGCTGCACCACTGCTTCAGTGCTTTGTAGCTAGAAAAGGTTGTTTTTTAAACATTGTTCATTCCTGCCCAGTAAAACAACAGTAGAGACATGGTAAATTGCTCTAAATCATGGAAGAGAGGTTCTGAAAAGGGGAGCTTGTTTGAAGATTGGGAAGATTAAGATGTAAGAGCAAACAACCCATAGAATGTTCAATTCCCATCCCTTTCAGTTCGTTGATATAAATACAATAAAACAAGCGATAAAAAATTGCAAAGGCATGGCATGAATGAACTTACAATATGACCCAGTGAACGCATTTGAAGACCTCTAGTGTGCATGAAATCTGTTAGAGTACGGCCATCAACTGGTGAAAGTTCCAAAGAACCAAAATCTGATACCTGCAAAGCATGATAAATGCTAGAAAAGGGAATCACCATGACAATATTAATATGCAAGAAGAAGAAAAGAGTATGTGACTAATAAATGTAAAATTACCAGTTTCGGAAGAGCAACTTCCACATAATAATTCTGGGACAAATCTATAAGTTCTTGCATTGACTGAAATAACAAATGATAAGTTAGTTCAGGTATGATAGATGATGGTAGATGCAACAGCGTCTAAAGAAGTATTACCTTGCAATGCAAACCAGTGTCCAGATTTTTCAGCCGATCAAAGGCCTCTTCGGACAACTTCCTCCTTAATGCTATTTCATTTTCTTTTGAATTTGTTTCATTTTCAGCTTCAAATGAAGTAGCACTGTTAACTTCACCAGTCATGCCATCTGAACTGGAATCGTTTCCAGACTGCATCTTTAAAGTTTTCATATCTTGCTTTTTCTTACTCTTAAGAGATTTGAGAGGTGTCCCAAGTCCCTCCACCTTCATTTCATTTTTGGCCTTTTCACTGGATGGTTTCTTATCTTTTTCTGTGTTCTTTTGATCTTGCAGATGTTGAATCCAGCAGGCTCCAAGTTCCCATCTAACAAAACGATTAGATTGTATCTCCTCCTTTTCGAGCTTGGCAAGACTTTCTTTTACTACTTTCTCTACAAAAGCTTGGGCTGCACCAAGCTCTTCTTGTTCCATATTTTGTGAATGTGTAAGACATCTGTTATGCTCTGAAGGTGTGGTTTGGTGAAGTAATAATCTCAAGCTGTAAGAAACAATGCAGATGTCAGACTCTCAGTGACATAAAAAATGGCTTAAATAGGAACAAGCAAAGCTTTGACATTCACCAAACTATTAGAAGTAATAGTTTTTCAGCCAAAGTTTGACGTCTTCCTCGTTGGGAGTTAACGATGATCACTTTACAACATGTAATAGCCTCTCTTAAAAACCTACAGATGTACTTCTCGATTGGGTATGAATAAAATCACAGAATATTAGTTTTCCAAATGTCAACGAAGGAATAGGAAGATTAAGGTGAGCTTTAGATGCTTCTCAAGCTTGTTTTAAATGAAACATTTTCTCTATCAACAATTTTAGCAGCAAGCAGCAAGCAATCGGGAGTATTAACATAGTTTTTGAACTTTCAAAAATACTTTCAACACAGCCAAAAACTACTAAAAAAGTGGGTGCTTTAGCCGACTAAAAATATTTTTAGAAATTCCAAAAGTTCAGTTAAATATGTTCTTTATCTATAACATTTGGAAGTAGGTTTATTAATCAAAGGCATTGAGCAGAATCTACATAAGAATTATTATTAAGATAGTTAAACTATATTCGACAAGCCAAATGAAAAAACCAAGCAAGAGATCATGTTTAAGTACTTACATAACCTGCATGTAGAGAGTCTGATAGAAGAAAATTTCTAAAAACACTTGATATGATCAAGATATTTATACCTGTTAATGTTAAGGGCATTAGCACCACCTTCAGGCTGGTCAAGAAGTTCAATGCTTTGATACTGAGAACTAACATTCTCGTTCTCTTTCCTCTCAACTTTCACTATGGAGATATAACCACAATATCTCACATTTATGACACCTAGGGCTGCAGTATCCTATACCCATACAAAACTTACTTTAATGACTATAAAGGAAAGCCATAAAAACCACTAAATTAGAAACAGAAATAATTAGAACGTTAAAATAATAATGATAACAATTGTCCAACCCACAGACATTGTTGAATGAACAAGAGCTTAATCAGAAAACATCTTACATGGGCAGCAGTATTTTCATCAGCAGTGATTCCCTTCAATAAATTCTTTTCCACCAGGTTCTTTTGGTCCATTACAATGGCTTGGATTCCATCAATTTTTGTATCTACCTTACAACTTGCATCAGGAACATCCTTTGTGACCGTAACTTTTAAATCCCCTACTCGCTCGCTAAAAAGAACTCCATCCTCTGAAACTAAATGGTCCATCTTTGATATTCCTAAAACATGTCGGATTGCTTTAATGGCTCTGAAAATGGCAACATCAACAAAAAGGCTGTGCAGAAGGAAAGCCCTTCTATCCCGAATCTGTCTTTCTTCTGCCGTCTTGCAAGGCATAGATGCAAGAAATAAAAACTCACTGGCCCATGGTATCAAGTCACTTTTACCATCTGTTCCTAAACCACCTCCATTTCCTCCCCAAATTTCATCCTCCACAGGGAGAGGAGGGAAAACTGAAAGCGACTGTGCTGACATAGGAGGAACAAGCCATGTGTTGGCTCTAAAGCCGTAAGGAAGATTTCCAAACTGCAAGGAAATTCAAGAATAGTTTATAAGAAAAAATTAAAAATGAGAAGTTGTGCATACTACCAACCAAAAAAAAATCGTGGTCAACCTTGTTGCGTTCTGAGAATGCATTGATGAGATCACTATATGCCTGAAACATAAGAAATTTGAAATGTAAATTCAACCAATATTTCAAAATCTTAAATTAAAAAGACTAATAAATTTCATGGTAATAGAAATTCTATGGTAAATAAAAGCTTGTCATTCCCTTCGGTACAGCATGAGGGCAAATGTACAGCAAGATGATAAAATTTCTTGTCAGAATTCCAAATTTCAATATCCAAAAAGCACATGAACCCTATCCAACTTCCATCGTAACTGAATTATCTGTCAGTTGAGTTGGTCGATATCAGAAATATTGTATTGCACTTATCTTATTGATGCGTGTAAAGTTTGGTAAAATTTTAAGAGCTCCAAAAGGATGTTCTTATATACTAACAAATAATGTCAACTAACTCATATCTCGTAAAGCACTATTTGCTGCCCATTGTAGAAAAACAGTTATCAAAATATATCTTCACTGAAAATACAACTTGCTGTTTTATTTTTAACCAAACAAAATTTAGTTTTTAAATTCAACTAACTCAAAATTTCCTAAGCTCTTAGCTGCAATGAATAATTCGCACTTCCCACTGATCCTAGAAGGCTAGAACCCGAGATACAGATTCTTCAATGAAAGAAAAATATGCTAAAACTGCAGATACTTGAAAAGGCAATGGAACTTGATCTATAAGAGAGAATAAAAGAAGCTAACGTTGTCGAAGGCTCTACTAAGCTGGCGTAACAAATCAACCAGGTTGTGACTCAAAATCCGGTGTTTTCCAACACTAAAGAACCCCTTCCTGCAAGATTCCACGCGCACAACCTTCCCGTTGCAAAGCTTTGCCTTACAAATTCAAAAAATAAAAAATAAATAAATTCATCAATACACTATAAATATAAAAAGTGTTAACAATAGCAGTAGTAAGAAATGCCCTTATACGTCGCGTACAGATTGACATTATTTCTTGAATTTTAGAAGAAAATATCAACGTACTTCAAGCGAAAAAAGGTGGTCATCTGGCAAAATCCCATCGACCTGCTGCTTAGTTACTCTCCGTATAACTGCACACCACCAGCATGTAACATTAGGAAATACTGACTACAATATAACAAACTACCAGAAAAAATGAGAGGGAAGAGAAAAGAGTTTTCTCAGGAGAAAACCGCTTTCTCTTTCACAGAAATGCTTCATACTTTCAAAAGCAAATAACGATTAAATCATACAAAGACAGACCGGAGAGAAGATAGTTACATTGGAGAGGAGGCGTGAGATGAGAGAGAGAGAAGAAATCATAGAACGTTCCAAGTTTAGGGCAGGAATGGCTGATCTCGGCGTCCGCCTCGTCTTGCTTGGCCGCAGAGACGTCGGGCTTAGCGGAAGCGGCGGAGGTCGGAGACTTCTTGGAGTTCTTATCAAGTGCACCGGATGAGTTCCTGCCATTGCCGTCGAGCTTACCGCCATTCTGATCCTTCCCCGAAGGCAACGATCCAAAACATGTAGTGCAAGCGACGACGTCGAGGAGTCGCCGGACGTGCGCCGCCGCAAGCTCCTTGTCGTAGTCCTCTGTCCGGTGACGGAAGAATCAGATCAGAGAAATAAAAGAGAATGAAGATATTACCGAGAGAGGAACAGGAAGAGCGGGAAATGGGTTTTTTTTTTTGTAAACGCCAGCGTCTTATACCTTCGACTAACGTTAGGGTGCAAGGCTTCAGTGCGGAAACGTCCACCGAGTCCTTTAAACGTGGCCCTCTTACCTTTAGAAAAGAAAAGGTAGAATTATAAAATGTCCAAAATACCCATAATTATTTTTAAATTTCGGGAAAAAAGTTCAATTTCTGCTCGAGTGGGGAAGTCGATTTTAACTTCGAACTCTGAATTTCATTCATTAAAATCTTAGAATTAAATAACTGGTGCAATAAATACTTCAGGATTTTTTGGGTTCCAATATATAAAAAAATTTTAGTTCAATAAATACTTTAAACCAATAGCTATTTTATTTTTGGGTTTTTTTTTTAAATTAAATTTAGTTTCTCTTCATTTCTGTACAGTGGAGTTTATCTCCCTTGAGAAGCATTTGAATTCTTAGTTAAATTCTAAAAACAAAATCATGTTTTTAAAAATTATTTTATTTTAGTTTTCAAAACTTAGTTTAGTTTTTTAAAGCATGTACAAAATAGATAAGAAAACATAAAAGCCCACTGGTATAAGTAGTATTTTTATGCTTAATTTTTAAAAATTAAATGATTATCAAACGATTCTAGTTATTTGAGTTTTCATTTGATGGAAGACTTTTCTACTACTACTTATTAGCTTTTTTTTTTTTTTTGTGGAATGATAATAGTGAAAGTATTTGTTGTTTAGTAATTGTGTTAGTGTGTTGTGTTTGTAACAGTTGGATGTGGGCATTGTTAAGTTTGAATTTATGATTTTAAGATTTACCTTGTTGAATTTTGTATGATTTATAAGTTGTTTTTTGAAAATTTTCAAATTTAGTTTTTGAAAACATATTAGTTGTAACATTTATTAAAATTCAGTGTTTAATTGATTAAATTAAAAGTGTATAGTTATAATTAACTCAATTTTTTTTCAATTTTTAGCAACATGTGAGGGCTAGAGATTTGAATCTTCAACCTAGTTAATGGCATTTGTTTAACCTAGTTGAGTTTATGCGAAGATGGCCCTAAACCTCACTCATTAAGACCTCATTTGATAACTATTTGTCGTTTTAGTTTTTGAAAATTGTGTTTGTTTTTTTGTACAATGATTTCCATCTTCTTTATAGTGGTTTCATATTTCTTAAGAAAATACTTAGGGTTTGTTTGGTATGCAATCCAGATTTTATTTTATGTGTTTCGAATTCACTGAATTCAGTAAATATATGTTTGGCATATGTGTTTTCGAAAACTGTTTTCGGATTCTAGAATCCAAATAGTAGAAATTCTGAAAAAAACATTTTTATGTTTTTATTATATCCAGATTTTGAATTTAAAATTTTAAAATTCATAATTATATTAAAGAAAGATAAAAATCTTAATAAATACAATATTTCATATTATAAACTCAATTTACTTTTGTTAAATTAAAATATGTATAATATAATATATTATAAATTATATAATATTATATTATAAAGTGATAATTCTATAAAATTTACAAAATCATTTCATAAATTAATTAATAATGACTTATATTCAATCTAATAATTAGTTTTGCAATTACAACTAATTTCATGATTTATAAATATGTTATAGGACACACTTTAAACAACTGTTTAGAAGATATCAAATTTCTAAATCTGTTACCAAACACATATCTGAAAAACATGAAATACATCTTTGTTTTCATTGAACCTCTTGTTTTCAAATTTTTGTTTTCAGATTGCTTACCAAATAAACCCTTAAATTCTCAACCAAATTCTAAAACACGAAGACAAGTTTTTGAAAACTACTTTTTTTAGTTTTCAAAACTTGGTTTGGTTTTTAAAAAACACAACTTAAAAGTAGATAAGAAAACATGAAAAACCATAAGTGGATGTAGCAGACTTAATTTTCAAAAACCAAAAACTAAAAACCAAGGCTTCATTTGATAACCATTTGATTTTTTATTTTTGGGTTTTTGAAAATTATACTTGTTTTTTAACATTTCTCACTATTTTCTCTACAATAATTTCTATCTTTTTTAAGGTGTCATTTAAGTTTCTAGCCAAATTTAAAAAACAAAAACAAGTTTTTGAAAACTTTTTTTTTTTAAATTTTCAAAACTTAACTTGGTTTTTGAAAACATAGGTACAAACTAGATAAGAAAACATAGAAGTCCATTGATATAAGTAATATTTTCAGACGTTCAAAAATAAAAAACCAAATAGTTATCAAACGGACCTTAAATATGAGAAAATGTTGATTGTCTCTCTAAATTAATGACGATGCAAGCATTAAAGATAATATTTCCAATAGGCATCAAACTTTATGTCAGTTTATTGTTTTCTTAAGAAATGTATTATCATAATGTTCTCTTTCAAAATAAATTGAAACTAAAATAATATTTATTTTATATTGAAAAAAAAATCATTTCTCGATACCAAAAATTGATAGGAATAGTTTCATGAACTTTAAAAGAAATACTAAATCCTTTGCAAAAAAAAAAAAAAAACCTATATTAAATTCATAAACTATTTAACTCAATAAAAAATTATTAATCATTAAATAAGTAAAAGAATAAATAAATTTTAATCAAATTGATAACACAATGCTAGGAATTATTCCTTCATACCATTTTCATCCGAAAATTTGAAAAGAAAAAAAAAACATCATTTTACAATGAAAATTAAGGGGGGAAACATTGACGAAGAAGGGGAAAAGTGTAAATTACCTCATGAGAAAGGGAGAAATTGGTAATATTGCAAGTCTCAGTGTTGACGGATAGAAGGCGACGAACATCTATTATTTTGTCCGTAGATATTCCCTGCTTTTAAAAACAGTCTTAATAGTCATTCTATTTTTCACATTCTTTATTTTTTCAAATTAAAGTAATTTTGTTCTTGACAAAAATAAAATAAATAATATTGATAAAATGTTTGCCTATTAATATTTTTCTAGCAAAGTCAAGAAAGAATGAGGGAGCAATTTTCTGCCTCTTAATTTGTTGCAAATTTGAAATGTATAGATAAAAATATTTAAGATTTTTGTAGTTCTTCTTCTCATTTATCTCTCCAATTTTTCAAATTAAAATATTTCATCAGATGAAATTGCCCAATTTTTAAAATTTTCAGTTCAAGGGGACGAAATGTGAAATAAAAAAAAATACGTATACACATAAATAATAATGTTTTTTTTATAAATCTCACAAAAATAATACAACAAACAAATGTTGTGTAGCCCACTTTATCACGGTACAAGAAAAACTAAAAATTTCTCTCTGTGGTAGCTTGGGCTGCACCAAATTTTTTCCATCCATTAAAATCATAAAAAAAAAAAGCCAAGAAAAACTCAATATGATAACAATTAAAGCAGTATCAATTCCCAATAATTATGTACATATCATCTCCAATCATTGAATTGCATATAATAATAATAATAAACTACAAAACAGTGCTCAAATTGTATCGAACAGAAATAAAAATAAAAACAAAATCCTTATTTAGGAATAAAACAAAACATTTACGAGAAGCAATGAATTTAAAAAATTATTGAAAAACAATAGAAAAAAAAAAGGTTCAGAGAGCATGAATTGCAAAATTGAATAATTTATGAAGAGCACGTGAGGTGAAAATTTTTCAAAAGGGAAAGGGAAAAAAGAAAAAAGAGAATAGTAAAAAGGGAAAAAGGTTGCGACCTTTAAGACGACATGGGTCTCATCAGGAAGGTGAACAGAGATGTCCATAACAACGGGAAGAACTGCAAAAACCAAAAAAGAAAATTATCAAAATGAAATTGGGCAATAATAATAATAATAATAATAATGAATGAGATTAAGGGAGAGGGGTATAATTATAATGGAAAAAAGAAAGAAGAAAAAGACGAAAATACCCTTGTCTTCCTTCTTCTTCTTCTTATCTCCTTTAGGCTTGCCATGGGTGTTTCTGGGAGGCATTTTTTGTTGGTTGAGAATATATATATATATATATATATAAAACTGGAAAAGCAAAGAAGAGATTAGAATATGGTAGATTATAAGATTGAATGAAGAGAGAAATTAAATGGAGGATAAGCTAAGGAAGGAAGGGCATTGGAAATTAAATGACCTGCAGAAGAAGAGGAAGAAGAAGAAGAGTTTTTGTAGAGAGAGAATTGGGAAAGGATAATGAAGACAGAGAGAGAGAAGTTTTAATAAGAATGAACAAAAGAGGAGAGGATTTTGAAATGAAGGGGTCATCCAGTACAAATAGAAAAGGGAAGAAGAAAGAAGAGAGGAAGTGTGTGTGTGTGTGATAAGGAAGGAAGGGTTGAGATTGAATAGTCAGAATGACAAACTTGGCATTTTATGCCACCTTCTTGGGCTCATATATGGACTAATCTCTTTTCTTTCTTTCCCTTTTTTTTTTTTTACTTAAGAAAAAAGGAAAATTATTTTTTTATATATTATAAAGAAAGAAATTAAGTAATTAAGTTATTATTATTTTTATTTTTATTGGGTGGAAAAGGGAGGCATGGATGCAGCCATTTGAAAGGTAGAGATTAAGATATGGGATTGGGAATGGGGACCACTTACAATGAGGGTGTTTTGGTGGGAGCTACAGTTACTTTTTTTTTTAATATATATACATACATACATATATAATAATTATATTAAAGAAAAAAAACTTTAATTCTACTCGCAAATTTCGCAAATTAATAACCCATAGAATCATCCAACCGTTCAGATCGGAAATGCGATGTCTTTTCTGCAATTATGTTTGAGTTTTTTATTATCCTTATCGTCTTGTTTCTTATTATTACATTTTAGATTAAGTTTTACTCTTATTCTTTAGTTCAACCACATTTCAACCGGTGAATTTTGAAACTTTAACCTCGGGTATATGTATTAGTTATAATTGAGTTAAGTTTATTTTGACAAATTAAGTTTCATCGCCAACAAAGAACATAACTCAGTGAGACAAGTATAACTCATATTAAAAGGTCATGAGTTCGAATCTCACTCACCCCCCATTGTTGATGTACTCAAAAAAAAAGTTTTACTCTTAACTAACATGCTTAAATAAGTTGTATCTATTTTACAATTTATTAACTTAAATCGTATTTCCCAATAAGAGAATAACTCAATTGACATCAAGTATAAACTTATGATCGAGAAAGTGGTCATAGGTTCAAATCCCATTTCCAAATGTTGTTGAACTAAAAAAAAACCTTAAATTTTTATTTTTATTTTTAAAGTTTAAGATATTGGAAAGTTTAGTACTGCTTTTTGATGCCTTAATCAAAACAGTAAATTTGAAAACAAGGATTCAATGAAAGCAGAGTTGTATTTCATGTTTTGGATATGTGTTTGGTAGCAGATTTAGAAATTTGATTTCATTCTAAACAGTTGTTTAAACTGTATACTATAACATATTTATAGATCATGAAATTAGTTGTAGATGCAAAACTAATTATTATATTGAATATAAGTCATTATTAATTAATTTAGGAAATGATTTTGCAAATTTTATAGAATTATCTTTTTATAATATAATATTCTATAATTTATAATATATTATATTCTACATATTTTAATTTAACAAAAGTAAATTGAATTCATAACATGAAATATTGTATTTATTATTTTTATCTTTGTTTAATATAATTCTGCATTTTAAAATTTTAAATTCAGAATCTGGATACAATGAAAACATAAAAATGTTGTTTTAATTTCTACTATTTGGATCCAGAATCCAAAGCAGTTTCGAAAACACATTTGCCAAACACATATTCTTCGAATTGGTGAATCAGAAACATATAAAACAGGATCCGGATTGCATACCAAACAGGCCCTTAAGGTTTGTTTATAAATTCGCAACCATAGTTCATTGCATGTGTTAAATAAGGAATTAACTTGTGAAATCAATTTACCTGCAATTCTATCATATTTGTGTCTCCACTTGTTTATTTACTTTTCTTTGTTTATTTCACCTATCTATCAAAGTTGTGTTGTTTTAGATAAAATTTAGAATTACTATCTTGGTATTTAATCAATCTAGAAAACCATTCATGAGGACGATACTTGGAACTCAAATCACTATCTTAAACCTTGACCCGTACACTTACGGTATTGCAATATCAATTTACGCAACATTAGCATAGGAAAAATTTTCATGAGACTTCAAACATGGGTGGTAATGTGTTGGCAAGTTATTCTGGAATTGATTTCTCCCTTGGTTGTTGCTCTTGTTATTCAGATATGCACCTGCTCCATGTTGGATTCTTCATTAGGTTGGGAGCATTGAGAAGTAGCCATTGATTGGGGTATTCCTGCAAGTTTATTCAGGGCATGAGTTAGAGATGTCATTTGAGATTTAAGAGTAGTTACCTCATCCAGTTGGTAAAGACCAGCTACTTCACTTTCTGTGGGTCACTAGTAGCTGACAATTGATACTTCTTCTAGGAGGGCTCGTGCTTCTGGCACAGTCTTTGCCATGAAAGCATCACCAACAGTGGCATCCAGAATGATCCTAGTCTGACCTGCAAGTTCATTATAAAATAATTGAATTTGGAGCCAATTTGGATACTCATGTTGTGGGCACCTCCTTAACATCCTTGTAACGCTCCTAGGCTTCGAACAATTGCTCTCCTTCATGTTGCCTGAAAGTCCCTATCTCAGTCCTCAACTTTGCAAGTTTCACAAGTGGGAAAATTTAGTCATGAAGATTTGTGCCAACTCTTCCCAAGAAGTAATATTTCCTGGTGGGAGGGACCCCAACCATTCTTTGACTCGACCCTGCAAAGAGAAAGGAAAGAGACGTAAGTGAATATAATCAGCAGAAATACCATTAACTTAATAGTACCACAGAATTCCAAAAAATTTTGTAAGTGGGAATTAAAGTCCTCTGTGGCTTGCCCCCTGAAAGCATTCTCCATAACCATCTGTATCAACCATGTTTTCAGTTCAAAATTATTAACATTAATGAGTGTATGAACTATTCTAGACCGCTCAGAACTAAATACAGGTTGGAAATACTCCCTGATGAGTTTAGGATTATTGATTATCTTTTGGTCTGTCATTTGACGAATTTCAGCTATGTTTTCCTTCAGAAGTTTTCTGCAGGTCCTTTCAATTTCAGGATCAAAAGGTTAAAGGTTTGCAACTTTATCCTTGGGGATAAACCTGAAGACAACAAAAGGAAAAGAAAAATAGAAATTAGATACAAAATAAAAAAGAACTAAACAAGGAAGGAAATAAGGAAACCACAAATAATTACAAAAAAGATAAAAAAAAATTAAAAATAAGGAAAGAAAAAAAAACAAAAAAGAAAAGAAACAAATAAAGAAAAAAAAGAAACAAATAAGGAAAATCAACACAAAAGAAAAAAAAACTTTAGTCTAAAATCTCGAATTTTCTCCTAATATTAATCAATCTAAATAATCACCATTCCCCGACAACGGCACCAAAAACTTGTTGTGTAAAATTATTATTGCAATACCGCAACTGTACAAATCAAGTTTTAATATAGTGATTTAAGTTACGAGTATCGTTCTCATGAATGGTTTTCTAGATTGATTAACTACCAAGATACTAATTCTTAATTTTATCTAAAACAACAAAACTTTGATAAAAGGTGAAAACAAAGATAGAAAAATAAATATACAAGTGGAGACACGAATATGCAAGAATTGTTAGGGGAATTGATTTAACAAGTTATTTCCTTATTTAGAACATGCAATTGACTATGGTTGTGAGATTATAAACAAGAAGTAAAGATATTCAAAAGAGTCTCTCGATCTCTAATGATTCTCATGCATAACAATAAACCCTAAAGTCACCTTATGAATTTTAAAAGCATGCATGGCATTAAGCAACTTCTTAAAACGTTTCCTAAAGAACCCGAGTCACTTTCGTGCCCAGAATTACTAAGGATTTTTGCAACTTTACTCTAATCTAAGTCTATTCTATCAAATCAACTTAAACCAACAAATCATGCTAAACTTGACCAAAGAAAAGCAAGTAATTTAAGAAAGAATTGCCAAAAATAAAGCAACACAAACATAAGTTCAATACATACTTAAATAAGTTCAAAACATGCTGATCAATCCCCCAACTATTACAATTAGCTACTCATAATCACTATCAAAACAAGCTAATGTCATACTAGAATCTATAACAAAACTACAAACGAAAAGGAAAAAGAAAGAAAACTCACAGGTGAAGATGTTGGTCCCTCGTTTCCGAGCTCCCGTCACAATCTCGAGCCTCCTCTCACGTGCTTAGCCCCCGATGAATAGTATTCTGCTACTTTTTGAGTGTAAGAGTCGAAAATAGGTCTAAAATTCTATACAATTCGACTCTTCTTACAAGTTGGACAACATATTATATTTATACTACAAATCGACACGACGTTGCAACTCCATGGGCAGCGTTGCAACGTCGTGCCCTAGGCGGTAACAAATAAGGGAAATGGCCTGCAACACCGCTACCTTAACGCACACCTTCTTATCGATACAATGTTGCGACGTTGCAAAGTAGCGTTGCAACACTGTCTTCATGACTTCAATATGCCAATTATCCGCAACATCGGCGTTGCAACACCATTGGTCAACATGCTTTAATTGTCCTCTTGATCATCTTATTTTAACTTTTAAGCTCCATTAGCCTTAATTTGACCCCGAACACGCCAAAATATCTCCATTTGACCTGTTAATGCTCTTAACCTGAAATTGAGTGAATTGAATACATGAAAGCCTTGAAATTATCATAAAAACTAGCAAAATATAAGCTTAAGGATAATCCATTTTGTGTGCTATCAACCATAATTTTCAGACTCAAATTTCTATACGAGTAATAATAATGAATTTTCAAAATATACATTAATAATAACATTAAGTTTATCTTTAAAATATTCAAATTTATTTATTTAATTTCTTTTAATAAAAAATGAGTTTAATCCTTTAAAAAAAACTCAACATAAGCACACTTTTGTTCCTTCACATAATTAGTAAAAATGCCCATCGTAAACAAATATATGTTGAAGCCATATGTAATTGATAACTTTAGAACTTTAAAAGAGAGAATATAAAACTTTAGGCTTTCATTGATATGTATTGGATTGTAGAATAAGTAAATCTAAACCAAATAACTTAATCTAAAACTAATTCAAATTGCAAATCTAAACTAAATCTAGTCTAATTTGAATAATATAATCTAACATCCTCTCTCAAACTTATGATACTATATCATAAGTTTGCTTGATTAAGCGATATCAATGAAAATAAAACTTAAACTAAAATAAAAATCGATGCATTGGGTTGTAGAACGATGTCAGGAGGTGATGGGAAATTGGTTACTTTTAATGAATATGATTTTTCGTTTTTGAAGTGTCAGATATCAGATTATTTGCATTCGAAGGAATTAGACTTGCCATTAGAAGGAAAGTCTGAAGGCATGGGAGTAGTTGAATGGAAAAAGTTAGACAAAAATGTGCTAGAGATTGTTCGCTTAACTTTGACAAATAATGTGCAAAGTAGTGTAGAGAAGACAACAATCACAACAGAGCTAATGGAAACTTTATCTAACATGTATGAAAAACCCTCTGTAAACAACAAGGTATATCTCGCAACCAAATTCTTTTAATTTAAAGATGACTGAAGGTACATCTATTACTACCCATATAAATGAATTTGATTTGTTAATAAACAAATTGGTTGCTGTTGAGTTAGAATTTACTGATGAACTAAATGCGATTTTGTTGTTGAGATCTTTTCCTGATAGCTGGGAAACCATGAAAGCCACACTTTCTAATTCATGTGGAAAAGAGAAATTGCAGTTTTCACAGGTTAGAGATTCTGCAATTGCAAAAGAGATGCGTAGAAAGGACTCAGGTGTTACTTCTACTTTTGGTCCAGCTTTAAATGTGGATAGAGGGAGGATAATAACATAAGTAATGAGAATCGAGGTAAATTGAAAAACAACAGAAGCAAGTCTAGAAGCAATGATTAGAATCTTTGGGGCGTGGTAAGGATGGACATCCGAAAAAGGAACTGTAAGGCCCCAAAGAAAACTGAGGGGAATGAACCTGGTGCAAATGTTGTTATTAATGAGACACAAGATGCTCTGGTTCTGGCAGTGGAAAGTGCTCATGACCCATGGGTGATAGATTCAGGTGCGTCATTTCATACTGCAGGACAACATGACATTCTTGAAAATTATGTCGCAGGAAATCATGGAAAGGTGTATCTAGTTGATGGAGCACCTTTGGACTGTTGGGATTTATGCCATAAACTCGTGTATTTGTAATTATTTGAGGAAATGAATAAAGTTGTTATTTGTCCTTCAAACTTGTATTCTCACAATTACAAACTTAAATCCAATAAACTAAGCTCCAGGGACACATTTAGAATGTAACCCGAATGGTCTATAGTAGATGGATTAGTTTGGGAACCTCATCCTGTTAACACTATGGATGCGACCCACTTTGTATTTGATACAAAAGAGGCGATCCAACTCGTTCATATAGTTGAAATGCGAGTGGGAGAATCTTGTGAAAAAAGTTTGTACAAGACTAGAGGAAGAATTGTTAGACCAATCCAGTAACACCGTTGATAGGTTAGGGCTAATAATTCAAACGATGACCAATAGTGATTCAACCTGAATCCTGAGCGAGTTGCGAACTCCTGTCTGCCGGAGATTGTCCTTTAACTAGTACGGGTGAGAGTAGTCAGAGTTGCCGACTCAATATGCCTACCTTCTTAGGGATGAAACCTTGTAGGGAGCTGGAGACTCAACTTTGCAAGAAGGAATTCACTCGTTCCCGTTCTAGGGTAACTAGATGGGTTGTTCCCTTAAGAGCTGAATCTAGGTCTTGAACAATGGGGCCCCTCCCTCGTGCTGACCTGAGAGAGATAATGTTTATTGTCAGACCATAAACTTGTTGTTCATTAAAGGATCAGTGGTGCTTAAGGTGCAAGTAGTCATAGGGGTAAAATGGTAATTTGACCCTACTGTGACTACGAACGACCTGTGAAGGGTTGATTCACGGGCATTAGTTAAATCAATGGACACAACTTGTCCTACAGTGAGGAGAGTGCAACTATGAGTCTTTAGTGGAGTGACTCGTAGTTAACGAATGTCGATTGACGGAATCAATGAGTTTGATTAGTCAATCTCGTATCGTTGGAGCTCATGATTTGTAGGTCCATTAGGTCCCTCGGTTGGCTCAACATGGAATTAATAGAGGGTATAAATTTTTGGAATGAATTTGAAATGTTCAAGTTCAAATTTAGGGATTATATCAATTATATGTGATATGATTGATATAATATATAGTTCCATGTGAATATGATTCATATTGAACTTAATTGTGTCTAATTATGGAATTAGGACATAACTAATGGTAGAATTTTGGAGAGATGAAATTGGATTTAATTAAATCCAATTTCTCCACATTATGTGAATATGATTCATATGATAAGGTGTTTGACACCTTATATTATGCACTTATGCATAATATGTGGAGTTAGTGGCAAAATGGGTGAAAAATTTGTCTCCACCCACATTGCCTATAAAAACATCCTTTTGGATGCATTTTGTAACAGTTGAACCATTTGTGTGGTTTTTCATCTTAGGCAAACACAAAAGTTCTCTCCAAAATCTCTCTACAAACATCCCTAATCCAAAAAGAGGTCTCACCTCTCTCCCTCTCCTAGAGAACAACCGAGAAGGTCTTTTGGCGGTGTTTGAAGATTCGTTCGTAGAGAAGATGAGCTCG
This sequence comes from Trichosanthes cucumerina, assembly GCA_036507285.1. Lineage (NCBI taxonomy): Eukaryota > Viridiplantae > Streptophyta > Magnoliopsida > Cucurbitales > Cucurbitaceae > Trichosanthes > Trichosanthes cucumerina. The sequence goes on from CM071840.1 coordinate 34,212,055, forward strand.
TAGACGACGAGGAACCACGCTTTCAAGAAGCATGCTTAGCTAGATTTTCTGTTTTTTTAGTATTTCTACATCACACAATTGAGAGCAAATGCGATCAATCGCTTATGCACGGGATTCAATTCCCTTCAATTGGTATTAGAGACTAATCATGCTTTTATTTGTGTTAGAAATTGCTCAAAATTAGGTGGATGCAACATTCAATTTAGAGAAATTGCATGTGGTTTTGTGAAATTGGATGTTTACATGATTTGACATTTAGATTTGCAATTCAATTGAAAAGTTCAATGTAAGGGCCAGGTGTTTTGGGCAAAATGTATTGTAAATCGAGTCTGTAAGTCCGTGTCGATCGTGGCAAAGTGTTGCTGTGAAGAAACGGAGCGGAATTGGACGAAAAATAGGAACTACCATTGTTGTACAGACGATGTCGTTGCAATGTTGTTCATTAGTGTTGCAACGCCTGGCGTGCGGAGGGAGGCCTGATGCAGGGGCAGCGTTGCAACACCGCTCAGCGTGAAGACGCAAGGCAGGCGTTGAGGGCGACATCGTTGCAACGTCGCTGCGATAGTGGCTGAAGGCGCGCGTGAAGCTCGCGGGAAGTGGCACTGGTGGAAGATTTTTTCATTTTTTTTATTTATTTTCAATTATTTTTTTATTTATTTAATTATTATTAATATAATTTGATTATATTAATTTTAATTAATGTTTAAGATGTCAAATCATGGTCCAATTTTACTATTTTAATTATGCAAATGTTGTGTATTAGTTTATGTGCATAAAGTATGTCATTTAGATTAAAATCCCACCTTAGGTTAAACATATTCATGCATCATTTTATAATATAAGTTGTTATATTATATAGTATGCATGTTTAATTAATATAAAAGTTATGTTGATTATTTTGAAAGCATGGTCATGCATTTATTTCATGTGATGAGTATGTTATATGTTTTAATTTATTCATGTGATGAATGATCAAGCACTATAACATAGAAATGCATGTAACCTAGGTATTAATTAATTAGTTTTAAAATTCGCAAGTTACGTCACGTTCAAAATATGATGAAAAACTTGATTTCTGTAGGGCAGTTAGACAGTGAAGGATGTGAGGTTTGTTTTGGCCAAGGAAACTGGAAGGTTACTAAAGGTGCCATGGTAGTTGCTCGACGAAGCAAACTAGGGACTCTGTATGTCAACAATAATGACAAAGATATGGTAGTTGTTGTAGATAATTCGAGTCAGACTAATTTGTGGCACAACAAGTTGAGACATATGAGTGAAAAAGGTATGAAGATTCTTCACTCTACAGGGAAGTTACATGGATTAAAAGCAGGTGAACACAAGTTGTGTGAGTTATGTATTTGGGAAATAAAAGCGTGTCAGTTTCTCAAAGATAGGAGCAAAGCCAAAATCCATGAAGTTGGAGATAGTTCATATTGATGTGTGAGGGTCTTCTGAAGTATCTTCCATTGGTGGTTTCAGATACTATGGGACCTTCATTGATGACTCAAGCAGGAAGGTATGAACTTATTTTCTCAAACATAAATCTGATGTATTTTCTGTTTTCAAAACTTGGAAGGCTATGGTTGAGAATGAGACAGGTTTGAAAGTTAAAAACTTGAGATCAGATAACGACGGTGAATATGTTGATGGAGAATTCAAAAGATATTGTTCAGACAATGAAATTGCGATGGTTAAGACTATTCCAGGGACATCGCAGCAGAATGGTGTCGTTGAGAGAATGAATAGGACGCTGAATGAGCGTGCCAGGAGCATGAGATTACATGCAGGATTGCCTAAGATGTTATGGGCAGAGGCAATCAACACGGGCGACCTATCTGATCAATAGGAGCCCGACCACATCACTAGACTTCAAGTTGCCTGAAGAAGTATGGAGCAGTAAACAAGTAAACCTTTCTCATCTAAAGGTTTTTGGTTGTTTGTCTTACATTCACATTGATGTTGCAGACAAGAGTAAACTAGATGTCAAATCCAAGAAGTGTTATTTTCTTGGGTATATTGGAGCTGAGATTGGCTATAAATTTTGGGATGACTAAATAAGAAGATGCTCAGAAGCAAGAATGTGATCTTCAATGAGGAAATTATGTACAAAGACATAACAGTCAATACAGAGTCGGATGAAAGTACAGAAAAGAAGACTCAGTATATAAGTCCTTCTAAAGTTGAGACTAAGACAATGAGAATTGAAGATCAGAATGCAGTTACTCCTGAGGAAACAGTTGTGGAATCTGAGAAACCAGTTGTAGGACTGAATGAGTAGACTGTAGAGTTTGATGAACTTCAGAGAACGCTACCTACAACAGTCAGGAAGTCTACCAAGACTATCAGACCACCACAGAGGTATTCCTCTACTTTGAATTATATATTATTGACTGACAGAGGTGAACCTGAATGTTATGATGAGGCCTTTTGGTGGCAACAAAAAATAAAGCCATGGGGGCTTATGCCCAAAGTGGATAATATCATACCATGTGGAGATATGCCTGAGTCGTTTGTCCTTATCAATTGGTATCAGAGCCATGATAGTGTGCTGAAGAAATCCTCAAAGTGGAACAAAGATTAGTGAGCCTCAGTTGTTCTCTATCAAGGTGTTATGCCACTCGCCTTGATAAGAGCAAGTGTGATCCGTATGTTTGTGCTCTATGTGGATGTTGCCTCGGGATGAACTAGTTGTACCTCGAGATGAAGAGCAAACTCTCAGTTGGGAGTGAATGGATTTGTTCGAGGGGAGGCTCAAGTTGTGGTACTTTGGTTGAGGGGAGGATTGTTAGGATGCAAACAACATAAGGCTCATTAATTTTTGTTCCACTTTGAGGATTTCTCCAGCACATAACTAGGTTTTATCATGACTCTGATACCAATTGATAAGGACAACATACCTCCACATATCTCCACAATGGTATGATATTATTCACTTTGGGTATCAACCCTCATGGTTTGCTTTTGGTTCTCCCAAAAGGCCTCATACCAATGGAGATAATGCCCCTGACTTATAGTGTAACGACCCTACTTTTACAGACTCTCTTTCTAAGGGTCATTATTATCATGCATGCATTTGAGGCCCTAAATGACTTTAAATAGATAAACTTGATGATTAAATTCACTTTAATTTGGGATCCCATAAAAATACAAAACATATAAAAACATAAATAAGTTCGATCTCTGGTTTCGAATCTCTGTAGTACATAAGCGGAAAACAGTAATATTTTAAAATTACTTTCTAAAACATGTGTGCGGAAAACTATGATTTGGTTCCCATGGCTTATGTAGCGCATCCCTGTCACTCGCCTGGTATGCCCTCGCCTTTACTTGAAAACATTTTAAAAATGGAGAAAACAAAACAAAGGTAAATGGGTGAGCATTATAATAATACCCAGTAAGTGTGGGTCGGGAAATGCAAACACATGCAACATGACTTTTAAACATGACTTTTAATCATGACTTTTAAAATCATAAAACTTTCTGTAGTGCGACCTAAAACTTCCTTTCATAAAATCATGACTTTTCTCCTCGGCTATACGTGGTCAATTGAGTCTACCTGAGTCTTTTCATGTTGAGTCTCTCACAGATCTCTATAGGTTTTGAGTCCCTCACAAACCCCTATAAGATTTGAGTCCCTCACAGACCCTATAAGTTTGAGTCCCTCACAGACTCCTATAAGTTTGACTCATAGGGTCTCTGATGCATGTTTGACCATGCATAAATCCTCAGGAGACCAATTGCCACAACCCACATAACATGTTCATATACATACAAATGCATGAGGTCTCATTCTTCGATCACATAGATATATGCATTCATCATGATGCAACAATCATTTAAATCATATAATCATAGCATACCTTTAAATCGTAAATCATTAATACATATACAATTAAAATGCGTATCCAACACAATGGCAGACATGAAACATCTCAGAATACATCACTATACATGACTGTGTCAAAATTCATTTTCAATTACTTAAAAATCATTTCTGTTCGGGTCCTCTCAAACCCTTAAGTCATCTGGAATCCTCTCAAATTCCAAGATAAAAATTATTTTCTAAAATCAAATCCTTCGGAGAAATTTTCGGATGTCATTTATTAAGATACGTATTTGAAATTTATCTTTTGGGTTATCCTTAAAACATAATTTAAATACATCTTTAAAACGTTCCCTTTTTAAAATACTTTGTAAGAAATCCCTTACCTTAGCTTGACTTGAAACTCCTAAAGTTTCGCTCCTAACTCAAGGCTCCTCTCAACTTGCTCGGTACTCGAAATCCTTCAGTCCAATACATTTTCCTAATTAAAACACATAATAAATAAACTTATTTTTTGAATCCAATAATAGATAAGTCGAATTACCACTAACGGAGGCTCAAAACACACTCGGAGGGTCGAACTATTCAAACTGGACAACTTCGAAAAGTGGAGTTGACCGTTGACCGATGCGTTGTCCGTTGACCGATGGTGTTGACCGTTGACCGGCGAGCGGCGGTGCGTGGAGGTCAGATCTGGGATGCCCACTTGTCGATCTACTCGAAACCGGTCACCAATCGCCTGAAACCGGCCGGAAAGTCAGTGAACCAACCGACCCTACGCAACAATTTGACTCAAAACTTGCACGAACCGGTGGTTGTCGAGGGTTGCAAGCCTGACGAGGGTATAATGGTTCGCGTGGCGGTTCCGGCGAGGCACGTCCAGTGCGTGGTTGCGGCTTCAACGGACGAGTCGAGGCAGATGGAGGTTGCAGCGGAGACAACCTCGACTTGTAGATGGATCTGGCGTTGATGATGGTGCGGCTCGGCTCGAATGGCGGCGTGCATCGTTCGCGCGAGTTCCAGCGAGGAACTCAGACGACTCTGCAGGCGAAACGATGACTGATGGCTTGGCATTCGGAAAACGACGATGGGCTGCTTGTCGGCGGGAGGGATAAATGTGAAGGAGAAGTGTGAGATGAGGGAGATGAAGTCTCGTGATGTGTGTCCAAATAAAAACAAACCCTAATTCATTTTCCTTAAAATTACAAACATGCCCATTTCTCTCTCTTTTAATCACAACAAGCCCTTAATCCTATTTAAGTGCTTCAAAAGGTCCTTTAATTACACAAAATTCACCAAATGCATGAATCTTAAATTAAATTACAAAGCCTCAAGGCCCAATTAAATTTAATTTCTATTAAATTAATCCAAGTACAACCTAAAAGGTACTTGAAAATTCTGGGGCGTTACATATATACCTATGATCTTTTCCTTATCTAACCGATGTGGAACTTTGGTTGCACTCCCAACAATCTTTTCTTCGAACAAAGTACCAACCGAGTCTCCCCTAAAATAGTCATCTACCCGTCTAGCTCTTATTCTGACCAACTCCTTTACCCGGAGCACACCGCCTATCCGATAGAGCTCTCTACCACGGATCTCCACCATGTCTACACCTTCAAGGCTCGCCTCCTTTGTTCGAAACTCGAGGATTCTATTATTGATCACGACTCAGGGGCATGACTTTGATACCAAGTGATAAGAACAACGAACACCGATAGATCTCCACAATGGTATAATATTGTCCACTTTGGGCATAAACCCTCATGACTTTGTTTTTGGTTCCACCAAAAGGCCTCATACCAATGGAGATCATTGTCCTCACTTATATACCATGGATCTTTTCCTTTCCTTGTGAGTACTCTTAACAATAGTCAAATTCCAACTCCAACTTCCAATGTAACTACCGAAAGATTCAGATTTAGATATAAATTCACAATTGTCGAATTCCAACTGTAAATCCAATTGTCGAACTCCAACTGTAAATCCAATTGTCGAACTCCAACTTCAATTCCAATTTTCGAATTCCAACTGCAAATCTAGTTGTCGAATTTCAACCCCAATGCAATTGCCAAATTCCAATCCAATAAAGATTCAGATGCAAAAATAAATGTAGAAATAGATGCATATTTAAATGAAACATATGTAGATGTAGAAACAGATACAAAAGAAGATGCATATTGAGAAAAAGATGCAGATTCAAAAACAGATTTAGAAGTCAGATGTAGAAGCATGAGCAAATTCAGATTCAGAAGAAGATTTTGATTCAAAAGCAAATTCAGATTCAAAATAGATTCAGATGGAGAAACAAATGTAGAAACAGAAGCAGATAGTAGATTCAGATGCTTTACGCACACAAACTCTTCTTTATGATCTTCATGATCTTCTTCATCTTCTTCCTCCTCCATATTTTAATGGAAGAACAAACTGTCAAAATTTCACTAAACAGGATCCTAAAGCTTTGATACCATGATAACTTTAGAGGAGAAAATACAAATAAGTAAATCTAAACTAAATAACTTAATCCAAAGCTAATTCAAATTGCAAATCTAATATAATTTAAATAACATAATCTAATAGTAATAAGTCAAATGTTATGTTTCAGGAAGACTTTGGATTTTTTGCCAAATGATTAAACGAAAAATTAACAACAATACTAATAAAACATTTCTTAGGTTAAATTACAGCTTATAATTTTTGTCCATAAACTTTTAAGTTTATACTAATTTGATCATTGAACTTTAAAAAGTATCAAATAGGTCCCCGAACTTTTAATTTTGTGTTTAATAAGTCTCTAAACTTTAAAAATATCCAATAAGGTCCTTGAACTAATTTCAATTTTGTGTTTAACAAGTCCCTAACGTAGTCGACAATTTAAAAAATTAACTTATTTATTAGATATAAAATTAAAATTTATGTGTAATAGACCCCTAAACTTTCAATTTTGTGTCTAGTAGATTCGTGAATTTTAAAAAATATCAAATATGTCACAGTCCTTCTAGAACAACATTGGAAATTCAAACACCTATTATGTTTGGATGCACTATTAACCCTTTATTTTTAATTTTAGTTCAACAAAGGTAAAGTGGAAATTCAAACTCTTAACCACAACCAGATGATAAATATCTTATCTATTTAACTATATATGATTCACTATTAACATTTACCTAAAAGGAAAGTAAAAAAAAAGTTGAAACAAGAAAATGTGCTTTCTTTTATGTATATATATGAAGGTTAAAAATACATGTTTAGTCTATTAAATTTTAGATTTGAGTCAAATAAATCTCCTTTAACTTGAATTTTTTATTTCTTTTTGTTTAATAAATCCCTTAACTTAAACTTTCAATTTTGTGTTCAACACTACAAGAAATAAGGTGATTAGCGACCGAAAAAAAATGTCACTAAAACTCAAAAATTGACGAAAAAGCTTTTCAGGGATGAAAATCTATGCATCACAAAAATCGTCAATAAAACATAGTTTCATAAGCCATTTAGCGACGTTTTTTTATCGAAGCATTGCACGCATGCAATGAAGAGTTGCTTATGTCGCAACCTGCGACGAAGTGAAGCAAAACGTCGGTTTCGCGTCGCAAGCATATATGTGACGTAAAAGACCTTCGTTGCAAGGTAACCTGCGACACAAAAATGTTTATGTCGCACAATCATACAATTATATATACATATATTTAATTATTTTTATTTAATTTCATAACTATTTATTCTTTAATAACTCTTAAAAAAATATTTTTTAAGTCTTTAGGGTGTAAGTTTTCATAATATAAATTGAAACGAAGTGACTAATTTTCATTCAATATTTGAAAAATAAAATAAATAGTTGATTTACATATTAACATTTTACTTTTTCTTAAAAGTAAAATTTTGAATAAATGACCCGAACAACCTGAAACAACCCAACCCAAATGTTTCATGGTTGGATTGAGTTCATTATTTAATAAGGGTTATTTGGGTTGAAGAAATTTACAACCCGAACAATTGAGTTGGGTCTAAAAAATGTCTCAACCCAACCCAACCCAACCCAACCTAGGAACACCCCTAGTTTTCCCCTTTCGTTGCAAGTAGGATGTGACGGAATCATCGAGTTTGTCGCAAGGGTTGCAATGCGCATATGTGTTTGTCGCACGGTCGTATACACCGAAGTGTTGTGTCGTCGCATGACTTGCGACGTTGCAACTATTTCATCGGAAGCATTGCGACATATCAGCTAGTTTGTCACAAGCACTCCGATGTTTCAGCTATTCTGTTGCAAGCACTGCGACGCTTCTGCGCTTGCGACAGTTTTTCGTTGACGATATTTCGTCGCTGAAACGCTTATTTCTTGTTGCGATAGATCCCTTCCATATTCAATATTTTTTAAAATTAATAAATCTATTAAACATAGAATTGTTTATATTTTATGTTTAACAAAACTTTGAGCTTTCAATTTTATGTTTAATAAGTTTTTTACTTATAATATTAAAATTTAAAAGACCAAATTTGTAATTTAACATTTTTCTTTTAAATTAAAAGACAACTTTGGAGGTTGAGAATTTCCCATATATTTGACTTAAAGTGTGTAAGCAAAGGCTTGAGAGAAAGAGAGAGTGTGTGGCTTTGGCAAAGTCTGGTGATTTGAAACGACACGTCGTAAGTTTGGATTCTATTCTATTTCATAGCTATTTGTCGTTACTCTTTAAGTAACGACATTACGGGCATGTTTGGGAGTGATTTTGGAATGACCAAAATCACTTTTGACATATCTAAAATCACTTTCATTTCAAAAGTGTGATGTTTGACAATATTGAACAAGTGATTTTGGAAGAATCCAAAATCACTTGAAGTGATTTCCTATTAATCACTTGGGAGGTGATTCCCAAGTGATTTTTATTAAGTTATTGTGATTTAAAATGACTATTATTTCATTTCTGAAAAATGTATACTTTTGGTGACGGGTATAACCCGTCTTCTTTTGTAAAAATTCATAAATTTCCATCAAAAAATGATTTTTTTCAAAACCGTCACTATTAAGTTCGTCCGTCATTTTTTATAAAATGACAAGTTTTCTCTCTCTAAAGTTTTTATAATGTGTATTTTTTACTTTATTATCTTTTTATCTTTTCATTCATTTTTTCCTATAATGGTTTTAACTTTCTTTGAATTTTTTTATTTCCAATTTTTTTTGTTCCTCCATATCATTTTCTTATATTTTAAATTTTTTCTCACTAATTTTTTTTATCTCTTGCTCTACCATTTTTGTTCTTGTACTTTTTCTTCCTAACTCTTAATTTTTTTCTCTTCAATCCTCGTTATAAATTTTCTTCCTAAAATTTTTATCATCTTACCCAATTTTTTTTATCTCTCTATCTTTATTTCTCTAATATTTTAATTCTTCCATATCTCTGACTTGATGATTATAAAATCTCTTTTGAAAACAAACATTAATCATTTTTTTTAAAAAATATTTTTAATTAAATTTAAATTCACTTTTACAACGTTTGAATTAAATATTAAAATCATTTATAACTAAATAATTTTTATAAAAAAATTATTATAATTAAATCATTAGCTTAAAACACTTCTTTTAAAGTCACTCCTAAACATGACTTTTGAAAATCACTTAATTGTATGAAAATCACTATTAAAAGTGTAGAACCAAACATGAAAATAATTATATGAAAATCACTTTTAATAAATCAATTATAAACAAATCAATTGTTCTAAAATCAATATTTCTAGAATCATTCCCAAACATGCCCTACAACTCATGTGTTAGTGCTTTTTAAAGTGATTGTAAGCACAATTTTCATGTGCCAAATCCTTGTCATTGTTTTAAATTAGAGAAATATCTCACATGCAAAATATCTTTGAGAACTGGGTTAGGTTAAGAGATGATTTCAATATTCTATCAAAGTGGTCCGACTTTAAATATTAAAATATAATTGACTAAATCTAATTTAAATATTATAAAATATAATTTTAGTTCATAAAGTTTATAATGGTTTTGAGTTTAGTTCCTGAAATTTTAAGAAGTTAATTATATTGTGATGTTTTGCTTTTTAGCTCACTTGTCATTAACATATTTAAGGAAGAAAAAGGTACAAACTTGATGTGGAATCTTAAATGCAAAAAAAGTTTACAGTTAGATTTCTTTTTATATCATCTAACTTGTTTTTCCTTTTTTAGAGTACAGAACATGCTTAAACCTTGGTCTTTTATTTTTTTCTTTTCCAATTTTTATGAGAGTGATGAGTGGCAGATCTAAAACTTAATTTGTGTCCGAGTTTGATACATTTTGATATTAGTTTGTCCAATCAAAGATATGATTGATTTTTTATAGATTAAAAAAATACTTTTGATCTTTGAACTTTTAGTAAAGTAACCATTTAGTTCTTAAACTATGCATTATAACAATTTAATTCATCTACATTGAAATTTGTAACAATTAAGTCCTACAATTTAACTTTACTGTGAGAAATTCTATCAAAAGTATGTGCCAATTTTTATTAGGAAAAGTGTAATAGGTAGCAAAAAATATTAGGATATTTACAAATATAGTAATGGTTTTTTGAGATTTGCAAATATAGCAAAATTTTCTAAATTTGATTTACGTTATTTTATTTTTTCGATTTTGTCCTAATTGGTGTATCAACATGTATTTCAGTAGTATATATGATATACTTTATATTTTGTATGTCAATAGTTATCTAATATACTTTACATTTGGTATACCACTCAATTCATATATACCTAAAACCAAGTATATAGTATATTACTGATATACTACTGATATACTTCCTTTTATGTATATCAGGTAAATGATATACTCTATATGAAGTACATCAGCAACATATTACAGATATTTTGCATATTTGGTATATAACGGATATAGAACAACATTAAGTATATCAGTAGTATGTCAGTGATATGTTTCATCACCTTAAGTGACGAATAACTACTGATAAAGTCAAAAACTAAAATACAGCATATGTAACACCCCATGTTGTAAAATTAAGTCATTTTTTAGTAATTGGATTTAATTTAGGTTAACATTCAAATTTAGAAAATTAGAATTTGAACTCTAGCCCGTGAAGTTTGTGAATTAAATTTCTTTAATTTGAAAAAAAAAAGATTTTTAATTAAATATTAATTCTAAAGTTTAAGGATGTAATTTAGAATTTATTCTCAAGTTTAGAAAGGACCAAAATCTATTTTGATTAGATTTGATCTCCATCCTTTAGATTATTTATTTAGAGTTTTCAATTTTGATAAGATAGAAAAAATATTTTAGCATATAGATAACCTAAGATTTTCTTTCCCTTTTTAATTTATTTTGGTGTTTGATTGGACTCAAAATAGTCCTTTTTTTGCTAGCATATTCCTTGTTATTTTGAATGTTTCTATGCATTTTAATGTTTATTTTGTATGTAATTGAGTCTAAGGAGCAATTGGAGCAAAATGCAGCTTTTTGGAGTTCTTTGGAGCGTTTGGGACGTGCTCGGGATGATTCGAAAGCTTACCGAATGCAAAGAAGAGCTTTGAGGGGCAATATAGTCATTTTGGAGAAGATGGAAGCATTTAGACACTCAAACGGAGGCTCTTTTGATGCTGCAAGGTATAATGCGCGAGAACAGGATAGCGTCTCAACGCTGCTTGTAGCGTCTCGATGCTACTTCGAAGACTGAAACGCTCAGATGAAACAAGCATCGAAATGTTGTGTTCAAGCATCTCGACGTTGAATGCAAGCATTGCACGACAATGTGACGAGCCCCTTAAGACGCTGGAATAATTAACGACAATGTCTTGACACTGTGCCTAACGTCTTCACGCTGCAACGAATTCTATAAATACATCATCACCATTTTAGGGCAAAAATAGAGAGACTTTTGGTAAGATTTTTTAGACAACTCTAATTTTTTTTCCCTTTTCGTTGCTGCTTAGGCTTAGATTAAACTATTTTTATGTTATTTATTGTAATTATCGACATGATGTCGAGTCTATCGGCTCCAGCTAAGCGGAAACACCGATTCGAAGGTAAGTATTGGGTTTTGTAACGCCATGAGATTCGTATTTTAATGAAATCATTGTTATCTAGCTATCTTTATCCATTTTTCTCTTTAAGATTGAGTCACTAAGCATGCTCGTAGGTAGGATTGATACCCTATAGGCGTCAAATGTGTTTAGCCTTGCTATGTATGTTAGTTTACTTAATTAGCATGCAATTAGTAGTAATTAGGCTTAGAACTGGTGAGTTTATGAGCTATATAACGGTCGTGAACGACTTAATGGGTCTAAGGCTAAAAAGAGAATACAAATGGGATAAAGGTTAATTTAGGCTTGCCACTTAGGTTAATTTGAGTAACTTGCTAATCCTGGTTGAGTTTAAGGCTTAAATGATCGGTCCTGAGTATGACACGTGTCAGTTTAGACTAGTTTTGAGTCTAATTACCTAATAATTAAACTAGCTTAGACAAGACTAGTAGTTTACCTGTGGATAGGCGAGTATAAAAAAGCTAGATAATTCTGATTTGATCTCTAGCATCCATGATTGGTATTACAAATACCCCGATACAACCTAACGAATCGATATCTAGTCAATCCTTTGTCTCTGTCTTTTAATTTTTTATGTGCTTAGCTTTTATGATTTTAAATTCTTGCATTTTATATTTATTGCGCATGACAAATCCCCCCATTGTGTTCTCTGAACCCGAACAAAATACTTAGAATACTAATACCGCCTCTCTGTGGATCGACGTAGCCATTAGACTGCAAATCTAGTTGGTTAGTTTATAATTTTTATTTTGTTGGAGTCTTAGACAAGCTCACTTCAGTTTTATATCTTTTGGGTAAATTAAAAAAAAAAGAGAAAGAAACCCTAGTCTCCAATACTTTCTCCCTCCTCCTCTTTCTCGTTTACACACCTCCTCATCCCTTTCATCTTCTTAGTGAAGGAGATCGGATCCCCTTGAGCAGCGGAAACGAGTTTGGAATCATAATATGCAAGTTTGTTTTGGTTGAAATGCAAAAACCCATACATTGACAAAACAAAACAAACATGGAATTTCTAATCAATTAGGCATGGATAAATGGATACAAACATGCTAAAGTTTAACAATTAAACTAAAGAGGAAAGAATACCTTTGTAGTTTTTCCACACAACAACTCCTTGCTCCAAGGATCATAGCAGGACAACAAGCATGAACAGGGTCTTCTCTGCTTCTCTGTTTTTCTCCAACAGAACACTACCAAAAGAGAAAACCTTCTATATCTCTGAGTTCTTAGAACACCCTAGGTGGGAAGGGTTCCAACAATTGGAAAATTTTGGGAATTCTAGAGAGTGAGAGAGAGAATTTTTCTTCTGTCAATTCAATCAATGAGTGAATCATCGATCGAATGATCTCTTCTCACCAGGAGAAGAAAGCTCTGTAGAGGGCATCTCCCACTCACTATCGAATAGGGAGTTGGGAGAGTGGGGGAACGTGTCCTCCTGACACGTTACCTATTTTTATTTTAATTAATAATTAATCATATTAATTAATAAATCAATTAAATCTTATTTAATTAAATTAAATTAAATTAAATATCATATATTTAATTTAGATTAAATCACATTTAATCAATTTTCCCTCTAACCTATAGTTTTAATGCACATCTTATGCACATTAAATTTTAACCTATGGTTTTCAAATATGAATCACATTCACATTTGAATTTAATATTTGAACTCTTTCAAATATTTAATTCTCTCATGTAATCTAATATGAATCATATTTACATTAAATTTATAATATATAGTTCTAAAACTATATATTATATCGTATCAATATACATTAAGTTTATTCCCTTGTGAATTTGAACATTTCAAATTCAAATGGTCTAAGAACTCTTTACGAGCTAGAAGGTGGACCTAATGGACCTACAGATCAGAAGCTCCAACGATACGAGATTGCTCGGTTAATCTCATTAACCTCCCAATAAACATTTGTTAACTGCGGGAACACTCCACTAAAGTCCCACAGCTGCACTCTTCTCACTGCAGATATATTTCTGTGTCCATGAATATTGACCAATAACAGCAAGTCAATCCTTCACGAATGTTCGTAACACCAGCTGGGTCAAATTACCGTTTTACCCCTGGGTTACATCTTGTGCCTTAAGTACCAGTGCTCTTCTAATGAATAATTTTTTTGTGGTCCTACCAACAAACGGAGTCCCTCTCGGGCCAATGAGAGGGTCGGGCCCTTTGTTCAAGTCCCAGAGACACCACTTAAGGGAACATTCCTCTACTTACCCTAGTAGGCGGGAATGAGTGAATTCCATCTTGTTAAGTTAAGTTCCCAGCCACTCACTCGGTCTTATCCCCAAGAAGGTAGACATATTGAGTCGGCGAATCTGGCCACTCTCACCCATACTAGTCAAAGGACAATCCCTCGCGAACAGGAGTTCGTAACTTGCTCAGGATTGAGATCAAGTTGCCTAGGTCATCCTAGTGAAATAGAAACCCAACTAGTCAACGGAGTTACAGCTAGAGGCTACTATTTTGTGGTCCAGTCTTATGTAATCTCATTGCATAGGATATCCCCACTCACATATCATCTACATGAACACGTTAGGATCACAGTGTTTGAATCAAATACAAAGTGGGCCACATCCATAGTTTTACCAGGGTAAGGTACCCAAACCTTATCCCCTAATTATAGACCCTTTAGGTTGTATCTCAAACCGAGATTCTTTATATGTACACTACATTCAGTTAAGGATTCAATTAACAGCTTGGATGTTTAGTTTATTGGATTTAGGGTTTAAATAAAGGCAAGATAACGAACAATAACTCTTTATTGAAATAATAACACTTTATTACATTAATTAGAACATAATTACAAACTACGAGTTTTAGGGCACAAACCCCAATACTTAGTTCTCCTCTGTGTATGCCCCCACAAAAAAAACAACCTCGCGCCAATCTTTACCTTCAATTGTTGACATGCCCACACCCTCGTCGTGCTTCTTCTCTCCGACGAACTCCTTTTGTGTGGTGCTTGAGCCTCGATCCATGAGAAGCAAAAGGAGCCAAGGTTCAACGATCCAACAACAAGATTAGAAGCTCATATGCGCGTTTCTGACAGTTGCAAGATTCCAACTACTACACACGGACAACACCCCAAAACTTAAACTTTTGCTAGTCCTGAGCAAAAACAGAGTTAAACATTAGATTGTTCTTATACATACATTTGATTCAAGCCTCAAAGATTTATGAGAAAATCTGGTAATCACAGGAAGCATTCAAACATAGTTCTTCAATGAGCAATTTAAAACTTTTCTAAGTGTTCCTACGTGTGTGTGTGATTAACCTATGTTCCTTTCATTTTTGCTAAGTTTGGATCAACTTTATTAGGCTCTCCATTCAACTTCCCCCTACACTGGTCATAATTACTAATCTTTGAGCCTCCCCACATTCAAGCAATAAACAACTTTACTCCGCACTTAATCACTTTTTTATCACTTTTTTTATTTTCTTCTTTTTTTTTAGCAAGGACACTAGCTTTCACACATCCACTGCAGGGACCCTTACCAAGAGCACTCGCTCAATGAGTGGCCTAACTGATCACAGTGAAGGTAGCTCTTTTTGCCCTCACGAATTTTTTTTTCTTTAGCAAATAAACAACAAAAATAAACTATTTCACATAGTAAACAGATCATGCACTTCATATTGTCATTCACCCTATCCTGCATTTTAACTCTCAAATCAGTTCTTAGACCTATCGAGGTGACATTAAACTTCTAAGCCTAATAACTTTGTTCTAAGCATTTCAAAACTACAAGAACACAGGCTATGTGCATAATAGTGCAGGAGAAACTCAAGAAAATTTATAAATTAACTCAAATTCATATCATGCTCTCAAGTTCCAGCAGAATCACAAAGATTTTCAATTATATCTCATCCTAGGCTATCATGATCATACTTATGCAAAAGATCAATCAACAATTCAGTATATACTCAGGACAATCACATCATATCAATAACATCCCACCCCCAAACTTAAACTAAACATGATCTCCAATGTTTGCAAAAATAAGCAAAAAGTAAGTATAGAGGTAAGAGTGAACAATACTATATCCTGAGTTATGGAGATCTTTCTGAGTTCCTTGGATAGGCAAAACATGTGTGCTGGAGTTCCTCACAACGGGAGCATGGATTTCAACGAAGAAAGACATCATCACAACCTATCGAAGCAAACAAACAAACTAGTAAGTAAACTAAGAACTGAAAAACAACTAAAACAAATTAAAGACAAAAAATAGTAATGACAAAAATGTAAAGCTTGGGTTGCCTCCCAATAAACGCTTTCTTTAACGTCTTTAGCTAGACTGTACTCCCTCAAGGTGTTTCTTTTCTATCCTGTAGTGCTCGGAGTGATGTGTTCATTTGGCTGATCTGGGTCTCAATGTTCTTTATTGCAGCTCCATGACTAGTCACTATACCAGATAGACTGGTGACTGCATTCTCCAGCTGGTTGGACCTACTTCTGGATTCAACTATGAAGGAGTGCAATGTCTCTTCTAGAGATGGTTTCCTCTATGATGTAGAAGTATACCCTGTAGGAGGATTCAACACATTTTTATTGTTAGCATAAGAGAATTTTTCATGATACCTCAAACCTGGATTATAATGTGTTGGGAGGTTATTCTGAGTCTGACTTTCTCCATAGTTGTTGCTTCTGTTGTTCAGGTAGTGTAGTTGCTCCAAAGTGGATTCTCTATTGGGTTGGGAACATTGAGAGGGAACCATTGTTTGGGGTGATCCTGCAAAATTGTTCAGAGCATGAGCGAGGGATGCCATATGAGATCTAAGCGAGGTTACCTTATCCAGTTGATACAATCCAACTACTGGCTTAGATTTGTCATTATCTGTAAGCCACTGGTAGCTGACAGTTGACACTTCCTCGAGGAGGGCACGTGCTTCTGGCACAGTCTTCGCCATGAAAGCCTCTCTAGTAGTGGCATCCAGAATGGTTCTGGTCTTACCTTCTAGTCCTTTATAGAACAGTTGTATCTGGAGCCACTTTGGGTAGCCATGTTGTGGGCACCTCCTAAGCATGTCTTTGTACCGTTTCCAGACTTCAAATAGATGCTCTCCCTCCTGCTGCCTGAATGTTCCTATCTCCGTCCTTAACTTTGCAGCTTTCACAGGTGGAAAGAATTTGGTCATGAAGGTTTGGGCCAACTCCTCCCAAGAAGTGATACTGCCTGAGGGAAGGGACCCTAGCTATTCTTCAGCTCTACCCTCCAAAGAGAAGGGAAAGAGACATAAGCGAATATTATCAGCAGAGATACCATTCATTTTAATTGTACCACAGATTTCTAAGAAATTTTGCAAGTGTGAGTTAGGATCTTCCGTGGCTAGTTGTCTAAAATCACCTTCCCTAACTATCTATATAAGCCCTGTCTTAAGTTCAACATTATTAGCATTTATGGGGACGTAGACTATTCCAGCCTGTTGAGAATCAAACACAGGTTGGAAATACTCCCTGACGGGTTTAGGGTTATTGATTAACTCCTGATCAACCATAATCTGAGGTTCTGCTCTTCTTTCCCTTAGGAGTCTCCTACAGGTCCTCTCGATCTCAGGATCAAAAGGGTGCAAGTCTGCAGCTCTCCCTTTGGGCATACACCTGGAGGTACCAAAAAGAAAAAGAGATTAGACAAAAACAAAAACTAAGAAAGGAAATAAAACATAAAAAGAAAGAAAACACGAAAAGAAATTAAAACAGAGAACTAAAACATAAAACATGGGTTGCCTCCCGAGAAGCGATTTCTTTTACGTCTTTAGCTAGACGGTGACTTATCAGGGCACATAAAACTACTCATATTTCTTTGGGCCCTTCTTGCTTGAATCGATATAGCCTTATAAGTCTAAAAGGCTATCCTGTTTCTCCTGGGCACCAGACAGAAAACTATTTTTGGTATTTTTGTTTAATGAGATGAAAGAACAAAAATCATACCAAGACTCATGAGTGTAGGAAAGTTGGTTGTAAAGATTAAAGGAAATTTTTGGAGATAAAAGGGGAAAGGGCTTCTCAGCTTCGACCTCTATCACCTGAATCTCTCCTGTGGAAATAATTGTATTACCAATGTCTACCTTAATATCCTGTTTCTGGTGTGTCTCAGTCTCCCCCAAACTATCCTCACTATCGTATGAATAAGTCCTCCTAGGTGGCACATCCTCAATGGTAAGGATAATAAATTGTTCCTGTAAAGCCTTAAGGGAAATTACTAGTTGATTGAGATACTGAGCTCTATCGAGTACTATTTTCAAAGTCCTACCACCTCAGCTTCTAACTTATCCAACCTCTCTAATTCATTATGCACCAAATTTTTAATTTTCAATTCTAAGGTATATTTCATTAATTGGGCCACAAAAGAAGATTTTTCTATAGGTGATAACTCGCCATGGGAGAGTTATTTTACTATAATTTTAGTGCTTAATGTAGTTGAATTGCATAGAATTTATTGAGTCTCATGTTATTTTATCCCTAAATTGTGCGTGTTAGCTTTAAAATCTTGAATTTAAGCATTAGGTTCGAAAAAATTAATTATTATGTTTTTTATGCTTTAATTGAAGAAATTTGGGAAAATAAGCTAACGGTTAATTAATAACCAGAAGACGAGATTTTTAACTCCAAAAATCCTTGTATATTTAGTTTGATTTATAATTGACTTCATGAATTTATTTGAGATTTTTCTGTGTGCAAGAGGTTATAAAAATTACAGGAGTTCCTAAGGACATTTTAGACATTTTACCCGAAGGGTAAGATGGTCTTTCTACCCCTAAGAGCATTTTTGTAATTTGTGGAGTTAGGGCAACACCATCTTATGTAAGGAGGCTAGGGTTCACAAGTGCCAAGGTGGAGAAGAAGTTGCCACAAAAGGGGAAGAGAGCGAGAGAGAAGAGGCGATTACTACAACAAAGGTGTGCATTGAAGAGAAGAATCATGAAAGTGTCATTGTTGTAGCAATCGTGCGAGTGAAGAAAAAATCGAAGCTTCAAGGTGCCATTGTTGTAGCAAAAATCGTGCAGTTCGATTTTGTTGGTATTTTTGTCCTAATCTCGTGTTTGTAAATTACTGTTTGAAATTAATAAGAGTTATTTATTTCATTACTTTGTGTCTTGCAATATTTACAAACTTTTCCAATAAACTAAGCTCCAGGGTCATTGAATTTATGAGAGAACTAGAACTTGAACGGTGTGTAGTGGACACACGGGGAGGATCACGTTCGAGTTAATGACCGAACCGGTCTCTGAGATATGGATAGGGTTGGAGACCTAATCCTTGATACTGCTGTGGATGCGACCGCTTTGTATTAGATACAAGCGAGGTGATCGACTTCGTTCATGTGGTTGACATGCGAGTGGGGGCATCTGTGCAATGAGATTGTACAAGACCGGGACCGTGAATTATTAGACCTGCGATGTAGCACCGCTTGTGATGAAGGACTAATAACTTCATAGATGACCATTAGTGACTCGACACGAATCCACGAGCGTGTTACGGACTCGCATCTGCGAAGTGCGTCTTTTGACTAGTACGGGTGAGGTGGTCACGATTACTCGCCCAATATGCCTATCTTCTGGGGACAGGACCAAGCGAGAGTCGAGAACTTAACTACGCGAGATGAAATTCACTCGTTCCGCGTTTAGGGAAACTAGAGGGGTTGTTCCCTTAAGTCTTTGTCTCCGTGGCTTGGACAATGGCGCCCACCTTCTCACCGCCCAGAGAAGGGTGTTGTGTATGGTTGGACCATCACAATGTGTTGTTCATTAGAGGAGCGTGGGGACTTAAGGAACAAGAGGTAGACACGGGGTAAAGCGGTAATTTGACCCATCCGTGTCTCACGAACAACTGTGAAGGGTCGACTCATGGGCATTGGTTATATCGGTGGACACGTAATATTACCTTGACCGACGGGAGTGCAACTATGGGCTATAGTGGAGTGTTACCAGTAGCTAATGAATGTTGATTAACCAGGTCAAAGAGTTTGATAGGTTAATCTCGGATCATTGAAGCCCGTCACTGCAGGTCCATTAGGTCCCTCAGTTGGCTCAATCTGGGTTAAAAGAAGGGTTAATGTTTTGGTATGAAATTGAAGTGTTCAATTTCACTTAAAGGGCATTTATGTCATTTATATGAGATATGAATGATATAATATATAGTTTAATGTGAATGTGATTCATAATAAACTATAGGTTAGCCTAATTGTTGAATTGGGGCTAATTGGAGAAATTAATTAAGAGAAATTAAATTGGATGTGATTCAATTTAATTAATCCACAATTATTGCAAATGTGATTTGCAATATGTGATATGAGATATCTTATATTATATGGTTATGCAAATATGATTTGCATAACCTATGGTTGTTGTAAAATGGTAATAATGTGGAGATTTTAACTCCATGATTATTCCACTAATTAAACCCTTCTTGCAAGAAGGATTGTAAGTTCAACTCTCTCATTTTTTGGATTTCACCAAAAAGAAGAGATCTCTCTCAATATTTTCTCTCAAATTCTCCTCCCTCTCCAAAACTAAAAAGTCCCACAACTTTCCTTCTTCCAAAGGAAGAACACCCGAGAAGGCCATTGGTGGTATTCGGGTTTTGTTCGAGGGAAGTGTTCGTTGAGATTGAGAGGCACGAAGTGTAGTGATCAAGGAAGAAACTTTGAAGTTTTTGTCTACAACAAGTAAGTATATTCTTCTTGCTGTTTTTCTTCCTTATTATGTATGTTTAACTTAGATCTAAGTGTAAGATCATTTTGACAAATTTTGAGTAGCATAACGATATCTTGACGATTCGATCGTCTTCCGCTGCACGGAGATTATCATTCCTTTCAGGTTTTTCACAGATGACGCTCACAAAGTTGTCGTTTGCCGGCGTTTTCATCGTTGGATTTTTCTGCAATTTTTACAGCTTATTCAAGACTCATACGGCTTTACTTTGAATGGTTGGATAATCGTTCTGAGCTTCAGTGTGCCAGATATGTCTGTCGCGTTAGGAGATTAGTGCAGTTCGGTTTTTCACTGGTGGCACTCACGAAAGTGTCGTTTTCTGGAGTTTCAACCAGTTGGATTTTGCTGAAATTTTGACTGATTTGTTGGGATTTATGCCCTAAACTTGTGTAATTTTGATCAATTAAATAAAGGGTTATTGAAGGGATTTGGAATTCCCGCAGCGAAAGACGTTGTGAAATGTCGTTGATCCGTTGTGTAATTCCTATCTTAAAATTGAATCTATCTCATAGATCCTAGGCTAAACATGCAAAAAGGAGAAGAAAGCAAGAAAGAAAATAATACTTACTTGTTGAAGAACACTTCTTCAATCCTCTCTCCTCCTCAGGTCCACGATCTCTCGAAACTACGAACTCCTCGAACACGAACCTCGATCCGAACAGGGAGACACCTTCAAAGGGTCTTCTCGGGAGGTTGAGGGAGAGTGAGTGGGACTCCCTTTGGTTTTGGGTGAGGAGAAATCTTAGAGAGATGAGAGAATTCTAGAGAGAATTGTCTTGCTCTCTTTGGATGGAAATCCAAAAAATGGCAAATGGCACACCAAAGGCTTCTTGCAAAGCTTTTAAATAATATTGTGTGATGGAGTTAAAACCTCCACCAAATCACAATTTTACCACAACCATATAATATACAAATCACATTTGCATATTATATAATATAAGGTATCTCATACCTTATTATACAAATCTCATTTGCATAAATGTGGAATTATAAATTGAATCAGATTCAATTTAATTTCTCTCAATTCAATTTTTTCAAATAGCACTAATTAATCAATTAGGCTATACTATAGTTTATTATGAATCTCATTCACATCAAACTATATATTATGTCATCTATATCTCATATAAATGACATAAATACCCAAAAAATGAATTTGAACACTTCAAATTCACACCAAACTGTAAAGCCTCAATTTGTCCAATTTGAGCCAACCGAGGGACCTAATGGACCTACACGTGACGAACTCCAATGATTCGAGACAAACCTGTCAAACTCTTTGACCCGGTTATTCAACATTCATTAGCTACGGTAACACTCCACTAAAGCCCGTAGCTGCACTCTCATCACTGTAGGACAAGTTGTGTCCATCGATATAACCAATACCCATGAGTCGACCCTTCACAGGTTGTTCGTAGTCACAGCTGGATCAAATTACCGTTTTATCCCTGTGTCTACCTCTTGCTCCTTAAGTCCCACTGCTTCTCTAATGAACAACTACGTTGCATGGTCCAACCATAAACAACAACCCTCTCAGGCCAATGAGAGAGTGGGGCCCCGTTGTTCAAGCCCTGGAGACAACACTTAAGGGAACAACCTCTCTAGTTTCCCTAAGTCGGGAACGAGTGAATTCCTTTTTGCATAGTCAAGTTTCCAGCTCCCCACGTGGTCCTCCCCCTGAGAAGATAGGCATATTGGGCGAGCAACAGTGGCCACCCTCACCCGTACTAGTCAAAGGACAGACCCCCGCAGACAAGAGTCCGTGACACGCTCAGGATTAAGGTCGAGTCACTAATGGTCATCTACGAAATTATTAGCTCTATATCATTAGCGGTGTTACATCGTGAAGTCTAATAATTCATGGTCCAGTCTTGTACAATCTCATTGCACAGGATGCCCTCACTCGCATGTCAACCACATGAACGAGTTAGATCACCTCGTTTGTATCTAATACAAAACAGGCCGCATCCGCAGTGTATCCAGGATTAGGTCTCCAACCCTATCCATATACTGTAGACCGTTCGGGTCATTAACCCGAACGTGATCCTCCCTGTGTGTCCATTACACACTGTTCAAGTTCTAGTTCTCTCATAAATACAATGACCCAGGAGCTTAGTTTATTGGATTAAGTTTATGAAATATGCGAGACACAAAGTTTAAATAAATAACTCTTATTTATTACATAATGTTGAAATAAATAACTCTTATTCATTTACAACTTGGAATATTACAAACTACACGAGATGAGGACATACATCCCAACAAATTCCCACTTGGACTTAGCTAGTGGAGTACATGATACATTTCTCAAATGTACAGTAAAGTAATACAATAAACTAGGGCATTGAATACCCTTTTACAATACTCCCACTTGCCCTTGTCAGGAAGCACTCGAAGACCTAGACTCTCTAGGTGATCCTCAAACACCTTAGCCGTGAGGGCCTTTGTAAATGGATCAGCAACGTTGTGCTCCGAAGCTATCTGCGTGACTGTCACGTCTCCGTGGTGCACAATCTCCCGTATCAGGTGATACTTACGCTCTATATGCTTGCCCCTTTTATGACTCCGAGATTCTCTCGAGTTGGCTACTACACCACTGTTGTCACAAAACAGTGTGATTGGCAAGTTCATATTTGGAACAACTTCCAAATCCGTCATGAACTTCCTGAGCCAAACAGCTTCCTTTGCAGCTTCACAAGCCGCAACATATTCGGCTTCCATCGTGGAATCAGCAATGCATCCCTGCTTGATGCTTCACCACACTACAGCTCCTCCATTCAGAATGAAGGCTGACCCCGAAGTGGATTTCCTAGAATCCTTATCGATCTGAAAGTCAGAATCTGTGTATCCCGTAAGGATCAAATCCCCACTCGCATACACAAGGTTGTAGTTCCTCGTTCTCCTAAGATTCTTGAGGATTGCCTTTACGGCTGTCCAGTGATCTAATCCTGGATTGAATTGATACCTACTGACAATCCCAACTGCATAACAGATGTCGGGCCTAGTACACAGCATGACATACATCAGCATGAAGCATAGGGGATTCGTCTCATATCCTCAACCTCTTGAGGCGTCTTAGGACATTGATCCTTAGACAGGTGAACCCCATGCCTGAAAGGCAGCAAGCCCTTATTGGAGTTCTGCATCTTATATCTAGACAACATCTTGTCAATATAAGACGCTTGAGACATGGCTAGCGTTCTATTCTTCCGGTTCCGGGCAATCTGGATACCTAAAACATACTGTGCCTCTCCCAAATCTTTTATTTGGAATTGCGAAGCCAACCATTCCTTAATTTCAGTAAGAAATCCTACCTCATTCCCAATGAGAAGGATATCATCCACATACAATATAAGAAACGCGACAGTTCTGTTAACGATTTTCTTGTAAACACAAGGCTCGTCAACATTTTGATCAAAGCCATAAGATTTGATCGCCTCATCAAACCTTATATTCCAAGACCTCGAGGCTTGTTTTAGTCCATAAATAGACCTTTTAAGCCGACAAACTGTTTGCTCTTGGCCTTCGGCAATGAACCCCTTGGGCTGGTCCATGTAGATGGTCTCGTCAAGGTTGCCATTCAGAATGGCGGTCTTGACATCCATCTGTCATACCTCATGGTCATATTATGCGACAATGGCCAGAAGGATTCTAATCGACTTTACCATGGCAACAGGTGAAAAGGTTTCCTCATAGTCAACCCCTTCCACCTGGGTAAAACCCTTTGCCACTAGTCGAGCTTTGAAGGTCTGCACCTTCCCATCTACACCACGTTTACGCTTGTAGATCCACTTGCAACCAATAGGTTTTACCCCATCCGGTTGGTCCACAAGCTCCCAGATGAAATTGAAGTACGTTGACTCCATTTCCTAGTCCATAGCTTTAATCCATTCGTCTTTGTCAACGTCTGCCATTGCCTGATCATAGGTCAATGGATCCTCGCAGTCATCATCAGGGGTGACGACTTCGGTTTCAGCTAAACCCATGTAATGTTCAGGTTGTCTCACAATCCTCCCACTACGTCGAGGCATTCCCAACTCTTGGGAACGGACTTGACTAGATGAGCTAGGATCAACAATACTTGTTGACGTACTAGCACCATCAACAACTCTTACTGATGTACTGTCCATTTCATTTAACACAATCTTACTCCTTGGTAAGTGATCCCTGATGTGGTCTTCCTCAAGAAAAGTGGCGTTTGTCGACACAAGCACCCTATTATCCTTAGGATCATAAAAGTAATCACCTCTAGTCTCTTTTGGGTAACCTACAAAGAGGCAAACTTTGAACGGGGTTCCAACTTCTTTGGGTTTGACACCAACACATGGGACGGGCATCCCCAAATTCTGAAATGATGTAAACTGGTTTTACGACCATGCCAGAGTTCGAAAGGTGTTTCACAAACACTTTTTGACGGAACGATGTTCAAAATGTAAACCGCAGTTTCCACTGCGTAACCCCAAAAGGAATCAGGGAGACGAGCATAGCTCATCATGGATCGAATCATGTCCAAAGAGTTTGATCAGTTAATCTCACATCATTGGAGCTCATGAACTGTAGGTCCATTAGGTCCCTCCGTTGGCTCAACATGGTAACATTGAGGGTATAAAGTTAGGAATGAAATTGAAGTGTTCAATTTCATGCATGAGGTGTTATATCAATTATATATGATATAATTGATATAATATATAGTTTTAATGTGAATTATATTCATATATAAACTATATATTAAAGAGAGAATAAAGGAAGGACAGAATGGTCATTTCCATCCTATTTCCCTATATATATGGTTGGATGAGATGCAACTAGGTTAAGTGATTCCAAGCCTTTGTTGTGTTGTTGGAAAGGTTCCAAAACACAAACATCTCTCTCACAACATCTCATATCACCTAAAGGGAACCCACATTCCTCCCTCACCTAGAGAACAACGGAGAAGATCCAGTGGTCGTGTCTTCGTCCGTTCGTGTTCCAGTTGCTGAGATCGTGATCGTGGGAGAGAGGAGCACTTGAAGAAAGGTTCTTCAAAGGTAATATTCCTTGTTGTCCATTATGTTTATATGCTTAATCTAGTTGTTTTCGTTCTTGAATGTAATCTTTGTAACTAAATCGAGAGCGCGCGATTAACAATCGCTTCCGCTTTGGGATTCGATTCCCTTCAATTGGTATCAGAGCCCAATTGCGTTCTTGATTTACGTTCTAGATTTTTCAAGAACGAGGTGGGATTTACTGTTTTTTCATGAGATGTATGAACGGTTTTGCAAATTAGATGGTTTCAATTTTGGCACTTAGATTTACAATTTCCATTAAATCGTTCAATGTAAGGGCCCGGTGTTTTGGGCAATTTTAATTGTAAATCGAGTCTGTAAGTCCGTGTCAATCGAGGCAAAGTGGTTGCTGAGGAGATCGGAGCGAAAACGAGCAAGGAATAGCAGATTCCATGTGTTGTTTGTGTGCAGCGTTGCAACGCTGCGCTTGCAGAAGGAGCGCGCAGGAGACGATAGTGTTGCAACGCTGTCATCAACGTTGCAAAGCTTGACAAGAGACGCGTTTCAACTGACAGAAGAAGACAAGAAGCAGCGTTGCAACGCTGCTATCAGCGTTGCAACGCTGCTATCAGCGTTGCAACGCCACAGGGGTTTCACGCGAAGGAGCAACGGGTAGAATTTTGTAATTATTATATATAATAAATATAAAAACATTTTATATTTATTTATATTTAATTTATTTAATTTTAATTAATATAATTAGATTATATTAATTAAAATTAATTTTAGGGTGCCAAAATTGATCTAATTTTGCTATTTAAAATTATGCAATTGTTGTGTAATTATTGCCATGCATAATGTATGCTTTTATTTTAGAAATCCCACCTTAGGTTAAGCATTTTCATGCATCATTCATAATATAAGGAGTTATATTATATAGTTTGCATGATTAATTAATATAAAGTTGTTATATTAATTTATGGACAACATTGACATGCATTATATATCATGAGATGATTATGCTATGAATGTCTTATTATTCATGTGATGAATGATCAAGCACTATAACATAGTATGCATGTCACCTAAGGTTAATTATTAGTTTTAAAATGTTTAGAACTTGGAAATAATAGACCTTAGGTTATCTAGTTCTAATTAGATTAGAATTAGGAACCAAGTAATTTATAAGCTATGATTAAAAGAGGAACTCTGTCTAAGGAAAGTTCTGTCTAGGTCAGAAGTATTTAAGTCGATTTGAAGCAGAACACCCTACTGGGAACCGGCACTGGGTGTGAAATTTAATCGAGAGTTTATAAATTACAGATGGCGTCAATGGGTTTATTAAGGGGTTAATAAACTAGAAATCCTAGGTTTAATATAAGGAGTTATATTAACAAACTTAGGATAAAATCAATATAAGAGTTATATTGATTATCGATATAAGAGTTATATTGATAGAGTTAGGTAAAACCATTAGCCGGGTTTTAGCCTAAGTAAGATTCCTTTAACTTTAAAGTATTCAGTGGGAGGAAAAGTGTATGAGATACATATTTTCCCACCTACGCTATCTCCAGGAAGTTCACACCGTGAGACTCATACTTGGCCTCGTGGCGCAAACGGGAGCGTCCCCCTTCGGATGGTGTTTGTATGAGTCAATATCAAAGTGAATGTAGAGGGTACTTATAGTGAGTGGGAGCAGGTTTAGTGAAAACAAAACCTACGGTCTCTTTTGTCGGTTTACACCGTTGGACCACTATGGTCAGCCTGCTAGTTTGGCCTGGACCAGACAATCCCTTCGGAGGGCTTGATCACAGGGGATCGAACATAGTAGACACCCGAAAGGGATAAAGATTTCCTTAGACTATTTTTCAATCTAGTCCTCCCTTCGGCGAATTTTATTGGATGGAGACTCTGGGATCTAAAGACAGAGGGTTACACTCACGGGGTATATAAGTTTTGTATGTATCCTGACCGAAAAATGGTAACTAAAACCTATAGGAATAAGAGTTATTCTGGTATTAGGTTTTGGTCAAGAGTGTCTTGATCTAGAGGAGGAGTGTTTTTTATTACCCTTCGGTGTCATACATTCTAAACCTTTGGAGTATCATTGCAAATTATAAATGACCTAAGAATCATTTTGATAATTAGCTAAAACATGATTGGATTAGAGTTATAGCAAGAAACTCATACAAGTTTGTTTGTAAATTTTCAACAAAAATGTCTAGCTCTATAATTTTCTTATTGGGGTGCGGAAAAGTTAACCAAGAGAATATGATGACATGGAAAAACAAACTCAACACTATATTGGTAGTGGATGATCTGAAGTTTGTGCTAACTGAGGAGTGTCCTCAGGTCCAGGCTCGAATGAAATTCATTTGAATACATGTGTAGGTAAATTCAAGGCATCACTCAAATTTTCATTCCAATTGAACATGAAAACTCCAACCTAACCCGAACCTATTTTTCATTAAAAATCTCATCTCTTGCATCTCCCCTCTTGTTTGCATTCTCCTCTCCCCTCATTTAAATTCAATTAATTTTCTTGTGTCTTGTCTTGTCTCCACTTCACATCAGTTTATTTATTTTCAACAGTAAATAGCACACTCATGCATTACACTAAAATAAGAGAAATTTGCTAGGACACTCATTCATTTAGGTATAACTAGTTCTCGTGGGATCGATACTTTAACTTATCACTTGCTGCTCTCGACCGTGTATACTTGCACGTTGTAGAAGTGTCAGAATCTTATTCTAATTTACATTAGTTTAGGGCACCTGATATTTTCGCATCAATAGGTTGGTCAGGGTACAAAAAATTATGGTCCCAAGTGCCTAAATAACTACCACCACATGAATTTTCATCGATTTCAGGCACAAAATGGTAAAAATTAGACACATGGTATTCAGAGAAATCATGATACACATGCCTAGGGTCCTAGGAGGGACAATAGAATGATGGAGAGTCAAAATCATGCAAAGTCATACTTGAAAAATCAGTAATTCAAATCCAGACTTTTACACAATAGCAACACAACAAAAAATAAGGGACAAAAACTCAAAAACACACAAAACTAAAATATGACAAAAAGGAAACAAATAGCAAGTACACAAATAAAACAAATAAGGGAAACACAACACAAACACACTTTAGTCTAAAATCTCAAATTTTCTTCTAATATTAATTAATCTAAATAATCGCCATTCCCCGACAACGGCGCCAAAAACTTGTTGCGTAAAATTAATATTGCAATACCGCAGTGTACGGGTCAAGTTTTAGTATAGGATTTAAGAGTCCAAGTATCGTCCTCAGGAATGGGTTTCTAGATTAATTAATTATCAAGGTATTAATTTTCAATTTTAGCTAAAGTAACATAACAAGGATAGGTGATTGAAACAAGAATTAAAGACAAACAAACACGTGGAGACACAAATTGATAGATTTGAGGAAAGTGACTTTACAAGTTAATGACTTAATTCACACATGCAATGAACTAATGAGATAAATTTATAAACAAGAAGTAAAATGCTCAAGAAAACCTCTCGATTTTTAGTGAGCCTCGCACATGCAATAAATTCTATAGTCTCCATATGAACCTACAACATGCACGGCATTAAGAAACTTCTTTATGTGTTTTCCTTAGACTTCTAAGTCATTCTCATGCCAGACTTCTAAGGGTTTTGACAACTTTGCTCTAATTTAAGTTTTATCTCTCGAGTCCACTTAAACGAACAATATCAAGAGTTAAAGAACGAATTGCCAAAAATAAGAACAAAACATGCTTCAATACATAGCAAACAAGTCTTAACAAGTAAGTCAAATCCTAACTACAACATTTAGCTACTCTAAATCACAGGAAAACCAAGCTAAACATGTAGAAAATGTCTTAAAACGGTATTACAATCTGAAAGAAAAGGAAATTAAACTTATGTGTTGATGTCGGTCCTTCGTCTCTGAGCTCCCGTCTTCGATCTCGAACCTTCACAAATGCTTTGGCTCTAAAAAACGCTCTATTTTCTCTTCTCATAAATTGTATTTCGAAATTAGGGTGAATTGTCTCTCAAATTCGGCTCCCTTTACAAGAATGCATAGTGTTCTATTTATAATGCTCTTTGGTACAGCGTTGCAACGTTGTACCCTAACCGCGTGGTATATATGGAAATAGTCGGCAACGTTGCAACGATGGGGACAGTGTTGCAACGCTGCTACCCTAACGCGCGCACTGCTTATCGATCAGGCGTTGCGACGCTGCAAGGCAGCGTGGCAACGCTACCTACACGGATCTTCATATGCGCCTTTTTATCGAGATAGTGTTGCAACGTTGCCTTGCTGCGTCGCAACGCTATCGACAAGGGTCTTCAACGCCTCTAAACAGCACGCTCGGTGTTGCAACGCTCTGCTTGGCGTTGCA
This sequence comes from Trichosanthes cucumerina, assembly GCA_036507285.1. Classification (NCBI taxonomy): domain Eukaryota; kingdom Viridiplantae; phylum Streptophyta; class Magnoliopsida; order Cucurbitales; family Cucurbitaceae; genus Trichosanthes; species Trichosanthes cucumerina. The sequence goes on from CM071840.1 coordinate 34,242,052, forward strand.
ACACCATCTCCTCGGGTCTTCAAGCTTGGATTGATACTTCTACTTCCAATTGATGTGATTTTTAGCTCCAAATAGTCTCGTTTCAATCTCGAGTGATCCAAAACGTCTCCAAATGTCCTATTTAAGCTCTTAACCTGTAATTGAGTGATTTAAACACATCAAACCCCTGAAATTATCATAAAACTAACAATAATTAAACCTAAGGATAACACATTTTGTGTGCTATCACACACGAACTTGGGCAATGAAAACCACACAAGAGTTCATGAGTTTTAGTTCACGAGTTTTAGTAATACCCACTCGTGTTAAGGTTTTGAAAAACACTCTAGTTCCTGATCCTCAACTCAATTTGACCCAAATCCGTCTACCTAAAGGTTGTATGGCCTGGAGTCTGCCATATTGATCTCTTTCAAATACTCTTTGGGGTGTTGATCGGTAAGCTTCAATGCGGTTAAACCTTTCAAAACTCCTTTTTATGTTATGTAAATTAAGATTTAACTTGTAGGAGCCTCCTATTTGCAGTTTCAAGTCCATTCTGTTGGGATTTGTGCCTTAAAATTCGTAGTTTGTATTTTTTGTTCTAATTAATGTAATAAAGAGTTATTATTATCAATAAAGCGTTATTATTCATTCTTTACAATATTGCCCTTTTATTAACCCTAAATCCAATAAACTAACATCAATGATTGTAAAATGTCTCTTGAACTGAATGTAGTGTACATATAAAGGATCTCAGTTTGAGATACAACCTAAAGGATCTATAGTAAGGGGATAAAGTTTGGGTACCTTACCCTGATAGAACTATGGATATGGATCATTTTGTATATGATACAAACACTGTGATCCTAACGTGTTCGTGTAGACGACATGTGAGTGGAGATATCCTATGTAATGAGATTGCATAAGATCGAACCACGAATTAGTAACCACTAGGTGTAACTCCGTTAACTAGTTAGGTTTCTATTTCACTAGGATAACCTAGGCAACTTGATCTCAATCCTAAGCAGGTTACGAACTCCTATTTGCGAGGGATTGTCCTAGTATGGGTGAGAGTGGCAAGGTTCTCCGACTCAATATGCCTACCTTCTTGGGGAAAAGACCGAGTGAGCAGCTGAGGACTTAACTTAACAAAATGGAATTCACTCATTCCTACCTATTAGGGTAAGTAGATGAATGTTCCCTTAAGTGGCGTCTCCGGGACTTGAACAAATGGTTCGAACCTCTCATTGGCCCAAGAGAGACTTCTGTTTGTTGATAGGACCACAAAAAAATTGTTCATTAGAGGAGCACTGGAACTTAAGGTAAAAGATGTAACCTAGGGGTAAAATGGTAATTTGACCCAGCTGGTGTTACGAACATTCATGAAGGATTGACTTGCTGTTATTGGTCAATATCCGTGGACACATAAATAGATATGCAGTGAGAAGAGTGCAACTGCGGGACTTTAGTGGAGTGTTCCCGCAGTTAACGAATGTTGATTAGGAGGTTAATGAGATTAACCAAATAATCTCGTATCGTTGGAGCTTCTGATATGTAGGTCCATTAGGTCCACCTTCTAGCTCGTAAAGGTTCTTAGATCGTTTGAATTTTAAATGTTCAAATTCAATTAGGGAATAAACATTAATGTATATAGATATATTATAATATAAAGTTTTGGAACTTTATATTATAAATTTAATGTGAATATGATTCATATGAAATTAGATGAGAGAATTAAATATTTGAAAGAGTTCAAATATTAATTTAAATGTGAAATGAGATTCATATTTGAAAACTATAGGTTAAAATTTAATGTACATAAGATGTGCATTAAAATTATAGGTTAGAGGGAAAATGATTAATTATGATTTAATCATATTTAAATATAAGATATTTAATACGATTTTGATTAAATTTGATTTAATTAAAATATAAATATATAATTAAATAAGATTTAATTATTTATATATTTATTGAATTAATTAATAAATAATTAAAATGTTTAATTATTTATTATTTTAATAATGGGTACGTGTCACATTGACACGTTTCCTCAACTCCCTCAACTCCCTATCGATAGGGAGTGGAGGGAGTTGCCCTCTGGAGTTTTCTTCTTCACATTTTGAAGAAGGCAGTAATTTGATCGATCAATTGAATTGATTGTAAATTTTTTTCTCACTAAAAAATTCCCTTTCCTCTCCAAAAGTTGGAATCCTTCTCACCAAGGTTGGATCTAGGAAACTCAGAGAATAGGAAGTTTGCTGAGTGGTAGTGTCCTGTTGAAAGAACAGAGAATTTTTTGGTTTGCTGTGTTGTTGTGTAAATTGGAGTAAGGAGTTGTTGGATTGAGAAACTGCAAAGGTAACTATTTCTAATACTATCCTTTTAGTTTAGGATTTGTACAACATGTCTATGTTTGCATAATCCATGCCTAATTAGATTAGATTGCTTATCTCTGTATTTTTCCCAATGTACTGATATTTGTAGTAAACCAAAACAAGTAAGTAATCGATCTTTAAATCACGTACTCACGGGGATCCGATTCCATTCACATTCGTCCTTATTCATACACTCTTAATTAACAAGCATTTGAACTCGTTTGGTGTAGTTCATTTCGGGCTAATTCGATCACTTTTGGACCCCAACCAACAAACATTTAAGCTCGTTTGGTGTATTTTAGATTCGAATTAGCTTTTGATTGTTCAAACTAAGTTTAAGGAGGTTTTGAGGAACCCTTTCGACTTGCTTTAGGAGCATACTAGGAAGTTTAATGAGTAGAATTCTTCCTGTGGGGTCTGTTTGCTTGTGTGTTAGCATGTTGCGTTCTTAACTTTGTTATATTATGCTTGTGACTACTCTTGAATATATTTTTATAGTTGCTCTTGTGCAGAGTTGTTGTTTGAATTGTTGTAGATGTTGAGCATGTTGTGTTGTATTCGTGTGATAAGCATGTGCATCGTTCAGATTGGTTTGTTATCATGATATTTATGCTTAATGTATTGTGAGCATTGATGGTAAAAACATATCATTGGCATTTTATGTAAATTTAGAATGAACATGGTCTAGAAGCATGATGTGTAGGTTTCATTCATTCTAATGAGTTTAAGTGAGGTTAGAAACCGTGAAAGAGATAAAGGAAAGTTAGGTGAATACTTGTGCATTTCGAATAAAAATGGTCGAGGGGTACTATGTCACTAACAGATTAAGAGGAGCATCGATGCTTCGGTAACTATAGAAAAGGGTCGGTGTGATAATTCGTGAAGCAAGTATTGGAACCTTGGTAACTATGGGCAAGGGATAGTACGTTGCTAGGTCGTCGATGCGTTAATAACTATGAGCAAGGGATGATGATATCGAGACCTTGGTAACTATGTGAAAGGAATGAATTTCCCGCAGTGGAAGCGATGAGAATTGCCATTGTTTCGTTGTCGTTCTAATTTTCTCAAAATTGAAAGTATAAACATACTAACTAGGGTAAGCATGCTAAACCCAAGAAGAAAACATAAAGTTATCACGTTACTAACCTCTTGAAGAACACTTCTTTGCGTTTCCTCCTCAGCCACGATCTCAACGATCCAATGTTCTTCTCCAACACGAACCACGAACCGATGCAAGGGGACACCTCCACTTGATCTTCTCGGTTGTTCTTGGGAGGATGAGGGAGAGTTGGGGGACTCCCTTTGGATTTTGGGTTTGGAGAAAGTGTGTGAGATTTGAGAGAGGAGTAGAGAGAATTTGGTGTTTCTCTTTGGATAGAATTCCAAAAAATGAGAGCTTCACCTATGGAATGTCTCACATTCCACCTATTTACAAATTGTGTGTGGTGGAGTTAAAATCTCCTTCAATTCACCAAAATACCACAATTATATAATATGCAAATCATATTTGCATATCATATAATATAAGGTATCTGATACCTTATTATACAAATCACATTTGTGGAATTTTAAATTGAATCATATTCAAAGCCCTAATTAATTAATTAGGCTATACTATACTTTATTATGAATCTCATTTACATTAAACTATATACTATGTCCATTATATCACATATAAATGACACAAATACCCTTTTAATGAATTTGAACACTTTAAATCCACTCCAAACTGTAAACCCTCATTTTGTCCAATTTGAGCCAACCGAGGGACCTAATGGACCTACAAATGACGAGATCCAATGATACAAAATTAACTGATCAAACTCTGACCCTGTTAATCAACATTCATTAACTACGGTAACCCTCCACTAAAGCTTGTATCTGCACTCCCATCAATGTAGGACAAGTTGTATCCATCGATATAACCAATGCCCGTGAGTCAACCCTTCACAGGTTGTTCGTAGTCATAACTGGGTCAAATTACCATTTTACCCCTGTGTCTACCTCTTGCTCCTTAACTTCCACTGCTCCTCTAATGAACAACTTTGTTACATGGTCCGAACATAAACACCATCCCTCTCGTGCCAATGAGAGGGTGGGCACCCGTTGTCCAAGCCCTGGAGACAATACTTAAGGGAATAACCCTCTAATTTCCCTAGCTTGGGAGCGAGTGAATTCCTTCTTGCGTAGTTAAGTTCCCAACTCCCCACGTGGTCTTTCCCCAAGAAGATAGGCATATTGGGCGAGCGACTCAGGCCATCCTCACCCGTACTAGTCAAAGGACAGACCCTCGCAGACAAGAGTTCGTAACACGCTTAGGATTAAGGACAAGTCACTAATGGTCATCTACGAAGTTATTAGTCCTATACTATTAATGGTGTTACATCAGTAGGTCTAATAATTCACGGTCCAGTCTTGTACAATCTGATTGCACAGGATGCCCCCACTCGCACATCAACCACATGAACGAGCTGGATCACCTCGTTTGTATCTAATACAAAGTGGGCCGCATCCATAGTGTTACCAGGATGAGGTTCCCAACTCTATCCATATACTGTAGATCGTTCGGGTCATTAACTCGAATGTGATCCTCCCCGTGTGTCAACTACAAACCATTTAAGTTCTAGTTCTCTCAAATAATATGACCATGGAGCTTAGTTTATTCGATTAAGTTTATAAAATGCGAGATACATAGTTTGATAAATAAATAGCTTTTATTCATTTAAATCAACTGTATTACAAACTACACAAAATTAGGGCATACACCCCAACAAACTCCCACTTAAACTAAGCTAGTGGAGTACATAATACATTTTCCAAATGTAAAGTAATACAATAAACTAGGGCATTGAATACCCCTTTACAATACTCCCACTTGCCCTAGTCAGGAAGCACTCGAAGCACTCGAAGACCAAAACTCTCTAGGTGACCCTCAAACACCTTAGCCGTGAGGGCCTTTGTAAATGGATCAACAACATTGTGCTCCGATGCTATTTGCGTGACGATCACGTCTCTGCGGTGCACAATCTCCCGTATCAGGTGATACTTGCGTTTAATATGTTTGCCCTCTTGTGACTCCGAGGTTCTCTCAAGTTGGCTACTGCACCACTGTTATCACAAAACAGCGTCACTGGCAAGTTCATATTTGGAACAACTTCTAAATCTAACATGAACTTCCTAAGCCAAACAGATTCCTTAGCACCTTCACAAGCTGCAACATACTCGACCTCCATCGTGGAATCAGCGATGCATCCCTACTTGATGTTTCGCCATACTACAACTCCTCCATTAAGAGTGAACACTGCCCCCGATGTGGACTTCTTAAAATCCTTATCGGTCTGAAATTCAAAGTCTGTGCATCCCGTAAGGATCAAATCTCCACTTCCATACACAAGCATGTAGTCCTTTGTTCTCCTTAGATACTTGAGGATTGCCTTGACGGCTGTCCAATGATCTAATCCTGGATTGGATTGATACCTACTGACAATCCCAACTGGATAACAAATATCGGGCCTAGTACACAACATGACGTACATCATGTTCCCTACAGCTGAAGCATAAGGGATCCGTCTCATATCCTCAACCTCTTGAGGTGTCTTAGGACATTGATCCATAGGCATATGAACCCCATGCCTGAAAGGCAACAAACCCTTCTTGGAGTTCTGTATGTTATATCGCGACAACATCTTGTCGATATAAGATGCCTGAGACATGGCTATCGTTCTGTTCTTCCGGTTCTGAACTATCTGGATACCTATAACGTACTGTGCTTTTTCCAAATCTTTCATTTGGAATTGCAAAGCCATCCATTCCTTAACGTCAGTAAGGAAACCTACATCATTTCTTTTCTTGTAGACACAAGGCTCATCAACATTCTGATTAAAGCCATAAAATTTGATAGCCTTATCAAACCTTATATTCCAAGACCTTGAGGCTTGCTTCAGTCTAAATAGACCTTCGAAAACTGCAAACCTTTTGCTCTTGGCCTTGAGTAATGAACCCATTGGGGTGGTCCATGTAGATGGTCTCGCCAAGATTGTCATTTAAAAAGGTCGTCTTGACATCCATCTGCCATACCTCATAGTCATAATATGCGACAATGGCCAAAAGGATCCTGGTAGACTTTACCATGGCAACATGAGAAAAGGTTTTCTCATAATCAACCCTTCTCGTTGGGTAAAATCCTTTGCCACTAGTTTGGCTTTGAAGGTCTGCACCTTCCCATCTACACCACGTTTACGCTTGTAGATCCACTTGCAAGCAATAGGTTTAACCCCATCCGCTTAGTCCACAAGCTCCCAGACAGAATTGAAGTACATAGACTCCATTTCCTGGTCCATGGTTTTAATCCATTCATCTTTGTCAATGTCATTCATTGCCTGTTCATAGGTCAATGGATCCTCACAGTCATCATCAGGTATGACGACTTGGGTTTCAGCCAAACCCATGTAACATTCAGGCTGTCTCACAACCCTCCCACTACGTTGAAGCATTCTCAACTCTTGAGAATGTACTTGACTAGACGAGCTAGGATCAACAACACTTGTTGATGTACTAGCACCATTAACAACTCTTGTTGATGAACTGTCCATTTCGTTTAACACAATCTTACTCCTAGGTTTATGATCTCTAATGTGGTATTCCTCAAGTAATGTGGCGTTTATCGACACAAACACCCTATTTTCCTTAGGATTGTAAAATAGACCACCTTTCGTTTCCTTTGGGTAACCTACGAAGAGGTACAATTTCGAACGAGGTTCCAGTTTTTTCGATTTTGACACCAATGCATGGGGTCGGGCATCCCCAAATTTTGAAATAACATAAACTGCATCTATGATCATTCCAGAGTTCGAAAGGTGTTTCATAAACACTCTTAGACGAAATATTGTTCAAAATGTATACTGCAGTCTCTACTACGTAACCCCAAAATGAGTATGGGAGATGAGCGTAACTCATCATCGACCAAACCATGTCCAATAGAGTTATGTTTCTCCTCTCCGATACACCATTCTGCTGTGGCAGATCAGGTGCTGAGAGTTAGGACATAATTCCATGTTCTATCATATAGTCCTAGAATTCTGTGTCCATGTACTCTCCACCTCGATTCGATCGAAGTGTTTTAATCGTTTTACCTAACTGGTTCTCAACCACACTCTTGTACTCTTTGTGAAGGGAATCAGATCCCCGTGAGCAGCGAAAACGTGATTTTAAGATCAATTACTTACTTGTTTTGGTTTATTCAAAATACCAATACATTGGTAAAAACAGAGAATAAGAAATACAAATCTAATCTAATTAAGCATGGATCTAAACATGCAAACATATGTTGTAAAAAGACTTAAACTAAAAGGGAATGAACTAATTACCATTGTAGTTTCAATTTCCAGCAACTCCTTGCTGATTGGAATCTACAGCAACACAACAATACCAAAATCCTCTGTTCTTTCAACAGGATACTACCAGTTGGCAAACCTCCTATATCTTTGAGTTCCACTTAGATCTAGGTTTGGTGGAAAACCTCCAACAATTTGGCAGAGAAGGGAATTTTGAGAGAGAGCGAGAGAATTCTTTTACTTTTCAATTCCAATTCATCGATCAACCAAAACTCCTCTACATTGAGAAGTTGAGGAAGAGGAGTCAGGGAGTTAGTGGGGAAGAGGAGAACGTGCCCTCTTGACATGTTCCCAGTAATTAATTAAGTAATAATTAATTAATTAGTTAATTAAATATCATATATTTAATTAATTTTTAAATATCATATAAGATCAAATCATATTTAATCTATTTCTCCTCTAACCTATAGTTTTAATTCACATCTTATGTACATTAAATTTTAACCTATAGTTTTTAAATATGAATCACATTCACATTTAAATATTTAATTCTCTCACTTAATTTAATATGAATCATATTCACATTAAATTTATAGTATAAAGTTCCAAAACTTTATATTATAATGTATCTATATACATTAATGTTTATTCAATTTCAAACGATCTAAGAACCCTTTACGAGCTAGAAGGTGGACCTAATGGACCTACAGATCAGAAGCTCCAACGATGCAAAATTATTCGGTTAATCTCATTAACCTCCTAATCACCATTCGTTAACTGCGGGAACACTCCACTAAAGTTCCACAACTGCACTCTTCTCACTGCAAATATATTTTTGTGTCCACGGATATTGACTAATAACAACAAGTCAATCCTTCACGAATGTTTGTAACACCAGTTGGATCAAATTACTGTTTTACCCCTAGGTTACATCTTTTACCTTAAGTCCTAGTGCTCATCTAATGAACAATTTGTTTGTGGTCCTACCAAAAAATAGAAATTCCTCTCGAGCCAATGAGAGGGTCAGACCTTTTGTTCAAGTCCCAGAGACACCACTTAAGGGAACATTCCTCTACTTACCCTGATAAGCGGAAAATAGTGAATTCTATCTTGCTAAGTTAAGTCCCCAACTGCTCACTCGGTCTTGTCCCCAAGAAGGTAGGCATATTGAGTCGACGAATCTGGCCACTCTCACTCATACTAGTCAAAGGACAATCCCTCGCAAATAGGAGTTCGTAACCTGCTTAGGATTGAGATCAAGTTGCCTAGGTCAACCTAGTGAAATGGAATCCTAACTAGTCAACGAAGTTACATCTAGCGGTTACTATTTCGCGGTCCGGTCTTATGTAATCTCATTACATAGGATATCCCCACTCACATGTCATCTACACGAACACGTTAGGATCACAGTGTTTGTATCATATACAAAGTGGGCCATATCCATAGTATTACCAGGGTAAGGTACCCAAACCTTATCCCCTTACTATAAACCCTTTAGGCTGTATCTCGAATTGAGATTCTTTATATGTACACTACATTCAGTTCAAGAGACATTTTACAACATTGGATGTTAGTTTATTGGATTTGGGGTTAATAAAAGGGAAATATTGTAATTAATGAACAATAACTCTTTATTGAAAATAATAACTCTTTATTTCATTAATTAGAATAAAATTTACAAACTGCGAGTTTTAGGGCACAAACCCCAACACTTTGAACTTTTCAAGAGCTTCAGACTTTCGATGCATTAGGTAAATGTACCCATATCTTGAATAGTCATCTATAAAAGATACAAAGTATTCGTAACCTCCCCGCGCTTTAACACTTATCGGACCACTGAGGACAGAATGTATAAGCTCTAGAGGCTTTTTGGCGCTATAACCTTTTCCACTAAAAAGTCGTTTGGTCATTTTGCCTTCAAGGCATGACTCACAAACCGGTAAAGAATTTTCTTCTAACTCGCTTAGAAGTCCACTCTTCACTAGTCTCTTAATCCTATTGAGATTTATGTAGCCTAACCTTAGATGCCAAAGATGAGCATTTTCTTTTGGAGAAACTTTTAATCTTTTAGTTCGCGTTTCAACCGTTTTAACAATTCAGTATTCAAAACACTTTTGACCGAATTGGGCTTAAAACATATAAATTATTCTCAAGTGAAGCAGAACATAACTCATTTCCTTTGAATGAAATAAACGCTTTAGTGCAATCAAAATGAACGGAAATACAATGTTCTATAAGACAAGAAATTGAAACAAGGTTTGTAGTAAACCCTGAAACTGTATACAAGTTATCCAATAACAAGTATTTCTTGTCGAAGAAAAGCTTCACCGTGCCCACAGCTGCAGCCGAGACAACTTATCGGGATCCAACCCTGAGTGTTATCTCACCCTCCTGCAGTCGCTTCCAGGAACTAATTCCCTGAAAAGAAAAACAAACATGGTTAGTAGAGCATGAATCAAGTATCTAGACCGGGTTACTATTCTCCACTAAACAAGTTTTTGTAACAAATAAAATCATATTTACCTTCCTTCTTCTTGTCGGCAAGAAATTTGGGACAATTCCTCTTCCAGTGGTCGTCCCCGTTGCAGTGGAAACACTTTCCTTTTTCCGCAACTTCCTTGACCTTCTTGCACTTGTGGGCGGCAATGCGATCGGCTTTCCCAACTTTTCTTCAACTTCTTCTTCTTTCCATTCAGGCCTGAAGAACCCACAGACTTCGTCCCAGAGGTCGAACCCCTTTGAAAGGACCTGAAGGCAACATTTGCCTCAGCTTTCTGTCCCTTGACTCACATCAAGGACTGAAAGGTCTGTAGTTCGTTTAGGATGGTGGTCAGAGTTTAGCTAATTTTGTTCATAACAACATTGCTACGAAACTGCAGGAAACTCTTTGGAAGAGTCTCCATAATAACAACATTATGCACATAATATTTCATACAACACTTGCATAAAATAAATAGCAAATTGGACCGATTTTTGGCACCCTAGGGACATTAATTAAATTAATTAACATTAATATAACAATTATATTAATAAAATTAATTTAAAACTTAATTTACAAATAAATAAATAAAATAAATACTAATTTCGGCAAAACTGCTCCACCAAGTCCCTTACTGCCCACTTTGCACGAAGAAAGCTCGCAAATCGCTCACTATGCTCATGGCGTTGCAATGCCGCGCGTCTCAACGCCAACATCAGGGTCTCAACTCCAACGTCGTTGCAACGTTGGTCTGATGCACGACCTTTTCCTGCAGAGCTGGCGTTGCGACTGTTGGGATTTGTGTCCTAAACTTATGTAATTTTGATCAAATAAATAAAGAGTTATTTGTTTTGATAAAATTATATTCTTGCTTTATAAATCCAATAAACTAAGCTCCAAGGTTATAATGTATCTTGAACATTAGTGTAGTAGACACTATTTTGATTGTGTTCAAGAGTGTAACCTAAATGGTCTATGGTATAAGAATAAGGTTGGAAACCTTATTCTGGTAACACCATGGATGCAACCCACTTTATAATTAGTACAAATGAGGTAACCAACTCATTCATGTGGTTGACATTGTTGGGATTTTTGTCCTAATCTCGTGTTTGTAATATTTTGATTGAAATTAATAAGTGTTATTTATTTCATCACTTTGTGTCTCGCAATATTTATAAACTTTTCCAATAAACTAAGCTCCAGGGTCATTGTATTTGTGAAAGAACTAGAACTTGAACGGTGTGTAGTGAACACACAGGGAAGATCACGTTCGAGTTAATGACCCGAACGGTCTCTGATATATGGATAGGGTTGGAGACCTAATCCACGGATACTGCTCGTGGATGCGCCCGTTTTGTATTAGATACGAGGACGAGGTGATCGACTCGTTCATGTGGTTGACATGCGAGTGGGGCATCTGTGCAATGAGATTGTACAAGATCGGACCGTGAATTATTAGACCCACCGATTTAACACCGTTGTGATGAAGGACTAATAATTTTGTAGATGACCATTAGTGACTCGACACGAATCACGAGAGTGTTACGGACTCGCGTCTGCGAGGGTCCATTTCTTTGACTAGTACGGGTGAGGGTGGTCACGATTTACTCGCCCAATATGCCTATCTTCTCGGGGACATAACCAAGTAGGGAGGCTGGAAACTTAACTACACGAGATGGAATTCACTCGTTCCGCCTTTAGGGAAACTAGAGGGGTTGTTCCCTTAAGTGTTGTCTCGGGGGCTTGGACAGCGGGCGCCCACCTTCTCACCGGCCGAGAAGGGTGTTGTGTATGGTTGGACCATTACAATATGTTATTCATTAGAGGAAGCGGTGGGGACTTAAGAAACAAGAGGTAGACACTGGGGTAAAAGCGGTATTTTGACCCAGTAGTGTCTCTGAACAACTGTGAAGGGTCGACTCATGGGTATTGGTTATATCGGTGGACACGTAATATTACGCAGCCGACGGGAGTACGACTCACGGGCTATAGTGGAGTGTTACCGTAGCTAATGAATGTTGGTTAGCAAGGGTCAAAGAGTTTGTGAGTTAATCTCGGATCATTGGAGCCGATCCTTTGTAGGTCCATTAGGTCCCTCGGTTGGCTCCATCCGGATTTAAGAAGGGATAAAGTTTTGGTATGAAATTGAAGTGTTCAATTTCACAGTAAGGGCATTTATGTCATTTATATGAGATATGAATGATATAATATATAGTTTAATGTGAATGAGATTCATAATAAACTATAGGTTAGCCTAATTGTTGAATTAGGGCTAATTGGAGAATTTGATTGAGAGAAATTAAATTGGATGTGATTCAATTTAATAAATCCACAACTATTGCAAATGAGATTTGCAATATGAGATATGAGATATCTTATATCATGTGGTTATACAAATGAGATTTGCATAACCTATGATTGTGGTAATGTGGTAATTATGTGGACATTTTAACTCCACTAATCCACTATATAAACCCTTCTTTCAAGAAGGATGGATTGAACTCTCTCATTTTTTAGTTTTTCACAAAAGAAGAGAAGAGAAACTCTCTCTATTCTCTCTCAAATTCTCTTGCCTCTCCAAAACCAACAAGGTTCCCACAAGCCTTCTTTCTCCAAAAGAGAACAACCGAGAAGGCTTCTTGGTGGTGTTTGATTCACAACCGTTAGAGGAATTCATTGTGTACGAGGAGTACGAAGAGTTCGTGGATTTGAAGAAGAAATCTTGAAGAAAGTCTTCAACAAGTAAGTAGAATTTTTTCTTACTGTTTTTCTTCTTCTTAGTAGCATGTTTAGCCTAGATCTAGTTGTAGATCAATTTTAATAAACACAGTTTGCGTAATTGATACATCGACGATTCCAGCGGCGATGCAACGCTACGCCCAGCGTTGCAACGCTGTTCTGCAGCAGGGCCAATGAAAAGGCCAAGGTCTATATTATTGCTAGCATGTCTGATGTCTTGGCTAAGAAGCACGAGCTGATGGTTTCCGCTAAGGAGATCATGGAGTCTCTGCAGGAAATGTTTGGACAGCAGTCCTTTCAGGTCCGGCATGACTCGCTCAAATACGTTTTCAACGCACGGATGAAAGAAGGGTCGTCTGTCCGTGAACACGTTCTAGACATGATGACCCACTTCCATCTGGCCGAGATGAACGGGGCTTCGATCGATGAGTCGAGCTAGGTAAGTTTTATTTTGGAGACTCTTCCGAAGAGTTTCCTTCAGTTTCGTAGCAATGCTGTTATGAACAAAATTAGCTACACACTGACAACCCTCCTCAACGAGCTACACAATTTCCAATCCTTGCATAGGGTCAGGGAATCTGAGGCAAATATTACCTACAAGTCTTATCACAGGAGTTCGACCTCTGGGACTAAACCTGTTGCTCCTTCACGTCCGAAAGGGAAGAAGAGGATGAAGAGGGGTAAAACTGACCGAGCTGCCGCCCACAAGGGCAAGAAGGTCAAGGAGGTTACAGAGAAAGGAAAGTGTTTCCACTGCAATGGGGGCGGTCACTGGAAGAGAAACTGTCCCAAATTCCTTGCCGAGAAGAAGAATCAAGGTAAATGTGATTTACTTGTGGATCAAACTCATTTAGTGGAGAGTAGTGACTCTGCTGGATATCTTTGGATTGGGCGCCACTAACCACAGTTGTTCTTCTTTTCGAGGGGATTGATTCTGGCACGTGCTGAGAGGGGTGAGGTGACTCTACGGGTTGGATGCGGGAGCTTCTCGCTGCTGCGCGATCACACGGTGAAGCTAAGCTTTGGCGGGAAGTACTTATTGTTGGACAATTTGTACATAGTTCCAGGGTTTACTAGAAACCTTGTTTCAATTTCTGCCTTATTGAACAATGTATTTTTGATTTCTTTTGAATCGAATAAAGCGTTTATTTCTTTCAAAGGGAATGTGATCTGTTCAGCTTCACTTGAAAATAATCTGTATGTTTTGAAACCCAATTCGGTCAAAAGTGTTTTGAATACTGAATTATTTAAAACTGCAGAAACACGAACTAAGAAAGCGAAAGTTTCTCCAAAAGAAAATGCCCATCTTTGGCATCTTCGGTTAGGCCACATTAATCTCAATAGGATTGAGAAACTAGTGAAGAGTGGACTTCTAAACGAGTTGGAAGAAAACTCTTTACCGGTGTGTGAGTCATGCCTTGAGGGCAAAATGACCAAACGTCCTTTTAGTGGAAAAGGATATAGAGCCAAAGAGCCTCTTGAGTTAATGCATTCTGACCTTTGTGGTCCGATGAATGTTAAAGCTCGAGGCGGATATGAGTACTTTGTGTCTTTCATAGACGACTACTCTAGATATGGGTACATTTACCTAATGCATAAGAAGTCTGAAACTCTTGAAAAGTTCAAGGAGCACAAGGCTGAGGTTGAGAACCTCTTAGGTAAATCGCTTAAAACACTTCGATCGGATCGGGGTGGAGAGTACATGGACACTGATTTCCAGGACTATATGATAGAACACGGAATTACGTCCCAACTTTCAGCACCTGGTATGCCACAGCAGAATGGTGTATCGGAAAGGAGAAACAGAACCTTGTTGGACATGGTTCGGTCGATGATGAGCTATGCTCGTCTCTCCCGATTCTTTTTGAAGTACGCAGTGGAATCTGCGGTTTATATTTTGAACAACGTTCCTCGAAGAGTGTTTGTGAAACACCTTTCGAGCTCGGAGTGGACGTAAAAGCGGTTTACATCACTTCAGGATTTGGGGATGCCCGACCCATGTGTTGGTGTCAAACCGAAAAAGTTGGAACCAGTTGAAATTGTGCCTATTCGTAGGTTACCCTAAAGAGACTAGAGGCGGTCTGCATTTTATGATCCTAGGGAAAATAGGGTGCTTGTGTCGACAAACGCCACTTTCCTAGAGAAAACCACGTCGGGGATCATGTACCAAGGAGTAAGATTGTATTGAATGAAATGGGCGGTTCATCGGCAAAGTTCTTGATGGGGCTAGTACGTCAACAAGTGTTGTTGATCCTAGCACGTCTAGTCAAATCCGTTCTCAAGAGTTGGGAATGCCTCGACGTAGTGGTGTGAGACAGCCTGATCGCTACATGGGTTTAGCTGAAACCTCAGTAGTCGCTCCTGATGATGACTGTGAGGATCCATTGTCCTATGATCAGGCAATGGTTGATCTTGACAAAGACGAATGGATTAAAGCTATGGACCAAGAAATGGAGTCTATGTACTTCAATTCTGTATGGGAGCTTGTGGATCAACCAGATGGGGTAAAACCTATTGGTTGCAAATGGATCTACAAGCGTAAACGTGGCGTAGATGGGAAGGTGCAGACCTTCAAAGCCCGACTAGTGGCAAAGGGTTTTACCCAGGTTGAAGGGGTTGACTATGAGGAGACCTTTTACTTTGTTGCCATGGTAAAGTCGATCGAGGATCCTTCTGGCCATTGCCGCGTATTATGACTATGAGGTATGGCAGATGGACGTCAAGACAGCCTTTCTGAATGGCAAACTTGATGAGACCATCTACATGGACCAGCCCAAAGGGTTCATTACCCAAGGCCAAGAGCAAAAAGTTTGCGGTTTCATAGGTCCATTTATGGACCTGAAACAAAGCCGAGGTCTTGGAATATAAGGTTTGATGAGGCAATCAAATCTTATGGCTTTGATCAAAATGTCGACGAGCCTTGTGTCTACAAGAAAATCGTTGACAAAAGCATCGCATTTTTGGTGTTATATGTGGGCGATATTCTTCTCATTGGGAATGAGGTAGAATTTCTTCTCGACGTTAAAAAGTGGCTAGCTTCGCAATTCCAAATGAAAGATTTGAGAGAAGCTCGGTATGTTCTAGGTATCCGGATAGTCGAGGCAGGAAGAGCGAACGCTAGCCTTGTCTCAAAGCGTCTTATATTGACAAGATGTTGTCTAGATATAAGATGAGAACTCCAAGAAGGGCTTATCGCCTTTCGGGCATGGGGTTCACTTGTCTAAGGATCGGTGTCCTAAGACTCCTCAAGATGTTGAGGATATGAGACGGATTCCATATGCTTCAATTTGTAGGGAGCCCGATGTATGCCATCTTGTGTACTAGGCCCGACATACATTATGCAGTAGGAATTGTCGGTGAGATATCGATCCAATCCAGATTAGATCTTTGGACACCGTAAAGGCAATCCTCAAGTATCTTAGGAGAGCGAGGAACTACTGACTTAGTGTATGGGAGTGGGGATTTGATCCTTACATGATACACAGATTTCGATTTTCGGACCGATAAGGATTTCTAGAAATCCACCTCGGCGTCGACCTTCATTACGAATGGAGGAGCTGTAGTATGGCGAAGCATCAGCGAGGATGCATCATCGATTCCACTATGGAAGCGGAGTATGATGCGGCTTGTGAAGGCGCAAAGGAAGCTATTTGGCTTAGGAAGTTCATGATGATTTGGAAGTTGTTCCTAACATGAACTTGCCCATCAACTGCTCGCGTGATACTTGGTGGTGCGAGAGCCAACTCACGTGAGCCTCGGAGCCATAAGAGAGGCAAACACATTGAGCGCAAGTATCATCATCGACACGGGAGATTGTGCACCGCGAGAGACGCGATGATCCACGCAGATAGCGTCGGAGCACAACATAGGTGATCCATTTACAAAGCCCCTCACGGCTAAGGTGTTTGAGGGTCACCTAGAGAGTCTAGGTCTTGAGAGCTTTCGACTAGGGCAAGTAGGAGATGTGTAAGCGGGTATTCAATGTCCTAGTTTATTGTATTACTTCCGTTGTAATTTATGTACATTTAAAATGTATTTTCTCCACTAAGCTTAGTCCAAGTGGGAGTTTGTTGGGATTTTTGTCCTAATCTTGTGTTTGTAATATATTGATTGAAAAGTGTTATTTATTTCATCACTTTGTGTCTCATAATATTTATAAACTTTTCCAATAAACTATGCACCGGGGTCATTGTATTTATGAGAGAACTAGAACTGAAGCGGTGTGTAGTGAACACACGGGGAAGATCACGTTCGAGTTAATGACCGAAGCGGTCCTACGATGATATGGATAGGGTTGGAGACCTAATCACGGATACATCGTGGATGCGACCCGCTTTGTATTAGAGATGACGACGAGGTGATCGACTCGTTCATGTGGTTGACATGCGAGTGGGGCATCTGTGCAATGAGATTGTACAAGATCGGACCGTGAATTATTAGACTCACGATGTAACACCGTTGTGATGAGACTAATAATTTTGTAGATGACCATTAGTGACTCGACACGAATCAAAGGCGTGTTACGGACTCCGCTGCTGCGAGTGGTCCGTTTTGATTAGTACTGGTGAGGGTGGTCACGATTACTCGCCCAATATGCCTATCTTCTCGGGACAGAACCAAGTAGGAGCTGGGAACTTAACTACGCGAGATGGAATTCACTCGTTCCCGCCTTTAGGGAAACTAGAGGGGTTGTTCCCTTAAGTCTTGTCTCTCGGGGGCTTGGACACGGCGCCCACCTTCTCACCGGCCGAGAAGGGTGTTGTGTATGGTTGGACCATTACAATATGTTGTTCATTAGAGGAGCGGTGAGGACTTAAGGAAAAAGAGGTACACTGGGGGTAAAGCGGTATTTTGACACGGTAGTGTCTCACGAACAACCTTTGTGAAGGGTCGACTCATGGGTATTGGTTATATCGGTGGACACGTAATATTCTCGTGACCGACGGGAGTACAGCTACGGGCTATAGTGGAGTGTTACCGTAGCTAATGAATGTTGGTTAAGCCGGGTCAAAGAGTTTGGCGAGTTAATCTCGGATCATTGGAGCGCCATCTTGAGGTCCATTAGGTCCCTCGGTTGGCTCCATCCGGATTTAAGAAGGGATAAAGTTTTGGTATGAAATTGAAGTGTTCAATTTCACCGTAAGGGCATTTATGTCATTTATATGAGATATGAATGATATAATATATAGTTTAATGTGAATGAGATTCATAATAAACTATAGGTTAGCCTAATTGTTGAATTAGGGCTAATTGGAGAATTTGATTGAGAGAAATTAAATTGGATGTGATTCAATTTAATAAATCCACAACTATTGCAAATGAGATTTGCAATATGAGATATGAGATATCTTATATCATGTGGTTATACAAATGAGATTTGCATAACCTATGATTGTGGTGAAGTGGTAATTATGTGGACATTTTAACTCCACTAATCCACTATATACTTCTTTCAAGAAGGATGGATTAAACTCTCTCATTTTTTAGTTTTTCACAAAAGAAGAGAATAGAAACTCTCTCTATTCTCTCTCAAATTCTCCTGCCTCTCCAAAACCAACAAGGTTCCCACAAGCCTCCTTTCTCCAAAAGAGAACAACCGAGAAGGCTTCTTGGTGGTGTTTGATTCACAACCGTCAGAGGAATTCATTGTGTACGAGGAGTACGAAGAGTTCGTGGATTTGAAGAAGAAATCTTCAAGAAAGTCTTCAACAAATAAGTAGAATTTTTTCTTACTGTTTTTCTTCTTCTTAGTAGCATGTTTAGCCTAGATCTAGTTGTAGATCAATTTTAATAAACACAGTTTGCGTAATTGATACATCGACGATTCCATCGTCTTCCGCTGCACGGGATTTTCATTCCCTTCAGACATGCGAGTGGAGGCATCCTATATGAAGAGTTCATACAAGACCGGACTGAAAATTATTAGTGTAACTAGTATACGCCGTTAACAGGATAAGACTGATAATTTATAGATGGTCATTAGTGACTCGACCTAAATGTTGAGCAAGTTAAGAACTTCTGCTTATAGGGGTTTTTCCTTAGACTAGTATGGGTGAGAGTGGCTTGTAGCCGACTCAATAAGCCTACCTTCTCAGGGACAGAACCACGTAGGTAGCTGGGGACTTAACTATGCAAGATGGAATTCACTCATTCCTACACTAAGGAATTAGATAGGTTGTTCCCTTAAGAACTGACTCCAGGTCTTGAACAACGGGGCCCCACCCTCTAAGAGGGTATGAGTATATGGTAGGACCCTAGACTTGTTGTTCATTAGAGGATCAGTGGTGCTTAAGGAACAAAGAGCTAATCACCGGGGTAAAACGATAATTTGACCCAGCCGTGATTGCGACCAACCTGTGAAGGGTCGACTCATGGGTAATGATTATATCAATGGACACAATATAATCTACAGTGAGGAGAGTGCAACTACAAGTCCATAGTGACTTGTAATTAATAAATATTAATTAACTAGATCAAAGAGTTTGATCAGTTAATCTCACATCAATGGAGCTCATGAACTGTAGGTCCATTTGGTCCCTCCGTTGGCTCAACATGGTAAAATTGAGGGTATAAAGTTAGGAATGAAATTGAAATGTTCAATTTCATATATGAGGTGTTATATCAGTTATATGTGATATAATTGATATAATATATAGTTTTAATATGAATTAGATTCATATATAAACTATATACTAAAGAGAGAATGAATGAGGGATAGGATGGTAATTTCCATCCTATTTCCCTATAAATAGTTGCATGAGATGCAAATTTGTGAATAAGCAAAATCTTGGAAAACCCTAGATTATGAAGTGTTTTGTGTTGTTGGAAAAGTTCCACAAAACAAAACACAAGCTCTCTCACAACAACCTCACCTCATCCTAAAGGAACCCACATTCCTCCCTCACCTAGAGAACAACAGAGAAGATTTGGTGGTGGTGTCTTCATCCGTTCGTGTTCGAGTTGCTGAGATCGTGATCGTGGAAGAAAGAGCACTTGAAGAAAGAGTTCTTCAAAGGTAATTACCTGCTGTCCATCTTGTAGAAGCATGCTTAATTCTAGATCTAATTCTTGTTAATGAGATCCATGTAATAAAATTAAGAATACGCGATTCACAATCACTTCCGCTGCGGGATTCGATTCCCTTCAATTTGTATCAGAGATCAATTATGTTGTTAATTTCGTTATGGAATTTATCAAGAACAAGGTGAGATTTATTGTTTTTCATGTGATGAATGAACGATTTTCAAATTAGATGTTTTCGATTTTGATACTAAGATTTACATAATTTCGTAGAATTGTTCAATGTAAGAGCCTATTGTTTTGGGCATTTTATTATGTCAATCGAGTCTGTAAGTCCGTGTCGATCGAGGCAAAGTGGTTGCTAAGAAGAACGGAGCAAAAACGAGCAAGAAAATTGATGATCCATTGCAGTTCTGTGAATGGCGTTGCAACGCTGTTCATTGGCGTTGCAACGCCACTGCGCGACAAAGCGCGCAAGAATCGAGAAGAAGCGGCACGCGCGCAGTAACGCTGTCCTTGGCGTTGCAACGCTTGTGCTGAGGTGCGCTTCGACGGGCGGAAGAAGACAAGTTGTAGTGTTGCAACGCTGGTATCAGCATTGCAACGCCACAGGCGTTTCACGGAGAGGAGCAACGGGCAGAAACGTTTATTTATTATATATAATAAATATAAAAATATTTTATATTTATTTATATTTAATTTTATTAATTTTAATTAATATAATTAGATTATATTAATTAAAATTAATTCTAGGGTGCCAAAATTGGTATAATTTTGCTATTTAAATTATGCAATTGTTGTATAATTATGGCCATGAATAATGTATGCTTTTAATTTAGAAATCCCACCTTAGGTTAAGCATTTTCATGCATCACTTATAATATAAAGTGTTATATTATATAGTTTGCATGAATAATTAATATAAGGTGTTATATTAATTATGGACAACATTGACATGCATTATAATTCATGAGATGATTATGATATGTATGTTTTATTATTCATGAGATGAATGATCAATCACTATAACATAGTATGCATGTCACCTAAGGTTAATTATTAGTTTTAAAATGTTTAGAACTTGAAATTAATAGACTTTAGGTTATCTAGTTCTAATTAGATTAGAATTAGGAACCAAGTAATTTATAAACAATGATTAAAAAAGGAATTCTGTCTAAGGAAGTTACATCTAAAGGTGGGAGTATTTAAGTCGTTGGAAACGGAACACCCCTACCTGGGAACTGACCTGGGAGTGAATTTTAATCAGAGAGTTTATAAATTATAGTAGCATCAACAGGTTTATTAAGGGGTTAATAAACTAGAAATCCCAGGCTTAATATAAAGAGTTATATTAGCAAACTTAGGATAAAGTCAATATAAGAGTTATATTGATTATCAATATAAGAGTTATATTGATAAGCTTAGGTAAAACCATTAGTCGGGTTTTCAGCCTAAGTAAATTTCCTATAGACTTAAAGTATCAAGTGGGAGGAAAAGTGTATATGATACATAATTTTCCATCTACGTATCTCCGGGAAGTTCACACCGTGAGACTCATACTTGGCCTCGTGGCGCAAACGGGAGCGTCCCCCTTCAAATGGTGTTTGTATGAGTCAATATCAAGGTGAATGGAGAGGGTACTTATAGTGAGTAGGAGCAGGTTTAGTGAAAACAAAACTTATGGTCTCTTCAGTCGGTTTACACCGTAAGATCACTATGGTCAGCCTGCTAGTTTGGCCTGGACCAGACAATCCCTTCGGAGGGCTTGATCATAGAGGATCGAACACAGTAGACACCCGAAAGGGATAAAGATTTCCTTAGTTTGTTTTTCAATCTAGTCCTCCCTTCGGCAAATTTTATTGGATGGGGACTCTGGGGTCTAAAGACAGAGGGTTACACTCACAAGGTACATAAGAGGTGCATGTATCCTGACTGAATAATGGTAACTTAAGCCTATAGGAATAAGAGTTATTCTGACATTAGGTTTTGGTCAAGAGTGTCTT
The DNA here is from genome assembly GCA_036507285.1 of Trichosanthes cucumerina. NCBI lineage: Eukaryota > Viridiplantae > Streptophyta > Magnoliopsida > Cucurbitales > Cucurbitaceae > Trichosanthes > Trichosanthes cucumerina. The sequence goes on from CM071840.1 coordinate 34,263,983, forward strand.
GATTCAGAGGAGGAATATTTTTTATTACCCTTCGGTGTCATACATTCTAAACCTTTGGAGTATCATTGCAATTTATAAATGACTTAGGAATCATTTAGTAATTAGCTAAAATATGATTGGATTAGACAATTATAGCAAGAAACTTATACAAGTTTTGTTTTGTAAATTTTCAGCAAAATGTCTAGCTCAATTATTTCCTTACTGGGTGCGGAAAAATTAACCGGAGAGAACATAATGAATTGAAAGAATAGACTCAACATAATCTTGGTTGCACATGATCTTAAGTTCATTCTCAATGAGGAGTGTCCTCAATTCCCTGCTCAAAACACACCTCAACCTGTTGAGGATGCGTATGACTTCTGGATCAATGCCAATGAAAAGGCAAAAGCCTATATCCTTGCTAGCATACCTGATGTTTTAGCCAGGAGGCTGGAGGGAAAGGTCTCAGCTGGTGAGATCGTGGATTTTGTGCAAAATTTGTCTAGACAACCGTCCAAACAAATTCGGCATGAAACCCTAAAGTACGTTTACAACGCACACATGGAGGAGGGAACGTCAGTAAGAGAACATGTTCTCAATCTGATGGCTCACTTCAACATAGCAGAATTAAACGGGGCGGTCATAGATGAGAAAAGTCAGGTTTCGTTCATCCTAGAATCTCTTCCGAAGAGTTTTCCGCAATTTCGCAACAATGCAACGATGAACAACATAGAGTATGATCTGACTTCTCTGCTAAATGAGCTGCAGAATTATCAGTTTCTTATGGATGATAAGAGACAACAGAATGGAGAGCCAAATCTATTTGTCCATTCCAAAAGTTCTAAGAAGGGTTCACCCTCTGGAACTAAGAACTGCAGTCATACTTCTAAACCTAAGAAGATACAGAAGAAAAAGAAAAGGAGCAAATAAAGAGCAATCGACTGGCAAGAAAAGCTGTTATTTGATAACATGTATGTAGTTTCAGGGTTTATTAGAAACCTTATTTCTATTTCTTGCCTTAGCGAACATTGTACTTCAGTTTCTTTTCAATTGAATAAAGTGTTTATTTCTTTGGAAAAGTATTGAACTATGTGTTGCTTCTTGAGAGTTATTTACAATGGTTTAATTCAGTTAAAATAGTTTTTAACACTAAATTATTCAAAATAGCAAGTAGACGAACTAATTTCTCCTAAAGAAAATGCTCATCTTTGGTATCTTAGATTGAGTCACATTAACCTCAATAGGATTGAGAGATTGGTAAAGAATGAACTTCTAGATGACTTAGAAGAAAATGCTTTACCTGTATGTGAATCCTGCCTGGAAGGTAAAATGACTAAAAGACCTTTTAGTGGAAAATGTTATAGAGCCAAAGAACCTCTTGAGCTTATACATTCAGACCTCTGTGGTTCAATGAGTATTAAAGCCAGAGGAGGTTATGAATATTTCATCTCCTTTATAGATGATTACTCTAGATTTGGGCATATTTACCTAACGCATCATAAGTCTGAAGCACTTGAAAAGTTTAAGGAATTCAAGACTGAAGTTGAAAATCAATTAGGTAAAACAATTAAAATACTTCGATCAGATCGAGGTGGAGAGTACATGGATTTAAAATTCCAGAACTATATGATAGAACATGGAATTACATCCTAACTCTCGGCTCCTTGTTGGGGTTTATGCCCTAAAACTCGTAGTTTGTAATTATGTTATAATTAATGTAATAAATTTTTTATTATTTCAATAAAGAGTTATTGTTCGTTATCTACGAGTTTGCCTTTATTTAAACCCTAAATAACATAAACTAAACATCCAAGGCTGTTAAATGAATCTTTAACTGAATGTAGTGTACATATAAAGGATCTCGGTTCGAGATTAAGCCTAAAGGGTCTATAGTTAGGGGATAAGGTTTGGGTACTTTACCCTGGTAAAACTATGGATGTGGCCCACTTTGTATTTGATACAAATACTGTGATCCTAACGTGTTCTTGTAGATGACATGTGAGTGAGGATATCTTATGTAGTGAGATTACATAATACCGGACCACGAAATAACAACCTCTTGCTGGAACTCCGTTGACTAGTTAGGTTTCTATTTCACTAGGATGACCTAGGCAACTTGATCTCAATCCTGAGCAGGTTACGAACTCTTGTTCGCGAGGGACTGTCCTTTGACTAGTATGGGTGAGAGTGACCAGATACCCCGACTCAATATGCCTACCTTCTTGGGGACAAGACCGAGTGAGCGACTGGGAACTTAACTTAGCAAGATGGAATTCACTCCTTCCCGCCTACTAGGGTAAGTAGAGGAATGCTCCCTTAAGTGGTGTCATCGGGACTTGAACAAAGGGCCCGACCCTCTCATTGGCCCGAGAGAGACTCTGTTTGTTGGTAGGATCACAAACAAATTGTTCATTAGATGAGCACTGGTACTTAAGGCACAAGATGTAACCCAGGGGTAAAACGGTAATTTGACCCAGCTGGTGTTACGAACATTCGTGAAAGATTGACTTGTTGTTGTTGGTCAATATCCATGGACACAAAAATATATCTGCAGTGAGAAGAGTGCAACTGTGGGACTTTAGTGGAGTGTTCCCGCAGTTAACGAATGTTGATTGTCGTTGGAGCTTCTGATCTGTAGGTCCATTAGGTCCACCTTCTAGCTCGTAAAGGGTTCTTAGATCATTTGAATTTGAAGTGTTCAAATTCATAAGGTAATAAACTTAATGTATATTGATACGATATAATATATAGTTTTGGAACTTTATATTATAAATTTAATGTGAATATGATTCATATTAAATTACATGAGAGAATGAAATATTTGAAAGAGTTCAAATATTTAATGTAAATATGAATGTTATTCATATTTGAAAGCTATAGGTTAAAATTTAATGTGCATAAGATGTGCATTAAAACTATAAGTTAGAGGGAAAAATTGATTAAATGCGATTTAATCCAAATTAAATATATGATATTTATGATTAATTAAATGTGATTTGATTAATTAGTTATATTATTTAATTAATAATTTGATTATTTATTTTATAATATAATGTTTAAATAAAAAAGGAGGGGAACGTGTGGCAAATTCTGCACTTCCCTCACACTCCCCATCAATAGGGAGTGGGGAAGTTATTGCCTCAGTATACCTTTCTTCTCCTGGTGAGAAGAAAGGATGCATGATTGAATTCGATCAACTGGGTACTCTCAGCAAGATTTCTCTCTTTCTCACACTCTCACATTCCCAAAAAGCTCTTCCAAATTGTTGGAATTCCTTCCCACAAAGAAAGATCTAAGTAGAACTCAGAGACATAGAAGGTGGTCTCTGTTGGTGGTGTTTTGTTGGTGAAAAACAGAGAACTTTTAGAAGTTCCTGAGTTGCTGTAAAACTTGGAGCAAGGAGTTGCTGTTCTGCGATTCTATAAAGGTAACACCTTTTTTCTTCTTTTAGTTTAATTGTTAAATTAAAGTATGTTTGTATGCAATTAATCCATGTCTAATAGGATTAGAATTTCCATGCATGTTCTGTATTTCAATGTATGTTTTTTTTGCTTTTTCAAGCAAAACAATCTTGCATATTACGTCTCCAAATTTGTTTCCGCTGCTCAAGGGGATCCGATCTCCATCAATTGGTATCTGAGCAAGGTTTGTATTATTTTTTTTTAAGCAAAATTGCATTGATTTGGTGGGAATTTGCATTTGGTTTACTATAAAACTTGTTTAGGAATATTTTGGCTTTAGTTTACTTTGATTTGATCATTTTTTATGTAAAGGCCCCTGTGTTGTGGGCAATTAAGTGCTTAATCTAGTATGTATTCAAGTTTTGAGTCGTTCGAGACCAGTTTCATACAATTCGGTTGAGAATCGAAGGTTTTTTTGCTGTTTGATGCTGCTGTGTTCGAAGAAGAGAGCCTCTGCCGAAGCTTCAGCGTTGCAACGCAGCCAGCAGCGTTGCAACACCGTTCATCAGCGTCGCAACGCTAACGAACGACGTTGAAACGTCCTTCATCCCTATTGACGCGGGTGCTCCAGGGGTTAGCGGCGTTGTAACGCCGCTCCCTCGGCGCAACGCCACCCCGATAGAAGGCGTGTGCGCAGACAAGGTGGGCCTTGCAACGCTCGCATCAGCGTTGCAACGCCATGACGTTTTTCCAGCAACTGTAGATCGGTTCGATTTTTTGTTCAATTTCGATCCGGTTTGAGCTGTTCAAGCCCGGTTCAAGGTGTTTTGGATCAATTTTATGTAATAAAATTAATGTAATTTTATTATTTTGCACTTTAGGGGCCTATTTATTCCGGTTTTACAACTTTATGTCTTTATGAATGTCATTTAGATTATTCCCACCTTAGGATAAGCATGTTCATGCATTCTTTTATTTGTATAATTGTTATATGAATATGGTTAGATGCATGATTAATTTATTTTTCATGAGTAATTAATTATAATTGTTATGATTAGATTATATGGAAAATAAATTGCATGGAGCATGAAATTACTTAGTTTAAAATTAATGTTATTTTATTTAAGTAATTTTATTATTCAATTAGTTGATTTTTTTTTTTTTTTATAATTCCATCAATGGTTTTATAATATAGTTTCTTTATCAAAGGTTAATTATTAAATTTATAAAAGTTATAAATTAAAGGGGTTTTAGAAACTATAACCTATAATAAAGAAATGCATGCAAACATAGGAACTTGGGTTAAAATTTGAATTAGTTTTAAATTGTTTAAAATTAATTTAGACCTAAGTTTTAATTTCTAATAGGATTAGAAATTAGCCTTACGAAGTATTTTAAATAGTTTAAAATATAGTAGGACTGTAGGACTTTGGTTATAAGGGAACTCTACTGGTGAAGTTCTGTCTAAGGTTGGGGGTACTTAAGCTGTCAGTTAACGGAACACCTCCTACCTGGGAACTGCTCCAGAACCCGAGTGAATTAACCTTAGTTCTATTTTATATCTAGGTAATTAAAATGTTTATTCACCTAGACATAAGGTTCAAAGACCTAGTTATAATAGTTATAATAGGCATAGACTTAGATAGATTCTTTTAGCCCGAATCCGGCTAAGTTAAACCTATACCCTATTCTTAGGAACTTTAGTGGGAGAAAACGAGATGTTCGCATCGAGTTTACTCTCACGTCCTCAAGAGTTCACACCGTGAGTTCCATGCTCGGCTACGTGGCGTCAATAGGGCGTCCCCCTACGGTATGTGTTTGCATGGTTCAATACCAAGGTGAATGAGGGAAGTATCCATAGTAAATGGGAGGAGGACGCGTGTCAACGTATCCTACGGTCTCCACCATTAGGTCGTACCGTGAGATTTCTATAGTTCGCCTGCTAGGTTGTCTTGGAACAACCAAACCCTACAGAGGGCCTGACTATAGGAATCGGAACACCGCGAACTCCAGAAATGGAGAGGGTCTCTTAGGTTATTTGCCAACAGTTGTCTTTCTTAATAGTAGCCCGTTGGCTCGGGCCTATTGGATCTGAAAATGGTAGGGTCACATTTACGGGATGAGTTAAGCTAGTTAACAAGTCCTTGACCAAACAAACGGTAGCTAGGACCATTGGGACATGAGATGTTCTGGTAGTGAGAATTGGCTGAGAAAGTCTCAATTCAGGGGAGGAATGACTGACCGCTCGACGGAGGCTTTTGTTCTAAACCCTTGAAGTATCGCTGCAAAATTAAAGGTTTAATTTAAACATTAGGTTTAGTTTAAACTCTAGAGTTCTTTAATAATTTTGCTAAATTTGATTAGTTTTAAATGGGTTCAAAGGCATAACTAATTAGAACAATTTTGTTTTTTCAGCATGTCGTCCTCAATAATAGCCTTACTTAAAAGTGACCGTTTAACTGGTGAGAACTTTACTACGTGGAAATCCAACTTGAATACGATTCTCGTTGTTGACGACCGACCACGGTTTATCGACCGAGGAATGTCCTCAGGTCCCTGTTCGTAACGCACCTCAATCTGTTAAGGAGGCGTACGACCGCTGGATCAAGGCCAATGATAAGGCCAAGGTCTACATTTTGGCTAGTGTTTTTGAAGTTCTAGCCAAAAAGCACGAGGGCATGATCACAACTCGTGAGATCATGAGTTCGCTGCAGGATATGTTTGGACAACCGTCTGGACAGATTCGACATGAATCCCTCAAATACGTTTATAACTCCTGTATGAAGGAGGGATCATCGGTGAGATAACACGTTCTCGATCTGATGGTCCACTTCAACGTGGCTGAGATGAACGGAGCGGTCATTGACGAGCAAAGTCAGGTCTCGTTCATCCTGGAGTCTCTTCCGAAGAGTTTCCTGCAATTCCGCAACAATGCGGTGATGAACAAGTAAAGTATAACCTGACTACTCTCCTAAATGAACTACAAACTTTCCAGACTCTTATGAAGAATAAGGGACAGGTTGATGGAGAGGCAAATCTGTTTGCCCATTCCAGAAGGTTCCAGAAGGGTTCATCCTCTGGGACTAAGTCGTGTGTTCATCTTCTGGGCTTAAGAAGACCCAAAAGAAGAAGATAGGAGGGAAAGGGAAGACACCTGCTGCTGACAAAGGCAAGGGAAAAACCAAGGTTGCAGATAAAGGAAAATGTTTTCACTGCAACGTGGATGGGCACTAGAAGCGAAACTGCCCAAAATACCTTGCTGAGCTCAAAGAGAAGAAAGGTAAATTAGATTTGCTCATTCTTGAAACTTGTTTAGTGGAAAATGATGATTTTACCTAGATACTTGATTCAGAAGCCACTAATCATGTTTGCTCTTCGTTTCAGGAAACTAGTTCCTTCAAGGAGCTCGAAGAGGGTGAGATGACGCTCAGGGTCAGAACGAGAGACGTCGTCTCAACTCGTGCAGTGGGAAATGCCAAGCTGTTTTTTGGACATAGATTTATTTTATTAAAAAATTTGTATATAGTTCCTAAGATTAAGAGGAACTTAATTTCTATCTCTTGTTTCATAGAACTTGGATATTGTATTTCCTTTTTATTAAATGAAGCGTTCATTTTAAAAGAGGTTGTCAATATTTGTTCTGCTAAATTGAAAAACGGATTGTATGTACTTAAACCGAATAGAACTAAAGCAATTTTAAATCATGAGATGTTTAAAAATGCTAATACTCAAAGTAAAAGACAAATAATTTCTCCAAATAATAATACCTATCTATGGCATTTTAGACTTGGTCATATTAATATCAACTGGATTGAGAGACTTTCTAAGAATGGACTTCTAATAAGTTAGAAGATGATTTTTTACCTCCTTGCGAATCTTGCCTGGAAGGTAAAATGACCAAGCGACCTTTTACAGGAAAAGGTTATAGAGCCATAGAGCCCTTAGAACTTGTACATTCGGATCTTTGTGGTCCTGTGAATGTTAAAGCTCGAGAAGGGTACGAATATTTCATCTCTTTCATAGATGATTATTCGAGGTATGGTTATCTATATCTAATGCATCAAGTCTGAGGCTCTTGAAAAGTTCAAAGAGTATAAGGCTAAAGTAGAGAATGCATTAGGGAAAACTATTAAGATGCTTCGATCCGATCGATGTGAAGAGTATATGGATTTGAGATTTCAGGACTATATGATAAAACATGGAATTAAATCTCAACTCTCAGCACCTAATACACCACAACAAAATGGTGTGTCAGAAAGGAGAAATAGAACCTTGTTGGACATGGTACGTTCTATGATGAGCTATGCTCAATTGCCTGCCTCGTTTTGGGGATACAAAGTAGAGACTGCAGTACAAATATTGAATGTTGTTCCATCAAAGAGTGTTTCAGAAACGCCTTTTGAATTGTGGAAGGGGCGTAAACCTAGTTTACAACACTTTAGGATTTGAGGTTGTCCGACACACGTGCTAGTGACAAACCCAAAGAAACTGGAACCTCGTTCAAGATTGTGCCAATTTGTTGGCTATCCCAAAGAAACGAGAGGTGGTCTTTTCTACAACCCACAAGAAAATAAGGTGATTGTATCGACAAACGCCACATTCTTGGAGGAAGATCACATAAGGAACCACAAATCGCGTAGTAAATTAGTGCTAAATGAAGCTACAAATAAACCAACAAGAGTTGTTGATCAAGCTGGACCTTGATCAAGAGTTGATGGAGGAGCCAGCACCTCAAGTCAGTCTCGTCCTTCTCAATTGTTGGGAATGCCTCGACGCAGTGGGAGGGTTGTTTCCTAACCTGACCGCTACTTGGGTTTAGCTGAAACTCAAGTCGTCATACCTGATGACGGCGTAGAAGATCCATTGTCTTATAAACAGACAATGAATGACGTAGACAAGGACCAATGGATCAAAGCCATGGACCTTGAAATGGAGTCAATGGACTTTAATTCAGTATGGGAACTTGTAGACCAACCTGAAAGGGTTAGACCCATAGGGTGTAAATGGATCTATAAGAGAAAGAGAGATGCAGCCGGAAAGGTACAAACCTTTAAGGCTAGACTTGTAGCAAAGGGAAGGAGTTGATTATGAAGAAACTTTTTTCCCTGTTGCTATGCTGACGTCTATAAGGATACTCTTGTCCATAGCCGCGTTTTATGATTATGAAATCTGGCAAATGGACGTCAAGACTGCTTTTTTGAATGGTAATCTTGACGAGAGCATCTATATGTCTCAACCCGAAGGATTCATAACCCAAGGTCAGGAGCAAAAAGTTTGCAAGCTCAATCGATCCATTTATGGGTTGAAACAAGCATCCAGATCTTGGAATATAAGATTTGATACTGAAATCAAGTCTTATGGCTTTAACCAAAACGTTGATGAGCCTTGTGTTTACAAGAGGATCATCAACGACAAAGTAGCTTTATTAGTACTTTATGTGGATGATATCCTACTCATTGGGAATGGTGCAGGATACCTTACTGACATAAAGAATTGGATGGCAACCCAATTCCAAATGAAAGATTTGGGAGAGGCGCAATATGTTCTTGGGATTTAGATCTTTAGAAATCGCAAGAACAGAACACTAACACTGTCTCAAGCGTCTTATATCGACAAAATGTTTTCCTGATATTCGATGCAGAATTCCAAGAGGGGCTTGTTGCCCTTCAGGCATGGAGTTCATCTGTCTAAGGAACAGTCTCCTAAGACACCTCAAGAACTTGAGGATATGAGACGCATTCCCTATGCCTCTGCAGTAGGTAGCTTAATGTATGCTATGCTATGCACGAGGCCAAACATTTGTTATGTAGTGAGAATAGTCAGTAGGTACCAGTCCAATCCAGGGTTAGACCAATGGACAACAGTTAAAAATATCCTCAAGTACCTTAGGAGAACGAGGGACTATACGCTTGTGTATGAGACAAAGGATTTGATCCTTACTGGATACACTGATTCTGATTTTCAGACCGATAAGGATTCTCAGAAATCCACATCGAGATCATTTTCACCCTTAACGGGGGAGCTACAGTATGGCGAAACATCAAACAAGGATGCATCGCTGACTCCACGATGGAGGCTGAGTATGTCGCTGCTTGTGAAGCAGCTAAGGAGGCTGTTTGGCTAAGGAAATTCCTTACTGATTTGGAAGTTGTTCCAAATATGGAATTTTCCATCACCTTATACTGTGACAACAGTGATGCGGTAGCCAATTTGAAGAAACCTCGTAGCCATAAGCGAGGCAAGCAAATCGAGAGGAAGTATCACCTGATACGAGAAATAGTGTAATGAGGAGATGTGACAGTCACGAAGATCGCTTCGGAGCACAATATTGCTGATCCGTTTACAAAGACTCTCACGGCTAAAGTGTTCGAGGGTCATCTGGAAAGTCTGGGTCTACGAGATATGTACATAGGCTAATCTAGGGCAAGTGGGAGATATGTAATGGGGTATATGGATGTCCTAGTTTATTGTATTTCTATCTCTTGTAATGGGGTATATGGATGCCCTAGTTTATTGTATTTCTATCTCTTGTAACCACTGTATTAGATTATGATGTACCCCACTAGAGTTTTAGTTCAAGTGGGAGTTTGTTGGGGTTTGTGCTCTAAAACTCGTAGTTTGTAATTATGTTCTAATTAATGTAATAAATTGTTATTATTTCAATAAAGAGTTATTGTTCGTTATCTACGAGTTTTCCTTTATTTAAACCCTAAATCTAATAAACTAAACATCCAAGGCTGTTAAATGAATCTTTAACTGAATGTAGTGTACATATAAAGTATCTCGGTTCGAGATACATCCTAAAGGGTCTATAGTTAGGGGATAAGGTTTGGGTACCTTACCCTGGTAAAGCTATGGATGTGGCCCACTTTGTATTTGATACAAACACTGTGATCCTAACGTGTTCATGTAGATGACATGTGAGTGGAGATATCCTATGTAGTGAGATTACATAAGACCGGACCACGAAATAACAACCTCTTGCTGTAACTCCGTTGACTAGTTAGGTTTCTATTTCACAAGAATGACCTAGGCAACTTGATCTCAATCCTGAGCAGGTTACGAACTCTTGTTCGCGAGGGATTGTCCTTTGACTAGAATGGGTGAGAGTGGCCAGATACGCCGACTCAATATGCCTACCTTCTTGGGGACAGGACCGAGTGAGTGGCTGGAAACTTAACTTAGCAAGATGAAATTCACTCCTTCCCGCCTACTAGGATAAGTAGAGGAATGTTCCCTTAAGTGGTGTCTCAAGGACTTGAACAAAGGGCCCGACCCTCTCATTGGCCCGAGAGGGACTATGTTTGTTGGTAGGACCACAAACAAATTGTTAATTAGATGAGCACTGATACTTAAGGCACAAGATGTAACCCAAGGGTAAAACGGTAATTTGACCCAGCTGGTGTTACGAACATTCGTGAAGGATTGACTTGCTGTTATTGGTCAATATCCGTGGACACAGAAATATATCTGCAGTGAGAAGAGTGCAGCTGTGGGACTTTAGTGAAGTGTTCCCGCAGTTAACGAATGTTGATTGAGAGGTTAATGAGATTAATTGAGCAATCTTGTATCGTTGGAGCTTCTGATCTGTAGGTCCATTAGGTCCACCTTCTAGCTCGTAAAATGTTCTTAGATCATTTGAATTTGAAGTGTTCAAATTCATAAGGGAATGAACTTAATGTATATTGATACGATATAATATATAGTTTTGGAACTATATATTATAAATTTAATGTGAATATGATTCATATTAAATTACATGAGAGAATGAAATATTTGAAAGAGTTCAAATATTTATTGTAAATATGAATGTGATTCATATTTGAAAACTATAGGTTAAAATTTAATGTGCATAAGATGTGCATTAAAACTATAAGTTAGAGGGAAAAACTGATAAAATGTGATTTAATCCAAATTAAATATATGGTATTTATAATTAATTAAATGTGGTTTGATTAATTAGTTATATTATTTAATTAATAATTTGATTATTTATTTTATAATATAATGTTTAAATATAAAAGGAGGGGAACGTGTGACACGTTCCCCACTTTCCTCACACTCCTCATCGATAGGGAGTGAGGAAGTTATTGCCTCAGTATACCTTTCTTCTCCTAGTGAGAAGAAAGGATGCATGATTGAATTCGATCAACTGGGTACTCTCAGCAAGATTTCTCTCTCTCTCTCACACTCTCACATTCCCAAAAAGCTCTTCCAAATTGTTGGAATTCCTTCCCACAAAGGAAGATCTAAGTAGAACTCAGAGACATAGAAGGTGCTCTCTGTTGGTGGTGTTCTGTTGGTGAAAAATAGAGAACTTTTGGAAGTTCCTGAGTTGCTGTAAAGCTTGGAGGAAGGAGTTGCTGTTATGCGATTCTACAAAGGTAACACCTTTTTTCTTCTTTTAGTTTAATTATTAAATTAAAGTATGTTTGTATGCAATTAATCCATGTCTAATAGGATTAGAATTTCCATGCATGTTTTTGTATTTTAATGTATGGTTTTTTTGCTTTTTCAAGCAAAACAATCTTGCATATTACGTTTCCAAATTCGTTTTCGTTGCTCAAGGGGATCCGATCTCCATCACTCCCGGTACACCATAGCAAAACGGTGTATCGGAAAGGAGAAATAGAACCTTGTTGGACATGGTTCGATCAATGATGAGTTATGCTCATCTCCCTAATTCCTTTTGGGGTTACGCAGTTGAGACTGCGGGATACATTTTGAACAATGTGACATCAAAAAGTGTTTCTGAAACACCTTTTGAACTATGCAAAGGACCTAATGGTAGTTTATGTCATTTCAGAATTTGGGGCTACCCAACACATGTGCTTGTGACAAATCCAAAGAAGTTGGATTCACGTTCAAAATTGTGCCTATTCATACACTACCCAAAAGAAACAAGAGGTGGTTTATTCTATGATCCTAAGGAAGATAAAGTTTTTGTGTCGACAAATGCCACTTTCTTAGAGGAGGACCACATAAGGGACCACAAACCAAGAAGTAAAATTGTGTTGAGTGAGTTAGACGGAACAATAGCAAATGTTGCTAATAAAACTAGTACGTCAACAAAAGTTGTTGATACTAGCATGTTTAGTCAAGAGAGTCCATCTCAAGAGTTGAGTATGCCTCGATGTAGTGGGAGGGTTATAACACAACCTGATCGTTACATGGGTTTATCTGAAACCCAAGTTGTTATACTAGATGACGACTACGAGGATCCATCGACTTATAATCAAGCGATGGTTGACAAAGACAAATTAGTCATAGCCATGGACCAAGAAATGGAGTCTATGTACTTCAATTCTGTTTGGGATCTTGTAGATAAACCTGATAGGGTAAAACCTATAGGGTGTAAATGGATCTACAAGAGAAAGCCTGGTGTAGATGGGAAGGTGCAAACCTTTAAAGCTAGACTAGTAGCAAAGGGTTATACCCAGGTTGAAGGGGTTGACTATGAGGAAATCTTTTCACCTGTTGCTATGGTAAAGTCTATCCGTATCCTACTTGCCATTTCCGCATATTATGACTATGAGGTATGGCAAATGGATATCAAGACAACATTTTTTAATGACAATCTTGACGAGAACATTTACGTGGACCAACCCAAAGGTTCATTAAACCAGGACATGAGCAAAAGGTTTGCAGGCTTAAAAGGTCTATCTATGGATTGAAACAAGCCTCTAGGTCTTGGAATATAAGATTTGATGAAGCAATCAAATCTTTTGGTTTTGACCAGAATGATGATGAACCTTGTGTCTACAAGAAAATCATCAATAGTTCTTTTGCATTCCTAGTTCTATATGTGGATGATATCCTACTCATTGGGAATGATGTAGGATATCTTACTGACATTAAGAATTGGCTAGCTACGCAATTCCAAATGAAAGATTTGGGTGAAGCACAGTTTGTTCTTGGGATCCAGATTGTCCGGAATTGCAAGAATAAAACACTAGCCTTGTGTCAAACATCTTAAATAGACAAAGTGTTGTCGAGGTTTAAGATGCAAGACTCCAAAAAGGGCTTATTGCCTTTCAGATATGGAGTTCATTTGTCTAAGGAACAATGTCCTAAGACACCTCACGGAGTTGAGGATATGAGACGGATTCCTTATGTATCAGCTGTTGGGAGCCTGATGTACGCCATGTTGTGTACTAGGCCAGACATCTGTTTTGTAGTTGGAATGGCCAGTAGGTATTAATCCAATCCAGGACCTGAATACTGGACAACGGTTAAAACAATCCTTAAGTATCTATAGATAACAAGGAACTACATGCTTGTGTATGGGGCTAAGGATTTGATCCTTACAGGATACACAGATTCTGACTTTCAGACTGATAAAGATTCTCAGAAATCTACATCAGGGTCAATATTTACTCTTAACGGAGGAGTTGTAGTATGGCGAACCGTCAAGAAATGATGCATCGCTGATTCCACCATGGAGGCCGAATATGTAGCAACTTGTGAAGCAGCTAAAGAGGCCGTTTGGTTAAGGAAATTCATGCTAAATTTGGGAGTTGTTCCAAATATGAGTTTACCCATCACGCTGAGATAACATTGGTGCTGTGGCAAATTCAAGGGAACCCCGAAGTCACAAAAGGGAAAAACATATTGAGCGAAAATATCATCTCATTCGGGAGATCGTGCATCGAGGAGACGTGATCGTCACGAAGATAGCCTCAGAGCACAACGTTGCTGATCCTTTTACAAAAGCTCTCACGACTAAAGTTTTTGAGAGTCACCTAGAAGGTCTAGGTTTACACGTCTTCCCTCACTAGGGCAAGTGGGAGTATATTGTACAAAGAGGGTTTAAATGACCTAGTTTATTGTATTTACATTATTGTAATGTTTTTTAATACTCCACAAGCTTTAGGTCAAGTTGGAGATTGTTGGGATTTTTGCCCTAAACTAATGTAATTTTGATCAAATAAATAAAGAGTTACTTGTTTTGATAAAATTATATTCTTGCTTTATAAATCCAATAAACTAAGCTCCAAGGTTAATGATAGCACACAAAATGTGCTATTCTTAGGCATAATTATTGCTAGTTTTATGATGATTTCAGGCTTTTACGTGTTTAATTCATTCAATTTCAGGATAAGAGCTCAAACAGGACATTTGGAGGCAATTCGGATCACTCGGGATCGAAGCGAGGCTATTTGGAGCTAAAAATAATACGCAACAAGTTTTTGGCGCCGTTGCCGGAGAATGACGATTATTTAGATTAATTAATATTAGGAAAAAATTTGAAATTTTAGACTAAAGTTTGTTTGAGTGTTTTTCCTTATTTGTTTTTGTGTGTTTGTTTGTTTCCTTATTTGTTTTATTTTTAGTTTTGTGTGTTTTTGAGTCGTTGTCCCCTGTTTTGGTTGTGTTGCTATTGTGTAAAAGTCTTGATCTGAATTATTAATTTTTCAAGCATGACTTTGCATGATTTTGATTCTCCACCATCCTATTGTCTCTCTCAGGACCCTAGGTATGTGCATCATGATTTCTCTGAATTTCATCTGTCTAATTTTTACCATTCTGTACCTGAAAGTGATAAACATTCATGTAATGGTAGTCATCTAGGCAGTTGGAACCATAGTTTTTCGTATTTTAATCAACCCCTAGAAAAATCTTCTCTTATGGACTAATTGGCGGATTATACCTTAGAATTGAAATTTAAAAATTTGGTCCATAGTGAATTAGAGAGGTTGGATAGGTTAGAAACTGAGGTGGTAGGACTTTGGAAAATAGTACAAGATAGAGCTCAGTATCTTAACCAACTAGTAATTTCCCTTAAGGCCTTACAGGAACAATTTCTTATCCTTACCACTCAGTAGATGCCACCTAGGAGGATTTGTTCAGATGATAATGAGGATAGTTTGGGGGAGACTGAGGCACACCATAATCAGGTTAGTAAGGAAGACATTGGTGATACAATTAGTTCCATAGGGAAGATCTAGGTGATAGAGTTAGAGGCTGAGAAGTCTTCTTTCCTTTTATCCCCAGAAATTTCCTTTATTTTTGATAACCATTTGTCTTATACTCACGAGTCTTGCTTTGATTTCAGTTCTTTCATTTCACTAAACGAAAATACCAAAAATAATTCTATCTCTGGTGCCCATGAAAATCAGGATAGCGTTTTAGACTTAGAAGGCTATATCGATTCGAGCAAGAAGGACCCAAAGAAATATGAGCAATTTTATGTGCCTTGATAAGCCACTGTCTAGCTAAAAACGTTAAAGAAAGCACTTCTTGGGAGGCAACCCAAGTTTTATGTTTCATGGCTTTAATTTTTGTTTTATTTTCTAGTTGTTTGTGTTTTTATCTAATTTTTTTCTTTTTGTACCTCAAGGTGTATGCCCAAGGGGAGAGCTGCAGACTTGCACCCTTTTGATCCTAAGATCGAGAGGACCTGTAGGAGACTCCTAAGGGAAGAAAAAGTAGAAACTCATACTATGGCTGATCAGGAGCTCATCAATAACCCTAAACTTATCAGGGAGTATTTCCAACCTGTGTTTAATTCTCAGCAGGTTGGAATAGTCCATGCCCCTATAAATGCTAATAATTTTGAACTTAAGACAGGGTTGATACAAATGGTTAGGGAAGGTGCTTTCAGAGGCTTAGCCACAGAAGATCCTAACTCCCATTTTCAAATTTTCTTAGAAATTTGTGGTACATTTAAAATGAATGGTATCTCTGCTGATAGTATTCGCTTATGTCACTTTCCTTTCTCTTTGCAGGGTAGAGCCAAAGAATGGCTAGGGTCTCTTCCCTCAGGTAGTATATCTTCCTGGGAGGAGTTGGCCCAAGCCTTCACGACCAAATTCTTTCCATCTGTGAAGGCTGCAAAGTTAAAGACCAAGATTGGAACATTCAGGCAGCAGGAGGGAGAGCAACTATTCGAGGCATGGGAAAGGTACAAGGACATGCTCAGGAGGTGCCCAGAGCATGGCTACCCAGATTGGCTCCAGGTACAATTGTTTTATAATGGAGTGGAAGGTAACACCAGGACCATTCTGGATGCCACTGGTGGAGGGGCTTTCAAGGCAAAGACTGTGCCAGAAGCACGTGCCCTCCTCGAGGAAGTGTCAACTGCCAGCTACCAGTGGCCTACAGACAATGAAAGATCAAAGCCAGTAGCTGGACTATATCAACTGGATGAGGTAACCTCCCTTAGATCCCATATGGCATCTCTCACTCATGCTCTGAATCATTTTGCAGGATCACCACAAAAATGGATGTCCTCTCAATGCTCCCAACCCAATGGAGAATCCACTATGGAGCAATTGCACTACCTAGACAACATAAGGAACAACTATGGAGGAAATCACACTCAGAATAACCTCCCAACACATTACAATCAAGGTTTGAGGTATCATGAAAATTTCTCTTATGCTAACAACAAAAATGTGTTGAATCCTCCTACAGGTTATGCTTCTACATCAGAGAGGAAACCATCTCTAGAAGACACATTGCACTCCTTCATAGCTGAATCCAGAAGTCGATCCAACCGGCTGGAGAATGCAGTCACTAGTCTATCTGGTATTGTTACTAGTCATGGAGCTGCGATAAAGAATATAGAGACCCAGATTGGCCAAATGAACACATCACTCCAAGCATTGCAAGCAAGGAAGGAAACACCTTGAGGGAGTACAGTCTAGCTAAAGACGTTAAACAAAGCACTTCTTGGGAGGCAACCTAAGCTTTACTTACTTTTATTTTTTTGTCTTTAACTTGTTTTAGTTTAGTAGTTTTCCAGTTCTTAGTTTATTTACTAGTTGTTGTCTTGCTTTGTAGGTTGTGACGATGCCTTTCTTCGTTGAAATCCATGCTCCCACTCTGAGAACTCCAACACACATGCTTTGGCTATCCAATAAACTCAGAAAGATCTTTATTACCTAGGACAGTATTGTTCACTCTTACCCTTATACTTAATTTGTGCTTAATTCTGCAAACATTGGGGAGAATGTTTAGTTTAAGTTTGGGGGTGGGATGTTGTTTATCTATTGTGACTGTCTTGAGTATGTGCTGAATTGTTGATTGATCTTTTACATAAGTATGATCATGATAGCCTAGGATGATATTTAATTGGAAATTCTTGTGATTCTGCTGAAACTTGAAAGCATGACATGAATTCGAGTTATTTTAAAAATTTTCTTGAGTTTTCTTGCACTATTATGCACATAGTCTGTGTTCCTGTAGTTTTGAAATGCTTAGAACAAAGTTATTAGGTTCAGAAGTTTGATATCACCTCGATAGGTCTAAGAACTTATTTGAGAGTTAAACTGTAGGTTAGGGTGAATAACAATATGAAGTGCATGACTTGTATAGTATGTGAATTAGTTGGTTTTTGTTGTTTGTTCGCTAAAGAAAAAAAAATCGTGAGGGCAAAATGAGCTACCTTCATTGTGATCAGTTAGGCCACTCATTGAGCGAGTGCTCTGCGTAAGGGTCCCTGCAGTGGATGTGTGAAAGTTAGTGTCCTTGCAAAAAAAAAAAAAAAAAGAAGAAAAAAAAAAAATTGATAATAAAAAGTGAGTAAGTACTAAGTAGAGTTATTTAATTCTTGAATGTAGGGAGGCTCAAAGATTAGTAATTAAGACCAGTGTAGGTGAAAGTTGAATGGAAAGCCTAATAAAGTTGATCCGGGCTTAGTAAAAACAAAGGTAACATAGGCTAATCACACACACACGTAGGAACACTTAGGAAAAGTTTTAAATTGCTTACTGAAGTGTTATGGTTGAATGCTTCCGGTAGTTACTAGACTTTCCCTTAAATTTTTGAGGCTTGAATCAAATATATGTTTATGAACAATCTAATGTCTAACTCTGTTTTTGCTCGGGACTAGCAAAAGTTTAAGTTTGGGGGTGTTTGATAACACACAAAATGTGTTATTCTTAGGCTTAATTATTGCTAGTTTTATGATGATTTCAGGGCTTTTACGTGTTTAATTCATTCAATTTTAGGATAAGAGCTCAAACAGGACATTTGGAGACAATTCAGATCACTCTGGATCAAAACGAGGCTATTTAGAGCTAAAAATAATATGCAACAGTTATAATGTATCTTGAACATCAGTGTAGTAGACACTATTTGGATTGTGTTCAAGAGTGTAACCTAAATGGTCTATGATATAAGAATAAGGTTGGAAACCTTATTCTGGTAACACCATGGATACGACACACTTTGTAATTAGTACAAATGAGGTAATCCAACTCATTCATGTGGTTGACATGCGAGTGGGGGCATCCTGTATGAAGAGTTCATACAAGACCGGACTGCAAATTATTAGTCTAACTAGTATAACGCCGTTAACAGGATAAGACTGATAATTTATAGATGGTCATTAGTGACTCGACCTGAAGCCTGAGCAAGTTAAGAACTCCTGCTTATAGGGGTTTATTCTTAGACTAGTATGGGTGAGAGTGACCTGTAGCCGACTCAATAAACCTACCTTCTCAGGGACAGAACCTCGTAGTTAGCTGGGGACTTAGCTATACAAGATGAAATTCACTCATTCCTACACTAAGGAATTAGATAGGTTGTTCCCTTAAGTACCGACTCCAGGTCTTGAACAACGGGGCCCCGCCTTCTAAGAGGGTATAAGTCTATGGTAGGACCCTAGACTTGTTGTTCATTAGAGGATCAGTGGTGCTTAAGGAACAAAGAGGTAATCACAGGGGTAAAACGATAATTTGACCCATCAGTGATTACGAACAACCTGTGAAGGGTCGACTCATGGGTAATGATTATATCAATGGACACAATATAATCTACAGTGAGGAGAGTGCAACTACAAGTCTATAGTGGAGTGACTTGTAGTTAATGAATATTGATTAACTAGATCAAAGAGTTTGAGCAGTTAATCTCACATGATTGAAGCTCATGAATTGTAGGTCCATTAGGTCCCTCCGTTGGCTCAACATGGTAAAATTGAGGGTATAAAGTTAGGAATGAAATTGAAGTGTTATATCAATTATATGTGATATAATTGATATAATATATAGTTTTAATATGAATTAGATTCATATATAAACTATATACTAAAGAGAGAATTAAGGAGGGATAGGATGGTAATTTCCATCCTATTTTCCTATAAATAGTTGCATGAGATGCAACTTTGTGAATAAGCAAAATCTTAGAAAACCCTAGATTATCAAGTGTTTTGTGTTGTTGGAAAAGCTCCACAAAACAAAACACAAGCTCTCTCACAACAACCACCTCATCCTAAAGGAACCCACATTCCTCCCTCACCTATAGAACAACGGAGAAGATTCGATGGTGGTGTCTTCATCTGTTCGTGTTCGAGTTGCTGAGATCGTGATCGTGGGAGAATGAGCACTTGAAGAAAGAGTTCTTCAAAGGTAATTACTTGTTGTCCATCTTGTAGAAGCATGCTTAATTCTAGACATAGTTCTTGTTAATGAGATCCATGTAATAAAATTAAGAACACGCGATTCACAATCGCTTCCGCTGCGGGATTCGATTCCCTTCAACGATGCCGATGAACAACGTTGCATTGCTGTCCTCTGTCCAGCAACACTCCTTGTTGGTTTTCGCCCGTTTCTGCTCCGTTTCTTCACAGCAACTCTTGTCACGAACAACCCGGATTTCCAAACTCGATTTACATACAATATTGCTTTAAAACAAGGGCCCTTACATTGATCTCATCAACATTAATGTAAACTTAAACTAAGTGTCAAAGACCAAAAACATCCAATTACAAACCGAAACATTCATCACATGAATAATTAAGGCTACCTACCTAATTTTAAGAAAAATACATAACCAACAACGAAGAGCAACGTTAGGCTCTGATACCAATTGAAGGGAATGGATTTCCTGCAGCAGAAGCGATGTGAATCGTCGTTGTTTTGTTGTCGTTCTAATTTTCTCAAAATCAAAAGTATAAACATACTAACTAGGCTAAGCATGCTAAAACCAAGAAGAAAAAAAAAGCTATCACGTTATTAACCTCTTGAAGAACACTTTTTCACGTTTCCTCCTCGGTCACGATCTCAACGATCCCATATTCTTCTCCAACACGAACCACAAACCGGTGCAAGGGGACACCTCCACTTAATCTTCTCGGTTGTTCTCGAGAGGATGAGGGAGAGTTGTGGGACTCCCTTTGGATTTTGGGTTTAGAGAAAGTGTGTGAGATTTGAGAGAGGAGTAGAGAGATTTTGGTGTTTCTCTTTGGTTTGAATTCCTAAAAATGAGAGCTTCACCTATGGATGTCTCACATTCCATCTATTTATAATGGTGTGTGGTGGAGTTAAAATCTCCACCAATTCACCAAAATACCACAACTATATAATATGCAGATCATATTTGCATATCATATAATATAAGGTATCTCATACCTTACAAATCACATTTGTATAATTGTGGAATTTTAAATTGAATCATATTAGATTTAATTTCTCTCAATCCAATTTCTACAAATTAGCCCTAATTAATTAATTAGGCAATACTATAGTTTATTATGAATCTCATTCACATTAAAATATATACTATGTCCATTATATCACATATAAATGACATAAATACCCTTTTAATGAATTTGAACACTTCAAATCCACTCCAAATTGTAAACCCTCATTTTGTCCAATTTGAGCCAACCGAGGGACCTAATGGACCTACAAATGACGAACTCCAATTATACGAGATTAACAGATCAAACTATTTGACAAGGTTAATCAACATTCATTAATTACGGTAACACTCCACTAAAACCCGTAGCTGCACTCCCATCACTGTACGACAAGTTGTGTCCATCGATATAACCAATGCCCGTGAGTTGACCCTTCACAGGTTGTTCATAGTCACAGCTGGGTCAAATTATCGTTTTACCCTTGTGTCTACCTCTTACTTCTTAAGTCCCACTGCTCCTCAAATGAACAATTTTGTTGCATGGTCCGACTATAAACAACATCCTTCTCGTGCTAATGAGAGGGTGGGCGCCCGTTGTCCAAGCCTTGGAGACAACACTTAAGGAAACAACCCCTCTTGTTTCTCTAGCTCGGGAACGAGTGAATTCCTTCTTGCGTAGTTAAGTTCCAAGCTCCCCACGTAGTCCTGCCCCCAAGAAGATAGGCATATTGGGCAAACGACTCAGACCACCCTCATCCGTACTAGTCAAAGGACATACCCCCGCAGATAGGAGTTCGTAACACGCTCAGGATTAAGGACGAGTCACTAATGGTCATCTACGAAGTTATTAGTCCTATACTGTTAACGGTGTTACATCAGTAAGTCTAATAATTCACGACTCGGTCTTGTATAATCTCATTGCACAAGATGCCCACACTCGCATGTCAACCACATGAACGATCTTTATCACCTCGTTTGTATCTAATACAAAGCGGGCCGCATCCACAGTGTTATCAAGATGAGGTTCCCAACTCTATGCATATATTGTAGACCGTTCAGGTCATTAACTCGAACGTGATCCTCCCCGTGTGTCATCTACACGCCGTTTAAGTTCTAGTTCTCTCAAATAATATGACCCTGAAGCTTAGTTTATTGGATTAAGTTTATAAAATGCAAGATAAAAAGTTTGATAAATAAATAACTTTTATTCATTTAAATCAACTGTATTACAAACTACACGAGATTAGGGCATAAACCCCAACAAACTCCTACTTGAACTAAGCTAGTGGAGTACATAATAGATTTCCCAAATGTAAAGTAATATATAAAAGTAATACAATAAACTAGGGCATTGAATACCCCTTTACACGTTGAATAAGGGTTGGTGTGATAAGTTTGAAGGCAAGTATTAGCCTTGGTAACTATGGACAAGGGACAATACATTTACGAGGTTGTCGATGCCTTGGTAAATATTGACAAGGATCAATGAAAATACCAAGACCTTAGTAACTATAGGCAAAGGCCGGTGTGTTAAGATGGGAGACAAGTATTGAAACTTTGGTAACTATGGGCAAGAGTCAATACGTGGCTGAATCATCGATGCCTTGATAACTATGGACAAGGGTTAGTGCACAGTTCGAGACCTTGGTAACTATTGACAAGGAATCGTACGCCGAGCTCTGGAGAAGTGTGTTGAGGATTGACAACTCTTTATCAAAGAGTTATTCCACCTAAATTGAGCTAAAAAACCTTACCAATTATGTGATCTTGGCATTATTTTAAGTTGTTCTAACACTTTATTAATGCAATTGAATGTAATTTATCGAGTTTTGAGAAAACTTAATCTTGGAGCCTTATATTATTAAAATGAGAAAATTTGATTACTTTTTACTTGGTTTAATGGAAATTAGGTGCATGGAAGAACTTTGATATGGGAAGTGAAGCTTTTGATGGGGATCCGATCCACTTCAGCAGCGGAAACGTGATTAAAATCGATTTTGCTAAAAACAGAGAATAAGCATAATCTTAATCTAATTAGATGAAACATGGAGTTAAGTAAGCAAACATATACATGCTATAAAACTACTGAACAAAAAGGAAAATAAAAAAATACCTTTGTAGTTTTTCCAACAACAACTCCTTACTCCAATTTGATTCTACAGCAACACAATAACAAGTTTCTTCTCTATTCTAACAGAACACTACCACTAGTGAGAATCTTCTATTCTCTGAGAAACTTAGATCAATTCCTTTGGTGGGAAGGAATCCAACTTTTGGAAGTGAAGGGAATTAAGAGAGGGGAGAGTTCTTTTAGCAATTTCTCAATTGCACAGAATGCATCAATCCGCAAAACCTCTATTCCTTGAGAGGTTATTGCGAGAGGAGTTCTTCCCCCCACTCCCTATCGATAGGGAGTTAGTGGGGAAGAAGGGAACCTGCCCTCCTGACACGTTCTAATTAATTAATTAATTAATAATGAATTAATTATTATATTAATTAAATCAAATTTAATTAATTATTTAATTAAATATCATATATTTAATTAATCTTTAAATATCATATATTTAAATAAGATTAAATCATATTTAATCTATTTCTCCTCTAACCTATAGTTTTAATGCACATCTCATGCACATTAAATTTTAACCTATAGTTTTTAAATATGAATCACATTCACATTTAAATTAATATTTGAACTCTTTCAAATATTAAATTCTCTCATATAATTTTATATGAATCATATTGACATTAAATTTATAATCTAAAGTCCAAAACTTTATATTATAAAGTATCTATATACATTAATGTTTATTCCCTAATGAATTTGAACATTTCAAATTGAAACGATCTAAGAACCCTTTACGAGCTAGAAGGTGGAACTAATGGACCTACAAATCAGAAGCTCCAACGATACGAGATTATTCGGTTAATCTCATTAACCTCCAAATCACCATTCGTTAACTATGGGAACACTCCACTAAAGTCTCACAATTGCACTCTTCTCACTGAAGATATATTTCTGTGTCCACAAATATTGTCCAATAACAACAAGTCAATCCTTCACGAATGTTCGTAACACCAGCTGGATCAAATTACCGTTTTACCCCTGGGTTACATCTTGTACCTTAAGTACCAGTGCTCCTCTAATGAACAATTTGTTTGTGGTCCTACCAACAAACAGAAGTCTCTCTCGGGCCAATGAGAGGGTCGAGCCCTTTGTTCAAGCCCCGGAGACACAACTTAAGGCAACATTCATCTACTTACCCTAGTAGGCGGGAATGAGTGAATTCCATTTTGCTAAGTTAAGTTCTCAGTCGTTCACTCGGTCTTGTCCCCAAGAAGGTAGGCATATTGAGTCGGCGAATCTGACCACTCTCACCCATACTAGTCAAAGGACAATCCCTCACAAACAGGAGTTCGTAACCTGCTCAGGATTGAGATCAAGTTGCCTAGGTCATCCAAGTGGAATAGAAACCTAGCTAGTCAACGAAGTTATATCTAGTGGTTTACTATCTCGCGGTCCGGTCTTATGTAATCTCATTACATAGGATATCGCCACTCACATGCCATCTACATGAGCACGTTAGGATCACAGTGTTTGCATCATATACAAAGTGGGCCACATCCATAGTGTTACCAGGGTAAAGTACCCAAACCTTATCCCCTTACTATAAACCCTTTAGGTTGTATCTCGAACCAAGATCCTTTTTATATACACTACATTGAGTTCAAGAGACTTTTACTGTTGGGATTTATGCCCTAAACTTGTGTAATCTTGATCAATTAAATAAAGTGTCATTTGTTTTGATAAGATTACGTCTTGCTTTTATAAATCCAATAAACTAAGCTCCAAGGCTATAACGCTTATCTTGAAATCAGTGTAGTGGACACTAATTGGGTTGAATTCAAGATTATAACCTAAATAGTCTATGGTATAAGAATAAGGTTGGATGCGACCCACTTTGTAATTAGTACAAATGAGGTAATCCAACTCATTCATGTAGTTGACATGCGAGTGAGAGCATCCTGTATGAAGAGTTCATACAAGACTGGATCGCAAATTATTAGTCTAACCAGTATAACACCGTTAATAGGATAAGACTAGTAATTTATAAATAGTTATTAGTGACTCGACCTGAATCCTGAGCAAGTTAAGAACTCCTGCTTATAGGGGTTTGTCCCTAGACTAGTATGGGTGAGAGTGGCCTGTAGCCGACTCAATAAGCCTAGGGACAGAACCTTGTAGGTAGCTGGGAACTTAACTGTGTGAGTTGGAATTCACTCATTCCCCTACTGAGGAATTAGATAGGTTGTTCCCTTAAGAACTGACTCCAGGTCTTGAACAACGGGGCCCCACCCTCTATGAGGGTATGAGTCTAAGGTGGGACCTTAGACTTGTTGTTCATTAGAGAATCAGTGGTTCTTAAGGAGCAAAGAGGTAATCACAGGGGTAAAACGATAATTTGACCCAGCTGTGATTACGAACAACCTGTGAAGGGTCGACTCATGGGTAATGACTATATCAGTGGACACAATAATATCTACAGTGAGGAGAGTGCAGCTACAAGTCTATAGTGGAGTGACTTGTAGTTAATGAATATTAATTAACGGGATCAAAGAGTTTGATCAGTTAATTTCACATCATTGGAGCTCATGATCTGTAGGTCCATTAGATCCCTCCGTTGGCTCAACATGGTAATATAGAGGGTATAAAGTTAGGAGTGAAATTGAAGTGTCAATTTCATACATGAGGAGTTATATCAATTATATATGATATAATTGATATAATATATAGTTTTAATGTGATTTAGACTATATACTAAAGAGAGATTAAAGGAGGGGTAGGATGGTCATTTCCATCCCAATTCTCTATATATATGGTTGCATGAGATGCAACTAGGTTAAGGGGTTTTTCATAGAATTCCTAGCCTCCTTGTTGTGTTGTTGAAAGAGTTCCAAAACACAAATCTCTCTCACAAAATACCTCACCACTCCTAAAGGGAACCCACATTCCTCCCTCACCTAGAGAACAACGGAGAAGATCCGGTGGTCGTGTCTTCGCACGTTGGAGTTCTTGTTCTTTGAGATCGTGGATTGTGGAGAGAGGAGCACTTGAAGAAAGGTTCTTCAAAGGTAACTTCTTGCTGTCGAAACTTTTATTTTATGTTTAATCCATGTTTTACATTCTTGAAATTTCCATTGTAACTAAATCAAGAGCACGCAATTCGCAATCGCTTCCGCTGCGGGGACTTCGTTTCCCTTCATTTACAACCTTGGATGTTTAGTTTATTGGATTTTGGTTTAAAACAAGGGCAATATCGAAAAATAACTCTTTATTAAAACAATAACACTTTATTACAATAATTAGAACAAAATTACAAACTACGATTTTTAGGACACAAGCCCAACAAAATCCCACTTGAACTAAAACTCTAGTGGGGTACATCACAATCTAAAACAGTAGTTACAGAGATACAAATACAATAAACTAGGGCATCCATATACCCATTTGCCCTATATTAGCCTATGTACATATCTCGTAGACCTAGACTTTCCAGATGACCCTGGAACACTTTAGCCGTGAGAGTCTTTGTAAACGGACCAATAATGTTGTGCTCCGAAGCGATCTTCGTGACTGTCACATCTCCTCGTTGCACTATTTCTTGTATCAGGTGATACTTCCTCTCGATGTGTTTGCCTCGCTTATGGCTGCGAGGTTCCTTAGAGTTGGCTACCACGTGGGGAGCTGGGAACTTAACTACGTGAGATGAAATTCACTTGTTCCCGACATTAGAGAAACTAGAAGGGTTATCCTTTAAGTGTTGTCTCCAGGGCTTGGATAACAGGTGCCCACCCTCTCACTAGCCCGAGAGGGATGTTGTTTATGGTTGGACCATACAACGTTGTTGTTCATTAGAGGAGCAGTGGAGACTTAAGGAGCAAGAGGTAGACACAGGGGTAAAACGGTAAGTTGACCCAACAGTGTCTACGAACAACCTGTGAAGGGTCGACTCATGGGCATTGGTTAAATCAATGAACACAACTTGTCCTCCAGTGATGGTAGTGCACAACTGTAGCTAATGAATGTTGATTAACCGCGTCAAAGAGTTTGACAGGTTAGTCTCGG
Organism: Trichosanthes cucumerina; assembly: GCA_036507285.1. Lineage (NCBI taxonomy): Eukaryota > Viridiplantae > Streptophyta > Magnoliopsida > Cucurbitales > Cucurbitaceae > Trichosanthes > Trichosanthes cucumerina. The sequence continues at coordinate 34,290,854 of CM071840.1, forward strand.
ATCATTGAAGCTCGTCATCTGTAGGTCCATTAGGTCCCTCGAATGGCTCAAACTAGATACATAGAGGGTTTACAGTTTGGTGTAGATTTGAAGTGTTCAAATTCACTAAAAGGGTATTTATGTCATTTATATGAGATATGATTGACATATTATATAGTTTAATGTGAATGAGATTCATAATAAACTATAGGTTAGCCTAATTGCTTAATTAGGGTTAATTTAGAGAAATTGGATTGAGAGAAATTAAATTGAATGTGATTCAATTTAAAATCCACAATCATACAAATGTGATTTGTATTATAAGGTATGAGATATCTTATTATATGTGGTTATGCAAATATGATTTGCATAACCTATGGTTGTGGTAAAATGGTAAATAGGTGGAGATTTCAACTCCACCTATCACCATTATATAAACTCCTTTGCGAGTGGGGGCATCCTGTGCAATGAGATTGTACAAGACCGGACCGTGAATTATTAGACCTACTGATGTAACACCATTGACAGTAAGGACTAATAAATTCGTAGATGACCATTAGTGACTCGACCTGAATCCTAAGCGTGTTACGGACTCCTGTCTGCGGGAGTCTGTCCTTTGACTAGTACGGGTGAAGGTGGTCACAGTTACTCGCCCAATATGCCTATCTTTCAGGGGCAGGACCAAGTAGGGAGCTGGGAACTTAACTACGCGAGATGGAATTCACTCGTTCTCGCCTTTAGGGAAACTAGAGGGTTGTTCCCTTAAGGTCGTCTCCGTGGCTTGGACAACGGGCGCCCACCTTCTCACTGGCCCGAGAAGGGTGTTATGTATGGTTGGACCATCACGATATGTTGTTCATTAGAGGAGCAGTAGGGACTTAAGGAACAAGAAGTATACACAGGGGTAAAACGGTAATTTGACCCAACCGTGTCTACGAACAACCTGTGAAGGGTCGACTCATGGGCATTGGTTATATCAGTTGACACGTAATATTCTGCACTGGCGGGAGTGCAGCTACGGGTTATAGTGGAGTGTTACCGTAGCTAATGAATGTTGATTAACCGGGTCAAAAAGTTTGATAGGTTAATCTCGAATCATTGGAGCCTGTCACTGTAGGTCCATTAGGTCCCTCGGTTGGCTCCATCTGGGTTCAAAGAATGGTTAGAGTTTTGGTAAGAAATTGAAGTGTTCAATTTCACTTAGAGTAATTTATATCATATATATGAGATATGAGTGATATAATATATAGTTTAATGTGAATGAGATTCATAATAAACTATAGGTTAGCCTAATTGTTGAATTAGGGCTAATTGGAGAAATTAATTGAGAGAAATTAAATTGGATGTGATTCAATTTAATTAATCCACAATTATTGCAAATGTGATTTGCAATATGAGATATGAGATATCTTATATTATATGGTTATGCAAATATGATTTGTATAACCTATGGTTGTGGTAAAATTGTAATAATGTGGAGATTTTAACTCCATGATTATTCCACTATTTAAACCCTTCTTGCAAGAAGGATTGCAACAATCACACTCTCATTTTTTTGGATTTCACCAAAGAGAAGAGTCTCACTTTCTCTCTAACTCTCTCCTCACCAAAACACAAAAGAATCCCACCATTCTCCTTCTTTCCAAAAGAAGAACAACCAAGGTTCCAATTGGTGGTGTCCGTGCTTGATCGAGAGTTTGAGTTTTGCGAAGTGTTCGTCATCAATTGGAAGAAACTTTGAAGAGAGTCTTCAACAAGTAAATTTCTTCTTACTGTTTTTCTTCCATAGAATTGTATGTTTAACTTAGATCTAAGTGTTAGATCATTTTAATAAATTTCAAGTAGCATAACAATACCTTGACGATTCGATCGTCTTCCGCTGCACGGGAATTTTCATTCTCTTCACTTGAGGGATTTGTGCCGAAGCTGTCCAGAAGGTTGTCCAAACATGTTCTACAACGAATTCATGATCTCACGAGCTGAGACAATGCCCTCGTGCTTTTTGGCCAGAACTTCAGAAACACTAGCCAAAATGTAGACATGACCTTGATCCAACAGTCGTACGTATCCTTAACAGATTGAGGAGCGTTTCGAGCAGGGACCTGAGGATATTCCTCACCCAGTACAAACTGAAGGTCGTCAACAACGAGAATCGTATTCATGTTGGACTTCCACGTAGTATAATTTTTGCCAGTTAAACGTTCACTTTTGAGTAAGGCTATAATTGAGGACGACATGCTTAAATTCCAAAAGTAGTTCTAATTAGTTATGTTTTTAACCCATTACAAACCAATCAATTTTAGCAAAATTATTAAAGAACCCTAGTGTTTAAATTAAAACTTTAATTTTGCAACGATACTTCAAGGGTTTAGAACAAAAGCCTCTGTCGAGTGGTCAGTCACTCCTCCCCTGAATTGAGACTATCTCAGCTAATTCTCACTACCTGAACATCTCATGTCCCAATGATTCTTAGCTACGGTTTGTTTGGTCAAGGACTTTTTAACTAACTTAACTTATCCCGTAAATGTGACCCTACCATTTTCAGATCCAATAGGTCCGACCCAACAGGCTACTTTAAGAAAGACAACTGTTGGCAAATTACCTAAGAAACCCTATCCATTTCTGGAGTTTGCGGTGTTCCGATCCCTATAGTCAGGCCCTCCGTAGGGATTGGTTGTTCCAGGACAACCTAGTAGGCGGACTATAGAAATCTCACGGTGCGACCTAATGGAGGAGACCGTAGGATACGTTGACCCACGTCTTGCTCCCATTTACTGTGGATACTTCCCTCATTCACCTTGTTATTGAACCATGCAAACACTTACCATAGGGGGACGCCCTATTGACACCGCGTAGCCGAGCATGGAACTCACGATGTGAACTCTTGAGGACGTGAGAGTAGACTTGATGCGAACACCTCGTTTTCTCCCACTGAAGCTCCTAAGGTTAGGGTATAGGTTTAACTTAGTCGGATTCTAGCTAACAGAATCTATCTAAGTCTATGCCTATTATAATTAGGTCTTTTACCTTATGTCTAGGTAAATAAACATTTTAATTACCTAGATATTAAACAGGACTAAGGTTAATTCAACTCAAGCTCCAGGTCAGTTCCTAGGTAGGAGGTGTTTCGTTAATCGTCAGCTTAAGTACCCCCAACCTTAGACAGAACTTTACCGGTAGAGTTCCCTTATAACCAATGTCCTATTGTCCTACTATATTTTAAACTATTTAAAATACTATGTAAGACTAACTTCTAATCCTATTAGAAATTAAACATAGGTCTAAATTAATTTTAAACACTTTAAAACTAATTCAATTTAACCAAAGTTCCTATGTTTGCATGCAATTCTTTGTTATAGGTTATAGTTTCTAAAACCCCTTTATTTATAACTTTTATAAATTTTAATAATTAACCTATGACAAAGAACTATGTTATAAAACAAACAAACAATTTCAAATTGGAATTATAAAATATTCAACTAATTTAATAACACAAATTACTTAAATAAAATAACATTTATTTTAAACTAAGTAATTTCATGCTCCATGCAATTTATTTTTCATATAATCTAATTATAACAATTATAAATAATTACTCATAAAAAATAAATTAAATCATGCATTTCTACCATATTTATATAACATTTATACAAATAAAAATGCATGAACAAGCTTATCCTAAGGTGGAAAAATTCTAAATGACATTCATAAAGAAAAATAGTTGTAAAACCGGAAAAATTTGGCCCCTAAAGTGTAAATAATAAAATTACACTAATCTTATTACAAGACCAGTCCAAAACTCCTTGAACCGGGCTCAGACCGCTCGAACCGAACTAAAACCGACTCGAACCGCCCAAAACAGGTATGCTTCTTCAAGTTGGCGTCACGGCGTTGCAACGCTGAGGCGAGCGTTGCAATGCTGCCTCATCTCGTGCGCGCGCTTGGCATCGGGGCAGCGTTGCAACGTTGTTGACCCCTCGGTCTTTCGCATCGATAGAAGCCTCGGTGTTGCGACGTCGTTCCTCAGCGTTGCAACGCTGTTTCTTCTGCAGCAACATTTTCCTTCGAACACAACAAATTGAAATGCATAATTCTCCCTCGATACTCATCTGAATTGCACGAATCTAGTCCCGAACGACTCACAACTTAATTACAAACTCAATTATGCACTTTAATGCTAAAAAATGCAGGGGACTTTACATTTAATTTTATCAAATCAAAGCAAACTAAGGCCAAAAAGTTCCTAAGAAGTTTTACAACAAACCAAAATGCAATTCCCACCTAACTAATGCAAATTTGTTTCACCCAAAATAAACAAACCTGGCTCTGATACCAATTAATTGGGATCTGATCCCCTTGAGCAACGAAAACGTGATTAAAATCGATTTTACTTATTTGTTTTTGGTTAAATACAAATACCAATATATTAGTAAAAACAGAGAATAAACATAATCTTAATCTAATTAGATGAAACATGGAGTTAAGTAAGCAAACATATACATGCTGTAAAACTACTAAACCAAAAGGGAAATCGAAAAATACCTTTGTAGTTTTTCCAACAACAAATCTTTGCTCCAATTTGATTCTACAACAACACAACAACACGTTTCTTCTCTGTTCTAACAGAACACTACCACTAATGAGAACCTCCTATTCTCTGAAAAACTTAGATCAATTCCTTTGGTGGGAAGGAATCCAACTTTTGGAAGTGAAGGGAATTGAGAAAGGGGAGAGTTCTTTTAGCAATTTCTCAATTGCACAGAATGCATCATTCCGCAAAACCCTCTTCCTCGAGAGGTTATTGTGAGAGGAGTTAGTGGGGAAGAAGGGAACGTGTCCTCTTGACACGTTCCCATTATTTATTAATTAATTAATTATTAAATTTAATTAATTATTTAATTAAATATCATATATTTAATTCATCTTTAAATATCATATATTTAAATAAGATTAAATCATATTTAATCTATTTCTCCTCTAACCTATAGTTTTAATGCACATCTCATGCACATTAAATTTTAACCTATAGTTTTTAAATATGAATCACATTCACATTTAAATCAATCTTTGAACTCTTTCAAATATTAAATTCTCTCATATAATTTAATATGAATCATATTCACATTAAATTTATAATATAAAGTTCCAAAACTTTATATTATAACGAATCTATATACATTAATGTTTATTCCCTAATGAATTTGAACAATTCAAATTCAAACGATCTAAGAACCCTTTACGAGCTAGAAGGTGGACCTAATGGACATACAGATCAGAAGCTCCAACGATACGAGATTATTCGATTGATCTCATTAACCTCCTAACCACCATTCGTTAACTACGGGAACACTCCACTAAAGTCCCACAGCTGCACTCTTCTCACTGCAGATATATTTCTGTGTCCACGGATATTGACCAATAACAGCAAGTCAATCCTTGACGAATGTTCGTAACACCAGCTGGGTCAAATTACCGTTTTACCCCTGGGTTACATCTTGTACCTTAAGTACCAGTGCTCCTCTAATGAACAATTTGTTTGTGGTCTTGCCAACAAACAGAAGTCCCTTTCGGGCCAATGAAAGGGTCAAACCCTTTGTTCAAGTCTCGGAGACACTAATTAAGGGAATATTCATCTACTTACTCTAATAGGCTGGAACGAGTGAATTACATCTTGCTAAGTTAAGTTCCCAGCCGCTCACTCGGTCTTGTCCCCAAGAAGGTAGGCATATTGAGCCGGCGAATCTGACTACTCTCACCCATACTAGTCAAAGGACAATCGCTCGCAAATAGGAGTTCGTAACCAGCTCAGGATTGAGATCAAGTTGCCTAGGTCATATTAGTGAAATAGAAACCTAGCTAAGCAACGGAGTTATATCTAGTGGTTTACAATCTCGCGGTCCGGTCTTATGTAATCTCATTACATCGGATATCCACACTCACATGTCATCTACACGAACACGTTAGGATCACAGTGTTTGCATCATATACAAAGTGGGTCACATCCATAGTGTTACCAGGGTAAGGTACCCAAATCTTATCCCCTTACTATAGACCCTTTAGGTTGTATCTCGAACCAAGATCCTTTTTATGTACACTACATTCAGTTCAAGAGACATTTTACAACCTTGGATGTTTAGTTTATTGGATTTAGGGCTAAAACAAGGGCAATATCGAACAATAACTCTTTATTAAAACAATAACACTTTATTACAATAATTAGAACAAAATTACAAACTACGAGTTTTAGGGCACAAACCCCAACAACTTTGATACAATAATCCCTTTAGCATTATTCAAAGAAAAGTTTATCTACAAATTACAAAATTAAAAGGGAGCTTATTCTACAAGCTAGCTCATGAGGCTTCTTGGAAAAGCTTCTATTGCTTGTTCTCCAAGGACTTCATTTTGACCCCTTTTCCCTTAGGTTTTGCCGAAAAGAGGGAGGAGAGAGAGATGAAGAGTCACATTTAGATAGAGAGTTAGGGCATGTATGAAGGAAGAAGAGAACACTTAGAAATGATTTCGAGAGAGATTTTTGAGAAGAAATCAAGAGTTTTTGAAGGGCTTGAAGGAAGATTGAAGACCTTATACTATTTTTGTTTATTTGTTGTAAGCATGAACTAAATGTCTTTAGGCAAGGGTTTGAGAATAATTTTATGTAAGATGGTTTTTGAATGTTGAATCATATGCTTGATTTGTGACTGATTATGGTTGAATTTATTATTTAATGGGTTTACGAATGACCAACCTATATCCATGGCGTTTTCTTTACTTCGAGAGATAGGGAGAAAACTGATTTCCATAATCAACCTAGGGTTGTGATAGGGCGTATTCCCGCAATGAAAATAGATAGGTTAGAGATAGTCATCCTACTAGGGTACTAAGACATTAAGTTTCACAAAGTAATTAAATGAGAATTTGTTACTAGAAAACATTGGGGAGTATGGGAAGAAACCCGAGTTAAGCATGTTGTAGCACAAATGGGTATTATGTATGACTTAACATAAGAAAACCGATTGCATAAAAAAACCCTCAAATTCAAGCCTATACCTTTGTCATAGCATTTCCGTAGTTGCATAGTTAGCATTGCATTAACATAATTAATCATCTCTTGTCTCACCATAGCAATTTCCGTAGTCATAAGCTTGTTGTATGTTTATTGCTCTAGCATTAGTTAGGTCATAAACTCACATCGATTGTCTTTTACTTTATCATTCCATTAATTACTACAAGCATCCTAAACTCAGTAGATCTAGCCACTTGTCCCTGTGGAGACAATACTCGGTACTCATATACCGTTTATTTTATTACTTGCTGCAATTGACTGTGTATACTTGCACATAAAAAGTATTGTTTGCATTGCACACCACACTTCCCATCAAGGATCTGGTAACTGAGGGACAGAGGTAAATGCATCTCGAAGAATAAGTCTTGGAGAACTTTATAAGGACTAAAATATGAACGTTGAGTGGTTTAGTGGAATCTAGTGAGTTCGAGAGGTTTGGGTATAGATCGAGTGTGCAGCTTGATGTTTTACTTCATGTATTGCACGTTTTGTTTATTTTATGTATAAAAAGCATGTTTAGTTAAATGTGAGTAGCATGATGTTTGTCTTGTATGTTGTGTGTTGTTTGATGATTCTTCAGGTGTGAGCTACTTACTAGTACGTGTTATGTACTGGCTCAATCTTAGGTTTTGCAGATGATGATGAAAACTACAACCTTGGTGGAGGCATGAAAAGAAAGACCATAGTTGATAGTTATTTACTTAATAGTGCTTCTGCCGAGTTTAGTTTTATTAAAGTAACTTGTAGTAATTTAGTTTGTGGATTTGTTACTGTCGTGCTTTACCTCCTCTAGGTAGACTTATAAACTGGTTGGTTAGTTTTGAATTATAGTTTGAAATAAGTATAAGTGTTTGTCTTACGATTTAAAGGTTGATTTGTTTTTTAGATTATTGAGAAAGTTTAGTTATGTCTTGTTTCTGGTCTGTTGAGAACCTTCTGGCTATTTATATGATTAGTGCCTTGGAGTTTGGATTGGTTATTTGGTTGTTCGGTTTTAAAGTGTGTTTTTGCTTAAACAGATACTTGTACAGATTTTGGTATAGATGTAGTTACGACATTATGCTACTGAAATTTTTGGCACATAATAGTCGTAAGTTTAGTAACGTTTCCCTAGATTAGGCTAAATTTTAATGTCATTATAGTGTATCTAGTATAATAAATATGTAATACTGATATACGATTGACATACTTTATATTAGATATATTAATGAAATAATATACTTAAAATGAAGTATATTAGTATTATATCATTCATTTACTACTGATATAATACTAGACAAGTGTATCGACTAAAAATCAATGCATCAATAAAGAAAAAACAGTGACCAAAATTCATTAATAAAATCAAGTATATCAATAATATATCACTGATATACTTCATATTATGTATATATCTCATATATAAATTACTGGTATATGTTTGATATAATTTTTATAGGCATATATGATATCCTGATTATGAATTACCAATATACTATTGATATACTTTATATTAAGAATGTCATTTCATTGATATCCCTAAATAAAGTATATTAATTGTACAACGTTGATATACTTCATATTAAGTACATCTATTATACTGAATTTAAATTATTGTTATGTTCTTAATATACTTCATATTAAGTATTTTGTTTTGTATATGATAGCACACAAAATGTGCTATCCTTAGGCTTAAGTATTGCTAGTTTTATGATGTTTTCAGGGCTTTTACGTGTTTAATTCACTCAATTTCAGGTGACAAGCTTAAACGGAGCTCTTGGAGACAATTTGGATCACTCGGGATCAAAACGGGGCTATTTGGAGCTAAAGATAACATCAATTGGAAGAAAAAGAACCAATCCAAGCATGATGACCCGAGGTGATGGCGTTCCAACGCCATACAGAGCGTTGCAACGCCATACTTGCTGTTTAAAGGCTTTGAAGATTCCAGGCGATATCGTTGCAACGCTGCCTTAGGGCGTTGCAACGCTATATCGATATAAGCCCACGCGTGAGAAGCGCATAGGCGGCGGCGCAACGCCGCGCTGCTGCGGCGTCGCAGCGCCATTTCGACAAGGAGCACGCACGTTAGGGTAGCGGCGTTGCAACGCTGCCCTCAGCGTTGCAACGCCATCGATTATTTCCTTAATTGCCAGCCGCCTAGGGTGCAGCGTTGCAACATTGTCCCTAGCGTTGCAACGCTGCACCGATTCCTTCTATAAATATATCCTTATGATTTCATTGCAAGGGGAGCACAATTTGGTAGAGTTTTTCCCTAAATTCGAATTACACCTTGTAAGAAGGGAGAAAAGAGTGATTTTGGGAGCCAAAGCATTCGTGGAGGTTCGAGATCGAAGACGGGAGCTCGGAGACGAAGGACCGGCATCAACACTTAAGTTTATTTCTCTTTCTTTCAATTTGTAATAGCGTTCTAAGACATTTTCTACTTCTTTAGTTTGTTTTTCATGTGATTTAGAGTAGCTAAACATTGTAGTAGGATTTGATTTATTTGATATAACTTTATTACAATATATTGAAACATGTTTTGTTCTTATTTTTGGTCGATCGCTCTGCACTTCTTAATTCGTTGATTCAAGTGGACTCGACAGATAAAGCTTGAATTAGAGCAAAATTGTCAAAATCCTTAGTAGTCTGGCACGAGAGTGACCTAGAATTCTTAGGGAAACACTTAAAGAAGTTGTTTAATGCCATGCATGTTGTAGGTTCGTATGGAGACTATGAATTCTATTGCATGTGTGAGGCTCACTAAGAACCGAGAGGTTGTCTTGAGTAATTTACTTATTGTTTATAAATTCATCTCATGAGGTCAATGCATGTGTAGTTAGGTTATTAACTTGTAAAATCACTTCCTTTAATTCTATCAATTCGTGTCTCCACATGTTGGTTTGTTTGGTTGTCTTGTTCGTCAAACACATATCCATGTTTTGTTGCTTTAGCTAAATTTGAGAATTAGTATCTTAGTACTTAATTAATCTAGAAATCCATTCCCGAGGACGATACTTGGACTCATAAATCACTATACTAAGACTTGACCCGTACACTGCGGTATTGCAATATAATTTTACGCAACAAGTTTTTGACGTCGTTGCCGGGGAATGGTGATTATTTAGATTAATTAATATTAGGAGAAAATTTGAATTTTTAGACTAAAGCTTGTTTGTTTGTCTTTCTTTAATTATTTTGTGTGATTGTTTGTTTCCTTATTTGTGTTATTTTAGTTTTGTGTGTTTTTTAGTCTTTGTTTCCTATTTTGGTTGTGTCGATATTGTGTGAAGTCTGGTTGTGAAATTACTGATTTTTCAAGTATGACTTTGCATAATTTTGAGTTCCACCATTCTATTGTCCCTCTCAGGACCCTAGTTTTGTGCATCATGATTTTTCTGAATACCATGTGTCTAATTTTTACCATTTTGTACCTGACATATATGAAAATTCACATGAGGGTAGTAATATAGGCACGTTGAACCAGAATTTTTCGTACCTTAACCAACCCCTGGAAAAATCTTCTCTTATGGATCAATTGGCAGAATATACCTTAGAATTGAAATTGAAAAATTTGATCCATAGTGAATTAGAGAGGTTGGATAGGTTAGAGACTGAGGTGGTAGGACTTTGGGAAATAGTACAAGATAGAGCTCAATACCTTGACCAGTTAGTAGTTTCCCTTAATGCCTTACAGGAACAATTTCTTATCCTTTACCACTCAGGAGATGCCACCTAGGAGGATTTGTTTAGATGTTAGTGAGGATAGTTTGGAGGAGACTGAGGCACACCATGATCAAAGTTAGTGAGGAAGACATCGGTGATACACTTAGTTCCACTGGGAGATCCAAGTGATAGAGTTAGAGGCTGAGAAGTCTTCTTTTCTTTTATTCCCTGAGATTTTCTTTATTTTTGATAACCATTGGTCTTTCACTCACGAGTCTTGCTTTTATTTCAATTCTTTTATTTTGATAAACAAAAATACCAAAAATAATTTTCTATCTGGGGCTCAAGAAAAGCAGGATAGCCTTTTAGACTTAGAAGGCTACATCGATTCGAGCAAGAAGGGCCCGAAGAAATATGAGCAATTTTATGTGCCTTGATAAGTCACCGTCTAGCTAAAGACGTTAAAGAAAGCGCTTCTTGGGAGGCAACCCAAGTTTTATGTCTTTATTTTCTATTTTATTGTCTAGTTGTTAGTGTTTTCTTTTTTATCTAATTTCTTTCTATTTGTTCCTCCAAGTGTATGTCCAAGGGGAGAATTGCAGACTTGCACCCTTTTGATCCTGAGATTGAGAGGACCTGTAGGAGACTCCTAAGGGAAGGAAGAGCAGAACCTCAGGAAATGGCTGATCAGGAGCTCATCAATAACCCTAAACCTATCAGGGAGTATTTCCAACCTGTGTTTAACTCTGAGCAGGCTGGAATAGTCCATGCCCCTATAAATGCTAATAACTTTGAACTGAAACAGGGGTGATACAAATGGTTAGGGAAGGTGCTTTCAGAGGCCTAGCCACAGAAGATCCTAACTCTCATCTTCAAAATTTTTGGAAATGTGTGGTACATTTAAAATGAATGGTATCTCTGTGATAGTATTCGCCACGTCTCTTTCCTTTTTCTTTGCAGGGTAGAGCCAAAGAATGGCTAGGGTCCCTTCCCCAGGGAGTATCACTTCCTAGGAGGAGTTGGCCCAAGCCTTCATGATCAAATTCTTTCCACACAGTAAAGCTGCAAAATTAAGGACCGAGATAGGAACATTCAGCAAAGCAAGAGGAGAAACAGATTATTTGAGGCACGGGAAAGGTACAAGGACATGCTCGGGAGGTGCCCACACAGCATGGCTACCAGCATCGGCCAGTGCACATTTGTTTTATAATGGACTAGAAGGTAAGACCAGGACCATTCTGGATGCTACTGCTGGAGGGGCTTTCATGGTAAAGACTGTGCCAAAAGCGCGTGCCCTCCTTGAGGAAATGTAAACCGCCCACTACCGGTGGCTCATGAGAAAATGATGAGATCTAAGCCGATGGTGGATTATATCAACTGGACGAGGTGACCTCTCTTAGATCTCATTTGGAATCTCTCACTCATGCCCTGAATAATTTTGCAGGATCACCACAGACAGGGATGTCCTCTCAATGCTCCCAGCCAATTGGAGAATCCACTATGGAGCAATTGCACTACCTGAACAACAGAAGCAACACCTATGGAGGCAATCAGACTCAGAACAACCTCCCAACACATTACAATCCAGGTTTGAGGTATCATGAAAATTTTTCGTATGCTAACAACAAAAATGTGTTGAATCCTCCTACAGGGCATGCTTCTACATCAGAGAGGAAACCATCTCTCGAAGACACATTGCACTCCTTCATAGATGAATCCAGAAGTCGGTCCAACCAGTTGGAGAATGCAGTCACTAGTTTATCTGGTATAGTGACCAGTCATGGAGCTGCAATAAAGAACATAGAGACCCAGATTGGCCAAATGAACACATCACTCCAGGAACTGCAAGCAAGGAAAGAAACACCTTGAGGGAGTACAGTCTAGTTAAAGACGTTAAACAAAGCGGTTCTTGGGAGGCAACCCAAGCTTTACTTACTTTTTTTTCCTGTCTTTAGCTTGCTTTAGTTTCTTTTTGTGGGTTTTCAATTCTTAGTTAGTTGTTGTTTTACTTCTTAGGTTGTGGAGATGCCCTTCTTCGTTGAAATCCATGCTCCCATTCAGAGGAACTCCAACACACATGCTTTGGCTATCCAAGGAACTCAAAAAGATCTCCATCACCCAGGACAGTATCATTCACTTCTACCCTTATACTTACCTCATACTTATTTCTACAAACATTGGGGACAATGTTTAGTTTAAGTTTGGGGGTGGGATGTTGTTTATTTATTATAACTGTCCTGAGTATGTGCTGAATTGGTGATTGTTCCTTTACATGAGTATGATCATGATAGCCTAAGATGAGATTTATTTGAAAATCTTTGTGATTCTGCTGAAAACTGAGAGCATGATATGAATTTGAGTTAATTTAAAAATTTGCTTGAGTTTTCCTGCACTATTATACACATAGTCTGTGTTCCTGTAGTTTTGAAATGCTTAGAACAAAGTTATTTGGTTTAGAAGTTTGATGTCACCTCGATAGGTCTGAGAACTGATTTGAGAGTTAAACTGCAGGATAGGGTGAATGACAATATGAAGTGCATGATCTGTATAATATGTGAAATAGTTTGTTTTTATTTTTTTTTGTTTGGTGAAAAAAAAAATCGTGAGGACAAAAAGAGCTACCTTCACTGTGATCAGTTAGGCCACTCATTGAGCGAGTGCTCTGGGTAAGGGTCCCTGCAGTGGATGTGTGAAAGCTAGTGTCCTTGCACAAAAAAAAAAAGAAGATAGAAAAAGTGGCATCAAAAGAGTGATTAAGTGCTGAGTAAAGTTGTTTATTTCTTGAATGTGGAGAGGCTCAAAGATTAGTAATTAAGACCAGTGTAGGGGAATGTTGAATGGAGAACCTAATAAAGTTGATCCAGGCTCAGTAAAAATGAAGGGAACATAGGCTAATCACACACACACGTAGGAACACTTGGGAAAAGTTTTAAATTACTTGTTGAAGTGTTATGTTTAAGTGTTTCTTGTGATTGCAAAATTTTCTCTTAAATCTTTGAGGCTTGAATCAAATGTATGTTTAAGAACAATCTAATGTTTATCTCTATTTTTGCTCAGGACTAGCAAAAGTTTAAGTTTGAGGGTGTTTGATAGCACACAAAATGTGTTATCCTTAGGATTAAGTATTGGTAGTTTTATGATGATTTCAGGGCTTTTACGTGTTTAATTCACTCAATTTCAGGTGACAAGCTTAAACGGAGCTCTTGGAGATAATTTGGATCACTCGGGATCAAAACGGGACTATTTGGAGCTAAAGATAACATCAATTGGAAGAAAAAAAACCAATCGAAGCATGATGACCCGAGGTGATGGCGTTGCAACGCCATGCAGAGCGTTGCAATGCCATACTTGTTGTTTAAAGGCTTTGAAGATTCCAGGCGATAGCGTTGCAATGCTGCCTTAGGGCGTTGCAACGCTATCTCGATAAGAAGCCACGCGTGATAAGCCACACATAGAGGCGTTGCAGCGCCGCCTTGCGGCGTTACTGCAACGCCATTACGACAAGGAGCGCGCGCGTTAGGGTAGCGGCGTTGCAACGCTGCCCTCAGCGTTGCAACGCCATCAATTATTTCCTTAATTGTCAGCCGCCTAGGGTGCAGCGTTGCAACGCTGTCCCTAGCGTTGCAACGTTGCACCGATTCCTTCTATAAATATATCCTTATGATTTCATTGCAAGGGGAGCACAATTTGGTAGAGTTTTACCCTAAATTTGAATTACACCTTGTAAGAAGGGAGAAAAGAGTGATTTTGGGAGCCAAAGCATTCGTGGAGGTTCGAGATCGAAGATGGGAGCTCGAAGACGAAGGACCGACATCGACACCTAAGTTTATTTCTCTTTCTTTCAATTTGTAATAGCGTTCTAAGACGTTTTCTACTTCTTTAGTTTGTTTTTCATGTGATTTAGAGTAGCTAAACATTGTAGTAGGATTTGATTTATTTGTTATGACTTTATTACAATATATTGAAGCATGTTTTGTTCTTATTTTTGGCCAATCGCTCTGCACTCCTTAATTCGTTGATTCAAGTGGACTCGAGAGATAAACCTTGAATTAGAGCAAAACTGTCAAAACCCTTAGTAGTCTGGCACGAGAGTGACCTAGAATTCTTAGGGAAACACTTAAAGAAGTTGCTTAATGTCATGCATGTTGTAGGTTCGTATGGAGACTATAAATTCTATTGCATGTGTGAGGCTCACTAAGAACCGAGAGGTTTTCTTGAGTAATTTACTTCTTGTTTATAAATTCATCTCATGAGGTCAATGCATGTGTAGTTAGGTTATTAACTTGTAAAATCACTTCCTTTAATTCTATCAATTCGTGTCTCCACATGTTGGTTTGTTTGGTTGTCTTGTTCGTCAAACACCTATCCATGTTTTGTTGCTTTAGCTAAATTTGAGAATTAGTATCTTAGTACTTAATTAATCTAGAAACCCATTCCCGAGGACGATACTTGGACTCATAAATCACTATACTAAAACTTGACCCGTACACTGCGGTATTGCAATATAATTTTACGCAACAGTATACTATTGATATATTAAATATTAGAAATTTCATTTCATTGATATACCTAAATAAAGTATATCAATAGTATATCACTAATTTACTTCATATTACGTATATCAACAATACATCATTAATAGATGATTGATATACTTCATATTGCAAAACACAAGATTAAAAAATTGAATTAAATAAAGGCCATTTTGGACTTTTTGCGGATTCTATTTGGGTTAGGGTGACTTTTTTGCTATATTTGAAAATAGGATAAGAAGGTGACATGCGTAATTTGGCCAAACTTTTTGACCATTGTTGCAACTACCCATTTTTATTATGCAACGAGACTTAATCTTTGTTGTGTATAAATAAATTTGCAATCCCATTATTTTTAACAATATTTTTCACGATATGAACTTAGTTGTTACACATTTAAAATTACTGCATAGTTACACACTAAGGGGATGTTTGGTCCATGGTTTTGGGTTGGAACCCAAAACCATGTTTGGTACAAAGTGTTCAAAATCTTTGGTTTTGAAACACAACCTCATGGGTTACAACAGTGCAACTACATGGGATTTGTGCCATGTTTTTCTCTTCCATTTGTCATTTTTCTTTTTGACGACCACTTCGACACAACTCTGATGATATATCTGACGACTATCGACAACGACAACTGTGATGACAACATCGATGACCTGACCACCGCAATAACAACTCCAATGACATTTTCGACGATCACCTAACGACTATCGACAATGACAACTGCGACGACCACCACACGACGATTACCTCTGGTGACCACTGCGATGAGAACTCTATAGATTAGTTTGACGACCACCCCTACGACTCGACCACCCCAAAAATTCAATACTTCATTGACCCAATCACTGCGATTCGACTTGTCTAAACTACTACCAACGACCATCTGACAACCACTTCGACGACCCAACCACCCGACAACCATAGTTGCGACCACCCAGACAATCTAAAACCATAGTTGACAACCACCAAAAAATCTAACTACCTAGTGACCACTCTGATGACTCGATCGCCCCCAGCAACCCGATCACCCCGATGACTAGTTCAGCGATCACCCTGAGGATCAGACAAGTCAACCACCTGACAACCTAACCACCAAAAACTACTGTTGACGACCACCTGGTGACCACTTTAGTGACCATTCTAGCGACCCGACCACCCTAATGACCACTCTGATAATGATTCCAGTGACCCAACCATCCGACAACCACTACCACAACCACCAAGCAACTACTTCGACGACATGACCACCCAGATGATCATTCTAGCAACCTACTCACCCTATAACTACTACTTAAACATCCTAAGCTAAATTGTTGCAAAACTTAAAGTACAAGAACTTATTATAAATTAAAATTTACGAATCAAATTATTACCTTCACCAAAGTTCAACGATTAAAAGTATTATTTTTAATTAACCTTCGCCACTATAATTATGTTAGCTATGTATTGCAAAAGTATACAAATCTTCCCTTAACTATACTTTTTGTTTTTCGAAAAGATTAAAATTCGGTATTAAATAAGCAATATGCTACAAATTTGCTGGATCAAATTCCAGTACTATGGGTACTAAGCGTGAGCTCTAGATGGGTGTTTTAAAAATTGTTAACAACAAAATCTAAAACTAAAGAGATTTTTATAATTAAATTCGAAATTTTTAATTTTTTTAAATGATAACTATAATATTAACCATAGAAAATTTATTTGAAATTAATTACCTAAAATAAAAGTCAATAAAAATAATTTTTTTAAAGTAATTAATTTGAAACATATTTTTTAAAACAATTAAACAAAACTCTCCCTAAAAAAAGCCCCTTAAAGCGAACAAACACAAATTTTATATACAGAATAGATATCAACATCAGACTATGTTTGATATCCATTTGATTTGTATTTTTTTAAAATTAAGCCTATAAATACTGTTTTAATTTATGAGTTTTCATGTCTCATTAACTACTTTTTTATCTATGTTTTAAAAAACAAAGACAAGTTTTAAGAAAAAATGTAATTTACAAAAATTCATTTTTTGTTTTTGAAATTTAGTTAGAAATTCAAAATTTTTCTGAGAAAAGATGAAAATTATTGTAGAAAAAAGGAAAACTATGATAGAAAAATAGTGAAAAAGTAGGTGTAATTTTAAAAACAAGAAATCAATCCTAATCAACCATTCAGCCTATAAAATGACGTTTTGTTCACAAAATTTCGACCAGACATTTTCAAATTACAAGTGAAAAATATTGATCATCAAATTAAGAAGGAAAAAATGGAGGAGAAGAAAAATGGAGATCAAATCGGAAAAAAAAAAAAAGAGAAAATGACAGGAAAATTATCATGTACAGAAAAATACAAGGTGATTAGTACATGTTTGGCATTGAATGTTTGAATTCGCGACCAAGAAGATGGATTTCGCTGTTTCCTAACACGGCACTGAGTTTTTTTAAAAAATTATTTTTGAGCAAATTGTTTGATTTTTTTTTTTGTTGCTATTTTTATGTGGTTGATAATTTTAAAGCGATAATTTTCCAAGACAACAAGCAAAAGCAAATCAGACATGTAATGTAATTGCTTCAATTTTTCGTCCCACCATTTTGTATGTATCTACCAAGAAAAGACCAATATCCAAAACCAAATATATATTCTTCTCTGACGTGCTTTTATAATTATAATAAGGGACAATTGGGTAAATAGCAAAATGAGTCTAAACTATTGAAAATATAGCAAATTATTAAACTATTTGCATATATGTCAAATTCTCACTTAAATTACTAAAAAATTCATGCACATGTATTTAGTCCAAATGAAAATTGTGATTCTCTTTCATTTTTTCCTCAAATTATCTTTAATTTTTCTTTAATTTTTTTTATGTATTCTTCCTTTTTCCAACGTTTAGTCAATCAACTAAAGTTTAAATATCCTATGTTCAATCGATGTTCAACGTTCAACTTTTTCTATAGTGATTGGAGTCTATCACTAATAGATTGAAGGGAATGAGCATTCCAGCGCAGCGGAAGACGATCGAATCGTCGTGGTATCGTTATGCTACTCGATTTTGTTAAAATAATTCTAACTCTTAGAACTAGGCTAAACATGCATAAATGGAAAGAAAAATCAGTATGTACTTACTTGTGAAGACGTGCTTCGATTTTTCCTTTTCGTTCACGAACTCTTCGTGTTCTCCCAACGATCCCGAACTTCTCGAACTCTTCTCTCGAACAAAGATTGAACACAACCAGTTGGAGTCTCAATTGTTCTTCTTTTAGAAGAAGGAAACTTGTGGGACTTTTTGTGTTTTGGAGAAGGGAGGAGAGTAATTGAGAGATTTTGAGAGAAAAACAATCTCTTCTCTTTGGTGAAATCTAAAAAATGAGAGAATGACCTAAGAAACTCTTCTTGCAAAGGGTTTAAATAGTGGAAAATGATTGAGTTAAAATCTCCACATTATTACCACTTTACCACAACTATAGGTTATGTAAATCATATTTGCATAACCATATAATATAAGATATCCTACATCTCATGTTACAAATCATATTTGTATAATTGTGGATTTATTAAATTGAATCAAATTCAATTTAATTTCTCTCAATTAATTTCTCATATTAGCCATAATTCAACAATTAGGCTAACCTATAGTTTATTATGAATCTCGTCATTCACATTAAACTATATATTATATCATTCACATCTCATATAAATGACATACTTCAATTCACACCAAAACATTAACCCTTCTTTTAACCAAGTTTGAGCCAACCGAGGGACCTAATGGACCTACAGTGACGAGCTCCAATGATCCAAGATTAACCTATCAAACTCTTTGACCCAGTTAATCAACCTTCTTTAGCTACGGTAACACTCCACTAAACCCGTAGTTGCACTACCGTCAGTGCAGAATATTACGTGTCCACTGATATAACCAATGTCATGAGTCAACCCTTCACAGGTTGTTCGTAAACACTGCTGGGTCAAATTACCGTTTTACCCCTGTGTCTACTTCTTGCTCCTTAAGTCCCCACTGCTCCTCTAATGAACAACAACGTTGTAATGGTCCGACCATACACAACAACTCTCTCGTGCCAGTGAGAGAGTGGGCGCCAGTTGTCCAAGCCCTGGAGACAACACTTAAGGGAACAACCCTTCTAGTTTCCCTAAAGACGGGAACGAGTGAATTCCATCTCGCGTAGTTGAGTTCCCAGCTCCCTACTTGGTTTTGTCCCTGATAAGGCAGGCATATTGAGCGAGTAACAGTGACCACCCTCACCCGAACTAGTCAAAGGACAGACCCTCGCAGACAGGAGTCCGTAATACGCTCTGGATTCAGATCGAGTCACTAATGGTCTCTACGAAGTTATTAGTCCTTACTATCAACGGTGTTACATCAGTAGGTCTAATAATTCATGTTCCGGTCTTGTACAATCTCATTGCATAGGATGCCCCCACTCGCATGTCAACCACATGAACGAGTCAGATCATCTCGTTTGTATCTTAATACAAAGCAGGCCGCATCCACAGTGTATCCAGGATTAGGTCTCCAACCCCATCCATATACTATAGACCGTTTGGGTCATTTACTCGAACGTGATCCTCCCTTTGTGTCCACTACACACCGTTCAAGTTCTAGTTCTCTCATATATTCAATGACCCTGGAGCTTAGTTTATTAGTCAAAGTTTGTATAAAATGCGAGACACAAAATTATGAAATGAATAACTCTTTATTAATTTAAAATAATAATTTACAAACAGGAGATTAGGACAAAAATCCCAACAAACTCCCACTTGGACTAAGCTAGTGGAGAAAATACATTTCTGAAATGTACATAAATTACAACGAAGTAATACAATAAACTAGGATATTCAATACTCGTTTACATATCTCCCACTTGCCCTAGTCAGGAAGTACTCGAAGACCTAGACTCTCTAGGTGACCCTCAAACACCTTAGCCGTGAGGGGCTTTGTAAATGGATCAGCTACGTTGTGCTCCGACGCTATCTGCGTGACTGTCACATCTTCGCAATGCACAATCTTCTGTATCAGGTGATACTTTCGCTCAATGTATTTGCCTCTCTTATGGCTCCGAGGCTCCCTGGAGTTTGCTACTGCACCACTGTTGTCACAGAACAGTGTGATTGACAAGTTCATATTTGGAACAACTTCCAAATCTGTCATGAACTTCCTAAGCCAAACAGCTTCCTTTGCAGCTTCACAAGCCGCAATGTACTCCGCTTCCATAGTGGAATCGGTCATGCATCCCTGCTTGATGGTTCGCCATACTACATCTCCTCCATTCAGAGTGAAGGCTGACCCCGAAGTGGATTTCCTAGATTCCTGATCGATCTGAAAGTCAGAATCTATGTATCCTGTAAGGATCAAATCCCCACCGCCATACACTAAGCTGTAGTTCCTCGTTCTCCTAAGATACTTGAGGATTGCCTTTACGGCTGCCCAGTGATCTAATCCTGGATTGGATTGATTCCTACTGACTATCCCTACTGCATAACAGATGTCGGGCCTAGTACACAACATGGCATACATCAGGCTCCCTACAGCTGAAGCATAGGGGATTCGTCTCATATCCTCAACCTCTTGAGGAGTCTTAGGACACTGATCCTTAGACAGGTGAACTTCGTGCGTGAAAGGCAGCAAGCCCTTCTTGGAGTTCTGCATCGTATATCTAGACAACATCTTGTCAATATCAGACGCTTGAGACATGGCCAACGTTCTGCTCTTCCGATTCCGGACTATCTAGAACCTAGAACATACTGAACTTCTCCCAAATCTTTCATTTGGAATTACGAAGCTAGCCATTTCTTTACGTCAGTAAGAAATTCTACCTCATTCCCAATGAGAAGAATTAATCCACGTATAATATCAGAAATGCGACAGTTTTGTCGACGATTTTCTTGTAGACACAAGGCTCGTCAACATTATAATCATAGCCATAAGATTTGATTGTCTCATCAAACCTTATATTCCAAGACCTCGATGCTCGTTTCAGTCCATAAATAGACCTATGAAGCCGACAAACCTTTTGCTCTTGGCCTTGGGCAATGAACCCTTTGGGCTGGTCCATGTAGATGGTTTAGTCAAAATTGCCATTCAGAAAGGCAGTCTTGACATCTATCTGCCATACCTCGTAGTCATAATACACGGTAATGGCCAGAAGGATCCTGATCGACTTTACCATGGCAACAGGTGAAAAGGTTTCCTCATAGTCAACCCCTTCGACCTGGGTAAAACCCTTTGTCACTAGTCGTGCTTTGAAGGTCTACACCTTCCCATCTACGCCACGTTTACGCTTGTAGATCCATTTGCAACCAATAGGTTTTATCTCATCCGGTTGATCCATAAGCTCCCAGACAGAATTGAAGTACATCGACTCCATTTCCTGGTCCATAGCTTTGATCCATTCGTCCTTGTCAACATCAGCCATTGCCTGATCATAGGTCAATGAATCCTCGCAGTCATCATCAGGATTGACGACTTGGGTTTCAGCTAAACCCATGTAACGTTCAGACTGTCTCACAGCCCTCCCACTACGTCGAGGCATTCCCAACTCTTGGGAACGGACTTGACTTGACGTGCTAGGATCAACAACACTTGTTGACGTACTAGCCCCATTAGCAACCCTTACTGATGTACTGTCCATTTCGTTTAACACGATTTTGCTCCTAGGCACGTGATCCCTGATATGGTCTTCCTAAAAAAAAGTGGCGTTTGTTGACACAAGCACCCTATTATCTTTAGGATCGAAAACCATACCACCTCTGATCTCTTTTGGGTAACCTACAAATAGGCACACTTTTGAACGGGGTTCCAGTTTCTTCAGGTTTGACACCAACACGTGGGTCGGGCATCCCCAAATTCTATAATGGTGTAAACTACCTCTACGACCATTCCAGAGTTCGAAAAGTGTTTCACAAACACTCTTCGACGGAACGTTGTTCAAAATATAAAGCTGCAGATCTCTCTCTGCACAGAACGTAAAGGAAGAAGCAGGGAGACGAGCATAACTCATCATCCACCGAACCATGTCTGACAGGGTTTTGTTTCTCCTCTCCGATACACCATTCTGCTGTGGCATATCAGGTGCTGAGAGTTAGGACGTAATTCCGTGTTCTATCATATAGTCCAAGAATTCAGTGTCCATATACTCTCCACCTCGATCCGATCAAAGTGTTTTTATGATTTTACCTAACAGGTTCTCAACCTCAGTCTTATACTCCTTGAACTTTTCAAGAGTTTCAAACTTTCTATGCATTAGGTAAATATACCCATACCTCAAATAATCATCAATGAAAGAAACGAAGTATTCATAACCACCTCGTGCTT
This sequence comes from Trichosanthes cucumerina, assembly GCA_036507285.1. NCBI lineage: Eukaryota > Viridiplantae > Streptophyta > Magnoliopsida > Cucurbitales > Cucurbitaceae > Trichosanthes > Trichosanthes cucumerina. Next base: position 34,313,415 of record CM071840.1, read on the forward strand.
TAACACTCATCGGACAACAGAGGTCAGAATGTATAAGCTCAAGGGGCTCCTTGGCTTTATATCCTTTTCCACTAAAAGGACGTTTGGTCATTTTGCCTTCAAGGCATGACTCACACGCCGGTAAAGAGTTTTCTTTTAACTGATTTAGAAGTCCACTCTTCACTAGTCTCTCAATCTGATTGAGATTAATGTGGCCTAACCTAAGATAACAAAGATGAGCATTTTCTTTAGGAGAAACCTTAACTCTCTTAGTTTGCATTTCTGCAGTTTTAAACAATTCAGTATTCAAAACGCTTTTGACCGAATTTGGTTTTAAAACATACAAGTTAGACTTAAGTGAAGTAGAACACAATAAATTTCCATTTCTCGAAATAAACGCTTTATTACTAGAAAAATTTACAGAAATTGAATGTTCAAGAAGACAGGAAATAGAAACGAGGTTTCTAGTAAACCATGGAACTATATACAAATTGTCTAACAATAAGTAATTCCTGCCGAAATAGAGCTTCACTTTGTCGATCGTTGCAGCAGAGACTATCTCCCCAGATCCAACCCGTAGAGTCACCTCACCCTCTCGCATCGGCTGCTAGGAATCAATTTCCGGAAAAGAAAAACAAACATGGTTTGTGGCGCCCGAATCTAAAATCCAGGCAGAGTCACTACTCTCCACTAAGCAAGTTTCAGTTACCAGTAAATCGCATTTACCTTGATTCTTCCTCTCGGCAAGGAACTTGGGACAGTTTCCCCTCCAGTGGTCGTCCCCATTGCAGTGAAAACACTTTCCTTTCTCTGCAACTTTCTTGACCTTCTTGCCCTTTTGGGCGGCAGCTCGGTCAGCTTTACCCCTCTTCATCTTCTTCTTCTTCCCTTTCGGGTGAAAAGGAGCAACAGGTTTAGTCCAAGAGGTCGAACCCCTGTGATAAGACTTGTAGGCAACATTTGCCTCTCAGTTAAGTGCCTAATTCTCATCAAGGGTGAAAATTCTGTGAGCTCATTGAGGAGGGTAGTCGAGTGTAGCTAATTTTGTTCATACAAAGATTGCTACTGAAAATCAAGGAAACTCTTCGGAAGAGTCTCCAGAATAAAGCTAACCTGGCTCGACTCGTCGATCGAAGCACCATTCATCTCCGCCAGATTAAAGCGGTCATCATGTCTAGAACGTTTTCACAGACAGATGACCCCTCTTTCATCCGTGCGTTGAAGACGTGTTTGAGTGAATCGTGCCTGACCTGAAAGAACTGTTGTCCAAACATGTCTTGCAACGAATCCATGATTTTCTTAGCGGTGACCATTAACTCATGCTTTTTTGCCAAGTGTTCAGATAAGCTGGCAATTATATAGACCATGGCCTTTTCATTGGCCCTGATCCCTCGATCGTAAGCATCACGAACACTTCGTGATGCAGTCGAGCTCGACAACTGAGGACATTCCTCAGTAAGCAGGAACTTCAGGTCGTCAGTTACTAAGATCGTGTTGATATTATTCTTCCAAGTTTGGAAGTTATCTCCCACTAATTTGTCGTAATTTGTCGGAAGCAAGTAAAGTTATAATTGAGCTAGACATGTTTTTAGCTGAAAAATCAAATAAAATTTTGTGTCAGTCTCGCATAAACTTTTTGAAAACCAATCAAGTTTTAGAAAAATTTAATCCTATAATCCCTAGGTCATATAAAAATTGCAATAATATCCTAAAGGTTTAGAATGACCGCCACCGAAAGGTGAACATAAACACTCATCCTCTAGGACGAGACTTTCTCGACCAGACCTTAATCCCAGAATAACTCTTATTCCATTAGGCGTCCAGTTACCATTATTTGGTCGAATTCATTAACACTTAATGAATTTTGTGAGTGTCACCCTCAATCTTTAAGTTTCCAAGTATTCGTCCAAACAATAGCCACCGAATGGTGAACCACGAAGGAAAACCAACAAGGAAACTGTATCCCTTTCGAGAATTCACGGTGTTCTGACTCCCATGATCAAGACCCTCCGAAGGGATTGTCTGGTCCAGGCCAAACTAGCAGGCGGATCATAGGGGTCTCACGGTGTGAATCGAAAGAAGAGACCGTGGGTCCCATTTTCATAAGTCTCGCTCCCACTCACTATAAGTACTCTCTCCATCCACGTTGATATTATCCATACAAATACCATCCGAAGGGGGACACTCCCATTTACGCCACGAGGCCGAGTATGGATCTCACGGTGCGGAGTTAATTGAGATTTATGGCCGAAAATTAAATGTATCTTATACACTATATTTTCTCCCACTCAGCACTTTATAAATTTTGGGATTGACCTAGATAAACCAGCTAAAATTTACCTAAGTCTACCAATATAACTCTTATATGGTATTTAACCTAAGTTTATAATCACATTATTACTTAGGTCTATGTGAGTAAATTAATCAACTTTTAATTAACGACACTCACGATAAGTATAATCTAAGAATCTCCAGACCGAATTCACTCCCATATCGGTTTCCAGGTAGGGGTGTTCTGCAAGCGTCATCTTAAATACCCCAGCCTTAGACAAAACCTTCCTTAGACAGAGTTACTAATCAGTCACCATTCAAAGACTATACTTTGATTTCCTAATTCTAATCTTATTAGAACTAGAAAACCTAAGTTTAATTATTCAAGTTCTAAACACTTTAAAACTAATAATTAACTTAGGTTGCATGCATTTCTATGTTATAGTGCTTGATCATTCATTACATGAATAACTATATACTATAACAAAAATAATTCATCACATGAATATAAATGCATGAGTATACTTTATTCTAAAAAATATAACACTTATATTAATTAAATTAAAACATGCATTTAATTACATTATAACTTTTATAATATAACCTATCGTGCAAACTATATATTATAACTCTTATAATATAAATGATGCATGAAATGTTTAACCTAATGTGAGATTTTAAATCTATATGACATACATTATGCACATAGAAATTAATTAAATCATACATCACATGCATAAAATAATTAAATAGCAAAAATGGACCGGTTTTGGCACCTAGGGGCAATTTATTTAATTAAATAACATTAATATAACAATTATATTAATATTATTTAATAAAATAAATTAATTAAATAAAAATTAGGGAAAAATACATTTTTAGTCCCTCAGTTTTGCGTTTGGTTCCCTTTTGGTCCCTCAGTTTTCAAACTCAACAATTTAGCCCCTAAGGTTTGCATTAGTCAACTTTTCTGTTAATTTTGAACTTTTATTAAAAATAGTATATTTTTTATTTTTTATTTATTAAACAAATATTATTTTATTAAAAAAATTTTTAATTAATTAATTAATTAATTTTTCTTTTTCTCTTTCTTCTTTCTTCTTTCTCCCTTTTTTCCCTCTTTCCTCTTCTTTCTTCTTCGTCTTCTTCTCTGTTCTTCCATGGTCGATCAAGCAAGTACCAGATCTTACCCACGATGGGTAGCACTCGAGACCCCTGAGGTTTGCATTTGTTTGGAAACCCCTATTCTTCACCTCTACAACCTCCGGTGCCATGAAAGCCGATTAACCAAAAAAGCCCTAATTCCATCTAGTTATTATTTCAGAGGGAAGGTCACAAGTATTCGTCTTCGGTGACAAGATTCGTGGATTTGTGTGATGTTGTGGCTTCAGACAGAGTACCCAAAAGATTGTGACAGTAGGCGTAACTTCGACGAGCTCACTTAGAGGAGGTCGGTGACTAGATCTTATTTGGGGTGTTCGACTTGCGAGGGTTGTGCGAGGCTCAACGGTGATGGATGGCGTGCTAGCTTCGTGGTGTCCGAACAATGCAAAAGATGGCCTCAACATGATTCAGTGAACGATCGATGGTGTGAGGGAGAAGATGAAGATCGAAGGGGATGAGGTGTTGCGTTCTGTTTTTCTTTTTTGGCTTAAACAAAAAACGATCAATGGCTTAAAATTAAAAATTGAAATTATTAATAAATTATAAAATAATATTTTTAATTATTAAAACACAGAAAGAATATTTTTTTAAATAAAAATATGCGCGAAATCAACTTTTCGTTCGAAATTAACAGAAAAGTTGACAGAATGACCATTGGTGCTACCAAATGCAAACCTCAGGGGCTAAATTGTTGAGTTTGAAAATTGAGGGACCAAAAGGGAACCAAACGCAAAACTGAGGGACTAATAATGTATTTTGCCCTAAAAATTACATTTTACAAAAAATAAAATTAAATTAACAAGGATTTTACTGCCCCCACATTGAGAAATGCAACACTCTCCCACGATTTTTTGCTAAACAACCTCGCAAACTGCCCACTAACGCTCGTAGCGTTGTAACGCTGCGTGGGCGTTGCTGTAACGCCAGCAGCGTTGGCGTTGTGCCGCGCTCTAACGCCAAGCAGCGGCGGCGTAACGCGTTGTCATGCAACACGCCTCTCCTCCGCAATGGCAGCATTGAGACGCCGATGAACAAAGTCTCAACGCTGTCGACAAAACAGCAAGCTCCTCTTGCTGTTCTTTGTCGTTTCTCGCCCGTTTTCGCTTCGATTTCGACAACAACTCTTGGCACGAGCGACACAGACTTACAGGCTCGAATTACAACAAAATGCCCCAAAACAACGGACCCTTACATTGATCAAATCAACATAAATTGTAAATCTATACTAAAGTGCCAAAACCGAAACATCCATCATGCAAACCAAGAATTTATCACATAAATCAAGGCTTTACCCACCTAATTTTAACCAAATTAAGTGCAACAACAAAGAACAAACGGGTGGCTCTGATACAAATTGAAGTGAATGAGAATCCCAGTGCAGCGGAAGACGATCGAATCGTCGTGGTATCGTTATGCTACTCGATTTTGTTAAAATAATTCTAACTCTTAGAACTAGGCTAAACATCCATAAATGGAAAGAAAAATCAGTATGTACTTACGTGTTGAGGATGTGCAAACGTGCTTCGATTTTTCCTTTTCATTCACGAACTCTTCTCTCGAACAAGATTGAACACAACCAGTTGGAGTCTCGGTTGTTCTTCTTTTGGAAGAAGGAAAGTTGTGGGACTTTTTGTGTTTTGGAGAATGGAGGAAAGTAATTGAGAGATTTTGAGAGAAAAACAATCTCTTCTCTTTGGTGAAATCCAAAAAATGAGAGAATGACCTAAGAAACTCTTCTTGCAAAGGGTTCAAATAGTGGAAAATGATGGAATTAAAATCTCCACATTATTACCACTTTACCACAACTATACGTTATGAAAATCATATTTGCATAAACATATAATATAAGATATCTCATATCTCATCTTACAAACCATATTTGTATAATTTTGGATTTATTAAATTGAATCACATTCAATTTCATTTCTCTCAATTAATTTCTCCAATTAGCCCTAATGCAACAATTAGGCTAACCTATAGTTTATTATGAATCTCATTCACATTAAACTATATATTATATCATTCATATCTCATATAAATGACATAAATACCCTTTAAGTGAAATTGAACACTTCAATTCACACCAAAACATTAACCCTTCTTTTAACTTGATTTGAGCCAATCGAGGACCTAAAGGACCTACAAAGTGATTTGAGCTCCAATGATCCGAGATTAAGCTATCAAACTCTTTGACCCTGTTAATCAACCTTCATTAGCTACGGTAACACTCCACTAAAGCCCGTAGCTGCACTCCCGTCGTGCAGAATATTACGTGTCCATTGATATAACCAATGCCCATGAGTCGACCCTTCACAGGTTGTTCGTAAACACTGCTGGGTAAAATTACTATTTTACCCCTGTGTCTACTTCTTGCTCCTTAAGTCCCCACTGCTCCTCTAATGAACAACAACATTGTAATGGTCCGACCATACACAACAACTCTCTCGTGTCAGTGAGAGAGTGGGCGCCCGTTGTCCAAGCCCAAGAGACAACACTTAAGGGAACAACCCTTCTAGTTTCCTAAAGCGGGAACGAGTGAATTCCATCTCGCGTAGTTAAGTTCCCAACTCCTATTTGGTTACGTCCCTGAGAAGATAGGCATATTGGGCGAGTAACTGTGACCACCCTCACCCGTACTAGTCAAAGGACAGACCCTCGGAGACAAGAGTCCGTAACACGCTCAGGATTCAGGTCGAGTCACTAATGGTCATCTACGAAGTTATTAGTCCTTCACCATCAGCGCGGTGTTGCATCGAAGAGGGTCTAATAATTCACGGTCCGATCTTTTACAATCTCATTGCACAGGATGCCCCCACTCGCATGTCAACCACATGAACGGATCAAATCACCTCGTTTGTATCTTAATACAAACGGGTCGTATCCACAGTGTATCTAGGATTAGGTCTTCAACCCCATCCATATACAGTAGACCGTTCGGGTCATTTACTCGAACGTGATCCTCCATGTGTGTCCACTAGACACCGTTCAAGTTCTTGTTCTCTCATATATTCAATGACCCTGGAGCTTAGTTTATTGGTCAAAGTTTGTATAAAATGCGAGACACAAAATTATGAAATGAATAACTCTTTATTAATTTCAAACAATAATTTACAAACACGAGATTAGGACAAAAATCCCAACATAGACTTCAATCGTTGTCTCGTGATAGAAGTCTATCAGTGATATAAGTTTATCGCTATCACTGATAGACTTCTATTTCTCTTATATTATTGAAGTTCATTGCTAATAGATTTTTATCCCTATCAATGGGAGTAGTGTGTAATTGAAGTTTATCACTGATAGAAATGTATATGTTAATTGTCACAATCATTTGAATTATTAGAATTTTGAATCTTGAAACAACTAAGGTTAATATAGATTAATTTTCATCCTTGAATAAGCTAGGGTGTGTGACTAAAGTCTATCACTAAGATGTGTATTTCATATATCACTATGATAAGATTATTACTAATAGAAGTTTATCACTGATAAATTCCTAACTGTGATAAAAGTCTATTAGCATACTATTTCAAGTCTTACTTCAGTTGGGCAGTCTATTAGATTTTGATAAGATTCTATCAGTGATAGAATAACCTTGATACAAATCTATTATTCTAACTCATGTATTGTATTCTATCATGCTATATCACTACTAAACTTCTAACTGTGATAAGAGTCTACCAGTGATAGAAGTTTATCACTGATAAAATTCTAACTATGATAAGAAAGTCTATTAGTGATAGAAGTCTATCACCGATAAAATACTAACTATGATAAAAGTCTATCAACCTATTCCAAGTCTTGCCTCAAAATTTCATTATACCACATTTAATCACTTATAAACTTCTAATTGTGATAAGAATCTATTAGTGATAAAAATTTATCACTAACAGATTCCGAACTGTGATAAGTGTTTATTATGATGATTTCAATTATTCTGATAGAATTCTAATTGTGATAAGAGTCTATCTGGGATAGAAGTCTATCACCGATAGATTCTAAATAGTGATTAAAGTCTATCAAAGATAGAAGTCTATCACTGATAGATTCTGAGAACAGTGATAAAATTCTATCATAAAATTCTATAGGCCTCAATCAATGGTAAAAATGGGAATTTAAAAACGTTATTAAAAAATGTTACTATATTTACAATTTGTTTTAAAAAAACTTGTTATATTTGCAAATAAGATCTCATATTTTGCTACCCATTCCAATTTCCCTGATAATAATGCAACATTTAATATTTTGATAATTTGATGAATCATTATGTCCTCAATTTTATTTCTTATTTTCTTTTCTATATTATTTTCTAATTTTTATTAGAGTCGATTTAATCAAGTGCGTTAATTTTAAAATTTTAGAATTTTTAAGACTTTGGGCTTGTTTAATTAATTATTTGGGCTAATTTTTAGAACATTTGGTTGGGCAAGATTAGAAATTTAAGAGTTGAGTGGCAAGCTTGCAAATTCTGACCTGCGGAAGCCTGTGAAAAAACCTTAATTGGGTCTATTTAATTTGGATTGTATGCAACTTATTTAATTTTTGTTGAAACATGAGAGGTTGTCTTAGCTAAAGCAGTGGGAGCGGTGAAATTGTTTTTTAGAGATAATTTCATTTTACTAGAAAATGTACTCCTGGTTCCTGGTATAAAAAGATTTCTCCAAGTACCTATCTTTGGCACTTGAGACCACATTAATCTCAATAGAATTGGAAGATTGGTTAAGAGTGATCTCCTAAGTCTGTTAGAGGACAACTCCTTACCACCATGTGAGTCCTGTTTTGAGGAAAAAATGACTAAATGACCTTTTTCTGAAAGAGGTTATAGGGCCAAAGAACCCTTGGAACTTGTGCATTCAGATCTCTGTAGTCCTATGATTGTGAAAGCACAAGAAGGTATGAATACTTCTGTTGGGATTTATGCCATAAACTTGTGTAATCTTGATCAATTAAATAAAGTGTTATTTGTTTTGATAAGATTACAATCTTGCTTTTTTAAATCCACTAAACTAAGCTTCAAGGTTATAACGTTTATCTTGAAATCAGTGCAGTGGACACTATTTGGATTGAATTCAAGATTATAACCTAAATAGTCTATGGTATAAGAATAAGGTTGGAAACCTCAATATAACCATGTTGAGCCAACGGAGGGACCTAATGGACCTACAGTTCATGAGCTCCAATGATATGAGATTAACTAATCAAACTCTTTGATCCAGTTAATCAATATTCATTAACTAGAAGTCACTCCACTATGGACTTGTAGTTGCACTCTCCTCACTGTAGATAATATTGTGTCCACTGATATAGTCATTACCTATGAGTCGACCCTTCACAAGTTGTTCGTAATTACAGCTGGGTCAAATTACCGTTTTACTCCTGTGATTACCTCTTTGTTCCTTAAGCACCACTGATCCTCTAATGAACAACAAGTCTAAGGTCCTACCATAGGCTCATACCCTCATAGAGGGCAGGGCCCGTTGTTCAAGACCTGGAGTCAGTTCTTAAGGGAACAACCTATCTAATTCCTTAGTGTAGGAATGAGTGAATTCCATCTTGCATAGTTAAGTTCCCAGCTACCTACGAGGTTCTGTCCCAAAGAAGGTAGGCTTATTGAGTCGGCTACAGGCCACTCTAACCCATACTAGTCTAAGGACAACCCCCTATAAGCAGGAGTTCTTAACTTGCTCAGGGTTCAGGTCGAGTCACTAATGACCATCTATAAATTACAAGCCTTATCCTGTTAACGGTGTTACACTGGTTAGACTAATAATTTGTGGTCCGGTCTTGTATGAACTCTTTATACAGGATGCCCCCACTCGCATGTCAACTACATGAATGAGTTGGATTACCTCATTTGTAGTAATTACAAAATGGGTTGCATCCATGGTGTTTCCAGAATGAGGTTTCCAACCTTATTCTTATACCATAGACCATTTAGGTTATATTCTTGAACACAATCCAAATAATGTCCACTACACTGATGTTCAAGATATATGTTATAACCTTGGAGCTTAGTTTATTGGATTTATAAAGCAAGACTGTAATTCTATCAAAACAAATAACCCTTTATTTAATTGATCAAAATTACACAAGTTTAGGGCACAAATCCCAATAATAAATTCACTCTCTTCTACACATCTTCTCAAAATCCCATCAACACACTGCTTGTATAGGAAAGGCTCATCCCAAAAGTAGGATTTAGCATCATGAAGGAACTTCTTGAGTTGCTGCCCCTTGAGGTCTTCTGGTATTGTCCCACATGCAACAAAGTTAGCAAAATCAGCAAACCAAGAGCTTTGCACAACTTGCACTTGAGCAACCATAAGCAATTGCTCATCAGGAAAGGCATCCTTGATTTCAGTTTGCTAGAGCATTTTAGATGCTAGCTCAATTCTGGACATGTGGTCAGCTACCTGATTTTCTGTCCCTCTTCTATCTTTAATCTTCACATCAAATTCTTGCAACAAAAGCACCCAACGGATTAGTCGAGACTTGACATCCTTCTTTGCTAAGAGGTACTTTATTGCACCATGGTCAATGTACAGTGTTACCTTAACTCCTACTAAAGAAGCTATGAATTTTTCAAAGGCAAAAACCACTGCTAGCAACTCCTTTTCTTTGGTTGTATAGTTGAATTGAGCTTCATTCAATGTTTTGCTAGAATAATAGATTGGATGAATTAGCCTGTCTTGCCTTTGTCCCAACATAGCTCCCACTGCATAGTCACTAGCATTAGTCATCACTTCAAAGGGTAATTCTCAATTAGGACTTGATATGATAGGTGTTGTGAATAAGGCTAGTTTCAACTTGTGGAAAGCCTTTCAACACTCTTCATTGAACTCAAATGGCTTGTTTAACTCCAACAAGGTACACAAAGGCTTAGTTATTTTTTAAAAATCTTTGATAAAACTCCAGTAGATACCAACATGGACCAAGAAACTCATGATGCCTTTCACAGATGAAGGAGGTTTTAGTTGAGCAATAACCTCAATTTTGGCATTGCCCACTTCAATACCTTCTTTTTAAACCTTGTGGCCTAAAACAATTTCTTCTGTCACCATAAACTGACATTTCTCCCAATTCAGAACTAAGTTGGTGTCTTCACATCTCTTTAAGACTTTTCCCAAGTTACTCAAGCATTCTTCAAGTGTCCTTCCAAACACTAAGAAGTCATCCATGAAGACTTCCATAATGTTTTCCACTAAATCAGAAAAAATAGCCATCATGCATCTCTAGAAGTTGGTTGGAGCATTGCACAACCCAAATGGCATCCTCCTAAAGGCAAAGGTGTCATAGGGACAAGTAAAAGTGGTTTTCTCTTGGTCTTGTGGGGCTATTGTAATCTGATTGTACCCACTATATCCATCCAAAAAATAGTAGTAAGCATGCCCAACCAACCTATCTAGTCAATGAATGGCAATGGGAAGTGGTCTTTTCTAGTGGCTTTGTTCAACCTTCTATAGTCTATACAGATTCTCCAACCACTAACTGTTCTTGAAGGAATCAACTCATTTGCAACATTTGTTACCACAGTGACCCCTCCCTTCTTTGTAACACACTGGACTGGACTCACCCAGTTGCAATCAGAAATGGGGTATATGATGCTAGCATCCAACCATTTGACATTCTCCTTCTTTACCACATCTTTCATAGTTGGATTTAACCTCCTTTGCTGCTCCACTAATTTGAAATCCCCCTCTTCTAGGTTGATCTTATACATATAGTAAGTTGGGCTAATTCCCTTAATGTCTGCTAGAGTCCACCTTATTGCCTTCTTGTATTGCTTCAACAATTTTTATCAGCATTTCTTCATTGTTAGGCATCAGATCTGCAACTATGAAAATAGGCAAAGTCTCTTTGTCTCCCAAGAAGACATACTTGAGATGCTTAGGCAATGGCTTGATTTCTAGTATAGGGGGCACTTGGATAGAAGGTTGCAATGCCAAGCTACTTCTGTCTCCCAGATCTAAAGACTCAAAGATTGCCTTACTTTCAACCACTTTAAGTTCTTCTGCCCCTTGCTAGATTTCTGTGGTCAGTTCTGATGTTCCCCAAAACTCTTCATCACTGATTGGACTGTGGTATGCAGATATACTCTCTTCAAATACTTCAGCTATCACTTCCTCCATCAGATGTATTGCTGAACATTGCTCTATTTCATCAGGGTATTTCATAGAATCATAAACACTGAACTTCACTTCTTTGTCATTCATTCTTAGGGTAGTTGTTCCTTCATACACATCCACTAGAATTCTGCCTGTACGGGCCTTCCAAAAATAATTGGAACATCCTGATAAGCTTCATAGTCTAAAATGATAAAGTCCATTGGAAATATAAACTGCCCCACTTGCACCAAAATATCCTTAATTTTTCCTTATGGATAAGTTATGGATTTGTCAGTAAGCTGGAGGGTCACTGTTGTAGGACGAGCTTCACCTATACCTAATCCTTTATAGATGGATAGAGGCATAAGATTCACACTTGCTCCCAAATCACATAGGGCTCTTCCCAACTTTTTGCCTCCAATTGAAACTGGAATTGTGAATGACCCTGGATCTTTCTCCTTATGAGGGATCCTATTCCTGAAGACTTCAATGCATTCTTCATTCAAAGACACCACTTTAAACTCTTGGAACCTCTCCCTTTCAGAGCACACATCCTTGAGGAATTTCATGTAATTTGGCATTTGCCTTAATCGTCAATTAGTGGTATATTGATGTGTATTTCCTTCAATATATCTAGGAACTTCTTAAAATGGACTTCCCTTGACTTTTTCTTATTCAACCTTTGTGGAAAAGGTGGAGGTGGAGGTGTGAAACCTATGACTGTGTCAGGCTTGGACCCTAAGGGTTCAACCTTTCTTTCTTCCGATTCTTTCTCTGTTGCTACTATCTTTTCAGATTCTGATTCCACCACTCCCTTCTGTTCACCCTTTTGGTTACCTTGCTTATTTAATCTTGTGCCTTCATCTCTCCCACTGACTTACCACTTCTCAGCTTTATTGCTTGTACTTGTTCATTTCCCTCTCTTTTGGGTGGTTCAGTATCAGCTGGTAATTTGTCTTGAGGTATGATTTTCAACTCATTTGCTATTTTACCAAGTTAAATTTTGATATTCCTTAATGAAGCTGAATGACTTTAAACAACTCCATCTGTTCTGCCCATATAATTCTTTCATACATTTTATGTAGGTGCACTAGAAGCTTGTGGAGGATTCATTGGCTTTTGGTTCCCAAATCCTTGGTGAATTTGGTTTCCAAATCAAGGGGGATGGTTCATAGGTCTCTGTGGTTGTTGTGCTTGAGCAGTACTGCTTTGGCCTCCCCAAGAGAAGTTAGGATGATTCCTCTAACCAGGGTTGTAAGTATTGGAGTATGGGTTGTTCCTGTGGTTGGCTTGTTGATTGCCTACATAACACACTGATGCTGGATTATGAGAACAATATTCATAAACATGTCCTTCCCCACAATAAACACATACATCTTGACAACCAACTTGATTCACAGTGGTTGGAGCTTAAACAGATGACACATTCTTCACTGCATTTTCCACAGACAAATTCTTCAGCATGTTTGCCATGGATTCCATTTGAATATTCAATGAAGATAGGGCATCCAATTCAAAAATTCCCTTGGCTTTCCTACTTAGATTGTTCCTAGTGTTTGCCCACTGGCAATTGTTGGAAGATATCATTTTTAAAATCTTAAATGCCTCGTTATAAGTTTTGGATAGAAGGGCTCCATTGGCTGAGGCATCTACAACCTGCTTGGTTGTTGTGTTCAATCCATGGTAGAATGTCTCCATCTAGATGCAATGAGGAAGTCCATGATGAGGGCATTTCCTAACCAAATCTTTAAATCTTACCCAAGCTTCACTCACTGTTTCATCCTCATTCTGCTGGAATGACACTATATCACTCCTTAGCCTTGCATTTTTGGTTGGAGGGAAGTACTTGATAAGAAATTTCTCAGCCAAAGTGTTCCATGAGTCTATACCTCCTGGTGGTAAAGAATCTAGTCATGCCTTAGCACCATCCCTCAGAGAATAAGGGAAAAGATTAAGTCTCAAAGCTTCCTTGGATACTCCAGGCATGATAAAAGAATCACTCACTCCCCAAAAGGCTCTCAGATGAGCATGTGGATCTTCAGTAGATAAACCATGATACTGCCCTATTGACTGCAACATCTGAAACGTTATTGCTTTCAATTCAAAGGAAAGAGCTTCAATTTCAGTTCTCACTATCCCTGGATTCAACTCATCAACCAAGGGATTAACATAGGTTATGATGGCTCTTTCTCTGTCATTTGCTAAAAGTATAACATTAGCAGGGTCCATAGCCTGATTGACTGCCTAAGCTTGTCTAAATTCAGGTTGTTGAGCTGGTCGAGCTAAAGAATCTCTTGGATATTGAGGATTTGCCATTATTTCTCTCTAATCTTTCAATCTCCTTCTGAATGTTCTTTCTATTTCTGGATCTAGAATGAATTCCAATCCTGGTTGATCGCTCATGCACAACTTAGCCCAATGCACCTGTAATTAAGTAACAACTCAGTCAGTTCACTTTCAAACACTAGTCCACTAAAACTAGCTCAAAATCAATAACTCTTGCAACTAATCCCTGACAACGATGCCAAAAACTTGATGCAATGAAGGAGTGTCAATGAAATGAGTCAACAACACCCTAATGTGTGCAAGTATACACAACCTTGTTGCAGCAAGTGATAAGAAGAGTATTAATCCCACAGGGATTAGTATATAGAATAGTCAAGATTCTGAGCTTGTTCTTAGTAGACTTTGGGTAACCAATAATTCAAATTGCATAAGGCATTAATAGAATTTAACTTGAGTGCAACAAGGACAAGTGTTAAAAACTAAACTACCAAATAACAATTGAGTTAATTGACTAAGCTAGGGGTTGAATTAGGGGGATGGTTATGCTTCAACAAGCTAAATGTTGCAGCAATGAGATTGCTCCAACACTTAATGCAAGTTCTCACAGACTCTTTCTAGAGATATTAAGTTACGACAACTAATTTCCATTACTTGCCTAATTATTAATTCCATCCTTGCATTCATTAGGTGAGCTACCATCCCTAGTATCCTCAATTACCTTGGGGCTAACCCTAATCAGAACTAATCCTAGTAAATGAAATAAACTTATTCTTCCTTTTCCCAAATTCAGAATAAACACAACTTAAATCGGCTGGCCAAACGGATCTAAGCTAGTATTAAGCACACAAAGACTAGAAGTGTGGATAAGTGCAACTCATGCCTTCACAGATAGCTCAAATTCCCAAAACCTCCCCTAATTCTTCCCCTTAACTAAATTAGCTCATAATGGTAAACGAAAACAACAAAGGAAACTTGCATTAAACTTGGTAAACATGACAAGGTCTAACAATAAACAAATTTTGGAAACAAGAATTTAGTCCTAACTACTAATTCAGAATGTAAAGAATGAGGAAAATAAAACAAGAGATGGGTGGACTGCAACTTCCAAATGTGAGATCAACTTCTTTCCCAAGGTGGTTTCTCTCCCAATTAGGCAGCTTCGATCTCCCCCAAATCAGGTAAAACTTTCCTTTATCGAAAACAACTCCCTTTCTTCCTTCATTCCTTCCTCTAAATGGCAAGAACATGTTGTTTAAATACCAAGCTTCAAATGGCAAACAAGGGCTTCTGTGGCATGAATGTCCACATAACCACTGCTAATTGGTCCAACCATGAGTTACTGTCAGATTCATTAATTGAGGTGAGTGCCACGTGTCCAAATGCTTGTACTTTTCCACTGAAAGCTTTAGACATTACTGCAGCTTCAGCATTCTTGCATATTTTTGCTGCAACATTTGGTATGCTGCAGCTTTATCCTAAATGCTCCAACATTTGGTGATTTGTATCTTCCTTTACAAAGGCTCCAACATTTGTTCACATGCTCTCAGCATCTGGTTCATTATGCTACAACAATTTCCCTAACAGTGACATTAATCCGACACCACTTTTCCTACAATATTGCTAAAATAGATTTCATTATCACTTAATAAAATTCAACCACTTAAGGGACAACTTCTAGCAAAAAAAAAAATGAAACATGTTCAAGCTCAAATAGAACTAAATTACTCAAAGATAGTCCACTTAATAACTCTATTTACAGAGTTATCAAGCTCCCTCTGTCAATCAAAATGCACCGAATTCTGACATTAGCTACTGTCAAGAACACAACCATGGTGTCACTATGGGGCTAGTGTACGTGTAATGCATCATCGCTAGTGAAGCTCAAAGTCGTGTTGATCAGGACGGTAGAGCATACTTCCCATTGGGTTGGAGTTATCATGGATTCACGTGCCTTGGCCTTTCGCTTCCTACTGGATTTTCCTCCCGTTGGTCCTCCAAATTTGTTTTCATTTCCTATGGAGGTGGTGAATGTTCGTTCCTTGGCCTTTGAATAAGTGCTTCTATTGCTTCTTTCAGGTCAAAATAGTTGGTTATCGAGTGACTATGGTCATGGTGAAAGAGACAATACCTATCTCTATTTCTCCGATGTGACCCTGCTTTTATTCTCCCTGGCCACTTTAACATTTTTTGGTTTCGTATTTCCATCAATATCTGCTCGATGGGAACTACTATAAGTGTGTAGTGTTCAAATTTGCTATGAGGGAGACCTTGGCAGATTGTCTTGTCTGGTGGATCATCGGATTTAATTTTTTTATGCTCAAGTCTGTCTTCTTCGCTTCGACTCATTTGCTTCTGATGGTCGGATTGACTGCTTTTTTCATCTATTGCTTGTCTTAACTAGAGCAATTCTCCTGCACTCATATACTTATGAGTCCTTGAAACAAGCTCTACATAAGTGATCTATGCTTTCATTCCCAAGGACCTCAAGAAGTTTTCATCTCTAAGGCCTGTGACAATAGATGTGAGGGTTGCTCCATCTGTGTAGCTTTCAATCTGAAGTTCCTTACTATTGAATCAGGAGACATACTCCCATAATGTCTCACTTCTACCTTGTTTGATACTAGAAGATGAGTTGGGGACTTCTTTTGATCTCGTCCCCCCCAAAAATTGGGTCACAAAAGCTCGAGCTAACTCACAAAAGGAAGAAATAGACTTCTTCTTCAGCAGTCGAAACCAATTGCGCGTTGGCCCAGTGAGATAGAACGAGAAAGACCACCACTTGATTACATCTCATACTGTATGGAGTTCCATCCCTGACCGAAATATGTCTTAAGTGTTCTACTAGGTCTTCCGTTCCATTATATGCTTTTATTGTTGGTAGCTTGAACTTCGGTGGAATTTCTTCTCGCATTATCTCGTCGGTGAATGGTAGATCAACTTACTCGAGGAGATTTTCCAAGTTTAGTCCAGCGTTACCTTGTGCTTTTCTCATGTCTCCCAACTGTCTCTGGATCCTTCGAATTCGAGTGCCTATGGTGAGCTTTCCACCTCTCCATCCTTCAACTTTTTTCGTCTTTGGATGATGAGGTTTCTGAGATCTGATCCTAGGTTGTGATCCTCCAGCTTTTCGTCCTTTCTAATCATCGATCAGAGGCGGTCTGCTTGCCTTCCTTGGTTTGAGCTTCTAAGGTTATTGTGTTGCTTTTTTCTTGTGTGTGACTGATGGTTATTCATTCGAGATAGTTACTTCCTCAAGTCTTGATGGCTAGCTTTTCGATCATCAGTTCCTAGTCGTAGCTTCTTCGTCGGGTGGAAATTCTTAACCTGTGACTCTCCTTCGCTCTCTACTGTTGGACCTTTTCCTTTAGTTGGGTCCCAGATTAGAGGAGGGAGGCTTTGGGTAGCAGAATGTCGATCTTGTTCAGGCTCGCCCCCAAGTCTATCGATGTTTGATCGGTCTTGGGGGTCCATGGACAATGCTGCCATAAATGGATTTGGTTGTTTGAGGATTTCATGGATTTGGACTATGCTTTGATCCATTCCATTGACCTTCACTTCTAGTGTTAAGTACTTGTCCTTCGACTTGACTCTCTCCGCAATAGGTCGATTAAGCTCCACCCGAGGATCACAAATGATTTCTACTGGTAGATTAGCCTCGATATTCAGGGACTCTGTGTTGGGTTTTATGCCCTAAAACTCGTAGTTTGTAATACTGTTCTAATTAAATCAATAAAGTATTATTATTTATTTCATGATTTCTCTATATTGCCTTATATTAACCCTAAATCCAATAAACGAACATCTGAGGTTGTTGTATGTCTCTTAAACTGAATGTAGTAGACAAATAAGGATCTCAGTTCGAGAAACAGTCTAAAGGGTCTATAGTAAAGGGATAAGGTTGGGTACCTCATCGTGGTAATATTATGCATATGACCCACTTTGTATTTGATACAAACACAGTGATCCTACATGTTCGTGTAAACGATATGCGAGTGGGGATATCCTATGTAATGAGATCACATAAGACCGGACCACGAAATAGTAACCATTAGATGTAACTCCGTTGGCTAGATAGGTTTCTATTTCAATAGGATGACCTAGGCAGCTTGATCTCAATCCTGAGCAGGTTACGAACTCCTGTTTGCGAGAGATTGTCCTTTGCCTAGTATGGGTGAGAGTGGCCCAAGACACCGACTCAATATTCCTACCTTCTTGGGGACAAGACCGAGCAGGCAGTTGGGGACTAAACCTAGCAAGATCAAATTTACTCTTTCCCGACTTTAGGGTAAGTAGATGAATGTTCATTTAAGTGGTGTCTCCGAGACTTGAACAAAGGGTTCGACCCTCTCATTGGCCCGAGAGAGACTTCTGTTTATTGGTAGGACCATAAACAGGTTGTTCATTGGAGGAGCACTGAGACTTAAGGTAAAAGATGTAACCCAGGGGTAAAACGATAATTTGACCCAACCGGTGTTCCGAACATTCGTGAAGGATTTACTTGTTGTTATTGATCAATATCCGTGGACACAAAAATATATCTGCAGTGAGAAGAGTGCAACTGCGGGACTTTAGTGGAGTGTTCCCGCAGTTAACGAATGTTGATTAGGAGGTTAATGAGATTAACTGAATAATCTTGTGTCGTTGGAGCTTAAGATCTGTAGGTCCATTAGGTCCATCTTCTAGCTTGTAAAGGGTTCTTAGATCATTTGAATTTGATGTGTTCAAATTCAATTAGGGGATAACATTGATGTATAGAGATACATTATAATATAAAGTTTTAATGTGCATTAGAACTTTATATTATAAATTTAATTTGAATATGATTCATATTAAATTATATGAGAGAATTGAAATATTTGAAAGAGTTTAAATATTGTTTTAAATGTGAATAGAATTCATATTTAAAACTATAGGTTAAAATTTAATGTGTATGAGATGTACATTAAAATTATAGGTTAAAGGGAGTATGATTAAATATGATTTAATCATGCATAACCTAAATTAAATATATGATATTTGATTTATGAATTGATTAATTATAGAATTAATTAATTTGTAAATTTAATTAATTTAATTAAATTTGATTTAACTAAATTAATTAAAACTTTAGGTTATTTAAGATATATTTAATTAAATGCCATTTAATTAAATATTAATTAAATATTTGATTTAATGTTATATTAATTAATTAATCAAGTTAATTAATTAACTGAATGGGAAACGTGTCACATGTTTCTCACTCCGTTCTTCTTCTCCCTCACTCTGTCGATAAAGAGCAGTGAGTGTTGGGAGAAGAAAGGGATCGATCAATCACTCACTGTGTGTTGGTTTTTGTTGAAAAACTTTTTGCCAAGAAAAATTCTCTATGTAATATTTCCCTTCCCAAAAATCATAGTTTCCCACAAAGCTTTGATCTAAGCATCCAGAGAATAGAAGGTGCTCTTCTATTGGTGGTGTTCTGAAGAAAGGGTTCCAGAAGAAAAGTCGATGAAAAAGTGAATTGCAAAGGTGTTGCAACTTGGAAACCTACAAGGTAATTTTCCTAATCTTTAATCTAGGAAAATAAATAAGCATGTGTTTTACTGTAAATCCATGCCTAATTTTCTTATCAACTTTTCAATGTACTGGGTATTTGATTTTGCCAAACCAAAACGAGATTTTGATCAAAATTTAACTTTCGCTGTGCAATTGGGATCTAGATTCCATCAATTGGTATTAGAGCCAACTCGTTTTTTATTTTGGAAAAACAAATTTGCATTGGCTTGGTGGGATTATGCATTTTGGGTTGCCATTAGATTGTTTAGGAATTTTTGTCCATAGTTTTACTGTTTTTTTTTTTTTTATTTTGATCAAATTGTAAAGGTCCCTGCATTTTTGGACATTTTTGTATCAATTGAATTTGTAATTGGTCATGATTTGCTCAAGAAGCCAATTGGAACAGAAGATTTGAAGCCAATTTTTGCAGAAGGATTCTGTATTGGGATTTCTGCAAAAATCAATAAGAAGGTGTTCTATATTGGGAATTTCTGCCGAAATCGATAAGAATTGTTGAATATTTGGTCTGGTTTTGGGAGATTTGGTTTGGTTCATGAGATCTGGTCCGGTTCGGCCTGGTTAGTGAGATTTGGTCTTGTTTGTGCAATATGGTACATTTTTTTAATAAAATTAATGTAATTTTATTTATTTATTATTTTTAGGGGCCAAAAATTTCGGTTTATATGGTTATTTATTGATTTATGAATGTCATTTAGTTAAATCCCACCTTAGGATAAGCATGTTTCATGCATCATTTATAATATAAGAGTTATATTATGTTGAAATGCACGTTCTAAGTTTTAATTTCCTTAATTAAAATAATTGTTATATTAATTAAAGGAAATTGTATTGTCATGCATATTTATATGGTATTTAATATTATTATTTTTATTTTAGTTTCATTATATAAATATGCATGTGGTTTTTTTTTCATAAGTGATTTAATATAAAGTGTTATATTAAATATATGAAAAATGAAAAGAATGTTGTATGACATTACATAGTTTAATATAAAATGTTATATTAAATAATGTCAAATATTAATTATAATTCATAATTTATTAATTTAAATATTTTATTAATTTCATGAATATTTGGTTGTTCAAACCCCCTCCGTTCGTGGCCCTCCGTTGAAGCCCGTATCGCCACAACCCCATCCTCGTCGTCGTCGTGCACTCCTCCTCTCGATCCGAGCCACCCTGCTTTTTTTCCCTCTTACTTCTCTAGTCGACCGAATACCTTCAACTTCCTTTCTCTTTCGCATTTTTCTCGTACCCGAAGGTGGGCTAATCTTCATTTTTGTCTTGTGTTTTGGGAGGTCGATGAGTAGGTGAAGAGGGTGTCTTCGAAGTTGACGCTGAAGGTATTTTGAATTCCCGCAGCGGAAGACGTTGTGAAACGTCGTTGATCCGTTGTGTGAAACGTGTCTTAAAATTGTATCTATCTCATAGATCCTAGGCTAAACATGCAAATAAGAGAAGAAAACAGTAAGGAATTATAAGATACTTACTTGTTGAAGATCTCTTCTTCAACGCTTTTCTCCTCCGGTCACGATCTCTCTCGATCCAACGATCTCCTCGAACACGAACCTCGATCCGAACAGGGAAATACCTCCAAAGGGTCTTCTCGGTTGTTCTCGGGAGGTTGAGGGAGAGTAGGTGGGACTCCCTTTGGTTTTGGGTGAGGAGAGAATTTTAGAGAGAATTGAGAGAATTCTAGAGAGAAAACATTGGCTCTCTTTGGATGGAAATCCAAAAAATGGCAAAATGGCACACCAAAGGCTTCTTGCAAAGCCTTTAAATACTATTGTGTGATGGAGTTAAAACCTCCACCAAATCACAATTTTACCACAACCATATAATATACAAATCACATTTGCATATTATATAATATAAGGTATCTCATACCTTATTATACAAATCTCATTTGCATAAATGTGGAAATTATAAATTGAATCACATTCAATTTAATTTCTCCAAATAGCACTAATTATTCAATTAGGCTATACTATAGTTTATTATGAATCTCATTCACATCAAACTATATATTATGTTATCTATATCTCATATAAATGACATAAATACCCAAATAATGAATTTGAACACTTCAAATTCACACCAAACTGTAAACCCTCAATTTGTCCAATTTGAGCCAACCGAGGGACCTAATGGACCTACATGTGACAAGCTCCAATGATCCGAGAATAACTTGTCAAACTCTTTGACCCGGTTATTCAACATTCATTAGCTACGGTAACACTCCACTAAAGTCCGTAGCTGCACTCTCATCACTGTAGGACAAGTTGTGTCCAACGATATAACCAATACCCATGAGTCGACTCTTCGGAGGTTGTTCGTAGTCACAGCTGGGTCAAATTACCGTTTTACCCCTGTGTCTACCTCTTGCTCCTTAAGTCTCACTGCTCCTCTAATGAACAACTACGTTGCATGGTCCAACCATAAACAACAACCCTCTCAGGCCAATGAGAGAGTGGGGCCCCGTTGTTCAAGCCACAGAGACAAGACTTAAGGGAACAACCCTCTATTTTCCCTAAGTCCGGACAGTGAATTTCTTCTTGCGTAGTCAAGTTCCCGACTCCCCACGTGGTCGCCTTTGAGAAAGTAGGCATATTGGGCGAGAGCAACGGTGGCCACCCTCACCCGTACTAGTCAAAGGGCGGACCCCGCATGGGAGTCCGTAGTACACGCTCGAGGATTAAGGTCGAGTCACTAATGGTCATCTACGAATTTATTAGCTCTATATCATTAGCGGTGTTACATCGAGTAAGTCTAATAATTCACGGTCCCGGTCTTGTACATTCTCATTGCAGGATGCCCCCACTCGCATGTCAACCACATGAACGAGTCAGATCACCTCGTTTGTATCTAATACAAAGCGAGCCGCATCAACAGTGTATCCAGGATTGGGTCTCCAACTCTATCCATATACTGTAGACCGTTTGGGTCATTAACTCGAACGTGATCTTCCCTGTGTGTCCACTACACACCGTTCAAGTTCTTAGTTCTCTCATAATGCAATGACCCTAGAGCTTAGTTTATTGGATTAAGTTTATGAAAAATGCGAGACACAAAGTTTAAATAAATAACCCTTATTTATTACACAATGTTGAAATAAATAACTCTTATTCATTTACAACTTGGAATATTACAAACTACACGAGATGAGGACATACATCCCAACAGACGCTTGGGTTCAACCTTCGCATATCTCGGGACACTGAAGCACGAGGGCATGATGACCGCTAAGGAAATCATGAATTCAGTGCAAGGTATGTTTGGACAACAGTCTACATATGCCCGACACAATGCCCTCAAGTATATATTCAACTCGAGGATGCCAAAGGGTTCATCTGTTCAAGATCATGTCCTGGATATGATGGTACACTTTAACATCGCGGAGTCGAATGGTACTTTTATCGATGAATCGAGCCAGGTCAGCTTCATTATGGAAACTCTTCCAGATAGTTTCTTACAGTTTAGAAGTAATGATGTTATGAACAAGCCTACTTTTAATCTTACCTCCCTTCTGAATGAACTCCAGACCTTTCAATCTTTGATGAAAATTCAGGGATCGAAAGGTGAGGCAAATGTTGCTAGTAGGAGTTATCACAGAGGTTCGACCTCTGGATAAAAAATAGTGGCTTCATCTTCTTCTAACTTGAAAGGGAAGAAGAAGAACATGAAGAAGGTTGGTAAAGGGAAACGAGCTGACAAAGCTACTGCCCAGAAGGGCAAGAAGGTCAAAGAAGTTGGAGACAAAGGAAAATGTTTCCACTGCAATGAACACGGGCATTGAAACGGTATTGTCTGAAGTACATTGCAGAAAAGAAGAAGGAAGGTAAATATGATTTACTTTGCTTAGAAGCTTGTTTAATGGATAATGATAAAACTTCTTGAATACTTGATTCAGGCGCCACTAATCATGTTTGCTCTTCTTTTTTGGAATTGATTCTCGCCAAAGACTCTGAGAAAGGAGAGATAATGCTCCAGGTCTGAAATGGAGAAGTCGTCCCAGCTGTAGCAATTGGCACAATGAAGCTTAATTTTGGCAAGAAATATATGTTGTTAGACAATATATTAGTGGTACCAGGGTTTACTAGAAACCTTATTTCAATTTCTTACCTTATAGATCAATGTATTTCTGTTTCATTTTCTTTCAATAAAGTGTTTATTTTAAAGAAAGGTGTGGAAATATGTTCAGTTTCATAAGAAAATGGGTTGTATGTTTTAAGGCCTAATTCAGTCAAAATTGTTTTGAACTCTGAATTATTTAAAACTACAAACCCACAAACTAAGAAACGTAAAATTTCTCCTAAAGAAAATGCTCATCTTTGGCATCTTAGATTGAGTCACATTAACCTCAATAGGATTGAGAGATTGGTAAAGAATGGACTTCTAAATGAGTTAGAAGAAAATACTTTACCTGTATGTGAATCCTGCCTAGAAGGTAAAATGACTAAAAGACCTTTTAGTGGAAAAGTTTATAGAGCCAAAGAACCTCTTGAGCTTATACATTCAGACCTTTGTGGTCCGATGAATGTTAAAGACAGAGAAAGTTATGAATATTTCATCTCTTTCATAGATGATTATTTCAGATTTGAGCATATTTACCTAATGCATCATAAGTCTGAAGCAGTTGAAAAGTTCAAGGAATTCAAGACTGAAGTTGAAAATCAATTAGGTAAAACAATTAAAACACTTCGATCAGATCGAGGTTGAGAGTAGATGAATTTAAAATTTCAGAACTATATGATAGAACATAGAATTACATTCCAACACTCAACACCCGATACGCCCCAACAAAATGGTGTATCAGAAAGGAGAAATAGAACCTTGTTGAACATGGTTCGATCAATGATGAGTTATGCTCATCTCCCTGATTCCTTTTGGGGTTACGTAGTAGAGACTGCGGGATACATTTTGAACAATGTGCCATCAAATAGTGTTTCTGAAACACCATTTGAACTCTAGAAAGGACGTAAAGATAGTTTATGTCATTTCAGAATTTGGGGTTGTCTAGCACATGCGCTTGTGAGAAATCCAAAAAAGTTGGATTCACGTTCAAAATTGTGCCTATTCGTAGGCTACCCATAAGAGACAAGAGGTTGATTATTCAATGATCCTAAGGAAGATAAGGTACTTGTGTCGACAAATGCCAATTTCTTAGAGCAGGACCACATCAAGGACCACAAACCAAGAAGTAAAGTTGTGTTAAGTGAATTAGACGGAACAATAGCAAAGCTTGCTAATAAAGCTAGTACGTCAACAAAAGTTGTTGATACTAACTTGTCTAGTCATGAGAGTCCATCTCAAGAGTTGAGTATGCCTAAACGTAGTGGGAGGGTTATAACACAACCTGACCGTTACATGGATTTATCTGAAACCCAAGTTGTTATACCAGATGACGACTATGAGGATCCATTGACTTATAATCAAGCGATGGTTGGCAAAGACAAAGACAAATAGGTCGTAGCCATGGACCGAGAAATGGAGTCTATGCACTTCAATTTTGTTTGGGATCTTGTAGATAAACCTAATGGGGTAAAACCTATAGGTTATAAGTGGATCTACAAGAGAAAGTGTGGTGTCGATGGAAATGTTGGGATTAATGCCCTAAAAATCGTAGTTTGTAATTATGTTCTAATTAAGGTAATAAAGTGTTATTATTTCAATAAAGTGTTATTGTTCGTTATATACGAGTTTGCTTTAGTTAAACTCTAAATCCAATAAAGTAAACATCCAAGGCTGTTAAATGAATCTCTAACTGAATGTAATGTACATAAAAGGGATCTCGGTTCGAGATACAGCCTAAATGTTCTATAGTTAGGGGATAAGGTTTGGGTACCTTACCCTGGTTAAACTATGGATGTGACCCACTTTGTATTTGATACAAACACTGTGATCCTAATGTGTTCGTGTAGATGACATGTGAGAGGGGATATCCTATCTAATGAGATTACATAAGACCGGACCACGAAATAGTAATCTCTAGCTGTAACTCCGTTGACTAGTTAGGTTTCTATGTCACTAGGATGACCTAGGCATCTTGATCTCAATCCTGAGCAGGTTACGAACTCCTGTTTGCGAGGGATTGTCCTTTGACTAGTTTGGGTGAGAGTGGCCAGATTCGCCGACTCAATATGCCTACATTTTTTAGGACAAGACCGAGCGATCGACTGGGAACTTAACTTAGCAAGATGGAATTCACTCCTTCCCGCCTACTAGGGTAAGTAATGGAATGTTCCCTTAAGTGGTGTCTCCGGGACTTGAACAAAGGGCCCGACCCTCTCATTGGCCAGAGAGGGACTCTGTTTGTTGGTAGGACCACAAACAAATTGTTCATTAGAGGAGCACTGGTACTTAAGGCACAAGATGTAACCAAAGGGTAAAGCGATGAATTTGACCCGGTGGTGTTACGAACATTCGTGATGGATTGACTTACTTTGTTATTGGTCAATATCCATGGACACGTAAATATATCTGCAAAGTGAGAAGAGTGCGGTGTGGGACATTAGTGGAGTGTTCCCGTAGTTAACGAATGTTGATTGGGAGGTTAATGAGATTAACCGAGCAATCTTGTATCGTTGGAGCTTCTAATCTGTAGGTCCATAAGGTCCACCTTCTAGCTGGTAAAGGGTTCTTAGATCATTTGAGTTTGAAATGTTCAAATTCATTAGAGAATAAATTTAATGTATATTGATACGATATAATATATAGTTTTGGAACTATATATTATAAATTTAATGTGAATAGGATTCATATTAAATTACATGAGAGAATTAAATATTTGAAAGAGTTCCAATATTAAATTCAAATGTGAATGTGATTCATATTTGAAAACTATAAGTTAAAACATAATGTGCATGAGATGTACATTAAACTATAGTTAAAGGGTAAAATGATTAAATATAATTTAATCAATTTAATTAATATTATAATTGAATTAAATGTGATTTGATTTAATGTAATTAATTAATATTTTATTAATTAATATAATATTAATTGGGAACGTGTCAGGAGGACACATTCCCACTATTCCCCAACTCCCCCTCGATAAAGAGTGGGGAGTTACCCAGTGAAGTCCTTCTCCTGGTGAGAAGGACAGATGATGATGATGATTCAATCGATTGATTTCAATTGAATGAAACACAGAAAGAATTCTCTCTCTCTCACTCTCAAATTCCCTTAATCTTCCCAAAAGTTTGAATCCTTCCCACCAAGGAAGATCTAAGAATTCAGAGATATAAAAGGTGCTCACTGTTGGTGGTGTTCTGTTGGTGAAAAACAGAGAACTTTTGAAGTTCCTGAGTTGCTGAACATTAGAGCAAGGAGTTGTTGTTCTGCGAAACTACGAAGGTAATAATTCCTTCTTTTCCCTTTAGTTTAATTGTTAAACTTAGTATGTTTGCATGTATGCAATTAATCCATGTCTAATAGGATTAGAATTTCATGCTTGTTCTGTATTTTTGGTCAATGTACTGGTTTTTGTTTCAAGCAATTACGATCCGATACACGTTTTCGCTGCTCAAGGAGATCCGATATTCATCAATTGGTATCAGAGCAATGCTTGATTTGTTTTGTTTTGAAACAAAATTGCATTGATTTGGTTGGAAATGCATTTGGTTTGCTGTAAAACTTGTTTAGGAATTTTTTGGCCTTAGTTTACTTTGATTTTGATCAATTAGTATGTAAAGGCCTCGCGTTTTTGGGCATAAAGTGTAAAATTGAGTCTGTAATTGAGTTACGAGTCGTTCAGGACCAGTTTCATGCAATTCAGTTGAGAATCGAAGGAGAAATTGAAGAACGGTTGCACGGTGTTCGTGAGTTTCATTCTTGCCGCAAAGCAGCGGCGTAACTGCTGGCAACGAAGAACGGCGTCGCAGCGCCGGCGCTCCCCTATCGGCGGGCGCTCAAGGGGTCAACGGCGTCGCAACGCTTCCCCTCAGCGTTGTAACGCCATCCCGATACCAGGCGCGCAAGACGACGAAGCGGGCGTTGCAACGCTGGCATCAGCGTTGCAAGGTCGTGGGGCATTCTAGCAGCTGCAGACTGGTTCGACTAGTTCAGTGGTTTTGGTCCGGTTCGAGTGGTTCAAGGCCGGTTCAGGGTATTTTTGGATCGATTTCATGAAATTAAATTAATGTAATTTTATTTTTTACACTTTAGGGGCCAAATTATTCCGGTTTTACAGTTATTTATCTTTGTGAATGTCATTTAGATTTTTTCCACCTTAGGATAAGCATGTTCATGCATTTTATTTATATAAATGTTATATGAATATGGTTGAATGCATGATTATTTTTTTTTTCATGAGTAATTAATTATAAGTGTTATAATTAGATTATATGGAAAATAAATTGCATGGAGCATGAAATTACTTAGTTTAAAATAAATGTTATTTTGTTTAAGTAATTTTATAATTCAATTAGTTGAATTCCTTTTATAATTCCAATTTCAATATTGATTGTTGGATTTATAATATAGTTTCTTTCATAGGTTAACTATTAAATTTATAAAAGTTATAAATTAAAGGGGTTCTAGAAACCATAACCTATAATAAAGAAATGCATGCAAACATAGGAACTTGGGTTAAATTTAAATTAGTTTAAAATTGTTTAAAATTAATTTAGACCTAAGTTTTAATTTCTAATAGGATTAGAAACTAGTCTTACGCAGTATTTTAAATAGTTAAAAATATAGTAGGACTTTAGGACTTTGGTTATAAGGGAACTCTACTGGTGAAGTTTCATGTCAAAAATTTGAGGGGTACTTAAGCTGACCGTTAACAAAACACCTCCTACCTGAGAACTGACCCGAAACTTGAGTTGAATTAACCTTAGTTCTATTTTATCTCTAGGTAATTAAACTGTTTATTCACCTAGACATAAGGTTTTAAGACCTAGTTATAATAGTTATAATAGGCATACACTTAGATAGATTCTTTTAGCCAGAATCCAGGTAAGTTAAACTTATACCCTAATTTTAGGAACTTCAGTGGGAGAAAACGAGATGTTCGCATCGAGTTTACTCTCACGTTCTCAAGAATTCACACCGTGAGTTCCATGCTCGGCTACGTGGCATCAATAGGGCGTCCCCCTACGGTATGTGTTTGCATGGTTCAATACCAAGTGGAATGAGGGAAGTATCCATAGTAAATGGGAGCAGGACACGTGTCAACGTATCCTACGGTCTCCCCCATTAGGTCGCACCGTGAGATTTCTATAGTCCGCCCGCTAGGTTGTCCTCGAACAGCCAAACCCTACGGAGGGCCTGACTATAGGGATCAGAACACCGCGAACTCCAGAAATGGATAGGGTCTCTTAGGTTGTTTGCCAGCAGTTGTCTTTTTTAATAGTAGTCTGTTGGCTCGGGCCTATTGGATCTAAAAATGGTAAGGTCACATTTACGGGATGAGTTAAGTTAGTTAACAAATCCTATACCAAACAAACGGTAGCTAAGGACCATTGGGACATGAGATGTTCTGGTAGTGAGAATTGGGTGAGAAAGTCTCAATTCAAGGGAGGAATGACTGACCGCCCGACGGAGGCTTTTGTTCTAAACCCTTGAAGTATCCTTGCAAAATTGAAGGTTTAATTTAAACATTGGGTTTAGTTTAAACACTAGGGTTCTTTAATAATTTTGCTAAATTTGATTGGTTTTTACAACGGGTTAAAAGTGAAGGGAATCAAAGTCCCCGCAGCAGAAGCGATTGTGAATCGCGCACTCTTGATTCAGTTACAACGATAAATTCAAGAACATACAAAACTAGATTAAGCATAAAAGTGAAATGGACAGCAAGAATTTACCTTTGAAGAACCTTTCTTCAAGTGCTCCTCTCTCCACAGTCACGATCTCAGCAACAGGAACTCCAACGTGCGAAGACACGACCACCGGATCTTCTCCGTTGTTCTCTAGGTGAGGGAGGAAGATGGGTTCCCTTTAGGAGATGTGAGGTATTTTGAGAGAGAGATGTTTTTGTTATCTTGGAACTCTTTCAACAACAACAAAAGAGCTTATCAAAACCTTTTGAATGTCTTAACGTAGTTGCATCTCATGTAACCATATATATAGGGAAATGGGATGGAAATGACCATCCTACCCCTCATTTAATCTCTCTTTAGTATATAGTTTATATATGAATCTAATTCACATTAAAACTATATATTATATTAATTATATCATATATAATTGATATAACTCCTCATGTATGAAATTGAACACTTCAATTTCACTCCTAACTTTATACCCTCAATATTACCATGTTGAGCCAACGGAGGGATCTAATAGACCTACAGATCATGAGCTCCAATGATGTGAGATTAAGCGATCAAACTCTTTGATCCAGCTTAATCGGTATTCATTAACTACAAGTCACTCCACTATAGACTTGTATTTGCACTCTCCTCACTCAGATAGATAATATTGTGTCCATCGATATAGTCATCACCCATGAGTCGACCCTTCACAGGTTGTTCGTAATCACAGCTGGGTCAAATTACCGTTTTACCCCTGTGATTACCTATTTGCTCCTTAAGCACCACTGATCCTCTAATGAACAACAAGTCTAATGTCCTACCTTAGACTCATACCCTCATAGAGGCGGGCCCCGTTGTTCAAGACACGAGTCGGTTCTAATGAAACAACCTATCTAATTCCTCACTAGAGGAATGAGTAAATTCCATCTTGCAGTTAAGTTCCCAGCTACCTACGAGGTTCTGTCCCTGAGAAGGTAGGCTTATTGAGTCGGCTACAGGCCACTCTCACCCATACTAGTCTAAGGACAAACCCCTATAAGCAGGAGTTCTTAACTTGCTCAGGATTTAGGTCGAGTCACTAATGACCATCTATAAATTACTAGTCTTATCCTGTTAACGGTTTTATACTTGTTAGCCTAATAATTTGAGATCCAGTCTTCTATGAACTGTTCATACAGGATGCCTCCATTCGCATGTCAACTACATGAATGAGTTGGATTACCTCATTTGTACTAATTACAAAGTGAGTCGCATCCATGGTGTTACCAGAATGAGGTTTCCAACCTTATTCTTATACCATAGACTATTTAGGTTATAATCTTGAACTCAACCCAAATAGTGTCCACTACACTGATTTCAAGATAAATGTTATAACCTTGGAGCTTAGTTTATTGGATTTCTAAAAGCAAGACTGTAATCTTATCAAAACAAATAACACTTTATTTAATTGATCAAAATTACACAAGTTTAGGGCATAAATCCCAACAAAAAGGCATAACTAATTAGAACTATTTTGGATTTTCAGCATGTCGTCCTCAATAATAGCGTTACTTAAAAGCGACCGTTTAACTGGTGAGAATTTTACTACGTAGAAGTCCAACTTGAATACGATTCTCGTTGTTGACGACCTACGGTTTGTATTGTCTGAGGAATGTCCTCAAATCCCTGCTCGTAACGCTCCTCAATCAGTTAAGGAGGCGTACGACCGCTGGATCAAGGCCAATGACAAGGCCAAGGTCTACATTTTGGCTAGTGTTTACGAAGTTCGGCCAAAGCACGCGAGGGCATGGTCTCAGGTCGTGAGATCATGAGTTCGCTGTAGGAAATGTTTGGACAACCATCTGGACAGATTCGGCACGAATCCCTCAAATACGTTTATAACTCCTGTATGAAGGAGGGGCCATCGTGAGAGAACACGTTCTTGATCTGATGGTCCACTTCAACGTGGCTGAGATGAACGGAGCGGTCATTGACGAGCAAAGTCGGTATTGTTCATCCCGAGTCTCTTAGAAGAGTTTCGCAATTCCGCAGACATTCGGTGATGAACAAGATAGAGTATAACGACTACTCTCTCCTTAATGAACTACAGACTTTCCGGTCTCTTATGAAGAATAAGGGACAGGCTGATGGCGAGGCAAATCTAATTGCCCATTCCAGAAGGTTCCAGAAGGGTTCATCCTCTGGGACTAAGTCCTGTAGCTCATCTTATGGGCTTAAGAAAACCCAAAAGAAGAAAATAGGAGAGGAAAGGGAAGGCACTGCTCACGACAAAGGGCAAGGAAAAGTCAAAGTTGCAGATAAAGGAAAATGTTTCCCTTTGCAGCGTGGATGGGCACTCGAAGCTTAAAGCGCCCAAAATACTTTCTTTGAGCTCAAAGAGAAGAAAGGTAAATCAGATTTACTTGTTCTTGAAACATGTTTAGTGGAAAATGATGATTTAACCTAGATACTTGATTCAGGTGCCACTAATCACGTTTGCTCTTCATTTCAGAAAACTAGTTCCTTTAAGGAGCTCGAAGAGGGTGAGATGACGCTCAGGATCGGAACGGGAGACGTCGTCTCAGCTCGTGCAGGAGATGCCAAGCTATTTTTCGGAGATAGATTTCTTTTATTTAAAAATCTGTATATAGTTCCTAAGCTTAAAAGGAACTTAATCTCTATCTCTTGTTTAATAGAACATGGATATTGTATTTCTTTTTCAATTAATGAAGCGTTCATTTTGAAAGAAGGTGTCAATATTTGTTCATTGAAAAATGGCTTGTATGTACTGAAACCGAACAAAACGAAAGCAATTTTAAATCATGAGATGTTTAAAAATGCTAACACTCAAAATAAAAGGCAAAGAATTTCTTCAGATAATAATACCTATCTATGGCATCTTAGATTTGGTCATATTAATCTCAACCGGATTGAGAGACTTTCTAAGAATGGACTTTTAAATAAGTTAGAAGATGATTCTTTACCGCCTTGCGAGTCTTGCTTGGAAGGTAAAATGACCAAGTGGCCTTTTACTGGAAAAGGTTACAGAGCCGTAGAGCCCCTAGAACTTGTGCATTCGGATCTTTGTGGTCCAGTTAATGTCAAGGCTCGAGGAGGGTATGAATATTTCATCTCTTTCATAGCTGATTATTCGAGATATGGTTATCTATACCTAATGCATCACAAGTCTGAAGCTCTTGAAAAGTTCAAAGAGTATAAGGCAGAAGTAGAGAATGCATTAGGAAAAACTATTAAAACGCTTCCATCCGATCGAGGTGGAGAGTATATGGATTTGAGACTCCAGGACTATATGATAGAACATGGAATTAAATCTCAACTCTCAGCACCTAATACACCACAGCAAAATGGTGTGTCAGAAAGGAGAAATAGAACCTTGTTAGACATGGTTCGTTCTATGATGAGCTATGCTCAATTACCTGCCTCGTTTTGGGGATACGCAGTAGAGACTGCAGTTCAAATCTTGAATAGTGTTCCATCAAAAAGTGTTTCAGAAACACCTTTTAAACTTTGGAAGGGGCGTAAACCTAGTTTACAACACTTCAGGATTTGGGGTTGTCCGGCACACGTGCTCGTGACAAACCCAAAGAAACTGGAACCTCGTTCAAGATTGTGCCAATTTGTTGGCTATCCCAAAGAAACGAGAGGTGGTATTTTCTACGACCCACAAGAAAACAAGGTGATTGTATCGACAAACGCCACGTTCTTGGAGGAAGATCACATGTTGATCAAGCTGGACCTTCGTCAAGAGTTGATGGAAGAGCCAACACCTCAAGTCAGTCTCGTCCTTCTCAATCGTTGGGAATGCCTCGACGCAGTGGGAGGGTTGTTTCTCAACCTGACCGCTACTTGGGTTTAGCTGAAACTCAAGTTGTCATACCTGATGACGGCGTAGAAGATCCATTGTTTTATAAACAGGTAATGAATGACTTAGACAAGAACCAATGGATCGAAGCCATGGACCTTGAAATGGAGTCAATGGACTTCAATTCAGTATGGGAACTTGTAGACCAACCTGAAGGGGTTAGACCCATAGGGTGTAAATTGATCTATAAGAGAAAGAGAGATGCGTAGGAAAGGTACTGGACCTTTAAGGCTAGACTTGTGTAAAAGAGTTTTACCCAAAGGGAAGGAGTTGACTATGAAGAAACTTTTTCCCCTTGCTATCTTTGAAGTCTATAAGGATACTCTTGTCCATAGTCACGTTTTATGATTATGAAATTTGGCAAATGGACGTCAAGACTGCCTTTTTGAATGGTAATCTTGACGAGAGCATCTATATGTCTCATCCCGAAGGGTTCATAGCCCAAGGTCAGGAGCAAAAAGTTTGCAAGCTTAATCGATCCATTTATGGATTGAAACAAGCATCAAGATCTTGGAATATAAGATTTGATACTGCGATCAAGTCTGACGGCTTTGACCAAAAAGTTGATGAGCCTTGTGTTTACAAGAGGATCATCAACGACAAAATAGCTTTGTTAGTACTTTATGTGGATGATATCCTACTCATTGGGAATGATGTAGGATACCTTACTGACATAAAGAATTGGTTGGCGACCCAATTCCAAATGAAAGATTTGGGAGAGGCACAATATGTTCTTGGGATTCAGATCTCCAGGAATCGCAAGAACAGAACGCTAGCACTGTCTCAACCGTCTTATATCGACAAAATGTTGTCCAGATATTCGATGCAGAATTTCAAGAGGGGCTTATTACCCTTTAGGCCTGGAGTTCATCTGTCTAGGGAACAGTGTCCCAAGACACCTCAAGAAGTTGAAGATATGAGACATATTCCCTATGCCTCTGCAGTAGGTAGCTTAATGTATGCTATGCTATGCACTAGGTCGGACATTTGTTATGCATTGGGAATAGTCAGTAGGTACCAGTCCAATCCAGGGTTAGACCACTGGACAACAGTTAAAAATATCCTCAAGTATCTAAGGAGAACGAGGACTATATGCTTGTGTATGGGTCTAAGAATTTGATCTCATCGAATACACCGATTACGATTTTCAAACAGACAAGGATTCTCGAAAATCCACATCGGAATCAGTTTTCACCCTTAACGGGGGAGCTATTGTATGGCGAAACATCAAGCAAGGATGCATCGTTTACTCCACAATGGAGGCCGAGTATGTCATTTGCTTGTGAAAGCGACTAAAAAGAGGTGTTTGGCTAAGGAAATTCCTTCATCGATTTGGAAGTTGTTCCAAATATGGAATCTCTCATCACCTTATCTTTGTGACAACGGTGGTGCGGTAGTAATTCGAAGGAACCTCGCATGACCATAAGCGAGGTAAGCACATCGAGAGGAAGTATCACCTGATACGAGAAATAGTGCAATGAGGAGATGTGACAGTCACGAAGATCACTTCGGAGCACAATATTGTTGATCCGTTTACAAAGACTCTCACAGCTAAAATGTTCGAGGGTCATCTGGAAAGTCTGGGTCTACGAGATATGTACATAGGCGAATCTAGGGCAAGCGGGAGATGTGTAATAGGGTATATGGATGCCCTAGTTTATTGTATTTATATCTCTGTAACCACTGTTTTAGATTATGTTGTACCCCACTAGAGTTTTAGTTCAAGTGGGAGTTTGTTGGGATTTGTGCCATAAAACTCGTAGTTTGTAATTATGTTCTAATTAATGTAATAAAGTGTTATTATTTCAATAAAGTGTTATTGTTCGTTATCTACGAGTTTGCCTTTATTTAAACCCTAAATCCAATAAACTAAACATCCAAGGCTGTTAAATTAATCTCTAACTGAATGTAATGTACATAAAAGGAATTTCAGTTTGAGATACAACCTAAAGGGTCTATAGTTAGGGGATAAGGTTTGGGTACCTTACCCTGGTTAAACTATGGATGTAGCCCACTTTGTATTTGATACAAACACTGTGATCCTAACGTGTTCGTGTAGATGACATGTGAGTGGGGATATCCCATGTAATGAGATTACATAAGACCGGACCACGAAATAATAATCTCTAGCTGTAACTTCGTTGACTAGTTAGGTTTCTATTTCACTAGGATGACTTAGGCAACTTGATCTCAATCCTGAGCAGGTTACAAACTCCTGTTCGCGAGGGATTGTCCTTTGACTTGTATGGGTAAGAGTGGCCAGATTCGCCGACTCAATATGCCTACCTTCTTGGGGACAAGACCGAGCGAGCGACTGGGAACTTAACTTAGCAAGATGGAATTCACTCCTTCCCGCCTACTAGGGTAAGTAGAGGAATGTTCCCTTAAGTGGTGTCTCCGGGACTTGAACAAAGAGCCCGACCCTCTCATTGGCGAGAGAGACTCTGTTTGTTGGTAGGACCACAAACAAATTGTTCATTAGAGGAGCACTAGTACTTAAGGCACAAGATGTAACCCAGGGGTAAAACGGTAATTTGACCCAGCTGGTATTACGAACATTCGTGAAGGATTGACTTGCTGTTATTGGCCAATATCCATGGACACAGTAAATATATCTCTGCAAAGTGAGAAGAGTGCAAGCTCGTGGGACTTTAGTGGAGTGTTCCGCAGATTAACGAATGTTGATTGAGAGGTTAATGAGATTAACGAGAGCAATCTTGTATCGTTGGAGCTTCTGATCTGTAGGTCCATAAGGTCCACCTTCTAGCTCGTAAAGGGTTCTTAGATCATTTGAGTTTGAAATGTTCAAATTCATTAGGGAATAAATTTAATGTATATTGATACGATATAATATATAGTTTTTGAACTATATATTATAAATTTAATGTGAATAGGATTCATATTAAATTATATGAGAGAATTAAATATTTGAAAGAGTTCAAATATTAAATTCAAATGTGAATGTGATTCATATTTGAAAACTATAAGTTAAAACATAATGTGCATGAGATGTACATTAAACTATAGGTGAAAGGGTAAAATGATTAAATATGATTTAATCAATTTAATTAATATTATAATTGAATTAAATGTGATTTGATTTAATGTAATTAATTAATATTTGATTAATTAATATAATATTAATTGGAAACGTGTCAGGAGGACACGTTCCCACTACTCCCCAACTCCCCCTCGATAGGGAGTGAGGAGTTACCCAGTGAAGTCCTTCTCCCGGTGAGAAGGACAGATGAAGATGATGATTCAATCGATTGATTTCAATTGAAAGAAACACAGAAAGAATTCTCTCTCTCTCACACTCTCAAATTCCCTTAATCTTCCCAAAAGTTGGAATCCTTCCCACCAAGGAAGATCTAAGAATTCAGAGATATAGAAGATGCTCACTGTTGGTGGTGTTCTATTGGTGAAAAACAGAGAACTTTTGAAGTTCCTGAGTTGCTGAACATTGGAGCAAGGAGTTGTTGTTCTGCGAAACTACAAAGGTAATAATTCCTTCTTTTCTCTTTAGTTTAATTGTTAAACTTAGTATGTTTGCATGTATGCAATTATTCCATGTCTAGTAGGATTAGAATTTCATGCTTGTTCTGTATTTTTTGTCAATGTACTGGTTTTTGTTTCAAGTAAAACAATCAAGCAATTACGATCCCATACACGTTTCCGCTGCTCAAGGAGATTTGATCTCCATCAGGAAATGTGCAAACCTTTAAAGCTAGACTAGTAGCAAAGGGTTATACCCTGGTTGAAGGGGTTGACTATGAGGAAACCTTTTCGCCTGTTGCTATGGTAAAGTCTATCCGTATCCTACTTGCCATTGCTGCATATTATGACTATGAGGTATGGCAAATGGATGTCAAGACATCATTCTTGAATGCTAATCTTCAAATGTAATATTTTGTTGTCCTATACTTTATAAAGCATGCTTAATCTTAGATTTAGTTCTTGCATTAGATCTATGTAGCAAAATCTTGAACACGCGATTAACAATCGCTTCCACTCCGATTTCTTCACAACAACTCTTGCCATTCAAGACACGGACTTACAAACTCGATTTATTTTCTAATTGCCCAAAAAACACGGCTTTTACATTGATCTCATCAACAGAAAATAAATCTAAAAACAAGTGCCAAAACCGAAATATCCATTTTGCAAAACCACAATTCATCACATGAATTAAAACTTAACCCACCTAATTTTAAGAAAATAATTTTCACAGCAAAGAAGCCAACGTTTGGTTCTGATACCAATTGAAGGGAATAAAACTCCCGCAACGGAAAATGACTTTCAATCGTCGTGGTTTCGTTGTGAAAATAATTCTTAAAATTAAATATATCCCATAGAAATTAGGCTAAACATGCATTAAAGAAGGAAAATTAGTAAGAAATTAAAGAAGGAAAATCAGTAAGAAATTTTCTTACTTGTTGAAGAACTCTTTTTCACGAAATCCTCCTCCGATCACGAACTCTTTGCGATCTCGATCTCCACGTTCACGAACTGTCCGAACAATCGAACGATCCAAACACTTTTGAAGGCATTCTCGGTTGTTCTCCTTTGGTAAAGGGAGAGTGGTGGGACTCCTTTGGTAAATGGGAAGAGAGAAATTTGAGAGAAGAGTTGAGAGAATGAGAGAATGATTTTGGTGAGATTCCAAAAAATGAATCAATACTTACTGATAGCACACAAAATGTGCTATCTTTAGGCTTAATTATTGCTAGTTTTATGATGATTTCAGGGCTTTTACGTATTTAATTCATTCAATTTCAGGTGACGAGCTAAAACGGGCTCTTGGAGACAATTTGGATCACTCGGGATCAAAACGAGGCTATTTGGAGCTACAAAGAATACCAATTGGAAGAGAAAGAACCAATCCAAGCATGAGGCGATGCGTTGCTGTAACGCTGCATTTATAGCGTTGCAACGCCGAATGTGCGACCAAGACGCGTTGAAGACCCCAGGCGATAGCATTGCAACGCTGCCTAGCAGCGTCGCAACGCTGTCTCGATAAGAAGGCATGCACGAGGAACTGCACAGCGGGCGATGCAACGCTGCCTGCAGCGTCGCAACGCCATTTCGACAACGCTGTCCCTAGCGTTGCAACGCCATTTCAGCCGCCTAGAGCACAGCGTTGCAACGCTGTCCCTAGCGTTGCAACGCTGTGCCGATAATGCCTATAAATACAACATGTTGTTTCATTACACGGAGAGCACAATTTGGTAGAGTTTTGCCCTAAATTCGAAATACACCTTGTAAGAAGAGAGAAAAGAGTG
Source organism: Trichosanthes cucumerina (assembly GCA_036507285.1). Taxonomy (NCBI): domain Eukaryota; kingdom Viridiplantae; phylum Streptophyta; class Magnoliopsida; order Cucurbitales; family Cucurbitaceae; genus Trichosanthes; species Trichosanthes cucumerina. The sequence goes on from CM071840.1 coordinate 34,351,674, forward strand.
ATTTTGAGAGCCAAAGCATTCGTGGAGGTTCGAGATCGAAGATGGGAGCCCGGAGATGAAGGACCGGCATCGACACCTAAGTTTATTTCTCTTTCTTTCAATTTGTAACAGCGTTCTAAGACGTTTCCTACTGGTTTAGTTTGTTTTTATGGTGATTTTGAGTAGCTAAACATTGTAGTTGGATTTGATTTACTTGTTGTGACTTTATTGCTATGTTTTGAAGCATGTTTTGTCCTTATTTTTGGCAATTTGTTTTTTACTTCTTAATTTGTTGATTCAAGTGGACTCGAGAGATAAAACTTGAATTAGAGCAAAATTGTCAAAACCCTTAGTAGTCCGTCACGAGAGTGACCTAGAATTCTTAGGGAAACACTTAAAGAAGTTACTTAATGCCATGCATGTTGTAGGTTCGTATGGAGACTATGAATTCTATTGCATGTGTGAGGCTACTAAGAACCGAGAGGTTTTCTTGAGTAATTTACTTCTTGTTTATAAATTCATCTCACGAGGTCAATGCATGAGTAATTAGGTTATTACTTGTAAAATCACTTCCTTTAATTCTAGCAATTCGTGTCTCCACATGTTTGTTTGTTTGGTTGTCTTATTAGTTAAACACCTATCCATGTTTTGTTTCTTTAGCTAAATTTGCGAATTAGTATCTTAGTACTTAATTAATCTAGAAACCCATTCCCGAGGATGATACTTGGACTCATAAATCACTATACTAAAACTTGACCCGTACACTGCGGTATTGCAATATAATTTTACGCAACAAGTTTTTGGCGCCGTTGCCGGGGAATGGCGATTATTTAGATTAATTAATATTAGGAGAAAATTTGAAAGTTTAGACTAAAGCTTGTTTGTTTGTTTTTCCTTAATTATGTCGTGTGATTGTTTGTTTCCTTGTTTGTGTTATCTTAGTTTTGTGTGTTTTTGAGTCTTTGTTTCCTGTTTTAGTTGTGTTGATATTGTGTGAAGTCTTGCTGTGAAATTACTGATTTTTCAAGTATGACTTTGCATAATTTTGAGTTTCCACCATTCTATTGTCTCTCTCAGGACCCTAGTTTTGTGCATCATGATTTTTAGAATACCATGTGTCTAATTTTTACCATTCATGCACTGACATATATGAAAACTCACATGAGGGTAGTCATTTAGGCACTTGGAACCAGAATTTTTCGTACCTTAACCAACCCTTAGAAAAATCTTCTCTGATGGACCAATTGGCTGAATACACATTAGAATTGAAATTGAAAAATTTGATCCATAGTGAATTAGAGAGGTTGGATAGGTTAGAAACTGAGGTGGTAGGACTTTGGGAAATAGTACAGGATAGAGCTCAATATCTTAACCAGCTAGTAGTTTCCCTTAATGCCTTACAGGAGCAATTTCTTATCCTTACCACTCAGGAGATGCCACCTAGGAGGGTTTGTTCAGAAGATAATGAGGATAGTTTGGGAGAGACTGAGACACACCATGATCAGGTTAGTGAGGAGGACACTGGTGATACACTTAGTTCCACAGGAGAGATCCTGGTGATAGAGTTAGAGGCTGAGAAGTCTTCTTTGCCTTTATCCCCATAAAATTCCTTTATTTATGATAATCAATTATCTTATACTCACAAGTCTTGCTTTGATTTCAGCTCCTTTCTTTTGATAAATAAAAATCCCAAAAAGAATTATGTCTCTGGTGCCCATGAAAAGCAAGATAGTCTTTTAGACTTAGAGGGCTACATTGATTCAAGCAAGAAGGGCCCAGAGAAATATGAGCAATTTTATGTGCCCTGATAAGTCACCATCTAGCTAAAGACGTTAAAGAAAGCACTTCATTGGAGGCAACCCAAGTTTTATGTTTTTTTTGTCTTTATTTTCTATTTTATTCTCTAGTTGTTTGTGTTTTTCTTTTTTTTTTTTATCTAATTTCTTTCTTTTTGTTCCTCCAGGTGTATGCCCAAGGGGAGAACTGCAGACTTGCACCCTTTTGATCCTAAGATTGAAAGGACCTGTAGGAGACTCCTAAGGGAAGGAAGAGCAGAACCTCAGGAGATGGCTGATCAGGAGTTCATCAACAACCCTAAACCTATCAGGGAGTATTTCCAACCTGTGTTTAATTCTGAGCAGGCTGAATAGTCCATGCCCCTATAAATGCTAATAACTTTGAACTGAAAAGTAGTGATACAAATGGTTAGGAAGGTGCTTTCAGAGGCCTAGCCACGAGAAGATCCTAACTCTCATCTTCAAAATTTTTTGGAAATCTGTGGTACATTTAAAATGAATGGTATCTTTGCTGATAATATTCGCTTACGTCTCTTTCCTTTTTCTTTGCAGGGTAGAGCCAAAGAATGGCTAGGGTCCCTTCCCTCAGGGAGTATCACTTCTTGGGAGGAGTTGCCCCAAGCCTTCATGACCAAATTCTTTCCACCTGTTAAAGCTGCAAAGTTAAGGACTGAGATAGGAACATTCAGGCAACAAGAGGGAGAGCAGTTATTTGAGGCTTGGGAAAGGTACAAGGACATGCTCAGGAGGTGCCCACAAAGATGGCTACCCCAGATTGGCTCAGTGCAATTTGCTTTATAATGGGTGGAAGGTAAGACCAGGACCATTACGGATGCTACTCGCTGGAGGGCTTTCGTGGCAAAGGCGTGGTCGAAGCACGTGCCCTCCTCGAGGAAATGTCAACTGCCAGCTACCAGTGGCCTACAGACAATGACAAATCTAAGCCAGTAGTTGGATTGTATCAACTGGATGAGGTAACTTCTCTTAGATCTCATATAGCATCTCTCAATCATGCCCTGATTAATTTTGCAGGATCACCACAAACAGGGATGTCCTCTCAATGCTCCCAACCCAATGGAGAATCCACTATGGAGCAATTACACTACCTGTACAACAGAAGCAACCACTATGGAGGCAATCAGACTCAGAATAACCTACCAACACATTACAATCCAGGTTTGAGGTATCATGAGAATTTCTCCTATGCTAACAGCAAGAATGTGTTGAATCCTCCTACAGGGCATGCTACATCAGAGAGGAAACCATCTTTGGAAGACACATTGCACTCCTTCATAGCTGAATCCAGAAGTCGGTCCAACCAGCTGGAGAATGCAGTCACCAGTTTATCTGGTATTGTGACAAGTCATGGAGCTGCAATAAAGAATATAGAGACCCAGATTGGCCAAATGAACACATCACTCTAGGCACTGCAAGCAAGGAAAGAAACACCTTGAGGGAGTATAGTCTAGCTAAAGACGTTAAACAAAGCGCTTCTTGGGAGGCAACCCAAGCTTTACTTACTTTTGTTTTCCTGTCTTTAGCTTGCTTTAGTTGTTTTTGTTGTTTTTCAATTCTTAGTTAATTGTCTTTTTACTTCGTAGGTTGTGGAGATGCCCTTCTTCGTTGAAATCCATGCTCCCATTCAGAGGAACTCCAACACACATGCTTTGGCTATCCAAGGAACTCAGAAAGATCTCCATCACCCCGGACAATATCGTTCACTTCTACCCTTATACTTACCTCATGCTTATTTCTACAAACATTGGGGACAATGTTTAGTTTAAGTTTGGGGGTGGGATGTTGTTTATTTATTATAACCGTCCTGAGTATGTGCTGAATTGGTGATTGTTCCTTTATATGAGTATGATCATGATAGCCTATGATGAGATTTATTTGAAAATCTTTGTGATTCTGCTGAAACCTGAAAGCATGACATGAATTTGAGTGAATTTAAAAATTTTCTTGAGTTTTTCCTGCATTATATGCACATAGCCTTTGTTCCTGTAGTTTTGAAATGCTTAGAACAAAATTATTAGGTTTAGAAGTTTGATGTCACCTCGATAGGTCTGAGAACTGATTTGAGAGTTAAACTGCAGGATAGGGTGAACGACAATATGAAGTGCATAATCTGTATAATATGTGCATTATGTGACAGAGTTGTCGTCTGTTTTTGTTGTTATAGAAAAAAAATTGTGAGGACAAAAGAGCTACCTTCACTGTGATCAATTAGGCCACTCATTGAGCGAGTGCTCTGGGTACGGGTCCCTGCAGTGGATGTGTGAAAGCTAGTGTCCTTACACAAAAAAAAAAAAAGAAAAAGAAGAAAATAGAAAAAGTGGCATCAAAAGAGTGATTAAGTGCTGAGTAGAGTTATTTAGTTCTTGAATGTGGGGACACTCAAGGATTCGTAATTAAGACCAGTGTAGGGGGAAGTTGAATGGAGAGCCTAATAAAGTTGATCCGGGCTTAGTAAAAATGAAGGGAACATAGGCTAATCACACACACAAGTAGGAACACTCAGGAAAAATTTTAAATTGCTTGCTGAAGTGTCATGTTTGAATGATACCTGTGATTGCTAGATTTTCTCTTAAATTTTTTAGGCTTGAATCAAATGTATGTTTAAGAGCAACCTAATGTTTAACTCTATTTTTGCTCGGGACTAGCAAAAGTCTAAGTTTGGGGGTGTTTGATAGCACACAAAATGTGCTATCCTTAAGCTTAATTATTACTAGTTTTATGATGATTTCAGGGCTTTTACGTATTTAATTCATTCAATTTCAGGTGACGAGCTAAAACGGAGCTCTTGGAGACAATTTGGATCACTCGGGATCAAAATGAGGCTATTTAGAGCTAAAAAGAATACCAATTGGAAGAGAAAGAACCAATCAAAGCATGAGGACCCGAGGCGATGGCGTTGCAACGCTGTTTATAGCGTTGCAACGCCGAATGTGCGGCCAAGACGCGTTGAAGACCCCAGGCGGCAGCATTGCGACGCTGCCAACACTGTCTCGATAAGAAGGCATGCACGAGGAACCGCACAGCAGGCGTTGCAACGCTGCCTCGTAGCGTCGCAACGCCATTTCGACAAGGAGCGCACGCGCGTTAGGGTAGCGTTACAGTAACGCCGCCTCGAAAGCGCTGCAACGCCATCGATTATTTCCTTAAGTGTCGTCGCGCATAGCACAGCGCAGCGTTACAACTTGCCCCCTACAGTTGCAACGCTGTGCCCATAATGCCTATAAATACAACATGTTGTTTTCATTACAGGGAGAGCACAATTTGGTAGAGTTTTGCCCTAAATTCGAAATACACCTTGTAAGAAGAGAGAAAAGAGTGATTTTGGGAGCCAAAGCATTCGTGGAGGTTCGAGATCGAAGACGGGAGCTCGGAGACGCGAAGGACCCCAGCATCGACACCTAAGTTTATTTCTCTTTCTTTCAATTTTAACAAATGCGTTCTAAGACGTTTCCTACTTGTTTAGTTTATTTTTATGGTGATTTTGAGTAGCTAAACATTGTAGTTGGATTTGATTTACTTGTTGTGACTTTATTGCTATGTTTTGAAGCATGTTTTGTCCTTATTTTTGGCAATTTGTTCTTTACTTCTTAATTTGTTGATTCAAGTGGACTCGAGAGATAAAGGTTGAATTAGAGCAAAATTGTCAAAACCCTTAGTAGTCCGGCACGAGAGTGACCTAGAATTCTTAGGGAAACACTTAAAGAAGTTACTTAATGCCATGCATGTTGTAGGTTCGTATGGAGACTATGAATTCTATTGCATGTGTGAGACTCACTAAGAACCGAGAGGTTTTCTTGAGTAATTTACTTCTTGTTTATAAATTCATCTCACGAGGTCAATGCATGAGTAATTAGGTTATTACTTGTAAAATCACTTCCTTTAATTCTAGCAATTCGTGTCTCCACATGTTTGTTTGTTTGGTTGTCTTATTAGTTAAACACCTATCCATGTTTTGTTGCTTTAGCTAAATTTGCGAATTAGTATCTTAGTACTTAATTAATCTAGAAACCCATTCCCGAGGATGATACTTGGACTCATAAATCACTATACTAAAACTTGACCCGTACACTGCGGTATTGCAATATAATTTTACACAACACTTACCAAATGCCTTCTTGCAAAGACTTTAAATAATGGTGATAGGTGGAGTTGAAATCTCCACCTATTTACCATTTCCCACAACCATAAGTTATGCAAATCATATTTGCATAATCACATATAATAAGATATCTCATACCTTATAATACAAATCACATTTGTATAATTGTGGATTTTAAATTGAATCACATTCAATTTAATTTCTCTCAATCCAATTTCTCTAAATTAGCCTTAATTAAGCAATTAAGCTAACCTATAGTTTATTATGAATCTCATTCACGTTAAACTATATAATATGTCAATCATATCTCATATAAATGACATAAATACCCTTTTAATGAATTTGAACACTTCAAATCCACACCAAACTGTAAACCCTCTATGAATCCAGTTTGAGCCAACCGAGGGACCTAATAGACCTACAGATGACGAGCTTCAATGATCCGAGACTAACCTGTCAAACTCTTTGACCCGGTTAATCAACATTCATAAACTACTGTAACACTCAAGTAAAACTCGTAGTTGTACTCCCATCATTGTAGGAGAAGTTGTGTCCATTGATATAACCAATGTCTATGAGTCGACCCTTCACAGGTTGTTCGTAGACACTATTTGGTCAAATTACTATTTTACCCTTGTGTCTACCTCTTGCTCCTTAAGTCCCCACTGCTTCTCTAATGAACAACAACGTTGTATGGTCCAACCATAAACAATACCCCTCTCGGCCCAGTGAGAGGGTGGGCGCCCGTTGTCCAAGCCTTGGAGACAACACTTAAGGGAACAACCCCCTAGTTTCCCTAAAGTCAGGAAGGAGTGAATTCCATCTCGCGTAGTCAAGTTCCCAGTTCCCCACGTGGTCCTATCCCTGAGAAGATAGGCAAAGGACAGACCCTCGCAGACAGGAGTCTGTAACACGCTCAGGATTAAGGTCAGGTCACTATTGGTCATCTACGAAGTTATTAGTCCCATACTGTTAACGGTGTTACATTAGTAGGCCTAATAATTCACGGTCCGGTGTTGTACAATCTCATTGCACAGGATGCCCCCACTCGCATGTCAACCACATGAACGAGTCGGATCAACTCATTTGTATCTAATACAAAGCGGGTCGCATCCACAGCGTATCCAGGATTAGGTCTCCAACCTTATCCGTATACTGTAGACCATTCGGGTAATTAACTCGAACGTGATTCTCCCTGTGTTTCCACTACACACCGTTCAAGTTCTAGTTCTATCATAATTTAATGACCCTGGAGCTTAGTTTAATGGATAAAGTTTGTAAATATGCAAGACACAAAGTGATGAAAATATAACTTTTATTTATTTCAATCATGAATATTACAAACAAATACGAGATTAGGACATACATCCCAACATAAATGCCCTAGTTTCTTGTATTTTACATTATTGTAATGTTTAAATTATGTACTCCACAAGCTTTAGGTCAAGTGGGAGATTGTTGAGATATGTGCCCTAAAACTTATGTAATTTTGATCAAATAAATAAAGAGTTATTTATTTTGATAACATTATATTCTCGCTTTATAAATCCAATAAACTAAGCTCCAAGGTTATATTATATCTTGAACATCAGTGGAGTAGACATTATTTGGATTGTGTTTAAGAGTATAACCTTATTCTGGTAACACCATGGATGAGACCCACTTTGTAATTAGTACAAATGAGGTAATCCAACTCATTCATGTGGATGACATGCGAGTGGGGGCATCCTGTATGAAGAGTTCATATAAGACTGGACTGCAAATTATTATTCTGACCAGTATAACGTCATTAACAGGATAAGACTGATAATTTATAGATGGTCATTAGTGACTCGACCTGAATCCTAAGTTGTTAAGAACTCCTGCTTATAGGGGTTTGTCCTTAGACTAGTATGAGTGAGAGTAGCCTGTAGTCGACTAAATAAGCCTACCTTCTTAGGGACAACACCTCGTAGGTAGCTGGGGACTTAACTGTGCAAGATGGAATTTACTCATTCCTACACTAAGGAATTAGATAGGTTGTTCCCTTAAGAATTGAGTCCAGGTCTTGGACAACGGGGCCCCACCCTCTAAACTGGCTTAAGAGGGTATGAGTTTATGGTAGGACCATAGACTTGTTGTTCATTAGAGGATCAGTGGTGCTTAAGGAACAAAGAGGTAATCACAAGGGTAAAACGGTAATTTTACCCAACTGTGATTACGAACAACCTGTGAAGGGTCGACTCATGGGTAATGATTATATCAATGGACACAATATAATCTATAGTGAGGAGAGTGCAGCTACAAGCCTATAGTGGAGTGACTTGTAGTTAATGAATATTGATTAACTGGATCAAAGAGTTTGATTAGTTGATCTCACATCATTGGAGCTCATGAACTGTAGGTCCATTAGGTCCCTCTGTTGGCTCAACAAGGTAATATTGAGGATATAAAGTTAGGAATGAGATTGAAGTGTTCAATCTCATATAAGAGGTTTTATATCAATTATATGTGATATAATTGATATAATATATTGTTTTAATGTGAATTAGATTCACATATTAACTATATACTAATGAGAGAATAAAGGAGGGATAGGATGGTAATTTCCATCCTCTTTCCCTATAAATAGTTGCATGAGATGCAACTTTGCAAAAGGCTTTGGTCATAACCCTAGAGTTCTCTCATTTTGTGTTGGGAAAGAGTTTCAAACACAATTCCAAAAGATATCCTCGCCTCATTCTAAAGGAACCCACCTTTCTCCCTCACCTAGAGAACAATAGAGAAGATCTAGTGGTGGATCTTCACAAGGTTCGGGTTCGTGTTTGAGATCGTGATCATTGGAAAAGGAACTCGTGAAGAAAGTGTTCTTCAAAGGTAATATCTTGTTGTCTTATTTATTAAAGCATGCTTAATCTTAGATTTGGTTCTTGTATTTTGAGATCTGTGTAACAAAATCTTGAACACGCGATTCACAATCGCTTCCGCTGCGGGATTCGATCCCTTCAATTTTGACCAGAATGTTGATGAGTCTTGCGTTTACAAGAGGATCATCAACGATAAGGTAGCTTTCTTATTACTTTATGTGGATGATATCCTGCTCATTGGGAATGATGTAGGATACCTAACTGACATCAAGAAATGGCTAGCGACCCAATTCCAAATGAAAGATTTGGGAGAGGCACAATATGTTATTGGGATTCAAATCCAAAGGAATCGCAAGAACAGAACGCTAGCTCTGTCTCAAGCATCCTATATCGACTAAATGTTGGTAAGATATTCAATGCAGAATTTCAAAAAGGGTTTACTACCCTTTAGGCATGAAATTCATTTGTCTAAGGAGCAATGTCCTAAGACACCTCAAGAAGTTGAGGATATGAGACGTATTCTCTATGCCTCGGCAGTAGGTAACTTAATGTGTGTTATGCTATGCACGAAGCCAAACATTTGCTATGTTGTGGGAATAGTCAGTAGGTACCAGTCCAATTCAGGGTTAGACCACTAGACCGCAGTTAAAAATATCCTCAAATATCTAAGGAGAACGAGGAACTATACGCTAGTGTATGGGTCGAAGGATTCTAGGAAATCCACATCGGGATCATTTTTCACCCTAAACGGAGGAGCTATAGGATGACGAAGCATTAAGCAAGGATGCATCACATACTCCACCATTGAGGCTGAATATGTAGCTGCTTGTGAAGCAACTAAGGAGGTTGTTTGGCTAAGGAAGTTCTTGACTGATTTGGAAGTTGTTCCAAATATGGAATTTCCCATCACCTTATACTGTGACAATAGTGGTGCAGTAGCCAACTCAAAGGAACCTCGTAGTCACAAGCGAGGGAAGCATATCGAGAGGAAATATCATCTCATTCGAGAGATAATAAAACGAGGAAATGTGATAGTCACCAAGATCGCTTCGGAGCACAACATTATTGATCCATTTACGAAGACTCTCACGGCTAAAGTGTTCGAGGGTCATTTGGAGAGTCTAGGTTTACGAGATATGTACATAGTGTAATCTAGGGGAAGTGGGAGATATGTAATGGGTATAAGGATGCCCTAGTTTATTGTATTTCAGTGACCCACTATTTTAGATTGTATGTAACCCACTAGACTAAAGTTTTAGCTCAAGTAGGAGTTTGTTGGGTTTTATGCCCTAAAACTCGTAGTTTGTAATGCTATTCTAATTAAATCAATAAAGTGTTATTCTTTATTTCATGATTTCTCTATATTTCCTTATATCAACCCTAAATCCAATAAACGAACATTCGAGTCTGTTGTATGTCTCTTAAACTGAATGTAGTAGACAAATAAGGATCTTGTTGGGGGTGTATGCCCTAATCTCGTGTAGTTTGTAATATTCCATGTCGTAAATAAATAAGAGTTATTTATTCGAACTTTGTGTCTCGCATATTTATAAACTTAATCCAATAATCTAAGCTCCAGGGTCATTGTGATTATGAGAGAACTAGAACTTAAATTGTGTGTAGTGGACACACAGGGAGGATCACGTTCGAGTTAATGACCCAGACGGTCTACAGTTTACGGATAGGGTTGGAGACCTAATCCTGATTACACTGTGGTTGCGACCCGCTTTGTATTAGATACAAACGAGGTGATCCAACTCGTTCATGTGGTTGACATGCGAGTGGGGGCATCCTGTGCAATGAAATTGTACAAGACCGGACCGTGAATTATTAGACTTACTGATGTAACACCGTTAACAGTATAGGACTAATAAATTTGTAGATGACCATTAATGACTCAACCTTAATCCTAAGTGTGTTACGGACTCCTGTCTGCGGGGGTCTGTCCTTTGACTAGTATGGGTGAGGGTGGCCATAGTTGCTCGCCCAATATGCCTATCTTCTCAGGGATAGGACCACGTGGAGAGCTGGGAACTTGACTATGCGAGATGGAATTCACTCCTTCTCAAATTAGGGAAACTAGAGGGGTTGTTCCCCTAAGTGTTGACTCTAAGGCTTGAACAACGGGGTCCCACCCTCTCACTGGCACGAGAGGGTTATTGTTTATGGTTGTACCATGTAACGTAGTTGCTCATTAAAGGAGAAATGGGACTTAAGGAGCAAGAGGTAGACACATGGGTAAAACGGTAATTTGATCCAGCTGTGGCAATGAACAACTTGTGAAGGGTCGACTCATGAGCATTGGTTATATCGATGGACACAACTTGTCCTACAGTGATGGGAGTGCAGCTACAGGCTTTAATGGAGTGTTATCGTAGTTAATGAATGTTGAATAACCTGGTCAAAGAGTTTGAGAGGTTAATCTCGGAACATTGGAGCTCGTCATCTGTAGGTCCATTAGGCCCCTTGGTTGGCTCAAACTTGATGAATTGAGGCTTTACAATTTGGTGTGGATTAGTTCAAATTCACTAATTGGGTAATTATGTCATTTATATTGATATAGTTGACATAATATATAGTTAGATGTGAATGAGATTCATAATTAACTATAGTATAGCTTAATTGATTAATTAGTACTACATTGGAGAAATTGAATTGAGAGAAATTAAATTGAATGTGATTCAATTTAAAATTCTACAATTATGCAAATGAGAGAAATTAAATTGCATGTGCTACCTTATATTATGTGATATGCAAATATGATTTACATATCATATAGTTGTGGTAAAATGGTGATTTGGTGGAGATTTTAACTCCACCACACACCATTATAAGTAGATGCATTCAAAGGCATCTCACAACACAAGTTGTCATTTTTTGGATTTTGCTTCCAAGAGCAAAAGACATTCTCTCTCAAAAGCTCTCTCAATTCTCACTCTTTTCTCTCCAAACCCAAAACCAAAGGAAGTCCCACAACTCTCCCTCAACCTCCCGAGAACAACCGAGAAGACCCTTTGGAAGTGTCTTTTCATTCGGTTCGAGGATCGAGTTTGTAGAGATCGTTGGTTGGAGAGAGATCGTGACCGAAGGAGGAAAAACATTAAAGAAGAGTTCTTCAACAAGTAAGTAACAAGTTACTCAGTGTTTTCTTCTTTTTTAACAGCATGTTTAGCCTAGAATTAAGTAGTTTAATTCAATTTTAAGAAACAAATTGTGCAACGAAAACCACGATGTTTCATGTCGTTTTCCGCTGCGGGAATTTCAATCCCTTCATATCTTAGTTCAAGAAACAGTCTAAAGGGTCTATAGTAAAGGGATAAGATTGGGTACCTCATCCTGGTAATATTATGGATATGACCCACATTGTATTTGATACAAACACAGTGATCCTACGTGTTCGTATAGACGACATGTGAGTGGGGATATCTTATGTGATGAGATCACATAAGATCGAACCACGAAATAGTAACCATTAGATGTAACTCCGTTGACTAGATAGGTTTCTATTTCAATAGGATGACCTACGCAACTTGATCTCAATCCTGAGCAGGTTACGAACTTCTGTTTGTGAGTGATTGTCCTTTGACTAGTATGGGTGAGAGTGGCCCGAGACGCCGACTCAATATGCCTACCTTCTTGGGGACAAGATTGAGCAGGCGGTTGGAGGCTTAACCTAACAAGATGGAATTCACTCCTTCCCGACTTTAGGGTAAGTAGATGAATGTTCCCTTAAGTGGTGTCTCTAGGAGTTGAACAAATGGCCCGACCCTCTCATTGGCCCGAGAGGGACTTCTATTTATCGGTAGGACCCTAAACATGTTGTTTAGTAGAGTAGCATTGGGACTTAACATAAAAGATGTAACCCAGGGGTAAAATGGTAATTTGACCCAACTGGTGTTACGAACATTCGTGAAGGATTGACTTGTTGTTATTGGTTGATATCCGTGGACACAGAAATATATCTGCAGTGAAAAGAGTGCAACTGCAGGACTTTAGTGGAGTGTTCCCGCAGTTAACGAATGTTGATTAGGAGGTTAATGAGATTAACTGAATAATCTTGTATCGTTGGAGGTTCGGATCTGTAGGTCCATTAGGTTCATCTTCTCGCTTGTAAAGGGTTCTTAGATCATTTGAATTTGAAGTGTTCAAATTCAATTAGGGATTACCATTGATGTATCTATACATTATAATAAAAAGTTTTCATGTGCATTAGAATTTTATATTATAAATTTAATTTGAATATGATTCATATTAAATTATATGAGAAAATTGAAATATTTGAAAGAGTTCAAATATTGTTTTAAATGTGAATATAATTTATATTTAAAGCTATTGGTTAAAATTTAATGTGTATGAGATGTACATTAAAACTATAGCTTAAAGAGAGTATGATTAAATATGATTTAATCATGCATAACCTAAATTAAATATATGATATTTGATTTATGAATTGATTAATTATAGAATTAATTAATTTGTAAATTTAATTAACTTAATTAAATTTGATTTAATTCAATTAATTAAAACTTTAAGTTATGTAAGGTATATTTAATTAAATGTGATTTAATTAAATATTAATTAAATATTGATTTAATGTTATATTAATTAATTAATCAAGTTAATTAATTAGCTAAATGGGGATTGTGTCACACGTTCTCCACTGCCTCCTTTTTCTCTCTCACTCTGTCGATAAAGGCAGTGAGCGTTGGGAGAAGAAAGGGATCGATGAATCACTCTTTGTGTGTTGGTTTTTGTAGAAAAACTCTCTACCAAGTAAAATTCTCTCAGTAATCTTTCCTTTCCCAAAAATCATAGCTTCCCACAAAGTTTTGATCTAAAATCTAGTGAATAGAAGGTGCTCTTCTATTGGTGGTGTTCTGAAGAAAGGATTCCAGAAGAAAAGTGGTTGAAAAAGTGAATTGCAAAGATGTTGCAACTTGGAAACCAGTAAAGTAATTTTCCTAATCTTTAATCTAGGAAAATAAATAAGCATGTTTCTACTGTAAATCCATGCCTAATTTGCTTATTGATACTTTTTGCCAATGTACTGGGTATTTGATTTTGCCAAACATAAATGAGATTTTGATCCAAATTTAACTTTCGTTGTGCAATTGGGATCTAGATTCCATCACTCTGCCCCCTGAGTTACCATTCACCTTGGATGATGGCCACGACTAGAATTATCTCCTCTTGTACCTCGATCATTTCCACTCATTTTTTTGTCCATAATCTCCAATGTTTGGTAGTCTAGTAAAACACACTTCGTTCACACAGACGACACCAACTATTGCTACTGAAATTTGGCAAGGGGGATCAATGGTAAATTAATTTGTATTAGTAGAAATAGAATGTGACTGCAAAACATAAGAGATGAGCTGAAGGGGGTGGTTCTAAGCCACCTCCACTCCGACACTCAAGGTAGTATCGGGGTTTGAGAGTACTTAGAAGGTAGAAGACGACGTTTTGATGTACCTTTTCAACTATTGAGTTGTAGTCTTTATAGGACAAATGTGAATGATTGTAAAAAAGGGATGTTGTCATTATGTCGTGATTATTGCATTGTATTAATAGGGGTAATAGTTTAACTGTTACTTATGTGTCATGTTGTCTGAAACAAGCAGAGTAGGTCTCTAAGGGCCTGGTCGACCAGATTGGCCACCTCGGACCTAGCCGACCTGCGGTTTCCTTGGACCTAGTTGGGGTCGCCTTGGACATGGTCGACTCGGGAAGTTGGCTTCCTCGGGCCTGGCCAACTCGGACATGGATCGGCTGCCTTGGTCGGGTTGGTCGCCTTGAACCTGACCAACCTTGGACTTAACTTCTGGACGATTCTTGGTTTGGTTTATTTTATCTCCAACAATATTGATTAAGTAAACATAAAGTAATATCTCATTATTTAGAAGTACAAAAATAAATGACATTAAATTATATTTTATTATATTAAAAAATATTTTACCGGTCATTATTAAATTTATTATATTCTTGAACTCAAAAAAGGAAAAAATTGTTAATATTATGTAGGATGAGTTGAAATATCCAATTCATCAATGTTAGGGGGAGAAGTTGGGGGGAGATTAGTAAAACTGGAATGACGTCAAGAAAAATTCTTAGTAGCCCTCATGCATTTAGAAGACCGCTTTCAAAACATATTTAATCTTTGACAAATCTGATCTAGTAGTTGATGAAAGGCTTGTCGAAGGTTCTATCAAATAAAAATTTATAATACCTAGATCTCTTAAATTTGCAGTATAAGTGCCCAAGGTGGATCTCAGAGATTGATTTTCTTAGATTTAATTAAGTACCACAATTACTTATTCAAAATTTTATCTAGAGAAATCAAATCAGAGAAAAGAGTAATTAAATTAAAATCCTAAACTATTATTTACAAGAGTTGGAGTCCTTTAAAGAAAAATATATGAACCTTGAGCTTTATCAAACAAATAACCAATTAATTTATATTCGAGAATTATCCACAATTCTAAATTAATTAACATGTTAGGACATACAAATCTATCAATTAACTCTTTCAGGCTCAACCAATAGCTATATTTAATTGACAAATTGACCTCGCAGTCTAATTCACAATTAAACATATTTTTGAGTAAAATCTCAACTAGTTCCTTTAGCCATTTATTCATTATCGTGCTCAAAACAACTAAATACATGGACAATAATCTTAATTCAAGAATTACTCTCTCAAGCCAAAACTTAAACCATACGCAATCAATAATTGGCCAGAAAATTGATTAAACAATTAATCATGCAACTAATCAACTTAAAATAATAAGATAAACTCGAATTAAATCAAGAAAAAAAATTACTCAATGTTCACACCATGGAAGTCTAACAAATCACGACAAAAAAAAGTTTCAAACTCCTATGGAATTCTATAAACGAAGTTACAATATAAAAAGGGAAAGAAGAAAAACTCCTAGACACGTGCCACACTCATTTCCATCGTGAACACCTCGATCTCGAGTTTTGAATCTCTTCCTCAGCTCCCCAAAGCACTCCTCTAGCTTCTTGAACAGTGTAGAAATCGAAAAATAGGGATTGGGCTCCCTGATCTTGAATTAGAAAGGTTATATTTATAACCTTGTCATGGCGTTGCAACGTGATAACTCTTCAAATAAGAGCTATTTAGAACATTTTTAGTGGAGTTATTGGTGTCTAAAAGTATTAATTGTTACTCTTTTGCTTTGAAAGTCCCTTTGAACTGGTGTTTTTGTAGTAGAAAAGTCCCTTAGCCTTTTTCTTGTTGTTTATTGGATATTTTGGCTAAATTTCTCTTAATTTTCGCTTGTGAAGGTTAAATTTATTGAAGCCAAAGAAGCTAAGTGTCAATAGTGCAAGGAAAGGCTGGAGCCTTGGTGATGCTGGAACATTAGCATTGTTGAAGCAGATTATTGGAGCTCTGTAATGCTGGAGCAGTTTCAAAGAAGATGTTGAAGCATTGTCATTGCTTGAGGCAGTCACCTGAAGTCTGTAGCAGTTTTCACGGGGCAATTAAATTTAAATCATTTCGGCTTTTTGCAATTGGTCCATTTGGACTATGAGGAGAGTGACACACGAATGGGTCTTCACCAAATCCTATTTTCAACATTTGGGAGACATATTTAAGCTTCATTAGAGTTGTTTGAGAGTTATGGACTTATAGGAGGAAAGAATTAGAGGCTTGGACAACAAGTAGCTACTATCTTCTTTAAGAAGGAGAATGAGAATATAAAAAATTGAGCCAATCTAGCACAAAGTGGAGCAAAAGCAAGGATGGATCGTTGTTCTAACTTCATACCATAAGCTTTCCTTCTCCTCTCTTGAATATGTATCTTCTTTTCTTTCTTCTAAATACCTCATTGGTGTAATATATTTTAGTTTAGATTTTCTGCATCTTTTCTTTGTTATTATGAGTTAATTCTTTCTAAGGCAAGAATTAGAGTAACATATGTAATTTGGGATTGAGTTAAGGCTTTTGTATGCTTAAATTGTGGCTGGATTTTAGTTGAATTTATTGCTAATGTGGAACTTGAAAGAGTCTAGATTAAGAAAGTAGAAGCAATTTTGGATCTTGAACACTCTAAGTTGATCAATTTTCTAAAATAAAATGCATGCTCAAAGCTGGAAAAACTGGGAGTTAAGAAACTCGCTTTTGAAGATCAAATTCTCTTCACCCGATTGATGATTTT
This sequence comes from Trichosanthes cucumerina, assembly GCA_036507285.1. Taxonomy (NCBI): domain Eukaryota; kingdom Viridiplantae; phylum Streptophyta; class Magnoliopsida; order Cucurbitales; family Cucurbitaceae; genus Trichosanthes; species Trichosanthes cucumerina. The sequence goes on from CM071840.1 coordinate 34,368,595, forward strand.
CAACACGAACACTTCGTGGACTACTTCTAGAGTCTTCCCTACTATCTTCAGGCCTTGGAACGGATTGTGGGATCCTAGGTTTAGAGAATTTGGAAGAAAAGTCCTCAAAGGTCACAAAACGGGAATTCTTTAAATTTCTACAAAATTCTATCAAAATACCTCAAATCACCATTATATAAAGATTCATTAAGCTTCATTAGAGTGACATCTCAACAGTGATGAGGACAATTGAAGAAGGAGGTGGCCAATTTTGGTCAATTTTGAGCTAAATCATCATGGGCAAGTTGGCAACTTGGATTTCATGGAAAATCCATGAAAATCCACTATTTTTCATTTAATTTTAATTCAAAAATCAATATTAAATTGATTTCAAATTAAAATTAATTTAATTAATTAAATAATTCAAAAATTAATTTAATTAATTAATTTTTAATTTAATTTAATATGAAATATTAAATCAAATAAATTGTCCAAACTCGATCGATTTTTCGAACATGAATCCTTATTCATGTTATAAACCGATAAAATATTTAAATCATATTTAAATATATACACCTCCTTTTCATCATAGTTTAATTCATAATTAAGCTATGATTCGTTAAATATATCACATATAATTAACCATTTCTCCCAAACTCGAATTTCAACAATTCAAATTCTTTTCTTTCAAAATGTTACAAGGCTTAGTCCGAGCTAGTAAGAAGGACCTAATGGACCTACAGATCATGAGTTCCAACGATACGAGATTAACCGACCAAACTCTTTAGCCTAACTAATCAACATTCGTTAACCACTGGGACACTCCACTAAATCCCAGTGGTTGCACTCTCCTCACTGTAGATATATTTCTGTCCACTCGATATAAACATGATTAGTAAGTCGATCGTTCACAGGTCGTTCGTAATTACAGCTGGGTCAAAATTACCATTTTACCCCTGTAATTACGTCTTGCTTAAGTCCCACTGATCCTTTAATGAACAATTGGTTTGTGATCCAACCAATAAACCGAATCCCTTTGGGGCAAATGAGAGGGGTGGGCCCTTTGTTCAAGACCCAGAGTCAGCACTTAAGGGAGCAACCTCTCTACTAATCCTTAAAGCGGGTAGGAGTGAATTCCATCTTGCAGAACTATGTTCCCATCTATCTACCCAGACTTATCCCTGAAATGGGAGGCTTATTGAGTCGGTAGTCTCGGGCCACTCTCACCCATGCAAATCTAAGGATAATCCGAATAAACAGGAGTTCATAAAACGTTCAGGATTAAGATCGAGTTACCTAGGTCATCGTATGAATATAGTTAGTTAAGATAGTAATCGGAGTTATAAAGTCTAAGTGACTATTTTGCGGTCCAGTCTTATGCAAACTCATTGCATAGGACGTCCCCACTCGCATGTCTCTACATGAACGATTTAGGATCACATCGTTTGTACTCTACAAAGTGGGTCACGTCCATAGTGTCCCCAGGATAAGGTACCCAACCCTATAACTTGAACTTGATCCACTTTTATGTCACACATAAAGTTCAAGTATTCATCCTATAGCCAAGGGTTCTTTATTGGATTAAGGTCACACAATACACAATTCACTTTATTCAAAAAAACATCTTTACTGAATAAATCTCAATGCATCTTTATTGCAAAATAGAATATACATTCAGTTTACAAAACCCCGAGTTTTAGGACATAAAACCCAACAGAACTAAGTTTGGCCAACTTCATTCCATAATATTTTCTTTGTTGTTGAGAAAAAAGGGAGAAAACCGATCTCTATAATCCACTTTAGGTTTGATTACAAGTGAATAATGACAGTAAAAATGGGTGGGTTAGGGATAACCATCCAACTGAAGTACAAGAGCAATGAGCTTAAGAAGACAATTAAATGGAAATTTGAGAGCTGAAAAATTTTGAAAATTCTAGGAAGAATCCTATGTTAAATTGTTGTAGCATAATTCATAGTCTGCAATTACTTCAACAATATATCCCAGATTAAATAAAGAAGCCCCTAATATGAGCCTATCGCATTTGTGGTAGCATTTTCGGTAATCTTCAGTGCTTTTAATCTTTGTTTCAACATTTCTGTTAGTGAAGTTCATTTTCCTTTATTCTTGTCAATCTTTCATTTGTTCTTTTGTTGGTTACAACTTCTATTCACAATGTCATGACCTAATACACGCGTTGTATTTGAAAATTTTGAGTAGCGTTGCAATGCCATAAGTAGCGTTGCAACGCTACAGACGGAACGACACTGACACATATTTTTAGTGGTGTTGCAATGCCACGAGCAGTGTTGCAACGCGACTAGTGCGACTTTTCATTCTCAATTACCCGCAAGCTTGTGGCGTCACAAAGCCATCTTATTGGTCTAATTTTGCCTATTTGCTTCTTTTCTTGATTTTGTGCCTTCTAATGTGCATTTTTCACCACATTCTTGATCTTATGCTCTATTCCATCATGATTGCTTCATTCCTGCAAAATACATGAATGCACACAATTAAAACTTAAATTAGCAAGAATTAAAGTCCCAGGATAACACTATTTTGCACACTATTAGTAGTATCTTGTAATATATCATTCATCGATCCCTACAATTCATCTAACAAATTCTCAATCAATAGAATAGCAGACTTATTCAGAATTGTTACATTATCCAACGTGCAATACTTCATGCAAAAGTCAGTTGTCATCCTTCTTTTTAACTAATAGTGTTGGAATTTATAGAAATAAAAATGTGAAAGAAAAGATTGATTTGAAACATCAAGATCAATTGATGTTGATGTTACTTAATTTTAAATTCAAAAGTTTCAAAATAGCTTGAAACATCCAAATGTGTTGATGTTTCTTATATAAATTGAACTTAAAATGTTAAGTTTGTAAGTTTTGTTTGAATTTCAACAACTAACTACAATTGAGTTATATTTTATATATGTATCATATTTTCATATTAATTTGATTTTAAAGAGTTACTAAGTTGCTAGCCTATAAATAGCAATTTGTTTCTTCATTTGGAGTATCTCATTCCAAGTGAAGAGTATACTTTCTTTTCTTTCTTCTCTTTAATCTTGAGTCAAGTTGAGAGCAAGTGTCCAAGAGTTCCACCAGATTCGAGTAGTTCGAGGTTGTTGTTCTATCGAAGTTAGTCGTTGTATTCAGTTGAGGCGATCGTTGTAGTCTGCTTGCAATCCGTGTAGAGCGAATAATCGTATTCAGGACAACGCTTAGTAAGCGTGCCTCGACTATTTACAATTCTTTGTTCTTGAGTTTTGAGTTGTTATATACAATACATTGTAATTGTTTGTAGCCAATTAAGTTGTAATCTATTTGGTAGTGTTACTCAGTTTTATACACAACAAAGTAGAAATATTTTTCCAACAAATAGGCTTGATTATGGACTTACACTTTGATCTTATAATCCATTCCTATATGATTATTACCAATTAATTTTATAGTGCCTATATAATTATTATAAAAATACAAGTAAAATAAATTAAGGGGTTGTTTGGGCGTGACTTATAATAACATGTGGAATACTCAACACTCCAAACATAGATTATTATAACCTTCGACTAAACAACTCTGCTTTTTAAACAATATTATATAATTCAACCGACTATTATAACTCACAAACTATTATAACCTACTTAGTGCTCCAAACAACTCCGAAGTGATTAGCATTATGAATATTTATTATATTATTGATTAACATATTGTTATATTGTAATGGATACATATTTTGTTGTAATTAAGATGGAGTGCTATTTGATTATCATTTTTGAAAGGCACTCAAGATGGTTTCCTTGATTTGTATATTGATCAATATTTCTTTGATTTGATTATCATATGTATTTTATGAAATGCATTAAGCACTTTGTCAGTTGGTTTTTCCTTGATGATTTGTGACAACACTTTGAATGACAGCATTTTTCTTATTTCTATTCCATAATCTTTACTTTATTATTTCATAGAAGAATCAAATTACATGGCAAAGATGCTACAATTAATAAATTTCACTTTTAATCATAACTTTCCATCTTAATTTAATAAAATACTAAAATCACATGTTAAATTGAATTGCTTCAAGGCAAAAATAACTTTCATAAATGGACCAAAACAAAGGTGCCTTGACAAATAACAACCATAACATTAAAAAAAAAAAGCTATTATCAATAGAGATCAAGACACCTAAAGCTATTAAAGTTCACAAAGAAAAGAAAAGACAAGAAAAGAAAAATTTAGGCCCCCATTTGATAACTATTTGGTTTTTAATTTTTTTTTTTTAAAAAATTAAGCCTAACAATACAACATCTACCAATGAGTTTATATGTTTTCTTATATAATTTATACTACTTAGGATTCCAAAAACTAATCTAAGTTTTTTACAACTAAAAAAAATAGACTCCGTTTGAAAATCATTTGATTTTTGAAAATTTTGCTTGTTTGTTCACAATTTTTCTTTATCTTCTCTACAATAATCTTCATCTTTCTTGAGGAATCATTTAAATTTCTAGCCAAATTTCAAAAACAAAAACTACTTTTTGAAAACTACTTTTTTTAGTTTACAAAACTTAGCTTGGTTTTTAAGAACACACGTACAACGTAGATAGGAAAGTATAAAAACCCATGCTATTTTTAAGCTTAATTTTCAAAAACTAAAAACTAAAAACTAAATGATTATCAAACGGGACCATAGTTTTCAAAAACATGTTTTTGTTTTTGAAATTTGGTTAGAAACTTAAATGGTGCCTCAAGAAAGATCGATGAAACTAATTGTAGAGACGATAAAGAGAAGTTGTGAAAAAACAATCATAATTTTCAAAAACTAAAAATAAAAAATTGGTTATCTCATGGGACCTTAACTAAGGTTTTTTTTTAGTTCTACATTCCGTGGAGCAGAGGTTTTGACATCTCGATCATCGAGAGTATATGACTTAGCTAATCGAACTATACATATGTTCAAGTTGAAAGAAAGAAAAAAACTTAAACTAAACTATTATGCGCAAGACACCATAATATTCTACTAGTCCATGATCCGACATTTCTTTAAGGCAAAATTTAATTATGGCACGATTTTAATTTAGCTATATAGTTTTATCTTTCCTGCAATTTCCCTTTTTGCATATTGATCACAACTTTTCATATTTGGTTGATTGGTGGATCGGACTACTAAAATTAGTTCCAATTTCAATTTCTTCTCAAAAAGTGAGGAGATAAAGCCAGATATTTAATTACGTATTCATATATGAAAATAAAACAACAAATTACTTTATAATTTGGACTATCATAGAATCTACGATACATAATCTTTCATTTACAATGTAAGAAAATTTCATAAAACCCACTCATTTCAATAATGATTATCAAATCCTAATTGAACAATCGATTATGGAATAAATCTAAAGAAACTTCAACAAAAATTTAAACCTTAAAATCATCTTTCTCTTCAATCCAATTAACTATGTACGAGATCTATATTTATAATCAATTAGAGTAGAAAACTTTAAAATGATTCTTCAAACCAACTCAAAAAAGTTATATATTACCATCGTTATTCAAGTTATTGTAAAATTTAATGAGATGAATTTGAAAAATTGGAGTAAAAATAAACTTATTTCTCCAAAATTGAGAGTAAAAATTAAAATTTTCACAAAACTTTTAAAATCCAATATTTCCTCCCTCAAAGTTAAAAGAAAAATGATCCTATGAAAATCTAAAATTTAATTATTTTTCAAATCCAAACATAGTTAAATAAGCTTGAGTCAAATGTTCTACCCACCTCGAGGATTGAAAACATATTGGGGAATTGTACTGGGTAGCACAAAATATTAGCATATTTGCAAACTTAGCTATAATTTTTTAGATTTGCAAATCTAGCAAATTTTTTTAAATCTGATTTCCATTTTTTTTATTATTCCAGATTTACCCTCATTGGTGTAGCAACAGGTATATCAGTAGTATATCTGATATACTTTACTTTTGGTATATCAGTAGTATATCTGATATACTTTATATTAGTATATCAGAAGTATATCTGATATATTTTATATTGGTATACCAATATATACCTAAAACGAAGTATGTTAATAGTATATTACTCATATACTATGGGTACCCTTCTTTTAGGTATATCATTTAGACTGATATACTTTCTATATATTCGTAGTAAATTAGAGATATTTTGCATATTAGTATATTACTAATGTCCTTCATTTTAGATATGTTTATTTCACTAATATACCTAACATTTAGTATATCTTTAGTATATCAGTGAAATGAACATATATCATATGCGAGTTACTGATATACTCTTAATTAACTTCATATACATATATCAGTAGTATATTAGTGATATACTCTATACAATAACACATCTCACAAAATAAGATATAACAATCCAATTTGGTTTTAAATTATGAATTCTACTTGAAATTTAAAAGCATAACCTGAAATTTACTCTACCTGAAATGTTGGGCATTACAAATAGCTTTTGAGATCTCGTTGATATACTTAACATTACTGAATAAAGTATATCATCATAAATCACTAACAAGCAAAAATCATTATTTGTGATATATCGTTGATATACTAAATAAAGTATTTTGGTAGTATATCACACTGATATATACTTAATATTAGTGAAATCAACGGCTATTAGTTATTTTTTGGTTAGATATATCATTAGTATATCTGATCTATTGTTAATAGACTACTGATTTTTTCGATATTGAAAAACACAGGAGGGCATTTCAAAATCTAGCAATAGTTTTTGAGATCCCGTTTATATACTTAATATTACTGAATAAAATATATCAGCATAAATCACTGTCAAGCATAAATCACCATTTGTGATTCCGTTAATATATTAAATAAAGTATATCGTTAGTATATCACACTAATATATACTTAATATTAGTGAAATCAACAGATATCATATCATTCATGTAGTCACTTTTTGGTTGGATATATCATTGGTATATCAGATCTATTATTGATAAACTACTTATTTTTTCGATATTGAAAAATACATGAAGGACATTTGTAAATCTAGGAATAGATTTTGAGATTCCATTGATATACTTAATATTACTAAATAAAGTATGTCAGCATAAATCACTATCAAGCATAAATCTCTATTTGTGATATAATGTTTATATACTAAATAAAGTATATCAGTAGTATATCACATTGATATATACTTAATATTAGTGAAATCAACAGAATCAGTAGTATATCACTTACGCATTTATTTTTTGGTTAGATATATCGTTGCTATATTAGATCTATTGTTGATAGACTACTGATTTTCTCGATATTGAACAACACGGAGAAGGTATTGGTAAATCTAACAATAGTTTTTAGAGACTGAAGAAATATATCAACGATTGTATCGATATAATTTATATTTGGTATATCAGTAGTATATCAATAGTATATTTCATTTTAGGTATATCATTAGTATATCAATAGTATATCATAAGTACATCATCATATGTTTTTGATAGAATATTGATAGGCTATTAATATACTTCAAATTGAAAAACACGCGCGAAAAATATAAGGGTATTTTTGACTTTACATGATATCCGTTTGGGTTGGGTCTATTTTTGTTGCTAATTTTGCAAATTGAATTAAGGAGTGACATGGGTGCAATATTTATATATTTTTTTGCTATTCATGCAAGTGCCCCAAGCATATTATATATTTTTTTCTAAAAAAATGATTTTTAAATGAATTAAAAAAAATTTAAAACTCGAACAAATTATGAAATTAATACTTTTAATTAATTAAATCCAACACATTGAATGGGGCGGCACCTATTCCTGAAGGATAACACCATTTTATTTAGTGAAATCAGAAAATTTTCTTGTTCACACATTTGCCGACCATTCTTTTAAATCCTAGTGCTAAATAAGTGTCGGAAAGTGTACTAATATTTTAAATTAAAAAGAAAAAAAATGTAAAATATTTTATCAAATGCAAATGCAAATTTCTAATTGGTCAAAATGAGCCAATAACATTAATGAGTTCTGCTGAAGATCTATCTCCAATTAAACACTTCCAAACAACAACCATCACTAACCAATTCCATTATAATGGGAGCAACTTTGTCAACGTTTGATTCGAAAGAGAAAGTGTATAATTCATCCACATGCATTCGGTCTTTATACTTCATACTTTCGTTGAAGTAACCATTTAATTTAGTCTACGTTACCTTGTTAATATGAATATGGCTCAACTTGATTTTTTAATATTGTGTTTGTTTTTTTTAGTAATAATTATAATCTTTATTTTAAGTAAATATTTAAATTTTTAGCTAAATTCAAAACACGATTTTTTTTAAAAAAAAAACTATGGTCCCTCTAAAAACTATTTGGTTCTTTAATTTTTAGTTTTTAAAAATTAAACCTATAAATACCATTTTCACCTATGATTTTTCTTACTTTGTTATCTAATTTTTCATATGTTTTTAAAAATGAAGTCACGTTTTGAAAACTAAAAAAAGTAGGTTTTGAGAATTTGTTTTCGTTTTTGAAATTTGACTAGGAATTAAAATGTTTCCTTTAGAAAGATAAGGTAGGAAAATTTAAAAAAAAAAACAAGCTTAATTTTTAAAAACCTAAAACAGAATGGTTATCAAATGAGATCTAGTTTTCAAAACTTCACTTAGATTTTCAAAACATTACAAAAAAATCCATAAGTAGAAGTAGTGTTTATTGGAGTGGTTTTTATAATTAACCTTAAATTTTAAAAATAAAAAATTAAATGGTTTTCAAATGAACCTGCATAGTTACCTATTAGAGTTAAGATTAAATTATGGCTCCAAACAAAAATTTGAGACCAAAATGTGTTTTATTTTAAAACAAACATTAAATAAAGCTTTAATTTTTGAATGGTTGATGAGAGCATTGACTTTTGCTCTTCAGTCTATGGTTAAGAGATGACTAACACCACTCAAAATAACCTAATGAACTTTTGAGTATATTGGTTTTGAACAAATTAGATCTTATATGTTCATTATATGGCACAAAAATATTTTATTGTTGGTTTGTAATTTCCCACTAATCATGGAAAAAGAGTATCATCCAACTCTTTAGGGGCATTTGGCGAGCATAGTTGAGTTGAGCTGGGCAGAGATGAATTGAATTGGGTAGAGCTAGTCTGTGAGTGAGTTGAAGTCTATGTTTGGAGTGGAGAGTTGAGTTGAGTCTAAAAAGTCTATGTTTTGGGTGCAGTATTGAGTTGAAGTAGACTAATTTTTAATTGACTATTTTGTTTCTTTTATTTTTTACAATCATTAATCTAAAAACATATTTTTCCATCTTTGCAACATTGAATTTAAATGTCCACTTCAAGAAAAAACAATATATTTCAACGTTGATCTATTTTTTTTTAAAAAAAAAATACCCTTCTTTATCTTTCTTTCTTTTTTTTTTTTTTTTTTGGAAAAAATTGTCATTTTTCAAACTATAGACAATGTGTCATTGTTTCCTCTTTTTACTATACATTAAACTTATTTCAATTTATTTTCATTAAAAAAAAAAAACTTGTTTCAATCTATAGAAGTCACATATTTGTAGTACACAATGAACTTATTTCAATTTATAGAAATCAAATCTTGTATTCTATATAACAATAAATAGTAATTGATGAATGGAGAAAAGACAATATACCTGTATTTTTTTTTCTTTAAACACAAATTGAACTTATATGATAATATAGAAATCTAAGGTTTTGTTTTCTAAACATATATTGAACTTCTTTGAAACTTACGAATGGAAAACTTATTATGACATTTTTTAATCATTAATTGGGTCTTTTTTTAAAAAAAATACATTAATTTTTTTGCAAAGAAATATTGTTTGTTTATATTTGTTAAATCACGTGTACAAAATTGAACATTTTTTTAAATAAGAATGTCATTATTTTATTTTTTAAGATTACAATAAAACGACTATATATTTCAACATTAATGACACATAGGAGTGAAATATTCACAAAATATTAGTTTAGGTCATCAATGATCTATTTACATGATTCTAAAAACATAATTATGGTATCAAGGACCTATTTACATGATTCACAAAACATAATTATGGTATCAAGGACCTATTTACATGATTCACAAAACATAATAATGGTTCATAAAATATAAGTAATGACCAACAATGAGTCGAGTTTGTAAGTCAGAAGAAAGATTGTTAGAGCAGAGAGTAAGACCAACTAAGTACATATGCATTTCATATTATTTTAAACCATGAGAGTGTCGTTAGTCGTTGAATATTATCATCGGTGATACTCGTTCGAGAAGGGTATTGCTAGTTGCTAGATAAAGTCGTCAACTATTGTTGCTAATCGTCAGAGAAGGTAGTCGATAGTGGCCATCAATTGTCACATATGATCTGTGTTAGGTGTATGCCCTAATCTCGTGAAGTTTATAATATTCATTGTTTTAATAAATAAAGGTTTTTTATTATTCAAACTTTGTGTCTCACATTTTTATATACTTAATCCAATCAACTAGGCTGCAGGGTCATAATTACAACTTAAAAGGTGTGTAGTTGATACACGGGGAGGATCAAGTTCGAGTTAATGACCCGAACGGCCTACAATATACGGATATGGTTGGAAACCATATCTTGGTGACACTGTGGATGCGACCCGCTTTATAGTAGATACAAACGGAGTGATCCAGCTTGTTCATGTGGTTCACAGGGGGAATCATGTGCAATGAGATTGTACATGACCGGACCGTGAATTATTAGACTTACTGATGTAACATCGTTAACAGTATAGGACTAATAACTTCATAAGATGACCATTAGTAACTCGTCCTTAATTCTGAGCGTGTTCGGACCCCTGTCTTCGGAGGTCTGTCCTTTGACTAGTACGGGCGAAGGTGGCCTGAGTACGCCCAATATGCATACCTTCTTGGGGACAGGACCTCGTGGAGAGCTGAGAACTTAACTACGCAAGAAGGAATTCACTCGTTCCCGAACTAGAGAACCAGAGGGGTTGTTCCTGATAACTCGCCATAGGAGAGTTATTTTACCAGAATTTTAGTGCTTAACCTATTTGAATTGCATAGAATTTATTGAATCTCATGTTATTTTATCCCTAAATTGTGATTGTTAGCTAGAAAATCTTGAATTTAAGCTTTAGGTTCTAAAAGAATTAAGTTTGATGTTTTTATGCTTTAATTTAAGAAAATTGGAAAAATAAGATAACAAGTAATTAAAAACCAAAAGAAGAAATTTTAACTCCAGAAAAATTCTCTCATATTTAGTTGATCCATAATTTAATTGAGGAATTTATTTAGAATTTTTCTGCGTGCAGGAGATGTACAAAAATTACAGGAGTCCCTAAGGGCATTTTAGACATTTTACCCGAAGGGTAAGATGGTATTTCTACTCTTAAGAACATTTTTGTTATTTGTGGAGTTAGGACAACACTATTATATAAGGAGCCTAGGGTTCACAAGTGTCAGGGGAAAAGGAGTTGTCAATTGGAGAGAAGAAGCGAGAAGCTTGTGTTTAGAGAGAAAAACCGAGAGGAAGGTTGCTGAAGCAAGGTTGCTGTCTTCGGAAGGAGAGGCGACTTTGCTGAAGCAAAATCAAGAGAGGAATATAGAAAACGTTAGGACATCAGTGAAATTTTGTCAGCTTGTTGAGGACTCATAAGGCTTCGTATTGGACGGTTGGATCGTCGTTTTGAGCTTCGGTTTGTCAGATATCTTTGTCACGTTGGGAGATCAGTGCAGTTCGGTTTTTCACCGACGACGTTCACAAAGTTGGTGTTTGTTGGAGTTTCAACCGTTGGATTTTGCTAAAAGTTTTGCAGATCGTTGGGGACTCACAAGGATTCATTGTGAATGGTTGGATTGTCGTTTGGAGCTACAGTTTATCAGATATTGCTATCGAAAAGAACCTGCAAAAACTGGAACCTGCTACTATTGCTTGCTGTTTTCGGTGGGATCGTTTGGCGTTTTGCTGAAGCAAAACACGTGTCACCTACCTCGCGTAAACACTCCTAATCTCTACTTGTGTTTTACTTGTTGTCACTGTGATTTGATATTGATTTGGTTGATTTTTACTCATTGTTTTAGACTAAATTCATGACTGTTTTTGGGCTGAATTTGTGATTAATTTAGGTTGTCTTTGTGATACCGTTGCAACAGTTAAATATGAATTCCTTCATCAGTGAAAGCGTGCATAAATTAGAGATTTGTGGAGTTGATTTACATCATGAACTAAATTGTCATAGACAAGGATTAGGTTGTTTTCAATGTGAAATTTGGAACAAATTTATGGTTGATGCCATGGGTGGATTTATGAAATTTTATTGTTTTTAACGGTGCATGAGAATTAAAATTTGGCCACTTTAACTTCTCTAGAATTCATGAATTTGGAAAAACTAATGAATTAGAAAACTAAAATTTCATTCTAGGATTCTTGAGTTGATTAGGGATAATTAACCCACCCAGAACCTAAAATCATGAGCATAATTTAGATCTCAATTGGGAAATTGTTGGTTTTAAAACTTGGTGATTTTGAAAATTTCATTTGAATACATGCGTAGGTAAATTCAAGTAATCAATCACATCTTTATTCTAATTAAGCATGAAAACTTCAACCTAACCCAAGCCTATTTTTCATTATAAAATATCATCTTTTGCTATTTGCCTCTCGTTGCATTCTCCTATCATCTCGTTTACTTTCTATTATTATTTTTTTTATTCATTGACTTATTGCATTAGTCTTAATTACCTTTAACTCATAAAAATAAACAAAAATTCAATTCCTATTTGTAAGTTCATTTATTTTCAACAAAAATTGCATGCCCATGCATTGCACCAAAAATATAAAGGAAATTTGCTTGGACACTCACTCACTTAGATACAGCTAGTCCTTGTGGGATCAATACTTACCTTATCACCTGTTGCACTCGACCGTGTATACTTGCACGTTGTAGAAGTGTTGGAGTCTCATTCTAATTTGCATTAGTTTTGGGCACTCAACATTTTCGCACCAAGTTTTTGGCGCCGTTGCGGTGGACTAGTTTTGATTCTTATCTTGTTTGAGTTGATTAGTGAATTTTATCCTTGTTTCTTGTTGGGTGTGTCTTGTTGTTTTTGTTTCGTGTTTTTATCTTTATTGAGTCTTAGTTATTGTTTTTGGATGTGTTTGTGCATATTGTGTTTGATTGAGCCTGTTATAATTGATTCAATACTTTATTATTGCTTATGATAACTTTGGGTGGTCTTCTGTGCCCAATGAGCAAACATAGTATAGTTTTTTTCGTATGATCATCCCTTTGTCAATTTAGAGTCTTCTAGTGAGGGGTATGGATCTTATGGCTACCAAATGCCTAATTACTATCATACTAACCCTAGGACTTATGGGAACCACATGTATGATAATAATCAGAGCAATTGGGCCTATGAACCATATCCTAGGGGTTTTGAGCCATATCCTTCCTATATTCAAGAAATCCAGGTAGAAGACGAATCTTCCCTCAAAATGTTGTTATTAGAATATATGAGAACCACAGAAGAGAGGAATAGTCAAATAGATGAGAGGAATAGTCAAATAAGGGAGTGAATTCAACGCCTAACAGATACACTTGTCTCCCTAAGAGAACAAATGTATTTAGGCTCATATGAGGTTGAGCACCCTAGGGAAGTTAGTGAAGGAGAACCCACACCCTTAGATAGTTCGGTGAGTCACTTGATCACTGACCCACTGATAGACGTTCAGGATCCTAGTCCTTCACATTTTCTGAGTATGGGTATTTAGAGGATTGTGCTTTAGATGTAAAAGAACTAGAAACTGTTAGCACACACCAGGATAGAGTTAGTGAGAGTGTGGAAGAAGTCGAGCCTTGTGTTGTTGAGTTAGGCCAAGAGGTAGAGTTTGAGGCTTTTGAGTTTATGTTAGTTCTATCTTCTGATTTTTCTCTTATTGGTGAGTATTTTTCTTTCTATTCTCTTCAGTCAGTGTCTTTATGTGAGTCTGTTTATTTTCCCGTTTTTCCTTCTTTTCTCTTATCAAATAAAAAATTAAAAAATGTTTACTTTGTTGTTTTTCCTTCTTTTCTTTTATTATATGAAAAAATAAAAAATATATCTGTTTCGGGCTCTCACGAGAAGCTAGTATTCTTGCTAGCATTGATTTGTTTTGTAGATTCGAGAAAGAGAGGCCCGAAGAAATGAGAGAATTTCTATATACCTTGACAAACCCATGTGTATTACGTCAAGCTAATGACGTTAAACAAGCGCTTCTTGGGAGGAAACCAAATATTATTTCTTTTGTTTCGTTTTTAGTTGTTTTTGTTGTTTTGTTTTAGTTTAATAAATAACCCTTGCATATTTTGCAGCTCCCTTAGGGTTTAGTGATTGATATGCGTTTTAGTGGAGGCCACCTCGATTCAGGGCAGTATTGTTCTCCCTTCCATATTTATTAGTTTTCCTTAAGCATGCTTAAGTGAGTAGTTTATACATTAAGGACAATGTATGCTTTAACCATGAGGGGGAGATGTGTTGTTCTGAATCTGATTTTGGGCTTAATTGAAAATTTTTCTGTTGATGAGACTGTGTGCTGTTAGCGTTTATGGTGTGTTGCATGCCTTTGTGTTTATAAGTTATTTACTTGCTTTAAGACATCAAAATGATCTATTTTGACTACCGGATTCCATGTTTAGTTGCTAGTTTTCATGGTCTTTGATATGCATGATGTAGGTAGTTGATTGGGCGAATTATAAAATTGGTGTTATTTTCTAAACTTATTGCAAAAAAAAAGAGTAGTTTTGAAAACAATTTACAAAAAACGAGCAGTTTTTTTGGAGTTATTGGAATGCGTCACTTAGGTAGACGCATTGCAATTAGGATGCGTCACTTGGGAAGACGCAACCTATAAAAATTTGGATTTATTGGAATGCGTCAGTTTAACTTAAGCATTCTTTGAAGAACCGCCACTTGGCAGACATTCATTCTCTCTCCTAAAAAAATGTAGAATATCTCACCTGTCTCTTTCACCTATCTGCAAAAAAAAAAAAAACCGTTTAAATCGTTAATCCCTCCTAAAAAAAGGTAGAATATCTTTTACCATTATTAATTTTAGTTTTATATTTTTTTATAATTACTGATATATTATTTTTATTATTTTAAGGGGAAATAATTTGGGGTAAGTATCATCTAAACCAAATCAAAAAGTTAAGTTTTTCTTTCCTATTAGAAAAAGTAAGTACTTTTGTTAAATAAAATATGTGTTATATAAAATGCTTGTACTGTAGTGAAAAATTACCACATTTAAAGGATTAATTGCATAGAAAAAATGATTAAATATTTCACTCTCAAATATAAATTGAATTAATATATCAATATAAACCTTCTAAATCTTTGCATGAAAAGTGGTAAGTTTAAACCTACTAAGTCTAACGTATAATGTAATTTAATACTAACCCCAAATATTTTCCATTAATTTAACAAAATAACAAATAAAAAAAATATAAATATTGTCAAAATATTTTCCATTAATGTAATATTGTCAAAATATTTTCCATTGATTTAGATGATTTATCAATGATTGAACCAAGATTGAACAAATTTTAGAAAAATATAATAAAATTATATGGTTAGTTAAGATTTAGATAATTAATATATATATATTTTACTTTTTAGAATGCGTTTGTAGGACATACGCATTCTTAGTGACAGTTATATGGAGAGAGCAGAACGTGGAGAATGTTGCTACGTGGAGAGCGCGTCTCTTTGACTGACGCATTCCAATAAGACAAATAAACAACCCTATATTTACAAATAGTTTTGAAACCCACCATTTTTCTATAAATAGTTTAATAAATTACCCTAATTTAATATTTAACCCGTAGTTGATTCATTATGTTTAAGCAAGTAAAAATAGGAAAGATGGTTGTTGTCCCTTGTATACAAATTAAGTTTCTGCATGTTTTTAATGGTAAAAAGTGTGTTTTCTTTTGTAGAAACTTGTTACAAATCTCATTGAAAATAAAAAGTTAAGGTCAAATCTTAGGGTTAATTAAAATAAGGGTTGTTGTTTGTGTTTGAGGCAAGAGTGTGCTATCTTATTTGGTGTTTCTCGAGGTTAAGGTTGTCATTAGGGTTCTTTAGTGCGCTTATGATTAGTGTATCAATCAAACTAGTTAGGATTCATCTCCTAGGCCAAAAATTTTGAAAGCTATAACCCATGACAAGTTAGCTAACCCATACATTTTTTAGAGCGCTCCAAAATTAGTAAACTCCAAATTTGTGATCATTTCAAGTTTGGGAGAATTACCCGACCTCCCTAACTCATTGAGGACATTGAGTACTCGAAGTTTGGGGGGAAAGGTAAATTCTTCGTGTTTTTTCAAAAAAAAAAAAGGAGAGAAAGAAAGAGTGTACAAACCTTTCATTTCCCTACAACTCCATTAGGCTAGACAAAAAATATGTTAATTATTTCGTTATTTAAAGTCAGTTTAGGAAACTTGGTGCTCGATGTCAGGGGGTCTGGACACTAACCATGCTGAGGTATCAAACAAGAAGTTTGTTCCCATTGCTTAAGTGCATTGCGCTAACCACATGTGTCATTCTAAGAACTATGAGAGAGTGAAAAAAAAAAAGAAAAAAAACCTAGCCCTAAGGAATGAGTTTTATAGAAATAGAGGGGAATAATGTACATATCTATTTTTTTTTTTTAAAAAAAAAAGAATGATCATAGAATTGTAGTCATTTGAGTTTAAAAGTGTGACTTATTTTTTACTATGGGTTGCTTGATTTGAATGATTAGGATTATAGGGATTGAGCTTGAGGGTAGGTGCCAAATCCTAGTTACTTTGCTCTTGGGTAATGATGCATAAGTGCAGTTAGGAAACCCCATGTGAACCACCTAGAAAGCATTGAATGAATGGTAACTTGTAGCTTAGAGCATAAGTCTTTAACCCTTGTTTAGTTAACCCAATTGATTTGAGTCTTGGAAGGTCTTTAAATTTTTTTGGGAATAAAACTCATTGAGGACAAGGAGTAGTTCAAGTTTGGGGGTTTGATAACTCGCCATAGGAGAGTTATTTTACTTGAATTGCATAGAATTCATTGAGACTCATGTTATTTTATCCCTAAATTGTGAAAGTTAATTAGAAAATCTTGAATTTAAGCATTAGGTTCGAAAAGAATTAATTTTGATGGTTTATGCTTTAATTTAAGAAATTTGAATAAGCTAACAAGTAATTAAAAGTTGAAATTTGAGATTTTTCTTAATCCTTGCATATTTAGTTTTATTTATGATTGATAATGATTTATGAGGATTTTTCTATATGCAGGAGATGTGTAAAAAATTATAAGAGCCCCTAAGGGCATTTTAGACATTTTACCCAAAGGGCAAAATGGTCTTTCTACCCTTAAGGGCATTTTTGTAATTACCAAGCTAGGGTATCATCTCCTTACGAGAATAGGAACTAAAGAAAATAAAAGAAAGAGAGGGAGGAGTTGTCGTTTCGTGGAGGAGCCGAGAAGAGCATTGCTTGGTTATTGTAGCAATCCTGAGATTCGAGAAGGGCCAAGAGAGAAGAAAATTGATAAGGGGCTTTGCTACAACAATCGTGAGAGAGGAGAAATCGTAAGGCTTTGCTACAACAAAGATGAGGGAGAAGAAACTGAGAGGGAGAGGTGACAGTCTTCGACTTTGCTACATCAAAAGGGAGAGAAGGTCGTTTGTTGCTGAAACAAAGAGTGAGAGAAAAAGAAATTGAGTTGGGCGCTGCTGCTGCTTGGCGTTTGCTGAAGCAAAGCCGTGGGAATGAGTTGAAACCACTGCTGCAATCGGTAGGCAACTTTGCTGGAGCAATTGACAGGTATTTTTGCTGAAGCAAAACGAGGCACTTGTTGTGTAACCCATTCTTAATCTTAGTTGTTATTGTTTGATGTCAACTGCCAATTTAACACTGATTTTCGGGTTGTTTACACACTGATTTTAGACGTATTTTGCTCACTGTTTTAGGTCGAACTCTTGACTGTTTTAGGCTAGAATTGTTGCAGATTTGGGCTAATTTAGTGAACGTTGTTGGTTGTTTTGCATGAACTTCTTGTCTAATAAAAGTATGCTTAAATTAGAGATTTGTAACTTGATTTCCATCATAAGCTAAATTGTCTTAAGCAAGGGTTAAATTGTTTTCAATGTGAAATTTGGAACAAATTTATGGTTGGATTTATGAAATTTTATTGTTAATTTTTAACGGTGCATGAGAATTAAAATTTGGCCACTTTAACTTCTCTAGAATTCATGAACTTTGAAAATCTAATGAATTAGAAAAATAAAATCTCATTCTAGGATTCTTGAGTTGACAAGGGATAATTAACCCACCTAGAACCTAAAATCATGAGCATAATTTAGATCTTAATTGGAAAATTATTTGTTTTAAAACTTAGTGATTTCGAAAAATTCATTTGAATACATGTGTAGGTAAATTCAAGGAACCAATCATATCTTTATTCTAATTGAGCATGAAAACTTCAACCTAACCCAAACCTATTTTTCACTATAAAATCTCATCTTTTGCTATTTGCCTCTCGTTGCATTCTCCTATCATCTCGTTTAGTTTCTATTATTATTTTTTTATTCTTTGACTTATTGAATTAGTCTTTATTACCTTTAACTCATGAAAACAACAAAAACCCAATTCCTATTTGTGTGTTCATTTATTTTCAATAAAAATTGCATGCCCATGCATTGCACCAAAAATATAAAGGAAAATTGCTAGGACACTCACTCACTTAGATACAGCTAGTACTCGTGGGATCCTTAACTTATCACTTGTTGCACTCGACCGTGTATACTTGCACGTTGTTGAAGTGTCGGAGTCTCATTCTAATTTGTATTAGTTTAGGGCACTCGACATTTTCGCATCAGTTCCCTTAAGTGTTGTATCTAGGGCTTGAACAACGGGCGCCCACCCTCTCACTGGCCCGAGAGGGATGTTGTTTATGGTTGGACCATGCAACGTAGTTGTTCATTAGAGGAGCAGTGGGACTTAAGGAACAAGAAGTCGACATAGGGGTAAAATGATAATTTGACCGAACAATGACTACGAACATCCAGTGAAGGGACGACTCACGGGCATTGATTATATCGATGGACACAATTTGTCCTACAGTGATGGGAGTGCAGCCACGGGCTTTAGTGGAGTGTTACAATAACTAATGAATTTTGATTAACCGGGTCAAAGAGTTTGATCGGTTAATCTCGTATCATTGGAGCTCGTCATTTGTAGGTCCATTAGGTCCCTTGGTTGGATCAAATTGGACAAATAGAGGGTTTACAGTTTGGAGTGGATTTGAAGTGTTCAAATTGGTATTTATGTCATTTATATGTGATTTAATGGACATAATATATAGTTTGATGTGAATGAGATTCATAATAAACTATAGAATAGCCTAATTGATTAATTAGTGCTAATTTGGAGAAATTGAATTGAGATAAATTAAATTGAATATGATCCAATTTAAAATTCCACAATTATGCAAATGAGATTTGTATAATAAGGTATGAGATGCCTTATATTATGTGATATGCAAATATAATTTGCATCTCATATGATTGTGGTAAATTGGTAAATGGTGGAGATTTTAACTCCACCATATGACATTATAAAAGGATGGAATGCGAGACATTCCATAGGTTTCATTCTCATTTTTTGGAATTCACATCCAAAGATAAAGAACTCTCTCTCAAACTTTCTCTCTCAATTCCATACTTTCTCTCCAAACCCAATCCAAAGGGAGTCCCACCACTCTCCCTCTACCTCCCGAGAACAACCAAGAAGATCCTTTGGAAGTGTCTTACTGTTCGATTTGAGGATCGAGATTGTGATTCCACTGGATCGAGAGAGATCGAGGAGGAAATCGAAGAAAGGTTCTTCAAGAGGTTAATATGACTTTTACTTACTGTTTTCCTTCTCGTTACAACATGTTTAGCCTAGAATATATGTTGCTATGTTCAATTTTAAGAAAATAAACACATAACGAATCAACGATGTTTCACAACATCTTCTGCATCGGGAAATCCATTCCCTTCAATTGGTATTAGAGCCCAACGTAACTCTTCGTTGTGTGTTATGTATTTTTCTTAAAATTAGGTGGGTAGCCTTAATTTTCATGAGATGAATTTTTTGGTTTGCATATTGGATGTTTTCGATTTTGACACTTAGATTATATTTACTTTTCTGTTGATGGAATCAATGTAAAGGCCTATTGTTTTTGGGAATTTTAGAAAGTAAATCGAGTCTGTAAGTCTGGGTCGTTCATGGAAAGAGTTGTTGTGAAGAAACAGAGCAGAAACGAGCGAAAATGGCAAAACATGTTGCTGTACAGAGGACAATGTTGCAGCGTCGTCAAAGCGGAAGGATGCTTGCTGCAGGCGCAACGTTGCGATGCCAGGCGCGACGTTGCAACGTTGCGCACGCTGCCAAGGCGATTTCATTTTAATAGGGTGCTTGATTTTAAGAAATTCATATTAAGAAATTTTATCTTATACCAATTGAAGGCGATTTCGCCCATTTCCGCTCCGATTTCTTCATAGCATCTCATGCCAGGAACGACACGGACTTACAGACTCGATTTACATTAAAAAATGCCCCAAACACCTGGCCTTTACATTGATCTCATCAACTTTAATGTAAATCTAAAGTATGTGTCGAAAACGCAAACCATTAACATTCATCTCATGAAAATTAATGTTACCCACCTAATTTTAAGAAATTACAGAATACACAACGAAGAGCAACGATTGGCTCTGATACCAATTGAAGGGATTTGGAACTCCCGCAGCGGAAAACGTTGTGATACGTCGTTTTTTCGTTGTATAAAACGTGTCTTAAAATCGAACCTATCTTATAGATTCCTAGGCTAAACATGCAGATAGAGAAGAAAAACAGAAAGTAACTCGTTACTTACTTGTTGAAGAACTCTTGTTCAAAGCTTTCCTCCTCCGGTAACGATCTCTCTCGAACTGACGATCTCTCCAAACTCGTTCCTCGAACCGAACAGTGAGACACCTCCAAAGGGTCTTCTCAGTGAATCACATTCAATTTCATTTCTCTCAATTCAATTTCTCCAATTAGCACTAATTAATCAATTAGGCTATTCTATAGTCTATTATGAATCTATTCACATCAAACTATATATTATGTCATCTATATCTCATATAAATGACATAAATACCCAAATAATGAATTTGAACACTTCAAATTCACACCAAACTGTAAACCCCTCAATTTGTCCAATTTAAGCAAGCCGAGGGACGTAATGTACCTAGAGATGACGAGCTCCAATGATTCGAGACTAACCTGTCAAACTCTTTGACTCGGTTATTCAACATTCATTAGCTACGGTAACACTCCTCGTAGCTGCACTCTCATCACTGTAGGACATGTTGTGCCCATCGATATAACCAATACCCGTGAGTCGACCCTTCACTGGTTGTTCGTAGACACTGTCGGGTCAAATTACCATTTTATCCCTGTGTCTACCTCTTGCTCCTTAAGTCCCACTGCTGCTCTAATGAACAACAACGTTGTATGGTACAACAATAAAGAACAACTCTCTCGAGCCAGTGAGAGGGTGGGGCCCCGTTGTTCAAGCCATGGAGACAACACTTAAGGGAACAACCCCTCTAGTTTCCCTAAATTGGGAACGAGTGAATTCCATCTCGCGTAGTCAAGTTTCCAGCTCCCTATGTGGTCATGTCCCTAAGAAGATAGGCATATTGGGCGAGTAACTGTGACCACCCTCACCCGTACTAATCAAAGGACAGACCCCCGCAGACAGGAGTCCGTAATACGCTCAGGATTAAGGTCGAGTCACTAATAGTCGTCTACGAATTTATTAGTCCTATACTGTTAACGGTGTTACATCAGTAAGTCTAATAATTCACGGTCCGGTCTTGTACAATCTCATTGCACAGGATGCCCCCACTCGCATGTCAACCAAATGAACGAGCTGAATCACCTCGTTTGTATCTAATACAAAGCGGGTCGCATCCACAACGTATCCAGGATTAGGTCTCCAATTCTATCCGTATACTGTAGATCGTTCGGGTCATTAACTCGAACGTGATCCTCCTTGTGTGTCCACTACACACCGTTCAAGTTCTAGTTCACTCATAAGACAATGACCCTGGAGCTTAGTTTATTGGATTAAGTTTATGAAATAAGCGAGACACAAAGCATTGAAAAATAACTCTTATTTATTTCAACTTATAATATTACAAACTTACACAAGATTAGGACATACATCCCAACAGGGCAACACAATATTGCAACGCTGGCCACGGTGTTGCAACGTTGTCGCGTAGTGGCAGTTTCCAACGAGCTTTTCGCACGAAAAGTGGCTTCATGGGGCATTATGGATGGTTTTTAAGGCATTTTCTCCAAAAATTGTTATTGATTTTATTTTATTTATTTTTAAATTAACTTTTATTTAATTTATATTAATAAATATTAATATAAATGTTATACTAATGTTAATTAATTAAATTAATGTCCCTAAGGTTCCAAAATCGATCCAATTTTTCTATTTATTATTTTATGCAAGAGTTGTATGAATTTCTATGTGCATAATGTATGTCACATAGATTTAAAATCCCACCTTAGGTTAAGCATTTCATGCATCATTTTATATTATAAGAGTTATACTATATAGTATGCATTATAGGATTATATTATAAGAGTTATAATATAATGCATGTTTTAATTTATTTAATATAAAAGTTATATTACTTCGATTAAAAGCATTGGCATGCATCTATATATGTGATGTAGGTATGTATATAGTTTAATTATTCATGTGATGAATGATCAAACACTATAACATAGAAATGCATGCAACCTAAGTTAATTAGTAGTTTTAAATGGTTTAGAACTTGATTGATTAGACTTAGGTTTTCTATTTCTAATAAGATTAGAGTTAGGAAATGAAATGTGACTTATGAATGGTTACTAATTAGTAACTCTGTCTAAGGAAAGTTTTGTCTAAGGTTGGGGTATTTAAGCTGACGCTTTGCAGAACACCCCTACCTGGGAACCAACCTGGGAGTGAATTTAGTCCGAAGATTCATAGGTTATATTTTCGTGAGTGAAGAGAATGAATCTCCCACGCAGCGGAAGACAATCGAATCGTCGTGGTGAAATTGTGGAACCGTTATTCGTTAAAATCAATCTAACTCTTAGATCTAGGCTAAACATGCTTAAATTGGAAAGAAATCAGTAAGTACTTACTTGTTGATGTCGTGCTTCAAAATTCCTTCCAACGATCCACGAACTCTTCGTGCTTTCTTTAACTCAACGATCTCGAACCCTTCTCACGATCAAGAACGATCACAACCCTTCGGCTTCTCAGTTGTTCTTCTTTTGGAAAAATTGAGATGGTGGGATCTTCTTTGTGTTTTGGTTTTTGAGAGGAGAAAGCTTGAGAGAATTTGTGAGAGAGAGTAATCTCTTCTTTTGGTGAAAATCCAAAAATGAGAGAATAACATACCACCCTTCTTGCAAGAAGGGTTTAAATAATTGAGATAGGTGGAGTGGAAATCTCCACATATTTACCATTTTACCACAACTATAGGTTATGCAAATCATATTTGCATAACCATATATTATAAGATATCTCATATCTTATTTTACAAATCACATTTGAAATATTGTGGATTTATTAAATTGAACCACATCCAATTTAATATCTCTCAATCTAATTTCTCCTAATTAGCCTTAATTCAAAAATTAGGCTAACCTATAGTTTATTATGAATCTCATTCACATTAAACTATATATTATATCATTAATATCTCATATAAATGACATAAATGTCCTTTTAGTTAACTTGAACACTTCAATTCACACCAAAACATTAACCCTTCTTTTAACCCATTTTGAGCCAACAGAGGGACCTAATGTACCTAAAGTGACGAGCTTCAATGATCCGAGATTAACCTATCAAACTCTTTGACCCGGTTAATAAACATTCATTAGCTACGGTAACACTCCACTAAAGCTCGTAGTTGCACTCCTGTCAGTGCAAGATATTACGTGTCCACTAATATAACCAATGCCCATGAGTCGACCCTTGATAGGTTGTTCGTAGATACTGCTATGTCAAATTATCAATTTACCCCTGTGTCTACCTCTTGCTCTTTAAGTCCCCACTGCTTCTCTAATGAACAACAACGTTGTAATGGTCCAACCATACGCAACAACTCTCTCGTGCCAGTGAGAGAGTGGGTGCCCGTTGTCCAAGCCCTGGAGACAACACTTAAGGGAACAACCCCTCTAGTTTCTCTAAAGGCGGGAACGAGTGAATTCCATCTCGCGTAGTTAATTTCCCAGCTGCTTACATGGTCTTGTCCCTGAGAAGATAGACATATTGCACGAGTAACTGTGACCACCCTTACCCGTACTAGTCAAAGGACAAACCCCTGCAGACAGGAGTCTGTAACACGCTCATGATTCAGGTCGAGTCACAAATGGTCATCTACGAAGTTATTAGTATTTAATGGTGTTACATCAGTAGGTCTAATAATTCACAGTCTGGTCTTGTACAATCTCATTGTACAGGATGCCCTCACTCGCATGTCAACCACATGAACGAGTCAGATCACCTCGTTTGTATCTTAATACAAAGCGGGTCGCATCCACAACGTACCCAGGATTAGGTCTCCAACCCCATCTATATAATGTAGACCGTTCGGGTCATTAACTAGAACGTGATTCTCCTTGTGTGTCCACTACACACCGTTCAAGTTCTAGTTCTCTCATATATTCAATGACCCTGAAGCTTAGTTTATTGGTCAAAGTTTGTATAAAATGCGAGACACAAAATGATGAAATGAATAACTCTTTATTAATTTCAACTAGTAATTTATAAACAATAGGAGATTATGACAAACATTCCAACAAACTCCCACTTGGACTAAGCTAGTGGAGCAAATACATTTCTGAAATGTACATAAATTACAATGAAGTAATACAATAAACTAGGGCATTGAATACCCGTTTACATATCGCCCACTTGGCCTAGTCTGGAAGTACTCGAAGACCTAGACTCTCTAGGTGACCCTCAAACACCTTAACCGTGAGGGGCTCTGTAAATGGATCAGCTACGTTGTGCTCTGACGCTATCTGCGTGACTGTCACGTCGTCGCGGTGCACAATCTCTCGTATCAGGTGATACTTCCGCTCAATGTGTTTGCCTCTGTTATGGCTCCGAGGCTCCCTAGAGATGGCTATTGCACAACTGTTGTCACAAAACAGTGTGATCTGCAAGTTCATATTTAGAACAACTTCCAAATCTGTCATGAACTTCCTAAGCCAAACAGCTTCCTTTGCAGCTTCACAAGTCGCAACGTACTCCGCTTCCATAGTGGAATCAACGATGCATCCCTACTTAATGCTTCGCCATACTACAGCTCCTCCATTTAGAATCAAGGCTGACTCAGAAGTGGATTTCCTAGAATCCTTATCGGTCTGAAAGTCAAAATCTGTGTATCTCGTAAGGATCAAATCCCCACCGCCATACACTAAGTTGTAGTTTCTCGTTCTCCTAAGATACTTGAGGATTGCCTTTACGACTGTCCAGTGATCTAATCCTGGATTGGATTGATACCTACTGACTATCCCTACTTCATAACAGATGCCAGGCCTAGTACACAGCATGACATACATCAGGCTCCTTACAGCTGAAACATAGGGGATCCGTCTCATATCCTCAACCTCTTGAGGAGTCTTAGGACACTGATCCTTAGACAAGTGAATCCCGTGCCTGAAAGACAACAAATCCTTCTTGGAGTTCTGCATCTTATATCTAGACAACATCTTGTCAATATAAGACGCTTGAGACATGGCTAGCGTTCTGTTCTTTCGGTTCCAGATAATCTGGATACCTAGAACATACTGAGCTTCTCCCAAATCTTTCATTTGGAATTGCGAAGCAAGCCAATTCTTTATGTCAGTTCGTGTTTCTGTAGTTTTAAATAATTCAGTATTGAAAACACTTTTGACCGAATTGGGTTTCAAAACATACAGATTATATTCAAGTGAAGCTGAACAAATCACATTCCCTTTGAAAGAAATAAACTCTTTATTCGATTCAAAAGAAACTGAAATACAATGTTCAATAAGGCAGGAAATTGAAACAAGGTTTCTAGTAAACCACGGAACTATGTACAAATTGTCCAACAATAAGTACTTCCGCCAAAGTTTAGCTTCAGAGTAGTGTCGATCATCGCAGAGAGACAAGCTCCCGGATCCAACCCGTAGAGTCACCTCACCTCTCGCAGTGGTGCGCCAGAATCAATCACGAAAAGAAGAACAAAGCGTGGTTAGTGGCGCCGAATCCGAGTTCGAGCGAGTCACTACTCTCCACTAAAGCAGTTTGATCCACAAGTAAATCACATTTACCTTGATTCTTCTTCTCGGCAAGGAATTTGGGACGATTTCTCTTCCAAAGTGACCGCCCCATTGCGGTGGAAACACTTTCGCGTTTCTCTGCAACCTCCTTGACCTTCTTGCCCTTGTGGGCGGCAAAGACGGTCGATTTTACCCCTCTTTATCCTCTTCTTCCCTTTTCGGCGTGAAGGAGCAACGAGTTTCGTCCCGCAGGTCGAACCCCGTGATAAGACACTGTGAGGCAACATTTGCCTCAGATTCCCGACCCTATGCAAGGATTGGAAATTTCAGTAGCTCATTGAGGAGGGTTGTCGGTGTGTAGCTAATTTTGTTCATAATGACATTGCTATGGCGAAGGAAATTTTTCGGAAGAGTCTCCAAAATAAAACTAACTTTGGCTCGACTCATCGATGAAGCCCCGTTCATCTCGGCGGATGGAAGTGGGTCATCATGTCAGAACGTGTTCACGGAATGACGAGCGACCCTTCTTTCATCCGTGCGTTGAAAACGTATTTGAGCGAGTCATGCGGACACGAAAGGCTGCTTTGCCCAAACATTTCCCGCAGAGACTCCATGATCTCCTTAGCGGAAACCATCAGCTCGTGCTTCTTTGCCAAGACATCAGACATGCTGGTAATAATATAGACCTTGGCCTTTTCATTGGCCCTGATCCATCGATCGTATGCATCGCGAACACTTCGCGACCATATCGAGCCCAGACATCGAGAACACTCCTCGGATAAACACGAACTTTATGTCGTCTTGTACCAAAATTGTATTTATGTTGTTTTTCCAACTTTGATAGTTATCTCCCACTAATTTGTCCGAAACGAGTAAAGCTATAATTGCGCTAGACATTTTTAGCTGAAATACAAGAAAACCTTTGTATTAGTCTCGCAAAAAACTTTTGAAATCCAATCAAGTTTTAGCAAAATTTGTTTCATGATCCCTAGGTCAATCAAAATTTTGCAATGATACCCTAAAGGTTTAGAATGATCGCCACCGAAGGGTGAACAGAACACTCCTCCTCTAGGACGAGACTCTCTCGATCAGACCCTAATCCCAGAATAACTCTTATTCCATTAGGCGTCCAATTACCATTGTTCGGTCGAATTCATTAACACTTAACGAATTCTGTGAGTGTCACCCTCAATTTTTAAGTTTCCAAGCATCCATCCAAACAATAGCCACCAAAGGGTGAACCAAGAAGGAAAACCAACCAGGAAACTGTATCTCTTTCGGGAATTCACGATGTTCTGACTCCCAGGATCAACCCTCCGAAGGGATTGTCTGGTCCAGGCCAAACTAGCAGGCAGATCATAGGGGTCTCACGGTGTGAATCGAAAGAAGAGACCGTGGGTCTCGTTTTCACAAGTCCCGCTCCCACTCACTATAAGTACTCTCTCCATCCACGATGATATTGACCTATACAAATGTCATCCGAAGGGGGACGCTCCCATTTGCGCCACGAGGCCGAGTATAGATCTCACGGTGCGGACTTTAAAGGAGATTTGTGGTTGGAAAATCAAATGTATCTCATACACTTTATTTCCTCCCACTCAGCACTTTAATTTTTTATTAGGGATTGACCTAGATAAATCGGCTAAAATTTACCTAAGTCTACCAATATAACTCTTATATGGTATTAACCTAAGTTTATAATCATATTATTAACTTAGGTCTATGTGAGTAAATTAATTAACACTTAATTAACGGTACTCACGAGAATATAACCTAAGAATCTTCGGACCGAATTCACTCCCATGTCGGTTTCGGTAGGGTGTTGTTGCAAGCGTCAACTTAAATACCTGACCTTTAGACAAAACCTTCCTTAGACAGAGTTACTTATCAGTCTCCATTCAAAGGTCATATTTGATTTCCTAAATTTCTAATCTCATTAGAAAATTAGAAAACCTAAGTCTAATTAATCAAGTTCTAAACACTTTAAAACTAATAATTAACTTAGGTTTCATGCATTTCTATGTTATAGTGCTTGATCATCCATCACATGAATAATACAATATACTATAACATAATATAATTCATCACATGAATTTAAATGCATGAGCATGCTTTTAATTTAAAAATATAACACTAATATTTAAATAAATTAAAACATGCATACATTATATTATAACTCTTATAATATAATCCTATCATCCATACTATATATTATAACTCTTATAATATAAATATGATGCATGAAATGTTTAACCTAAGGTGGGATATTAAATCTATATGACATACATAATGCACATAGAAATTAATTAAAATATACATCTCATGCATAAAATAATTAAATAGCAAAAATGGATCGATTTTTGGCACCTAGGGGCAATTATTTAATTAAATAACATTAATATAACAATTATATTAATATTATTTAATAAAATAATTAAAAAAATAAAATAAAATACATTTTATAAAAAAAAATAAATAAAACGTGTGAAATAACCGCCCAAGTGGAGGATTAAACCCACGACCTCGTAATCGCGCCTGAATCGCTCAACGCGCATGCAGCGTTGTAACGCCGCGTGAGCAAAGCAATGGCAACATTGTCGTCTCAGCGTCGACGCGTTCTCAACGCCCGGTAGCGTAACGCTACGCCCAAGCGTTACAACGCTGTTCGCGGCGCAGGCCTCCAATCGCAAGGATAGCGTTGAGACGCCGTGGGCGGCGTCTCGCGCCATTGCGAACAACAAACTCCTTCTTCGTTTCTTCGCCGAGTTCACTTTGTTTCGCTCCAATTTCTTCACAGCAACACTTGCCACGAACGACACGGATTTACAGACTCGATTTATTTTCTAAAATGCCCAAAAAATACGGGTCCTTTACATTTGATCTCATCAAACAGAAAATAAATCTAAAAGTGCCAAAAAACCGAAACATCCATTATGCAAACCAAGACATTCATCTCATGAATTATGGTAAAATACCCACAAATTTTAACAAAATAGTGCATAATTAAGAAACCATCGAAATGACTGTGATACCAATTGAAGGGAATGAAAATCCCGTGCAGCAGAAGATGATGGAATCGTCGATGTATCAATTATGCAAACCGTCTTTGTTAAAATTGATCTAAAACAAAGATAGGCTAAACATGCAATTAAGAAGAAGAAAAACAGTAAGAAAGGATTTTACTTACTTGTTGAAGACTTTCTTCACAATATCTTCTTCAAATCCACGAACTCTTCGTGCTCCTCGTACACAACGATTTCCTCCAACGATTGTGAAAAAAAAAACACTACCAAGAAGCCTTCTCGGTTGTTCTCTTTTGGAGAAAGGAGGCTTGTGGGAACCTTTTTGGTTTTGGAGAGGGAGGAGAATTTGAGAGAGAATAGAGAGAGTTTTTCTTCTCCTTTTGTGTAAAACTAAAAAATGAGAGAATGAATCATAATCCTTCTTGAAAGAAGGGTTTATATAGTGGAATTGGTGGAGTTAAAAAGTCCACATAATTACCACTTTACCACAACCATAGGTTATGCAAATCTCATTTGCATAACCACATAATATAAGATATCTCATATAACATATTGCAAATCTCATTTGCAATAATTGTGAATTTATTAAATTGAATCACATCCAATTTAATTTCTCTCAATCAAATTATTCAATTAGCCCTAATTCAACAACTAGGCTAACCTATAGTTTATTATGAATCTCATTCACATTAAACTATATATTATATCATTCATATCTCATATAAATGACATAAATGCCCTTAAGGTGAAATTGAACATTTCAATTTCATATCAAAACTTTATCCTTTCTTAAATCCAGATGGAGCCAACCAGGGACCTAATGGACCTACAGTGACGGGCTTCAATGATCCGAGATTAACCTGTCAAACTCTTTGACCCGGTTAACCAACATTCATTAGCTACGGTAACACTCCACTATAGCCCGTAGTCGCACTCTCGCGTCGATTGTAGAATATTACGTGTCCACTGATATAACGAATGCCCATGAGTCGACCCTTCACAGATTGTTCGTAGACACAGCTGGGTCAAATTACCGTTTTACCGCTGTGTCTACCTCTTAATCCTTAAGTCCCCACTGCTCCTCTAATGAACAACATATTGTGATGGTCCAACCATACACAACACCCTTTTCGGGCCAGTGAGAAGGTGGGCGCCTGTTGTCCAAGCCCCAGAGACAACACTTAAGGGAACACCCCTCTTGTTTCCCTAAAGCGGAACGCAGTGAATTCCATCTCGCGTAGTTAAGTTCCCAGCCCCTACTTGGTTCTCGTCCCACGAGAAGATAGGCATATTGGGTGAGTAATCGTGACCACCCTCACCTGTACTAGTCAAAGAACAGACGCTCGAGAGCGAGTCCGTAACACGCTCGGGATTCAGTCGAGTCACTAATGGTCATCACGGTTATTAGTCCCTTCACTTGTCAGCGGTGTTACATCGGTGAGGTCTAATAATTCACGATTCATCTTGTACAATCTCATTGCACAGGATGCCCCCACTCGCATGTCAACTACATGAACGAGTCAGATCACCTCGTCTGTATCTAATACAAAGCGGGCCGCATCCACAGTGTATCCAGGATTAGGTCTCCAACCCTATCCATATACTGTAGACCGTTCGGGTCATTAACTCGAACGTGATCTTCCCTGTGTGTCCACTACACACCGTTCAAGTTCTAGTTCTCTCATAAATTCAATGACCGTGGAGCTTAGTTTATTGGAAAAAGTTTATAAATATTGTGAGACATAAAGTGATGATATAAATAACTCTTATTAATTTCAATCAATATATTACAAACACGAGATTAGGACAAAAATCCTAACATATGAACCCTTTGGGTTGGTCCATGTAGATGGTTTCGTCAAGGTTGCCATTCAGAAATGCGGTCTTGACATCCATCTACCATACCTCGTAGTCATAATACGCGGCAATGGCCAGAAGGATCCTGATCGACTTTACCATGGCAACAGGTGAAAAGGTTTCCTTATAGTCAACCCTTTCGACCTAGGTAAAACCCTTTGACACTAGTCGTGCTTTGAAGGTCTGCACCTTCCCATCTATGCCACGTTTACGCTTGTAGATCCATTTGCAACCAATAGGTTTGACCCCATCTAGTTGATCCACAAGCTCCCAGTCAGAATTGAAGTACATAGACTACATTTCCTGGTCCATAGCTTTAATCCTTCGTCCTTGTCAACATCAACCATAGCCTGATCATAGGTCAATGGATCCTCGCAGTCATCATCAGGATTGACGACTTGGGTTTCAGCTAAACCCATGTAACGTTTAGGCTGTCTCAGAACCCTACCACTGTTGGGATTTTTGTCCTAATCTCGTGTTTGTAAATTACTATTTGAAATTAATAAGAGTTATTTATTTCATTACTTTGTGTCTCGCAATATTTACAAACTTTTCCAACAAACTAAGCTCCAAGGTCATTGAATTTATGAGAGAACTAGAACATGAACGGTGTGTAGGGGACACACAGGAAGGATCACGTTCGAGTTAATGACCCGAACGGTCTACAGTATATGGATAGGGTTGGAGACCTAATTCTGGATACGCTGTGGATGCAACCCGCTTTGTATTAGATACAAACGAGGTGATCTGACTCGTTCATGTAGTTGACATGCGAGTGGGGGCATCCTGTGCAATGAGATTGTACAAGACCGGACCGTGAATTATTAGACCTATTGATGTAACACCGTTGACAGTAAGGACTAATAACTTCATAGATGATCATTAGTGACTCGACCTGAATCCTGAGCGTGTTAAGGACTCCTATCTGTGGGGGTCTGTCCATTGACTAGTACGGGTGAGGGTGGTCATAGTTACTCGCCCAATATACCTATCTTCTCAGGGACAAGACCAAGTAGGGAGCTGGGAACTTAACTACGCGAGATGGAATTCACTCGTTCCCACCTTTAGGGAAACTAGAGGGGTTGTTCCCTGAAGTGCTGTCTCCTGGGCTTGGACAACGGGCACCCACCTTCTCACTGGCCCGAGAAGGGTGTTGTGTATGGTTGCACAATCACAATATGTTGTTCATTAGAAGAGAAGTGGGGACTTAAGGAACAAGAGGTAGCAACAGGGGTAAAACGATAATTTGACCCAGCTGTGTCTACGAACAACTTGTGAAGGGTCGACTCATGGACATTCGTTATATCAGTAGACACGTAATATTCTGCACTGAAGGGAGTGCAACTACGGGCAATAGTGGAGTGTTACCGTAGCTAATGAAT
Source organism: Trichosanthes cucumerina (assembly GCA_036507285.1). Classification (NCBI taxonomy): domain Eukaryota; kingdom Viridiplantae; phylum Streptophyta; class Magnoliopsida; order Cucurbitales; family Cucurbitaceae; genus Trichosanthes; species Trichosanthes cucumerina. The sequence continues at coordinate 34,401,250 of CM071840.1, forward strand.
GTTGATTAACCGGGTCAAAGATTTTGATAGGTTAATCTCGGATCATTGGAGCCCGTCACTGTAGGTCCATTAGGTCCCTCGGTTGGCTCCATTTGGGTTAAAAGAAGGGTTAAGAGTTTTGGTATGAAATTGAAGTGTTCAATTTCACTTAGAGTAACTTATATCATTTATATGAGATATGAGTGATATAATATATAGTTTAATATGAATGAGATTCATAATAAACTATAGGTTAGCCTAATTGTTGAATTAGGAGTAATTGGAGAAATTAGTTGAGAGAAATTAAATTGGATGTGATTCAATTTAATTAATCCACAAATATTGCAAATGTGATTTGCAATATGAGATATGAGATATCTTATATTATATGGTTATGCAAATATTATTTGCATAACCTATGGTTGTGGTAAAATGGTAATAATGTGGAGATTTTAACTCCATGATTATTCCACTATTTAAACCCTTCTTGCAAGAAGGATTGTAACTCAATCTCTCATTTTTTGGATTTCAACCAAAAAGAAGTGTGTTCTCTCTTAAATTCTCACTAACTTTCTCCTCACCAAAACACTAGAATCCCACCATTCTCCTTCTTTCCAAAAGAAGAACAACCAAGGTTCCAATTGGTGGTGTTTGTTCTTGTTCGAGAAGTTCGAGATTTGCAAAGCATTCGTGATCATTGGAAGGAAACTTTGAAGAGAGTCTTCAACAATTAAGTAGATTTCTTCTTGCTGTTTTTCTTCCATAGTATTGTATGTTTAACATAGATCTTAGTGTTAGATCGTTTTGATAAAACTCTAGTTGCATATTTTCACCACGACGGTTCAATCATCTTCCGCTGCGTGGGACTTTTATTTCCTTCAATTTGTATCAGAGCCATACGTTTGATTCGATTTTGTGCACTGTTTTTCATTAAAATTGGGTGTGTACAACCTTAATTTATGTGATAAAATGTTGGTTTACGAATTTGGATGTTTTTGGTTCTGGCATTTTAGATTTACAATTTTATGTTGATGAGATCAATGTAAAGGCTCGTTGTTTTTGGGCAATTTTGTTGTAAATCGAGTCTGTAAGTCTGAGTCGTTCGTGGCAAGAGTTGTTGTGAAGAAATCGGAGCGAAAACGGGCGAAAATCGATGAAGAACAGCAAATGAGTTTGTTGTTCTGTCGATGGCGTTGAGACGTTGTTCATCGGCGTCTCAACGCTATCCTTGTGGGCGCTGGCTTGGCTGCAGAGTAGAGTTGCAACGCCACGGCGTGGAGCACGCTGACCTCAACGCTAGACGCGGCAGTGTGGCAACGCTGCCCACGGCGTTGCAACGCTGCACGCGTAGTGGGTAGTTGCTGAGGAGTTGCGCGAGAACGTGGGCAGTTTGGAGTTCATGGGGCAGTTTTTTCTGAAATTATTATTATTTTTATTTATAAAAATGTATTTTATTCATGTTTTTAATTATTTTATTAAATAATATTAATATAAATGTTATATTCATGTTATTTAATTAAATAATTGCCCTTAGGTTCCAAAACCGATCCATTTTTGCTATTTAATTATTTATGCATGTGATGTATGATTTAATTAAATTTCTATGTACATATTGTATGTCATATAGATTTAAAATCCCACATTAGGTTAAAAATATTCATGCATCATTTATATTATAAGAGTTATAATATATAGTTTGCATGATAGGTTATATTATAAGAGTTATAATATAATTAAATGCATGTTTAATTTAATTAATATAAGTGTTATATTTTTTAGATTAAAGTATGCTCATGCATTTTATTCATGAGATGAATTATTATGTTATAGTCTATAGTTATTCATGTGATGAATGATCAAGCACTTTAACATAGAAATGAATGCAACCTAAGTTAATTATTAGTTTTAAAGTGTTTAGAACTGGAATAATTAGACTTAGGTTTTCTATTTTCTAAAAAGATTAGAAATTAGGAAATCAAATATGACCTTTGAATGGAGACTGGTTAGTAACTCTGTCTAAGGAAGGTTTTGTCTAAGGTTGGGGTATTTAAGTTGACGCTTATGAACACCCCTACAGAAACCACTGGGAGTAAATTCGGTCCGGAGATTCTTAGGTTATATTATCGTGAGTGCCGCTAATTAAAAGAGTTTTAATTTACTCACATAGACCTAAGTAATAATGTGATTATAAACTTAGGTTAATACCATATAAGAGTTATATTTGTAGACTTAGGTAAATTTTAGTCGGTTTATCTAGGTTAATCCCTAATAAAATTAAAGTGCTGAGTGGGAGGAAATAGAGTGTATGAGATACATTTAATTTCCGACCACAAATCTCCGTTAGGTCCGCACCGTGAGATCCATACTCGGCCTCGTGGCGCAAATGGAAGCGTCCACCTTCGGGTGGCATTTGTATGGGTCAATATCATCGTGGATGGAGAGAGTACTTATAGTGAGTGAGAGCGGGACTTGTGAAAACGGGACCTACGGTCTGTTCTTTCGATTCACACCGTGAGACTCCTATGATCTGCCTGCTAGTTTGGCCTGGACCAGACAATCCCTTCAGAGGGCCTGATCATGGGAGTCGGAACACCGTGAATTCCCGAAAGAGATACAGTTTCCTGGTTGGTTTTTCTTCTTGGTTCACCCTTCGGTGGCTATTGTTTGGACGGATACTTGGAAACTTAAGAGTTAATGAATTCGACCGAACAATGGTAATTTGATGCCTAATGGAATGAGAGTTATTTTGGGATTAGGGTCTGATCGAGAAAGTCTCGTCCTAGAGGAGGAGTGTTCTGTTCACCCTTCGGTGGCGGTCATTCTAAACCTTTAGGATATCATTGCAAATTTTGAATGACCTAGGGATCATGAATCAATTTTTGCTAAAACCTGATTGGATTTCAAAAGTTTTTTTGCAAGACTAACACAAAATTTTCTTAATTTTTCAGCTTAAAACATGTCTAGCTCAATTATAGCTCTAGTCGCATCTGATAAACTAGTGGGAGATAATTACCAAACTTGAAAAAACAACATAAACACAATTTCGGTAACTGACGACATTAAGTTCGTGCTCTTTGAGGAGTGTCCTCAGATGTCAGGCTCGACTACGTCGCGAAGTGTTCGCGATGCATACGATCGATAGACCAGGCCAATGAAAAGGCCAAGGTCTATATCATTGCCAGCATGTCTGATGTTTTGGCAAAGAAGCATGAGCTGATGGTCACCGCTAAGGAGATCATGGAGTCTTTGCAGGATATGTTTGGACAACAGTCTTTTCAAGTCCGACATGACTCGCTCAAATACGTCTTCAACGCACGGATGAAAGAGGGGCCGTCTGTCCGTGAACATATTCTAGACATGATGACCAACTTTAATCTAGCGGCGATGAACGGGGCTTCGATCGACGAGTCGAGCCAGGTTTGTTTTATATTGGAGACTCTTCCGAAGAGTTTCTTTCAGTTTCATAGCAATGCTGTTATGAACAAAATTAGCTACACTCTGACTACCCTCCTCAATGAGCTACAGAATTTCGGTCCTTGATGAGGGTCAGGGCACCGAAATCGAGGCAAATGTTGCCTCTGTGTCTTATCACTGGGGGTTCGACCTCTGGGACTAAACCTGTTGCTTCTTCACACCCGGAAGGGAAGAAGAGGATGAAGAGGGGTAAAACTGACCGTGTTGCCGCCCAGAAGGGCAAGAAGGTCAAAGAAGTTGCAGAAAAAGGAAAGTGTTTCCACTGCAATGGGGGCAAACACTTGAAGAGGAACTGCCCCAAATTCCTAGCCAAGACGAAGAATCAAGGTAAATGTGATTTACTTGTGACAGAAACCTATTTAGTGGAGATTAGTGACTCTGCCTGGATATTGGATTCGGGCGCCACTAACCATGTTTGTTCTTCTTTTCAGGGGATTGATTCCTGGCAGCAGCTGCGAGAGGGTGAGGTGACTCTACGGGTTGGATCCGGGGAGCTTGTCTCCACTGCAACGATCAGCACGGTGAAGCTACACTTTGGCAGGAATTACATTTTGTTGGACAACATTATATAGTTTCAGGGTTGACTAGAAACCTAGTTTCTATTTCCTGCCTTTTAGAATAATGTATTTCCGTTTCATTCCATGGTAATAAAGCGTTTATTTCCAGAAATGGTAATCTTATTTGTTCTGCTTCACTTGAGCATAATCTGTATGTTTTGAAACCTAATTCGGTCAAAAGTGTTTTGAATACTGAATTGTTTAAAACAGCAGAAACGCGAACTAAAAGAGCGAAAGTTTCTCCTAAAGAAAATGCCCATCTTTGGCATCTACGGTTAGGCCACATTAATCTCAATAGGATTGAGAAACTAGTGAAGAGTGGACTTCTAAACGAGTTGGAAGAAAACTCTTTACCGGTGTGTGAGTCATGCCTTGAGGGCAACATGACCAAACGTCCTTTTAGTGGAAAAGAATATAGAGCCAAGGAGCCCTTTGAGCTTATACATTCTGACCTCTGTTGTAACAGACAGTTTTAAATTTAAAAAAAAAACTTTTTCAGAAACGAAAATCGGGGATGGCTTCGCCCTCCCCCTCCTGTTCGTGCGCCGCAGGCGTTGCGGTCGGTGACCCACGCCACTTCTCTCCCTCTCGTTTTCTCCTCTCTCCCCGACCCCCTCTCTCAGTCCCTCTCTCTCTCTCTCTCACGCTGTTCTCTCTCTCTCTCTCCCTCACGCTGTCTTCTCTCTCTCTCCCTCAGATTGCCGTCGTCCTCTCGCTCGTCTCAGGCCGCCCTCGCCGTCGTCCCACCTTCGTAGCTGAGCCGCCGCATCACGTCGCTCGACTCGTACCAGTCGTCGCAAGGAGTCGCCGAAAGAGCTGCAGTCGCCGTGAAAACTTGAAACCCGTCGCTTGGCTCAGCCGGTTCGAGCTCGTTTCAGCCGGTTCTCGAGGAACGGAGTCTAGTTCTGGATAGATCGGGTCGCGAGGATCCCGGATCTGCCACCCATGCACCGCCGCCGCTGATCCACGCGCCGCCACCCGCCGGCAACACACGCCACCGCCTACAGGGCCGCCGACTGCCTCCTTCCGTGCGGTCGCCTCGGTTCGTTTCTTAGTTCGTTTCGGATCTTCGTTGGGTGAGTTTTGCTTCTCGTAAGCTTTTAAGGTCGCTTTTGTGTTTCGGTTTACTGATATTGTGCGTGTTCTTCGTTAGGGACGATTTGGAAGTAGAAGTACCTTGGAGTACGCCGCATAACCCAAGTCCTCGTTCTGTTCGGATTACCTGTAAGTTGTCGTTGGACTAAACGACCCCTAAGTGTAGGGCTTAGGGGCACCACTGCATGTCGTCTTGTTTTGAATGCAATGTCTTAGAATCTGGTAGCGTACCTTAGTCAAATTTGGCATTGTAGCAACATGCTTGGTTGTGAGAGTCGAAGTTGTGCATGAACTGAAGTCCGTCTGTTCTTATTGATGTGAACCTGTGTTGAAATACCGTGCATGTTACATCGAATGTTGTTCATACTTCATGGTGGTTATCCCTTCATTCTTGGATGTGATCTGATTTAGTAGAGCTGTAAGCTTGTGCTGAGATTTCTGAATGTGCTAATGTGCTTTGTTGTGTGTCCCGAGCCTAATAGTCTCGTGCTTTGTTTCGAAGTAACTCGAAAAGTGTCGTTGAGCCTTAGATAGTAGTTAGCACAACTAGCCCTAGTGTAGGCCCAAGTCTCTGTGTAACCCTTAGTAGGCTGAGACTCGAGGTTGGCGAGATGACGATGATGTTATGGGATGTGATGGTCAACCCTCCATCAAGTTGTTCGACTCGAGGTGTGATCCTTAGAGTCAGAGGGGTTGGATAGTGTTGGGATTTTTGTCCTAATCTCGTGTTTGTAATATATTGTTTGAAATTAATAAGAGTTATTTATTTCATCACTTTGTGTCTCGCAATATTTATAAACTTTTCCAATAAACTAAGCTCCAGGGTCATTGAATTTATGAGAGAACTGGAACTTGAACGGTGTGTAGTGGACACACAGGGACGATCACGTTCGAGTTAATGACGCGAACGGTCTACAGTATATGGATAGGGTTGGAGACCTAATCCTGGATACAATGTGGATGCGGCCCGCTTTGTATTAGATACAAACGAGGTGATCTGACTGGTTCATGTAGTTGACATGCGAGTGGGGGCATCTTGTGCAATCAGATTGTACACGACCGGACCGTGATTTATTAGACCTATTGATGTAACACCGTTGACAGTAAGGACTAATAACTTCGTAGATGACCATTAGTGACTCGACCTGAATCCTGAGCGTGTTACGGACTCTCGTCTGCGAGGATCTGTTTTTGACTAAAAGCACGGGTGAGGGTGGTCACGATTACTCACCCAATATGCCTATCTTCTCGGGGACGAGAACCAAGTAGGAGCCGAGAACTTAACTACGCGAGATGGAATTCACTCTGTTCCGCGCTTTAGGGAAACTAGAGGGTTGTTCCCTTAAGTGTTGTCTCCGGGGCTTGGACAACGGGCACCCACCTTCTCACTGGCCCGAGAAGGGTGTTGTGTATGGTTGGACCATCACAATATGGTTCATTAGAGGAGCAGTGGGGACTTAAGGAACAAGAGATAGACACAGGGGTAAAACTGTAATTTGACCCAGCCGTGTCTATGAACAACCTGTGAAGGGTCGACTCATGGGTATTGGTTATATCAGTGGACACGTAATATTCTGCATTGACGGGAGTGCAGCTACGGGCTATAGTGGAGTGTTACCGTAGCTAATGAATGTGTGTTAACCGTGTCAAAGAGTTTGGCAGGTTAATCTCGGATCATTGGAGCCCGTCACTTAGGTCCATTAGGTCCCTCGGTTGGCTCCATCTGGATTTAAGAAAGGATAAAGTTTTGGTATGAGATTGAAGTGTTCAATTTCACTCTAAGGGCATTTATGTCATTTATATGAGATATGAATGATATAATATATAGTTTAATGTGAATGAGATTCATAATAAACTATAGGTTAGCCTAATTGTTGAATTAGGGCTAATTGGAGAAATTGATTGAGAGAAATTAAATTGGATGTGATTCAATTTAATTAATCCACAATTAATGCAAATGAGATTTGCAATATGAGATATGAGATATCTTATATCATGTGGTTATGCAAATGAGACATACTTCTTGCAAGAAGGATGAGACATACTTCTCTCATTTTTTTAGATTTTCAAAAAGAAGAGAAGAGAAATTCTCTCTATCCTCTCTCAATTCTCCTCCCTCACCAAAACTCATAGGTTCCCACAAACCTCCTTTCTCCAAAAGAGAACAATCGAGAAGGCGTTTTGGTGGTGTTCAATCACTTTTGTTGGAGGCGTTCGTTGTGTACGAGGAGTACGAAGAGTTCGTGATTTTGAAGAAGAAACCTTGAAGAAAGTCTTCAACAAGTAAATTCTTCTTGCTGTAAATTTCTTCTTCTTTAAGCATGTTTAGCATAGATCTAAGTGTTAGATCAATTTTAAAAAACACGGTTTGCATAATTGATACATCGACGATTCAATCGTCTTCCGCTTCATGGGATTTTCATTCCCTTCAGATAGAGTCCTTCGCCCTAGTGCAGGCCCGAGAATGAGCCCGTGGTCGATTGTGCGCGGTAGTACCGCCTTTGATGCTTTATGGGATGTGGTGGTCCGTCCCCCATCCAGTTGTGCGACTCGGGGTGTGACCCTTAGAGTCAGAGGGGTTGCATAGAGTCCTTCGCCCTCGTGCAGGCCCGCGAATGAGTCTCGTGGTCAGATGGTGCCAACCTAGTCCAGAAGCTAAGGGTAGGGCAGAACTGAGAAATCTGAGTGAGTAATAGGGCTAGGATGCTTGGTGAGGTTGTGAGACGGGCTAAGTGTCGTGCTTAGCTAGGTCCAAGGCTGTTCTTTCATGTTCTTTATTATTGGACGAAAGTGGGCACGCCATCGAGTATTTTTTTATACTCATTCCTTCTTTATTTCTTCTTTTGTTGCAGGTAAGGCAAACCAGTGAGATGACCACCGCGAGACTCCTGTGAGGCTATGGAAGACTTGTAGGACTTAGTTCGGAGTTTTCGATTAGGAGTTGTTGTTTTCATTTCTCTTTCTTTTGTTGCGTGCTGCTGTTTCCGTTCATGTTTTAAACTTTAGTCTATCTGTTTTTTATTTCTCGAATCGAAGTATGTTCAGTTATGTTTTCTTTCGTGTTCAAAGCATGTTCTATTGTTTGATGGATTTCTGTTAACTCCGAGGGACTGGAGCCCAGCCTGTCGTTTCTTTGTAGTTTGGGGGAGGCTGGGTGCCCTCGTGAGTCCTTTTGAAGTGTTCTTGTTTAGGTTCAGGTTTCATAAATTTTTGGTTTGTCCAGGTTGCGCCGTTAAGCTGCCAGATTTTCGGTGCGAACGGTACAACTTGGAAGTAATGCCCCGAGTAGGAAGTGTGCAAATTACGGGGTGTTACATCTGTGGTCCGATGAATGTTAAAGCACGAGGTGGTTATAAATACTTCGTGTATTTCATAGATGATTACTCGAGGTATGGGTATATTTACCTAATGCATAAAAAGTCTGAAACTCTTGAAAAGTTCAAGGAGTACAAGACTGAGGTTGAGTACCTTAAAACACTTCAATTGGATCGAGGTGGAGAGTACATGGACACTGAATTCCAGGACTATATGATAGAACACGAAATTACGTCCCAACTCTCAGCACCTAGTATGCCACAGCAGAATGGTGTATCGGAGAGGAGAAACAGAACCTTGTTGGACATGGTTTGGTCGATGATGAGATATGCTCGTCTCCCTGATTCTTTTTGGGGTTACGCAATGGAGACTGCGGTCTATATTTTGAACAACATTCCGTCGAAGAGTGTTTGTGAAGCACCTTTCGAACTCTGGAATGGCCGTAAAGGTAGTTTACACCATTCAAAGAATTTGGGGATGCCCGACCCACGTGTTGGTGCCAAACTCGAAAAAGTTGGAACCCCGTTCAAAATTGTGCCTATTCGTAGGTTATCCTAAAGAGACTAGGGGTGGTCTATTTTTCAATCCTAAGGAAAATAGGGTACTTGTGTCGACAAACGCCACTTTCTTAGAGGAAGACCACGTCAGGGATCATTTACCAAGGAGTAAAATTGTGTTAAATGAAATGGACAGTACACCAGCAAGGGTTGCTGAAGGGGGCTAGTGCGTCAACAAGTGTTGTTGATCCTAGCACGTCTAGTCAAATCCGTTCCCAAGAGTTGAGAATGCCTCGACGTAGTGGGAGGGCTATGAGACAACTTGATCGTTACATGGGCTTAGCAGAAACCTCAATTATCGCTCCTGATGATGACAGGTGAGGATCCATTGACCTATGATCAGGGAATGGTTGATGTTGACAAAAACAAATGGATTAAAGTTGTGGACCAGGAATGGAGTCGATGTACTTCAATTCTGTCTGGGGGCTTGTCGATCAACCGGATGGGGTAAAACCTATTGGTTGCAAATGGATCTACAAGCGTAAACGTGGCGTAGATGGGAATGTGCAGACCTTCAAAGCCCGACTAGTGGCAAAGGGTTTTACCCAGGTTGAATGGGTTGATTATAAGGAGACCTTTTCACCTGTTGCCATGGTAAAGTCGATCAGGATCCTTCTGGCCATTGTCGCGTATTATGACTACGAGGTATGGCAGATGGACGTCAAGACAGCCTTTCTGAACGTCAAACTTGATGAGACCATCTACATGGATCAGCCCAAAGGGTTCATTGTCCAAGGCCAAGAGCAAAAGGTTTGTCGGCTTCATAAATCTATTTATGGACTGAAACAAGCTTCGAGGTCTTGGAATATAAGGTTTGATGACGCGATCAAATCTTATGGCTTTGATTAAAATGTCAACGAGCCTTGTGTCTACAAGAAAATCGTTGACAAAAATGTCGCATTTTTAGTGTTGTATGTGGATGATATTCTTCTCATTGGGAATGAGGTAAAATTTCTTACTGACGTGAAGAAATGGCTTGCTTCGCAATTCCAAATGAAAGATTTGTGAGAAGCTCAGTATGTTCTAGGTATCCAGATAGTCTGGAACCGGAAGAACAGAACATTAGCCTTGTCTCAGGCGTCATATATTGATAAGATGTTGTCTAGATATAAGATGCAGAACTCCAAGAAGGGCTTGCTGCCTTTCAGGCATGGGGTTCACTTGTCTAAGGATCAGTGTCCTAAGACTCCTCAAGATGTTGAGAATATGAGACGGATTACATATGCTTCAGTTGTAGGGAGCCTGATGTATGCCATGCTGTGTACTAGGCACGACATCTGTAATGCAGTAGGGATTGTCAGTAGGTATCAATCCAATCTAGGATTAGATCACTGGACAGCCGTAAAGGCAATCTCAAGTATCTTAGGAGAACGAGGAACTACAACTTAGTGTATGGTAGTGGGGATTCGATCCTTACGGGATACACGGATTCTGACTTTCAGACCGATAAGGATTCTAGGAAATCCACTTCGGGGTCAGCTTTCATTCTGAATGGAGGAGCTGTAGTATGGCAGAGCATCAAGCAGGGATGCATCGGCGATTCCACTATGGAAGCGGAGTATGTTGCGGCTTGTAAAGCTGCAAAGGAAGCTGTTTGGCTTAGGAAGTTCATAACAGATTTGGAAGTTGTCCAAATATGAACTTGTCGATTACACTGTTCTATGATAACAGTGGTGCAGTAGCCAACTCACGAGAGCCTCGGAGCCATAAGCGAGGCAAACACATTGAGCAGAAGTATCATCTAATACGGGAAATTGTGCATTGTGGAGACTCGACAGTCACGCAGATTGCGTCAGAGGACAACGTAGTTGATCCATTTACAAAGCCCCTCACGGCTAAGGTGTTTGAGGGTCACCTAGAGAGTCTAGGTTTTCGAGTGCTTCCTGACTAGGGCAAGTGGAAGATATGTAAACGGGTATTCAATGCCCTTGTTTATTGTATTACTTCATTGTAATTTATGTACATTTCAGAAATGTATTTTCTCCACTAGCATAGTCCAAGTGGGAGTTTGTTGGGATTTTTGTCCTAATCTCGTGTTTGTAAATTACTATTTGAAATTAATAAGAGTTATTTATTTCATTACTTTGTGTTTCGCAATATTTATAATGGTCATGTCGAGTCACTAATGGTCATCTACGAAGTTATTAGTCCTTACTGTCAACGGTGTTATATCAGTAGGTCTAATAATTCACGGTCCGGTCTTGTACAATCTCATTGTACAGGATGCCCCCACTCGCATGTCAACCACATGAACGAGTCAGATCACCTCGTTTGTATCTTAATACAAAGCGGGCCACATCCACAACGTATCTAGGATTAGGTCTCCAACCCCATCCATATACTGTAGACCGTTCGGATCATTAACTCGAACGTGATCCTCCCTATGTGTCCACTACACACTGTTCAAGTTCTAGTTCTCTCATATATTCAATGACCCTGGAGCTTAGTTTATTGGTCAAAGTTTGTATAAAATGGAAGACACAAAATGATGAAATGAATAACTCTTTATTAATTTTAACTAGTAATTTACAAACTATACGAGATTAGGACAAACATCCCAACAGTGAGTGTCGTTAATTAAACGTTAATTAAATAAACTTGATGGAACACAAGACATACGCAGCGGAAAAATGATCTAATCACACTCTAATTGCATCTAACTCAATAGACATGCAAACATACAAAAACAGTGAACTAAAAAGGGAAGAAAGTACAACCTTTGTAGCTTGATTTCTTCACGAGTCCCTTTGTCAGAGCACATACCGAACACAACCTGACCACCACTAGAGCTTTTCCGCTATCCTCTTGACTCAGGACCGGGTTGTGGGATCCGGTGAATGAAGGATTGAAAAGGAAGAATGAGAGGTTCAAAGTATTAAGAGAGGAAAATGGAAAAGAAGTAAGTTTTGGTGAGACTTCTTTTTTAAAAATTAAAACATAATATTTTCAAATCAATTCTATTTATAAAGCAATTACATTCATCAAATGCATGCCAAGGCTTACAAAATGCAACACCTCACAAAACTCTAACCAAAGTGGGCTATGTGTCATTCTATAATGTTTACACATAGTCCACTTAATTTAGTGGGATTACCCAACAAAAATTTGGATAATTCCACTAACTCTAGTCAAGGGTAAAATAGTCTTTTCTATTTGGTCAAAGTCAAACTTTGACTTTTCTCGAGCTAAAAAGTCAACCCTTTGACTTTTTATGATTTTGACCCTTTTGACTCATTTTGACCTCCCGAACATGAATCCGCATTCATATTTTGGAAATTCAAATGACATTTGAATATATTGTGTCATAAAAAATCGATAGTTATATCACATATACTTGTCGGTTTAAAACTTCTTTCCTAATTCGAACAATTCGAATTAATCCATCATACTGTCCTAAGTTTAATCCATATGAGCTAATAGGGAGACCTAATGGACCTACAGATCATGGGCTCCAACAATCCGAGATTAACCGGTCAAACTCTTTAACCTAATTAATCAACTTTTGTTAACTAACGTCATTCCACTAAAGTCCCGTAGTTGCACTCCCCTCACTGTAGATATATTTCTGTCCACCTGATATAACCGTAACTAGTAAGTAAATCCTTCACAGGTTGTTCGTGGTCTCAGCTGGGTCAAATTACCGTTTTACCCCTGAGAACACTTCTTGTTCCTTAAGTCCCACTAAACCTCTATAGAATAATTGATTTGTGGTCCAACCAACAAATCTAGTCCCTCTCAGCCTAGTGAGAGGGTGGGGCCCCTTGTTCTAGTTCTTAAGTCAGCACTTAAGGGAACAACCTATCTACTATCCCTAGAGTTAGGTAGGAGTGAATATTGTTTTGCACCCTATGTCCTCAACTATTTATCCGGTCCTACCCCTGAACTGGGAGGCTTTTTGAGCCATCGTTGTTGAGTTGCTCTCACCCATGTAGATCTAAGGATAATCCCAAATAAACAGGAGTTCATAGTTAGCTAGGGATTGAGATCAAGTTACCTAGGTCATCAAAATTGAATTAGTCAGTTTTATACAGTAAACGGTGTTATGAAGCAAAAGTGACTAAGTCATGGTCCAGTCTTATACAAACTCATTCCATAGGATGCCTCCACTTACATAACTCTATATGAATGATTCAGGATCACATTGTTTCTACTAACTACAAAGTAGGTCGCATCCATAGTGTCCCCAAAATAAGGTCCCAACCTTATCCCTATACTATAGACCATTTCAGGCTATATACTCGAACTTGATCCATGTTTTATGTCATCACATAAAGTTCAAGTCTACACTAAATAGCCTCGGGACCTTAGTTTATTGGATTCAAGATTATAGTATACTAATTCAATAACAATTTTATGGAAAAAAAGAAACACGAAAAATGTTTATCAATTACAAACTACGAGTTTTAGGACATAAAATCCAACAAAACTCACATAGACCTAAGTTAATAATATGATTATAGGCTTCGATTAATCCAATATAAGAGTTATATTGGTAGTCTTAGGTAAATATTGTTAGGATTTTTGTCCTAATCTCGTGTTTGTAATATATTGATTGAAATTAATAAGAGTTATTTATTTCATCACTTTGTGTCTACATAATATTTATAAACTTTTTCCAATAAACTAAGCTCCAGGTCATTGAATTTATGTGAGAACTAGAACTTGAGCGGTGTGTAGTGGACACATTGGGGAAGATCACGTTCGAGTTAATGACCCGAGCGGTCTCTGATGATATGGATAGGGTTAGAGACCTAATCCTCGGATACACTTGTGGATGTGGCCCGCTTTGTATTAGATACTGAGGCGAGGTGATCCGACTCGTTCATGTGGTTGACATGCGAGTGGGGCCATCCTGTGCAATGAGATTGTACAAGACCGGACCGTGAATTATTAGATCTACTAATGTAACACCGTTGACAGTAAGGACTAATAATTTCGTAGATGACCATTAGTGACTTGACCTGAATCCTGAGCGTGTTACGGACTCCTGTCTGCGAGGGTCTATTCTTTGACTAGTACGGGTGAGGGTGGTCACAGTTACTCGCCCAATATGCCTATCTTCTCAGGGACAGAACCAAGTAGGGAGCTGGGAACTTAACTACGCGAGATGGAATTCACTCGTTCCCGGCCTTAGGGAAACTAGAGGGGTTGTTCCCTTAAGTGTTGTCTCCGTGGCTTGGACAACGAGCGCCCACCTTCTCACTGGCCCGAGAAGGGTGTTGTGTATGGTTGGACCATCACAATATGTTGTTCATTAAAGGAGCAGTGGGGACTTAAGGAACAAGAGGTAGACACTGGGGTAAAATGGTAATTTGACCCAGCCGTGTCTACGAATAACCTGTGAAGGGTCGACTCATGGGTATTGGTTATATCGGTGGACACGTAATATTCTCGTGACCGACGGGAGTGCGGCTACACGCTATAGTGGAGTGTTACCGTAGCTAATGAATGTTGGTTAACCGGGTCAAAGAGTTTGGCAGCTTAATCTCGGATCATTGGAGCCCGTCACTGTAGGTCCATTAGGTCCCTCGGTTGGCTCCATCTGGATTTACGAAGGGATAAAGTTTTGGTATGAAATTGAAGTATTCAATTTCACCTTAAGGGCATTTATGTCATTTATATGAGATATGAATGATATAATATATAGTTTAATGTGAATGAGATTCATAATAAACTATAGGTTAGCCTAATTGTTGAATTAGGGCTAATTGGAGAATTTTATTGAGAGAAATTAAATTGGATGTGATTCAATTTAATAAATCCACAACTATTGCAAATGAGATTTGCAATATGTGATATGAGATATCTTATATTATGTGGTTATGCAAATGAGATTTACATAACCTATGATTGTGGTAAAGTGGTAAATATGTGGACATTTTTTAACTCCACTAATCCACTATATAAACCCTTCTTTCAAGAAGGATGTGGACACACTCTCTCATTTTTTAGTTTTTACACAAAAAGGAGAAGAGAAACTCTCTCAATTCTCTCTCAAATTCTCCCCCTTTTCTAAAACCATAAGGTTCCCACAAGCCTCCTTTCTCCTAAAGAGAACAACCGAGAAGGCTTTTTGGCGATGTTTTGGTTCATAATCGTTGGAGGGATTCGTAGTATACGAAGGAGCACGAAGAGTTCGTTGATTTGGAGAAGATATTGTGAAGAAAAGTCTTCAACAAGTAAGTAAAACCCTTTCTTACTGTTTTTCTTCTTCTTAATTGCATGTTTAGCCTAGATCTATGTATTAGATCAATTTTAACAAAGACAGTTTGCGTAATTGATACATCGACGATTCAATCGTCTTCCGCTGCACGGGATTTTCATTCCCTTCAATTGGTATCAGAGCCATTTCGATGGTTTCTTAATTATGCACTGTTTTGTTAAAATTTGGTAAGTATTTTACCATAATTCATGAGATGAATGCCTTGGTTTGCATAATGGATGTTTCGGTTTTTGGCACTTTTAGATTTATTTTCTGTTTGATGAGATCAAATGTAAAGGGTCCGTGTTTTTTGGGCAATTTAGAAAATAAATCGAGTCTGTAAGTCCGTGTCGTTCGTGGCAAGTGTTGCCGTGAAGAAATCGAGCGGAAGCAGTGAATCGACGGCGAAGAAGAGCAGCAAAGGAGTTTCTTCATTACGCCGATGGCGTTGAGACGCTGCCCAACGCGGCGTCTCAACGCTGTCCTGCGGTTGGAGGCCTGCTGCAGAACCAGCGTTGAAACGCTGGCGTAGCGTTGCAACGCCGCTGGCGTTGAGAACGCGGGTCGACGCCGCGTTACGCCGTAACGCGCCGCGGCGTTACAGCGCCGCACGCGTTGAGGAGCGATTCGCGGCGATACGCGAGGTCGTGGGTTCAAGGCTTGACTTGGGCGGTTTTCACACGTTTTATTTATTTTTTTTTCATAAAATGTATTTTTTTAATTTAATTATTTTATTAAATAATATTAATATAAATGTTATATTAATGTTATTTAATTTAATAATTGCCCCTAGGTGCCAAAAATCGGTCCATTTTTGCTATTTAATTATTTTATGCATGAGATGTATATTTTAATTAATTTCTATGTGCATTATGTATGTCATATAGATTTAAAATCCCACCTTAGGTTAAACATTTCATGCATCATTTTTATATTATAAGAATTATAATATATAGTATGCATGATAGGATTATATCATAAGAGTTATAATATAATGTTTGCATGTTTTAATTTAATTAAATATAAGTGTTATATTTTTAAATTAAAAGCATGCTCATGCATTTAGTTCATGTGATGAATTATATTATGTTATAGTATATAGTATTATTCATGTGATGGATGATCAAGCACTATAACATAGAAATGCATGCAACCTAAGTTAATTATTAGTTTTAAAGTGTTTAGAACTTGAATAATTAGACTTAGGTTTTCTAATTTTCTAATGAGATTAGAAATTTAGGAAATCAAATATGACCTTTGAATGGAGACTGATAAGTAACTCTGTCTAAGGAAGGTTTTGTCTAAGGCTGGGGTATTTAAGTTGACGCTATGCGAGAACCCTACACAAAACCGACACGGGAGTGAATTCGTCAGGAGATTCGTAGGTTATATTCTCGTGAGTGCCCTTAATTAAGTGTTAATTAATTTACTCACATAGACCTAAGTTAATAATGTGATTATAAACTTAGGTTAATACCATATAAGAGTTATATTGGTAGACTTAGGTAAATTTTAGTCGGTTTATCTAGGTCAATCCCTAATAAAATTTAAAGTGCTGAGTGGGAGGAAATAAAGTGTATGAGATACATTTGAATTTCCAACCACAAATCTCCTTTAAGTCCGCACCGTGAGATCTATACTCGGCCTCGTGGCGCAAATGGGAGCGTCCCCCTTCGGATGGCATTTGTATAGGTCAATATCATCGTGGATGGAAAGAGTACTTATAGTGAGTGGGAGCGGGACTTGTGAAAATGAGACCCACGATCTCTTCTTTCGATTCACACAATGAGACCCCTATGATCTGCCTGCTAGTTTGGCCTAGACCAGACAATCCCTTCAGAGGGCTTGATCATGGGAGTCGGAACATCGTGAATTCTCGAAAGGGATACAGTTTCCTGGTTGGTTTTCCTTTTTGGTTCACCCTTCGGTGGCTATTGTTTGGACGGATGCTTGGAAACTTAAAGATTGAGGGTGACACTCATAGAATTCGTTAAGTGTTAATGAATTCGATCGAACAATGGTAATTGGACGCCTAATGGAATAAGAGTTATTCTGGGATTAGGGTCTGATCGAGAAAGTCTCGTCCTAGAGGAGGAGTGTTCTGTTCACCCTTCGGTGGCGGTCATTCTAAACCTTTAGGGTATCATTGCAAAATTTTGATTGACTTAGGGATCATGAAACAAATTTTGCTAAAATTTGATTGGATTTCAAAAGTTTTTTGCGAGACTGATACAAAGGTTTTCTTGTTTTTCAGCTAAAAATGTCTAGCGCAGTTATAGTTTTACTCGCTTCGGACAAACTAGTGGGAGATAACTATCAAAGTTGGAAAAACAACATAAATACAATTTTGGTACAAGGCGACAAAAAGTTCGTATTTATCGAGGAGTGTCCTCGGATGCAAGGGCTCGGCAAATGCCGCAAAGTGTTCGCGATGCATACGATCGATGGATTAGGGCCAATGAAAAGGCCAAGGTCTATATTATTGCGGCATGTCCGATGTCTTGGCAAAGAAATACGGTGATGGTTTTCGCTAAGGAGATCATGGAGTCTCTGCAGAAATGTTTGGGCAAGTGAGATCCTTTCGGTCGGCATGATGACTCGCTCAAATACGTTTTCAACGCGACGGATGAAAGAAGGGTCGTCGTCCGCGTGAACACGTTCTAGACATGATGACCCACTTCCATCCGCCGAGATGAGCGGGGCTTCGATCGATGAGTCGAGCAGTCGATTTTATTTTGGAGACTCTTCCAAGAGTTTCCTTGCCAGAGTAGCAATCTTTGTTATGAAAATTAGCTACACACCGACAACCCTCCTCAATGAGCTACAGGTGTTGTCAATCCTTACATAGGGTCGGGAATCTGAGGCAAATGTTGCTCTGAGTCTTATCACGAGGGTTCGACCTCTCTCAGGACGAAACACCGTTGCTCCTTCACGCCCAGAAAGGGAAGAAGAGGATGAAGAGGGGTAAATCGATCGTCTTTGCGCCCACAAGGCAAGAAGGTCAAGGAGTTTGCAGAGAAAGGAAAGTGTTTCCACTGCAATGGAGGCGGTCACTGGAAGAGAAACTGTCCCAAATTCCTTGTCGAGAAGAAGAATCAAGGTAAATGTGATTTACTTGTGACTGAAACCTGTTTAGTGGAGAGTAGTGACTCTGCCTCGATACTGGATTCGGGCGCCACTAACCACGTTTGTTCTTCTTTTCAGGGGATTGATTCCTGGCAGCCGCTGCGAGAGGGTGAGGTGACTCTACAGGTTGGATCTGGGGAGCTTGTCTCTGCTGCAGCGATCGGCACGGTGAAGCTAAGCTTTGGCGGGAAGTACTTATTGTTGGACAATTTGTACATAGTTCTAGGGTTTACTAGAAACCTTGTTTCAATTTCCTGCCTTATTGAACAATGTATTTCAGTTTCTTTTGAATCGAATAAAGCGTTTATTTCTTTCAAAGGAATGTGATCTGTTCAAAACTTCACTTGAAAATAATCAGTATGTTTTGAAACCAAATTCGATCAAAAGTGTTTTGAATATCGAATTATTTAAAGCTCATAGAAACACGAACTAAGAAAGCAAAAGATTCTCCAAAAGAAAATGCCCATCTTTGGCATCTTCAATTAGGCCACATTAGTCTCAATAGGATTGAGAAACTAGTGAAGAGTGGACTTCTAAACGAGTTGGAAGAAAACTCTTTACCGGTGTGTGAGTCATGCCTTGAAGGCAAAATGACTAAACGTCCTTTTAGTGGAAAAGGATATAGAGCCAAAGAGCCTCTTGAGTTAGTACATTCTGACCTCTGTTGTCCGATGAATGTTAAAGCTCGAGGCGGATATGAGTACTTTGTGTCTTTCATAGACGACTACTCTAGATATGGGTACATTTACCTAATGCATAAGAAGTCTGAAACTCTTGAAAAGTTCAAGGAATACAAGACTGAGGTTGAGAACCTCTTAGGTAAATCGCTTAAAACACTTTGATCGGATCGGGGTGGAGAGTACATGGACACTGAATTCCAGGACTATATGATAGAACATGGAATTACGTCCCAACTCTCAGCGCCTGGTATGCCACAGCAGAATGGTGTATCGGAGAGGAGAAACAGAACCTTGTTGGACATGGTTCGGTCGATGATGAGCTATGCTCGTCTCCCGATTCTTTTTGAAGTACGCAGTGGAAGCTGCGTTTTATTTTTTGAACAACGTTCCCTCGAGATTGTTTGTGAAACACCTTTCGAGCTCTGGAGTGGACGTAAAGGCAGTTTACATCACTTCAGGATTTGGAGATGCCCGGCCCATGTGTTGGTGTCAAACCCGAAAAAGTTGGAACTTCGTTCGAAATTGTGCCTATTCGTAGGTTACCCTAAAGAGACAAGAGGTGGTCTGTTTTATGATCCTAGAGAAAATAGGGTGTTTGTGTCGACAAACGCCACTTTTCTAGAGGAAGACCACGTCAGGGATCATGTACCAAGGAGTAAGATTGTATTGAATGAAATGGACAGTTCATCAGCAAGAGTTGCTGATGGGGCTAGTACGTCAACAAGTGTTGTTGATCCTAGCACGTCTAGTCAAATCCGTTCTCAATTGTTAGGAATGCCTCGATGTAGTGGGAGGGATGTGAGATAGCCTGATCGCTACATGGGTTTAGCTGAAACCTTAGTTGTCGCTCCTGATGATGACTGTGAGGATCCATTGTCCTATGATCAGGCAATGGTTGATGTTGACAAAGACGAGTGGATTAAAGCTATGGACAAAGAAATGGAGTCTACAAGCGTAAACGTAAACGTGGATTAAAATCTATTGGTTGCAAATGGATCTACAAGCGTAAACATGGCGTAGATGGGAAGGTGCAGACCTTCAAAGCCCGACTAGTGGCAAAGGGTTTTACCTAGGTTGAAGGGGTTGACTATGAGGAGACCTTTTCACCTGTTGCCATGTTAAAGTCGATCAGGATCCTTCTGGCCATTGCCGCGTATTACGACTACGAGGTATGGCAGATGGACGTCAAGACAGCCTTTCTAAATGGCAAACTTGATGAGACCTTCTACATGGACCAGTCCAAAGGGTTCATTGCCTAAGGCCAAGAGCAAAAAGTTTGCCGGTTTCATAGGTCCATTTATGGACTGAAACAGGCTTCGAGGTCTTGGAATATAAGGTTTGATGAGGCAATCGAATCTTATGGCTTTGATCAAAATGTCGACGAGCCTTGTGTCTACAAGAAAACCGTTGACAAAACTGTCGCATTTTTGGTGTTGTATATTGACGATATTCTTCTCATTGGGAATGAGGTAGAATTTCTTACTAACGTTAAGAAGTGACTAGCTTCGCAATTCCAAATGAAAGATTTGGGAGAAGCTCAGTATGTTCTAGGTATCTAGATAGTCAGGAACCGGAAGAACAGAACGCTAGCCTTGTCTCAGGCGTTTTATATTGACAAGATATTGTCTAGATATAAGATGCAGAACTCCAAGAAGGGCTTACTGCCTTTCAGGCATCGGGTTTACTTGTCTAAGGATCAGTGTCCTAAGACTCCTCAAGATGTTGAGGATATGAGACGGATTCCATATGCTTCAGCTGTAGGGAGTCTGATGTATGCCATGATGTGTACTAGGCCCGACATCTGTTATCCAAAGAGGAATTGTCGGAGATATCGGTCAATCCGAGATTAGATCAGCTGGGCGTACCGTAAAGCCAATCCTCAAGTATCTTTGGAGATCGAGGAACTACAACTTAGTGTATGGGAGTGGGGATTTGATCCTTACGGGATACACAGATTCTGATTTTCAGACCGATAAGGATTCTAGGAAATCCACCTCTGGTCGACCTTCATTACGAATGGAGGAGTCAGTATGGCGAAGCATCAGCGAGGATGCATCGCTAATTCCACTATGGAAGCGGAGTATGTTGCGGCTTGTGAAGTCAGTAAAGGAAGCCGTTTGGCTTAGGAAGTTCATGTGATTTGGAAGTTGTTCCTAACATGAACTTTCCAATCACACCGCTCGTGATAACTTGAGTGGTGCGAGAGCCAACTCACGTGAGCCTCGGAGCCATAAGAGAGACAAACACATTGAGCGCAAGTATCATCCGACACGGGAGATTGTGCACCGCGAGACGTGTGATCCACACTGAGATAGCGTCGGAGCACAACGCGTAAGTGATCCATTTTCAAAGCCCCTCACGGCTAAGGTGTTTGAGGTCACCTAGAGAGTCTAGGTCTTGAGAGCTTCCGACTAGGGCAAGTGGGAGATGTGTAAGCGGGTATTCAATGCCCTAGTTTATTGTATTACCGTTGTAATTTATGTACATTTTAAAAATGTATTTTCTCCACTAGCTTAGTCCAAGTGGGAGTTTGTTAGGATTTTTGTCCTAATCTCGTGTTTGTAATATATTGATTGAAATTAATAAGAGTTATTTATTTCATCACTTTGTGTCTCATAATATTTATAATCTTTTTCCAATAAACTAAGCTCCAGGTCATTGAATTTATGAGAGAAGTAGAACTTGAGCGTGTGTGTAGTGGACACACAGGGGAAGATCACGTTCGAGTTAATGATCCAACAGATCTCTGATATATGGATAGGGTTGGAGACCTAATCCTAGATACTTAATCGTGGATGCGACCCGCTTTGTATTAGATACTGACGAGGTGATCCGACTCGTTCATGTGGTTGACATGCGAGTGGGGGCATCTGTGCAATGAGATTGTTCAAGATCGACCGCGTGAATTATTAGACCCACGATGTAACACCGCTGATTGTGATGAGACTAATAATTTCGTAGATGACCATTAGTGACTCGACACGAATCCTAAGCGTGTTACGGACTCCCATGCCGCGAGGAGTGTCATTCTTTGACTAGTAATGCGGGTGAGGGTGGTCACGATTACTCGCCCAATATGCCTATCTTCTCGGGGACATAACCAAGTAGGGAGTTGGGAACATAACTACGCGAGATGGAATTCACTCGTTCCCGACCTTAGGGAAACTAGAGGGTTATTCCCTTAAGTGTTGTCTCAGGGGCTTGGACAACGGGCGCCCACCTTCTCACTCGCCCGAGAAGGGTGTTGTGTATGGTTTGACCATCACAATATGTTGTTCATTAGAGGAGCAGTAGGGACTTAAGGAACAAGAGGTAGACATGGGGTAAAGCGGTAATTTGACCCGGTAGTGTCTCACGAATAACCGTGAAAGTCGGTCGACTCATGGGTATTGGTTATATCGGTGGACACGTAATATTCTCGTGACCGACAGGAGTGCAGCTACGGGCTATAGTGGAGTGTTACCGTAGCTAATGAATGTTGGTTAACCAGGGTCAAAGAGTTTGGCGAGGTTAATCTCGGATCATTGGAGCCCGCCATCCTTTGTAGGTCCATTAGGTCCTCGGTTGGCTCCATCTGGATTTAAGAAAGGATAAAGTTTTGGTATGAAATTGAAGTGTTCAATTTCACCTTAAGGGAATTTATGTCATTTATATGAGATATGAATGATATAATATATAGTTTAATGTGAATGAGATTCATAATAAACTATAGGTTAGCCTAATTGTTGAATTAGGGCTAATTGGAGAATTTGATTGAGAGAAATTAAATTGGATGTGATTCAATTTAATAAATCCACAACTATTGCAAATGAGATTTGCAATATGAGATATCTTATATTATGTGGTTATGCAAATGAAGTTTGCATAACCTATGATTGTGGTAAAGTGGTAAATATATGGACATTTTTTAACTCCACTAATCCACTATATAAACCCTTCTTTCAAGAAGGATGTGGACACACTCTCTCATGTTTTAGTTTTTACACAAAAAGGAGAAGAGAAACTCTCTCAATTCTCTCTCAAATTCTCCCCCTTTTCCAAAACCAAAAGGTTCCCACAAGCCTTCTTTCTCCTAAAGAGAACAACCGAGAAGGCTTTTTGGCGGTGTTTTGGTTCATAATCGTTGGAGGGATTCGTAGTATACGAAGGAGCACGAAGAGTTCGTGGATTTGTTGAAGATATTGTGAAGAAAAGTCTTCAACAAGTAAGTAAAACCCTTTCTTACTGTTTTTCTTCTTCTTAATTGCATGTTTAGCCTAGATCTATGTATTAGATCAATTTTAACAAAGACAGTTTGCGTAATTGATACATCGACGATTCAATCGTCTTCCGCTGCACTGGATTTTCATTCCCTTCAAATATAACCAGTTTATTTAGGTTAATCTTGTTAAACTAAAGTGCTGAGTGAGAGAAAATAAAGTGTATAAGATACATTTAATTTTCCATCCGCAAATCATCGTGAAGTTCACACCGTGAGATCCATACTCGGCCTCGTGGCGCAAATGAGAGTGTCCCCATTCGGATGGTATTTGTATGGGTCACTATTCAAAGTGAATGGAGAGAGTACTTATAGTGAGTGGGAACGGGACCTGTGAAAACGAGACCCATGGTCTCTTCTATCGATTCACACCGTGAGACGCCCATGATCCGCCTGCAAGTTGGGCCTGGACCAATCCCTTCGGAGGGCCTTGATCATGACAGTCGAAACACCGTGAATTCTCGAAAAGGGATACGATTTCCTTGTTGGTTTTCCTTCATAGTCCTCCCTTTAGTGATTATTGTTTGGACGGATACTATGGAAATTTAAAGATAGAGGTTGACACTCACGGGATTCATTAAGAGTTAATGAATTCAGACCGAAGAATGGTAATTGGATGCCTGTAGGAATAAGAGTTATTCTGGTATTAGGCTTTGGTTGAGAAAGTCTCGTCCCTCAGAAGGAGTGATTCTGTCCACCCTTCGGGGGTGGTCATTCAAAACCTTTAGGGTATCATTGCAGTTTTAAAATGACCTAGGGATCATAGAAAAAAATTGCTAAAACATGATTGGATTTTTTCAAAAGTTTTTGCGAGATCTAATACAAAGTTTTTTCTTTCAGCAAAATGTCGAGTTCAATCATAGCTCTTTTAGCCTCCAACAAGCTCGTAGGAGATAACTTTCATGAAGGGATCGAATCCCGCAGCGGAAGCGATTGTGAATCGCGCGTACATGATTTTGTTACACGAATCTTAAACAAGAACTAAATAACAAAGATTAAGCATGCATTTCTAATTAGAACAACAAGAAATTTACCTTTGAAGAACACTTTCTTCACGAGCTCCTTCTCCAATGATCACGATCTCAACAATGCAAACCCGAACCGTGTGAAGATCCTCACTAGATATTCTCCGTTGTTCTCTAGGTGATGGAGGAAGGTGGGTTCCTTTAGGATGAGATGTGGAGATTTTGAGAGAGATTGTGTTTGGAACTATTTCCAACAACACAAAATGAAACTCTAGGGTTGTATGTAATTGCCTTACCCAAAGTTGCATCTTATGCAACTATTTATAGGGAAATAGGATGAAAATTACCATCCTATCCCTCATTCATTCTCTCATTAGTATATAGTTAGTTTGTGAATCTTATTCACATTAAAACTATATATTATATCAATTATATCACATATAATTGATATAACACCTCATATATGAAATTGAACACTTCAATTTCATTCTTAACTTTATACCCTCAATGTTACGATGTTTAGCCAACGGAGGGACCTAATGGACCTACCGTTTATGAGCTCCAATGAGGATTATCTGATCAAACTCTTTGATCTGGTTAATCAATATTCAATAACTACAAGTCACTCCACTATAGACTTCTAACTGCACTTTCCTCACTGTAGATTATATTTTGTCCATTGATATAATCATTACCCATGAGTCGACCCTTCACAGGTTGTTCGTAAATCATAGTTGGGTCAAATTACTGTTTTACCCCTGTGATTACCTCTTTGTTCCTTAAGCACCACTGATCCTCTAATGAACAACAAGTCTATGGTCCTACCATACACTCAAACCCTCTTAAGTTAGTTTAGAGGGTGGGGCCCCGTTGTTCAAGACCTGGACTCAACTCTTAAGGGAACAATGTATCTAATTCCTTAGTCTAGGAATGAGTGAATTCCGTCTTACAGAGTTAAGTTCCTAGCTACCTACGACGTTCAGTCCCTGAAAAGGTAGGCTTATTGAGTCGGCTACAGGCCATTCTTACCTACACTAGTCTAAGGACAAACACCTATAAGAAGGAGTTCTTAACTTGCTCAGGATTCAAGTCGAGTCACTAATGACCATCTATAAATTATCTGTCCTATCCTGTTAACGGTGTTATGCTAGTTAGACTAATAATTTGCAGTCCGGTCTTGTATGAACTTTTCATACAGAATGCCCCCACTCGCATGTCATCCACATGAATTAGTTTGAAGGGAATGAGAATCCCCGCGCAGCGGAAGACGATCGAATCGTCATGGTATCATTATGCTACTCGAATTTTGTCAAAACGATCTAACTATTAGATCTAGGCTAAACATGCAAAAGAAGGAAGCAAATACAACAAGATGAATTGTACTTACTTGTTGAAGACTCTCTTCAATATTTCTTCCAAAGATCACGAACACTTCGCGAACAAACACGATCTCTACGATCCCGAACAAATCCCACGAACAAGAACGCAACACCACCAATTGGAACCTTGGTTGTTCTTCTTTTGGAAAGAAGGAGAATGGTGGGATTCTAGAGTTTTGGAGAGGGAGGAGAGTTGAAAGAGTAGAGAGAAAATTGATCTCTTCTCTTTGATGAAAATCAAAAAATGAGAGAAAAGCTTACCAATCCCTTCTTGCAAAGGGTTTAAATAGTGGAATGATGGAGTTAAAATCTCCACATTATCACCATTTTACAACAACCATAGGTTATGCAAATCTCATTTGCATAACCACATAATGTAAGATATCTCATATCTCATCTTGCAAATCTCATTTGCAATAAATGTGGATTAATTAAATTGAATCACATCCAATTTAATTTCTCTCAATTAATTTCTCCAATTAGCCCTAATTAAACAATTAGGCTAACCTATAGTTTATTATGAATCTCATTCACATTAAACTATATATTATATCATTCATATCTCATATAAATGACACAAATGCCCTTAATGTGAAATTGAACACTTCAATTTCATACCAAAAACATTAACCATTCTTTTAACCCAGATTGAGCCAACTGAGGGACCAAATGGACCTACAGTGACGGGCTTCAATGATCCGAGATTAATCTGTCAAACTCTTTGACCAGGTTAATCAACATTCATTAGCTACGGTAACACTTCACTATAGCCCGTAGTTGCACTCCCGTCACTGCAGAATATTACGTGACCACTGATATAACCAATACCCATGAGTCGACCCTTCACAGGTTGTTCGTAGACACGGTTGGGTCAAATTACCGTTTTACCCCTGTGTCTACCTCTTGTTCCTTAAGTCCCCACTTCTCCTCTAATGAACAACATATTGTGATGGTCCAACCATACACAACACCCTTCTCGGGCCAGTGAGAAGGTGGGCGCCTGTTGTCCAAGCCCTGGAGACAGCACTTAAGGGAACAACCCTTCTAGTTTCCCTAAAGGTGGGAACGAGTGAATTCCATCTCGCGTAGTTAAGTTCCCAGCTCCCTACTTGTTCCTGTCACTGAGAAGATAGGCATATTGGGCGACTAACTGTGACCACCCTCACCCGTACTAGTCAAAGGACGGACTTCGCAGACAGGAGTCCGTAACACGCTCGAGGATTCAGGTCGAGTCACTAATGGTCATCTACGAAGTTATTAGTCCTTACTGTCAACGGTGTTACATCAATAGGTCAAATAATTCACGGTCCGGTCTTGTACTATCTCATTGCACAGGATGCCCTCACTCGCATGTCAACCACATGAACGAGTAAGATCATCCCGTTTGTATCTAATACAAAGCAGGTGGCATCCACAGTGTATCCAGGATTAGATCTCCAACCCTATCCATATACTGTAGACCGTTCGGGTCATTAACTCGAACGTGATCCTCCCTGTGTGTCCACTACATACCGTTCAAGTTCTAATTCTCTCATAAATTCAATGACCCTTGAGCTTAGTTTATTGGAAAAGTTTATATATATTGTGAGACACAAAATAATGAAATAAATAACTCTTATTAATTTCAAACAATATTTACAAACATGAGATTAGGAGAAAAATCCCAACAAACTCCCACTTGGACTAAGCTAGTGGAGAAAATACATTTCTGAAATGTACATAAATTACAATGAAGTAATACAATAAACTAGGGCATTGAATACCCGTTTACACATCTCCCACTTGCCCTAGTCAGGAAGCTCTCGAAGACCTAGACTCTCTAGGTGACCCTCAAACACCTTAGCCGTGAGGGGCTTTGTAAATGGATCAACTACGTTGTGCTCCGACGCTATCTGCGTGACCGTCACGTCTCTGCGGTGCAGAATCTCCCGTATCAGGTGATACTTGCGCTCAATTTGTTTGCCTCTCTTATTGCTCCGCGGCTCACGTGAATTGGCTACTGCACCACTGTTATCACATAACAGTGTGATCGGCAAGTTCATATTTGGAACAACTTCAAAATCCGTCATGAACTTCCTAAGCCAAACAGCTTCCTTTGCAGCTTCACAAGCCGCAACATACTCCGCTTCCATAGTGGAATCAGCGATGCATCTCTGCTTGATACTTCGCCAAACTACAGCTCCTCCATTCAGAACGAAGGCTGACCCCAAAGTGGATTTCCTAGAATCCTTATCGGTCTGAAAGTTAGAATCCGTGTATCCTGTAAGGATCAAATCCCCACTGCCATACACTAAGCTGTAGTTCCTCGTTCTCCTAAGACACTTGAGGATTGCCTTTACTACCGCCCGGTGATCTAACTCTGGATTGGTGATATCTCACCGACAATTCCTCTTGCATATAATGAGATGTTGGGCCTAGTACACAACATGGCATACATCAGGCTCCCTACAGCCGAAGCATATGGAATCCGTCTCATAACCACAACATCTTGAGGAGTCTTAGGACATTGATCCTTAGACAAGTGAACCCCATGCCTGAAAGACAACAATTCCTTCTTGGAGTTATGCATCTTATATCTAGACAATATAAGACGCCTAAGACAAGGCTAGCGTTCTGTGCTTTCGGTTCCGGACAATCTGGATACCTGGAACGTACTAAGCTTCTCCAAAATCATTCATTTGGAATTGCGAAGCTAGCCACTTCTTAACGCCAGTAAGAAATTCTACCTCATTCCCAATGAGAAGAATATCGTCCACATACAACACAAAAAATGCGACAGTTTTGTCAACGATTTTCTTTTAGACACAAGGCTCGTCGACATTTTGATCAAAACCATAAGATTTTATCGCCTCATCAAATCTTATATTCCAAGACCTCGAAGCCTGTTTCAGCCCATAAATGGACCTATGAAGCCGACAAACCTTTTGCTCTTGGCCTTGGGCAATGAACCCTTTGGGTTGGTCCATGTAGATGGTCTCATAAAGTTTGCCATTCAGAAAGGTTGTCTTGACGTCCATCTGCCATACCTCGTAGTCATAATACGCGACAATGGCCAGAAGGATCTTGATCGACTTTACCATGGCAACAGGTGAAAAGGTCTCCTCATAGTCAACCCCTTCAACCTTGGTAAAACCCTTTGCCACTAGTCGGGCTTTGAAGGTCTATACCTTTCCATCTACGCCACGTTTACGCTTGTAGATCCATTTGCAACCAATAGGTTTTACCCCATCCGGTTGATCTACAAGCTCCCAGACAGAATTGAAGTACATAGACTCCATTTCCTGGTCCATAGCTTTAATCCATTCGTCTTTGTCCACATTAACCATTGCCTGATCATAGGTCAATAGATCCTCACAGTCATCATCAGGAGCGACAACTAAGGTTTCAGCTAAACCCATGTAACGATCAGGCTATCTCACAACCCTCCCACTACGTCGAGGCATTCCCAACTCTTGGGAACGAATTTGACTAGACGTGCTAGGATCAACAACACTTGTTGACGTACTAGCCCCATCAGCAACTCTTGTTGATGTACTGTCCATTTTATTTAACACAATTTTACTCCTTGGTAAATGATCCCTGACGTGGTCTTCCTCTAGGAAAGTGGTGTTTGTCGACACAAGCACCCTATTTTCCTTAGGATCGTAAAACATACCACCCCTAGTCTCTTTAGGGTAACCTACGAATAGGCACAATTTCGAACGGGGTTCCAACTTTTTCGGGTTTGACACCAACACGTGGGCTGGGCATCCCCAAAATCTGAAGTGATGTAAACTGTCTTTACGTCCACTCCAGAGCTCGAAAGGTGTTTCAAAAACACTCTTTGAGGGAACGTTGTTCAAAATATAAACCGCAATCTCCACTGCATAACCCCAAAAAGAATCAGGGAGACGAGCATAGCTCATCATCGATCGAACCATGTCCAACAAGGTTCTGTTTCTCCTCTCCAATACACCATTCTCACTTGTGGCATACAGTGCTTGAGAGTTGGGACGTAATTCGTGTTCTATCATATAGTCCACGAATTCATTTGTCCATGTACTCTCCACCTCGATCCTGTCGAAGTGTTTTAAGCGATTTACCTAAGAGGTTCTCAACCTCGATCTTGTACTCCTTGAACTTTTCAAGAGTTTGGACTTCTTGTGCATTAGGTAAATATACCCATATCTGGAGTAATCGTCTATGAAAGACACGAAGTACTCATAACCGCCTCGAGTTTTAACATTCATCGGACCACAGAGGTCAGAATGTACCAACTCAAGAGGCTCTTTGGCTCTATATCCTTTTCCACTAAAAGGATGTTTGGTCATTTTGCCCTCAAGGCATGACTCACACACCCAGGTAAAGAGTTTTCTTCCAACTCGTTTAGAAGTCCACTCTTCACTAGTTTCTCAATCCTATTGAGATTAATGTGGCCTCTTAGTAGATGCCAAAGATGGGCATTTTCTTTAGGAGAAACTTTTCGCTTTCTTAGTTTGTGTTTTCATAGATTTTAAACAATTCGAAGATTCAAAACACTTTTGACCGAATTAGGTTTCAAAACATACAGATTATGCTCAAGTGAAGCAGAACAAATAATATTACCATTTATGGAAATAAACGCTTTATTACCATAAAGTGAAACGAAAATACATTGTTCTAAAAGGCACGAAATAGAAACTAGGTTTCTAGTAAAACCTGGAACTATGTACAAATTGTCCAACAAAATGTAGTTCCTGCCAAAATGTAGCTTCACCGTGCCGATCGCTGCAGCAGAGACAAGCTCCCCGGATCTAACCTGTAGAGTCAGCTCACCCTCTCGCAGCGTCTGCCAGGAATCAATCCCCTGAAAAGAAGAACAAACATGGTTAGTGGCGCTCGAATCCAATATCCAGGCAGAGTCACTACTCTCCACTAAACAAGTTTCTGTCACAAGTAAATCACATTTACCTTGATTCCACCTCTCGGCCAGGAATTTGGGACAGTTCCTCTTCCAGTGTCCGCCCCCATTGCAGTGGAATACTTTTCCTTTCTCTGCAACATCCTTGAACTTCTTGCCCTTGTGGGCGGCAGCTCGGTCAGTTTTACCCCTCTTCATCCTCTTCTTCCCTTTCAAGCGTGAAGGAGCAACAGGTTTCGTCCTAGAGGTCGAACCCCTGTGATAAGACCTGTAGGCAACATTTGCCTCAGATTCCTTGACCCTGTTCAAGGACTGGAAATTCTGTAGCTCATTGAGGAGGGTAGTTAGAGTGTAGCTAATTTCGTTCATAACAACATTGCTACGAAACTGAAGGAAATTCTTTGGAAGAGTCTCCAGAATAAAACTGACTTGCCTCGACTCGTCGATCGAAGCCTCGTTCATCTAAGCCAGATTAAAGTGGGTCATCATGTCTAGAACATGTTCACGGACAGACGACCCCTCTTTCATCCGTGCGTTGAAGACATATTTGAGCGAGTCATGCCGGACTTGAAAGGACTTTTGTCCAAACATTTCCTGCAAGGACTCCATGATTTCCTTTGCGGAGACCATCAACTCATGCTTCTTTGCCAATACATCAGACATGCTGGCAATGATGTAGACCTTGGCCTTTTCATTGGCCCTGGTCCACCGATCGTATGCATTGCGAACACTTTGCGACGCAGTTGAGCCCGGCATCTGAGGACACTCCTTAGACAACACGAACTTTATGTCGTCAGTTACTAAAATTGTGTTTATGTTGTTTTTCCAACTTTGGTAATTATCTCCCACTAATTTATCGGACGCGAGTAGAGCTATTATTGCGCTAGACATGTTTTAAGCTGAAAAAAATTAAGAAAACTTTGTGTTAGTCTCGCAAAAAAAACTTTTTGAAATCCAATCATGTTTTAGCAAAATTGTTTCATGATCCCTAGGTCATTCAAAATTTTGCAATGATACCCTAAAGGTTTAGAATGACCGCCACCGAAGGGTGTACAGAACACTCCTCCTCTAGAATGAGACTTTCTCGATCAAACCCTAATCCCAGAATAACTCTTATTCCATTAGGCGTCCAATTACCATTGTTCGGTCGAATTCATAAACACTTAACGAATTTTGTGAGTGTCACCCTCAATCTTTAAGTTTCCAAGCATCCGTCCAAACAATAGCCACCGAAGGGTGAACCAAGAAGGAAAACCAACTAGGAAACTGTATCCCTTTTGGGAATTCACGGTGTTCCGACTCCCATGATCACGCTCCCGAAGGAAAACCATCTAGGCGTCTCACGGTGTGAATCGAAAGAAGAGACCGTGGGTCTCATTTTCACAAGTCCCGCTCCCACTCACTATAAGTACTCTCTCAATCCACGATGATATTGACCTATACAAATGCCACCCGAAGGGGGACACTCCCATTTGCGCCACGAGGCCGAGTATAGATCTCACGGTGTGGACTTAAAATAGATTTGTGGTTGGAAATTCAAATGTATCTCATACACTATATTTCCTCCCACTCAGCACTTTAATTTTAATAGGGATTGACCTAGATAAACCGGCTAAAATTTACCTAAGTCTACCAATATAACTCTTATATGGTATTAACCTAAGTCTATAATCACATTATAACTTAGGTCTATGTGAGTAATTAAAACACTTTTAATTAGCGGCATTCACGATAAGTATAATCTAAGAATCTCCGGACCGAATTCACTCCCAGGTCGGTTTTCAGGTAGGGGTGTTCCGCAAGCGTCAACTTAAATACCCCAGCCTTAGACAAAACCTTCCTTAGACAGAGTTACTAATCAGTCTCCATTCATAGACTAAACTTTTGATTTCCTAATTTCTAATCTCATTAGAAAATAGAAAACCTAAGTCTAATTATTGATGTTCTAAACTCTTTGAAATTAATAATTAACTTAGGTTGCATGCATTTCTATGTTATAGTGCTTGATCATGCATCACATGAATAACTATATACTATAACATAATATAATTCATCACATGAATATAAATGCATGGGCATACTTTAATCTAAAAAATATAACACTTTATATTAATTAAATTAAACATGCATCTAATTATATTATAACTCTAATAATATAACCTATCATACAAACTATATATTATAACTCTTATAATATAAATGATGCATGAAATGTTTAACCTAAGGTGGGATTTTAAATCTATATGGCATACAATATGCACATAGAATTTAATTAAATCATACATCTCATGCATAAAATAATTAAATAGCAAAAATGGACCGGTTTTTGGCACCTAGGGGCAATTATTTAATTAAATAACATTAATATAACTGTTATATTAATATTATTTAATGAAATAATTAAATAAACAAAATAAAAATACATTTTACAATGAAATAAATAAATAAAAATGGGAAAAATTGCACACTATGAAGCAAACTGCCCACTAATGCGAAAGCGCCGCATGAATCGCTCCTCAACACGTGCGGCGTTGCGCGTCGTGAAGGCGCCGCAACGCAACGCTGTTGCTTCCAGCGTCGACCCAACGTTCTCAACGCCAGCGGCGTTGCAACGCTATCCTGCAACGTCTCAGCAGCGTCTCAACGCCGTCGCCTGTACAACAAACACCTTTACTGTTTGTGCTTCGAAAAATGCCCGTTTCCGCTCCGATTTCTTCACAACAACACTTGCTACGAACGACACGGACTTATAGACTCGATTTATTTTCTAAATTTCCAAAAATACGGGCCCTTTACATTTGATCTCATCAAACAGAAAATAAATCTAAAAGTTCCAAAAACCGAAACATTCAAAATTGCAAAAAACCATTCATCTCATGAATTCAAAGTATTTACCAACCTATTTTAACAAAAAACAGTGCATAATGAAGAACCATCGAAATGGCTTTGATACCAATTGAGGGGAATGAGAATCCCCGCGCAGCGGAAGACCATCGAATCGTCGCGGTATCATTATCCTACTCGAATTTTGTCAAAACGATCTAACTATTAGATCTAGGCTAAACATGCAAAAGAAGGAAGAAAATACAGCAAGGTGAATTGTACTTACTTGTTGAAGACTCTCTTCAATATTTCTTCCAAAGATCACGAACACTTCGCGAACAAACACGATCTCTACGATCCCGAACAAATCCCATGAACAAGAACGCAACACCACCAATTGGAACCTTGGTTGTTCTTCTTTTGGAAAGAAGGAGAATGATGGGATTCTAGAGTTTTGGAGAGAGAGGAGAGTTGAGAGAGTAGAGAGAAAATTGATCTCTTCTCTTTGATGAAAATCAAAAAATGATAGAAAAGCTTACCAATCCCTTCTTACAAAGGGTTTAAATAGTGGAATGATGGAGTTAAAATCTCCACATTATCACCAATGATGGAGTTAAAATCTCCACATTATCACCACTTTACAACAACCATAGGTTATGCAAATCTCATTTGCATAACCACATAATGTAAGATATCTCATATCTCATCTTGCAAATCTCATTTGCAATAAATGTTGATTAATTAAATTGAATCACATCCAATTTAATTTCTCTCAATTAATTTCTCCAATTAGCCATAATTAAACAATTAGGCTAACCTATAGTTTATTAGGAATCTCATTCACATTAAACTATATATTATATCATTCATATCTCATATAAATGACATAAATGCCCTTAAAGTGAAATTGAACACTTCAATTTCATACCAAAACATTAACCCTTCTTTTAACCCAGATTGAGCCAACCGAGGGACCAAATGGGCCTACAGTGACGGGCTTCAATGATCCGAGATTAATCTGTCAAACTCTTTGACCCGGTTAATCAACATTCATTAGCTACGGTAACACTCCACTATAGCCCGTAGCTGCACTCCCGTCACTGTAGAATATTACGTGACCACTGATATAACCAATACTCATGAGTTGACCCTTCACAGGTTGTTCGTAGACACGGTTGCGTCAAATTACCGTTTTACCCCTGTGTCTACCTCTTGTTCCTTAAGTCTTCTCCACTGCTCCTCTAATGAACAACATATTGTGATGGTCCAACCATACACAACACCCTTCTCGGGCAAGTGAGAAGGTGAGCGCCCGTTGTCCAAGCCCTGCAGACAACAATTAAGGGAACAACCCCTCTAGTTTCCCTAAAGGCGGGAACGAGTGAATTCCATCTGGCGTAGTTAAGTTCCCAGCTCCCTACTTAGTCCTGTCCCTGAGAAGATAGGCATATTGGGCGACTAACTGTGACCACCCTCACCCGTACTAGTCAAAGGACGGACTTCGCAGAGCAGGAGTCCGTAACACGCCTCGGGATTGTGTCGAGTCACTAATGGTCATCTGAAGTTATTAGTCCCATCGTCAGCGGTGTTACATCGTGAGGTCTAATAATTCACGGTCCGGTCTTGTACAATCTCATTACACAGGATGCCCCCACTCGCATTTCAACCACATGAACGAGTGAGATCACCTCGTTTGTATCTAATACAAAGCGGGCCACATCCACAGTGTATCCAGGATTAGGTCTCCAACCCTATCCATATATTGTAGACCGTTCGGGTCATTAACCGGAACGTGATCCTCCCTGTGTGTCCACTACACAGCGTTCAAGTTCTAGTTCTCTCATAAATTCAATGACCCTGGAGCTTAGTTTATTGGAAAAGTTCATAAATATTGCGAGACACAAAGTAATGAAATAAAGAACTCTTATTAATTTCAAACAGTATTTACAAACACGAGATTAGGACAAAAATCCCAACTGAGTTGGATTACCTCATTTGTACTAATTACAAAGTGAGTCGCATCCATGGTGTTACAAGAATAAGGTTTCTAACCTTATTCTTATACCATAGACCATTTAGGTTATATTCTTTAACACAATCCAAATAGTGTCTACTATACTGATGTTAAAAATTCATTATAACCTTGGAGCTTAGTTTATTGGATTTATAATGCGAGAAGATAATTCTATCAAATTAAATAACTCTTTATTCATTTGACTACAATTACACAAGTTTGGGGAACATATCCCAACAATCTTCCACTTGACCTAAATCTTGTGGAGTACATAATTTAAACATTACAATAATGTAAAATACAATAAACTAGGGCACTGAAACCCTGTGTACAATATACTCCCACTTGCCTTAGTTGGGAAAGACTTGTAAACCTAGACCTTCTAGGTGACTCTCTAAAACTTTAGTCGTGAGAGGCTTTGTCAAAGGATCAACAATGTTGTGCTCGGAGGCTATCTTCGTGACGATCACGTGTCCTCGATGTACGATCTCCTGGATGAGATGATATTTCCGCTCAATATGCTTACTCCTCTTGTGACTTCAGGGTTCCCTTGAATTTGCCACGACACCACCGTTATCACAATACAACGTGATAGGAAAACTTATATTTGGAACAACTTCCAAATCTAACATGAATTTCCTTAACCAAACGATCTCTTTAGCTGCTTCACAAGCTGCTACATATTCGACCTCCATGATGGAATTAGCGATGCATCCCTGCTTGACGCTTCGTCATACTACAACTCCTCCGTTAAGAGTAAATACTGACCCTGATGTAGATTTTCGAGAATATTCATCAGTTTGAAAGTCAGAATCTGTGTATCCTGTAAGGATCAAATCCTTAGCCCCATACACAAGCATGTAGTTCCTCGTTCTTCGAAGATAATTAAGTATCGTTTTAACCGCTGTCAAGTGTTCAGGTCTTGGATTGGATTGATATCTACTAACCATTCCAACTGCAAAATAGATGTTTGGCCTAGTACACATCATGGCGTACATCAGGGTCCAAACAGTTGATGCATAAGGAATCCGTCTCATGTCCTCAACCTCTTGAGGTGTCTTAGGACACTCTTCCTTAGACAAATGAACTCTATATCTAAAAGGCAATAAACTTTTCTTGGAGTCTTGCATCTTAAACCTCAACAACACTTTATCGATGTATGATGTCTGAGACAATGCTAGGGTTTTATTCTTGCGGTTCCGGACAACCTGGATCTCAAGAACAAACTGCGCTTCTCCCAAATCTTTCATTTGGAATTGCATAGCTAGCCAATTCTTAATGTCAGTAAGATAACGTACATCATTCCCAATGAGTAGGATATCATCCACATATAAAACTAGGAATGCGACAGAACTATTGATGATTTTCTTGTAGACACAAGGTTCATCATCATTCTGGTCAAAGCCAAAAGATTTGATTGCCTCATCAAACCTTATATTCAAGGACCTAGAGGCTTGTTTCAGTCCATAAATTAACCTTTTAAGCCTGCAAACCTTTTGTTCTTGTCCTGGTTCAATGAACCCTTTGGGTTGGTCCATGTAGATGTTCTCGTCAAGATTACCATTCAAGAATGTTGTCTTGACATCCATTTGCCATATCTCATAGTCATAATATGCGACAGTGGAAAGTAGGAAACGGATAGACTTTACCATAACAACAGGCGAAAAAGTTTCCTCATAGTCAACCCCTTGGGTATAACCCTTTGCTACTAGTCTAGGTTTAAAGGTTTGCACCTTTCCATCTACACCACACTTTCTCTTGTAGATCCACTTACAACCTATAGGTTTTACCCCATCAGGTTTATCTATTAGATCCCAAACAGAATTGAAGTGCATAGACTGCATTTCTTAGTCCATAGCTATCACCCAGTTGTCTTTGTCCTTGTCAACCATTGCTTGATTATAAGTCAATGGATCCTCACAATCGTCATCTGATATGATAACTTGGGTTTCAGATAAACCTATATAACGGTCAGGTTGCGTTATAACCCTCCCACTACGTTAAAGCATTCTCAACTCTTGAGATGGACACTCTTGACTCGACAATCTAGTATAACAACTCTTGTTGACGTACTAACATTATTAGCAACCTTTGTTGTTGTTCCGTCTAACTCACCTAACACAATTTTACTTCTTGGTTTATTGTCCCTAATGTGGTCCTCCTCTAAGAAATTGGCATTTGTCGACACAATTACCTTGTCTTCCTTAGGATCATAGAATAATCCACCTCTTGTTTCTTTTTGGTAGCCTACAAATAGGCACAATTTTTAACGTGAATCCAATTTCTTTGGGTTTGTAACAACCACATGTGTTGGACATTCGCAAATTTTGAAATGACATAAACTACCTTTACGTCCTTTCCAGAGTTTAAAAGGTGTTTCAGGAAACACTCTTTGATGGTACATTGTTCAAAATGTATACTGCAGTCTCTACGACATAACCACAAAAAGAATTAGGGAGATGAGCATAACTTATCATTGATCGAACCATGTCCAACAAGATTTTATTTCTCCTTTCTGATACACCATTTTGCTAAGCCATACTGGGTGTTGAGAGTTGGGATGTAATTCCATGTTCTATCATATAGCTCTGGAATTTTAAATCCATGTACTCTCCACCTCGATCTGATCGAAGTGTTTTAATTTTTTTACCTAATTGAGTGTCAACTTCAGCCTTGAATTCCTTGAACTTTTCAAGTGCTTCAGACTTATGATGCATTAGGTAAATATGCCCAAATCTTGAATAATCATCTATAAAAGAGATGAAATATTCATAACCTCCTCTAGCTTTAACATTCATCAAACCACAAAGGTCTGAATGTATAAGCTCAAGAGGTTTTTTTAGCTCTATAACCTTTTCCACTAAAAGGTCTTTTTGTCATTTTGCCTTCTAGGCAGGATTCACATACAGGTAAAATATTTTCTTCTAACTCATTTAGAAGTCCACTCTTTACCAATCTCTCAATCCTATTGAGGTTAATGTGACCCAATCTATGTTGCCAAAGATAAGCATTTTCTTTCGGAGAAATTTTGCGTTCCTTAGTTTGTGTGTTTGTTGTTTTAAATAAGTGTTAAAAAAAGTTTTGACTGAATTTGGTCTCAAAACATACAAACCACTTTCTAATGAAGCTGAACATATTACCACACCTTTCTTTGAAATAAACACTTTATTTAAAGAAAATGAAACAAAAATACATTGTTCTATGAGGCAAGAAATTGAAATAAGGTTTCTAGTAAACCCTGGTATCACTAATACATTGTCAAACAACATATATTTCTTGCCAAACAAAAGCTTCATTGTGTCAATTGCTACAGCTGAGACGATATCTCCATTTCCAATCCAGAGCGTTATTTCTCCTTTTTGTAGCTGCTGCCAGGAATCAATTCCCTTCTTTCTTCTTCTTGGTCAGGTTCTTTGTACAATTTCGTTTCAAGTGTCCATCCTCGTTGCAGTGGAAACATTTTCCTTTGTCAGCAACTTCCTTGACCTTCTTACCCTTTTGGGTGGCAGCTTTATCAGCCTGTTTCCCTTTACCAACCTTCTTCATGTTCTTCTTCTTCCCTTTCAGGTTAGAAGAAGATGAAGCCACTGATTTAGTTCCAAAAGTCGAACCTCTTTGATAACTCCTACTGGCATCATTTGTCTCACCTTTCGGTCCCTGAATTTTTATCAAAGACTGAAAAAGTCTGGAGTTCATTCAGAAGGGAGGTAATATTAAAAGTAAACTTGTTCATAACAACATTACTTCTAAACTGTAAGAAACTATTTGGAAGAGTTTCAAGAATGAAGCTGACTTGGCTCGATTCATCGATGGAAGCACCATTCGACTCCGCGATTTTGAAGTGTACCATCATATCCAGAACATGATCCCGAACAGATGAACCCTTTGGCATCCTTGAGTTGAATATATACTTGAGGGCATTGTGTCGGGCCTGTATAGACTGTTGTCCAAACATGCCCTGCAACGAATCCATGATTTCCTTAGCGGTCATCATGCCCTCGTGCTTCTTGGCTAGTATGTCAGATATACTAGCCAGCATATAGACTTTGGCCTTATCATTGGCCTTGATCCATCGATCATATGCATCACGAACATTTCGTGTTGCATTCGAGCCTGACACTTGAGAACATTCCTCAGTCAACACAAACTTTTGATCGTCCACTACCAAGATAGTGTTAAGTTTGTTTTTCCAAGTCATTATGTTCTCTCCAGTTAATTTTTTTCATTTGGAAATAATAGAATTTGGACATTTTTTGAAATTTAAAAAAACTTGTATAAGTTTGTCGCTAAAAAACTATCTAATCCAATCACGTTTTAGCTAATTATCTAATGATTCCTAGGTCATTAATAATTGCAATGATACTCCAAAGGTTTAGAGTGTATGACACCGAAGGATAATAAAAAATACTCCTCCTCTGGATAAAGACATTCTTGACCAAAACCTAATGCCAGAATATCTCTTATTCCTATAGGCTTTAGTTACCATTATTTGGTCAGGATACATACACTTCTTATGTACCTTGTGAGTGTAACCCTCTGTCTTTAGACCCCAGAGTCCCCATCCAACAAAATCCGTCAAAGGGAGGACTAGGTTGAAAAACAGACTAAGGAAATCTTTATCCCTCTCGGGTGTCCACTGTGTTTGATCCCCTATGATAAAGCCCTCCGAAGGGATTGTCTGGTCCAGGCCAAACTAGCAGGCTGACCATAGTGATCTCACAATGTGAACCGACAGAAGAGATCATAGGTTTTTGTTTTCACTAAACCTGCTCTCACTTACTATAAGTACCCTCTCCATTCACCTTGCTACTGACTCATACAAACACCATCCGAAGGGGGACACTCCCGTTTGCGCCACGAGGCCAAGTATGAGTCTCACGGTGTGAACTACCCCGGAGAGATGTGGGTGAAATTATATGTATCATATACACTTTTCCTCCCACTAGATACTTTAACTCTATAGGAAATTGACCTAGGTTAAACCCTGCTAATGGTTTTATCTAAGATGAGATATCTAAATAAAAGCATACATTATGCATGCCAATAATTATGCAACAATTGCATAAACTTAAATAGCAAAATTAGACCATTTTTGGCACCTTAAAATTAATTTTTATTAATATAATTTAATTATAATTAATAATATTAAATAGTATAAAACGTTTTTATATTAAATAAATATAATAAAAAACAAAACATTTGGCGTTGTGACGCCCATGCTGCGTTACTCCAACAGGGTTTCAACGCTGAGGATAGCGTTGCAACGCTGGTTCGTTCCAGCCTACACCTGAACTCCTTTGGCGTTGTGACACCCATGCTGGCGTTGCAACGCTGGTTCTTCCTCGTCCCAGCGTTGTGACGCTGGTTGGAGCGGTGCAACGCTGCATCTCCTTGCAGCCTGAAATCTGCCTCCACGACGTTGCTACGCTGCACATAGAACAACAAGCAGTCTCCACTTCTTTTGCTCGTTTTCGCTCCGTTCTTCTCAGCAACTTCTTTGTTGCGATCGACACAGACTTATAGACTCGATTTACATAATAAAATGTCCAAAACAATAGGCCATTTAAATTGAACAATTCAACGAAAAATATGTAAATATATGGTGCCAAAAATGAAAACATCTAATTTGCAAACCGATCATACATCTCATGAAATCAGTAAATCCCACCTTTTTTCTTGATAACTCTTGAACGAAATCAAGAACACAATTGGTGCTCTGATACTAATTGAAGGGATCGAATCCCGCAGCGGAAGCAATTGTGAATCACGTGTCCATGATTTTGTTTCACGGATATAAAACAAGAACTAAATAACAAAGATTAAGCATGCATTTTTAATTAGGACAACAAGAAATTTACCTTTGAAGAACAATTTCTTGACGAGCTCCTTCTCCAACGATCACGATCTCAGCAATGCAAACCTGAACCGTGGGAAGATCCCCACTAGATCTTCTCTGTTGTTCTCTACGTGAAGGTGGAATGTGGGATCCTTTAGGATGAGTTGTGGAGATTTTGAGAGAGATTGTGTTTGAAACTCTTTCCAACAACACAAAATGAAACTCTAGGGTTGTACGTAATTGTCTTACCCAAAGGTGCATCTTATGCAATTATTTATAGAGAAATAGGATGAAAATTACCATCTTATCCCTCCTTCATTCTCTCATTAGTATATAGTTAATTTGTGAATCTTATTCACATTAAAACTATATATCATATCAATTATTTAACATATAATTGATATAACACTTCATATATGAAATTGAACACTTCAATTTCATTCCTAACTTTATACCCTCAATGTTACCATGTTGAGCCAATGAAGGGACCTAATGGACCTACAGTTCATGAGCTCTAATGATGTGGGATTAACTGATCAAACTCTTTGATCTGGTTCATCAATATTCATTAACTACAAGTCACTCCACTTTAGACTTGTAGTTGCACTCTCCTCACTATAGATTATATTTTGTCCATTGATATAATCATTACCCATGAGTCGACCCTTCAAAGATTGTTCGTAATCACAGTTGGGTCAAATTACCGTTTAACCCCTGTGATTACCTCTTTGTTCCTTAAGCACCACTAATCCTCTAATGAACAACAAGTCTATGGTCCTACCATAAACTCAAACCCTCTTAAGCTAGTTTAAAGGGTGGGGCCCCGTTTTTCAAGACCTGGACTCAGTTCTTAAGGGAGCAACTTATCTAAAACCTTAGTCTAGGAATTAGTGAATTCCGTCTTCCAGAGTTAAGTTCTCAGCTACCTACGAAGTTTTGTCCCTGAGAATGTAGACTTATTGAGTCGGCTACATGCTACTCTCACCCATACTAGTCTAAGGACAACTCCCTGTAAGCAGGAATTCTTAACTTGCTCAGGATTCAAGTCGAGTCACTAATGACCATCTATAAATTATCAATCATATCTTGTTAACGGTGTTATACTGGTTAGACTAATAATTTGCAGTTCGGTCGTGTATGAACTCTTCATACAGAATGCCCCCACTCGCATGTCATCCACATGAATGAGTTGGATTACCTCATTTGTACTAATTACAAAGTGGGTCGCATCCATGGTGTTACCAGAATAAGGTTTCCAACCTTATTTTTATACCATAGACCATTTAAATTATACTCTTGAACACAATCCAAATAGTGTGTACTACACTGATGTTCAAGATTCATTATAACCTTGGAGCTTAGTTTATTGGATTTATAATGCGAGATGATAATTCTATCAAATCAAATAACTCTTTATTCATTTGACTAAAATTACACAAGTTTAGGGCACATATCCAAACATTTCAAACGTGGAAAAACAATATCAACACGATCTTAGTTACCGATGACCTAAAGTTCGCGCTCACTGAGGAGTGTCCTCAGGTACTGGGCCCGACCGCATCATAAAGTGTTCGTGATGCGTACAATCAATGGATGAGGGCTAATGAAAAGACCAAAGTCCACATTATAGTCAACTTATCTGAAATATTGGCTAAGAAGCACAAGGTCATGGTCACCGTTAAGGAGATCATGGAGTCGTTGCAAAATATGTTTGGACAACAGTCCTTTCTGGTTCGACACAACGCACTCAAACATGTGTTCAATGCAAGGATGAAGGAGGGGACGTTTGTCCGGGAACATGTTCTCGATATGATGACCCACTTCAACCTGCGCGGAGATGAGCGGTGCTTCGATCG
Organism: Trichosanthes cucumerina; assembly: GCA_036507285.1. Taxonomy (NCBI): domain Eukaryota; kingdom Viridiplantae; phylum Streptophyta; class Magnoliopsida; order Cucurbitales; family Cucurbitaceae; genus Trichosanthes; species Trichosanthes cucumerina. The sequence continues at coordinate 34,444,245 of CM071840.1, forward strand.
ACGAGTCGAGCCAAGTCAGCTCTATTTTGGAGACTCTTCTGAAGAGTTTCCTTTAGTTTCGTAGTAATGCTGTTATGAACAAAATTAGCTACAATCTGACCACTCTTTTTAACGAACTACAGACCTTCTAGTCCTTGATGCGAGTGAAGGGACCGGAAGTTGAGACAAATGTTGTCTTCAGATCCTTTCACAGGGATTTGACCTCTTGGACAAAGTTTGTGGGTTCTTCAGGCCCGAAAGGGAAGAAGAAGAAGTTGAAGAAAGTGGGTAAAGCTGACCGCGTTGCCGCCCACAAGGGCAAAAAGGTCAAGGAGGTTGTGGAAAAAGAAAAGTATTTCCACTACAACGAGGATGACCACTAGAAGAGGAATTGCCCCAAGTTACTTTCCGAGAAGAAGAAAGAAGGTAAATGTGATTTACTTGTTATTGAAACTTGTTTAGTGGAGAGTAGTTACTCTGTTTAGATATTGGATTCAGGTACCACTAATCATGTTTGTTCTTCTTTTCAGGGAATTAGTTCCTGGCAGTGTCTGCAGAAGGGTGAGATAACACTCAGGGTTGAATCCGTAGTAGTTGTCTCGCATGTAGTGATCAACACGGTGAAGCTTTTCTTTGGCAGGAAGTACATTTTATTAGATAACATGTACATATTACCAGGGTTTACTAGAAACCTTATTTCTATTTCCTATTTATTAAAACAATGTATTTCTGTTTCTTTTAAGAGTAATAAAGCGTTTATTTCTCGAAATGGAAATTTGTTATGTTCTGCTTCACTTGAGAGTAATTTAAACGTTTTAAAGCAAAATTCAGTCAAAAGTGTTTTGCATACTGAATTGTTTAAAACAGCTGAAACGCGAACTAAAAGATTAAAAGTTTCTCCATAAGAAAACATTCATCTTTGGTATCTAAGGTTGGGCCACATAAATCTCAATAGGATTGAGAGACTAGTGAAGAGTGGACTTCTAAGCAAGTTGGAAGAAAAATCTTTATCGGTTTGTGAGTCATGTCTTGAAGGCAAAATGACCAAACGTCCTTTTAGTGGAAAAGAATATAGAGCCGAAGAGGCTCTTGAGCTTATACATTCTGACTTCCGTGGCCTAATGAGTGTTAAAACACGAGGAGGTTACAAATACTTTGTATCTTTCATAGATTACTATTGGAGATATGGGTATGTTTACCTAATGCATCGAAAGTCTGAAACTCTTGAAAAGTCAAGGAGTACAAGACTGAGGTTGACAACCTATTAGGTAAAACCATTAAAACATTTCGATCGGATCGAGGTGGAGAGTATATGCACACTGAATTCCAGGACTATATGATAGAACATGGAATTACGTCCCAACTCTCAACACCCAGTATGCCACAATAGAATTGTTGAGATGTATGTCCTAATCTCGTACTTGTTTGTAATTAACACTATTCAAATAAATAAGAGTTATTTCTTTTATCACTTTGTGTCTCGCATATTTACAAATTCTTTCCAATAAACTAAGCTGCAGGGTCATTGAATTATGAGAGAACTAGAACTTGAACGGTGTGTACTGGACACACAGGGAGGATCATGTTCGAGTTAATGACCCGAACGGTCTATAGTATACGGATAGGGTTGGAGACCTAATCCTTGATACGATGTGGATGTGGTTCGCTTTGTATTAGATACAAACGAGGTGATCAAACTCGTTCATGTTGTTGACATGCGAGTGGGAGCATCCTGTGCAATGAGATTGTACAAGACCGAACCATGAATTATTAGACCTACTGATGTAACACCGTTGACAGTATAGGACTAATAACTTCGTAGATGACCATTAGTGACTTGACCTTAATCCTGAGCGTGTTACGGACCTCTGTCTGCGGGGGTATGTCGTTTGACTAGTACGGGTGAGGGTGGTCACAGTTGCTCACCCAATATGCCTATCTTCTCAGGGACAAGACCACGTGGGGAGCTGGGAACTTAACTACGCAAGATGGAATTCACTCCTTCCCGACCTTAGGAAAACTAGAGGGGTTGTTCCCTTAAGTGTTGTCTCCAGGGTTGAGACAACGAGCACGACCCTCTTACATGCCCGAGAGGGGTGCTGTTTATGGTTGGACCATACAACGTTGTTGTTCATTAGAGGAGCAGTGGGGACTTAAGGAACAAGAAGTAGACACAGGGGTAAAATGGTAATTTGACCCAATAGTGTCTACGAATAACCTGTGAAGGGTCGACTCACAGGCATTGGTTATATCATTAGACACAACTTGTCCTAAAGTGATGGGAGTGCAGCTACGGGCTTTAGTGGAGTGTTACCATAGCTAATGAATGTTGATTAACCGGGACAAAGAGTTTGACAGGTTAGTCTCAAATCATTGGAGCTCGTCACCTGTAGGTCCATTAGGTCCCTCGGTTGGCTCAAACTAGATACATAGAGGGTTTACAGTTTGGTGTGGATTTGAAGTGTTCAAATTCATTAAAAGGGTATTTATGTCATTTATATGAGATATGATTGACATATTATATAGTTTAATGTGAATGAGATTCATAATAAACTATAGGTTAGCCTAATTGTTTAATTAGGGCTAATTTGGAGAAATTGGATTGAGAGAAATTAAATTGAATGTGATTCAATTTAAAATCCACAATTAACCAAATGTGATTTGTATAATGAGATATGAGATATCTTATTATATGTGGTTATGCAAATATGATTTGCATAACCTATAGTTGTCGTAAAATGGTAAATAGGTGGAGATTTCAACTCCACCTATCACCATTATATAAACCCTTTGCAAGAAGGCTTTTGTAAGTAATAGTTTCATTTTTTGGAATCTCACCAAAAAGAAACACTAAAATTCTCTCAACTTTCCTCTCTCAAATTCTCTCCCCCTTTCACAAAAGGAGTCCCACAACTCTCCTTCTACCTAAGGAGAACAACCAAGAAGGCTTATCGGAGATGTCCGATTGTTAGAGATTCGTTGAGATCGTGATCGTTGAGATCGAGAACGCGAAGTGTTTGTGGCCGGAGAAGAAAATTGTGAAGAACGGTTCTTCAACAAGTAAGTGTTACTTCTCACTGTTTTTCCTTCTTATATGCATGTTTAGCCTAGTTTCTATAGGATATAAATGATTTTGAGAAAACATTTTTCATAACGAAACCACAACGATTCAATCGTTTTTCTGTTGCGGGAGTTTTATTCCCTTCAAGAATGGCGTGTCAGAGAGGAGAAACAGAACCCTGTTGGACATGGCTCGGTCGATGATGAGCTACGCTCATCTCCCTGACTCGTTTTGGGGTTACGCAGTGGAGACTGCGGTATACATTTTGACCAATTTTTTATCGAAGAGTGTTTGTGAAACACCTTTCGAACACTAGAATGGACGTAAAAGCAGTTTACGTTATTTCCAAATTTGAGGATACCCGACCCATGTGTTGGTGATAAACCTGAAAAAGCTGGAACCTTGTTCAAAATTATGCCTCTTAGTAGGCTACCCAAAAGAGACGAGTGGTGGTATGTTTTATGATTCTAAAGAAAATAGGGTGCTTGTGTCGACAAACGCCACATTCTTTGAGGAGGACCATATCAGAGATCATAAACCACATAGTAAGATTGTGTTAAGCTAAAGGGACAATACATCAGCAAAGAGTTTCTTATGGTGCTAGTACATTAACAAGTGTTGTTGATCTTAGCTCGTCTAGTCAAGTACGTTCTCAAGAGTTCAGAATGCCTTGACGTAGTGGGAGGGTTGTGAGACAACCCGAACGTTACATGGGTTTGGATGAAACCCAAGTCGTCACCCCTGATGATGACTGCAAGGATCCACTGACCTATGATTAGGCAATCAATGACGTTGACAAAGACGAATGGATTAAAGCCATGGACCATGAAATGGAGTCGATGTACTTCAATTCCATTTGACAAGGAACTTTGGACAGTTATGCTTCTAGTGTCCGTCCCCATTGCAGTGGAAACACTTTCCTTTCTCTGCAACTTCCTTAACCTTTTTGCCCTTTTGGGCGGCAGCACGATCAGTTTTACCCTTCTTCGTCTTCTTTTTCTTCCCTTTCAGGTCTGAAAAGCCTACAGATTTTGTCCTAGAGGTCAATCCCCTGTGAAAGGACCTAAAGGCAACGTTTGCCTCAGCTTCCGGTGTCCTGATCCTCATCGAGGACTGGAAGTTCTGTAGTTCATTGAGAAGGGTGGTCAGAGGGTAGCTAATTTTGTTGATAACAACATTGCTACGAAACTGAAGGAAACTCTTCGGAAGAGGACCTGGCTCGACTCATCGATCGAGGCCCCGTTCATCTCTGCCAGATTAAAGTGGGTCATCATGTCCAGAACATGTTCACGGACAAACCTCCCTTCTTTCATCCGCTCATTGAAGACGTGTTTGAGGGAATCATGTCGGACCTGAAGAGACTGTTGTCCAAACATTCTTGCAAGGATTCGATGATCTCCTTGGCAATGATCATCACCTCATGCTTCTTTGCCAATACTTCAGATAAGCTGGTAATGATATACACCTTGGCCTTTTCATTGGCCCTGATCCATCGATCGTACGCATCACGAACACTTCGTGATGCGGTCGAGCCCAACATCTAAGGACACTCCTCAGTGAGCACGAACTTTAGGTCGTCAGCTATTAGAATTGTGTTGATATTATTTTTCCATGTTTGGAAATTATCTCCCACGAGTTTATCAGAAGCTAATAGGGCGATGATTGAGCTAGACATTTTTGCTGAAAACAAGTAAAAAATTTGTATTAGTCTCGCAAAAACTTTGAAAATCCAATCAAGTTTTAGAAAAATTTTATCCTATGATCCCTAGGTCATTAAAAATTTGTAATGATATCCCAAAGGTTTAGAATGACCGCCATCGAAGGGTGAACAGAAACACTCCTCCTCTGGGATGAGACTTTCTCGACCAGACCCTAATACCAGAATAACTCTTATTCCATTAGGCATCCAGTTACCATTTTTCAGTATGAATCCATTAACTCTTAATGAAGCCCATGAGTGTCACCCTCAATCTTTAAATTTCCAAGTATCCGTCCAAACAATAGCAACGAAGGGTGAACCAAGAAGGAAAACCAACAAGGAAATTGTATCCCTTTCACGAATTCACGGTGTTTCGACCCCATGATCAAGGCCCTCCGAAGGGATTGTCTGGTCCAGGCCAAACTAGCAGGCGGATCATAGGCGTCTCACGATGTGAACCGAAAGAAGAGATCGTGGGTCCCGTTTTCACAGGTCCCGCTCTCACTCACTATAAGTATTCTCTCCATTCACGTTGATATTGACCCATACAAAATACCATCCGAAGGGAGACGCTCCCATTTGAGCCACGAGGCCGAGTATGGATCTCACGGTATGAACTTAACGGAGATTTGTGGTCGGAAAATTAAATGTATCTTATACACTTTATTTCCTACCACTCAACACTTTAAGTTAATCGGGATTGACCTAGATAAATCGGCTAATATTTACCTAAGTCTACCAATATAACTCTTATATTGGATTAACCTAGGTCTATAATCACATTATTAACTTAGGTCTATGTGAGTAAATTAATTAACTTTTAATTAACGACACTCACGAGAATATAACCTATGAATCTCCAGACCAAATTCACTCCCAGGTAGGGGTGTTTCGCAAACCGTCAGCTTAAATACCCCAGCCTTAGACAGAACCTTCCTTAGACAGAGTTACTAATTAGTCTCCATTCATAAGTCATATTTGATTTCCTAATTCTAATCTTATTAAAACTAGAAAACCTAAGTCTAATTATTCAAGTTCTAAACATTTTAAAACTAATAATTAACTTAGGTTACATGCATTTCTATGTTATAGTGCTTGATCAGTCATCACATGAATAATAAACTATATAGCATACATTCATCACATGAATTAAATGCATGTGCATGCTTTTCATCTAAGAAATTATAACACTTATATTAAATAAATTAAAACATGCAAACATTATATTATAACTTTTATAATGTAATCCTATCATGCATACTATATATTATAATTCTTATAATATAAATATGATACATGAAATGTTTAACCTAAGGTGGGATTTTAATCTATATGGCATACATTATGCACATAGAATAAATAAATTTCATACATCTCATGCATAAAATAAATTCATAGCAGAATTGGACCGGTTTTGGCACTTAGGGACATTAATTAAATTAATTAACATTTATATTAATATTAATTAATAAAATTAATTTAAAAAATTACATTTTAGAAATTATAAAATAAATAAATAATTAAAAAAAATTAATGCCCCCACGTTTGAGCAAACTGCTTCAACTTGCCACTTCGCGCGAAAACTGCTCGCGAACTGGCCACTATGCTTCAGCGTTGTAACGCTGCAGCGTGTAGCGTTGTCCTCAGCGCACCTAATGCCTCAGCGTCGCAACGCTACACCCAGCGTTGGAACGCTGACCTGCAGCTCAACCTCCAATCGCGCGGACAACGTTGAGACGCCGAAGAACAACGTCTCAATGTCGTCGATAGAACAACAAACACCTTTGCTGTTCTTCGTCGTTTTTCGTCCGATTCTGCTCCGTTTTCTTCACAACAACTCTTGGCACGAACGACACAGACTTACAGACTTGATTTACTTTCTAATTGCTCAAAAAACACAGGCCTTTACATTGATCTCATCAACAGAAAAGTAAATCTAAAAACCGTGCCAAAATCGAAAACATCCAATATGCAATAACCAAAATTCATCTCATGAATTAAAGCATACCCACCTAATTTTATGAAAATAAGTTTGCACAACGAAGCCAACGATTGGCTCTGATACCAATTGAAGAGAATAAAACTCGCGCAGCGGAAACGACTTTGAATCGTCGTGGTGATCGGTGTGAAAACATTTCTTAAAATTAAATCTATCATATAGAATTTAGGCTAAACATGCTGAAATTGAAGGAAAACACAATAAGAAAACCTACTTACTTGTTGAAGAACGCTTCTCCAAGAATTCCTTCTTCGGTCACGAACTCTTCGTGCTCTCGATCTCTACGTTCAGGATCTCCCGAACAACGAACAAATTGGACACCTCCAATTGATCTTCTCGGTTGTTCTCGTTCAGTAAAGGGAGAGTGGTGGGACACTTTTGGTTTAGGGTAGAGAGAAAATTTGAGAGAGTTTGAGAGAGTTCTTGGATGGAAAATCCAAAAAATTACTTGTTTTATCACAAATGCTTTATATAATGGTGATAGGTGGAGTTTAAATCTCCACCTATTTACCATTTTACCATAATCTTAGGTTATGTAAATCATATTTGCATAACCACATATAATAAGATATCTCATATCTTATAATACAAATCACATTTGTATAATTGTGGATTTTAAATTGAATCACATTCAATTTAATTTCTCTAAATTAGTACTAATTAAGCAATTAAGCTAACCTATAGTTTATTATGAATATCATTCACATTAAACTATTTAATATATCAATCATATCTCATATAAATGACATAAATACCCTTTTAATGAATTCGAACACTTCAAATCCATACCAAACTGTAAACCCTCTATGTATCAAGTTTGAGCCAACTGAGGGACCTAGGACCTACAGATGACGAGCTCCAATGATCCGAGACTAACCTGTAAAACTCTTTTACCTGATTAATCAACATTCATTAGCTACGGTAACACTCCACTAAAGGTCGTAGTTGCGCTCCCATCTCTGTAGGATAAGTTGTGTCCATTGATATAACCAATGCCTGTGAGTCGACCCTTCACAGGTTGTTCGTAGACACTACTGGGTTAAATTATCGTTTTACCCCTGTGTCTACCTCTTGTTCTTTAAGTCCCCATTGCCCCTCTAATGAACAACAAGGTTGAATGGTCCAACCATAAACAACACCCCTCTCGGGCCAGTGAGAGGGTGGGTGCCCATTGTCCAAGCCCTTGAGACAACACTTAAGGGAACAACCCCTCTAGTTTCCCTAATGTCGGGAACAAGTGAATTCCATCTCGTGTAGTCAAGTTCCCAACTCCCCACGTGGTCCTATCCCTGAGAAGATAGGCATATTGGGCGAGTAACTATGACCACCCTCACCCGTACTAGTTAAAGGACAGACCCCCCACAGATAAGAGTCTGTAACACGCTCAGGATTAAGGTCGAGTCACTATTGGTCATCTACGAAGTTATTAGTCCTAAACTGCCAACGGTGTTACATCAGTAGGTCAAATAATTCACGATCCGGTCTTGTACAATCTCATTGCACAAGATACCCCCACTCGCATGTCAACCACATGAACGAGTTGGATCACCTCGTTTGTATCTAATACAAAGCGGCCCGCATCCAGGATTAGGTCTCCAACCCTATCCGTATACTGTAGACCGTTCGGGTCATTTACTCGAACGTGATTGTTGCGTAAAATTATAGATATACAATACCGCAGTGTACGGGTCAATTTTTAGTATAGTGATTTATGACTCCAAGTATCATCCTCGGGAATGGGTTTCTAGATTAATTAATTACTAAGGTACTAATTCTAAATTTTAGCTAAAGAAACATAACATGGATAGTTGGTTGAAAGTAAGGACAAGCAACAAACAAACATGTGGAGACACGAATTGATAGAATTGAGGGAAGTGATTATACAAGTTAATGACTCAATTAACACATGCAATGAACCAAAGAGATGAAATTATAAACAATAAGTAAAATACTCAAGAAAACCTCTCGATTCTTAGTGAGCCTCACACATGCAATAAACTCCATAGTCTCCATATGAACCTACGACATGCATGGCATTAAGCAACTTCTTTATGTGTTTCCCTAAGATTTGTAAGTCATTCTCATGCCAGATTTCTAAGGGTTTTGACAATTTTGCTCTAATTCAAGTTTTAGCTCTCGAGTCCACTTAAACCAACAAATTAAGAAGTAAAGAATGAATTGCCAAAAATAAAGACAAAACATGCTTCAATACATAGCAAGAAAGTCATAACTAAATCAAATCCTAACTACAATGTTTAGCTACTCTAAATCACATGAAAATCAAACTAAACATGTAGAAAACGTCTTATAACGTTATTACAATCTGAAAGAAAGAGAAATTAAACTTATTTGTCGATGTCGGTCCTTCGTCTCCGAGCTCCCCTCTTCGATCTCGAACCTCCACTGATGCTTTGGCTCCCAAAAAAAGCTCTTATCTCTCTTCAAAGTGTATTTCAAAATTAGGGTGGAAAATCTACCAAATTCGGCTATTTTTCCAAGAAGAATTAAGGTTCTATATATACGCTCAATCGATACAGCGTTGCAACGCTAGGGACAGCGTTGCAACGCTGTACCCTAGGCGGCTGGCAAAAATGGAAATAGTCGATGGCGTTGCAACGCTAGGGACAGCGTTGCAACGTTGCTACCCTAACGCGCGCGCCTCCTTATCGATCTGGGGTTGCGACGCTGCAAGCAAGCGTTGCAACGCCCTCTGTGCGGCTCCTCATATAAGCTTCCTTATCGAGATAGCGTTGCGACGCTGCAAGGCAGCGTTGCAACGCTATCGGCAGTGGTCTTCAACGCCTTTAAACAGCACGCTCTGCGTTGCAACGCTATGGACATCATTTCAACACCATCACTCCGGGTCATCATGCTTGAATTGTTATTTTCACTTCAAATTGGTATTATTTTTAGCTCCAAATAGCCTCGTTTCGATCCTGAGTGATCCAATTTATCTCCAATAGTTCTGTTTACGCTCTTATCCTGAAATTGAATAAATTAAACACGTAAAAGTTCTAAAATCATCATAAAACTGGCAATAATTAACCCTAAGGATAGCACATTTTGTGTGCTATCAAACACCCCCAAACTTAAACTTTTACTAGTCCCGAGCAAAAACAAAATTAAACATCAGATTGTTCTTAAGCATACATTTGATTCAAGCCTCAAGGATTTAAGAGAAAATATGGCAATCATGGGAAACATTCAAACATAACACTTCAGCAAGCAATTTAAAACTTTTCCTAAGTGTTCCTACGTGTGTGTGTGATTAGCCTATGTTCCCTTCATTTTTACTAAGCCCGGATCAACTTTATTAGGCTCTCCATTCAACTCCCCCCTACATTGGTCTTAATTACTAATCTTTGAGTCTCCCCACATTCAAGAATTAAATAACTTCACTCAGTACTTACTCATTTTTTTTTATCAAATTTTCTATTTTCTTCTTTTTTTTGTGTGCAAGGACACTAACTTTCACACATCCACTACAGGGACCCTTACCCAGAGCACTCGCTCAATGAGTGGCCTAACTGATCACAATGAAGGTAGCTCTTTTTACCCTCACGAATTTTTTTCTTTAGCAAACAAACAACAAAAACCAACTAATTCACATACTATACAGGTCATGCACATCATATTGTTATTCCCCCTATCCTGCAGTTTAACTCTCAAATCACTTCTCAGACCTATCGAGGTGACATCAAACTTCTGAACCTAATAACTTTATTCTAAGAATTTCAAAGCTACAGGAACACAGACTATGTGCATAATAGTGCAGGAAAAACTCAAGAAAATTTTTAAATTAACTCGAATTCATGTCATGCTCTCAAGTTTCAGTAGAATCACAAGAATTTCCAATTAAATCTCATCCTAGGCTATCATGATCATACTTATGCATAAAATCAATCAGCAATTCAACACATACTCAGGACAGTCACAACAGATAAACAACATCCCACCCCCAAACATAAACTAAACATTGCCCCCAATGTTTGCAGAATTAAGCACAAATTAAGTATAAATTAAGTATAAGGGTAAGAGTGAACAATACTGTCCTGGGTGATGGAGATCTTTCTGAGTTTTTTGGATAGCCAAAACATGTGTGTTGGAGTTCCTCAAAATGGGAGCATGGATTTCAACGAAGAACGACATTGCCACAACCTACAAAGCAAGACAACAACAAGTAAATAAACTATGAATTGAAAAATAATAAACTAAAGACAGAAAATAGAAAAAAATGAAAAAGCTTGGGTTGCCTCCCAAGAAGCGCTTTGTTTAACGTCTTTAGCAAGACTGTACTCCCTCAAGGTGTTTCCTTCCTTGCTTGCAGTGCCTGTAGTGATGTGTTCATTTGGCTAATCTGGGTCTCTATATTCTTTATCGCAGCTCCATGACTAGTGACAATACCAGATAGACTGGTGACTGCATTCTCCAGCTAGTTGGACCGACTTCTGGATTCAACTATGAAGGAGTGCAATGTGTCTTCCAGAGATGGTTTCCTCTCTGATGTAGAAGCATGCCCTGTAGGAGGATTCAACACATTTTTGTTGTTAGCATAAGAGAAATTCTCATGATACCTCAAACCTGGATTGTAATGTGTTGGGAGGTTATTCTGAGTCTGATTTCCTCCATAGTTGTTGCTTCTGTTGTTCAGGTAGTGCACTTGCTCCATAGTGGATTCTCCATTGGGTTGGGAGCATTGAGAGGACATCCCTTTTTGTGGTGATCCTGCAAAATTATTCAGAGCATGAGTGAGAGATGCCATATGAGATCTAAGGGAGGTTACCTCATCCAGTTGATACAATCCAGCTACTAGCTTAGATCTGTCATTTTCTCAGAGGCCACTAGTAGTGATTTGGCGGTTGACACTTCCTCCGGGAGGGCACGTGCTTCTAGCACGATCTTCGCCATGAAAGCCCCCAAAGAAGGTGGCATCGAGAATGGTTCTGGTCTTACCTTCCAGTCCATTATAAAACAATTTTACCTGGAGCCAATCTGGGTAGCCATGCTGTGGGCATCTCCTGAGCATGTCTTTGTACCTTTCCCTTGCCTCAAATAGTTTCTCTCCCTCCTGCTGCCTGAATGTTCTAATCTCAGTCCTTAACTTTGCAGCCTTCATAGGTAGGAAGAATTTGGTCATGAAGGCTTGGGCTAACTCCTCCTAGGAAGTGATACTACCTGAGGGAAGAGACCCTAGCCATTCTTTGGCTCTACCCTGTAAAGAGAAAGGAAAGAGACGTAAGCGAATATTATCAGCAGAAATACCATTCATTTTAACTGTACAACAGATTTGTAAGAAATACTGTAAGTGTGAGTTAGGATCTTTAGTGGCTAAGCCTCTGAAAGCACCTTCCCTAACCATCTGTATCAGCCCTGCCTTAAGTTCAAAATTATTAGCATTTATAGGGTCATGGACTATTCCAGCCTCCTCAGAATTAAACACAGGTTGGAAATACTCCCTGATAGGTTTGGGGTTATTGATGAGCTCCTGATCAACCATAGTATGAGTTTCTACTTTTCCTTCCCTTAGGAGTCTCCTACAGCTCCTCTCGATCTCAAGATCAAAAGGGTGCAAGTTTGTAGCTCTCCCCTTGGGCATACACCTGGAGGTACAAAAAGAAAGAAATTAGATAAAAACAACAAAATTAGAAAATAAAATAGAACATAAAAGAAAGAAAAACACAAAAATAAAGACATGAAACATAAAACTTGGGTTGCCTCCCAAGAAGCGCTTTGTTTAACGTCTTTAGCTAGACGGTGACTTATCAAGGCACATAAAACTGCTCATATTTCTTTGGGCCCTTCTTGCTTGAATCGATATAACCTTCTCAGTCTAAAAGGCTATCCTGTTTTTCTTGAGCACCAGAGAGAGAATTATTTTTGGTATTTTTGTTTAATGAAATGAAAGAACTAAAATCAAAGCAAGACTCGTGAGTATAAGACAGATGGTTATCAAAAATAAAGGAAATTTCTTGAGAAAAAAGGAAAGAAGACTTCTCAGCCTCTAACTCTATCACCTGGATCTCCCTTGTGGAACTAAATGTATCACCAATGTCTTCTTCGCTAACTTGATCATGGTGTGCCTCAGTCTCCCCTAAACTATCCTCACTATCATCTGAACAAATCCTCCTAGGTGGCACCTCCTGAGTGGTAAGGATAATAAATTGTTCCTGTAGGGCCTTAAGGGAAATTACTAGCTGGTTAAGGTACTGAGCTCTATCTTGTACTATTTCCCAAAGTCTTACCACCTCAATTTCTAACCTATCAAACCTCTCTAATTCACTATGAACCAATTTTTTAAATTTCAATTCTAAGGTATATTCTGCAATTGGTCCATAAGAGAAAATTTTTCTAGGGGTTGATTAAGGTACGATAAACTATGGTTCCAACTGCCTAGATGACTACCATTACATAAATGTTTATCACTTTTAGGTACAAAATGGTAAAAATTAGACAGATTAAATTCAGAGAAATCATGATGCACATACCTAGGGTCCTGAGAGGGACAATAGAATGGTGGAGAATCAAAATCATGCAAAGGCATGCTTGAAAAATTAATAATTCAGATCAAGACTTCTACACAATAGCAACACAACCAAAACAGGGGACAAAGACTCAAAAACAAACAAAACTAAAATAAAACAAATAAGGAAACAAACAAACACACAAAGAACAAATAAGGAAAGACACACAAACAAGCTTTAGTCTAAAACCTCAAATTTTCTCCTAATATTAATTAATCTAAATAATCGTCATTCCCCGGCAGCGGCGCCAAAAACTTGTTGCTTAAAATTATAGATATGCAATACCGCAGTATACGGTTCAAGTTTTAGTATAGTGATTTATGAGTCCAAGTATCGTCTTCGGGAATGGGTTTCTAGATTAATTAATTACTAAGGTACTAATTCTCAATTTTAGCTAAAGAAACATAACATGGATAGTTGGTTGAAAGTAAAGACAAGAAACAAACAAACATGTGGAGACACGAATTGATAGAATTGAGGGAAGTGATTATACAAGTTAATGACTCAATTAACACATGCAATGAACCAAAAAGATGAAATTATAAACAAGAAGTAAAATACTCAAGAAAACCTCTCGATTTTTAGTGAGCCTCACACATGCAATAAACTCCATAGTCTCCATATGAACCTACGACATGCATGGCATTAAGCAACTTCTTTATGTGTTTCCCTAAGATTTCTAAGTCATTCTCATGCCAGATTTCTAAGGGTTTTGACAATTTTGCTCTAATTCAAGCTTTATCTCTCGAGTCCACCTAAACCAACAAATTAAGAAGTAAAGAACGAATTGCCAAAAATAAGAACAAAACATGCTTCAATACATAGCAAGAAAGTCATAACAAGTAAATCAAATCCTAACTACAATGTTTAGCTACTCTAAATCACATGAAAATCAAACTAAACATGTAGAAAACGTCTTATAACGCTATTACAATATGAAAGAACGAGAAATTAAACTTATGTGTCGATGCCGGTCCTTCGTCTCCGAGCTCCCGTCTTCGATCTCGAACCTCCACGGATGCTATGGCTCCCAAAAAGAATTAAGGTTCTATATATAGGCTTAATCGGTACAGCGTTGCAACGCTAGGGACAGCGTTGCAACGCTGTACCCTAGGCGGCTAGCAAATATGGAAATAGTCGATGGCGTTGCAACGCTGGGGACAGCGTTGCAACGCTGCTACCCTAACGCGCGCGCCACCATATTGATATGGTGTTGCGACGCTGCAAGGCAGGGTTGCAACGCCCTCTGTGCGGCTCCTCATATAAGCTTCCTTATCGAGATAGCGTTGCGACGCTGCAAGGCAGCGTTGCAACGCTATCGGCAGTGGTCTTCAACGCCTTTAAACAGCACTATCGGCGTTGCAACGCTATGGACAGCGTTGCAACGCCATCACTTCGGGTCATCATGCTTGAATTGATCTTTTCTCTTCCAATTGGTATTATTTTTAGCTCCAAATAGCCTCGTTTCGATCCCGAGTGATCCAATTTATCTCCTATAGTTTTGTTTACGCTCTTATCCTGAAATTGAATAAATTAAACACGTCAAAGCCCTGAAGTCATCATAAAACTAACAATAATTAAGCCTAAGGATAACACATTTTGTATGTTCATTACACACCGTTCAAAGTCTAGTTCTCTAATAATTCAATGACCTTGTAGCTTAGTTTATTGGACAAAGTTTGTAAACATGCGAGACACAAAGTGATGAAAAAATAATTCTTATTTATTTCAATAGTGAATATTACAAACAAATACGAGATTAGGACATACATCCCAACAATTCTGGCATTAGGTTTTGGTCAATAATGTCTTGATCCAGAGGAGGTGTGTTTATGATTACCCTTCGGTGTCATGCATTCTAAACCTTTGAAGTATCAATGTTAATTATTAATGACTCAGGAATCATTAGATAAATAGCTAAAACTGATTCAATAAAAGGTTATAGCGAGAAACTAATACACGTAATTTGTTTTCAGCAAAATGAATAGCTCAATCATTTCCTTATTGGCTACCGAGAAATTAACCGGGGAAAACATGATAACTTGGAAGAACAACCTTAACATAATCTTGGTTGCGCATGATCTTAAGTTCGTTCTCAATGAGGAATGTCCTCAAATCCTACTCGAAACGCGCCTCAATGTGTTAAGGACGCGTATGACCGTTGGGCTAAGGCCAATGAAAAGGCAAAAGCCTACATCTTGGCTAGCATATCTGATGTTTTGGCCAAGAGACTAGAGGGCATGGTCTCAGCTCGTGAGATCATGAGTTATCTGCAGAATATGTCTAGACAACCGTCTGAACAAATTTGGCACGAATTCCTCAAATACATTTATAACGCGCACATTGACGAAGGAACTTTAGTAAGAGAACATGTTCTCGATCTGTTGGTTCACTTGAACATAGCCGAAATGAACGGGGTGGTCATGGACGAGAAAAGTTAGGTATCATTCATCCTGGAATCTCTTCCGAAGAGCTTTCTGCAGTTCCATAGCAAAGCAGTGATGAATAATATCTAGTACAACCGTACTTCCCTCTTAAATGAGCTGCAAACTTACCCGTATCTTATGGATAATAAGGGATAGGGAAATGGAGAGTCAAATCAGTTTGTTCATTTCAAAAGGTTTAAGAAGGGTTCATCCTCTGAGACTAAGTACTGCAACCATTCTTCTGGACTTAAGAAGATGCAGAAGAAAAGGAAAGGAGAAAAGGGAAAGGCTTCTGCTATTGCTGACAGAAACGAAATCGGTTCCTTCAAGAAGCACGATGATGAGAGATAAGACTGAGACTTGGTGTTGGAAACGTTGTCTCAGCTATAGTAGTAGGCACTAAAGAGCAGTTGTTTGGCAAGAGAATATTGTTATTAGATAACGTGTATGTAGTTCCAGGGTTTATTAGAAACCGTACGTCTATTTCTTGCCTTATCAAACAATGTACTTCAATTTCTTTTCAATTAAATAAAGTGTTTATTTTTTTGAAAGATGTTGAACTATATATTGCTCTTCTTGAGAATAGTTTGCATGTTTTAAGGTATAATTCGGTTAAAATGGTTTTAAACACTGAATTATTCAAAATAGCAAATACTGAACTAATAGAAAGCGTAAAATTTCTCCAAAAGAAAATGCTCAATTTTGGAACCTTAGGTTAGGCCACATTAATCTCAATATGATTGAGAGATTGGTAAAGAATTGATTTCTAAATGAGTTTGAAGAAAATGCTTTACTAGTGTGTGAGTCCTGCCTAGAGGGTAAAATGACTAAAATACCTTTTAGTGGAAAAGGTTATAGAGCCAAAGAACCCTTAGAGCTTATACATTCAGACCTTTGTGGTCCGATGAATGTTAAAGTTAGAGGAGGATATAAATATTTCATCTCCTTTATAGATTATTATTCAAGATACGAGCATATTTACCTAATGCATCACTGTTGGGATTTATGCCCTAAACTCGTGTATTTGTAATTATTTAAGGAAATGAATAAAAGTGTTATTTTTTCATTCAATCTTGTATTCTCGCAAATTTCAAACTTAAATCTAATAAACTAAGCTCCAGGGTCACATTTAGATGACTTTAAACTCTGTGTAGTTGACACATATCTAGGATCAAAATCAAGCTTGTGGCCTGAATGGTCTATAGTAGATAGATTGGGTTGGGAACCTCATCCTTGAAATACTTTGGATGCGACCCATTTTGTATTTGATACAAACGAGGCGATCCAGCTCGTTCATGTAGTTGACATGCAAGTGGGGGCATCCTGTGCGAGGAGATTGTATAAGACCGGACCGAGAATTGTTAGACCACTCTAGTAATAACGTCGTTGATAGATTAGGGTTAATAAATCACAGATGACCATTAGTGACTTAACCTGAATCTTGAGTGGGTTGCGAACTCCTATATGCGGGAGTTTATCCTTAGACTAATACGGGTGAGAGTGACCATAGCTACCGACTCAATAAGCCTACCTTCTTAGGGATGAAACCTCGTAGGGAGCTGCAGACTCAACTTCGCAAGAAGGAATTCACTCGTTCCCGAACTAGGGTAATAGGATAGGTTGTTCCCTTAAAAACTATAACCAGTTCTTGATTAAAGGGGTCTCGCCTTTTTGCTGACTCGAGAGGGACATAGTTTATGGTTGACCCAGCTGTGACTTTGAACGACCTGTGAAGGATTGACTCACGGGCATTGGTTAAATCAATGGACACAACTTGTCCTACAGTGAGGAGAGTGCAACTACAAGTCTTTAGTGGAGTGACTCATAGTTAACGAATGTTGATTGATAGGATCAATGAGTATGATTAGTCAATCTCGTATCGTTGGAGCTCATGATCTGTAGGTCCATTAGGTCTCTCGGTTGGCTCAACATGGAATTCAAATTCAATTTAGGGAATTATGTGAATTATATATGATATAATTGATATAATATATAGTTCAATGTTAATATGATTCATAATGAACCTAATTATGTCTAATTATGGAATTAATGCATAAATTATGGTAGTATTTTGAGAGACATGAAATTGAATTTGACTAAATTCAATTTATCCACATTATGTAAATCAAGGTATTTGATACCTTATATTATGCATTTATGCATAATAAGTGGAGTTAGTGGCTTGATGGGTGGAGATTTGTTTTCACCCACATTGCCTATAAAAGCATCCCTTTGGATGCATTTTGTAACACTTGAACCATTTGTGTAGTTTTGCACTTTGAGCAAACACAAGAGTTCTCTCTCAAATTCTCTACAACAATTCCATAATCGCAAAAGGAGATCCCACCTCTCTCCCTCTCCTAGAGAACAACCGAGAAGGCTTTTTGGCAGTGTTCGTGTATTCGATCGTAGAGGAAGAAGAGGTCGTTGACGATGAGGAAATTACGTGAAGAATTGGTCTTCAAAGGTAACCATCTAACTCTCTTTTTATGCTTTCAAAGTATGCTTAGCTAGTTTTCTGTTTTTTAGCATTTTCTATGTAACACAATCGAGAGCAACGACGATCGTTCGTTTTTGCACGGAATTCAATTGCCTTCAATTGGTATCAGAGTCATTCTTGCTCTTCATTGTGTTAGAAATTTCACAAAAACTAGGTGGGTACAACATTCAATTTAGAGAAATTGTATGTGGTTTGAAAAATGGATGTTTTCATAATTTGGAAATTTTTAGATTTTCAATTTCGTTGAAATGTTTAATGTAACGACCCGTTGTTTTAGGCAAAATGTATTATAAATCGAGTCTGTAAGTCTGTGTCGGTCGTGGAAAAGTGTTGTTGTGAAGAAACGAAGCTGAATCGGGCAAAAAACAGAGAGTTACATTGTTGTGCAGAGCATGGCATTGCAACGTTGTTCATCAGTGTTGCAACGCCAGGTGTGCGGACGAAGGCATGTTGCAGGGGTAGCGTTACAACGCTAGAAGCAGTGTTGCAACGCCGCTCAGCGTGAAGATGCCAGGAGGGCGTTAAGCACTTCAACGTTGTAATGCTGGTAACGACGTTGTAATCGAAGGGAATGAGAATCCCCGGGCAGCGGAAGACGATCGAATTGTCATGGTATCGTTCAAGTTCTAGTTCTCTCATACATCCAATGACCCTGGAGCTTAGTTTATTGGACAAACTTTGTAAAATTTGCGAGACACAAAGTGAAGAAATAAATAACTCTTATTAATTTTAAATATTAAATTTACAAACTAAACAAGATTAGGACATACATCCCAACAGCAACGCCGCTGCGGTTAGTGGCTGAAGACGCGCGAGAAGATGGCGCGAAAATGGAGGAATTGAGTAGTGGGGTTGTTTTTTTCGTTTTTATTCATTTTTTCCATTTTATTTATTTTATATTAATTATAATTAATATAATTTGATTATATTAATTTAATTAATATTTAGGATGTCAAATTATGGTCCATTTTGCTATTTTAATTATGCAATTGTTGTATATTTATTTATGTGCATAATGTATGTCATTGAGATTAAAATCCCACCTTAGGTTAAAGCATTATCATGCATCATTTTTATAATAGAAGATGTTATATTATATAGCATGCATGTTTAATTAATATAAAGAGTTATGTTAATTATTTTGGAAGCATAGTCATGCATTTATATCATCTGATAAGTATGTTGTATACTGTAATCTAAGTATTAATTAACTAGTTTTAAAATTGTTTTAGAACCTGTTATTAATTAGACTTAGGTTATGTAGTTCTAATAAGATTAAAATTAGGCAATTAAATATGACTTATGAATGGTGACCGATAAGTAGCTCTGTCTAAGGAATGTTCTGGCTAGGCTAGGGTATTTAAGCTGAGGGAAACGGAACACCCCTACCTGGGAACCTACATGGGAGTGAATTTGGTCCGGAGATTCATAGGTTGTATTACTCGTAAGCGACGTTTATTAAAATGTTAATAAACTATAGACATAAGTTTTAATAAATGGTTTACAAACTTAGATAACTCCAATATAAATGTTATATTGTTAGACTTAAGTAAATTATAGTCGGATTTATCTAGGTCATCCCGTTAATTCTAAAGTACTTAGTGGGAGGAAATAAGTGTATATGATACATTAATTTCCACCTACGCATCTCCGTTAAGTTCACACCGTGAGATCCATACTCGGCCTCGTGGCACAAATGAGAGTGTCCCCCTTTGGATGGTGTTTGTATGGGTCAAAAGCAAGGTGAATGGAGAGAGTGCTTATAGTGAGTGGGAGCGAGACTTGTGCAAACGGGTTCCACGGTCTCTTCTATTGGTTTGCGTCGTGAGATACTTATGATCCGCCTGCTAGTTTTCCTGGACCAGGCAATCCCTTCGGAGGGCCTGATCATAGGAGTCGGAACATAGCGAACTCCTGAAAGGGATAGGGTTTCCTTAGTTTGTCTCCAACTTAGTCCTCCGTTCGGTGGATTTTGTTGGATCGGGACTCTGGGTTCTAAAGTTAGAGGGTGACACTCACGGGATACATTAAACGTTAATGGATCCAGACCGAAAATGGTAGCCAGACTTATAGGGAATAAGTGTTGTTCTGGTAATAGGGTCTTGTCGAGATTGTCTCATCCCAGAGGAGGAGTGATTCGACTACCCTTTGGTAGCGGTCATTCTAAACCTATGGGATATCATTGCAAATTAATTGACCTAGGGATCATAGATTAATTTTGTTACAACATGATTGGATTAAACATAGGTTTATGCGAGATAATAATACAAGGTTTTTCTTATTTTTTCAGCAAAAATGTCGAGTTTGATTATTTCACTTTTGGTTGTCGAAAAACTCATTCGAAACAATTACCAAACCTGGAAAAATAACATTAACACAATTTTAGTTGTGGACGACCTGATGTTCGTACTCACTTAGGACTATCCTCAAGGTGTTAGGCCCGACTGCGACACGAAGTTTTCGTGACGCATTCGATAGATGGACCAAGGCGAATGACAAGGCCAAGGTCTACATCTTAGCAAGTATATCTGATATATTGGTTAAGAAGCATGAGAACATGGTCACCGCCAAGGAGATCATGGCATCGCTAGACATGTTTTGGCAACAGTCCTTTCACGTCAAACACGATGCTTTCAAACACATTTTTAATGCCAGAATGAAGGAGGGGACGTCTGTCAGGAAACATGTGTTGGGGTGTTTGCCCTAATCTCGTGTAGTTTGTAATCCAGTTGTTATAAATGAATAAAAGTTATTGATTTGTCATAACTTTGTATCTCGCATTTATAAAACTTAATCCAATAAACTAAGCTCCAGGGTCATATTATAGTACTTGAACGATGTGTAGGTGACACACGGGAAGGATCACGTTTGAGTTAGTGACTCGAACAGTCTATAATATATGGATAGGGTTGGAAACCTTATCCTGGTTACACTGCAGATGCGACCTGCTTTGTATTAGATACAAACGAGGTGATCCAGCTCGTTCATGTGATTGACATGCGTGTGGGGGCATCCTGTACAATGAGATTGTACAAGATCAGACCGTGAATTATTAGACCTACTAATGTAACACCGTTAACAGTAGGACTAATAACTTCGTAGATGACCATTAGTGACTCGTCCTTAATCCTGAGCATGTCACGAACTCCAGTCTATGGGGGTCTGTCCTTTGACTAGTACGGGTGAGGGTGGTATGGATACACCCAATATGTCTGCCTTCTTGAGGGTAGGACCTCGTGGGGAGTTGGGAACTTGACTACGCAAGAAGGAATTAACTCATTCCCGACCTAAGGAAAGAGAGGTTGTTTCCTTAAGTGTTGTCTCCAGGGCTTGAACAATGGGCGCTCACCCTCTCATTGGCCCGAGAGGGACATTGTTTATGGTTAGACCATACAAAAAAGTTGTTCATTAGAGGAGCAGTGGGACTTAAGGAACAAGAAGTAGACACAGGGGTAAAACGGTAATTTGATCAAGCAGTGGCTACGAACAACCTGTGAATGGACGACTCGCAGGGATTGGTTATATTGATGGATACAACTTGTCGTACAGTGGTGGAAGTTCAGCTACGGACTTTAGTGGAGTGTTATTGTAGCTAATGAATAGTGATTAACCGGATCAAAGAGTTTGATCGGTTAATCTCATATCATTGGAGCTCATCAGATGTTGGTCCATTAGGTCCCTAGGTTGGCTCAATTGGACAAATTGAGGGTTTATAGTTTGGAGTGGATTTGAAGTGTTCAAATTCATTAATTGGGTAGTTATGTCAATTATATGTGATATAGTTGACATAATATATAGATTGATGTGAATTAGATTCATAATAAACTATAGAATAGACTAATTGATTAAATAGTGCTAAATTGGAGAAATTGAATTGAGAAAAATTAAATTGAATGTGATTCAATTTATTATTCCACAATTATGCAAATATGATTTGTATAATAAGATATGAGATACCTTACCTTATGTGATATGCAAATATGATTTGCATATCATATGGTTGTGGTAAAATGGTGAATTGGTGGAGATTTTAACTCCACCACTCACCATTATAAATAGGCGATTTGTGAAGCACTTAGTGAGAAGAGTTCTCATTTTTGGAATTCCAACAAAAGAGATAGACCAAATTCTCTTTAGCTTCTCTCATTTCTCAAAAACCTTTCTCCATCCCAAATTCCAAAGGGAGTTCCATAACTCTCCCTCAACCTCCCGAGAACAACCGAGAAGAACTTTTGAAAGTGTCTTTGTTCGTGAGGTTCGTTGGATCGCAAGAGATCGAGGAGGATTTGTAAGAAGTTGTCTACAAAAGGTTAGTAAAGAGTTTACTTTCTGTTTTTCCTTTTTAAATCAATATGCTTAACTTAGATTTTATGAGATAAATTTTATTTTTAAGAAATTACACACACAACGAATCAACGACATTTCACGACGTCTTCCGCTGCGGGAAATCGACAATTGGTATTAGAGCCCAACGTTGCTCTTCGTTTGTGTTCTGTAATTTCTTAAAATTAAGGTGGGTAACATTAATTTCATGAGATGAATGTTAATGGTTTGCGAAATGGATGTTTTCAGTTTTAACACTTAGACTAGATTTACATTTTTCATTGATGAAATCGATGGAAGGGCCCGTTGTTTTGGGCATTATTGTATGTAAATCGAGTCTATAAGTCTGGGTCGTTCGTGGCATGAGTTGCAGTGAAGAAACAAAGTGAAAACGGGCGAAAAACTAAAAATGGAGTTGTTGGACAGAGGAAAGCATTACAACGCTGTTCATCGGCATCACAACGTTATCCGTGCGGTTGGCTGGCATGCAGCAGGCAAGTGTTGCAATACAAGGCGCTGCATTGCAACGTCGAAGGGCGTGGAGGCACGCGCAACACGCTCAGCGTTGTGACGCCAATGGCGGCGCTGCAACGCTGTGAGCGTAGCGCGCGCTTGGAGACGTGCATCAAGCGCAACTTTGCAACGCTGTTCCAATAGTGGGCAGTTCCAGCATTATTTCCGCGCGAGAGTGGGTTTGTGGGAGCATTTTTTGCGATTTTGAAGGCCATTTTCTCCATTTTCTTTATTTATTTAATTTATATTTTATGTAAATTAAGTTTTAATTAATTAAATTAATGTCCCTAGGATTCCAAAATCGGTCCAGCTTTGGTATTTTATTTTATTATGCAAGTGTTGTATGATTTAATTATATGCATAATGTATGTCATATAGTTTTAAAATTCCACCTTAGGTTAAGCATTTCATGCATCATGTTTATATTATAAATGTTATAAGATATAGTATGCATGATAGAGTTTTATTATAAGAGTTATAATAAAATGCATCTTTTAATTTAGTTAATATAAGAGTTATATTACTTAGATTAAAAGCATTGACATGCATTTATACATGAGATGTATGCATGTTATAGTTTATTTATTCATGTGATGAATGATCAAGCACAATAACATAGAAATGCATGTAACCTCAGTTAATTATTAGTTTTAAATGGTTTACAACTTGAATAATTAGAATTAGGTTTTCTATTTCTAATAAGATTAGAATTAGAAAATAAAAATATAACTAATGGATGGTGACTAATTAGTAACTCTGTCTAAGGCTGGGGTATTTAAGCTGACGCTTTGCAGAACACCCCTACCTGTGAACCGACCTGGGAGTGAATTTGGTCCGGAGATCCATAAGTTATATTACGCGTGAGTGCCGTTAATTAATCGTTAATTGAATATACTCACATAAACCTAAGTTAATAATATGATTATAGACTTAGGCTCATCCAATATAAGAGTATATTGGTAGACTTAGGTAAATATTAGTCGGTTTATCTAGGTCAATCCCGTTAATAGTGTTGAGTGGGAGGAAATTAAGTGTATAAGATACGTTTAAGTTTCCATCCACAAATCTCCGTGAAGTTCACACCGTGAGATCCATACTCGGCCTCGTGGCGCAAATGGGAGCGTCCCTCTACAGGTGGCATTTGTATGGGTCAACATTCACGGTGAATGGAGAGAGTACTTATAGTGAGTGGGAGCGGGATCTGTGAAAACGGGACCCACAGTCTCTTCTTTCGATAAACACTGTGAGACACCCATTATCTGCCTGCTAGTTTGGCCTGGCCCAGACAATCTCTATGAAGGGCTTTGATCATGGGAGTCAGAACACCGTGAGTTTCTGAAAGGGATATGATCTTCTTGTTGGTTAGCCTTCATAGTTCTCCATACGGCAGCTATTATTTGGACGATACTTGAAAATTTAAAGATTGAGGGTGACACTCACGAGATTCATTAAGAGTTAATGGATTCAGACTAAATAATGGTAACTAGATGCCTAATGGAATATGACTCATTCTTGAATTAGGGTCTGGTAGAGAAAATTTCGTCCCAGAGGAGGAGTGATTCTATCTACCCTACGGTGGCGATCATTCTAAACCTTTGGGGTATCATTGCAAATTTAAATGACCTGGGAACCATAGGATAAAATTTGCTAAAACATGATTGGATTTGTTGAAAAGTTTTTGCGAGAACTTATACAATGTTTTTTTTCTTTCAGCAAAATGTCGAGTTCAATCATAGCCCTTTTAGCTTCAGATAAACTCGTTGGTGACAATTATCAATCGTGGAAAAACAATATAAACACAATCTTAGTAACAGACGACCTTAAGTTCGCACTCACTGAGGAGTGTCCTCAGGTGTCGAGCTCAACCGCATCACGAAATGTTCGTGATGTATACGATCGGTGGATCCGGCTCAATGAAAAGGCTAAGGTCTACATTATAGCTAGCTTATCTGAAGTTTTGGCTAAGAAGCATGAGGTCATGGTCACCGCCAAGGAGACTATGGAATCGTTACAAAACATGTTTCGATAACAGTCCTTCAAGGTTAGGCACGATTCACTCAAACATATATTCAACGCTAGGATGAGGGTGAAGGGAATGAAATCTCGCGCAGCAAAAGGACGATCGAAACGTCGTGGTATCATTGCGAAATTCATTTTCTTAAAATAGTTTCTATCTCATAAAAACAAAGCTAAACATGCAAATTAAGAAGAAAAACAGCAAGTGTACTTACTTGTTCAAGAACCGTCTTCAAGTTTTCCTTCTCCGTTCACGAACCCTTCGTGATCACAATCTCAACGTACTCGATCTCCTCGAACAGTGAGTAACCTGAACACCTCCACAAAGTTTCTCGGTTATTCTTCCTTTGGAAGAAGGAGAGTTGTGGAACTCCTTTTTGGTGAAGGAAGGAGAGATTTTTTAGAGAAATGCAAGAGTTCTTTTGTGAGAAATCCAAAAAATGAGCCTTTTGTTACCAAATCCTTCTTGCAAAGGAGTTTAAATAATGGTGATAGGCGAAGTTGAAATCTCCACCTATTTACCATTTTACCACAACCATAGGTTATGCAAATCAAATTTGCATAACCACATATAATAAGATATCTCATATCTCATTATAAAAATCACATTTGTATAAATGTGGATTTTTAAATTGAATCACATTCAATTTAATTTCTCTCAATCCAATTTCTCCAAATTAGCCCTAATTAGACAATTAGGCTAACCTATAGTTTATTATGAATCTCATTCACATTAAACTATATAATATGTCAATCATATCTCATATAAAAGACATAATTATCCTTTAATGAACTTGAACACTTGAAATTCACACCAAAACTGTAAACCCTCTAATAATCCAGTTTGAGCAAACCGAGGGACCTAATGGACCTACAGTGACGAGCTCCAATGATTCGAGATTAACCTGTCAAACTCTTTGACCCGGTTAATCAACATTCATTCTCTACGGTAACACTCCACTAAAGCTCGTAGCTGCACTCTCGTCAGTGTAAGAGAAGTTGTGTCCACTGATATAACCAATGCCCATCAGTTGACCCTTCACAAGTTGTTCGTACACACTGCTGGGTCAAATTACCGTTTTACCTCTGTGTCTACTTCTTTCTCCTTAAGTCCCAACTGCTTCTTTAATGAACCATAGTGTTGTAATGGTCCAACCATACACAACACCTCTCTCTGGCGAGTGAGAGGGTGGGCGTCCGTTTTCCAAGCCCTGGAGACAGCACTGAAGGGAACAACCCCTCTAGTTTCCCTAAAGTCGGGAACGAGTGAATTCCATCTCGCGTATTTAAGTTCCCAGCTCCCTACGTGGTCCTGTCCCTGAGAAGATAGGCATATTGGGCGAGTAACTGTGACCACCCTCATTCGTACTAGTCAAAGGACAGACCCCAGCAGACAGGAGTTCGTAACACGCCATGATTCAGTCGAGTCACTAATGGTCATCTACGGTTATTAGTCCCATCATGCATTAGCGGTGTTACATCGATGAGGTCTAATAATTCACGGTCCGGTCTTGTACAATCTCTGCCCCCACTCGCATGTCAACCACATGAACGAGTCAGACCACCTCGTTTGTATCCAATACAAACAGGTCGCATCCACAACGTATCCAGGATTAGGTCTCCAACCATATCCATATACTGTAGACCATTCCGGTCATTAACTCGAACGTGATCCTCCCTGTGTGTCCACTACACACCGTTCAAGTTCTCTCATATATTCAATGACCTTGGAGCTTAGTTTATTGGACAAAGTTTGTATAATTGCGAGACACAAAGTGATGAAAGAAATAACTCTTATTAATTTCAAATGGTAATATTAGAAACAAAACGAGATTAGTATTGGATTTTATGTCCTAAAACTCGTAGTTTGTAATTGATAAACATTTTTTCGTGTTTCTTCTTCGATAAAATTGTTACTGAATTAGCATACCATAATCTTGAATCCAATAAATTAAGGGCCCGAGGCTATTTAATGTAGACTTGAACTTTATGTGATGACATAAAACATGGATTAAGTTCGAGTATATAGCCTAAAATGGTCTATAGTATAGGGATAAGGTTGGGCGCTTATTCTGGGACACTATGGATGCAACCTACTTTGTAGTTAGTACAAACGATGTGATCCTGAATCGTTCATATAGAGATATGTAAGTGGGGGCATCCTATGCAATGAGTTTGTATAAGACTGGACCACGACTTAGTTACTTTTGCTTTATAAACACCGTTTACTGTATAAAACTGGCTAATTCAATTTTGATGACCTAGGTAACTCAATCTCAATCCTGAGTTAACTATGAACTCCTGTTTATTCGGGATTATCCTTAGATTTGCATGGGTGAGAGCAGATCAACAGCGCTGGCTCAATAAGCCTCCTATTTCAGGGGTAAGACCGGGTAGTTAGCTGGGGACATAGGGTGCAAGACGGAATTCACTCCTACCCAACTCTAAGGATAGTAGATAGGTTGTTCCCTTAAGTGCTGACTTTGGAACTTGAACAAGGGGCCCCACCCTCTCACTAGGCTGAGAGGGACTAGATTTGTTGGTTGGACCACAAATCAGTTGTTCTATAGAGGTTCAGTGGGACTTGAGGAACAAGAAGTGTTCTCAAGGGTAAAACGGTATTTTGACCCAGCCGAGACCACGAACAACCTGTGAAGGATTGACTTACTGGTTATGATTATATCAGGTGGACAGAAATATATCTACATTAAGGGGAGTGCAACTACGGGACTTTAGTGGAATGACCCATTAGTTAACAAATGTTGATTAATCAGGTTAAAGAGTTTGACCGATTAATCTCGGATTGTTGGAGCCCATGATCTGTAGGTCCATTAGGTCCCCCTGCTAGCTCATATGGATTAAACTTAGAATAGTATGATGGATTAATTCGAATTGTTCGAATTAGGAAAGGAGTTTTAAACCGACAAGTATATGTGATATAGCTATCAGTTTTTTATGACACAATATATTCAAATGTGATTTGAATTTTAAAAATATGAATGCAGATTCATGTTCGGGAGGTCAAAATTAGTCAAGAGGGTCAAAATCGTAAAAAGTCAAAGGGTTGCCTTTTTGGCTCGGGAAAAGTCAAAGTTTGACTTTAACCAAATAGAAAAGAATTTTTCACCCTTGACTAGAGTTAGTGAAATTTTCCAAGTTTTTCTTGGACAATCCAACTAATTTAAGTGGATTATGTGTAAACATTATAGAATGACACATAGCTCACTTTAGTTAGTGTTTTGTGAGGTGTTGCATTTTGGTGAGCCTTGGCATGCATTTGATGCATGTAATTTCTTTCTAAATAGGTTTGTTTTCAAAACAAAGAGGTCTTTTTTTTTTTTGCTGAAATTTGAATTTTTCCAAAAGAATTCTCACCAAAATACTACTTTTTCCTTTCCTCACACAAAGCTTTCAACCTCCCATTTTTTCCATTTTCAATACTTCATTCACCGAGTCCCACAACCCGGTTCTGAGTCTAGAGGATAGCGGGGAAGCTCTAGTGGTGGTCCGGTTGTGTTCGGTTTTTGCTTTGGTAAGGAGGAGAAGAAATTGAGCTACAAAGGTTGTATATTCTTGCCTTTTTTAGTTTACCGTTTTTTGTATGTTGGCATGTTAATTTCTATTAAGTTAGATGCAATTAGAGTGTCATTAGATCCTTATTCCGCTGCGTTTGTCTCGTGTTCCATCAATTAGGACATACATCCCAACAAACTCCCACTTGGACTAAGCTAGTGGAGCAAACATACATTTCTCAAATGTACAATAGATTACAATAAACTAGGGCATTGAATACCTTTTACAATACTCCCACTTGACCTAGTAAGAAAGCACTCGAAGACCTAGACTCTTTAGGTTACCCTCAAACACCTTAGCCGTGAGGGGCTTTATAAATGGATCAGCAACGTTGTGCTCTGACGCTATCTGCGTGACTGTCACGTCGCCGCGGTGCAAAATCTCCCGTATCAGGTGATACTTTCGCTCAATGTGCTTGCCTCTCTTATGACTCTGAGGCTCTCTGGAGTTGGCTACAACACCACTGTTATCACAAAACAACGTGATCGACAAGTTCGAATTTGGAACAACTTCCAAATCCGCCATGAACTTCCTAAGCGAAACAACTTCCTTTGCAGCTTCACAAGCCACAACGTACTCAGCTTCCCTAGTGGAATCAACAATGCATCGCTGCTTGATTCTTCACCATACTACAACTCCTCCAATCAGAATAAAGGCTGACCCCGAAGTGGATTTTCTAGAATCCTTATCGGTCTGAAAATTAGAGTCTGTGTATCCCGTAAGGATCAAATCCCCACTCCCATACACTAGGTTGTAGTTCCTCGTTCTCCTAAGATACTTGAGGATTTCCTTTACAGCTGTCCAGTGATCTAATCCTGGATTGGATTGATGCCTACTAACAATCCCAACTGCATAACAGATGTCGGGCCTATACACAACATGGCATACATAAGGCTCCCAACAGCTGAAGCATAAGGGATTCGTCTCATATCCTCAACCTCTTGAGGAGTCTTAGGACATTGATCCTTAGACAGGTGAACCCCATGCCTGAAAGGCAACAAGCCCTTCTTGGAGTTCTGCATCTTATATCTAGACAACATCTTGTCAATATAAGACGCCTGAGACATGACCAACGTTCGGTTCTTCAAGTTTCGGACAATCTGGATACCTAGAACATATTGAGCTTCTCTCAAATCTTTCATTTGGAATTGCGAAGCCAACCATTTCTTTACGTCAGTAAGAAATCCTACCTCATTCCCAATAAGTAGGATATCATCAACATACAATATAAGAAATGCGACAGTTTTGTCGATGATTTTCTTGTAGACACAAGGCTCGTCAACTCTATGATCAAAGCCATAAGATTTGATTGCCTCATCAAACCTTATATTCCAATACCTCGAGGCTTGTTTCAGTCCATAAATAGACCTATGAAGCCGGCAAACCTTTTGCTCTTGGCCTTGGGTAATGAACCCCTTGGGTTGGTCCATGTAGATGGTCTCGTCAAGGTTGCCATTCAGAAAGGCAGTCTTGACATCCATCTGCCATACCTCATAGTCATGATATGCTGCAATCGCCAGAAGGATTCTGATCGACTTTACCATGGCAACAGGTGAAAAGGTTTCCTCATAGTCAACCCCTTCAATCTGGGTAAAACCCTTTGCCACTAGTCGTGCTTTGAAGGTTTGCACCTTCCCATCTATGCCACGTTTACGCTTGTAGATCCATTTGCAACTTATAGGTTTTACCTCATCCGGTTCATCCACAAGCTCCCAGACAGAATTGAAGTACATAGACTCCATTTCCTAGTCCATAGCTTTAATTCGTTCGTCCTTGTCAATGTTTGTCATTGCCTGATCATAGGTCAATGGATCCTCGCAGTCATCATCAGGGGTGACGACTTGGGTTTCAGCTAAATCCATGTAACGTTCAGGCTGTCTCACAACCCTCCAATTACGTCGAGGCATTCCCAACTCTTAGGAACGGACTTGACTAGACTTGCTAGGATCAACAACACTTGTTGACGTACTAGCCCCATCAGCAACTCTTGCTGATGAACTCTCCATTTCGTTTAACACGATTTTGCTTCTAGGCAAATGATTCCTGACGTGGTCTTCCTCAAGGAAAGTGGCTTTTGTCGACACAAGCACCCTATTTTCCTTACGATCGTAAAATAGACCACCCCTAGTGTCTTTTGGGTAATCGACAAATAGGCACAATTTTGAACGGGGTTCCAACTTTTTCGGGGTTGACACCAACACGTGGGTCGGGCATCCCCAAATTCTAAAATGGTGTAAACTGTCTTTACGCCCATTCCAGAGTTCGAAAGGTGTTTCACAAACACTCTTCGACAAAACGTTCTTCAAAATATACACCGTAGTCTCTACTGCGTAACCCAAAAAGAATCAAGGAGACGAGCATAGCTCATCATTGACCGAACCATGTCCAACAGTGATTTGTTTCTCCTCTCCGATACACCATTCTGCTATGGCATACCAGGTGCTGAGAGTTGGGACGTAATTTCGTGTTCTATCATATAGTCCTGGAATTCAATGTCCATATACTCTCCACCTCGATCCGATCGAAGTGTTTTTATCGTTTTACCTAACAGGTTCTCAACCTCAGTCTTGTACTCCTTGAACTTTTTCAAGAGTTTCAGACTTCCTATGCATTAGGTAAATTGCATAGGAAATATACCCATACCTTGAATAGTCATATATGAAAGATAAAAAGTATTCGTAACCACCTCGTGCTTTAACACTCATCGGACCACACATGTCAGAATGTATAAGCTCAAGGGGCTCTTTGGCTCTATATCCTTTTCCACTAAAAGGATGTTTGGTCATTTTGCCTTCAAGGCATGACTCACACACCGGTAAAGAGTTTTCTTCCAACTCGCTTAGAAGTCCACTCTTCACTAGTGTTTCAATCCTATTGCGATTAATGTAGCCTAACCTTAGATGCCAAAGATGGACATTTTCTTTTGGAGAAACTTTTACTCTTTTAGTTTGTGTTTCTGTCGTTTTAAACAATTCAATATTCAAAACACTTTTGACCGAATTAATTTTCAAAATGTACAAGTTAGACTCAAGTGAAGTAGAACACAAGAAATTTCCATTTCTAGAAATAAACGCTTTATTACTAGAAATAATTACAGAAATAGAGTGTTCAAGAAGGCAGGAAATAGAAACTAGGTTTCTAGTAAACTCTGGAACTATATACAAATTATCTAGTAAAATGTAATTCCGTCCAAAAAAGAGCTTCACTTTGTCGATCGCTGCAGTAGAGACAATCTCCCTGGATCCAACCCGTAGAGTCACCTCACCCTCTCGCAGCTGCTGCCAGGAAGTAATTCTCTGAAAAGAAGAACAAACATGGTTAGTGGCGCCCAAATCCAAAATCCCGGCAGAGTCATTACTCTCCACTAAAAATGTTTCAGTTACTAGTAAATCACATTTACCTATATTCTTCCTGCTGACAAGGAACTTGAGACAGTTACGCTTCCAGTGGTCGTCCCTATTGCAGTGGAAACACTTTTCTTTCTCTGCAACTTCCTTGACCTCTTTGCCATTTTGAGTGGCAGCGTGGTCAGCTTTACCCTTCTACATCTTCTTCTTCTTCCTTTTCGGGTGAGAAGGACCTACAGGTTTTGTCCCAGAGGTCGAACCCCTGTGATAGGACCTGAAGGCAACATGTGCCTCAGCTTTCGGTGTCCTGATCCTCATCAAGGATTGGAAGTTTTGTAACTCGTTCAGAAGGGTGGTCAGTGTGTAGCTAATTTTGTTCATAACAGCATTGCTATGAAACTGTAGGAAACTCTTCGGAAGAGTTTCCAAGATGAAGTTGACCTGGCTCGACTCATCGATCGAAACCCCATTCATCTCCGCGCAGATTAAAGTGGGTCATCATGTCTAGAACGTGTTCTCAGACAGACGTCCCTTCTTTCATCCGAGCTTTGAAGACGTGTTTGAGCGAGTCATGTCGGACCTGAAAGAACTGTTGTCCAAACAATTCCTGCAAGGACTCCATGATCTCCTTGGCGGTGACCATCAACTCATGTTTTTTTGCCAAAACTTCAGATAAGATGGCATTGATGTAGACCTTGGCCTTTTCATTGGCCCTGATCCATCGATCGTATGCATCACGAACACTTCGTGATGCAGTCGAACTCGGCAACTAAGGACACTCCTCACTGAGCATGAACTTAAGGTCGTCAGTTACTAGAATCGTGTTTATATTGTTTTTCCAAGTTTGGAAATTATCTCCCACTAATTTGTCCGAAGCTAGTAATGTTATTATCGAGCTAGACATTTTTGCTGAAAAATCAAATAAAAGCTTTGGGTCAGTCTCGCAAAGAACTTTTTGAAATCCAATCAAGTTTTAGCAAAAGTTTTATCCTATGATCCCTAGGTCATTTAAAATTTGCAATGATATCCCAAAGGTTTAGAATGACCGCCACCGAAGGGTGAACATAAACACTTCTCCTCTAGGACGAGACTTTCTCGACCAGACCCTAATCCCAAAATAACTCTTATTCCATTAGGCGTCAAGTTACCATTTTTCGGTCGAATCCATTAACTCTTAATGAATCCCGTGAGTGTCACACTCAATCTTTAAGTTTCCAAGTATCCGTCCAAACAATAGCCACTGAAGGGTAAACCAAGAAGGAAAACCAATAAGGAAACTGTATCCCTTTCGAGAATTCACAGTGTTTCGACTCCCATGATCAAGGCCCTCCGAAGGGATTGTCTGGTCCAGGCCAATCTAGCAGGCGGATCATAGGGATCTCATGGTATGAATCGAAAGAAGAGACCGTGGGTCCCGTTTCCACAGGTCCTGCTCCCACTCACTATAAGTACTCTCTCCAACCATTATGATATTGATCCATACAAATACCATCCGAAGGGAGACGCTCCCATTTGCGCCATGTGACCGAGTATGGATCTCACGGTGCAGACTTTAACGGAGATTTGTGGTCGAAAAATTAAATGTATCTTATACACTTTATTTCCTCCCACTCAACACTTTATATTATTCAAGATTGACCTAGATAAATCGGCTAATATTTACCTAAGTCTACCAATCTAACTCTTATATTGATTTAACCTAAGTTTATAATCACATTATTAACTTAGGTCTATATGAGTAAATTAATCAACTTTTAATTAACGCCACTCACGATAATATAACCTAAGAATCTCCAAACCGAATTCACTCCCAAGTCGGTTTCCAGGTAGGGGTGTTCCGCAAAGCGTCAGCTTAAATACCCCAGCCTTAGACAAAACCTTCCTTAGACAGAGTTAGTTATCAGTCACCATTCAAAGGTCATATTTTAATTTCCTAATTCTAATCTTATTAGAACTAGAAAACCTAAGTCTAATTATTCAAGTTCTTAACATTTAAAAACTAATAATTAACTTAGGTTACATGCATTTCTATGTTATAGTGCTTGATCATTCATCACATGAATAATACTATACTATAACAAATATGCATCAGATGAATTATTTTTAATCTATGAAATATAACTCTTATATTAAATAAAATAAAACATGCTTTAATTATATTATAACACTTATAATATAACCTATCATGCATACTATATATTATAACACTTATAATATAAATCTGATGCATGAAATGTTTAACCTAAGGTGGGATTTTAAATCTATATGGCATACATTATGCACATAGAAAAAAATATTTCATACATCTAATGCATAAAATAATTAAATAGCAAAAATCAGACCGGTTTTCGCACTTAGGGGCATTAATTAACATAATAACAATTATATTAATATCAATGAATTAATTAAATTAAATTAAAACTAATTTATATTTTACAAAAGAAAAAATAAATTAAAAAAAACAAGGAAAACTGCCCACGTTGAGGCAAATAGCCTCACACCCACGTTGCACGCGAACCGCCCGCGAACTGCCAATTAACGCACACAGCGTTGCAACACCATGGGCAGCTTTGCAACGCTGCAGCACTCAGCGTCGCACGTCGCGTGCTCCACGCCATGGAGTTGCAATGCTATGCCTAGCGTTGCAACGTTGATCTGCAGCAGGGACTCCTTCCGCGCAGACAACGTTGAGACGCTGAAGAACAGCGTCTCAACGCCGTCGACGGAACAACAAGCTCATCTTGCTCTTCTTCGTCGTTTCTCACCCGTTTCCGCTCCGATTTCTTCACAGCAACTCTTGCCGCCAAACACCCAAACTTACAGACTCAATTTATTTTCTAATTTGCCCAAAAAACACGGGCCTTTACATTTGATCTCATCAAACAAAAAATAAACCTAAACTAGTGCCAAAACCGAAACATCCAATTATGCAAACTACAATGCATCACATAAATTGAAGCAATTACCCACCTAATTTTAAGAAACCAGATGCACAACGAAAAAGCCAACGATTGGCTTTGATACCAATTGAAGGAAATCGTCGTGGTGTCATTGCGAAATTCGTTTTCTTAAAATAGTTTCTATCTCATAAAAACAAGGCTAAACATGCAAATTAAGAAGAATAACAGCAAGTGTACTTACTTGTTGAAGAACCGTCTTCAAGTTTTTCTTCTCCGTTCACGAACCCTTCATGATCACGATCTCAACGTTCTCGATCTCCTCGAACAGTGAGTTACCCGGACACCTCCACAAAGTTTCTCGGTTGTTCTTCCTTTGGTAGAAGGAAAGTTGGGGAACTCCTTTTTTGTGAAGGAATGAGAGATTGAGAGAGGAGATTTTTTAGAGAGAATGCAAGAGCTCTTTGGTGAGAAATCCAAAAAATGAGCCTTGTGTTACCAAATCCTTCTTGCAAAGGAGTTTAAATAATGGTGATAGGTGGAGTTGAAATCTCCACCTATTTACCATTTTACAACAACCATAGGTTATGCAAATCATATTTGCATAACCACATATAATAAGATATCTCATATCTTATTATACAAATCACATTTGTATAATGTAGATTTTTAAATTGAACCACATTCAATTTAACTTCTCTCAATCCAATTTCTCCAAATTAGCCCTAATTAGACAATTCAGCTAACCCATAGTTTATTATGAATCTCATTCACATTAAACTATATAATATGTCAATCATATCTCATATAAATGACATAATTACCTTTTAATGAACTTGAACACTTCAAATTCACAACAAAACTGTAAACCCTCTAATTATCCAGTTTGAGCCAACCCAGGGACCTAATGGACCTACAGTGACGAGCTCCAATGATCCGAGATTAACCTGCCAAACTCTTTGACCCGGTTAATCAACATTCATTAGCTACGGTAACACTCCACTAAAGTCCGTAGTTGCACTCACGTCAGTGTAAGACATGTTGTGTCCACTGATATAACTAATGCCCACCAGTTGACCCTTCTTAGGTTGTTGGTAGACACTGTTGGGTCAAATTATCGTTTTACCCCTGTGTCTACTTCTTGCTCCTTCAGTCCCCACTACTCCTCTAAACAACAACGTTGTAATGGTCAAGCCATACACAACACCCCTCTCGGGCCAGTGAGAGGGTGGGCGCCCGTTGTCAAAGCCCTGGAGACAACACTTAAGGGAACAACCCCTCTAGTTTCCCTAAAGTCTGGAACGAGTGAATCCCATCTCGCGTAGTTAAGTTCCCAACTCCCCACGTGGTCCTGTCCCTTAGAAGAAAGGCATATTGGGCGAGTAACTGTGACCACCCTCACCCGTACTAGTCAAAGAACAGACCCCCGCAGACAGGAGTCCGTAACACGCTCATTATTCAGGTCGAGTCGCTAATGGTCGTCTACGAAGTTATTAGTCTTATATTGTTAACGGTGTTACATCAGTAGGTCTAATAACTCAGATCCTGTCTTGTACAATCTCATTGCACAAGATGCCTCCACTTGCATATCAACCACACGAATGAATCAGATTACCTCGTTCGTATCTAATACAAAGTGGGTTGCATCCACAGCGTATCCAGGATTACGAATTCAACCCTATCCATATACTGTAGACCGTTCGGTCATTAACTCGAACGTGATCTTCCCTGTGTGTTCACTATACACCATTCAAGTTTTAGTTCTCTCATATATTCAATGACCATGGAGCTTAGTTTATTGGACAAAGTTTGTAACATTGCGAGACACAAAGTGATGAAAGAAATAACTCTTATTAATTTCAAATGGTAATATTACAAAAAAAACGAGATTAGGACATACATCCCAACAGAAGAAGGGCACATCTGTTAGGGAACATGTTCTCGACATGATGACCCACTTTAACTTGGTGGAAATGAATGGAGCTTCGATAGATGAGTCGAGCCAAGTCAGTTTTATTATAGAGACTCTTCCGAAGAGTTTCCTTCAGTTTCGTAGCAACGTTGTTATGAACAAGATAAGTTACACTCTGATCACCCTTCTTAACGAATTACAGACCTCAGTCCTTGATGAAAGTCAGGGGACAAGAAGCTGAGGTAAATGTTGCCTTCAGGTCCTATCAAAGAGGTTCGACCTCTAGGACAAAGTCTGTAACTTCTTCTAGACCGAAAGGGAAGAAGAAGAAGAAGGTGGGTAAAACTGACTGTGCTGCGACCCTTAAAGGCAAAAGGGTCAAGGTTGTTGCGGAGAAAGGAAAGTGTTTTCACTGCAACGGGAACAGTCACTAGAAGAGGAATTGTCCCAAATACCTTGTCAAGAAGAAGAAGGAAGGTAAATATGATTTACTTGTTGTTGAAACTTGTTTAGTGGAGAGTAGTGACTCTGACTTGAT
This sequence comes from Trichosanthes cucumerina, assembly GCA_036507285.1. Taxonomy (NCBI): domain Eukaryota; kingdom Viridiplantae; phylum Streptophyta; class Magnoliopsida; order Cucurbitales; family Cucurbitaceae; genus Trichosanthes; species Trichosanthes cucumerina. The sequence continues at coordinate 34,481,549 of CM071840.1, forward strand.
ACTTGATTCAGGTGCTACTAACCATGTTTGTTCTTCTTTTCAGGGAATTAGTTCCTAGCGGCGACTGCAGGAGGGTGAGATAACGCTCAGGGTTAGAACCGAAGAAGTTGTCTCAACTGCAGCTGTAGGCACATTGAACTTTTACTTCGGCGGGAAGTACATTTTATTAGATAACATGTACATAGTACTTGGGTTTACTAGAAACCTTGTTTCAATTTCCTATTTGTTAGAACAATAAATTTCAGTTTCTTTTATGAGCAAGAAGCGTTTATTTCTCGAAATGGAAATGTGTTATGTTAAGCTTCACTTGAGAATAATTTATATGTTTTAAAACCAAACTCAGTCAAAAGTGTTTTGAATACTGAAATGTTTAAAACAGTTGAAACGCGAACTAAGAAATTAAAAGTTTCTCCAAAAGAAAACGTCCATCTTTGACATCTAAGGTTAAGCCACATAAATCTCAATAGGATTGAGAGACTTGTTAAGAGTGAACTTCTAAGCAAGTTAGAAGAAAACTCATTACCAGTATGTGAGTCATGCCTTGAAGGCAAAATGACCAAAAGCCCTTTTAGTGGAAAAGGTTATAGAGCCAAGGAGCCTCTTGAGCTTGTAGATTCTGACCTTTGTGGTCCGATGAATGTTAAAGCACGCAGAGGTTACGAGTATTTTGTATCTTTTATAGATGACTACTCGAGATATGGGTACGTTTACCTAATGCATCGAAAGTCTGAAACTCTTGAAAAGTTCAAGGAGTTTAAGACCGAGATTGAGAACCAATTAGGCAAAACAATTAAAACGCTTCAATCGGATCGTGATTGAGAGTACATGGACATTGAATTCCATGACTATATGATAGAGCATGGAATTACGTCCCAACTCTCAGCACCTGGTATGTCACTACAGAATGGTGTATCAGAGAGGAGAAACATAACCTTGTTGGACATGGTTCGGTCGATGATGAGTTATGTTCATCTTCCTAATTCGTTTTGGGGTTATGCAGTGGAGATTGCTGTATATATTTTGAACACTATTCCATCGAAGAGTATTTCTGAAACACCATTCGACCTTTGGTATGGTCGTAAAACAAGTTTACGCCATTTCAGGATTTGGAGATGTCAGACCTATGTATTGGTGTCAAACCCGAAGAAATTGGAACCTCGTTCAAAATTATGCCTATTCGTAGGTTACCCGAAAGAAAGAAGGGGTGGTTTCTTTTGCGATCCTAAGGAAAATAGGGTGCTTCTATCGACAAACGCCACGTTCCTTGAGGAGGATCACATTAGGGACTATAAACAAAGAAGTAAGATTTTGTTGAACGAAATGGACAAATCATCAGCAAAAGTTGTTGATGAAGCTAGTATGTCAACAAGTGTTGTTGATCCTAGCTCGTCTAGTCAAGTCAATTCTCAAGAGTTGAGAATGCCTCGACGTAGTGGGAGGGTTGTCAAACAGCCTGAACGTTACATGGGTTTGGTTAAAAGCCAAGTTGTCATACCTGATGATGACTGCGAGGATCCATCCACCTATGATCAGGCAATGAATGATATTAAAGACGAATGGATTAAAGCCATGGACCAAGAAATTGAGTCTATGTACTTCAATTCCTTCTGGGAGCTTGTGGACCAACCGGATAGGGTTAAACCTATTGGTTGCAAGTGGATCTACAAGCGTAAACGTGGTGTAGATGGGAAGGTACAAACCTTCAAAGCCAGACTAGTGGCAAAGGGTTTTACCCAGAGAGAAGGGGTTGACTATAAGGAAACCTTTTCTTCTATTGCCATGATAAAGTCTATCAGGATCCTTCTAGCCATTGTCGCATATTATGACTATGAGGTATGGCAGATGGATGTCAAGACGACCTTTCTGAATGACAATCTTGACGAGACCATCTACATGGACCAGCCCAAGGGGTTCATTGCCCAAGGCCAAGAGCAAAAGGTTTGCAGGCTTCAAAGGTCTATTTATGGACTGAAACAAGCCTCAAGGTCTTGGAATATAAGATTTGATGAGGGAATTAAATCTTATGGCTTTAATCAAAATGTTGATGAGCCTTGTGTCTACAAGAAAATCATCAACAACACTGTCGCATTTCTTATATTGTATGTTGATGATATCCTACTTATTGGGAATGATGTAGGATTTCTAACTGACATTAAGAAATTGCTAGCTTCACAATTCAAAATGAAAGATTTGGGAGAAGCTCATTATGTTCTAGGTATCCAAATAGTCTGGAACCGGAAGAACAGAACGTTAGCCATGTCTCAAGAGCCCTATATCGACAACATGTTGTCCCGATATAGTATGCAGAACTCCAAGAAGGGCTTGTTGCCTTTCAAGCATGGGGTTTACCTGTCTAAGGATCAATGCCCTAAGACACCTCAAGAAGTTGAGGATATGAGACGCATCTCTTATGCTTCAACTGTTGGGAGCCTTATGTATACAATTTTGTGTACTAGGCCCGACATCTGTTATGTAGTCGAAATTGTCAGTAGATATTAATCCAATCAAGGATTAGATCACTGGACAGCTGTAAAGGCAATCCTCAAGTATCTTAAGAGAACGAGGGACTACATGTTGGTGTATGGAAATAGAGATTTGATACTTACGGGATACATAGACTCTGACTTTCAGACCGATAAGGATTCTAGGAAATCCACATCAAGGTCAGTGTTCACCCTTAACGAAAGAGTTGTAGTGTGGTGAAGCATCAAGCTGCATCGTTTATTCCATGATGGAAGCCGAGTATGTAGCAGCTTGTGAAGCTACAAAAGAAGTTGTTTGGCTTAGGAAGTTCATGCTAGATTTGGAAGTTGTTCCAAATATGAACTTACCTGTGATCCTATTTTGTGATAACAATGGAGCCGTAGCCAACTCGAAAGAACCTCGAAATCATAAGAGGGGCAAACGTATTGAACGCAAGTATCACCTGATACGGGAGATTGTGCAACGTGGAGACGTGACAAACACGCAGATAGCTTTGGAGCACAACGTTGCTGATCCGTTTACAAAGGCCCTCACGGCTAAGGTGTTTGAGGGTCACCTAGAGAGTCTAGGTCTTCGAGTTCTTCCAGACTAGGGCAAGTGGGAGTATTGTACAGGGTATTTGTATGCCCTAGTTTATTGTATTACATTAATGTATTACTTTGCATTTGAGAAATGGATATGTACTCCACTAGCTTAGTTCAAGTGGGAGTTTGTTGGGGTGTTTGCTCTAATCTCGTGTAGTTTGTAATATAGTTGTTATAAATGAATAAAAGTTATTGATTTGTCATAACTTTGTATCTCACATTTTATAAAACTTAATCCAATAAACCAAGCTCCAGGGTTATATTATAGTACATGAACGGTGTGTAGCTGACACACGGGAATCATCACGTTTGAGTTAGTGACCCGAAGGTCTACAGTATATGGATAGGGTTAGAAATCTCATCCTAGTTACACTGTGGATGCAACCCGCTTTGTATTAGATACAAACGAGGTGATCCAACCCGTTCATGTGATTGACATGCAAGTGGGGGCATCCTGTGCAATGAGATTGTACAAGACCGGACCGTGAATTATTAGACCTACTGATGTAACACCTTTAACAGTAAGACTAATAACTTCGTAGATGACCATTAGTGACTCGTCCTTAATCTTGAGAGTGTCACGAACTCCTGTCTGCGGGGGTCTGTCCTTTAACTAGTACGGGTGAGGGTGGTATAGATACACCCAATATGCCTGCCTCCCTGGGGACAAAACCTCATGGGGAGCTGGAAACTTGACTACGCAAGAAGGAATTCACTCGTTCGCGACCTAAGGAAACCAGAGAGGTTGTTCCCTTAAGTGTTGTCTCTAGGGCTTGAACAACGGGTGCCCGCCCTCTCACTAGCCCGAAAGGGACATTGTTTATGGTTGGACCATACAACAAATTTGTTCATTAGAGGAGCATGGGAACATAAGGAACAAGAAGTAGACACAGGGGTAAAACGGTAATTTGACCCAGCAGTGGCAACGAACAACTTGTGAAGGGACGACTCACGGGGATTGGTTATATCGATGGGCACAACTTGTCCTACAGTGGTGGGAGTTCAGCTACGGGCTTTAGTGGAATGTTATCGTAGCTAATGAATAGTGATTAAGCGGATCAAAGAGTTTGATCGATTAATCTCATATCATTGGAGCTCATCAAGTGTAGGTCCATTAGGTCCCTCGGTTGGCTCAATTGGAAAAATTCAGGGTTTATAGTTTGGAGTGGATTTGAAGTGTTCAAATTCATTAATTGGGTAGTTAAGTCAATTGTATGTGATATAGTTAACATAATATATAGTTTGATGTGAATTAGATTCATAATAAACTATAGAATAGCCAAATTGATTAATTAGTGCTAAATTGGATAAATTGAATTCAGAGAAATTAAATTGAATGTGATTCAATTTATTATTCCACAATTGAGAAAATAGGATTTGTATAATAAGGTATGAGATAACTTACATTATGTGATATGCAAATATGATTTGCATATCATATGGTTTTGGTAAAATGGTGAATTGGTGGAGATTTTAACTCCACTACTCACCATTATAAATAGGTACTTTGTGAAGCACTTAGTGAAGAAGAGTTCTCATTTTTTGAATTCCAACAAAAGAGATAGACCAAATTCTCTCTAGCTTCTCTTATTTTTCAAAACCCTTTCTCCATCCCAAATTCCAAAGGGAGTTCCACAACTCTCCCTCAACCTCCCGAGAACAACCGAGAAGAACTTTTCGAAGTGTCTTTGTTCGTGAGGTTCGTTGGATCGCGAGAGATCAACGAGGATTTGCAAGAAGTTGTTTATAAGAGGTTAGTAAAGAGTTTACTTTTTGTTTTTCCTTCTCAAATCAGCATGCTTAACTTATATTTTATGAGATAAATTCTGTTTTAAGAAATTCTACACACAACGAATCAACGGCGTTTCACGACGTCTTCCGCTACGAGAAATTGATTTCCTTCAACATGTTCTTGACATGATGGTCCACTTCAATATGACATAGATGAATGGAGCATCTATCGACGAGTCGAGTCAGGTAAAGTTCATACTGAAAACTCTACCAGATAGTTGCTTAAAATTCTATAGCAACGCTGTTATGAACAAGCTTAGCTACACCCTAACCACCCTACTCAACGAGCTACAAACCTTTCAGTCTCTGATGAAAGTCAAGCGACAAGAGGGTGAGCAAATGTTGCCCAACGATCTTTTCACAGAGGTTCGTCCTCGGAGACCAAATCTGTAGCCTCGTCTTCTTCAGGTCCGAAAGGGAAGAAGAAGAATATGAAAAAGGTGACCAAAGGGAAACAAGCTAACCGCGCTGCCTCCCCAAAGGGCAAGAAGGTCAAGGACGCTGCAAAAAAGGAAAATGTTGCTACTGCAACGTAGATGTGCACTGGAAGCGTAACTGCCCTAAATACCTGGCTGATTTGCTTTGTGTCGAAGCATTCTTAGTGGAGAATGACAACTCTACCTAGATATTAGATTCAGGGGCAACTAACCACGTTTGTTCTTCTTTTCAGGGAACTAGTTCCTAACAGCAACTGCAGGAAGGGGAGATAACACTGAGAGTTGGAAATGGGAATGTTGTCTCAGCTATAGCAGTGGGCACGATAGAGCTGTTGTTTGGCAAGAAAACATTGTAATTATGAAGAGAATCTGATCACCGTGAGCAGCGGAAACGTGGTTTAAAATTGAATTTGCTTGCTTGTTTTGGTTTATTCCAAATACTAATACATTGGGTAAAAACAGAGATAAGCAATAAAATATTAATCTAATTAGAGCATGGAATTAAGCATACAAACATGTTGTAAAAGCATCCTAAACTAAAAGGAAATTCGAAATAATTACCTTTGTAGTTTCAATCCAGTACAGCAACTCCTTGCTCCAAGGGTACAACAACACAACAACACCAATTCTTCTGTTCTTCATTTTCAACACGACAACACCACCAGTGAAAACCTCCTATCCTCTGAGTTCTTTCGATAAATCTTTGGTGGGAAGGATTCCAACAACTGGACAAAAGGAATGGGTTTTTTTAGAGAGAGAATTCTGCCAGCAATTCTCTAATTGCTTCAATTGTGTCGATCACACAACTCTTCTCACAAGGAGAAGAAGTGGAAGAAGAAGGGTAACTCCCTACTCCCTATCGAGAGGGGATTAGGGAGTGATGGAAACGTGTCATCGTGATACGTTCTCAATTAATAATTAATTTTAATTATTAATTAATTAATATAATTAACTAAATTTAATTATATTAATATTTATTTTAATTAAATCACATTTAATTAAAAATAATTAAATATCATATATTTAATTATGATTAAATCACATTTAATCATTTTACCCCTTAACCTATAGATTTAATGCATATCTCATGCACATTAAATTTTAACCTATAGTTCTTAAATATGAATCTCATTCACATTTAAATTAATATTTGAACTCTTTCAAATATTTAATTCTCTCACATAATTTAATATGAATCATATTCACATTAAATTTATAATATAAAGTTCCAAAACTTTATACTATAACGTATCTATATACATTAAATTTATTCCCCAATTGAATTTGAACATTTCAAATTCAAACGATCTAAGAACCCTTGACGAGCTAAAAGGTGGACCTAATGGACCTACAGATCAAAAGCTCCAACGATACAAAATTATTCAGTTAATCTCATTAACCTCCTAATCACCATTCGTTAACTGCGAGAACACTCCACTAAAGTCCCGCAGCTGCACTCTTCTCTTTGCAGATATATTTTTGTGTCTACAGATATTGAGCAATAACAGCAAGTCAATCCTTCACGAATGTTCGTAACACTAGCTAGGTCAAATTACCGTTTTACCCCTAGGTTACATCTTTTACCTTAAGTACCAGTACTCCTCTAATGAACAATTTGTTTGCGGTCCTACCAAGAAACAGAAGTCTCTCTCGGGTCAATGAGAGGGTTGGGCCCTTTGTTCAAGTCCTTGGACATCACTTAAGGGAACATTCATCTACTTACCCTAACAGGCGGGAAGGAGTGAATTCCATATTGAGTCGGCGAATCTAGCCACTCTCACCCATAATAGTTAAAGGACAATCCCTCGCAAACAGGAGTTCGTAACTTGCTCAGGATTGAGATCAAGTTGCCAAGGTTATCCAAGTGAAATAGAAACCTAACTAGTCAACGGAATTACACCTAGTGGTTACTAACTTGCGGTTCGGTCTTATGCGATCTCATCACATAGGATATCCCCACTCACATGTCATCTACACGAACACGATAGGATCACAGTGTTTGTATCATAGACAAAGTGGGTCACATCCATAGTATTACCAGGGTAAGGTACCCAAACCTTATCCCCTTACTATAGACCCTTTAGGTTGTATCTCGAACTGAGATCCTTTATATGTACATTACATTCAGTTCAAGAGACATTTTACAGCCATGAATGTTAGTTTATTGGATTTAGGGTTAATACAAGGGCAATACTGAACAATAGCACATTATTGAATATAATAACTCTTTATTACATTAATTAGAACAAAATTTATAAACTACGAGTTTAAGGCACAAACCCCAACAAACTCCCACATGAACTAAAAACTCTAGTGGGGTACATTACAATCTAAAACAGTGGTTACAGAGATACGAAATACAATAAACTAGGGCATCCATATACCCATTACAGATGACAAAATACAATACACTTGCCCTAGATTAGCCTATGTACATATCTCGTAGACCTAGACTTTCCAGATGACCCTCGAACACTTTAGTCGTGAGAGTCTTTGTAAACGGATCAACTATGTTGTGTTCCGAAGCGATCTTCGTGACTGTCACATCTCCTCGTTGCACTATCTCTCGTATCAGGTGATACTTTCTCTCGATGTGCTTGCCTCGCTTGTTGTTGTGAGGTTCCTTCGAATTGGCTACCTCATCACTGTTGTCACAGTATAAAGTGATGGGAAATTCCATATTTGGAACAACTTCCAAATCAGTAAGGAATTTCCTTAGCCAAACAACCTCTTTATCTACTTCACAAGCAGCGACATACTCTACCTCCATTGTGGAGTCAGCGATGCATTCCTACCTGATGCTTTGCCACACTATAGCTCTCCCGTTATGGGTGAAAACTGATCCCGATGTCGATTTCCTAGAATTCTTATTGGGCTGAAAATCAGAATCAGTGTATCCAGTAAGGATCAAATCCTTAGTCCCATACACAAGCGTATATTCCCTCGTTCTCCTAAGATACTTGAGGATATTTTTAACTGCGGTCTAGTGGTCTAACCCTGGATTGGACTAGTACCTACTGACTATTCCCTGTTGGGATTTATGCCCTAAAACATGTGTAATTTTGATCAAAGAAATAAAGAGTTATTTGTTTTGATAAAATTACAGTCTTGCTTTATAAATCCAATAAACTAAGCTCCTAGATTATAACATATATCTTGATAATATATATATCTTGAACATCAGTGTAGTGGACACTATTCGGGTTGAGTTCAAGAATATAACCTAAATGGTCTATGGGATAAGAATAAGGTTGGAAACCTCATTCTGGTAACACCATGGATGCGACCCACTTTGTAATTAGTACAAAGAGGTAATCCAACTCATTCATGTAGTTGACATGCGAGTGGGGGCATCCTGTATGAAGAGTTCATACAAGACCGAACCGCAAATTATTAGTCTAACCAGTGTAACACCGTTAACAGGATAAGACTAATAATTTATAGATGGTCATTAGTGACTCGACCTGAATCCTGAGTAAGTTAAGAACTCCTGCTTATAGGGGTTTGTCCTTAGACTAGTATGGGTGAGAGTGGCCTGTAGCTGACTCAATAAGCCTACCTTCTAAGGGACAGAACCTCGTAGGTAGCTGGAAACTTAACCGTGTAAGATGGAATTGACTCATTCCTACACAAAGAAATTAGATAGGTTGTTCCCTTAAGAACTGACTCCAGGTCTTGAACAACAGGGCCCCGCCCTCTATGAGGGTATGAGTCTATGGTAGGACCTTAGACTTGTTGTTCATTAGAGGATCAGTGGTGCTTAAGGAACAAAGAGGTAATCATAGGGGTAAAATGGTAATTTGACCTAGTTGTGATCACGAACAACCTGTGAAGGGTCGACTCATGGGTAGTGAATATATCAGTGGACACAATATTATCTATAGTGAGGAGAGTGCAGCTACAAGTCTATGGTGGAGTGACTTGTAGTTAATGAATATTGATTAACTGGATCAAAGAGTTTGATCAGTTAATCTCATATCATTGGAGCTCATGAACTGTAAGTCCATTAGGTCCCTCCGTTGGCTCAACATGGTAATATTGAGGGTATAAAGTTAGGAATGAAATTGAAGTGTTCAATTTCATACATGAGGTGTTATATCAATTATATATGATGTACTTGATATAATATATAGTTTTAATGTGAATTAGATTCACATATAAACCATATACTAATGAGAGAATAAAGGAAGGGTAGGATGGTCATTTCCATCCTATTTCCTTATATATATGGTTGCATGAGATGCAACTAGGTTAAGACATTGTGTGCCATTTGGTTGTGTTATTGGAAAGGTTCTAAAACACAATCTCTCTCTCTCACAACACCACATCTCACCTAAAGGGAACCCACCTTCCTCCCTTACCTAGAGAACAACGGAGAAGATCCGGTGGTAGTGTTCGTAATCTGCTTAATCTAGGTAGAATTGTTCTTGAATGTAATCTTTGTAACTAAATTGAGAACGCGCGATTAACAATCGCTTCCACTGCGGGATTCGATTCCCTTCATTCCCAGATTACATAACAAATTCTAGTCTTGTGCACAGCATGGCATACATTAAGTTACCTACTGCAGAGGCATAGGGAATATGTCTCATATCCTCAACCTCTTGAGGTGTCTTAGGACACCGTTCCTTAGACAGATGAACTCCATGCCTGAAGGGTAATAAAACCCTCTTTGAATTCTACATTGAATATCGGGCCAACATTTTGTCGATATAAGACGCTTAAGACAGAGCTAGCGTTCAGTTCTTGCGATTCCTAAAAAATTGAATCTCAAGAACATACTACGCCTCTCTGAAATCTTTCCTTTTGAATTGGGTCGCCAACCACTTTTTTATGTCAGTTAGGTATCCTACATCATTCCTAATGAGTAGGATATCATCCACATAAAGTACTAAGAAAACTACTTTGTCATTGATGATCCCCTTATAAACACAAGGCTCATCAACGTTTTGGTCAAAGCCATAAGACTTGATCGCATTATGAAATCTTATGTTCCAACATCTGGATGCTTGTTTCAACCCATAAATGGATCGATCCAACTTGCAAACTTTTTGCTCCTGACCTTGGGTTATTAACCCTTCGGGCTGAGACATATAGATGCTCTCGTCAAGATTACCATTCAAAAAGGCAGTCTTAACGTCCATTTGCCAAATCTCATAATCATAAAATTCGGCTATGGACAAGAGTACCCTTTTAGACTTCAACATAGCAACAGAGGAAAAAGTTTTCTCATAGTCAACTCCTTCCCTTTGGGTAAAACCCTTTGCTACAATGAAGGGAATGAAACTCCCACGCAGTGGAAGACGATCGAATCGTCGCAGTGATGTTGTACTACTAAATTTCGTTAAAATTATCTAACACTTAGAACTAGGTTAAACATGCATAATATGGAAGAAAAACAGTAAGTTAAAGACAATACTTACTTGTTGAAGACTTTCTTCAAGATTCCTTCCAACAATCCACGAACTCTTCGTGCTTTCTCGAACTCAACGATCTCAAACCCTTCTCACAATCAAGAACGAACACAACCACTTGGTTACTCGGTTGTTCTTCTTTTAGAAGAAGGAAGATGGTGGGATTTTGAGTTTTGATTTTGGGAGGAGAAAACTTGAGAGAGAATTGAGAGAGAGTGATCTCTTCTTTTGGTGAGATTTCAAAAAATGAGAGAATGAATTTTCAACCCTCCTTGCAAAAGGGGTTTAAATAATGGAGATGGGTGGAGTTGAAATCTCCACCTATGTACCATTTTACCACAACTATAGGTTATGCAAATCATATTTGCATAACTATATATTATAAGACATCTCATATCTAATTTTACAAATCACATTTGTATAATTGTTGATTTATTAAATTGAATCACATCCAATTTAATATCTCTCAATCTAATTTCTCCTAATTAGCCCTAATTCAACAATTAGGCTAACCTATAGTTTATTATGAATCTCATTCACATTAAACTATATATTATATCATTCATATCTCATATAAATGACATAAATACCCTTTAGTGAACTTGAACACTTCAATTCACACCAAAACATTAAACCTTCCTTTAACCTAGTTTGAGCCAACCGAGGGACCTAATGGACCTACAGTGACGAGCTCCAATGATCCGAGATTAACCTATCAAACTCTTTGACCCGGTTAATCCACATTCATTAGCTACGGTAACACTCCACTAAAGCCCGCAGCTGCACTCCCGTCAGTGCAAGATATTACGTGTCCACTGATATAACCAATGCCCATGAGTCCACCCTTCACAAGTTGTTCGTAGACACTGCTGGGTCAAATTATCGTTTTACCCCTGTGTCTACTTCTTGCTCCTTAACTCCCCACTACTTCTCTAATGAACAACAACGTTGTAATGGTCCAACCATACACAACAATTCTCTCGTGCCTGTCCAAGCCCTAGAGACAACACTTAAGGGAACAACCCCTCTAGTTTCCCTAAAGGCGGGAACGAGTGAATTCCATCTCGCGTAGTTAAGTTCTCATCTCCCTACTTGGTCATGTCCTTAAGAAGATAGGCATATTGGACGAGTAACTGTGACCACCCTCACTCGTACTAGTCAAAGGACAGACCCCCGCAGACAGGAGTTCGTAACACGCTTAGGATTCAGGTCGAGTCACTAATGGTCATCTACAAACCTATTAGTCCTTGCTGTCAATGGTGTTACATCAATAGGTCTAATAATTCACGATCTGGTCTTGTGCAATCAAATTGTATAGGATGCCCCCACTCGAATGTCAACCACATGAACGAGTCAAATCACCTCGTTTGTATCTTAATACAAAGCGGGTCACATCTACAGTGTATCCAGGATTAGGTCTCCAACCCCATCCATATACGGTAGACCGTTCGGGTCATTAACTCGAACGTGATCCTCCCTGTGTGTCCAGTACACACCGTTCAAGTTCTAGTTCTGTCATGTATTTAATGACCCTGGAGATTAGTTTATTGGACAAAGTTTGTAATAAATGCGAGACACAAAATGTTGAAATAAATAACTCTTATTAGTTTCAAATAGTAATTTACAAACTGAACGAGATTAGGACAAACATCCCAACAAAGTCTTGCCTTAAAGGTCTGTACCCTTTTGGCTGCATCTCTCTTTGTCTTATAGATCCATTTGCTCCCTATGGGTCTTACCCCTTCAGGCTGGTCTACAAGCTCCCAAACTGAATTGAAGTGCATTGACTCCATTTCAAGGTCCATGACTTTGATCCATTGGTCCTTATCTACGACATTCATTGTCTGTTTATAGGACAATGGATCCTCTACACCGTCATCAGGTATGACAACTTGAGTTTTAGCTAAACCCAAGTAGCGGTCATGTTTTGAAACAACCCTCCCACTGCGTCGAGGCATTCCTAATGATTGAGAAGGGCGAGACTGACTCGATGTGCTAGCTTCTTCACCAACTCTTGATGAAGGTCCAGCTTGATCAACAACTCTTGTTGACTCATTTGTAGCTTCATTTAGTACTAACTTACTGCGTGATTTGTGGTTCCTTATGTGATCTTCCTCCAAGAAAGTGGCGTTTGTCGATACAATCGCCTTGTTTTCTTGTGGGTCGTAGAAAAAACCACCTCTCGTTTCTTTGGGATAGCCAACAAATTGACATAATCTTGAACGAGGTTCCAGTTTCTTTGGATTTGTCACCAGCACGTATGCCGGACAACCCCAAATCTTGAAGTGTTGTAAACTTGGTTTACACCCCTTCCACAACTGAAAAGGTGTTTCTAAAACACTCTTTGATGGAACAGTGTTCAAGATTTGAACCGCATTCTCTACTGCGTAACACCAAAACGAGGCAGGAAATTGAGCATAACTCATCATAGATCGAAAAATGTCTAACAAAGTTCTATTTCTCCTTTCAGATACACCATTCTGCTGAGGTGTATTAGGTGTTGAGAGTTGAGATTGGATTCCATGTTCTATCAAATAATCCTCTAATCTTAGATCCATCTCCTCTCCACCTTGATCGGATCGAAGTGTCTTGATGGTTTTCCCTAATGCATTCTCTACTTCAGACTTATACTCTTTGAACTTTTCAAGAGTCTCAGACTTATGATGCATTAGGTATAAATAATCATACCTCGAACAATCATCTATGAAAGAGATGAAATATTCGTACACTCCTCGAGCTTTAACATTCACCGGACCACAAAGATCCGAATGTATAAGTTCTAAGGGTTCTTTGGCTCTATAACCTTTTCCAGTGAAAGGTCGCTTAGTCATTTTGCCTTCCAAGCATGATTTTCCAGGAGGTAGAGAATCATCTTCTAACTTGTTTAGAAGTCCATTCTTAGATAGTCTCTCAATCCGGTTGAGATTTATGTGACAAAGTCTAAGATGCCAAAGATAGGTATTATTATTTGGAGAAATTCTTTGCCTTTTACTTTAAGTATTCGCAGTTTTAAACATCTCATTATTTAAAATTGTTTTAGTTTGGTTAGATTTAAGTACATACAAGCCGTTTTCTAATCTAGCAGAACAAATATAGACACCCTTTTTCGAAATGAACGCTTCATTAATTAAAAAAAAAATCAATATCCACATTCAATTAGACAAGAGATAGATATTAAGTTCCTCTTAATCTTAGGAACTATGTACAGATTTTCTAAAAATAAAAATCTATCTCTAAAAAACAGCTTGGCATCTCCCACTGCACGAGCTGAGATGACGTCTCCCATTCCGACCCTGAGCGTCATCTCACCCTCTTCGAGCTCCTTGAAGGAACTAGTTTCCTGTAAAGAAGAGCAAACGTGGTTAGTCGCCCCTTAATCAAGTATTCAGTTGAGCATGTTGATTTGAGAAGGAATACAGAAAGTAAACATTCTACTAACCTCTTGTAGACAACTTCTTGTAGTTCCTTCTCGGTCTCTCAAGATCCAACGAACCTCACGAACAAAGAAAATTCCAAAAGCTCTTCTCGGTTGTTCTCGGGAGGTAGAGGGAGAGGTGTGGAACTCCCTTTGGAATTTGAGATGGAGAAAAGGTGTAGAGAATTGAGAGAGCTAGAGAGAATTTGGTCTATCTCTTTTTTTGTTGGAATTCAAAAAATGAGAAGTCTTCTCTTACCAAATGCTTCACAAAGCACCTATTTATAATGTTGAGTGGTGGAGTTAAAAATCCACCAATTCACCATTTTACCACAATCATATGATATGCAAATCATATTTGTATATCACATAATGTAAGGTATCCCATACCTTATTATACAAAACCTATTTGCATAATTGTGGAATAATTAAGTGAATCACATTCAATTTAATTTCTCTCAATTCAATTTCTTCAATTTAGCACTAATTAATCAGTTAGGCTATTTTATAGTTTATTATGAATCTAATTCACATCAAACTATATATTATATCAACTATATCACATATAATTGACATAGTTACCCAATTAATGAATTTGAACTCTTAAAATCCACTCCAAACTATAAACCCTCAATTTGTCCAATTAAGCCAACCGAGTGACCTAATGGACCTACACCTGATGAGCTCCAATGATATGAGATTAACCGATCAAACTCTTTGATCTAGTTAATCACTATTCATTAGCTACGGTAGCACTCCACTAAAGCTCGTAGCTGAACTCCACCACTGTAGGACAAGTTGTGTCCAATGATATAACCAATACTCGCGAGTCGTCCCTTCACAGGTCGTTCGTAGCCATTGTTGGGTCAAATTACCATTTTACCCTTGTGTCTACTTCTTGTTCCTTAAGTCACACTGATCCTCTAATGAACAACTATTTTGTATGGTCCAACAATAAACAATGTCCCTCTCGGTTCAATGAGAGGGCGGGTGCCCGTTGTTCAAGTCTCGGAAACAACACTTAAGGGAACAGCTGATAACTCGCCATAGGATAGTTATTTTAATAGAATTTTAGTGCTCAATCTACTTGAATTGCATAAAATTTGTTGAGTCTCATGTTATTTTATCCCTAAATTGTGTTTGTTAGCTTTAAAATTTGGAATTTAAGCATTAGGTTCGAAAAGAATTAATTTTGATATTTTTTATGCCTTAATTTAAGAAATTTAGAAAAATAATCTGACAGTAATTAAAGACCGCAAAATGAGATTTTGAATTCCAGAAAAATCCTATCATATTTATTGGATCCATATTTTAATTGATGAATTTATTAGGATTTTTCTATGTGCAGGAGATGTTTGAAAATTACAGGAGCCTTAAGGGCATTTTAGACATTTTACCCAAAGGGTAAGATGGTCTTTTTACCCCTAAGGGCATTTTTGTAAATTACAGAGTTAGGGTAACACCATCTTGTATAAGGAGGCTAGGGTTTACATGTGTGAGAAGGGGGTGAGAATTTGCGACAAGAGGAGAGATTGAGGAGAGAAGGAGAACAAGGCGATTGCTACAGCAAAGTGTACGTTTGAGAGACAAATCATGATGGTGTCTTTGTTGTAGCAATCGTGAGGTTCATCCGTTGGTGAAGCAAAGAGTGAGAAAAGAAGAAGGGTGTTGTTGGTGTTGCTACGTGTTGTTGCTGAAGCATTCAGATGAGAGAGCACAAATCGAGAGGGCCCTTTGCTATAGCATTGAAGAGGAAAATTCGAGAGAGTTGTCCTTGGGTCTTCGCTGGAGCATTGAAGAGAGGTGGTGAGCATTAAAATTTGCTACAGCAAAAGGAGGAAAACCGAGAGGACCATCCTACCTTTTGCTGAAGCAATCGACAGGGGAAGAGTGAAGGATTTGCTAAGATGTTTGCTGAAGGAATCGCGTGAGGTTGCTGGCGTTGGGAGCTGTCGAGGTTTGTTGAAGCAATCGCGTGACTGCTGTGAAGTAGAAACCCGAAAACACTTTTACTGAAGCAATTGGTTGATCTGTGCTGAGGCCAACCAAAGGGTTTTTCTGAAGCAAAGTGCCCTACTGCAGTCCATCGACAGAGGGCTGCTGCTAGGCAATTGCTGTAGCAAAACAAGGCCACTAGCTGTGTAAATTGTTCCCTTTCTTTTAGTGCTTTTGCCTATTATTTTTACCAATTGTCACTGCTTTTGTTGGGTTGTTTATACACTAATTAGAGGTTAATTTGCTCACTGTTCCAAGAAGTTTGTGTGGCTGTTTTGGGGTCTTTTTATATATGAACTTCTTGATTAGTGAAAGCATCTTTAAATTAAAGAAGTATGATTTGATTCCTATCATGAACTAATTTGTCTTAGGCAAGGGTTAGGTTGTTTTAATGTAATTTTGAAATAAATTTATGGTTGATCCCATTGACTGAATTTATGAAATTTTATTGAATTTAACATTGCATGAGAATTAAAATTGGCCTCTTTAATTTCTCTAGAATTCACGAACTTGAGAGAGCTAGTGAATTAGAAAA
The DNA here is from genome assembly GCA_036507285.1 of Trichosanthes cucumerina. Classification (NCBI taxonomy): domain Eukaryota; kingdom Viridiplantae; phylum Streptophyta; class Magnoliopsida; order Cucurbitales; family Cucurbitaceae; genus Trichosanthes; species Trichosanthes cucumerina. Next base: position 34,498,204 of record CM071840.1, read on the forward strand.
CTAAAATTTCATTCTAGGATTATTGAGTTAATTAGAGATCATTAACCCACCTAGAACCTAAATTCATGAGCATAATTTAGATCTCAATTGAGAGATTGTTGGTTTTAAAACTTAGTGATTTTGAAAGAAATTATTTGAACACACGAGTAGGTGAATTTGAGGAATTAATCACATCTTTATTCCAATTGAACATTAGAACTCTAACCTAACCCAAGCCCACTTTTTCATTATAGAATCTCAACTTTTGCCCCTTGCCTCTCGTTTTCATTTTTCTATCTTCACATTTAATTCAATTGATTACTTGCATATTGTTTTAAGTACTTTACCTTTTTGCAACACTAAATGCACGTTTAAATTATTTTTCAATCGCATACATTGCACCAAAATTATAAAGGATAATTTCTAGGACACTCACTTACTTAGATTCTGCTAGTCCTCGTGGGATCGATACTCTTATCTTATCACTTGTTGCACTCGACCGTGTATACTTGCACGTCGTAGAAATGTCAGAGTCTCATTCTAATTTGCATTAGTTTAGGGCACTCGATATTTTTGCATCAAGTTTTTGGCGTCGTTGTCGGGGACTAGTTTTGATTCTTATTTTGTTTGAGTTGATTTTAGCATTTTATCCTTGTTTTTCTTGTTGGGTGTGTCTTGTTATCTTTGTTTCGTGTTTTTATCTTTGTTGAGTCTTGGTTATTCTTTCTGGTTGTGTTGGTGCATATTGTGCTTGTTGAGCCTATTATAATTGATTCATTACTTAGTTATAGCTTATGATAACTTTAGGTGGTCTTCTGTGCCCAATGATCAAACACAGTATAGTTCTTTTTCTTATGATCATCCCTTTGCCAATTTAGAGTCTTCTAGTGAGGGGTATGGATCTTATGACTACCAAATACCTAATTACTATCATACTAACCCTATGACTTATGGGAGTCCTATGTATGATAATAATCAGAGCAATTTACAGTCTTCTAGTGAGGGGTATGGATCTCCTATTGAGTTAGGCCAGGAGGTAGAGTTTGAGGCTTTTTAGTCTATGACAGTTCTATCTTCTGATTTTTCTCTTATTGGTGAGTGTTTTTCTTTCTATGCTCTTGAGTCAGTGTCTTTTTGTGAGTCTGTTCATTTTCCTATTCTTTCTTCTTTTCTTTTATCATATAAAAAATCAAAAAATGTTTACTTTGTTGTTTTTCTTTCTTTTCTTTTATTATATGAAAAATCAAAAAATATATCTGATTCGGGCTTTCACAAGAAGCTAGTATTGTTGCTAGCAATGATTTATTTTGTAGATTCGATAAAGAGAGGTCCGAAGAAATGGAAGAATTTTTATGTACCTTGGCAAGCCCACGTATGTTATGTCAAGCTAATGACGTTAAACAAGCGCTTCTTGGGAGGCAACCCAAAGTTTATTTCGTTTGTTTCGTTTTTAACTTTTTTTTCTTTTTTTTCGTTTTTAGTTGTTTTTGTTTTAGTTTAATAAATAACCCTTGCCTATTTTGCAGCTCCCATGGGGATTGGTGATTGATATGCGCTTTAGTGGAGGTCTCCTCGATTCATGGTAGTATTGTTCTCCCTTCCATCTTTATTAGTTGTCCTTAAGTATGCTTAAGTGAGTAGTTTATACATTAAGGGCAATGTGTGTTTTAAACATAAGGGAGAGGTGTTGTTTTGAATCTGATTTTGGGCTTAATTGAAAATTTTTCTTTTGATGAGATTGTTTGTTGTTAGCATGTATAGGGTGTTGCATGCCATTGTGTTTATAAAGTTTTTTACTTGCTTTAGGACTTCAAAATGATTTATTTTGACTACTGGATTCCATGTTAGTTGTTTGTTTCATGGTCATTGATATGCATGATGTAGGTAGTTGATTCATTATGTTTAAGCAAGTAAAAATAGGAAAGATGGTTGTTGTTCCTTGTTTAAAAATTAAGTTTCTGCATGTTTTTAATGGTAAAAAGTGTGTTGTCTTTGGTAGAAACTTGGTATGCATCTCTATGAAAATAAAAAGTTAAAGTCAAATCTTAGGGTTAATGAAAATAAGGGTTGTTGTTTGTGTTTGAGGCAAGAGTGTGCTATCTTATTTGGTGTTTCTCGAAGTCAAGCTTATCATTAAAGTTTTTTTTAGTGCACTTATGGTTAGTGTGTTAATCAAACTAGTTAGGATTCAACTCCTAGGCCAAAAATTTCGAAAGCTAGAAGCCATGACAAGTTAGGTAATTCATACATTTTTATAGAGTGCTCCAAAATTAGTAAACTCCAAATTGTGATCATTTTAAGTTTGAGTGATTTACCCGACCTTCCTAACTCAATGAGGACATTGAGTACTCTAAGTTTGGGGGGAAAGGTAAATTCTTCGTGTTGTTTTTTTTAAGGAAAAAAAAAAGAAAGAAATAATGTGCAAACCTTTCATTTCCCTAAAACTCCATTGAGCTAGACTAAAAATATGTTATTTATTTTGTTATTTAGAGACAGTTCAGGAAACTTGGTGCTCGATGTCAGGGGGGTTTGGGCAGTAACCATGTTGCCCTCTTGTAGCGAAGGTATCAACTAAGAAGCCTGTGCCCATCGTTTTGGTGCGCTGCGCTAACCACGTGTGCCATTCTAAGAACTACGAGAGAGTAAAAAAAAAGGAGAAAGAAACAAAAAAATCTAGCCCTAAGTAGTGAGTTTTATGGAAGTGGAGGGGAATAATGTTCATATCTGGTTTTATAAAGAATGAAATAAATTAAAAAGGAATTATCATAAAATTGTACTCATGCGAGTTTTGGAGTGTGACTTATCTTTAACTATGGGTTACTTGATTTGAATGATTAGGATTCTAGTGGTTGAGCTTGAGGGTAGATGTCGAATCCTAGGTAGTTTGCTCTTGGTTATTGATGCATAAGTGTAGCTAAGAAACCCCAGGTGAGCCACTTAGAGAGCATTGATTGAATGGTGACTTGTAGCTTAGAACATAAATATCCAATCCTTGTTTAGTTACCTGAATGATTTGAGTCTTTAAAGGTCTTTAAAGACTTTAGGGAAAAGAACTCATTGAGGACAATGAGTAGTTCAAGTTTGGGGGTTTGATAACTCGCCATAGGAGAGTTATTTTAATAGAATTTTAGTGCTCAATCTACTTGAATTGCATAAATTTTGTTGAGTCTCATGTTATTTTATCCCTAAATTGTTTGTGTTAGCTTTAATATCTGGAATTTAAGCATTAGGTTCGAAAAGAATTAATTTTGATGTTTTTTATGCTTTAATTTAAGAAATTTGGAAAAATAAGCTAATAGTAATTAAAGACCGGAAAACGAGATTTTTAATTCTAGCAAAATCCTATCATATTTATTGGATCCATATTTTAATTGATGAATTTATTAGGATTTTTCTATGTGCAGGAGATGTTTGAAAATTACAGGGGCCCTAAGGGCATTTTAGACATTTTACTCAAAGGGTAAGATGGTCTTTTTACCCCTAAGGGCAGTTTTATAAATTACAGAGTTAGGGTAGCACCATCTTCTATAAGGAGGCTAGGGTTTACATGTGTGAGAAGGGGGTGAGAATTTGCGACAAGAGGAGAGATTGAGGAGAGAATGAGAACCAAGCGATTGCTACAACAAAGTGTGCGTTGGAGAGACAAATGACGATGGTGTCTTTGTTGTAGCAATCGTGAGGTCCATCCGTTGGTGAAGCAAAGAGCGAGAAAAGAAGAAGGGTGTTGTTGGTGTTGCTACGTGTTGTTGCTGAAGCATTCGGATTAGAGAGCACAAATCGAGAGGGCCATTTGCTATAGCATTGAAGAGGAAAATTCAAGAGAGTTGTCCTTAGGTCTTTGTTGCAGCATTGAAGAGAGGTGGTGAGCATTAAAATTTGCTACAACAAAAGGAGAAAAACAGAGAGGACCATCCTGCCTTTTGCTGAAGCAATCGACAGGGGAAGAGTAAAGGATTTGCCGAGATGTTTGCTGAAGCAATCGCGTGAGGTTGCTGGCGTTGGGAGCTGTCAAGGGTTGCTGAAGCAATCGCGTGACTGCTGTGAAGTAGAAACCCGAAAACCCTTTTGCTGAAGCAATTGGCTGATATGTGCTGAGGCCAACCAAAGGGTTTTGCTGAAGCAAAGTGCCCTACTGCAGTCCATCGACTGCAGAGGGCTTTGCAGCAATTCTTTGTAGCAAAACAAGGCCACTTGTTGTGTAAATTATTCCCTTTCTTTTATTATTTTTGCCTATTATTTTTACCAATTGTCACTGCTTTTGTTGGGTTGTTTATACACTAATTAGAGCTTAATTTGCTCACTGTTCCAAGCAGTTTGTGTGGCTGTTTTGGGTTATTTTTATATATGAACTTCTTGATTAGTGAAAACATCTTTAAATTAAAGAAGTGTGATTTGATTCCTATCATGAACTAATTTGTCTTAGGCAAGGTTTAGGTTGTTTTAATGTAATTTTGGAATAAATTTATGGTTGATGCCATTGATTGAATTTATGAAATTTTATTGAATTTAACATTGCATGAGAATTAAAATTGGCCTCTTTAATTTGTTTAGAATTCACGAACTTGAGAGAGCTAGTGAATTAGAAAACTAAAATTTCATTCTAGGATTATTGAGTTGATTAGAGATGATTAACCCACCTAGAACCTAAATTCATGAGCATAATTTAGATCTCAATTGAGAGATTGTTGGTTTTAAAACTTAGTGATTTTGAACGAAATCATTTGAACACATGAGTAGGTGAATTTGAGGAATTAATCACATCTTTATTCCAATTGAACATTAGAACTCTAACCTAACCCAAGCCCACTTTTTCATTATAGAATCTCAACTTTTGCCCCTTGCCTCTCGTTTGCATTTTTCTATCTTCACATTTAATTCAATTGATTACTTGCATATTGTTTTAAGTACTTTACCTTTTTGCAACACTAAATGCACGTTTAAATTATTTTTCAATCGCATACATTGCACCAAAATTATAAAGGATAATTTCTAGGACAATCACTTACTTAGATTCTGCTAGTCCTTGTGGGATCGATACTCTTATCTTATCACTTGTTGCACTCGACCGTGTATACTTACACGTCGTAGAAATGTCAAAGTCTCATTCTAATTTGCATTAGTTTAGGGCACTCGATATTTTCGCATCAACAACCTCTCTAAATTCCCTAGGTCGGGAATGAGTGAATTCCTTCTTGCGTAGTCAAGTTCCCAGCTCCCCACGAGGTTTTGTCTCCAAGAAGATAGGCATATTGGGTGTATCCAGACCACCCTCATCCGTACTAGTCAAAGGGCAGACCCCTGCAGACAGGAGTTCGTGACATGCTCAGGATTCATGACGAGTCACTAATGGTCATCTACGAAGTCATTAATCCTACTGTTAACGATGTTACATTAGTAGGTCTAATGATTCACGGTTCGGTCTTGTACAATCTCATTGCAGAGGATGCCCCCACTCGCATGTCAATCACATGAACACGCTAGATCATCTCGTTTGTATCCAATACAAAGCGGGCCACATCCATAGTGTAACTAGGATGAGGTTTCCAACCCTATCCATATATTGTAGACCGTTCGGGTCACTAACTCAAACACGATCCTGCCCGTGTGTCAACTACACACCGTTTAAGTACAATAATATAACCTTGGAGCTTAGTTTATTGGATTAAGTTTTATAAAATGCAAGATACAAAGTTTTGACAAATCAATAACTTTTATTCACTTATGATAACTGTATTACAAACTACACGAGATTAGGGCAAACACCTCAACAGTATTTTTGGCAATTTCGCTTTCAGTGCCCGTCCACGTTGCAGTGGAATCATTTTCCTTTGTCTTCAACTTTGGCTTTTACCTTGCCTTTATCTGCAGCAGCGGGTGCCTTCCCTTTCCTTCCTATCTTCTTCTTTTAGGTCTTCTTAAGCCCAGAAGATGGACAGCAGGACTTAGTCGCAGAGGATGAACCCTTCTGGAACCGTTTGGAATGGGCAAACAAATTTGCCTCTCCATCAGCCTCTCCCTTATTCTTCATGAGGGAATGGAAAGTCTGCAGCTAATTGAGGAGAGTAGTCAGGTTGTACTTTATTTTATTCATCACTGCATTATTGCAGAATTGCAGGAAACTCTTCGAAAAAAATTCCAGGATGAAGGACACCTGACTTTGTTCATCGATGACCGCGTCGTTCATTTCTGCCACGTTGAAGTAGACCATTAGATCAAGAACATGTTCTCTCACTGAGGATCCCTCCTTCATACGAGAGTTATAAACGTACTTGAGGGATTCGTGTCGAAGCTGTCCAGACGGTTGTCCAAACTTATTATGCAACGAACTCATGATCTCACGAGCTGAGACCATGCCCTCGTGCTTTTTGGCTAGAACTTCAAAAACACTAGCAAAAATGTAGACCTTGGCCTTGTCATTGGCCTTGATCCAACGGTTGTACGCATCCTTACCAGATTGAGGAGTGTTTCGTGCAGGGACCTGAGAACATTCTTCAGTAAGTACAAACCGTAAGTCGTCAACAACAAGAATTGTATTCAAGTTAGACTTCCACGTAGTATAATTCTCGTCAGTTAAACATTCACTTTTGAGTAAGGCTATTATTGAGGAAGACATGCTTAAATTTCAAAAATAGTTCTAATTAGTTATGCCTTTAACCTATTACAAACCAATCAATTTTAGTAAAATTATTAAAGAACCCTAGTGTTTAAATTAAACCTTTAATTTTGCAACGATACTTCAAGGGTTTAGAACAAAAGCCACCATCGGGTGATCACTCACTCCTCCCCTGAATTGAGACTATCTCAGCTAATTCTCACTACCAGAACATCTCATGTCCCAATGATTCTTAGCTACCGTTTGTTTGGTCAAGGACTTGTTAACTAGCTTAACTTATCCCGTAAATGTGACCCTACCATTTTCAGATCCAATAGGTCCGAGCCAACAGGCTACTATTAAGAATACCAACGGACTTACAGACTCAATTCATTTTCTAATTTTGCCCAAAAACACGGGGCTTTACATTGAATCAACGAATATAAACCTAAACGCGTGCCAAAATCGAAAACGCCCAATCATGCAAAGCCAACAAATTCATCTCATGAATTGAAGCAATACACACCTAATTTTAAGAAAAACATAAGCACAACGAAAAGCCAACGATTGTCTCTGATACCAATTGAAAGAATGAAAATCCTGCGCAGCGGAATAGCGATTGAATCGTCGTGGTATCGTTGTGAAATACGTTTTCTTAAAATCGAAACTATCTAATAGTAACTAGGTTAAACATGCAATTTAGGAAGAAAAACAGTAAGAACACTTACTTGTTGAAGAACCTTTCTTCACGTTTTCCTCCTCCGGTTACGAACTCTTCGTGATCACGATCTCAACGAACTCGATCTCCTCGAACGAACCAAAGAACCGGACACGCTCCGATAGGTTTCTCGTTTCTTCTCCTTTAGGTAGAAGGAGAATAGTGGGACTCATTTTTGGTGTAAGGGGAGGAGAGAATTGAGAGAATAGTTGAGAGAATAGTTTGTTGTTTTTGGTGAGAATCCAAAAAATGAACAACAAGCCTTACAAATCCTTCTTGCAAAAGGTTTATATAATGGTGATAGGTAGAGTTGAAATCTCCACCTATATACCATTTAACCACAACCTTAGGTTATGCAAATCATATTTTGCATAACCACATATAATAAGATATCTCATATCTCATTATACAAATCACATTTGTATAATTGTAGATTTTTAAATTGAATCACATTCAATTTAATTTTCTCTCAATCCAATTTCTCATAATTAGCCCTAATTAGACAATTAGGCTAACCTATAGTTTATTATGAAGCTCATTCACATTAAACTGTATAATATGTCAATCATATCTCATATAAATGACATAATTACCCTTTTAATGAATTTGAACACTTCAAATCCACACCAAAACTGTAAACCCTCTATTTATCCAGTTTGAGCCAACCGAGGGACCTCATGGACCTACACGTGACAAGCTCCAATGATCCGAGACTAACCTGTCAAACTCTTTGACCCGGTTAATCAACATTCATTAGCTATGATAACACTCCACTAAAGCCCGTAGTTGCACTCCCGTCACTGTAAGACAAGTTGTGTCCATTGATATAACCAATGCCCGTGAGTCGACCCTTCACAGGTTGTTCGTAGACACTGCTGGGTCAAATTACTGTTTTACCCCTGTGTCTACTTTTTTGTCCTTAAGTCCCCAATGCCCCTCTAATGAACAACAACGTTGTAACGGTCCAACCATTTCCCCTCTCGGGCCAGTTAGAGGGTGGGTGCCCGTTGTCCAAGCCCTGGAGACAGCACTTAAGGGAACAATCCCTCTAATTTCTTTAAAGGCGGGAACGAGTGAATTTCATCTCGCATAGTTAAGTCCTAGCTCCCTACGTGGTCATGTCCCTGAGAAGATAGGCATATTGGGTGAGTAACTGTGACCACCCTCACCCGTACTAGTCAAAGGATGCAGGACCAACAGATGGGAGTCCGTAACACGCTCAGGATTTAGGTCGAGTCACTAATGGTCATCTACGAAGTTATTAGTCCCATACTATTAACGGTGTTACATCAGTAGGTCTAATAATTCACGGTCCGGTCTTGTACAATCTCATTGCACAAGATGCCCCCACTCGCATGTCAACCACATGAACGAGCCAGATCACCTCGTTTGTATCTAGTGCAAAGCGGACCGCATCCATAGTGTATCCAGGATTAGGTCTCCAACCCTATCCCTATATTGTAGACCGTTTGGGTCATTAACTTGAATGTGATCCTTGTTGGGATTTTTGCCGTAAAACTCGTAGTTTGTAATTCTGTTTTAATTAATGTAATAAAGTGTTATTATTATCAATAAAGAGTTATTGTTTGTTATCTACGAGTTTGCTTTTATCTAAACCCTAAATCCAATAAACTGAACATCCAAGGCTGTTAAATGAATCTTTAACTGAATGTAGTGTACATAAAGAGGATCTTGGTTCGAGATACAGCCTAAAAGGTTTATAGTTGGGGGATAAGGTCTTGGTACCTTACCCTGGTAAAACTATGGATGTGACACTTTGTATTTGATACAAACACTGTGATCCTAACATGTTCGTGTAGATGACATGTGAGTGAGAATATCCTATATAATGAGATTACATAAGACCGGACCACGAAATAGTAACCTCTAGCTGTAACTCCGCTAACTAGTTAGGTTTTTATTTCACTAGGATGACCTAGGCAACTTAATCTCAATCCTAAGCAGGTTACGAACTCCTGTTCGCGAGCGATTGTCCTTTGACAAGTATGGATGAGAGTGGCCAGATTCGTCGACTCAATATGCCTACCTTCTTGGGGACAAGACCGAGTGAGCGACTGGAAACTTAACTTAGCAAGATGAAATTCACTCCTTCCCGCCTACTAGGGTAAGTAGATGAATGTTCTCTTAAGTGGTGTCTCTGGGACTTGAACAAAGGGCCCGTCCCTTTCATTGGCCCAAGAGGAACTCTGTTTGTTGGTAGGACCACAAACAAATTGTTCATTAGAGGAGCATTGGTACTTAAGGCACAAATGTAAACTAGGGGTAAAACGGTAATTTGACCCAGTTGGTGTTACGAACATTCGTAAAAGATTGACTTGCTGTTATTGGTCAATATCCGTGGACATAGAAATATATCTGCAGTGAGAAGAGTGCAGCTGCGGGACTTTAGTGGAGTGTTCCCGTAGTTAACGAATGTTGATTGGGAGGTTAATGAGATTAACCGAGCAATCTCGTATCGTTGGAGTTTCTGATCTGTAGGTCCATTAGGTCCACCTTCTAGCTCGTAAAGGGTTCTTATATCATTTGAATTTGAAATGTTCAAATTCATAAGGGAATAAACTTAATGTATATTGATACGATATAATATATAGTTTTGGAACTATAAATTATAAATTTAATGTGAATATGATTCATATTAAATTACATGAGAGAATTGAATATTTGAAAGAGTTCAAATATTAAATGTGAATGTGATTCATATTTGAAAACTATAGGTTAAATATTAATGTGCATGAGATGTACATTAAACTATAGGTTAAAGGGTGAAATGATTAAATATAATTTAATCATTTAATTAATATTATAGTTGAATTAAATATTATTTAATTTGATATAATTAATTAATAATTGATTAATTAATTTAATATTAATTGGGAATGTGTCAGGAGGACACGTTCCCACTACTCCCCAACTCCCCCTCGACAGGGAATGGGGAGTTACCCTATGAAGTCCTTCTCCTAGTGAGAAGGACAGATGGAATCGATCAATTCAATCGACTGATTGCTCTGAGCAAGCATTCTCTCTCTCTCTCTCACAACTCTCATTCCCTCATACTCTCTTCCAATTTGTTGGGATTCCTTCCCACCAAAGGAAAAGGTCTAAGTAGAACTTAGAGGATAGAGGGTTATCCAAGTGGTAGTGCCCTATTGTAGAAGCAGAAAATACAGAGGAGTTCATGGGTTGCTGAGTTACTAGAATTTGCTTGGAGCAAGGAGTTGTTGCAAGTCTACAAAGGTAACACTTCTTCTTCTTTTAGTTTAATTGTTAAACTTAGTATGTTTGTATACAATTATCCATGTCTAATTAGATTAGAATTTCCATGCTTGTTATGTTTTTCAATGTATGGGTTTTTGCATTTCAAGCAAAACAAAACTTGCAAATTATGATTCCAAACACGTTTCCGCTGCTCAAGGGGATCAGATCTCCATCAATCCTCCTTGTGTATCCACTACACACCGTTCAAGTTCTAGTTCTTTCATAAATTCAATGACCCTGGAGCTTAGTTTACTGGACAAAGTTTGTAAAAATGCGAGACACAAAGTGATGAAAGAAATAACTCTTATTAATTTAAAATAGTAATATTACAATCAAACGAGATTAGGACATACATCCCAACAAACTCCCACTTGGACTAAGCTAGTGGAGTAAACATACATTTCTCAAATGTACAATATTTACAATAAAGTAATACAATAAACTAGGGCATTGAATACCCTTTACAGTACTCCCACTTGCCCTAGTTAAGAATGACTCAAAGACCTAGACTCCCTAGGTGACCCTTAAACACCTTAGTCGTGAGGGCCTTTGTAAATGGATCAACAACGTTGTGCTCCGACGCTATCTGCGTGACTGTCATGTCGTCACGGTTCACAATCTCCCGTATCAAGTGATACTTCCGCTCAATGTGTTTGCCTCTCTTATGACTCCGAGGCTCCCTCGAGTTGGCTACAGCACCATTGTTGTCACAAAACAGCGTGATCGACAAGTTCATATTTGGAACAACTTCCAAATCTATCATGAACTTCTTAAGCTAAACAACTTCCTTTGCAGATTCACAAGCTGCAACGTTCTCAGCTTCCATAGTGGAATCAACGATGCATCCCTGCTTGATGCTTTGCCATACTACAACTCCTCCATCCAGAATGAAGGTTGACCCCGAAGTGGATTTCCTAGAATTCTTATTGGTCTGAAAGTCAGAGTCTGTGTATCCCGTAAGGATCAAATCTCCACTCCCATACACTAGGTTGTAGTTCCTCGTACTCTTAAGATACTTGAGGATTGCCTTTACGGTTGTCCAATGATCTAATCCTGGATTGGATTGATACCTACTGACAACCCCAACTACATAACAGATGTCGGGTCTAATAAACAGCATGGCATACATGAGGCTCCCAACAGCTGAAGCATAAGGGTTTCGTCTTATATCCTCAACCTCTTGAGGAGTCTTAGGACATTGATCCTTAGACAGGTGAACCCCATGCTTGAAAGGCAGTAAGCCCTTCTTCGAGTTCTGCATCATATATCTAGACAACATCTTGTCAATATAAGACGCCTGAGACATGGACAACGTTCTGTTCTTCCGGTTCCGGACAATTTAGATACCTAGAACATACTGTGCTTCTCCCAAATCTTTCATTTAGAATTGCGAAGCTTGCCATTTCTTTATGTCAGTAAGAAATCCTACATCATTCCCAATGAAAAGGATATCATCCACGTACAATATCAGAAATGTGACAGTTTTGTCGACGATTTTCTTGTATACACAAGGCTCGTCAACATTCTGATCAAAGCCATAAGATTTGATCGTCTCATCAAACCTTATATTCCAAGACCTCGAGGCTTGTTTCAGTCCATAAATAGACCTATGAAGCCAGTAAACCTTTTGCTCCCGGCCTTGGGTTATGAACCTCTTGGGTTGGTCCATGTAGATGGTCTCGTCAAGGTTGCCATTCAGAAAGGCGGTCTTGAGATCCATCTGCCATACCTCATAGTCATAATATGCGGCAATGGCCAGAAGGATCCTAATCGACTTTACCATGGCAACAGGTGAAAAGGTTTCCTCATAGTCAACCCCTTCAACCTGGGTAAAACCCTTTGCCACTAGTCGTGCTTTGAAGGTCTGCACCTTCCAATCTACGCGACGTTTACGCTTGTAGATCCCTTTGCAACCTATAGGTTTTACCCCATCCGGTTGATCCACAAGCTCTCAGACAGAATTGAAGTGCATCGACTCCATTTCCTGGTTCATAGCTTTAATCCATTCGTTTTTGTCAACGTCTTCCATTGTCTGATCATAGGTCAAAGGATCCTCGCAGTCATCATCAGAAGTGGCGACTTGGGATTTAGCTAAACCCATGTAACGTTCAGGTTGTCTCACAGCCCTCCCACTACGTCGAGGCATACCCAACTCTTGGGAACGGACTTGACTAGACGTACTAGGATCAACAACACTTGTTGATGTACTAGCTCCATCAGCAACTCTTGCTGATGTACTATCCATTTCGTTTAACACGATTTTACGTCTAGGTAAATGGGCCCTGACGTGGTCTGTTGGGATTTTTGTCCTAATCTCATGTTTGTAAATTACTGTTTGAAATTAATAAGAGTTATTTATTTCATGACTTTGTGTCTCAAAATATTAACAAACTTTACCAATAAACAAAGCTCCAGGGTCATCGAATTTATGAGAGAACTAGAACTTGAACGGTGTGTAGTGGACACACACGAAGGATCACGTTCGAGTTAATGACCCGAACAGTCCTCTGATATATGGATAGGGTTGGAGACCTAATCCTCGGATACACTGTGGATGCGGCCCGCTTTGTATTAGATACAAACGAGGTGATCCGACTCGTTCATGTGGTTGACATGCGAGTGGGGGCATCTTGTGCAATGAGATTGTATAAGACCGGACCGTGAATTATTAGACCATCGATGTAACACCGCTGTTGTGAAGAGACTAATAACCGTAGATGACCATTAGTGACTCGACACCGAATCTTGAGCGTGTACACGGACTCGCCTGCGAGGGTCCGCCCTTTGACTAGTACGGGTAAGGGTGGTCACAGTTACTCGCCCAATATGCCTATCTTCTCAGGGACAGGACCAAGTAGGGAGCTGGGAACTTAACTATGCGAGATGGAATTCACTCGTTCCCGCCTTTAGGGAAACTAGAGAGTTGTTCCCTTAAGTGTTGTCTCGGGGCTTGGACAACGGGCGCCCACCTTCTCACTGGCCCAAGAAGGGTGTTGTGTATGGTTGAACCAACACGATATGTTGTTCATTAGAGGAGCAGTGGGGACTTAAGGAACAAGAGGTAGACACAGGGGTAAAACGGTAAATTTACCCAGTCGTGTCTACGAACAACTTGTGAAGGGTCGACTCATGGGCATTGGTTATATCGAGAGACACGTAATATTATTCGCTTGGCGACGGAGTGCAACTCACGGGCTATAGTGGAGAGTTACCGTAGCTTATGAATATTGATTAACCGGGTCAAAGAGTTTGATAGGTTAATCTCGGATCATTGGAGCCCGTCACTGTAGGTCCATTAGATTTCTCGGTTGGCTCAATCTGGGTTAAAAGAAGGGATAATGTTTTGGTATGAAATTGAAGTGTTCAATTTCACTTAAAGTGCATTTATGTCATTTATATGAGATCTGAATGATATAATATATAGTTTAATGTGAATGAGATTCATAATAAACTATAGGTTAGCCTAATTGTTGAATTAGGGCTAATTGGAGAAATTAATTGAGAGAAATTAAATTGGATATGATTCAATTTAATTAAACAACAATTATTACAAATGTGATTTGCAATATGAGATATGAGATATCTTATATTATATGGTTATGCAAATGTGATTTGCATAACCTATGGTTGTGGTAAAATGGTAATAATGTGGAGATTTTAACTCCATGGTTATTCCACTATTTAAACCCTTCTTGCAAGAAGGATTGTAAGGTTCACTCTCATTTTTTTTTTATTTCACCCAAAAAGAAGAGAACTCTCTCAACTTTTCTCTTAATTCTCCTTCCTCTCCAAAACCAAGAAAAGTCCCACCACTTTCCTTCGTCCAAAGGAAGAACAACCGAGAAGGTCGTTGGTGGTGTTCGTTTTGTTCGAGAGAAGCATTCGTTGAGAAACATGAAGTGTTCGTGATCAAGGAAGAAACTTTGAAGAGAGTCTTCAACAAGTAAGTACACTCTTCTTGTTGTTTTCTTCCATAGTTTTGCATGTTTAACTTAGATCTAAGTGTTAGATCATTTTAGCAATTTTCAAGTAGTGTAACGATACCTTTGACGATTCGATCGTCTTCCGCTGCGTGGGAATTTTCATTCCTTTCAATTGGTATCAGAGCCATTTCGATGGTTCATCGTTATGCACTGATTTTTGTTAAAATAGGTGGGTAATTTACCTTATTTCATGAGATTAATGTGGGTTTGTATAATGATTGTTTCAGTTTTTGGCATTTTAGATTTACAATTTTATGTTGATGAGATCAATGTAAGGGCCCGTTGTTTTGGGCATTTTGTTGTAAATCGAGCCTGTAAGTCCGAGTCATTCGTGGCAAGAGTTGCTGTGAAGAAATTGGAGTTGAAACGGGCGGAATTCGATGAAGAACAACAAAGGTGTTTGTTGTTCTGTCGATGCATTGAGACGTTGTTCATCGGCGTCTCAATGCTATCCTTGCGGGGGCTGGCTTGGCTGCAGAGCAGCGTTGCAACGCTAGGCGTAGCGTTGCAACGCCACGACGTGGAGCACGCTTGTCTCAACGCTGGACGCCACAGCATTGCAACGTTGCACACGGCGTTGCAGCGCCACACACGTAGTGGGCAGTTCGCGAGCAATTCGCAGACGTGGGCGGTTTTTCAAAGAAGTGGGGCAGTTATTTGTTTTTTAATTTATTTTTATTTTTAAAATTGTGTTTTATTTATTTATTTAATTATTTTATTAAATAATATTAATCTAAATGTTATATTAATGTTATTTAATTAAATAATTGCCCCTAGGTGCCAAAAATCGATCCATTTTTGCTATTTAATTATTTTATGCATTAGATGTATGATTTAATTCAATTCTATGTGCATAATGTATGTCATATAGATTTAAAATCCCACCTTAGTTAAACATTTTCATGCATCATTTATATTATAAGAGTTATAATATATAGTTTGCATGATAGGTTATATTATAAGAGTTATGATATAATTAAATGCATGTTTAATTTAATTAATATAAGTGTTATATTTTTTAGATTAAAGTATGCTCATGCATTTATATTCATGTGATGAATTATATTATGTTATAGTATATAGTTATTCATGTGATGAATGATCAAGCACTATAACATAGAAATGCATGCAACCTAAGTTAATTATTAGTTTTAAAGAGTTTAGAACTTGAATAATTAGACTTAGGTTTTCTATTTTCTAATGAGATTAGAAATTAGAAAATCAAAGTTTAGTCTATGAATGGAGACTGATTAGTAACTCTGTCTAAGGAAGGTTTTATCTAAGGCTAGGGTATTTAAGTTGAAGCTTGCGAACACCCCTACGTGGAAACCGACCTGGGAGTGAATTTGGTCCGGAGATTCTTAGATTATACTTATCGTGAGTGCTGCTAAGTAAAAGTGTTTTATTTTACTCACATAGACCTAAGTAATAATGTGATTATAAACTCAGGTTAATACCATATAAGAGTTATATTGGTAGACTCAGATAAATTTTAGTCGGTTTATCTAGGTCAATCCCTATTAAAATTAAAGTGCTGAGTGGGAGGAAATAAAGTGTATGAGATACATTTGATTTTCCAACCACAAATCTTCGTTAAGTCTGCATCGTGAGATCTATACTCGGCCTCGTGGCGCAAATGGGAGCGTCCCCCTTCGGGTGGCATTTGTATAGGTCAATATCATCGTGGATGGAGAGAGTGCTTATAGTGAGTGGGAGCGGGACTTGTGAAAATGAGACCCACGGTCTCTTCTTTCGATTCACATCGTGAGACGCCTATGATCCGCTGCTAGTTTGGTCTGGACCAGACAATCCCTTTGGAGGGCCTGATCATGTGAGTCGGAACACCGTGAATTCTCGAAAGGGATATAGTTTCCTAGTTGGTTTTCCTTCTTGGTTCACCCTTCGGTGGCTATTGTTTGGACGGATGCTTGGAAACTTAAAGATTGAGAGTGACACTCACAGAATTCGTTAAGTGTTAATGAATTCGTCCGAACAATGGTAATCGGGCGCCTAATGGAATAAGAGTTATTCTGGGATTAGGGTCTGATCGAGAAAGTCTCGTCCTAGAGGAGGAGTGTTTTGTTCACCCTTCGGTGGCGGTCATTCTAAACCTTTAGGATATCATTGCAAAATTTTGAATGACCTAGGGATCATGAAACATTTTTTTGCTAAAACTTGATTGGATTTCAAAAGTTTTTTGTGAGACTAACACAAAGTTTTCTTAATTTTTCAGCTTAAAACATGTCTAGCGCAATTATAGCTCTACTCGCGTCCGATAAACTAGTGGGAGATAATTACCAAACTTGGAAAAACAACATAAACACAATTTTGGTAACTGACGACATTAAGTTCGTGCTCTCTAAGGAGTGTCCTCAGATGTCGGGCTCGACTGCGTCGCGAAGTGTTCACGAGATCAGGGCCAATGAAAAGGCCAAGGTCTATATCATTGCCAGCATGTCTGATGTTTTGGCAAAGAAGCATGAGTTGATGGTCACCGCTAAGAAGATCATGGAGTCCTTGCAGGAAATGTTTGGACAACAGTCCTTTCAGGTCCGGCATGACTCACTCAAATACGTCTTCAACGCACAGATGAAGGAGGGGTCGTCTGTCCGTGAACATGTTCTAGACATGATGACCCACTTTAATCTAGCAGAGATGAACGGGGCTTCGATCGACGAGTCGAGCCAAGTCAGTTTTATCTTGGAGACTCTTCCAAAGAGTTTCCTTGGGGCCAGAGCAATCTTTGTTATGAACAAAATTAGCTACACTCGACTACCCTCCTCGGTGAGCTCTGCAATTTCAGTCCTTGAGCAGCAGTCGGGCATCGGGACCGAGGCAAATGTTGCCTCTGAGTCTTATCACGTGGGTTCGACCTGCAGGACTAAACTGTTGCTCCTCACGCCGAAAGGGAAGAAGATGATGAAGAGGGGTAAAACTGACCGAGCTGCCGCCCAGAAGGGCAAGAAGATCAAGGAAGTTGCAGAACAAGGAAAGTGTTTCCACAGCAATGGGGGCGCTCACTAGAAGAGAAATTGTCCCAAATTCCTAGCCGAGAGGAAGAATCAAGGTAAATGTGATTTACTTGTGACAGAAACCTATTTAGTGGAGAGTAGTGACTCTGCCTGGATATTGGATTCGGGCTCCACTAACCATGTTTGTTCTTCTTTTCAGGGGATTGATTCCTGGCAGCCGATGCGAGAGGGTGAGGTGACTCTACGGGTTGGATCTGGGGAGCTTGTCTCTACTGCAGCGATCCGTACTGTGAAGCTACATTTTGGCAGAAAGTACTTATTATTAGATAATTTGTACATTGTACCAGGGTTTACTAGAAACCTTGTTTCCATTTCCTGCCTAATTGAACAATGTATATTTGTTTCCTTTGAATCCAATAAAGTGTTTATTTCTTTCAAAGGCAATCTTATTTGTTCGACTTCACTTGAGCATAATCTGTATGTTTTAAAGCCTGATTCGGTCAAAAGTGTTTTGAATACTTAATTGTTTAAAACGACAGAAACGCGAACTAAGAGAGCGAAAGTTTCTCCTAAGGAAAATGCCCATCTTTGGCATCTACGGTTAGGCCACATTAATCTCAATAGGATTGAGAAACTAGTAAAGAGTGGACTTCTAAGCGAGTTGGAAGAAAACTCTTTACCGGTGTGTGAGTCATGCCCTGAGGGCAAGATGACCAAACGTCCTTTTAGTGGAAAATGATATAGAGCCAAAGAGCCCCTTGAGTTAGTACATTCTGACCTTTGTAGTCCGATGAATGTTAAAGCTCGAGGTGGTTATGAATACTTTGTGTCTTTCATAGACGATTACTCGAGGTATGAGTATATTTACCTAATGCACAAGAAGTCTGAAACTCTTGAAAAGTTCAAGGAGTACAAGACTGAGGTTGAGAACCTATTAGGTAAATCGCTTAAAACACTTTGATCGGATCGAGGTGGAGAGTATATGGACACTGAATTCCAGAACTATATGATAGAACATGGAATTACGTCTCAACTCTCAGCACCTGGTATGCCACAACCGAATGGTGTATCGTAGAGGAGAAATAGAACCTTGTTGGACATGGTTCAGTCGATGATTAGTTATGCTCATCTCCCTGATTCTTTTTGGGGTTACGCAGTGGAGACTGCGGTTTATATTTTGAACAACGTTCCGTCGAAGAGTGTTTGTGAAACACATTTCGAGCTCTGGAGTGGACGTAAAGGAAGTTTACATGACTTCAGAATTTTGGGATGCCCGACCCATGTGGTGGTGTCAAACCCGAAAAAGATGGAACCCTGTTCGAAATTGTGCCTATACGTAGGTTACCCTAAAGAGACTAGGGGTGGTCTATTTTATGATCCTAAGGAAAATAGGGTGCTTGTGTCGACAAACGCCACTTTCCTAGAGGAAGACCACGTCAGGGATCATTTACCAAGGAGTAAAATTGTGATAAATGAAATGGACAGTACATCAGCAAGAGTTGCTGATGGGGCTAGTACGTCAACAAATGTTGTTGATCCTAGCACGTCTAATCAAATCCATTCCCAATAGTTGGGAATGCCTCGACATAGTGGGAGGGTTGTGAGACAACCTGATCGTTACATGGGTTTAGATGAAACCTCAGTTGTCGCTCCTGATGATGACTGTGAGGATTCATTGACCTATGATCAGGCAATGGTTGATGTTGACAAAGACGAGTGGATTAAAGCTATGGACAAGGAAATGGAGTCTATGTACTTCAATTTTGTATGGGAGCTTGTGGATCAACTGGATAGGCTAAAACTTATTGGTTGCAAATGGATCTACAAGCGTAAACGTGGCGTAGATGGGAAGGTGCAGACCTTAAAAGCCCGACTAGTGGCAAAGGGTTTTACCCAGGTTGAAGGGGTTGACTATGAGGAAACCTTTTCACCTATTGCCATGGTAAAGTCGATCAGGATCCTTCTGGTTATTGTCGCGTATTATGACTACGAGGTATGGCAGATGGACGTCAAGACAACTTTTTTGAATGGCAAACTTGATGAAACCATCTACATGGACCAGCCCAAAGGGTTCATTGCCCAAGGCCAAGAACAAAAGGTTTGTCGGCTTCATACGTCCATTTATTGGCTGAAACAAGCTTCGAGGTCTTGGAATATAAGGTTTGATGAGGAGATCAAATCGTATGGCTTTGATCAAAATGTCGACAAGCCTTGTGTCTACAAGAAAATCGTTGACAAAACTGTCGCATTTTTAGTGTTGTATGTGGATGATATTCTTCTCATTGGGAATGAGGTAGAATTTCTTACTGATATTAAGAAGTGGCTAGCTTCGCAATTCCAGATGAAAGATTTGGGAGAAGCTCAGTACGTTCTAGGTATCCAGATAGTTCGAAACCAGAAGAACAAAACGCTAGCCTTGTCCCAGGAGTCTTATATTGACAAGATGTTGTCTAGATATAAGATGCAGAACTCCAAGAAGGGCTTGTTGCATTTCAGGCATGGGGTTCACTTGTCTAAGGATCAGTGTCCTAAGACTTCTCAAGAGGTTGAGGATATGAGACGAATCCCATATGCTTCATTTGTAGGGAGCCGATGTATGTCATTTGTGTACTAGGCCCGACATCCGTTATGCACGAGGGATTGTCGATGAGTAGCGATTCAATCGAGATTAGATCACCGAGAGGCCGTAAAGGCAATCCTCAAGTATCTTAAGGGAACGATAAACTACAGCTTAGTGTATGAGAGTGGGGATTTGATCCTTACGGGATACACAGATTCTGACTTTCAGACCGATAAGGATTCTAGGAAATCCACTTCGGGTCGACCTTCATTACGAATGGAGGAGTCTGTAGTATGGCGAAGCATCAAGCAGGGATGCATCGCCGATTCCACTATGGAAGCGGAGTATGTTGCGGCTTGTGAAGCTGCAAAGGAAGCTGTTTGGCTTAGGAAGTTCATGACGAATTTGGAAGTTGTTCCAAATATAAACTTGCCGATCAAACGCTCGTGATATATGATGGTGCGATAGCCAACTCTGAGAGCCTCGGAGCCATAAGAGAGGCAAACACATTGAGCGCAAGTATCGTTTGATCCGGGAGATTGTGCACTGCGAGAGCGTGCGATCCACGCGAGATAGCGTCAGAGCACAACGTAGCTAATCCATTTACAAAGCCCCTCACGACTACGGTGTTTGAGGATCACCTAGAGAGTCTAGATCTTCGAGAGCTTCCTGACTAGGGCAAGTGGGAGATGTGTAAACGGGTATTCAATGCCCTAGTTTATTGTATCACTTCATAGTAATTTATGTACATTTCAGAAATGTATTTTCTCCACTAGCTTAGTCCAAGTGGGAGTTTGTTGGGATTTTTGTCCTAATCTCGTGTTTGTAAATTACCGTTTGAAATTAATAAGAGTTATTTATTTCATTACTTTGTCTCTCGCAATATTAACAAACTTTTCCAATAAACTAAGCTCCAGGGTCATTGAATTTATGAGAGAACTAGAACTTGAACGGTGTGCAATGGACACACACGGAGGATCACGTTCGAGTTAATGACCCGAACGATCTACAGTATATGGATAGGGTTGGAGACCTAATCCTGGATACATTGTGGATGCGGCCCACTTTCTATTAGATACAAACGAGGTGCTCTGACTCGTTCATGTGGTTGACATGCGAGTGGGGGCATCCTGTGCAATGAGATTGTACAAGGCCAGGACCGTGAATTATTAGACCTACGACATTGTGGTAAGGACTAATAACCGTGATGACCATTAGTTACTCGGCACGAATCCACGAGCATGTTACGGACTCACATGCGTAGGGGTTTGTCTTTTGACTAGTACGGGTGAGGGTGGTCACAGTTACTCGCCCAATATGCCTATCTTCTCAGGGACAGGACCAAGTAGGGAGCTAGGAACTTAACTATGCGAGATGGAATTCTCTCGTTCCCACCTTTAGGGAATCTAGAGGGGTTGTTCCCTTAAGTGTTGTCTCCGGGGCTTGGACAACGGGCGCCCACCTTCTCACTGGCCCGAGAAGGGTGTTGTGTATGGTTGGACCAACATGATGTGTTGTTCATTAGAGGAGCAGTGGGGACTTAAGGAACAAGAGGTAGACACAGGGGTAAAACGGTGATTTTACCCAACCGTGTCTACGAATAACCTGTGAAGGGTCGATTCATGGGCATTGGTTATATCAGTGAACACGTAATATTACGCAGCGGCGGGAGTGCGGCTACGAGGCTACTGATGGAGTGTTACCGTAGCTAATGAATGTTGATTAACCGGGTCAAAGAGTTTGATAGGTTAATCTCGGATCATTGGAGCCCGTCACTGTAGGTCCATTAGGTCCCTCGGTTGGCTCAATCTCGGTTAAAAGAAGGGTTAATGTTTTGGTATGAAATTGAAGTGTTCAATTTAACTTAAAGTGCATTTATGCCATTTATATGAGATATGAATGATATAATATATAGTTTAATGTGAATGAGATTCATAATAAACTATAGGTTAGCCTAATTGTAGAATTAGGGCTAATTGGAGAAATTAATTGAGAGAAATTAAATTGGATGTGATTCAATTTAATTAATCCACAATTATTGCAAATGTGATTTGCAATATGAGATATGAGATATCTTATATTATATGGTTATGCAAATGTGATTTGCATAACCTATGGTTGTGGTAAAATGGTAATAATGTGGAGATTTTAACTCCATGGTTATTCCACTATTTAAACCCTTCTTGCAAGAAGGATTGTGAGGTTCACTCTCTTTTTTTTGGATTTCTCCCAAAAAGAAGAGAACGCTCTCAACTTTTCTCTCAATTCTCCTCCCTCTCCAAAACCAAGAAAAGTCCCACCATTTTCCTTCTTCCAAAAGAAGAACAACCGAGAAGGTCATTGGTGGTGTTCGTTTTGTTCGAGAGAAGCATTCGTTGAGAAGCCCAAAGTGTTCGTGATCAAGGAAGAAACTTTGAAGAGAGTCTTCAACAAGTAAGTACACTCTTCTTGTTGTTTTCTTCCATAGTTTTGTATGTTTAACTTAGATCTAAGTGTTAGATCATTTTAGCAATTTTCAAGTAGCGTAACGATACCTTTGACGATTCGATCGTCTTCCGCTGCGCGGGGATTTTCATTCCCTTCATGGTCTTGCTCAAGGAAAGTGGCGTTTGTCGACACAAGCACCGTATTATCATTAGGATCGAAAAATAACCACCCCTAGTCTCTTTTGGGTAACCTACAAATAGGCATAATTTTGAACGGGGTTCCAACTTTTTTGGGTTTGACACCAACACGTGGGTCGGGCATCCCCAAATTCTGAAATGGTGTAAACTTCCTTTACGTCCATTCCAGAGTTCGAAAGGTGTTTCACAAACACTCTTCGGCGGAACATTGTTCAAAATATAGACTGCAGTCTCCATTGCGTAACCCCAAAAATAATCAAGGAGACGAGCATAGCTCATCATCGACCAAACCATGTCCAACAAGGTTCTATTTCTCCTCTCTGATACACCATTCTGCTGTGGCATACCAGGTGCTGAGAGTTAGGACGTTATTCCATGTTCTATCATATAGTCCAAGAATTCAGTGTCCATATACTCTCCACCTCGATCTAATCGAAGTGTTTTAATCGTTTTACCTAACAGGTTCTCAATCTCAGTCTTGTACTCCTTGAACCTTTCAAAAGTTTCAGACTTCCTATGCATTAGGTAAATATACCCATACCTTGAATAGTCATCTATGAAAGATACAAAGTATTCGTAACCCCCTCGTGCTTTAACACTCATCGAACCACAGAGATCAGAATGTATAAGCTCAAGGGGCTCTTTGGCTCTATATCCTTTTCCACTAAAAGAACGCTTGGTCATTTTGCCTTCGAGGCATGACTCACACATCGGTAAAGAGTTTTCTTCCAACTCGCTTAGAAGTCCACTCTTCACTAGTCTCTCAATCCTATTGAGATTAATGTGGTCTAACCGTAGATGCCAAAGATGGGCATTTTCTTTAGGAGAAACTTTCACTCTCTTAGTTCGTGTTTCTACTGTTTTAAATAATTCAGTATTCAAAACACTTTTGACCGAATTTGATTTCAAAACATACAGATTAGACTCAAGTGAAGAAGAACAAAGTAAATTGCCTTTAAAAGAAATAAACGCTTTATTATATTCAAAGGAAATTGAGATACAATATTCAATTAAGCAGGAAATAGAAACAAGGTTTCTAGTAAACCCTGGAACTATATACAAATTATCTAATAATAAGTAATTCCTGTCAAAAAATAGCTTCACCGTGTCGATCGCTGCAGCAGAGACAATCTCCCTGAATCCAACCCGTAGACTCACCTCACCCTCTCGCAGCTGCTGCCAAGAACTAATTCGCTGAAAAGAAGAACAAACATGGTTAGTGGCTCCCGAATCCAATATCCAGGCAGAGTCACTACTCTCCACTAATCAAGTTTCAATTACCAGTAAATCACATTTAGCTGTATTCTTCCTGTCGGCAAGGAACTTGGGGCAGTTACGCTTCTAATGGTCGTCCCCATTGCAGTTGGAAACACTTTCCTTTCTCTACAATTTCCTTGACCTTTTTGCCCTTTAAGGCGGCAGCGCGGTCAACTTTTCCCTTCCTCATCTTCTTCTTCTTCCCTTTCGGGTGAGAACGAGCCACAGATTTTGTCCCAAAGGTCGAACCCTTGTGAAAGAACCTGAAGGCAACATTTGCCTCAGCTTCCGGTGTCCTGATCCTCATCATTCAGAAGGGTTGTCAGTGTGCAGCTAATTTTGTTCATAACAGCATTGCTACGAAACTGAAGGAAACTCTTTGGGAGAGTCTCCAGAATAAAGCTGACCTGGCTCGACTCATCGATCGAAGCCCCGTTCATCTCCGCCAGCTCAAAGTGGGTCATCATGTCTAGAACGTGTTCAAGGACAGACCTCCCTTCTTTCATTCGGGCGTTGAAGACGTGTTTGAGCGAGTCATGCCAGACCTGAAAGGACTGTTGTCCAAACATTTCCAACAAGGACTCCATGATCTCCTTAGCGGTGATCATCAGCTCATGCTTCTATGCCAATACTTCGGATAAGCTGGCAATGATGTAGACCATGGCCTTTTCATTGGCCCTGATCCATCGATAAACGCATCACGAATACCGTGGCGGTCGAGCTCGAAGCGAGGACACTCTTCAGTGAGCACGAACTTAAGGTCGTCAGTTACTAGAATCGTGTTTATATTATTTTTTCATGTTGGAAATTATCTCTCACTAGTGTGTTGGAAGCAAGTAAAGCTATAATTGAGCTAGATATTTTGCTGAAAAAATAAGAAAAAAACTTTGTGCCAGTCTCGTAAAAAACTTTTTGAAAAACAATCAAGTTTTAGCAATTTATTCTATGATCTCTACGTCATTAAAAATTTGCAATGATATCCCATAGGTTTAGAATGAATGTCATCGAAGGGTGAACAGAAACACTCCTCCTCTAGGACGAGACTTTCTTGACCAGACCCTAATACCAGAATAACTTTTATTCTATTAGGCGTCCAGTTACCATTTTTCGGTATGAATCCATTAACACTTAATGAATCCTGTGAGTGTCACTTTCAATCTTTAAGTTTCCAAGTATCCGTCCAAACAATAGCCACCGAAGGGTGAACCAAGAAGGAAAACCAACAAGGAAACTGTATCCTTTTCGAGAATTCACGGTGTTTCGACTCCCATGATCAAGGCCCTCCGAAGGGATTGTCTAGTCCAAGCCAAACTAGCAGGCGGATCATAGGGGTCTCAAAGTGTGAATCGAAAGAAGAGATTGTGGGTCCCATTTTCACAGGTCTCGCTCCAACTCACTATAAGTACTCTCTCCATGCACTATGATATTGACAAATACAAATATCATCCGAAGGGGGACGCTCCCATTTGCGCCGCGAGGCCGAGTATAGATCTCACGGTGCAGACTTTAACGAAGATTTGTGGTTGGAAAATCAAATGTATCTTATACACATTATTTCCTCCCACTCAGCACTTTATATTATTCGAGATTGACCTAGATAAATCGACTAATATTTACCTGAGTCTATTAATATAATTCTTATATTGAATTAACCTAAGTTTATAATCACATTATTTCCGAACTGACCTAACAATTCTTATATTGAATTAACCTAACTTTTAATTAACGCTACTCACGATAATATGACCTAACAATTTCCGAACTGAATTCACTCCTTTGTCGGTTCCCAGGTAGGGGTGTTCCGCAAAGCGTCAGCTTAAATACCCCAGCCTTAGACAGAACCCTTAGATAGAGCTACTAATTAGTCACCATTCAAAAGTCATATTTGATTTCCTAATTCTAATCTTATTAGAACTAGAAAACCCAAGTCTAATTATTCAAGTTCTAAACATTTTAAACTAATAATTAACTTAGGTTACATACATTCTATGTCATAGTGCTTGATCATTCATCACATGAATAATATAAAACTAGAACATACATTCATCACATGAAATAAATGCATGAGCATGCTTTTAATTTAAAAATATAACACTTATATTTAAATAAATTAAAACATGCATACATTATATTATAACACTTATAATATAACCTATCATGCATACTATATATTATAACACTTATAATATAAAAATGATGCATGAAATGTTTAACCTAAGGTGAGATTATAAATCTAATGACATACATTATGCACATAGAATTAATTATTTCATACATCTCGTGCATAAAATAAATAAATAGCAAAAATTGGACCGATTTTGGCACTTAGGGGACATTAAATGAATTAGTTAACATTAATATAAGCATTATATTAATATTAATTAATAAATTTAATTTATAAAAACTAAAAATACATTTTAAAATAATTAAATTAAATAAAAAACTATCAAATAACGTCCCACGAAGCCTTGAACTCCACCAGCCCACGTCCTCGCGCAAAGCGCGTGGCGCGCTCCTAACGCACGCGCGCGGCGTTGCAACGCCGTGGGCACGCGTTACGCTTATTTGCAACACTCAGCGTCGCACGTCGCGTGCTCCACGCCAGGCCGTTGCAACACTACTCTAATCAGTGCCCCGCGCAGACAACGTTGAGACGCCGAAGAACAACGTCTCAACGTCGTCGACAGAACAGCAAGCTCATTTGTTGTTCTTCGTCGTTTCTACTCCGATTTCGTCACAGCAACTCTTGTCGCCAAAGACACTGACTTACAGACTCGATTTATTTTCTAATTTTTCCCAAAAATACGGGTCTTTACATTGATCTAATCAACGAAAATAAACCTAAACTAGTGTCAAAATTGAAAACGCCCAATCATGTAAAACCAACAAATTCATCTCATGAATTGAAGCAATACCCACCTAATTTTAAGAAAAACATATGCACAACGAAAAGCCAACAATTGTCTTTGATACCAGTTAAAGGAATGAAAATCTTTCACAGCGGAATAGCGATTGAATCGCCTGGTATCGTTGTAAAATACGTTTTCTTAAAGTCGAAACTATCTAATAGTAATTAGGTAAACATGCAATTTATGAAGAAAAACAGTAAGAACACTTACTTGTTGAAGAACCTTTCTTCGCGTTTTCCTCCTCCGGTCACAAACTCTTCGTGATCACGATCTCAACGAACTCGATCTCCTCGAACGAACCAACGAACCGGACCCGCTCCGATAGGTTTCTCGGTTGTTCTCCTTTAGATAGAAGGAGAGTAGTGAGACTCCTTTTTAGTGTAAGGGGAGGAGAGAATTGAGAGAAGAGTTGAGAGAATAGTTTGTTGTTCTTGGTGAGAATCCAAAATATGAACAACAAGCCTTAGAAATCCTTCTTGCAAAGGGTTTATATAATGGTGTTAGGTGGAGTTGAGATCTCCACCTATTTACCATTTAACCACAACCTTAGGTTTTGCAAATCATATTTGCATAACCACATATAATAAGATATCTCATATCTCATTATACAAATCACATTTGTATAATTGTGGATTTTTAAATTGAATCACATTCAATTTAATTGTCTCTCAATCCAATTTCTCCTAATTAGCCCTAATTAGACAATTAGGCTAACCTATAGTTTATTACGAATCTCATTCACATTAAACTATATAATATGTCAATCATATCTCCTATAAATAAATAATTACCCTTTTAATGAGTTTGAACACTTCAAATCCACACCAAAATTGTAAACCCTCTATTTATCCAGTTTGAGTCAACCGAGGGACCTAATGGACCTACACGTGACAAGCTCCAATGATCCGAGACTAACCTGTCAAACTCTTTGACCCGGTTAATCAACATTCATTACCTACGGTAACACTCCACTAAAGCCCATAGTTGCACTCCCACACTGTAAGACAAGTTGTGTCCATTGATATAACCAATGCCCGTGAGTCGACCCTTCACAGGTTGTTCGTAGACACTGCTGGGTCAAATTATCGTTTTACCCCTGTGTCTACTTCTTGCTCCTTAAGTCCTTACTGCTCCTCTAATGAACAACAACGTTGTAACGCCTAACCATACACAACTCCCCTCTCGGACTAGTGAGAGGGTGGACCCCCGTTGTCCAAGCCCTAGAGACAGCACTTAAGGGAACAACCCCTTTAGTTTCCCTAAAGTCGGGAATGAGTGAATTCCATCTCGCGTGGTTAAGTTTTCAGCTTCCCACGTGATTATGAGTGAATTCCATTATGAGTTATGTTCATCTCCCTAACTTGTTTTGGGGTTATGTAGTAGAGACTGCAGTGTACATTTTGAACAACGTTCCTTCGAAAAGTGTTTCTGAAACACCTTATTAACTCTTGAAAAGACGTAAAAGCAGTTTATGTCATTTCAGAATTTGGGGATGTCCAGCCCATGTGCTAGTGACAAACCCGAAGAAATTGGAGTCTCATTCAAAATTATGCCTATTTGGGGGCTACCCTAAAGAAACGAGAGGTGGTCTATTTTTAAATCCTAAGGAAAATAGGTTGCTTGTGTCGACAAACGCCACTTTCCTTGAGGAGGATCACACCTAGGATCACAAACCTAAAAGTAAAATCGTGTTAAAAGAGTTAGAAAGTATGATAGTAAAGGTTACTAATACTGCTAGGAAACCAAAAAAAGTTGTTGACCCTAGCTCGTCTAGTCAAAGTTGTCGATCTCAACAGTTGAGAGACCCTCAACGTAGTGGGAGGGTTGTTACACAGCCTGATTGTTACATGGGTTTGACTGAAATCCAAGTTGTCACACCTAGTGATGACTATGAGGACCCATTGTCTAATGATCAAGCAATGGATGACATTGACAAAGACGAATGGATTAAAGCCATGGACCAGGAAATGGAGTCTATGTACTTCAATTCCATTTGGCATCTTGTGGATCTACCTGATGGGGTTAAACCTATAGGTTGTAAATGGATCTACAAGAGAAAATGTGGTGTAGATGGAATGGTACATAACTTCAAAGCTAGACTCGTGGCAAAGGGTTACACCGAACGATAAGGGGTTGACTATAAGGAAACCTTTTCTCTGTTGGGATTTATGCCCTAAACTTGTGTAATTTTGATCAATTAAATGAAGTGTTATTTGTTTTGATAAGATTACAATATTGCTTTTATAAATCCAATAAACTAAGCTCCAAGGTTATAACGTTTATCTTGAAATCAGTGTAGTGGACACTATTTGGGTTGACTTCAAGATTAGAACCTAAACAGTCTATGATATAAGAATAAGGTTGGAAACCTCATTGCAGTAACACCATGGATCGACCCACTTTGTAATTAGTACAAATGAGGTAATCCAACTCATTCATGTAGTTGACATGCGAGTGGGGGCATCATGTATGAAGAGTTCATACAAGACTGGATCGCAAATTATTAGTCTAACCAGTATAACACCGTTAACAGGATAAGACTAGTAATTTATTGATGGCCATTAGTGACTTGACCTGAATCCTGAGCAAGTTAAGAACTCCTGCTTATAGGGGTTTGTCCTTAGACTAGTATGGGTGAGAGTGGCTGTGGCCAGGCTCAATAAGCCTACCTTCTCAGGGACGGAACCTCGTAGGTAGCTGGGAACTTAACTGTGCAAGATGGAATTCACCCATTCCTCTACTGAGGAATGAATTAGTTTATTCCCTTAAGAACTGACTCCAGGTCTTGAACAACGGGGCCCCGCCCTCTATGAGGGTATTAGTCTAAGGTAGGACCTTAGACTTGTTGTTCATTAGAGGATCAGTGGTGCTTAAGGAGCAAAGAGGTAATCACAAGGGTAAAAGCGATGAATTTTGACCAGTTTGTGATTACGAACAACTGTGAAGGGTCGACTCATGGGTAATGACTATATTAGTGGACACAATAATATCTATAGTGAGGAGAGTGCAGCTACAAGTCTATAGTGGAGTGACTTGTAGTTAATGAATATTGATTAAGTGGATCAAAGAGTTTGATCAGTTAATCTCACATCATTGGAGCTCATGATCTGTAGGTCCATTAGATCCCTCCGTTGGCTCAACATGGTAATATTGAGGGTATAAAGTTAGGAGTGAAATTGAAGTGTTCAATTTCATACATGAGGAGTTATATCAATTATATATGATGTAATTGATATAATATATAGTTTTAATGTGAATTAGATTCCTATATAAACTATATACTAAAGAGAGATTAAAGGAGGGGTAGAATGGTCATTTCCATACCATTCCCCTATATATATAGTTGCATGAGATGCAACTAGGTCAAGACTTTGGTCAAGACTTTGAGAAAGTTTTTACAAGCCTCCTTATAGTTTTTACAAGCCTCCTTATTGTGTTGTTGGAAGTGTTCCAAAACACAAATCTCTCTCACAAAATACCTCACTACTCCTAAAGGGAACCCACCTTCCTCCCTCACCTAGAGAACAACGGAGAAGATCCGGTGGTGGTGTCGGTGATCGCATCACGAGTTCTTATTCTTTGAGATCGTGATCGTGAGAGAGGAGCACTTGAAGAAAGGTTCTTCAAAGGTAAACTTCTTGTTGTCCATTTTACTTTTAAGCTTAATCTATTGTTTTACGTTCTTTCATTTTCCGTTGTAACTAAATCAAGAGCGTGCGATTCGCAATCGCTTCCACTGCGGGGACTTCGATTCCCTTCAATTGGTATCAGAGCCCAATTGCGTTCTTGATTTATGTTCTAGAATTTTCAAGAATAAGGTGGGATTTACTGTTTTGTGCATGAGATGTAGGAACGGTTTTTGCAAAATTAGATGTTTTCAATTTTGGCACTTAGATTTACAATTTCCATTGAAATTTCAATGTAAGGGCCCGGTGTTTTGGGCAAATTTAATTGTAAATCGAGTCTGTAAGTCTGTGTCGATCGAGGCAAAGGGGTTGCTGAGAAGATCGAAGTGAAAACGAACAAGGAATGGAGATTCATATGGCTGTTTTGTGAATGGTGTTGCAACGCCTCAACAGCGTTACGCAACGCGCGGCGCGTGCGGTGGAGAAGGCGATAGCGTGCGGTAACGGCGTGGCGTTGCGCTTTCTGCGAAAAAGCGACAAAGCGGCGTTGCAATGTCGCTATATCGACATTACGCCAAGACGCGTTTCACGGAAGGCAGCAACGGACAGAAATATTATTTTTAATATATATTAAATATAAAAATGTTTTGTATTTAATTTATATTTAATTAATTAATTTTAATTAATATAATTAGATTATATTATTTAAAATTAATTTTAGGATGCTAAAATTGGTCTAATTTTTGCTATTTTAATTATGCAATTGTTGTGTAATTATTGCCATGCATAGTGTATGCTTGTATTTTAGAAATCCCACCTTAGGTTAAGCATTTTCATGCATCATTTATAATATAAGGAGTTATATTATATAGTTTGCATGATTAATTAACATAAGGTTGTTATATTAATTTTTGGACAGCATTGACATGCATTATATTTCATGAGATGAATATGCTATGTATGTTTTATTATTCATATGATGAATGATCAAGCATTATAACATAGTATGCATGTCACCTAAGGTTAATTATTAGTTTTAAAGTGTTTAGAACTTAGAAATAATAGACCTTAGGTTATCTAGTTCTAATTAGATTAGAATTAGGAACCAAGTAATTTATAAGCTATGATTAAAGAGGAACTCTGTCTAAGGAAAGTTTTGTCTAGGTCAGGGTATTTAAGTGATTGGAAGCGGAACACCCCTACACAGGAACCGACTGGGAATGAAATTTAATCAGAGAGTCTTATAAGTTCTGATGGCGTGTGAGTTTATTAAAGGGTTAATAAACTAGAAATCCTAGGTTTAATATAAGGAGTTATATTAACAAACTTGGGATAAAATCAATATAAGAGTTATATTGATTATCAATATAAGAGTTATGTTGTTAGAGTTAGGTAAAACCATTAGTCGGGTTTTAGCCTAAGAAAGATTCCTATAGACTTAAAGTATTCAGTGGGAGGAAAACGTGTATGAGATATATATTTTTTCACCTACGCTATCTCAGGAAGTTCACACCGTGTGAGACTCATACTTGGCCTCGTGGCGTGGCGGAGGCCCCCCCTTCGGATGGTGTTTGTATGAGTCAATACCAAGGTGAATGGAAAGGGTACTTATAGTGAGTGGGAGCAGGTTTAGTGAAAACAAAACCTACGGTCTCTTTTGTCGGTTTACACTGTTAGATCACTATGGTCAGCCTGCTAGTTTGGCCTGGACCAGACAATCCCTTCGGAGGGGATCTAACATAGTAGACACCCGAAAGAGATAAAGATTTCCTTAGACTATTTTCCAATCTAGTCCTCCCTTCGGCAGATTTTATTGGATCGAAACTCTGGGATCTAAAGTCAAAGGGTTACACTCACGGGATACATAAGTTGTGTATGTATTCAGACCGAAAAATGGTAACTAAAACCTATAGGAATAAGAGTTATTCTGGTGTTAGGTTTTGGTAAAGAATGTTTTGATCCAGAGGAGGAGTGTTTTTTATTACCCTTCGGTGTCATACATTCTAAACCTTTGGAGTATCATTGCAAATTATAAATGGCCTAGGAATCATTTGATAATTAGCTAAAACATGATTGGATTAGAGTTATAGCAAGAAACTCATACAAGTTTGTTTGTAAATTTTCAGCAAAAATGTCTAGCTCTATGATTTCCTTATTGGGTGCAAAAAAGTTAACCGGAGAGAACATAGTGACACGGAGGGATGGACTCAACATAATTTTGGTTACACATGATCTTAAGTTCGTTCTCAATGAGGAGTGTCCTCAATTTCCTGCTCAAAATGCATCTCAAGCTGTTGAGGATGTGTATGACCGCTGTATTAATGCCAACGAAAAGGCAAAAGCCTATATCCTGGCTAGCATACCTGATGCTTTAGCGGAGAGAGGCGGAAGGCAAGGTCTCACTCGAGAGATCATGGATTTTGTGCTAAATTTGTCTAGACAACCGCCCAAACAAATTCGGCATGAAACCCTAAAGTTCGTTTATAACGCACGTATGAAGGAAGGAACATCGGTGAGAGAACATGTTCTCAATATGATTGCCCACTTCAATATAGCAGAATTAAATGGAGCGGTCATAGATGAGAAATGTCGATTTTGTTCATCCTAGAATCTCTTAGAAGAGTTTTTAGTGATTAAAGTAGCAATGCAAACGATGAACAACATAGAGTATGATCGACTTCTCTGCTACATGAGAGCTGCGAGAATTATCGATTTCTTATGGATGATAAGAGACAACAAAATGGAGAGGCAAATTTGTTTGCTCATTCCAAAAGTTCTCGGGAGGATTCATCCTCCGGGACTAAGAAGCTGCAACCATGCTTACGAACTTAAGAAGATCTGAAGAAGAGGAAAAGGAGCAGATAAAGAGCAACTGTCTTGCAAAGAAAAGTTGTTATTTGATAACATGTAGCTTAAGGGTTTATTAGAAACCTCCTTTCTTGCCTTAAAGAACATTGTACTTCTTTTACTTTTCAATTAAATATAGTGTTTATTTCATTGGAAAAGTATTGTGCTATGTGTTGCTCTTCTTGAGAATTATTTGCAAATGGTTTAATTCAGTTAAAATAGTTTTAACAAGTGAATTTTACAAAATTGCAAGTACACGAACTAATTTCTCCTAAAATGCTCATCTTTGGCGTCTAAGATTGGGTCACATTAATCTCAATAGGATTGAGAGATTGGTAAATAACGGACTTCTAAACGAGTTAGAAGAAAATTCCTCGTCAGTATGTGAATCCTGCCTAGAAGGCAAGATGACTAAAAGACCTTTTAGTGGAAAAGGTTATAGAGCCAAAGATACTCTAGAGCTTATACATTGGACCTTTGTGGTCGATGAATGTTAAAGCGAGAGGAGGATATGAATATTTCATCTCTTTTATAGATGATTATTCCAGATATGGGCATATTTACCTAATGCACCACAAGTGCGAAGCACTTGAAAAGTTCAAGGAATTCAAGGTGAGGTTGAAAATCAATTAGGTAAAAGAGTTAAAACACTTCGATCGGATCGAGGTGGAGAGTACATGGATTTAAAATTCCAGAACTATATGATAGAACATGGAATTAAACCTCAACTCTCGACTCCATTACACCCTGAGAAAGCGGTGTATCGGAAAGGAGAAATAGAACTTGTTGGACATGGTTCGATCAATGATGAGTTATGCTTATCTCCCTAGTTCCTTTTGGGGTTATGCAGTGGAGACTGCAGTATACATTTTGAATAGTGTGCCCTCCAAAAGTGTTTCTGAAACACCTTTTGAACTTTGGAAAGGACGTAACGGTAGTTTATGTCACTTCAGAATATGGAGTTGTCCAGCACATGTGCTTGTGACAAATCCAAAGAAGTTGGATTCACGTTCAAAGTTGTGCCTATTCGTAGGATACCCAAAAGAAACAAGAGGTGGTTTATTCTATGATCCTAAGGAAGATAAGGTCTTTGTGTCGACAAATGCCACTTTCTTGGAGGAGGACCACAAACCAAAAAGTAAGGTAGTGTTGAGTGAGTTAGACAGAACAGTAGCAAAGGTTGCTAATAAGAACACTAGTACATCAACAAGAGTTGTTGATACTAGTTTGTCTAGTCAAGAGGGTTCATCTCAAGAGTTGAGTATGCCTCGATGTAGTGGGAGGGTTGTGATACAACCTGACCGTTACATGGGTTTAGCTGAAACCCAAGTTGTTATACCAGATGACAACTGCGAGGATCCATTGACTTATAATCAAGCAATGGTTGACAAAGACAAAGACAAATGGGTCATAGCCATGGACCAAGAAATGGAGTCTATGCACTTCAATTCTATTTGGGATCTTGTAGATAATCCTGATGGGGTAAAACCTATAGGTTGTAAGTGGATCTACAAGAGAAAACGTGGTGTAGATAGGAAGGAGCAAACCTTTAAAGCTAGACTAGTAGCAAAGGGTTATACCAAGGTTGAAGGGATTGAATTTGAGGAAACCTTTTCACCTGTTGCTATGGTAAAGTCTATCCGTATCCTTCTTGCCATTGCGGCATATTATGACTATGAGGTATGGCAAATGGATGTCAAGACGACCTTTTGAATGGCAATCTTGAGGAAACCATCTACATGGACCAACCCAAAGGGTTCATTGAACCAGGACAAGAGCAAAAGGTTTGCAGCTTAAAAGGTCGATTTATGGGTGAAACAAGCCTCTAGGTCTGGAATATAAGATTTGATGAGGCTATCGGATCTTATGGTTTTGACTGAATGATGATGAACCTTGTGTCTACAAGAAAATCATCAATAGTTTCAATCGCGCTTTCCTAATTCTCCGTGTGGATGATATCCTACTCATTGGGAATGATGTAGGTTATCTTACCGACATCAAGGAATGGCTAGCTACGCAATTCCAAATGAAAGATTTGGGTGATGCACAGATTTGTTCTTGGGATCCGGATTCTCGGAACCGCAAGAATAAAACACTAGCCTTGTCTCAAGCATCATACATAGACAAAGTGTTGTCAAGGTTTAAGATGCAAGATTCCAAAAAGGGATTGTTGCCTTTTAGACATGGAATCCATTTGTCTAAGGAACAGTGTCCTAAGACACCTCAAGGAGTTGAGGATATGAGGCGGATTCCTTACGCATCACATTTGTTGGGGGAGCACGATGTACGCCATGTTGTGTACTAGGGTGACATCTGCTTTTGCGATTGGGATGGTCGATGGTATCAATCCAATCCGAGGACTTGAACACTGGACAGCGGTTAAAACGATCCTTAATATCTTCGTAGAACAAGGAACTACATGCTTGTGTATGGGGCTAAGGATTTGATCCTTACAGGATACACGGATTCTGACTTTCAGACTGATAAAGATTCTCGGAAATCTACATCAGGGTCAGTTTTCACTCTTAACGGAGGAGTTATAGTATGGCGAAGCGTCAAGCATGGATGCATCGATTCCACCATGGAGGCGAATATGTAGCAACTTGAAAGCGGCTAAGGAGGTCGTTTGGTTAAGGAAATTTATGCTAAATTTGGAAGTTGTTCCAAATATGACTTTGCAGTAACATGCTTTGTATTGCGATACTTGGTGGTGCGTTGGCAAGTCGAGGAACCAGAAGTCACAATAGGGGAAAACACATAGAGCGGAAATATCATCTCATCCGGGAGATCGTGCATAGAGGAGACGTGATTGTCACGAAAATAGCCTCAGAGCACAACATTGCTGATCCTTTTACAAAGGCTGTCACGGCTAAAGTATTTGAGAGTCACCTAGAAGGTCTAGGTTTACAAGTCTTCCCCAACTAGGGCAAGTGGGAGTATTTTGTGCAAAGGGTTTTCAATGCCCTAGTTTATTGTATTTACATTATTGTAATGTTTAGTACTCCACAAGCTTTAGGTCAAGTGGGAGATTGTTGGGATTTATGCATTAAACTTGTGTAATTTTGATCAATTAAATAAAGTGTTATTTGTTTTGATAAGATTATAGTCTTGCTTTTATAAATCCAATAAACTAAGCTCCAAGGTTATAACGTTTATCTTGAAATCAGTGTAGTGGACACTATTTGGGTTGACTTGAAGATTATAACCTAAACAGTCTATGGTATAAGAATAAGGTTGGAAACCTCATTCTGGTAACACCATGGATGCGACCCACTTTGTAATTAGTATAAATGAGGTAATCCAACTCATTCATGTAGTTGACATGCGAGTGGGGGCATCCTGTACGAAGAGTTCATACAAGACTGGATCGCAAATTATTAGTCTAACCAGTATAACACCGTTAACAGGATAAAACTAGTAATTTATAGATGGTCATTAGTGACTTGACCTGAATCCTGAGCAAGTTAAGAACTCCTGCTTATAGGGGTTTGTCCTTAGACTAGTATGGGTGAGAGTGGCTTGTAGCCAACTCAATAAGCCTACCTTCTCAGGGACAGAACCTCGTAGGTAGCTGGGAACTTAACTATGCAAGATGGAATTCACTCATTCCTCTACTGAAGAATCAGATAGGTTGTTCTCAAGAAGGCGACTCAGTCTTGAACAACGGGGCCCCGCCCTCTATGAGGGTATGAGTCTAAGGTAGGACCTTAGACTTGTTGTTCATTAGAGGATCAGTGGTGCTTAAGGAGCAAAGAGGTAATCACAGGGGTAAAACGGTAATTTGATCCAGCTGTGATTACGAACAACCTGTGAAGGGTCGACTCATGGGTAATGACTATATCAGTGGACACAATAATATCTATAGTGAGGAGAGTGCAGCTACAAGTCTATAGTGGAGTGACTTGTAGTTAATGAATATTGATTAACTAGATCAAAGAGTTTGATCAGTTAGTCTCACATTATTGGAGCTCATGATCTGTAGGTCCATTAGATCCCTCCGTTGGCTCAACATGGTAATATTGAGGGTATAAAGTTGGGAGTGAAATTGAAGTGTTCAATTTCATACATGAGGAGTTACATCAATTATCTATGATGTAATTGATATAATATATAGTTTTAATGTGAATTAGATTCATATATAAACTATACTAAAGAGAGATTAAAGGAGGGGTAGAATGGTCATTTCCATACCATTCCCCTATATATATAGTTGCATGAGATGCAACTAGGTCAAGACTTTGGTCAAGACTTTGAGAAAGTTTTTACAAGCCTCCTTGTTGTGTTGTTGGAAGTGTTCCAAAACACAAATCTCTCTCACAAAATACCTCACCACTCCTAAAGGGGACCCGCCTTCCTCGATCACCTAGAGAACAACGGAGAAGATCCGATGGTGGTGTCCGTGATCGTACGAGTTATTGTTGCTTAGATCGTGACTGTGGAGAGAGGAGCACTTGAAGAATTGTTCTTCAAAAGTAAACTTTTTGCTGTCCATTTTACTTTTATGCTTAATCTATTATTTTACGTTCTTGCATTTTCCGTTGTAACTAAATAAAGAGCGTGCGATTCGCAATCTCTTTCGCTGCGGGGACTTCGATTCCCTTCATTCTCATGTTGCCATGATCAATTTTATCCGCAACCTTCTTGTCATTGCAACATATTATGACTATGAAGTACGAAAAATGGATGTTAAGACAACCTTTCTGAACGACAATCTTGAAGAAAACATCTATATGGACCAACCCAAAGGGTTCATTAAACAAGGCGATGAGCAAAAAGTTTGCAGGCTTAAATGATCCATTTATGGGTTGAAACAAGCCTTTAGGTCTTTGAATATAAGGTTTGATGAGGTTATCAAATCTTATGGCTTTTATCAAAATGTTGATGAACCTTGTGTATTCAAGAAGATAATCAACAGTACTGTCCCTTTTCTAGTGTTGTACGTGGATGATATCCTACTCATTAAGAATGATGTAGGATTCCTCACTGACATTAAAAACTGGTTGTCTACGCAATTCGAAATGAAAAATTTGGGAGAAGCGCAGTTTGTTCTTAGGATCCAGATTGTTCGGAACCGGAAGAACAAAATGTTGGGATTTTTGTCTTAATCTCGTGTTTGTAAATTACTATTTTTGAAATTAATAAAGTTTTATTCATTCCATTATTTTGTGTCTCGCATTTTATACAACTTTGACCAATAAACTAAGCTCATGGGTCATTGAATACATGAGAGAATTAGAACTTGAACGGTGTGTAGTGGACACACAAGGAGGATCACGTTCGAGTAAATGATCCGAACGGTCTACAGTATATGGATAGGGTTGGAGACCTAATCCTGGATACACTGTGGATGTGGCCTGCTTTGTATTAAGATACAAACAAGGTGATCTGACTCGTTCATGTGCTTGACAAGCGAGTGGGGGCATCCTGTGCAATGAGATTGTACAAGACCGGACCGTGAATTATTAGACCTACTGATGTAACACCATTAACAGTAAGGACTAATAACTTCGTATATGAACATTAGTGACTCGACTTGAATCCTGAGCGTTTTACGGACTCTTGCCTGCGAGGGTTTGTCCTTTACTAGTACGGGTGAGGATGGTCACAGTTACTCGCCCGATATGCCTATCTTCTCAGGGACAAAACCAAGTAGGGAGCTGGAAACTTAACTACGCGAGATGGAATTCACTCGTTCCTGCCTTTAGGGGAACTAGAGGGGTTGTTCCCTTAAGTGTTGTCTCCAGGGCTTGGACAACGGGCGCCCACTCTCTCACTGGCACGAGAGAGTTGTTGTGTATGGTCAGACCATTACAACGTTGTTGTTCATTAGAGGAGCAGTTGGGGACTTAAGGAGCAAGAAGTAGACACGGGGTAAAACGATAATTTGACCCAAAGCGGTGTCTCACGAACAACCCGTGAAGGGTCGACTCATGGTTATTGGTTATATCGGTGGACACGTAATATGCAGCGTGACCGCGGGAGTGCGACTCACGGGCTTTAGTGGAGTGTTACCATCACTAATGAAGGTTGATTACCCGGGTCAAAGAGTTTGATAGGTTAATCTCAGATCATTGGAGCTCGTCACTGTAGGTCCATTAGGTCCCTCGATTGGCTCAATCTGGGTTAAAAGAAGGGTTAGTGTTTTGGTGTGAATTGAAGTGTTCAATTTCACTTAAAGGGCATTTATGTCATTTATATGAGATATGAATGATATAATATATAGTTTAACGTGAATGAGATTCATAATAAACTATTGGTTAGCCTAATTGTTGAATTAGGGCTAATTGGAGAAATTAATAGTGAGAAATAAAATTGAATGTGGTTCAATTTAATAAATCCACAATTATTGCAAATGTGATTTGTAATATGAGATATGAGATATCTTATAATATATGGTTATGCAAATATGATTTGCATAACTTATAGTTGTGGTAAAGTGGTAATAATGTAGAGATTTCAACTCCATCATTTTCCACTATTTAAACCCTTTGCACGAAGAGTTTCTTATTTCATTCTCTCATTTTTTGGATTTCACCAAAGAGAAGAGACTTGATTTTCTCTAAAAAAAACTCTCTCAATTTCTCTCCTCCTTCACTAAAACTCAAGTTCCCACAAACTTCCTTCTTCCAAAAGAAGAACAACCGAGACTCCGATTTGTTGTGTCCGTTATTGATCGGGAGAAGAGTTCGAGAAGTTCGAGATCGTTGAGAGAACACGAAGAGTTCGTGACCGAAAAGGAAAAGTCGAAGCACGTCTACAACAAGTAAGTGTTCTACTTGCTGTTTTTTTCTTTCCACTTTTAAACATGTTTAGCCTAAACTATTAGATAGTTAATTTTAGTGAAATCAAGTAGCATAATGATACAACGACGATTCGATCGTCTTCCGCTGCGCTGGGATTCTCATTCCCATCAATTGGTATAAGCGCCACTCGTTGGTTCTTCGTTGTGCACTATTTTTCATTAATATTAGGTGAGTAAAGTCTTGATTTATGAGATAAATGTTTGGTTTGAATAATGAATGTTTCGATTTTTTGGCACTTTTAGATTTATTTTCTATTTGATGAGATCAAATGTAAGGGCCCGTGTTTTTTGGGCAATTTAGAAAATAAATCGAGTCTGTAAGTCTGTGTCGTTCGTGGCAAGGGTTGCTGTGAAGAATCGGAGCGAAAAAAGGCGAAAAAAATGAAAAACAACAAAGGAGTTTGTTGTTCTGTCGACGGCGTTGAGACGCTGTTCTTCGGCATCTCAACATTGTCCTTGCAGGCGCTGGCTTGGCTGCAGAGCAGCGTTGCAACGCTAGGCGTGGAGCACGCGGGGCGTGACGTTGGACGCGGCCGCGTTGCAACGTTACCCATGGCGTTGCAACGCCGCACGCGTAGTGGGCATTTTTTAGCTCATGGGGCAGTTTCTTTTTTCTTTATTTATTTTATTATTTATAAAATGTAATTTAGTTTATTTTTTAAATTTATTTTATTAAATAATATTAATATAAATGTTATATTAATGTTATTTAATTAAATAAAGTGCCCCTAGGTGCCAAAACCGGTCCATTTTTGTTGTTTAATTATTTTATGCATGTGATGTATGATTTAATTAATTTCTATGTGCATAATGTATGTCATATAGATTTAAAATCCCACCTTAGGTTAAACATTTCATGCATCATTTATATTATAAGAGTTATAATATATAGTTTGCATGATAGGTTATATTATAAGTGTTATAATATAATTAAATGCATGTTTTAATTTAGTTAATATAAGTGTTATACTTTTATATTAAAGTATGCTCATGCATTTATATTCATGTGATGAATTATTTTGTTATAGTATATAGTTATTCATGTGATGAATGAACAAACACTATAACATAGAAATGCATGTAATCTAAGTTAATTATTTGTTTTAAAGTGTTTAGAACTTGAATAATTAGACTTAGGTTTTTTAGTTCTAATAAGATTAGAATTAGGAAATCAAAGTATAGTCTTTGAATGGTCTCGATTAGTAACTCTGTCTAAGGAAGGTTTTGTCTAAGGCTAGGGTATTTAAGTTGGCGCCATGAACACCTACACAGGAAACCGACACAGGAGTGAAGAGTCAGTCGGGTATTCTTAGATTATACTTATCGTGAGTGTCGTTAATTAAAAGTGTTCTTAATTTACTCACATAGACCTAAGTAATAATGTGATTTTAAACTTAGGTTAAATACCATATAAGAGTTATATTGGTAGACTTAGGTAAATTTTAGCCGGATTATCTAGGTCAATCCTGAAATTTATAAAGTATTGAGTGGGGGAAAATATAGTGTATAAGATACATTTAATTTTCGACCACAAATCTCCATTAAGCTCGCACCGTGAGATCCATACTCGGCCTCGTCGCGCAAATGGGAGCGTCCCCCTTCGGATGGTATTTGTATGGGTCAATATCAACGTGGATGGAGAGAGTACTTATAGTGAGTGGGAGTGGGACCTATGAAAACGGGACCCACGGTCTCTTCTTTCGATTCACACCGTGAGACCTCTATGATCCACCTGCTAGTTTGTCCTGACCAGACAATCCCTTTGGAGGGCCTTGATCATGGGAGTCGGAACACCGTAAATTCCCGAAAGGGATACAGTTTCCTTGTTGGTTTTCCTTCGTGGTTCACCCTTCAGTGGCTATTGTTTGGACGGATACTTGGAAACTTAAAGATTGAGGGTGACACTCACAGAATTCGTTAAGTGTTAATGAATTCTACAAAATAATGGTAACTGGACGCCTAATGGAATAAGTTATTCTGGGATTAGGGTCTGGTCGAGAAAGTCTCGTCCTAGAGGAGGAGTGTTTCTGTTCACCCTTCAGTGGCGGTCATTCTAATCCTTTAGGATATCATTGCAATTTTTAAATGACCTAGGGATCATAGGATTAAATTTTGCTAAAACTTGATTGGTTTTCAGAAGTTTATGCCGAACTTGTTGGAATTTTTGTCCTAATCTCGTGTTTGTAAGTTACTGTTTGAAATTAATAAAGTGTTATTCATCTCATTACTTTGTGTCTCGCAAATTTTACAAACTTTTCTAATAAACTAAGCTCCAGGGTCATTGAATTTATGAGAGAACTAGAACTTGAACGGTGTGTAGTGGATACAAAGGGAG
Source organism: Trichosanthes cucumerina (assembly GCA_036507285.1). Taxonomy (NCBI): domain Eukaryota; kingdom Viridiplantae; phylum Streptophyta; class Magnoliopsida; order Cucurbitales; family Cucurbitaceae; genus Trichosanthes; species Trichosanthes cucumerina. The sequence goes on from CM071840.1 coordinate 34,540,684, forward strand.
GATCATGTTCGAGTTAATGACCCGAACGATCTACAGTATATGGATAGGGTTGGAGACCTAATCCTGGATACACTGTGGATGCGGTCCGCTTTGTATTAGATACAAACGAGGTGATCTGACTCGTTCATGTGGTTGACATGCGAGTGGGGGCATCCTGTGCAATGAGATTTTACAAGACCAGACCGTGAATTATTAGACCTACTGATGTAACTATTGGGATTTTTGTCCTAATCTCGTGTTTGTAAATTACTATTTGAAATTAATAAGAGTTATTTATTTCATTACTTTGTGTCTTGCAATATTTACAAACTTTTCCAATAAACTAAGCTCCAGGGTCATTGAATTTATGAGAGAACTAGAACTTGAGCGTGTGTGTAGTGGACACGGGGAGGATCACGTTCGAGTTAATGACCGAAGCGGTCTCTGATATATCGATAGGGTTGGAGACCTAATCACCGGATACACATTGTGGATGCGACCCGTTTTGTATTAGATACAAGCGAGGTGGTGATCGACTCGTTCATGTGGTTGACATGCGAGTGGGGGCATTCTGTGCAATGAGATTGTACAGGACCGGATCGTAAGTTATTAGACCTACTGATATAACACCGTTGACAGTTAGGACTAATAACTTCGTAGATGACCATTAGTGACTCGACCTGAATCCTAAGCGTGTTACGGACTCCATTCTGCGGGGGTCTGTCCTTTGACTACTACGGGTGAGAGTGGTCACAGTTACTCGCCCAATATGCCTATCTTCTCAGGGACAGGACCAAGTAGGGAGCTGGGAACTTAACTACGCGAGATGGAATTCACTTGTTCCCGCCTTTTGAGAAACTAGAGGGGTTGTTCCCTTAAGTGTTGTCTCTCGGGCTTGGACAATGGGCGCCCACCTTCTCACTGGTCCGAAAAGGGTGTTGTGTATGGTTGGACCATCACAATGTGTTGTTCATTAGAGGAGCAGTGGGGACTTAAGGAACAAGAGGTAGACACAAGAGTAAAACGGTAATTTGACCCAGTCGTGTCTATGAATAACCTGTGAAGGGTCGACTCATGGGCATTGATTATATCAGTGGACACGTAATATTCTACACTGACGGGAGTGCAGCTATGGGCTGTAGTGGAGTGTTACCGTAGCTAATGAGTGTTGATTAACCAGGTCAAAGAGTTTGATAGGTTAATCTAGAATCATTGTAGCCCGTCACTGTAGGTCCATTAGGTCCCTCGGTTGGCTCAATCTCGGTTAATAGAAGGGTTAGAGTTTTGGTATGAAATTGAAGTGTTCAATTTCACTTAAAGGGCATTTATGTCATTTATATGAGACATGAATGATATAATATATATAGTCTAATGTGAATGTTATTCATAATAAACTATAGGTTAGCCTAAATTGTTGAATTAGGGCTAATTGGAGAAATTAATTGAGAGAAATTAAATTGGATGTGATTCAATTTAATTAATCCACAATTATCGCAAATGTGATTTGCAATATGAGATATGAGATATCTTATATTATATGGTTATGCAAATATGATTTGTATAACCTATGGTTGTGGTAAAATGGTAATAATGTGGAGATTTTTGTTGGGATTTATGCCCTAAACTTGTGTAATTTTGATCAATTAAATAAAGTGTTATTTGTTTTGATAGAATTACAGTCTTGCTTTATAAATCCAATAAACTAAGCTCCAAGGTTATAACATTTATCTTGAACATCAGTGTAGTGGACACTATTTGGGTTGAGTTCAAGAATATAACGTAAATAATCTATGGTATAAGAATAAGGTTGGAAACCTCATTCTGGTAACACCATGGATGTGGCCCACTTTGTAATTAGTACAAATGAGGTAATCCAACTCATTCATGTAGTTGACATGCGAGTGGGGGCATCCTGTATGAAGAGTTCATACATGATTTGGATCGCATGAAATTATTAGTCTAACCCGGTGTAACAACAGTTAACGAGGATAAGACTAGTAATTTCTGAGATGGTCATTAGTGACTTGACACGAATCTGAGCAAGTTAAGAACTCCTGTTTATAGGGGTTCGTCCTTAGACTAGTATGGGTGAGAGTGGCCTGTAACCGACTCAATAAGCCTACCTTCTCAGGGACAGAATCTCGTAGGTAGTTGGGAACTTAACTGTGCAAGATGGAATTCACTCATTCCTACACTAAGAAATTAGATAGGTTGTTCCCCTAAGAACTGACTCCAGGTCTTGAACAACGGGGCCCCGCCCTCTATGAGGGTATGAGTCTAAGGTAGGACCTTAGACTTATTGTTCATTAGAGGATCAGTGGTGCTTAAGGAGCAAAGAGGTAATCACAGGGGTAAAACGGTAATTTGACCCAGCCGTGATTACGAACAATCTGTGAATGGTCGACTCATGGGTAATGACTATATCAGTGGACACAATATTATCTACAGTGAGGAGAGTGAAGCTACAAGTCTATAGTGGAGTGACTTGTAGTTAATGAATATTGATTAACTAGATCAAAGTGTTTGATCAGTTATTCTCACATTATTGGAGCTCATGAACTGTTTGTCCATTAGGTCCCTCCGTTGGCTCAATATGGTAATATTGAGGGTATAAAGTAAGGAATGAAATTGAAGTGTTCAATTTCATACATGAGGTGTTATATCAATTATATATTATATAATTGATATAATATATAGTTTTAATGTGAATTAGATTCATATATAAACTATATACTAAAGAGAGAATAAAGGAGGGGTAGGATGGTCATTTCCATCCTATTTCCCTATATATATGGTTGCATGAGATGCAACTAGGTTAAGAGAATCAAAGCTTTTGTTGTGTTGTTGCAAAGGTTCAAAGACACAAACATCTCTCTCACAAATCACCTTACCTCTCCTAAAGGGAACCCACCTTCCTCCCTCACCTAGAGAACAACGGAGGAGATCCAGTGGTTGTGTCGGTGTTCGTTCGAGTTCGTGTTGCTGAGATCTTGATCGTGAGAGAGGAGGAGCACTTGAAGAAAGTTTCTTTAAAGGTAACTTTCTTGTTGTCCATTATGTTCATATGCTTAATCTAGTCATATATGTTCTTGAATTAAATCGTTGTAACTAAATCAAGTGCGTGCGATTCACAATCGCTTCCGTTGCGGGACTCGTATTCCCTTAAATTTTAACTCCATGATTATTCCACTATTTAAACCCTTCTTGCAAGAAGGATTGTAAGTTCAATCTCTCATTTTTTGGATTCACACCAAAAAGAAGAGAACTCTCTCAAGCTATTCTCTCAAATTCTCCTCCCTCTCCAAAACAAAAGTCAAACCACTTTCCTTCTTCCAAAGGAAGAACAACCGAGAAGGTCGTTGGTGGTGTTCGACTTTCATTCGAGAGAAGCATTCGTTGAGATCGAGTAGCACGAAGTGTTCGTGACCAAGGAAGGAATATTGAAGGATTGTCTATAACAAGTAAGTAGATTTCTTCTTGCTGTAATTTCTTCCTTCTTATTTATGTTTTACTTAGATCTAAGTGTTAGATCATTTTAACAAATTTTAAGTAGCGTAACGATACCTTGACGATTCAATCGTCTTCCGCTGCGCGGGGATTTTCATTCCCTTCAATTGGTATCAGAGCCAGGTTGATGGTTCTTCGTTATGTACTGATTTTTGTTAAAATAGGTGGGTAAATTACCTTATTTCATGAGATGTATGTTTGCGAACTTCGATGTTTTCGGTTTTGGCATTTTAGATTTACAAATTATGTTGATGAGATCAATGTAAAAGCCCTTTTATTTTTGGGCATTTTGTTGAAAATCGAGTCTGTAAGTCTGGGTCGTTCGTGGCAAGAGTTGCTATGAAGAAATCGGAGCGAAAACGGGCGAAATTCGATGAAGAACAGCAAAGGTGTTTCTTGTTCTGTCGATGGCGTTGAGACGCTGTTCATCGGCGTCTCAACGCTATCCTTGCGGACGCTGGCTTGGCTGCAGAGCAACATTGCAACGCCACGGCGTGGAGCATGCTGATCTCAACGTTGGACGCAGCAGCGTTGCAACGCTGCCCACGGCGTTACAACGTCACACGCTTAGTGGGCAGTTCGCGAGCAGTTGCAAGACGTAGGCGGTTTTCATTGATAATGTAATGGGGCACTTTGCACATTTTATTTTATTATTTATTTTATGTAAAATGTATTTTAATTATTTATTTAATTATTTTATTAAATAATATTAATATAAGTGTTATATTAATGTTATTTAATTAAATAATTTTCTCTAGGTGCCAAAACCGATCCATTTTTGCTATTTAATTAATTATGCATGTGATGTATTATTTAATTAAATATCTATGTGCATATTGTATGTCATATAGATTTAAAATCTCACCTTAGGTTAAACATATTCATGCATCATTTATATTATAAGAGTTATAATATATAGTTTGCATGATAGGTTATATTATAAGAGTTATAATATAATTAAATGCATGTTTAATTTAATTAATATAAATGTTTTATTTTTTAGATTAAAGTATGCTCATGCATTTATATTCATGTGATGAATTATATTATGTTATAGTATATAGTTATTCATGTGATGAATGATCAAGCACTATAACATAGAAATGCATGCAACCTAAGTTAATTATTAGTTTTAAAGAGTTTAGAACTTGAATAATTAGACTTAGGTTTTCTAGTTCTAATAAGATTAGAATTAGGAAATTAAAGTTTAGTCTATGAATGGAGACTGGTTAGTAACTCTGTCTAAGGAAGGTTTTGTTTAAGGCTGGGGTATTTAAGTTGACGCTTGCGGAACACCCCTACCTCGAAACCGACCTGGGAGTGAATTCGGTCTGGAGATTCTTAGATTATACTTTTCGTGAGTGTCGCTAATTAAAAATGTTTTAATTTACTCACATAAACCTCAATAATAATGTGATTATAAACTTAGGTTAATACCATATAAGAGTTATATTGGTAGACTAAGGTAAATTTTAGCCGGTTTATCTAGGTCAATCCCTTAGAAAATTAAAGTGCTGAGTGGGAGGAAATATAGTGTATGAGATACATTTAATTTTCGACCACAAATCTCCATTAAGTCCGCACCGTGAGATCTATACTCGGCCTTGTGGCACAAATGGGAGCGTCCCCCTTCGGGTGGCATTTGTATAGGTCAATATCATCGTGGATGAAGAGAGTACTTATAGTGAGTGGGAGCGGGACTTGTGAAAACAGGACCCACGGTCTCTTCTTTCGATTCACACCGTGAGAAGCCTATGATCTGCCTGCTAGTTTGGGTTGGACCAGACAATCCCTTCGGAGGGCCTGATCATGGGAGTCGGAACACCGTGAATTCTCAAAAGGGATACAGTTTCCTGGTTGGTTTTCCTTCTTGGTTCACCCTTCGGTGGCTATTGTTTGGACGGATGCTTGGAAACTTAAAGATTGAGGGTAACACTCACAAAATTCGTTTAGTGTTAATGAATTCGACCGAACAATGGTAATTGGACGCCTAATGGATTAAGAGTTATTCTGGGATTAGGGTCTAATCGAGAAGGTCTCGTCCTAGAGGAGGAGTGTTTTGTTCACCCTTCGGTGGCGGTGATTCTAAACCTTTTTCGTGCTCGACTAAGGGTGACACTCATAGAATTCGGGCTCGACTGCGTCGCAAAGTGTTCGCGATGCATACGATCGATGGATCAAGGCCAATGAAAAGACCAAGGTCTATATCATTGGCAACATGTCTGATGTTTTGGCAAGGAAGCATGAGTTGATGGTCACCGCTAAGGAGATCATGGAGTCCTTGCAGGAAATGTTTGGACAACAGTCCTTTCAAATCCGACATCACTCGCTCAAATATGTCTTCAACGCACGGATGAAAGAGGGATCGTCTGTCCGTGAACATGTTCTAGACATGATGGCGGACTTTAATCTGGTTGAGATGAAGCGGGGCTTGATCGGACGAGTCGAGCCAAGTCGATTTTATTTTGGAGACTCTTAGAAGAGTTTCCTTGATTTAAATAGCAATGTTGTTATGAACAAAATTAGCTACACTCGACTACCCTCCTCAATGAGCTCTGAGAATTTCCGGTCTTTGAGCAGAGGCGGGGCAAAAATCGAGGCAAATGTTACCTCTGTGTCTTATCATGGGGTTCGTCCTGCGGGACTAAACATGTTGCTTCTTCACGCCCGAAAGGGAAGAAGGGGATGAAGAGGGGTAAAAAGCCCGGTGAGTTGCGCCCGAGAAGGAAAGAAGGTCAAGGCGTTGCGAGAAAAAGGAAAGTGTTTCCCGCTGCAATGGGGCGGACATCAAGAGAAAATCGTCCCAAATTCCTTGCAGAGAGGAAGAATCAAGGGATTGATTCTGGCAAAGAAGTGCGAGAGGGTGAGGTGACTCTACGGGTTGGATGCGGGAGCTTGTCTCTCATTAAATGATCGACAGTGAAGCTACATTTAAATGCATAAAGTACTTATTATTAGATAATTTGTACATTGTACAGGGTTTACTACAAACCTTGTTTCCATTTCCTGCCTTATTTAACAATGTATATCTGTTTCCTTTGAATCCAATAAAGCGTTTATTTCTTTCAAAGGCAATCTTATTTGTTCTGCTTCACTTGAGCATAATCTATATGTTTTGAAACCAAATTCTGTCAAAAGTGTTTTGAATACTGAATTATTTGAAACTGCAGAAACACGAACTAAGAGAGCGAAAGTTTCTCCTAAGGAAAATGCCCATCTCTTGCATCTACGGTTAGGCCACATTAATCTCAATAGGATTGAGAAACTAGTGAAGAGTGGACTTCTAAACGAGTTGGAAGAAAACTCTTTACCGGTGTGTGAGTCATGCCTTGTAGTGGAAAAGAATACAGAGCTAAGGAGCCCCTTGAGCTTATACATTCTGACCTCTGTGGTCCGATGAATATTAAAGCACGAGCTGGTTATGAATACTTCGTGTCTTTCATAGACGAATACTCGAGGTATGGGTATATTTACCTAATGCACAAGAAGTCTGAAACTCTTGAAAAGTTCAAGGAGTACAAGACTGAGGTTGAGAACCTCTTAGGTAAATCGCTTAAAACACTTCGATCGGATCAGGGTGGAGAGTATATGGACACTAAATTCCACGACTATATGATAGAACACGACATTACGTCCCAACTCTCAACACTTGGTATGCCACAGCAGAATGGCGTATCGGAGAGGAGAAACAGAACCTTGTTAGACATGGTTCGGTCGATGATGAGCTATGTTCGTCTCCCTGATTCTTTTTGGGGTTACTCAGTGGAGACTGCAGTTTATATTTTGAACAATGTTCCGTCGAAGAGTGTTTGTGAAACACCTTTCGAACTCTGGAGTGGACGTAAAGGTAGTTTACATCACTTCAGGATTTGCGGATGCCCGACCCACGTGTTGGTGTCAAACCCGAAGAAGTTAGAACCCCGTTTGAAATTGTGCCTATTCGTAGATTACCCTAAAGAGACAAGGGGTGGTCTATTTTTTTGATCCTAAGGAAAATAGGGTGCTTATGTCGACAAACGCCACTTTCCTAGAGGAAGACCACGTCAGGGATCATTTACCAAGGAGTAAAATTGTGTTAAATGAAATGGGCGATTACATCGGCAGAGAGTTCTTTGATGAGGCTAGTACGTCAACAAGTGTTGTTGATCCTAGCACATCTAGTCAAATTCGTTCCCAAGAGTTGGGAATGCCTCGACGTAGTGGGAGGATTGTGAGACAGCCTGATCGTTGCATGGGTTTAGCTGAAACCTCAGTTGTCACTCCTGATGATGACTGTGAGGATCCATTGACCTATGATCAGGCAATGGTTGATGTTGACAAAGACGAGTAGATTAAAGCTATGGACTAGGAAATGGAGTCTATGTACTTCAATTCTGTCTGGGAGCTTGTGGATCAACCGGATGGGGTCAAACCTAATGGTTGCAAATGGATCTACAAGCGTAAACGTGGCGTAGATGGGAAGGTGCAGACCTTCAAAGCCCGACTAGTGGCAAAGGGTTTTACCCATGTTGAAGGGGTTGACTATGAGGAGACCTTTTCACCTGTTGCAATGGTAAAGTGGATAAGGATCCTTCTGGCCATTGTCGCGTATTATGACTACGAGGTATGGCAGATGGACGTCAAGAAAGCCTTTTTGAATGGCAAAGTTGATGAAACCATCACCATGGACCAACCCAAAGGGTTCATTACCCAAGGCCAAGAGCAAAAGGTTTGCCGGCTTCATAGGTCTATTTATGGACTGAAACAAGCTTCGAGGTCTTGGAATATAAGGTTTGATGAGGCAATCAAATCTTATGGCTTTGATCAAAATGTCGACGAGTCTTGTGTCTACAAGAAAATAGTTGACAAAACTATCGTATTTTTAGTGTTGTATGTGGATGATATTCTTCTAATTGGGAATGAGATAGAATTTCTTACTGGCGTTAAGAAGTGGCTAGCTTCGCAATTCCAAATGAAAGATTTGGGAGAAACTCAGTATGTTTTAGGTATCAAGATAGTCCGGAATCGGAAGAACAAATTGCTAGCCTTTTCTCAGGTGTCTTATATTGACAAGATGTTGTCTAGATATAAGATGCAGAACTCCAAGAAGTGCTTGTTACCTTTCAGGCATGGGGTTCACTTGTCTAAGGATCAGTGTCCTAAGACTCCTCAAGATGTTGAGGATATGAGACGGATCCCATATGCTTCAGCTGTAGGGAGCCAATGTATGCTATGTTGTGTACTACGCCCGACATCTGTTATGCAATAGGGAATGTCAGTAGGTATCAATCCAATCCAGGATTAGATCACAAGACAGCCGTAAAGGCAATCCTCAAGTATCTTAGGAGAACGAGGAACTACAGCTTAGTGTATGGCAGTGGGGATTTGATCCGTACGGGATACACAGATTCTGATTTTCAGACCGATAAGGATTCTAGAAAATCCACTTCGGGGTCACCCTTCATTCTGAATGGAGGAGCTATAGTATGGCGAAGCATCAAGAAGGGATGCATCAACGATTCCACTATGGAAGCGGAAGTATCATCTAATACGAGAGATTGTGCCGCGGAGACGTGACAGTCACGCAGATAGCGTCGGAGCACAACGTAGCTGATCCATTTACAAAGCCCCTCATGGTTAGGGTGTTTGAGGGTCACCTAGAGAGTCTAGGTCTTCGAGTGCTTCCTGACTAGGGCAAGTGGGAGATATGTAAACGGGTATTCAATGCCCTAGTTTATTGTATTACTTCGTTGTAATTTATGTACATTTCTGAAATGTATTTTCTCCACTAGCTTAGTCCAAATGGGAGTTTGTTGGAATTTTTTTCCTAATCTCGTGTTTGTAAATTACTGTTTGAAATTAACAAACTTTGTGTCTCGCAATATTTACAAACTTTTCCAATAAACTAAGCTCCAGGGTCATTGAATTTATGAGAGAACTAGAACTTGAACGGTGTGTAGTAGACACACAGGGAGGATCACGTTCGAGTTAATGACCCAAAGCGGTCTCTGATATGGATAGGGTTGGAGACCTAATCCTCGGATACATGCTTTGTGGATGCGACCCGCTTTGTATTAGATACAAACGAGGTGATCTGACTCGTTCATGTGGTTGACATGCGAGTGGGGGCATCTTTAGCAATGAGATTGTACACACCGGACCATGAGTAACACCGTTGACAGTTAAGACTAATAACTTCGTAGATGACCATTAGTGACTCGACCTGAATCCTGAGCGTGTTACGGACTCACATGCTGCGAAGGGTCCGTCCTTTGACTAATCACAGTGAGGGTGGTCACAGTTACTCGCCCAATATGCCTATCTTCTCAGGGACAGGACCGAGTAGGGAGCTGTGAACTTAACTACGCGAGATGGAATTCACTTGTTCCTGCCTTTTGGGAAACTAGAGGGGTTGTTTCCTTAAGTGCTGTCTCCAAGCCTTGGACAACGGGCGCCCACCTTCTCACTAGCCCGAGAAGGGTGTTGTGTATGGTTGGACCATCACAATGTGTTTTTCATTAGAGGAGCAGTGGAGACTTAAGGAACAAGAGGTAGACACAGGGGTAAAACGGTAATTTGACCCGGTAGTGTCTCACGAACAACTGTGAAGGTTCGACTCATGGGCATTGGTTATATCAGTGGACACGTAATATTCTGCACTGACGGGAGTGCAGCTACGGACTATAGTGGAGTGTTACCGTAGCTAATGAGTGTTGATTAACCGGGTCAAAGAGTTTGATAGGTTAATCTCGGATCATTGGAGCCCGTCACTGTTGGTCCATTACGTCCCTCGGTTGGCTCAATCTGGGTTAAAAGAAGGGTTAGAGTTTTGGTATGAAATTGAAGTGTTCAATTTCACATAAAGGGCATTTATGTCATTTATATGAGATATGAATGATATAATATATAGTTTAATGTGAATGTGATTCATAATAAAATATAGGTTAGCCTAAATTGTTGAATTAGGGCTAATTGGAGAAATTAAATTGGATGTGATTCAATTTAATTAATCCACAATTATCGCAAATGTGATTTGCAATATGAGATATGAGATATCTTATATTATATGGTTATGCAAATATGATTTGCATAACCTATGGTTGTGGTAAAATGGTAATAATGTGGAGATTTTAACTCCATGATTATTCTATTATTTAAACCCTTCTTACAAGAAGGATTGTAAGTTCAATCTCTCATTTTTTGGATTCTCACCCAAAAAGAAGAGAACTCTCCTAAGCTATTCTCTCAAATTCTCCTCCCTCTCCAAAACAAAAGTCCCACCACTTTCCTTCCTCTAAAGGAAGAACAACCGATACCTTGACGATTTGATCGTCTTCCACGCTACACGGGGATTTTTATTCCCTTCAGTAACACCGTTGACAGTAAGGACTAATAACTTCGTAGATGACCATTAGTGACTCGACCTGAATCCTGAGTGTGTTAAGGACTCCTGTTTGCTGGGGTCTGTCCTTCTACTAGTACAGGTGAGGGTGGTCACAGTTACTCTCCCAATATGCCTATCTTGTTAGGAACAGGACCAAGTAGGGAGCTGGTAACTTAACTACGCGAGATGAAATTCACTCGTTCCCACCTTTATGGAAACTAAAGGGCTTGTTTCCTTAACTGTTGTGTCTAGGGCTTGAACAACGGGCGCCCACCTTCTCACTGGCCCGAGAAGGGTGTTGTGTATGGTTGGACCATCACAATATGTTGTTTATTAGAGCAGTGGGGACTTAAGCAACAAGAAGTAGACACAGGGGTAAACCGGTAATTTTACCCAACCGTGTCTACGAACAACCGGTGTTATATTAGTGGACACGTAATATTCTGCACTGACGGGAGTGCAGCTACGGGCTTTAATGGAGTGTTATCGTAGCAAATGAAGGTTGATTAATCGGGTCAAAGTGTTTGATAGGTTAATCTCGGATCATTGGAGCTCGTCATTGTAAGTCCATTAGGTCCCTCGGTTGGCTCAATCTGGGTTAAAAGAAGGGTTAGTGTTTTGGTGTGAATTGAAGTGTTCAATTTCACTTAAAGGGCATTTATGTCATTTACATGAGATATGAATGATATAATATATAGTTTAATGTGAATGAGATTCATAATAAACTATAGGTTAGCCTAATTGTTGAATTAGGGCTAATTGGATAAATTAATTGAGAGAAATTAAATTGAATGTGATTCAATTTAATAAATCCACATTATTGCAAATGTGATTTGTAATATGAGATATGAGATATCTTATAATATATGGTTATGCAAATATGATTTGCATAACCTATAGTTGTGGTAAAGTGGTAATAATATGAAGATTTTAACTCCATCAATTTCCACTATTTATACCCTTCTTGCAAGACGGAACTTACTCTTTCTCTCATTTTTTGGATTCTAACCAAAAAGAAGAGAAAATTCTCTCTCAACTCTCTTTACTCTCCTCCCTTCTCCAAAACACAAAAGTTCCACCACTTTCCTTCTTTCCAAAAGAAGAACGACCAAGACTCCGAGTGGTTGTATTGTGTACTTGTTCGTGGGAAAACTTCGGGATCGAAGAGATCAGGAGAACACAAAGAGTTCATGATTTCGTTGGAAGGAATTGTGAAGATAGTCTTCAACAAGTAAGTTTACTCAACTTTACTGTTTTTCCTTTGTTTTTGAGCATGTTTAGCCTAAATTATTTGATAATTAATTTTAATGAAATTGAGAAGCATGACGATACCACGACGATTCGATCGTCTTCCGCTGCGCTGGGATTCTCATTCCCTTCAATTGGTATCAAACTACTCGTTGGTTCTTCGTTATGCACTGTTTTTCATTAAAATTAGGCGGTTATATGCCTTAATTTATGTGATAAATTGTTGGTTTGCATAATGGATATCTTCTGTTTTTGGCACTTTTAGATTTACAATTTTTATGTTGATGAGATCAATATAAGGGCCCGTTGTTTTTGGGCATTTTGTTGTAAATCGAGTCTGTAAGTCCGAGTCGTTCGTTGCAAAAGTTTCTGTGAAGAAATCAGAGCGGAAACGGGCGAAAAATCGACGAAGAACAGCAAGTGGAGATGTTGTTCTTGTTGGGATGTATGTCCTCATCTCGTGTACTTTGTAATATTCCAAGTTGTAAATAAATAATAGTTATTTATTTGAACTCTGTGTTATAAATAAGAGTTATTTATTTAAACTTTGTGTCTCGCATTTTTCATAAACTTAATCCAATAAATTAAGCTCCAGGGTCATTATATTATGAGAGAACTAATAACTTGAACGGTGTGTAGTGGACACACAGGGAAGATCACGTTCGAGTTAATGATCCGAACGGTATACAGTATATGGATAGGGTTGGAAACCTAATCCTAGATACACTGTGGATGCGACCCGCTTTGTATTAGATACAAACGAGGTGATCTGACTCGTTCATGTGTTTGAAATGCGAGTGGGGGCATCCTGTGCAATGAGATTGTACAAGACCGTACCGTGAATTATTAGACTTACTGATCTAACACCGTTAACAGTATAGGGTTAATAATTTCGTAGATGACCATTAGTGACTCAACCTTAATCCTAACCATGTTACGGACTCCTGTCTGCGGGGGTTTGCCCTTTGACTAGTAGGTGAGGTTGGCCACTGTTGCTCGCCCAATATGCATATCTTCTCAGGGACAGGACCACGTGGGGAGCTGGGAACTTGACTACGTAAGAAGGAATTCACTCGTTCCCGACTTTAGGGAAAGTAGAGGGGTTGTTCCCTTAAGTGTTGTCTCTAGGGCTTGAACAACTGGGCCCCACTCTCTCATTGACCTGAGAGGGTTGTTGTTTATGGTTGGACCGTGCAACGTAGTTGTTCATTAGAGGAGCAGGTGGACTTAAGGAGCAAGAGGTAGACACAAGGGTAAAACGGTAATTTGACCCAGCAGTGTCTACGAACAACCTGTGAAGGGTCGACTCATGGGTATTGGTTATATCGATGGACACAACTTGTCCTATAGTGATGAGAGTGCAGCTACGGGCTTTAATGGAGTGTTACCGTAGCTAATGAATGTTGAATAACCGGGTCAAAGAGTTTGATAAGTTAGTCTCGGATCATTGGAGCTCGTCACCTGTAGGTTCATTAGGTCGCTCGGTTGGCTCAAATTGGACAAATTGAGGGTTTACAGTTTGGTGTGAATTTGTAGTGTTCAAATTCATTATTTGGGTATTTATGTCATTTATATGAGATATAGATGACATAATATATAGTTTAATGTGAATGAGATTCATAATAAACTATAGTCTAGCCTAATTGATTAATTAGTGTTATTTGGAGAAATTGAATTGAGAGAAATTAAATTGAATATGATTCAATTTAAAATTCCACATTTATGTAGATGAGATTTATATAATAAGGTATGAGATACCTTATAATATGTGATATGCAAATATGATTTGTATATAATATAGTTGTGGTAAAATGGTGAATTGGTGGAGGTTTTTACTCCACCACACACCATTATAAAAGGATGCATTCAAAGGAATCTCATAAGACTTCTTGCCATTTTTTTTGGATTTCCATCCAAAGAGAGCTAGAGTTTTCTCTCTTTAGAACTCTCTCAATTCTCCAAAATTCTTTCCTCACCCAAAATCAAAGGGAGTCCCACACACTCTCCCTCAACCTCCCGAGAACAACCGAGAAGACGTTTTGAAAGTGTCTTATTGTTCTGATCTAGGTTCGTGTTCGAGGAGAACGTTGGATCGAGAGAGATCGTGACCGGAGGAGAAAAAGGTTTGAAGAAGTGTTCTTCAACAAGTAAGTAACGAGACCTTACTGTTTTTTCTTCTCTAATTTTGCATGTTTAGCCTAGAATTAAAGTAGTTTAGTTCAATTTTAAGAAAGAATTACACAACGGATCAACGAAGTTTCACAACGTGTTCCGTTGCGGGAATTCCAAATCCCTTCAATTCTATCGATGGCGTTGAGACGTTGTTCTTCGGCGTCTCAACGCCATTCTTGCAGACGAAGGCCCTGCTGCAGAGCAACGTTGCAATGCCACGACGTGGAGCACGCTTACCTCGACACTAGACGTTGCAGCGTTACAACGCCGCACGCGTAGTGAGCAGTTGCTAAGGAGTTGCGCAAGAACGTGGACAGTTTTGAGTTAATGGGGCAGTTTTTTCCGAAATTTTACTAATTTTAATTATATAAAATGAATTTTAATTATTTATTAATTTTATTTTATTAAATAATATTAATATAATTGTTATATTAATGTTATTTAATTAAATAAATTGCCCCTGGGTGCCAAAACAGGTCCATTTTTGCTATTTAATTATTTTATGCATGTGATGTATGATTTAATTAAATTTCTATGTGCATAATGTATGTCATATAGATTAAAAATCTCACCTTAGGTTAAACATTTCATGCATCATTTATATTATAAGAGTTATAATATATAGTTTGCATGATAGGTTATATTATAAGTGTCATAATATAATTAAATGCATGTTTTATTTTAATTAATAAAAGTGTTATATTTTTTAGATTAAAGTATGCTCATGCATTTATATTCATAAGGTGAATTATTTTTGTTATAGTATATAGTTATTCATCTGATGAATGATCAAGCACTATAACATAGAAATGCATGCAACCTAAGTTAATTATTAGTTTTAAAGTGTTTAGAACTTGAATAATTAGACTTAGGTTTTCTAGTTCTAATAAGATTAGAATATGGAAATCAAAGTTGAGTCTATGAATGGTGACCTGATTAGTAACTCTGTCTAAGGAAGGTTTTGTCTAAGGCTTGGGTATTTAAGTTGACGCTTGCGGAACACCCCTACCTGGAAACCGACCTGGGAGTGAATTGGGTCCGGAGATTCTTAGATTATACTTATCGTGAGTGCCGTTAATTAAAATTTTTTTAATTTACTCACATAGACCTAAGTAATAATGTGATTATAAACTTAGGCTAAATACCATATAAGAGTTATATTGATAGACTTAGATAAATTTTAGCCTGTTTATCTAAGTCAATCCCTAATAAAAATAAAGTGTTGAGTGGGAGGAAATATAGTGTATAAGATACATTTAACTTCCGACCATAAATCTCCGTTAAGTCCGCACCGTGAAATCCAGACTCGACCACGTGGCGCAAATGGGAGCGTCCCCCTTCAGGTGGCATTTGTATGGGTCAATATCATCGTGGATGGAGAGAGTACTTATAGTGAGTGGGAGCGGGACCTGTGAAAACGGAATCCACGGTCTCTTCTTTCGATTCACACCGTGTGAGCGCCTATGATCCGCTTTGCTAGTTTGGCATGGACGGACAATCCCGCCGGAAGGCACGATCATGAGAGTGGAACACAGTGAATTCAGAAAGGGATCTGATTTCCTAGTTGGTTTTCCTTCTTGGTTCACCCTTCGGTTGCTATTGTTTGACGGATATTTGGAAACTTAGGGCTTGTTTGGTAGGGGCATTTTTTATTAATATGGTAATTTTTTAAACTTTTATAAAAATATTGTATTTTTCAAACTATTTATAAAAATATTGTTGTATTAATGAGTTGGAGATGGTCGTCTCTTGAAGAGACGACCAAAATGCCATCAGTCGCAAATTTTTTAAAATTTTTTAATAATAATCGCTTATGGCATAGTGGTTTGCAGCAAGTTTTATAAATTTGTGTGTATGGTTTCGAGTCCTACCCAACGTAGATTTTTAACATTTTATTTTCATTTTTTCTCTTTCTTTCCTATAACCGATTATTGTCAAAATTTTGGAGATGGTCGTGTCTTGACGAGACGACCATCCACAAATTTTTTAAAATTTTGCGACAGATGGCATTTTGATCGTCTCTTGAGACGACCATCTCCAACTCATTAAAACAACAATATTTTTATAAATAGTTTGAAAAACACAATATTTTTATAATAAGTTTAAAAAATTACAATATTAATAAAAAATACCCTGCTTGGTAGGCAATCCGAAAACAAAAATTTGAAAACAAGGAATTCAATGAAAATAGAGTTATATTTCATGTTTTCAGATATGTGTTTGGTAACAGATTTAGAAAATTGATTCCATTTTAAACAGTAGTTTAAAGTGTTCTATAATATATTTATATATCAAGAAATTAGTTGTAGTTGCAAAATTAAATATTAGGTTTAATATAAGACATTATTAGTTAATCTATTAATATGTTTTTTTTATAAATTTTATATAATTATTATTTTATAATATAATATAATATTTTATATTTTATAATATATTATATTATATTATACCTATTTTAATTTAACAAAAGTAAATTAAGTTTATAAACATGAAATACTATATTTATTATGATTTTTATCTTTGTTTAATATAATTCTACATTTTGAAATTTCAAATTCAGAATCTGGATATAATGAAAACATAAAAATGTTGTTTTCAGAATTTCTACTATTGGATCACAGAATCGGAAAACAGTTTTCGAAAATACGTCTGCCAAACACGTATTCACTGAATTCAGTCAATCTGAAAACATAAAAAGAATTTTGATTGCCTACCAAACAGGCCTTTAAAGATTGAGGGTGACACTCATAGAATTCGTTAAGAGTTAATGAATTCGACTTAACAATGGTAATTGGACGCCTAATGGAATAAGAGTTATTCTGGAATTAGGGTGTGATCGAGAAAGTCTCGTCCTAGAGGAGGAGTGTTCTGTTCACCCTTCGGTGGCGGTCATTTTAAACCTTTAAGATATCATTGCAAATTTTGAATGACCTAGAGATCATGAAACAATATTTTTCAAAAACATGATTGGTTTTGAAAAGTTTTTTGCGAGACTAGCACAAAGTTTTTTATTTTTCAGCTAAGAAAATGTCTAGCTCAATAATAGCTTTACTCGCGTTTGACAAATTTGTGGGAGATAATTATCAAACGTGGAAAAACAACTTAAACACGATTTTGGTAACTGACGACATAAATTTCGTGCTTTCTGAGGAGTGTCCTCAGATGCTGGGCTCGACTGCATCGCGAAGTGTTCGTGATGCATACGATCGATGGATTAGGGTCAATGACAAGGCCAAGGTCTATATCATTGCCAACATGTCTGATGTTTTGGCAAAGAAGCATGAGTTGATGGTCACCGCTAAGGAGATCATGGAGTCCTTGCACGAAATGTTTGGACAACAGTCCTTTCAAGTTCGACATGACTCACTCAAATATGTCCTCAATGCACGGATGAAAGAGGGGTCGTCTGTCCGTGAACATGTTCTAGATATGATGACCCACTTTAATCTGGCGGAGATGAACGGGACTTCGATCGACGAGTCGAGCCAAGTTAGTTTTATCTTGGAGACTCTTCCGAAGAGTTAACTTAAGTTTCGTAGCAACGCTGTTATGAACAAGATAAACTACACTCTAACTACTCTTCTTAACGAGCTGCAAACTTTCCAGTCCTTGATGAGGATCAGTACGTCGGAAGCTCAGGAAAACGTTGCCTTTAGGTCTTATCATAGGGGTTCGACCTCTGGGAAACAACTTGTAGCTCCTTCTTACCCGAAAGGGAAGAAGAAGAAGATGAAGAAGGGTAAAACTGACCGAGCTGCCGCCCAGAAGGGCCAGAAGGTCAAGGAAGTTGCAGGAAAAGGAAAGTGTTTCCACTGCAATGGGGACGACCACTGGAAGAGAAACTGTCCCAAGTTCCTAGCTGAGAGGAAGAATCAAGGTAAATGTGATTTACTTGTGACTGAAACTTGTTTAGTGGAGAGTAGTGACTCTGCTTGGATATTAGATTTGAGCGCCACTAACCATGTTTGTTCTTCTTTTCAGGGAATTGATTCCTAGCAGCAGCTGCGAGAGGGTGAGGTGACTCTACGGGTTGAATCCAGGGAGTTTGTCTCTGCTGCAGCGGTCGACACGGTGAAGCTACATTTTGGCAAGAATTATATTTTGTTGAACAATATATATATAGTTCTAGGGTTTACTAGAAACCTCGTTTCTATTTCCTACATGTTAGAACAATGTATTTCCGTTTCTTTTTAAGGCAATAAAGCGTTTATTTCTCGAAATGGAAATTTAATTTGTTCAGCTTCACTTGAGAATAATCTATATGTTTTGAAACCTAATTCGGTTAAAAGTGTTTTGAATACTAATTGTTTAAAATGGGAGAAACGCAAACTAAGAGAGCGAATGTTTCTCCTAAAGAAAATGTCCATCTTTGGCATCTACGGTTAGGCCACATTAATCTCAATAGGATTGAGAAACTAGTGAAGAGTGGACTTCTAAACGAGTTGGAAGAAAACTCTTTACCGGTGTGTGAATCATGCCTCGAAGGCAAAAATGACCAAACATCCTTTTAGTGGAAAAGGATATAGAGCCAAAAAGCCCCTTGAGCTGGTACATTCTGACCTCTGTGGTCCGATGAATGTTAAAGCACGAGGTGGTTACGAATACTTCGCTTCTTTCATTGAAGATTATTCGAGGTATGGGTATATTTACCTAATGCATAAGAAGTCTGAAACTCTTGAAATCAAGGAGTACAAGATTGAGGTTGAGAACGTGTTAGGTAAAACCATAAAAACACTTTGATCGGATCGAGGTGGAGAGTATATGGACACTGAATTCCATTACTATATGATAGAACACAGAATTACGTCTCAACTCTCAGCACCTGGTATGCCACATTAGAATGGTGTATCAGAAAGGAGAAACAGAACCCTGTTGGACATGGTTTGGGCGATGATGAGGTATGCTCGTCTCTCTGATTCCTTTTGGGGTTACGCAGTGGAGACTGCTGTTTACATTTTGAACAACGTTCCGTTGAAGAGTGTTTGTGAAACACCTTTCGAACTCTGGAATGGCAGTAAAGGTAGTTTACACCATTTCAGAATTTGGGGATGCCCGACCCATGTGTTGGTGTCAAACCCGAAGAAACTGGAACTCCGTTCAAAATTATGCCTATTCGTAGGTTACCCAAAAGAGACCAGAGGTGGTCTGTTTTACGATCCTAAGGATAATAGGGTGTTTGTGTCGATAAACGCCACATTCCTTGAGGAAGATCATATCAGGGATCATTTACCAAGGAGTAAAATTGTGTTAAACGAAATGGACAGTACATCAGCAAGAGTTGTTGATGGGGCTAGTACGTCAACAAGTGTTGTTGATCCTAACACGTCTAGTCAAATTCATTCTCAAGTGTTAGGAATGCCTCGACGTAGTGGGAGGGTTGTAAGACAGCCTGATCGTTACATGGGTTTAGTTGAAACCTCAGTCGTCACTCCTGATGATGACTGCGAGGATCCATTGACCTATGATCAGGCAATGGCTGATGTTGACAAGGACGAATGGATTAAAGCTATGGACCAGGAAATGGAGTCGATGTACTTCAATTGCATGCGGGAGCTTGTGGATCAACCGGATGGGGTAAAACCTATTGGTTGCAAATGGATCTACAAGCGTAAACGTGGCGTAGATGGGAAGGTGAAGACCTTCAAAGCCCGACTAGTGGCAAAGGGTTTTACCGAGTTGAAGGGTTGACTATGAAACCTTTTCACTGTTGCCATGGTAAAGTCGATCAGGATTCTTCTGGTCATTGTCGCGTATTATGACTACGAGGTATGGCAGATGGACATCAAGACAGCCTTTCTGAATGACAAACTTGATGAAACCATCTATATGGACCAGCCCAAAGGGTTCATTGCCCAAGGACAAGAGCAAAAGGTTTGTCGGCTTCATAGGTTTATTTATGGACTGAAACAAGCTTCGAGGTCTTGGAATATAAGGTTTGATGAGGCGATCAAATCTTATGGCTTTGATCAAAATGTAGACGAGCCTTGTGTCTACAAGAAAATTGTTGACAAAACTGTCGCATTTTTAGTGTTGTATGTGGATGATATTTTTCTCATTGGGAATGAGGTAGAATTTCTTATTGACGTGAAGAAATGGCTAGCTTCGCAATTCCAAATGAAAGATTTGGGAGAAGCTCAGTATGTTCTAGGTATCCAGATTGTCCGGAACCGGAAGAATAGAACGCTAGCCTTGTCTCAGGCGTCTTATATTGACAAGATGTTGTCTAGATATAAGATGCAGAACTCTGAAAAGGGCTTGTTGTCTTTCAGGCATGAGGTTCACTTGTCTAAGGATCAGTGTCCTAAGACTCCTAAAGAGGATGAGGATATAAGATGGATCCCATATGCTTCAACTGCAGGGAGCCTGATGTATGCTATGTTGTGTACTAGGCCCGACATCTGTTATGCAGTAGGGATTGTAAGAGGTATCAATCCAATCGAGATTAGATCAACTGGGCGGTAGTAAAGGCAATCCTCAAGTATCTTAGGAGAGCGAAGAACTACGACTTAGTGTATGGCAGTGGGGGTTTGATCCTTACGGGATTCACGGATTCTGACTTTCAGACCGATAAGGATTCTAGTAAATCCACTTGAGTCGACCTTCATTACGAATGCGAGGAGTTGTAGTATGGCGAACCATCAGCGAGGATGCATCACCGATTCCCACTATGGAAGCGAGTACGTTGCGGCTTGTGAAGTTGCAAAGGAAGTCGTTTGGCTCGGGAAGTTCATGTTAGATTTGGAAGTTGTTCCAAATATGAACTTGTCGATCCTGCTCGCTCGTGATAATAAAAGTGAGTGCGATAGCCACGTCGAGCCTCGGAACCATAAGAGAGGCAAACACATTGAGCGGAAGTATCACTTGATACGGGAGATTGTGCACCACAGAGCGTGGCGATCCACGCGAGATAGCGTCGAGCACAACGTAGGTGATGCATTTACAAAGCCCCTCACGGCTAAGGTGTTTGAGGTCACCTAGAGAGTCTTGGTCTTGAGTACTTCACGACTAGGGCAAGTGGGAGATATGTAAACGGGTATTCAATGCCCTAGTTTATTTGTATTACTTCGTTGTAATTTATGTACATTTTATTTGTATTACTTTGTTGTAATTTATGTATATTTCAGAAATGTATTTTCTCCACTAGCTTAGTCCAAGTGGGAGTTTGTTGGAATTTTTGTCCTAATCTCGTGTTTGTAAATTACTGTTCCAAATTAATAAAGTGTTATTCATTTTGATTACTTTGTGTCTCATAAATTTTACAAACTTTTCCAATAAACTAAGCTCGGGGTCATTGAATTTATGAGAGAACTAGAACTTGAGCGGTGTGTAGTGGACACACAGGGAGGATCACGTTCGAGTTAATGACCGAGCGATCTACTGATATATGGATAGGGTTGGAGACCTAATCCACGGATACTGCTGTGGATGCGACCCGCTTTGTATTAGATACAAACGAGGTGATCGACTCGTTCATGTGGTTGACATGCGAGTGGGGGCATCTGTGCAATGAGATTGTACAAGACCAGGCCAGTGAATTATTAGACCTCACGATGTAACACCGTTGTGATGAGACTAATAAGTTCGTGAGATGACCATTAGTGACTCGACACGAATCACAGCGTGTTACGGACTCACATCTGCAGAAGTGCATCCTTTGACTTTATGCGGGTGAGGGTGGTCACGATTAATCGCCCAATATGCCTCTCTTCTCGAGGCGGGGACCAAATAGGAGGCTGAGGAACTTAACAACGCGAGATGGAATTCACTTGTTCCCGCCTTTAGGGAAACTAGAGGGGTTGTTCACTTAAGTGCTGTCTCCAGGGCTTGGACAACGGGCGCCTACCTTCTCACTTGCCCGAGAAGGGTGTTGTGTATGGTTGGACCATCACAATATGTTGTTCATTAGAGGAGCAGTGGGAACATATGGAACAAGAAGTAGACATTGGGGTCAAACGTTAATTTGACCCAACCGTGTCTACGAACAACCTGTGAAGGGTCGACTCATGGTTATTGATTATATTAGTGGACACCTAATATTCTGCACTGACGGGAGTGCAGCTACGGGCTTTAATGGAGTGTTATCGTAGCAAATGAAGGTTGATTAATCGGGTCAAAGAGTTTGATAGGTTAATCTCGGATCATTGGAGCTCAAATCCTTTGTAAGTCCATTAGGTCCCTCGGTTGGCTCAATCTGGGTTAAAAGAAGGGTTAGTGTTTTGGTGTGAATTGAAGTGTTCAATTTCACTTGAAAGGCATTTATGTCATTTATATGATATATGAATGATATAATATATAGTTTAATATGAATGAGATTCATAATAAACTATAGGTTAGCCTAATTGTTGAATTAGGGCTAATTGGAGAAATTGATTGAGATAAATTAAATTAAATGTGATTCAATTTAATAAATCCACATTATTGCAAATGTGATTTGTAATATGAGATATGAGATATCTTATAATATATGGTTATGCAAATATGATTTGCATAACCTATAGTTGTGGTAAAGTGGTAATAATATGGATATTTTAACTCCATCGATTTTCACTATTTAAACTCTTCTTGCAAGAAGGAACTTAACTCTTTCTCTCATTTTTTGGATTCTAACCAAAAAGAAGAAAAAAATCTCTCTCAACTCACTCAACTCTCCTCCCTCCAAAACAGAAAAGTCCCACCACTTTCCTTCTTTCAAAAAGAAGAACAACCGGGACTCCGAGTGGTTGTGTTATGTACTTGTTCGTGGGAAAAATTCAGGATCGAAGAGATTTGGAGAACACGAATAGTTCGTGATTTCGTTGGAAGGAATTGTGAAGATAGTCTTCAACAAGTAAGTTTGCTCAACTTTACTGCTTTTTTCTTTCCTTTTGAGCATGTTTAGCCTAAATTATTTGATAATTAATTTTAATGAAATTGAGTAGCATGACGATTCCACGACGATTCGATCATCTTCCACTGCGAGGGGATTCTCATTTCGTTCAAGACTGACACAAAATTTTATTTGATTTTTTCAGCTAAAATCATATCTAGCTCAATTATAGCTTTATTAGCTTCCGACAAATTAGTGGGAGATAACTTCAAAACTTGGGAGAATAATATCAACACGATCTTAGTAACTGACGACCTAAAGTTCGTGCTTACTGAGGAATGTCCTCAGTTGCCGACCTCGACTGTTTCACGAAGTGTTCGTGATGCTTACGATCGATGGATCAGGGCCAATGAAAAGGCCAAGGTCTATATAATTGTCGGCTTATCTGAACTCTTGGCAAAGAAGCATGAGTTGATGGTCACCGATAAGGAGATCATGGATCGTTGCAAGACATGTTTGGACAACAGTCCTTTCAAGTCAGGCACGATTCACTCAAACACGTCTTCAACGCATGGATGAAAGAGGGGTCGTATGTCCGTGAACATGTTCTAGACATGATGACCCACTTTAATCTGGCTGAGATGAACGAGACTTCAATCGATGAGTCGAGCCAGGTTAGCTTTATTCTAGAGACTCTTCCGAAGAGTTTCCTTCAGTTTCGTAGCAACGCTGTTATGAACAAGATTAGCTACACACTGACTACCCTCCTCGATGAGCTACTGAATTTCCAGTCCTTGATGAGGATCAGGGCACCTGGAATCTAAGGCAAATATTGCCTACAGGTCTTATCACAGGGGTTCGACCTCTGGGACTAAACCTGTTGCTCCTTTACGCCCGAAAGGGGAGAAGAAGATGAAGAGGGGTAAAGATGACCGAGCTGCCGCTGAAAAGGGCAAAAAGGTCAAGGAAGTTGCAGAAAAAAAAAGTGTTTCCACTGCAATGGGGACGACCACTAGAAGCGAAACTGTCCCAAGTTCCTTGCCGAGAGGAAGAATCAAGGTAAATGTGATTTACTGGTAACTGAAACATGTTTAGTGGAGAGTAGTGACTCTGCCTGGATTTTAGATTCGGGCGCCACTAACCACGTTTGTTCTTCTTTCGGGAATTGATTCTGCAGCCATTGCGAGAGGGTGAGGTGACTCTACGGGTTAGATTCGGGGAGATAGTCTCTACTGCAGCGATCGGCAAAGTGAAGCTTTATTTTGGCAAGAATTTTTTATTGTTGGACAATATGTACATAGTTCCAGGGTTTACTAGAAACCTTATTTCTATTTCTTGCTTATTAGAACAATGTATATCCGTTTCATTTAATGGCAATAAAGCGTTTATTTCCAGAAATGGTAATCTTATTTGTTCTGCTTCACGTAAGTCTAACTTGTATGTTTTAAAGTCTAATTCGGTCAAAAGCGTTTTGAATACTGAATTGTTCAAAACTGCAGAAACGCGAACTAAGAAAGTTAAGGTTACTCCGAAAGAAAATGCCCATCTTTGGCATCTAAGGTTAGACTATATTAATCTCAATAGGATTGAGAGACTAGTGAAGAGTGGACTTTTATATTCTGACCAAACGTCCTTTTAGTGGGATATAAAGCCAAAGAGCCCCTTGAGCTTATACATTCTGACCTCTGTGGTTCGATGAGTGTTAAAGCACGAGGTGGTTACAAATACATCGTTTCTTTCATTGATTATTATTCGAGGTATGGTATATTCACCTAATGCATAGGAAGTCTGAAACTCTTGAGAAGTTCAAAGAGTACAAGACTGAGGTTGAGAACCTGTTAGGTAAAACCATTCGATCGGATCGAGGTGTAGAGTATATGGACACTGAATTCCAGGACTATATGATAGAACACAGAATTACGTCACAACTCTCGGACTGGTATGCCACAGCAGAATGGTGTATCAAAGAGGAGAAACAGAACCTTGTTGGACATGGTTCGGTCGATGATGAGTTATGCTCGTCTCCCTGATTCCTTTTGGGGTTACGCAGTGGAGATTGCGGTTTACATTTTGAACAACATTCTGTCGAATAGTGTTTATGAAATACCTTTCGAACTCTGGAATGGTCGTAAAAGTAGTTTATACCATTTCAGAATTTGGGGATGCCCGACCCATGTTGGTGTCAAACACGAAGAAATTGGAACCCCGTTCAAAATTGTGTCTATTCATAGGTTACCCAAAAGAGACCAGAGGTGGTCTGTTTTACGATCCTAAGGATAATAGGGTGCTTGTGTCGACAAACATCACTTTCCTTGAGGAAGATCATATAAGGGATCATGTGCCTAGGAGCAAAATTGTGTTAAACGAAATGGGTAGTACATCAGCAAGGGTTGCTGATGAGGCTAGTACGTCAACAAGTGTTGTTGATCCTAGCACGTCAAGTCAAGTCCGTTCCCAAGAGTTGGGAATGCCTCGACATAGTGGGAGGGTTGTAAGACAGCCTAAACATTACATGGGTTTAGCTGAAACCTAAGTCGTCAGTCTTGATGATGGCTGCGAGGATCCATTGACCTATGATCAGGCTTTGGTCGATGTTGACAAGGACGAATGGATTAAAGCTATGGACCAGGAAATGGATTCGATGTACTTCAATTATGTATGGGAGCTTGTGGATCAACCTGATGGGGTAAAACCTATAGGTTGTAAATGGATCTACAAGCGTAGATGGGAAGGTGCAGACCTTCAAAGCACGACTAGTGGCAAAGGGTTTTACCCAGGTCGAAGAGGTTAACTATGAGGAAACCTTTTCACCTGTTGCCATGGTAAAGTCGATCAGGATCCTTCTGGCCATTGTCGCGTATTATGACTACGAGGTATGGCAGGTAGATGTCAAGACCGCCTTTCTGAATGGCAACCTTGACGAAACCATCTACATGGACCAGTTCAAAGGGTTCATTGCCCAGGTCAAGAGTAAAAGGTTTGTCGGCTTCATAGGTCTATTTATGGACTGAAACAAGCCTCGAGGTCTTGGAATATAAGGTTTGATGAGGCAATCAAATCTTATGGCTTTGATCAGAATGTTGACGAGCCTTGTGTCTACAAGAAAATCGTTGACAAAACTGTCGCATTTCTGATATTATACGTGGATGATATTCTTCTCATTGGGAATGAGGTAGAATTTCTTACTGACGTAAAGAAATTGCTAGTTTCGCAATTCCAAATGAAAGATTTGAGAGAAGCTCAGTATGTTCTAGGTATCCAGATTGAACGGAATCGGAAGAACAGAACGTTGGCCATGTCTCAAGCATCTTATATTGACAAGATGTTGTCTAGATATAAGATGTAGAACTCCAAGGAGGGCTTGCTGCCTTTCAGGCACGGGGTTCACATGTCTAAGGATCAGTGTCCGAAGACTCCTCAAGAGGTTAAGATTATGAGATGGATACCCTATGCTTCAGCTGTAGGGAGCCTTATGTATGTCATGCTTTGTACTAGGCCCGACATCTGTTATGCAGTAGGAATTGTCAGTAGGTATCAATCCAATCCAGGATTAGATCACTGGATAGCCGTAAAGACAACCCTCAAGTATCTTAGGAGAACGAGGAACTACAACTTAGTGTATGGCGGTGGGAATTTAATCCTTACGGGATACACGGATTCTGACTTTTAGACCGATAAGGATTCTAGGAAATCCACTTCGGGGTCAGCCTTCATTCTGAATGGAGGAGCTGTAGTATGGCGAAACATCAAGCAGGCATACATCGCTGATTCCACTATGGAAGCAGAGTACGTTGTGGCTTGTGAAGCTGCAAAGGAAGTTGTTTGGCTTAGGAAGTTCATGACAGATTTAGAAGTTGTTCCAAATATGAGCTTGTCGATCACACTATTTTGTGACAACAGTGGTGCAGTACCCAACTACAGGGAGCCTCGGAGCCATAACAGAGGCAAACACATTGAGCGGAAGTATCATCTGATACGGTAGATTGTGCACTGCGGAGACGTGACAGTCACGTAGATAGCGTCGGAGTACAACGTAGATGATCCATTTACAAAGCCCCTCACGGCTAAGGTGTTTGAGGTTCACCTAGAGAGTCTAGGTCTTCGAGTACTTCCTGACTAGGGCAAGTGGGAGATATGTATACGGAAATTCAATGCCCTAGTTTATTGTATTACTTCGTTGTAATTTATGTACATTTCATAATGTTAAACCTAAAGCAGCAGATAATCGAAGAGTATCACAGAAGAAAATCACACACAGTATTTACGTGGTTCACTAACGTTGTGTTAGCTACATGCACGGGCAGAGGGAGAGAGTAATTTTATTGAGTGAGAGAATAAAATTACACAGAACAGAATAATGATGCACAGATAGGTGTTTAGAGGGTTTATATATGGCACCCCTCCTAACCTGCAGATAACAGATTCAAGGCATCTTTACAAATCTCCACCTTGACTTGAATTCTCTCACAGATAACAGATGTACCATATGTAACTCAAAAATTACAAGATGTACCAGATGCAACTCAAAGGTTACCAAACTTTCTCCCTTGCCTCAGAGTGTCCCAGGCAGGGACCACTAACAGCTTAAGACATTTAGCAAGTCCAAGCAATGTT
Source organism: Trichosanthes cucumerina (assembly GCA_036507285.1). NCBI lineage: Eukaryota > Viridiplantae > Streptophyta > Magnoliopsida > Cucurbitales > Cucurbitaceae > Trichosanthes > Trichosanthes cucumerina. The sequence goes on from CM071840.1 coordinate 34,568,373, forward strand.
TGAACTTGCCATACTGAACAGGCTTGGTGAACATATCAGCAGGATTATCAGAAGTGCCAACATTCATCACCTTCACCCTCTTCTCGCTTCTTAGGAAATGATACCTCACATCTATGTGCTTAGTTCTCTCATGATGGACTTGATCCTTGGCCAGACATATTGCACTTAAACTATCACAATATATAATTGCCTGATCATGATGTAAACCAAGATCACCAACTAGTCCTTTCAGCCATATTCCCTCTTTTGCAGCTTCTGTCAATGCCATATACTCTGCCTCAGTAGTAGACAGAGTAACTGTAGGCTGTAAGGTTGCCTTCCAACTGACAACAGAACCACCAAGAGTAAAAACATAACCAGTCATAGATCTTTCTTTGTCCACATCTCTCGGCATAGTCGAATCACAATAACCCTTCACTAAACACTCTGTATTACTCCCATAAGCAAGACCGACATCAGACGTACCTCTAAGGTAACGAAAAATTCTCTTCACTGCTTGCCAATGTTCCTTTCCAGGTTTCCCCATGAACCTGCTGACCACACTAACAGCATGTGCAAGATCAGGCCTAGTGCAAACCATAGCATACATCAGGCTTCCAACTGCACTAGAATACGGAATTCGAGACATGTACTCCTTCTCGACTTGTGTGTGGTGCAAACTCGTGAGACAAGCGAACACTTGTAGTACTTGGAGTATCTATAGGCTTAGGTGATGACATGCCAAACTGGACAATATCTTACGAATATAGCCTTTACGTGTTACAAAAAGCTTATTCTGACTTCTTTCCCTATAAATTTCCATCCCCAAGATTTTCCGTGCAGCACCCAAATCCTTCATTTCAAACTCAGTACTGAGAAGACCTTTTAGCTTCTGAATATCAGACTTTGACTTTGCAGCTATGAGCATGTCATCTACATATAGGATCGAGATAAACTCTCGAACCATCACGACTTGTTATGATACACACACAACAATCGTATGGACTCTATTGTAGCCAAGCTCAATCATATAAGCTGTCAAACCTCTTGTACCATTGCTTTGAGATTTGTTGCCCATACAAGGACTTTTTCAGCTTGCAAACATAGTCTTCCTTACCAGGACACTAAAACCCATCTGGTTGGGTCATGTATATCTTCTCTTCTAGCTCCCCATGTAAAAAAGCTGTCTTCACATCTAGTTGCTCAAGTTCTAAGTTCTGATGTGCAACCATAGCTAGTAGCACTCTGATGGAAGTGTGTCTGACAACTGGTGAGAAAATCTCATTGTAGTCAATTCCCTCCTTCTGCGTGAACCCTCTTGCAACTACTCGAGCCTTATACTTAACACCCTCAGTAGGTGAGATTCCTTCCTTCTTTTTGAAAACCCATTTACAAGTAACAATCTGCCTTTCCTTAGGTCGTTTGACTAGCTCCCAAGTCTGATTCTTATCAAGTGACTCCATTTCATCACCCATTGCAACAAGCCATTGAACAGATTCACTACATGAAATGGCTTCTTTGTAGGTGGATGGTTCATGAGGATCCACCTCTTCAGCAACCTGCAGAGCATAAGCTATCATGTCTTCAAAACCATACCTCTTTGGAGGTCCAACACCAACTCTCCTAACTCTATCAAGAGCTATGCTTGGCTGGCGTACTCCTGAACTAGTCAATTCTGGCATACCAGTCTCTGTGGGAACAAATGGCATATTAGTTTCTGAAGCAGCTACCGGTGTATCTGTTCCAAAATCAACAAACTCATGTTGCCCATCTTGGTTCTGTGTATCACTCTCATCTAGAGTGAATTGCAACTCCACCTGTTTGTCAACATTATTGCTTTCTCTCCTGCTGTGATGGACTTTCTGTGAGTTAAATAAAGAATTCTCATCAAATATTACATTTCTACTGAGTATCACCCTATTTTCAGAAGGTGACCAGATTCTATATCCTTTAACTCCATCTCCAAAACCCACAAAGGCACCCCTCTTAGCTCTCGGTTCTAACTTACCCTCATTGACATGATAATAAGCAATACAACCAAAAACTCTTAGAAAAGAATAATCTGCAGGCTTACGGACCACACCTCATAAGGTGTTTTGCAATCAATACCTGTGTGAGGTCCACGGTTAATCGGATAACATGTCGTATTTACCGCTTACGCGAGAATCTTCTAGTTAACTTGGCATTAGAGAGCATGCATCTTGCTCCCTCTAATGAAGGTATCGATTCATGCGTTCGCCACTCCATTCTTACGTGGAGTGTCTCTCGATTATACGATGGCGGGCTATCCCGCCGTTTTTGCAGAACTCATTAAACTCGAGATCCACGAAATTCGGACCATTATCGATTCGCGATCTTTTAACCTTCTCCCGATCGATTTTCAATCAAGAGCTTCCAACGCTTGAAATTTTTGAAGGCTTCACCTTTGTGCTTCATCATAATTACCCAAGTCATCCTCGAGTAATCATCTATTATTGACAAAAGTACCTACTACCTCTGGCGATTCAACTCTAGAAGGTCCCCAAACAATCGGCATGGATATAATCGAGTGTCCCCTTTGTATCTGTGAACACCCTTTGGAAACTTGCTGCGATGTAGCTTTTCGAATACACAATGTTCGCAGAATTCAAGATCTGCGCACCTCGTGCCAAAGACAAAAGGTCCCTCTTTGTGAGAATCGCATTCCTCTTTCACCCATGTGGCCAAGCCTCATATGCCATAGCTTGGTCATATCCTCCTTGTGAACTACAGATGATGCAACAGCAGCATACCCTGTCAAAGTCGAACCTGCTAAGAAAAATAAAGTTCCCCGCTTGACACCTTTCAGAAATACCTTGGAGTCTTTGTAGACATACATAACTCCACCTTCGCCTTTGAAGCTGAAACCTTTACTGTCAAGTACACTCAACGATATCAGATTCTTGGTCATCTGTGGGACATGTCTAACATCACTCAAGGTGCAAAAATAACCGTCATGTGTTCGTATCTTGATCGACCCTATTCCAACTACCTTGCAGACGTTACTGTTGGCCATAGATATATTTCCTCCATCTATCTGCTTGTAAGTTGAAAACCACTCCCTGTTTGGGCACATATGATAAGATGCCCCGGAATCAAGAAGCCACACGTCTTCATGACATAACTGCGCATTTGCAGCTAAAGCTAAATCTCCTTCAGAGTCGGTGCCAACTTCTGCCACAGCGGCAGATCCTCCGGAACTTCCAGAATTTCCAGAACCTCCAGAACTTCCCTTTACTTTACTGCTTTGCTTATTTTTCTTAGGGCAGTCATCCTTCCAATGACCCTTCTCCTTACAATAATTACATATATCACCGGTTTAGGGCCCCTAGGCTTGAGTTTTTATAACCCGAATTCTTTCTCAAAGGTTTCTTTCGTCCAGGTTGGTCTGTAGTGACTAACCCGGATGGTTGATTTTGAGAATCGAAACTGCAATAACTTTATGACGGACCTCTCTAGTATAAAGTGCGATTTTCACTTCTTCTAAAGACAAAGTATCTTTCCCACTCATAAACGACTCCCTAAAGTTATAAATGCAGCGGGGGCAAAGACACTAATGAATTAAAGCAAGCATCCTCATCATCTACTTTAACATCAATATTACGCAGATCCGGTAAAACACCATTCAATTGATCTATATGGTCCTTAAGAGGCGTACCTTCACGCATCGCGCAGAGCGAGCGACGTTGCTTTAGAAGCAACTTCTTGGTTAAAGATTTTGTCATATAAAGACTTTGAGCTTTAACAGAGGCCGCGGCGATTTCTTCCCTTGCGACCTCCACGATGGCGTCATCGGATAAACACAATGAGAATTGTCGAATGTGCCTTCTCCTCCGGACATTCCACTCATAGTCATCGATGTCGCGTTCTTGGTTTCCCGGATAGCGGCGCCCACGAGGCCTTCTTTGCTTTAGCAAGGATCGCATCTTGATTTGCCACGCATTGGCTGTTCGTTCCGGTGAATTTGTCGATTTTCACGTTGATGCAGCGTGACATCTTCGATTATCACGAGAAGAACCCTAACAACGAGGCTCTGATACCATTTTGTTAAACCTAAAGCAGCAGATAATCGAAAAGTATCACAGAAGAAAATCACACACAGTATTTACGTGGTTCACTAACGTTGTGTTAGCTACATCCACGGGCAGAAGGAGAGAGTAATTTTATTGACTGAGAGAATAAAATTACACAGAACAGAATAATGATGAACAGATAGGTGTTTAGAGGGTTTATATATGGCACCCCTCCCCCGTACTTGGTCATTCGAACCGGCAGATAACAGATTCAAGGCATCTTTACACATAAACTAGCTTAGTCCAAGTGGGAGTTTGTTGGGATTTTTATCCTAATCTCGTGTTTGTAAATTACTGTTTCTGAAATTAATAAAGTGTTATTCATTTCATTATTTTGTTTCTCGCATTTTATACAACTTTGACCAATAAACTAAGCTCTAGGGTCATTGAATATGAGAGAATTAGAACTTGAACGGTGTGTAGTGGACACAGAAGGAGGATCACGTTCGTGTAAATGACCCGAAAGATCTACAGTATATGGATAGGGTTGGAGACCTAATCCTAGATACACTGTGGATGCGGCCCGCTTTGTATTAAGATACAAACGAGGTGATCAGGCTCGTTCACGTGGTTGACATGCGAGTGGGGGCATCCTATGCAATTAGATTGTACAAGACCGGACCGTGAATTATTAGACCTACTGATGTAACACCGTTGTGATGAAGGTTTAATAAACCGTAGATGACCGTTAGTGACTCGACACTGAATCATGAGCGTGTTCACGAACTCACATGCTGCGAAGTGCGTCCTTTGACTAATACGGGTGAGGGTGGTCGTGATTACTCGCCCAATATGCCTATCTTCTCGGGACGAGAACCAAGTATGGGTGGGAACTTAACTACGCGAGATGGAATTCACTCGTTCCGCCTTTAGGGGAACTAGAGGATTGTTCATGAATCATTGTCTCTAGGGCTTGGACAACGGCGCCCCACTCTCTCAGCGCACGAGAGAGTTGTTGTGTATGGCCAGACCATTACAACGTTGTTGTTCATTAGAGGAGCAGTGGGGACTTAAGGAGCAAAAAGTAGACATAGGGGTAAAACGGTAATTTGACCCAGTAGTTTCTACGAACAACCTGTAAAGGGTCGACTCATGGTTATTGGTTATATCAGTAGACACGTAATATTCTGCACTGACGGGAGTGCAGCTACGGGCTTTAGTGGAGTGTTACCGTAGCTAATGAAGGTTGAATAACCGGGTCAAAGAGTTTGATTGGTTAATCTCGGATCATTAGAGCTTGTCACTGTAGGTCCATTAGGTCCCTCGGTTGGCTCAATCTAGGTTAAAAGAAGGGTTAGTGTTTTGGTGTGAATTGAAGTGTTCAATTTCACTTAAAGGGCATTTATGTTATTTATATGAGATATGAATGATATAGTATATAGTTTAATGTGAATGAGATTCATAATAAACTATAGGTTAGCCTAATTGTTGAATTAGGGCTAATTGGAGAAATTAATTGAGAGAAATTAAATTGAATGTGATTCAATTTAATAAATCCACAATTATTGCAAATGTGATTTGTAATATGAGATATGAGATATCTTATAATATATGGTTATGCAAATATGATTTGCATAATCTATAGTTGTAGTAAAGTGGTAATAATCTAGAGATTTCAACTCCATCATTTTCCACTATTTAAACCCTTTGCAAGAAGAGTTTCTTATCTCATTCTCTCATTTTTTGGATTTCACCGAAGAGAAAAGACTTGATTTTCTCTCAATTTCTCTCCTCTTTCATCAAAACTCAAGTTCCCACAAACTTCCTTCTCCCAGAAGAAGAAAAATCTAGAATCCGATTGGTTTTGTCCGTTATTAATCGGGAGCAGAGTTCAAGAAGTTCGAGATCGTTGGGAGAACACGAAGAGTTCGTGACCGGAAAGGAAAAGTCGAAACACGTCTACAACAAGTAAGTGTTCTACTTGCTGTTTTTTTCTTTCCACTTTTAAGCGTGTTTAGCCTAATCTATTAGATAGTTAATTTTAGTGAAATCAAGTAGCATAATGATACCACGACGATTCGATCGTCTTCCGCTCCGTTGGGATTCTCATTCCCTTCACAAAACACTAGCCTTGTCTCAAGCATCCTACATCGATAAGATGTTGATTTGATATAAGATGCAGAACTCTAAGAAGGGTTTATTACCTTTCAGGAACATGGTTCATTTGTGTAAGGAAGAGTGTCCTAAGGCACTTTAAGAAGTTGAGGACTTGAGACGAATCCCTTATGCATCAGCTGTAGGTAGTCTCATGTATGTTATGTTGTATACAAGGCCCGACATCTGTTATGCAGTTGGGATTGTCAGTAGGTATCAATCCAATCCAAGATTAGATCACTCGACAACGTAAAAGCAAGCCTCAAGTATCTTAGGAGAACGAGGGACTATATGCTCGTGTATGGGTCTAAGGATCTGATCCTTACAGGATACACGAACTCTGACTTCCAGACCGATAAGAATTCTAGGAAATCCACATCGGGGTCAGTGTTTACTCTCCATGGAGGAGCAGTAGTATGGTGAAGCATCAAGCAAGGATGCATCGTTGACTCCACTATGGAGGTTGGGTATGTAGCAACTTGTGAAGCGGCTAAAGAGGCAGTTTGGCTCAGGAAGTTCATGTCTGATTGGGAAGTTGTTCCAAATATGAACCTCTCAATCACCATTTATTGTGATAACAGTGGTGCAGTGGCCAACTCAAGGGAACCTCGTAGTCACAAAAGGGGAAAACACATCGAATGGAAGTAAGACACATCGAACGGAAGTATCACCTGATATGGGAAATTGTGCACCGAGGAGACGTTATCGTCACGAAGATAGCATCGGAGCACAATGTTGTTGATCCATTTACGAAGACTCTCACGGCTAAGGTGTTTGAGGGTCACCTAGAATCTCTAGGTTTACACATTAGAACCCGACTAGGGCAAGTGAGACTATTGTATCAAAGGGTATTTAATGCCCTAGTTTATTGTATTAGCATTATTGTAATGTTGTATGTACTCGACTAGCCTTACAGTGGGAATTTGTTGGGATTTATGCCCTAAACTAATGTATTTGTAATTATTTAAGGAATGAATAAAAGTGTTATTTTTTCCTTCAATCTTGTATTCTCGCAAATTAGAAACTTAAATCCAATAAACTAAGCTCCAGGGTCACATATCTAGGATCAAGTTCAAGCTTGTGACCCAAATGGTCTATATAGTAGATGGATTGGGATGAGAACCTCATCCTAAAAACACTATGGATGTGGCCCACTTTGTATTTGACACAAACGAGGCAATCCAACTGGTTCATGTAGTTGACATGCGAGTGGGGGCATCCTGTGCGATGAGATTCTACAAGACCGGACCGAGAATTGTTAGACCACTCTAGTAACGTTGTTGATAGATTAGGGTTAATAATTCACAGATGACCATTAATGACTCAACCTGAATCCTGAGCGGGTTGCGAACTACGATAAAAAGATAAGTTGTTCCCTAAAAAACTGTATCCAGGTCTTGAACAACGGGGCCCCGCCCTCTTGCTAGCCCGAGAGGGACATAGTTTATGGTCGGACCATAAACTTGTTGTTCATTAGAGGATCAGTGGTACTTAAGGAGCAAGAAGTAGTCATAGGGGTAAATGGATAATTTGACCCAATTGTGACTACGAACGACCTGTGAAGGGTTGACTCACGGGCATTGGTTACATCAATGGACACAACCTGTCCTACAGTGAGGAGATTGCAGCTACGAGTCTTTAGTGGAGTGACTCGTAGTTAACGAATGTTGATTGACGGGATCAATGAGTTTGATTAGTCAATCTCGTATCGTTGGAGCTCATGATCTATAGGTCCATTACGTCCCTCGGTTGGCTCAACATGGAATTCAATGAAGGTACAAACTTTTGAAATGAATTTGAAGTGTTCAAATTTAATTTAGGGAATTATGTCAATTATATATGATAGAATTGATATAATATATAGTTCAATGTGAATATGATTCATAATGAACCTAATTATGTCTAATTATGGCATTAAGGCATAAATTATGGTAGTATTTTGAGAGACGTGAAATTGAATTTGACTAAATTCAATTTTTCCACATTATGTAAATATGATTTACATAATAAGGTATTTGATACCTTATATTATGCATTTATGCATAATAAGTGGAGTTAGTGGCTTAATGGGTGGAGAATTTGTCTCCACCCACATTGCCTATAAAAGCATCCCTTTGGATGCATTTTGTAACACTTGAACCATTTGTGTAGTTTTGCACATTGAGCAAACACAAGAGTTCTCTCTCAAATTCTCTACAACAATTCCCTAATCCCAAAAGGAGATCCTACCCCTCTCCCTCTCCTAGAGAACAACCGAGAAGGCTTTTTGGCGGTGTTCGTTTATTCGATCGTAGAGGAGGAAGGGGTCGTTAACAACGAGAGAATTACGTGAAGAATTTGTCTTCAAAGGATCTAATTCTCTTTTTATGCTTTCAAAGTATGCGTAGCTAGTTTTCTGTTTTTGAGCATTTTCTATGTAACACAATCAAGAGCAACGACGATCGTTAGCTTCCGCACGGGATTCGATTCCCTTCAATCATAAGTCTGAAGCACTTGAAAAGTTTGAGGAATTCAAGGTTGAAGCTTAAAATCAATTAGGTAAAACTATTAAAATACTTCAATTTGATCGAGGTGGAGAGTACATGGATTTGGAATTCCAGGGCTATATGATAGAACATGGAATTACGATCCCCAACTCTCAGCACCTAGTACGCCTCAACAAAACGACGTATCAAAAAGGAGAAATAGAACCCTGTTTGGCATGGTTCGATCAATTATGAGTTACGATCATCTCCCTAACTCGTTTTGGGGTTATGTAGTAGAGACTGCAGTTTATATTTTGAATAACGTTCCATCAAAAACTGTTTCAGAAACACCATTGACTTCTGGAAAGGGTGTAAAGGTAGTTTACGTCATTTCAGAATTTGGGGATGTCCAACACATTTGCTTGTGACAAATCTAAAGAAATTGGAATTGTTGGGATTTATGCTCTAAACTTGTGTAATTTTGATCAATTAAATAAAGAGTTATTTGTTTTGATAGAATTACAGTCTTGCTTTATAAATCCAATAAACTAAGCTCCAAGGTTATAACATTTATCATGAACATCAGTGTAGTGGACACTATTTGGGTTGAGTTCAAGAATATAACCTAAATAGTCTATGGTATAAGAATAAGGTTGGAAACCTCATTCTGGTAACACCATGGATGCGACCCACTTTGTAATAAGTACAAATGAGATAATCCAACTCATTCATGTAGTTGACATGCGAGTGGGGGCATCCTGTATGAAGAGTTCATACAAGACCGGATCGCAAATTATTAGTCTAACTAGTGTAAAACCGTTAACAGGATAAGACTAGTAATTTATAGATGATCATTAATGACTCGACCTGAATCCTGAGCAAGTTAAGAACTCCTGCTTATAGACGTTTGTCCTTAGACTAGTATGGGTGAGAGTGGAGTTGTGCGAGCGCAATAAGCCTACCTTCTCGGGGGACGAGAACCTCGTGAGTAGGTGGGAACTTAAGCTGTGCAAGATGGAATTCACTCATTCCTCTACTGAGGAATTAGATAGGTTATTCCCTTAAGAACTGACTCCAGGTCTTGAACAACGGGGACCCGCCCTCTATGAGGGTATGAGTCTGAGGTAGGACCTTAGACTTTTTGTTCATTAGAGGATCAGTGGTGCTTAAGGAACAAAGAGGTAATCACAGGGGTAAAACGGTAATTTGACCCAACTGTGATTACGAACAACCTGTGAAGGGTCGACTCATGGGTAATGATTATATCAATGGACATAATATAATCTAAAGTGAGGAGAGTGCATCTACAAGTCTATAGTGGAGTGACTTGTAGTTAATGAATATTAATTAACTGGATCAAAGAGTTTGATCAGTTAATCTCACATCATTGGAGGCTGGAGCCCATGAACTGTAGGTCCATTAGGTCCCTCCGTTTGCTCAACATGGTAATATTGAGGGTATAAAGTTAGGAATGAGATTGAAGTGTTCAATTTCATATATGAGGTGTTATATCAATTATATCTGATATAATTGATATAATATATGGTTTTAATGTGAATTAGATTCACATATTAACTATATACTAATGAGAGAATGAAGGAGGGATATGATGGTAATTTCCATCCTATTTCCCTATAAATAGTTGCATGAGATGCAACTTTGGGTAAGGCATTCACATAAAACCCTAGAATTCTCTCATCGGTAGTGACTATATCAGTGGACACAATATTATCTACAGTGAGGAGAATGCAGCTGCAAGTCTATAGTGGAGTGACTTGTAGTTAATGAATATTGATTAACTGGATGAAAGAGTTTGATCAGTTAATCTCACATCATTGGAGCTCATGAACTATAGATCCATTAGGTCCCTCCGTTGGCTCAACATGGTAATATTGAGGGTATAAAGTTAGGAATGAAATTGAAGTGTTCAATTTCATACATGAGGTGTTATATCAATTATATATGATATAATTAATATAATATATAGTTTTAATGTGAATTAGATTCACATATAAACCATATACTAAAGAGAGAATAAAGGAGGGGTAGGATGGTCAATTCCATCCTATTTCCCTATATATATGGTTGCATGAGATGCAACTAGGTTAAGTGATTCCAAGCTTTTGTTGTGTTGTTGGAAAGGTTCCAAGATACAAACATCTCTCTCACAAAATACCTCACCTCTCCTAAAGGGAACCCACCTTCCTCCCTCACCTAGAGAACAACGGAGAAGATCCGGTGGTAGTGTCGGTGTTCGTTCGAGTTCGTGTTACTGAGATCTTGATCGTGAGAGAGGAGGAGCACTTGAAGAAAAGTTCTTCAAAGGTAATTTTCTTTGTTGTCCATTATATTTACATGCTTAATCTAGTTGTATTTGTTCTTCAATAAAATCGTTGTAACTGAATCAAGAGCGCGCGATTCACAGTCGCTTCCGCTGCGGGACTCGTATTCCCTTCAGGAATCACGTTCAAAATTATGTCTATTTGTAGGCTACCCAAAAGAAACGAGAGGTGGGTAATTCTATGATCCTAAGGAAGATAAGATACTTGTGTCGACAAATGTCATTTTCTTAGAGGAGGACCACATGAGGGATCACAAACCAAGAAATAAAGTTGTGTTAAGTGAGTTAGACGAAACAACAACAAAAGTTGCTGATAACACTACCACATCAACAAGAGTTGTTGATACTAGTTTCTCATGTCCACCTCCAGAGTTGAGAGTGCCTCGACGTAGTGGGAGGGTTATAACACAACCTGACCGTTACATGAGTTTAACTAAAACCCAAGTTATCATACCAGATGATGACTTTGAGGATTCATTGACTTATAACCAAGCAATGGTTGACTAAGATAAAGACAAATGGGTCATAGCCATCGACAAAGAAATGGAGTTTATGCACTTCAATTTTGTTTGAGATCTTGTAGGGAAACTTGATGGGGTAAAACCTATAGATTGTAAGTGGATCTACAAGAGAAAATGTTGTGTAGATGGAAAGGTGCAAACCTTCAAATCTAGACTAGTAGCAAAGGGTTATACCCAGGTAGAAGAGGTGGACTATGAGGAAACATTTTCTCCTGTTGCTATGGTAAAGTCTATTCGTATCCTACTTGTCATTGCCGCATATTATGACTATGAGGTATGACAGATGAACGTCAAGACAACATTCTTGAATGACAATTTTGACGAAAACATCTACATCGACCAACCCAAAGGGTTCATAGAACCAGAACGAGAGCAAAAGGTTTGCAAGCTTAAAAGGCCCATTTATGGACTAAAACAAGCTTCTAAATCCTGGAACATAAGGTTTGATGAGGCAGTCAAATCTTATGACTTTTACCAAAATGATGATGAACCTTGTGTCTACAAGAAAATCATCAATAGTTCTGTCGCTTTCCTAGTCTTATATGTGGATGATATCCTACTCATTGGGAATGATGTAAGTTATCTTACTGACATTAAGAAGTGGCTAGCTACGCAATTTCAAATGAAAGATTTAGGAGAGGTGTAGTTTGTTCATGGAATCTAGATTGTCCGAAATCGCAAGAACAAAACTCTAGCATTGTCTCAAATATCTTATATCGACAAAGTGTTGTCAAGTTTAAGATGCAAGACTCCAAGAAAGGCCTATTACCTTTCAAGCATGGAGTCCACTTGTCTAAGGAACAATGTCCTAAGACACCTCAAGAAGTTGAGGACATGAGACGAATTCCTTATGCATCAGTTGTGGAAAGCCTAATGTACGTTATGTTGTGTACTAGGCCAGACATATGCTTTGCAGTAGGAATGGTCAGTAGATATCAATCCAACCTAGGACAAGAACACTGGACAGCGGTTAAAACAATCCTCAAGTATCTTCGGAGAACAAGGGACTATATGTTTGTGTTTGGAGCTAAGGAGTTGATCCTTACAGGATATAAAGATTTTTACTTCCAAACTAACAAAGATTCTAGGAAATCTACGTCGGGGTCAGTTTTCACTCTTAACGGAGGAGTTGTAATTTGGCGAAGCATCAAGCAAGGATGCATTGCAGATTCAACTATGGAAGTCGAATATGTAGCAGCTTGTGAAGCAGCTAAAGAGGTCGTATGGCTAAGAAAATTTATGGTGGATTTGGAGGTTGTTCCAAACATGAGTTTGTCAATCACACTTTATTATGATAAGAGTGGTGTTGTGGCAAATTCAAGAGAACCTCGAAGTCACAAGAGGGGTAAACACATTGAGCGAAAGTATCACCTAATCGGGGAGATAGTGCATCGAGAAGACGTGATCGTCATGAAGATAGCTTCGGAGCACAATACTGCTTATCCATTTACAAAGGCTCTCTCGGCTGAAGTGTTTGAGAGGCACTTAGAAGGTCTAGGACTACGTATCTTATCCTAACTAGGGCAAGTGGGAGTATGTTGTAAAGGGTATTTAGTGCCCCAGTTCATTGTATTTACATTACTGTAATGTTCATTATGTACTCCACTAGCTTTAGGTCAAGTGGGAGATTGTTGGGATTTATGCCCTAAACAAGTGTAGTTTTGTAATAATTATATTTCAAATAAATAAAGAGTTATTTATTATACTCTCGCACATAAACCTAAATCCAATAAACTAAATTCCAAGATTATAATGATTGATCTTGAACAATTGTGTACTTGACACAAGTTGGATAAAGTTGTTCAAGTATAACCTGAATGGTCTATGGTATATGCATATGGTTGGGAACCTTATGCTGGTAACACCATGGATGTGGCCCGCTTTATATTTAGTACAAATGAGGTAATCCAACTTGTTCATGCAGTAGACATGCGAGTGGGAGCATCCTGTATAATGAGATTATACAAAACCGGACTGCAAATTATTAACCTACTAGTGCAACAGCGTTAACAAGATAGGTCTAATAATTTATAGATGATCATTAGTGACTTGACCTGAATCATGAGCAAGTTACGGACTCCTGCTTATGGAGTTTGTCCTTAGACTAGTATGGGTGAGAGTGGCCTGTAGCCGACTCAATAAGCCTACCTTCTCAGAGACATAACCTTGTAGGTAGCTGGGAACTTAACTCTGCAAGATGGAATTCACTCATTCCTAGATTAGGGAATCAGATAGGTTGTTCTCTTAAGAACTGAATCCAGGTCTTGAACAACGGGGCCCCGCCTTCTTACTGGCCTAAGAAGGATTGAGTTTATGGTAGGACCATATACTTGTTATTTATTAGAGGATCAGTGGTGCTTAAGGAGCAAGATGTAGCCACAAGGGTAAAACAGTAATTTGACCCAGCTGTGATTACGAATAACCTGTGAAGGGTCAACTCACGGGTATTGATTATATTAATGGATACAATATAGTCTACAGTGAGGAGAGTGCAGCTACGAGTCTATAGTGGAGTGACTCGTAGTTAATGAATGTTGGTTAATTAGATCAAAGAGTTTGGTCGGTTAATCTCGTATCATTAGAGCTCAGATCTGTAGGTCCATTAGGTCCCTTCGTTGGCTCAACATGGAAATATTGAGGGTTTATAGTTTGGAGTGAAATTGAAGTGTTCAATTTCATATATAAGGAGATATATCAATTATATATGATATAATTGATATAATATATAGTTTAATCTATATACAAAATGAGAAATGTATTATAAGAGCACTATAGGGGTAGGATGGTCATTTCTACCCTATTTCCCTATAAATATGTGCATGAGATGCACATTTGAGAAGCAACCTTTGACAAGAGAAACCCTAGTGCTCTCAAAGTTGGAAAAGAATTTTCCTTCTCTCAAAAGTCTCTCTCATACTCCAAAGTGGAATCCCACCTTCCTTCCTCTCCTAGAGATACAAAGGAGAAGATCTAGCGGTTGTGTCAAAGCTAGTTCGAGGTTTGTGGAGAACGCAAGATCGTTGAGATCGTGAGAACGAGAGGAGCGAAGGAGCACGTGTTGTTTCTAGTCTACAAAGGTAATATACTTGTTGTCCATATTTTAGTTTATGCTTAATCTTAGTATATTTGTGTTTTTGAATTGATTTGTGTAATGAAGTTCAAAAACACGCGATTCAAATCGCTTCCGCTCAGGGATTCGATCCCATCAGGAACTGAATTTGAACCTCTCATCCTACTATTAAAAACTCATGGAATAGATCATCGAGCCCACTTATCCTTACACATCAAAACATAATGGTATAGTTGAAAGAAAGCATAGTCACATAGTTGAAACTGGTTTGACATTGTTATATCATTCTTCCATGCCTCAAGGATGATGCATTTTCGACTTCTATATTTCTCATAAACAGGTTGCCCACTCTGATGAATCAGTCTTTTAGATAAGCTCTTTGGCCAAGTACCTGATTATTCTCAACTCAAAGTATTTGGATGTAAGTTCTTTCCCTATCTTCGACCTTATCTTTCTCATAAACTTGAATTTAGGTCTAGTCCTTGTACTTTTCTTGGATACAACTCTATACATAAGGGTTATAAATGTCTTACTGAAAATGGTCGTATATTCGCGTATAGACATGTCATGTTTGATGAATTATCTTTTCCTTTTTCAAAAGTATCTAGTTTTTCCTCTGGCTTTTCAGAATCTAAGTCTACCGTGTCAAAAACTTTTACTTGCAATTGTCTCACCCTCACAAACATCAATTCCTTCACCAACTACAAATTGTCAATTGTCAACCCCACACCCTCACTATAGAGTTTGTTACCTAGGAGTAGTGAATCTTCTCCATGAGCAATCGAATTTAGTCCTTGGTTGCCAACAAAAAAATAAAAATATTTCTTCTGATCAGGATTTCAAACAAATTCAATACCTCCTTCAGTACCAACTGTAAATAATCATCCGATGATTACTAGAGGAAAGAAATGTGTCTTTAAACCTAAGGTTCCTTATACAACAATAGAATTTGTTATAATATAGAACCTTCAAGTGTTAAGAATGCTTTAAAGTGCAGTCATTGGCCTAATGCAATTAAAGAGGAATATGATGCCTTGATGAAAAATGAAACATGGAAAGTAGTTCTAAAACCAAATAATCAAACGATAGTTGGTTGTAAGTGGGTTTTAAAATAAAAAGAACTCAGATGGATCCATTAGTAGATACAAGGCTTGTTTAGTAGCAAAGGGTTTCACCAACCCCCTGAAATTGATTATTTTGAAACATATAGTCCAGTAGTGAAACCTGTCATAATTTGAGTGATTCACTCTTGCTCTTGCATACAATTGGACAACTCATCAAATTGATATTAACAATGCTTTTTTACATGGAATGTTGAAGGAAATTGTGTATATGGAATAACTGATTGGTTTTAACACTAAAAATGGGTCAAGGATTGTTTGTATGCTACGAAAAGCATTGTATGGGCTTAAACAAGCACCACTAACTTGGTTTGAGAGGGATACATCATTCCTGAAAAATATTTGTTTTAATCATTCAAATGTTGATAGTTCTTTATTATATAGATACACTTGGAATCAATGTTGTTTTGTGTAAGTATAGGTAGATGACATCTTGATTATGAAAAATCCATCTTCTGTCATTTTATGTCTGGTTCATACATTAGATGCATTGTTTTCTTTGAAAGATCTTGGGAAATTTCATTATTTTCTTGGTATAGAGGTTTTGTACCCACCATCTAGAGGTTTGTTTCTTTCCCAATCAAGATACCTAATGGATTTTCTTTCCAGGCCTAATATGACATATTCCAAGTCTATTGTTACTCCTATGATGAGTGACTCAATACCTTTGGCTTTTGGAAGAGAAAATTTTCACGATGTAAGGTTGTATAGGAGTGTAGTTCAAGTATTACAATATGTCACGTTAACTAGACCTGAAATCTTTTTTTGTATTAACGAAACATGTCAATTTTTGCATGCTCCAAAGGTTGTTGATTGGAAACTTGCAAAGAGGATACTTCATTATCAACATGGTACGCTTAATTTTGGTCTATCATTTCATTAACAGACTGATTTGTCTATTCATGGCTATAAGGACTCAGATTGGGCATCAGATCCAGATGAGCGCAAATCCACATAAGGATTTTGTGTTTCTTTTGGAGGTAATCTAATCTCATGGGAGACAAAGAAACAGTTCGTGATTTCACGTTCGAGTACAAAGGTTGAATATCGTTGTCTACCTGTATTCATTGTTGAATTGATTTGGATAATTTCTCTTTTTGTTGATTTAAGAATTTCATTAATAAGGCCTCCTATTTTATGGTGTGATGGCTTGAATGTTGTACATATTAGTGCTAATTCTTGAATGTTACTTTGTGTGTGACCTAGTTTTGAATAACAAAATTGTTGTTCAACATCTTCCAGCAACTTTGCAGGTTGCTGGTATTTTTACAAAGTCGTTGTCAGTTCCTAGCCTCCTACGTTGGCAATTTAAGCTCAATGTTCGAGAGCCCTCCTCCATTGGCTTGAGGGGATGTTAGGAAAGAGGCCCATTAAAAGAATCCAGACCGAATCCAACCCTGACCCATCTTAAAGTTTGTTATTTTATTTCTATTATATTTTTTTTTTTGTTAAAATGGATGTAATCCCCTTTTTCCAGTGTATTTTGTTAAGACATTAACTCGGGAGTTTTTTTTATCTTTGCTTAGCCCTATATATTGAGACTTTTCGATTGGATTCATATGGCGATGATAATCGATTTTCATGAATGATAAGGCAGAGGAATTTTCATGAATAATAAGGCAAAGGTTTTCTACTGAATTTTCTGCGTTCTCTCTCTCTTTTTTGAAATTGAAGAGGTTCTTTACTTCTTCTATTTCAAGACGTCTTCCTTGCTATGACTCAAGGAGTCAAGGCTTGTGGGAGTCTCCTGAAAGAAAATCCACAAGGAATTGGAGATATAGAGAGAATTTTCTAATATTTTATTGAGAAGATGTGTGTTATAATAACTCAACCCAAAGATCCTATTACAGAGACTGGGCCAAATCTTTGTCATAATTAAATAATATATTTTTTAATATCTAATATATTAAAATACATACATTTAAACTATTGGAATCTTATTCAAACGATATTTATTTCTTTATTTGAATCTTTATTCAAATTTTATTATGTCTTTTCTTTAATGTATCTAATATACATTAATTATTTTAATAATTAATATATTAAATACAATAAATATATTTAATATTTAATATATCTAATATATCTAATTATTTGAACACTTTAAATAAAATATTAATTTGAGCATTTCAAATTTTTCTTTCGACTAAATTGATCTTTTAGTGTTAATATGAGCTAGCAAGGAACCTTATGGACCTACAATTATAAGCTCCAAGGATACAAAAATAATTAATTAAACTTTATAATTAATAAATAATCATTCATTAATTTTAGGTCACTTCACTATAGACTTAGAGTTGCACTCCTATACACTATAGGACAAGTTGTGTTCATGGATATAAATATTATATGCAAGTCGATGTTAGGGTGTATGCCCTAATCTCGTGTCGGTTGTAACAAATCTTGAATTAATGAATAAAGGTTATTTATTATTCAAACTTTGCATCTCGCATTTTATAAACTTAATCCAATAAACTAAGTTCTAGGGTCATATTTATAAGAACTTGAACGATGCGTAGTGGACACACAGGGAGGATCAAGTTCAAGTTATTGACCCGAACGGTCTACAGTATATGGATAGGGTTGGAAACTAGCAACACTGTTGATGCGACCCACTTTGTATTAGATACAAACGAGGCGATTCAGCTCGTTCATGTGGTTGACATGCGAGTGGGGGCATCCTGTGCAATGAGATTGTACAAGTCCGGTTCGTGAGTTATTAGATTTACTGATGTAACACCGTTAACAATATAGGACTAATAAATTCGTAGATGACCATTAGTGACTCGTCCTTAATCTTGAGTGTGTTACGGACTCATGTCTGCGGGGTCTGTCCTTTGACTAGTACGGGTGAGGGTGGTATGTGTTGCTTTCCCAATATGCCTACCTTCTTAGGGGCAGAACCATGTGGGGAGTTGGGAACTTAACTACGCAAGATGGAATTCACTCGTTCCCGATCAAGGGAAACTAAAGGGGTTGTTCCCTTAAGTGTTGTCTCTAGGGCTTGAACAGTAGGGTCCCTCCCTCTCACTGGCCCGAGAGAGACATTGTTTATTGTAGGACCATGCAACAAAATTGTTCATTAGAGGAGCAGTGGGACTTAAGGAGCAAGAGGTAAACACAGGGGTAAAACGGTAATTTGACCCACCTGTGACTACGAACAACCAGTGAAGGGTCAACTCACGGGTATTGGTTATATCGATGGACACAACTTGTCCTATAGTGAGTAGAGTGCAGCTACGGGGCTTTAGTAGAGTGACTCTTTAGTTAATGAATGTTGATTAACTGGGTCAAAAAGTTTGATTAGTTAATCTCGAATCATTGGAGCTCATGATTTGTAGGTTCATTAGGTCCCTCAGTTGGCTCAATTGTACTTAATGAGGGTATACATTTTGGAATGAATTTGAAGTGTTCAAATTCATGAAAAGGGTATTTGTGTCATTTATATGAGATATGATTGACATAATATATAGTTTAATATAGATGAGATTCATAATAAAATATAGTAAAGCCTAATTGTTTAATTAAGGCTCAATTGGAGAAATTGATTAGAGAGAAATTAAATTGAATATGATTCAATTTTAATTCCACGGTTATGCAAATGAGATTTGTATAATAAGGTATGTGATACCTTATATGATATGATATGCATATATGATTTGCATATTATATAGTTGTGGTAAAGTGGTAAAATGGTGGAGATTTTACCTCCACCACAAACCACTATTTAAAGGTGGAATGAAAGGCTTTTGGCAACTCATTCATTCATTTTTTAGAATTCCACCAAGAAGAGAAAGTTCATTCTCTCAATTCTCTCTAATCTCTCTCATTCTCTCCAAAACCCAATCCAAAGGAAGTCTCACCTACTCTCCCTCATCCGTCAGAGAACAACCGAGAGATCAAGTGGAGGTGACCCTTAGATCGAGATTCGGTTCGTGGTTCGTACGAGAGATCATTGAGATCGTGACTGAAAGAAGGTAAACACAAAGAACCGTTCTTCAAGAGGTTGGTACTACCTTTGTTGTATTTTTCCTTCTTTAAAGCATGTTTAGCCTAGAATTGTATGAGATATATGTTCGATTTTAAGAAAATTCAGTAACAAAACGAAAACAACGTGATTCGCATCGCTTCCACTACGGGATTCAATCCCTTCAGTCGATCCTTTATGAGTTGTTTGTAATTACAGCTGGGTTAAAAGTCAGTTCTACCCTTATAATTACATCTTGCACCTTAAATACCATTAATCTTCTAATGAACAATTTGTTTGTGATCCAACCATAAACTAAGTCCCTCTCAAGCCAGTGAGATGATGTGGCCCCATTGCTTAAGTCTCGATATCAACACTTAAGCGAACTCATTTACTTACTCTATATGGGAAGGAGTGAATTCCATCTGGTAAGATTATATCCTCAGCTCCCTATTTGTTCAAGTCCCCAAAATGATAGGATTATTGAATCAATTACACAAGTCACTCTCACCCATGCAAATTAGGACAAGCCCTCATAGGTAGGAGTTCATAACTCACTCAAGATTAGATTGAGTTTCATATGATCATCCTTTCTTCTTAATTAACGAATTTATATGAGAGATTAAATATTGTGTTGTCCAATCTTATACAAACTAATTATGTAAGATATTTCCATTCACATGTCTTCATGTGAACGATTTGGATCAAATCATGAGTAACTATTACAAAGTGGGTCGTATCAATAGTATTACCAAGATATATAAGGCATCCAATCTTATCTATATACTATGACCCTTTAGGTTATTTCTTGAGCATGATCCTCCCATATGTCAACCACATACTAGTCAAGATTACACTAATAACCTTGAATTTTTCATATAATGGATAATATTATATTTCAAATAAAATAATCAAAATTATATTAATTATTAAATAAGTCATTAATTACGAGGCTTTAGGGCATAAATCTCAACAAAAAGTTTGTGTAAAGCCTATGACAACTAGACAAGTCGTCTGACGATCGATCCCATTATTCGACTTCAACTTGAGTTGAGAAATTCATTTGTGGGTGACAATCGAGTGGTGGAGGGACAAGAGTCCAAGTCTAATTTCAGTGTAATGCTCCTATTTCACAATGCATAGTAAACTGTCACTCAGAACACAACAAAGCGAATTTACATGAAGTTTGTTCGCAGAGGGATGGTTTAATATTGGAAGTGGACCCCCAAGCTTTAGGTTTAAAAATACTATGTTTAGAGTGAGTAAAGGTGGGATGGGTGTTTTTTGTTGGAAGCGGAAGCAAAGTGATGGGTGTGTGGAACAACGTTGAGGGCAAGTTGGTCGAAGAAGAGAGAGACGAATCAGTTAAAGAATGATTGGACAAAGAGATTTGGTGAGGGTGGGTGGTTGTGTTCAATGTCGAATGTGTTGGATGTTAGGTGATAGAAAAAATATAATATCTAAATTCTCCAACTAGATTTAGACGATATATGTTTTATCTAAAATCCCAAATCAGGTTGTTATGGTTCTAAACATCTTACGGTATAAACAATTTAGAAACACATAACTTAAAAGAATAGATAAATAAACCTAAACTTCTAAGCAATAATAACTATAATAAATCAAGTTCAAAGGAAGACAAATTTGAAGGGATTTGAATCCCGCAGTGAAAGCGACGTGAATCGCGATGCATTGTAGGAAGAAGAAGAAGAAGACTCGAGAAGAAGAAGAAGACGGAAAAGTGGGAAGAGAGAGAAAAAGGAAAAAATAAAATAATATTTTTAATAAAAAATAACAAAATAATAAATATTGTATTTTTTCTAATAAAATATAAGTGTCACTTCGGCGTTCCGTTAGTAATAAACGAAAAATTGGATGGAAGGACTAAATGAATAACTAAATGACAAACTCAGGGGCTAAATTATTGAGTTTGAAAACTAAGGGACCAAAAGAGAACTAAACGCAAAACAGAGTGACCAAAAAAGTATTTTTCCCTTATATCAATTATATCTTATATAATTGACATAAATACCCTTTATATGAATTTGAACACTTCAAATTCATTCCGAACTTTATACCCTCATTAATTCCATAATTGAGAAAACCGAGGGACCTAATGGATCTACAGATCATGAGCTCCAATGATTCGAGATTAACTGATCAAAATCTTTGATCCCGTCAATCAACATTCATTAACTACGGAGTCACTCCACTATAGACCCATAGTTGTACTATCCTCACTGTAGGATAAGTTGTGTCCATTGATATAACCAATACCCATGATGAAAGAGTGTAGATTAAGAAAGCAGAAGCAATTTTGGATCTTGAACACTCTAAGTTGATCAATTTTACGAAATAAAAAGCATGCTTAAATCTGGAAAAACAGAGAGTATGAACACATACCTTTGTTGTTCAAAATTCTCCTAATCCTTTGGCAATTTCTTGTCACAAACACTTTGTAGACAACCTCTAGTGTCTTCCCTACTATTCTCAGGCCATGGAGCAGTATCAGGATCTTTGATAGAGAGAATTTTAAGAGAGATGGGAGAAAGGTCTTAAAAACGTGAATTATATCAATTCTGAAAAATCCTACTTAATCTAATGGTTTCTTCTTCAATTAAAGAAACCAAAAGCTTCTTCAAGGTAGGAGAAGATGAGAAGGATTTAGCAAGAAGGAGGTGCTTAATTTGAGTGAATTTGAAAAAGTAGTAAGCTTGCTCATGCTTTTTCATTTGGTCCAATTGAAATTCAAAATCAAATTTGAATTTTCATTTAATTTTAATATTAATTAAAAATAAATTTATTAATTTAATTAATTAATTTTAAATAATTTATTTAATTTAATATCAAATATTAAATTTTAATAATTGGACCAATCCCGATTTCTTAAATCGATCGTTTAAACATGAATCCCTATTCATGTTATAAACCGAACAAATATTTAAATCACATTTAAATATTTCCACCTCTTCTTTATTATAGTTTAATTCATAATTAAACTGTGACACGTTAAGTATATCACATATAATTAACGTTTTTTCCCAAAACCGAATTTGAATAATTCAAATTCTTTTCTCTTCAAATGTTACAAGGCTTAGTCTGAGCTAGTAAGGAGACCTAATGGACCTACAGATCATGAGCTCCAACGATACAAGATTAACCGGCCAAACTCTTTAGCCTAGCCAATCAACATTCGTTAACCACCAGGACACTCCACTAAAGCCTAGTGGTTGCACTCTCCTCACTGTAGATATATTTCTTTCCACTCGATATAACCATAATTAGTAAGTCGATCCTTCACAGGTCGTTCGTATTTACAGCTGGGTCAAAATTATTGTTTTACCCCTGTAATTACTTCTTGTTCCTTAAGTCCCACTGATCCTCTAATGAACAATTGGTTTGTGATCCAACCAACAAACCGAATCCCTCTCGGGCCAATGAGAGGGGTGGGCCCTTTGTTCAAGACCTGGAGTCAGCACTTAAGGGAACAACCTCTCTACTAATCCCTAAAGTGGGTAGGAGTGAATTCCATCTTGCAGAACTATGTTACCAGCTATCTACCCGGTCTTATCCCTGAAATGGGAGGCTTATTGAGTTGGCAATCTAAGGCCACTCTCACCCATGCAAATCTAAGGATAATCCGAATAAACAGGAGTCATGGCACGCTCAGGATTAAGATCGAGTTACCTAGGTCATCGTATGAATATAGTCAGTTAAGACAGTAAACGGAGTTATAAAGTCTAAGTGACTATTTCTCGGTCCAGTCTTATGCAAACTCATTGCATAGGACGCCCCCACTCGCATGTCTCCACATGAACGATTCAGGATCACATCGTTTGTACTTTTCGAAGTGAGTCGCGTCCATAATGTCCCCAGGATAAGGTACCTAACTCTATCCCTATACTATAGACCGTTGTGGCTATAACTTGAACCTGATCCACTTTTATGTCACACATAAAGTTCAAGTATACATCCTATAGCCATGGGTTCTTTATTGGATTAGGGTTTCAAAATATACAATTCATTTTATTCAATAACACCTTTACTGAATAAATCTCAATAATAACTTTATTGCAAAATAGAATATACATTCAATTTACAAACTCACGAGTTTTAGGACATAAAACCCAACACATGAGTCAACCCATCACAGATTGTTCGTAGTCACAGCTGGGTTTGACCCCTATGCTTACCTCTTGCACCTTAAGTACCATTGATCCTCTAATGAAAACCTTGTTTACTGTCCTACCATAAACAACGTCCCTCTTGGGCCAGTGAGAGGGTGGGGTCGCGTTGTTCAAGACCTGGAATCAACCCTTAAGGGAACAACCTCTCTAGATTTCCTAGTGAGGGAACGAGTGAATTTCTCCTTACGTAGTTAAGTTCTCAGCTACCCACGTGGTTCTGCCCCTGAGAAGATAGGTGATAATTATCATTTATGAGAATTGTTTATATCTAAATTTAGTCACTTTTTGTCTAATTTATTTTAATTATTTATTTATGGCAAGTTAAAAATATCATTTGGAAGTAAAATTTCTAAAGCTTGCTAAAATTTTGAAAAAATAAGAAATGAGTAAAAATTGGTGGAAAGCAAGCTAACTTGATGTGTTTTTGTAGGAAAAGAAGAACAGAAAAAATGCAAGGAAATTGCAACCGCATTTTATCTAGCAAAGTAACCAGAGGTCACACCCCCTTCTGAACTACCTGCTAACCTAGCCCGGCAAACGACGTGAAGCCAACAGATATCATTAGAGAGGTAAACGATATCCGTTGGCTTCACATCGTCTGTCAGGCTAGGTTAGCAGGTAGTTCGGGAGGGGGTGTGACAACTTGGTATCGGAGCAGTTAGCTCCATGGGGAATGAGATAGAGCAAGTAGGCTCGAAGAAGAAACTAAGAAGTAAATAACAAGTTATTGAGTTAGTTCAGATAGAACTAGTGAAACATGGTCCAAGTAAGGATAAGAATAAGTCCAGTCAAGACTAGATGTGAATAGAAGTTTAATATTGTGCATTTCAGTTAAGTATTCATTAAATGTTTAGTATGTTGATATGTTATTGGAGTCATGCCACCACATACTAGCAGACGATGCAGGTAGGATCTGGCGGGACCAGGATCCTACCCAAGGCCAATCTGAGAGGGGATCTAGTGCCCCAAGAGTTCTGACTGGGATCGAAAATAAGCATCATGCTAGTTCCTCACAGGAGGTAGGTAGGCCAGAGAGAGCAGGGCCAAGTGATCCAGAGAAAACATATGGAATAAAATGCCTGAAGAAATTAAGAAGCCACAGTGTTTGAGGGTTTCACAGATCCAGCTAACGTCGAGGTTTGGTTGAATATGGTTGAGAAATGTTTTGATGTGATGAGTTGCCCTGAGGAAAGGAAAGTCAAGTTGGCCACATTCCTACTGCAGAAAGAGCCAGAGGGATGGTGGAAATCAATATTAGCCAGGCTCAGGGATGCACGTACTTTAGACTAGCAAACTTTCAGAAGCATATTCGAGGATAAGTATTACCCTAGTACGTGTCGTGAGGCAAAGAGGGATGAGTTTTTAGAGTTCAAGTAAGGGTCACTTTCAGTGGCTGAGTACGAGAAGAAGTATACCGAGCTGTCGCGGTATGCTGATGTGATTGTGGCATCCGAGAGTGACAGATGTTGCAGGTTTGAAAGAGGATTACGTCCTGAGATACGTACCCCAGTCACAGTTATTGCTAAGTGGACTGACTTTTCTTAGCTAGTAGAGATTGCCCTACGTGTTGAGCAGAGTATAGCAGAGGAGAAGTCAGTAGTGGAGCCTAGTCGTGAGCCTTTGACAACGAGAAGTTTTCGAGGTCGTGAGTAGCGGAGGTTCACACCTGGAGTAAATGTTTCAAGTCGTCAAGACTTTAAGAATCGAGTTGGTGGCCAGGCATCGGATAGATGAATGTGGGTGGTGCTTATCAAAGGCAAAGTCAGAGAGCACCTAATCAGTCTACTAGATCAGCAACAAGACCGCAGACAGGGCAAGAATTTGTTGTCAGTGTAGCAAGGAGAACTCCATGTGTGAATTGTGGCAAGAATCATCGAGGTCATTGCCTTATGGGCGTCGATGTGTGTTACCAGTGTGGACAGCCAAGGCATTTCAAGAGGGAGTGTCCACAGTTGAGGGTAGCCGCATAGAGGGACCAAGGAGTTGAGTCCCAGACAGTTGAGCAGCCGAGAGTTCCAGTAGCTGCAGGAGAGGGCACCAACGGTGCTAGGCAGAAGTAGGGAGACCTAGACAGTAGGAGAAGGTCTATGCTATGACTCAACAGGAAGCGGGTGATGCACCAGATGTGATTACTGGTAGGATTCCTATTTGTAATGTACCTACATTTGTTTTAATAGATCCAGGTGCTACGCACTCCTTTGTTTCTAGTGTATTTTTAACTAAACTGAATAGGAAGCTAGAGCCTTTATTGAGAGCTTGATTATATACACTCTAGTTGGTGATGCTTTACTAGTCGATGCAGTGTTGCGAAATTGTAAGGTCTTAGTAGAAGGTCTCAGTATGTTAGTGGATATTCTTCCACTAGAGCTACAGGTGTTACATGTAATTTTAGGAATGAATTTCTTATTTACTCAGTATGCTTCCATGGGTTGCCATAGAAATGAAGTAATTTTCGAGAAATCAGGTTTGGTTGAAGTGGTTTTAAGGGGTGAAAGGAAGATTATTCATACGAGGTTGATTTCAGTATTAAAAGCTGAGAAGTTGTTGAGGAAAGGTTACACGCCGTTTCTTGCACACGTAGTGGAGCTGCAGGAGGAAAAGCTAAAACCAGAAAATGTTCTTGTCGTGAACGAATTTCTTGATGGTTTTCCATCCGATCTGTCAGTGTTGCCACCTGGTAGGGAAGTTGAGTTCACTATTGAATTGCTACCAGGAACAACACCTATTTCGCAAGCGCCGTATAGAATGGCTCCAAGTGAGCTCAGGGAGCTCAAGATGCAGTTCCAAGAACTAGTGCACAAAGGATACATCAAACCTAGTGTATCGCCTTAGGGAGCTCCAGTGTTATTCGTAAAGAAGAAAAATGGTACCCTAAGATTATGCATTGATTATGGAAAGTTAAACAAGGTCACGATACGTAACAAGTATCCTTTGCCATGTGTAGATTACTTGTTTGACCAGGTAAGAGGAGCATCAGTGTTCTCTAAGATTGATTTAAGATCAGGATACCATCAGTTAAAGGTTAGGGAATCAGATGTTCGCATTTAGAACGAGGTACGGGTATTATGAGTTTTTAGTAATATCATTCGATTTAACAAATGCGCCAGCAGTTTTATGGACCTCATGAACAGGATTTTCCATCAGTATTTGGATCAGTTTGTGATAGTGTTCATTGATGACATACTAGTTTACTTAGTTGATAGGAAAGCCCATGAGGAACATCTGAGGATTATTCTACAAACACTACGTGATAAATAGTTGTACGCTAAATTCAGCAAATGTGAATTTTGGTTGAAGCATGTAATATTTTTAGGGCATGTTGTTTCAGCAAATGGAGTTAGTATTGATCCGCAGGATGTGAAAGTTGTGGTCAACTGGGAGAGACCAACTAGTGCGATGGAGGTACATAGTTTCCTAGGCTTGGCAAGATACTACAGACGGTTTGTTAAAGATTTCTCACGATTAGCATTACCCTTAATAGATTTGATAAGGAAGAATGCTAAGTTTGAGTGGTCAGAAAGAGTTGAATATGAGACAGAGAAGATGGCTAGAACTGATTAAAGATTATGATTGTACCATAGAATACCATCCAGGTAAGGCGAACGTAGTAGCAGATGCATTAAGCAGGAAATCGAGACTTCCTAGGGACGCCTTGTGTGGTATTCGAGCAACCTTTTTAAGTACTCTAAGGGGTTCTAAGGCAGTTGTGACTGCAGAGAATTCAGGGGGCCTTTTAGCTTAATTCCAGATCAGGTCTTCGCTCGTAACAGAGATTGTGAGAAGACAGCCAGAGGATAGTAACTTGCAGAAAATGTTTGGAAAGTCCAAACAGGGCCCAGAAGCAGAATTTAAAATGAGACCAGACGGAGTCATAGTTAGGCAGGGAAGACTATATGTTCCGAGTATTAGTGAGCTTAAAAATGCTATTTTAGAGGAAGCTCACAATTCAACTTACGCTATGCATCCAGGAAGCACCAAGATGTACAAAACATTGAAGGGGGCGTATTGGTGGTCTAGGATGAAGCGGGAGATAGCTAACTATGTTGATAGATGTTTGATCTGCCAACAGGTTAAACCAGTTAGACAGAGGCCAGGAGGACTCCTTAACCCACTGTCAGTGCCGGAGTGGAAATGGGAGCATATCACTATGAATTTCCTGTTTGGATTACCACGTACTTCTAGTGGACATGATGGTATTTAGGTAATAGTGGATAGACTCACTAAGACAGCACGATTTATACAGATTAAAGCGACATCTACACTTGATCAGCTTGCTAAGCTATACGTCGACAGGATTGTGAGCCAATACGGAGTGCCAATGTCCATAGTTTCATATAGGGATCCGAGGTTTACTTTTAAGTTTTGACCTAGCTTACAAAAAGCTATGGGGACAAAGTTGAATTTTTGTACAGCGTTCCATCTTCAGACAGATGGTCAGTCAGAGAGGACCATCCTAACCTTAGAGGACATGTTGAGAGCATGTGTCCTTCAATTAAAGGAAAATTGGGATACCCACTTATCACTTATGGAGTTCGCTTATAATAACAACTATCAGTCTAGTATTGACATGGCACCATTTGAGGCTTTGTATGGAAGACCGTGTAGAACGCCCGTATGTTGGAACGAAGTAGGAGAGCGGAAGCTAATCGGTCCTGAGTTGGTGTAAGTTACGACGGATAACATTAAGGTAATTAGAGAGAATCTGAAGATAGCTCAAGATCGTCAGAAGATTTACGCAGATAAGCGACGAAAGGACTTAGAATTCCAGGTCAGAGATCAAGTTTTCTTGAAGTTATCTCCGTAGAGAGGTGTCCTTCGCTTTGGTAGGAAAGGTAAGCTGAGTCCTAGATATATTGGTCCTTATCAGATAACGATACGAGTTGGGCCAAAAGCCTACAAGCTTGAGTTTCCAGCAGAACTATCTCGAGTACATGATGTTTTTCATGTGTCCATGTTGAGGAAACATATTCCAGATCCGAAACATGTGTTACAAGCACAACCAGTTGAGCTGAAAGAAGACTTGAGTTACATAGAGGATGCAGTTCAAATCCTCGACAGGAAAGAACAAGTTTTGAGAAACGAGATGATCCCACTCGTGAAGGTTCGTTGGAGACATCACGGAGTGGAGGAGGCAACCGGGGAGTTAGAGGACCAAATGAGGAAGAAGTATCCGACACTCTTCACTTAAGAACTACTAAATTTCAAGGACAAAATTTCTTAAGAGGGAGGTAAGTTGTAAACTCGAGATCTCTGCTTGGATTTTTTAAGAAAAACAACAACAAAATAAAAATGTTTAAAATAATTTTGGGAAGTTGTTGTTGTATAAGGAAATGTGAAAATAAAAAAAACAGAAGGAAAAAGAAAAAGAAAGAAAAAAAAAACGAAAAAGGAATGTGGATGGAAGCTCCACCACCGCCAACCTTTCTTTTTAACACCATTTCCTCTCATTTGTTCTCATTTTTATCAAGAAAAGTAGAGGTTGAAGGAAGAAGAAGAAAGGGGTTTTTGGTTTGAAGTTGAAGAAGGAAGGGAGAAAGCTCAATCCAACCTCCCATAGCAGCAAGGTGATCAATTCTGCCCAGTTCTGATATTTGGATCATTTTGAGCTCCACAAGAAGAGGTAAGAGGTTAAGTTTGATTTTCTTGGAAGTTAACTCATTTTTTAACAAATTTCGTGAAGGAAGCTCGAGCAATTTCTGACTTTAAGTTATTGGTTTGTGAAACGGAAAGCAGAGGAGAGAATTTGTTGTCAAATTTGAGAAACCTCTGGTTTTTTATTCGTGTTGATCAGTAGGAATCGAATTATGGAAGATGCTTGGAAAGCTTATTAAATTTCCTATAACTTTCATGAAGAACTCGTGAGTAGAAAATGACTGGAAGATGCTTTAAATTTAAGGTCAAGTTCAGGGTGCAGCAGGAAAACGAATCTGGAAATAGCAGAAGTTTATTTTTAAGGAAGCAACGTTCGAGGTATTTACGGACAAATCCTTTGGGAATTTCAATTTCATTTTTTCATATTAGTTTTAGAGGGTTCAAAAAGGAAGAGTTTGATCTAAAGTAAATCCTTTTTGTCTAAGTAATGAAGAAGTTATGAGAGTGTGAAGTCAGGGTATGAAATCTGTAAAATGTTGGAAAATAGATAGAATGATTTTTGTAATTTTAAGGTTGAAATTCATGAGCTCGAGGTTCTAATGCTTGGTTTTGGTTTGTTTGACAGGCCAAGAGGAATAAGTAAAGTGTACGGGCCAAGGTTCTAGTTCTAACGCTGTGAGTGACATTTTTATGCTTGAATTAAGTTTAAGGAAGTACAAAGTTTTCCTACAATGAAATGGCTTAAATGTTTTATGTTTTCTTTTGAACACATACTTATGAGCATACATGTTTTCCTAGAATGATTTCGAGTACTCGTTGTGAGCCTAAATTTCCCAATGAAATTTATATGTGAGCATATGTTTATTGATTACCGAAATTTAGTGGAAATGTTATGATTTCAAGCATGCATGTACTAGCAAGTATTATTTAAAGATTTCCAGTTTTCATGAACAAGTTGAGTAAGCTTGAGTTTTACGAAATAAAAGATAAGCAGGCATGTTTAAGTATTTTCATGTGTTTTTCTGAGACTTGAATGAGTAAATGACTGAGACATTGAGTCCGAGGCTATATAGTATCGTGTGCACACAGGTCATTTTCTGTTGTCGACGTTGAGTGTACTCCGTGACAACAATGTTGTCGTGAGTGTTGGACGGGCCCCATTACGACAAAGACGATGGGAGTGTTGGGTGGGCCCCACTACATCGTAGAGTAAACGTTGGTTGTACTGGGTGTGCCCTACACAACGTAGATTGTCATATGTTTTATAAGGGTTAATATTATTGATATGCCTTACGAGATTTTAATGACATACTTGTTGGTTTTCTGAAAAATCTATTATGATTACATGTTTATATTTAACGCTTGATAACAGATGCATATGCTCATAGATTGTAAGGTGATATGGTACGAGTTAATAGTTTTTAAACTCAGTCACTCACTAAGCTTCATAGCTCATTCTTTCAGTGTTTTCCAACTTTTCGGGTAGAGATCGAGCTCTCGGTGCCTGATATCCTGCCATAGTCTGCTGGAAGCTCCACGAGTTTGATATTTTGTACGTGGGTGGAGTTGTATAGCAAGTTCTTATGTATTGTAGGTTATTTTGTGGGGACTATGTAGTTATGTTTGTGTGTGTATTAGAGGTTGTGGTTGTGCAAACCATGGTTGGGTATGTTTTTTGTTGTGTTGCTCCTTACGTATGTATAGTAATTGTCAAGGTTTTGTTGTATTATGTTTAAAGTATTTCATATACAAGTATGGTATGCTTATTAGGTAAAACAAAGTCAACAGGTATCATTAGAGAGGTACATGATATCTGTTGGCTTCACGCCGTCTGTCGGGCTAGGTTAGTAGGTAGTTCGAAAGGGGTGTGACACCAGACAAGCAAGACAAAATGCTAGAAAATTTGTTGGGCAAAGTTGCTGACAAAAATTCTAGATTTCAGAAACACGTCTCAAAATTCAAGAATCTCGAGATTTGACAAAATCTTGCTCATTTTTGAAAAGTTTAAAGCCTAAAATCATGCCCAAATTATTTTTCATAGATTGGGGATGAATTTAGAAGGAAACCCTAGTTTGCATTGCCGATAAAAAGGAGACGCTTTCATGGACTTTCTTCAAGAAAGAAGGATGGGAAGAGACGTTTTTGGGACAACAGAGTTTTCTTTCTTTTTCTTTCTTTTTCAGCACTTCTTCTTCATCTTTTAGTCATGTAATCTTCCTAAGGTTGATCCCTCTTTCACGAAAGTGAGAAGGTGAAGATCCATAACCTATTCACGGGTTGTTGGAATCGATCAAACAAGGAAGTTATAGCTACTATTTATGCTTTAAGTTTTTCAATTTAGTTGCTATTTTTTTCTTATGAGAATCGTTTCCTCCATTTGTTGTTGTTTTTATGTTCATTTCCGCTATGATCAAAGTAGGATTAAGTTCTTGTACTTTCCCTCCATATGCAATAAAGTGTTTGTGAGTCTTTAAGGATTTTTTTTACGTATTTTTTTTATTTTTACTTACTGTTTACTTTTTATCACTTAAGATTTAAGATTTTTCAAGATGCATTTCAAAATATTAAGTAGAATGGTGTTTATTCATTTTCCTTCTTTTTTTGTTATTTGTTTTCTTTTCACATTCCATGAAGTTTTCATTAAATAAAATGATGTTTTTCTTAGTTTCCATTATGAGCTAAATCCTCTCTAGGGGTTCAAGTTGTGAATGCCCTAGAAGAGAGATGTCAAGCTAAAATTAGCGAAGTAGTTGTATCAGTAACCAACTCTAAGTTTGTTTTTATTGAATAAAATTTGGGCAACCCTAGCCAATCACTAGATCTTGTCCATCAAGCTCAAACTTGATACTGAAAGGGGTCAAGGGACAGCGGATCTCATAAAAACAACGGAGGAAAGGACTTAGACATAAGATTCGAAACTTCGACCCTAGACATAGGGCGAGACTCCAAAATCAAGAGGGTTGTGTGCGAGAATCATCTAAGCTCAATTAGCCACAGACATGTAAATTTAATTGTTTAGTTTCCTAAAGGATTTGGGAGCGAAATTGAATAGTAATTGAACCTGATTTACTTAGATTTGGAATTGTTGACACAATTGCCACAACATTTTCGGTAGCATTTTCTCTGAAGGGGCAAAACCACTTGAATTCCCTTCTTTTTAATCATTGATTTTTCTTAGATTTCCAATAGCATAGATACCATCAAATCATTTTTACAAAACCATGTTACCACACTTGCATTTTCGTTAGCATATTTTGTCTTCCAAATAAGCTTTGTTAAAATCTATTCCCTGTGGGTTCGATACTCTGGAATACTTACAGTTTTATATTACTTCGATCACGTGCAATTGTGTGTCACAATACGTCGATCAATAGGCTTATTGAGTCAGCGTCTCTGGCCACTCTCACCCGTACTAGTCTAAGGACAGACCCCTGCAGACAGGAGTTCGTAACTCGCTAAGGATTAAGGTCGAGTCACTAATGGTCATCTACGAATTTATTGGTCCTAAACTGTTAACGGTGTTACATCAGTTGGTTAATAATTTACGGTCTGGTCTTGTACAATCTCATAGCACAGGATGCCTCCACTCGCATGTCAACAGCATGAACAAGCTAGATCGCCTCGTTTGTATCAAATACAAAGTTGGTTGCATCCATAGTGTTACCAGGATGAGGTTCTCAACCTTATCCATGTACTATAGACCATTCGGGTCATTTACTCGAACGTGATCCTACCTGTGTGTCCACTACGCACCGTTCAAGTTCTCATCTATATGTATGACCCTAGAGCTTAGTTTATTGGATTAAGTTTGAAATGCGAGATACAAGGTTTGATGGAAAATAACTTTTATTTATATACATCCAATGTTACAAACTTCACGCGTTTAGGGCATACACCCAAACAAGATTGACACTAGATTTATATTAGTTCACCCAATGTGGGTTATGTTCATGTCATGATACGTTCCTTAATACTTGAAAAAACTAAATGGTTTGTTAAAAGCAAAAGCACCGAACTTTGCATTGTCCACCCATGATCAAACTTTAAAAACATTCTAAATTTTTCTTGAGTGTGTGAGTGCTACTAGCCTATCGAGCATGTTTCCTACCAGCACGGAGTAGGCTTATAGGAACCTTAAATTTGCCTCCCTTCTACACTGACCTAAAAACTAACAAACAAGCATACGATCATCATACATGTAATGGTTTGTTTAGGTGCCTTTTCGAACTTTTTCAGCTCCTTAAACTTTTGTTTCATTTTATTTATACTTTCAAGAGAAAGTTTCTTTAGTCGCCACTTCCATTGCTCTGACGTACTAACACTTCACAATGAAAGAAGATAACTATGAGCATAGATCACCTCCAAAAGTCCTTTACGTACTCACTTCCTAGACACTCTTGACCAAAACCTAATACTAGAATAACTCTTATTCCTATAGGTTTTAGTTACCATTTTTCGGTCAAGATACATACACAACTTATGTACCCCATGAGTGTAGCCCTCTGTCTTTAGATCCCAGAGTCTCCATCGAATAAAATCCGCCGAAGGGAGGACTAGATTAAAAAATAGTCCAAGGAAATCTTTATCCCTTTCGGGTGTCTACTGTATTCGATCCCCTATGATCAAGCCCTCCGAAGGGATTGTCTGGTCAAGGCCAAACTAGCAGGTTGACCATAGTGGTCTTACGGTGTAAACCGACAAAAGAGACCGTAGGTTTTGTTTTCACTAAACCTGCTCTCACTTACTATAAGTACCCTCTCCATTCACTTTGATATTGACTCATACAAACACCATCTGAAGGGGGACGCTCCTGTTTGCGCCACGAGGCCAAGTATGAGTCTCACGGTGTGAACTTCCTGGAGATTGCGTAGGTGGGAAAATATGTATCTCATACACTTTTCCTCCCACTGAATACTTTAAAGTTATAGGAATCTTACTTAGGCTAAAACCCGGCTAATGGTTTTACCTAACTCTATCAATATAACTCTTATATCGACAATCAATATAACTCTTATATTGATTTTATCCTAAGTTTGTTAATATAACTCTTTATATTAAACCTAGGATTTCTAGTTTATTAACCCATTAATAAACCCACTGAACGCTACTGTAATTTATAAACTCTCTGATTAAATTTCACTCCCAGGTCAGTTCTCAAGTAGGGGTGTTCCGTTTCCGTTAGCTTAAATACCCCAGCCTAGACAGAACTTTCCTTAGACAGAGTTCCTCTTTTAATCATAGCTTATAAATTACTTGGTTCCTAATTCTAATCTAATTAGAACTAGATAACCTAAGGTCTATTATTTCCAAGTTCTAAACACTTTAAAACTAATAATTAACTTTAAGTGACATGCATACTATGTTATAGTGCTTGATCATTCATCACATGAATAATAAGATATTCATAACATAATCATCTCATGATATATAATGCATGTCAATGTTGTCCATAAATTAATATAACAACTTTATATTAATTAATCATGCAAACTATATAATATAACTCCTTATATTATAAATGATGCATGAAAATGCTTAACCTTGTTGGGATTTGTGCCCTAAAACTCATAGTTTGTAATTATGTTCTAATTAATGTAATAAAGTGTTATTATTTCAATAAAGTGTTATTGTTCGTTATCTACGAGTTTGCCTTTATTTAAACCCTAAATCCAATAAACTAAACATCCAAGGCTATTAAATGAATCTTTAACTGAATGTAATGTACATAAAAAGGATCTCTGTTCGAGATATAGCCTAAAGGGTCTATAGTTAGGGGATAAGGTTTGGGTACCTTACTCTGGTTAAACTATGGATGTGGCCCACTTTGTATTTGATACAAACACTGTGATCCTAACGTGTTCATGTAGATGACATGTGAGTGAGGATATCCTATGTAATGAGATTATATAAGACCGGACCACGAAATAGTAATCTCTAGTTGTAACTCCGTTCACTAGTTAGGTTTCTATTTCACTAGGATGACCTAGGCAACTTGATCTCAATCCTGAGCAGGTTACGAACTCCTGTTCGCGAGGGATTGTCCTTTGACTAGTATGGGTGAGAGTGGCCAGATTCGCCGACTCAATAAACCTACGTTCTTGGGGACAAGACCAAGTGAGCGGCTGGGAACTTAACTTAGCAAGATGGAATTCACTCCTTCCCGCCTACTAGGGTAAGTAGAGGAATGTTCCCTTAAGTGGTGTCTCCGGGACTTGAACAAAGGGTCCGGCCCTCTCATTGGCCCGAGAGGGACTCTGTTTGTTGGTAGGACCACAAACAAATTGTTCATTAGAGGAGCATTGGTACTTAAGGCACAAGATGTAACCCAGGGGTAAAACGATAATTTGACCCAGATGGTGTTACGAACATTCGTGAAGGATTGACTTGTTGTTATTGGTCAATATCCATGGACACAGAAATATATCTGCAGTGAGAAGAGTGCAGCTGCGGGACTTTAGGTGAGTGTTCCCGCAGTTAACGAATGTTGATTGGTAGGTTAATGAGATTAACCGAGCAATCTCGTATCGTTAAAGCTTCTAATCTGTAGGTCCATTAGGTCCATCTTCTAGCTCGTAAAGGGTTCTTAGATCATTTGAATTTGAAATGTTCAAATTCATTAGGGAATAAGCTTAATGTATGTGGATACATTATAATATATAGTTTTGGAACCATATATTATAAATTTAATGTGAATGTGATTCATATTAAATTATAAGAGAGAATTGAATATTTGAAAGAGTTTAAATATTATATTAAATGTGAATGTGATTCATATTTAAAAACTATAGGTTAACATTTAATGTGCAGTAGATATACATTAAAACTATAGGTTAGAGGGAAGGATATGATTAAATTTGATTTAATCTTAATTAAATATAAGATATTTAATTTGATTAATTAAATATGATTTAATTAATATATATATATATATAATAGTTAATTAGATTAATTATTATTATTTATTATTAAATAAATGGGAACGTGTCAGGAGGACACATTCCCCACTTCCCTCCAACTCCCTATCGATAGGGAGTGGGGGAAGTTATCCCTCCATACAAAGCTTCTTCCCTGTGTGAGAAGAGGTTGATGATCGATTGATCAATTGTTCTGCAAGAAGAAAAATTCTCTCTCTCTCACTCTCATTCCCAAAAACCTTCCAAGAGTTGGAATCCTTCCCACAAAGGAAAGATCTAAGCATTCAGAGGATAGAGGGTTTACACTTTTGGTGGTGTCTCAGAAAAGCAGAGAAACTAAAGCTTCTTGTGTTGTTGTCTTGATTGGAGCAAGGAGTTGTTTCTTTGAGGAAAACTACAAAGGTAATTCCTCTTTCTTTATTAGTTTAATTGTTAAACTTGTAGCATGTTTGCATGTAAAACATCCCTGCCTAATTAGATTAGAGTTAGTTTTATGCTTGTTCTGTATATTTGTCAATGTATTGGTTTTTGTTTCAAAGCAAAACAATCTTGCATATTACGATCCTAATTCGTTTCCGCTGCTCAAGGAGATTCGATCTCCATCAAACCTAAGGTGGGATTTCTAAAATAAAAGCATACATTATGCATGGCAATAATTACACAACAATTGCATAATTTAAATAGCAAAATTAGATCAATTTTGGCACCCTAAATTTAATTTTAATTAATATAATCTAATTATATTAATTAAAATTAAATATATTAAATATATTAAATATAAAACATTTTTATAATTAATATATATAATAAAACCAAATTTTCGCCCATTGCTCCTTCGCGTGAAACGCATGTGGCATTGCAACGCTGATGGTAGCGTTGCAACACTGCGCCTTGTCCGTTTCTGCCCGTTGGAGCGCGTTGCAACGTTGCCTCTCCGCGCGCTTCTTTCAGAAGCGCAGCGTTTGTTGCAACGCCAATGAACAACGCGTTAACGTAGCGCATTACGCATGCAAGACAGAAATCTTCTATTCCTTGCTCGTTTTCGCTCCGATCTTCTCAGCAACCACCTTGCCTCGATCGACACGGACTTACAGACTCAATTTACAATTAAATTTGCCCAAAACACCGGGCCCTTACATTGAACGATTCAATGGAAATTGTAAATCTAAGTGCCAAAATTGAAACCATCTAATTTGCAAAACCGTTCATACATCTCATGCAAAAACAGTAAATCCCACCTCGTTCTTGAAAAATCCAGAACGTAAATCAAGAACACAATTGGGCTCTGATACCAATTGAAGGGAATCGAATCCCGCAGCGGAAGCGATTGTGAATCGCGCGCTCTTGATTAAGTTACAACGATTTCATTCAAGAATGAAACTAACTAGATTAAGCATATAAAAGTATATGGACAACAAGAAATATACCTTTGAAGAACTTTTCTTCAAGTGCTCCTTTCTCCCTCGATCATGATCTCATCAATAGGAACACGAACGTACGAAGACACGACCACTGGATCTTCTCCGTTGTTCTCTAGGTGAGGGAGGAATGTGGGTTTCCTTTAGGTAAGATGAGATGTTGTGAGAGAGAGGTTTGTGTTTTGGAACTTTTCCAACAACACAACAAAGGCTTAGGTTAACTAGACCTAGTTGCATCTTATGCAACTACATATAAGGAGATAGGGATGGAAATTACCATCCTATCCCTCTTTCATTCTCTTTTTATTATA
This sequence comes from Trichosanthes cucumerina, assembly GCA_036507285.1. NCBI lineage: Eukaryota > Viridiplantae > Streptophyta > Magnoliopsida > Cucurbitales > Cucurbitaceae > Trichosanthes > Trichosanthes cucumerina. Next base: position 34,606,444 of record CM071840.1, read on the forward strand.
TAGTTAATATGTGAATCCAATTCACATTAAAACTATATATTATATCAATTATATCACATATAATTGATATGACATCTCATATATGAAATTGAACACTTCAATTTCATTCCTAACTTTATACCCTCAATATTACCATGTTGAGCCAACGGAGGAGACCTAATGGACCTACAGTTCATGAGCTCCAATGATATGAGATTAACTGACCAAACTCTTTGATCCAATTAATCAATATTCATTAACTACAAGTCACTCCACTATAGACTTGTAGTTGCACTCTCCTCACTGTAGATAATATTGTGTCCACCGATATGGTCGATACCCATGAGTCGACCCTTCACAGGTTATTCGTAATTACAGTTGGGTCAAATTAGCGTTTTACCCCTGTGATTACCTCTTTGTTCCTTAAGCAACACTGATCCTCTAATAAACAACAAGTCTAAGGTCCTACCTTAGACTCATACCCTCATAGAGGCCGAGGCCCCGTTGTTCAAGACCTGGAGTCAGTTCTTAAGGGAACAACCTATCTAATTCCTTATTGTAAGAATGGGTGAATTCCATCTTGCACAGTTAAGTTCCCAGCTACCTATGAGGTTCTGTCCCTGAGAAGGTAGGCTTATTGAGTCGGCTACAGGCCACTCTCACCCGTACTAGTCTAAGGACAAACCCCTATAAGCAGGAGTTCTTAACTTGCTCAGGATTAAGGTCGAGTCACTAAGGACCATCTATAAATTACTAATCTTATCGTGTTAACGGTGTTACATTGGTTAGACTAATAATTTGTGGTCCGGTCTTGTATGAACTCTTCATATAGGATGCTCCCACTCGCATGTCAACTACATGAATGAGTTGGATTACCTCATTTGTACTAATTACAAAGTGGGTCGCATCCATGGTGTTACCAGAATGAGGTTTCCAACCTTATTCTTATACCATAGACCATTTAGGTTATATTCTTGAACTCAACCCAAATAGTGTCCACTACACTGATGTTCAAGATATATGTTATAACCTTGGAGCTTAGTTTATTGGATTTATAAAGCAAAATTGTAATTCTATCAAAACAAATAACCCTTTATTTAATTGATCAGAATTACACAAGTTTAGGGCATAAATCTCAACACTAATCAACATTCGTTAACTGCGGGAACACTCCACTAAAGTCCCACAGTTGCACTCTTCTCATTGTAGATGTATTTCTATGTCCACGGTGTTGGGATGTATGTCATAATCTCGTTTTGTTTGTAATATTACCATTTCAAATTAATAAGAGTTATTTTTTCATCATTTTGTGTCTCGCAATTTTATAAACTTTGTCCAATAAACTAAGCTCCAGGGTCATTGAATATATGAGAGAACTAGAACTTGAACGGTGTGTAGTGGACACATAGGGAGGATCACATTCGAGTTAATGACCCGATCGGTCTACAGTGTATGGATAGGGTTGGAGACCTAATCCTAGATACGCTGTGGATGCAGCCCGCTTTGTATAAGATACAAACGAGGTGATCTGACTCGTTCATCTAGTTGACATGCGAGTGGGGGCATCCTGTGCAATGAGATTGTACAAGAGCGGACTGTGAATTATTAGACCTACTGATGTAACACCGTTAACAGTATGGGACTAATAACTTCGTAGATGACTATTAGTAACTCGACCTGAATCCTGAGCGTGTTACGGACTCCTATCTGTGGGGGTCTGTCCTTTGACTAGTACGGGTGGTCATAGTCACTCGCCCAATATGCCTATCTTCTCAGGGACAGGACCACGTGGGGAGCTGAGAACTTAACTACGCGAGATGGAATTCACTCGTTCCCGACTTTAGGAAAACTAGAAGAGTTGTTCCCTTAAGTGTTGTCTCCAGGGCTTAGACAACGGGTGTCCACCCTCTCACTAGCGCGAGAGGGGTGTTGTGTATGGTTGGACCATTACAACGTTGTTGTTCATTAGAGGAGCAGTAGGGACTTAAGGAGCAAGAAGTAGACATAGGGGTAAAACGGTAATATGACCCAGCAATGTCTACGAACAACCTGTGAAGGGTCGACTCATGGACCATTGTTTATATCAGTGGACACAACTTGTCTTACACTGACGAGAGTGCAGCTACGGGGTTTAGTGGAGTGTTACCGTAGCTAATGAATGTTGATTAACCGGGTCAAAGAGTTTGACAGGTTAATCTCGGATCATTGGAGCTCGTCACTGTAGGTCCATTAGGTCCTCTCGGTTGGTTCAAACTGGATTAATAGAGGGTTTACAGTTTTGGTGTGAATTTGAAGTGTTCAAGTTCATTAAAGGGTAATTATATCATTTATATGAGATATGATTGACATATTATATAGTTTTATGTGAATGAGATTCATAATAAACTATAGGTTAACCTAATTTTCTAATTAGGGCTAATTTAGAGAAATTGGATTGAGAGAAATTAAATTGAATGTGATTCAATTTAAAAATCCACAATTATACAAATGTGATTTGTATAATGAGATATGAGATATCTTATTATATGTGGTTATGCAAATATGATTTACATAACCTATGGTTGTAGTTAAATGGTAAATAGGTGGAGATTTCAACTCCACCTATCACCATTATTTAAACTCCTTTGCAAGAAGAATTTCTCACTTGATTGTTCATTTTTTGGAATCTCACAAAAAACAAGTATTCTCTCTCAACTTCTCTCTCAATCTCTCCTCCTTTTCACCCAAAAGAAGAGTCCCACAACTCTCGTTCTACCAATAGTAGAACAACCGAGAAACCTTTCAGAGTGTGTCCGGTTTATTGTTTGTTCGAGGAGATCGAGTACGTTGAGATCGTGATCACGAAGGGTTCGTGGACGGAGAAGGAAAACGTGAAGAAGGTTCTTCAATAAGTAAGTACACTTGCTGTTTTTTTTCTTATTTTTCATGTTTAGCCTAGTTTTTATGTGATAGAAACTGTTTTAAGAAAACATATTTCGCAACGATACCACTGTGATTCGATCACCCTTCTGCTGCATGGGATTTCATTCCCTTCACACGGATATTGACCAATAACAACAAATCAATCCTTCACGAATGTTCGCAACATCAGCTAGGTCAAATTACCGTTTTACCCCTGGGTTACATCCTTTACCTTAAGTACCAGTGCTTCTCTAATGAACAATTTGTTTGTGGTCCTACCAATAAACAGAAGTCCCTCTCGGACCAATGAGAGGGTCGGGCCCTCTGTTCAAGTCCTGGAGACACCACTTAAGGGAACATTCCTCTACTTACCCTAGTAGGCGGGAAGGAGTGAATTCCATCTTGCTAAGTTAAGTTCCCAGCCTCTCACTCAGTCTTGTCCCCAAGAACGTAGGTTTATTGAGTCGGCGAATCTGACCACTCTCACCCATACTAGTCAAAGGGCAATCCCTCACAAACAGGAGTTTGTAACCTGCTCAGGATTGAGATCAAGTTGCCTAAGTCATCCTAGTGAAGTAAAAACCTAACTAGTCAACGGACTTACACCTAGTGGTTACTATTTCGCGATCCGGTCTTATGCAATCTCATTACATAGGATATCCCCACTCACATGTCATCTACACGAACACATTAGGATCACAGTGTTTGTATCATATACAAAGTGGGCCACATCCATAGTATTACCAGGGTAAGGTACACAAACCTTATCCCCTTACCATACCCTTTAGGTTGTATCTCGAACTGAGATCCTTTATATGTACACTACATTCAGTTCAAGAGACATTTTACAGCTTTGGATGTTAGTTTATTGGATTTAGAGTTAATAAAAGGGCAATACTGTAATTAATGAACAATAACACTTTATTGAAAATAATAACTCTTTATTACATTAATTAGAACAAAATTTACAAACTACGAGTTTTAGGGCACAAACCCCATCACTGATTACTCAACTTGTTAAGGAAGGAGGAGTACCTATCTTCCTTTTCTTTTCTTTCGTCCTTTTTTTCAAGCTCAAAATTTTCTTTCTCTTCTTATCACTAGGCTCATGCTCTTTTCTTCTTCCTAAGCAACTCATTACAAACAATCATGCAAGAATTGCTTGCAAACTAACTAAGACCTATCGAGGTGACACCAAACATTTAGCTCCTATAAAACTACTCTAGGCCTTTGAAAACATGCAAGAGAGGTTAATAAGTGCTCAAAATTTTCAAGAAAAGCAAGAAAGATTTTAATGATTCTGCTCAAATTAGGACAACTTGTTCAAATCTTCCTATATAAAACAATCATTTAGTTAAATAAGTAAATCATGGGATGTCATGATCATGAAACATGTAACCTCATCATCTATCAATTAAATTTTCAAGAATTTGCATGCTTGGCACAATCAATAAAGAGTCTGAGCTCAAATGCTCAAGTACTCAACCAATCACGAAAAATATTTCAACTTCAGAGCTCAAAATTAACCCCTTCCCCCAACCTAAATCATCCATTGTCCCTAATGTAATGAACCATAAAATCTAAGGACAAATAAAAAGAAATGGTATTTCCCTGGTATTTCAAGCACGTAGGTGGGGGTCGTGATTCCTCCTTCGAAAAATAACAATCACTTTCCAAAATAGGGGTTATTAACTCCTTCAAAACAAACAAACAACTTAACCAAACAACTAGAAAACTAAGAAAGAGTGAAGAACTAAAAGAAACTAAGAAAGCGAATTAGAGTTCAAGTTTGGATGCCTCTAGGAAGCGCAAATTTTTAAAGTCATTTGCTCGACTTGTCGTATGGCTTCACTCAATCAGGGTCCTAATAGATTGGATGATCCAGGGAGAATGCCAAAAGAACAGAGGTGGGATCACCTTCATTAAAGATCTTAAGCTTGTGTCCATTCACTTTGTATATTTTTCCTGTATCAAGGCTTTGTATTTCTACTGTACCATGAGGAAAGACATTAATAATAACAAAAGGACCCAACCAGCGACAAAGAAATTTACATGGCATCAACTTGAGCCTAGAGTCGTACAGTAGAATCTTTTGTCCAGCATCAAAGTTTTTCATAACATGCATGTTATCATGGAATGACTTTTCCTTTTCTTTGTAGATTATAGCATTCTCGTATGACTCTAACCTTAATTCCTCAAGTTCTTGAAATTGAAGAAGTTTCTCCTCACCATCTTGTTCACGGTCAAAGTTGCATTTTTTGACCGCCCTACCTTATGTTCAATCTCAACTAGCAGGTGGCATACCTTACCATTAGAAATGTCCACGGGGCAGGGATGGGTCGGGGAATGGCTCCCTGTCCCTGTCCCCCATTTCATTGCCCGTCCCCGCGAAATTCTCCGTTCAATTTCGCGGGGAGCGGGACGGGGATTCCCCGCGGGGAACCCGATCCCCTCTGGTTCCCTGCAGGGAATAATTTTTCGTTTAGAATTTTATTTTTCTAAATTTATTAACTTTTTTTTTTTTGAAAATTTGTATTTAAATGGTTAATTATTCTTTAGAGATTTCTAGTTAAGAGACATTTTTTCATTTTCCTTAGAAAAATAAAATGATATTTAATAAAATTTTAGATTTATGGTTTATTAGATGTATACAAATAATATATTTAAAATTAAATAAATTAATCGGAGTAGGGTAGGGGAGCGGAACGGGGACGGGGACGGGGAATATTCTCCATCCCCGTCCCCGTTTAGCCAACAATGAAAATTTTATCTCTGCTCCCTCCCTCATTCCCGCGGGAAAAATAGACATCTCTACTTACCATACACCATTCTAAAAGGAGACATCCCGATGGGAGTCTTGTAGGTTATACGATAGGCCTAGAAAGCATCTTCTAACCTGAGTCTCTAGTCCTTCCTCACAAGATTCATTGTCTTCTCAAGTATGGAGTTCACCTCATGATTAGAGATTTTCGCTTGTCCGTTTGTCTGGGAGTGATAGGGAATAGCAACTCTGTGAGTTACATCGTACTTCTTCATCAAGCTCTCGATAGTTTTGTTGCAAAAATGGGTGTTTTGTTCACTTATTATGGCTCATGGAACTCCAAACCTGCTAAAATGTTAGATTTCAAGAATCCTACAACAGATTTAGAATCATCAACAACAGTGGCGTTCGCTTCCACCCATTTAGACACATAATCCACAGACAAAATAATGTACCTATGCCCACATGACAAATTAAAGGTCCTATATAAAATTCATCCCCCACATATAAAAAATTTTCCAAATAATTATGAGTGTATGGGACATTTCATTCTTACGGGATATGGTTCCATCCCTTTGACGATGCTCACAAGTTTTGTAAAAAACATAGGCATCCCCAAACAGAGTCTTTCAATAAAGTTCTGAATCAAGTATCCTAATAGTCCTTTTATGGCCAAAGTGGGTTCCACAAACATATTCATGACAAAATCCTAAAATTGATTGCATCTCATTATCAGGCACACATCTCCTAATCACTTGATCATGACAAAATTTTCAGAGATAAGGGTCCTCCCACACATAATATTTGCATTCACTTTTAAATTTGTTCCTCATGGACCTATTAAAATCATCAGGCAGAATCCCAATAACTGAGTAATTTACTAAATTAGCATACCAGGAAGTCATATCTTGCATTTCAAACAAAAAATTCATATGGGAACAAATCATTCAATGGTACCTCATCTTCTTCTCTCACAATGCAGCTCAATGGTCTGCAACTGAATTTTATGATCTCTTGTGATCTTTAATCTTCAAATCAAAGTCTTAAAGGAGCAATATCCACCTTAGTAACTGAGGCTTTGACTTTTTAGTCAGCAGGTAACGCAAGGCTACATGATCATAATAAACAGTTACTTCAGAACCAAGAATGTATGATCTAAATTTTTCAAGAGCAAAAACAACATAAAGAAGCTCTTTTTCTGTAATTGTGTAGTTGCACTGTGTTGGGCTAAGAGTCCTGGGCGCGTAGTAAATGGCGTGGCTCCTTTTGTCGGCCCCCTGGCCAAGGACGACTCCAACAGCATAATCGCCCGTGTCACACATGATTTCAAAGGGTAGATCCCAACGAGGTGGATGAATAATGGAGGCATTGGTCAACAGGCTCTTTAGAAAATTAAACGCCTTCCTACACTCCCTATCAAACTCGAATGGAACATCTTTTTGCAATAGATTAGTCATGGGTTGTTGGGATTTTTGTCCTAATCTCGTGTTTGTAATATATTATTTGAAATTAATAAGAGTTATTTATTTCATCACTTTGTGTCTCGCAATATTTATAAACTTTTCCAATAAACTAAGCTCCAGGGTCATTGTATACATGAGAGAACTAGAACTTGAACGGTGTGTAGTGGACACAAAGGGAAGATCACGTTCAAGTTAATGACTCGAATGGTCTACAGTATATGGATAGGGTTGGAGACCTAATCCTGGATACACTGTGGATGCGGCCCGTTTTGTATTAGATACAAACGAGGTGATCTGACTCGTTCATGTAGTTGACATGCGAGTGGGGGCATCCTGTGCAATGAGATTGTACAAGACCAGGACCGTGATTTATTGACCTCACCGATGTAACAGTTGTGATGAGGGACTAATAACCGTAGATGACCATTAGTGACTCGACACGAATCCACGAGCATGTTACGGACTCACATCTGCGAGGATCCATTCTTTGACTAGTACAGGTGAGGGTGGTCACGATTACTCGCCCAATATGCCTATCTTCTCGGGGACGAGAACCAAGTAGGAGCCGGGAACTTAACTACGCGAGATGGAATTCACTGCTCCCCGCCTTTAGGGAAACTAGAGGGGTTGTTCCTTGAGTGTTTGCTCTCCGTGGCTTGGACAACGGGCTCCCACCTTCTCACTGGCCCGAGAAGGGTGTTGTGTATGGTCGGACCATCACAATATGTTGTTCATTAGAGGAGCAGTGGGGACTTAAGGAACAAGAAGTAGACACAAGGGTAAAACGGTAATTTGACACGGTAGTGTGTCTACAAACAACTTTGTGAAGGGTCGACTCATGGGCATTGGTTATATCGGTGGATACGTAATATTCTCGTGAGCGACGGGAGTGCGGCTACGGGCTATAGTGGAGTGTTACCGTAGCTAATGAATGTTGGTTAAGCAGGGTCAAAGAGTTTGGCGGTTAATCTCTCGATCATTGGAGCCGAATCCTTTGTAGGTCCATTAGGTCCTCGGTTGGCTCCATCTGGATTTAAGAAAGGATAAAGTTTTGGTATGAAATTGAAGTGTTCAATTTCACTTTAAGGGCATTTATGTCATTTATATGAGATATGAATGATATAATATATAGCTTAATGTGAATGAGATTCATAATAAACTATGAGTTAGCCTAATTGTTGAATTAGGGCTAATTGGAGAAATTGATTGAGAGAAATTAAATTGGATGTGATTCAATTTAATTATTCCACAATTAATGCAAATGAGATTTGCAATATGATAGATGAGATATCTTATATTATGTGGTTATGCAAATGAGATTTGCATAACCTACAGTTGTGGTAAAGTGGTAATTAAGTGGACATTTTAACTCCACAAATTCCACTATATAAACCCTTCTTGCAAGAAGGAAGTAAGTGACTTCTCTCATTTTTTAGATTTTCACAAAGAAGAGAAGAGAAATTCTCTCAACTCTCTCTCATTTCTCCTCCCTCACCAAAACTCAAAGGTTCCCACAAACCTCCTTTCTCCAAAAGAGAACAACCGAGAAGGCATTTTGGTGGTGTTCAAGACCTTTCGTTGGAGGTGTTCGTTGAGTACGAGGAGCACACGAAGAGTTCGTGATTTGAAGAAGAATTCTTGAAGAAAGTCTTCAACAAGTAAGTAAATTCTACTTCTTTGTATTTTTCTTCTTCTTACAAGCATGTTTAGCCTAGATCTAGTGTTAGATCAATTTTAATGAAACTATGTTGCATATTGATACATCGACGATTCAATCGTCTTCCACTGCATGAGATTTTCATTCCCTTCAATTGGTATTAGAGCCATCTCGATGGTTTCTCAATTATGCACTATTTTGTTAAAATTTGGTGGGTGTTTTGCCATAATTCATGAGATGAATGTCTTGGTTTGCATAATGGATGTTTCTGTTTTTGGCACTTTTAGATTTATTTTCTGTTTGATGAGATCAAATGTAAAGGGCCCGTGTTTTTGGATATTTTAGAAAATAAATTGAGTCTGTAAGTCCGTGTCGTTCATGGCAAGTGTTGCTATGAAGAAATCGGAGCGGAAACAGGCGTAAATCGACGAAGAACAGTAAAGGTGTTTGTTGTTCTGTCGATGGCGTTGAGACGCTGCCCAACGGCGTCTCAACGCTATCCTTGCGGTTGGAGGCCATGCAGCAGAACAGCATTGCAACACTGGGCATAGCGTTGCAACGCCGCTGGCGTTGAGAACGTGGGTCGACGCTGGAGACGACAGCGATGCAACGCTGCCCACGGCGTTGAGGAGCAGTTCGCGGCAGTTTCGCAAGGTCGTGGGATCAAGCCTCACTTTGGGCGGTTATTTACACTTTTTATTTATTTTATTATTTATAAAATGTAATTTTTTATTTTATTTAATTATTTTATTAAATAATATTAATATAAATGTTATATTAATGTTATTTAATTAAATAATTACCCCTAGGTGCCAAAAATCGGTCCATTTTTGCTATTTAATTATTTTATGCATGAGATGTATATTTTAATTAATTTCTATGTGCATATTGTATGTCATATAGATTTAAAATCCCACCTTAGGTTAAACTTTTCATGCATCATTTTTATATTATAAGAGTTATAATATATAGTATGCATGATAGGATTATATTATAAGAGTTATAATATAATGTATGCATGTTTTAATTTATTTAAATATAAGTGTTATATTTTTAAATTGAAAGCATGCTCATGCATTTAATTCATGTGATGAATTATATTATGTTATAGTATATAGTATTATTCATGTGATGAATGATCAAGCACTATAACATAGAAATGCATGCAACCTAAGTTAATTTTTAGTTTTTAAAGTGTTTAGAACTTGAATAATTAGACTTAGGTTTTCTAATTTTCTAATGAGATTAGAAATTTAGGAAATCAAATATAACCTTTGAATGGAGACTGATAAGTAACTCTGTCTTAGGAAGGTTTTGTTTAAGGCTGTGGTATTTAAGTTGACGCTTGCGGAACACCCCTACCTGGAAACCGACCTGGGAGTGAATTCGGTCCGGAGATTCTTAGGTTATATTCTCGTGAGTGTCGTTAATTAAGTGTTAATTAATTTACTCACATAGACCCAAGTTAATAATGTGATTATAAACTTAGGTTAATACCATATAAGAGTTATATTGGTAGACTTAGGTAAATTTTAGCCGGTTTATCTAGGTCAATCCCTATTAAAAAAAAATTTTAAAGTGCTGAGTGGGAGGAAATAAAGTGTATGAGATACATTTGAATTTCCAACCACAAATCTCCTTAAAGTCTGCACCGTGAGATCTATACTCGACCTCGTGGCGCAAATGGGAGCGTCCCCCTTCGGATGGCATTTGTATAGGTCAATATCATCGTGGATGGAGAGAGTACTTATAGTGAGTGGGAGCGGGACTTGTGAAAATGAGACCCACGGTTTCTTCTTTCGATTCACACCGTGAGACGCCTATGATCTGCCTGCTAGTTTGGCCTAGACCAGACACAATCCCTTCGGAGGGCTTGATCATGGGAGTCGAAACACCGTGAATTCCCGAAAGGGATACAGTTTCCTGGTTGGTTTTCCTTCTTGGTTCACCCTTCGGTGGCTATTGTTTGGACGGATACTTGGAAACTTAAAGATTGAGGGTGACACTCATGAAATTCGTTAAGTGTTAATGAATTCGACCGAACAATGGTAGTTGGACGCCTAATGGAATAAGAGTTATTCTGGGATTAGGGTCTGATCGAGAAAGTCTCGTCCTAGAGGAGGAGTGTTCTGTTCACTCTTCGGTGGCGGTCATTCTAAACCTTTAGGGTATCATTGCAAAATTTTGAATGACCTAGGGATCATGAAACAATTTTGCTAAAACTTAATTGGATTTCAAAAGTTTTTTGCAAGACTAAAACAAAAGTTTTATAGCTTTACTCGCTTCGAACAAATTAGTGGGAGATAACTATCAAAGTTGGAAAAACAACATAAATACAATTTTGGTACAAGACGACATTAAGTTCGTGTTATCTGAGGAGTGTCCTCAGATGTCGGGCTCGACCGCGTCGCGAAGTGTTCGCGATGCGTACGATCGGTGGATCAGAGCCAATGAAAAGGCCAAGGTCTACATTATTGCCAGCATGTCTGATGTCTTGGCAAAGAAGCACGAGCTGATGATTTCCGCTAAGGAGATCATGGAGTCCTTGCAGGAAATGTTTAGACAACAGTCCTTTCAGTCGGCATGATGACTCGCTCAAATACGTTTTCAACGCGACGGATGAAAGAGGGGTCGTGCGGTCCGTGAACACGTTCTAGACATGATGACCCACTTCCATCCGCCGAGATGAATGGGGCTTCGATCGATGAGTCGAGCAGTCGATTTTATTTTGGAGACTCTTAGAAGAGTTTCCTTTGGCCAAATAGCAATCTTTGTTATGAACAAAATTAGCTACACTCGACTACCCTCCTCAATGAGCTACAATTTCCAATCCTTGAGCAGGGTCAAGGAATGCGAGGCAAATGTTACCTCTGAGTCTTATCACGGGGTTCGACCTGCGGGACGAAACTGTTGCTCCTTCACGCCCGAAAGGGAAGAAAAGGATATAGAGCCAAAGAGCCTCTTGAGTTAGTGCATTCGACCTCGTGGTCCGATGAATGTTAAAGCTCGGGCGGTTATGAGTACTTTGTGTCTTTCATGAGCGACTACTCGAGATATAGGTATATTTACCTAATGCATAAAAGTCTGAAACTCTTGAAAAGTTCAAAGAGTACAAGGCGAGGTTGAGAACCTCTTAGGTAAATCGCTTAAAACACTTCGATCGGATCGAGGTGGAGAGTACATGGACACTGAATTCCAGGACTATATGATAGAACGCGGAATCACGTCCCAACTCTCAGCGCCTGGTATGCCACAGCAGAATGGTGTATCGGAGAGGAGAAACAGAACCTTGTTGGACATGGTTCGGTCGATGATGAGCTATGCTCGTCTCCTTGATTCTTTTTGGGGGTACGCATTGGAGACTGCGGTTTACATTTTGAACAACGTTCCCTCGAAGAGTGTTTGTGAAACACCTTTCGAGCTCTAGAGTGGACGTAAAGGCAGTTTACATCACTTCAGGATTTGGGGATGTCCGACCCCCGTGTTGGTGTCAAACCCGAAAAAGTTGGAATCCCGTAAGAAATTGTGCTTATTCGTAGGTTACCCTAAAGAGACTAGGGGTGGTCTGTTTTACGATCCTAGGGAAAACAGGGTGCTTGTGTCGACAAACGCCACTTTCCTAGAGGAAGACCACGTCAGGGATCATTTACCAAGGAGTAAAATTGTATTAAATGAAATGGACAGTACATCAGCAAGAGTTGTTGATGGGGCTAGTACATCAACAAGTGTTGTTGATCCTAGCACGTCTAGTCAAATCCGTTCCCAAGAGTTGGGAATGCCTCGACGTAGTGGGAGGGCGTGAGACAGCCTGATGGCTACATGAGTTTAGCTGAAACCTCAGTTGTGGCTCCTGATGATGACTGTGAGGATCCATTGACCTATGATCAGGCAATGGTTGATGTTGACAAAGACGAGTGGATTAAAGCTATGGACCATGAAATGGAGTCTATGTACTTCAATTTTGTATGGGAGCTTGTGGATCAACCGGATGGGGTAAAACCTATTGGTTGTAAATGGATCTACAAGCGTAAACGTGGCGTAGATGGGAAGGTGCAGACCTTCAAAGCCCGACTAGTGGCAAAGGGTTTTACCGGGTTGAAGGGGTTGACTATGAGGAGACCTTTTCGCCTGTTGCCATGGTAAAGTCGATCAGGATCCTTCTGGCGATTGCCGCGTATTATGATTACGAGGTATGGCAGATGGACGTCAACACAGCCTTTTTGAATGGCAAACTTGATGAGACCATCTACATAGATCAACCCAAAGGGTTCATTGCCCAAGGCCAAGAGCAAAGAGTTTGTCGGCTTCATAGGTCCATTTATGGGTGAAAGCGAGCTTCGAGGTCTTGGAATATAAGGTTTGATGAGGCAATCAAATCTTATGGCTTTGATCAAAATGTCGACGAACCTTGTGTCTACAAGAAAATCGTTGACAAAACTGTCGCATTTTTGGTATTGTACGTGGACGATATTCTTCTCATTGGGAATGAGGTAGAATTTCTTACTGACGTTAAAAAGTGGCTAGCTTCGCAATTCCAAATGAAAGATTTGGGAGAAGCTCAGTACGTTCTAGGTATCCAGATAGTCCGAAACTGGAAGAACAAAACGCTAGCCTTGTCTCAGGCATCTTATATTGACAAGATGTTGTCTAGATATAAGATGCAGAACTCCAAGAAGGGCTTGCTGCCTTTCAGGCATGGGGTTCACTTGTCTAAGGATCAGTTTCCTAAGACTCCTCAAGATGTTGAGGATATGAGACGGATTCCATATGCTTCAGCTGTAGGGAGCCTCATGTATGCCATGTTGTGTACTAGGCCCGACATCTGTTATGCAGTAGGAATTGTCAGTAGATATCAGTCCAATCCAGGATTAGATCACTGGGCTGACCATAAAGGCAATCCTCAAGTATCTTAGGAGAACGAGGAACTACGACTTAGTGTATGGTAGTGGGGATTTGATCTTACGGGATACACAAATTCTGATTTTCAGACCGATAAGGATTCTAGGAAATCCACCTCGAGGTCACCTTCATTTTGAATGGAGGAGTCAGTAGTATGGCGAAGCATCAAGCGAGGATGCATTGTTGATTCCACTATGGAAGCGAGTATGTTGCGCTTGTGAAGTCGCAAAGGAAGAAGTATTTGGCTTAGGAAGTTCATGATGATTTGGAAGTTGTTCTAACATGAACTTGCCCATCACACACTCGCTCGTGATAACGGTGGTGCGAGAGCCAACTCACGTGAGCCTCGGAGCCATAAGAGAGGCAAACACATTGAGCGCAAGTATCATCGTCACGGGAGATTGTGCACCGCGAAGACGTGGACGGTCACGCAGAGATAGCGTCGAGCACAACGTAGGTGATCCATTTACAAAGCCCCCTCACGGCTAAGGTGTTTGAGGTCACCTAGAGAGTCTAGGTCTTCGAGAGCTTCCTGACTAGAGCAAGTGGAAGATATGTAAACGGGTATTCAATGCCCTAGTTTATTGTATTACTTCATTGTAATTTATGTACATTTCATAAATGTATTTTCTCCACTAGCTTAGTCCAAGTGGGAGTTTGTTGGAATTTTTGTCCTAATCTCGTGTTTGTAATGTATTGTTTGAAATTAATAAGAGTTATTTATTTCATCACTTTGTGTCTCGCAATATTTATAAACTTTTCCAATAAACTAAGCTCCAGGGTCATTGTATACATGAGAGAACTAGAACTTGAGCGGTGTGTAGTGGACACACGGGGAAGATCACGTTAGAGTTAATGACCGAATGGTCTCTGATATATGGATAGGGTTGGAGACCTAATCTCGGATACACTTGTAGATGCGCGCCCGCTTTGTATTAGATACAAGCGAGGTGGATCGACTCGTTCATGTAGTTGACATGCGAGTGGGGGCATCTGTGCAATGAGATTGTACAAGACCGGACCGTGATTTATTAGACCCACCGATGTAACACCGTTCACACAGAAGGACTAATAACCGTGAGATTACCATTAGTGACTCGACACGAATCTCGAGCGTGTTACGGACTCCCGTCTGCGAGGATCTGTTCTTTGACTAGTATGGGTGAGGGTGGTCACGATTACTCGGCGATATGACTATCTTCTCGTGACAGAACCAAGTAGGAGGCGGGAACTTAACTACGCGAGATGGAATTCACTCGTTCCCGCCTTTAGGGAAACTAGAGAGGTTGTTCCCTGAGTCTTTGTCTCCGTGGCTTGGACAACGGCGCCCACCTTCTCACTTGCCCGAGAAGGGTGTTGTGTATGGTCGGACCATCACAATATGTTGTTCATTAGAGGAGCGGTGGGGACTTAAGGAACAAGAAGTAGACACACGGGGTAAAGCGGTAATTTGACACGGTAGTGTCTCGAACAACCCGTGAAGGGTCGACTCATGGGCATTGGTTATATCGGTGGACACGTAATATTCGCTGACCGGCAGGAGTGCAACTCACGGGCTATAGTGGAGTGTTACCGTAGCTAATGAATGTTGGTTAATCGGGTCAAAGAGTTTGATAGGTTAATCTCGGATCATTGGAGCCCGCCTTCGTGAGGTCCATTAGGTCCTCGGTTGGCTCCATCGGATTTAAGAAAGGATAAAGTTTTGGTATGAAATTGAAGTGTTCAATTTCACTTTAAGGGCATTTATGTCATTTATATGAGATATGAATGATATAATATATAGTTTAATGTGAATGAGATTCATAATAAACTATGGGTTAGCCTAATTGTTGAATTAGGGCTAATTGGAGAAATTGATTGAGAGAAATTAAATTGGATGTGATTCAATTTAATTAATCCACAATTAATGCAAATGAGATTTGCAATATGAGATATGAGATATCTTATATTATGTGGTTATGCAAATGAGATTTGCATAACCTATAGTTGTGGTAAAGTGGTAATTAAGTGGACATTTTAACTCCACCAATTCCACTATATAAACCCTTCTTGCAAGAAGGAAGTAAGTGACTTCTCTCATTTTTTAGATTTTCACAAAGAAGAGAAGAGAAATTCTCTCAACTCTCTCTCATTTCTCCTCCCTCACCAAAACTCAAAGGTTCCCACAAACCTCCTTTCACCAAAAGAGAACAACCGAGAAGGCATTTTGGTGGTGTTCAAGACCTTTCGTTTGAGGTGTTCGTTGAGTACGAGGAGCACGAAGAGTTCGTGATTTGAAGAAGAATTCTTGAAGAAAGTCTTCAACAAGTAAGTAAATTCTACTTGCTGTATTTTTTCTTCTTCTTACAAGCATGTTTAGCCTAGATCTAGTGTTAGATCAATTTTAATGAAACTATGTTGCATATTGATACATCGAGATTTTCATTCCCTTCATGGGTAAGGCGACCTTACTGAAATCCTTAATGAATCTGCGGTAGAAATTTGGGGTGTTAAATAAGCCAAATGACATCCTTTGAAAAGCAAATGTACCAAAGGGACATGTGAAAATAGTCTTTTCCTTATCATCTGGTGCTATTGGAATCTGGTAAAGTCCTGAAAATCCATCTAGAAAATAGAAGAAAGGTTTTCCTACTAGAAGCTCATGCATTTGACCAATAAATGGGATAGAAAAATGGTTTTTCCTAATCACTACATTAAGCTTATGATAATCAATACACATCCTTCATCCATTTTGCACTCTCATGGGTATCAACTCATTTTTATCATTCCTAACCATAATTATACCAGTTTTTTTAGGCACAGCATGAATTGGATTGACCCAATCACTATTGGATATATGATAGATGATACCTGATTTGTAAAACTTAAAGATTTCCTTCATGACCACATCCTTCAGTGCATGGTTGAGGCGTCTTTGAGGTTCCTTTTGTAGGCTTAGCCCCATCTTCTAGCATAATCCTATGCATGCACCTAGCAAGACTCAACCCAACTATGTCAGCCAATGCCCATCTCATGGCTCGCTTATTCTCCTTCAACATACTCACCAACTTCTCTTCTTGATCTAAATTTGAAGGGATCGAATCCCGATGCGAAAGCAGTTTGAATCATTTTGCTTGCAAAATCGTTATGAATGTTTCACAAAACACATTAAAGTTAAGCATACAAAGTGAAAGTAAAAGGGAGGAAGACAAAAATACTTTTGAAGAAACCTCTTTCTTCTTGTGATCCTTTCTGAACTTTCACGATCTCAATCTCAATGAATCGCCCAAACACCCACCAAAAGTCTTCTCCATAGTTCTCTAAGAAAGGGAAGATTGTGAAATCTCTTTTTGGAATAGGGAGAAGGAAATTCTCTTAAGAGAATTTGAGAGAGGGAGATGTTGAGAGAATTTGAAGTGTTATGGAATTCTCAACTCCAAAAAATGAATCATTCATTTGCAAATTGCATCCTAATGCACTTATTTATATTGTGTGAAGATGGAGGTAACTTCCTCCATCCACTCGCCATTATTTCCACCAAATGTGCATTATGCAAATCATATTTGCATATTGCATATTATAGAGTATCATATACTTTATTTAAATTACATTAAATCATATTCAATTGTGCATCTCTCACGTATACCCTATAGAATTTAATATGAAATTATTTCATACTAAATTAATATTTGGAAATTAAATCCAAATATAGTATATAGTTTAATATGAATCATATTCATATCAAACTATATATTATATCGATTATATCACATATAATTGATATAAATTCCTTTTATGAATTTGAGTGTTTCAGATTCGTTCCAAAATTTTATACCCTATATCCATATTGAACCAACGTAGGGACCTAATGGACCTACAGATCATGAGCTCCAATGATACGAGGTTAACTGATCAAATTCTTTAGCCCTATTAATCAACATTATTAACTACGAGTGACTCCACTATAGACTCGTAGTTGCACTCTCCTCACTGTAGGACAAGTTGTGCCCATTAATTTAAACAATGCCCGTAAGTCTACCCTTCATAAGTTGTTCATAATCACAGTTGGGTCAAATTATTGTTTTACCCATGTGATTATTTCTTGTTCCTTAAGTTCCACTAATTCTCTTATGAACAACATGTTTATGGTCCTACCATAAACAAAAACCCTCTCAGGCCAGTGAGAGAATAGGGCCCCGTTGTTCAAGACCAGGAGTCAGCACTTAAGGGAATAACCTATCTAATTTTCCTAGCTCGAGAATAAGTGAATTACATCTTGTGGAGTTAAAGTTCCCAGCTCCCTACGCGATTTTGTCCCTAAAAAGGTAGGCATATTGAGTCAGCAACTCAGGCCACTCTCACCCATACTAGTCAAAGGACAACCTCTCGTAGACAAGAGTCTGTAACCCACTCAGGATTCAGGTATGTTACTATTGGTCATCTATGAATTATTAAATCTAATTTGTTAAATTTGTTCCTAACCATTAGGAGACTTCTATCTGTAAGTTCAAACCAATTCAATCACCAACCAACATCGTTTTCTTCCTTCTAGTAAGGTTTAACTTTGACCCATGCAATTAACATTTTGCATTACCCATTCCCTAACAACATCAAATCTTCATGTTTAGGCTTCATTGAGCACTGTCTAGCGCATATTCGAACTCATTTGAAGTTGTTTTAGTTAGTTTTATCATGCTTTAGACCCTTCGAATATGTCTTAAGTGTTTTAAAGCATGTTAGTTTGGTCTTTAATTGTTAGGTAATCTTGGTGTGTAGTTTCAGACTCATTCCATTATCTTTGAGTATTTAACAACAAGGAGTCGAAGTTGGAGTTGGAGCAGCTGATTGTTGGTGGTGTTGGGATTTATGTCCTAAACTCTGAGGAAATGAATAAAGTTGTTATTTATCCTTTAAACTTGTATTCTCGCAATTACAAACTTAAATCCAATAAGCTAAGCTCCAGGGTCACATTTAGAATGTCACCCAAATGGTAAATAGTAGATGGATTAGGTCGTGAACTTTATCCTATTAACATTATGGATGCGGCCAACTTTGTATTTGATACAAACGAGGCAATCCAGCTCGTTCATGCAGTTGACATGCGAGTGGGGGCATCCTATGCAAAGAGTTTCTACAAGACTGGACCAAGAATTATTAGACTAATCCAGTAACACCGTTGATAGGTTAGGGCTAATGATTCAAACGATGACCAATAGTGATTAACTTGAATCCTGAGCGAGTTGGGAACTCCTGTCTGCCAGGGATTATCCCTTGACTAGTACGTGTGAGAGTGGCCACAGTTGCCGACTCAATATGCCTACCTTCTCAGGGATGAAACCTTGTAGGGAGCTGGGGACTCAACTTCGCAAGAAGGAATTCACTCGTTCCTCGTTCCCCGTTTGGATTGAGGAGTTGGGGGAGTAGGAGTTGTAAGGAGTAGGAGTAAAGAAGTCTATGGGGCCCACAAAAAGGAGTTAAAAATTTGTGGGACCCATTAAAAAGAGTTGAAAAAATAGTTAATAAAGTTGTGGAGCCTACAAGAAGGAGTTAATAACTCCTTGGGCCAAACAAGGAGTTGGGGGAGTTATTAACTTCTCCCAACTCCTCAATCCAAACGCCCCCTTAAGAGTTGTATCCAGGTCTTGAACAACGGGGCCCCTCCCTCTTGCTGGCCCGAGAGGGATAATTTTTATGGTCAGACCATAAACTTATTGTTCATTAGAGGATCAGTGATGCTTGAGGTGCAAAAAGTAGTCATAGGGGTAAAACGGTAATTCGATCCAGTTGTGACTACGAACGACCTGTGAAGGGTTGATTCACGGGCATTGGTTAAATCAATGGACACAACTTGTCCTACAGTGAGAAGAGTGCAGCTACGAGTCTTTAGTGGAGTGACTCATAGTTAACGAATGTTGATTGACGGGATCAATGAGTTTGATTAGTCAATCTCGTATCGTTGGAGCTCATGATCTGTAGGTCCATTAGGTCCCTCGGTTAGCTCAACATGGAATTTATAGAGGGTATAAAGTTTTGGAATGAATTTGAAATGTTCAAGTTCAATTTAGGGATTATATCAATTATATGTGATTTGATTGATATGATATATAGTTCAATGTGAATATGATTCATTTTAAACTTAATTATGTCTAATTATGGAATTAGTATACAACTAATGGTAGAATTTTGGAGAGATATGATTCATATAATAAGGTGTTGGACACCTTATATTATGCATTTATGCATAATATGTGGAGTTAGTGGCAAGATGGGTGGAGAATTTGTCTCCACCCACATTGCCTATAAAAGCATCATTTTGGATGCAATTTAGGTCCCTTGAAGCATTTTTCTAAGTTTTGGAACTCTAGCAAAACAACATCTCTCTCTCAAAATCTCACCATTTTCCCTAATACCAAAAGGAGATCCCACTTCTCTCTCTCTCCTTGAGAACAACCAAGAAGTCCTTTTCGTGGTGTTCATGAATTCGATCGTAGAGAAGAAGAGATCGTTGACGACGAGAAACTACTTGAAGAATTGATCTTCAATGGTAACCTTCTAGACATCTATGCTTTCAAACTAGTATGCTTAGCTTTAGTGTTTTTTGTTTTGAGCAACTTCTATGTAACACAATTAAGTGCACATGCGATCAATCGCTTACGCTTGGGATTCAATTCTTCAGGTGGCTTGTTGATTGCATCAGGACCAAAATAAGATAAAGAAGATAAAGAAGATATTGTTGGTGTGGATATTGGTCGATCTACGAAAATAAGATAAAGAAGATTAATATATAAGATTTGGATGAATAGTTTAAAAATGGAGATATTGTGATTAATAGTGAGATATCAGTGGAGATTTACAAAATGCACATATCTAGGAGATTTAGATGTGATATAGAAGTGCGAGAATATTGATTTTTTTTTCACAAAATCTTGTAGTTGGGATGGGTATACAGATGTGATATAAAAGTGAGAGAATATTGATTTTTGTTTTCACAAAATCTTGTAGCCGGGATGGGTTGATGTAGATAATATTGTATAGTAGTGGTAAGATGGACAATTATTTGTATTCATTATTTTTTCTATAATTAAAGCAGACATAATTTCAAATATGAATCATTTTTATCCTTATTCATTATAGTTATTATTTTCAGACGTCACTTACAATTTTCCTTTTTCAAATTAGATATTAGAATTTAGCCATATATCTCCAGGAAATTATGATTAATGTCTAAAATAATTAGTCTATAATGAAAAATGTCTAAAGATGTTTCATATTGCAATTTTGTCTACTTATTTTTTAGGTAGGAGTGTGAAGAAATTTGTAATGCTCATTTTGCCCCTAGAATATAATTGTATTTACAGTCAAACTGAATCCATCCTAAATCTATTCCAACCGATTTTTCCTAATAAATGATTCTCCATTTTTAGTATTCAACCTATTTGATTATGTGTGGTTGTTCGTGTTGTAGGTTCTCTCTCATGAGGTTGCACAAAAGTAAAGTCTCTCTCATTGATGGTTTGCGATAGGCCGATGAGAGATAAAACAATATTGAAGCATTGTTGGTGCAGTTCATAGAGCCCAAGAGGAGATGAAACTGAAAATCGGAGAAAATTGAATGGATATGAGAGTTTCAAATGAAATGGTTAATAGGAAAGATGTGAGGGAATGGATTTCCCGATGCGGAAGCGTTGCGAAACGCCATTGATTCGTTGTATTTCTATTTTCTTAAAATTGAATGCAACAACATATATTTCTAGATTAAGCATGTTGTTTTGAGAAAGAAAACATAAAGTAAATTGAATACTAACCTCTTGAAGAACTCTTCTTTGATTTCCTCCTCGATTTCTCTCTATCCAACGGAATCACGATCTCGATCCTCAAACCTAAACTCGAACCGAACACAAAGACACTTCCGAAAGATCTTTTCGGTTGTTTTTTCAGTTGTTCTCGGGAGGTAGAGGGAGAGTGGTGGAACTCCCTTTGGAATTGGGTTGGAGAGAGATTTAGAGAGAATTAAGAGAGTTGAGAGAGTTTTGTCTTTCTCTTTTGGTGTAAAATCCAAAAATGAGAATGAAAGCTTTAAGGAAGGTCTCACATTCCACCCTTTTATAATGCCATATGGTGGAGTTAAAATCTCCACCATTTACCATTTTACCACAACTATATAATATGCAAATTCTATTTGCATATCATATAATATAAAGTACCTCAAACCTTATTATATAAATCACATTGCATAATTGTGGAATTTTAAATTGAATCATATTCAATTTAATTTCTCTCAATTCAATTTCTCCAAATTAACCCTAATTAATCAATTAGGCTATACTATAGTTTATTATGAATCTCATTCACATTAAACTATATATTATGTCAATTATATCACATGTAAATGACATAAATATCCTTTTAATGAATTTGAACACTTTAAATCCACTCCAAACTATAAACCCTCATTTTGTCCAATTTGAGCCAACCAAAGGACCTAATAGACCTACAAATGACGAGCTCCAATGATACCAGATTAACCGATCAAACTCTTTTACCCGGTTAATCAACATTCATTGGCTATGGTAACACTCCACTAAAGCCCGTAGATGCACTCCCATCACTGTAGGACAAGTTGTGTCTATCGATATAACCAATGCCCGTGAGTCGTCCCTTCACAGGTTGTTCGTAATCACTGTTTGGTCAAATTACCGTTTTACCCCTGTGTCTACTTCTTGTTCCTTAAGTCCCACTGCTCCTCTACTGAATAACTTTGTTGCATGGTCCAACCATAAACAACGTCCCTCTCGGGCCAGTGAGAGGGGGTGCCCGTTGTTCAAGCCTTGGAGAGACAGCACTTAACGGAACAACCCCTCTGGTTTCCCTATCTCGGGAACGAGTGAATTCCTTCTTGCATAGTTAAGTTCCCAGTTGTTGGGATTTATGCCCTAAACTCGTGTATTTGTAATTATTTGAGGAAATGAAAAAGTTGTTATTTTTCCTTCAAACTTGTATTCTCGCAATTACAAACTTAAATCCAATAAACTAAGCTCCAGGATCACATTTAGACTGTGACCCAAATGGTCTATAGTAGATGAGTTAGGTTAGGAACCTCATCCTATTAACACCATGGATGCGGCCCACTTTGTATTTAATACAAACGAGGCGATTCAACTCGTTTATGTAGTTGATATGCGAGTGTGGGCATCTTGTGCAAAGAGTTTGCACAAGATTGGACCAAGAATTGTTAGACCAATCCAGTAACACCGTTGATAGGTTAGGGCTAATGATTCAAACGATGACCAATAGTGATTCATCCTGAATCCTGAGCGAGTTGCGAACTCCTGTATGTCGGGGATTGTCCTTTGACTAGTACGGGTGAGAGTGGCTAGAGTTGCCGACTCAATATGCCTACCTTCTAAGGGATGAAAACTTGTAGGGAGTTGGGGACTCAACTTCGCAAGAAAGAATTCACTCGTTCTCATTCCAGGGTAACTAGATAGGTTTTTCTCTTAAGAGCTGAATTCAGGTCTTGAACAATGGGGTCCCTCCCTCTTATTGGGTCGAGAGTGATAATGTTTATGGTCGGACCATAAACTTGTTGTTCATTAGAGGATCAGTAGTGCTTAAGGTGCAAGAAGTAGTCACAGGGGTAAAACGGTAATTTGACCCAATTGTGACTACGAACGACTTGTGAAGGGTTGATTCACAGGTATTGGTTAAATCAATAAACACAAGTTGTCCTACAGTGAGGAGAGTGCAGCTACGAGTCTTTAGTGGAGTGACTCGTAGTTAACGATGTTGATTGACGGGATCAATGAGTTTGATTAGTCAATCTCATATCGTTGGAGCTCATGATTTGTAGGTCCATTAGGTCCCTCTGTTGGCTCAACATGGAATTAATAGAGGGTGTAAAGTTTTGGAATGAATTTGAAATGTTCAAGTTCAATTTAGGGATTATATCAATTATATATATGATATGATTGATACAATATATAGTTCAATGTGAATATGATTTTGTGTCTAATTATGGACTTAACTAATAGTAGAATTTTGGAAAGATGAAATCGGATTTAATTAAATTCAATTTCTCCACATTATGTGAATAGGATTCATATAATAAGGTGTTTAACAGCTTATATTATGTATTTATGCATAATATGTGGAGTTAGTGGCAAAATGGGTGGAGAATTTGTCTCCACCCACATTGCCTATAAAAGCATCCTTTTGGATGCATTTTGGA
The DNA here is from genome assembly GCA_036507285.1 of Trichosanthes cucumerina. Lineage (NCBI taxonomy): Eukaryota > Viridiplantae > Streptophyta > Magnoliopsida > Cucurbitales > Cucurbitaceae > Trichosanthes > Trichosanthes cucumerina. Next base: position 34,630,311 of record CM071840.1, read on the forward strand.
ACACTTGAACTATTTGTGTGGTTTTGCATCTTAGGCAAACACAAGAGTTCTCTCCAAAATCTCTCTACAAACATCCCTAATCAAAAAGGAGATCCCACCTCTCTCCCTCTCCTAGAGAACAACCAAGAAGGTCTTTTGGCGGTGTTCGAGGATTCGTTCGTAGAGAAGAGGAGCTTGTAGACGACGAGAAACCACGCGAAGAATTAGTCTTCAAAGGTAATCATCTAATCCATTTATGCTTTCAAGAAGTATGCTTAGCTAGATTTTCTTTTTTTTTTTAGTATTTCTACATCACACAATTGAGAACAAATACGATCAATATGGTGCTAGACATTACTCAAAATTAGGTGGGTGCAGCATTCAATTTAGAGAAATTGCATGTGGTTTGCAAAAATGGATGTTTACATGATTTGGCATTTAGATTTACAATTCAATTGAAAAGTTCAATGTAAGGGCCCGGGGTTTTGGGCAAAATATATTGTAAATCGAGTCTGTAAGTCTGTGTCGTTCGTGGCAAAGTGTTGTTGTGAAGAAACGGAGCGAATTTGGGCGAAAAAAAGAAGTTGTTATTGTTGGACAGACAATAGCATTGCAACGTTGTTCATCAGCGTTGCAACACCTGGCGTGCGGACGGAGGCCTGATACAGGGGCAGCGTTGCAACGCCGCTCAGCGTGAAGACGTTAGGTAGGCATTGAGGGCGGCAGCGTTGCAACGCTGGCCACAGTGTTGCAACGCCACTGCGATAGTGGCTGAAGGCGCGCGCGAAGCTCGCGGGAAGTGGTGTAGTGGACGTCTTTTTAATTTTATTTTCATTTATTTATTTATTTATTATTATATTATAATTTGATTATATTAATTTTATATAATGTTTAGGATGTTAAATCATGGTCCAATTTTGTTGTTTTAATTATACAATTGTTGTGTATTTATTTATGTGATTAAAGTATGTTATTTAGATTAAAATCCCACCTTAAGTTAAGCATATTCATGCATCATTTTATAATATAAGTTGTTATATTATATGGTATGCATGTTTAATTAATATAAGAGTTATGTTAATTATTTTGAAAGCATGGTCATGCATTTATTTCATGTGATGAGTATGTTATATGTCTTAATTTATTCATGTGATGAATGATCAAGCACTATAACATAGAAATGTATGTAACCTATGAAGGGAATGAGAATCCCCGCGCAGCGGAAGACGATCGAATCGTCGTGGTATCATCATGCAACATGCTTATTAAAATTGATCTAACTATTAGATCTAAGCTAAACATGCTGAAATTTTACAGCAAGAAGAAAAACACTTACTTGTTGTAGACCAATTCAACAAACTCTCCTTGTTAATCACGAACTCTTCGTGCTTCTCGATCTCTACGAACTCTTCCACGATCAGATCCCAAACACTACCAAATGATCTTCTTGGTTGTTCTCTTTTGGAGAAGGGAAGTTGGTGGGAACTTTTGTTTTTGGAAAGAGAGGAGAAATGAGAGAATGGAGAGAGTTCACTCTTGGATTCTTAGGTCAAAATCCAAAAATGAGAACTTAGCTTTGCTTAGCTTACCAAACCCATCTTACAAAGGGTTTATATAGTGGAATGATGAAGTTCACAACTTCACATTATTACCACTTTACCGCAACCATATGTTATGTAAATCTTATTTGCATAATTATATAATATAAGATATCTCATATCTTATGTTACAAATCTCATTTGTAATAATTGTGGATTTAATTAAATTGAATCACATTTAATTTATTTTCTCTCTATCAATTTCTCCAATTAGCCTTTAATTCAACAATTAGGCTAATATATAGTTTATTATGAATCTCATTCATATTAAATTATATATTACATCATCTATATGATATAAATACTTTTAAAGTGAAATTGAACACTTCAATTTCATGCCAAAACATTAACCCTTCTTTTATCCTGCATTGAGCCAACCAAGGGACCTAATGGACCTACGGTGGCGGGCTCCAATGATTTGAGGTTAACAATCAAACTCATTGACTCGGTCAACCAATGTTCATTAGCTACTGAGAACACTCCACTAAAAAACCGTAGATGTACTCCCATCGGTGTAGAATATTACGTGTCCACCGATATAACCAATGTCCATGAGTCGACCCTTCACGGGTTGTTCGTGAGACACTACTGGGTCAAATTACCGTTTTATCCTCGTGTCTACATCTTGTTCCTTAAGTCCCCACCGCTGCTCCTCTAATGAACAACATATTGTGATGGTCCAACCATACACAACACCCTTCTCGGGCGGTGAGAAGGTTGGCGCCGCTGTCCAAGCCCGGAGAAAGCACTTAAGGGAACAACCCTCTAGATTCCCTATAGGCAGGAACGAGTGAATTCCATCTCGCGTAATTAGGTTCCCGACTCTCTACTTGGTTACGTCACGAGAAGATAGGCATATTGGGCAAGTAAATCGATACTACCCTCACCCGCACTAGTCAAAGGATGGACCCCGCAGCATGTGAGTCCGTAATATGCTCGTGGATTCGTGTCGAGTCACTAATGGTCATCTATGAATTTATTAGTCTTTCATTTGTCAGCGGTGTTATATCGAAGAAGTCTAATAATTCACGGTCCGGTCTTGTACAATCTCATTGTACAGGATGCCCCCACTCGCATGTCAACCACATGAACGAGTCAGATCACCTCGTTTGTATCTAATACAAAGCAGGCCGCATCCAAAGTGTATCCAGGATTAGGTCTCCAACCTCATCCTTATACTGTAGACCGTTCGGGTCATTAACTCGAACGTGATCCTCCTTGTGTGTCGACTACACACCGTTCAAGTTCTAGTTCTCTCATATATTCAATGACCATGGAGCTTAGTTTATTGGAAATGTTTAAAATATTTGCGAGACACAAAGTAAAGGAATGAATAACTCTTATTAATTTCAAAACAATATTTTACAAACACGAGATTAGGACAGAACCACTTGGACTAAGCTAGTGGAGAAGGTATATTTCTAAAATATATTTGAGTTACAATAAAAAAAATACAATAAACTAGGGCATTGAATACCCGTTTACACATCTCCCACTTGCCCTAATCAGGAAGCTCTCGAATACCTAGACTCTCTTGGTGACCTCAAACACTTTAGCCGTGAGGGCTTTGTAAATGGATCACCTACATTGTGCTCGATGCTATCTGCGTGGATCATCACGTCTCGCGATGCACAATTTCCCGTGATCGATGATACTTGCGCGCCAATGTGTTTACCTCTTTTATGGCTTCGACGCTCACGTGAGTTGGCTATCGCACCATCTGTTATCACGCGAGCAGCGTGATTGGCAAGTTCATATTTGGAACAACTTCCAAATCCGTCATGAACTTCCTAAGCCAAACGACTTCCTTTGCGCCTTCACAAGCGCAACATACCGCTTCCATAGTGGAATCAAGCAATGCATCCCCGCTTGATGCTTCATCATACTCTGACTCCTCCATTCAAGACGAAGGTGACCCGAAGTGGATTTCCTAGAATCCTTGGTCCGAAAATCGAAATCAGTGTATCTCCGTAAGGATCAAATCCCCACAGCCATACACTAAGTTATAGTTCCTCGTTCTCCTAAGATACTTGAGGATTGTCTTTACGGCTGTTCAGTGATCTAATCCTAGATTGGACTGATATCTACTGATAATTCCTACTGCATAACAGATGTCGAGCCTAGTACACAGCATTGCATACATCAGGCTCCCTACAGTTGAAGCATATGGAATGCGTCTCATATCCTCAACATCTTGAGGAGTCTTAGGACACTGATCCTTAGACAAGTGAACCCCATGCCTAAAAGGCAGCAAGCCCTTCTTGGAGTTTTGCATCTTATATCTAGACAACATCTTGTCAATATAAGATGCCTGAGACAAGGCTAGCATTACATTCTTAGGTTTGGGACTATCTGGATACCTAGAACATACTGAGCTTCTCCCAAATCTTTCATTTGGAATTGTGAAGCTAGCCACTTCTTAACGTCAGTAAGAAATTTTACCTCATTCCCAATGAGAAGAATATTGTCCACATACAACACCAAAAATGCGAAAGTTTTGTCAACGATTTTCTTGTAGACACAAGGCTCGTCGGCATTTTGATCAAAGCCATAAGACTTCATCGTCTCATCAAATCTTATGTTCCAAGACCTCAAAGCTTGTTTCAGTCCATAAATGGACCTATGAAGCCGGCAAACCTTTTGCTCTTGGCCTTGGGCAATGAACCCTTTGGGCTGGTCCATGTAGATGGTTTCATCAAGTTTGCCATTCAGAAAGGCTGTCTTGACATCCATCTGCCATACCTCGTAGTCATAATACGCGGCGATGGCCGTATGAGGATCCGATTGACTTTACCATGGCAACAGTGAAAAGGTCTCCTCATAGTCAACCCCTTCAACACGGTAAAACCCTTTGCCACTAGTCGGGCTTTGAAGGTTTGCACCTTCCCATCTACGCCACGTTTACGCTTGTAGATCCATTTACAACCAATAGGTTTTACCTCATCCGGTTGATCCACAAGCTCCTAGACAGAATTGAAGTACATAGACTCCATTTCTTGGTCCATAGCTTTAATCCACTCGTCTTTATCAACATCAGTCATTTCCTGATCATAGGTCAATGGATCCTCACAGTCATCTTCAGGAGCGACAACTGAGGTTTCAGCTAAACCCATATAGCGATCGGGTTGTCTCACAGTCCTCCCACTACGTCGAGGCATTCCCAACTCTTGGGAAGGGATTTGACTAGACGTACTAGGGTCAACAACGCTTGCTGACGTACTAGCATTATCAGCAACTCTTGCTGATGTACTGTCCATTTCATTCAATACAATTTTACTCTGTGGTAAATGATCCCTGATGTGGTCTTCCTCTAAGAAAATGGTGTTTGTCGACACAACCACCCTATTTTCTTTGGTATCGTAAAACAGACCACCCCTAGTCTCTTTAGGGTAACCTACGAATAGGCACAATTTCGAACGGGGTTCCAACTTTTTCGGGTTTGACACCAACACATGGGTCGGGCATCCCCAAATTCTGAAGTGATGTAAACTGCCTTTACGACCACTCTAGAGCTCAAAAGGTGTTTCACAAACACTTTTTGACGGAACATTGTTCAAAATGTAAACCGCGCTTCTCTCTGCGTACTTCGAAAGAATCGGGGAGAGACGAGCATAGCTCATCATCGGCCGAACCATGTCCAACAAGGTTTTGTTTCTCCTCTCCGATACACCATTCTCGCAACGTGGCATACCAGTCTTTGAAAGTTGGGACGTAATCCGTGTTCTATCATATAGTCACGGAATTCGGTGTCCATGTACTCTCCACCTCGATCCGATCGAAGTGTTTTAAGCGATTTACCTAAGAGGTTCTCAACCTCGATCTTATACTCCTTGAACTTTTCAAGAGTTTGGACTTCTTATGCATTAGGTAAATGTACCCATATCCTGGAGTAATCGTCATGAAAGACACGAAGTACTCATAACCGCCCGAGCTTTAACATTCATCGGACCACGGAGGTCGAATGTACTAACTCTAGAGGCTCTTTGGCTCTATATCCTTTTCCACTAAAAGGACGTTTGGTCATTTTGCCTTCAAGGCATGACTCACATACTGGCAAAAAGTTTTCTTCCAACTCGTTTAGAAGTCCACTCTTCACTAGTTTCTCAATCCTATTGAGATTAATGTGGCCTAACCGTAGATACCAAAGATGGGCATTTTCTTTTGGAGAAATTTTTGCTTTCTTAGTTCGTGTTTCATGATTTTAAACAATTCATTATTCAAAATACTTTTAACCGAATTGGGTTTTAAAACATCTGATTATTTTCAAGTGAAAGTGAACAAATAACATTCGTTGAAAGAAATAAACGCTTTATTTAATTCAAAAGAAAGCTCAAATCTGATGTTCAATTAAGCGGGAAATAGAAACAAGGTTTCTAGTAAACCGTGGAACTATGTACAAATTGTCTAACAATAAGTACTTCCCGCCAAAATGCAACTTTCAGTGTCGATTTGCTGCAGAGAGACAAGCTCCCCGGATCCAACCCGTAGAGTCATCTCACACTCTCGCAGCGGCTGCCAGGAATCAATCCCCTGAAAAGAAGAACAAACGTGGTTAGTGGCGCCTGAATCTAATATCCAGGAATAGTCATTACTCTCCACTAAACATGTTTCTACCACAAGTAAATCACATTTACCTTGGTTCTTCCTCTCGGCCAAGAATTTTGGACAGCTTTCTCTCCGAGTGGTGCGCTTCCATTGCGGTGGAAACACTTTCCTTTCTCTGCAACCTCCTTGACCTTCTTGCCCTTCCGGGGCGGCTGGTCGATTTTACCCCTCTTCATCCTCTTCTTCCTTTGGGCGTAAAGGAGTAAAAGATTTTATCCCAGAGGTCGAACCCCTTTGATAAGACCTGTAGGCAACATTTGCCTCAGATTCCTTGACCCTGTTCAGAGACTGGAAATTCTGTAGCTCATTGAGGAGGGTAGTCAAATTGTAGCTAATTTTGTTCATAATGACATTGCTCTTAAACCAAGAAACTCTTGGAAGAGTCTCCATGATAAAATCGACTGGCTCGACTCGTCGATCGAAGCCCCATTCATCTCGGCCAGATTAAAGCGGGTCATCATGTCTAGAACATGTTCACACGGATGACGACCCTCTTTCATCGAAAGCGTTGAAAATGTATTTGAGCAAGTCATGTCGGACCTAAAAGAACTGTTGTCCAAACATTTCCTGCAAGGACTCCATGATTTCCTTAGCGGAAACCATCAGCTCATGCTTCTTTGCCAAGACATCAGACATGCTGGCAATTATGTAGACCTTGGCCTTTTCATTGGCCCTGATCCATCGATCATACGTATCGCGAACAACTCGCGATGCGGTCGCGCCCGGCATCTGAGGACACTCCTCAGACAACACGAACTTTATGTCGTCAGTTACCAATATTGTATTGATGTTGTTTTTCTAGCTCTGGTAATTATCTCCCACTAACTTATCGGAAGCAAGTAAAGCTATAATAGCGCTAGACATTTTTAGCTGAAAATTTAAGAAAAACTTTGTATTAGTTTCGCGAAAACCTTTTGAAAACTAATCTAATTTTAGCAAAAATATTTCATGATCCCTAGGTCATTCAAAATTTTGCAATGATACCCTAAAGGTTTAGAATGATCGCCACCGGAGAAGGGTGAGCAGAACACTCCTCCTCAAGGACGAGACTTTCTCGATCGGACCTAATCCCGAATAACTCTTATTCCATTAGGCATCCAATTACCATTGTTCGGTCAAATTCATTAACACTTAACGAATTCTGTGAGTGTCACCCTCAATCTTTAAGTTTCCAAGTATCCGTCCTAACAATAGCCACCGAAGGGTGAACTAAGAAGGAAAACCAACCAGGAAACTGTATCCCTTTCGGGAATTCACTGTGTTCCGACAACCATGATCAAGCCCTCCGAAGGGATTATGCAGTCCAGCCAAACTAGCAGGCAGATCATAGGTGTCTCACGGTGTGAATCGAAAGAAGAGACCGTGGGTCTCGTTTTCACAAGTCTCGCTCCCACCACTATAAGTACTCTCTCTATCCACGATGATATTGACCTATACAAATGCCACCCGAAGGGGAACGCTCCCATTTGCGTCACGAGGCCGAGTATAGATCTCACGGTGTGGACTTAAAAGAGATTTCTGGTTGGAAATTGAAATGTATCGCATACACTATATTTCCTCCCACTCAGTACTTTAATTTTAATAGGGATTGACCTAGATAATCGGCTAAAAAATATCTAAGTCTACCAATATAACTCTTATATGGTATTTTGCCTAAGTCTATAATCACATTATTAACTTAGGTCTATGTGAGAAAATTAATTAACACTTAATTAACGGCGCTCACGTAAATATAACCTAAGAATCTCCGATCGAGAGATTCACTCCGTGTCGGTTTCCATGTATGGGGGTGTTCATGCAAGCGTCAACTTAAATACCCCTGACCTTAGACAAAACCTTCCTTAGACAGAGTTACTAATCAGTCTCCATTCAAAGATTATATTTGATTTTCTAAATTTCTAATCTAATTAGAAAATTAGAAAACCTAAGTCTAATTATTCAAGTTCTAAACGCTTTAAAACTAATAATTAACTTAGGTTGCATGCATTTCTATGTTATAGTGTTTGAACATTCATCACATGAATAACTATATACTATAACATAATATCATTCATCACATGAATATAAATGCATGAGCATACTTTAATCTAAAAATATAACACTTATATTAATTAAATTAAAAATGCATTTAATTACATTATAACTCTTATAACATAACCTATCATGCAAACTATATTATAACTCTTATAATATATATATGATGCATGAATATATTTAACCTAAGGTGAGATTTTAAATCTATATGTCATACATTATGAACATAGAAATTAATTAAAATTACACATCTCATGCATAAAATAATTAAATAGCAAAATTGGACCGATTTTTGGCACCTAGGGGCAATTATTTAGTTAAATAAAATTAATATAACACTTATATTAATAATATTTAATAAATTAATTAAATAAATTAATTAAAAAACGTTTTTATAAAAAAAACTGAAAAGTAATTAAAAACAACGGATAGAAAACGCCCACGTCACGCGCATTAACTCCTTAACGCATACAGCGTTGCAACGTTGTTGCCCATGGCGTCGAGGCGCGCCCTCAACGCCAGTGGCGTTGCAACGCTACGCCCAGCGTTGCAACGCCATTGGTCTTCAGGGCCTTCGACCGTGAGCACGGCGTTGAGACGCTGTTGGGCAGCGTCTCAACGCCATCGACAGACAGCAACCTCCATGCTGTTTTTTCCCGGTTTTTCGCCTATTTTCGCTCTGATTTCTTCACAACAACTCTTGCTACAAACGACCCGGACTTACAGACTCGATTTACAATAATATTTCCCAAAACAACGGGCCCTTACATTGATCTCATCAACATAATTGTAAATCTAAGCTAGTGCCAAAAACCGAAAACATCCATTTCGCAAACCAAACATTCATCTCATGAAAACATGATAAAATACCCACCTAAATCTTAATAAAACAGTGCATAGATGAATGACCATCGAAATGACTCTGATACCAATTGAAGGGAATGAGAATCCCCGTGCAGCGGAACACGATCGAATCGTCGTGGTATCATCATGCAACATGCTTATTAAAATTGATCTAACTATTATATCTAGGCTAAACATGCTTTGAAATTTACAAAGAAGAAGAAAAACACTTACTTGTTGTAGACCAATTCAAACAAACTCTCCTTGTTAATCACGAACTCTTCGTGCTTCTCGATCTCTACGAACTCTTCCACGATCAGATCCCAAACACTACCAAATGATCTTCTTGGTTGTTCTCTTTTGGAGAAGGGAAGTTGGTGGGAACTTTTGTTTTTGGAAAGAGAGGAGAAATGAGAGAATGGAGAGAGTTCACTTTTGGATTCTTAGGTCAAAATCCAAAAATGAGAACTTAGCTTTGCTTAGCTTACCAAACCCATCTTACAAAGGGTTTATATAGTGGAATGATGAAGTTCACAACTTCACATTATTACCACTTTACCACAACCATATGTTATGTAAATCTTATTTACATAATTATATAATATAAGATATCTCATATCTTATGTTACAAATCTCATTTGCAATAATTGTGGATTTAATTAAATTGAATCACATTTAATTTATTTTCTCTCTATTAATTTCTCCAATTAGCCTTTAATTCAACAATTAGGCTAATATATAGTTTATTATGAATCTCATTCATATTAAACTATATATTATATCATCTATATGATATAAATACTCTTAAAGTGAAATTGAACACTTCAATTTCATGCCAAAACATTAACCCTTCTTTTATCCTGCATTGAGCCAACCAAGGGACCTAATGGACCTCTGATGGCGGGCTCCAATGATTTGAGGTTAACCAGTCAAACTCTTTGACCCGGTCAACCAATGTTCATTAGCTATAGTAACACTCCACTAAAGCCTGTAGTTGTACTCCCATCAGTGTAGAATATTACGTGTCCACTGATATAACCAATGCCCATGAGTCGACCCTTCACAGGTTGTTCGTAGACACAACTGGGTCAAATTACCCTTTTACCCCTGTGTCTACATCTTGTTCCTTAAGTCTCCACTGCTCCTCTAATGAACAACATATTGTGATGGTCCAACCATACACAACACCCTTCTCGGGCCAGTGAGAAGGTGGGCACCCGTTGTCCAAGCCCTGGAGACAGCACTTAAGGGAACAACCCCTCTAGATTCCATATAGGCGGGAACGAGTGAATTCCATCTCGCATAATTAGGTTCCCAGCTCTCTACTTGGTTTTGTCCCTGAGAAGATAGGCATATTGGGCAAGTAACTGATACTACCCTCACCCGTACTAGTCAAAGGACAGACCCCCCGCAGACAGGAGTCCGAAATATGCTCAGGATTCAGGTCGAGTCACTAATGGTCATCTATGAATTTATTAGTCTTTACTGTCAACGGTGTTATATCAATAAGTCTAATAATTCACGGTCCGGTCTTGTACAATCTCATTGTACAGGATGCCCCCACTCGCATGTCAACCACATGAACGAGTCAGATCACCTCGTTTGTATCTAATACAAAGCGGGTCGCATCCACATGTATCCAGGATTAGGTCTCCAACCTCATCCTTATACTGTAGATCGTTCGAGTCATTAACTCGAACGTGATCCTCCTTGTGTGTCAACTACACACCGTTCAAGTTCTAGTTCTCTCATATATTCAATGACCCTGGAGCTTAGTTTATTGGAAAGGTTTAAAATATTTGCGAGACACAAAGTAAAGGAATGAATAACTCTTATTAATTTTAAAACAATATTTTACGAACACGAGATTAGGACAGAAATCCCAACAACCTAGGTATTAATTAACTAGTCTTAAAATTATTTTAGAACTGGTTATTAATTAGACTTAGGTTATCTAGTCCTAATAAGATTAGAATTAGGCAATCTAATATGACTTATGAATGGTGGTCGATAAGTAACTCTGTCTAAGGAAGGTTCTGGCTAGGCTGGGGTATTTAAGCTGACGAAAACGGAACACCCCTACCTGGGAACCTACTTGGGAGTGAATTTGGTCTGGAATTCATAGGTTATGTTTATCGTGAGCGACGTTTAATAAAATGTTAATAAACCATAGACCTAAGTTTTAATAAATGGTTTATAGACTTAGGTAATTCCAATATAAATGTTATATTGGTACACTTAGGTAAATTATAGTCGGATTTATCTAGGTCATCCCGTTAATTCTAAAGTACTTAATGGGAGGAAATCAGTGTATATGATACATTAATTTCCACTTACACATCTTCGTTAAGTTCACACCTTGAGATCCATACTTGGCCTCGTGGCGCAAATGGGAGTGTTCCCCTTCGTATGGTGTTTGTATGGGTCAAAAGCAATGTGAATGGAAAGAGTGCTTATAGTGAGTGGGAGCGGGACTTGTGCAAACAGGTCCCACGGTCTCTTCTAATGGTTCGCGTCGTAAGATTCTTATGATCCGCTTGCTAGTTTGGCCTGGACCAAACAATCCCTTTGGAAGGTCTGGTCATAGGAGTCAGAACATAGCGAACTCCCGAAAGGGATAGGTTACCTTAGTTTGTTTCCAACTTAGTCGTCCCTTCTGCGGATTTTGTTGGATCGGGACTCTGGGATCTAAAGTTAGAGGGTGACACTCACGAAATACATTAAAAGTTAATGGATCCAGACCAAAAATGGTAGCTAGAACTTGTAGGGAATAAGAGTTATTCTGGTAATAAGGTCTGGACGAGATTGTCTCGTCCTAGATGAGGAGTGATTCGAAAGTGTACGGGTCAAGTTTTAGTATAGTGATTTGAGAGTCCAAGTATCGTTCTCGGGAATGGGTTTCTAGATTAATTAATTACCAAGATACTAATTCTCAATTTTAGCTAAAGAAACATAATATGGATAGGTGATAAAAACAAAGATAAAAGACAAACAAACACGTGGAGACACGAACTGATAGATTTGGAGGAAATTGACTTCACAAGTCAACACTTATTTTACACATGTAATGAACTAATGTGATGAATTTATAAACAAGAAGTAAGATACTCAAGAAAATCTCTCGATTCTTAGTGAGCCTCGCACACACAATAAATTCTATAGTCTCCATATGAACCTAAAGCATGTACGATATTAGGCAACTTATTTATGTGTTTCCCTTAGACTTCTAGGTCATTCTCATGTCAGACTTCTAAGAGTTTTGACAACTTTGCTCTAATCTAAGCTTTTTCTCTCGAGTCCACTTAAACCAACAAGATCAAGTAATTAAAGAACGAATTGCCAAAAATAAATAACAAAACATACTTCAAAACATAAGCAAACAAGTCTTAAACATGTGAATCAAATTCTAACTACAACATTTAGCTACTCTAAATCACAAGAAAACCATACTAAGAGTGTAGAAAACGTCTAAGAACGATGTTACAATCTGAAAGAAAAAGAAATTAAACTTATGTGTCGATGTCGGTCCTTCGTCCCCGAGCCCCCGTCTCGATCTCGAACCTCCACGAATGCTTTGGCTCCCAAGGAATGCTCATTTTTCTCTTCTTACAGAGTGTATTTTGAAATTAGGGTGAATTCTCTATCAAATTCGGCCCCCTTTGTAAGAAGGCGGAATGTTCTATTTATAATGTTTCTCGATACAGCGTTGCAACGTTGTACCCTAAACGTGTGGTAAATAAGGAATGTGTCGATGGTGTTGCAACGCTGAGGGCAGCGTTGCAACTCCGCTACCCTAACGCGCGCGTTGCTATCGATCTAGCGTTGCGACGCTGCAAGGCAGCGTTACAACGCCCTCTGCACGAGTCTTCTGCTTATTCTCTTATCGAGATAGCGTTGCGACGCTGCAAGGCAGCGTTGCAACACTATCAACAGGGTACTTCTGTGCTTCAAAGTTGCAATCACGGTGTTGCAACGCTCTGCATGGCATTGCAACACCATCACTTCGGATCTACTAGCTTGATTGGTCCTTCTACTTTCAATTGATATTATTTTTGGCTCCAAAAAGCCTCGTTTCGATCCTGAGTGACACAAATGTCTCCACTTGTCCTGTTTAAGCTCTTTTCCTGAGATTCAATGATTAACACACATAAAAAGCCCTAAAATTATCATAAAACTAGCAATAATTAAGCCTAAGGATAACACATTTTGTGTGCTATCAAACACCCCTAAACTTAAACTTTTGCTAGTCCCGAGCAAAAACAGATTTAAACATGAGATTGTTATTATACATACATCTGACTCAAGCCTCAAAGATTTAAGAGAAAATTTGGCAATCACAGGAAACTTTCAAACATAATACTTCAATGAGCAATTTAAAACTTCTCCTGAGCAGGTTACGAACTCCTGTTTGCGAGGGATTGTCTTTTGACTAGTATGGGTGAGAGTGGCCATATTCGTCGTCTCAATATGCCTACCTTCTTCGGGACAAGACCGAGTGAGCAGCTGGAGGCTTAGCCTAACAAGATGGAATTCACTCTTTCCCGACTACTAGGGTAAGTAGATGAATGTTCCCTTAAGTGGTGTCTCTAGGACTTGAACAAAGGGTCTGAACCTCTCATTGGCTCGAGAGGAACTTTTGTTTGTTGGTAGGACCACAAACAAATTGTTCATTAGAGGAGCACTGGTACTTAAGGTACAAGATGTAACCCAGAGGTAAAACGATAATTTGACCCAGCTGGTGTTACAAACATTCGTGAAGGATTGACTTGTTGTTATTGGTCAATATCCGTGGACACAGAAATATATCTGTAGTGAGAAGAGTGCAGCTGCGGGACTTTAGTGGAGTGTTCCAGCAGTTAACGAATGGTTATTATGAAGTTAATGTGAAAGAGTCTAGATTAAGAAAGCGGAAGCAATTTTGGATCTTGAACACTCTAAGTTGATCAATTTTGTAAAATAAAATGCATGCTCAAAACTGGAAGTTAAGAAACTCACCTTTGAAGATCAAATTCTCTTCACCCGGTGGATGATTTTCAACACAAACACTTCGTGGACAACTGTTAGAGTCTTCCCTACTATCCTCAGGCCTTGGAACAGATTGTGGGATCCTAGGTTGAGAGAATTTGGAAGAAAATACCTCAAAGGTCACAAAACGGGAATTCTTTGAATTTTTGCAAAATTCTATCAAAATACCTCAAATCACCATATTATATAAAGGTTCATTAAGCTTCATTAGAGTGACAACTCAAGGGTGATGAGGATGCTTTGAGATGGAGGTGGCCAAATTTGGTGAATTTGAAGATGAGAGGGATTGGGCAAGTTGCCAACTTGATTTTCATGAAAATCATGAAAATCCTTCATTTTTCATTTAATTTTAATTCAAAAATCAATATTAAATTGATTTTTAATAAAAATTAATATAATTAATTAAATTATTAAATAATTAATTTAATTAATTAATTTTTAATTTAATTTATTATCAAATATTAAATTAAATAAATTGTCCGATCTTGATCGATTTTCCGAACATGAATCTTTATTCATGCTATAACCCGATCTAATATTTAAATCATATTTAAATATATACACCTTCTTTTAATCATAGTTTAATTCATAATTAAGCTATGATTCGTTAAACATATCACATATAATTAGCGCTTTCTCCCAAACTCGAATTTGAACAATTCAAATTCTTTTCTCTCAAAAATGTTATAAGGCTTAGTCCGAGCTAGTAAGGAGTACCTAATGGACCTACAGATCATGAGCTCCAACAATACGAGATTAACCGGCCAAACTCTTTAGCCTAGCTAATCAACATTCGTTAACCATCGGGACACTCCACTAAAGCCCAGTGATTGCACTTTCCTCACTGTAGATATATTTTTTTCCGCTCGATATAACCATGATTAGTAAGTCGATCCTTCACAGGTCGTTCGTAATTACAGTTGGGTCAAAATTATCGTTTTACCCTTGTAATTACTCTTGTTCCTTAAGTCCCACTGATCCTCTAATGAACAATTGGTTTGTGGTCCAACCAACAAACTGAATCCCTCTCGGGACAATGAGAGGGGGGCCCTTTGTTCAAGACTCGGAGTCAACACTTAAGGGAACAACCTCTCTACTAATCCCTAAAGCGGGTAGGAGTGAATTTCATCTTGCAAAACTATGTTCTTAGTTATTTACCTAGACCTATCCCTGAAATGGGAGGCTTATTGAGTCGGCAGTCTCGGGTCACTCTCACCGATGCAAATCTAAGGATAATCTGAATAAATAGGAGTTCATAGAACGCTTAGAATTAAGATCGAGTTACCTAGGTCATCGTACGAATATAGTCGATTAAGACGAAGATGCGGAGTTATAAAGTCTAAGTGACTATTTTCATGTCCGATCTTATGCAAACTCATTGCATAGGACGCCCCACTCGCATGTCTCCACATGAACGATTTAGGATCACATCGTTTGTACTCTACAAAGTGGGTCGCGTCCATAGTGTCCCCAGGATAAGGTACCCAGCCCTATCCTTATACTATAGACCGTTCTAGCTATAACTTGAATTTGATCCACTTTTATGTCACACATAAAGTTCAAGTATTCATCCTATAGCCAAGGGTTTTTTATTGGATTAGGATTACACAATACACAATTCACTTTATTCAATAACACATTTAATGAATAAATCTCAATAATATCTTTATTGCAGAATAGAATATACATTCAGTTTACAAAACCACGAGTTTTAGGACATAAACCCTAACATAATGAGATTAACCTAATAATTTCGTATCGTTGGAGCTTCTGATATGAAGGTCCATTAGGTCCACCTTCTAGGTCGTAAAGGGTTCTTAGACCGTTTGAATTGGAAATGTTCAAATTCATTAGGGAATAAATGTTTATGTATATAGATACATTATAATATAAAGTTTTGGAACTATATATTATAAATTTAATGTGAATGTGATTCATATTAAATTATATGAGATAATTAAATATTTGAAAGAGTTCAAATATTATTTTAAATGTGAATGAGATTCATATTTAGAAACTATAGGTTAAAATTTAATGTGCATGTGATGTACATTAAAACTATAGACTAGAGGGAAAATGATTAAATATAATTTAATCATATTTATATTTGATTTTAATTAAATTAGATTTAATTGAAATATTAATATGTATATAATTGAATAAGATTTAATTATTTATTTATTAATTAATAATTAATTAATAATTAAATCGTTTAATTATTATTATTATATTATAATTAATGGGAACGTGTCATCCTGACACGTTCCCACAACTCCCTCAACCCCCTATCCCTCTGGAGATTTTTTTTATTTTTCACGAATGGAAGAATTGGAGTGGGTTAACGTTGTGTGCAATTGTGAATTGTTAAAAAATTCTCTCTCTCTCAATTCCCTTTTGATTACTTCCAATAGTTGGTATCCTTTCCACCAAAGGAATTGGTCTAAGATTCTCAGAGAATAGGAGGTTCTCACTTTTGGTGTTGTCCATGTGGTGAAGAAAAGAACAGAGAAGTGTTCTTGTGTTGTTGCGTTCTTGGAGCAAGGAGTTGTTGTTGAGAATCTACAAAGGTAATCTAAACTTTTCCTTTTAGTTTAGTTTAATTTACAACATGTTTGCATGATTAGTTCCATGCCTAATTAGATTAGGAAATGTATGTTTATTCTCTGTTTTTTACACAATGTACTGGTATTTGTGTTTAACCAAAATAAACAAGCAATTACGATTTTAAATCACGTTTCCGCTGCTCAAGGAGATCGGATCTCCATCAGTTCAGGTAGTGTATTTGCTCCAAAGTAGATTCTCCATTGGGCTAGGAGCATTGAGAGGGCACCTCTGTTTGGGACGATCCTGCAAAATTATTCAGAGCATGAGTGAGAGATGCCATATGAGATATAAGGGAGGTTACCTTATCCAATTGATACAATCCAGCTACTGGCTTAGATCTGTCATTGTCTGTGGGCCATTGGTAGCTGGCAGTTGACACTTCCTCTAGGAGGGCACGTGCTTCTGCCACAGTTTTTACCATGAAAGCCCCTCCAGCAGTGGCATCTAGAATGGTCCTGGTTTTACCTTCAAGTCCATTGTAGAATAATTGTACCTGGAGCCAATTTGGGTAACCATGTTGTGGTCATCTCCCGAGCATGTCCTTATAACGTTCTCAAACCTCAAATAGTTACTTTCCCTCCTGCTGCCTGAATGTTCTTATCTTCGTCCTTAACTTTGCAGCTTTTACTGGTAGAAAGAATTTGGTTATAAAGGCTTGGGCCAACTCCTCCTAGGAGGTGATACTGCCTGGTGGGAGGGACTCTAGCCATTCTTTAGCCCTACCCTGCAAAGAGAAAGGAAAAGACGTAAGTGAATACTATCAGCAGAAATATCATTCAATTTAATTGTACCACAGATTTCTAGAAAATTCTGTAAATGTGAATTAGGATCTTCTGTGGCTTGTCCTCTAAAAGCTCCTTCCCTAACCATCTGGATAAGTCTTGTTTTAAGTTCAAAATTGTTAGCATTTATGGGAGCATGGACAATTCCAACCTGCTCATAATTAAACACAGGTTGGAAATAATCCCTGATGGGTTTAGGGTTGTTGATTAACTCATGGTCAGCTGATGCGAAAATATCGGGTGCCATAAACTAATGCAAATTAGAATAAAACCCCGACACTTTTACGACGTGCAAGTATACACGGTCGAGAGCAGCAAGTGATAAGTTAAAAGTATCGATCCCATGAGGACTAGTTAGACCTAAATTAGTGAGTGTCCTAGCAAATTTTCCTTATTTTAGTGCAATGCATGAGTGTGCAAATTATTGTTGTAAATAAATAAATTGATAAGTAAGAAAGATAAGATAAGACAAAAGAAAATAACTGAATTTAAATGCGGGGAGAGGAGAATGCAAACAAGAAGGTAGATACAAGAGATGAGATTTGTAGTGAAAAATAGGCTCGGGTTAGGTTGGAGTTCTAATGTTCGATTGGAATAAATTTTGAGTGATGCCTTGAATTTACCTACACATGCATTCAAATGATTCTTTCCAAAATCACTAAGTTTTAAAACCTACAATTTTCCAATTATGATCTAAATTATGCCCATGATTTTAGGTTCTAGGTGGGTTAATTATCCCTAATCAACTCAGTAATCTTAGAATGAAATTTTAATTTCCTAACTCACTAGCTTTCCCAAATTCGTGAATTTTTAGAGAAGTTAAAGTGGCCAAATTTTAATCCTCATGCATTGTTAAAAACATTAAAAATCTCATAAATCCAACCATGGCATCAAACACTAATTTATTACAATTTATACATTGAAGAACAACTTAACCCGTGCATAGAGGAATTTAGCTCATGCTTGGAGTCAAATTACACATCTTTAAGTTAAGCATGCTTTCACTAATCAATGGAATTGTATAAAAATAATGATCCAAAAACAATCACACAATTCGTCTAAAGCGATTGGGCAAATCAACTCCCAATTAAGGTAAAGCATCCAACAAAAGCAGTGTTAATTTAGCGAAAATAATGAACAAGAGCACTTCAAGATAGGAAAACGTTACACAGCAGGTGGCCTTGTTTTTCTAGTTCAGGTTGATAGCAATATCTGATGACCCAAGGCTTGAAACAACGATCCCACCGTTCAAAACGAAGCCCGGTGAGCTCCGAACAAGCTGACAAAATTTTAGCTAAATCCAACAGTGGAAACTTCGGGAAACAGCAACTTTGTGAGCCTCGTCTGTGAAAAACCAAGCGCTGCTGCGATGCTTTCGGGTTTTGCTACAGCAATGGAGCCTTGATGTCTCGGTTTTGCTATAGCAATGGCACACCGATGCTCCTGGTTTTGCTACAGCAATGGTAGCTCTCGATAGCAAGAAGAAGGACAACCCCGTGTTTGCTTCAAGAAAAGCAGCGACCAAGCAATTGGTTCAGCAAACCTCTCGGCAAATCCTTTTTTCTTCCAACAATTGCTTCAGCAACTCTTGGCAATCAGCAACCTCACGCCTATTGTTGTAGCAAATCGGTCATTTGACCTTCCTTCGCAATTGCTTCAGCAAATTGATGGGTCGACTTTCCGATGTCTTCTCAAATTGCTACAAAGAAATCGAAGTGCCTCGTCTTCCAAATGCTTGGCGCCTCTATCCTCCAAATGCTTCAGCAAATCGAAGCCCTTCACGAATCCTCTCTTGGCTTTGCTGTAGCAATTCTCACCAAGCCGACCTCAATTGCTTCATTAATGGATGGACCACACGATTGCTACACCAAATACACCTTCATGATTTGTCTCTCCAATGCACACATTTGTTGTGGCAATAGCTCGGTTCTCCTTCTCTTCTCGGTCTCTTTCTCTTGTTGCCAATTCTCTCCCACTTCCCACTTGTAAACCCTAGCCTCCTTATACAAGATGGTGTTGCCCTAACTCCACAAATTACAAAAATACCCTTAAGAGTAAAAAGACCATATAACCCTTCGGGTAAAAATGTCTAAAATACCCTTAGGGACTCTTGTAATTTTTAAACATCTCCGCATTACGTGAAAAATTCCAAATAAATTTATGAAGTCAATTATAAATCAAACTAAATACACGAGGATTTTTGGAGTTAAGAAAAATCTCAAATTTCAGTCTTTAATTAACCGTTAGCTTATTTTCCTAAGTTTCTTGAATTAAAGCACAAAAACATCAAAATTAATTCTTTTTGCACCTAATGTTTAAATTCAAGATTTTAAAGCTAACACACATAATTTAGGGATAAAATAACATGAGGATCACTAAATTAAATGCAATTCAAGTGGATTAAACACTAAAATTCTAGTAAAATAACTCACTTATGGTGAGTTATCATCAGCCATTGTCAGAATTTCTGCTCTCCCTTGCCTTAAGAGTCTCCTGTAAGTCCTCTCGATTTCAGGATCAAAAGGATGCAAGTATGCAGCTCTATCCTTGGGCATACACCTGGAGGTATCAAGAAAAACAGGAATTAGATAACAAAACTAGGAAAAGGAAAGAAAACATAAAAAGAAAGAGAACACAAAAAACAGAGAATTAGAACATAAAACTTGGGTTGCCTCCCAAGAAGCGCTTTCTTTAACGTATTTAGCTAGACGGTGACTTATGATTGACGTTAAGGCATGTAAAACTGCTCATATTTCTTTGGGTCCTTCTTGCTTGAATCGATATAGCTTTCTAAGTCTAAAAGGCTATCCTGTTTTTCCTAGGCTTCTGACAGAAAATTATTTTTGGTATTTTTGTGTATTAAAATAAAAGAACAAAAATCAAAACAAGACTCGTGAGTGTAGGACAAATGGTTATCAAGATTAAAGGAAATTTCTAGAGATAAAAGGGGAAAGGACTTTTCAGCCTCGAACTCTATCACCTGAATTTCCTCCGTGGAAGTGATTGTGTTACCATTGTCTACCTCACAAACCTGATTTTGGTGTGTTTCAGTCTCCTCCATCCCATCGTCACTATTATTCGAATAAATCCTCCTAGGTGGCTCCTCCTCAGTGGTAAGAATAAGGAACTGCTCCTGTAAGGCCTTAAGGGAAATTACTAATTGATTAAGATAATGAGTTCTTTCCTAGTACTATTTCCCAAAGTTCTACCATTTTAGCCTCTAACCTATCCACCCTTTCTAATTCATCATGAACCAAATTTTTAATTTTCTATTCTAACGTATATTCCATTATTAGGTCCACAAGAGAAGAGTTTTCTATAGGTTGGTCAGGGTAAGAGAAATTTTGGTTCCAAGTGCCTAAATGACTACCATCAAAAGAATTTTCATCAATTTTAGGTGCAGAATGGTAAAAATTAGACAAATGGTATTCAGAAAAATCATGATGCACATACCTAGGGTTCTGAGAGGGACAGTACCAGGATGGAGAATCAAAATCATGAAAAGCTGCAATCACGCCGTTGCAACGCTATTGACAGGGTTCTTCTATGCTTCAAAACTGCAATCACGGTGTTGCAACGCTCTGGATGTCGTTGCAACGCCATCACTTCGGATCTACTAGCTTGGATTTGTCCTTCTACTTCCAATTGATATTATTTTTTGCTCCAAAAAGCCTCATTTCGATCTCGAGAGAACCCACCTTCCTCCCACACCTAGAGAACAACGGAGAAGATCCGGTGGTCGTGTCTTCGCACGTTGGAGTTTCTGTTGCTGAGATCGTGACCGTGGGAGAGAGGAACACTCGAAGAAAAGTTCCTCAAAGGTAAATTCTTGTTGTCCATTCTGATTTTATGCTTAATCTTGTTATGTATGTTCTTGAATTAATCGTTGTAACTAAATCAAGAGCGCGCGATTCGCAATCGCTTCCGCTGCGGGGACTTCGATTCCCTTCACTACAAACCCTTCAGTCTTTGATGAAAGTTAGGCGATGGGAGGGTGAGGCAAATGTTGCCCAATGGTCTTTTTACAGAGGTTCGTCCTCGAGGACCAAAGTTGTAGCCTCATTTTCTTCAGACCCGAAAGGGAAGAAGAAGAATATGAAAAAGGTGGCCAAAGGGAAAAAAGTTGATCGCGCTGCCTCCCAGAAGGGAAAGAAGGTCAATGAAGGGATTTTGAATTCCCGCAGCGTAAGACGTTGTGAAACGTCGTTGATCCGTTGTGTAATTCCTATCTTAAAATTGAATCTATCTCATAGATCCTAGGCTAAACATGTAAAGAAGAAGAAGTAAACAGTAAGTAATAGATACTAACCTCTTGAAGAACTCTTCTTCAACGTTTTCTCCTTCTCCGGTCACGATCTCTCTCGATCCGACGTTCTCCTCGAACACAAACCTCGATCCGAACAGGGAGACACCTCCAAAGGGTCTTCTCGGTTGTTCTCGGGAGGTTGAGGGAGAGTAGGTGGGACTCCCTTTGGTTTTGGGTGAGGAGAGAATTTTTAGAGAGAATTGAGAGAATTCTAGAGAGAAAACATTTGCTCTCTTTGGATGGAAATCCAAAAAATGGCAAATGGCACCCCAAAGGCTTCTTGCAAAGCCTTTAAATACTATTGTGTGATGGAGTTAAAACCTCCACCAAATCACAATTTTACCACAACCATATAATATACAAATCACATTTGCATATTATATAATATAAGGTATCTCATACCTTATTATACAAATCTCATTTGCATAAATGTGGAATTATAAATTGAATCACATTCAATTTAATTTCTCTCAATTCAATTTCTCCAAATAGCACTAATTATTCAATTAGGCTATACTATAGTTTATTATGAATCTCATTCACATCAAACTATATATTATGTCATCTATATCTCATATAAATGACATAAATACCCAAATATGAATTTGAACACTTCAAATTCACACCAAATCATAAACCCTCAATTTGTCCAATTTGAGCCAACCGAGAGGACCTAATGGACCTACACGTGTGAGCTCCAATGATCCGAGACTAACTCACAAACTCTTTGACCCGGTTATTCAACATTCATTAGCTATGGTAACACTCCACTAAAGCCCGTAGTTGCACTCTCATCATCTGTAGGACAAGTTGTGTCCATCGATATAACCAATACCCATGAGTCGACCCTTCACAGTTGTTCGTAGTCACGGTGGGTCAAATTATCGTTTTACCCATGTGTCTACCTCTTGCTCCTTAAGTCCCACCGCTCCTCTAATGAACAACTACGTTGCATGGTCCAACCATAAACAACAACCCTCTCGTGCCAATGAGAGAGTGGGGCCCCGTTGTTCAAGCCCCGGAGACAAAGACTTTAAGGGAACAACCCTCTAGTTTCCCTAAGTCGAGAAC
This sequence comes from Trichosanthes cucumerina, assembly GCA_036507285.1. Lineage (NCBI taxonomy): Eukaryota > Viridiplantae > Streptophyta > Magnoliopsida > Cucurbitales > Cucurbitaceae > Trichosanthes > Trichosanthes cucumerina. Next base: position 34,653,158 of record CM071840.1, read on the forward strand.
GAGTGAATTCTTTTCTGCGTAGTCAAGTTCCCGGCTCCCACGTGGTCCCGCTTTTTGAGAAGGTAGGCATATTGGGCGAGCAACAAGTGGCCACCCTCACCCGTACTAGTCAAAGGACGGACCCGCAGACAGGTGAGTCCGTGACACGCCCGGATTAAGGTCGAGTCACTAATGGTCATCTACGAATTTATTAGCTCTATATTTGTTAGCGGTGTTACATCAAGAAGTCTAATAATTCACGGCCCGATCTTTGTACAATCTCATTGCAGGATGCCCCCACTCGCATGTCAACCACATGAACGAGTTAGATCACCTCGTTTGTATCTAATACAAAGCGGGTCGCATCCACAAAGTGTATCCGAGGATTAGGTCTCCAACCCTATCCAGATATCAGAGACCGTTCGGGTCATTAACTCGAACGTGATCCTCACCTGTGTGTCCACTACACACCGTTCAAGTTCTTAGTTCTCTCATTAATACAATGACCCTGGAGCTTAGTTTATTAGATTAAATTTATGAAAAATGCGAGACACAAAGTTGAAATAAATAACTCTTATTTATTACACAATGTTGAAATAAATAACTCTTATTCATTTACAACTTGGAATATTACAAACTACACGAGATGAGGACATACATCCCAAATACCAAAGACGCGCAAAAAAGGAAAATGTTTTCTTTCGTGAACGTAGATAGGCACTGGAAGCGTAATTGCCCCCAATACCTGGCCGATAAGAAGAAAGAAGGTAAATTTGATTTGCTTTGTGTTGAAACATGCTTAGTGGAGAGTGATAACTCTACCTGGATATTGGATTCAGGCGCCACTAACCACGTTTGCTCTTCTTTTCAGAAAACTAGTTCCTGGCAGCAACTGCAGGAAGGGGAGATAACATTCACAGTTGGAAATGGAGATATTGTCTCAGCTGTAGCAGTAGGCACGGTGGAGCTACTATTTGGCAAGAAAATACTGTTATTAGATAACGTGTATATAGTTCCAGCATTTCTGTTTCTTGCCTTATTAGTCAATGTATTTCAATTTCGTTTTAATTTAATAAAGCGTTTATTTCATTTAAAGGTTTAGAATTGTGTACAACTCTACTTGAAAATAGTTTGTATGTTTTAAGACCTAATTCACTTAAAATGGTTTTAAATACTGAATTATTTAAAACAACAAATACGCAAACTAATAAAAAACAAACAGTATCTCCTAAACAAAATGCCTATCTTTGGCATCTAAGATTAGGTCATATAAACCTCAATAGGATTGAGGGATTGGTGAAGAATGAACTTCTAAATGAGTTAGAAGAAAGTTCTTTACCTGTATGCGAATCATGCCTTGAAGGCAAAATGACCAAACAACCTTTTAGTGGAAAAGGTTATAGAGTCAAGGAAACCTTGGAGCTTGTGCACTCAGACCTTTGTGGTCTGATGAGTGTTAAAGCCCGAGGTGGGTATGAATACTTTATCTCTTTTATAGATGATTATTCAAGATATGGATACATTTACCTAATACATCATAAATTATTCAACCTCCATGGTGGAATCAGCGATGCATCCTTGTTTGACGCTTCGCCATACTACAGCTCCTCCATTAAGAGTGAATATCGATTACGATGTAGATTTTCGAGAATCTTTATCACCCAAAGCTGTAATCCATGTATCCTGTAAGGATTAGATCCTTAGCACCATACACGAGCATGTACTTCCTTGTTCTCCGAAGATACTTAAGGATTGTCTTAACCGCTGTCTAGAGTTCAAGTCCTGGATTGGATTGATACCTACTGACCATCTCAACTGCAAAACAGATGTCAGGCCTAGTACACAATATGGCGTACATCAGGCTCCCAACAGCCGATGCATAAGGAATCCGTCTCATATCCTCAACTCCTTGAGGTGTCTTAGGACACTGTTCCTTAGACAAATGGATTCCATGTCTAAAAGGCAACAAGCCCTTTTTGGAATCTTGCATCTTAAACCTTGACAACACTTTGTCTATGTAAGATGTTTGAGACAAGGCTAGTGTTTTATTCTTGCGGTTCCGGATAACTGGATCCCAAGAAAAAGCATGCATCACCCAAATCTTTCATTTGGGCGCATAGCTAGCCATTCCTTGATGTCGAGAAGATAACCTACATCATTCCCAATGAGTAGGATATCATCCACATAGAGAATTAGGAATGCGACAGAACTATTGATGATTGTAGACACAAGGTTCATCATCATTCTGGTCAAAACTATAAGATTTGATTACCTCATCAAATCTTATATTCCAGGACCTAGAGGCTTGTTTCAGTCCATAAATTGACCTTTTAAGCCTACAAACCTTTTGCTCTTGTCCTGGTTCAATGAACCCTTTGGGTTGGTCCATGTAGATGTTTTCCTCAAGATTGCCATTCAAAAAGGTTGTCTTTACATCCATTTGCCATACCTCATAGTCATAATATGCGGCAATGGCAAGCAGGATACGGATAGACTTTACCATAACAACAGGTGAAAAGGTCTCCTCATAGTCAACCCCTTCAACCTGGGTAAAACCCTTTGCTACTAATCTACCTTTAAAGGTTTGCACCTTTCCATCTACACCACGCTTTCTCTTGTAGATCCACTTACAACCTATAAGTTTTACCCCATCAGGTTTATCTACAAGATCCCAAACAGAATTGAAGTACATAGACTCCATTTCTTAGTCCATGGCTATGACCCATTTGTCTTTGTCTTTGTCACACATAGCTTGATTATAAGTCAATGGATCCTCGCAGTTGTCATCTGGTATAACAACTTGGGTTTCAGATAAACCCATGTAACAGTCAGGTTGTATTATCCCTCCCACTACGTCGAGGCATACTCAACTCTTGAGATGGACTCTCTTGACTAGACAAACCAGTATCAATAACTCTTGTTGACGTACCAGTTTTATTTGCAACCTTTGCTATTGTTCCTTCTAACTCACTGAACACAACTTTACATTTTGGTTTGTGGTCCCTTATGTGGTCCTCCTCTAAGAAAATGGCATTTGTCGACACAAAAACCTTATCTTCCTTAGGATCATAGAATAAACCACCTCTTGTTTCTTTTGGGTATCCTACGAATAGGCATAACTTTGAATGTGAATCCAACTTCTTTGGATTTGTCATAAGCACATGTGCTAGACAGCCCCATATCCTGAAGTGACATAAACTACCTTTACGTCCTATCCAAAGTTCAAAAGGTGTTTCAGAAACACTTTTTGAGGGCACATTATTCAAAATGTATACTGCAGTCTCCACTGCGTAACCCCAAAAGGAACTAGGGAGATGAGCATAACTCATCATTGATCGAACCATGTCCAACAAGGTTCTATTTCTCCTTTCCGATACACCGTTTTTGTTGTGGCGGGCCGGGAGTGGAGAGTTGGGATGTAATTCCATGTTCTATCATATAGTTCTGGAATTTTAAATCCATGTACTCTCCACCTCGATCTGATCGAAGTGTTTTAACAATTTTACCCAATTCATTTTCAACCTCCGTCTTGAATTCCTTGAACTTTTCAAGTGCTTCATACTTGTGGTGCATTAGGTAAATATGCCCAAATCTAGAATAATCATCTATAAAAGAGATGAAATATTCATATCCTCCCCTGGCTTTAACATTCATCGGACCACAAAGGTCTGAATGTATTAGCTCTAGAGGGTCTTTGGCTCTATAACCTTTTCCACTAAAAGGTCTTTTAGTCATTTTGCCTTCTAGGAGGATTAACATACCGGCTAAGGGTTTTCTTCTAACTCGTTTAGAAGTCCGTTCTTTACCAATCTCTCAATCCTATTGAGATTAATGTGACCCAACCTAAGATGCCAAAGGTGAGCATTTTCTTTAGGAGAAATTTTACGTTTCTTAGTTTGTGCGTTTGCAGTTTTAAATAATTCAGTGTTCAAAACCATTTTGACTGAATTAGGCCTTAAAACATACAATCCATTTTCTAATGAAGCTGAACATATTTCTATACCTTTCTTCAAAATAAACACTTTATTCATTGAGAAGGAAGCAAATACACCGCATTCTATGAGGCAAGAAATGGAAATAAGGTTTCTAGTAAACCACAGTATCACTAATATATTGTCCAACAATACATATTTCTTGTCAAAATAAAGCTTCATCGTGCCCCTCATCGCTCTGGTGAGACGACTTCTCCATTTCCAACCCGGAGCGTTATCTCTCCTTTCTATAGCTGCTGCCAGGAATCAATTCCCTAAAAAGAAGAGCAAACATGATTAGTGGCGCCTGAATCAAGTATCCAAGCAGTTTTATCATTATCCACTAAACAAGCTTCTAGGCAAAGTAAATCATATTTACCTTCCTTCTTCTTTTCTGCAATGTACTTCGGACAGTTCTGTTTCCAATGCCCGTCTTCGTTGCAGTGGAAACACATTCCTTTGTCAGCAACTTCTTTGACTTTCTTGCCCTTCTGGGCGGCAGCTTTGTCAGCCTGTTTCCCTTTACCAACCTTCTTCATGTTCTTCTTCTTTCCTTTCAGGTTAGAAGAAGATGAAGCCACTGTTTTTGTCCCAAAGGTCGAACCTCTGTGATAACTCCTACTGGCAACATTTGCCTCACCTTTCGATCCTTGAATTTTCATCAAAGATTGAAAGGTCTGGAGTTCATTCAGAAGGGAGGTAAGGTTAAAAGTAAGCTTGTTCATAACAGCATTACTTCTAAACGACATGAAACTATCTGGAAGGGTTTCCAGAATGAAGCTGACCTAGCTCGATTCATCGATGGAAGCACCATTCGACTCTGTGATGTTGAAGTGCACCATCATATCCAGGACATGATCCCGAACAGATGTAGCCTCTGGCATCCTTGAGTTGAATATGTACTTTAGGGCATTGTGTCGGGCCTGTGTGGATTGTTGTCCAAACATACCCTGCACGGAATCCATGATTTCCTTGGCGGTAATCATGCCCTCATGCTTCTTGGCTAATATGTCAGACATACTTGCCAGCATATAGACCTTGGCCTTATCATTGGCCCTGATCCATCGATCATATGTATCATGAACATTTCGTGATGCATTCGAGCCTGGCACCTGAGGACACTCCTCAGTTAGCACAAACTTCATATCATCCACTACCAATATCGTGTTAAGTTTGTTTTTCCATGTCATCATATTCTCTCCGGTTAACTTTTTCGCACCCAATAAGGAAATTATAGAGCTAGACATTTTTGCTGAAAATTTACAAACAAACTTGTATGAGTTTCTTGCTATAACTCTAATCCAATCATGTTTTAGCTAATTATTAAAATGATTCCTAGGTCATTTATAATTTGCAATGATACTCCAAAGGTTTAGAATGTATGACACCGAAGGGTAATCAAAAACACTCCTCCTCTGGATGAAGATACTCTTGACCAAAACCTAATAGCAGAATAACTCTTATTCATATAGGTTTTAGTTACCATTTTTCGGTCAGGATACATACACAACTTATGTACCCTGTGAGTGTAACCCTCTGTCTTTAGATCCCAGAATCTCCATTCAATAAAATCCGCCGAAGGGAGGACTAGATTGAAAAATAGTCTAAGGAAATCTTTATCCCTTTCGGGTGTCCACTGTGTTCGATCCCCTATGATCAAGTCATCCAAAGGGATTGTCTGGTCCAGGCCAAACTAGCAGGCTGACCATAGTGGTCTAACGGTGTAAACCGACGAAAGAGACCGTAGGTTTTGTGTTCACTAAACCTGCTCTCACTCACTATAAGTACCCTCTCCATTCCCCTTGATATTGACTCATACAAACACCATCCGAAGGAGGACGCTCCCGTTTGCGCCACAAGGCCAAGTATGAGTCTCACGGTGTGAACTTCCCGGAGATAGCGTAGGTGGGAAAATATGTATCTCATACACTTTTCCTCCCACTGAATACTTTAAAGTTATAGGAATCTTACTTAGGCTAAACCCCGGCTAATGGTTTTACCTAACTCTATCAATATAACTCTTATATCGATAATCAATATAACTCTTATATTGATTTTATCCTAAGTTTGTTAATATAACTCTTTATATTAAACCTAGGATTTCTAGTTTATTAATCCCTTAATAAACCCGCTGACGCTACTGTAATTTATAAACTCTCGATTAAATTTCACTCCCCAGTCGGTTCGGGTAGGGTGTTCAAGTTTAAGTCGACTTAAATACCTCAGCCTAGATAGAACTTTCCTTAGACAGAGTTCCTCTTTTAATCATAGCTTATAAATTACTTGGTTCCTAATTTTAATCTAATTAGAACTAGATAACCTTAGGTCTATTATTTCCAAGTTCTAAACATTTTAAAACTAATAATTAACCTTAGGTGACATGCATACTATGTTATAGTGTTTGATCATTCATCACATGAATAATAAGACATTCATAGCATAATCATCTCATGATATATGATGCATGTCAATGCTATCCATAAATTAATATAACAACTTTATAATAATTAATCATGCAAACTATATAATATAACTCCTTATATTATAGATGATGCATGAAAATGCTTAACCTAAGGTGGGGTTTCTAAAATAAAAGCATACATTATGCATGACAATAATTACACAACAATTTCATAATTTAAATAGCAAAATTAGACCAATTTTGGCACCCTAAATTTAATTTTAATTAATATAATCTAACTATATTAATTAAAATTAATTAAATTAAATATATTAAATATAAAACATTTTTATAATTAATATATATAATAAAACTAAATTTTCGCCCGTTGTTCATTCGCGTGAAACGCATGTGGCGTTGCAACGCTGATGGCAGCGTTGCAATGCTGCGCCTTGTCCGTTCTCGCCGTTGGGCGCATTGTGAACGCGCCGCCGGCGTTGCAACGCGCCTCGATGCACGCCTCATACGCAAGCGCGGCGTTTACGCGCCAATGAAGCAGCGTTGCTGCAACGTCGCATACTGCATGACACATGGAATCTGCTATTCCTTGCTCGTTTTCGCTCCGATCTTCTTAGCAATCACTTTGCCTCGATCGACACGGACTTACAGACTCGATTTACAATTAAAATTTCCCAAAACACCGGGCCCTTACATTGAACGATTCAATAGAAATTGTAAATCTAAGTGCCAAAATTAAAAACATCTAATTTGCAAAAATCGTTCATACATCTCATGCAAAACAGTAAATCCCACCTCGTTCTTGAAAAATCCAAAACACAAATCAAGAATGCTATTGGGCTCTGATACCAATTGAAGGGAATCGAATCCCGCAGCGGAAGCGATTGTGAATCGCGCGCTCTCGATTTAGTTACAACGATTTCATTCAAGAACGTAAACAACTAGATTAAGCAAAAATACAATATGGGCAGCAAGAAATATTACCTTTGAAGAACCTTTCTTCAAGTGTCACATTCCTCCCTCACCTAGAGAACAACGAAGAAGATCCAGTGGTCATACATCTCATGAAAAACAGTAAATCCCACCTCGTTCTTGAAAAATACAGAACGCAAATCAATAACGCAATTGGGCTCTGATACCAATTGAAGGGAATTGAATCTCGCAGTAGAAGCGATTGTGAATCGCGCGCTCTCGATTTAGTTACAACGATTTCATTCAAAAATGTAAACAACTAGATTAAGCAAAAATACAATATGGACAGCAAGAAATATTACCTTTGAAGAACCTTTCTTCAAGTGCTCCTCCTCTCTCACGATCAAGATCTCAGCAACACGAACCACGAACGGACTAAGACACGACCACTGGATCTTCTCCGTTGTTCTCTAGGTGAGGGAGGAATGTGGGTTCCCCTTAGGTAAGATGAGATGTTGTGAGAGAGAGAGATTGTGTTTTGGAACCTTTCCAACAACACAACAAAGCCTTAGGTTCACTTGACCTAGTTACATCTTATGCAACTATAAATAAGGAGATAGGGATAGAAATTATCATCTTATCCCTCTTTCATTCTCTCTTTAATATATAGTTAATATGTGAATCCAATTCACATTAAAACTATATATTATATCAATTATATCACATATAATTGATATGACATCTCATATATGAAATTGAACACTTCAATTTCATTCCTAACTTTATACCCTCAATATTACCATGTTGAGCCAACGGAGGGACCTAATGGACCTACAGTTCATGAGCTCCAATGATGTGAAATTAACTGATCAAACTCTTTGATCCAGTTAATCAACATTCATTAAGTACAAGTCACTCCACTATATACTTGTACCTGCACTCTCCTCACTGTAGATTATATTGTATCCACTGATATAACAATTACCCACGAGTCGACCCTTCACAGGTTGTTCGTAATTACAGTTGGGTCAAATTACCGTTTTACCTCTGTGATTACCTCTTTGTTCCTTAAGCACCATTGATCCTCCAATGAACAACAAATCTACGGTCCTACCATAGACTCATACCCTCATAGAGGGCGAGGCCTCGTTGTTCAAGACCTTGAGTCAGTTCTTAAGGGAACAAGCTATCTAATTCCTTAGTGTAGGAATGAGTGAATTCCATCTTGCACAGTTAAGTTCCCAGCTACCTACGAGGTTCTGTCCCTGAGAAGGAAGGCTTATTGAGTCGGCTACAGGCCACTCTCACCCATACTAGTCTAAGGACAAACCCCTATATGCCGGAGTCCTTAACTTGCTCAGGATTCAGGTCGAGTCACTAATGATCATCTATAAATTTCTAGTTTTATCCTGTTAACGGTGTTACACTTGTTAGACTAATAATTTGCGGTCAGGTCTTGTATGAACTCTTCATACAGGATGCCCCCACTCGCATGTCAACTACATGAATGAGTTGGATTACCTCATTTGTACTAATTACAAAGTGGGTTGCATCCATGGTGTTACCAGAATGAGGTTTCCAACCTTATTCTTATACCATAGACCATTTAGATTATATTCTTGAACTCAACCCAAATAGTGTCCACTACACTGATGTTCAAGATATATGTTATAACCTTGGAGCTTAGTTTATTGGATTTATAAACCAAGACTGTAATTCTATCAAAACAAATAACTCTTTATTTAATTGATCAAAATTACACAAGTTTAGGGCATAAATCCCAACAAATTCTGTGTTCTATCATATAGTCTTGGAATTTTGTGTCCATATACTCTCCACCTCGATCCGATCGAAGTGTTTTTATAGTTTTACCTAACAGATTCTCAACCTCAATCTTGTACTCCTTGAACTTTTCAAGTGTTTCAGACTTCCTATGCATTAGGTAAATGGTATACCTCGAATAGTCATCTATGAAAGATACGAAGTATTCGTAACCACCTCGTGCTTTAACACTCATCGGACCACAGAGGTCAGAATGTAGAAGCTCAAAGGGCTCCTTGGCTCTATATCCTTTTTCACTAAAAGGACGTTTGGTCATTTTGACTTCGAGGCATGACTCACATACCGGTAAAGAGTTTTCTTCCAACTGACTTAGAAGTCCACTCTTCACTAGTCTCTCAATCCTATTGAGATTAATTTGGCCTAACCTTAGATACCAAAGATGGGTATTTTCTTTTGGAGAAACTTTAACTCTTTTAGTTCGTGTTTCTGCAGTTTTAAATAACTCAGTGTTCAAAACGCTTTTAACCGAATTACGCTTTAAAACATACAAATTTGACTTAAGTGAAGCAGAACAAATCAAATTACCATTTCTGGAAATAAACGCTTTATTACCATAAAATGAAACGGAAATACATTGTTCTAAAAGACAGAAAATAGAAACGAGGTTTCTAGTAAACCCTGGAACTATATACATGTTGTGTAACAAAATGTAATTTCTGCCAAAGAAAAGCTTCACTTTGTCGATAGCTATAGTAGAGACTATCTCCCCGATCCAACCCGTAAAGTCACCTCACTCTCCCGCAGCTGCTGCCAGGAATCAATTCCCTGAAAAGAAGAACAAACGTGGTTAGTGGCGCCCAAATTCAATATCCAGGCAGAGTCACTACTCTACACTAAACATGTTTTAGTTACTAATAAATCACATTTACCTTGATTCTTCCTCTCGGCAAGGAACTTGGGACAGTTTCTCTTCCAGTGGTCGTCCCCATTACAGTGGAAACACTTTCCTTTTTCTGCAACTTCCTTTACCTTCTTGCCCTTTTGGGCGGCAGCTCGGTCAGCTTTACCCTTCTTCATCTTCTGTTTCCCTTTCGGTCGAGAAGGAGCAACGATTTGGTCCCAGAGGTCGAACCCCTGTGATATGATCTGTAGGCAACATTTGCCTCAGCTTCCGGTGTCCAGATCCTCATCAAGTACTGGAAGTTTTGTAGCTCATTAAGAAGAGTGGTCAGAGTGTAGCTTATCTTGTTCATAACAGCGTTGCTACGAAACTAAAGGAAACTCTTCGGAAGAGTCTCCAAGATAAAGTTGATCTGGCTCGACTCGTCGATCGAAGCCACGTTCATCTCTGCTAGATTAAAGTGGGTCATCATGTCCAGAACATGTTCACGGACAAACGTCCCTTCTTTCATCCGTGCATTGAAGACGTGTTTGAGTGAATCGTGTCTGACCTGAAAGGACTGTTGTCCAAACATGTCCTGCAACGACTCCTTGATCTCCTTAGCGGTGATCATCAACTCGTGCTTTTTTGCCAAGACTTCAGATAAGTTGGCAATGATAAAGACCTTGGCCTTTTCATTGGCCCTGATCCATCGATCGTATGCACCACGAATACTTCGTAATGCAGTCAAGGTCGGCAACTGAGGACACTCCTCAGTAAGCACGAACTTCAGATCGTCGGTTACAAGAATCGTGTTAATATTGTTCTTCCACGTTTGGAAGTTATCTTCCACTAACTTATCCGAAGCGAGTAAAGAGATAATTGAGCTAGACATTTTTGCTGAAAAAATAAATTAAAATTTGGTGTCAGTCTCGCAAAAAAACTCTTTAAGTCCAATCAAGTTTTAGCAACATTTAATCAAATGATCCCTAGGTCATTTAAAATTTGCAATGATATCCTAAAGGTTTAGAATGACCGCCACCAAAGGGTGAACAGAAATACTCCTCCTCTAGGACGAGACTTTCTCGACCAGACCCTAATCCCATAATAACTCTTATTCCACTAGGCGTCCAGTTACCATTATTTGGTCGAATTCATTAACACTTAACGAATCCCGTGAGTGTCACCCTCAATCTTTAAGTTTCCAAGTATCCGTCCAAACAATAGCCACCGAAGGGTGAACCACGAAGGAAAACCAACAAGGAAACTGTATCCCTTTCGGGAATTTACGGTGTTTCGACTCCCATGATGAAAGGTCCTCCGAAGGGATTGTCTGGTCCAGGCCAAACTAGTAAGCGGATCATAGGGGTCTCACGGTGTAAATCGAAAGAAGAGACCATGGGTCCCGTTTTCACAGGTCCTGCTCCCACTCACTATAAGTACTCTCTCCATCCACTTTGATATTGACCCATACATCCATCCAAAGGGGGACGCTCTCATTTGCGCCACGAGGCCGAGTATGGATCTCACAGTGAGAACTTAACGGAGATTTGTGGTTGGAAAATTAAATGTATCTCATACACTTTGTTTCCTCCCACTCAGCACTTTATAATTTTCGGGATTGACCTAGATAGACCGGCTAAAATTTACCTAAGTCTACCAATATAACTCTTATATTGAATTAGGCCTAAGTTTATAATCACATTATTACTTAGGTCTATGTGAGTAAATTAATCAACTTTTAATTAATGGCACTCACGAAAAATATAACCTAAAAATCTCCGGACCGAATTCACTCCCAGGTCGGTTTCCATCCAGGTAGGGGTGTTCCGCAAGCGTCAACGTAAATACCTCAGCCTTAGATAAAACCTTCCTTAGACAGAGTTACTTATCAGTCACCATTCAAAGATTATACTTTGATTTCCTAATTCTAATCTTATTAAAACGAGAAAACCTAAGTCTAATTATTCAAGTTCTAAACACTTTAAAACTAATAATTAACTTAGGTTACATGCATTTCTATGTTATAGTGCTTGATCATTCATCACATGAATAACTATACTATAACATAATAATTCATCACATGAAATTAAAATGCATGAGCATACTTTAATCTAAAAAATATAACACTTATATTTAATTAAACTAAAACATGCATTTAATTATATTATAACACTTATAATATAACCTATCATGCAAACTATATATTATAACACTTATAATATAAATGATGCACGAAATGTTTAACCTAAGGTGGGTTTTTAAATCTATATGACATACATTATGCACATAGAATTTAATTAAATCATACATCTCATGCATAAAATAATTAAATAGCAAAAATGGACCGGTTTTGGCACTTAGGGGCATTTATTTAATTAAATAACATTTATATAACATTTATATTAATATTATTTAATAAATTAAATTAAATAAATGAAATATAAATAGATTTTACAAAAAATAAAATTAAATCACGTTAAAAAATTGCTACCCACGAAGCCTTGCCCCACGAAATTCGCGTGCGCACCTCGTGAAACTGCCCACTACGCTTGCAGCGTCCAGCGTCACGCCCCAGGTGCTCCACGCCAGCGGCGTTGTAACGTTGTCCTGCAGCTAAGCCTTCGCCCGCGATTGCAGCGTTAAGACGCCGATGAACAGCGTCTCAACGCTGTCGACAGAATAACAAGCACCTCTTGTTGTTCTTCGTCGTTTCTCGCCCGTTTTCGCTTCGATTTCTTCACAGCATCTCATGCCACGAACGACACGGACTTACAGACTCGATTTACATTAAAATTGCCCAAAAACACGGGCCCTTACATTGATCACATCAACATAAATGTAAATCTAAAAAACAGTGCCAAAACCGAAAACATCCATTATGCAAACCAAAATTCATCTCATGAATCAAAGCATAACCCCACCTAATTTTAACAAAATTAAGTGCACAACAAGAAGCCAACGATTGGCTCTGATACCAATTGAAGGGAATTAGAAGTCCCAGCGCAGCAGAAGACGATCGAATCGTCGTGGTGTTGTTGTGCAGCTCAATTTTGTTAAAATTAAACTATCACATAGTTAAGGCTAAACAACTTTCTAAGAAAGGAAAAACAACAAGTTCATGGTTACTTACTTGTTAAAGACAATCTTCAAGCTTTCCTTCCGTTCACGAACTCTTTATGTTCTCCTCGTTCTCAACGATCTCGTACTTTTCACACGAACACCGATCGAACCCTCCACAAGGTTATACGGTTGTTCTTCTTTAGGAAGAATGAGGATTGTGAGATCCTTCTTTTTGGTTTAGGGAGAAGAGACTTTGAGAGAGTTTTAGAGAGAAAAGAGAATTCTTCTTTTGGTGAGAATTCCAAAAATGAGAATTTCATTCAAGAACCCTTCTTGCAAAGGGATTTATATAATGGTGATAGGTGGAATTGAAATCTCCACCTATTTACCATTTTACCACAACTATAGGTTATGCAAATCATATTTGCATAACCACATATTATAAGATATCTCATATCTCATTTTTACAAATCACATTTGCATTATTGTGGATTTTTAAATTGAATCACATCCAATTTAATATCTCTCAATCTAATTTCTCCAAATTAGCCCTAATTTAACAATTAGGCTAACCTATAGTTTATTATGAATCTCATTCACATTAAACTATATAATATATCATTCATATCTCATATAAATGACATAAAAGCCCTTTAATGAACTTGAACACTTCAAATTCACACAAAAATAGTAAACCTTCTATTAATCCAGTTTGAGCCAACCGAGGGACCTTTATGGACCTACAGTGACGAGCTCTAGTAATCCGAGATTAACCTATCAAACTCTTTGACCTGGTTAATCAACATTCATTAGCTACGTTAACACTCCACTAAAGCCCGTAGTTGTACTCTCGTCAGTGTAAGACAAGATGTGTCCACTGATATAACCAATACCCATGAGTCGATCCTTCACAAGTTGTTCGTAGACACTGCTGGGTCAAGTTACCGTTTTACCCCTGTGTCTACTTCTTGTTCCTCACTGCTCTTCTAATGAACAATAACGTTGTAATGGTCCAACCATACACAACAACCTTCTCGGGCCAGTGAGAAGGTGGGCGCCCGTTGTCCAAGCCTTGGAGACATCACTCAAGGGAACAACCCCTCTAGTTTTCCTAAAGGCGGGAACGAGTGAATTTCATCTCGCGTAGTTAAGTTCCCAGCTCCCTACTTGGTCCTGTCCCTGAGAAGATAGGCCTATTGGGCGAGTAACTATGACCACCCTCACCCGTACTAGTCAAAGGACAGACCCCCGCAGACTGGAGTTTGTAACACGCTCAGGATTCAGGTCGAGTCACTAATGGTCAACTACGAAGTTATTAGTCCATACTACAACGGTGTTACATCAGTAGGTCTAATAATTCACGGCCCGGTCTTGTACAATCTCATTGTACAGGATGCCCCCACTCGCATGTCAACCACATGAACGAGTCAGATCACCTCGTTTGTATCTTAATACAAAGTGGGTCGCATCCACAGCGTATCCAGGATTAGGTCTCCAACCCCATCCATATACTGTAAACCGTTCGGGTCATTAACTCGAACGTGATCCTCCCTATGCATCCACTACACGCCGTTCAAGTTCTAGTTATCTTATATATTCAATGACCCTAGAGCTTAGTTTATTGGACAAAGTTTGTAAGAAATGCGAGACACAAAATGATGAAATAAATAACTCTTATTAATAGAACGAGATTAGGACAAACATCCCAACAGGGATGAAACCTTGTAGGGAGTTGGGGACTTAACTTCGCAAGAAGGAATTCACTCGTTCCTGTTCTAGGGTAACTAGATAGGTTGTTCCCTTAAGAGATGAATCCAGGTCTTTAACAACAGGGCCCCTCCCTCTTGCTGGCCCGAGAGGGATAATGTTTATGATCGGACTATAAACTTGTTGTTCATTAGCGGATCAGTGGTGCTTAAGGTGTAAGAAGTAGTCACAGGGGTAAAACGGTAATTTGACCCATGATATGTAGGTCCATTATGTCCCTCGGTTGGCTCAACATGGAATTAATAGAGGGTATAAAGTTTTGGAATGAATTTGAAATGTTCAAGTTCAATTTAGGGATTATATCAATTATATATATGATATGATTGATATACTATATAGTTCAATGTGAATATGATTCATATTGAACTTAATTGTGTCTAATTATGGACATAACTAATAATAGAATTTTGGAGAGATGAAATTGGATTTAATTAAATTCAATTTCTCCACATTATGTGAATATGATTCATATAATAAGGTGTTTAACACCTTACATTATGCATTTATGCATAATATGTGGAGTTAGTGGCAAAATGGGTGGAGAATTTGTCTCCACCCCATTGCCTATAAAAGCATCCTTTTGGATACATTTTGGAACACTTGAACCATTTGTGTGGTTTTGCATCTTAGGCAAACACAAGAGTTCTCTCCAAAATCTCTCTACAAATATCCCTAATCCAAAAGGAGATCCCACAGCTCTCCCTCTCCTAGAGAACATCCAAGAAGGTCTTTTGGCGGTGTTCGGGGATTCGTTCGTAGAGAAGAGGAGCTCGTAGATGACGAGGAACCACCCGAAGAATTGGTCTTCAAAGGTAATCATCTAATCCATTTATGCTTTCAAGAAGTATGCTTAACTATATTTTCTGTTTTTTTAGTATTTCTACATCACACAATTGAGAGTAAATGCGATCAATCGCTTCCGCACGGGATTCAATTCCCTTCACCAGCTCCCCACGAGGGCCTGCCCCCAAGAAGATAGGCATATTGGGCATACTCATGCCACCCTCACTTGTAATAGTCAAAGGACAGACTCTCGCAAACAGGAGTCTGTAACACGCTTGGGATTAAGGACGAGTCACTAATGGTCATCTACGAAGTTATTAGTTCTATACTGTTAACGGTGTTACATCAGTAGGTCTAATAATTCACGGTCCAGTCTTGTACAATCTCATTGCACATGATACCCCCACTCGCATGTCAACCACATGAACGAGCTGGATCACCTCGTTTGTATCTAATACAAAGCGGGTCTCATCCACAGTGGCACCAAGATGAGTTTTCCAACCCTATCCATATACTATAGACCATTCGGGTCATTAACTCGAACGTGATCCTCCCTGTGTCAACTACACACTACTCAAGTTCTAGTACTCTCAAATAATATGACACTTGAGCTTAGGTTATTGGATTAAGTTTATAAAATGTGAGATATAAAGTTTCATAAATAAATAACTTTTATTCATTTAAAACAAATGTATTACAAACTACACGAGATTAGGGCAAACGCCCTAACAAGATGAAATATTTTTAGTCGTTTCTTTAATTTTCTTAGATGTAGTGTCCACAAGTAAAAATTATTCTTGGGTAAATGGAAGGAAAAGAAACCCAGAAAAGAACTTAGAAAAGAAGCTTCAAAATGAAATAGTTGATCGAACACGTTCGATTTTCGAAGTTAGAAACGATAGTAGATAGAAATATATACATTGAATGAGACAGATCTAAAGGAATCACTAAGTAAGAGAAAATAACAAGGGAAGTCTTTATATATATATACCGTGTTATCCCCATAGAAGAAGTTTCAGGGATGAAAAAATCGAACAAATGCATTCAATGTTCGAAAGCAAAAACGACAGTAGATAGAAATATATACCTCCTCAAAATTGACATGTAGATACTAATATACACAGGGGCGCGACAAGCTAAAGAAACCAAGAAATAAGATGAAATACCAACAAGAAAGGTTTGTTTATACTGTGGGTCGTTGAGAGGAACTAGTAAATAAAAAGAAATACCTAATGGTCCAGAGGAATTCCTTGGGTATGTCAAAATACCAACAATAGAGGTCATTGTGTATATCGTGGGTCGTCAAGAGAAACCAATAACTAAAAGGAAATACATAATGGTCCAACAAGCAGTTATACGATATAAACAACAGAGAAGGCATGAGGGATTTTAAGTGGAGTATTAATTATGGCAAGTGGTTAATGATGACATTTTTACCTCGATTAGCGATGCATGAGTTATCAATTTTTATATTAAGTTTAATTTTTGCACGCTTAATGGGTAATTGCACATTTTCATTTCATTAAATCAATATAGATGTATGTTCAATATATACGACAAATCCAATAGCTAGCCATTTAAATCATTTTGTTCATGCATTATTTTCTTTTTTAAAATAATGTTAACGTAATAGTTCAGATTTTATTCAAGTTTGTTATATTTTGTTAACTAATATTTCTCTCTCCCCTTACAATCCTCTATTTTTATATTTTTGTTAACTATAATTTCATTTTCTCTTCCGTTAGAATCTTGCTTCTTTTTTTATAACTACTAAATATCAACAACAAGGGTATTTTCGTCCCAAAACTTTTATTATATTTCATGAAAAACTCATTTTAAACATCTTTACAAATTAAAACTAATTTAGACATTTTTCATTTTAGATAGATTAGATTTAGACAATTTTCTAGTTGCCCCAATATCTCCTTGCCCTTTAATTAGGAGGCAACTAGAAAAATGTCTAAATCTAATCTATCTAAAATGAAAAATATCTAAATTAGTTTTAATTTGTAAAAATATCTAAAGTGTTTTTTTCCATAAAATATAATAAAATTCTTGGGACGAAAATACCCCTACTGTTGATATTTAGTAGTTGTACCTACAAGAATGACTAACAAATAGGAGTGAATCAAGGATGTGTACTAATTTTGAGATAATAAAGGCTACTAAAACCGTTTTCTACTCATAAATTAACAAAAATATAAAAAGAGAGGATTCTAAGAGGAGAGAGAAATATTAATTAACAAAATATAACAAACCCAAATAAAATCTAAACTATTAAGTTAACATTAATTTAAAAAAGAAAATAATGCATGAACAAAATGATTTAAATGACTAGCTATTGGATTTATAACATATATTAAACATACATCTATATTGATTAATGAAATGGAAATGCGTAATTATCCATTAAGCAAGCAAAAATTAAACTTAATACAAAAATCGACCCTTGCCTCCTCTGTTGTTTATATGCTATTGGATCATTAGGTATTTCTTTTTATTTATGGGGTTCTCTCGATGACTCATGGTATACATAATGGTTGGCTTCTCTTGTTAATCTCTCTTATTGATATTTTCACTTGTTTGTTGTTTCACTTGTTTGTTGATTACTTTAGGCTTCCATGTCCTGGGGTATACTAGTATCTACAACGCGCCTCTGTTGCTTATATTGTTGGACCATTAGGCATTTCTTTTTATTTACTGATTTCTCTCGATGACTCACAGTATACACAAAATCTCTCTTGTTGTATTTCCTCTTGTTTCCTAGTTTTTTTAGCTAGTATCTATATGTTAATTTTGAGGTATATATTTTTATCTACTGTCGTTTCTGTTTTCGAAAATTGAATATTGAATGTGTTTGTTCAATTTTTTCATTCCTGCAACTTTTTCTTTGGGTGATGACACACACGGTATATACAAAAACTTCTATTTCCTCTTGCTTACTAGTTAGGTATATACTTCTATCTACTATTGTTTCTACCTTCGAAAATTGAATCGATTATTTGATTCTGCAGCTTCTTTTTCTAGGTTTCTTTTTCTTCCATTTATCCAAGTTTCTAGTTTTTTTAGGCTTGTCCCATTTGAGGTATATATATGTCTATCTACTGTTGTTTCTACCTTCGAAAAATCAAATGTGTTTGATCGACTCTTTCATTTTGCAGCTTCTTTTTTGGGTTTCTTTTCCTTCCATTTACCCAAGAACAATTTTTATTTGTAGAGGTTACATCTCAGAAAACTAAAGAAACGATGAAAAATGTTCTTCATCTTTCCCGTCAACCATTTCATTTGAATCTCTCATGTACATTCAGATCTTCAATATTGTTTCATCTCCCCTTGGCATCCTTCAATATTATTGTGTACCTTCGTGCAACATCCATGAGAGAACCTACAACAAAGTGAACAACCAACAACAAAATCGATCGAATTGCTAAAAATTTGGGGAATCAAAAGAAATCGGTTAGAACAAATTTAGGATGGATTTGGTTTGACTCTAAATATAATTATATAATAGAGGCAAAATGGATATACAATTTTATTCACACTCCTCCGATAAATTTACAATATAAAATATTTTTAGACATTTTTTATTGTAGATTATTTATTTTAAGACATTAATCACAATTCCCCTTTAATTAGTTACCTCTCATTTAAATCAAAATTGGAAAGCCCATTTTGACGTTAGCCACGAGCAAACGGCGTCGTTGCAAGAACAAAAACCCTAGAAAGTTCGCGAGCCCAAATCAGCCGCCATTGCAGAGCCCTCAAAAGCTAGCTCCCACAACGAATCCCTCCATGGTTCCTGGTCTTCAAATCCCAATCTACTCATCATTCAACACTTCTCGATGCGTCATTTAGGTTTCTCTCTGTAATCCCCTCAACATTTCGCAAATACGCACGATTTTAGCTTTTAATTTCCATTAGCATTATGGTTTTGTTGAATGCGCATTCTATTCTAAACTGATCAAGGATGTGATGTTGAATAAGTAAAAGGTCTGAGAAGGAAGATTGTGTTGGTAGAGACGATGTTTGAGGTTTGAGGAAAGCGAATAATAATGGAAGAGGGCCCCTGTCCTTGTGAGAGTCATCGCATTTGTGACTTTCGCAACCTCTTCTACAGAAATTGTCTTTGAAACTGCAACGGGTTTGAACAAAAGGCGTGGGTTGCATTCTAGCATTGGATGCTAACCTAGACTTCGCCCGACATGTCGTTTTCCTCTCCCTCAAACATTTGTTTTCTGCTTTCGCTCTTCCTTCATTGATCATACCTTCACACTGATCCTTCTTCATTTCTTCTCTGCTGTTGGATCCTTTCGTGACCTCTGAATGTTCGCTGGCTAAACTGTTTGGTTCATTTCGATTGGATTGTACTTGTTTTCTTTCTCTACCATTTGTTTCATCTTTGTTTCTTAGTCCAATTAGCCCAATTCTAAGAACAAAAATAAGTTTCTGAAGACTATTCTTTGTTAGCTTTTAGAACTTGGCTTGGCTTGGTTTGGTCTTTGAATTTGAGTTGAAGGGTTGTTTGACAATTGTTTTAGAACAGTTTTCTTTTGTTTAAAATGAATGAAATGCTGAGTAGGTGTCTCTAAAAATATTATTAGCTTTTAGAAGCCATATATAATTACAATTGTCAAGAACAAAACAAGCAATGCTATTGTATTTGATTGATGGTTCTACTTCTTTAGTTTTTGCTTTTGTATTGATACTTGACATGTAAAAAGTAGTGTTGGTAATATAATAATAAAGGGATTATATTTACTTTTTGTTGCTAACAATGATTCAATAAGTTGCAACTAAGTTTGTTGTTTTTGATGTCATATTGGCCTGGAGGTGTTTCATGATGGTGATATGGTGCCAGTTATAAGTAGTAAGTTGCTTAATCAGCTTGGAATTGTTTTGGGTTGAATTATGTTTGGCAGGTCTGCTTGGTCTGGTTAGCCCAGATATTGCATTTTGTTTTATAAATGCTCTGTTTTCTTTTAAAGCCTTATCTTCTTGTTCAAAATGCTCAATTGGTGTGTTCCTTTGATTATCTTGCTTATTCGGTTGGGTATTAAATATTAATGAATTATATGTTGAAGGTTCAATTACTCAAACGCACAAGTTATAAACTATTATAACCCCAGATTAAACAACTCTACATTTTAAATAATGTTATATGATTCCACAGATTATAATAATCTACCAAATGCCCAAACAATCCCTAAATGTGTATGAGGATTTAAACCTATTATGGGTGCTTAACTTTTGTAGTTGAGCATGTTAGATTATATTTGTTTTAAATCTTATTTTCATTCTGAAACTGTCTATTCTATTCAATATTTTATTTTTATACTTTAATGTTAGTTTATAAGTTCCTGAAATGTTGAGGGCTCTGCAATGGTGCCTGATTTGGGCTTGCGAACTTTCTAGGGTTTTTGTTCTTGCAACGACACCGTTTGCTCGTGGAGCAGTTGATCGTTGGTGACCTGTTGATGGCATCGGGAGCAAACCTCCATTAACTTTTTTTTCCTCTTCGTATAGTTGTTGGTGTGGATGACTTACGAAAATAAGATAAAGAATATTAATATATAAGATTTGGATGAGTAGTTTAAAAATGGAGATATTGTGATTGAAAGTGAGATATCAGTGGAGATTTAAAAAATACAAAGACCTAGGAGATTTAGATGTGATATAGAAATGAGAGGATATTGGTTTTTTTTTTACAAAATCTTGTGGTTGGGATGGGTTGACGGTAGATAATACCCTATAATAGGGGTAGGATAGACAACTATTTTTATTTGTTATTTTTCTCTAATTAGAGTAGACATAATTCTAAATATGAATAATTTTTATCCTTGTTTCATTATAGCTATTTATTTTTAGACATTACTCACCATTCTCCCTGAATAAATGTAGTGTGAGTTGAAAATTAGCTAAACTTTTTTTTAATTATTTTTTATATAGGGTTCACTACTAAGCCATCTTAACTTCCTAAAAGTGACCAAATCATTAATAAGCTTCAATGATTAAGATTCTTTAGGCCTTGATACATTCGGATTTTGGTTTTTTGTTTTTTGAAAATTATGTTTGTTTTTCTTAATTTATTTTCATATTCTATACAATAATTTTCATCTTTCTTGAGGTACTATTTAAGTTCTAGCAAAATTTCAAAAAGAAAAACAAGTTTTTGATAATTACTTTTTTTTTCGTTTTCAAAACTAAGCTTTGTTTTTTTAAAACATAGGTACGGAGTGAATAAGAAAATATAAAAACTCATAGATAGAAGTTATAAACGAGATCCTAATTATTAAGTAATTTTATTCAATTTGAAAACAAAATCTAAATTTCAATAGATAAATTGGGTAATCTAAACTAAAAATTCATAAACCTAAAAAAAAATCAAAATTCAAACAAATTGTCTACAATTCAAAAACAAATACACCAACTAATTATGGGGTAGTTGTATTTAATTTGGAATCAAAATCTAATTTTGAATAGATAAATTGGATGATATAAAAAAAAAAAGTTAGGATTCATAAGCATAACAAAATTCCAACATTCAAGCTGATATCTACCATTCAAACATGATTGCATAACAAGATTAAAAAAAATAGTTAAAATACAAGATTAAAAATAACAATAAAATGACGTGCAATATAAAATACTAAACCAAAAAATAAAACCTAAAAATAATGAAGATTAACGTATTTACACATTTTAAAAATATAATCCATATTTTGTGAAGATAAAGGTATAAATATAATAATACATAAATAAATTTGGCTTCTTTATTCTAGATTTTTAATTAGATTGTTTGTTATACCTAAACCTACCATTGTTATCAGAAATGCATAAAAATTAATGGACTTAAATACCTAGAGAGAAATACACCATTTATAAAAAAAAATAAAAAAAATACAAACATTACCATGAACTCATCTATCTATTAAATTGTGTATGTGCCCGAAATAAATACAAAATAAAAATCATAGAATAAAATACCTACAGAGAAATATGTGATACAAACAAAAATAAAAAGTACGACCACAAACCTGAATTTTTAAAAAAGAGCAGCAATACAAGCAAGAATAAGCGAGGTGGACCATGAATAGAATCCAAGTAAGTTTGCGACCCCTCAACCACTTTGACTTCGACTAACACTCTCCCCTTCATCTTCTTCAGCAACGCCTTCACCACGCACAACAACTCAACTCCAAGCCTCGAGGATTTCGATGAATCACCTTCACCACACACAATAACTCTACTCCAAGCTTCGAGGATCCCGACGAATCACCTTTTATGCTTCCAAAAAGCTCTGAATTGTTATTCGAGTTATCAAAAATTTGAGAAGGAAGAACAATTACGCACATGAAATTGGTTTAAGATTTGGAGGGAGGAGGACTGTCTTGGGGTGCATGAAATTGGCCTAAGATTCGGAGGGAGGAGGATTTGTCTTGGGGGAGAGAATTTCGGATAGGAGAGGAGGAAGTGACTGAACAATTATATGCATGAAATTAGCTTGGGTAGAGATTCGAAGAAAGAATGATTGTTTTGGAGAAAAAGAAGCGAAAAAATATCGATGACTTAAAATTCGAAGAGATAAGTTTTTTCTTGGGGAGAGACTGGAGAGAGAATTATAAAAAGACATCTAAACCTAAAAAAATCAAGTTATAAACTGGAAAAGAATGTAAAGAAGAAGACGAAACACATTGAAAAAAAAACTAAAAATATAAAGGAATACACCAAAATTTAAATCATCGAATCGAAAACGAACAAAAGATCTAAAAAATCAAGCTACAAACTGGAAAATATGAAGATGAAGACAAAACACAATGAAAAAACTAAAAACAAACCTGAAAATATGATTGAATACACAAAAATTGGAGTAATCGAATAAAAAACAAAGAAAAGAGAATGAATGAATGAAAAAATAATAAAAGAAAACCAAGTAGATAATTGATATGTCAATAATCGAAAAAATAGGAATATAAAATTTAAAAAATAATCGCAGATCTTAAAGGATTTTAATTGAGTGAAAATATAGTAACTACAATGTAAATCTTTAAAAAATAGATTAAATACACTTTGAGGTCATTTGGATTGAGGAGTTAGGAGGAGTAGGAGTTGCAGAGACTAGGAGTAAAGAAATTTGGGGAGTAAATAAGTCTGAGGAGTTCTGAAGTCTGTGTTTGGGGTGAAGAGTTGTTTACTGTAGTTTTGAAAAACAGTGTTTGGGGCAAAAAGTTGCATGAAGTAAGAGTTGGAAAAGGAGTTATGAGGAGTTGGAAAAGGAGTTATGAGGAGTTGAAAAATAAGTTAATAAATCTGTGGGGTCCAATAAGAAGGAGTTGGGGAAGGAGTTAATAAATCTATGAGACTCATAAGGAGGAGTTAATAAAATTTGTGGGACCTACCAGGAAGAGTTAATAACTCATTGGGCCAAACAAGGAGATGGGGGGAAGTTATTAACTCTTTCCAACTCCACTCCTCATAACTTCTCAATCTAAACGCCCCCTAAATAAATAGGAGATATGGTGATATTTTTTAAAAATTCGAGAATGGAAGAGGGCAAAATAGGAAATTGAAGAAAGAAACATCATACGTGCATATCACGTGTTGAAAAAATTAAAAAGAAAAAAAATATTCATTAACCAAAACAACTTATTCTTTTTGGTCATTCCTAAGATTATCCCTTTTTATTTACGAGTGGATGTAAATAATCTTATCTAAGTTTTCTCTTTTGTAACAACAAATAAAATCTTTAAAAATAAGCAAATATACGTTTTTTTTTCTTTTAATAACAAATGAAATCCTAAAAAACAGGCAAATCATGAGAAAGAGATAGGGGTGAGCAAGGAAGGCTGAAAACCGATTCGACCAACCGACTTAAACCTGCCAAATCGACTTCCATCAGTCGGTTTAATGCATATGTCGGTCGGAAGTCGATTTGCACCATGCAAAACTGACCAGTTGGTCGGTCAGCAAGTCTAAAAAGACTCAAACTAATCGAACAAACCGATAATACATATCTTTAAAAAAAATTATTTATTGGCTCATTTGTTGGAAAAAGTGAAACTAAGACTGTTAACATGGTTTTCGATATAGGTATTAGGTAATTATTACATTTCTTATATCGGTAATCACTACCTATTTTTTTTTAAAAAAAAAACATTTTCTTTTATTTTTTATTTTCATCATCACTTCACCATCAACATCAACCTCACCTTCTTCTTCACTCTTTCTCTCATTTTAAACTCACTGAAATGGAAATGAAGCTTTCTTGGTAAATTCTAAGGGAAATTCTAAAAATTAACCCTTTTCAAGTTTTGGATTGGATTATTGGGTCCCACTTGTAAAAACTTGTTCTTTTGGACCCTTTGGTGATGAAAATGAGGTAAGAAAGAGAAAATGTATTATGTGCAATTACTATAATGCCCTCATTCTATTTTAAAACATAATACAATCCAACTCCACTATATTTAATACCTCCAACTAACTCAACTAACCCATTTAATTACCATCAACAAATTTTCTCATTTCCATCATTCTCACAAATTTCATATCTAACTACAAAAATCTCACATCACAAATATAACATTATAATTGATTTTACAAAGAAGCAACAATCTAAGGTACGTATATATGCAAGTCTTAAGTTTTGTTTATTTGAATTGTTGGGTGGAAACACATTGTTAGGAGGGTGCAATTTATTTGAGGTTAAATAGGTTTTTTGTGGTGATTGAAAAGTTTTAGTTGGTTTTCTTTGGTAAATCTCGGGATTCACATTAAGAATCCCGGCCGAAATTGCATCTCGGCCGAGTTTCTAAGAACACCGACCGAGATTCAAATTTGGCTGAGATTCTTAATGGAAATCTCGGGATTTCTATTGACTTTTTTTTAAAAAAATACTTATTTGTTTATTATTTTGTTGCAGTCATGTCACGTGTTTGAGTTTGTTTTGGTGGTGTATGGAATGAAAGGGAAAAAGATTACGATGGTGGAGAAGTGAGAGGTTTGGATGTAGATATTGATATAGGGTTTGATGATTTCATAGGGAAAGTATATGAATTAAGCGGCATAGACCCTAATGGATTCAAACTTATTATACGATGTTTACTGCAACTGAGGTCTAAAGCTCCTGCATTTGTCATTAGAAATGATGCAGACTTAAAAAGTTTCTTGACTTGGGAACAAGTATCCTCAATCCCTATTTATGTATCCACCGAGCCGAAGTTTACTAGCCACCACACATTTCGATCGTATTCCATTACATTCACGATACCGAATAATGATTTTGTTGGTGTTCAAAATTTTCAAAGTTTTCCATCTACAACCACATGGTTCCCACCTAACATAGGTCAAGAAATTCCATCATCATTTGTACCAATGGAACATGACGAAAGTGAGTATGTTGTTCCGCCAACCATTCCACCAACATTTACTAATGATGAAGATGTAGTTTCATCTATATTCCCAAGTAAGGAAGAGGAACAGGATATTCCATCATCATCACTACCCTATTTGCATGATTTAGGCGGATATATTGTTCCTTCAACATGTCCAAATAACGAAGATTCGGAAGTGATTCCGTCTACCTTCCCACATATGCCATTGACATCTTTGCTTGAAAATGATTTAGACTATTATAATTTCAATGATTAGGGGGATTATAATTTGGGAGATGATGGAGTAGGTGAGGAAGGTCACAGCATATGGTTGGACACAATAAAAATGATGAGATAGAAGATCATCAGTTGAATGAGACGACCTACGATATTGCAGAGGAAGACGATGATGACGATTGGGAAGCAGAGAATGATGATTGGGAAGAAGAAGGTGATGAGGAAAGTGTAGAAAGTGAGCAGAGTATACCGTATGAAGATATATCTGACCATGAACACGTGAATATTATTGAACCTCAAACAGACCATGTGACACCTAGTGTGGCAATATCCTCAAGCAAGCAAATAATCATGCCATGTAAGTATTCATCTATTAAAGATATTGAAGTCAATAAATTATTTTTATCGAAAAAAGATTTGGTGATGAGGTTGTTGGTCTTAGCAATGCGGGATAACTTTGAGTTTAGGGTAAAAAAATTGAATCCTAAACTCTACAAAGTTGTATGCATTATTGTCGAGAGTGGATGGAGACTTCGGGCCATGAAGGTAAATGAGTCTTCTATTTTTAAGGTGACCAAGTACTCTAATATGCATACATGTAAGCATCAAATGTTGAGTCATGATCAAGAGTCAACAAATCATAAAGTAAGCATTGTAACAACCTCGAGAGTCGACTTACCTTAACAAGCCGACGCAACAACCTCTTAATGTCTTTCAACTCAGACTCCATGTTGTGCATGCGACCGTCCATACTCTTCATCCACCTTTTGTACTTGCACTTGGTCTTCTTCTTCTTCTTTTTCTTTTCCAATATAGTGTCCTCGTCCACTATCTCGGTATAAATCGCCGCTTGATCTCTTTTTCTCTATTTCAGTCTCCTTCTTCTCTTCCAAAGCCTCTTCCTTCTTCCCTTCATCTTTGACCGTTTGTGAAGACTCAAGCAAAGAGGCAGAAGAAGAAGGAGGATCAGATAATGGTGGCAAAGGAACAAGTGTTGTTGGTGGCAAAGGAACATGTGTTGCTGCTGGTACACGTGGGGGTTGAATCCTTCTATTGATGAAACAAACCTCGTCCTCAGAAGCGACGAGATCGGGATGGATAGTGGCCTAAAAAACAATACATAAGTAAACCAAATGTCGAATATCAAAGTAAATTAAATATTCATACTACTAACCACATTGGATGCAAATATCTCGCTAGTGAGTCGTAAATACGAAGGAGAGTGCGTGCATGACCATCTACAGATTCTTGGAATGGACGTGTCATTTAATCGACTAGCAACACGCCCTCTCAACGTCGAGACAATCTCATATGCCCATACCTGCATTAGCAAAGTATTAAAAAGGTTCAAAGGTGTTATCGAGTAAATATCAAATTCAATATTTTGTTTCAACTAACCTGAAACGCGTATGGAAATCCATATAAGCTATACGTCTCTGACTTCTTCGTAGTATTTTGTTTCTCCTTGTACGACTCTGCTTTGCCCTTCAAAGCTTTTTTCAAGCTTTTAATCGTCTTATTAAATATTAGGGTACTCAGTCCTCGCGAAGAAAAGCGTCTCGGTCATCGATAATATCCAACATGCTAGTGTTCATTTGTTGTCTCCTTTCCCTCCCCATCATCGCCAACTCAATAAAATAGAATAAGGCAATTTTCACCGCGTCCTCATCGTTCTCAAATTGCATGGTGGGAAATAACTTATCTAATTCCTCTCCCCTCATTGCTTCGTTATCCCTCAGATATAATTTTCTAAGTCTATGACTGAATACATTCCTCTTCAGGGGTCTACTACCATGCCTAAGTCTGCATATTAGATCGAACTTTGTCTTTCCAAAGGAAACTCTATTTCCTAACAAGTTAAAACTCATAACATCCGACCTACTTTCATTAATCTCCCTAAGAAGAATGTAGTAGACTAGCTGACCATTAAATATAATAGAAGTGTCTAATAGAGGGCCAAAGGATGTTTGCTTGAATAACTCTAACTGGGATGGGGTCAATTTTGACTTAATGTTCTTACTGGTTCTACCTAAGTGAGAACAACAAGTCAATGCAACAGGAAAATAGTCATCTAATGGAATTTTATCAACCATATCCATTCTTGTATGAAATTTTAAAAATTAATGAATAAACAGACAAAATAAAGGCAGAATTTATAAAACTGGAAAAAATCCCGATCGGGATACCGGGTGAACTCGGTCTCGGTTAAAATAAACTCAGTATCTCGCCGATTTTGTAGAGAAAACTCGGCTTGTATCCCTTAAATTCGGTACCAAAAACGATGAATCCCGACCGAGATTCCGGTCGAGTTTCATCGTTTTCAGTCGACAAAATTCCAGAAACACACCAAAACCCCTAAATTTTTTCAGCAGACCACTCATAATAAATGCACAGAACTATATGAAACCGAGTTTCAATGCAATTAAACATACAACACAGATCGAACAACCTAAATTTATAGATTTCCCTAAAAATTACGTCTAAAACCCTAGAAATCAATCCAAAAATGAAAATATTCACTTACTTCTTATGATTTTAGTCCAATCTACAACTTCAAATACGTTCCAAGCCCTACAGATCAATCCCACAGTGAAGAAAGAAGAAAAACGTTTGAGAGATAGAGTTGAGAGGGAAGAAAAACGTTTGAAACGTTTGTTCTTTTCTTTTTATTAACATTAAGAGCATTTTAGTCTTTTCACATGGTCATGGGTCTACAATAAACATATTTTAAATAGGGGTCCTTTTTTACAAACAAAAACTTCTAAGAGATCATTTTTTAGAATTTGGCAAATTCTAAAAAATAACCCTTTATAAGTTTTTGTTTGTAAAAAAGGACCCCTATTTAAAATATATTTATTGTGGACCCCATGACCATGTGAAAAGACAAAAATGCCCTTAATGTTAATAAAAACCAAATAGGAAACGTTTGAAACATTTTTCTTCCTTCTTCATCTCTATCTCTCAAATACTTCTTCACTGTGGGATTGATATGTAGGGTTTGGAACGTATTTGAAGTTGTAGATTCGACTAAAATCACAACAAGTAAGTGAATGTTGATTGTTTTGGGTTGATTTTTAGGGTTTTAGATGAATTTTTTTAATGATAAATTTAGGTTGTTCGATCTGTTTTGCGTGTTTAATCCCATTTAATATTATTTTCGTATAGTTTTGTAGGTTTATATTGAGTTGTTTGTTGAAAAAGTTGGGTTTTTTTGACGTTTTTCTGAAATTATGTCGACTGAAAAACGATGAAACTCGGTCGGAATCCTGGTCAGGATTCATCGTTTTCGATACCGAGTTTAGGGAACACAACCCGAGTTTTCCTTCACCAAAATCTCGACCTGGATACCGAGTTTACTCGAGACCGAGACCGAGACCGAGACCGAGTTCACCCGGTATCCCGATCAGGATTTTCGACAATTTTATAAAAAAAAATCTTTATCTTCCTTTTGTTTGTTTATTCATTAATTTTTAAAATTCCATACATGAATGGATATGGTTGATAAAATTCCATTAGAGGACAATTTTCCTGCTGCATTAACTTGTTGTTCTCACTTAGGTAGAACTAGTAAGAACATTAAGTCAAAATTGACCCTATCCAAGTTAGAGTTATTCAAGCAAACATCCTTTGGCCCTCTATTAGACACGTTTATTAATTTTAATGGTCAGCTAGTCCACTACATTCTTCTTAGGGAGATTAATGAAAGTAGGTCGGATGTTATGAGTTTTAACTTGTTAGGGAATAGAGTTTCTTTTGGAAAGGCAGAGCTCGATCTGATATGCAGACTTAGGCATGGTAGTAGACTCTTGAAGAGGAATGTATTTAGTCATAGACTTAGAAAATTTTATTTGAGGGATAATGAAACAATGATGGGAGAGCAATTAGATAAATTATTCCCCACAATGCAATTTGAGAACGATGAGGACGCGGTGAAGATCACCTTATTCTATTTTATTGAGTTGGTGATGATGGGGAGAGAGATGAGCCAACAAATAAACACTAGCATGCTGGATATTATTGATGACTAGGAGACGTTTTGTTGCGAGGACTGGAGTACCTTAATCTTTAATAAGACGATTAAAAGCTTTGAAGGGCAAAGCAGAGTCGTACAAGGAGAAACAAAATACTACCAAGAAGTCAGAGACGTATAGCTTATAATGGATTTCCATACGCGTTTTCAGGTTAGTTGAAACAAAAGTTTGAATTTGATATTTACTCGATAACACCGTTGAACTTTTTTAATACTTTGCTAATGTAGGTATGGGCATATGAGATTGTCTTGACATTGAGAGGGTGTGTTGCTAGTCAGTTAAATGACACATCCATTTCAAGAATCTGTAGATGGTCATGCGCGCACTCTCCTTCGTATTTACGACTCGCCAACGAGATATTTACATCTAATGTGGTTAGTAGTATCAATTTTTAATTTACTTCAATAAATTCGATATTTGATTTACTTTTGTATCATTTTTTTAGGCCACTCTCCATCCCGAGCTCGTCGCTTCTGAGGACGAGGTTCTTTTCATCAATAGAAAGATTGAGCCCCCAACCTATGGTCGTCGACCGACAACGATTTTATCATTTTGTTTTCTGCGATTTCACTGGTATGGTGGCAATATTGGAAGCTTATTTTCCTTTTTTCTCTCTTTCTCGTCTTCTTCCTTTCTCTTCGGTTATTTTTCTTTTTAAACAAGATTTTCTCCGTTGAACTCCCAACAACTCCGTTAGCTCCGGTGAACTCTCAAAACTAAGTGAAATCGATCGATTTGTGTATTTGGTTGATCGATCGATTTCATACTCACTACAAAATCGATGACCATCGATCGAGTAAAATCGACGTATCGGTGGTCGACGCCGATTTGAGCCAAAAACCGACACCGATAGATTGATGATCACCCCTATAAAGAGAGTTTAGATGATTTTTACTCCAACACTTCCAATTAATTCCAATCGAACTAGAACACTATAATACCACCATAAGACGATTAAAATGAGTAAAATATACAAATTAGAGCTGGTCGAAAATGAAAATGAAAATGTTGACTTTAATTATACTGAAAATGAAAATGTTGACTTTAATTATATAAGTAAATATATCTACCTTTTTCTTATATTGGGTGATTATAAATGTATTTACCTTCTTGTATCTACCTCCCATGGTTTCAAAAAATGTTTATATCTACGAGCCTCCCACTTCGTCCCTCTTCACTAACGAACGAAGCTCCACTCTATATTGAGGTATGTATAGATGCTTATTGGACCCGATTAATCTCGATTAAGTATTTCCTCTTCTTTACTTGTTTCTCTTGATGACCCGCAATATACATGGACCTCTCTAGATAGTTTCAGGCGAGGTCTCTATCCTCAAACTAGAAAATGTGTAAGTATCTACTAAACATGGGATGAAAAAACAGGATTTAAACCCTTATCCAACGAACTATGTTTTTGTTTGTGCATTCGATTCTCCCAAAAATGTCATGCATTTGAACCCTTATCCCTCATACCTTTATGCTTGAGATCAGGGGTTCTTGATTGCCTCGCTAAATGATTTCGAGGTCGATTTCTTAGTACTTAGCTACCCTGACTAGCTTCTCCAAGTAGTTGTTTGCCTTTTTCGAGAAGAAGTCTTCTTCTTCGATTAGTTATTTTCTTCCTTGATTGCTAGCTTTCTTTTTTCTACTCGTATGACTGCAACCCAACAAAATATTCTATATTTTTTTTTCAAAATCGTGATCTCCTTTAGAATATGGGAGTTGGTTAAATGTCGTAAATATGACGATGACATGACTATGTATATGAATGTCCACCAAGGACATTATGAGAAATTGACATTATATTAACCTCCTCCTAAAAACGGATATGCATGATTGCAATATTGAAACTATCTTACTCATACGTCATTAAACTCTTTTATTTGTTTTATTTGTGGACATTATCTATAATTTCCCATTTGAAAATAACCCCACACAAATAACTTAAAGGAAATTGTGATCTATCAAAGGAGCTGAAGTGGACTGCAAAGGAGTGGAAGGACGTAGAAAAACCAACCAAGGTCAACGAAAAAAAAAATAGAGAAATTCAGGACTCGTTTGGTAACATTATCATTTCCTGTTTCTTGTTTATGTTTCTCATTTTTTAGAAACAAGCTTGTTTGATAACGTTTCCCGTTTCTTGTTTCCAAAATTTAAAAAAACGTGTCTCAAATTGGACCCAAATATGAGAAACTACTAAAAAGAGTTCTCTTCGTTTTGTTTCTTTCCTCCTTTCACCCGTTTCTTTTCCTCAATTTTCTAGGGTTTCAACACGCTAAAATATGCACGAGAATGTGTTTCCATAGTATGCTAGCATGCTCAGGTGCTGAATCCGTATTCCAAATACTGGTTCAATCCTGGTCCTAAGGCATTACATAACCCGTATGATGTGAGAATGTGTTTCCATAGTATTTTAGCATGCTTAGGTCGCAGAGGATGTAGGGGAATGCTGGGACCATTAGGTGTCAAATCCGGATTCCGAATCCTGACCCTGAAACAGTATTAGATGTTAGAGTTTGCTCTACGTGCACGTATGACAAATATTGTTCTGTTGTGCATATTGAGATTACTTTACACCAGTATGATAGAGAATTGAGTATAGATTTGGTGATGAATGTTGCTAGCTTATGCTTTGCTTTTCAGAGCTATAATTGTAGATCTCTCTATTTATATGTTTTACAAATTTGTGCTTATGTTTCAAGAGTTGTGGACTTAAGAGTTGTTGTTCCAAGAGTTGCAACCGTTGCTGTGTTATTCTTGTTTTCAAGAATTGTTTCATTTACAAATTGTAATGTGTTTAAATGACTATGAGAGTTTCTAAATTGTTCGTGATTGACACTATTCCTCAAAGCTATGAACTTCAGTTTAGTAAGAGAAATTTTTTTTACTGAAAATTTATTTTATGGAATAATTCATTGGACTTTTTAGATCATTCTTTTGTTTTTAATTTTCTATCAGATTGCTCTTAAGTTTCAACCAGAGTTAGCTAATCAGAATCTGCCACCAATCCTGTCAATCCAATCCATCAACCCTTTGATAAATCATTTTGATTTGAAGAAGATCTATTGTTTACAAGATTAGCCTATTTTAAAGTAAATAGATGAATTCATTGGATTATAATATAGAAAATTAGGATTTCAAGTTTAGCCCATTGAATTTGACAAATTAAATTTCTAGAATTTTGAAAAAAAAATTACTTAAACCACTACTTTCATGATTCGAAAACTTAATTAAAAATTCTATTTCATATTGAATGTGTTAACCACCTTGTGGTTCAAATCTTCAATTCTAAAAAAACAAGGAACCAAATTTATTTTTTGTTGAATTTTTTTCAAAGTTTCTAGATTACTTATATGAAATCTAAATTTTGGTAAAAAAGAGAAAAATTTTGAATTAAAAAGTTATTAGATTTTCTTCCCTTTTGTTTTATTGATTAATTATTTGTCTATTTAGAGAATTAAAAAGAAAAGAAAATAGATAAAACTGTAGGGCATTTTTTATTAATATAGTTTTTTTTAAAACTTTTTTTGAAAATATTGTTATTTTCAAACTATTTTTAAAAATATTGTTGTTTTTTTACACCTGGCGGATGGTCGTCTCTCCATCTATATTCGGATGATGGTCGCGTCTCTTGAAGAGACGACCAACGCTCACGTCGTCGCGCAAGATTCGTGAGATAGTGTCGTCTCTTGAAGAGGCGACCATCTCCCAAACAAGCAGATTGGTTTTAAGATGGTCGTCTCTTGAAGAGACAACCATAACAGACCCATATTCAATCGCCATTTTCCTTATTCTCTTCCCCACTTTCTCTTTTCCTCTCAAAACTCATTCTGCCCCACTCAAAATCTACCCCACTACCCCACCATCTCCTACCCCACTCAGATTTTTCTTGTCGTTTTGTGATACAAGATCGTGGACTACACAATCTCCACATATATTGTCCATTCGTAAGTTTTCTTCCGACTTTTCTCTTTTTCTTTTCATAACTTGTGCATATTGTAGATCTATAAACGATTTTCACACTATTGGATGATTATGGAGTAGATGAGTTAGTTTTTGTGAGTTTCTTTTATTTTATCATTTTTTTTGTTTTGACTTGTTAAAATTTGATGAGTTAGTTAAATTTTGAAGAAGATTTTTGTTGATTTTTAAGTTTTTTTTGTTAGAGGATTTTATTTTATGATTTTATTTTATTTTATTTTTAATATAGCAAGAAAATATAATTTTGTTTGATATTAGGAAAAAAAAATATTTTTCTCAATTGTTATGTTTTTAAATTTGATTTTATATTTTTTGTTTTCATCTAGAAATGGGAGACAAATGTTTAGGATTTATTTTACACCAAAATCAGTCTACGAATGACGGTGTTGATTATGACCAAGAAGCATGTGGAGGGTTTACGATTAATGTGAACAGTGGGGTCATATTTGAGCAATTTGTTGAGATGGTAGGATTATCACTTGGTGTAGATGTCATGTCTAATCAATTAGAGATAGTGTATAGACACCCCGAGTTAACATTATCTGGAACAATAAGATATACACCGATCCCAATTCCTAACCATCAAGCAATGAACTTAATGTTCTCAATTGCGATGCCAATTCCGTCTCTCGTGCATTTATATATTACTGTGAAACGAGGCATCATAGATCCTCATGATTTGGAAGTAACCCCTAATCCCTGCATTGAACAAAGCCAATGTATAGATCCTGAGCCTGAATCAGTTGCCCCACCTTGTGACGTCGAGGACATGGTTGTAGACAATAGATATAAAGATTTCTGAACAGAAACAGACGATGAGTTCGAGGAGTTAGATTTTAGTGGCAGGGAACATGTTGTTCCTTCAAAATCATTCACCCAGTTAGATAGTGATGCAAACACTATGGAACATGATCTCATCCGAGAACCAGTGGTTGTCGAAGGAAACTTACTATATAAAGGGTTGATTTGTAACAATAAAGAGATCCTTCAACATTTGGTCAAGTGTTTTGCAATCAAGTGTCACTCTCCTTATGAGGTCGTGGAATCAACACCTGTGATATGGGCAGTAAGATGTCAAAAATGGGAGGATGGTTGCAGATGGCGGTTGCGCGCTATAAAAAAAAATCTCATGGTTTTTTTGAGATCACCCAATATATGGGAGGAACATAATTGTTTTTATTCGCGAGTTAAATCATAGTCATGTACAATTGGATTCTACGCTGATTGCCATAGAAGTTTGTGAAAGTGTGAAAAATAAGCCTTCGATCAGTGTATCACAATTGCAAATTGATATAAAAGAAAAATATGGCTATCATGTCCCATACCAAAGGGTATGGGAAGGAAAACGGAAGGCTATGATAAGAATTTTTGGTGATTGGGATGATTCATATAAGCTTTGGCCTAAGTGGATGCACATGGTGAAAAATACAAATCTAGGTACACGTGTTGAGTGGAAAGTTAAATATTACAGTGAAAATACCGGGCATGCCATACTTACCTCAGTTTTTTGGTCGTTTGGCCCTTGCATCGAGGCTTTCAAAAAATGTCGACCAATAATCCAAGTAGATGGAACTCATCTATATGGAAAATATAGGGGAAAGGTATTAATTGCTACAGCAGTTGACTCCAATGGCAAATTGCTTCCACTTGCATTTGCTGTGGTGGACGAAGAGTGTCGGGAAACATGGGGTTGGTTTTTGAAACACCTTCGTCAGATTTTTCCACAGAAAGATATATGTTTGATTTCGGATCGACATGGAGGTATAATTTCAACGTTAACTCTCAAATAATGGTTGGGCCGATGGTAATTCACATCACCGATTTTGTCACGACACATTGCGAAGCAATTTTAATGCAAAATATAAGTGTCGTAAATTTGAGAAATTTGGTATATCGGGCTGGTTGTCAACACCAAATCCGTAAGTACAATAAAGTTGTTGAACAGATCAAGGCGGGAATATTCAATCATTGAGGTTAGTTAGAGGTGAAAGCAAGACAACTCATTATTGTTCGTGCAATAAGTGGCAATCGTATGACATCCTTGCTCTCATTTTATGGTCTGTTTGTTCGCATCTAAAGTTGAATTTTGAAGATTTTATCGAGGACACTTACAAACTCACTACATATAAGGAATGTTATCGTCCTCAATTTCAACCAATTCCACATGAAGATTATTGGATAACACCCACTAACATGCCTGTTTTATATGCTGATCCAAAGTTGTTGAGAGAAGTTGGTAGACCAAAGAGCTCGCGCTACCATAATGAGATGGATTGGAGAGAGCCAAGTAGTCAACAACGATGTGGGTTGTGCAATCAATTGGGTCATAATCGAAGGGGTTGTCCTTCGAGCGGAGGAAGCACCTTCGTAATTTTTTTTTCTATTGTAATTTAATAGACGATTGCAATTAATATACTATGTTTATTGTAATTTAATAGACAATTGTAATTTTATTTTTTCTATTGTAATTAAACAAACGCTCCAATTTTGTTTTTTCTATTCTAATTTAATAGACATTTGATAAATTTTATTTTTTCTATTGTAATTTAATAGATAGTTGCAATATAATTTCAATTAATATATTATGTTTATTGTAGGTCATGAATATCAATCCAGGTCCGCTTGATCCATCGATTCAGATGCACAAGAAACACATCGATCACAACTTGTTTGGAACGATCGTAACGTAGAAGAGTTACATTGTCGCACGTAGGGAAAGCGGTTGTATCTCGGACCATCCCACTACATCGACACATACTCCCTCATTTACGTGCGATAGGGTTGGAAGGGGTGGCCAGGTTGGGTTTCATTCAGTTGGACTGGCACTTCATTACTGCATTAGTAGAGAGGTGGAGACCGGAAACCCATACATTCCATGTGTCTGGCGGGGAATGCACCATTACTTTACAGACGTGGCGAAGCTTCGTTGGGTTGCCAAAGTGATCGGTGAACTCCACCCGAACCCTAAGGTATAATTGGAGTCAGACATGTGAATTACTACTTGGGGTGACTCCAGGCCCTAATCAGATCAGAGGATCCAGGCTAAGCTTACCTTGGTTAGCTTCACAATTTCAAGGGTTGGACGACAATGCAGATAATGCCACAATAGCTAGGTATGCTAGAGCATACATTTTACAGTTATTTGGTGGAAACTTGTTCTGTGACAAGTCCGGAGATAAGGTGCATCTTATGTTCCTGCCTCTTCTTGCGGACTTCGAGAATGCAGGAGGTATGCTTGGGGTGGAGCATGTCTATCCGGTTGTATAGACACAGCTATGCAAGGCGAGCCGACTAGATGCTCGTGAGATTGCTGGGTCTATGATTCTTCTCTAATTATGGGGTTGGGAACGTTTTCCATCAATGGCTCCCCAACGTCGCCACATGAATGATGATGCGTTGGTTGGACGTGCACTTGGTTCTCGGTATGTACTAACTTACATTTTTTTCTAAACTTTATTTAATTAATTTAGACAATTACTATTATGAGAAACAATTTTTAAATATTATTGTAGATGGAGAGACCAATTTTGTGTCACATGATTCTGCTACACATGTTCTCAGTTCAATATAGATATATGTTCGATCTTATAAAACCCGACCTAGTATGTGTTTCGATCCCCTAGCTTATTTTGTGTACTTTATTTCGTTTCAAAATTCATATTTTGAATTTTAGATTATATTTTGAATTTTCAGATCATATGGGAGCCATACAGAGATATAATAGCCACATTGCCTGAAATGTGTAGAAATGGTGAAGATATTTATGGATGTAAGCCCACCGATTTGTTTCCATGTTATTGAGTGGCATCTTCCAAATCGAGTGTTGCGCGGTTTGGGATGAAACAAGGTATCCCTGAAGCTTGTCGATGAGAACCAAAATTGCACGAGATTGACCTTAGACAAAGTGATTGGGCGATCGCGTTAGCATCGTATGTAGCCGATGGCATTCACGTCGTCAATCTATAGTCATCGCTTCTCCGGTTGATGCATATGGATCTACAACCCCGCACTACAATGATCTGTATCGAATATTACTCGACGATTTTCTCACGAGAGAGAGCATCATTTGGTGAAGCGGTACATTTACAAATATTGTCTACTTACAAATGTCATTAATTATATATTCATTTACAAATATTGTTTATTTTTCATGTTATTTGCAGAGGTCGTGCTTTAGACAAATTCGATCCCTTACACAAGATTTAGGATTTTGAATTTGTGCGATAGTGGAGAACGAAATATGGACCCGATTCATCGGATGTACAACATCCCTATAGCTCCTCGCCTTGAGTCCCCAGGCAAAGAAGGCATCATAGAGATCATCAAGCAAATGTTGGTGTACTGGGAGGTCAGTGGTCATGATGAAGTTCATCATGATACACGTGACATACCTCCCACAACTCGGACTCAAGATGGTATTGGTTCTTCGACGATGATGATGGCGATGATACCGACTCTCGGTTCACATTATTTTCCCACCCATCACATTATGCTTTCGAGGTTTTGGTCCATCGTCGTCGTCACATACTCGTGAGCCATGGGCGTAGAGCGTGGAGAATATGATCATTATTTGCATACAACCTGGAGGAGGACAGGAGTCGAAGAGAGGATGAGGATCAAATAGAAGAGGATGCACAAATAGGACGCCATCGACGCGCCTAGAAATCGATAGATGTTACATTTTTTTCCTATTTTCATGTGTGAACAAAACACTATTTTTAATTAATGTTATATCTTTCTATTTCTAAACAACATGTCTTCATTCAACAATAAAAATAAAATTAATTAATAACCCTAAACAAATTTGAAACATGAAATGAAAATTGAAAAAAAAAAACCAATATTTTCATTTTTGTGGGGTTTCATGTTGTGGTCTCTCAAGAGACGACCATAAACGAGGCGGGGATGGTCGTCTCTTGAAGAGACGACCATCATTTGAACGAATGTGACGCGTTGGTCGTCTCTTCAAGAGACGACCATCATCCGAATATAGATGGTCGTCAAAGACGACCATCCGCCATGCCAGAATAAAAACAACAATATTTTTAAAAATAGTTTGAAAATAACAATATTTTCAAAAAAAGTTTTAAAAAAAACTATATTAATAAAAAATGCCCTAAAACTGTAGCCCAATTCTTATTCTTCCCCTCTCACGCGTGTGAAGCACCCGCCTAACCCCCTCCCATTCGATTCTCCCTCCTTCACCGACGACGACGACCCACTCGGCGACGGCAACGGCAACGAGCATCCTTGTCCTCCTCACAACGCCGGCGAAACCACGCAACGGCACGAGCAGCCCTTCGACGTGCTGTAGTTGCTTACGACGTGGTTCGCGTTCGTTCTGGTCGTCTTCTCCGACAGATTCTCCCTCTCTCGCGAACGCCGACGATCCACGACGCGAGCAACCACCTTTAGCGACTGTTCTTTCCGGCGGTGCTGAGGGGCGTTTACCCACGAGCTTCGGCCGCGAGACCGACCTGTGCGCGACTTGTCTGGATTTGTTGAGCAAGTGGAGTATCCTCTGCTCCTTGTGTGTTGACATCAATGTTTCTCTATTTTCGATAAGGTTTAGGCCCTTTCGAACACCAACCAGCATGCGTTCGAGCTTGTTTGGATTAGTTCAGTAAATGTTAGCATGCTTTTAGGTCGTTTCGACTTCTTCTAAATTGTTTTAAGCATGCTTGTTTAGTTTCTAACCTTTGGATAGACGTGGTTTGTAGTTTCAAACTTATTTGAACACCTTCGAACATGGATTAGCAAGGTTTTGAGGCCCTTTGGTGGCATCCAATAGTTTCAGACAATGTTGGAGTGTTCAAGCTGAGTTACAGTTTGCTTTCGGGTAAGAACACCTTTCCTAAATACTCTTTCAAATTCGATTGAGGTTTAGAATTGATTTCTAACCTCTAAGCCTTGATATTGTTCAGGGATCTCTTGGGTTATTTAAGATCGCAATGAGTAATTTTTACTTAGTGCGTCTATTTCCCTGTGTGAAGCATGCTGCGTGCTTTATTTGGGTTATATAATTATGATGGTTTACATAAATTGCTACTCTTGAACTGTTATGTGTTCTGATGTGTTGAGCATATTTTGATTGTGCTCTTTGGAATGTAAGCATGCTGAGTTGTTGAATCTGTTGTGATGATACACACTACTGGGATAATGTTGTTGGTTGTAAAAGCATGATTTTTATGTGTGAGTGTGGTTGGTTTTGAGCATACATTATGGTCTAGTAGCATGTGTTTCGGGAACATGTGTTCTGCCAGAATTATGTTGGGG
The DNA here is from genome assembly GCA_036507285.1 of Trichosanthes cucumerina. NCBI lineage: Eukaryota > Viridiplantae > Streptophyta > Magnoliopsida > Cucurbitales > Cucurbitaceae > Trichosanthes > Trichosanthes cucumerina. The sequence continues at coordinate 34,693,606 of CM071840.1, forward strand.
TTGTGAGAGCGTTGCATGACGTATAATTCATGTGTTAGGATTGTGAGTGGAGCATGATGTGAAAATAATGTGTTGAGTTGTGAGTGCAGAGCATGATGCGAAATCATATGTTGGGTGTACAAAGCATGATGTAAGATTTGTGTTGGGTAGGGAGTGTGGAGTATGGCGCGTAAATCATGTGTTAAAAATTTAGAAATAGTGTGCATTGCATGATGTGGAATTTATGTGTTTAGTTCATGGCATGATGCGTTGATTCATGTGTTGGCTAGTTTCCTGTTTTTACTTGGTTCTATATATAAAAAGCATGTTTGGTTACGTGTGAACGACATGATGTTTGCCTTGTTTGATGCTTGGTGGCTCATTAGGTGTGAGTTATTTACTGAGTACGTGTTATGTACTAACTGACCACCAGATTTTGCAAGTGGTGAAAACCTTTACGAGCTTGGTGATGAGGAGGAAACATGATGAAAAAGGTAGACCATTGGCTTAATTAGTTTACTTTTCTAGTTGCCTCTAGTTTATGAACTTGGTGGTGTTGCATTTCTTTAGAGTATACTTATAAACCTAGTTGGGAGCTTTGAGTTATAGGTCATTTTTAGAGTTGTTTTCTTAAGGTTGAGTATTACTTGGAGGTTATGTCTTCTTTTATTTGAGTTTGGGTTATTTCAGGTGCTTTATATTTATGTTGAAAGTTTGTAATAGACATTTAGATTACCTTACCTCAATGGTTTGGAGTTGTTTGAAGCTTGTTGAAGTAGTATGATCCTTTAGTTATTCTTGAGTTTAGAATGGTTGTTTGGTTGTTCTGGACGTTTTGGTTTGTCTATGATATTGGTCATTAAATAGAAAAACTAGTAATGTTCCTTAAATTAGGTTGAATTTTGGAGGCGTTACATCTCTCCACAAAATGGATCATGAAATTGAAGACCAAAGTTGTTCATATCAAGATTGCAACCTCATATCTCAAGGCTTCATGAGTTGTGATCCATATCTGAATTCTAATCCGATTTAATGACGTTGGAAAACTTTCAAATCTTTTCTCACCGTTCAATTCACATTTGATGGTGGCGGTGGTGCCGATGTGGTTGAACTGTACCCGATCCATGAGTGGAGTAATTATATTTTATATATATGTATACATTAAAACTTTTGGAAAATTCGGATGATGTCTGTGTTTGACCGATAAACATGGCGGAAGAGCAAGGAGAGAGAGCTAAGGTTAGGGTTTTGATTGAGAAGGCTACAAATTCCACGGATTCGGAGGTCCATCCTCGACTCCTCAAGGCTATCAAAACAGTTGTACGATATTCTGATTCAGAGCTTCGAGTTGCAGCCCAAACTCTCATGGATCTTATGAAGCGCGACCATTCTCAGGTGTTTATATATTCTCTCTTTCTGTTTCCCTTTTGAATTTTAGTTTAGGTTTTATGCTCGTGAGGTCAATTCATTGATGCAAATTTATTCTATATAGTATGTACGTTCATTATTTGTGATTTTATGACCTGAATTGTTGTATTCAATCGTTTCAGAACACTTTTTTTTTTTCAAGTTTTCGATTAATTGAGTTCTTTGCCTTGGACTTGGATTGAAGTTTGGCTTAATTGATCTCTCTATCTTATGTAAATATGGTTCATAGGTGGAATACGAAACGGAAATTGTATAACAGTGCTTGGGTTCATGGGTCTTCCTAATTTTTTTTTTTGGTAAGAAAACGTACTTTTATTCAACAAATGAAAGAATACAAGGGCAAGCAAAAAAGGGTTTCTTCTCTACTTGTTATTTTCCATGCAATTGGCTTAGTTACTGCAATCGTTATTTGATAACAGTGCTTGGATAGACAACCTTTTCATTGCATCTTTGCCATGGAATGCTGTGCTCTGAGAAAATTGTGAGCTCTATAGTTCATAATCGAGTGAAGAATAAAGTTTTGATGTTCTTGCCACCGAATTTGTAAATTGTGATGCACCATTTTGCATTGCTTCTCTGCCATTCTTCTCTAACTTACATATGTTGTAAAATTGTTTATGGTCAGAGACTGCGAGGTTATATGTTTTTATCAAAATGTGTATGGGGTATATACTTTTTCATTGTGGAAAGATGCTTTTACTTATTTTGTTGCTTAAATCTCAATTGTAGGATGGACTTGTTCTTTAAGATAAAATCATAATTAGGAGTTTAGAAATGTTTAAGTGATCATAAGTGCAGAGGCAATTGCATATATTTCTTTATTCTATAGTATAGAGCAATACAACCACTAATTTCTCTCTTTCTCTCATTGACTGGGAAGGTAGTGAAACTTTGGAGGGACAAAAGTGGTACAACTTTAGTTTGTGAGTGCATCGGTAGTTTTTATCTTGATATGTTTTTTTCTTTACAATAGCGTAGGACAAATAAAAAAATTCAGAATGAACCAAATGTTCTCTTTGTTATTGTGGTCTTAATGTTTCATCTTTTCGAGCTTTGGCAGGTCCGCTATCTCACACTTTTGGTAATCGATGAACTTTTCATGAGATCAAAGCTTTTCAGATCCCTTGTTGTTGATAAATTGGATCAGCTGTTGACATTAAGTGTTGGATTTAGAAGAAATATGCCACTTCCTGCCCCAGCAGCCGTTGCTTCTACTTTGCGTTCGAAGGCAATTGAGTTTTTGGAGAAGTGGAATGATTCTTTCGGTATTTACCATAGACAACTTAGATTAGGTTATGACTACTTGAGGAACACTCTTCGGTTCCAATTTCCAAATATACAGGCAAACGCAGCGCGACGTCAACAAGAGAGGATGGAAAGAGAAAGAAGGTCAAAAGAGATACTTCTTAGCAAGTTCGAAATATTGAAAGGGAATTTTTCTTCTATCAAGGAAGAAATTCAATCGACTTTAGATGAGATCAAGGAGTGTTTGGATATTGTTCATTCTAAAGAGGATACTGGAGCCATGATTCCTTTGGATGATGACACCACAGAAGAGTTTCGATCTTTCGAGTTGAAACAGATCCGTCTTGATGCATTGAAAGAAGGAGAAATGGTTCATGAGAATCATGATAATAAAGTGATTTTTGATGCATTAAGGGAGCTTTACAAGCTTATGTCAAAACATTTGGTCTCCATCCAAGAGTGGATCTCTGTTCTTGTTAGGGTTGACTCAACGGACATAAGATTCAGGGATTCAGCATTAAGGCAGTTCATCGATATACGAAATAGTCTACGTGAGGTGAAGAAGAGATGTGAAGAATCAGGTTGTTCTTTTACGGAAAGTGCAAACCATGATGACAAAGATGAAGATTTTTGGGAAGAAGGTAAGGTGGGAGCAATAGAGAATGAAAGTTCCTTTGCATTCGAAAGGAAAAATGAAGATCTTGTTGTGGCGTTGACATCCAGTGTGATTAGAAAAGTAGACACTGAAACCAGTAGGGAGGCAGATGTTGGCAATGCAATGCAAAATGGTGAAGTTGGTAGTAGTGATTCAGCCTCCTCCTTAAGGAATAAGCTCTTAGCTGAAGCTCCAGTTATTGAATGGGGTTCTTTCTTAAATACTTGGGATTCGAAAATGGATATTCTGGCTAACCAGCGAGGATTAGAGGTTGAAAGTCATTGGGGTCGAGTAGACTACGATGCAACTATTCCTGCAGAGAAAATTGCAGAACTGAATGTCAGGGCTTCACTTTACAAGGAAGATCAACCTGAAATTCAACCATGTCGTGCTCCTTTAAGCAAAGGAGGACTTTGTCAGAGAAGAGATCTAAGAGTGTGTCCATTTCATGGGCCTATTGTGGCACGTGATGACGAAGGACGACCATTGGATGTTAGCTCTTCATTGGACAAGACAACTCCTGATTTGGAGATTGCATCCATGGAAAAGGTAGCAAGACAGGCTGTGAAAAATGTACGTGCTAGAGATAAAGAGGCAGTAGAGAAGAGAGAACGCGACAAACAAACATTGAAGCGTGCCAAACTTGCGAAAATTAGAGAGCACAATGAAATTATTTTAAGCAACGCTGCAATGGCATCGACATCCAGATCTTCTGCTTTGGGCGAACACATAGGAACAACTAGTGAAGAGACCAGATCAACTCGGAACGAGAAGAAAACACTTGCATCGATGTTACGTAAGAAAACGTCTACGAAAGACAGGTTATCACATAGGCTGTTAAGTACAAAGGCCAGAGATTCAACTCAGAGGCAACTTACACTTAATGAAGACGCAAACTATAGAGAAGCATTCCCAAATCAATGATAAATTCTCCTTCCATAACTTGTTGGTTGTTTTAGTGGGGGGAATGTTTGTCCATAGATGAAATTGTTTATTGGATAAAATTTTGTATATTTCTTTTTTTTTTTTTGTTGTTCAAGGAGTATGTGACTAAAGCAAATGAGATAAAAAGGAGAGAGTTTTTTTTTTTTAAAAAATTAATACATGAGAATAATTTAATAACCTATTTTTTTAGTAGCTATAGAAAGGTTTAATAGCTATTTGTTTATTTATTAAAGAACATGGAAGTCGGCTTAGTTTGGTTGAAAAAGGCGGGCTAAATATATTATTTATATTCTAATGTTTGTATCATTTTCGTTTTTTTTTTCATCTCTATGTATTAGGTTATTCGATTGATGATGTGATGGATGGCCAATTTGTATAAACCATTTTTATACTATAGAGTTTATAGTATAGTAATTGCACTAGCTAACTTTTAATAGTAACATGTCTAAGTGCAAAAATTAGGTCTAATTATGTTGGATTGGGGAGATTTTTTTTTTTAAAAGGGTATTTTCTCTTTCTACCATACTCTTAAAAAATGTCTCCTCCTATCAAATAATATTCTTTTTCTCCCTTACATACATGGGTGAGAGACCTTTATAGAGAAACTTTGTTAGTAGAGTATTTTTCGATTTAGTGTTTTGTTTAAATCTCATTTTTGGTTCTTGTACTTAGAGGCATGTTCTATTTTTGTTTTTAAGCTTTCAAAATGTTCAACTTAATCTCTAAACTTTCATATTGGTTCAATTTTAGTCCTTCAACTCTTAAAATGTCTATTTTAGTCATTGATTTTTTTTTTTAAAATAATTGTTATACTCTTTATATATTATTTTACCACCTAGTATTCACCTAATACTCATCTCCAACCTATATTAATATTCAAACAGAAATAAAAAGAGATTGAAATGGGCATTTTAAAATTATTTGTACTAACTATTATTAATACTTATTTATATCTAGTAGTAGGAGTATTAAAAAAACTTGACAACCCAGAAAATCCGACCAACCCAACCTAAATCATAGGATTGGATTGGGTTAGATAAGTTCTCCGTTTGTATTGGGTTAAGTTTTTTAGAAATCAATCAATTATGTTCTTGGATTTAAAGATAAGAAAATCGTTTCAACCCGTATAAAACCAATTTTCTATACATATACAGACATACATACATATATATATATATATATATACATATATACATACATACATATATATACACATATATACATACATATTCATATATATATACACACACATACACACACATATATATCTTCTCCGTCTCTTCATCATTCAACCAACAACTTCTTGTTGCGTCGTCGTCGCTTGTCAGTCACCAGACAAAGGTTTCCATTGCTTGATAGTCGCTAGTCGCCTCTTTGCTCATTCCCATCCCTTTTTCACATCCCCTTCAACCAGTCGTTGTTGTTGTACAACTCACAATTGCTTCTTCGCATCTCCTTTAACCATTGTGTCTTCATTTCAATCGTTGTTGCATCTTCATGCCAGTCATCATTGCTGTTAGGCATCTATTATAATAGTTGATAAGCTGTTATAGAGTTCAGTTATATTTGTTAGATCAGTAGACTGCTAGCTTTTCTGTTATTAGTTAGCTTAAACCACTGTACTGATATCTCTATATAAAGAGATAAAATCTTCAATGAGAACAAGAACTTTACAACCTCTTGTTACTATTGTCACATGGTATCAGAGCTCTTTTTTGACACACGTCTAAAATGTCTTCCTCTAATAAATGCTTTCCAAGTCTCTGCCCTAACTAATACATCTCTCCCGATTCTTCTGCGCTTGAATGTCTGCAATTTAGTATCAATAAAATTAGATTCCAACAACTACTCTTTTTGGAAGCACCAAATCTTCCCATTACTCTTTGCTCACAAATTATTTGTCTTCGTTGATGGTACATTTGCAGAACATCCAAGATTCCTTCTTGATAATCAAGGAAGATCCACGTTAAAAGAGAATCCCCTCCGTGGTGACTGGATAGCGCAAGATTGAGCAATTACAACACTCATCAGTTATACGCTATAAGCACAAGTTCTTGCTCTTGTTGTTGGGTGTTCCTCTTATCGCAAAATTTGGGTATGCCTTGAAACTAGGTTTTCCTCTGTCTCTCGATCCCATATCATTCATTTACGATTCGCTTTGCAATCTTTGTAGAAAAATGTCGATGAACCTGTTGATAATTACATTCAACGAACAAAATATTTAAAAGACCACCTTGGTGACATGAGTATTATCATTGATGATGAAGAAATGTTGATTTACATTCTCAATGGTTTGCCTTCTGAATTGTTAGGATATGTACCCTAAACTTGTGTAATTTTAGTCAAATGAATAAAAAGTTATTTGATTTGATGAAATTATATTCTCGCTTTATAAATCCAATAAACTAAGCTCCAAGGTTATAATGGATCTTGAATACCAATGTACTTGACACTATTTGGATTATGTTCAAGAGTATAACCTAAATGGTCTATGGTATAAGAATAAGGTTGGAACCTTATTCTTGTAACACCATAGATGCGACTCACTTTGTAGTTAGTACAAATGAGGTAATCCAACTCATTCATGTGGAAGACATGCGAGTGGGGGCATCTTGTATGAAGAGTTTATACAAGACCGGACTGCAAATTATTAGTCTGACCAATATAACATCGTTAACAGGATAAAACTGATAATTTATAGATGGTCATTAGTGACTCGAGCTGAATCCTGAGCAAGTTAAGAACTCATGCTTATAGGAGTTTGTCCTTAGACTAGTATGGACGAGAGTGGTATGTAGTCGACTCAATAAACCTACCTTCTCAAGGACAGAACCTCGTAGGTAGCTGGGGACTTAACTCTGCAAGATGGAATTTACTCATTCCTATACTAAGGAATTAGATAGGTTGTTCCCCTTAAAAACTGATTCCAGATCTTGAACAACGGGGCCCCACCATCTAAACTAGCTTAAGAGGGATTTAGTTTATGGTAGGACCATAGACTTGTTGTTCATTAGAGGATCAGTGGTGCTTAAAGAACAAAGAGGTAATCACAGGGGTAAAACGATAATTTGACACAACTGTGATTACGAACAACCTGTGAAGGGTCGACTCATGGATAATGATTATATTGATGGACACAATATAATCTACAGTGAGGAGAGTGCAACTACAAGTCTATAGTGAAGTGACTTGTAGTTAATGAATATTGATTAATCGGATCAAAGAGTTTGATAAGTTAATCTCACATCATTGGAGCTCATGAACTGTAGGTCTATTAGGTCCCTCCGTTGGCTCAACATGGTAATATTGAGGGTATAAAGTTAGGAATGAAATTGAAGTGTTCAATTTCATATATGAGATGTTATATCAATTATATGTGATATAATTGATATAATATATAGTTTTAATGTGAATTAGATTCACAAATTAACTATATACTAATGAGAGAATGAAGGAGGGATAGGATGATAATTTCCATCTTATTTGGCTATAAATAGTTGCATAAGATGCAACTTTGTGATAGGTCATTTTTGTGCAATCCTATAGTTCTCCACATTTGTGTTGTTGGAAAGAGTTCCAAAACACTCCTCTCAAACCTCTACATCTCATCGTAAAGGAACCCACATTCCTCCCCCACCTAGAGAACAACAGAGAAGATCTAGTGGTTGATCTTCACACGTGACGGGTTCGGATCGCTGAGATCATGATCATTAAAGAAGGAATACGTGAAGAAAATGTTCTTCAAAGATATGTTTTCTTGCTGTCCTAGCTTGTTATGTATGCTTAATCTTAGATATATTGATCTTGATATGAATCTAAGTAACACTATAATGAACACGCGATTCACAATCGCTTCCGCTGCGGGATTCGATCCCTTCAATTGGTATCAGAGCGCCAATTGTGTTCTTGATTTTGTTCTGGATTTATCAAGAACATAGGTGTGATTTATTGATTTCATGTGATGAATGATCGGTTTGCAAATTAGATGTTTTCGTTTTTGGCACCATAGATTTACATAATTTTTCGTTGAATTGTTCAATGTAAAGGGCCTATTGTTTTGGGCATTTTATTATGTAAATTGAGTCTGTAAGTCCGTGTCGATCGAGGCAAAGTGGTTGCTGAGAAGAACGTAGCAAAAACGAACAAAAACAACAAAGGGTGTTTGCTGTTCTGCATACAACGTTGCAACGTTGTTCATTAGCGTTGCAATGCCATGGAGGCAGATTCCAGGCTGCAAGGAGATGCAACGTTGCAACACTCCAATCAGCGTCACAACACTGGGACAAGGAGGCGTCAGCGTTGCAACGCTAGCACGGGCGTGGCAACGCCGAAGCTGAAGGCATTTTGCCAAGCACTCCAATGGGCAGAAATGGACAAACATCAGCGTTGCAACGTTGTAGGCGTTTCATGAAGTCTCCAACGGACGAAAGCAATGTTTTTTTTAATTTTAATTTATATAAAAACGTTTTATATTTATTGATATTAATTTAAATTAATATAATTAGATTATATTAATTAAAATTAATTTTAGGGTGCAAAAAATGGTCTAATTTGCTATTTAATTTATGCAATTGGTGTATAATTATTGCCATGCATAATGTATGCTTTTATTTTAGATATCTCACATTAGGTTAAGCATTTCCATGCATCATTTATAATATAAAATGTTATATTCTATAGCTTGCATGAATAATTAATATAAGGTGTTATATTAATTTTTGGACAACATTGACATGCATATTATTCATGAGATGAATGTGTTGTTTATGTTTTATTATTCATGTGATGAATGATCAAGCACAATAACATAGAATTGCATGTCACCTAAGGTTAAATTCATTACTTTTAAAATGATTAGAACATGAAATTAATAGACCTTAAGTTATCTAGTTCTAATTAGATTAGAATTAGGAACCATATAATTTATAAAGAATGATTAAAAGAGGAACTCTGTCTAAGGAAGGTTTTATCTAGGCTGGGGTATTTAAACTGATGGAAACGGAACACCCTACCTGAGAACTGACCTGGGAGTGAATTTTAATCAGAGGGTTTATAAATTATAGTAGCGTCAACAGGTTTATTAAGGGGTTAATAAACTAGAAATCCTAGGTTTAATATAAAAAGTTATATCAGCAAACTTAGGATAAGATCAATATAAGAGTTATATTGATTATCAGTATAAGAATTATATTGATAAGTTTAGGTAAAAGCATTAGTCGGGTTTGATCTAGGTCAATTTCCTATAGAGTTAAAGTATCTAGTGGGAGGAAAAGTGTATATGATACATATAATTCTACCTACATCTCTACGGGGAAGTTCACACCGTGAGACTCATACTTGGCCTCGTGGCGCAAACGGGAGTGTCCCCCTTCGGATGGTGTTTGTATGAGTCAATAGCAAGGTGAATGAAGAGGGTACTTATAGTGAGTGGGAGCAGGTTTAGTGAAAACAAAAACCTATGGTCTCTCACACCATGAGATCACTATGGTCAGCCTGCTAGTTTGGCCTGGACCAGACAACCCATTCAGAGGGATTAATCATAGGGGATCGAACACAACGGATACCCAAAAGGGATAAAGATTTCCTTAGTTTGTTTTTCAACCTAGTCCTCCCTTCGGCGGATTTTGTTGGATGGGGACTCTGGGGTCTAAAGAAAGAGGGTTACACTCACAAGGTACATAAGAAGTGTATGTATCCCGACCAAATAATGGTAACTAAAGCCTATAGGAATAAGAGTTATTCTGGCATTAAGTTTTGATTAAGAATGCCTTGATCCAGAGGAGAAGTGTTTTTTATTACTCTTCGGTGTCATACACTCTAAAACTTTGGAGCATCATTACAAATTATTAATGACCTAGGAATCATTAGATAATTAGCTAAAACATGATTGAATTATATATTTTTTTAGCGAGAAACTTATATAAATTTTTTTTGTAAATTTCAGCAAAATGTCTAACTCAATTATTTCCTTACTGGGTGCGAAAAAATTAACTGGAGAGAACATAATGACTTGGAAAAACAAACTTAACACTATCTTGGTAGTGGGTGATCTTAAGTTTGTGCTAATTGAGGTGAAGAGAATCGAATCCCGCAGCGGAAACGATTGTTAATCGCGCGTTCTCAATTTTGTTACAACGATTACATTTAAGAACTAAAACAAGTAGATTAAGCATAAAACAAAATATGGACAACAAGAAATATATCTTTGAAGAACTTTTCTTCAAGTTCTCCTTTCTCCCACGATCACGATCTCAGCAACTGGAATACGAACAGATGAAGGCACGACCACTGGATCTTCTCCGTTGTTCTCTAGGTGAGGGAGGGATGTGGGTTCCCTTTAGGTGAGATGAGATGTTGTGAGAGAGAGGTTTGTGTTTTGGAACTTTTCCAACAACACAACAAATGCCTAAAATTCCTTCTTTTTTGACTTAACCTAGTTGCATCTCATGCAACCATATTTATAGGGAAATAGAATGGAAATGACCATCCTACCCTTCCTTTATTATCTCATTAGTATATGGTTTATATGTGAATCTAATTCACATTAAAACTATATATTATATCAATCATATCATATATGATTGATATAACACCTCATGTATGAAATTGAACACTTCAATTTCATTCCTAACTTTATACTCTCAATATTACCATGTTGAGCCAACGGAGGGACCTAATGGACCTACAGTTCATGAGCTCCAATGATGTGAAATTAACTGATCAAACTCTTTGATCCAGTTAATCAACATTCATTAAGTACAAGTCACTCCACTATATACTTGTACCTGCACTCTCCTCACTGTAGATTATATTGTATCCACTGATATAGTCATTACCCATGAGTCGACCCTTCACAGGTTGTTCGTGATCACAGCTGGGTCAAATTACCGTTTTACCCCTATGATTATCTCTTTGTTCCTTAAGCACCACTGATCCTCTAATGAACAATAAGTCTAAGGTCCTACCCTAGACTTATACCCTCATAGAGGGCGGGGCCCCGTTGTTCAAGACCTGAAGTCAGTTCTTAAGGGAACAACCTATCTAATTCCTTAGTGTAGGAATGAGTGAATTCCATCTTACACAGTTAAGTTCCCAGCTACCTACGAGGTTCTGTCCCTGAGAAGGTAGGCTTATTGGGCTACAAGCCACTCTCACCCATACTAGTCTAAGGACAAACCCCTATAAGCAGGAGTTCTTAACTCGCTCAGGATTCAGGTCGAGTCACTAATGACCATCTATAAATTACTAGTCTTATCATGTTAACGGTGTTACACTGGTTAGACTAATAATTTTCGGTTCGGTCTTGTATGAACTCTACATATAGGATGCCCCCACTTGCATGTCAACTACATGAATGAGTTGGATTACCTCATTTGTACTAATTACAAAGTGGGCCGCATCCATGGTGTTACCAGAATGAGGTTTCCAACCTTATTCTTATACCATAGACCATTTAGATTATATTCTTAAACACAATCCAAATAGTGTCCACTACACTGATGTTCAAGATATATATTATAACCTTGGAGCTTAGTTTATTAGATTTATAAAACAAGACTGTAATTTTATCAAAACAAATAACTCTTTATTTCTTTGATCAAAATTACACAAGTTTTAGGGCATACATCCTAACATGAGGAGTGTCCTCAGGTGCCAGGTTCGAATGCAACACAAAATGTTCGTGATGCATATGATCGATGGATGAAGGCCAATGATAAGGCCAAGGTTATATGCTAGCAAGTATGTCTGACATACTAGCCAAGAAGCACGAGGGCATGATGACCGCTAAGGAAATCATGGATTCGTTGCAGGGCATGTTTGGACAACAGTCTACATAGACCCGAAACAATGCCCTCAAGTATATATTCAACTCAAGGATGCCGGAGGGTTCATATGTTCGAGATCATGTCATGGACATGATGGTGCACTTCAACATCGCAGAGTTGAATGGTGCTTCGATCGATGAATTGAGCCAAGTCAGCTTCATTCTGGAAACTCTTCCATATAGTTTCTTACAGTTTAGAAATAATGTTGTTATGAACAAGCTTACTTTTAATCTTACCTCCCTTCTGAATGAACTCCAGACCTTTCAGTCTTTAATAAAATTTAGGGACCAAAAGGTGAGGCAAATGTTGCCAGTAGGAGTTATCACAGAGGTTCGACCTCTGGAACAAAATTAGTGGCTTCATCTTCTTCTAACCTGAAAGGGAAGAAGAAGAAGAACATGAAGAAGGTTGGTAAAGGAAGACAGGCTGACAAAGCTGCCGCTCAAAAGGGCAAGAAGGTTAAGGAAGCTGCTGACAAAGGAAAATATTTCCACTACAACGAGGATGGACACTGGAAACAGAATTGTCCAAAGTAGGTACCGAGAAGAAGAAAGAAGGTAAATATGATTTACTTTGTATAGAAGCATGTTTAGTGGATAATGATAAAACTGAAGGGAATGAAACTCCCACGCAGCGGAAGACGATTGAATCGTCGCAGTGAAGTTGTGCAATTGAATTTCGTTAAAATTGATCTAACAATTAGATCTAGGATAAACATGCTTAATTGGAAAGAAAAACAGTAAATACTAGATACTTACTTGTTGAAGACCCTCTTTATTGATTCCTTTCCAGATTCACGAACTCTTCGTGTGCTCCTCGATCTCAATGAACTCGAACTCTTCTCACGAACAAGAACACTATCAATCGGCTTGTCGGTTGTTCTTCTTTTGGAAGAAGAAAGTTGGTGGGAACTTTGTGTTTCGGTGAAGGGAGGAGAGGAATTGAGAGAGAGCTTTCTCTTCTTTTGGTGAGAATTCCAAAAATGAGAGAATGACCTCCTTTCCTTCTTGCAAGAAGGGTTTAAATAATGGACAACTCCACCTATTTACCATTTTACCACAACTATAGGTTATGCAAATCATATTTGCATAACCATATATTATAAGATATCTCATATCTCATATCACAAATCACATTTGCAATATTGTGGATTTATTAAATTAAATCACATTCAATTTAATATCTCTCAACCTAATTTCTCCAATTAGCCGTAATTCAACAATTAGACTAACCTATAGTTTATTATGAATCTCATTCACATTAAACTATATATTATATCATTCATATCTCATATAAATGACATAAATGACCTTTAGTGAAATTGAACACTTCATTTCACACCAAAACATTAATCCTTCTTTTAACCCAGATTGAGCCAACCGAGGGACCTAATGGACCTACAGTAACGAGCTCCAATGATCCAAGATTAACCTATCAAACTCTTTGACCCGGTTAATCAACCTTCATTAGCTACGGTAACACTCCACAAAAGCCCGTAGCTGCACTCCCGTAAGTGCAGAATATTACGTGTCTACTGATATAACCAATGCCCATGAGTTGACCCTTCACAGGTTGTTCGTAGACACTGCTGGGTCAAATTACCGTTTTACCCCTGTGTCTACTTCTTGCTCCTTAAGTCCCCACTGCTCCTCTAATGAACAACAACGTTGTTATGGTCCGACCATACACAACAACTCTCTCTTGCCAGTGAGAGAGTGGGCGCCCGTTGTCCAAGCCCTGAGACAACACTTAAGGGAACAACCCCTCTAGTTTTCCTAAAGGCGGGAACGAGTCAATTCCGTCTCGCGTAGTTAAGTTCCCAACTGTTGGAATTTATGCCCTAAACAAGTGTAATTTTGATCAATTAAATAAAGGGTTATTTGTTTTGATAGAATTACAGTCTTGCTTTATAAATCCAATAAACTAAGCTCTAAGGTTATAACATATATCTTGAATATCAGTGTAGTGGACACTATTTGGGTTGAGTTCAAGAATATAACCTAAATGGTCTATAGTATAAGAATAAGGTTGGAAACCTCATTCTGGTAACACCATGGATGCGACCCACTTTGTAATTAGTACAAATGAGGTAATCCAACTCATTCATGTAATTGACATGCGAGTGAGGGCATCCTATATGAAGAGTTCATACAAGACCGGACCGCAAATTATTAGTCTAACCAATGTAACACCGTTAACAGGATAAAACTAGTAATTTATAGATGATCATTAGTGACTCGACCTGAATGCTGAGCAAGTTAAGAACTCCTGCTTATAGGGGTTTGTCCTTAGACTCGTATGGGTGAGAGTGGCCTGTAGCCGACTCAATAAGCCTACCTTCTCAGGGACAGAACCTCGTAGGTAGCTGGGAACTTAACTGTGCAAGATGAAATTCACTCATTCCTAGACTAAGGAATTAGATAGGTTGTTCCCTTAAGAACTGACTCCAGGTATTGAACAACGGGGCCCCACCCTCTATGAGGGTATGAGTCTAGGGTAGGACCTTAGACTTGTTGTTCATTAGAGGATCAGTGGTGCTTAAAGAACAAAGAGGTAATCCCAAGGGTAAAATAGTAATTTGACCCAGCTGTAATTGCGAACAACCTGTGAAGGGTCGACTCATGGGTAATGATTATATTAGTGGACACAATATAATATGCAGTGAGGAGAGTGCAACTACAAGTCTATAGTGGAGTGACTTGTACTTAATGAATATTGATTAACTGGATCAAAGAGTTTGATCAGTTAATCTCATATCATTGGAGCTCATGAACTATAGGTCTATTAGGTCCCTCCGTTGGCTCAACATGGTAATATTGAGGGTATAAAGTTAGGAATGAAATTGAAGTGTTCAATTTCACATATGAGATGTCATATCAATTATATGTGATATAATTGATATAATATATAGTTTTAATGTGAATTGGATTCACATATTGACTATATATTAAAGAGAGAATAAAAGAGGGATAGAATGGTAATTTCCATCCCTATCTCCTTATATATAGTTGCATGAGATGCAACTAGGTTAAGTTAACCTAAGGCTTTGTTGTGTTGTTGGAAAGGTTCCAAAACACAAATCTCTCTCTCTCACAACATCTCATATTACCTAAGAAGAACCCGCATTCCTCCCTCACCTAGAGAACAACGGAGAAGATCCAGTGGTCGTGTCTTAGTCCGTTCGTGGTTCGTGTTGCTGAGATCTTGATCGTGAGAGAGGAGGAACACTTGAAGAAAGGTTCTTCAAAGGTAATATTTCTTGTTGTCCATATTCTATTTTATGCTTAATCTAGTTGTTTATGTTCTTGAATGAAATCGTTGTAACTAAATCAAGAGCGCGCGATTCACAATCTCTTCCGCTGCGGGATTCGATTCCCTTCACCAGCTCCCTACTTGGTTCTGTCCTTCAGAAGATAGACATATTCGGCGAGTAACTGTGACAACTGATAGCACACAAAATGTGTTATCCTTAGGCTTAATTATTGCTAGTTTTATGATGATTTCAGGGCTTTTACGTGTTTAATTCATTCAATTTCAGGTTAAGAGCTTGAACGGAGCTATTGGAGACAAATTGGATCACTCGGGATCAAAACGAGGCTATTTGGAGCTAAAAAGAATACCAATTGGAAGAGAAAGGACCAATCCAAGCATGATGACCCGAGGTGATGGCGTTCCAACGCTGTATATAGCGTTGCGACGCCGAACGTGCAGCTAAGACGCGTTGAAGACTCCAGGCGATAGCGTTGCAACGCTGCCTAGCAGCGTCGCAACGCTATCTCGATAAAGCGCGCACACGAAAAAGACCACACAACGATCGTTGCAACGGCGCGCGCGCGTCGCAATACCATTTCGATAAGGAGCGCACGTTTAGAATGCCGGCGTTGCAACGTAACGCCCTCGCGTTACTGCAACGCCATCGACTGTTTCCTTATTTACCACGCGTTTAGGGTACAACGTTGCAACGCTGCACCAAATTTCTCTATAAATGCAACCTTAATTCTTCTTGCAAGGGGAGCCGAATTTGGTAGATTTTTCAACCTAATTTCGAAATACACTTTGTAAGAAGAGAGAAAAGAGCGTTTTTGGAGCCAAAGCATTCGTGGAGGTTTGAGATCGAAGACGGGAGCTCGGAGACGAAGGACCGACATCGAGACATAAGTTTAATTTCCTTTTCTTTCAATTTGTAAAGCGTTCGAAGACGTTTTCTACATGTTTAGTTTAATTTTCATGTGATTTAGAGTAGCTAGACATTGTAGTTAGGATTTGATTTACTTGTTATGACTTTCTTGCTATGTATTGAAGCATGTTTTGTCCTTATTTTTGGCAATTCGTTCTTTACTTCTTAATTTGTTGGTTTAAGTAGACTCGAGAGATAAAGCTTGAATTAGAGCAAAATTGTCAAAACCCTTAGAAATCTGGCATGAGAATGACCTAGAAATGTTAGGGAAATGCATAAAGAAGTTGCTTAATGCCATGCATGTCGTAGGTTCATATGGAGACTATGGAGTTTATTGCATGTATGAGGCTCACTAAGAATCGAGAGATTTTCTTGAGTATTTTACTTCTTGTTTATAAATTCATCTCATTGGTTCATTGCATGTGTTAATTGAGTCATTAACTTGTATAATCGCTTCCCTCAAATCTATCAATTCGTGTCTCCACATGTTTGTTTGTTTGCTTGTCTTTACTTTAAATCAACTATCCATGTTATGTTTCTTTAGCTAAAATTGAGAATTAGTACCTTAGTAATTAATTAATCTAGAAACCCATTCCCGAGGACGATACTTGGACTCATAAATTACTAAACTAAAACTTGACCCGTACACTGCGGTATTGCACTATCAAAATAATACGCAACAACCACCCTCACCCGTACTAGTCAAAGGACAGACCCCACAGACAGTAGTCCGTAACACGCTCAAGATTCAGGTCGAGTCACTAATGGTCATCTACGAAGTTATTAGTCATTACTGTCAATAGTGTTACGTCAGTAGGTCTATTAATTCACGATCCGGTCTTGTACAATCTCATTGTACAGGTGATGCGAAAATATCAGTGCCCTAAACTAATGAAAATTAGAATGAGACTCTGACACTTCTACGACGTGCAAGTATACACGGTCGAGTGCAACAAGTGATAAGATAAGAGTATCGATCCCACGAGGACTAGCAGAATCTAAGTAAGCGAGTGTCCTAGAAATTATCCTTTATAATTTTTGTGCAATGTATGGGATTGAAAAATAATTTAAACATGCACTTAGTGATGCAAAAAGGTAAAGTACTCAAAACAATATGCAAGTAATCAATTGAATTAAATGTGAAGATAGAAAAATGCGAACGAGAGGCAAGAGGCAAAAGTTGAGATTCTATAATGAAAAAGTAGGCTTGGGTTAGATTAGAGTTCTAATGTTCAATTGGAATAAAGATGTGATTAATTCCTCAAATTCACCTACTCATGTGTTCAAATGATTTCTTTCAAAATCACTAAGTTTTAAAACCAACAATCTCTCAATTGAGATCTAAATTATGCTCATGAATTTAGGTTCTAGGTGGGTTAATCATCTCTAATCAACTCAATAATCCTAGAATGAAATTTTAGTTTTCTAATTCACTAGCTCTCGCAAGTTCGTGAATTCTAGAGAAATTAAAGAGGCCAATTTTAATTCTCATGCAATGTTAAGTTCAATAAAATTTCATAAATTCAATTAATGACATCAACTATAAATTTATTCCAAAATTACATTAAAACAACCTAACCCTTGCCTAAGACAAATTAGTTCATGATAGGAATCAAATCACACTTCTTTAATTTAAAGATGATTTCACTAATCAAGAAGTTCAGATATAAAAACAATCCAAAAAAACCCACACACGAATCGCTTAGAAACGGTGAGAAAATTAACCTCTAATCAGTGTATAAACAACCCAACAAAAGCAGTGATAATTGGCAAAAATAATAGGCAAAAGCACTAAAAGAAAGGGAACAATTTACAAAGCAAGTTGCCTTGTTTTGCTACAAAGAATTGCCCTAAAGCAACCCTCTGTCGATGGATCGCAGCGAGGCACTTTGCTTCAAGAAACCCTTTGGTTGGCCTCAAAATAGATCAACCAATTACTTCAGCAAAAGCCTTCTCGGGTTCCTACTTCACAAGTGACGGGCGATTGCTTCGAAAGAATCGTGATGCGACTCCCAACAATTGGTTCAGCAAACTTTCGGCGATCAACAACCTCTCAGCAACCTTACGCCAATTGTTGTAGCAAACCTCTCGGTAGCTCCCAACGCCAGCAACGTCACACGATTGCTTCAACAAACATCGACAGCTCCCAATGCCAGCAACCTCACGCGATTGTTTCAGCAAACATCTCGACAAATCCTTTAATCTTCCCCTGTCGATTGCTTCAGCAAAAGGCAGGATGGTCCTCTCGGTTTTCCTCCTTTTACTGAAGCAAATTTTAATGCTCACCACCTCTCTTGAATGCTCCAGCAAAGACCCAAGGACAACTCTCTCGAATTTTCCTCTTCAATGCTACAGCAAAGGGGCCTCTCGATTTGTGCTCTCTCATCCGATTGCTTCAGCAACAACACGTAGCAACACCAACAACGCCCTTCTTCTTTTCTCGCTCTTTGCTTCAGCAACGGATGGACCTCACAATTGCTACAACAAAGACACCATCATGAATTTGTCTCTCCAATGCACACTTTGTTGTAGCAATCGCTTGGTTCTCCTTCTCTCCTCGGTCTCTCCTCTTGTCCCAAATTCTCACCCCCCTCTTTGGCACTTGTGAACCCTAGCCTCCTTATACAAGATGGTGGTGCCCTAACTCCACAAATTACAAAAATACCCTTAAGGGTAAAAAGACCATCTTACCCTTCGAGTAAAATGTCTAAAATGCCCTTAGGTACTCTTGTAATTTTTAAACATCTCCTGCACACAGAAAAATCCCAAACAAATTCATGAATTGAATTATAAATCAAACTAAATATGCAAGAATTTTTTGGAGTTAAAAATCTCGTCTTTCGGTCTTTAATTAATGTTAGCTTATTTTCCCAAATTTCTTCAATTAAAGCATAAAAACATCAAAATTAATTCTTTTCAACCTAATGCTTAAATTTAAGATTTTAAAGCTAACACACACAATTTAGGGATAAAATAACATGAGACTCAATAAATTCTATGCAATTCAAGTACATTAAGCACTAAAATTATAGTAAAATAACTCTCCCATGGCGAGTTATCAACAGGATGCCCCCACTCACATGTCAACCACATGAACGAGTCAGATCACCTCGTTTGTATCTTAATACAAAGCGGGTCGCATCCACATTGTATCCAGGATTAGGTCTCCAACCCCATCTATATACTGTAGACCGTTCGGGTCATTTACTCGAACGTGATCCTCCCTGTGTGTCCACTACACACCGTTCAAGTTCTAGTTCTCTCAAATATTCAATGACCCTGGAGCTTAGTTTATTGGTGAAAGTTTGTATAAAATGCGAGACACAAAATGATGAAATGAATAACTCTTTATTAATTTCAAATAGTAATTTACAAACACGAGATTAGGACAAAACATCCCAACAAAAACTGCTTGGATACTTGATTCAGACGTCACTAATCATATATGTTCTTCTTTTCAGGGAGTTGATTCCTGGCAGGAGCTACAAAAAGGAGAAATAACGCTCCGGGTTGGAACTGGAGATATCGTCTCAGCTGTAGCAATTGACACGATGAAGTTTTTGTTCCGCAAGAAATATATGTTGTTAGACAATGTATTAGTGATACCAGGGTTTACTAGAAACCTTCTTTCAGTTTCTTGCCTGATAGAACAATATATTTCTGTTTCCTCTTCTTTTAATAAAGTGTTTATTTCAACGAAAGGTGTAGAAATATGTTCAGTTTCATTAGAAAATTGTTTATATGTTTTGAGACCGAATTCAGTCAAAACTGTTTTGAACACTGAACTATTTAAAACAACAAACACACAAACTAAGAAACGTAAAATTTCTCCTAAAGAAAATGCTCATCTTTGGCATCTCAGATTGGATCACATTAATCTCAATAGGATTGAGAGATTGGTAAAGAATGAACTTCTAAATGAGTTAGAAGAAAGTACTCTACATGTATGTGAATCCTGCCTAGAAGGCAAGATGACTAAAAGACCTTTTAGTGGAAAATGTTATAGAGCCAAAGAACCTCTTGAGTTTATACATTCAGACCTTTGTGGTCCAATGAATTTTAAAGCTAGAGGAGGCTATGTATATTTCATCTCTTTTATAGATGATTATTCAAGATTTGTGCAAATTTACCTAATGCATCATAAGTCTGAAGCACTTGAAAAGTTCAAGGAATTCAAGGCTGAAGTTGAGAATCAATTAGGTAAAACAATTAAAACACTTCGATCAGATCGAGGTGGAGAGTACATGGATTTAAAATTTCAGGGCTATATGATAGAACATGGAATTACATCCCAACTCTCAACACCCAATAAGCCTCAACAGAATGGTGTATCGGAAAGGAGAAATAGAACCTTGTTGGACATGGTTCGATCAATGATGAGTTATGCTCATCTCCCTGATTCTTTTTGGGGTTATGCAATAGAGACTGCGGTATACATTTTGAACAATGTGTCATCAAAGAGTGTTTCTGAAACACCTTTTGAACTCTGGAAAGGACATATAGGTAGTTTATGTCATTTCAGAATTTGGAGATGTCCAACACATGTGCTTGTGACAAACCCAAAGAAATTGGATCCACGTTCAAAATTGTGCCTATAGGCTACCCAAAAGAGACAAGAGGTGGATTATTCTATGATCCTAAGGAAGACAAGGTACTTGTGCCGACAAATGCCACTTTCTTAGAGGAGGACCACATCAGGGACCACAAGCCAAGAAGTAAAATTGTGTTGAGTGAGTTAGATGGAACAACAACAAATGTTGCTAATAATACTAGTACATCAACAAGAGTTGTTGATACTAGATTGTCTAGTCAAGAGTGTCCATCTAAAGAGTTGAGAGTGCCTCGACGTAGTGGGAGAGTTATAACACAACTTGACCGTTATATGAGTTTATCTGAAACCCAAGTTGTCATACCAGATGACGATTGTGAGGATCCATTGACTTATAATCAAGCAATGGTTGACAAAGGCAAGGACAAATGGATCATAGCCATGGACCAAGAAATAGAGTCTATGCACTTCAATTCTATTTGGGATATTGTAGATAAACCTGATGGGGTAAAACCTATAGGTTGTAAGTGGATCTACAAGAGAAAGCGTGGTGTAGATGGAAAGGTGCAAACCTTCAAAGCTAGACTAGTAGCAAAGGGTTATACCCAGGTAGAAGGGGTGGACTATGAGGAAACCTTTTTGCCTGTTGCTATGGTAAAATCTATCCGTATTCTACTTGTCATTGCCGCATATTATGACTATGAGGTATGGCAAATGGATGTCAAGACAACATTCTTGAATGGTAATCTTGACGAGAACATCGATGTCAAGACAACATTCTTGAATGGTAATCTTGACGAGAACATCGATGTCAAGACAACATTCTTGAATGGTAATCTTGACGAGAACATCTACATGGACCAATCCAAAGGGTTCATTGAACTAGGACAAGAGCAAAAGGTTTGCAGGCTTAAAAGGTCAATCTATGGACTGAAACAAGCTTCTAGGTCCTGGAATATAAGGTTTGATGAGGCAATCAAATCTTTTGGCTTTGACCAGAATGATGATGAACCTTGTGTCTACAAGAAGATCATCAATAGTCTTGTCGCATTCTTAGTTCTATATGTGGATGATATCCTACTCATTGGGAATGATGTAGGTTATCTTGCTGACATTAAGAATTGGCTAGCTACGCAATTCCAAATGAAAGATTTGGGAGAAACGCAGTTTGTTCTTGTGATCCAGATTGTCCGAAACTGCAAGAATAAAACTTTAGCATTGTCTCAGACATCTTACATCGATAAAGTGTTGTTGAGGTTTAAGATGCAAGATTCCAAGAAAGATTTATTGCCTTTTATGTATGGAGTTCATTTGTCTAAGGAACAATGCCCTAAGACACCTCAAGGAGTTGAGAACATGAGACAGATTCCTTATGCATCAGCTGTTGGAAGCCTGATGTACGTCATGTTGTGTACTAGGCCAAACATCTGTTTTGCAGTTAGAATGGTCAGTAGATATCAATCCAATCCAGGACGTGAACACTGGACAACGGTTGAAACGATCCTTAAGTATCTTCGGAGAACAAGGAATTACATGCTTGTGTATGGGGCTAAGGATTTGATCCTTACAGGATACACAGATTTTGACTTTTAAACTGATAAATTTTCTCGAAAATCTACATCAGGGTCAGTATTTACTCTTAACGGAGGAGCGTATGACGAAGCGTCAAGCATGGATGCATCACTAATTTCACCATGGATGTCGAATACGTAGCAGCTTGTGAAGCAGCTAAAGAGGCCGTTTGGTTAAGGAAATTCATGTTACATTTGGAAGTTGTTCCAAATATGAGTTTGCCTATCACGCTGCACTGTGATAACAGTGGTGTTGTGGAAAATTCAAGAGGACTTTGGGGTAGACACATTGAGCGTAAATATCATCTTATCCAGGAGATCGTGCATCGATGAGACGTGATCGTTACGAAGATAGCCTCAGAGCACAACATTGCTGATCCATTTACAAAGGCTCTCACGACTAAAGTATTTGAGAGTCACCTCGAAGGTCTAGGTTTACAAGTCTTTCCTAACTAGGGAAAGTGGGAGTATATTGAAGGGTTTCAGTGCCCTAGTTTATTGTATTTTACATTATTGTAATGTTTATTATGTACTCCACTAGCTTTAGGTCAAGTGGGAGATTGTTGGGACATGTGCCCTAAACTTGTGTAATTTTAGTCAAATGAATAAAAAGTTATTTGATTTGATGAAATTATATTATCGTTTTATAAATCCAATAAACTAAGCTCCAAGGTTATAATGGATCTTGAATATCAGTGTAGTTGACACTATTTGGATTATGTTCAAGTGTATAACCTAAATGGTCTATGGTATAAAAATAAGGTTAGAAACCTTATTCTAGTAACACCATGGATACGACTCACTTTGTAGTTAGTACAAATGAGGTAATCCAACTCATTCATGTGGATGACATGCGAGTGGGGCATCCTGTATGAAGAGTTCATACAAGACTGGACTGCAAATTATTAGTCTGACCAATATAACGTCGTTAACAGGAAAAGATTGATAATTTATAGATGGTCATTAGTGACTCGACCTGAATCCTGAGCAAGTTAAGAACTCCTGCTTATAGGGGTTTGTCCTTAGACTAGTATAGGTGAGAGTGACTTGTAGCCGACTCAATAAGCCTACCTTCTTAGGGACAAAACCTCGTAGGTAGCTGGGGACTTAACTTTGCATGATGGAATTCACTCATTCCTAGACTAAGGAATTAGATAGGTTGTTCCCTTAAGAACTGAGTCTAGGTCTTGAACAACGGGGCCCCACCCTCTAAACTAGCTTAAGAGGAATTGAATTTATGGTAGGACCATAGACTTGTTGTTCATTAGAGGATCAATGGTGCTTAAGGAACAAAGAGGTAATCACAGGGGTAAAACGATAATTTGACCAAACTGTGATTATGAACAACCTGTGAAGGGTCGACTCATGGGTAATGATTATATCGATGGACACAATATAATCTATAGTGAGGAGAGTGCAACTACAAGTCTATTATGGAGTGACTTGTAGTTAATGAATATTGATTAACCGGATCAAAGAGTTTGATTAGTTAATCTCACATCATTGGAGCTCATGAACTATAGGTCCATTAGGTCTCTTCGTTTGCTCAACATGGTAATATTGAGGGTATAAAGTTAAGAATGAAATTGAAGCGTTCAATTTCATATATGAAGTGTTATATCAATTATATGTGATATAATTGATATAGTATATAGTTTTAATTGGAATTAGATTCACAAATTAACTATATACTAATGAGAGAATAAAGGAGGGATAGGATGGTAATTTCCATCCTATTTCCCTATAAATAGTTGCATAAGATGCAACTTTGTGATAGGCCATTTTTGTGCAATCCTATAGTTCTCCACATTTGTGTTGTTGGAAAGAGTTCCAAAACACTCCTCTCAAACTTCCACATCTCATCCTAAAGGAACCCACATTCCTCCCTCACCTAGAGAACAACGGAGAAGATCTAGTGGTTGATCTTCACACGTGCCGGGTTCGGGTCGCTGAGATCGTGATCATTGAAGAAGGAATACGTGAAGAAAGCGTTCTTCAAAGATATGTTTTCTTGCTTCCCTAACTTGTTATGTATGCTTAATCTTAGATATATTGATCTTGATATGAATCTAAGTAACACTATCATGAACACGCGACTCACAATCGTTTCCGCTATGAGATTCGATCCCTTCATGAATATCATGCCTTCAGTACCTCTGTTCGAATACATTCGGATATTGTTTCTTTTGAAAGCTTCTATTCCCTACTCAAGATTGAAGAACAAACTCTTGAAAATCAACACAAAACCACTGAGAATATGGTTTCAACAACAACCTTATTATCTTTAACACGAAATCAAGGGGTATGATGTGGTTCAAATAACTCCAACAATAGTTTGAATAGAGGACAAAGAGGGTGTTCTCAGTATGGTAGAAGAGTTACTGGAAATCGTGGAAGCGGTCGCAACTCAAATACTCAAAACATAGGAGGATTCACTCTTGTTTCTCAAGAACACAATAATGGTAACATGCCAGTGTGCCAAATCTACAACCGTCCAGGTTTTGCATTAGATTGCTTTCACAGGATGGATTTTGCATACCAAGGAAGACATCTACCTGCTCAGCTTTCAGCAATTGTTGCATCCTATGCATCCATAGAATCCTCTCCTAATTTTATATGGCTAGCCGATTCTGCGTGTAATGCCCATGTAGCTCAAGACATGGCTCTTATAAATGCTCTTATCTTATGCCCTGAGGGTGATCAAATGATTGTGGGTGATGGATAAGGGCTGTCAGTTGCACACAATGGTAAAAACATTCTTTCTACCCCTTCTTTTATCTTCAGATTGCCATCCATCCTTCATGTTCCTCTATGACTGCCAACTTACTCTCTGTCCATCAGCTATGTAAACATAACAATTGCTCCATTCTTTTTGATAAAGATTCTTTTTTTCATTAAAGATAAACCCACTCACAAAGTTTTATTTCACGGTTCGTCTAGAAATGTCCTTTACCCAATCTCGTCTCACCATTCTAAACAAATCTATGGATCCAAAACAAGTCCATTGCCTACAGCCTTCGTTAGCAAAAAGGTTTCTGCCTCACTATGGCGCAATCGTCTCGGCCATCCCTCTGATTCAGTCTTACGATTGGCCCTGTCAAAAGCTTGTATTTCTATTCCTTCCTATTCTTGTACATGTATTGCTTGCATACAAGGTAAAATGCATAAACTACCTTTACCTTTTCCTTTGTCAATTTCTTCCAAAATTAAACCTCTCCACTTATTACATAGTGATGTTTGGGGACCTAGCCCTGCCATTTCTTGTCTTGATTACCAGTATTATGTTTCATTCATAGATGATATGTTTCGTTATACATGGATATTTCCAATGACTCAAAAATCACAAGTCTCTAATATATTTCATACCTTCAAATCCTTCATTGAAAAACATATTAAAGCAAAAATCAAAATTTTAAGAACAGATGGGGGAGGTGAGTATTCTAACAATGTCTTTCGAAAGTTCCTCAATGACTAAGGTATCCATCATCAAACCCCTTGTTCGTACACTCCTCAACAAAATGGAGTTGTCGAGTGCAAACACCATCACCTAAGTGAGGTAGCCTTAACTTTATTATCTCATGCTCACTTACCACTAAAATTTTGGTATCATGCCTTCTCGATTGCTGCCTATCTCATAATTAGATTGCCCTCACTTGCTTTAAATAATATATCACCATATGAGAGTTTGTTTCGTTGCGCTCTTCATATATCCTTGTTGAAAACTTTTGGTTGTGCTTGTTATCCTCTCACCAAATCTTACAATGACCATAAATTACAACCAAAAACTTTCCAGCATATCTTCCTTGGCTATGCTCAATCCACCAAAGGTTATATTTTCTATAATCCGACTACTGATAAATTAATTATAACGAGACATGTTATCTTTGATGAAACAAACTTTCCATATTCCAAGGTGTGTGTTCTTTCAAAAACTCAGTCGCTTCCGCTTCCACCTCCTTCTACTTCTCCCTCTATACAACCTTTCATCCAATTATCTAACCAAGTCACTCCAAGACCACCTACACAAAATACACCTATCCAAAATCAAAATCTTTTACCAAGTGTGCAACCGGTGCCCTTACCTGTTGTTAACCAACATTCAATGGCCACTAGGTCAAAGTCTTGGACTATCGAAAAAGAAGGCTTATACATTGACAAAAGAGGAACCACCCTTTGATGAACCTAAATGTTTCTCTCTTGGTAACAAGATAGTTGAATGGCGGGATGCTATGGGCAAGGAGTTTACTGCTTTACAAAGGCAGGACACATGGGAATTTGTTCCACTTCCTTCAAGGAAGATTGTTATTGAGAATAAATGGGTCTTTTGTATTAAAAGGAACCCCAATGGAACTGTCATTCGATACAAGGCACACCTTGTTGGCAAAGGCTTTCATCAAGAAAGTGGAATTGACTATGATGAAACTTTCAGCCGGGTTGTTAACCATACAATGTTCTAAATACTTTTTTTCATTAGCATCACAGTTCAATTGGCCATTAAAACAAATGGATGTCAAAAATGTGTTTTTGCATGAATTTTTGAAAGAGGAGGTCTATATGACACAACCATAAGGATTCCTTGATGCCGATAATCATGATTTTGTTTGTAAACTAAAGAAATCTGTGTATGGTTTAAAACAAACTCCGCGAATTTAGTTTGAAAGATTTACAGATTATCTTCTAACTCTTGGCTTCATAGCCTCCAATGCTGACCCATCCCTGTTTCTCAAAATGGCAACATCATCCAAAACATTTTTGCTACTTTATGTTGATGATATAATCATCCCTAGAAATAACACGTCTTACATTGATGATCTTATCAAAGACTTAAGAAGTGAATTTGAAATGACTAATTTAGGAGAACTACGATATTTCCTTGGTCTAGAAGTGTCTCGACAAGAAGGTCTTATTATTGTTAATCAAAGGAAATATGTGACTGACCTATTGAAACAAGCTGGAATGGTTAACTACAAGTCGTGTCTTACTCCTTGTGCTACCAAGGAAACACATAGCTCTTGCAAACTCCTTGAGGATGCTCATATAGTTACAGAAGTCTTGTAGGGGCACTTCAGTATCTTACGTTTACTAGAACAGATATCTCTTATGGTGTCAAGCAAGTATGCCAAAATATGCACCACCTACAGAAACTGATCTCACTACGGTAAAAAGGATCCTTCATTATTTGCAAGACTCACTTAGTGTCGGCTTAAAACTCCAACCTGGTCTCATTGATTTAAAAGTGTTATGTGATGCTGATTGGGCCAGTGACGTTGTTGACAGGAGATCAACTACAAGATTTGTAATTTTCTTGAGGCATAATCCAATCTCTTGGAGTGTCAAGAAACAACCCACCATTGCTAGATCATCTACAGAAGAAGAGTACAGATCACTAGTTGCTTCAACAACTAAATTATGTTGGATTTGACAACTACTATGTGACTATCACATACATATCTCTTCAGTTCCTACCTCATGGTGTGACAACATTTCAGCCATTGCACTAGCAAACAATCTCTCTTTCATGGTCGAACTAAGCATATCAAAATCGACTATCATTTTGTTCGCGAACGTGCCACACGTAAAGACATCAAAGTCAATCATATATCTACAGTTGATAAGCTCCAGGGATATATTCACCAAACTATTAAGTCATACAAGTTTCCTCTACTTAAGATTCAAACTGAATCTCTTTGAGCCTTCAGTTTGAGGGAAGGTGTTAGGCATCTGTTATAATAGTTGATAAGCTGTTATAGAGTTCAGTTATATTTGTTAGATCAGTAAACTATTAGCCTTTCTGTTATTAGTTAGCTTAAACCATTGTACTGATATCTCTATATAAAGAGATAAAATCTTCAACGAGAATAATAACTTTACAGCCTCTTGTTACTATTGACAAAACTGTCATGTTTTTGTGAAGTCGTGTCTTTGTTGTTCCCATCCCCTCTTTGCATTCAATCAATCGTCGTTGTCTTTGTGAAACAACTAATTTATTCACACACAATTGAACTCAAAAATCAGACAATTTCCATCAAGTTGACAACAACCCAACAAGGGAAGGAGACACAAATTTCAATCATAGAAATCGTGGACAATCTGCCCAAATTGAAGTTCCATTTACAACAATAGTAAATCCATCTTGATTTTTGTTGTGATCTCTCATTTATTTATCCCTTTAGTTACTTTTTTGAATGTGGGTTTCATGTATGGACAGATCCCCAAAACTTTCCTTCTTACATTTTTTTCTCCTTGTTTTACTTTAGTCTTTTATATCCTTCCATGTAGGTTTAAATGGTAGTGATCTAGCCTTGTAAATTCAACA
The DNA here is from genome assembly GCA_036507285.1 of Trichosanthes cucumerina. NCBI lineage: Eukaryota > Viridiplantae > Streptophyta > Magnoliopsida > Cucurbitales > Cucurbitaceae > Trichosanthes > Trichosanthes cucumerina. The sequence goes on from CM071840.1 coordinate 34,722,297, forward strand.
TTTTCACAATACTATACAATAACTATAGAGAAACAATTTGTTCCAAGTTTTTGAATCTTTCTTGCACTCTGTTTTTTTTTTTGTTAGATCGTTTTCTGCCTCCTCCAACTCGGTAAACCTAACTTAACCCAACTAAAAGGGTTGAGTTGCTCTCTAGAACATGGTTATTTGGGTTGAAGAACCAACCAAGCCAAAGATTCAATTTGGTAAAAAAAAGCTCCCTAACATAAACCAACAAAACCCGTGTACACCCTTACCTGGTAGTCTAGTATTATATTTTTTATTGTCCTAAAAAATATTTTTTTAATAACTATTAGAGATAGATCATGGTCCATTCATGTTGAATTACCATGATCATGGTCAAGGTTCAAGGATCTCCTCTTCGACTACTACTTTTTAGAGTTTGTGAAGGACGACAAGGAGACAGAATTCTTTCATCTGACGCAGGAAAACATATCTGTGGTTCAGTATGGGAGGGTGTTTACTGAGTTATCTTGTTTCGATCCGAACTTAGTCGACACTCCGGAATGAAAGATCAAAAGGTTTATAAGATGTTTATGAGAGGAAATTAGGGGTTTTATTGCCTTGAAGGAACCTACCACTTTTGCAGTAACCCTCAAGGGTGCTTTTGTCATGGACAAAAACGTATCTAAGAAGACACAACCTCACCTAGAAGTTGGTTCCCCATCTGGAGTCAAGAGAGTCTTTTCTCGTACCCCGAGTCAACCTCACAAGGCCACTCGCCAACAACCAAAAGGGAAAACTCCTCTTTTATGTAACTCTTGTGGCATGTACCACATTGGACAATGTTGGACGATCAGAAGATCTGATTTAAGTGTGGAAAAGAAGGCCACTATGTGAGGTTGTATCCGACCAAAAGCAAGCCAAACGTTGGAAGCCCAACCCCAAAAGCCCTGCCAACACCAGTGCATGATGTTAAGTAGAAGGTGTGTCTTTGAACTCACAAAAGAAAAAGTGGAAGATACTCATGTAGTTGCTACAAGTACATTTAGGTATCCTAATGTGAATAACCTCTTTAACAAGCAACAAAAAACACAACACAAGAGCATATGGATAAACCAACATTATTTTATTGAGAGATCTTCAATAGATAATGGATTATTAGCTGGTTGGATTGAAAATGTGGGAAACAAATATAAAGTAAGGCTACCTAACTAATTAAGAGTTGGTCCTCTCCTCTCCAGGGACTTTGTCCACAAAATTTCATACCAAATCTGCAGAAACAAACCCTACATAAACCTTCCCTCACCCAAACTGTAAAACCGCGATCCCCTCCCTGGTCCCCACTACAAATGACCCATTTCATTCTTTTGTTCTGTTTACCCTACATACATGCGAGTATTAGGAGACCTTACAATATCCCCGAGGGTCAACAACACCTTGTCCTCAAGGTGAAAGTCCAAAAATTGGTGCTTGATGAAGTCATCAAATTTCCATGAGGCATCACACAGAGGATGATCTTGCCACTGAATTAACCATTCCTCTTCATCCTTATCAGCATTCCAACGAAGTCCCAACACATCTTCAGGCTCATATTGCAATTCAAACTCCTTAGTGAACAACAAAGTTTTAGATTGAACTAAAATATTCGTCTCAATAACCTTCTTCAGCTAAGAAACACCTCTTGGGAATAATAGGAGGCTTGACAATACCCTCGAAGGTCAACAACACGTTGTCCTCAAGGTGAAAGTCCAAAAGTTGGTGCTTGATGAAGTTAGCAAATTTCCACGAGGCATCACATGGAGAACGATCTTGCCATTGAATTAACCTTTCCTCTTCATCCTTATCATCATCCAACAAAGTCCCAACAACATCTTCAAGCTCAGATTATCATTCAAACTCCTTAGTAAACAACGGACATCTAGATTGAACTAAAATATTCGACCCAATAACCTTTTTCAACTAAGAGACATGAAACACATTGTGGATCGAGTTGGTCGGGGGCATCTTTAGTTTGTAGGCTACTGGACCGAAGCGCAACTCATAGGAGAGTTTTTCACATCATCGTTTAGCTACTGATTTCTGGACATGTGGGCGTAACTTCAAGTAGACTATTTCTCCCACATGAACCTCAACATCTCTTCACTCCCTTTGGGGACATCTGATAAAATTGGAATGAAATTCAACATCTCTTCACCTTCGATTTTCTTCATTCTTTCTTGAGCAAGACCAAGATGTTCTTAGAAGGTTACCCATGCATGGTCCCTTCAATCAGTTGTGTGTTTTGATGTATTATTGGAAGTCTTCCAATCACCACAAGAAATCAATGGAGGATTTGAGTAAGTTTCAAACCGCGTTCTGAAGTCTACGACAACGCCTTTTTGCTTGATTTCCAAGAACCTTGCACATAAGCTATCTTCTTGTGATGGCTTGTACCTGGTAAACAATTTGCCTTTCAATTCTACCCATGTCGAGATTTTCTTCCTATTATTTGTCCATCTGTATCAATCAACTACAACTTGCTCAAAGCTTACATGGATACCGCTATTGTCTACATCGCTCAGCTGATGAACATCGAAGTAAGTTCCGACTCTAAACAACTACAAATTCGGATTCGATCTTGAGAAAACAAACATTTCCAACTTTTTTGAACGTACTGCGATCAGTGTATTGAGGCTCTTTTCTACCTTGGAAGGATTCACCTTCCTCAGTTCCACCACTCTAAGGTGTCGACTTCACTTTCTCCCCTTCTTTCATTTTTGCAATTGATTGATTAGACACAACCAAAATCGCATGGCCCCTACTTCTCGAGCCTTCCGCCATCATCATAATCAAAGCCATACATTTTTCGTGCATATCCATGAATGACCTTTCTGAATTTCACACATATTATAGACATTCGTTCCATATTCTTTCCTAAGCTCTATATGACTTTTTTTTTTTATATTTCCTATATCTATTTTTCCATCACCTCTAACATTGCTTCCACTTGTTTTTGTGCCATACTCCATGTTCTCCCCAGAGTGAAACTCGACTTTGATACCAGTTGTTAGGTATCCTAATGTAGAAAAACACACTAACACAAGAGAATATAGATAAACCAACACTGTTCTATTGAGAGTTCTTCAATAGACAGTGAGTTATTAGGTGATTGGATTAAAAATGAGGAAAGCAAATAAAAAATAAGGCTACCTAGCTCATAGAGAGTTGGTCCTCTCCTCCCCAGCCATTTTGTCCAGAAAATACCATACCAAACCTACACAAACAAACCCTTACATAAACCCTTATCTCACCTAGATCATACAAGCACAACTCCTCCCTGGTTCCCACCACAAATGACTCATTTCATTCTTTTGTTCTCCCTCTACCGTTTCTTACATACGTGTGAACAATAGGAGGCCTTACGGGATAGTACTATAGACTTGACAGGCATATTGAATCGACTACAAAAGCCACTCTGACTCATGCTAATCAAGGGACAATGTCTCACAGGCAAGAGTTCATAACTCACTAAGTATTAAGATCGAGTCGCATATCATCATCTTGATGAAATATTAATCTTCTCATTAACAAATTTATAAAGAGAGATTAAATATTTCGTGGTCTAGTGTTACACAAACTCATTCTATATAATACCCCCACTCACATGTCTTCACATGAATGATTTGGATCAAGTTATTTGTAACTGTTACAAAATGAGTCATATCAATAGTGTTACCAGGATAAGCTCACTCAACCTTATCTGGATACTATGACCCTTTAGGTTATTTCTTGAACATGATTCTCCTATATATCAACCACATACTGTTCAAGATTACACTAATAACCTTAGTTTTTTCATATAATGTATAATATTATATTACAAATAAATAATAAAAATTATTATTAATCATTAAATAAATCATTAATTACGAGGTTTTAGGGTATACATCTCATCATACAGTAGTTGTTGCAACAGGTAAAACCAACGTCAAGATGAGCAATCGATAAACTAATGGACAAACTTTATCTCTATTTATCATGATTATTTTTATTGCAAGATCACTTGTATTTTAGTCCAACAAACTCAATATTGGAACACACATCAACAATAAAATTTTGAAGTTGCTCCTCATGCACTAAGAGTTCAATAGTTGAAAAGTCTCTTGGATAAAATTGAACAAGCCACCTAGGTTTTTGTTTACTAAAAGTAGCAAATGAGTTACTCGGATTCAAACATGTCAGACAAAGAAACAATTCAATATTTGTTTCAGTAAAATGATTATTTAACTCTTGGAGTTGCATGTCAATGACTGTATAAAAAACTTCAACACGATAATGATGCAAATTTGTAATTGGTTGGGATTTTTACCTTTGTCGTCCTCAAACAAAAAAATATAAGACTCTTTGAAGACCAAAGACTCTTTAAAGGCTAAAGACACTTTGAAAATAAAGACTTCAAGACTGGAAGTCCTTAAAGATCAGAAGACTTTGAAGACAAGTTGAAGACATTCGAAGCATACAAGACTTTGATTGTTTCTTTGAGAGGATCAACATGCCAAGAGTCAATCCAACAATTAATAAGTCAAAGGTCAATCCCAAATCAACAAACCAAAGGTCAATTAAAAAAAATCAACAAGTCAAGGGTTGATCCAACAAAATCAACAAGCCAAAGCCGATCATAAAAGACCAACAAGTGTGCTCGAGCACAAGCTTTGAGGCTTCGAGGCACTTGCACACTTGAGAGGGCATCAAAGGACAAATTATAAAGATTGTACCACACCGACAAACTTAATATACATATAAGTTCATTTCATGTGTCTTATATCTTTGTTAAAATTACGTGTGAATATTTCCTCTTTCCTTCCATTATATAACAGTAACGTCAAGTAAAATTAGTTTTTTTAAAATGAGTCAAATCAACCATTTGAAAGGCATATAGTTGTGATAATTTAACTAATAATGTTAATAATATAAAATCAAGATTCAAGATTTAAAGCCATAATTGAAACTTTTAAAAGCTTAGATAAACACCAGTATAAAAGTTATGAAATAAATTTATAATTTAATTTCTAATAAATAATGGAAGAAGCAAAGCATTACTTGTGAAGGGAGAAATTATGCAAAAACAAACCATTAGAATATCTCTCTAATCAATGCAAATTGTTTGCTTAAACTCCTAGAGTAACTTTGAACTCAAGTAATACTTTGTGCCATTTTATCAATTCCAAAATTTTCTTTAAATCATGATGATGCCCTCAGTATTATCATTATTTGTTCTATTTCTGCCTATATTCTTACTCTTTATTATTTCTTCACACCTCAAAATTGAGAACTTCTTGATGACTAAAAGAATAGAATCTTTTTACTGGCTTTGAAATTTTCTTCTTTTTTGTGGATTTTATTAATTTCTTGAATTATTTCTAATTCTTTTCTTGTCTGTTCTCTTTCCTAATGTTTAAAATGTTTTCACGTATATTCTAACTTTTATCTGAAAAAATAATGAAAAAGTCATGGTTACCATGGGTTCTTTTGATAACGTTATCGTTTCTTGTTTCTCATTTTTAAGAAATAGACTTGTTTGATAAACGTTCATGTTTCTTGTTTCTAACTTTTTTTAGAAACGTTTCTAAAAAAGAGGCAGATTTTGAGAAACTCAAATTCTGTTTCTGTTTCTTTTTACATGTTTCATGCATGTGTCCCTACTCTCTACACACGGGCGAACCTACATGGAGATAGGGGGGTATGACCCCCAAAATTTTTGAATTTAATACCTTGTAGTATATACTATTTTGTAAAAATAAAAAATAAATAATAAATATTAATACAATACGCTTTAAAGTAATTGTAATGGGCTTTGTCACGGTGGTACTACTCTCATTCTCATAATGTGGAGTATGTTCGGACGATCCCTCAAACATTAGTTTTTGGGTCCGCCCCTGTCTCTACACCCATCTCTCCTCTTTTCTTTTTCCCTCTTCCATTCTAATTTTTTTTCTTTTAATACTTTTTTTTTCCTTTTTTCCTTTTATTTTTTCTCTTTGGTTTCTCTCTCTTCCATCCTAATCTTTTTTTTAATAGTTCATTTTTTTATTCTCTTTTCTTTTATGTTTTTCTTTTTTTTTCTTTTCATTATTATTTTTTATTTAAATATCATTTTTTTTCTTTTGTTACGATTAAATGTAAAAAAATATATGTATTCACTCTCTTTTTATGATTTTACTTTGTGTGTAGGACTGATGCATTTTTAAAGAAAAATAAAAATAAAGTTTATAATTCAATTAAAGAAATGTGGGCATGCTCGATTGTCCAACCTTACAATTTATAAATTAGTCTAATTAAACTAACTCGTATAGGCCAATAAGGTGAATTGATTGGAGTGAGAAATGACATTAGAAATCAAATTTGAACAAGATAAAACTTATTATTATTATTGATTTTATGTTGGGGTTGAATAAAATACTCCAACTCTTTAGGATTATTTTTATATTTATTTTAACGCAAGTTATATATTTTATTATATTCTATGTACTAAATTTATTTTTACTAAAGAAACAAGAAATAGTTACAAACACATGTCTATTTCATTTCTTTTTTTAAAGAAATAAGAAATAGAAATAATTATCAAACATGTTTTTGTTTTTAATTTTTAAGAAACGAGAAACAGAAACAGGAAACAGGAAATGAGAAACGAGAACATTATTAAACGGACCCATAATCCCATATAAAATATTATAAATTTTACTTGGGGAATGAAAGTAATATAAATATTTTTTGTTTTGAATATTGCTGTTAAAATAAGGGTAAATTTTTTAATCTAAACCCTTAGAATATCATGATAAGAATCATATGCGGGTTTCCACTTCTTTGGAATCTCATGATTTGGGATGATTTCAAATCAGTTATGATTTCCTACGTTTGGATGCCACAAAAAGAAATCGCTTATGATTTCAAATCTTGTTTTTTTTTAAAAAAAAAATCATTTCCTACGTTTGGATGCCACAAAAAGAGATCCTTTATGATTTCAAATCTTGTTTTTTTTTTAAAAAAAAAAAAATCATTTCAAATAGGTTGGATTTGGTGGGATTTTAAGTTTTAAAAAAATATGTTTCCAATTTTGCCCAATCCAATTCGATAGTTTCCTTCATGATAATTTTTCTCTATTCAAGTTCATTCTATCAATATTTCTTCTATATTCAAACTCAAAACCAAAATCAAACTCAAAGTTAGATTTTCAGTTTATTTCTTCACTGTAATTTTCTATTTTTTAAAAATTGATAACAATAATTTGAATCTTTCTCATGAGAAGTAATCTTTTTTACTTTGTTCATCTTCTTAAAGTTTTATTTATTTATTTATTGATTTGGCCCCTTTTTATATATATATTGATTCAATGAATTATTTTCCTATATATTTTTTTAGTTTTGTGTTTTCATACCTTGGGTTGAAGAAGAAATCAACAACAAATTTTTTTTAAAAATTTTTTCTCACAAAACAAATCAAATATCTTTTGATGGATCTTGTTTAGATTGTGTTCAATCTTTTTTTTTATATATATTTAAATTAAGATATTTGTAATTTTTTTTTTCATTTTTAACATACTGATAACATTTGTAAATTTTAATTTGATAATTTGACTTGTTTTGAGTATTGATATGTTTTCATGTTCATATGTATTTGATAATATTATTTGATATTAAAATATTTTATTACAAATTAAAACAATCTCCTACAAAATCTATAAGGGCATAAGAGTAAAATATTATACTTTTTTTTCATTTTTCATGAGCATCTAAAAGTGATTTCAAATCAATTTGGTATCAAATGCAAATACGAAATTAAAATCATTTTTATTTCTTAAAATTCTAAAATTTAAAATCATTTCTTATCAATTCCATCTGACGGCATAAGAAGGAGCTTCCCCTCCCCCAAGTTCAAAATTTTAAATGTTAGGTATTTTATTCATAAGCATTCTTGCCCCGTGGCAAGCCCCTTTATCTCTTACGTAATGCTTTTTTTTTTTGTCCACATTCAAATCAAAGTGCATGCAAGTCTTTGAATATATATATTCTTTTTATTTTCTATTATATTTGAGATGTATATCCACCAATAAAAATATACAAATTCACTTTTTTATGTATTTTCTTTTTTCCTTTTTTCTTGTATACTTATATAAAAAATCTTTCCCATTATATTTTATATGTATATCGACCAATAAAAATATACAAATTACTCAGTTTTATTATGTAATTAAATAATTTAAATTCTCTTAGAAAATCTTATAAATAATTTTTTCCTTTTTCTTGTACACTTATATAATAAAAAAATGGTCATATAATAGGTTAAAATATCGAAATATATACACAAAAAAGTTTAAATATCATTTTTTTTGTTCATATATTTTAGGTCTGGTTATATTTTAGTCTCTATATCTTCAAATGTCCTAACTAATAAATCATAAAATTAGTTTACATCCTTAGTTTATTGTTAGCTATTTTTTTTTTAAAAATAATCTCTATTAACTTTTTTTGCCTATAAATTTTGGAAACATATTCACATTGTATTTTTTTTTCCTTAAATGAAATTATTATTGTTATTTTATCGAGTTCAACAAAAATTAACTTCCAAACTAACAGTAATGAATAATTTTAAGATATTTTTAAAAACTACATAGAATAAATTTGAACATTTAAAAGTGTGAAGACTAAAATGGAACACGACGACCAAAAGGATATTTTAACCAAACTAATATATGAATGTGTTCAAAATAGTCTTTATGTGAATTCAAACCCCCTGACAAAAAGTTTTGGATTCGCCACTGGTCAAGTAATGTTAAGAGCAAATAAAATAAACTATTGACAACTAACTCAATGAATAAAGTATCAATTATATCATCTTAAAGATCATGGTTTAATTTTCTGTCCTTAAATTATTGAACTAAAAAAATCATAAAGATCAATATTGTTATCTTCTCTTTTAACGTATTTTATATTGTCAATCATTTTTTAAATAAAACAAAAAATCAATCTTTTAAATGATCGTATTCTTGTTAAATGTTTAGTTTTTTGGGAAAGTGATTGTTTAAAAAAATTACAATGGATCAGTTCGACTCAATATTTTACAAATTTCAATATTGAACTGATCAATCAATTTGAAGAAAAAATTGAAAACTGTTGTTGCCAAATTTCAGACAGGAGAATACACCTGACCTCCACGTGACAACGACGGTAAATTTGTTATTCTTAGGGGAAGAACGCAGACAAGGAAAACCTGGACACCAGTGTAGTGTAGGTCACACAAGCTCCGATGCCTAAGTCAGTGAGGAGAAGTTTTTGTATAATGGTCACTAGAATTAACTTACCTCTCTCTCCCCTCCTGGGAGAGATTAAATAGTTTCCCCCTGGTGCTCTTCCGTGGCCTCTTGGGTAAATGAGAGATCGTGGGGAAGTTGAATATGGGCTTTCGGGCCTTTTCGAGTCGCTGCGAGGCCTGGAGATCAAACTTGTAGCTGGTCGGCCTCGGCCTTGGCCGAGGCTAACCATTGGTTTAGGCCAAAACCCAAACCCAAGCCCATGCTTTGTGTCATAGGGCTTGGATAGAGCTCAAACGGAGGAGCTTTACCCTGGTCAGCCTCGGCCCATGCCGAGGCCGACCACGCGCTTGAGCCAAAGCCCAAGCGCGTCTTCTCGTTCCGTCTCTTCTCGGTTTCGGGGTCCTCTGTGGGGTTTCTTGGCCTATTGAGAAAAGGAAAGGTCGGGAGAGGGCTGGAAACAAGCCTATAGGCCGCGTGAGATTGAAGCAAGGCCCAGGATATGACCTTGGATCTAGTCGGCCTCAGCCTCGTCCGAGGTCGACCACGAGCAGGCTTAAGCCCAAGCCTTGACTTCTTTCTTGGGGTGTTGGGCGAGGGTAGAGCCCAAATGGGAGGGTTCTATCCTGGTCGGCCTCGACCTATGCCGAGGTCGACCACGCGCTTGGGTCGAAGCCCGAGCACGCCCGTTCGTCTTGTTTTGCCTTGGTTCGGTCCCTCTTCGATTTCAGCCTGTTTTGACCTCGTATTGGGCTTCTTATTCTGTCTGACTCTATGCCTTCGTTATTTGACTGCCCATTCTCGTTGGTCCAGTTTTAACCCATAACATTAGCCCCACTCCCTAGTTAAGATTTGAGATTTGGAGCTTGCGAATTAATAGCATGAAGCCTGACTTGGGAGTAGCCTACCGAACTTCATATTCAATCTCATAGAATGTTAATTTCCCTGTTATTCAATTTGGAATTTTAGGTTCTCGTCACGCTTATTCTGTGTTTCGATTTGCCTAGTTCCTTAGTCAAATTTCCTCGGAGTCATTTCAAACATTTCGAGGGTTGCCTCGAATTCTCTCTAGTTATTGTTGTCCATCCTTATGAGGATATTCAGTCTCTTGGAGTGCCAATTTCTCCGGTATTCAATTTGGAATTTTAGGTTCTCGTCACGCTTATTCTACGTTTCGATTTGCCTAGTTCCTTAGTTAAATTTCCTCGGAGTCATTTCAAACATTTCGAGGGTTGCCTCGAATTCTTTCTAGTTATTGTTGTCCATCCTTATGAGGATATTCAGTCTCCTACAGTGCCAATTTCTCCGGTATTTAATACAAATGTCAGGATCTCGTCACGCTTAATTTGCGTTTTCGATTCTCCTAGTAAGGTTTATTTGAGTCATTTTAGACATTTGAGGTTGCCTCGAATTTTCCCATTTTCATTGTCCATCCTTATAAGGATATTCAGTCTACTAGGGGGTCAATTTCACCGTTATCCAATGGGATTCTAGGTCAGTCGTCATGCTTATTCTACATTTCGGATGTTCCCTTTTCCCATAGATCATCCCAAGGTTGCTTCTCTTGGGGGTTTATGCTCTCATCCGGATTCACGACTTGTGTCGTACTCCAGTGATTTTACATACTTGAGGTTGTTCTCAGGTTTAAGCGGGATTGTTGCTAACCCCTACGAGGATTATTTTGGACTTCTTGTCCCCTCGTAGGAGGAAAATTTTTTCATTCAACAATCAAGTTGCTTCACATCGAGCTTGCCTCAGACCATGAGAGAAGAAAAAAATAAATTGAAGAATTGAAGTGGGAGGTTGGGGTCTGCTCGGCCTCGGCCAGGTTGGCCTCGGCTTCGATTGGGTCGGCTCGGGTTCGACCAAGTTGCCTTCGACCTCGGTCAGGTCGGCTCGGCCTTGGCTTATTCTAGTCGTCCTCGGCTTCGGTTAGGTCAGCTCGAGCTCGGCCAGGTTGACTTCGACCTCAGTCAAGTTGGCTCGGCCTCGACTTATTCTAGTCGTTCTTGGCTTCGGCCAGGTTGACCTCAGTTTCGGTCAGGTCAGCTCGAGCTCAGCCAGGTTGACCTCGACTTCGGTCAGGTTGGCTCGGCCTCGGCTTATTCTGGTCGTCCTTGGCTTCGGTCAGGTTGACCTCGGCTTCAGTCAGGTCGGCTCGAGCTCGGCCAGGTTGACCTCAAACTCGGTTAGGTCGGCTCGGTTTCGACCTCGGCCTATTCGGGTCGTCCTCGGCTTAATCTGTAGATTTTGTCTTTTTGGTTATGTTTTGCGTAGCTTCTGCTTTTTTGTTCAATATGGAAGCATATCCCTTTAGTAGCCCCCTTACTTAAGTAAGAGTTTCAGTTTTGAAAATTGTGCTTGAGTGATACAATTATAGCTTGAGAAAGGTGATTTATTCATAATAGAATATCATGTATGATTGAAATTCTAAATGCTGGCAAGAACTGTCCTAACCGAACAAAGCAAAAATCTATTGATAATAGATTCTAAGGTGTTCTGCATTCCAAGGGTGGGAAAAAACTTTTCCCTTGTGATCAATTAGAGTGTATGTGCCAGGCCTGACGATTTTAGCGATTTGGTATGGTCCTTCCCATGTTGGGCCTAGCACACCAGATGATGGATCCTTGGTGTTTTGCATAACTCTTCTTAGCACGAGATCTCCTTCTTTAAAACTTCGTTTCTTGACTGTTGTATTGTAGTACCTTGTAATTCTGTTCTTGTACTCTGCTGCTCGAAGGTGAGCTTTTTCTCTGTGCTCTTCTAATAGGTCTAAGCTTAGTCTCATTGACTCCTCATTCTGTTGAGGGTCAAATTCTTCTACTCTTGGCGAGGGTAAACCAATCTCAACAGGGATGACTGCCTCAGCACCATAAGTGAGTGAGAAAGGGGTCTACTTTGTGGTAGATCTTTGAGTGGTCTGTATGTCCATAACACATTATGCAACTCTTCTGCCCATGCTCCCTTTAGATTTTCCAGCTTTTTCTTAAGATTTAGTTTGATAATCTTGTTCACTGCTTCCACTTGTCCATTGACTTGAGGGTGTGTTGGAGATGAACATCGATGATCAATATTGAGATCTTCACAAAATTTTCTGAGGGCTGCATTATCAAATTGTTTTCCATTGTCTGAAATAATGACATTAGGAATTCCAAAACGACATACTATATTTCTCCAAACAAAGTTAGTTGTCTTCTTTTATGTGATTGTTGCCAATGCTTCTGCTTCAGCTCACTTTGTGAAGTAGTCTACTGCCACAACTGCGAATTTAGTTTGTCCTTTACCTAGGGGAAGGGGTCCAATAAGGTCTATTCCCCATTGTGCAAAAGGCCAAGGGCTCACTACACTTGTCAATGGTTCTGGCGGTTGCCTTGGAATTGGGGCGAATCGTTGACATCGGTCACAGGATCTTGTAAAATTTCTTGCATCCTGAAGCATTGTCGGCCAATAATATCCTTGCCTTGTGATCTTGTGACATAAGGATCTTCCGCCTGAGTGGTTGCCACATATTCCTTCATGGATCTCTCTCATCACATATTCCGCTTCATTTAGTGTAAGACATCTCAAGAGTGGCATTGAATAGCCCTTCTTGTAGAGATTACCTTATCTGAATAGGTAATGAGCCGATCGCCTCTGTACTCGTTTGGCTTCTGCTTTTTCTAAGGGCAATTTTCCCTCTTTCAAGTATTCCAATATAGGATCCATCCAGGAAGAGATCTCCTCGGCCTCGGCCGAATTCTCCTCGGCCTCGGCCAAAAGCTCCTCGACTTCGCTCGAGTCTTTTTCGGTTTTGGCCGAGTTGTCTTCGACCTTTGTCTCATTTGGCTTGCTTCCTGATTCCATTATCTCCTCTTTACGTATGGATGTGTTGGGATTTTTGTCCTAATCTCGTGTTTGTAATATATTATTTGAATTAATAAGAGTTATTCATTTAATCACTTTGTGTCTCGCAATATTTATAAACTTTTCCAATAAACTAAGCTCCGGGGTCATTGAATTTATGAGAGAACTAGAACTTGAGCGGTGTGTAGTGGGATGGACGGGGAGGATCACGTTCGAGTTAATGACCCGAACGGTCTCTGATATATGGATAGGGTTGGAGACCTAATCCACGGATACACTATGGATGCGGCTCGCTTTGTATTAGATACAAACGAGGTGATCTGACTCGTTCATGTGGTTGACATGTGAGTGGGGGCATCCTGTGAAATGAGATTGTACAAAATCGGACCGTGAATTATTAGACCTACTGATGTAACACCGTTGTGAAGAGACTAATAATTTCATAGATGACCATCGGTGACTCGACACGAATCTCGAGCGTATTACGGACTCCCATCTGCGAAGTCCGCCCTTTGACTAGTCTTCGTAAGGATGGTCACGATTACTCGCCCAATATGCTTATCTTCTCAGGGATAGGACCAAGTAGGGAGCTGGAAACTTAACTACGCGAGATGGAATTCACTCGTTCCCGCCTTTAGGGAAACTAGAGGAGTTGTTCCCTTAAGTGCTATCTCGGGTGGCTTGGACAACGGCGCCCACCTTCTCACCGCCCGAGAAGGGTATTGTGTATGGTTGGACCATCACAATATGTTGTTCATTAGAGAGAAGCGGTGGGGACTTAAGGAACAAGAGGTAGACACAAGGGTAAAACGATAATTTGACCCGGTAGTGTCTACGAATAACCCTGTGAAGGGTCGACTCATGGGCATTGGTTATATCGGTGGACACGTAATATTACGTGACCGACGGGAGTGCAGCTCACGGGCTATAGTGGAGTGTTACCGTAGCTAATGAATGTTGGTTAACCGGGTCAAAAAGTTTGTGAGTTAATCTCGGATCATTGGAGTCCGTCACTGTAGGGTCCATTAGGTCCCTCGGTTGGCTCAATCTGGGTTAAAAGAAGGGTTAATGTTTTGGTATGAAATTGAAGTGTTCAATTTCACTTTAAGGGCATTTATGTCATTTATATGAGATATGAATGATATAATATATAGTTTAATGTGAATGAGATTCATAATAAACTATAGGTTAGCCTAATTGTTGAATTAGGGCTAATTGGAAAAACTAATTGAGAGAAATTAAATTGGATGTGATTCAATTTAATTAATCCACAATTATTGCAAATGAGATTTGCAATATGAGATATGAGATATCTCATATTATATGGTTATGCAAATGAGATTTGCATAACCTATGGTTGTGGTAAAGTAGTAATAATGTGGAGATTTTAACTCCATGATTATTCCACTATATAATCCCTTCTTGCAAGAAGGAATGCACTTTCAATCTCTCATTTTTTTGGATTCTCACCCAAAAAGAAGAGAATTCTCTCTACTCTCTCTCAATTCTCCTCCCTCTCCAAAACACCAAAGTTCCCACAAACTTCCCTCTTTCCAAAGGAAGAACAACCGAGACTCCAAGTGGTAGTGTTCGGGTTCGTTCGTGGAGAGCATTTGTTGAGATCGAGAAGCACGAAACGTTCGTGATCTGAGGAAGAAATCTTGAAGAGTGTCTTCAACAAGTAAGTACCTTAATCTTGCTGTAATTTCTTCCTTTCTAGCATGTTTAATTTAGATCTAAGAGTTAGATCATTTTAACAAAACCGAGTAGCATAATGATACCATGACGATTCGATCGTCTTCCGCTGCGCGGGGATTCTCATTCCCTTCAGGATGGTTCGTACAGGATTCCAACTGGAACTATTCGACTTAGTTCAGTTTCATAAGTTGCTGCTAATCGGGCTAAAGAATCAGCATTGGCATTTTGTGATTTTGGGATTTGCTTGAACTCGTGTTTGGAGAACGAGGCAAGTAGTTCCTTTACCTTTGACAAATATTTTTCCATTCTTCTTTCTTTAGCTTGATATTTATTGGTTACTTGTTTTACTATTAGCTGAGAATCACTCAGAACTAATAGATTAGAGATTCCTATCTCCTTAGCAATTCTCAATCCTGCTACGAGCGCCTCATATTCTGCCTCATTATTTGATGTCTTAAACTTGAATCTGAGAGCATATTCATACCTTTCTCCTTCAGGGGATTCAAGTAGGATTCCGCTCTGCATCCTTTGACGTTGGAGGACCCATCAACGAAGCAGCTTTTCGAGGCGATTAGGGGTTTCTGAATGAGATGTCTCCATCTCCATTGCATATTGGAGATGATCGATCATTTTCCTCTTATGGTCGGCCTCGGCCTCGTCCGAGGCTGACCACGGGCTTGGGCTTAAGCCCAAGCCTTGACTTCTTTCTTGGGGTGTTGGGCGAGGGTAGAGCCCAAATGGGAGAGTTCTACTCTGGTCGGCCTCGGCCTATGCCGAGGCTGACCACGCGCTTGGGTCGAAGCCCGAGCACGCCCGCTCGTCTTGTTTCGCCTTGGTTCGGTCCCTCTTCGATTTCAGCCTGTTTTGACCTTTCTTATTCTGTCTGACTCTATGCCTTGGTCATTTGACTGCCCATTCTCGTTGGTCCAATTTTAACCCATAACAAAAACCAACCAAAATAATGAAAAAAGAAAAAAAAGGTGAAGTGAATATATAATGAATGCCAACGAATCTTTTAGGCTCACAAAAACTAAAACCAGCATTATATATATTTAACTCTTCCGTAAATAAGACTTGAATGATAATTGATGTGTTACTTACCTTTTTTAAGGTGCTCATTTTTTACTCAACAATATATAAAGGTAGTGATTTGACTTTGACTTTGTTTTAGTGGAATTATTCTGTTTTAACTAATTAAGTTATTATATTTAGGGGTGAGCATCGATCGGTCGAGGTCGATTTTCGACCCCAACCGACTCCCGAACCGACCAAAGACAGTCGGTTCGGTCGGAGTTTTTTTTTTTTTGAAAAATCTTACCAAAACCGACCGACTGACCGATCGGTTCGATCGGTCGGTTTGGTCGGTTTATATATATATATTTAAATATTTATTTAATTAATTATTTAATATTTATAATTATTATTTAATTATTTTGAGAAAATCTAGTTTTTTATTTTTTAATTATTATTATATTATATATATATAATTTCTTTTTTTTAATTTTCGGTCGGTTCGGTCGATTTTGTGAAGACCAAAACCGACCCCGACTGAAACCTGCACAAAACCGACCGACCACCCTCGGTTCGGTCGGTTTCGGTCGGTCGAATCGGTTTTCGGTCTTTTTTTGCTCACCCCTAAGCCGACTTATAGTTGTTTATTTTTTTTAGCAGCATGGAGTTGCTTATTTGTTATGTAGTTGTGTATGCTAATTATGTCCCATCAATTAATATTTTTAAAGTAAGAACTAAGTAAAAAAGTGTTTTTAAAATATTAGAACATATATATATTGGAGTTTAACAACGTATGGAGATAGGTAGTATTTAAACTTCTGATCTTTTAGTCGATAATACATGTTAATTATGGTTGAGGTATGTTTGCTTTGACAAATACTAAAATATAATTTGATAATTAACATATCAAGAGATCAAGATGTTGTTGAACTAAAAAATAACTTTCTTTTTTTAATTCGGGAGAGGATGAATAATTATGATTTATATGTATAATTTAACCTCAATTTTATTTTACTCAATATAGATTCACAAATATTCCATTTCTGTATTTTATACTTTGAAATATTTTATTTCGTTGGTGAATTTTTATTGTTATGAGTAAGATTTTAGAAATAACAAATAATCCCCACCACTTCATAATTAATTGTTTAAACAAACGGTCCATTAGCACGTATCAACCACGCTACAATGATCTAAGCCTACGTGAATGTAGGCAACTGGTATTTGGTAGCTAGACTTAGGTGAGAATAGTACCATTTCTCGATTATGCTAGCTCCTATAATGTCACACTACTCTTGTTGTCACCTCCAATTATTTCTATTAAATTCTACCACATACATTTTAATGTAAGAACTAAAATAGTTCCTACATTGTAAAGTTTAAAGATCCAATTAAATAGAATTTGTAAAATTATCAAAAATGAATTTTGTACGTTCGGGCTGATATTAGGAAAAATTACTCAAGTTACGCAAGAGCGAGAGTGGTTTACGCAGTCAACCCATATCAAGAGTTTTGATGGTTTTCTTATATTGCATGCCAACAAATGATCGAAAAGCGAGAGCGAGAGTAATTGTAGGTGGACGGTTTTTGAGAAATAACCCGGAGCGATAGTCTCGTTGATCCGATTAGTTGTCAGGGCATAGGATTTATATCTAAAATTTGATGTATCATAATCCCAGATCGAGAGTCCCATTGGTCAGATAACTACCAACTTGCAACCACCTCGAGTGAGAATCTTGTTTCAATGAAGAAAAATGGAAGGGATACTTAATTAAACGTTAAGCGATGGTTGTGTTACAAAAATTGTGATTATCATATATTTTTATTCAGTAATCAAGTATTGTATTCGCAAGTCGTGAGTCCAATGAAGGACTGGAACGAGACTCTCGATCAGGGTTGCATCGGTTTACAAACAACTAGATTGAGATTCTCAAATGAATAACTAAGATAGAACAAAAAAGGAAACAAATGAATAACTGAAACGAAAGATGAAAGGAAACAGATGGCACAACGTCAATGGAAGTCAATCTCACCCTCGTTAGTGCTTATTTTAAGTGGTTGGATGAACAAGAACGATAGTGCATCTAAGTCGTCGAATGAGCCAAATCGAGAGTGGTGACGATAATAAAAGATTATCAATTGTTAAACCTAAAATGTGAGTTCATTCATCCATAATCTCGCCGAAAATAGGTCATCCGATGTTCCGTTAATAGGTTGTTATGGGAATTTAACAGCATGAAAGCTCACATGGCAATAAACACAAAATACAGTCAGCTCCCATGCCTTTAAAAAATTATTGGAAATCAATTAGAGATCAATATACCACCCACCACTACTCCCCACACATTATTCAACTTGGATATATCAAACATCAATTAATGGAACCCCACTATCAATTCAAAGGTATGTTTTGGCCACTCACATTATTGGCTACTTTCATTCTATATTCAATTATTTGTACCCTTCTATATACTCTAGCAAAACTCACTACATCTCTTTTCTATAATCATCTACTATTCTATTATTCTTAGCTACATTTTGTTCTCCAATTTACATAGCACGTGTTTAACTTTTCCACAAAAAGAAATTGAGAAGTTTAAGTCCCGTTTGGTTCGTGGTCAGTTTTTGTTTTTAAGTTTTTTTTTTAAAAAAAATACAAGAACATGATGAAGATACGATTGGTGTACTTAATTTTCAAAAATAATTTTAAAAAATAAATTATGAAAATGACTTGTTTTCGAAAACAATAAATTGTTGTTTTTTTTTTTAAATTATGAAAACAAAAGATAGTTATTCCAAAAACAAAGTTTTCATGAAACAATGAAATTGAATGTTATAGTTTTCCTTTTTTCTTCCCATTAAAACTCATACACTCACTTCTATTTACAAAGTAGATCTACCATCTGTTGTTATCAAATTTTGGACAGGAGAACGCACCTAACCTCTACGTGACAACGACGGTAAATTTATATCTCTAGAGGGAAGAACGCGACCTGCAAGACAAGGAAAACCTGGACGCCGGTGTGGTGTAGGCCACACCGACTCTGATGCTTAAATCAGAGTGAGTTTAGAGAGAATTTAGGAGTTCTTAGAGTTATGGTGGCTAGAATCCACTTACCTGGCTCTCCCCTCCTCAGAGAGCTTAAATAACTCCTCCCTAGGATTTTTTTGTGGGTTTTCGTTGCCTAATGGGAAAAGGAAAAGTCAGAAGTAGGCTTGAACCGGATCTACAGACCAAATGGGATTGATACAAGGCCTCGAAATGGGCCTTGCATCTGGTTGGTCGAGGCCCAAACCCGAGTCTCCCTTTTGGCTTATTGGGCCAATGTAGAACCCAATTTAGGGCTCTACCACCTGGTCGGCCTCGGCCTCGATCGAGGGAGACCACGTGCTTGGAAAAGTCCAAGCACGCCCTCTCGTCCCTTTTCGCCTCGGGTCGGTTCTTGTTCGATTTCGGTCCATTTGGACTTCATATTGGGCTTCTTTCCTCGTTCGATCTTTCGTTGTAGCCTTTGTTCGATTTCGACCTTTAACCAACTCGTTCATTGTTGATCCAATTTCACCCATAACATTAGCCCTCACTCCCTAGTTAGGATTCTAGATTAAGAGCATGTGAAGTAATTGTATGGAGCTTGACTTGGGAGTAGCCTACTAAGCTTTTTTGGAGTCATTGTCGATCTTTTGAGGTTTACCTCGAATTCTCTCTAATTATTGTTGTCTATCCTTATGAGGATATTCAGTCTTCTAGAATGTCAATTCCTCTGGAATTCTTCTCTTGATTCACGATCTATATCGTTTTCCTAGAGAGAATGTGTAGTTTTGAGATTGGTCTTCAAATACGTAGCTTCAGGTAGCCTTGTAGCTTCAAGCTTTTCATAAGCATTTCAACTTTATCTCGAGCTGATACTGAGAGAGGATAAGAGAAAATGAGCAAGGAAGTGAGAATTGAGGGTTGGACAATGGACTAGATTGGTCAACCTCGGCCTCGACCGGTCTGGTCATCCTCGGTCGATCTGATCAACCTCGGCCGGTCTAGTCGACTTCGACCGGTGTGGTCGTCTTCGGCCGGTCTGGTTAGCCTCGGTCTGTCTGGCTACCCAAACCCTTGCTCGCGTCGTTTTTTCAACTGTGAACAAGTTCTCCTCATGCTCTGCATCTTATTTTTGTGATCCTGGAATTTTCTCAGTGAATCAGCTTGATCTCTACTTTTTTATTTTCTGCTTCTCATTTCATTTTATGAAACCCATCGAGAGACTTAGTTCGGATTTTTAGGTTGCTCAGATTAATTAATCAAGTCCCTCTTATGGACCTAACTAATTTTCTGGGTGTGCGTCCTCCACACCTTAGTGGAGCTTTGCATTCATCATGCTCTGCTTGGCTATGTGTAGCCTACTTCGTCGTGTTCAATAGGGACCCATCGTGAGATTTTTCTCAGATTTTTGGGTTGCCAAGATCAGTTAACCGAATCCTTTTGTGGTCCAATCAACCTTATGGGTCGTTTCCTCTACACCTAAGTGCTCAAGAGTTTTTCATGTTTTGTGCTTTGTTCGCACAACTTAATCTGTCGTATCTGGAGTAGGCTCCAGATTTTGGCTCTAATTCTGATGATCGATCTTGTCTTCCTCATTTTTTCTTGTGATTGAATGCTGGAAAGAGCTCAACTATAACCATGAGAGTGTGTTCTAATGATAGTGGTTAGCCTCGACCAGGGTGGTAAGACTCGGCTAAAGAGGTGGTCGACCTCGACCATATGATGTCGGCCTCGACCATATGATGTCGGCCTCGGCCACATGAGGTCAACCTCAACCATGTGGTTAGTCTCTCTTTTCCACCCCCATCTCGTTTGTTTTCTCTAACTCATGATTATGTTGCTTCTATTCTCCAGATATCTCTAATGGGAGTGGAGGAGCATATGAATGAGACTTGGTTGTATTTTGCTCACACTTTTTTTTTTATCTTTTTAATCTCAACACAAGACTTTTATCTCTCTATTTATCGTTCTTGTTTCTCTTTAATGTATTGTACTTCAAAATGATCAACTCTAACAAATAGAATTATAAGTCTTACTAAACAAGATAAATTGATAAAAAAAAAGGTGCAAGTTTTATCAAACAAGAAAAATTGACAAATATATCTTTCATTCATGAACTCAAACCACAAAACCAAAAGAAATAACTTACTTACAGTATGGTCAGCCTCGGCCTATGGTGGTCGCCCTCGACCTCTCCTTATCGACCTTGACCATACTAGAATTGGTTTTTTAGATTTGTACTGTATATCTTCTGTTTTTTGTTCGATAGAGATGCATATCCCCTATGTAGCTTCTGCCTTTTGTTTAATAAAGAGACATATCTCCTATGTAGCTTCAGTTTTTTGTTCAATAGAGATGCATATCTCCTATGTAGCTTCTGCTTTTTGTATAATAGAGAGTAATATCTCCTATGTAGCTTCTTCTTTTTGTTAAATAGGGAAACATATCCCCTCAATAGCCCCCTACTCAAGTAAGAGTTTTTGTTGAACTCATGCTTAAGTGACACCACTTGTACCTTGAAGAAGATGATGGAGATCTGATCCCCGTGAGCAGCGGAAACGTATTTTATGGATCAATTACTTGGTTGTTTTGGTTTAACACAAATACCAATACATTAATAAAATTACAGAGGATGAGCAACATTTAATCTAGTTAAATTGAGCATGGATCTACAACATGTAAACATGTTGTATAATAGTTAAAACTAATAAGGAAATTCGAAGTTATTTACCTTTGTAGTTTCTGATCAGTTGGAAACAACGTCTTATTCCAAAGTGCACAACAACACAACAAACAAAAAGTCTTCTCTGTTTTCAACAGGACACCAACCACTCAGCAAACTTTCTATCCTCTAGATTCCACTCAGATCTCCCTTGGTGGAAAGGGACCAACAATTTGGTAGTGAAGGGGAATTTTGTGAGCTAGAGAGAATTTCACAGCAATTTCACAAATTGCAATAGAATGATCAATCAATCCCATTGATCTCTCTTCTCCCTGTATAACTATCGATAGGGAGAAGAAAAGGGGTAGTGGGAACGTGTCTGGATGACACGTTCCCTTAATTTAATTAATAAAATAATCAAATTATTATTTAATTAAATCTAATTAATAATATAATATAATTAAATCATATTTAATTATATAGTTATCAATTTAAATCACATTTAATTAAAACAAATTAAATATCATATATTTAATTTGGATTAAATCACATTTAATTAATTTTTCCCTCTAACCTATAGTTTTAATGCACATCTTATATACATTAAATTTTAACCTATGGTTTTTAAATATGAATTTCATTCACATTTAAATTAATATTTGAACTCTTTCAAATATTTATTTCTCTCATATAATTTAGTATGAATCATATTCGCATTAAATTTATAATATAAAGTTCCAAAACTTTATATTATAATGTATCTATCTACATTAATATTTATTCCCGAATTGAATTTGAATATTTCGAATTCAAATGATCTAAGAACCCTTTACGAGCTAGAAGGTGGACTTAATGGACCTACAGATCAGAAGCTCCAATGATACGAGATTACTCGGTTAATCTCATTAACCTCCTAATCAACATTCATTAACTGCGGAAACACTCCACTAAAGTCCCGCAGCTGCACTCTTCTCACTGCAGATATATTTTTATGTCCACGGATACTGACCAATAACAACAAGTCAATCCTTCACGAATGTTCGTAGCACCAACTGGGTCAAATTATCGTTTTGCCCCTTGATTACATCTTGTACCTTAAGTACCAGTGCTCTTCTAATGAACAATTTGTTTATGGTCCTACCAACAAAAAGAAGTCTTTCTTAATGGGGATCTAATCCCCTTGTGCAGCGGAAACGAGTTTGGAATCGTAATTACTTGATTGTTTTGTTTATAAACAAAAACCAGTACATTGATAAAACAGAACAAACATGTAAATCTAATCTAATTAGGTATGGAGATATACATGCAAACATGCTGTGAAATTGTTAAACTAATAGTAAGAAATATTACCTTTGTTGATTTCCACAAACCAGCAACTCGTTGCTCCAATGTTCACAACAACACAACAAGACCCAAAAATTCTATGTTTTCTCCAACAGAATACTACCACGAGGAAAACCTCCTATATCTCTGAGTACCACTTAGATCAATTCATTTGTGGGAAGGAATCCAATTTTTGGAGAAAAGGGGAATTGAGAGAGTGAGAGAGAACCTTCAGTGGGTAACTCCCCATTCCCTATCGATAAGGGAATAGGGTGATGGGAACGTGTCATCGTGACACGTTTCCAATTAATTAATTAATTTAATTGAATCATATTTAATTAAATAACATATTATAAATAATGATTAAATCTTATTTAATCATTTTACCCCTTAACCTATAGTTTAATGCACATCAAATGCACATTAGATTTTAACCTATAGTTTTCAAATATGAATCACATTCACATTTGAATTTAATATTTGAACTCTTTCAAATATTTAATTCTCTCATGTAATTTAATATGAATCATATTCACATTAAATTTATAATATATAGTTTCAAAACTATATATTATATCGTATCAACATACATTAAGTTTATTCCCTTATGAATTTGAACATTTCAAATTCAAACGATCTAAGAACCCTTTACGAGCTAGAAGGTGGACTTAATGGACCTACAGATCAGAAGCTCCAACGATACGAGATTGCTCGGTTTGAAGGGAATCGAATCCCGTAGCGGAAGCGATTGTGAATCGCGTGCTCTCGATTTAGTTACAACGATTTCATTTAAGAACGTAAACAACTAGATTAATCATAAAATAGAATATGGACAGCAAGAAATATTACCTTTGAAGAACCTTTCTTCAAGTGCTCCTCCTCTCTCACGATCAAGATCTCAGCAACAGGAACTACGAACGGACTAAGACACGACTGATGGAGATCTGATCTCCTTGAGCAGCGGAAACGTGATTGGGGTCGTTAATTTGCTTGATTATTTTGCTAAAAATAAAAACTAGTACATTGACCCAAAAATACAGAACAAGCATGAATTTCTAATCCTATTAGACATGGATAATAGCATACATGCAAACATGTAAAGTTTAACAATTAAACTTAAGGAGAGAAAGAAGAATTATTACCTTTATAGACTCACAAAGAACTCCTTGCTCCAAGCAATTTCTGAGAACTCAAAGAAGCTTCACTTCTCTGCATTTCTGAGAACACCACCAAAAGAATAAACCTTCTATCCTCTGAGTGCTTAGATCTTTCCTTTGTGGGAAGGATTCCAACTGTTGGAAGAACTTTTGTGAATTCTAGAATTGAGAGAGAGAGAGGGCAATTCTCCAATTGCTTCAACAATACAGTTGATCGATCGATTGAAAGTGCAACCCCCTTCTCCCTGTTAAACTGTCGATAGGGAGAAGGGGAGGGGTAGTGGGGAACGTGTATGGATGACACGTTCCCTTTTTATTATTAAAATAATAATAATAATAATAATTAAATCAAATTTAATTATTAATTAAATAATACAAATTAAATATCATATATTTAATTTGGATTAAATCTCATTTAATCATATTACCCCTTCAACCTATAGTTTTAATGTATATCCAGTGCACATTAAATTTTAACCTATAGTTTTCAAATGTGAATCACATTCACATTTAATATAATATTTGAACTCTTTCAAATATTCAATTCTCTCTTATAATTTAATATGAATCACATTCACATTAAATTTATAATATATGGTTCCAAAACTATATATTATAATGTATCCACATACATTAAGCTTATTCCCTAATAAATTTGAACATTTCAAATTCAAATGATCTAAGAACCCTTTACGAGCTAGAAAATGGACCTAATGGACCTACAGATCAGAAGCTCCAACGATACGAGATTGCTCGGTTAATCTCATTAACCTACCAATCAACATTCGTTAACTGCGGGAACACTCACCTAGAGTCCCGCAGCTGCACTCTTCTCACTGCAAATATATTTCTGTGTCCATGGATATTGACCAATAACAACAAGTCAATCCTTCATGAATGTTCGTAACACCATCTGGGTCAAATTACCGTTTTATCCCTGGGTTACATCTTGTGCCTTAAGTACCAGTGCTCCTCTAATGAACAATTTGTTTGTGGTCCTACCAACAAACAGAGTCCCTCTCGGGCCAATGAGAGGGTCGGACCTTTTGTTCAAGTCTCGGAGACACCACTTAAGGGAACATTCCTCTACTTACCCTAGTAGGCGGGAAGGAGTGAATTCCATCTTGCTAAGTTAAGTTCCCAGCCGCTCACTCGGTCTTGTCCCCAAGAAGGTAGGCATATTGAGTCGGCGAATCCGCCACTCTCACCCATACTAGTCAAAGGACAATCCCTCATAAACAGGGTTCGTAACTCGCTCGAGGATTGAGATCAAGTTGCCTAGGTCATCCTAGTGAAATAGAAACCTAACTAGTCAACGGAGTTACAGCTAGAAGTTACTATTTCGTGGTCCAGTCTTATGTAATCTCATTACATAGGATATCCCCACTCACATGTCATCTACATGAACACGTTAGGATCACAGTGTTTGTATCAGATACAAAGTGGGTCATATCCATAGTTTTACCAAGGTAAGGTACCCAAACCTTATCCCCTAACTATAGACCCTTTAGGCTGTATCTCGAACCGAGATCCTTTTTATGTACATTACATTCAGTTAAAGATTCATTTAACAGCCTTGGATGTTTAGTTTATTGGATTTAGGGTTTTAAATAAAGGCAAACTCGTAGAAAACGAACAATAACACTTTATTGAAATAATAACACTTTATTACATTAATTAGAACATAATTACACACTACGAGTTTTATGGCACAAATCCCAACAACGACCACTGGATCTTCTCCGTTGTTCTTTAGGTGAGGGAGGAATGTGGGTTCCATTTAGGTAAGGTGAGATGTTGTGAGAGAGAGGTTTGTGTTTTGGAATAATTCCAACAACACAACAAAGCCTTAGGTTAACTTAACCTAGTTGCATCTTATGCAACTATATTTATAAGGAGATAGGGATATAAATTATCATCTTATCCCTCTTTCATTCTCTCTTTAGTATATAGTTAATATGTGAATCAAATTCACATTATTAATTATATCACATATAATTGATATGACGTCTCATATATGAAATTGAACACTTCAATTTCATTCCTAACTTTATACCCTCAATATTACCATGTTGAGCCAACAGAGGGACCTAATGGACCTACAGTTCATGAGCTCCAATGATATGAGATTAACTGATCAAACTCTTTGATCTAGTTAATCAATATTCATTAACTACAAGTCACTCCACTATAGACTTGTAGTTGCACTCTCCTCACTGTAGATTATATTGTGTCCATTGATATAATCATTACCCATGAGTCAACCCTTCACAGGTTGTTCGTAATCACAGTTGGGTCAAATTACCGTTTTACCCCTGTGATTACCTCTTTGTTCCTTAAGCACCACTGATCCTCTATTGAACAACAAGTCTACGGTCCTACCATAGACTCATACCCTCATAGAGGGAGTGGCCTCGTTGTTCAAGACCTGGAATCAGTTCTTAAGGGAACAACCTATCTAATTCCTTAGTGTAGGAATGAGTGAATTCCATCTTGCACAGTTAAGTTCCCATCTACCTACGAGGTTCTGTCCCTGAGAAGGTAGACTTATTGAGTCGGCTACAGGCCACTTTCACCCATACTAGTCTAAGGACAAACCTCTATAAGCAGGAGTTCTTAACTTGCTCAGGATTCAGGTCGAGTCACCAATGACCATCTATAAATTACTAGTCTTATCCTGTTAACGGTGTTACACTGGTTAGACTAATAATTTGTGGTCCGGTCTTGTATGAATTCTTCATACAGGATGCCCTCACTCGCCTGTCAACTACATGAATTAGTTAGATTACCTCATTTGTACTAATTACAAAGTGGGTCGCATCCATGGTGTTTCCAGAATGAGGTTTCCAACCTTATTCTTATACCATAGACCATTTAGGTTATACTCTTGAACACAATCTAAATAGTGTCCACTATACTGATGTTCAAGATATATGTTATAACCTTGGAGTTTAGTTTATTGGATTTATAAAGAGAGATTGTAATTCTATCAAAACAAACCCTTTATTTAATTGATCAAAATTACACAAGTTTAGGGCATAAATCTCAACACGGTTAATCTCATTAACCTCCCAATAAATATTCGTTAACTGCAGGAACACTCCACTAAAGTCCCGCAGCTGCACTCTTCTCACTGCAGATATATTTCTGTGTCTACGGATATTGACAAATAACAGCAAGTCAAACCTTCACGAATGTTCGTAACACCAGCTGGGTCAAAATACCGTTTTACCCCTAGGTTACATCTTGTACCTTAAGTACCAGTGTTCCTCTAATGAACAATTTGTTTATGGTTCTACCAATAAACAGAGTCCCTCTCGGGCCAATGAGAGGGTTGGACTCTTTGTTCAAGTCCCAGAGACACCACTTAAGGGAACATTCCTCTACTTACCTAGTAGGCGGGAAGGAGTGAATTCCATCTTGCCAAGTTAAGTTCCCAGCCGCTCACTCGATCTTGTCCCCGAGAAGGTAGGCATATTGAGTCGGCGAATCTGGCCACTCTCACCCATACTAGTAAAAGGACAATCCCTCGCGAACAGGAGTTCGTAACCTGCTTAGGATTGAGATCAAGTTGCCTAGGTCATCCAAGTGAAATAGAAACCCAACTAGTTAACGAAGTTACAGCTAGAGGTTGTTATTTCGTGGTCCGGTCTTATGTAATCTCATTACATAGGATATCCCCACTCACATGTCATCTACACAAACACGTTAGGATCACAGTGTTTGTATCAAATACAAAGTGGGCCACATCCATAGTTTTACCAGGGTAAGGTACCCAAACCTTATCCCCTAACTATAGACCGTTTAGGTTGTATCTCGAACCGAGATCCTTTATATGTACACTACATTCAGTTAAAGATTCATTTAACAGTCTTGGATGTTTAGTTTATTGGATTTAGGGTTTAAAACAAAGGCAATATCATAGATAAAGAACAATAACGCTTTATTGAAATAATAACAATTTATTACAAATAATTAGAACAAAAATACAAACTACGAGTTTTAGGGCACAAACCCCAACATCTCTCAGACCAATGAGAGGGTTGGACCCTTTATTCAAGTCCTAGAGACACCATTTAAGGGAGCATTCATCTACTTACCCTAATAGGCGGGAAGGAGTGAATTCCATCTTGCTAAGTTAAGTCCCAACCGCTCACTCGGTCTTGTCCTTAAGAAGGTAGACATATTGAGTCGGCGAATCTGGCCACTCTCACCCATACTAGTCAAAGGACAATCCCTCGCAAACCGAACTTCGTAACCTGCTCAAGATTGAGATCAAATTGCCTAGGCCATCCTAGTGAATTAGAAACCTAGCTAGTCAACGGAGTTACATCTAGTGGTTACTATTTCGCGGTTCGGTCTTATGTAATCTCATTACATTAGATATCCCCACTCACATGTCATCTACACGAACACGTTAGGATCACAGTGTTTGTATCATATACAAAGTGGGCCACATCCATAGTGTTACCAGGGTAAGGTACCCAAACCTTATCCCTTTACTATTGATCCTTTAGGCTGCTTCTCAAACCAAGATCCTTTATATGTACACTACATTCAGTTTAAGAGACATTTTACAGCCTTGAATGTTAGTTTATTGGATTTTGGGTTAAAACAAGGGTAATATCGTAAATAACGAACAATAACTCTTTATTGAAATAATAACTCTTTATTACAATAATTAGAACAAAGTTACAAACTACGAATTTTAGGGCATAAACCCTAACAGAAGATAAGTCTATTGCTAATAGAACTTCAATCTTACATAAATTGTTGAAATTAACAAAATTAAATCTACCTTGAGGAAAGATAAGCAAAATGAAGCCCCCTACTAAAGGAGAATATTGGGGTGTACTTTTCAAACTTTTTGGATGAGTGGCCAAGTCGAAGTGGTTTCTAGTTGTCCATCTTCTGTCTCTTGGCTTCTTGATGTAATGTTTCACTTGATCTTTTTTCAAGTAAATCAGTCTTTTTCTTCGTATGAAGCAATTCTTCTGCACGAACGTACTTTTGAGCTCGAGTGATGAGCTCTACATATGATATGAGTTTTCTTTTTCCTAAAGATCATATGAGTCTTCGATCTCTGAGTCCATTAACTATGACCATTAATATTGCTCTATCAGTGCAATCTTCAACACATAAAACTTCACTACTGAACCGAGTAATATATTCTCACAGAGTAATATATTCTTGCAGAGTTTCTTTGGATCCTTGCTTGATGGAGAGCAGATGACTTGTTGGCTTGCGCTGATTTCTTCCTCCTAAGAAATGTGTCACGAATGCTCGAGCCAATTCCTTAAACAAACCTATAGATCCTCTTTTTATATTGCGAAACCAATTTCTCGTTGGTCCTACTAGAGTAAATGAGAAGGCTCTGCATCTAATTATGTTGTTCACCCTATGAAGTTCCATCCATGATCTGTATATATCTAGATGCACCACATGGTCTTTGTTTCCATCATAGGGTTTGACTTTTGGAACTTTGAATGTGGGAGGTAGTTTTACATTCATGATTTCATCAGTAAAAGGTGGATCTATCTCTTCTATCAAAGTTTCAATGTCAAACCTTACATTACTCACCTCGTGTAAATTACCTTGTATGTGGTCTAACTCTCTTTGAATCTTTAATAATGTTGGCTTCCATGCTAGACTGGTTGCTTCACCTTTGATTCCAGAGTTGGCCTCAGCTTCAACATTAGCCTCGGCCTCGACTTCAAAATCGGCCTCGGCCTCTGCCTCGGCTTCGGCCTCAATCCTCTGTTGCTTTTTCTACTCGATGATGCTTCTCAAATTCGTCGCTTCAATACTTGGAGAATTGCTCACCTAGGCTTCGACCAAGGTTCTTTGTCGCTTCTTATCCTCGATTACGCTTCTTAAATATGTTTCTTCTTCGTATTGATCAAAGGTTAGAGTTTTATTTTTGCCTCGACCTCGACCTTGACTCCGTCCCCTACCTTGACTTTTCGATCTCGTGCACATGACAGATTTCGACCCCGTTTGTTCTTCAACAATCAAGTCAGCTTCGACCACGTACTGGTCGACCTCGGCTTCAATCTTGTCAGCCTCGACCTCGATATGAGACCGAAGAGGCTTGTCTTTCTGCGATTGTCACAAACGAAGGTCTTGATCAAAATTGTGTTTCTTCTCGTTCCAACACTTGTTTCCCAGAATTCTGTTATCTTTCATAGGATAGATCTAAACATAAGGGTTTCCAAGCAAGCAACGACGCCAACTGTTATTGCCAAATTTTGGACAGGAGAACGCACCTGATCTCTACGTGACAACGATGATAAATTTGTATCTCTAGGGGGAAGAACGCGACCTGCAAGACAAGAAAAACTTGGACACCGGTGTGGTGTAGGCCACACCGACTTCGATGCTTAAGTCAGAGAGAGTTTAGAGAGAATTTAGGAGTTCTTAGAGTTATGGTGGCTAAATCTACTTACCTGGCTCTCCCCTCTTCATAGAGCTTAAATAACTCCTCTCTAGAGTTTTTCGTGGGTTTCCATTGCCTAATGGGAAAAGGAAAGGCGGGAACTGGGCCTACAGACCAAATGGGACCGATGCAAGGCCCCGGAGTGGGCCTTGCATCTGGTCGACCTCGGCCGAGGCTGAGGCCCAAGCCCGAATCTCCCTTTTGGCTTATTGGGCCAAGTTAGGCCCAATTTGGGGCTCTACCACCTGGTCGGCTTCGGCCTCGACCGAGGTCGACCACGTGCTTGGGCCAAAGCCCAAGCACACCCTCTCGTCCCTTTCCGACTCGAGTCGGCCCCTGTTCGATTTTGGTCCATTTGAATTTCGTATTTTGCTTCTTTTCTCGTTCGACCTTTCATTGTAGCCTTTTAACCAACCCGTTCATTGTTGATCCAATTTCATCCATAACACCATCAATTTATTATAAAGATTTTTTATTATAAAAATAAAAAAGAACAAAGAAATCGAAGTTACTGAAAATATTTATAGTTTATTATACTATATTGATTTAACTACACAATATTGTAGAAATATTAATTTTAAAAATTTGTCATATCTTTCTTTTCGACAAATAATCTCTATTTCTTTCTCTTGTAGAGAAGAATTTCTCCCATAGGAATAGATTCTTTCTCTTATAAATTTTCCCTTGTACTTTAAGAATCCAAAAATCTTTTCAATTTTTAATAATCTCTCTTCAGCTATCTCCACCATCTTTCTTTCTCCAATAAGTTCAAATTCTCTTTGATAAGAAAAATTATATTTAATTAGTTAATAATTGTTTATATGACATTAATCTTTTCCAATATTTTCAAATTCCAATTAAACATAGTTTCCAAATTTTGAATTTAAATTTAAAGTTTCTACATGTTTTTAGAAACAGTGAAAATAAAGATTTTGTTTTTGTTTTCTATTTAATTCTTTGTTTTCGAAAATAAATTTTCAAATCATAAACTAAATGAAGTCTTAAGTTTATATAGTTTTACATTGATTAATAGATTTGGAATTTGTAGCAATAATTAGGATGTGGTTTTAAAAGATAAATTTTGAAAACTTTGAAATTATGTAATTTATTATTAGTACCCAAGTGTATAGATTATAGAAAACATAGTCAAAACCCAGATACCAAATGTAAGGTCAACTAATTTCTCAACATTATGCCATACACATTAAAGTATTAAACCAAATGACATGTTATTCTCTTTATTTTATTGGAAAAGAATTTATGTTTGCTACATTCAAATTATTTCATTGAGTATATATTGAATTTTAGAGTTTTAATTTTCAAAATGTTTATTAAACTATTAAATCTATCCAAAATTAACCATCTATTTAATTCTTGACTTCTTTTTGATTGATGGAATATATTAAATGCTCTCTAATCTTGGTATAAATTGAATTGATTTTTTTTAAGTAATGTAGATTTTATTATGTCTGACTATTTATTTAATTTTTTTTAGTACAACAACATTTGGAGGTGAGAGATTCGATCTCATGATCTTTTAATCATAAGTTTTTCTTGATGTCAATTGAGTTATTCTTTTTTTGATAGTATTAAATTAATTAACTACCTAATAGGAATGGTTTATCATTATTTAGTTAGGTTAAAGATAGAGGCATCGCTCAAAAGATCTGAAATTTTAACTATTTTTCATATTTTGTAAAAAGATATATTTTATATTAATTTAAACAAATTCAACTTTTCAATTATGCTTTGTAGAATGTAAAGGACAACTTTTTGAAATTATCTTCTTAAAAATCTAGGGCCTCCTCTAACATTTTATTTTATTTTTTAAAATTTAAATTTGATATATACAACTCGATTATGTTTTATGTTTTCAAATTCAATGGAATTAGATGATTTGACATTTTTATTTTTAAAACTACACTTAGATTTTATGATTCAAATAACAGATTTTATGATTCAAATAATAGAAATTCTGAAAAACAATAATATTTTTATGGGTTGCCAGTATTCAAACTTTAAATTTTCGATTTTATAATACATGCACTAATTTTCTTTTTCTTGATAAAAAAATTTATGTTACTAAATTAAAATATGTATAATATAATATATTATAAATTATATGACATTGTAAATATTTACACAAAATTTATAAAAAGAGGTTCATAAATTAATTAATAATAGTTGAGATTCTATTTGATATTTAATTGATAATTGCATATAACTATTTTTATTGTTTATAAATATATTATCAAATTTACATTTTAAATAACAGTTTAAAATGTGATCCAATTTCTAAATTACACATGTCCGCAAATACTAAACACGTGAAATACAACATTTATTTTTCATATAATCATTTCAAAATTTTGTTTTATCCTAATTTACTTTATTACATTTTTTTTCTTTTTCTTTTTTTTTTGGACAACATACTTTTTTAACTCAAAGAATATTTGATAATAATTAGTTTAAAAGCCATAATAATATCGTTTTAAACTAAACCCTATTAATTATTTCAAAGTGTTGGGTATCATTTAGAGATTTTTTTAAGTTTAGAGAGTATAATAAAATCATCAAAAGTCTAATGACTAAATTTATAATTAAAAAACGAAAGAAGGAAAGAAAAGGAAGATGAGAGGTAGTACATGGGAATCTTAATAATATATTCTTTGTCTAACAAATTAAAAGTCTTAACTTCTTAAGAAAAATAATTATTTTCAAACAAAACAATTTAAAAATTAAATTCCAGGTTGAAATTTATTCCAAGTACAATAATTTGAGAGAGAAACTAATTATTGTTGATATTATCAAATCAAATATATATTTGACTCCCTAATATTTGGTTGTCAAAGTCTCAATTTCATCATGTATTGAAATTCTTCTCATTATCTTTATTTTTAAAAAATATTAAAATTAATTAACAAAATGTTAAAATATATTTTATTAATTAAGTTTAAAATATTGAATGTTATAATTTGATGTAACAAGTATATTCATCTCTGACAGAATTTATAACTCAATCATTTTATTTTTTATAGTACATCAACAATTGGGGGTGGGGAGTTCGAACTCATGACCTCTTGGTCATGAGTCAAACTTAAATGCCAAATGAGTTATGTTCTTGTTGGCACTTAATCATTTCATATGACGTTATTTGTAGTATCTTATTTGATTTGAAATTGTTGGTTGCTATAAAAGAAATTGATTCAATAAAATGTAAATTATACTATTGTTTAATAAACTTATAAGAGGTTTGAATCCTCCCCAGTGTTGTTGAACTAAAAGAAATTAAGACTTTTAGAAGATTAGAAAAAAAAAAGCTCAATCATTCGATACCAAAACATATATTTAACCTAATTATTAATAAGCTAAATATACCATACGGTTTTTAATTTTTTAGTCAATTTTCAATTTGGTTCTCAATATTTTAAAATTTTAAAATTTATCCTTAATGTATTAAAAATCCCAATTAGATCCTCTCATAAAAAAATGGTTAACAAAAAAGTTATTATTAAATTATTGTTTTATCAACATATTTAGACATGTGAACATGTCACCGGAATATTACTTCACATGGAACCTATACAAATTAGCAAAACCTGACAGATGAATAAGATTCATTTTTTCTATGTGATGTATCTAAATTACATGCTCTCATGTTCAAATAGGTTAATATAACAATATCTTAATGACAAATTAGCTTAATATTAACAAATATTGTTAAGCCAACAAGAGCACAACTCAACTGACATTAAGTAAGATTTATGATCATGATCGAATTCTCACCCCCAAATGTTATGTACTAAAAAATATATATATATTTTAATGAAAAGACCTAGTTAAATTTTTTTAATATATTACATGTAAATTTAAGAATTTTAAAGATTAATGATCAAATGAAGAAAAACTTTGCCAGGGTTAAACAAAAAAAAAAAAAGAAAGAAAGAAAAGGTTGAAGATTAGGAAATTAGGAAACATTCGATTAATATTTAACCTTATTATTATGAATGGTTTTTGGTGATTTTTGAAAATGAATTAATAAAAAAAAAAAGTGACAAGGATAGGAACAGCTCACAAACAAGGAACTTTCTTCATTTATAACCGATTCACATCGACAACTCTGTCTCTCGTATCGACCCATCAGAAAATGGGAATAAAAAAAAAAAAAACTTCCATTATTAACTAATCTCTCTCATTCTAAATCCCACCTTCATACTTCCTTCTCTCTATTTCTCTAATCTCAACCGCCCAATTCACCCCTCTGGCTCTCATCGACGATTTTCAATCCTTTCTTCGATCATTCTTCAGATTCTGTCAATTCCTTTTCGATTTTTCACGTAATCTCTTTTTTTTTTTTTGCCCCAATTCGGCGATATTAATGGCGGAACCCTCTTGCCCATCAAAACCCATCAATACATTCTGATTTTCTTTCGATTGTTCTTGCTGATTTCATTGTTCCGAGTCGGGGAGGTTTTATTATTGTCCGAAAATGGAGTTGGATGGCATCGAAGGCGTGCCATCCATGGATGTGATAGACGAGGAGGATAAGACCCTTCAACGTCACTGTCAGTTTCCTTCGATTTCCAAGCCTCGGATCAACAATAACGACAATCCCACCACCACAAGTGTCCACGAGCTTCTTGAATGTCCCGTCTGCACCAATTCTATGTATCCTCCAATTCATCAGGTTCCTTCCAGTTCTTTGCCCACCCCGTTTTTTTTTTTTTGAATGTTGCATCACTGTTTTGATTCGTTTGGTGTTTGTGGTCTCTGATCTGTTTGATTCTTCTGAAATTGTGGGTCTGTTGTTAGAGGTTCTTCAGATTGATTATCCAATTGCTGATTGTTTAACGGGAATCTTCTGTTCAATGAGGCATTTGGTTTTGTCGATCGATCGGTTCTTGTAATGTTTATAATTTTTGGGGCTTTTTACATTGTTTTATTTTTTTTGGCTTTGCAAATATTTTTAATCTTCTTCTTTTTTTTTTTTTTTAAATCAGTCTGGAATGAGTCTAAATTGCTAGTTAAAGCCCTGCTGTTCCATATACTCATGAGCAAAATGAAGAGCCATATTATTGTTTATAGAGACGAGTGTTGCTATCATTTGTTGTGCTTTAGTCAACTTTGTTCAGAAACTGGAATCATGTTCCAATTGTGTCCATTTTTTGGGTTAGTTTAATTAATACATGGAGGGGGAGTACAGGAATCTCTCTCTTTCTCTCTCTCATATTAGATTAAATATCATCAGTTGGGGAAGTGGGAATCCTCTGTGTGACTTCTAGAGTGACTATCATAGATGCAGGATCGGCCTTGCATAGGGCAGGTGCACGGAAGGGTGAAGGTGAAATTTGAAAGGAACTTACTTCATTTTCACCTACCTCGTTTCGAACCGAGTTCAGTGGTACTTGCAGGCAGAAGTGGTTAAGAATATAGGATTGCCTTGTACTCATCCAATGCTGAGACCATCTATTTGTCTATGTCATATCTCTTTCTCTGTTTCATGTTAGATTGAATATTGTCAGGTTTTGCGCTAAATCAATGCTCAGAGCATCTCTTTTGCTTATGACATAAGGTTTCTTAAGTGAGTTAAAAGGCTGAGGCAGTTAGGATAGGCCGTGGGCATGGAAAATGCTCCTTGGCTTAGACTATTTTTTGTACACATTAAAGAACGATGGATGTTTTTTTGTCTTTCTATAAGACATCATAGAGTTGAGTACTTGATCTAATCTTCTGGGGGATTTCTTGTCCGGGTCAACAATGTGGCGGTAAGCAACAACGTTAAGTTTTCCCTGCTTTAAGTTAGTACAGACGAGAGGTCTCTTCTTTGCTTCTGATGAGAGAGCAAGATTGGGAATGATTACTTTGTAATTTGATGTTAGTTGATGCGAAACTTAGTTGAGCTCTTCATCTTATTTTTGTTTGAGGTGAGTTTGGCGTATGTTTTGATTTAAGCACTTTTATTTTTTTGATGACAAACTTCAGAGCATTTCATTGATGTTATGAAATGTACAAAAGGGGACCCAACTACATAAGGGGTGTAGGGATCCAATTACAAAAGGTTTTCCCAATTACTAAGAAGGGAAGTGAGACTATAGTCACCAAAAAAAGGGAAGAATTTACACCAAGAGAAAGCAAGGTAAAGAAGGTGTTCTAGAACAATGTTGGGCTCTCTAGCGATGTCGTTGAAGAGCCTGTTGTTTTGTTCAAGTCAAATAGACCAAATGATTTAAGCACTTTTAAGAAATACTTTGTCTTAAAAAACTTCCAATAAAAGTGGTTTTAGTTAAAATACATGTGTGTAGTTCTGTTTTCTTAAAAGTGATTTTAATCCCAAGTTTGTTTGGTTGCACAACATCTGAAAAGGGATTCTACTTATGAAAAATTACCCTAAAGTAATTTAAAAATAATTCTGAATCAATCACTTTAAAATTACTTTTTTGCAGTACAATAAATGTGAGGGTGAAGATTTAAGCCTTCTACCTTGAAGAAAGGAGTAGATGTCTTAACCTTCGGGGGTATGCTTATGTTAAAGTCATACAAAAATCACTTTTTGGATAGTCAACATCAAGTCATACAAAAATCACTTTTTGGATAGTCAACATTGAAGTGTTTGTTTTAAAATCAATTTGATTTTTTAACTGCGACTCTTATTTGTTACCAACGTTACCAAACATGGTAGATTTTAGGGGGGAAAAAAACTTTTCGTCATTTAAAATCACTTAGGAAGTTATTTCAAACTCACTCGGCTTTATGGCCTGGATTTTTTTATTTATAACTTGGATTCTACACTATTATATAGGATTGTGTTGCATTATTTTTGTGCATGCCTTGAGATCTATGGATTCATCAAAAGGATGAAACAACTAATTCGTTGATCATATGAAATCTTTAGGGCCTGTTTGGGGCACATGTTAACCCTTGTTATTATAACCTATGAAATACTCTGTACTCCAAACACAAACTATTATAACCCCAGACTATACTACTCTTCATTTTAAATAATATATGATTCCACATATTATAATAATCCATAGACTATTATAACCCCTTGTTATTATAACTCACTCAGCGCCCCAAACAACCCCTTAGTGTTAAAGCTATTGAGTCTATGAATGTCAGGTAATGACTATCTAGTTTGGGATGGTTGAGATATTGCTGAATGTTTTAAACTTTTTGTTTTGTCTGTGCAGTGTCCCAATGGGCATACCCTCTGTTCTTCATGTAAAACGAGGGTAGACAACCGTTGCCCAACGTGCAGACAAGAGCTCGGCGATATCAGATGTCTAGCATTAGAAAAAATAGCCGAATCACTTAAACTGGCTTGTAAATTCTGCACATTTGGGTGCCCAGAGATATTGCCTTACTACAGTAAACTCAAACATGAATCTGCCTGTTACTTTAGACCTTATACCTGCCCTTATGCTGGATCAGACTGCCCAGTAGATGGGGATATTCCTTTCCTTGTTTCTCATCTTCGGGACGATCACAAAGTCGACATGCATTCTGGATGCACGTTTAATCATCGTTATGTAAAGGCTAATCCATGCGAAGTTGAAAACGCTACATGGATGCTAACTGTGAGTATCTGGTTAAACTGTCATATGAGACGATATCCAAGATCATTGTTTACTTATACGGGGATTTATGCTCTAATTTCACCTTTGTGCAGGTTTTCCACTGTTTTGGCCAGTATTTCTGTCTTCATTTTGAAGCGTTTCAGCTGGGTATGGCACCGGTTTACATGGCATTTCTCCGATTCATGGGCGACGAAACAGATGCCCGAAACTACAGTTACAGCCTCGAGGTTGGTGGGAATGGTAGGAAGCTCATATGGGAGGGCAACCCTCGAAGTATCCGGGACAACCACAAGAAAGTCAGAGACAGCCATGATGGCCTCATTATACAACGAAACATGGCGCTCTTCTTTTCGGGGGGAGAAAGGAAAGAGCTGAAGCTGCGTATCACAGGACGAATTTGGAAAGAACAAAATAAACAGTAATATTGTTAGAGATTCAACTCTATGTATTTGACTGTTATGCATAACATTTGCTTCAACTTTATCCAGCCAAAGCCAATCTTGAATCAGCTCACAAGTCTTTCCCAAATATAACAGGAAAAGGTCTTAAAACCATTTTCCAATTCCAACTTCTTGTAATTGGGATTAGCTTTTACAATGTCAAACATCGAGGCTTGTTTTGAAAACTGTTTTCAACGTAATTTAGTTGTTTTTCTTTTCAATAAAAAAAAAAAAAAAAATTAGCTAAAACGTATTTGCACAGCTAATAGTTTTCTTTTTCTTATTTGTTTCCAAGACTAATACCCCATTTTAGAAGAAATGAAGTTTTTCATGAACTAGACAATAATAACTTCAACGGGTTGAACCTTTTGAAGTCATAGGATTAGATTAGGATTACTATTTTTAAAACATTAATTAACAAAAAGAACTAACCTTTTCAAATAAACTCATAAACAAACATGCATTATACTATCGGATGCTAAGACTAAACTCCATAGCCAATAGTCAAAATTTGATAATTTCTCTAGTGAAATTCGAAAAAAAATTTATTCTCAAAGTTAAAAGAGAGACTTAAAATCTAAATTTTGGTAGGGACTTTGCAAAAATAATCAAACACATTCTATTCCAAGTTTACTTGAAAAAAGGCATCAACATGGTTCCATATATGCTTGTCAACATGCACTGTTCTTATGCACTGTTCTTTTCAATCATTCGTATGACAAAACAGTGTTTTTAATCATTCATATGATGAAACAATGTTTTTAATAATTCATATGATGAAACAATATAGCATGCAAAAACATTAAAACATCCAGGGAAATATATTAAAAAAAAATCATAAAATATATTTATTAAATTTCCATACAAATTCCAAAGGGAAAAGACCTTAGGATGGCAATACAAGCATAAAATAACACAGCAATTCCAAAGAATTGCCATTGACAAAGCCGCCGACAATCCTTCTCAGCAGCTATAATAAAGAACAAAGAAGCAGAACAGAAATGGTCCTGTCGTTCGTACATAATAATAATATTTCATTAACATCATATGTGCATTATCCACATATTTTGAATTAATTACACCTATTATTAGTTACTAAAATAATCTTAGCTTTCCCCATCAGGACAATGAAGCAGCAATCTGATCAAGGCGGTGATCCATTATTTCATATACAGTTTCAAGTAATGTTGCTTCACTTGTACCAGGAAGCAAGGAATCCATTGCTTCTTCCACGCACTCCTCGATCACGGATTTATTTGTCAAGGTTTCTCTACACATTATGCTACCAATCTCAAATGGCGTGAGCCCTCTCTTTGCCCCTTTCTTCAAAAGCATGGTCGAGATGCGAAGTGTACGAGCACATTCAAGAGGCAGGTCCCAACCATGGAACTTCAGAAGGGCGATATCTTCCTCTGCGTCCAGTGAATTTATGTAGTCTAATGTCTCAGCATCATATGGTCGCTGGGCTTGTGGCCAATAGAGCCAGTCAAATGTACAATCTTCAAACTGCAAGAACAGAGAATGTCGACTCAGATAAGTTTTGATTGGCATCACTAAAACGAATATGAGATTATAGTACTGCTAGTTCATAAGAGTCTCTTTGGAAATTCCCTGAACCACCATCCAAAATCAAACGAATTGTCCAAACTTCCAAACACAAAATTCAGTATGAGACTAATATTACAGTTTGATTCCTCAGCTTGTGAATTTATACGCAAAGCTTAAAATATGCAATGCACAGTTGAGAGTAGAGAAAACTTACACTTGTTGGCAAGCAGTATCCATGGTCGATTGGAATAAGCACAGTTTGACCCCCTTCTCTTTCTTTTCCCAATAGAATATTTCCAGCATGTCTATCTGCATTTGCCAATCTGATATCCAAAACAGAGATTTTATGCACCTCCTTAGTAGGGAAAGCCCCAGCACCAAAATCCTCACAACTACCATTATTATCCATGAACATCTGCAGGGAACCAATTTTAATCGATTTATCACTAGGATGGTTGAACCCGTCGTGAAAGCACTTGACCAATACAGTTGGAGGAACACCAGCAAAGCCATTCTTGTCACCAAACATTGAACGGTGTCCACTTATTGGATGATCTAAAAGGTAAGCTGCAACTTCTCTGAATGCTCCTTCTCCAACTCTGGTTCCTTTCTTTAGCCCTTCACCATCTAGGGACAATGGAAGCCCTCGCGGATTGTTCACGGCCATTGGCTCCTCATCAATTGGCTTAAAAACAGACACATACTTCTTTCCTGATGGATCTAACATAAGATATGCTCCGCCAGTTCCCTCCAAAGACCTAACTGGAAAATGCCCATGGTCTAAGCCATCTATGGTGGAGTTGACCATATCCCAAATGGGTATTGGTATTTCAATCTTAGGGTTAATGACAATGGGCTCCATAAAACTACCTCCATTAGGAGGATGCCTTCTTGGGGTAATTTCTTCGTCATATTCATATTCTGTCCTATAAACTTCCTTATCCTCATTGTATTGCTTCTGATCATTTTCCCTAGAAAACTCAGATTTACATTGTTCTTTGAAATTTGATGCCACAATAGAGAGCTCAAAGTTTTTATCAACAGGTCTGCCACGAACTTTTGCAGACTTCCGAACAAACAAATGTATGACTGCATCCTTCCTATTACAAATATCGTCTACAAGGCTATGATCATCTAGTGGCTTTCCATCACACACTACTTCATGCTCATCAGTGTCCTCAAACTCCTTTACTTTCTTCGCGATCTTCTCTTTTACGTACGCAATATCTCTATCCCGCTCCACTTGGAAAGTAAACTCCTTCCCACAATAAGTCTTGACATTAATGACCTGAAGATCTGAGAGCCTAAGCACCAAATGCAACACATTTCCATCAGTAACACCATAATCCCGAACTAATGAATTATTTCGAGATAATTCTCGCCCTCCACAAACTAACTTCTGTTTCTTCACCACAAATCCTTTGCAGGATTGGATCCTTAGCTTCACAGATTCAATCGATTCCGATGCAAAGATGGGCATAGGACTCATAGAGCCCGAAAAAGAAACGTATATCCAAATGGATTCATTAGATTCCAAACTCGATGGAGCAATTAGGCGATCAGAGGAAAGTAAGTGCTCATTGGGAACTGGACAAAGAGCAGTAACACCCGTAGACGACATTTTCAACAAGGAGGAAAATGAAACAGCCAAAATGAAGGCTTCAGTATTCAAAGAACAAACGATCAAGAAATCACAGCAACACAGCCATAGTTCTAGATTCAGCGACCATCTCAAGCACAGCAAGATGATCAAATGAAGTTAACGTAACTTCCAAGAAAAAAAAACAGCAACAAGCAAAAAGAAAAATCGAAACCTAGCGACCCATTTCCGCCTAAAATGGATCAAGAAATATAAAATTACCAATGAACTACAGAAGCCAACGGAAATTAAACTCCACACGAACCCTGAGAGAGGCTTCGGGGAACTGTCTCCTTGACAAGAACAAATCAGGGCAATTGATCCGAGGAGAAGAAGAAGAAACCTAGAGGGGATTTAAGGGGGAAAAAAAAAAGGAAAAAACTGGAAAGGGGATTGGATTCTCACCGAACAGGAAGAACCAAAGAGAAAATGGAGAAATGGGGATGTTTAAATTTCAGGTTCCAAATATAGAAAATTGCTATAAAATTCTTGTAATTGGCATTGACGAAGAAACTGATGCAGAAAAATTAGGGATCGGGTGAGACTGATGAGAAGAAGAGGACAGAAGGCGAACAATCAAGAAGACGCGTGTAGACATTCGAGATTTATACGCAGCGCGTCGGAATATTTGACTTTTTGACTTTTTGACTTTTTCGGATTTTTTTTTTTTATAATTTTTATTTTCTTTAATTGTTTGTCGCCCAAGTCACCATCCTCTCTCCTTCCTTTAATTCCTTTTCTTTCAATCTCTTTTTATCTCTTCTTGCTTTTTCTCTTTGGAATATTATATTTGAACGGATAACTTTTGAAGGGGTTGTTCTTAAAAAAAATGTATTCTAGAACTCAAATAAATAAATTAAATTAATAAATAAATAAATAAAATGTGTGTATGTATAAATTATAATATACACACACTTTATTCTTTTAATTATGTTTAGGGTTGGCATTACCTGATTTTCTTTGTCTAAACAATGGGTTGAAATCTAGAATATTAACCTAGTTTTTGTATGGATGACTCCAATTCTATCTAAAAATGGTGATTGACCGACATTTTTAAAATAATTAAATCTATCTTTTTACTGATGTCACAAAAGTTATTGGAATCCATTAATACCCCATCGATATCGCGTAATCTAATAGATCGCGATCCCGAAAAACTTCTTAACGCGATCGGTCGCGTTCGCGGTTTACAACTTAACGCGATCACTTAATTAAACCCTTCACCCGATCGTGATTTATCTATTAAAGGGATTAGGGTTTAGGGTTATTGCGAACGCGAATAAAAATTTAGTGTGATCGCAAGCACAACAAGTGAGGCGTCTG
Source organism: Trichosanthes cucumerina (assembly GCA_036507285.1). Lineage (NCBI taxonomy): Eukaryota > Viridiplantae > Streptophyta > Magnoliopsida > Cucurbitales > Cucurbitaceae > Trichosanthes > Trichosanthes cucumerina. Next base: position 34,765,235 of record CM071840.1, read on the forward strand.
TTTGCGAAACATATCACTATTTTACAAGTTATTACCATGCCATTTTGAAGCAAATTTAAAATTTAAGTATTAGGACAATCGATTCAGACAGATTTCCATAATGGTATGATATTACCCACTTGAGAAGTAGATCTCCACAATGGTATGATATTGTCCACTTTGGACATTAGCTCTCATAGTTTTGTTTTCGATTCCCACCAAAAGAATTTATACCAATGGAGATAGTGTTCCCGTTTTAAACTCATGATTTTTCCCTAATCTAGCCAATGTGAGATTTTGGTTGCACTCCAACAATCCCAACGTTAAGGATAAAAATGAAACATTCAAAAGTTAATATTATTGAAACTTAATCAAAAGTTTAGGAGGATTTCATATAATTTAACTTTTTTTAATCTATAGTTAAATAGGCCTAAGAGTCAATTTAAAATTACCATTCAAAAGTTATTGATGTGAGCCAAAAAAAAAAAAAAAATCGAACAAACAACACTAAAATATAATTTATAAATTTAGCAAAAGTACCTCTCAATTATTTGCTGACATTTTAAAATGATTCAAAATTCAAAATGAAAATATTCCCGTTTGTATCCGTTGCGTGAGTGTTGATGTCAGAGCAACACTTCGTTTCCACGAAGCTTCATTTTCGAGTCGCAGACGAAAAAAAAAAAAAAAAAACTCTAGGGCACAGTCGAGTTCTTAGCTTCGCTTTCGAAGATCGTTCACTCTCCACCAAATCATCGTCTCTGAAATCCGATCCCTAAATTTTCATTAAAGGTAAATCTATCACTCCATCCTTTTGATTTCTCGTTCAATTGATTCGCAAATTCGGAGCCCTAAAGTTTCTGTCGAACCAGACGGATCTGTTTGATATTTCTTTCTGTATCCGGATCGAAATCGATTGAATCTCTGATGAAGATTTCTTCTCTCGGAAAATCAACATTCAATCCTCTTTTAATCCGTGGTTACTGACTGGTTTTCTTCTTGGTGAACCCAATCTGTTTAAATTTGAATGATTTAATCTTCTATGTTTATTGACGTTAGATTGAGATCACTCTAATTTAGATAAAGAATTGAAACTCCCATCTTCATTGAGTGAATAGCATATCTTCAATTGAACTTATCAGTAAATAATTGAAAGTCATTATCTTCATTGATGACTCTCCTTCGAATTTTGATTCTTATTCTTTAATCTTTTATCTAGAAATCTCTACTATATTCCGTGATGGTTCTTTAAAGTTGGAAGCACTATTAATTTTTTTAGGATAAATTATAACAAATGCCCATACCACTTTGAAGGAGTTTCAATTATATATCAGTCTATTTGATCTTGAATTTTAAAAATATTTAATATGACCAACGAGATACTAAACACAAACTTGAATGTTGGTTTGTTGAGTAGGCAATGTTTTCGAGTTTATTAACTTCAGTGAATATGCATTTGATAGATGTGTTTTTTAAAATTATTTCTAGATTGTGTGATCCAAATAGTGCAAATTCTAAATCTAACATTTTTATGTTTTCATTATATCCAAATTTTGAATTTTGAATTTTGAATTTTAAATGTAGAATTATATTAAAAAAGATAAAAACATTAATAAATATAATACTTCATGTTATATACTCAATTTATTTTTTGTTAAATTAAAAAATATATATTTTAATATATTATAAATTATATGATAATGTAAAAATAATTATACAAAATTTATTAAAAAACAATATGTTCATAAATTAATTCATATGATTTATATTCAACCTAATATTTAGTCTTAGTCTTAGGAACCACAACTAATTTTATGTTTTAGAATTATATTATAATTGTTTAAATTGGTATCCAATTTCTAATTAAATATGGTACCAACACATATCTGAAAACATGGAATACAATTCTATTTTCATTGAATCAATTGCCTACCAAAGAGACCTTAAGCATCCTATTAGATAGGAAATTTAATTTTATATCTAATAATGTCAAGGACAACCAAATGGAGATGGTTGCCCTCACCTTAGATAGATACTAACGATGGTAGGACTTTGCTTGTATTCCCAACAATCTTCCCTTCGAACGAAATACGACCTCAAGCTTCCCTTCTTGGTGATCCCTCTGTATTACACTCATATTTACTTTTTAACCAGACCAACTCTTCATTAGAGTGTCTATCGAAAGCCCAACCACGGATTCAATATGATTAACTATGACTTTGTCATTGAGGTTCACAATTTCTTTGTCAAACTTGGCATACATGGATTTTACTGATATGACTAAGTCAAGAGCATAACTCTGATACCACTTATTAAGAATAACAAAATATCTACATATCTCCATAATAATATGGTATTGTCTACTTTGAGCATTTCATGATCATATTGGGCATGAGAACTTAATTTTTTTTCCATGTCAGCAATAGACTTGAATATCTATGATATGTTAAGAGTTTTTTTACATTAAACTCATATTCATAAAATGATCTTGAATTTATGACTTTTACGTGTCCATAAAATAAGAAGAACATACCTGGATTCATGATTGTAGAACTAATTTGAAGAGATGAAGTTTCTCTCTCTAATCCCTAAGGCTTTTTGTAGTTTCCTTTTTGATGGAGAGAAAAGATACGCTTGTGGGAAGTGAGAGGACCCTTCTCTATAAAGCACCTTATATACCACTATCCATCATAGTGGTTATGACCAAAAATAGGGATTTAGTAATATTAATTAGTTATAAATATTAATATTTAATAACAAATGAAGAGTGGGTCGTGGGCCACAAATAAAAGAAACCAACATTCTCCCACTTGGCCCACACAATGCATAATAGTGCATCACATATGACATCCAATATTATCTAAATTCATTCTTAATATTGGTCAAAACATAAATCATCAATAAGTACGAAATTAATATGAATCATGGCGGTTTTGTGTCAATTTATTGACACAGTTCTTTTCATGTATCACAATATTACATACGACATAACGAGAAATTACATCATGGTCCCATAATGTCTATTAGTAGACAAACCTTGTTAAGTATCACATAACATAAAGTGACACAAATGATAAGAAACAAGATAATTAAATATCAGAAACAATAATAAACTAAACTGAGCTCAAAGTTTCAAACATAAAAAAACAATGAACATACAACTAATAAAGAGTTTCGATAATACCCATTCTTACGATATGTTCGTTGAATGTCTTTGGTAGCAACCCTTTTGTCAATGGATATGCAATTATAAGACTAGTGCTAATATGCTCAATTGACACTCTATGTTTTTGAACTTCTTCTTTAATAACAAAGTATTTCAATTCTATGTGTTTAGCACCTTTAGACTACCTATCATTTTTAGAAAAGAAGATTGTTGCAGAGTTATAACAATAAATTTTCAGCGACTTGGCAATACTATCGACAATTCCAAGTCTTGAAATAAAATTCTGCAGCCATAATTCATTGTAGCCTTGAAGCATGCCACAAATTCATCTTCTATAATGGATGCAACAATGATAGTCTGTTTCGTACTTTTCCATGAAATCGCTCCTCCAACCAAGAGGATAAAATAGAAAAATGTTGATTTTCTAGTATCAACACATCCAAAATATGAATCTGAATATCCTATCACTTCAAGATCGTCAGATCTTCTATAAGTGAGCATGTGATCCTTTGTTCCTTGCAAGTACCTCAAAACTTTCTTTGCAGCTTTCCAATGATCTATTCCTGGATTACTTTGATACTTGCCCAACATTCCGACAACGAAACTGATGTCAGGACGAGTACAAGTCTGAGCGTACATTAAGCTACCAACAATAGATGCATAAGGAATTATTCCATTTGTTTATGTTCCAAATCATTCCTTGGTCACCGCATAAGGCTAAATTTGTCTCCTTTCTGGATTGGAGCAACACTTGCTGAGCACCCTTCCATATTGAATCTCTTAAGAACTCTATTGATATATGCTTTCTGAGACAATCCTAATAATCCTTGTGATATATCATAGAATATTTCTATTCCAATCACATAGGATGCCTCACTCATATCTTTCATTTCAAAGTTCTTAGAAAGAAAATTCTTAGTTTCATACAATAAGCCAAGATCATTAGTGGCCGACAAGATATCATCAACATACAGAATGAGAAATATGATCTTGCTCCCACTGACCTTCAGATATATACACTGATCAACGATATTTTCTTTAAATCCAAAGGAAGTAATGGTATCATTGAACTTAAGGTACCATTGTCGAAAACTTGCTTAAGACCGTATATTGATTTCTTAAGTTTACACACCATGTGTTCTTTTCCTTTAACCGAAAATCCTTTAGGTTGACTCATGATAATGAGCTACTAGTACCATGATAATTCTAAATGAATCTTTCTTAGAAACTGGAGAAAAGATTTCTTTATAGTCGATGTCATCTTTTTGAGTGAAACCTTTGGCAACAAGCCTAGGTTTATATCGTTCAATATTGTCATTCGAGTCGCGCTTAGTTTGAAGACCCATTTGCAACTGACTCTTTTACAAACTTCAGGTAATTCAACGACATCCCAGACTTTTGTTGTGATCCATCGATTTCAACTCATCTTTTATTGCATCTAATCATTGAGAAGAATTCACACTTTCTATGGCTTGTGAAAATGAAATTGATCTTCATTTACTCCAAAGTCAAATTCATGCTCATTTAGATAAACCATATAATCATTAGAAATAGCAGTCCGTCTTTGTCGTTGAGACCTTTTAGGTGCTACTTCATGTGATTCATCAAATGTAGGTTCATCAGTGACAGTTTCATTATGGTGTGTTTGGTCATTTATTTGTTGTTCCGGTAAGTCGTCTGGCTGTTTTAACAACAATAGGAATAACAACTTGAGAAGAAACTTTGGGTAAAGAAACTTGACCTTAATTTCTTGAATTTCCATTTTACGTGGTTCCAAACTCCCACTAATTTCACAATTTTCAATGAACTTAGCATTTCCAGTTTCAATAATCCTTGTACTATGGTTAGGACAATAAAATCTATACCCTTTAGATTTTTCTGGATAACCAATGAAGAAACCACTGGTTGTTCTTGAGTCCAGTTTCTTTTCATGTGGATTATAAATTCTTATTTTCGCTAGGCAACTCCAAACATGTAGGTGCCTTAATCTAGGTTTCCTTCCTGTCCACAATTCAAAGGGAGTCTTTAGAACTACCTTACTAGGAATCCTGTTTAACAAATATGTAGCGTTTTTAAAGCATGCATCTACAATGATGAGAGTAAAGAAGAATTATTTATCATACTCCTAACCATTTCCATAAGAGTACGATTTCGCCTTTCTGCAACACCATTTTGTTGTGGTGTTCCTGACATAGTGTATTGAGCACAAATGTCGTTAGTTTGAAGGAATTTGGCAAATGGACCTAGGCATGTCCAGATTCACTGTACCTTCCATAATATTCACCACCTCTATCAGACCTGATAATTTTCACTTTTCTGTCTAATTGTCTTTCAACGTCGATTATAAATACCTTTACGACTGAAAGGATCAAATCTCGCAGCGGAAACGATTGTGAATCGCGTGTTCGTGATATTTTTACATAGATCTATAACAAGAACAATGTACTAAAGATTAAACATGCATTTCTAAATGGGACAGTAAGAAATTTACCTTTGAAGAACACTTTCTTCACGAGATCCTTCTCCAACGATCACGATCTCAGCAATACGAACCCGACACGTGTGAAGATCCACCACTAGATCTTCTCCGTTGTTCTCTAGGTGATGGAGGAATGTGGGTTCCTTTAGGATGAGATGTGGAATTTTAAGAGATGTGTGTTTGGAACTCTTTCCAATAACATAAATGTGGGAACTCTAGGTTTCACAATAGCATACCTCAACGTTGCATCTTATGCAACTATTTATAGGAAAATAGGATGAAAATTACCATCCTATCCCTCCCTTATTCTCTCATTAGTATATAGTTAATTTGTGAATCTAATTCACATTAAAACTATATATATTATATCAATTATATCACATATAATTGATATAACGCCTCATATATAAAATTGAACACTTCAATTTCATTCCTAACTTTATACCCTCAATGTTACCATGTTGAGCCAACGGAGGGACCTAATGGACCTACAGTTCATGAGCTCCAATGATGTGAGATTAACTGATCAAACTTTTCGATTTGGTTAATCAATATTCATTAACTACAAGTCATTCCACTATAGACTTGTAGCTGCACTCTCCTCACTGTAGATTATATTGTGTCCATTGATATAATCACTACCCATGAGTCGACCATTCACAGATTGTTCGTAATCACAGTTGGGTCAAATTACCGTTTTACCCTTGTGATTACCTCTTTGTTCCTTAAGCACCACTGTTCCTCTAATGAACAACAAGTCTATGGTCCTATCATAAACTCAAACCCTCTTAAGCTAGTTTAGAGGGCGGTGCTCCGTTGTTCAAGACCTAGACTCAGTTCTTAAGGGAACAACCTATCTAATTCCTTAGTCTAGGAATGAGTGAATTCCGTCTTGCAGAGTTAAGTTCCCAGCTACCTACGAGGTTCTGTCCCTGAGAAGGTAGGCTTATTGAGTCGGCTACATGCCAGTCTCATCCATACTAGTCTAAGGACACACCCCTATAAGTAGGAGTTCTTAACTTGCTCAGGATTCAGGTCGAGTCACTAATAACCATCTATAAATTATCAGTTGTATCCTGTTAACGGTGTTATATTGGTTAGACTAATAATTTGCAGTCCGGTCTTGTATGAACTCTCCATACAGAATGCCCTGCCTCGCATGTCATCCACATGAATGAGTTGGATTACCTCATTTGTACTAATTACAAAGTGTGCTGCATCCATGGTGTTACCAGAATAAGGTTTCCAACCTCATTCTTATACCATAGACCATTTAGGTTATACTCTTGAACACAATCCAAATAGTGTCTACTACACTGATGTTCAAGATTCATTATAACCTTGAAGCTTAGTTTATTAGATTTATAATGCAAGAAGACAATTCTATCAAATCAAATAACTTTTTATTCATTTGACTAAAATTACACAAGTTTAGGGCACATATCCCAACAAAAGGCATCTAGTGATTGAGATTGTTGATGTAATAAGTAGACATACCCATAATGCGATAAATCATCAATAAAGGTGATAAAATACTTTTCTCTTCCAAAAGATGGAACATCAAAAGGTCCACAGATATCAGTGTGTACAATTTCAAGGAGTTGTGTGCTTCTTGTAGCAGTTTTCTTAAGTGTGTGTTTTTTGTGGCCCTTAATACAATCCACACAGATGTCAAGATCAGTAAAATCCTAATCATTAAGGATTCCATCTTTTACTAATTTTTCAATTCTTTCTTTGGATATATGACCCAAACGTTTATGCCACAAATAAGCTGAATTTTCATTCATAAAAGTACGTTTGGTACTAACATTATGATGCAAGGTCATCAAGGTTTCAACAAAAAAATTATCAAGTATAAGCTTATAGAGACCATCACAAAGAATACCACAACCTATAAGATGATTGTGTTTAAACAAACTGAAACATTCATTCCCAAATTTAAAAGAATATCCAACAGAACCAAGTTTAGATAACAAAATCAAATTACGCGAAACAGAAGGGACATAAAGTATTTGAAAAAGATCTCAATGATGTCCAATATCTAAAACTAAACAGTAGGTTCCAATGGCTTCAACTGGAGCTTTGACTCAATTTCCTATGAAGACAAACTTTTCATTTGGTTTATGGTTTGGGTTGTAAGAAATCCCTGCATCGTATTAGAAACATGAGTGGTACAACCAGAATCAATCACCAAGTATTGTAAGGAACTTTTGTTAAATTTGATTAGAAACATACAGAAACACAAGGTTTACCTTTCTTTTCGAACCAATCTTAGTGACAAACTTTTCACTTGGCAAGAAATATATGTTGTTGGACAATATATTAGTGATACCAGGGTTTACTAGAAACCTTATTTCAATTTCTTGCCTTATAGAACAATGTATCTCTGTTTCTTTCTCTATGAATAAAGTGTTTATTTTGAAGAAAGGTATTGAAATATATTCAGCTTCATTAGAAAATGGGTTGAATGTTTTAAAGCCTAATTCAGTCAAAATGGTTTTGAACACTGAATTATTTAAAACTGCAAACACACAAACTAAGAAACGTAAAATTTCTCCTAAAGAAAATACTTATCTCTGGCATCTTAGATTGGGTCACATTAATCTCAATAGGATTGAGAGATTGGTAAAGAATGGACTTCTAAATGAGTTAGAAGAAAATACTTTACCTGTATGTGAATCCTGCCTAGAAGGCAAAATGACTAAAAGACCTTTTAGTGGAAAAGTTTATAGAGCCAAACAACCTCTTGAGCTTATACACTCAGACCTTTGTGGTCCGATAAGTGTTAAAGCCAGAGCAGGTTATGAATATTTCATCTCCTTTGTAGATGATTATTCCAGATTTGGGCATATTTACCTAATACAACATAAGTCTGAAGCACTTGAAAAGTTCAAGGAATTCAAGACTAAGGTTGAAAATCAATTGGGTAAAACAATTAAAACGCTTCGATCAGATCGAGGTGGAGAGTACATGGATTTAAAATTCTAGAACTATATGATAGAACATGGAATTACATCCCAACTCCTCGGCTCCACACACCACAACAAAAGCGGTGTATCGGAAAGGAGAAATAGAACCTTGTTGGACATGGTTCGATCAATGATGAATTATGCTCATCTCCCTAGTTCCTTTTGGGGTTACACAGTAGAGACTGCAGTATACATTTTGAACAATGTGCCCTCAAAAAGTGTTTCTGAAACACCTTTTGAACTCTAGAAAGGACGTAAAGGTAGTTTATGTCATTTCAGAATCTGGGGCTGTCCAACACATGTGCTTGTGACAAATCCAAAGAAGTTGGATTCACGTTCAAAATTGTGCCTATTCGTAGGCTACCCAAAAGAAACAAGAGGTGGTTTATTCTATGATCCTAAGGAAGATAAGGTTTTTGTGTCGACAAATGCCACTTTCTTAGTGGAGGACCACATAAGTGACCACAAACCAAGAAGTAAAATTGTGTTGAGTGAGTTAGACGAAACAATAGCAAAGGTTGCTAATAAAACTAGTACGTCAACAAAAGTTGTTGATACTAGCTTGTCTAGTCAAGAGAGTCCATCTTAAAAGTTGAGTATGCCTCGACGTAGTGGGAGGGCTATAACACAACCTGACCGTTACATGGGTTTATCTGAAATCCAAGTTGTTCCAGATGACAACTGCGAGGATCCATTGACTTATAATCAAGCGATGGTTGACAAAGACAAAGACAATTGGGTCATAGCCATGGACCAAGAAATGGAGTCTATGTACTTTAATTCTGTTTGGGATCTTGTAGATAAACCTGATGGGGTAAAACCTATAGGTTGTAAGTGGATCTAAAAGAGAAAGCGTGGTGTGGATGGAAATGTGCAAACTTTTAAAGCGAGACTAGTAGCAAAGGGTTATACCCAAGTTGAAGGGGTTGACTATGAGGAAACCTTTTCACCTGTTGCTATGGTAAAGTTTATCCGTATCCTACTTGCCATTGCCGCATATTATGACTATGAGGTATGGCAAATGGATGTCAAGACAACCTTTTTGAATGACAACCTTGAGGAAAACATCTACATGGACCAACCCAAAGGGTTTATTGAACCAGGACAAGAGCAAAAGGTTTGCATGCTTAAAATGTCAATTTATGGACTGAAACAAGCTTCTAGGTCCTGGAATATAAGATTCGATGAGGCAATAAAATCTTATGGTTTTGACCAGAATGATGATGAACCTTGTGTATACAAAAAAATCATCAATAGTTCTGTCGCATTCCTAGTTCTATATGTGGATGATATCCTACTCATTGGGAATGATGTAGGATATCTTACTGACATTAAAAACTGGCTAGCTACACAATTCCAAATGAAAGATTTGGGTGATGCGCAGTTTGTTCTTGGAATCACGATTGTCCGGAATCGCAAGAATAAAACACTAGCCTTGTCTCAAACATCTTACATAGACAAAGTGTTGTCAAGGTTTAAGATGCAAGACTCCAAAAAGAGCTTATTGCCTTTTAGACATGGAGTCCATTTGTCTAAGGAACAGTGTCCTAAGACACCTCAAGGAATTGAGGATATGAGACAGATTCCTTATGCATCTGCTGTTGGGAGCCTGATGTACGCCATGTTGTGTATTAGGCCTGACATCTGTTTTGCAGTTGGAATGGTCAGTAGGTATCAATCCAATCAAGGACTTGAACACTGGACATCGGTTAAAACAATCCTTAAGTATCTACGGAGAACAAGGAACTACATGCTTGTGTATGAGGCTAAGGATTTGATCCTTACAGGATACACGGATTCTGACTTTCAGACTGATAAAGATTCTCGAAAATCTACATCGTGGTCGATATTCACTCTTGAAGGAGCCGTAGTATGGCGAAGCGTCAAGCAAGGATGCATCGCTGATTCTACCATGGAGGCCGAATATATAGCAGCTTGTGAAGCAGCTAAAGAGGTCGTTTGGTTAAGGAAATTCATGCTAAATTTGGAAGTTGTTCCAAATATGACTTTACCTATCACACTGTATTGCGATAACAGTGGTGTAGTGGCAAATTCGAGGGAACCCCGAAGTCACAAGAGGGGAAAACACATTGAGCGAAAGTATCATCTCATCAGAGAGATCGTGCATAGAGGAGACGTGATTGTCACCAAGATAGCCTCAGAGCACAACGTTGCTGATCCTTTTACAAAGGCTCTCACGACTAAAGTATTTGAGAGTCACCTAGAAGATCTAGATTTACAAGTCTTCCCCAACTAGGGCAAGTGGGAGTATTTTGTACAAAGGGTTTAAATGCCCTAGTTTATTGTATTTACATTACTGTAATGTTTTAAGTACTCCACAAGCTTTAGGTCAAGTGGGAGATTGTTGGGATTTATGCCCTAAGCTTGTGTAATTTTGATCAAATAAATAAAAGGTAATTTGTTTTGATGAAATTATAATTCTTGCTTTATAAATCCAATAAACTAAGCTCCAAGGTTATAATATATCTTGAACATCAGTGTAGTGGACACTATTTTGATTGTGTTCAAGAATATAACCTAAATGATCTATGGTATAAGAATAAGGTTGGAAACCTCATTCTGGTAACGCCATGGATGCAACCCACTTTGTAATTAGTACAAATGAGGTAATCCAACTCATTCATGTGGTTGACATGAGAGTGAGGGCATCCTGTATGAAGAGTTCATACAAGACCGGACTGCAAATTATTAGTCTAACTAGTGTAACACCGTTAACAGGATAAGATTGATAATTTATAGATGATCATTAGTGACTCAACCTAAATCCTGAGCAAGTTAAAAACTCCTGCTTATCAGGGTTTATCCTTAGACTAGTATGGGTGTGAGTGGCCTGTAGCCGACTCAATAAGTCTACCTTCTCAGGGACAGAATCTCGTAGGTACCTGGGGACTTTACTGTGCAAGATGGAATTCACTTATTCCTACACTAAGGAATTAGATAGGTTGTTCCCTTGAGAACTGACTCCAGGTCTTGAACAACGAGGCCCGCCCTCAATGGTAGGACCTTAGACTTGTTGATCATTAGAGGATCAGTGGTGCTTAAAGAACAAAGAGGTAATCACAGGGGTAAAACGGTAATTTGACCCAACCGTGATTACGAACAACCTGTGAAGGGTCGACTCATGAGTAATGATTATATCAGTGGACACAATATAATCTATAGTGAGGAGAGTGCATCTACAAGTCTATAGTGGAGTGACTTGTAGTTAATGAATATTGATTAACTAAATCAAAGAGTTTGATCATTTAATCTCACATCATTGGAGCTCATGAACTATAGGTCCATTAGGTCCCTCCGTTGGCTCAACATGGTTATATTGAGGGTATAAAGTTAGGAATGAAATTGAAGTGTTCAATTTCATGTATGAGGTGTTATATCAATTATATATGATACAATTGATATAATATATGGTTTTAATGTGAATTAGATTCACATATAAACCATATAATAGTGGGAGAATATAAGAGGGATAGGATGTTAATTTCTATCCTATTTTCCTATATATATAGTTGCATTAGATGCAACTAGGTTAAGATAAGTCAAGGAAATGATTCCATCTCTTGAGAAACCCTAAGAGAATTCTCCCACGAAAAGGTGTTGGAAAGTGTTCCAAATTGTTTTTCACAAAATACCTCATCTCACCTAAAGGGAACTCACATTCCTCCCTCACCTAGAGAACAACGGAGAAGATCCAGTGGTTGTGTCTTCATCCGTTCGTGTTTCAGTTGCTGAGATCGTGATCGTGGGAGAAAGGAACACTTGAACAAAAGTTCTTCAAAGGTAATATCTCGTTGTCCATACTGTTATTATATGCTTAATCTAGGTAGAATTGTTCTTGAATGTAATTTTTATAACGAAATTAAGAACGTGCGATTTACTATCGCTTCCGCTGCGGGATTTGATTCCCATAAAAAAGGTCCTTGAATAAAATTTTAAATTATTTTAATGTTAATGAAAATTGCAAAATAATAAAAACAAAATAAAAACAAAACCCCCTCTCTCCTCCCACTCACTTTGTCATTTGTCATCTCTCCTCTTCTCCCTCCTTTGTTTCTTCTTCCTTTTCCTTCATGTAAGAAATCCTAAACTAACAATCAACTTGAAGTGCATATATCAAACTTTTAAGATAGGACAATGAAAGGAAACCAAGGAACATGGATACAAAGAAAACATAAGACGAATCCATTGAAACATCATTTTTACTTTGTCCATTAGAGTCTTGTTCAAACTTCGTTAAGAATTTTCAATAATTGAAGTGAGATTGAGAATCTAAGGGTTGAGTTCTCTCTCTTTTTTGATATCACAATTTTGAAGAAGGAAGAAGAAGTAGAGGAGGGAGAAAAGGGGATAGGAGAGAGAGGAATGGAGTAATTGAGAGGAGAGAGAGGTTTTTGTTATTATTATTTTTATTTTTCATTAACATTAAAATTATTTTAAAAAATAAACCAAGGACCTTTTAAACCTATTTCTCATAACTGAGAGACTAAAAGGGTATATCTTGAAAACTCAGGGACTACATATGTTGGGTTTTATACCCTAAAACTTGTAATTTGTAAATTTGTAATTTGTTTCATTTCTATCAATAAAATGTCATTATTACTATTTATACAAATGTTGTTGAATTTTATATAGTTTGCCTTAAATTAACCCTAAATCTAATAAACAAACATCCTAGGTTGTGTTATGTGTCTTGGACTGTGTGTGGAGACATACGAGGATCAAGGTTTAAGAAAGAACCTAAAGGGTCTATAGTATAGGGATGAGGCTGGGTACCTTATCTTGGTGACACTATGGATATGATCCACTTTGTATTTGATATAAAGGCAATGATCCAACGCATTCGTATAGGTGACATGTGAGTGAGAGTATCTTATGTGATGAGTTCGCTAAGACCGGACTACAAAATAGTAATCGATAGATATAACTCCGTTAACTAATTAGGTTTCTATTTCAATAGGATGACCTAGGCAACTTGATCTTGATCCTGAGCAGGTTACGGACTTTTGTCTGCGAAGGATTGTCCTTTGACTAGTATGGGTGAGAGTGGCCCAAGACGCCGACTCAATATGCCTACCTTCTTAGGGACAAAACCGCGTGGGCAACTGGGGACTTAACTTGATAAGATGGAATTCACTCCTTTCCAACCTAGGGTAAGTAGATGAGTGTTCCCTTAAGTGGTGCCTCCAGGACTTGAACAAAGGACCCTATCCTCTCATTGGCCCAAGAGGGGTTTCTGTTCATAGTTGGACCATAAAAAGGTTGTTTATTAGAAGAGCACTAGTACGTAAGGCCACAGATGTAACCTAGGGGTAAAACGGTAATTTGACCCATTGGTGTTATGAACACTCGTGAAAGATTGACTTTTTGTTATTGGTCTTTATCCATGAACATAGAAAAATATCTACAGTGAGAAGAGTGATGTTGCGGGTCTTTAGTGGAGTGTACCCACAGTTAACGAATGTCGATTAAGCGGTTAATGAGATTAGCCGATTAATCTTGTATCGTTGGAGCTTCTGATCTATAGGTCCATTAAGTCCACTTCCTGGCTCGTAAACGATTCTGAGATTGCTAGATCTTAATTAGAATTTGAAATGTTAAAATTCACTTTGGAAATTAATTTCATGTATGAAGATATATTATAATATAAAGTTTTTATGTTGATTAAATGTAACGCCCCTACTTTTAAATGACCAACTCCTAGGGACATTACTACACATGCATGCATTTATAGGCCGAGAGATAAAAGAAACTTAAAAGGAATTTCCAATTAACGTAAATAGTTCCAGGGATCCCAAAAACAAAACCTTAAAATCGCTTAAAAACATCAATTCAAACTTGGCCTATTAAAACCAGTAAATAAGTTTAACTCCAATTGAAAACATAGAGACCTGTGATTCAGAAACAAGAGTATGCGGAAATCATGCTGGTTCCCATGGTCTTAGTAACGCTCCTCCGTCACACACCCTGCACGTCCTTTCCTTTACCTGTAAAACATTTTTAAAAGAAAAGGGTGAGTATTGCAAAACAATACCCAGTAAGTAACCTCGCTACCGAGGTTTGGGATATGCATACACATACAATCATGATCTCTAAACTCATTCGTTACATACATAGATGGGACCTAAAACTTTCTAGTATTGTCAGGTCTTTAATCCATGACTGCTTATTTAATTGTCAGGCCTTTAATCCATGACTGCTTATTTAGTTGCCATGTCTTTAATCCATGGCTGCTCATTTAATTGTCAGGTCTTTAATCCATGACTGCTCATTTAGTTGTCGTGTCTTTAATCCATGATTATTTATTTAATTGTGGGGCCGATGGTCATCCTGAGTCATTTCGTTTTGAGTCTCTCACAGACCCCTGTATTTTGACCCCTAGGTCTCTATTGCATGTTTGACCATGCACATAACGATCTCAGGATAACCAATGTCCACACTATTCGCTAATTCATTTCGTGGCATACAAAACATGCATGAGGTCCCATCAGTCACATAATAATAGAGTACAAAACATCATCATCACTATATCAATCATACATTCTCATGGACAGTTTGAAGATCATACTTTTGTAAGAAAACATGTACCATTCTCATACAAACTACTGTCCTATTCTCACATGAAATAATGGAATACTTTTACATAGCATACGAGAATAATCTCACATAAAATAATGGGTTAATTCCACTTGATGCATCGAAGTATTTGCACATAAAATATTACGTATTCTCACATGAATATCTGTATATTTTCGTATAGAAAATTATAAACTATTTTCGCATGAAATCATAAAAAATCGTTTTCATTTAATCCCATTAAAAAAATTCGGCACAAGGTCCCTTACCTCTAGCTTCGATTTTACTCCAACACCTAATCGAACTCCCTGCCTATTCTCCTTTTAGTGAAACCTGATTCACACCATAATTTCTGAATTCAAACTCCAAGTATTAACTAAAACCCTAATCATGCGATACTCGAATTACTGCATTAAGATATCGTGTCCCGCTTACTTCGGTTTCAACGCGAGAACTCAATATTCCTTAGTTTGCTTGGCAATCGACCTCCAATTCCGCTCCAAGTTCGGTTCCTACAAAGACGTGTTCGAACCCGTAACTTAAATTCTCAATCGAACGCTTAATCTAATCGATAAGTCGCAATAGTTCTAATTAAGTATGAAACTCGAATCAAACGCTCACCGAAAGGAATCTCATTCTTTCAGAGCGTGTTGGCCGTGTTGTGGAGCTCGACGGCGGGGAAGGAGGAGAGTTCGCGAGAGTGGCGCGCCAGTGGGCTCTCGGCCGCGTGCGGCCGGCGGCGGCGGCGAGTTTGTAGCCGGTGCCGCAGCGCGAGCGAGCGGTTCGGACGGCGCTAACGACTCGAGGTCGGCGAGCTTGTCGTTTCGTGTCTTCGCCGGCGGTGGGAGTTCGCGTGCTGCAGGGACGGCTTTCCGGCGCGAGCGACTGGGCGCGTGAATGAGTTCTCGGCCGGCAGTCGATGGAACGCTCCGACAGCGGCTGAATACTCACTCGATCTCCGTGAGTCCCCGTGCGAGCGGGCGGGTGGGTTTCGTTTGCCGTTGGTCTCCGACGTGCCTTTCGTGCGTGGGCTGCCGACAAGCGGATGGAGCAGTCCTGTTCGAGTCTTCGCCGGCGAGGATAGCTGCAGTGCAAGGGTAGGGAGTTTGTCGGCGGTAGGATTAGGTTGAATGGTGGCTGTCGGCTAGGGCACACGTACAAGGAGAAGGGAGAAGGCAACCGATCTCTTGCTTCTAGGGTTAGGGTTAGGGCAATTGGTAAGATGGAAATGGTGAGAAAGATAGAGTTAGGGTTTGCATCTAGGTCAAAATGAGGTGAAGGAGATGATGATGGCTAGGGTTTTCTTATGGTTAAATACTAAAGAGGCTTAGGGTTTAGGGTTTTAGGTCAAGTCTTATACAACCCTCATTTACGCTATAATCACCAAAACGCCCTTGAAATTGCCTTTTCCTTTAACCCCAAAATTAATCTCATCTTAAAAGAGATAATTCACATAAGCTAACAAAATTACGGCCTCCTTCTCGCCGAATTTAAATAGAACACCAGTCCGACTAAATACAGCGGTTAATTGAGCGTTAAATAAAATAAATAATAATACCTGTGATGATGGTCGTCACAATCTTCCTCCTTAAGAACTTTCGTCCTCGAAAGTTCCTATTCTGGAATAGTTCGGGATATTTAGCGCGCACTTCCTCTTCTCGCGCCCCGGTAGCCTCCTCCAAGTGCGGTGGTTACGCCGCCACAATACTTTAACCAAGCCGATCTCACAGTTCACGGAGGGTCTTTCGATCTCTTGCAACAATTTGTACGGTGCGTTCACCATAACTCGGATCTTCGTTAATCGCAGCGGTTCAAGTCCACGACATGAGCGGATCTGACCGAACGTACTTTCTCAACATGGAAGCGTGAAACACGTTGTGGATGGCGACGGGGAAGGCGGTAGTGCTAATCAGAGAGAGCCCATCGCGCCAATCCTCTCTAAAATTTCAGAATGGTCCGATGAATCGTGGACTCAACTTCCGCACCGGCCAAACCTTAGAATTCCCTTCATTGGGGCCACCCTAAGAAATACGTGGTCCCCAACATCGAACTCTAGGTCCCTACGCCTCGTGTCGGCATAACTCTTCATCGCTTTGGGCGATGCGCATCCGCGCTCTAATCTTTTGCACCGCCTCATTAGTGACTGTACTAGTGCGGGCCTAACAAGCTGGCGTTCACCAACCTCCTCCCGTAAAAAGCGGAGTTTCGCAACGTTTTCCATGAGAGCTTCAAATGGAGCCATTCCGATGGTCGATCGATAATCGTTATTATAAGCAAACTCCATCGGTGCAAATGAGTGTCCTAACCGCGGGAAGTCTAAAGTGCAAGCTCGCAACATATCCTCTAATATCTCGGTTTAATCGTTCACACCCCATCCGCTCGTGGATGAAAAGGTCATCATGAAGTTCAATCGCGAACCCAACGCTCTCTGTAAACTTCTCCGAAGTTGGAGGTGAAACGTGGATCACTATGCTCAAATAATCTTGGCCGAATCCCATGCAAACGGACTATCTCTTCCAGTAAAGCCGCGCCCACTTATCTCGTGGAATAGGTGGGCTTCCACAGTAGGAAATGTGCCGACTTTGTTAACTCCGTCCACTATGACCCAAATTATTGTGTAACCTCGTAAAGTTCTAGGCGGTCCAACTATGAAATCCATTGAGATCTCCTCCCATTTCCACCGAGGTACATGTAAAGGGTTGCAGCAAGCCGCGTGGTCTCTCGTCTCAGGTGCCTTCACTGCCGACAAGTTAAACACTTGCGACAAACTCGCTATGTCGCGCTTCATGTTGCACCACCAAAACGATCGCCGGATCTCGGTACATCTTGGTACCGCGGGATGCATAGAAAATGGCGAGTTATGGGCTTCACTCAAAATCTCGATTTCGATTTGTCGTCTTTGGCACACATAATAATCGACACGAAATAGTAATCCTCCATCTCGAGGATAGGGCAAACTCGACCAACTCACCGTGAGTTACTGCGATGACGCTTTTCTACTAATCGAGGGTCCACCAGCTGAGCCTCAATGATACGTTGTCTCAAGGTCGGTTGCACTGTTAATCGGGCTAAGCGGGTCGTGGTCTTTCCTACTAGCATCGCAATTTCGGCTCGAGCAAACTCTGCTGTAACTCTCGCTACTGTCGTCACTCGCGCAGAAGTATGCATCAAGCTTCTCTTTGAGGGCATCGGCCACTACATTAGCCTTACGGGATGGTATTGTATGTCGATATCATAATCTTTCACTAATTCCAACCATCTGCGTTGCCTCATGTTCAATTCCTTACGAGTGAAGCAGATACTTTGAGATTTTTATGATCTCGTGAAAATCGAATTTTCTCGCCATACGGTAGTGTCTCCGGATCTTTAATGCAAATACCACTGCTTTGCTAGTTCCGTGTCATGAGTTGGATAGTTCCTCTCGTAAGCGTCTTCAATTTGTCGGGATGCATAAGTTTATTACTTTACCGTCTTTGCATCAAGACATACCCAACCAACCCTTTCTTAGAAGCATCATCAGAAACCACAAAGCTCCTCGCCTCCTGGGGCTGTAAGAATCGGGGCCGACACTAATCGTGGCTTGAGTTCCCGGAAACTTGCTTCACAAGCATCATCCCAAGCAAAAGAGTTTCCCTTACGCGCGTCACCGAGTGAGTCATAGGCATGGCTATCTTGACAAAATCGCACTAAAGCGCCTATAGTATCCCCGCAAGACGTAAAACTACGTACCTCTGTAGCGGTGGTGGGACGAGGCCACCGCGTGTGACGGCCTCCACTTCATTTGGATCAACAGAGACTCGACCGGACACCACATGCCCTAAGAAAGATACTTATGCGAGCGTAATTCACACTTGGAAAATTTGGCATATAACTTATTCTCTCTCAACGTGAGTAACACTTTCCTCGTGTGCATTTCATGCTCTTCATCACACACGGAGTATATCAAGATATCATCGATGAACACAATCACGAACGTATCAAGAAACTCCTTGAATAAAGCGGTTCATCAAGTCCATGAAGGCGGCAGTGCGTTGGTCAAACCAAACGGCATCACTTCGTGAACTCGTAATGCCCATACGCGTGATCTCGAATCTTTGTTTTAGGAATATCCCCTTCACCGATTCTCAATCGATGGTAGCGATCTCGGATCAATCTTAGAGAGAATCATGTTGCTCTCAGAATCGATCGAACAAGTCATCTATTCTCGGGAGGAGGAGGTATTTGTTCTTGATCGTAACTTTATTGACTCCTGTAATCTATACACAGCGCATGGATCGCGTCTTTCTTTTCACGAACAAAAGCAGGTGCTCCCGGGCAAAACGGCGTATAAACCCTTTGTCTAGCAAGTCTTGTAATCGTGTACTTTTAGTTCTTTCAACTCTGCTTGGCGCCATTTTATACGGGGCCTTGGATATCGGGTCGCCCCAATTCCAATCTGATGTTAAAATCTACCTCCCGAGTGGAGGTATTAGGGGAGGTCCTCGGGAAAACGTCTCGTAAACTCATTCACTCATCGTATGCGATGTCACCGAGATCTCTGTGCACCTTGCGCCTAGTATGCAAGCTAAGACGCCCAAGCTCCCCGATGCAATAACTTTCGGCCTTAAGGGCGTGAATTACCTTAGGCCTACTTCCTCGCTATCGTGCCTTTGAACTCAGAGCTGGGTTGGTTAGGAGGAGTGAACACTACCTCCTTCACGAAACAATCAATACAAGCATGGTTTCGTGCTAACCGGTCCATGCCCAATATTACATCAAAGTCAAACATGTCCAAGACTACTAGATTCATCGCTAACTCATGGTCTGCGATGGTCACACTACCATCCTTGACTTTCATATTGGCTAACAAATTTATTCCCGCAGAGTGGAGACAGACAGGCAGACATCAGAATCGTTTCTAGTTCTAACTCACTTGACTTACAAAGGTTGCGAGAAATAAAAGAGTGCGTAGAAACAGTAATCAAATAATACAAAGGCGAGGTGCCCAAGTAATGGAAGTGTACTGTAACCACCGAAGTCCGAACCATAGATGTCTCTCACTGGTGCTTGCATAAGCTCTCCTCGATGTATGGCGGCGGCACACAAAGCAGCCCACTATTCATAACCCGTGGTCGGGCTAGTCTTTGGCTTGACTCGGCAAACTATTAGCTCTGTGCCCTTCCTTTCCACACACTGAAACACACTCCGGATCGGGCCAAACACTTACCCAAGTCTTCGCTACCACATTCTTTGCACTGTGGCCTATCTCCGCCGCTATTTCCGATCGTTGACTTGTGGTTTTTCGCCGAACTGCAGACGAAAATGCCCCGGTCTATGCGGTGTCTGCTGGGGCGCTGTGAGTGGAATTGGGGTGGTCCCACTTCCTCTTGTGATTTGCTATGGTCGCCGGGTTAACTACTATTACTGCTTTGTGCGATGCGTGCTCGCACCTGATCAATTCCGCCACTCTCACGCGCGAGGCGTAATCGGGAGGTGCTAATGCTTGGATAAAGCCTCGAACGTTCTCATCCACCCCATAATGAAGCGCTCGGTCTTCTTTGCTTCAGATCTACCAACTCGGGGCAAACGGGACAAACGGGTAAATTCCTCTCATACACCTCCACCGCCCTCCTGCTCGCAAAGTCAGTAAGAACTCTGCCGCTTTCGTGAACGAGTGCCGCAGCAGGATAAAATTTCCGCGAATGCTTCTTTAAAGCAGATTCGTGTAATCGTTTCTCACGGGCAACGATGGTTCCTCGGGCGGACTCCCACCATAAATATGCGTCATCCTCAAAGATAAAAGTAGCACATGACACCCTCGGTCCTCGTGGCGGTTCATCAATCAAGATGGTCTCAATGGAGGACACCCACAACTCGACCACACAAGTGGGGTCACTTTGGAAGACCCATTGAACGACCTAGGATCATACTTCCGAAGTCCTTCGGTGCGAGACTCGAGTTGCATCGTTTCGCCCCTGGTTTGCTTGGGCGGTGGGTGGCTACAGTAGCTCGCACTGGACTCTGCATAGCCTCCACCATCATAGTCATAACATTGGCGTTTCTCGATCGCGCCGGGGGCAATGCGCAGTACATTCTCCCGACGGTCCAGTGGTCCCGGGGAGGTCTCGAGCGGGTGGAGTAACCTCTTCCCGATCTAGGGGTAATTTCGGCCAAGGCGTCAACGTTTTCCCTTGCCCTCCGGCCCTACCACGTCCCCTACCTCTCCCTCGGCCTCTAGGTGGCATTTTGTCAAAACTACAATATAGAGAGTTTCCAACTCGGTTTCCTTTACTTTCAAATCATAAGATAGGATCACCCCCTCAGGGCTTTTAAGGTTATGTATATGCATATAATGAAGATCATATCATAATCATTTACTTTCTTAATAAAATATCGAACGCACTGGCGGTGATCGGAAGCGTTGTTAAACCATGGGAACTACTTTGTGCTTACTCTGTAAGCAAGTCTACAGAACCCTTAAACCTAGGGCTCTGATACCATTTGTAACGCCCCAGGCCCAGGATCTCCTGCGACCTGGCTGCGTCACTCTGATCATCCATGACTGCTTGTAAGAGTGAAGACACTATCCCCACAAACCAACACGAGGTCCTTTCAAAGATGCTTTGTCCTCACTCACATGCTCCCTAGGAAATTTTCAGGAGGTCACCCAACATAGAATTGCTCCAAGTCAAGCACGCTTAACTATGGAGTTCCTATGATTGAGCCACCGAAAAGGAAGGTGCACCTTGTTGGTATAGGTAGTAGCTATCAATTCTTTTAAGCCTTTCTCAACTGTACTTTCTATCCTCATGGTCATTCTCATGTACCCCTCTTCCTCGTGTACCACACTTTCATATCCTCGGGATCCCTCTCATTCGAGATCACGGACTCGGTTCATTCATGTACCCCTCTCTTCCCAAGGCGTCACATGCCCACTGACTTCCGCCTTGGTTCGTCCTCGAACCACATCTTCTTCGGGAGAGGTTTCGCTCTGATACCAATCGTAGAACGCGCCCTACTTTTAAATGACCAACTCCTAGGGACATTACTACACATGCATGCATTTATAGGCCGAGAGATAAAAGAAACTTAAAAGGAATTTCCAATTAACGTAAATAGTTCCAGGGATCCCAAAAACAAAACCTTAAAATCAGTTAAAAACATCAATTCAGCTTGGCCTATTAAAACCGTAAATAAGTTTAACTCCAATTGAAAACATAGAGACCACAACAGTTCGAAACAAGAGTATGCGGAAATCATGCTGGTTCCCATGGTCTTAGTAACGCTCCTCCGTCACACACCCTGCACGTCCTTTCCTTTACCTGTAAAACATTTTTAAAAGAAAAGGGTGAGTATTGCAAAACAATACCAGTAAGTAACCTCGCTTACCGAGGTTTGGGATATGCATACACATACAATCATGATCTCTAAACTCATTCGTTACATACATAGATGGGACCTAAAACTTTCTAGTATTGTCAGGTCTTTAATCCATGACTGCTTATTTAATTGTCAGGCCTTTAATCCATGACTGCTTATTTAGTTGCCAGGTCTTTAATCCATGGCTGCTCATTTAATTGTCAGGTCTTTAATCCATGACTGCTCATTTAGTTGTCAGGTCTTTAATCCATGACTGTTTATTTAATTGTGGGGCCGACTGGTCATCCTGAGTCATTTCGTTTTGAGTCTCTCACAGACCCCTGTATTTTGACCCCTAGGTCTCTATTGCATGTTTGACCATGCACATAACGATCTCAGGATAACCAATGTCCACACTATTCGCTAATTCATTTCGTGGCATACAAAACATGCATGAGGTCCCATCAGTCACATAATAATAGAGTACAAAACATCATCATCACTATATCAATCATACATTCTCATGGACAGTTTGAAGATCATACTTTTGTAAGAAAACATGTACCATTCTCATACAAACTACTGTCCTATTCTCACATGAAATAATGGAATACTTTTACATAGCATACGAGAATAATCTCACATAAAATAATGGGTTAATTCCACTTGATGCATCGAAGTATTTGCACATAAAATATTACGTATTCTCACATGAATATCTGTATATTTTCGTATAGAAAATTATAAACTATTTTCGCATGAAATCATAAAAATCGTTTTCATTTAATCCCATTAAAAAAAATTCGGCACAAGGTCCCTTACCTCTAGCTTCGATTTTACTCCAACACCTAATCGAACTCCCTGCCTATTCTCCTTTTAGTGAAACCTGATTCACACCATAATTTCTGAATTCAAACTCCAAGTATTAACTAAAACCCTAATCATGCGATACTCGAATTACTGCATTAAGATATCGTGTCCCGCTTACTTCGGTTTCAACGCGAGAACTCAATATTCCTTAGTTTGCTTGGCAATCGACCTCCAATTCCGCTCCAAGTTCGGTTCCTACAAAGACGTGTTCGAACCCGTAACTTAAATTCTCAATCGAACGCTTAATCTAATCGATAAGTCGCAATAGTTCTAATTAAGTATGAAACTCGAATCAAACGCTCACCGAAAGGAATCTCATTCCGCCAGAACGTGTTGGTGGTGTTGTGGAGCTCTCGACGGCGAGGAAGGAGGAGAGTTCGCGAGTGGGCCGCCTGCGGGCTCTCGGCCGTGCGGCGGCGTCGCTTACGCGCGGCGCGGCCAGAGTAGCCGTGCTTCGCAGCGAGAGAACGGTTTCGACGGGCGCTAACGACTCGAGGTCGCGAGCTTGTTCTGCTCGTGTCTTCGCCGGCGGTGGGAGTTCGCGTCTTTGCGCAGGACGGCTTTCGGCGCGAGCGATCGGGCGCGTGAATGAGTTCTCGGCCGTGATCGATGGAACGCCCGGCGGCGGGCCGAATACTCACTCGATCTCCCGTGAGTCCCCGTGCGCACATTTACCGGTTTCGTTCGCTACTGGTCTCCGGCGTGCCTTTCGTGCGTGGGCTGCCGCAAGCGGATGGAGCGATCTGTTCGAGTCTTCGCCGGCGAGGATAGCTGCGCAGCAAAGGGTAGGGAGTTTGTGGCGGTAGGATTAGGTTGAATGGTGGTCGTCGGCCAGGCACACGACAAGAGAGAAGGAGAAGGCGGTAGATCTCTTGCTTCTAGGGTTAGGGTTAGGGCAATTGGTAAGATGGAAATGGTGAGAAAGATAGAGTTAGGGTTTGCATCTAGGTCAAAATGAGGTGAAGGAGATGATGATGGCTAGGGTTTTCTTATGGTTAAATACTAAAAGAGGCTTAGGGTTTAGGGTTTTAGGTCAAGTCTTATACAACCTCATTTACGCTTATAATCACCAAAACGCCCTTGAAATTGCCTTTTCCTTTAACCCCAAAATTAATCTCATCTTAAAAGAGATAATTCACATAAGCTAACAAAATTACGGCCTCCTTCTCGCCGAATTTAAATAGAACACCAGTCCGACTAAATACAGCGGTTAATTGAGCGTTAAATAAAATAAATAATAATACCCGTGATGATGGTCGTCACAATCTTCCTCCTTAAGAACTTTCGTCCTCGAAAGTTCCTATTCTTGGAATAGTTCGGGATATTTAGCGCAGCACTTCCTCTTTCTCGCCCCTGTATCCTCCTCCTCATGCGGTGGTTCTCGCCACAATACTTTAACCAAGCCGATCTCACTAAGCACGGAGGGTCTTTCGATCTCTTGCAACAATTTGTGCTGGCTGCTCACCATAACTCGATCTTCGTTAATCGCAGCGGTTCAAGTCCACGACATGAGTCGGATCTGGAACGTACTTTCTCAACATGGAAACGTGAAACACGTTGTGGACTGCTGACAGGGAAGGCGGTAGTGCTAATCTGTAGGCCACTGCGCCAATCCTCTCTAAAATTTCGAATGGTCCGATGAATCGTGGACTCAACTTCCCTTTTCGGCCAAACCTTAGAATTCCCTTCATTGGGGCCACCCTAAGAAATACGTGGTCCCCAACATCGAACTCTAGGTCCCTACGTCTCGTGTCGGCATAACTCTTCTATCTGCTTTGGGCGGTCTGCATCCGCGCTCTAATCTTTTGCACTGCCTCATTAGTGACCTGTACTAATTCTGGGCCTAACAACTGGCGTTCACCAACCTCCTCCCAGAAAACTGGAGTTCTGCAACGTTTTCCATAGAGAGCTTCAAATGGAGCCATTCCGATGGTCGACTGATAACTGTTATTATAAGCAAACTCCATCAGGTGCAAATGAGTGTCCCAACTGCCTGGGAAGTCTAAAGTGCAAGCTCGCAACATATCCTCTAATATCTCGGTTTAATCGTTCGTCGACCCATCCCGTGCGTGGATGAAAAGTCATCATCAAGTTCAACTCGCGAACCAACGCTCTCGTAAACTTCTCCGGAAGTTGGAGGTGAAACGTGGATCCTCATCGAAATAATCTTGGCTGGAATCCCATGCAAACGGACTATCTCTTCCAGGTAAAGCTGCGCCCACTTATCTGTGGAATAGGTGGGCTTCCCTGGTAGGAAATGTGCCGACTTTGTTAACCTGTCCACTATGACCCAAATTACTGTGTAACCTCGTAAAGTTCTAGGCAGTCCAACTATGAAATCCATTGAGATCTCCTCCCATTTCCACTGAGGTACATGTAAGGGTTGCAAAGAAGCCCATGGTCTCGCCTCAGGTGCCTTCACCTGCTGACAAGTTAAACACTTGCTGACAAACTCTGCTATGTCGCGCTTCATGTTGCACCACCAAAACGACTGCTTCAGATCTCGGTACATCTTGGTACCGCCAGGATGCATAGAAAATGGCGAGTTATGGGCTTCACTCAAAATCTCAGTTTTCAGTTTGTCGTCGCCTGGCACACATAATCGACCCTGAAATAGTAATCCTCCATCTGAGGATAGGGCAAACTCAGTCAACTCACCTGTAGTTACTGCAGTACGCTTTTCTACTAACTGAGGGTCCACCAGCTGAGCCTCAATGATACGTTGTCTCAAGGTCGGTTGTTGCACGTTAATCGGGCTAATCGGGCCGTGGTCTTTCCTACTAGCATCGCAATTTCGGCTCGAGCAAACTGCGCTGTAACTCTGCGCCGCTCTGTCACTCGCGCGTAAGTATGCATCAAGCTTCTCACGAGGGCATCGGCCACTACATTAGCCTTACGGGATGGTATTGTATGTCGATATCATAATCTTTCACTAATTCCAACCATCTGCGTTGCCTCATGTTCAATTCCTTCCGAGTGAACGAGATATTTTGATTTTTATGATCCGTGAAAATCGAATTTTCTCGCCATACTGGTAGTGTCTCCGGATCTTTAATGCAAATACCATCGCCGCTAGTTCCGTGTCATGAGTTGGATAGTTCCTCTCGTGCGCCTTCAATTGTCGGGATGCATAAGCTATTACTTTACCGTCTTCGCATCGAGACACGTACCCCAACCCTTTCTTAGAAGCATCACCAGAAACCACAAAGCTCCCTCGTTCCTCGGAAGGCTGTAAGAATCGGGGCCGACACTAATGCTGTGCTTGAGTTCCGGAAACTTGCTTCACAAGCATCATCCCAAGCAAAAGAGTTTCCCTTACGCGCGCCACCGAGTCATAGGCATGGCTATCTTGGCAAAATCTCGCACTAAACGCCTATAGTATCCTGCAAGACCCAGAAAACTACGTACCTCTGTAACGGTGGTCGGACGAGGCCACTGTGTGACGGCCTCCACTTTCGCTGGATCAACAGAGACTCCAGCTTCGGACACCACATGCCCTAAGAAAGATACTTGTCTGAGCCAGAATTCACACTTGGAAAATTTGGCATATAACTTATTCTCTCTCAACGTGAGTAACACTTTCCTCAGGTGCATTTCATGCTCTTCATCACACCTGGAGTATATCAGTATATCATCGATGAACACAATCACGAACGTATCAAGAAACTCCTTGAATAAACGGTTCATCAAGTCCATGAAGGCGGCAGGTGCGTTGGTCAAACCAAACGGCATCACTGTGAACTCGTAATGCCCATAACGTGATCTGAATGCTGTTTTAGGAATATCCCCTTCACCGATTCTCAATCGATGGTAGGCGATCTCGGATCAATCTTAGAGAATCTTTGTTCTCGAATCGATCGAACAAGTCATCTATTCTCGGGAGGAGGTATTTGTTCTTGATCGAAACTTTATTGACTCCTCGTAATCTATATACACAAGCGCATGGATCCGTCTTTCTTTTCACGAACAAAGCAGTGCTCCCCAGTATAAACGGCAGGCGTATAAACCCTTTGTCTAGCAAGTCTTGTAATCGTGCATTTTTTAGTTCTTTCAACTCTGCCGGCGCCATTTTATACGGGGCCTTGGATATCGGGTCGCCCCCAATTCCAACGATGTTAAAATCTACCTCCCCAGTGGAGGTATTAGGGGGAGGTCCTCGGGGAAAACGTCTCAGAACTCATTCACTACTCATCGTATGCGATGTCACCGAGATCTCTCGTGCACCTTGCGCCTAGTATGCAAGCTAAGACGCCCCAAGCTCCCCGATGCAATAACTTTCGGCCTTAAGGGCGATGAATTACCTTAGGCCTACTTCCCGCTATCGTGCCTTTGAACTCAGAGCTGGTTGGTTGGGAGGAGTGAACACTACCTCCTTCCCCAAACAATCAATACAAGCATGGTTACGTGCTAACAACCGATCCATGCCCAATATTACATCAAAGTCAAACATGTCCAAGACTACTAGATTCACTGCTAACTCATGGTCTGCGATGGTCACACTACCATCCTTGACTTTCATATTGGCTAACAAATTTATTCCCGCAGGAGTGGGAGGCAGACAGGGCATATCAGAATCGTTTCTAGTTCTAACTCACTTGACTTACAAAGGTTGCAGAAATAAAAGAGTGCGTAGAACCAGAATCAAATAATACAAAGGCGAGGTGCCCAAGTAATGGAAGTGTACCTGTAACCACCGAGTCTGAACCATAGATGTCTCTACTGGTGCTTGCATAAGCTCTCCTCGATGTATGGTGGCTTCACAAAGCAGCCCACTATTCATAACCTCGTGGTCGGGCTAGTGTCTTTGGCTTGACTCGGGGGCATTATTAGCTCTGTGCCCTTCCTTTCCACACAGAAACACACTCGGGATGGGCCAAACACTTACCCAGTCAAAGGTCGCTACCACATTCTTTTTGCACCGTGGCCTATCTCCGCCGCTATTTCCGATCCGTTGACTTGTGGTTTTCGCCGGAACTGCATTGAAAATGCCCGGTCTATCACGGTGTCTGTTTGGGGCGCCTGTGAGTCGGAATTGGGGTGGTCCCACTTCCTCTCTTGTGATTTGCTATGGTCGCCCGGGTTAACTACTACACTGCATGCGATGTGCTCGCACTCAGATCAATTCCGCCACTCTCGCTGCGAGGCGTAATCGGGAGGTGCTAATGCTTGGATAAAGCCTCGAACGTTCTCATCCAAATTTCATAATGAAGCGCTCGGTCTTCTTTTTGCGTCAGATCTACCAACTCGGGGCAAAACGGGACAAACGGGTAAATTCCTCTCATACACCTCCACCGCCTCCCATTGCTCGCAAAGTTTGTAAGAACTCGCCGCTTCTGTAACGAGTGCAGCAGGATAAAATTTCCGCGAGAATGCTTCTTTAAACAGATTCAGTGTAATCGTTTCTCCCGGGCAACGATGGTTCCCCTGGCGGACTCCACCATAAATATGCGCGTCATCCAAAGATAAAAGTAGCACATGACACCCTCTCGGTCCTCAGGCGGTTCATCAATCGAAGATGGTCTCAATGGAGGACAACCCACAACTCGACCACGGTGGGGTCAGCTGGAAGACCCATTGAACGACCTAGGATCATACTTCTCAAGTCCTTCGTAACGAGACTCTCGAGTTGCATCAAGCTACTGGTTTGCTTGGGCGGTGGGTGGCTATCAGAGCTCGCACTGGACTCTGCATAGCCTCCACCATCATAGTCATAACATTGGCGTTCCTCGACCGCGCCACGGGGGCAAGCTGCAGTACATTCTCCCGACGGCGGTCGGTGGTCCCGGGGGAGGTCTCGAACGGGTGGAGTAACCTCTTCCCGATCTAGGGGTAATTCAGGTTGGGCGTCAACGTTTTCCCTTGCCCTCGGCCCCTACCACGCCCCCTACCTCTCCCTCGGCCTCTAGGTGGCATTTTGTCAAAACTACAATATAGAGAGTTTCCAACTCGTTTCCTTTACTTTCAAATCATAAGATAGGATCACCCTGGGGCTTTTAAGGTTATGTATATGCATATAACAAAGATCATATCATAATCATTTACTTTCTTAATAAAATATCGTAACGCGTACTGGCGGTGGATTGGAAGCGTTGTTAAACCATGGGAACTACTTTGTGCTTACTCAGTAAGCAAGTCTACGTAACCCTTAAACCTAGGGCTCGATACCATTTGTAACGCCTGTGCCCGGGATCTCTTGCGACTGGCTGCGCCACCACGATCATCCATGATCGCCAGTAAGAGTGAAGACACTATCCCCACAAACCAACACGAGGTCCTTTCGGCATGCTTGTCCTCACTCACACACATGCTCCTAGGAAAATCCCTGGGAGGTCACCCAACATAGAATTGCTCCAAGTCAAGCACGCTTAACTATGGAGTTCCTATGATTGAGCCACCGAAAAGGAAGGTGCACCTTGTTGGTATAGGTAGTAGCTATCAATTCTTTTAAGCCTTTCTCAACTGTACTTTCTATCCTCATGGTCATTCTCATGTACCCCTCTTCCTCAGGTACCACACTTTCATATCCTCAGGATCCCTCTCATTCAGATGCGGACTCGGTTCATTCATGTACCCCTCTTCCTCGGGCGTCACATGCCCACCAGCTTCCGCCTTGGTTCGTCCTCGAACCACATCTTACTGGGAGAGGTTTCGCTCTGATACCAACTGTAACGCCCCTACTTTTAAATGACCAACTCCTAGGGACATTACTACACATGCATGCATTTATAGGCCGAGAGATAAAAGAAACTTAAAAGGAATTTCCAATTAACGTAAATAGTTCCAGGGATCCCAAAAACAAAACCTTAAAATCAGTTAAAAACATCAATTCAGCTTGGCCTATTAAAACCGTAAATAAGTTTAACTCCAATTGAAAACATAGAGACCACAACAGTTCGAAACAAGAGTATGCGGAAATCATGCTGGTTCCCATGGTCTTAGTAACGCTCCTCCGTCACACACACCTCGCACGCCCTTTCCTTTACTCAGAAACATTTTTAAAAGAAAAGGGTGAGTATTGCAAAACAATACTCAGAAGTAACCTCGCTACCGAGGTTTGGGATATGCATACACATACAATCATGATCTCTAAACTCATTCGTTACATACATAGATGGGACCTAAAACTTTCTAGTATTGTCAGGTCTTTAATCCATGACTGCTTATTTAATTGTCAGGCCTTTAATCCATGACTGCTTATTTAGTTGCCAGGTCTTTAATCCATGGCTGCTCATTTAATTGTCAGGTCTTTAATCCATGACTGCTCATTTAGTTGTCAGGTCTTTAATCCATGATCATTTATTTAATTGTGGGGCCGATTGGTCATCCCGAGTCATTTCGTTTTGAGTCTCTCACAGACCCCTGTATTTTGACCCCTAGGTCTCTATTGCATGTTTGACCATGCACATAACGATCTCAGGATAACCAATGTCCACACTATTCGCTAATTCATTTCGTGGCATACAAAACATGCATGAGGTCCCATCAGTCACATAATAATAGAGTACAAAACATCATCATCACTATATCAATCATACATTCTCATGGACAGTTTGAAGATCATACTTTTGTAAGAAAACATGTACCATTCTCATACAAACTACTGTCCTATTCTCACATGAAATAATGGAATACTTTTACATAGCATACGAGAATAATCTCACATAAAATAATGGGTTAATTCCACTTGATGCATCGAAGTATTTGCACATAAAATATTACGTATTCTCACATGAATATCTCAGATATTTTCGTATAGAAAATTATAAACTATTTTCGCATGAAATCATAAAAATCGCTTTCATTTAATCCCATTAAAAAATTCGGCACAAGGTCCCTTACCTCTAGCTTCGATTTTACTCCAACACCTAATCGAACTCCCCCTATTATTCTCCTTTTAGTGAAACCCGATTCACACCATAATTTCGAATTCAAACTCCAAGTATTAACTAAAACCCTAATCATGCGATACTCGAATTCATTGCATTAAGATATCGTGTCCCGCTTACTTCGGTTTCAACGCGAGAACTCAATATTCCTTAGTTTGCTTGGCAATCGACCTCCAATTCCGCTCCAAGTTCGGTTCCTACAAAGACGTGTTCGAACCCGTAACTTAAATTCTCAATCGAACGCTTAATCTAATCGATAAGTCGCAATAGTTCTAATTAAGTATGAAACTCGAATCAAACGCTCACCGAAAGGAATCTCCGCTGCTGTAAACGTGTTGGCCGGCGCTGTGGAGCTCGACGGCGGGGAAGGAGGAGAGTTCGCGAGTGTGGTCGCCAGTGGGCTCTCGGCCGTGCTTCGCTTACGCGGCGCGGCGGTAGCCGGTGCTTCGCAGCGAGGAACGGTTTCGACGGCGGCTAACGACTCGAGGTCAGGCGAGCTTGTCTGTTCGTGTCTTCGCCGGCGGTGGGAGTTCGCGTGCTGCAGGGACGGCTTTCCGGCGCGAGCGACTGGGCGCGTGAATGAGTTCTCGGCCGGCAGTCGATGGAACGCTCCGACAGCGGCTGAATACTCACTCGATCTCCGTGAGTCCCCGTGTGCGACGGCCGGGTTTCGCTTCATATTGGTCTCCGACGTGCCTTTCGTGGCGTGCGTGGGCGCCGACAAGCGGATGGAGCGAGCCTGTTCGAGTCTTCGCCGGCGAGGATAGCCGCAGCTGCAGTCTGCAAGGGTAGGGAGTTTGTCGGCGGTAGGAGGATTAGGTTGAATGGTGGGTGTCGGCTAGGGGCACACGACAAGGAGAAGGGAGAAGGCAGACGATCTCTTGCTTCTAGGGTTAGGGTTAGGGCAATTGGTAAGATGGAAATGGTGAGAAAGATAGAGTTAGGGTTTGCATCTAGGTCAAAATGAGGTGAAGGAGATGATGATGGCTAGGGTTTTCTTATGGTTAAATACTAAAGAGGCTTAGGGTTTAGGGTTTTAGGTCAAGTCTTATACAACCCTCATTTACGCTATAATCACCAAAACGCCCTTGAAATTGCCTTTTCCTTTAACCCCAAAATTAATCTCATCTTAAAAGAGATAATTCAAATAAGCTAACAAAATTACTTGCCTCCTTCTCACTTGAATTTAAATAGAACACCAGTCCGACTAAATACAGCGGTTAATTGAGCGTTAAATAAAATAAATAATAATACCTGTGATGATGGTCGTCACATTAAAACTTTATTATATAAATTTAATTTTGGATATGATTCAAAATTAAAGTTTGAGAGAATTAAATATTTGAAAGAGTTCAAATAATGTTTTAACATGAATAGGATTCATATTAAAAACTATAGATTAAATTTTAATACACATAAGATGTATTTTAAAACTATAGGTTAAGGGAGAATGATTAAATGTGATTTAATCATAATAACATAAATTAAATATATAATATTTGATTTATAAATTAATTAATTAGAGAATTTATTAATTTGTAAGTTTAATTAACTTAATTAAATTAATTAAAACTATAAATTATGAGAGATATACATTTAAATATGATTAGATGTAAATTAATTTAATTAATTAATTAATGGAGAACGTGTGTTATGCACGTTCCTCCATTCTCTCCCTCACTCCCTTTATCTTCTCCTTCCTCTATTGATAAGACAAAAGAGGTTGAGAGGAGAAGGTTTGCAGAGGGTAAATATTGCAGAGGTTTGTGAAAACTCTATAAACTTCTCTCAGTGTAAAATTTCTCCAATCCCAAATTAAGAAAAGTTTCCCACAAAACTTCATTCTCAAAGATTCAGAGGATAGGGGGTTTTTCTTTTGGTGGTGTCCTGTTGCCTTTCTAAAAAAGAGTTTTGGAATTGGTGTTGCTGCTATCATAGAAGGACAATTATATGTAGAGTTCCAGAAGCCAAAAGATAAGGATTTCTAGTCCGTTTTAGTTTAGAATTATTTCTTGAATGTCTCTGCATAGGTAATCACGCTTATTGCTTATTGATATGTTTTAGTACAATATACTGGTATTTCAATTTGCCAATGAAAAACAAACTAATCGATCAAATTGGCTTCCGTTGTGCAATTGGTTTTTCGATACCATCAATTGGTATTAGAGCCGACTCGAATTTTCTTTTGGTAATCGAAATTTACATTGGATTGGTGAGATTCTGCATTTTTGGTTTGTTGTAGACTGTTTAGGAACTTTTGGCCATAGATTTATCATTTTTGAATTTATTCAAAATATGTTAGGGCCTCTATGTTTTTGTGCATTTAAAGGGTAAATCGAGTCTGTAATTTATGTTTTGAGTCGTTTCTGATAACTCTCGGATCTATTTTGGCAAGTTTTGGGTGTTGTTTTCTAGCGATTTGCGATAAGGAGCAGTTCTGTAATTGCAATGGCGTCGAGATGTTGTTCATCAACGTCTTCATCAGCTTTGAGACACTGAAGAACAACGTCGCAATGTTGCGCATAGAATTGAGAGAGGCGCCTGGTGCTTGCTCGATTTTCCTGAAGTTGGGTCGGTTTGAGTGAACAAACTCAATTTTGGTTCGGTTCGAGCGGTTTGAGCCTGATTTAAAGCGTTTTTGGGC
The DNA here is from genome assembly GCA_036507285.1 of Trichosanthes cucumerina. Lineage (NCBI taxonomy): Eukaryota > Viridiplantae > Streptophyta > Magnoliopsida > Cucurbitales > Cucurbitaceae > Trichosanthes > Trichosanthes cucumerina. The sequence continues at coordinate 34,799,160 of CM071840.1, forward strand.
CGATTCACTCATAAAATTGATGTAATTTTATTATTTTTGCACTTTAGGGGCCAAATTTTCCGGTCTATTGGTTGTTTATGGTTTTATGAATGTCATTTTAGTTAAATCTCACCTTAGGATAAGCATGCACATGCATTTTAATGAGTATAATTTTTATATTAGTTATTGAAAATGCATGTTATTTTTCATGAGTAATTCAGTATAAGTGTCATATTAATTATATGAAAAATGAAAAGCATGGAACATGAAATTACTTAGATTAATATAATAGTTTTATTAATTGTTTTGTAATTTTTGCTTGATAATTCATGTTGTTAATAAATTAGATTTAGTTAAAGCGTGAATTACTTGTATGGTCAATAAATTAATTGAAATATGATTATTGATTTATTCACCATAGCAACATGTTATGGTTAATTATTAAAATTTATAATAGTTATAAATGGTTTTAGAAACTTTAACCTATAAGAAAGAGTTGCATGCAAATACAGGGTCTTAGGTTTAATAGGATTAATTTTAAAATTAATTAGACCTAAGTTTATATTTTCTAATAGGATTAGAAATTAGTCTTACTTAGTGCTTTAAATAGTTTAAAATAAAGTAAGTAGGACAAATAGAATTATGGTTATAAGGGAACTCTACTAGTGTTGTTCTGCCTAAAGTTAGGGGTATTTAAGTTGACGGTTTACGGAACACGTCCTACATGGGAAATGACCCGAAACCTGAGTTGAATTAACCTAAGTCCTATAAGCACGCAATGTCATTAGGTAATTAAATGGTTAATGCACTTAGACATTAAGGTTGAAAACCTTGTTATAAAAGTTATAATAGAAATAGATTTAGATAGATTCATTTAGCCAGAATCCACCTAAGTTAAAAATTAACTCTAAAACGTTAAGATACTTTAAGTGGGAGAAAAGGGATGTTCGCATTGATTTTTAGCTCTCACGTCTTCAAGAGTTCACACCGTGAGTTCCATGCTCGACCTCGTGGCATCAATAGGGCGCCCCCTACGGATGATGTTTGCATGGTTCAATACCAAGGTGAATGAAGAAAGTATCTATAGTAAATGGGAAAATGACACATGTCAACGTATCCTATGGTCTCCTCCATTATGACGCACCATGTTGCTCTGGGAGCAACCACCCCTACGGAGAGCCTGATCATAGAGATCGAAACACCGCGAACTTCAGAAATGGATAGGGTTTCTTAGGTAATTTGTCAACAGTTATTTTTCCTAACAATAGCCTGTTAGCTTGGACCTACTGGATCTGAAAATGGTGGGGCCACGTTTACAGAACGAGTTAAGTTAGTTAGCAAATCCTTGACCGAAAAATGGTAGCTAAAAACCATTTGAATATGAGATATTTTGGTAGTGGCAATTAGCTAAGATGATCTCAATTCAGGGGAGGAGTGACTGGTCACCCGACGATGGGTTTTATTCTAAACCTTTAAATATCGTTGCAAAATTAAATACATTAGTTTAAAATTAAACCTTAGGATTCTTTGTTATTTTGCCAAATTGATTGGATTGCATGTAATGGGTTAAGGCACAAATAACTAATTTGGCCAAATTCTTGTTTTTTCAGCAATGTCGTCTTCTATTATTGCTTTACTCGCGAATGAAAAGTTAACTGAGAATAATTATGCTACGTGGAGCCAACTTGAATATAATTCTTGTGATGGGCGACCTTCAATTTGTCTTAACTGAGGAATGTCCTCAGACCCTTGTTCGTAATGCGTCACAAGTCGTCAAGGACGCCTATGATCAGTATGACAACTCTAGAGGGGATGGATAAGGTTTTTTTTTAAACTTTATTAAACTTTTTGCTAACTGAATCCAACTAAATAACTTAATACACTTTTTATACCCAATTAATTCAAATAAGAATTCATGCAAATAAATTAACTTCATATTCAACAAAAATTAGCATAAAAAATAATAAAATAATTTTAAACATCTTATTAATTCTAAGAGCAATATTTTTAAAGAATAAAGACAAATTAAAAACTAGAGTGAGTTACATACATAGGTCAACCAACCTTATTAAATTCTAGAAATGTTCAAAAGTTATATATTTTACAATCATGGTTTGTTTTAATAAATTGTATGTTTAGTTTCCAATTTTACCCCTGTTCACGGTTTTTTAAAATGTAGAAAATGTTTCGTATTTTTGGATTTTCAAAACTCCTCAAATTGCACACAATTCTTCCCAAAACGGTAACCATTTCATTTCTTAAAAAAAAAAAAAACATGTCTAATCCCTCATACTCTCTTCGTCGATTTCATAAAAAAAAAAAAAAACTGGTTATATGTACAAAATGTTAAAATATTTCTATATTTGTGAATGATTTTTTATTGTATAAATTTCAATCGTTTTTTTATTGATTTGTTGTATGTTAGATATGAATTTAATAGTTTTAGGTATGTAAAACATGCTCAAATTTAAAAGACGGAAGATATAATGCTTAATGATTTTGAAGGGAACTTAATGGATATTTAATATCGAATTAAATGGTATAACAAAGATGTTGCGTACCATATGATTTGTATTCCACTATAATCATATATAATATTAGATAAGTATGAAATATTTTTACCATGTATTATATTTGAATACAAACGTGTGGTATGAAATTTTTAGGTATGAATTTTTACTGGTATAAATTTCAATTATTTTTTCATTGATTTTTTGTATATTCAGTATGGACTAAATGTTTTTATGCATGCAGAAAATGCTTTATTAAAAAAGTTGAAGACATAATGCTTCATGATTTTAAAAGAATCTTAATGGATATGAAATCTTGTAATAAATGGTATGACAAAGATTTGTATTTTAACTATACATATATATGATGTTAAATAAGTATGAAATATGTTTACCATGTATTATATTTGAATACAAGTATGCAGTATGAAATTTTTATACATTATACAGTTCATACTGAGATCTATACACTTGATTTATAATATTTGGGGTATGAAAACTTAATATATTGTGTTGTCTTATGGAGATGATGAAGATTAAAAATATTACGGATAATAGAAAAAGGAGGGGTCAAAGATTACTGGGATGTTCAAGTAGAAAACCAACAAATTCAAACAACGAAAAATGACCCAGTTGTAATCATATTTGAGGCATTTTAAGTATACATTATATTGAAGCTAGAAGCAACTTGAAGCATACTATCCAACATAACTTATAGACTATTTCTATTGTCTACAACTAATGAAAAATAATTAGACAAACTATTGGATACACTATTAAAAACCCAACACACATCTCGATCATCAGATAATTTCATACCCCTTCCTATAAAAGATTGAACTCCAATATTAGCATATATATCGAGATATTGATATTTACCTAAAATTGACAATTTCATCATTACAACATTCATTAAGTTTTGTATCAACATCTCAAGTTGCATAACTATCTCAGATACTTTGTAGTCAATATAATTGTATCTTTCATACCAATTACCATCATATAAAATGTTGGAATATCGTCAGTACCTGTAATATAGATTTAATTAATATGTACTCATTGAAATATAAATATTCAAGCTTCTATGAATATACACAATATTTAAATTAATGAAAATAAATGGTATAAATGAATGAATATTAGAATGAATAAATTGTTTAGACAATGAATAAAATGAAAATAAGTTTGAGCGAAAAAGAAATATAATAATATATTTACTCATATTCAGGAAACACAGAACAAAAATGAAGATGAAATGAAAGAATGGGTTTGAAAGAAATGGGCTTGTAAATACAAGATCTGAGGAAATCAAATGAACAAAAACGAAGGACTAAACTGAATGAATTGAAATGAAAATGAAAACTGAAAGTTTGGAAAAGTTGAGGGCAATTAACAAGTTGAATAAAATATTCTTTATATGGAATATAGAATAAATTAATGAGTTGAAAAAGAAATATATGGAATATAATATAAATTTCGACAATACTTCTAAAAATATGAATAAAATTGATATTTTCTATATATGATTGATTGGAATACCTTTCCAAATTGAAATACCTATCATTAATAAAATATCAAAATAAAACAATATATTTAATTGCAATTCATTCCAGAGACGTATGGGTATTTTGGTAAGATAAAAAATCATTTAATTGTTAGAAAGTCACGTTTGTAATTTAAGAAAATTAAAGATATTTTTGGAATTGAGATATCTTAATGGACCATTGGATAGAATTACTCTAAAAGCTATCAATTTAAACCAACATAAAGATTAAATAATTTTATGCAATAAAAAATAATATAAATTAATCACAAAAAATAAAATAGATAGGGATGGAGAAATTGACACCGAAAATTGTATAGTGGTTCGACACAACCCGACCTATTCCACTCTCTAAGCTCCTCTTGGATATTTCACTAGAACAATGATTAACTCTTTTTACGGCTTAGAGTCCAACCGTTACATCGTTCCTTTTACCAGAGCAAGAACAAACTCGATCCTTTCCATGGTTAGGAACAAATTGTTACAACCTCTCTTTTTTGGAATAAAGAGAAGCCCTTATAAAGGTTAGAAAGTGAACAACAAGATGGAAAAACTCTCTCAAAGAGTGGATTCACAAATTTAAGCTCACACCCTTTATAAGAAGGAATTCTTACAAGTAAAAGCCCTCAAATAGCTTAGAGAAATTAAAAATGAAAGCTAAAAAATTGCTAAAAAATGGTGGAAGTTATCCCGAAGACTAAGAGTACTATAATTTTTTAGATTTTGTTTCCATTTTTTTCTCTTTTTTCAAGCCTCAAATAGAGAGAAAACACCAAAATTAATTGTTGGCTGCTACATGTCCACTTCTAATTGGTTGTAGAAAAAATTAATAAATAATAATAGTATGATAATATAATAATATTATTATATGATTATAATAATAAAATAATAATATATCTAAACACATTAAGGGGTTGTTTGGGGTGCGAGTTAGAATCGAATCCTAGGAATCGAGAATCTCGGAGGGTTTGTCTGAGGAGGCTCAAGCACCGGGAATAAAAAAAGCGTGTTTGGGGTGCAAGTTCGAAGTGCTGGGAAATAAAAGCGTGTTTGGGGGTGCTGATGTTCTGAAGCCTGGGAATAAGAGAGCTGTGTCTTGGGTGCAGTTTTCTAAACTCTAGGTTTGGTACAGTTTTGTTTCACCTTTTTTCCTTTAACTATTTTATTCCTTTCAAATTTTTGTAATTGATCTTATGTGAATTGTAGAAGTTAATGTCTAACATGGATCAATTTTTTAAGTAACTTTTTCATGAAGCTTTCAATTTTTTAAGTAACTTTTCCAACTATTCGGGTTGCAAATATCTTCAACCCAAACAACCTTAATTAAGTGATGAACCCAAATCTAACCCAACCATGAGACATTTGGGTTGGGTCATTTTAGGTTGATACGTAATATAATATATATATATATATATATATATATATATATATATATATATATATATTGAATTAAGATTAAATTAAGATTAGAATCTCCATTTTAATTTATATTATGAATTTTTACCTTCCAAAAGACTCAAAAACTTATTTTAAAAAGTTATTGAAGAATAAATCATCTAAAAATAATTATAAAATTAAATAAATATATGTACATATAGTTATAATATAAGTAAAAAATATATTTTTCTAAAATTAATAGGAAGTTTGGGTTGGTTCGGTTCTAGGTTCAACCCAAACTAATTTTTCGTGAGCCCCACGAACCAACCCAACTTATAAAGTTTTTTTTTAACCCAACGAATTGGGTTGAGTTGATCAGATTTTTCAGTTCATCAGGTTTTTTGAACACCCCTGTCATGAGTTACACATAAAGATACATCATCCAAAAGTGTTGCAACTAACATGGAACAAAAGAACATAAAACCCCTTTGTGCGAAAGAAAAAAAATTGGTCGAGTTGATGAGGTGGTGGGATTGTCGAAGTGGGTCGTTGGATTTTTGGTGTTCGGTGGTCATCGGATCGTCGGAGTTGTTGCTGAAAAGGTCGTTGAGGCAACCATCAGTGGTGGCTAGTCGCCGATGTGGTCGTCAGAGTGGTCGTTGTCTGTGGTCGTCGGAATTGTCAATGTGAGTTGTTGTCGAAGTGGTGGTTGAAAATGGTAACGACAAATGAAAGAGGAAATGGGGAAACCAAGTGCTCGCAAGAGGTAACTGTCAACGGTGGTTGAGTCCCTGGTGTGGTCGTTGTAGTTGCAGTTGTCGTTGTCGGGTGGTCGCTGGAGTTTTCATCGGAGTTATTGTCGAAGCGATCACCGATAATGAAAAACGACAAATTGAAAAGGAAATGGAAAATTAAGTGTTTTTCGGATGCAGTCGTCAGTGGTAGTCGAGTCACTGGTGTGGTCGTTGGAGTTATTGTTGTTGATGGTGTCGGGTGGTCACCGGAGTTGTTGCCAAAGTGGTCACCGGTACGATCATCGGAGTTGTCGTTGTCGGTGGTTGTTGAGTGGTCGTCGGAGTTGTCACCGGAGTTGTTGCCAAAGTGGTCGCTGGTGCGGTCGTCGGAGTTATCGTTGTCGATTGTCGTTGGGTGGTCGTCGGAGTTTTTATCGAAGTTGTCGTTGTCGATGGTCGTCGGTGGTCACTGGAGTTTTTACCGGAGTTATCGAAGTAGTCGACAAATGGATGAGAAAAACATGAAACAAATTCTATGAGATTGCACTATTGTAACCCATGGGGTTGTACTGTTGTAACCCATGGGAATGGATTTCAAAACCAAGGATTTGGAACACCTTGCTCCAAACATGGGTTTAGATTTGGATTCCAAACCCATCCAAATCCAAACCCATGGGCCAAACACACCCTTAGTCGTTGGACCAATTTTATATTTAAAAAAGGGAAATTGTGAGTAGTGTCTAAATTAAATAGCTTGTATGGAAAAATGTCTAAGAATGTTTTATATTTCAATTTTGTCTACCTACTTTTAAGGAAAGAGTGTGATGAAAATTAAGTTCCTATTGTGCCCTAGTATATAATTATATTTACAGTCAAATTAAATCTACTCCAACCGACATTCCTTGTTATTCGATTTTTCTTGTTATTCGGATTCCACAATTTGTGGCAGTTCACTTTGGCCGATTTTCTTGTGGATGGTTGTACAAAAGTAGATCATCTCCTATTGTTGATTTCTGACCGTTTACGCTTGAAGGGTTGGTTTATTCTCTGAGTTTTTCACATTTGCTTGTTCGATCGTCAATGGATTCTCACAACATACTCATACTGTTTGATGGCATTTGGGATGAAGAGGATGGCTACATGAGCTACAAGTCTATGTCGGTTGTAATTGTTCATGTTTCCACTCTTTCAGAACTTTCTCAATCCATTACAGTGCAGATTAAGCTTGATGTGTCCAAAAGGATTTCACGTCTTTCACTCGTTAGGAATGAAGATAATAAAAAGATGTTGATCATTACCATCTCAGAGAATAGAGATGTAGCGTGAATGCTTACAGGGACATTGGAGGGTATGTACCCCAACTATGCGTTAGTTGTGAATGTTGAAAGCACAACATCAGTGAAGGGTCCGAATAATCAAGTCAAAGAGCTCACCTTCGTTGCCCCCCGAAAGTATGGTCAATATAACACAAGGAGGTCAGATTTCAGAGGGCCTTGTTTTTGGGTGTAAGTATGATCTCAAGAAAGCTGTATATACTCTTGCGATAAAACGGAGTTTCCAGTTCAAAACTATAAAATCAAGCAAGGTAAAATTCACTGTCCGATATATTGACGACACATGCAAATGGTACCTTCGTGCTTCAGTGTTGAGAGCATGCAGACTGTGGGTTGTTAGGAAATTTGTGGATGAGCACTCCTGTTGCAACGACATTGTGCGCAATGGTCACCGCCAAGCGACCTCAATCATGGTAAGTGAGTACGCTGAGCTTATTATGAAAAGAAATAATAGGTTCCATTGTACTCCCAAAGATGTGATGGTATATGCTCAAAAGAATCATGAAATTAATATTAGTTACGACAAAGCATGGAGGGGGAGAGAGAAGGTCGTTAATCGTATTTGAAGGTCCCTGGAAGAGTCATATGCTCTCATTTCTAGGTTTGCAGTCAACCTAATTGCAAAAATCCAGGTATATACCGTTTTTACCTTTGGTTCGTCGTGTTCTATATACTGTATATACTAATATATACAGTATTCTCAGGGGCATACACTGCACAAGATTTCGGTGGAAGGGGAAATAAACCTCATTTCAAGTGCATAAATACACCTTTTAATTATTTTTTGAATTTTTTAGCAGGATTTCGGTGGAAGTCGTGTCACATTCCAGTGGGTTTGATGATGTATTAGTTGGAAGTTTTTTTTATGCATGTGAATTACCATCAATTATTTAGCCCTGTAATTTCAATATCTTATTTGATATATGTAGATAAGTTTATATGCACATGTTTGGAGCTATTGTTTTTTTTTTCTTCTCTCATTTCTGGGTTTGCAACCAACCTAATTGCAAAAAATCCTGTATATACCATTTTTACCTTTGGTTCGTCATGCTCTGTATACTATATATACTAATATCCTTAGTATTCTCGGGGACATACATTGCACTAGATTTCGGTGGAAGGGGAGATAAACCTCATTTTAGGTGCACAAATACATCTTTTAATTATTTTTTGAATTTTTTAGCAGGATTTCGATGGAATTCGTGCCACATTCCAGTGGGTTTGGTGGCGTATTAATTGGTGGTTATTTTTTTTATGCGTGTGAATTACCATCAATATCTAACCCTGTAATTCAATATCTTATTTGATATATGTAGATAAGTTTATATGCACATGTTTGGAGCTATTATTTTTTTTTTCTTCTCATTTTTGGGTTTGCAGCCAACTTAATTGCAAAAAATCCAGGTATATACCATTTTTACATTTTTACCTCTATATACTGTATATACTAATATCCACAGTATTCTCAGGGGCATACACTACGCAAGCTTTCGGTGGAAAGGGAGATAAACCTCATTTCAGGTGTACAAATACACCTTTTAATTATTTTTTTGAATTTTTTAGCAGGATTTTGGTGGAAGTTGTGCCACATTCCAGTGGGTTTGGTGGTGTATTAATTTGAGGTTGTTTTTTTATGCGTGTGAATTACCATCAATTATCTAGCCCTGTAATTTCAATATTTTATTTGATCTATGTAGATAAGTTTATATGCACATGTTTGGAGCTATTGCTATTTTTTTTTTCTGTGTTACTCAAATTGGTATATGCCCAATTATGTTTATTAATCTATTATATTTCTTTCTTCATCTTTCTGGGTTGTTTTGCTGCATTTTTTGGTTTTCTTTATTCGGTTCCATAGTTATTTTTTTTTCAAGCAGTATATTTGAATAATTAAAATATATTTATTTGCCTTTATTTATCTAAAAAAATGTTGCCCTTGATTCACTCCTATTTGTTAGCCTCCTTTTCTTTAGCCATATTTGTAGGTAAACTCTTTAAATTTCTCCTATTTATTACCCTCTTTTTCTTTAGCCATATTTGTTGGTAAATCCTTTAAATATCTAGCTATATCAGGGGTATTTTTGTCTCAAACACTTTTATATAACATAGGAAAAAACAGTTTAGACATTTTTACAATTTAAAACTAATTTAGACAATTAGGTTAAATTTAGACATTTTTTCTAGTTGCCCCTTTAAAAAATTGATTGCCACGCGCCACACTCCCATTCGGCCACAAAGTTGCCATGTCATCGTCCACATCATCTGCCACACCTTCATTTTTACCATTTGAGAATACCATTTCATCGACACGTCACTACCACGTCTTCAATGTTGACCGTTGACCTTCCATGTCATCAATCGTCAATGCCACATCATCTTTATATGCCATGTGTCATGTCATGTTAGATTTTTTCTTTAATCTTGTTTATCCATAACTTGTTCGTGTGAGCTTCGATTCGAACGATTCAATATGCATTGGAATCGCCTTTTAGAGCTTTACACAATGGACACTTTAAAACACAAAAATTATCAATAAACAAAAAAATCAGGTTTGTTATCATCAAAATATTAATTAATTAATTTGGGATTAAGGGCCAAAAAGCCAATAATAAACCAACTTATCGGTCTATTTCTACAACTAAACTTGACATTAAAGAATTCTTTAATGGTTTTTGGTATTAGTCTACTAATTCTCATGCAATATATTAATTCTAGTCATGCATCTAAGTTCCTTAATTAAATTTACTTTCTCAAGCTAAATTTAATTTAACATGCAAAGTTATGGCCAAAGGCTTAGAAAATTGACTGAAAATGCATAAATGGTATTACGATATAATACAAATAGAAAACAAAATATAATTTAGAAGTAGAATAATCCAAGAGCTGAAAATACTCAAAATGAAATCAAATGTGATCAGTATAATAAATCCTAAAGTTCAAGAAACAAAGTAAGGGAAAAGAGAAAAATTGGATGACGCGTGATAACACTCGTTCTTGTTGTGATATCCCATAATCTCTGTTGGATTTTATGCCCTAAAACTCGTAGATAGTGGTTGTAATAAATTGGTTATCATAATCAATAAAGTGTTGAATGAGTTTATTTAATAAAGGTTGTTGAATATGTATTAGTTTTTATCTTAAATAACCCTAAATCCAATAAACTAACATTCTAGGCTGTGTTATGAGTCTTGAGCTGTATATGGAGACATACAAGGATCAATGTTCAAGAAACAATCTTAAGGATTTATAGTACAGAGATATGGTTGGCTACCTTATCCTGGGAACATTATGGATACGACCCGCCTTGTATTTGATACAAACGCAATGATCCAATGTGTTTGTGTAGTGGACATGCGAGTGAGGGTATCCTATGCAATAAGTTTGTATAAGACCGGACCATAAATTATTAACCAGCTGATGTAACACCGTTAATAGCTTTAGGTTTAATAATTCATAGATGACCTTTAGTGACTCGACCTTAATCTTGAGTGGGTTGCAGACTCTTGTCTGTTAGGGTCTTTCCTTTGACTAGTATGGGTGAGAGTGGCCCGAGACGTCGACTCAATATGCCTACCTTCTTGGGGACATAAACAAGTGAGGAGCTGGGAACGTAGCTCAACAAGATGGAATTCACTAATTCTCGTGCTAAAGAAATTTAGATGAGTTGTTCCCTTAAGTTCTGATTCAGGACTTGAACAACGGGGCCCCATCCTCTCATTGGCATGAGAGGGACTTTGTTTATGGTAGGATCATGTTGTTTGAAATTTACAATATCGCAAGTATACGGGTCAAGTTTTAATATTGTGATTTGAGTTCTAAGTATTGTCCTAAGGGATGGTTTTCTAGATTGATTAATTACCAAGAAACTAATCCCTAATTTTATCTAAAACAAACAGAAATTTGTCAAAGGTGAAATAAAAATAAAAACTAAATATACAAGTGGAGACACGAAGATGAGAGAAACGTTAGGGAATTGATTTCACTAGTTACTTCATTATTTTAACGCATGAAATTGACTATGGTTGTGAGATTATAAACAAGAAGTTAAAGGTATTCAAAAGACTCCCCGAGCTCTAGTGATCTCATGCATAACGATAAACCTAAAGTCTCCATTTAGATTTTAAAAGCATGCACGACATTAAATGACTTCTTTAAAACGTTTCCCAAAGAACCCTTCACTCTCGTGTAAGGATTTACTAAGGGTTTTGGAAGTTTTAATCTAATATGAGTATATTCTCTCGAATTAAACTTAAACCAATAAAACATGTTATTCTTGGCAAGAGAAAAACAAGCATTAAGAAAGAATTACCAAAATAACTCAACACAACCAAAAGTTCAATTCAATAACTAAAACAAATCCATAACTAACTGCATCAATCCCCTAACTATGGAAATTAACTACTCATAATCACTACAAAACATGCTAAATCCATAAAAGAGTCCATAAACAAAACTACAAACTAGAGAGAAAGAGAAAGAAAACCGCTTCGATGTTGATGCTGGTCCTCGTCTCCGAGCTCCCGTCACGATCTCGAGCTTCCACTCTCATGCTTGACCTCCGACGAATCTTCTTCTGCTCCTTTTAGAGTGTATATTTCGAAATTAGGGTCTAAGAATCACTCAAATTTGACTCCCCTTCTCAATTGCAAAACATATTATATTTATAGAGTAATTGGCACGGCGTTGCAACGCTAGGTACAACGTTGCAATGGGCGTATTATTTAAGGAATTAATCGCAGCGTTGAGACGTCGTGCACGACGTCTCTGAAGGGAATGAATTTTCCGCAGCGAAAGCGACGTGAATCGCTGTTGATTCGTTGTAGTTCTAATTTTCTTAAAGCTAAAAGTATCAACATACTTATTAGGTTAAACATGCTTTTCGAGAAGGTATCAACATACTGATTCGTTGTAGTTCTAATTTTCTTAAAACTAAAAGTATCAACATACTTAAAAGTATCAAATTAAATTAAAAACTTATTTAATAAAAGAAATTAAAATAAAAATACACATGTTAGGTGAAAAACCGTAAAAAACTACCCCCATACGCCACTTCCCGCAGAATTCTTGCGCATGACAGCCACTATTGAAGCAGCGTTGCAACGCCGTGGCCAATTGAAGGGAATGAATTTCCCACAACGAAAGCGACGTGAATCACCGTTGATTCATTGTAGTTCTAATTTTCTTAAAACTAAAAGTATCAACATACTTATTAGGCTAAACATGTTTTTCGAGAAGGAAAAACAGAAAGTAATAAAGATATTAACCTCTTGAAGAACAATTCTTCAAATTCCTCCTCGATCACGATCTTTCTCGATCCAACGAACTCTCAAACTCGATCCACGAACGGAGTCAATGAGACACCTCCACTTGATCTTCTCGGGTGTTCTTAAGAGAACAAGGGAGAGTTGTGGGACTCCTTTTGAAAATTTGGGTTGGAGAAGTGTAGAGAGAATTAAGAAAGAGGTAGAGAGAATTCTTCTTTCTCTTTGGATGCAATTCCAAAAATGAGAGATTAGTCTTACAAGTGCTTCTCCAAACACCTATTTATAATGATATGTGGTGGAGTTAAAATCTCCACCAATTCACCAAAATACCACAACTATATAATATGCAAATCATATTTCCATATCATATAATATAAGGTATCTCATACCTTATTATACAAATCACATTTACATAATTGTGGAATTTTAAATTGAATCATATTCAATTTAATTTTCTCTCAATTTAATTTCTTCAAATTAGCCCTAATTAATTAATTAGGTTATACTATAGCTTATTATGGATCTTATTCACATTAAACTATATATTATGTCAACTATATCACATATAAATGACATAAATACCCTTTTAATGAATTTGAACACTTCAAATCCACTCCAAACTGTAAGCCCTCATTTTTTCCAATTTGAGCCAATCGAGGGACCTAATGGACTTACAAATGACAACCTCCAATGATACGAGATTAACCGATCAAACTCTTTGATCCGGTTTATCAACATTCATTAACTACAATAACACTCCACTAAAGCCCATAGCTGCACTCCCATCACTGTAGGACAAGTTGTGTCCATCGATATAACCAATGCCCTTGAGTTGACCCTTCACAGGTTGTGCGTAGTCACAGCTGGGTCAAATTAACCCCTGTGTCTACCTCTTTTTCTTTAAGTCCCACTGCTCCTCTAATGAACAACTTTGTTGCATGGTCCGACCATAAACAACATCTCTCTCGTGCCAATTAGAGGGTGGGCACCCGTTGTTCAAGCCCTGGAGACAACACTTAAGGGGACAACCCCTATAGTTTTCCTAGCTCGATAACGAGTGAATTCATTCTTACGTAGTTAAGTTCCCAGCTCCCCACGTGGTCTTGCCCCAAAGAAGATAGGCCTATTGGACGTACTCTGGCCACCCTCACACATACTAGTCAAAGGACATAACCCGCAGACACGAGTCCGTAACACGCTCAGGATTAAGGACGAGTCAGTAATGGTCATCTACGAAGTTATTAGTCCTACACTGTTAACGGTGTTATATCAGTAAGTCTAATAATTCATGGTCCGGTCTTGTACAATCTCATTGCACATGATGCCCCCACTCACATGTCAACAACATGAACAGGCTGGATCACCTCGTTTGTATCTAATACAAAGCGAGCAGCATCCACAGTGTCACCAGGATGGGGTTTCCAACTCTATCCGTATACTGTAATGTTGGGATATGTGCCCTAAACTTGTGTAATTTTAGTCAAATGAATAAAGAGTTGTTTGATTTGATGACATTATATTCTCGCTTTATAAATCCAATAAACTAAGCTTTGAGGTAATAATAGATCTTGAACATCAGTGTAGTTGACACTATTTGGATTATGTTCAAGAGTATAATCTAAATGGTCTATGGTATAAGAATAAGGTTGGAAACCTTATTCTGGTAACACCATGGATGCAACCCACTTTGTAGTTAGTACAAATGAGGTAATCCAACTCATTCATGTGGATGACATGCGAGTGGGGGCATTCTGTATGAAGAGTTCATACAAGACCAGGCTGCAAATTATTAGTCTAACCAGTATAACGCCGTTAACAGGACAAGACTGATAATTTATAGATGGTCAGTAATGACTCGACCTGAATCCTGAGCAAGTTAAGAACTCCTGCTTATAGGGGGTTGTCTTTAGACTAGTATGGGTGAGAGTGACCTGTAGCCGACTCAATAAATCTACCTTCTCAGATACAGAACCTCGTAGGTAGCTGGGGACTTAACTCTGCAAGATGGAATTCACTCATTCCTAGACTAAGGAATTAGATAGGTTGTTCCCTTAAGAACTGAGCCCATGTCTTGAACAACGGGGCCCTACCCTCTAAACTAGCTTAAGAGGGATTGAGTTTCTGGTAGGACCATAGACTTGTTGTTCATTAGAGGATCAGTAGTGCTTAAGGAACAAAAAGGTAATCACAGAGGTAAAACAGTAATTTGACCCAACTGTGATTACGAACAACCTATGAAGGGTCGACTCGTGGGTAATGATTATATCGATGGACACAATATAATCTATAGTGAGGAGAGTGCAACTGCTAGTGTATAGTGAAATGACTTGTAGTTAATAAATATTGATTAATTAGATTAAAAAGTTTGATCAGTTAATCTCACATCATTTGAGCTCATGAACTGTAGGTCCATTAGGTCCCTCCATTGGCTCAACATAGTAATATTGAAGGTATAAAGTTAGGAAAAAAATTGAAGTGTTCAATTTCATATATGAGGTGATATATCAATTATATGTGATATAATTGATATAATATATAGTTTTAATGTGAATTAGATCCACAAATTAACTATATACTAATGAGAGAATGAAGAAGGGATATGATGGAAATTTTCATCCTGTTTCCCTATAAATAGTTGCATGGGATGCAACTTTGGTGAATGCTTTTTTTTTAAAACCAAAATAGATCATTCCTTTGTGTTGTTGGAAAGAGTTCCAAAACACACATCTCTCAATTCCACATCTCATCCTAAAGGAACCCACCTTCCTCCCTCACTTAGAGAACAACGAAGAAGATCTAGTGGTTGATCTTCCCATCTGCCGGATTTGGGTTGTTGAGATCGTGATCATTGGAGTAGGAATACGAGAAGAAAGTATTCTTCAAAGGTAAATTACTTGCTGTTTTATCACTTAATGTATGCTTAATATAGATATTTCGTTCTTGATATGACTCTGTGTAGCAAGATCATGAACACACGATTTACAATCGCTTTCGCTGCGGGATTCGATCCCTTCAATTGGTATCAGAGCACCAATTGTGTTCTTGATTTTGTTCTAGATTTATCAAGAACAAAGGTTAGATTAACTGATTTCATGAGATGATTATTCAGTTTGCAAATTAGATATCTTCGTTTTTGGCACCATAGATTTACATATTTTTCATTGAATTGTTTAATGTAAAGAGCCTACTGTTTTGGGAATTTTATTATGTAAATCGAGTCTGTAAGTCCGTGTCGATCGAGGCAAAATAGTTGCTGAGAAGAACGAAGCAAAAATGAGCAAAAACAGAGGAGACTACCTACTGTTTTGCATACAGCATTGCAATACCGAGGAGGCAGATTCCAGGCTGCAGGAGGTGTGGCGTTGTAACGCTCCTATTAGCGTCACAATGCTGGGACGAACAGGCGCCAGCGTTGCAACGCCAGCACGGGCATCGCAACGCCAAAGCAGAGATGCGTGCGGCTGGAACGGATCAGCGTTGCAACGCTGCTGGAGTAACGTGCGCCTCACCAACGGATAGAAACGTTATTTTTATTATATAATAAATATAACAACATTTTATATTTAATTTTAATCAATATTATTAATTTTAATTAATATAATCTAATTTTAGGGTGCCAAAAATAGTCTGATTTTTCTATTTAATTTATGCAATTTTTGTATAATTATTGCCATGCATAATGTATGCTTTTATTTTAGATATCCCACCTCAGGTTAAGCATTTCCATGCATCATTTATAATATAAAGTGTTATATTATATAGTTTGCATGAATAATTAATATAAGGTGTTATATTAATTTTTGGACAACATTGACATGCATATTATTTATGAGATGAATGTGTTATGTATGTTTTAATTATTCATGTGATGAATTATCAAGCACAATAACATAGAATTGCATGTCACCTAAGGTTCATTCATTAGTTTTAAAATGTTTAGAACATGAAATTAATAGACCTTAGGTTATCTAGTTCTAATTAGAATTAGGAACCATGTAATTTATAAACAATGATTAAAAGAGGAACTCTGTCTAAGGAAGGTACTGTCTAGGTTGGGGTATTTAAGTTGACGAAAATGGAACACCCCTGCCTGGAAACTGACTTGGGAGTGAATTTTAATCAGAGGGTTTATAAATTATAGTAGCGTTTATAAATTATAGTAGCGTCAACGGGTTTATTAAGAGGTTAATAAACTAGAAATCCTAGGTTTAATATAAAGAGTTATATTAGAAAACTTAGGATAAGATCAATATAAGAGTTATATTGATTATTAGTATAAGAGTTATATTGATAAGTTTAGATAAAACCATTAGCCGGGTTTAACCTAGGTCAATTTCCTATAAAAGTTAAAGTATCTAGTGGGGGGAAAAGTGTATATGATACATCTAATAACACCTACATCTCTCCGGGAAAGTTCACGCCGTGAGATTCATACTTGGCCTCGTGACGCAAACGAGAGCGTCTCCCTTTGGATGGTGTTTGTATGAGTCAATACCAAGGTGAATGGAGAGGGTACTTATAGTGAGTGAGAGCAGGTTTAGTGAAAACAAAAACCTATGGTCTCTTCTGCCGGTTCACATAGTGAGATCACTATGGTCAACCTGCTAGTTTGGCCTGGACCAGACAATTCCTTCGGAGGGCTTGATCATAGGGGATTGAACACAGTGGACACCCGAAAGGGATAAAGATTTCCTTAGTCTATTTTTCAACCTAGTCTTCCCTTCGGCGGATTTTGTTGGATGGAGACACTGGGGTCTAAAGACAGAGGGTTACACTCACAAGGTACATAAGAAGTGTATCTACCCTAACCAAATAATGGTAACTAAAGCCTATAGGAATAAGAGTTATTATGACATTAGGTTTTGGTCAAGAATGTCTTGATCCAGAGGAGGAGTATTTTTTATTACCCTTCGGTGTCATACACTTAAATCTTTGGAGTATCATTGCAAATTATTAATGACCTAGGAATCATTAGATAATTAGCTAAAACGTGATTGGATTAGATAGTTTTTTTAGCGAGAAACTTATACAATTTTTTTTTGTAAATTTCAGCAAAATGTCTAGCTCAATTATTTCCTTACTCGGTGCGGAAAAATTAACCAGAGAGAACATAATGACTTGAAAAAACAAACTTAACACTATCTTGGTAATGGACCATCTTAAGTTTGTGCTAACTGAGGAGTGTTCTCAAGTGCCAGACTCGAATACAACACGAAATATTCGTGATGCATATGATCGATGGATCAAGGCCAATGATAAGGCCAAGGTTTATATGCTGGCAAGTATGTCTGACATACTAGCCAAGAAGCACGAGGGCATGATGACCGCTAAGGAAATCATGGATTCGTTGAAGGGCATGTTTGGACAACAGTCTACACAGGCCCGACACAATGCCCTCAAGTATATATTTAACTCAAGGATGCCGAATGGTTCATCTGTTCGAGTTCATTCAGAAGTCAGCTTCATTCTGGAAACTCTTCCAGATAGTTTCTTACAGTTTAGAAGTAATGTTGTTATGAACAATCTTACTTTTAATCTTACCTCCCTTCTGAATGAACTCCAGGCCTTTCAGTCTTTGATAAAAATTTAGGGACCGAAAAGTTGAAGGGAATGAGAATCTCCGCGCAGCGGAAGACGATCGAATCATCAAGGTATCATTACGCTACTTGATTTTGTTAAAACGATCTAACTCTTAGATCTAGGTTAAACATGCGGAGAAGGAAGAAATTACAGCAAGATAAAGTACTTACTTGTTGAAGACTCTCTTCAAAGTTCATTCCTCGGTCACGAACACTTCGTGCTTCTCGATCTCAACGAAATCTTCTATCGAACAAAACTCGAACACAACCACTCGGAGTCTCGGTTGTTCTTATTTTGGAAACAAGGAAAGTTGTGGGACTTTTGATTTTGGAGAGGGAGGAGAATTGAGAGAAAATGAGAGAGAATTCTCTTTTTTTTGGATGAGAATCCAAAAATGAGAGATTGTATTCATTTCCTTCTTGCAAGAAGGGATTATATAGTGGAATAATCATGGAGTTAAAACCTCCACATTATTACCACTTTACTATTAAACCATAGGTTATGCAAATCTCATTTGCATAACCACATAATATAAGATATCTCATATCTCATATTGCAAATCACATTTGCAATAATTGTGGATTAATTAAATTGAATCACATCCAATTTAATTTCTCTCAATTAATTTCTCCAATTAGCCCTAATTAAACAATTAGGCTAACCTATAGTTTATTATGAATCTCATTCACATTAAACTATATATTATATCATTCGTATCTCATATAAATGACATAAATGCCCTTTAAGTGAAATTGAACACTTCAACTTCATACCAAAACATTAACCCTTCTTTTAACCCAGATTGAGCCAACCGAAGGACCTAATGGACCTACAATGACGGGCTCCAATGATCCGAGATGAACCTGTCAAACTCTTTGACCCGGTTAATCAACATTCATTAGCTACGGTAACACTCCACTATAGCCCGTAGTGCACTCCGTCGATGTAGAATATTACGTGTCCACCGATATAACCAATGCCCATGAGTCGACCCTTCACGGGTTGTTCAGAGATGACATGGTGGGTCAAATTACCGCAGTTTTACCCTCGTGTCTACCTCTTGTTCCTTAAGTCCCCCGCCCTCTAATGAACAACATATTGTGATGGTCCAACCATACACAACACCCTTCTCGGGCGGTGAGAAGGTGGGTGCCCGTTGTCCAAGCCCCGGAGACAACACTTAAGGGAACAACCCTCTAGTTTCCACGAAGGCGGAGCGAGTGAATTCCATCTCGCGTAGTTAAGTTCCCAACTCCCTACTTGGTCCCTGTCCCACGAGAAGATAGGCATATTGGGCGTGTAATCGTGACCACCCTCACCCGTAATAGTCAAAGGACGGACCCGTGCATGCGAGTCCGTAACACGCTCGGGATTCAAAGTTGAGTCACTAATGGTCATCTACAAAATTATTAGTCCTTCACACCAGCGGTGTTACATCGTGAGGTCTAATAATTGATGGTCTGGTCTTGTACAATCTCATTGCACAGGATGCCCCCACTCGCATGTCAACCACATGAACGAGTCAGATCACCTCGTTTGTATCTAATACAAAGCAGGCCGCATCCATAGTGTATCCAGGATTAGGTCTCCAACCCTATCCATATTCTGTAGGTCGTGCAGGTCATTAACTCGAACGTGATCCTCCCTGTGTGTCCACTACACACCGTTTAAGTTCTAGTTCTCTCATAAATTCAATGACCCTGGAGCTTAGTTTATTGAAAAAGTTCGTAAATATTGCGAGACACAAAGTAATAAAATAAATAACTCTTATTAATTTCAAACAGTAATTTACAAACACGAGATTAGGACAAAAATCCCAACAAAGGTGAGGTAAATGTTGCTAGTAGAAGTTATCATAAAGGTTTGACCTCTGAAACAAAATAAGTGGCTTCATCTTCTTCTAAAGGGAGGTAAAGGGAAACGGGCTGACAAACCTGCCACCCAAAAGGGTAAGAAGGTCAAGGAAGTTGCTGACAAAGGAAAATGTTTCCACTGCAACGAGGATGGACACTGGAAATGGAACTGTCCAAAGTACCTGACCGAGAAGAAGAAAGAAGGTAAATATGATTTACTTTGCATAGAAGCATGTTTGGTGGATAATGATAAAACTTTTCGGATACTAGATTCAGGCGCCACTAATCATGTGTGTTCTTCTTTTCAGGGAGTTGATTCCTGGCAGCAACTACAGAAAGGTGAAATAACACTCTGGGTTGGAACTGGAGATATCGTTTCCGCTGTAGTCTTTGGCACAATGAAGCTTTTGTTCGACAAGAAATATATGTCGTTAAATAATGTATTAGTGATACTAGGGTTTACTAGAAACCTTATTTCAATTTCTTGACTGATAGAACAATGTATTTATGTTTCCTTTTTCTTTCAATAAAGTGTTTATTTCAAAGAAAGGTGTAGAAATATGTTCAGCTTCATTAGAAAATGGTTTGTATGTTTTGAGACCAAATTCAGTCAAAACTGTTTTGAACACTGAACTATTTAAAATAACAAACACACAAACTAAGAAACGTAAAATTTCACCTAAAGAAAATGTTCATCTTTGGCATCTTAGGTTGGGTCACATTAATCTTAGTAGAATTGAGAGGTTGGTAAAGAATGGACTTCTAAATGAGTTAGAAAAAAGTACTTTACCTTTATGTGAATCCTGCCTAGAAGGCAAAATGACTAAAAGACCTTTTACTGGAAAAGGTTATAGAGTCAAAGAACCTATTGAGCTTATACATTCAGACTCTTGTGGTCCGATGAATGTTAAAGCCAGAGGAGGTTATGAATATTTAATCTCTTTTATAGATGATTATTCAAGATTTGAGCACATTTACCTAATGCATTATAAGTCTGAAGCACTTGAAAAGTTCAAGGAATTCATGAATGAAGTTGAAAATAAATTAGGTAAAACAATTAAAACACTTCGATCAGATCGAGGTGGAGAGTATATGGATTTAAAATTCTAGGGCTATATGATAGAACATGAAATTACATCCCTGAAGGGAATGAGAATCCCCGCGCAGCGGAAGTCGATGGAATCGTCATGGTATCATTACGCTACTCGAGTTTTGTTAAAACGATCTAACCATTAGATCTAGGCTAAACATGCAAAAGAGGAAGAAAAACAGTAAGGAGAAGTTTACTTGTTGTAGACAAAAACTTCAAGGTTTCTTCCTCGGTCACGACCACTTCGTGCTTCTCAACGATCGCTTCTCTCGTACAAAACGAACACCACCAACGACCTTCTCGGTTGTTCTTCCTTAGGAAGAAGGAAAGTGGTGAGACTTTTGTTTTGAAAAAAAGGAGGAGAATTGAGAGAAAAAGGTTGAGAGAAAATCTCTTCTTTTGGGTGAAATCCAAAAAATGAGAGTGAAAGCTTGAATTCCTTCTTGCAAGAAGGGATTAAATAGTGGAAATGATGGAGTTAAAATCTCCACATTATTACCACTTTACCACAACCATAGGTTATGCAAATCTCATTTGCATAACTACATAATATAAGATATCTCATTTGCATAACCACCTAATGTGTTCTCAACTTCTGCCTTATACTCCTTGAACTTTTCAAGGGTTTCAGACTTATGATGCATTAGGTAAAGATAGCCATACCTTGAATAATCATAAATAAAACTGATGAAGTATTCATACCCTCCTCGTGCCTTGACATTCATAGGACCACAAAGGTCCGAATGCACGAGTTCCAAGGGCTCTTTGGCTCTATAACCTTTTTCAGAAAAAGGTCTTTTAGTCATTTTTCCCTCAAGACATGACTCACATGGTGGTAAAGAGTTGTCCTCTAACTAACTTAGGAGACCACTCTTGACCAATCTCCCAATCCTATTGAGATTAATGTGGCCTAGTCTCAAGTGCCAAAGATAGTACTAGGAGAAAGCTTCTGCCTTTTATTTTGAGTATCAGCTGTTTTAAACATCTCGGTATTCAAAATAGCTTTTACTTCTGTTTGTCTTAACACATATAAGTTGTTTTCCAGTCTAGCAAAACATATTCGTACACCTCTTTTGCAAATGAACGCTTCATTATGATCAAAAGATACTTTATACATATGTTCAAGCAAACAAGAGATAGATACAAGATTTCTTTTGATTCCAGGAACCAAAAGTACATATTCTAATAAAAGAGTTCGAAATGCTGAAAAAGAATGAATTCTATTAGTGAATTGTTTGTAACCTATCCAATTTAAGAATTTAGCAAAAGTAATAATGTACCCATACACTCATTATTGTTTTTTAACGATACTCTCAGTGAGTCGAGCAACCGCTATTCGAGAGGCGATCAAATACTCCTTCACTGAACCAAGACATTCTTGACTAAATCCTAATACTGGAATAACTCTTATTCCTATAACATTCTAGTTATCGCTACTTTGGTCAAGAGCTTACTAACACTTAGCAATTCTTGTAAGTGTGACCCGCCATTTTCAGACCTCAGAGGTCGACCCCAACAATGCTACCGAACTGGAGAGACAAAGCAGGGAATGGACCTAAGAGACCCTATCCATTTCTGGAGTTTGAGTTGTTCCGAATCCCATGTTACATCCCTCCGAATGGATGGTGCTACTTCAGGCAACTGCGCAGCGCAACATAGGAATCTCACGGGCCCAACCTAATGGAGGAGACCGTAGGATGTGTTGACACACTTCCTTCGCTCACTTACTATAAATACTTTCTCCATTCACCTTGCTCTTGATTTATGCAAACACCATCCGAATGGGGATGCCCTATTGACATCACGAGGCCAAGCATAAATCTCATGGTGTGAACTTCGTGGAGAGCGTAAGAGGAAATTGATATATCATATATACCTTTTCACTCCCACTAAGTATTTTAAACAGTTTGGGTATACTTTTACTTAGGCATATTCCGGCTAAAATAATATAACCTAAGTCTACCAATATAACAATTATACTGGAATTACCTAAGTCTATTAACCTTTTAATAAACTTAGGTCTATGAGTTTAATTTATTAACTTTTAATAAACGCCACTCACGAAAGATAATTTATAAACCTATGGATTAAATTCACTCCTGTGTCGGCTTCGTGTAGGGGTGTTTCAAAGTCACTTAAGTACCCCAACCTAGTCAGAACCTTCCTTAGTCAGAGTCCCTCTTTAATCAAAGTTTATAAATTATTAGAACTAGATAACCTTAGGTCTAATTAATTTCTAGTTCTAAAACCATTTTAAAACTAATTAATTAACCTTAAGTTACATGCATTTCTATGTTATAAACTGATTGACCATTCATCACATGAATAACACATACATTTATAACAAATCCATCACATGAAAAATGCACATCAATTATATGTTTAATTTTTAATTAATATAACTCTTATATGAATTATAATTAAAACATATAATTTTTTGTTTCATAATTTAATATAACACTTATATTAATTCTTATGAAACCCAATAAACATGCATACAATATATTATAACACTTATAACATACTTTCAATGCATGGAGCATGCTTCCTATGGTGGGATTTTAAAATCTATATGGCATACTTTATGCTCATATAATCAGGGATTTTAATTAAAACATACATTCACAATGCATAATTAATTAAACACACTAAAGTGGACTGGTTTTGACATCTAATGCAAGCAAACTACTAAATTATTATAATAATAATCTAGAAATAATATCGAACCACTTCGAACACTTCGAATTTGGGTCGAACGACTAGCAAATGTGTGAACTGGACCTTTAAAATGTTGAACCGGGCTGTAAGAGGATGAATCGGGCCTCTAATTGGTGAAACGAACCTCCAAAATGGAAAAATCGACCTCGAAATAGTCAGAACCGGTTTAAAAACACTCGAACCGGACCAAAATCGAGCCGGACCGGTCCAAAAACAATTGAACCAGTCAAAGTCAACCAACCCAAGTCAAAATCAAAGGTCAAAGCTTCTTCTTCCTTTTGAATTTCAAAACACGCGGGCACAAGGAAATTTTTACTGTAGCTGAATTGAAAATTAAACAAAACAACAACCTCTGTTCTTCATATTTCTTGACTTTTAGAGCTTCTCTCTTCAAATTGAAGACCTTCCCAAACTCCAATCGACTTGAAATTTTTACAACTTATTCTACACACATTAATGCTCAAACACACTTGAGCAATTTGAAAATAAAGCACGAATTGATGCTCAATTTAAATTCCAAACCCAGAAGAACACTTTAGATGCCCTGAAAAATTGTATTTCAAAAAACACCCACCACATAACACAATTGATCAAATTGAGTGCTCAAAATTGCTCTGATACCAATTGTAAGAGTCTAGATTAAGAAAGCGGAAGCAATTTTGGATCTTGAACACTCTAAGTTGATCAATTTTGTAAAATAAAATGCATGCTCAGCACGAATACTTCGTGGACGACCGTTAGAGTCTTCCCTACTATCCTCAGGCCTTAGAACAGATTGTGGGATCCTAGGTTGAGAGAATTTGGAAGAAAAAACCTCAAAGGTCACTAATTCGGGAATTTAGAATTTTCTGTAAAATTCTCTCAACATCCCTCAAATCACCATTATATAAACCTTCAAAAATCTTCAATGGAGTGACAACTCAAGGATGATGAGGATGCTTTGAGATGGAGGTGGCTAATTTTGGTGAATTTTGAAGATGAGAGGGATTGGACAAGTTGTACTTTGGATTTTATTGAAAATCCATGAAAGTCCACTAATTTTCATTTAATTTTAATTTAAAAATCAATATTAAATTGATTTTTAATTAAAATTAATTTAATTAATTAAATTATTAATTAATTAATTTTTAATTTAATTTAATATCAAATATTAAATTCAATAAATTGCCTGATCCCGATCGATTTTCCGAACATGAATCTTTATTCATGCTATAAACCGATCCAATATTTCAATCATATTTAAATATATACACCTCCTATTAATCATAGTTTAATTCATAATTAAGCTATGATTCGTTAAATATATCACATATAATTAACGCTTTCTCCCAAACTCGAATTTGAACAATTCAAATTCTTTTCTCTCAAAATGTTACAAGGCTTAGTCCGAGCTAGTAAGGGGGACCTAATGGACCTACAGATCATGAGCTCCAACGATACGAGATTAACCGACCAAACTCTTTAGCCTAGCTAATCAACATTCGTTAACCACCGGGGCACTCCACTAAAGTCCAGTGGTTGCACTCTCCTCATTGTAGATATATTTTTGTCCACTCGATATAACCATGATTAGTAAGTCGATCCTTCACAAGTCGTTCGTAATTACAATTTTGGTCAAAATTACCGCTTTATCCTCAGAATTACCTCTTGTTCCTTAAGTCCCACCGATCCTCTAATGAACAATTGGTTTGTGGTCCAACCAAAGAAATCGAATCCCTCTCGGGCCAATGAGAGGGGTGGGCCCATTGTTCAAGACTCGAAGTCAGTACTTAAGGGAACAACCTCTCTACTAATCCCTAAAGCGGGTAGGAGTGAATTCCATCTTGCAGAACTATGTTCTCAGTTATCTACCCGATTTTATCCCTGAAATGGGAGGCTTATTGAGTCGGCAGTCTCGAGCCACTCTCACCCATGCAAATCTAAGGATAATCCGAATAAACAGGAGTCCATAGAGCGCTCAGGATTAAGATCGAGTTACCTAGGTCATCGTATGAATGTAGTCAGTTAAGACAGTAAACGGAGTTATAAAGTCTAAGTGACTATTTCGCGGTCCAGTCTTATGCAAACTCATTGCATAGGGCGCCCCACTCACATGTCTCCACATGAACGATTTAGGATCACATTGTTTGTACTCTACAAAGTGGGCCGCGTCCATAGTGTCCCCAGGATAAGGTACCCAACCCTATCGTTATACTATAGACTGTTCTGGCTATAACTTGAACTTGATCCACTTTTATGTCACACATAAAGTTCAAGTATTCATCCTATATCCAAGGATTCTTTATTGGATTAAGGTTACACAATACACATATTCAATAACACCTTTACTGAATAAATTTCAATAACAACTTTATTGTGAAATAGAATATACATTCAGTTTACAAAATCACGAGTTTTAGGACATAAAACCTGACAGTTTGTATCTAATACAAAGCGGGCCACATCCACAGTGTATCCAGGATTAGGTCTCCTACCCTATCCATATACTGTAGACCGTTCGGGTCATTTACTCGAACATGATCCTCCCTGTGTGTCCACTACACACCGTTCAAGTTCTAGTTCTCTCATAAATTCAATGACCCTGGAGCTTAGTTTATTGGAAAAGTTTATAAATATTGCGAGACACAAAGTGATGAAATGAATAACTCTTATTAATTTCAAACAGTAATTTACAAACACGAGATTAGGACAAAAATCCCAACAAACTCCCACTTGGACTAAGCTAGTGGAGAAAATACATTTCTGAAATGTACATAAATTACACTGAAGTAATACAATAAACTAGGGCATTGAATACCCGTTTTTACACATCTCCCACTTGCCCTAGTAAGAAAGCTCTCGAAGACCTAGACTCTCTAGGTGACCCTCAAACACCTTAGCCGTGAGGGGCTTTGTAAATGGATCAACTACGTTGTGCTCCGACGCTATCTGCGTGACCGTCATGTCTCCGCAGTGCACAATCTCCCGAATTAGGTTTCAAAACATACAAATTATGCTCAAGTGAAGCAGAACAAATAAGATTGCCTTTGAAAGAAATAAACGCTTTACTAGATTCAAAGGAAACAGATATACATTGTTCAATTAGGATGAAAATGGAAACAAGGTTTCTAGTAAACCCTGGTACAATCTACAAATTATCTAATAATAAGTACTTCCCGCCAAAGTGTAGCTTTACCGTGCCGATCGCTGCAGCAGAGACAAGCTCCCCGGATTCAACCCGTAGAGTCACCTTACCCTCTCGCAGCGGCTGCCAGGAATCAATCCCCTGAAAAGAAGAACAAACGTAGTTAGTGGCGCCTGAATCCAATATCCAGCAGAGTCACTACTCTCCACTAAATGAGTTTGATCCACAAGTAAATCACATTTACCTTGATTCTTCCTCTCGGCCAGAATTTTGGGGCGATTCCTCTTCTAGTGTCCGCCCCCATTGCAGTGGAAACACTTTCCTTTCTATGCAACGTCCTTGACCTTCTTGCCCTTGTGGGCAACAGCTCGGTCAGTTTTACCCCTCTTCATCCTCTTCTTTCCTTTCGGGCGTGAAGAAGCAACAGGTTTCGTCCCAGAGGTCGAACCCCTGTGATAAGACTTGTAGGCAACATTTGACCCTATTCAAGGATTGGAAATTTTGTAGCTCAGTGAGGAGGGTAGTCAGAGTGTAGCTAATTTTGTTCATAACAGCATTGCTACGAAATTGAAGGAAACTCTTCGGAAGAGTTTCCAAAATAAAACTGACTTGACTCGACTCGTCGATCGAAGCCCCGTTCATCTCAGCCAGATTAAAGTGGGTCATCATGTCTAGAACATGTTCACGGACAGACGACCCCTCTTTCATCCGTGCATTGAAGACGTATTTGAGCGAGTCATGCCGGACCTGAAAGGACTGTTGTCCAAACATTTCCTACAAGGACTCCATGATCTCCTTGGCAGAGACCATCAGCTCATGCTTCTTTGCCAATACATCAGACATGCTGGCAATAATGTAGACTTTGGCCTTTTCATTGGCCCTGATCCACTGATTGTATGCATCACGAACACTTCGCGACGCTGTCGAGCCCGACATCTGAGGACACTCCTCAGACAACACGAACTTAATGTCGTCAGTTACCAAAATTGTGTTAATGTTGTTTTTCCAACTTTGGTAATTATCTCCCACTAATTTATCGGAGGCGAGTAGAGCTATTATTGCGTTAGACATATTTTAAGATGAAAAATTAAGAAAACTTTGTGTTAGTCTCGCAAAAAACTTTTGAAATCCAATCAAGTTTTAGCAAACATTTTTCATGATCCCTAGGTCATTCAAAATTTTGCAATGATACTCTAAAGGTTTAGAATGACCGCCACTGAAGGGTGAACAGAACACTCCTCCTCTAGGACGAGACTTTCTCGATCAGACCCTAATCCTAGAATAACTCTTATTCCATTAGGCGTCCAATTACCATTGTTCGGTCGAATTCATTAACACTTAACGAATTCTGTGAGTGTCACCCTCAATCTTTAAGTTTCCAAGCATCCGTCCAAACAATAGCCACCGAAGGGTGAACCAAGAAGGAAAACCAACTAGGAAATTGTATCCCTTTCGAGAATTCACGGTGTTCCGACTCCCATGATCAGGCCATCTGAAGGGATTTTCTGGTCCAGGCCAAACTAGCAGGCGGATCATAGGTGTCTCACGGTGTGAATCGAAAGAAGAGACCGAGGGTCTCGTTTTCACAAGTCCCGCTCCCACTCACTATAAGTACTCTCTCCATCTACGATGATATTGACCTATACAAATGCCACCCGAAGGGGGACGCAACCATTTGCGCCACGAGGCCGAATATAGATCTCACTGTGCGGACTTAAAGGAGATTTGTGGTTGGAAAATAATATGTATCTCATACACTTTATTTCCTCCCACTCAACACTTTAATTTTAATAGGGATTGACCTAGATAAACCGGCTAAAATTTACCTAAGTCTACCAATATAACTCTTATATGGTATTAACCTAAGTCTATAATCACATTA
Organism: Trichosanthes cucumerina; assembly: GCA_036507285.1. Lineage (NCBI taxonomy): Eukaryota > Viridiplantae > Streptophyta > Magnoliopsida > Cucurbitales > Cucurbitaceae > Trichosanthes > Trichosanthes cucumerina. The sequence goes on from CM071840.1 coordinate 34,828,148, forward strand.
CAACTTAGGTCTATGTGAGTTAATTAAAACACTTTTAATTAGCGACACTCACGATAAGAATAATCTAAGAATCTCCGGACCGAATTCACTCCCAGGTGGGTTTCCAGGTAGGGGTGTTCCGCAAGCGTCAACTTAAATACCCCAGCCTTAGACAAAACCTTCCTTAGACAGAGTTACTAATCAGTCTCCATTCATAGACTAAACTTTGATTTCCTAATTTCTAATCTCATTAGAAAATAGAAAACCTAAGTCTAATTATTCAAGTTCTAAACTCTTTAAAACTAATAATTAACTTAGGTTGCATGCATTTCTATGTTATAGTGCTTGATCATTCATCACATGAATAACTATATACTATAACATAATATAATTCATCACATGAATATAAATGCATGAGCATACTTTAATTTAAAAATATAACACTTATATTAATTAAATTAAACATGCATTTTAATTATATTATAACTCTTATAATATAACCTATCATGCGAACTATATATTATAACTCTTATAATATAAATGAGGCATGAAATGTTTAACCTAAGGTGGGATTTTAAATCTATATGACATACATTATGCACATAGAATTTAATTAAATCATACATCTCATGCATAAAATAATTAAACAGCAAAAATGGACCGGTTTTTGGCACCTAGGGGCAATTATTTAATTAAATAATATTAATATAACTCTTATATTAATATTATTTAATGAAATAATTAAATAAACAAAAATTAATTACATTTTACATTAAATAAAATAATAAAATAAAACGTGTAAACTGCCCCATTATCAATGAAAATCGCCCATGTCTTGCATTGCGCCGCGAATCGCCCACTCTACGCGTGTGGCGTGTAACGCCGTAAGTGGCGGCGTAACGCCGCCGCCATTTGGCGTCGGCGTTGAGGCTGCGTGCTCCACACCGTGGCGTTGCAACGCTGCTCTGCAACCAAGCCAGTGCCCGCAAGGATAGCGTTGAGACGCCGATAAACAACGTCTCAACGCCATCGACAGAACAACAAACACCTTTGCTCTTCTTCACCGATTTTCGCCTTTTTTCGCTCCGATTTTTTCACAGCAACTCTTGCCACAAACGACCCGGACTTACAGATTCGATTTACAACAAAATGCCCAAAAACAACGGGCCCTTACATTGATCTCATCAACTTAAATTGTAAATCTATTATAGTGCCAAAAACCGAAACATCCATTATGCAAACCATCATTCATCTCATGAAATTTAAGGAAATTTACCCACCTATTTTAACAAAAACAATGGATAATGAAGAACCATTAACCTGGCTCTGATACCAATTGAAGGGAATGAGAATCCCCGCGCAACAGAAACTGATGGAATCGTCATGATATCATTACGCTACTCGAGTTTTATTAAAACGATCTAACCATTAGATCTAGGCTAAACATGCAAAAGAGGAAGAAAAACAGTAAGGAGAAGTTTACTTACTTGTTGTAGACAAAAACTTCAAGGTTTCTTCCTCGGTCACGAACACTTCGTGCTTCTCAATGATCGCTTCTCTCGTACAAAACGATCACCACCAACGACCTTTTCGGTTGTTCTTCCTTAGGAAGAAGGAAAGTGGTGAGACTTTTGTTTTGGAAAAAAGGAGGAGAATTGAGAGAAAAAGGTTGAGAGAAAAACTCTTCTTTTGGGTGAAATCCAAAAAATGAGAGTGAAAGCTTAAATTCCTTCTTGCAAGAAGGGATTAAATAGTGGAAATGATGGAGTTAAAATCTCCACATTATAACCACTTTACCACAACCATAGGTTATGCAAATCTCATTTGCATAACCACATAATATAAGATATCTCATATCTCATATTGTAAATCTCATTTGCAATAAATGTGGATTAATTAAATTGAATCACATCCAATTTAATTTCTCTCAATTAGCCCTAATTCAACAATTAGGCTAACCTATAGTTTATTATGAATCTCATTCACATTAAACTATATATTATATCATTCATATCTCATATAAATGACATAAATGCCTCTTAAAGTGAAATTGAACACTTCAATTTCATACCAAAACATTAACCCTTCTTTAACCTGCAGATTGAGCCAACCAAGGACCTAATGGACCTACAAAGTGGACGGGCTCCAATGATCCGAGATGAACTGTCAAACTCTTTGACCGGTTAATCAACATTCATTAGCTACGGTAACACTCCACTATAGCCCGTAGCTGCACTCCCGTCGATGTAGAATATTACGTGTCCACCGATATAACCAATGCCCATGAGTCGACCCTTCACGGGTTGTTCAGAGACATGGTCGGGTCAAATTACCGCTTTACCCCGCTCTACCTCTTGTTCCTTAAGTCCCCACCGCTTCCTCTAATGAACAACATATTGTGATGGTCCAACCATACACAACACCCTTCTCGGGCGGTGAGAAAGTGGGCGCCGTTGTCCAAGCCCCGGAGACAAGACTTAAGGGAACAACCCTCTAGTTTCCTAAAGGCGGAACGAGTGAATTCCATCTCGCGTAGTTAAGTTTCCAGCTCCCTACTTGGTCCTTTCCCTGAGAAGATAGGCATATTGGGCGAGTAACTGTGACCACCCTCACCCGTACTAGTAAAAGGACAGATCCCGCAGCAGCAGGAGTCCGTAACACGCTCGGGATTGTGTCGAGTCACTAATGGTCATCTCACGGTTATTAGTCCTTCATCACAATGGTGTTACATCGGTGAGGTCTAATAATTCACGGTCCGGTCTTGTACAATCTCATTGCACAGGATGCCTCCACTCGCATGTCAACCACATGAACGAGTCAGATCACCTCGTTTGTATCTAATACAAAGCGGGCCGCATCCACAGTGTATCCAGGATTAGGTCTCCTACCCTATCCATATACTATAAATCGTTTGGGTCATTTACTCGAACGTGATCCTCCATGTGTGTCCACTACACACCATTCAAGTTCTCGTTCTCTCATAAATTCAATGACCCTGGACTTAGTTTATTGGAAAAATTCGTAAATATTGCGAGACACAAAGTAATAAAATAAATAACTCTTATTAATTTCAAACAGTAATTTACAAACACGAGATTAGGATAAAAATCCCAACAAAGGTGAGGCAAATGTTGCTAGTGAGGATCCATTGACTTATAATCAAGCAAGGGTTTTCAAGATAAAGACAAATGGGTCACAACCATGGACCAAAAAAATGGAGTCTATGCACTTTAATTCTGTTTGGGATCTTGTAGATAAACTTGATAGGGGTAAAACCTATAGGTTGTAAGTGGATCTACAAGAGAAAGCGTGGGGTAGATGGAACGACTCAAACCTTTAAAGCTAGACTAGTAGCAAAGAGTTTTACCCAGGTAGAAGGGGTGAACTATGAGGAAACCTTTTCACCTGTTGCTATGGTAAAGTCTATTCGTATTCTACTTGCCATTGTCGCATATTATGACTATGAGATATGACAAATGGATGCCAAGACAACATTCTTGAATGGTAATCTTGACGAGAACATCTACATGGACCAACCTAAAGGGTTCATTGAACCAGGACAAGAGCAAAAGGTTTGCAGGCTTAAAAGACCAATCTATGGACTGAAACAACCTCTAGGTCCTGAAATATAAGGTTTGATGAGGCAATCAAATCTTTTGGCTTTGACCAGAAAGACCAATCTATGGTTATCTTACTGACATTAAGAATTGGCCAGCTACAGAATTCCAAATGAATGATTGGGGAGAAGCATAGTTTGATCTTGGGATCCAGATTGTTCGAAATCGCAAGAATAAAACTCTAGCATTGTCTCAGAAATCTTACATCGTCAAAGTGTTGTTGAAGTTTAATATGCAAGACTCCAAGAAAGGTTTATTGCCTTTTAGATATGGAGTTCATTTGTCTAAGGAACCGTGTCCTAAGACACCTCAAGGAGTTGAAGACATGAGACAGATTCCTTATGCATCAGCTGTTGGAAGCCTGATGTACACCATGTTGTGTACTAGGTTAGACATCTGCTTTGCAATTGGAATGGTTAGTAGATATCAATCCAATCCAGGACCTGAACTCCGGACAATGGTTAAAACGATCCTTAAGTATCTTTAGAGAACAAGGAACTACATGCTTGTGTATGAGGCTAAGAATTTGATCCTTACAGGATACATAGATTCTGACTTTCAAACTGATAAAGATTCTTGGAAATCTACATCAAGGTCAATATTTACTCTTAATGGAGGAGTTGTAGTATGGCGAAACGTCAAACAGGAATACATCGCTGATTCCACCATGGAGGCCGAATATGTAGCAACTTGTGTAACAGCTAAAGAGGTCGTTTGGTTAAGGAAATTCATGTTAGATTTGGAAGTTGCTCCAAATATGAGTTTGCCTATCACGCTTTACTGTGATAACAGTGGTGTTGTGGAAAATTCAAGAGAACCCTAAAGTCATAGAGGGGTAAACACATTGAGCGGAAATATCATCTCATCCGGGAGATCGTGAATCGAGGAGACGTGATCATCATGAAGATAACCTCCAAGCACTGTCGGGATTTATGCCGTAAACTTGTGTAATTTTGATCAAATAAATAAAGAGTTATTTGTTTTGATAAAATTATATTCTTGCTTTATAAATCCAATAAACTAACCTCCAAGGTTATAATATATCTTGAACATCAGTGTAGTGGACACTATTTGAGTTGTTTTAAAAAATATAACCTAAATGGTCTATGGTATAAGAATAAGGTTGGAAACCTCATTTTGGTAACACCATGGATGCGACCCACTTTGTAATTAGTACAAATAAGGTAATCCAACTCATTTATGAAGGGATTTGAATTCTCGCAGCGGAAGACGTTGTGAAATGTCGTTGATACGTTGTGTAATTCTATCTTAAAATCGAACCTATCTCATAGATCCCAAGCTAAACATGCAAAAAGGAGAAAAAACAGTAAGGAAAACAGTACTTACTTGTTGAAGAGCCCTTCTTCAATCCTCTTCTCCTCCGGGCACGATCTCTCTCGAAACTACGAACTCCTCGAACGTGAACCTCGATCCGAACAGGGAGACACCTCCAAAGAGTCTTCTCGGTTGTTCTCGGGAGGTTGAGGGAGAGTGAGTGGGACTCCCTTTGGTTTTGAGTGAGGAGAAATCTTAGAGAGATGAGAGAATTCTAGAGAGAATTGTCTTGCTCTCTTTGGATCAAAATCAAAAAAATGGCAAAAATGGCATCCCAAAGGCTTCTTGCAAAGCCTTTAAATACTATTGTGTGAGGGAGTTAAAACCTCCACCAAATCACAATTTTACCACAACCATATAATATACAAATCACATTTGCATATTATATAATATAAGGTATCTCATACCTTATTTTACAAATCTCATTTGCATAAATGTGGAATTATAAATTGAATAACATTCAATTTAATTTCTCTCAATTCAATTTCTCCAAATAGCACTAATTAATCAATTAGGCTATGCTATAGTTTATTATGAATCTCATTCACATCAAACTATATATTATGTCATCTATATCTCATATAAATGACATAAATACCCAAAAAATGAATTTGAACACTTCAAATTCACACCAAACTGTAAACCCTCAATTTGTCAAATTTGAGCCAACCGAGGGACCTAATGGACTTACACGTGATGAGCTCCAATGATTCGAGACTAACCTGTCAAACTCTTTGACCCGGTTATTCAACATTTATTAGCTACGGTAACACTCCACTAAAGCCCGTAGCTGCACTCTCATCACTGTAGGAAAATTTGTGTCCATCGATATAACCAATACCCATGAGTCGACCCTTCACAGGTTGTTCGTAGACACTGCTGGGTCAAATTATCGTTTTACCCCTGTGTCTACCTCTTGCTCCTTAAGTCCCACTGTTCCTCTAATGAACAACTACGTTGCATGGTCCAACCATAAACAACCCTCTGAAGCCAATGAGAGAGTGGGGCCCCGTTGTTCAAACCCTGGAGACAACACTTAAGGAAACAACCTCTCTAGTTTTTCTAAGTCGGGAACGAGTGAATTCCTTCTTGCGTAGTCAAGTTCCCAACTCCCCACATGGTCCTACCCTGAGAAGATAGGCATATTGGGTGAGCAACAGTGGCCACCCTCACCCGTACTAGTCAAAGAACAGACCCCTGCAGACAGGAGTCCGTGACACGCTCAGGATTAAAGTCGAGTCACTAATGGTCATCTACGAAATTATTAGCTCTATATGTTTGGATTTATGCCCCAAACTTGTGTAATTTTGATCAATTAAATAAAGTGTTATTTGTTTTGATAAGATTACAGTCTTGCTTTTATAAATCCAATAAACTAAGCTCCAAGGTTATAACGTTTATCTTGAAATCAATGTAGTGGACACTAATTGGGTTGAATTCAAGATTTTAACCTAAATAGTCTATGGTATAAGAATAAGGTTGGAAACCTCATTCTGGTAACACCATGAATGCGACCCACTTTGTAATTAGTACAAATGAGGTAATCCAACTCATTCATGTAGTTCACATGTGAGTTGGGGCATCCTGTATGAAGAGTTCATACAAGACTAGATCGCAAATTATTAGTCTAACTAGTATAACACCGTTAACAGGATAAGACTAGTAATTTATAGATGGTCATTAGTGACTTGACCTGAATCTTGAGCAAGTTAAGAACTCCTGCTTATAGGGGTTTGTCCTTAGACTAGTATGGGTGAGAGTGGCACATGCAGTCGACTCAATAAGCCTACCTTCTCAGGGACAGAACCTCGTAGGTAGCTGGGAACTTAACTGTGCAAGATGGAATTCACTCATTCCTCTACTGAGGAATTAGATAGGTTGTTCTCTTAAGAACTGACTTCAAGTCTTGAACAACGGGGCCCCGCCCTCTATGAGGGTATGAGTCTAAGGTAGGACCTTAGACTTGTTGTTCATTAGAGGATCAGTGGTGCTTAAGGAGCAAAGAGGTAATCACAGGGGTAAAACCGGTAATGACCCAGCTGTGATTACGAACAACCTGTGAAGGGTCGACTCATGGGTAATAACTATATCGATGGACACAATAATATCTACAAAGTGAGGAGAGTGCAACTACAAGTCTATAGTGGAGTGACTTGTAGTTAATGAATATTGATTAAGCTGGATCAAAGAGTTTGATCAGTTAATCTCACATCATTGGAGCTCATGATCTGTAGGTCCATTAGATCCCTCCGTTGGCTCAACATGGTAATATTTAGGGTATAAAGTTAGGAGATAAATTGAAGTGTTCAATTTTATACATGAGGAATTATATCAATTATATATGATATAATTGATATAATATATAGTTTTAATGTGAATTAGATTCATATATAAACTATATACTAAAGAGAGATAAAAGGAGGGGTAGGATGGTCATTTCTATCCTATTACCCTATATATATATGGTTGCATGAGATGCAACTAGGTTAAGTCATTTTTAGAAGTGATTTTGGAAATCATTCTAAGTTATTCCTAGCCTCCTTGTTGTGTTGTTGGAAGAGTTCCGAAACACACATCTCTCTCACAAAATACCTCCCCACTCCTAAAGGGAACTCACCTTCCTCCTCACCTAGAGAACAACGGAGAAGAAGATGGTGGTGGTGTCGGTGTTAAATGACGAGTTCGTGTGTTGCGTTGATCTTGATCGTGAAGAGAGGAGGAGCACTTGAAGTAAGGTTCTTCAAAGGTAAATACTTTCTGTCCAAACTCTTAATTTATGCTTAATTTATATTTTACGTTCTTGAATTTTCCGTTGTAACTAAATCAAGAGCGCGCAATTCGCAATCGCTTTCGCTGCGGGGACTTCGATTCCCTACAATTGGTATCTGAGGCTAATTGCGTTCTTGATCATGTTCTGAATTTTTCAAGAACAAGGTGGGATTTACTTTTTTGCATGAGATGTATGAACGGTTTTTGCAAAATTAGATGTTTTCAATTTTGGCACTTAGATTTACAATTTCCATTGAAATGTTCAATGTAAGGGCCCGGTGTTTTGGGCAAATTTAATTGTAAATCGAGTCTGTAAGTCCGTGTCGATCGAGGCAAGGCGGTTGCTGAGAAGAACGGAGCAAAAACGAGCAAAGGAATGGTGATTCTCAATGTTGTCTGTGTGCAGCGTTGCAACGGCGCGCTTGGGGGAGAAGGCGCGCGCAGGAGGCAGCGTTGCAATGCAGCCTCTAGCGTTGCAACGCTGTGGCGTTACGCATGCTCGGCGGAAGACGACAACAGCAGCGTTGCAACGCCGGATACGTTTCACGCGAGGAGCAACGGGCAGAAATGTTTATTTTATTATTTATATTAATTATAAAAATGTTTTATTTTAATATATTTAATAATTTTAATTTTAATTAATATAATCAGATTATATTAATTAAAATTATTTCTAAGGTGCCAAAATTGGTCTAATTTTTGCTATTTTAATTATGCAATTGTTGTGTAATTATTGCCATGCAGTGTATGCTTGTATTTTAGAAATTCCACCTTAGGTTAAGCATTTTCATGCATCATTTATAATATAAGGAGTTATATTGTATAGTTTGCATGATTAATTAATATAAGGTTGTTATATTAATTTTTGGACAACATTGACATGCATTATTTTTCATGAGATGAATATGCTATGAATGTCTTATTATTCATGTGATGAATGATCAAGCACTATAACATAGTATCCATGTCACCTAAGGTTAATTATTAGTTTTAAAGTGTTTAGAACTTGGAAATAATAGACCTTAGGTTATCTAGTTCTAATTAGATTAGAATTAGGAACCAAGTAATTTATAAGCTATGATTAAAAGAGGAACTCTGTCTAAGGAAAGTTCTGTCTAGGTGGGGTATTTAAGTCGATTTAAAACGGAACACCCCTACCTGGAGGCGATCCGAGAGTGAAATTTCATGAGAGAGTCTTATAAATTCTGAGAAGCGTCAATGGTTTATTAAGGGGTTAATAAACTAGAAATCCTAGGTTTAATATAAGGAGTTATATTAACAAACTTTGGATAAAATCAATATAAGAGTTATATTGATCATCAATATAAGAGTTATGTTGATAGTGTTAGGTAAAACCATTAGTCGGGTTTTAGCCTAAGAAAGATTCCTATAGACTTAAAGTTTTGGTGGGAGGAAAAGTGTATGAGATACATATTTTTCCACCTACGCTATCTCAGGAAGTTCACACCGTGAGACTCATACTTGGCCTCGTGGCGCAAATGGGAGCGCCCCCTCTCGGATGGTGTTTGTATGAGTCAATATCAAGGTGAATGGAGAGGGTACTTATAGTGAGTGGGAGCAGTTTAGTGAAAACAAAACCTACGGTCTCTCTTTTGTCGGTTTACACCGTTAGACCACTATGGTCACCGCTAGTTTGGCTCTGGACTGGACAATCCCTTCGGAGGGCTTGATCATGGGGATCTAATGGCTTCTTTTCGCGCCGTCTCTTGGTTCGGAGAGGATAAAGATTTCCTTAGACTATTTTCCAATCTAGTCCTCCCTTCATGGATTTTATTGGATCGAGACTCGGGATCTAAAGACAAAGGGTTACACTCACGGGGGTACATAAGTTGTGTATGTATCCGCACAGAAAAATGGTAACTAAAACCTATAGGAATAAGAGTTATTCGGTATTAGGTTTTGGTCAAGAATGTCTTGATCCGGAGGAGGAGTGTTTTTATTACCCTTCGATTGTCATACATTCTAAACCTTTAGAGTATCATTGCAAATTATAAATGGCCTAGGAATCATTTGATAATTAGCTAAAACATGATTGGATTAGAGTTATAGCAAGAAACTCATACAAGTTTGTTTGTAATTTTTCAGCAAAAATGTCTAGCTCTATGATTTCCTTATTGGGTGCGAAAAAGTTAACCGGAGAGAACATAGTGACTTGGAGGGATGGACTCAACATAATCCTGGTTACACATGATCTTAAGTTCGTTCTCAATGAGGAGTGTCCTCAATTTCCTGCTCAAAACGCATCTCAAGCTGTTGAGGATGCATATGACCGTTCGATCAATGCCAACGAAAAGGCAAAAGCCTATATCTTGGCTAGCATACCTGATTTTTTAGCCAGGAGGCTGGAGCGCAAGGTCTCAGCTCGAGAGATCATGGATTTTGTGCTAAATTTGTCTAGACAACCGTCCAAACAAATTCGACATGAAGCCCTAAAGTTCGTTTATAACGCACGTATGAAGGAAGGGACATTGGTTAGAGAACATGTTCTCAATCTCTTCCGAAGAGTTTTCAGCGATTCCGTAGCAATGCAACGATGAACAACATAGAGTATGATCTGACTTCTCTGCTACTTGAGATGCAGAATTATTAGTTTCTTATGGATGATAAGAGACAACAAAATGGAGAGAAAAATTTGTTTTCTCATTCCAAAAGTTCTCAGGAGGATTCATCCTCTGGAAAAAAGAACTGTAGCCATACTTCTAGACTTAAGAAGATACAGAAGAAGAGGAAAAGGAGCGGATAAAGAGCAATCGTCTGGCAAAGGAAAACTGTTATTTGATAACATGTAGCTTAAGGGTTTATTAGAAACCTCATTTCTTGCCTTAGCGAACATTGTACTTCTCTGTCTTTTCAATTGAATAAAGTGTTTATTTCATTGGAAAAGTATTGTACTATGTGTTGCTCTTCTTGAGAATTATTTGCAAATGGTTTAATTCAGTTAAAATAGTTTTAACAAGTGAATTTTACAAAATTGCAAGTACACGAACTAATTTCTCCTAAAATGCTCATCTTTGGCATCTAAGATTGGGTCACATTAATCTCAATAGGATTGAGAGATTGGTAAAGAAAGGACTTCTAAACGAGTTAGAAGAAAATTCTCTACCAGTATGTGAATACTGCCTAGAAGGCAAGATGACTAAAAGACCTTTTAGTGAAAAAGGTCGTAGAGCCAAAGATACTCTAGACCTTATACATTCAGACCTTTGTGGTCGGATGAATGTTAAAGCCAGGGGAGGATATGAATATTTCATCTCTTTTATAGATGATTATTCCAGATATGGGCATATTTACCTAATGCACAACAAGTCTGAAGCACTTGAAAAGTTCAAGGAATTCAAGGCTGAGGTTGAAAATCAATTAGGTGAAAGAGTTAAAACACTTCGATGGGATCGAGGTGGAGAGTACATGGATTTAAAATTTCAGAACTATATGATAGAACATGGAATTACATCCCAACTCTCAGCTCCCGACACACCACAACAAAATGGTGTATCGGAAAGGAGAAATAGAACCTTGTTGGACATGGTTCGATCAATGATGAGTTATGCTCATCTCCCTAGTTCCTTTTGGGGTTATGCAGTAGAGACTGCAGTATACATTTTGAATAGTGTGCCCTCCAAAAGTGTTTCTGAAACACCTTTTGAACTCTGGAAAGGACGTAAAGGTAGTTTATGTCACTTCAGAATATGGGACTGTCCAGCACATATGCTTGTGACAAATCCAAAGAAGTTGGATTCACGTTCAAAGTTGTGCCTATTCGTAGGATACCCAAAAGAAACAAGAGGTGGTTTATTCTATGATCCTAAGGAAGATAAGGTCTTTGTGTCGACAAATGCCACTTTCTTGGAGGAGGACCACATAAGGGACAACAAACCAAAAAGTAAGATAGTGTTGAGTGAGTTAGACGGAACAATAGCAAAAGTTGCTAATAAGAACACTAGTATGTCAACAAGAGTTGTTGATACTAGTTTGTCTAGTCAAGAGGGTCCATCTCACGAGTTGAGTATGCCTCGACGTAGTGGGAGGGTTGTGATACAGCCTGACCGTTACATGGGTTTAGCTGAAACCCAAGTTGTTATACCAGATGACAACTACGAGGATCCATTGACTTATAATAAGCAATGGTTGACATTGACAAAGACAAATGGGTCATAGCCATGGACCAAGAAATGGAGTCTATGCACTTCAATTCTGTTTAGGATCTTGTAGATAAGCCTGATGGGGTAAAACCTATAGGTTGTAAGTGGATCTACAAGAGAAAACGTGGTGTAGATGGGAAGGTGAAAACCTTTAAAGCTAGACTAGTAGCAAAGGGTTATACCCAGGTTGAAGGGGTTGACTTTGAGAAAACATTTTCACCTGTTGCTATGGTAAAGTCTATCCGTATCCTTCTTGCCATTGCCGCATATTATGACTATGAGGTATGGCAAATGGATGTCAAGACAACCTTTTTGAATGGCAATCTTGAAGAAACCATCTACATGGACCAACCCAAAGAGTTCATTAAACCAGGACAAGAGCAAAAGGTTTGCAGGCTTAAAAGGTCGATTTATGGACTGAAACAAGCCTCTAGGTCCTGGAAAATAAGATTTGATGAGGCTATCAGATCTTATGATTTTAGCCAGAATGATGATGAACCTTGTGTATACAAGAAAATCATCAATAGTTCTGTCGCATTCCTAATTCTCTATGTGAATGATATCCTACTCATTGGGAATGATGTAGGTTATCTTACTGACATCAAGGAATGGTTAGCAACGCAATTCCAAATGAAGGATTTGGGTGATGCACAGTCTGTTCTTGGGATCCAGATTGTCCGGAACCGCAAGAATAAAACACTAGCCTTGTCTCAAGCTTCATACATAGACAAAGTGTTGTCAAGGTTTAAGATGCAAGATTCCAAAAAGGGCTTGTTGCCTTTTAGGCATGGAATCTATTCGTCTAAGGAATAGTGTCCTAAGACACCTCAAGGAGTTGAGGATATGAGACAGATTCCTTACGCATTAGTTGTTGGAAGCCTGATGTACGCCATGTTGTGTACTAGGCCTGACATCTGTTTTTGCGATTGGGATGGTCGTGAGGTATCAATCCAATCCGAGGACTTGAACAACTGGACAACAGTTAAAACAATCCTTAAGTATCTTCAAGAACAAGGAACTACATGCTTGTGTATGGGGCTAAGGATTTGATCCTTACAGGATACACAAATTTTGACTTTCAGAATGATAAAGATTCTCGGAAATCTACATCAGGGCCAGTCTTCACTCTTAACGGAGGAGCTGTAGTATGGCGAAGCGTCAAGCAAGGATGCATCACTGATTCCACCATGGAGGCCGAATATGTAGCACTTGTGAAAGCGGCTGCAAGGAGGTCGTTTGGTTAAGAAAATTTATGCTAAATTTGGAAGTTGTTCCAAATATGACTTTACCTGGCCGTCACCTTTGTATTGCGATAATGGTGGTGCAAAGTGGCAAATTCGAGGGAACCCCGGAGTCACAAGAGGGGAAAGCACATAGAGCGGAAGTATCATCTCATCCGGGAGATCGTGCATAGAGGAGACGTGATTGTCACGAAGATAGCCTCAGAGCACAACATTGCTGATCCTTTTACAAAGACTCTCACGGCTAAAGTATTTGAGAGTCACCTAGAAGGTCTAGGTTTACAAGTCTTCCCCAACTAGGGAAGGTGGGAGTATTTTGTACAAAGGGGTTTAAATGCCCTAGTTTATTGTATTTACATTAATGTAATGTCTAGTACTCCACAAGCTTTAGGTCAAGTAGGAGATTGTTGGGATTTATGCCCCAAACTTGTGTAATTTTGATCAATTAAATAAAGTGTTATTTGTTTTGATAAGATTACATTCTTGCTTTTATAAATCCAATAAACTAAGCGCCAAGGTTATAACGTTTATCTTTAAATCAGTGTAGTGGACACTAATTGGGTTGAATTCAAGATTATAACCTAAATAGTCTATGGTATAAGAATAAGGTTGGAAACCTCATTCTGGTAATACCATGGATGCGACCCACTTTGTAATTAGTACAAATGAGGTAATCAAACTCATTCATGTAGTTGACATGCGAGTGGGGGAATCCTGTATGAAGAGTTCATACAAGACTGGATCGCAAATTATTAGTCTAACCAGTATAACACCGTTAACAGGATAAGTCTAGTAATTTATAGATGGTCATTAGTGACTTGACCTGAATCTTGAGCAAGTTAAGAACTCCTGCTTATAGGGGTTTGTCCTTAGACTAGTATGGGTGAGAGTGGCCTCAGCCGACTCAATAAGCCTACCTTCTCGTGGGATGAGAACCTCATAGGTAGTGGGAACTTAAGCTGTGCAAGATGGAATTCACTCATTCCTCTCTCGAGGAATTAGATAGGTTGTTCCCTTAAGAAGCGACTCTGTGTCTTGAACAACGGGGCCCGCCCTCTATGAGGGTATGAGTCTAAGGTAGGACCCTAGACTTGTTGTTCATTAGAGGATCAGTGGTACTTAAGGAGTAAAGAGGTAATCACAGGGTTAAAACGGTAATTTGACCTAACTGTGATTACGAACAACCCGTGAAGGGTCGACTCATGGGTAATGACTATATCAGTGGACACAATAATATCTACAGTGAGGAGAGTGCAGTTACAAGTCTATAGTGGAGTGACTTGTAGTTAATGAATACTGATTAACTGGATCAAGATTAACTGGATCAAAGAGTTTGATCAGTTAATCTCACATCATTGGAGCTCATGATCTGTAGGTCCATTAGATCCCTCTGTTGGCTCAACATGGTAATATTGAGGATATAAAGTTAGGAGATAAATTGAAGTGTTCAATTTTATACATGAGGAATTATATCAATTATATATGATATAATTGATATAATATATAGTTTTAATGTGAATTAGATTCATATATAAACTATATACTAAAGAGAGATAAAAGGAGGGGTAGGATGGTCATTTCCATCCTATTTCCCTATATATATATGGTTGCCTGAGATGCAACTAGGTTAAGTCATTTTTAGAAGTGATTTTGGAAATCATTCTAAGTTATTCCTAGCCTCCTTGTTGTGTTGTTGGAAGAGTTCCAAAACACACATCTCTCTCACAAAATACCTCACCACTCCTAGAGAACAACGGAGAAGATCCGATAGTGGTGTCGGTGTTCGTACGAGTTCGTGTTGCGTTGATCTTGATCGTGAAGAGAGGAAGATCACTTGAAGAAAGGTTCTTCAAAGGTAAATACTTGCTGTCCAAACTCTTATTTTATGCTTAATCTATGTTTTACGTTCTTGAATTTTCCGTTGTAACTAAATCAAGAGCGCACGATTCGCAATCGCTTCTGCTGCGGGGACTTCGATTCCCTACACTATACTGTTAACGGTGTTACATCAGTAAGTCTAATAATTCACGGTCCAGTCTTGTACAATCTCATTGCACAGGATGCCCCCACTCGAATGTCAACCACATGAACGAGTCAGATCACCTCGTTTGTATCTAATATAAAGCGGGCCGCATCCACAGTGTATCCAGGATTAGGTCTCCAACCCTATCCATATACTGTAGACCGTTCGGGTCATTAACTCGAACGTGATCCTCCCTGTGTGTCCACTACACACCGTTCAAGTTCTAGTTCTCTCATTAATACAATGACCCTGAGCTTAGTTTATTGGATTAAGTTTATGAAATATGCGAGACACAAAGTTTAAATAAATAATTCGTATTTATTACACAATGTTGAAATAAATAACTCTTATTCATTTACAACTTGGAATATTACAAACTACACGAGATGAGGACATACATCCCAACAAACTCCCACTTGGACTAAGCTAGTGGAGTACATGATACATTTCTCAAATGTACAGTAAAGTAATACAATAAAATAATACAATAAACTAGGGCATTGAATACCCTTTTAGAATACTCCCACTTGCCCTAGTGAGGAAGCACTCGAAGACCTAGACTCTCTAGGTGACCCTCAAACACCTTTCTCGTGAGGGCCTTTGTAAATGGATCAGCAACGTTGTGCTCCGAAGCTATATGCTTGACTGTCACGTCTCCGCGGTGCACAATCTCCCGTATCAGGTGATACTTACGCTCTATATGCTTGTCCCTTTTATGACTCAGAGGTTCTGTCGAGTTGGCTACTGCACCACTGTTGTCACAAAACAGTGTGATTGGCAAGTTCATATTTGGAATAACTTCCAAATCCGTCATGAAATTCCTGAGCCAAACAACTTCCTTTGCAGCTTCACAAGTCGTAACATATTCGGCTTCCATCGTGGAATCAGCGATGCATCCCTACTTGATGCTTCGCCACATTACAGCTCCTCCATTCAGAATGAAGGCTGACCCCAAAGTGGATTTCCTAGAATCCTTATCGGTCTGAAAGTCAGAATCTTTGTATCCTGTAAGGATCAAATCCCCACTCCCATACACAAGGTTGTAGTTCCTCGTTCTCCTAAGATACTTAAGGATTGCCTTTACTACCGCCCGGTGATCTAATCTGGATTGGATTGATACCTCAGACAATCCCAACTGCATAACAGATGTCGGGCCTAGTACACAGCATGAGATACATCAGGCTCCCTACAGCTGAAGCATAGGGGATTCGTCTCATATCCTCAACCTCTTGAGGCGTCTTAGGACATTGATCCTGAGACAGGTGAACCCCATGCCTGAAAGGCAGCAAGCCCTTCTTGGAGTTCTGCATCTTATATCTAGACAACATCTTGTTAATATAAGATGCTTGAGACATGGCTAGCGTTCTGTTCTTCCGGTTCCAGACATTCTGGATACCTAGAACATATTGTGCCTCTCCCAAATCTTTCATTTGAAATTGCGAAGCCAACCATTCTTTAATGTCAGTAAGAAATCCTACCTCATTCCCAATGAGAAGGATATCATCCACATACAATATAAGAAACACGATAGTACTGTTAACGATTTTCTTGTAAACACAAGACTCGTCAACATTTTGATCAAAGCCATAAGATTTGATCGCCTCATCAAAGCTTATATTCCAAGACCTCGAGGCTTGTTTCAGTCCATAAATAGACGTTTTAAGCCGACAAACTCTTTGCTCTTGGCCTTGGGCAATGAACCCCTTGGGTTGGTCCATGTAGATGGTCTCGTCAAGGTTGCCATTCAGAAAGGCAGTCTTGACATCCATCTGCCATACCTCATAGTCATAATATGCGGCAATGGCCAGAAGGATTCTAATCGACTTTACCATGGCAACAGGTGAAAAGGTTTCCTCATAGTCAACCCCTTCCACCTGGGTAAAACCCTTTGCCACTAGTCGAGCTTTGAAGGTCTACACCTTCCCATCTACACCACGTTTACGCTTGTAGATCCACATGCAACCAATAGGTTTTACCCCATCCGGTTGGTCCACAAGCTCCTAGACGGAATTGAAGTACATCGACTCAATTTCCTGGTCCATAGCTTTAATCCATTCGTCTTTGGCAACGTCTGCCATTGCTTGATCATAGGTCAATGGATCCTCGCCGTCATCATCAGAGGTGAAGACTTGGGTTTCAGCTAAACCCATGTAACGTTCAGACTGTCTCACAGCCCTCCCACTACGTCGAGGCATTCCCAACTCTTGGGAACAGACTTGACTAGACGAGCTAGGATCAACACCACTTGTTGACGTACTACCACCATCAGCAACTCTTGCTGATGTACAGTCCATTTCATTTAACACAATCTTACTCCTTGGTAAGTGATCCCTGATGTGGTCTTCCTCAAGAAAAGTGACGTTTGTCGACACAAGCACCCTATTATCCTTAGGATCATAAAAGTAACTACCTCTAGTCTCTTTTGGGTAACCTACAAAGAGGCACAACTTTGAACGGGGTTCCAGCTTCTTCGAGTTTGACACCAACACATGGGTCGGGCATCCCCAAATTTTGAAATGACGTAAACTGGTTTTACGACCATGCCAGAGTTCGAAAGGTGTTTCACAAACACTTTTCAATGGAACTGTGTTCAAAATGTAAACCGCAATCTCCACTGCGTAACCCCAAAAGGAATCAGGGAGACGAGCATAGCTCATCATCGACCGAACCATGTCCAACAAGGTTCTGTTTCTCCTCTCCAATACACCATTCTACTGTGGCATACCAGGTGCTGAGAGTTGGGATGCAATTCCATGTTCTATCATATAGTCCTGGAATTCAGTGTCCATATACTCTCCACCTTGATCCGATCGAAGTGTTTTTATCGTTTTACCTAATAGGTTCTCAACCTCAGTCTTATACTCCTTGAACTTTTCAAGTGTTTCAGACTTCCTATGCATTAGGTAAATGTACCCATACCTCGAATGGTCATCTATAAAAGATACGAAGTATTCATAACCTCCTCGTGCTTTAACATTCATCGGACCACAGAGGTCAGAATGTATAAGCTCAAGGGGCTCCTTGGCTCTATATCCTTTTCCACTAAAAGGACGTTTGGTCATTTTGCCTTCAAGGCATGACTCACATACCGGTAAAGAGTTTTTTTCTAACTCGCTTAGAAGTCCACTCTTCACTAGTCTCTCAATCCTATTGAGATTAATGTGGCCTAACCGAAGATGCCAAAGATGGGCACTTTCTTTTGGAGAAATCTTTAATCTCTTAGTTCACGTTTCAGCTGTTTTAAACAATTCGGTGTTCAAAACACTTTTGACCGAATTAGGGTTCAAAACATATAAATTACTCTCAAGCGAAGCATAACAAATCAAATTTCCATTTCAAGAAATAAACGCTTTATTACTCTTGAAAGAAACGAAAATATTTTGTTCTAATAGGCAGGAAATAAAAACTAGGTTTCTCGTAAACCCAGGAACTATGTACATATTATCCAATAATAAGTACTTCCCACCAAAAAACAGCTTCACCATGCCTATTGTTGTAGCTGAGACAACTTCTCTGGATCCAACCCTAAGTGTTATTTCACCCTCTTGCAGCCGCTGCCAGGAACTTAATCCTTGAAAAGAAGAGCAAACATGGTTAGTGGCGCCTGAATCCAATATCCAAGCTGAGTCATTACTCTCCACTAAACAAGTTTCTGTGACAAGTAAATCACATTTACCTATCATCTTCTTTTCATCAGGGAACTTGGGACAACTCATTTTTAGGTGTCCGTCCCCGTTGCAGTAGAAACACTTTCTGGCAACATCCTTCATTTCTTTGCCTTTTAGGGCGGCAACGCGGTCAACCTTAACTTCCTTCAACTTCTCCTTCTTCCCCTTAGGGCCTGAAGAGTCTATAAACTTTAGTCTCAGAGGTCAAACCCTTGTGAAAAGGTCTTAAGACAACACTTGCCACAGCTTCTTGTCCCTTAGTTTGCACCAAGGACTGAAAGGTTTGTAGATCGTTGAATACGACTGTTGAACCGTGCACCTGAGAACCCTCCTCAGTGAGCGCGAACTCTTGGTCGTCATTTACCAAAATCGTGTCTATATTGTTTTTCCACGAAATACTATCGCCGACTAACTTAACGGAAGCTAAAGGAACGTTAAAAGCGTTTGACATTTTGTTGCTGAAATAAAATGAAAAACTTTATATTAATCTCGCAAAAACTTTTGAAAATCCAATCGGGTTTTAGCAAATTTTTATCATATGATCCCTAGGTCATTCAAAATTTGCAATGATACCCTAAAGATTTAGAATGACTGCCACCGTAGGGTAGACAAACCCACTCCTCCTCTAGGACGAGACTTTCTCGACCAGACTCTAATACCAGACTAACTCTTATTCCATTAGGCATCCAGTTACCATTTTCGGTAAGAATCCATTAACTCTTAATGAATCCTGTGAGTGTCACCCTAAATCTTTAAATTTCCAAGTATCTGTCCAAACAATAGCCGGCGTAGGGAGGACTAAGAAGGAAAACCAACAAGGAAATCTTATCCCTTTCAGAAATTCACGGTGTTCCGACTCCCATGATCAAGGCCCTCCGTAGGGATTGTCTGGTCCAGGCCAAACTAGCAGGCGGATCATAGGCGTCTCACGGTGTGAATCGAAAGAAGAGACCGTGGGTCCCGTTTTCACAAGTCCCGCTCCCACTCACTATAAGTACTCTCTCCATTCACATTGATATTGACCCATACAAATGCCACCGGTAGGGGGACGCTCCCATTTGCGCCACGATGTCGAGCATGGATCTTACGGTGCGAACTTAATCAGAGATTTGTGGATGAAAAAGTAAATGTATCTCATACACTTTATTTCCTCCCACTCAGCACTTTAAAATAATCGGGATTGACCTAGATAAACCGGCTAAAATTTACCTAAGTCTACCAATATAACTCTTATATTGGATTAGCCTAAGTCTATAATCACATTATTAACTTAGGTCTAAGTGAGTAAATTAATTAACTCTTAATTAACGACACTCACGAGAATATAACCTAAGAATCTCCAAACCGAATTCACTCCCAGGTCGGTTTCCAGGTAGGGGTGTTCCGCAAGCGTCAACTTAAATACCCAAGCCTTAGACAAAATCTTCCTTAGACAGAGTTACTTATCAGTCTCCATTAAAAGGTCATATTTGATTTCCTAATTTCTAATCTTATTAGAAATAGAAAACCTAAGTCTAATTATTCAAGTTCTAAACCATTTAAAACTAATAATTAACTTAGTTTACATGCATTTCTATGTTATAGTTCTTGATCATTCATCACATGAATAATACTATACTATAACATATATTCATCACATGAATTCAATGCATGAACATGCTTTTAATCTAAGAAATATAACACTTATATTAAATAAATAAAAACATGCAAACATTATATTATAACTCTTATAATATAATCCTATCATGCATACTATATATTATAACTCTTATAATATAAATATGATGTTTCCAGGTAGGGGTGTTCCGCAAGCGTCAACTTAAATACCCCAACCTTAGATAAAACCTTCCTTAGATAGAGTTACTTATCAGTCTCCTTTCAAAGGTCATATTTGATTTCCTAATTTCTAATCTTATTAGAAATAGAAAACCTAAGTCTAATTATTCAAGTTCTAAACCATTTAAAACTAATAATTAACTTAGGTTACATGCATTTCTATGTTATAGTGCTTGATCATTCATCACATGAATAATACTATACTATAACATATATTCATCACATGAATTCAATGAATGAGCATGCTTTTAATCTAAGAAATGTAACACTTATATTAAATAAATAAAAACATGCAAACATTATATTATAACTCTTATAATATAATCCTATCATGCATACTATATATTATAACTCTTATAATATAAATATGATGTTTTTGGTAGGGGGTGTTCAAGCGTCAAACTTAAATACTGACCTTAGACAAAACCTTCCTTAGACAGAGTTACTTATCAGTCTCCATTCAAAGGTCATATTTGATTTCCTAATTTCTAATCTTATTAGAAATAGAAAACCTAAGTCTAATTATTCAAGTTCCAAACCATTTAAAACTAATAATTAACTTAGGTTACATGCATTTCTATGTTATAGTGCTTGATCATTCATCACATGAATAATACTATACTATAACATATATTCATCACATGAATTCAATGCATGAGCATGCTTTTAATCTAAGAAATATAACACTTATATTAAATAAATAAAAACATGCAAACATTATATTATAACTCTTAGAATATAATCCTATCATGCATACTATATATTATAACTCTTATAATATAAATATGATGTTTCCAGGTAGGGGTGTTCTGCAAGCGTCAACTTAAATACCCCAGCCGTAGACAAAACCTTCTATAGACAGAGTTACTTATCAGTCTCCATTCAAAGGTCATATTTGATTTCCTAATTTCTAATCTTATTAGAAATAGAAAACCTAAGTCTAATTATTCAAGTTCTAAACCATTTAAAACTAATAATTAACTTAGGTTACATGCATTTCTATGTTATAGTGCTTAATCATTCATCACATGAATAATACTATACTATAACATATATTCATCACATGAATTCAATGCATGAGCATGCTTTTAATCTAAGAAATATAACACTTATATTAAATAAATAAAGCCATGCAAACATTATATTATAACTCTTATAATATAATCTATCATGCATACTATATATTATAACTATTATAATATAAATATGATGCATGAAATGTTTAACCTGAGGTGAGATTTTAAATTTATATGTTATACTCTATGCACATAGAAATAATTAAATCATACATCTCATGCATAAAATAATTAAATAGCAATATTGGACCGATTTTTGGCACCCTAGGGACATAAAATTAAATTAATTAACATTAATATAACATTTTTATTAATATTAATGAAAATGATTAAATAAAATACATTTATAAAATCATTTTTACAAAGAAAAATAAAATTAAAAAAATGAAAAATGACAGTTGCCCCAGCCAAGACTCGAACCGCTACCCACGAGCCACTCCACGGCAAACAACTTTTGCTGTTTTTCACCGAAATCGCCCATTTTTGCTCCATTTTCTTCACGATAACTCTTGCCACGAACGACACGGATTTACAGACTCGATTTACATTAAAAAATTCCCAAAACAATGGGCCCTTACATTGATCTCATCAACTTTAATGTAAATCTAAACTAGTGCCAAAAACCGAAAACATCCAAAATTGCAAACCATTAACATTCCTCTCATGAAAATTAATGCTACCCACCTAACTTTAAGAATCCACAGAATACACAACGAAGAGCAATGATTGGCTCTGATACCAATTGAAGGGATTTGAATTCCCGCAGCGGAAGACGTTGTGAAACGTCGTTGATCCGTTGTGTAATTCTATCTTAAAATCGAACCTATCTCATAGATCCTAGGCTAAACATGCAAAAAGGAGAAGAAAATAGTAAGGAAAACAATACTTACTTGTTGAAGAACACTTCTTCAATCCTCTTCTCCTCCAGTCACGATCTCTCTCGAAACTACGAACTCCTCGAACGCAAACCTCGAATTGATCAGGGAGACACCTCCAAAGGGTCTTCTCGGTTGTTCTCGGGAGGTTGAGGGAGAGTGAATGGGACTCCCTTTGGTTTTGGTTGAGGAGAAATCTTAGAGAGATGAGAGAATTCTAGAGAGAATTGCCTTGCTCTCTTTGGATCAAAATCCAAAAAATGGAAAAAAATGGCATCCCAAAGGCTTCTTGCAAAGCCTTTAAATACTATTGTTTGATGGAGTTAAAACCTCCACCAAATCACAATTTTACCACAACCATATAATATACAAATCACATTTGCATATTATATAATATAAGGTATCTCATACCTTATTATACAAATCTCATTTGCATAAATGTGGAATTATAAATTGAATCACATTCAATTTAGTTTATCTCAATTCAATTTCACCAAATAGCACTAATTAATCAATTAGGCTATACTATATTTTATTATGAATCTCATTCACATCAAACTATATATTATGTCATCTATATCTCATATAAATGACATAAATACCCAAAAAATGAATTTGAACACTTCAAATTCACACCAAACTGTAAACCCTCAATTTCTCCAATTTGAGCCAACCAAGGGACCTAATGAACCTACACGTGACGAGCTCCAATGATTCGAGACTAACCTGTCAAACTCTTTGACCCGGTTATTCAACATTCATTAGCTACGGTAACACTCCACTAAAGCCCGTAGCTGCACTCTCATCACTGTAGGACAAGTTGTGTCCATCGATATAACCAATACCAATGAGCCGACCCTTCACAAGTTGTTCGTAGACACTGCTGGATCAAATTACCGTTTTATCCCTATGTCTACATCTTGCTCCTTAAGTCCCACTGCTCCTCTAATGAACAAGTACGTTGCATGGTCCAACCATAAACAACAACCCTCTCAGGCCAATGAGAGAGTGAGGCCCCGTTGTTCAAGCCCTAGAGACAGCACTTAAGGGAACAACCTCTCTAGTTTCCCTAAGCCGGGAACGAGTGAATTCCTTCTTGCGTAGTCAAGTTCCCAGCTCCCCACGTGGTCCTGCCCCTGAGAAGATAGGCATATTGGGCGAGCAACAGTGGCCACCCTCACCCGCATACTAGTCAAAGGCGACGCACCCGCAGCGTGAAGTCCGTGACACGCTCAGGATTAAGGTCGAGTCACTAATGGTCATCTACGAAATTATTAGCTTTATACTGTTAACGGTGTTACATTAGTAAGTCTAATAATTCACGGTCCAGTCTTGTACAATCTCATTGCACAGGGTGCCCCCACTCGCATTTCAACCACATGAACGAGTCAGATCATCTTGTAGTTAATGAATATTGATTAACTGGATCAAAGAGTTTGATTAGTTAATCTCACATCATTGGTGCTCATGAACTGTAGGTCCATTAGGTCCCTCCGTTAGCTCAACATGGTTATACTGAGGGTATAAAGTTAGGAATAAAATTGAAGTGTTCAATTTCATGCATGAGGTGTTATATCAATTATATATGATATAATTGATATAATATATGGTTTTAATGTGAATTAGATTCACATATAAACCATATAATACTGGGAGAATAAAGGAGGGATAGGATGATAATTTTCATCCTATTTCCCTATATATATAGTTGTATGAGATGCAACTAGGTCAAGTCATTCCATCTCCTTGAGAAACCTTAGAGAATTCTCCCACATTGTGTTAGAAAGTGTTCCAACTAAAAATCTCACAAACACCTTATCTCACCAAAAGGGAACCCATCTTCCTCCCTCACCTAGAGAACAACGGAGAAGATTCAGTGGTAGTGTCGGTGATCGTTCGGGTTCGTGTTGCTAAGATCGTGAACGTGGGAGAAGGAGCACTCGAAGAAAAGTTCTTCAAAGGTACAAATCTTGCTGTCCATCTTCTATTATATGCTTAATCTAGTTAAGTTTGTTCTTGAATGTAATCCATGTAATGAAATTAAGAACGCGCGATTCACAATCGCTTCCCCTGCGAGATTCTATTTCATTCAATTGGTATCAGAGCCCAATTGTGTTCTTGATTTACGTTCTGGATTTTTAAAAAACGAGGTGTGATTTACTGTTTTGCATGTGATGTATGAACGGTTTGCATATTAGACGTTTTCAATTTTTGTACTTAGATTTATAATTTTCATTGAATCGTTCAATGTAAGGGCCCGGTGTTTTAGACAATTTTAATTGTAAATCGAGTCTGTAAGTCCGTGTCGATCGAGGCAAGGTGGTTGCTGAGAAGATCGGAGCGAAAACGAGCAAGAAATGGAGATTTCACCATGCTGTCTGTATGCAGCGTTGCAACGTTGTTCATTGGCGTTGCAACGTTGTGCTTGCGGAAGGAGGCGCGCAGAAGACGACAGCGTTGCAACGCTAAGGCGTTGTAAAACACTCAACGGGCAGAAGAGGGCAAACCGCAGCGTTGCAACGCTGCGCCACAGGCGTTTTACGCGAAGGAGCAACAGACAGAAAATCATATTTATTATATATAATAAATATAAAAACGTTTTATATTTCTTTATATTTAATTTATATAATTTTAATTTATATAATTAAATTATATTAATTAAAATTGGTTTTAGGGTGCCAAAATTGGTCTAATTTTGATATTTAAATTATGCAATTGTTGTGTAATTATTGCCATGCATAATGTATGCTTTTAATTTAGAAATCTCACCTTAGGTTAAGTATTTCCATGCATCATTTACAATATAAAGAGTTATATTATATAGTTTGCATAATTAATTAATATAAGGTGTTATATTAATTTATGGACACCATTGACATGCATTATATTTCATGAGATGATTATGCTATGTATGTCTTATTATTCATGAGATGAATGATCAAGCACTATAACATAGTATGCATGTCACCTAAGGTTAATTATTAGTTTTAAAATATTTAGAACTTGGAAATAATAGACCTTAGGTTATCTAGTTCTAATTAGATTAGAATTAGGAACCAAGTAATTTATAAATAATGATTAAAAGAGGAACTCTGTCTAAAGAAAGTTCTGTCTAGGCTGAGGTATTTAAGCTGACAGAAATGGAATACCCCTACCTGGGAACTGATCTGGGAGTGAAACTTAATCAGAGAGTTTATAAATTACAGTAGCGGCAGCGGGTTTATTAAAGTGTTAATAAACTAGATATCTTATGCCTAATATAAAAGTTATATTAGCAAACTTAGGATAAAATCAATATAAGAGTTATATTGATAAGTTTAGGTAAAACCATCAGCTGGGTTTTAGCCTAAGTAAGATTCCTATAGATTTAAAGTATCCAGTGGGAGGAAAAGTATATATGATACATATTTTTCCGCCTAGGTATCTCCAGGAAGTTCACACCGTGAGACTCATACTTGGCCTCATGGCGCAAACAAGAGCGTCCCCCTTCGGATGGTGTTTGTATGAGTCAATATCAAGGTGAATGGATAGGGTACTTATAATGAGTGGGAGCAGGTTTGGTGAAAACAAAACCTATGGTCTCTTCTGTCGGTTTACGCCGTAAGGTCACTATGGTCATCCTGCTAGTTTGGCCTGGACCAGACAATCCCTTCGAAGGGCTTGATCATAGGGGATCAAACACAGTAGACACCCGAAAGGGATAAAGATTTCTTTCGTCTGTTTTTCAATCTAGTGCTCCCTTCGGCAGATTTTATTGGATGAGGACTCTGGGATCTAAAGACAGAGGGTTACACTCACGAGGTACATAAGTTGTGTATATATCCTGACCGAATAATGGTAACTAAAGCCTATAGGAATAAGAGTTATTCTGGCATTAGGTTTTGGTCAAGAATGTCTTGATCTAGAGGAAGAGTGTTTTTTATTACGTTTCGGTGTTATACATTCTAAACCTTTGGAGTAACATTGCAAATTATAAATGACCTAGGAATCTTTTGATAATTAGCTAAAACATGATTGGATTAGACAATTATAGCAAGAAACTCATACAAGTTTTGTTTGTAAATTTTCAACAAAATGTCTAGCTCAATTATTTTCCTACTGGGTGTGGAAAAATTAACTGGAGAAAACATAATGACTTGGAGGAATAGACTCAACATAATCTTGGTTGCACATGATCTTAAGTTCATTCTCAATGAGGAGTGTCCTCAATACCCTGCTCAAAACACATCTCAATCTGTTGAGGATGCGTATGACCGCTGGATTAATGCCAATGAAAAGGAAAAGCCTATATCATGGCTAGCATACCTGATGTTTTAGCCAGGAGGTTGGAGGGCAAGGTCTCAGCTCTTGAGATCATTAATTTTGTGCTAAATTTGTCTAGACAACCGTCCAAACAAATTCGGCATGAAGCCCTAAAGTACGTTTATAACGCGCACATGGAGGAGGGAACGTCGGTGAGAGAACATGTTCTCAATCTGATTGCTCACTTCAACATAGCGGAATTAAACGGAGCGGTCATAGACGAGAAAAGTCAGATTTCGTCCATCCTAGAATCTCTTCCGAAGAGTTTTCTGCAATTCCGCAACAATGCAACGATGAACAACATAGAGTATGATCTGACTTCTCTACTAAATGAGCTGCGAGAACTATCGGTTTCTTATGGATGATAAGAGACAACGAGAAATGGGAGAGGCAAATCTGTTTGCCCATTCCAAAAGTTCTAAGAAGGGTTCAACCTCACGGAACTAAAAAGCTATGATCATACTTCTGAACTTAAGAAGATACAGAAGAAAAAGAGAGGGAGCAAATAAAGAGCAGTCGTCTGGCAAGAAAAGCTGTTATTTGATAACATGTATGTAATTTCAGGGTTTATTAGAAATCTTATTTCTTACCTTAGCGAACATTGTACTTCAATTTCTTTTCAATTGAATAAAGTGTTTATTTCCTTGGAAAAGTATTGAACTATGTATTGCTCTTCTTGAGAATTATTTGCAATAGTTTAATTCAATTAAAATGATTTTAAACATTGAATTATAACAAATATACGAACTGATTTCTCCTAAAGAAAATGGTCATTTTTGGCATCTTAGATTGGGTCACATTAATCTCAATAGGATTGAAAGATTGGTAAAGAATGGACTTCTAAATGAGTTAGAAGAAAATACTTTACCTGTATGTGAATCCTGCCTAGAAGGCAAAATGACTAAAAGGCCTTTTAGTGGAAAAGGTTATAGAGCCAAAGAACCTCTTGAGCTTATACATTCAGACCTTTGTGGTCCGATGAATGTTAAAACCAGATGAGGTTATGAATATTTCATCTCCTTTGTAGATGATTATTCTAGATTTGGGCATATTTACCTAATACAACATAAGTCTTAAGCACTTGAAAAGTTTAAGGAATTCAAGACTGAAGTTGAAAATCAATTAGGTAAAACGATAAAGACACTTCGATCAGATCGAGGTGGAGAGTACATGGATTTAAAATTCTAGAACTATATGATAGAACATGGAATTACATCCCAACTCTCGGCTCCCGGTACACCACAGCAAAACAGTGTATCGGAAAGGAGAAATAGAACCTTGTTGGACATGGTTCGATCAATGATGAATTATGCTCATCTCCCTAGTTCCTTTTGGGGTTACGCAGTAGAGACTGCAGTATACATTTTGAACAATGTGCCTTCAAAAAGTGTTTCTGAAACATCTTTTGAACTCTGGAAAGGACATAAAGGTAGTTTATGTCATTTCAGAATATGGGGTTGTCCAGCACATGTGCTTGTGACAAATTCAAAGAAGTTGGATTCACGTTCAAAATTGTGCCTATTCGTAGGATACCCAAAAGAAATAAGAGCTGGTTTATTATATGATCATAAGGAAGATAAGGTTTTTGTGTCGACAAATGCCACTTTCTTAGAGGAGGACCACATAAGGGACCACAAACCAAGAAGTAAAATTAAGAAGTAAAATTATGTTGAGTGAATTAGACGGACCGATAGCAAAGGTTGCTAATAAAACTAGTACGTCAACAAGAGTTGTTGATACTAGGTTGTCTAGTCAAGAGAGTCCATCTCAAGAGTTGAGTATGCCTCGACGTAGTGGGAGGGTTATAACATAACCTGACCGTTACATGGGTTTATCTAAAATCCAAGTTGTTATAACAGATGACGACTGTGAGGATCCATCGACTTATAGTCAAGCGATGGTTGACAAAGACAAAGACAAATAGGTCATAGCCATGGACCAAGAAATGGAGTCTATGTACTTCAATTCTGTTTGGGATCTTGTAGATAAACCTGATGGGGTAAAACCTAAAGGTTGTAAGTGGATCTACAAGAGAAAGCGTGGTGTAGATGGAAAGGTGCAAACTTTTGAAGCTAGACTAGTAGCAAAGGGTTATACCCAGGTAGAAGAGGTGAACTATGAGGAAACCTTTTCACCTGTTGCTATGGTAAAGTCTACCCGTATTCTACTTGCCATTGTTGCATATTATGACTATGAGATATGACAAATGGATGTCAAGACAACATTCTTGAATGGTAATCTTGACGAGAACATCTACATGGACCAACCCAAAGGGTTCATTGAACCAAGACAAGAGCAAAAGCTTTGCAGGCTTAAAAGACCAATCTATGGACTGAAACAACCTCTAGGTCTTGGAATATAAGGTTTGATGAGGCAATCAAATCTTTTGGCTTTGACCAGAAAGACCAATCTATGGTTATCTTACTGACATTAAGAATTGGCTTGCTACACAATTCCAAATGAAAGATTGGGGAGAAACACAGTTTGTTCTTGGGATCCAGATTGTCCGGAATCACAAGAATAAAACTCTAGCATTGTCTCAGACATCTTACATCGACAAAGTGTTGTTGAGGTTTAATATGCAAGACTCCAAGAAAGGTTTATTACCTTTTAGATATGGAGTTCATTTGTCTAAGGAACCGTGTTCTAAGACACCTCAAGGAGTTGAGGACATGAGACAAATTCCTTATGCATCAGCTGTTGGAAGCCTGATGTACGCCATGTTGTGTACTAGGCTAGACATCTGCTTTGCAGTTGGAATGGTTAGTAGATATCAATCCAATCCAGGACCTGAACACCGGACAACGGTTAAAACGATCCTTAAGTATCTTCAGAGAACAAGGAACTACATGCTTGTGTATGAGGCTAAGGATTTGATCCTTACAGGATACACAGATTCTGACTTTCAAACTGATAAAGATTCTCGGAAATCTACATTGGTCAATATTTACTCTTAATGGAGGAGTTGTAGTATGGCGAAACGTCAAGCAGGAATGCATCGCTGATTCCATCATGGAGGCCGAATATGTAGCAATTTGTGTAACAGCTAAAGAGGTCGTTTGGTTAAGGAAATTCATCTTAGATTTGGAAGTCTTTACTGTGATAATAGTGGTGTTGTGGCAAATTCAAGAGAACCCCGAAGTCATAAAGGGGTAAACGCATTGAGCGAAAATATCATCTCATCCGGGAGATCGTGAATCGAGGAGACGTGATCGTCATGAAGATAGCCTCCAAGCACTGTTGGGATTTATGCCCTAAACTTGTGTAATTTTGATAAAATAAATAAAGAGTTATTTGTTTTGATAAAATTATATCTTTATTTATAAATCTAATAAACTAAGCTCCAAGGTTATAATATATCTTGAACATCAGTGTAGTGGACACTATTTGGGTTGTTTTCAAGAATATAACCTAAATGATCTATGGTATAAGAATAAGGTTGGAAACCTCATTCTGGTAACACCATGGATGCGACCCACTTTGTAATTAGTACAAATGAGGTAATCCAACTCATTCATGTGGTTGACATGCGAGTGGGGGCATCATGTATGAAGAGTTCATATAAGATCGGACTGCAAATTATTAGTCTAACCAGTGTAACATCGTTAACAGGATAAGACTGATAATTTATAGATGGTCATTAGTGACTCGACCTGAATCCTGAGTAAGTTAAGAACTCCTGCTTATAGGGGTTTGTCCTTAGACTAGTATGGGTGAGAGTGGCTTGTAGGGGTGAGAGTAGCCTGTAGTTAAGAACTCAATAAGCTTACCTTCTCAGGGACAGAACCTCGTAGGTAGCTGGGGACTTAACTATACAAGATTGAATTCACTCATTCTTACACTAAGGAATTAGATAGGTTGTTCCCTTAAGAACTGACTCCAGGTCTTTAACAACGGGGCCCCACCCTCTATGAGGATATGAGTCTATGGTAGGACGTTAGACTTGTTGTTCATTAGAGGATCAGTAGTGC
This sequence comes from Trichosanthes cucumerina, assembly GCA_036507285.1. NCBI lineage: Eukaryota > Viridiplantae > Streptophyta > Magnoliopsida > Cucurbitales > Cucurbitaceae > Trichosanthes > Trichosanthes cucumerina. The sequence goes on from CM071840.1 coordinate 34,859,000, forward strand.
TTAAGGAACAAAGAGGTAATCACAGGGGTAAAACGGTAATTTGACCCAGTTGTGATTACGAACAACCTGTGAAGGGTCGACTCATGGGTAATAATTATATCAGTGGACACAATATAATCTACAGTGAGGAGAGTGCAACTACAAGTCTATAGTGGAGTGACTTGTAGTTAATGAATATTGATTAACTGGATCAAAGAGTTTGATCAGTTAATCTCACATCATTGGAGCTCATGAATTGTAGGTCCATTAGGTCCCTCCGTTTGCTCAACATGGTTATATTGAGGTTATAAAGTTAGGAATGAAGTTGAAGTGTTCAATTTCATGTATGAGGTGTTATATTAATTATATATGATATAATTGATATAATATATGGTTTTAATGTGAATTAGATTCACATATAAACCATATAATAGTGGGAGAATAAAGGAGAGATAGGATGGTAATTTCTATCCTATTTCCCTATATATATAGTTGTATGAGATGCAACTAGGTCAAGTCATTCCATCTCTTTGAGAAACGTTAGAGAATTCGCCCACATTATGTTGGAAAGTGTTCCAACTAAAAATCTCACAAACACCTCATCTCACCTAGAGGGAACCCACCTTCCTCCCTCACCTAGAGAACAACGGAGAAGATCCGGTGGTAGTGTCGGTGATCGTTCGAGTTCGTGTTGCTAAGATCGTGAACGTGGGAGAAGGAGCACTCGAAGAAAAGTTCTTCAAAGGTACAAATCTTGTTGTCCATCTTCTATTATATGCTTAATCTAGTTAAGTTTGTTCTTGAATGTAATCCATGTAATGAAATTAAGAACGCGCGATTCACAATTGCTTCCACTGCGGGATTCGATTCCCTTCACACAACATTGCTGATCCATTTACAACGGCTCTCACGACTAAAGTATTTGAGAGTCACCTAGAAGGTCTAAGTTTAAAAGTCTTCCCTAACTCGGGTAAGTGGGAGTATATTGTATAAAGGGTTTCAGTGCCCTTGTTTATTGTATTTTACATTATTGTAATGTTTATTATGTACTGCACTAGCTTTAGGTCAAGTGGGAGATTGTTGGGATATGTGCCCTAAACTTGTGTAATTTTAGTCAAATGAATAAAGAGTTGCTTGATTTGATGAAATTATATTCTCGCTTTATAAATCCAATAAACTATGCTCCGAGGTTATAATAGATCTTGAACATCAGTGTAGTTGACACTATTTTGATTATGTTCAAAAGTATAATCTAAATGGTCTATGGTATAAGAATAAGGTTGGAAATCTTATTCTAGTAACACCATGGATGCGACCCACTTTGTAGTTAGTACAAATGAGGTAATCCAACTCATTCATGTGGATGACATGCGAGTGGGAGCATCATGTATGAAGAGTTCATACAAGATCAGACTGCAAATTAGTAGTCTAACTAGTATAACGCCGTTAACAGAATAAGACTGATAATTTCTAGATGGTCATTAGTGACTCGACCTGAATCATGAGAAAGTAAATAACTTCTGCTTATAGGGGGTTGTCCTTAGACAAGTATGAGTGAGAGTGGCCTGTAGCCGATTCAATAAGCCTACCTTCTCAAGGACAGAACCTCGTGGGTAGCTAGGCACTTAACTCTGCAAGATGAAATTCACTCTTTCCTAGACTAAGGAATTAGATAGGTTGTTCCCTTAAGAACTGAGTCCAGGTCTTGAACAACGGGGCCCCATACTCTAAACTAGCTTAAGAGGGATTGAGTTTATGGTAGGACCATAGACTTGTTGTTCATTAGAGGATCAGTGGTGCTGAAAGAACAAAGAGGTAATCACAGGGTAAACGATAATTTGACCTAACTGTGATTACGAACAACCTGTGAAGGGTCGACTCATGGGTAATGATTATATCGATAGACACAATATAATCTACAGTGAGGAGGGTGCAACTACCAGTCTATAGTGGAGTGACTTGCAGTTAATGAATATTGATTAATTAGATCAAAGAGTTTAATCAGTTAGACTCACATCATTGGAGCCCATGAACTATAGGTCCATTAGGTCCCTCCGTTGGCTCAACATGGTAATATTTGTTGGGATGTATGTCCTAATCTCGTTTTGCTTGTAATATTACCATTTGAAATAAATAAGAGTTATTTCTTTCATTACTTTGTGTCTTGCATTTTTACAAACTTTGTCCAATAAACTAAGCTCCAAGGCCATTGAATTTATGAGAGAACTAGAACTTGAACGGTGTGTAGTGGACACATAGAGAGGATCACGTTCGAGTTAATGACCCGAACGGTCTATAGTAAATGGATAGGGTTGGATACCCAATCCTGGATACGCTGTGGATGTGGCCCGCTTTGTATTAAATACAAACGAGGTGATCTGACTCGTTCATGTGGTTGACATGCGAGTGGGGCATCTTGTGCAATGAGATTGTACAAGACCGGACTGTAAATTATTAGACCTACAGATGTAGCACCATTAATAGTATGGGACTAATAACTTCGTAGATAACCATTAGTGACTCGACACGAATCTGAGCGTGTTCTGGACTTGCATGCATGGTGCATCTTTTGACTACTACGGGTGAGGGTGGTCACAGTTACTTGCCCAATATGCCTATCTTCTCAGGGACAGGACCACGTGGGGAGCTGGGAACTTAACAATGCGAGATGGAATTCACTCGTTCCCGATCTTAAGGAAACTAGAGGGGTTGTTCCCTTGAGTGTTGTCTCCAGGGCTTGTACAACGAGCGCCCACCTTCTCACTGGCCTGAGAGGGTTGTTGTGTATGGTTGGACCATTACAACGTTGTTGTTCATTAAAGGAGCAGTGGGGACTTAAGGAGCAAGAAGTAGACACAGGGGTAAAACGGTAATTTGACCCAACAGTGTCTATGAACAACCTGTGAAGGGTCGACTCATGGGCATTGGTTATATCAGTGGACACAACTTGTCTTACAGTGACGGGAGTGCAGCTACGGGCTTTAGCGGAGTGTTATCATAGCTAATGAATGTTAATTAACCAGGTCAAAGAATTTGACAGGTTAATCTCGGATCATTGGAGCTCGTTACTGTAGGTCCATTAGGTCCCTCGGTTGGCTCAGACTGGATTAATAGAGGGTTTATAGTTTTGGTGTGAATTTGAAGTGTTCAAGTTCATTAAAGGGTAAATATGTCATTTATATGAGATATGATTGACATATTATATAGTTTAATGTGAATGAGATTCATAATAAACTATAGGTTAGCCAAATTTTCTAATTAGGGCTAATTGGAGAAATTGGATTGAGAGAAATTAAATTGAATCTGATTCAATTTAAAATTCCACAATTATACAAATGTGATCATTTGTATAATGAGATATGAGATATCTTATTATATACAGTTATGCAAATGTGATTTGCATAACCTACGGTTGTGATTAAATGGTAAATAGGTGGAGTTTTCAACTCCACCTATTTCGATTATTTAAACTCCTTTGTAAGAAGGATTTAGAAAAAAAAGCTCATTTTTGGAAATCTCACCAAAGACCTCTTGCAATTCTCTCTCAACATCTCTCTCAATCTTCCTTCCTTTCACCTAAAGAAGAGTCTCACAACTCTCCTTCTACCAAAAGTAGAACGACCGAAAAACCTTTCAGAACGTATCCGGATTATTGGTTCGTCAAGGAGATCGAGTTCGTTGAGATCATGATCACGAAGAGTTCGTGACCGGAGTGAAGGGAATGAAAATCTCCGCGCAGCGGAAGACGATGGAATCGTCAAGGTATCGTTACGCTACTTGAAATTTGTTAAAATGATCTAACCCTTAGATCTAAGTTAAACATACAATTCTATGGAAGAAAAACAGCAAGAAGAAATCTACTTACTTGTTGAAGACTCTCTTCAAGGTTTCTTCCAATGATCACGAACACTTCGTGCTTCTCAATCTCAACGAACTCGAACTTATGAACAAGATCCGATCACAACCACTTGGAATCTCGGTTGTTCTTCTTTTGGAAAGAAGGAAGATGGTGGGATCTTGGTGTTTTGGTGAGGAGAAAGTTAGAGAGAAAATGAGAGAGTATTCTCTTCTTTTTGGGTGAGAATCCAAAAAATGAGAGATTGAGATACAATCCTTCTTGCAAGAAGGGTTTAAATAGTGGAATAATCATGGAGTTAAAATCTCCACATTATTACCATTTTACCACAACCATAGGTTATGCAAATCATATTTGCATAACCATATAATATAAGATACCTCATATCTCATATTACAAATCACATTTGCAATAATTGTGGATTAATTAAATTGAATCACATCCAATTTAATTTCTCTCAATTAATTTCTCCAATTAGCCCTAATTCAACAATTAGGCTAACCTATAGTTTATTATGAATCTCATTCACATTAAACTATATATTATATATATCACTCATATCTCATATAAATGATATAAATTACTCTAAGTGAAATTGAACACTTCAATTTCATACCAAAACTTTAACCTTTCTTTTAACCCAGATGGAGCCAACCGAGGGACCTAATGGACCTATAGTGACGGGCTCCAATAATCCGAGATTAACCTATCAAACTCTTTGACGCGATTAATCAACATTCATTAGCTATGGTAACACTCCACTATAGCCCGTAGCTGTACTCCCGTCAGTGCAGAATATTACGTGTCCACTGATCTAACCAATGCTCATGAGTCGACCCTTCACAGGTTGTTCGTAGACACGGCTGGATCAAATTATCGGTTTATCCCTGTGTCAACTTCTTGTTCCTTAAGTCCCCACTGCTCCTATTATGAACAACATATTGTGATGGTCCAACCATACACAATACCCTTCTCGAGCCAGTGAGAAGGTAGGTGCCCGTTGTCCAAGCCCTGGAGACAGCACTTAAGGGAACAACCCCTCTAGTTTCCCTAAAGGCGGGAACGAGTGAATTCCATATCTCGTAGTTAAGTTCTCAGCTCCCTACTAGGTCCTGTCCCTGAGAAGATAGGCATATTGGGCGAGTAACAGTGACCACCCTCACCCGTACTAGTCAAAGGACGGACTTCCAGAGTAGTGTGTCCGTAACACGCTCAAGATTCAGGTCGAGTCACTAATGGTCATCTTCGAAGTTATTAGTCCTTACTGTCAACGGTGTTACATCAATAGGTCTAATAATTCACGGTCCGGTATTGTACAATCTCATTGCACAGGATGCCCCACCTCACATGTCAACCACATGAATGAGTCAGATCACCTCGTTTGTATCTAATGCAAAGTGGGCCGCATCCACATCGTATCCAGGATTAGGTCTCCAACCCAATCCATATACTGTCGACCGTTCGAGTCATTAACTCGAACGTGATCCTCTCTATGTGTCCACTACACACCATTCAAGTTCTAGTTCTCTCATAAATTCAATGACCCTGGAGCTTAGTTTATTGGAAAAGTTTGTAAAATTTGCGAGACACAAAGTAATGAAATGAATAACACTTTATTAATTTTAAACAGTAATTTACAAACACGAGATTAGGACAAAAATTCCAACACGGAGGAGGATTACGTGAAGAAAGGTTCTTCAACAAGTAAGTGTGCTTGCTGTTTTTCTACCTAAATTGCTTGTTTAACCTAGATGCTATTAGATAGTTTCGGTTTCAAGAAAACGAATTTCGCAACAATACCACGGCGATTCGATCGTTCTTCCGCTGCGTGGGATTTCATTCCCTTCAATATTGAGGGTATAAAGTTAGGAATAGAATTGAAGTGTTCAATTTCATATATGAGGTGATATATCAATTATATGTGATATAATTGATATAATATATAGTTTTAATGTGAATTAGATTCACAAATTAACTATATACTAATGAGAGAATAAAGGAGGGATATGATGGTAATTTCCATCCTATTTCCCTATAAATAGTTGCATGGGATGCAACTTTAGTGAATGCCATTTTGTGAAACCAAATTAGATCATTCCTTTGTGTTGTTGGAAAGAGTTCCAAAACACAAATCTCTCAATTCCACATCTCATCCTAAAGGAACCCACCTTCCTCCCTGACCTAGAGAACAACAGAGAAGAAAGTGTTCTTCAAAGGTAAATTACCTTCTGTCCTAATAAACTAAGGTCACGAGGCTATTTAATGTACACTTGAACTTTATGTGATGACATAAAGCATGGATCAAGTTTGAGTATATAACCTAAAATGGTCCATAGTATAGGGATAAGGTTGGACGCCTTATTCCGGGGACACTATGGATGCAACCTACTTTTTAGTTAGTACAAACGATGTGATCCTGAATCGTTCATATAAAGATATGTAAGTGGGGGCATCCTATGCAATGAGTTTGTATAAGACTGAGCCACGACTTAGTCACTTTTTCTTTAAAACACCGTTTACTGTACAAAAACTGACTAATTCAATTTTGATGACCTAGATAACTCGATCTCAATCCTGAGCTAACTATGAACTCCTGTTTATTCGGGATTATCCTTAGATCTGCATGGGTGAGAACAGCTCAATAGTGTTGGCTAAATAAGCCTCCCATTTCAGGGGTAAGATTGGGTAAATAACTGGGGACATAGGGTGCAAGACGAAATTCACTCCTACCTGACTCTAGGGATAGTGGATAGGTTTTTCCCTTAAGTGTTGACTTCGGAACTAGAACAAGGGGCCCGACCCTCTCACAAGGCTGAGAGGGACTAGATTTGTTGGTTGGACCACAAATCAATTGTTCTATAGAGTTTCAGTGGGACTTAAGGAACAAGAAGTGTTCTCGGGGAGTGCAACTACGGGACATTAGTGGAATGACCCATTAGTTAACAAATGTTGATTAATTAGGTTAAAGACTTTGACCGGTTAATCTTTGATTGTTGGAGTCCATGATCTATAGGTCCATTAGGTCCCCCTGCTAGCTCATATGGATTAAACTTAGAACAGTATGTTGGATTAATTCGAATTGTTCGAATTAGGAAATGAGTTTTAAACCGACAAGTATATGTGATATAACTATCGATTTTTTTATGGCACTCAATATTCAAATGTGATTTGAATTTCGAAAATATGAATGCGGATTCATGTTCGGGATGTCAAAATTAGTCAAGAAGGTGAAAATCGTAAAAAGCCAAAGGGTTGACTTTTTTTGCTCAGGAAAAGTAAAAGTTTGACTTTAAACAAATGGAAAGACTATTTTTACCCTTAACTAGAGTTAGTGGAATTATCCAACTTTTTGTTTGACAATCCCACTAATTTAAGTGGACTATGTGTAAACATTATAGAATGACACATAACCCACTTTAGTTAGTGTTTTGTGAGGTGTTGCATTTTGGTGAGCTTTGAATGCATTTGATGCATGTATTTGTTTTATAAATAGGAATGATTTTAGAACAAAGGGTTCTTCTTGCTGATTTGTTTTTAGTTTTTTCAAAAAAGAGTCTCACAAAAAATTCTTCTTTTCCTTTCCTCACTTAAACCTGTGATCCTCCATTTCTTTCTTTTCATTCCTTCATTCACCAGGTCCCACAACTCGGTTCTAAGTCTAGAGGATAGCGGGGAAGCTCTAGTGGTTCTCCAGTTGTGTTCGGGTTGTGCTTAGGCAAGGAGATCGTGAAGAAATCGAGCTACAAAGTTTGTACTCTCTTCTCTTTTTTAGTTCACTATTTCTTGTATGTTTGCATGTTAATTTCTATTAAGTTAGATTCAATTAGAGTGTCATTAGATCCTTTTTCCGTTGCGTATGTCTCATGTTCCATCAGGTGGTATCAGAGCATGCTTTAATTTTGTTGCGGTTTATACCCTAAGCAAGTGTAGTTTTGTAATAATCATATTTCAAATAAATAAAGATGTTATTTATTATATTTTCTCACATTAACCTAAATCCAGTAAACTAAGTTCCAAGGTTATAATGATTGATCTTGAACAATTGTGTAGTGGACACAAGTTGGATTAAGTTATCCAAGTATAACCTAAAAGGTCTATGGTATATGTATAAGGTTGGGAACCTTATACTGGTAACACCATGAATGCGACCCGCTTTGTATTTAGTACAAATGAGGTAATCTAACTCGTTCATGTGGTAGACATGCGAGTGGGGGTATCCTGTATAATGAGATTATACAAGACTGGACCGCGAATTATTAACCTACTAGTGTAACACCGTTAACAAGATAAGTCTAATAATTTATAGATGATCATTAGTGACTTGACCTGAATCCTGAGCAAGTTACGGACTCCTGCTCATGGGGTTTGTCCTTAGACTAGTATTGGTGAGAGTGGCCTGTAGCCGACTCAATAAGCCTACCTTCTCAAGGACATAACCTTCTAGGTAGCTGGAAACTTAACTCTGAAAGATGGAATTCACTCATTCCTAAATTAGGGAATCAAATAGGTTTTTCTCTTATGAACTGAATTTAGGTGTTGAGCAACGGGGCACCGCCTTCTTGCTGGCCTAAGAAGAATTAAGTTTATGGTAGAACCATAGACTAGTTGTTCATTAGAGGATCAATGGAGCTTAAGGAGCAAGATGTAATCATAGGGGTAAAATGATAATTTGACCCAGCTGTGATTATGAACAACCTGTGAAGGGTCAACTCACGAGTATTGATTATATCAGTGGATACAACACAGTCTACAGTGAGGAGAGTGCAACTACGAGTCTATAGTGGAGTGACACGTAGTTAATGAATGTTGGTTAATTAGATCAAAGAGTTTGATTGATTAATCTCGTATCATTGGAGCTCATGATCTGTAGATCCATTAGGTCCCTCCGTTGGCTCAACATGGAAATATTGTGGGTTTATAGTTTGGAGTGAAATTGAAGTGTTCAATTTCATATATAAGGAGATATATCAATTTTATATGATATAATTGATATAGTATATAGTTCAATCTATATATTAAATGAGAAATACACTATAAGAGCACTATAGGGGTAGGATGGTCATTTCCATCCTATTCCCCTATAAATTGAAGGGAATGAAATCCCCGCGCAGCAGAAGACGATTGAATCGTCGTGGTATCATTATGCAACATGTGTTTATTAAAATTGATCTAACGCTTAGATCTAGGCTAAACATGCTTAAAGAAGAAGAAATTTACAGCAAGAATATATTTTACTTACTTGTTGTAGACAAACACTGCAAATTCTTCCTCGTGCCACGAACTCTTCGGGCTACTCGATCTCAACAATAACTTCCACCAAAAAGATCTTGAACACCACCAAGTGATCTTCTCGGTTGTTCTCTTTTGGAGAAGGGAAGATGGTCGGATCTTGTAAGAGTTTTGGGGAGGGAGGAGAATTGAGAGAGAATTGAGAGAGTTCTTCTTCTCTTCTTTGATGAAAAACAAGAAAATGAGAGAATGATACCCAAACCCTTCTTGCAAAGGGTTTAAATAGTGGAATGAGGGAGTTAATTTCTCCTCATTATTACCACTATACCACAACCATAGGTTATGCAAATCTCATTTGCATAACCACATAATATAAGATATCTCATATCTCGATTTGCAATAATTGTGGATTAATTAAATTGAATCACATCCAATTTAATTTCTCTCAATCAAATTCTCCAATTAGTCCTAATTCAACAATTAGACTAACGTATAGTTTATTATGAATCTCATTCACATTAAACTATATATTATATCATTCATATCTTATATAAATGACATAAATGCCCTTAAAGTGAAATTGAACACTTCAATTCCATACCAAAACAATAACCCTTCTTTTAACCCAGGTGGAGCCAACCGAGGGACCTAATGGACCTACAGTGACGGGCTCCAATGATCCGAGATTAACCTGTCAAACTCTTTGACCGGGTTAATCAACATTCATTAGCTACGGTAACACTCCACTATAGCCCGTAGCTGCACTCCCGTCATTGCAGAATATTACGTGTCCACTGATATAACCAATGCCCATGAGTCGATCCTTCACAGGTTGTTCGTAGACACGGCTGGGTCAAATTATCGTTTACCCCCGTGTCTCACCTCTTGATCCTTAAGTCCCCACCGCTCCTCTAATGAACAACATATTGTGATGGTCCAACCATACACAACACCCTTCTCGGGCGGTGAGAAGGTGGGCGCCGTTGTCCAAGCCCCGGAGACAACACTTAAGGAACAACCCTCTAGTTTCCCTAAAGGCGGAACGCAGTGAATTTCATCTCGCGTAGTTAAGTTCCCGACTCCCTACTTGGTTACGTCACGAGAAGATAGGCATATTGGGCGAGTAAGCGTGACCACCCTCACCCGTACTAGTCAAAGGACGGACCCGCAGCGACGAGTCCGTGTACGCTCGCTGGATTCGTGTCGAGTCACTAATGGTCATCTATGAAGTTATTAGTCCCTTCACATCAGCGGTGTTACATCGCAGAGGTCTAATAATTCACGGTCCGTCTTGTACAATCTCATTGCAGGATGCCCCCACTCGCATGTCAACCACATGAACGAGTCAGATCACCTCGTCTGTATCTAATACAAAGCGGGCCGCATCCACAGTGTATCTAGGATTAGGTCTCCAACCCTATCCATATACTGTAGACCGTTCGGGTCATTAACTCGAACGTGATCCTCCCTGTGTGTCCACTACACACCATTCAAGTTGTAGTTCTCTCATAAATTCAATGACCCTGGAACTTAGTTTATTGGAAAAGTTTATAAATATTGCGAGACACAAAGTGATGAAATGAATAACTCTTATTAATTTCAAACAATATATTACAAACACGAGATTAGGACAAAAATCCCAACAAACTCCCACTTGGACTAAGCTATTGGAGAAAATACATTTCAGAAATGTACATAAATTACAATGAAGTAATACAATAAACTAGGGCATTGAATACTCGTTTACACATCTCCCACTTGCCCTAGTCAGGAAGCTCTCGAAGACCTAGACACTCTAGGTGATCCTCAAACACCTTAGCCGTGAGGGGCTTTGTAAATGGATCAGCTACGTTGTGCTCACGCGCTATCTACGTGGATATCCACGTCTCGCAGATGCTCAATCTTCCGTATCAGATGATACTTGCGCTCAATGTGTTTGCCTCTCTTATGGCTCCGAGGCTCACGTGAGTTGGCTACTGCACCACTGTTATCACAGAACAGTGTGATCGGGAAGTTCATGTTTGGAACAACTTCCAAATCTGTCATGAACTTCCTGAGCCAAACAGTTTCCTTTGCAGCTTCACAAGCCACAACATACTCCGCTTCCATAGTGGAATCAGCGATGCATCCCTGCTTGATGTTTCGCCATACTACAGCTCCTCCATTCAGAATGAAGGCTAACCCCGAAGTAGATTTCCTAGAATCCCTATCGGTCTGAAAATCAGAATTCGTATATCCCTTAAGGATCAAATCCCCACTACCATACACTAAGCTGTAGTTCCTCGTTCTCCTAAGATACTTGAGGATTTCCTTTACCGCTGTCCAGTGATCTAATCCTGGATTGGGTGATATCTCTCATGACAATTCCCTCGCATAATAACAGACGTCGGGCCTAGTACACAGCATGGCATACATGAGGCTCCCTACAGCTGAAGCATATGAAACCCGTCTCATATCCTCAACATCTTGAGGAGTCTTAGGACACTGATCGTTAGACAAGTGAACCCCATGCCTGAAAGGCAGCAAACCCTTCTTGGAGTTCTGCATCTTATATCTAGACAACATCTTGTCAATATAAGACGCCTGAGACAAGGCTAGCGTTCTGTTCTTCCGGTTCCGGACTATCTGGATACCTAGAACATACTGAGCTTCTCTTAAATCTTTCATTTGGAATTGCGAAGCTAGCCACTTTTTAATGTCAGTAAGAAATTCTACCTCATTCTCAATGAGAAGAATAACGTCCACGTACAATACCAAAAATGCGACGTTTTGTCAACGATTTTCTTGTAGACACAAGGCTCGTCGACATTTTGATCAAAGCCATAAGATTTGATCGCCTCATCAAAGCTTATATTCCAAGACCTCGAAGCCTGTTTCAGTCCATAAATAGACCTATGAAGCCGGCAAACTTTTTGCTCTTGGCCTTGGGCAATGAACCCTTTGGGCTGGTTCATGTAGATGGTCTCATCAAGTTTGCCATTCAGAAAGGTTGTCTTGACGTCCATCTGCCATACCTCGTAGTCATAATACGCGGCAATGGCCAGAAAGATCCTGATCAACTTTACCATGGCAACAGGTGAAAAGGTCTCCTCATAGTCAACCCCTTCAACTTGGGTAAAACCCTTTGTCACTAGTCGGGCTTTGAAGGTCTGCACCTTCCCATCTACGCCACATTTACGCTTGTAGATCCATTTGCAACCAATAGGTTTTACCCCATCCGGTTGATCCACAAGCTCCCATACAGAATTGAAGTACATGGACTCCATTTCCTAGTCCATAGCTTTAATCCACTCGTCTTTGTCAACATCAACCATTGCCTGATCATAGGTTAATGGATCCTCACTGTCATCATCAGGAGCGACAACTGAGGTTTCAGCTAAACCCATGTAACGATCAGGCTGCCTCACAACCGTCCCACTACGTCGAGGCATTCCCAACTCTTGGGAACGAATTTGACTAGACGTGCTAGGATCAACAACACTTGTTGACGTACTAGTCCCATCAGCCACTCTTGCTGATGAACTGTCCATTTCATTCAATACAATTTTACTCCTTGGTAAATGATCCCTGACGTGATCTTCTTCTAGGAAAGTGGCGTTTGTCGACACAAGCACCCTATTTTCCTTGGGACCGTAAAACAGACCACCCCTAGTCTCTTTAGGGTAACCTACGAATAGGCACAATTTTGAACGGGGTTCTAACTTTTTGGGTTTTTGACAAAGAACACGTGGGCGGGCATCCCCAAATCTCGAAGTGATGTAAAGCGCTTTACGTCCACTCCAGAGCTCGAAAGGTGATTCACAAACACTCTCGATGGAACGTTGTTCAAAATATAAACGCGATCTCTCTACTGCATACCCCCAAAAAGAATCAGGGAGACAAGCATAGCTCATCATCGACCGAACCATGTCCAAAAAGGTTCTGTTTCTCCTCTCCGATACACCATTCTGCTGTGGCATACCAGGTCCTGAGAGTTGGGACGTAATTCCGTGTTCTATCATATAGTCCTGGAATTCAGTGTCCATGTACTCTCCACCTCGATCCGATCGAAGTGTTTTAAGTGATTTACCTAAGAGGTTCTCAACCTCAGTCTTGTACTCCTTGAACTTTTCAAGAGTTTCAGACTTCTTGTGCATTAGGTAAATATACCCATATATGGAGTAATCGTCTATGAAAGACACGAAGTACTCATAACCGCCCCGAGCTTTAACATTCATCGGACCATAGAGGTCAGAATGTACTAACTCAAGAGGCTCTTTGGCTCTGTATCCTTTTCCACTAAAAGGACGTTTGGTCATCTTGCCCTCAAGGCATGATTCACACACTGGCAAAGAGTTTTCTTCCAACTGAATTAGAAGTCCACTCTTCACTAGTTTCTCAATCCTATTGAGATTAATGTGGCCTAATCGAAGATGCCAAAGATGGACATTTTCTTTTGGAGAAAGTTTTGCTTTCTTAGTTCGTGTTTCTGCAGTCTTAAACAACTCAGTATTCAAAACACTTTTGGCCGAATTGGGTTTCAAAACATACAGATTATTTTCGAGTGAAGCTGAACATATAACATTCCCTTTGAAAGAAATAAACGCTTTATTAAATTCAAAAGAAACTGAAATACAATGTTCTATTAGGCAGCAAATTGAAACAAGGTTTCTAGTAAACCCTGGAACTATGTACAGATTGTCCAACAATAAGTACTTCCCGCCAAAATGCAGCTTCACCGTGCCGATCGCTGCAGCAGAGACAAGCTCCCCGGATCCAACCCGTAGAGTCACCTCACCCTCTCGCAGCGCCTGCCAGGAATCAATTCTCTGAAAAGAAGAACAAACGTGGTTAGTGGCGCTCGAATCCAATATCCAGGCAGAGTCACTACTCTCCACTAAAAATGTTTCTGTCACAAGTAAATCACATTTACCTTGATTCTTCCTCTCGGCCAGGAATTTGGGACAGTTTCTCTTCCAATGTCCGCCCACATTGCAGTGGAAACACTTTCCTTTTTCTGCCACCTCCTTGACCTTCTTGCCCTTATGGGCGGCGGCTCTCGGTCGGTTTACCCTCTTCATCCTCTCTTCCCTTTCGGGCGTGAAGGAGCAACAGTTTCGTCCCAGCAGGTCGAACCCCGTGATAAGACACATGCGCAACATTTGCCTCATTCCTTGACCTGTTCAAGGATTGGAAATTCTGTAGCTCATTGAGGAGGGTAGTCAGAGTGTAGCTTATTTTGTTCATAACAACATTGCTACGAAACTGAAGGAAAATCTTCGGAAGAGTCTCCAAAATAAAACTGACCTGGCTCGACTCGTCGATCGAAGCTCCTTTCATCTCGGCCAGATGGAAGTGGGTCATCATGTCTAGAATGTGTTCACGGACAGACGACTCTTCTTTCATCCGTGCGTTGAAAACGTATTTGAGCGAGTCATGTCGGACACTGAAAAATTTCTTTGCCCAAACATTTCTCGCAAGGACTCCATGATCTCCTTAGCGGAAACCATCAGCTCATGCTTCTTTGCCAAGACATCAGACATGCTGGCAATTATGTAGACCTTGGCCTTTTTATTGGCCCTGATCCACCGATCATACGCATCGTGAACACTTCGCGACGCGGTCGAGCCCGGCATCTGAGGACACTCCTCAGAAAGCACGAACTTTATGTCGTCCTGTACCAAAATTGTATTGATGTTGTTTTTCCAACTTTGGTAATTATCTCCCACTAATTTATCTGAAGCGAGTAAAGTTATTATAGCGCTAGACATTTTTAGCTGAAATATATGAAAAAACTTTGTATTAGTCTCGCAAAAAACTTTTTGAAATCCAATCAAGTTTTAGCAAAATTTTTTCATGATCCCTAGGTCATTCAAAATTTTGCAATGATACCCTAAAGGTTTAGAATGACCGCCACCGAAGGGTGAACAGAACACTCCTCCTCTAAGACGAGACTTTCTCGATCAGACCCTAATCCCAGAATAACTCTTATTCCATTAGGCGTCTAATTACCATTGTTCGGTCGAATTCATTAACACTTAACGAATTCTGTGAGTGTCACCCTCAATCTTTAAGTTTCCAAGTATCCGTCGAAACAATAGCCACCGAAGGGTGAACCAAGAAGGAAAACCAACCAGGAAACTATATCCCTTTCGAGAATTCACGGTGTTCTGACTCCCATGATCAAGACCTCCGAAGGGATTGTCTGGTCCAAGCCAAACTAGCAGGCAGATCAAGGCGTCTCACAGTGTGAATCGAAAGAAGAGACCGTGGGTCTCGTTTTCACAAGTCCCGCTCCCAGACACTATAAGTACTCTCTCCATCCACGATGATATTGACGTATACAAATGCCATCCGAAGGGGGACGCTCCCATTTGCGCCACGAGGCCGAGTATAGATCTCACGGTGCGGACTTAAAGGAGATTTGTGGTTGGAAATTCAAATGTATCTCATACACTATATTTCCTCCCACTCAGCACTTTAATTTTATTAGGGATTGACCCAGATAAACCGGCTAAAATTTAACTAAGTCTACCAATATAACTCTTATATGGTATTAACCTAAGTTTATAATCACATTATTAACTTAGGTCTATGTGAGTAAATTAATTAACACTTAATTAACGACACTCACGAGAATATAACCTAAGAATCTCCGGACCGAATTCACTCCCAGGTCCGTTTCCAGGTAGGGGTGTTCCGCAAGCGTCAACTTAAATACCACACCCTTAGACAAAACCTTCCTTAGACAGAGTTATTTATCAGTCTCCATTCAAAGGTTATATTTGATTTCCTAAATTTCTAATCTAATTAGTAAATTAGAAAACCTAAGTCTAATTATTCAAGTTCTAAACACTTTAAAACTAATAATTAACTTAGGTTGCATGCATTTCTATGTTATAGTGCTTGATCATCCATCACATGAATAATACTATATACTATAACATAATATAATTCATCACATGAATTAAATGCATGAGCATGCTTTTAATTTAAAAATATAACACTTATATTTAAATAAATTAAAACATGCATACGTTATATTATAACTCTTATAATATAATCCTATCATGCATACTATATATTATAACTCTTATAATATAAATATGATGCATGAAATGTTTAACCTAAGGTGGGATTTTAAATCTATATGACATACATTATGCACATAGAATTTAATTAAAATATACATCTCATGCATAAAATAATTAAATAGCAAAAATGGATCGATTTTTGGCACCTATGGGCAATTATTTAATTAAATAACATTAATATAACATTTATAATAATATTATTTAATAAAATAATTAAATTAAATAAATAATTACATTTTATAAATCAAAAAAAATAAAATTACGAAAATAACCGCCCATGAAGTGAAAAACCTCCCACTTCTCGCAAAAAAACCGCCAGCAACTGCTAACCGCCCATGAATTGAAAAACCTCCCACTTCTCGCGAAAAAACCACCAGCAACTGCCAACCGCCCATGATGTGAAAAAAACTTTCCACTTCTCGCGAAAAAAACCGCCAGCAACTGCCCCTCAACGCGTGCAGCGTTGCAACGTTATCGCCTACAGCGTTGAGCCGCGTTCGCAACGCCATCGGCGTTGCAACGCTGATCTCTTGCAGGCCTCCGCCCGCGAAACAGCGTTGAGACGTCGTTGGGCGCGTCTCAACGCTATCGGCGAACAACAAACACTTTGCTTTGTTCTTCCATCGATTTCACTTTGTTTCGCTCCGATTTCTTCACAAAGAACTCTTGCCACGAACGACCGGACTTACGCACTCGATTTACAACAAAATGCCCAAAAACAACGGGCCCTTACATTGATCTCATCAACATAATTCTAAATCTAATCTAGTGCCAAAAACCGAAAACATCCATAATGCAAACCAAGCAATCATCTCATGAAATTATGGCAAAATATCCACCTAATTTTAACAAAACAGTGCATAAAAGAAGAACCATCAATCTGGCTCTGATACCAATTGCAGGGAATGAAATCCCCGCACCGCGGAAGACTATTGAATCGTCGTGGTATCATTATGCAACATGTGTCTATTAAAATTGATCTAATGCTTAGATCTAGGCTAAACATTCTTAAAGAAGAAGAAATTTACAGCAAGAATATATTTTACTTACTTGTTGTAAACAAACACTGCAAATTCTTCCTCGTGCCACGAACTCTTCGGGCTACTCGATCTCAACAAAAACTTCCACCAAAAAGATCTTGAACACCACCAAGTGATCTTCTCGGTTGTTCTCTTTTGGAGAAGGGAAGATGGTCGGATCTTGTAAGAGTTTTTGGGAGGGAGGAGCATTGAGAGAGAATTGAGAGAGTTCTTCTTCTCTTCTTTGATGAAAAAGAAGAAAATGAGAGAATGATACCCAAACCCTTCTTGCAAAGGGTTTAAATAGTGGAATGATGGAGTTAATTTCTCCTCATTATTACCACTATACCACAACCATAGGTTATGCAAATCTCATTTGCATAACCACATAATATAAGATATCTCATATCTCATATTGTAAATCTCATTTGCAATAATTGTGGATTAATTAAATTGAATCACATCCAATTTAATTTCTCTCAATCAAATTCTCGAGTTAGTCCTAATTCAACAATTAGACTAACCTATAGTTTATTATGAATCTCATTCACATTAAACTATATATTATATCATTCATATCTCATATAAATGACATAAATGTTCTTAAAGTGAAATTGAACACTTCAATTCCATACCAAAACAATAACCCTTCTTTTAACCTGTGGAGCCAACCGAGGGACCTAATGGACCTACAAAGTGGCGGGCTCCAATGATCTCGAGATTAACTGTCAAACTCTTTGACCCGGTTAATCAACATTCATTAGCTACGGTAACACTCCACTATAGCCCGTAGTCGCACTCCCGTCGGTCTGCGAGAATATTACGTGTCCACCGATATAACCAATGTCCATGAATCGATCCTTCACAAAGTTGTTCAGAGACACGGTACTGGTCAAACCATCGCTTTTACCCCGTGTCTACCTCTTGATCCTTAAGTCCCCACCGCTCCTCTAATGAACAACATATTGTGATGGTCCAACCATACACAACACCCTTCTCGGGCCAAAGGTGAGAAGGTGGGCGCCCGTTGTCCAAGCCCTAGAGACAAGACTTGAGGAACAACCCTCTAGTTTCCCTAAAGCGGAACGAGTGAATTCCTTCTCGCGTAGTTAAGTTCCCAGCTCCCTACTTGGTTCTCGCTCCCGAGAAGATAGGCATATTGGGCGAGTAATCGTGACCACCCTCACCCGTACTAGTCAAAGGACGGACCCCGCAGACGGAGTCCGTAATACGCTCAGAATCGTGTCGAGTCACTAATGGTCATCTACGGTTATTAGGCTCCTTCTTGTCAGCGGTGTTACATCGAGAGGTCTAATAATTTCTATCGGTCGGTCTTGTACAATCTCATTGCACAAGATGCCCCCACTCGCATGTCAACCACATGAACGAGTCGAGATCACCTCGTCGTATCTAATACAAAGCGGTCGCATCCACAAAGTGTATCGAGGATTAGGTCTCCAACCCTATCCATATCTGGTAGACCGTTCGGGTCATTAACTCTAACGTGATCCTCCTGTGTGTCCACTACACACCGTTCAAGTTCTAGTTCTCTCATAAATTCAATGACCCTGGAGCTTAGTTTATTGGAAAACTTTATAAATATTGCGAGACACAAAGTGATGAAATGAATAACTCTTATTAATTTCAAACAATATATTACAAACACGAGATTAGGACAAAAATCCCAACATAAATATGTGCATGAGATTCATATTTTGCAAGTATTCCAAAGCATTGGTGAGAAACCCTAAGAGTTCTCTCTTGTGTTGTTAGAAAAAGTTCCAGAACACTCACCTCTCTTAAAAGTCTCCCATACTCCAAAGTGGAATCCCACCTTCCTCCCTCTCCTAGAGATACAATGGAGAAGACTTAGTGGTGCAAATCGATTGTGTTGGGATCGTTGAGATCGTGAGATCGTGAGGAGCAGGATGTTGGGATGTATGTCCTAATCTCGTGTAAGTTTGTAACATTCCAAGTTGAAATAAATAAGAGTTTTTTTTCATCACTTTGTTTCTCGCATATTTATAAACTTAATCCAATTAGCTAAGCTCCGTGGTCATTAAATTATGAGAGAACTAGAACTTGAACGGTGAGTAATGGACACACAGGGAGGATCACGTTCGAGTTAATGACCTAAATGGTCTACAATTTACGGATAGGGTTGCTGGATACGTTGTGGATCTGGCCCGCTTTGTATTAGATACAAGCGAGGTGATCGAGCTCGTTCATGTGGTTGACATGCGAGTGGGGGCATCTTGTGCAATGAGATTGTACAAGACTGAACCGTGAATTATTAGACTTACTGATGTAACACCGTTAACAGTATAGGGCTAATAACTTCGTAGATGACCAAAAGTGACTCATACGCATCCATAACAGTTTGAGGAGCGTTTTGAGCAGGGACCTGAAGGCATTCCTTAGTCCGTACAACCGTTGGTCGTCAACAACCAGAATCGTATTCATGTTGGACTTCCACGTAGCATAGTTTTTTCGCCAGTTAAACGTTCGCTTTTGAGTAAGGTTATTATTGAGGACGACAAGTTGAAATTTTAAAAATAGTTCTAATTAGTTATGCCTTTAACCCATTACAAACCAATCAATTTTAGTAAAATTATTAAAGAACTCTAGTGTTTTAAATTAAACCTTTAATTTTGTAACGATACTTCAAGGGTTTAGAATAAAAGCCACCGTCGGGTGGGCAGTCACTCCTCCCCTGAATTGAGACTATCTCAGCTAATTCTCACTACCAGGACATCTCATGTCCCAATAATTCTTAGCTACCGTTTGTTTGGTCAAGGACTCATTAACTAGCTTAACTTATCCCATAAACGCGACCCTGCTATTTTCAGATCCAATAGGTCCGAGCCAACATGCTACTATTAAGAAAGAAAACTGTTGGAAAATTACCTAAGATACCCTATCAATTTCTGGAGTTCACGGTGTTCCGATCCCTATAGTCGGCCCTCCGTAGGGTTTGGCTGCTCCAGGGCAACCTAGCAGTTAGAATTTAGAAATCTCACGGTGCGACTTAATGGAGGAGACGGTAGGATATGTTGACACGCGTTCTGCTCCCTTTTACAATGGATACTTCCCTCATTCACCTTGTTATTGAACTATGCAAACACTTACTGTAAGGGGACACCCTATTGACGCCACGTAGCCGAGTATGGAACTCACGGTGTGAACTTTTGAGGGTGTGAGAGTAAACTCGATGCGAACATCTCGTTTTCTCCCACTGAAGCTCCTAAGGTTAGGGTATATGTTTAACTTAGTCGGATTCTAGCTAAAAGAATCTATCTAAGTCTATGCCTATTATAACTATTATAACTAGGTCTTTTAACCTTATGTCTAGGTGAATAAACATTTTAATTACCTTGATATAATACAGGACAAAGGTTAGTTCAACTCAAGCTCAGGTCAATTCCTAGGTAGGAGGTGATCCGTTGACTGTCACCTTAAGTACCCCCAACTTTAGACAGAACAATACCGGTAGAGTTTCCTTATAACCACTGTCGTATTGTCCTACTATATTTTAAACTATTTAAAATACTATGTAAGACTAACTTCTAATCCTATTAGAAATTAAACTTAGGTCTAAATTAGTTTTAAACAATTTAAAACTAATTTAATTTAACCCAAGCTCCTATGTTTGCCTGCAGTTCTTTGGTATAGGTTATGGTTTCTAAAATCCCTTTATAACTTTAATAAATTTTAATTAATTAACCTATGACAAGCAACTATATGATAACTCCAACAAACGATTTCTAATTGGAATTACATTCAACTACTTGAATCATGCAAATTACTTAAATAAAATAACACTTTATTTTAAACTAAGTAATTTCATGCTCCATGCTTTTTATTTTTCATATAATCTAATTATAACAATTATAATTAATTACTCATGAAAAATAAATCATGCATTTCTATCATATTTATACAACAGTTATACTGATAAAATGCATGAACATTCTTATCCTAAGGTGAGAAATATTCTAAATGACATTCATAAAGAAAATAGCCGTAACAGCGAAACAAATTTCGCCCCTGAAGTGCAAAAATAATAAAATTACACTAATTTTATTACAAAACTGGTCCAAAAAATATTGAATCGGAGTCAGCCCGCTTGAA
The DNA here is from genome assembly GCA_036507285.1 of Trichosanthes cucumerina. Taxonomy (NCBI): domain Eukaryota; kingdom Viridiplantae; phylum Streptophyta; class Magnoliopsida; order Cucurbitales; family Cucurbitaceae; genus Trichosanthes; species Trichosanthes cucumerina. The sequence goes on from CM071840.1 coordinate 34,880,287, forward strand.
CCGGACCGTCCACGACTTGAACCGCCGCTGAACCGGTCTGCTTCATCTAGATGCTGCCATAGCGTTGCAACGCTGAAGGGAGCGTTGCAACGCCACCTCCATTCGCACTCGCATCAGGCATCGGGTTACCGTTGCAATGTTGAAGCAGGCATTACAACGCTGCCAACCCTTCGGATTCCTTATCAATAGGCATCATTGGCGTTGCAACGCCGTTCTCCAGCATTGAAACGCAGATGAACGACATTGCAACACCGCTGGGAGCGTCGCAACGCTACTGCTTCTGCCAGTAGCTTCTTCTCTGAAAAATAGTAGCTTCCAATGGTAATTTCTCACCCGATACTCATCCGAATGGCTTGAAACTTATCACGAATGACTCATAACACTATTACAGACTTGATTATGCACTTCCCACCTAACCAATGCAAATTTGTTTCAACCAAAACAAAACAAGCATTGCTCTGATACCAATTGAAGGGAATCTGATCCCATGAGCAGCGGAAACGTGATTTGAAAATCGATTTTCTTGTTTGTTTTTGGTTTACTCCAAAAACCAGTACATTGGCAAAATACAGAATAAGCATCACTAATCTAATTAGGCATGGTTTACTCCAAAAACCAGTAAATTGGCAAACCAGTATATAGAGATATGTAAGTTAGGGCATCCTATGCAATGAGTTTGTATAAGACTGGACCACGATTGAGTCACTTTTTCTTTATAACATCGTTTACTATATAAAGTTGACTAATTCAATTTTGATGACCTAGGTATCTTGATCTCAATCCTAAGCTAACTATGAGCTTATGTTTATTCGGGATTATCCTTAGATCTGCATGGGTGAGAGCAACGACAGTTAAGGCAACTTGGTGCTCGATGTCAGGGGGTCTGGGCACTAACCATACTGGCCTCTTGGAGCGAAGGTATCAAGCAAGAAGCCTGTTCCCATTGCTTAGGTGTGTTGGGCTAATAACGTGTGTCATTCTAAGAACTACGGGAGTGTAAAAAAAAAAAAAAAAACCTAGCCCTAAGTAGTGAGTTTTATGGAAGTGGGTGGGAACAATGTACATATCTGTTTTTTTTTTAAATAAAAAGAAGAAAAAAATATAAAAAAATATAAAAAGAAATGATCATAAAATTGTATTCATGCGAGTTTTGGAGTATGACTTATCTTTAACTATGAGTTGCTTGATTTGAATGAGTAGGATTCTGGTGGTTGAGCTTGAAGGTAGGTGTGGAATCCTAGTTGGTTTGCTCTTGGTTATTGGTGCATAAATGTAATTAGAAAAACCCGGGTGAGCCACTTAGAAAGCATAGAATGAATGGTGACTTGTAGCTTAGAGCATAAATATTCAACCCTTGTTTAGTTACCCAAATGATTTGAGTCTTTAAAGGTCTTTAAAGTCTTTAGGGAATAGAACTCATTGAGGACAATGAGTAGTTCAAGTTTGGCGGTTTTATAACTCGTCATAAGAGAGTTATTTTACTATAATTTTAGTGTTTAATGTACTTGAATTGCATAGAATTTATTGAGTCTCATGTTATTTTATCCCTAAATTGTGTATGTTAGCTAAAAAGTCTTGAATTTAAGCATTAGGTTCGAAAAGAATTAATTTTGATGTTTTTATGCTTTAATTTAAGAAATTTGAAAAAAAAGCTAACAAGTAATTAAAGACCGGAAGATAAAATTTTAACTCTAGAAAAATTCTCTCATATTTAGTTGATCCATAATTTAATTGATGATTTATTTGAATTTTTCTTTGTGTTGGAGATGTTTGAAAATTATAGGAGTCCCTAAGGGCATTTTAGACATTTTACCCGAAGGGTAAGATGGTCTTTCTACACCTAAGGGCATTTTTTTTAATTTTAAAAAGTTAGAGCAACACCATCTTATATAAGGAGGCAAGGGTTCACAAGTGCCAGGTGGAGTTGGAGTTGTGACAAGAGGAAGAGATCGAGAGAGAGAAGAGGAACCATCGATTTTGCTACAACAATCAAGGGGAAGAACCGAGATGATCAGCTTAACTTTGTTGCAACAATCAAGAGGGAAGAGAAGAAGAGCTATCGTGGTTTGCTGTAGCATTGGCGTGAGGAGCTGTATAAGAAACTGAAACCGTGAAGCCTCTTTGCTGAAGCAATCGACAGTCTTGTGTTGAGTAGAAACCAAGAGGCCTTTTGCTACAGCAATCGACAGTCTTGTGCTGAGCAGAAACCAAGAGGCTTTTGCTGAAGCAATCCATGGAACCAGAGTGTTGTTGCTTGGTGATTGCTGAAGCAATTCGTAGAGTTGTTGCAAACGTGATTGCCAAGTGCTGAAACAAAACCGAGGGTATTCACCAGCTGCTGTTGCGTTCAACCTGCTGTTTGCTGAAGCAAACCGTGGAACTGAGGGACTGTTGTTGATGTTGCTCCTCTTTGCTGAAGCAATTGGCAGCATTGTTGCTGAAGCCAACCAAAGGGCTTTGCTGAAGCAAAGTGTCCTGCTGCAGATCATCGACAGAGAGTTGCTGCTAGGCAATTGTTGTAGCAAAACAAGGCCACCTACTGTGTGACCTTTCTCTATCACTAAGTATTATTGCTTGTTATCAACTACCAATTTAATTCTGAATTTTTGGGTTGTTTATATTCTGATTTAAACTACTTCTGCACACTGCTTTAGGTCGAATTCGTGACTGTTTTAGGCTAGAATTGTGATTGATTTAGGCTAATTTAGTGAATGTCGTTGGTTGTTTTACATGAACCCATTGATCAATAAAAGCATGTTTAAATTAGAGATGTGTGACTCGATTCAGATCATGAACTAAATTGTCTTAGGCAAGGGTTAGGTCGTTTTCAATGTAAATTTTGGAACGAATTTACTATTAATGCCATTGTTGGATTTATGAAATTTTATTGAATTTAACGTTGCATGAGAATTAGAATTTGCCACTTTGATTTCTTTAGAATTCATGAACTTGAGAGAGCTATTGAATTAGAAAACTAAAATTTCATTCTAGGATTCTTAAGTTGATTAGAGATAATTAACCCACCTAGAACCTAAAATCATGAGCATAATTTAGATCTCAATTGAGAAGTTGTAGGTTTTAAAACTTAGTGTTTTCGAAAGAAATTCATTTGAATACATGTGTTGGTAAATTCAAGGCATCACTCAAATTTTCATTCCAATTGAACATGAAAACTCCAACCAAACCCGAGCCTATTTTCCATTAAAAATCTCATCTCTTGCATCTCCCCTCTTATTTGCATTCTCCTCTCTCCGCATTTAAATTTAGTTATTTTCTTGAGTCTAGTCTTGTCTTGGCTTTCTTTTCACATCAATTTATTTATTTACAACAGTAATTTGCACACTCATGCATTGCACTAAAACAAGAAAAATTTGCTAGGACAATCATTCATTTAGGTCTAGCTAGTCCTCGTGGGATCGATACTTTAACTTGTCACTTGCTGCTCTCGACCGTGTATATTTGCACGCCGTAAAAGTGTCGGAGTCTTATTCTAATTCACATTAGTTCAGAGCACTCGATATTTTCGCATCACAAACCAAGAAGCAAAGTTGTGTTGAGAGAGTTAGACGAAACACTGACAAAAGTTGTTGATAGTACTAGTGCATCAACAAGAGTTGTTGATACTAGTTTGTCACGTCAAGAAAATCCATCTCAAGAATTTAGAGTGCCTCGACGTAGTAGGAGGGTTATAACACAACCTGACCGTTACATGGATTTAAATAAAACCCAAATCATTATACCAGATGACGATTGTGAGGATCCATTGACTTATAACCAAACAATGGTTGACAAAGACAAAGACAAATGGGTCATAGCCATGAACCAAGAAATGGAGTCTATGCACTTCAATTCTATTTAGAATCTTCTAGATAAACTTGATGGGGTAAAACCTATAGGTTGTAAGTGGATCTAGAAGAGAAAACGTGGTGTAGATGGAAAGATGCAAACCTTCAAGGCTAGACTAGTAGCAAAGAGTTATACCAGGTAGAAGGGGTAGACTGTGAGGAAACCTTTTCACCTCTTGTTATGGTAAAGTCTATCCATATCCTACTTGCTATTGCCGCATATTATGGCTATGAGGTATGGCAGATGGATGTCAAGACAACATTATTGAATGGTCATCTTGACGAAAACATCTACATCGACCAACCCAAAGGGTTCATAGAACCAGGACAAGAGCAAAAAGTTTGCAAGCTTAAAAGGTCCATCTACGGACTGAAACAAGCTTCTAGATCCAGGAATATAAGGTTTGATGAAGCAGGCCAATCTTATGGTTTTGACCAAAATGATGATGAACCTTGTGTCTACAAGAAAATCATCAATAGTTCTGTTGCATTCCTAGTCTTATATGTGGATGATATCCTACTCATTAGGAATGATGTAGGTTATCTTACTGGCATTAAGAAATGGCTAGTCACACAATTCCAAATGAAAGATTTGAGAGAGGTGCAATTTGTTCTTGGAGTCAAGATTGTCCGAAATCGCAAGAACAAAACTCTAGTATTGTCTCAAACATCTTACACCGACAAAGTGTTGTCAAGATTTAAGATGAAAGACTCCAAGAAAGGTCTATTACCTTTCAGGCATGGGGTCCATTTCTCTAAGGAACAATGTCCTAAGACAACTCAAGAAGTTGACGACATGAGACGAATTCCTAATGTATCAGCTGTTAGGAGCCTGATGTACACTATGTTGTGTACTAGGTCGGACATTTGCTTTGCAGTAGAAATGGTCAATAGATATCAATCCAACCAAGGACCAGAACACTAGACGACGGTTAAAACAATCCTCAAGTATCTCTAGAGAACAAGGGACTACATGCTTGTGTATGGAACTAAGGATTTGATCCTTACAGGATACACAGATTCTAACTTCCAAATCGACAAAGATTCTAGGAAATCTACATCGGGGTCAGTTTTCACTCTTAATGGAGGAGATGTAGTTTGGCGAAGCATCAAGCAAGGATGCATCGCAGATTCAACTATGGAAGTCGAATATGTAGCAGCTTGTGAAACAGCTAAAGAGGTTGTTTGGCTAAGGAAATTCATGATGGATTTGGAAGTTGTTCCAAATATGAGTTTGACAATCACACTTTATTGTGATAACAAAGGTGCTGTGGAAAATTTGAGGGAACCCCAAAGTCATAAGAGGGGTAAACACATTGAGCGAAAGTATCACCTAATCTGGGAGATAGTGCATCGTGAAGACGTGATAGTCACGAAGATAGCTTTGGAGCACAATGTTGTTGATCCCTTTACAAGGGCTCTGATGGCTAAAATGTTTGAGAGTCACCTAGAAAGTCTAGGTCTACGTGTCTTACCTTAACCAGGGAAAATGGGAGTATATTATACAAAGGGTATTCAAGTGCCCTAGTTTATTGAATTTACATTACTGTAATATTTATTATGTACTCCACTAGCTTTAGGTCAAGTGGGAGATTGTTGGGTTTATGCCCTAAACAAGTGTAGTTTATTAATAATGTTATTCAAATAAATAAAAAGTTATTTATTATATTCTCGCACATAAACCTAAATTCAATAAACTAAGTTCCAAGGTTATAATGATAGATCTTGAACAAATGTGTAGAGGACACAAGTTGGATAATGTTCAAATATATAACCTAAAAGGTCTATGGCATACGCATGAGGTTGGGAACCTTATACTGGTAACACTATGGATGCGACCCGTTTTGTATTTTAGTACAAACGAGGTAATCCAACTCATTCATGTGGTAGACATGTGAGTGAGGACATCCTGTATGATGAGGTCATACAAGGCCGGACTGCAAATTATTAGCCTATTAGTGTAACACCATTAACAGGATAGGTCTAATAATTTATAGATGATCATTAGTGACTTGACCTGAATCCTGAGCAGGTTACGAACTCCTGCTTATGGGGGTTTGTCCTTAGATTAGTATGGGTGAGAGTGGCCTATAGCCGACTCAATATGCCTACCTTCTTAGGGACAGAACCTTGTAGGTAGTTGGGGACATTACTCTTCAAGATGGAATTCACTCGTTCCTGAATTAAGGAATCAGATATGCTGTTCTCTTAAGAACTGAATCCAAATCTTGAACAACGGGGCCCTGCCCTCTTACTGGTATAAGAGGGATTATGTTTATGGTAGAACCATAGACTTGTTGTGCATTAGATGATTAGTTGTGCTTAAGGAACAAGAGGTAATCATAGGGGTAAAACGATAATTTTACCCATAATCTGTATTGATTATATCAATGGACACAACACAGTCTATAGTGAGGAGAGTTCAACTACGAGTCTATAGTGGAGTGACTCATAGTTAATGAATGTTGGTTAATTAGAACAAAGAGTTTGATCGGTTAATCTCGTATCATTGGAGCTCATAATCTGTAGGTCCATTAGGTCCCTCCGTTGGCTCAACATGGAAATATTGAGGGTATAAAGATTGGAGTGAAATTGAAGTGTTCAATTTCATATATGAAGAGATATATACATTATATGTGGGATAATTGATATAATATAGTTTAATGAGAATTTGATTCAAAATAAACTATATACAAAAATGGCAGATACCTTATAATTATCTTAATATGGAAATGTGATTTGCAAATACATAATAAGAGCACTATGGGGATATGATGGTAATTTCTATCCTATTTCCCTATAAATACATGCATAAGATGCACATTTTGACTAAGCATTTTTCAAGAGAAGCCCTAGTGCTCATTGTGTGTGTTGACACTAATTCTCTCAATATCTCTCCTAACTCCAAAGGAGGAATCACGCCTTCTCCCTCTCCAAGAGATACAACGGAGAAGATCTAGCAGTTGTGTCGAATTTGTTCGAAGTTTGCAGAGAACGCAAGATCGTTGAGATCGTGAGGAACGAGAAGCACGAGAAGATATAGATCTACAAAGGTAATAATATGTTGTCCATATTCTTATTTTATGCTTAATCGTTGTAGTTTCATTTTTTTGATTTGATCTACTTAACAAAGTTCAAGAACATGCGATTAAACTCGCTTCCTCTGTGGTGTTCGATCCTATTAAATGTGTGTAACCTAAGGTTAATTAACTAGTTTTAAATGGTTTTAGGATTGGATTAATTAGACTTTAGGTTATCTAGTTCTAATAAGATTATAATTAGGCAATCTAAATTATGATTAAAGAGGAACTCTGTCTAAGGAAGGTTCTAGCAAGGCTGAGGTATTTAAGCTGACGCAAAAGGAACACCCCTACCTAGGAACCGACTTGGGAGTGAATTTAATTCAAAAGTTTATAAATTACGATTCGTGAGTGGTGTTTATTAAGGGGTTAATGGATTAAAATGATAGACCTAGGTTTATTAAAAGGTTAATAAACTTAGGTAATTCCAATATAAATGTTATCTTAGTAGACTTAGGTAAATTATAACCAGATTTATCTAGGTCAATCCATAATTATAAAGTACTAAGTGGGAGAAAATAAGTATATATGATACATCAAAATTTTTACCAACAAATCTCCGTTAAGTTCACATCGTAAGATCCATACTTGGCCTTGTGCCACAAATGGGAGCGTCCCCCCTTCAGATGGTATTTGTATGGGTCAAAATCAAGGTGAATGGAGAGAGTACTTATAGTAAGTGGGACCAGGACTTGTGTCAACGAGATCCATGGTCTCATCTTGTTGTTTGCACCATGAGACTCTTATGATCCGCCTGCATGTTTACTCTTGAGCAAACGAACCCTTTGAAGGGCCTGATCAGAGAGGTCGAAACAATGTAAACACCCAAAAGGGATAGGGTTGCCTTAGTTTATTTTCCAACTTAGTCCTCCCTTCGACGGATTTTGTTAGATGGGGACTTTGGAATCTAAAGTATGAGGCTCACATTTACGAGATATTGTAACACTCTGTAAAATCAGATGCATTAAATTGTATTTGATTTGAATTTGAATCTTTGGATAATAAAATAAGGATTAGGAAAGGGTGTTTCATAGTTTAAAAAAAGGATTATGATTTTTGTTTTAAAAAGGTTTAGGATTCCTTTTTTAAAAGGATTAGGATTCCTTGTTCTAAAAGGATTAGGACTTTTTGGTGCCTATTTAAACTAGAGTAATTGCAACTGAAACGGTGCACCTCAAAACTCACCTCTTCTTCTCTTTCTTCTTTTCTTCATTTCATTCTTCATCCCGTCGGACCATCGTTGGAAAGTCGTCGGACCGCAGCCGTCGCCGGAGTTGGTCTAGTCCGCTCAGTTTCGACTTCTTAAGTTTGTTATAGACCCCATTGTGGTTGTTTAAGAGCAAACATTTTTTTTTTTGAATCTTCAAACTTAAGGCAAGTAGTCATTTTCATTATCACCTAGCTCTTAAGTGAAGGAGCAAGGTGAACGACATTGTTGTTTGTATGATCTTAAGATGTCTTCATCATTAAATTTTGGGTTAGCTATTTAAAGTGTTCATGAAACTTGTGTAGTATGTTTTATGAGTTTTATACTTGGCATGATTATGTGTATGTTATCTTGAGCCTAGAAATCATGTTTGATCGTATTTATCATGTATCTATGGACTATGTGTCTTATTATGTATTATGAGCTTTATAATTGGCATGATTATGTGCATGATATCCCGAGCCTATGAATTATGTTTGATCATATTTATCAAGTATCTTTAGACTATGTGTCTTATAGGTGGGGGTTGATTGTTCACGTTGTACCTAACATTCCTAATAGGTGATTGATTTGAGTTAAAGCTTGGTTAGAGCGAGAATCTAACTGGATATGGAACCCTTGAGAATGGGTCGAGGATATTAGGAATGCATAGTTAGAACCCCTAGTAACCTTATAAAGCACGAAACCCATCACTTACTAAACCCTGAGTTGCGCTTGAGTGAGTCGGAACCTCTGGATTGATGATATTTCGGTAGTGATCCGGGGGTATGTCCCCCTTTAGGGAGTGGTTGTTTTCCATTGTCTCCTGATAACTTAGGGGTGGATCTCCATAGAGCGTGTTGAAACATGACTCCATGCTAGCGTTGAGGTGAGCCTGGGGTACGTCCCCGTCAGGGAGTTGTTATGTTCCATTATCTCGTGTTGGCCTATGAGCGATTCCCCATAGGGTGTGTTGGTTCGAACCTTCACTACTCTATGCCAACGTGTTGTGGCATGAAAGTTGTTTTTTCTCATAGTATCATCAATCAAGTTCTAGGACTTAAGGTAAAGCTCGAGTTATTACCACATGGGACTCAGGGCGAAGTGTGCTAAATTTGAGAGTTTTTTGGGAGTGAGTGGAGTTTAGTAGATGAGTCTTGTTGTTATGCTGAGATAGGATTGGGCGTAAGTAGTTTTTGGATTAAAGTCAGGTTCTTAAGTGAAGGAGCAAGGCATTCAAAATTTCTTTGTTTACGTATCCTTGAGTTAATCTTTGTTTTGGCAAAGGTAAGTAGCCATTTGGATTATTCCTCGCACACTAGATATGAGGTAAGGAGTAAAGTAAATGTGAACGTGAATCTTGGTTGTTAGTCAACTTTGGGTTGACTTGAGTTCTATTTGATGCATGTGTGGTTGTGCATCATAAATGATATGTAGCTTGTATTGTTCACATGATTGTTAGGGGTTGTTTGGCGCGCTGTGTTGGAGTCAGAAACCCTGGGGTTTCTTGGCTGGAATCAGAAACACTGGACTTGCAGAAAACAGTGTTTGGAGCGCCGGGTTGTGTTAGGCTGTGTTGCAGAAAACAGTGTTTGGGGTGCAGTGTTGTGTTGAGTTAGGTGTGTGCAGTCTGTTTTTTCTAAAATAAATACTTAATATTTTTTAAATATAGTAATTTTGTCTTCTTACTTTATTTTTTAACTTCATAACTACATAATTACCTATCAACAATTTATCTAATGTATCTAATTTGAGTTTATAATACTTTGTAGGAGTATATATTATATTTATAATGCACTTCACTCATGATGACATAAAGTAAAACAACTAACTATATGTTGTAATGTGTAATGTAAGAACTGTGGCGCCAATGATAAAGTAAAACAATCGATGCATAGAAATATGTTGGTTAAAGATAACATGTTACGCTGACTGAAATAAATAATAAAAAAAGTAGAGATAGTTGTCCAACAAAGTTCAGCTAAACATAAAATTCTAAAAAAGTCATAGAGAGTGGTAGATGGAAATAGAATCAGGTTCCCGGTGCTTTCTCCAGAACTTCCACATAGTAATCATACTTCAAATTTGGGGTGGTTCATGTAAAGAAAGAGTTCAACATCATACTATTCGAGAGAAGTGTTTTTGCAACAACCATGCAATCCTGTCTTGTCATCCCTAGGATTACCTTCAATTTTGCATATAGCTCGTTCACTCGAGCTACTAATATTATATTAATAATATTTACACACAAAAATATTATCCACCACAATGTATGTAGTGCATATATACAAAATCTAATCAATATATATGTGTGTGTGTGTGTTTAATTCAACAATCGTCAATTCCCATTCCAATTCATCCATATATGGTTTGCAAAATGTTCCCTCCATTCAGACAAGACATCGGTTGTCTCTACAAATCCAACGTTATTTGTGTTCATCCTAGTTGAATTGGGGTCACTTATGTGTGCCTCCTCGAATGTGGGATCTGGGTCCATCTTTTGTATAATTAAGTTGTGCAACAAACAACATGCAGTTATAGTCCTGCACTAGACTTCTACTGGGTAAAAAGACTTTCCTCTTAGTATCGCCCATCGACCCTTCAGCATACCGAATGCCCTCTCAATGACATTTCGAGCGGATGAATGTCTCATGTTGAACAACTCTTTCGGATTGGTGGTGGTTGGGGCATCAAAGTATCAAGTTGTTTGGGTGGTCGAGTCGTAGGGGCGATCGTTAAATTAATCTATAGAGTTTTCATTGTAGTTATCGATGGAGGTAATCGGCGCGATGGTCAGGTCGCCGATGTGGTCATTGAAGTTTTCGTTACCGGTAGTGATAAGCCAGTCATCGGAGTTGCCATTAGAGTTAGTCGGTCGCCGGTGTGATCGTCGAAATTGTCATTGGAGTTGGTCGGGGGGTCGCGCGGTGTGGTCATCGAAATTGTCATCGGAGTTGGTCGGGGTCGCCGGTGTGGTTGTCAAAATTGTCATCAGAGTTTGTCGGGGTCGCCGGTATGGTCGTGGGAATTGTCATCGGAGTTGGTTGGGGTCGCCAGTGTGATCGTTGGAATTGTCATCAGAGTTGGTCGGGGTTGTCGAAATTGTCATCAGAGTTGATCGAGGTCGCCGGTGTGGTCGTCAGAATTGTCATCGGAGTTGGTCGGGGTCGCCGGTGTGGTTGTCAAAATTGTCATCAGAGTTTGTCGGGGGTCGCCGGTGTGGTCGTCAGAATTGTCATCGGAGTTAGTTGGGGTCGCCGGTGTGGTCGTTGGAATTGTCATTGGAGTTGGTCGGGGTTGTCGGTGTGGTGGTCGGAATTGTCATCGGAGTTGGTCGGGATCGCCGGTGTGGTCGTCAAAATTGTCATCGGAGTTGGTCGGGGTCGCAGGTGGGGTAGTCGAAATTGTCATCGGAGTTGGTCGGGTCGCCGGTGCGGTCGTCGAAATTTTCATCAGAGTTGGTCAAGTCGTCGGTGTGATTATCAAAGTTTTCATCGGAGTTGGTTGAGTTGCCAGTGTAATCGTCGGAGTTGTCGTTTTTGGTGGTCGTTTGAGTTGTCATCGGAGTTGGTCGAGTCACCGGTGTTGTCGTCGGAGTTGTTGTCGAAGTCGTCATCGGAATTGTTGTTGAAGTGGTCATCGAAAATGAACAACGACAAATAGAAGTAGAAAACATGGTACAAAATCCATGAGGTTGTGTTTCAAAACCCATGGGGTTGTGTTTCAAAACCCATGAGGTTGTGTTTTTAAAACCCTTGGTTTTGAAACCCTTTGTACCAAACATGGTGTTGGGTTTGAAACCCAACACTACCCTAACCCAAACCAATGGGCCAAACACTCCCTTAGTATGTATCTCCGAGTTTGACTTTGGTACCAAGTCAAGAGAGTTGTGTCATAGGACCCCTCATGCCAATAGTCTCTACCTTACTCCTTATTTAGGGAACATTGTCCTGTAGCCTTGTGTGGCGAGAAACTAGCACGGAGTATGCATATTGATAATGTCTCGTGGTGAGTCACAGTGTGTGTGATAACAGTCCCGGAGTCATCTCGTGGTGAGTCACGTTTATGTGACGACAGTCCGGGGCGATGATGTCCTGTGGTGAGCCATAGTAGTCATGGCAACATACCAAAAATGAGAGTGCTTTGAGGTGAGTCACAATGAGTGTGGAAACAGACCTAATGTGAGACATAGCTTACGAGCGTCCTGCGAGGCGGGTCTGGGCTATGTCAGCATGCTAGTTAGGGAGGCGTATACCAACGTACAATAAGAAGTTGTGCAACCCTTTGTGGGCTTGGGGTAAGGCTAGTTCAGACGTCTAGTTGAGTGCAGTCTGAAAGTGGAATCTTGGAAGTTTTAGGCTTTGGTTAAGTAGAATTGTCATTCCTTTATGTTGAAATATTATTGGACGTAAGTGGCCTACTTATTGGGTATCTTTATACTCACTCCCTTCTTTTGTTGTTTTTGTTTGCAGATGAAAGTTAAACGTGGGACGGATGACGATGGTGGCAACCTGGCGAGGCTATGGGGATGTTCTTTGGTGTCTTTTAGCTTATAGTATCTATTCTAGTAATTTATATTTCCGATGTACCTTCTTAATAGATTGTGACTTTATATATGTTGTTAAGTTTCCTTATTGATTGACTCATAGGGTGTTTTAAAGTCTTGTTCTTCTTAAAAATGAAGCAAGTCTCTTATTCTTTTCATTCATGTTGTTGCATGATTGTTGTGAATTCCTGATCTATTGGAAACCCAACCTATTGTTGATTGTAGTTTGAAGAGGTTGGGTGTTTTAATAAACCTTTTGAGTGTTTTATGTCTTAAAACGGGTCAGGAAAATTTTCAGTTTTATCTTAGCAACGCCGTTATGCTGCCAAAGTTTTGGTGCAGACGGTGCTACTTAGTAACGTCCCTAAGAGATTTGGGTTTGAAAAATTGGGGTCGTTACAGATATATAAAGAGTTAATACATCCAGACAAAAAAATGGTAACAAAAACCTACAGGAATAAAAGTTATTATGGTAATAGGGTTTGGTCGAGATAGTCTCGTCCTAGAGGATGAATGATTTGACTATCCTTCGGTAGTGGTTATTCTACAGATTTGGGATATCATTGCAAATTAATTAACCTAGGGATCATTGTTTAATCTCGCTAAAATTGATTGGATTAAACATAAAAGTTTTTGCGAGTAACTAATACATTAAATTTATTTTTTTAGCAAAAATGTCAAGCTCGATAATTTCCTTATTAGCTGCCGAAAAATTAACAGGGGGCATTTATCTAACATGGAAAATAATTTAAACACGCTTTTAGTAATGGACGACCCGAAGTTTGTACTCACTGAGGAATGTCTTCAGGTGTCGAGTTCGACATGAAGTTCTTCTTTTCTTTTGCTTTTTCTTTTCCCTTCTTTCTCTTCTTCACCCTCCTTTTACCAGAAAAATAATCTCAACCCTCATTTTTTTTCTCCCTCACGTCAGCGAGCCAGTCGCCGTCTCTGTGCCCTCCACGCATCATCCCCTCCCCATTTTCCCTTCTTTCATTGTCGCCAAAGACTGAGTCTTCGTCCTCGTCGTTGCAGACCAACTAAAGCCCATCCCCGATTTCCCTTCTCTTTATCATTTATGTGCCAATCAAAGCCCATCCCCTGCATTCTTCTTCTTCAAATCGTGAACCCCACCATCGTTCAACTGCTCGCCATCAACCTCCCTTTCTCCTTACCGTCGCCGCCTACCGCCCTCTTAGCTGAACTCCAGCACGATGTCTCCCTTTCTTCCCTCTTTCGTGTGAACGCTGGTGGATCCCCAAAGTTGCGTTGCGACTTCGTTTTATCTTCCTTTCTCTCTTTCTCTCTCTGTGTGAGTGTGTTTATGGTATATGCGGGAATGGTCTAGCAGGTGTGCGATTTCGAGGTGTTGGAAGGCAATGGATTGATTATTAATCGTAGTTGTTAGGACTTCAACTCGGAATAATTGATACTCATGATTAGGGGTAAGTTTTTAGCCTTGGATTCGTATGCACTACGCCTTGTAAAGTTACTGTTATTAAGACTAAAAGAAGTGAATGTTGAATTTAGGGCCTAAACGAGCATATTTGGGTTGAGATGACTGTTATGCGTTGGATAATTGTTAAAAGCCAGACCCAGACCTTTCTAACGAGTTGTACTTCTTTTAGGTTGTTCTTAGGAAACTTGGAATTTACCTAGAAAAGGAGTAGCTAACGATTTGCATTCAATACTAAAGGTAAGTAGTCACTTGGATTAACGTCGAGCTCCAAAGTGAAGGAGCATGGTGAACGACATTGCTTGTTTGTTTATCTTGAGACATTACTATTATTAGACTTTAGTTTAGTTATTTAAGTGTTTATGGAACTTGTGTAACATGTTTTTATGAGCTTTGTACTAGGTATGATTATATGAATGTTATCCCAAGCCTTTGAATCCTGTTTTAATCATATTTATCATGTTTCTATAGATTATATGTCTTATTATGTGAGGAAGGGTTGAATGTTCGAGCTTGTACCTAACATTCCTAATAGATGAATGGTTTGTGCTAAAACTTGGTTAGATTGAGAACTTAGTTGGATCTATGACCCTTGGATAGGTCGAGGACGTTTGCGTTACCTAGTTAGAACCCCTAGATATCTTATAAAGCCTGATACCCAACACTTACTAACCTTTGAGTTACAACTGAGAGAGTTGAAACCTCTAGGTTGACGCGATTGAGTATAGGCGTGAGATCCTAGGGTACGTCCCCGTTGAGATTAGGGAGTGGTTTCTTTCCATCATCCCATGCTAGCTTAGGAGTGAGTCCCCATAGGGCGTGTGGGTTACATACCTTCCTGCTCTATGCTAGCGTCTGAGTAAGTGTGAGAGCATGGGGTCTCCATTGAGATCAGGAAGTGGTTGCTTTCCATCATCCCGTGCAAGCTTATGGGTGATTCCCCATAGGGCTTGTGGGCTACATACCTTGACTATTCTATGCTAGCGTGTAGTGGCGTGAGAGTTACTTTTCTCACTGCATCGTCAACCAAAGTTCTAGGACCGAAGGTAGAACTTGAGTTATTACAACAGGGGGGCTCAGGGCGAGGTGTGCAATGTGTGAGACCTATTTGGGGTTGAGTGAGTTTAGTAGATGAGTTTCGTTGTTTATGTTGAGATATGTTTGGACGTAAGTGGGATACTTACTCGGTATTTTTATACTCAATAATTTATTTTTATCGTTTTGTTGCAGATAAAAGCTAAACTATAGGATAGATGACGATTGTATTTTAGGACTAGTTTCTCTTAGAGTACTTACATTTCTAAGTTCCGTTGCATATTTGTGTTGGGATATGTGCCCTAAACTTGTGTAATTTTAGTCAAATGAATAAAGAGTTATTTGTTTTCGTAAAATTATATTCTCGTTTTATAAATCCAACAAACTAAGCTCCAAGGTTATAATGAATCTTGAACATCAGTGTAGTAGACACTATTTGGATTGTGTTCAAGAGTATAACCTAAATGGTCTATGGTATAAGAATGAGGTAGGAAACCTTATTCTGGTAACACCATGGATGTGACCCACTTTGTAGTTAGTACAAATGAGGTAATCAAACTCATTCATGTGGATGACATGCGAGTGGGGGCATCCTGTATGAAGAGTTCATACAAGACCGGACTGCAAATTATTAATCTAACCAGTATAACGCCGTTAACAGGATACGATTGATAATTTATAGATGGTCATTAGTGACTTGACCTGAATCCTGAGCAAGTTAAGAACTCCTGCTTATAGGGGTTTTGTTCTTAGAATAGTATGGGTGAGAGTGGCTTGTAGCCGACTCAATAAGCCTACCTTCTCAGGGACAGAATCTCGTAGGTAGCCGGGGACTTAACTCAGCAAGATGGAATTCACTCATCCATAGACTAAAGAATTAAATAGGTTGTTCCCTTAAGAATTGAGTCTAGGTCTTGAACAACGGGGCCCCACCATTTAAACTAGCTTAAGAGGGTTTGAGTTTATGGTAGGACCATAGACTTATTTTTCATTAGAGGATCAGTGGTGCTGAAGGAACAAAGAGATAATCACAGGGGTAAAACGGTAATTTGACCCTTGTGATTATGAACAACCTGTGAAGGGTCGACCCATGAGTAATGATTATATCAATGGACACAATATAATCTACAGTGAGAAGAGTGCATCTACAAATCTATAGTGTAGTGACTTGTAGTTAATGAATATTGATTAGTCGGATCAAAGAGTTTAATCAATTAATCTCACGTCATTGGAGCTCATGAACTGTAGGTCCATTAGGTCCCTCGGTTGGCTCAACATGGAAATATTGAGGGTATAAAGTTAGGAATGAAATTGAAGTGTTCAATTTCATATATGAGGTGTTATATCAATTATATGTGATATAATTCATATAATATATAGTTTTAATGTGAATTAGATTCACAAATTAACTATATACTAATGAGAGAATGAAGGAGGGATATGATGGTAATTGTCATCCTATTTCCCTATAAATAGTTGCATAAGATGCAACTTTGGGTAAGGTTATGGTATGCAACCCTAGAGTTCTCTTATTTGTGTTGTTGTAAAGAGTTCCAAACACAACTTCTCTCAAACCTCCACATCTCATCCTAAAGGAACCCATATTCCTCCCTCACCTAGAGAACAACGGAGAAGATCTAGTGGCAGATCTTCACACCATTTGGGTTCGCGTTACCGAGATCGTGATCGTTGGAGAAGAAGCTCGTGAAGAAAGTGTTCTTCAAAGGTATGATTCCTTGTTGTCCTCGATAGAAATACATGCTTAATCATAAATATTTAGTTCTTGTTATAGACCCATGTAATGAAATCACCAACACGAGATTCACTATCGCTTCAGCTGCGGGATTCGATCCCTTCAATTGGTATCAGAGCCAAGTTATGTTCTTGATTTTGTTCTGGATTTATCAAGACCAAAGGTGGGATTTACTGATTTCATGTGATGATTGATCGGTTTGCAAATTAGATGTTTCCATTCTTGGAACCATAGATTTACATAAATTTTCGTTATATTGTTCAATGTAAAAGGCCTATAGTTTTGGGCATTTTATTATGTAAATTGAGTCTGTAAGTCCGTGTTGATCGAGGCAAAGTGGTTACTCAGAGAATGGAGCTAAAACGAGCAAAATAGATGAGTACGCAGTGTTGTACTGTGAATGGCGTTTCAACATTGTTCATAGGCGTTGCAACGCCACTGCAACAGGCGTGCGACTGAGGGGACGACAACATTGCAACGCCAACATCGGCGATGCAACGCCGAAGGCGTTTCGCAACGCAGAAGCTGAGGGGCACCCCAACGATTAAAAATGGACAAAGGGCAACGGACGAAAAATAGCTTGGCATCTCCCACTGCACAAGCTGAGACAACGTCTTCTGTTCCGACCCTGAGCGTCATCTCACCCTCTTCGAGCTCCTTGAAGGAACTATTTTCTTGTAAAGAAGAGCAAACGTGATTAGTGGCTCCTGAATCAAGTATCCAGGTAAAAACATCATTTTCCACTAAGCAAGTTTCAAGAACAAGTAAATCGAATTTACCTTTCTTCTCTTTCAGCTCAACAAGGTACTTTGGCACTTTCGCTTCCAGTGCTCGTACATGTTGCAGTGGAAACACTTTTCTTTGTCTACAACCTTGGCCTTTCCCTTGCCCTTATCAGCAGCAGGTGCCTTCCCTTTTCCGTTTATCTTCTTCTTTTGGGTTTTCTTAAGCCCAGAAGATGGACCACATGTCTTAGTCCCAGAGGATGAACCCTTCTGGAACCTTCTGGAATGGGCAACCAGATTTGCCTCTCCATCAGCCTGTCCCTTATTCTTCATAAGAGACTGGAAAGTCTGCAGTTCATTGAGGAGAGTAGTCAGGTTGTACTCTATCTTGTTCATCACCGTACTGCTGCGGAATTGCAAGAAACTCTTCACAAGAGATTCCAAGATGAACGACACCTGACTTTGCTCGTCTATGACCGCATCGTTCATTTCAGCCACGTTGAAGTGGACCATCAGATCGAGAACGTGTTTTCTCACCGATGACTCCTCCTTCATACGAGAGTTATAAACGTACTTGAGGGATTCGTGCCGAAGCTGTCAAGACGGTTGTCCAAACATATTCTGCAACGAACACATGATCTCACGAGCTGAGACCATGCCGTCGTGCTTTTTGGCCAGAACTTCATAAACACTAGCCAAAATGTAGACCTTGGCCTTATCATTGGCCTTGATCCAGCGGTCGTACGTATGCTTAACAGATTGAGGAGTGTTTCGAGCAAGGACCTGAGGACATTCCTCAGTTAGTACAAATCGAAGGTCGTCAACAACGAGATCATATTAAGGTCGAACTTCCACATAGTATAATTTTTTACAGTTAAACGTTCACTTCTGAGTTAGGCTATAATTGAGGATGACATGCTGAAATTTCAAAGATAGTTCTAATTAGTTATGCCTTTAACCCATTACAAAAAAGTCAAATTTAACAAAATTATTAAAGAACCCTGGTGTTTAAATTAAACCTTTAATTTTGCAACGATACTTCAAGGGTTTAGA
This sequence comes from Trichosanthes cucumerina, assembly GCA_036507285.1. NCBI lineage: Eukaryota > Viridiplantae > Streptophyta > Magnoliopsida > Cucurbitales > Cucurbitaceae > Trichosanthes > Trichosanthes cucumerina. The sequence continues at coordinate 34,898,963 of CM071840.1, forward strand.
ACAAAAGCCACCGTCGGGTGGTCAGTCACTCTTCCCTTGAATTGAGACTATCTCAGCTAATTCTCATTACCAGAACATCTCATGTCTCAATGATTCTTAGCTACCGTTTGTTTGGCCAAAGACTTGTTAACTAGCTTAACTTATCCCGTAAATGTGATCCTACCATTTTCAGATCCAATAGGTCCGAGCTAACAGGCTACTATTGAGAAAGACAACTATTGGCAAATTACCTAAGAGACCGTATCCATTTCACGAGTTTGCGGTGTTTCGATCCCTATAGTCAGGCCCTCCATAGGGATTGGTTGTTCCAGGACAACCTAACAGACGGACTATAGAAATCTCACGGCATCGGGATTGGTTGTTTCGATTAGTCACACCCTCCATAGGATTAGAAATTAGTCTTACATAATTTAACGGTGCAACCAATCCCTAGCAATCTCACGACATCGGGATTGGTTGTTTCTAATCCTATTAGTCAGGCCCTCCATAGGGATTGGTTGTTTCGATTCCTATGTTTGCCTGCAATTCTTTGTTATAGGTTATGGTTTCTAAAACCCCTTTATTTATAACTTTTATAAATTTTAATAATTAACTTATGAAAAGGAACTATGTTATAAAATCAACAAATAATTTCAAATTAGAATTATAAAAAATTCAACTAATTGAATAACGCAAATTACTTAAATAAAATAACATTTATTTTAAACTAAGTAATTTCATGCTCAATGCAATTTATTTTCCATATAATCTAATTATTACATCTATAATTAATTACTCATGAAAAATAAATCAAATCATGCATTTCTACCATATTTATATAACATTTATACAAATAAAAATACATGAACATGCTTATCCTAAGGTGGGAAAAATTCTAAATGACATTCATAAAGAAAATAACTGTTAAACTGGAAAATTTGGCCCCTAAAGTGTAAAAATAATAAAATTACATTAATTTCATTACAAAACCGATCCAAAACTCTTTGAATTGGGCTCAGACCGCTCGAACTGAACTAAAAACGACTCGAACCGCCCAAACCGGTTTGCTCCTTCAAGTTGGCATTATGGCGTTGCAACGCTGAGGAAAGCGTTGCAACGCCGCCTCATCTCTCGCGCGCGCCTGGCATCGGAGTAGCGTTGCAACGCTGAGGGGCAGCGTTGCAATGTTGCTGACCCCTCGGTCTTTTGCATCAATAAGAGCTTCGGCGTTGCGATGCCGTTCCTCAGCGTAGCAACGCTAATGAACGACGTTGCAACGCTGCTGGTAGCGTTGCAACGCTGTTGCTTCTGCAACAACATTCTCCTTCGAACACAACAACTTGAAATGCCAAATTCTCCCTTGATACTCATCCGAATTGCACAAAACTTGTCTTGAACGACTCACAACTCAATTACAGACTCGATTATACACTTAATTGGCCAAAACGCAGAGGCCTTTACACTTAATTTAATCAAATAAAAAAAACTAAGGCAAAAAATTCCCTAAAAAGTTTTACAGCAAACCAAATGCAAATCCCACCTATCCAATGCAAATTTTTTTCAATCAAAATAAAACAAGCATTGCTATGATTCCAATTGATGGGAATCATATCCCCTTGAGCAGTAGAAACGTGATTTATGGATCGATTTTGCTTGTTTGTTTTGGTTTAATACAAATACCATTACATTTGTATGATACAGAGAATAAACATAATCCTAATCTAATTAGACTAAGCATAGAACTAAACAAAGCAAACATAGACATGTTGTAAAATAACTAAACTAAAAGGGAATTAGAAATATTACCTTTGTAGTTTCAATTTGGAACACAACAACTCCTTGCTCCAAGATTGCACAACAATACAACAAGTTAAACTCCTCTGTTCTTCTTTTCCAACAGGACACAAACCACTTGGAAAATCTCCTATATCTCTGAGTTCCTTAGATCGACCTTGGTGGGAAGGGACCAAATAATTTGGTTGAGGAAAATGAATTAAAGAAAGAGAAAGAATTTTTCAGCAGCAATTCAACAATTACTCCAAAAATGACCGAGACTAAGCTCTCCCTTCCCTCCCTTACTTATCGATAAGTGAGGGAGAGATAAGGGGTTAGTGGGAAACGTGTCTCACACACGTTTTCCATTTAATTAATTAAATAATATAATTAATCAAATTAATTATATTAAATCACATTTAATTAAAACCAATTAAATCTCATTTAATCATTTTACTCCTTAACCTATAGTTTTAATGTGCATCTTATGTACATTAAATTTTAACCTATAGTTTTTAAATATGAATCACATTCACATTTAAAATAATATTTGAACTCTTTCAAATATTTAATTCTCTTATATAATTTAATATGAATCATATTCACATTAAATTTATAATATATAGTTCCAAAACTTTATATTATAATGTATCTATATACATAAACATTTATTCCCTAATGAATTTGAACATTTCAAATTCAAACGATCTAAGAACCCTTTACGAGCTAGAAGGTGGACGTAATGGACCTACAGATAAGAAGCTCCAACAATACGAAATTATTCGATTAATCTTATTAACCTCCTAATCAACATTCGTTAACTGCAGGAACACTCCACTAAAGTCCCGCAACTGCACTCTTCTCACTACAGATATGTGTCCACGGATATTGACCAATAACAACAAGTCAATCCTTCACGAATGTTCGTAACACTAGCTGGATAAAATTATCGTTTTACCCCTGGGTTGTTGGGATTTATGCCCTAAATTTGTGTAATTTTGATCAATTAAATAAAGGGTTATTTGTTTTGATAGAATTACAGCCTTGCTTTATAAATCTAATAAACTAAGCTCTAAGGTTATAACATATATCTTGAACATTAGTGTAGTGGACACTATTTGGATTGTGTTCAAGAATATAAACTAAATGGTCTATGGTATAAGAATAAGGTTGGAAACCTCATTCTGGAAACCTCAGTGTAGTGGACACTATTTGGACTGTTTTTGCATGAGATGTATGAACGGTTTTGCAAATTAGATGGTTTCAATTTTGGCACTTAGATTTACAATTTCCATTGAATCGTTCAATGTAAGGGCCCGGTGTTTTGGCCAATTTTAATTATAAATCGAGTTTGTAAGTCCATGTTGATCGAGGCAAAGTAGTTGCTGAGAAGATCGAAGCGAAAACGAGCAAGGAATAGCAGATTCCATGTGTTGTCTATGTGCAGCGTTGCAACGCTGTTCATTGGCGTTAAACGTTGCGCTTGCGGAAGGAGGTGCGCATCAGACGCAACGTTGCAACGCGGCCTTCAGCGTTGCAACGCTTGACGAGAGGCGCGTTTCAACTGGCAGAAGAAGACAAGAAGCAGCGTTGCAACGCTGCTATAAGCATTGTAATGCCAGAGACGTTTCGCGCAAAGCAGCAACGGGCAGAAAGGTTTTTTTTTATTATATATTAAATATAATAACGTTTTATATTTAATTTATAATTTTAATTAATTAATTTTAATTAATATAATTAGATTATATTAATTAAAATTAAATTTAGGGTGCCAAAATGGGTCTAATTTTGCTATTTAAAATTATGCAATTGTTGTGTAATTATTGTCATGCATAATGTATGCTTTTATTTTAGAAATCACACCTTAGGTTATGCATTTTCATGCATCATTTATAATATAAGGAGTTATATTATATAGTTTGCATGGTTAATTAATATAAAGTTGTTATATTAATTTATGGATAACATTGACATGCATTATATATCATGAGATGATTATGCTATGAATGTCTTATTATTCATGTGATGAATGATCAAGCACTATAACATAGTATGCATGTCACCTAAGGTTAATTATTAGTTTTAAAATGTTTAGAACTTAGAAATAATAGACCTTAGGTTATCTAGTTCTAATTAGATTAGAATTAGGAACCAAGTAATTTATAAGCTATAGTTAAAAGAAGAACTCTGTCTAAGGAAAGTTCTGTCTAGGTTGGGGTATTTAAGCTGACGGAAACGGAACACCCCTACCTGGGAACTGACCTGGGAGTGAAATTTAATCAGAGAGTTTATAAATTACAGTAGCGTCAGCGGGTTTATTAAGGGGTTAATAAACTAGAAATCCTAGGTTTAATATAAGGAGTTATATTAACAAACTTAGGAAAAAATCAATATAAGAGTTATATTGATTATCGATATAAAAGTTATATTGATAGAGTTAGGTAAAACCATTAGCCGGGTTTTAGCCTAAGTAACATTCCTATAACTTTAAAGTATTCAGTGGGAGGAAAAGTGTATGAGATACATATTTTCCCACCTACGCTATCTCCGAGATGTTCACACCATGAGACTCATACTTGGCCTCGTGGCACAAACGGGAGCGTCCCCTTTCGGATGGTGTTTGTATGAGTGAATATCAAGGTGAATGGAGAGGGTACTTATAGTGAGTAGGAGTAGGTTTAGTGAAAACAAAACCTACGGTCTCTTTTGTCAGTTTACATCGTTAGACCACTATGGTCAGCCTGCTAGTTTGGCCTGGACCAGACAATCCCTTCGGAGGGCTTGATCATAGGGGATCGAACACAGTAGACACCCAAAAGGGATAAAGATTTCCTTAAACTATTTTTCAATCTAGTCCTCCCTTCGGCGAATTTTATTGGATGGAGACTCTGGGATCTAAAGACAGAGGGTTACACTCACGGGGTGCATAAATTGTGTATGTATCCTGACCGAAAAATGGTAACTAAAACCTATAGGAATAAGAGTTATTCTGGTATTAAGTTTTGGTCAAGAGTGTCTTTATCTAGAGGAGGAGTGTTTTTTATTACCCTTCGGTGTCATACATTCTAAACCTTTGGAGTATCATTGCAAATTATAAATGACCTAGAATCATTTTGATAATTAGCTAAAACGTGATTGGATTAGAGTTAACCGGAGAGAATATGATGACATGGAAAAACAAACTAAACACTATATTGGTAGTGGATGATCTGAAGTTTGTGCTAACTGAGGAGTGTCCTCAGGTGTCAGGCTCGAATGCGTCATGAAATGTTCGTGATGCATATGATCGATGGATCAAGGCCAATGATAAGGCCAAGGTCTACATGTTGGCAAGTATGTCCGACATATTAGCCAAGAAGCATGAGGGCATGATTACCGCCAAGGAAATCATGGATTCAGTGTAGGGTATGTTTGGACAACAGTCCACACAGGCCCGACATAATGCCCTGAAGTACATATTTAACTCAAGGATGCCAGAGGGTACATCTATTCGGGATCATGTCCTGGATATGATGGTGCACTTTAACATCGCAGAGTCGAATGGTGCTTCCATCGATGAGTCGAGGCAGGTCAGCTTCATTCAGGAAATCCTTCCAGATAGTTTCCTGCAGTTTAGAAGTAATGTTGTTATGAACAAGCTTACTTTTAACCTTACCTCTCTTCTGAATGAACTCCAGACCTTTCAATCATTGATGAAAATTCAGGGATCGAAAGGCGAGGCAAATGTTGCCAGTAAAAGTTATCACAGAGGTTCGACCTGCGGGGGAAAAAATGATGGCTTCATCTTCTCTCTCACCGAAAAGGGAAGAAGAAGAACATGAAGAAGGTTGGTAAAGGGAAACAGGCTGACAAAGCTACCGCCCAGAAGGGCAAGAAAGTCAAAGACGTTGCTGATAAAGGAAAGTGTTTCCACTGCAACGAAGACGGACATTGGAAACGGAACTGTCCGAAGTACATTACAGAAAAGAAGAATGAAGGTAAATATGATTTACTTTGCTTAGAAGCTTGTTTAGTGGATAATGATAAAACTGCTTCGATACTTGATTCAGGAGCCACTAATCATGTTTGCTCTTCTTTTCAGGGAATTGATTCCTGGCAGCAGCTACAACAAGGAGAGATAACACTCCCAGTTGAAAATGGAGAAGTCGTCTCAGTTGTAGCAGTAGGCACGATGAAGCTTTATTTTGGCAAGAAATATGTATTGTTGGACAATATATTAGTGATACCAGGATTTACTAGAAACCTTATTTCCATTTCTTATCTCATAGAACAGTGTATTTTTGTTTCCTTCTCAATGAATAAAGTGTTTATTTTGAAGAAAGGTATAGAAATATGTTCAACTTCATTAGAAAATGGATTGTATGTTTTAAGGCCTAATTCAGTCAAAATGGTTTTGAACACTGAATTATTTAAAACTGCAAACGCACAAACTAAGAAACGTAAAATTTCTCCTAAAGAAAATGCTCATCTTTGGCATCTAAGATTGGGTCACATTAATCTCAATAGGATTGAGAGATTGGTAAAGAATGGACTTCTAAATGAGTTAGAAGAAAATACTTTACCCGTATGTGAATCCTGCCTAGAAGGCAAAATGACTAAAAAACCTTTTAGTGGAAAAGGTTATAGAGCCAAAGACCCTCTAGCGCTTATACATTCAGACCTTTGTGGTCCGATGAATGTTAAAGCCAGGGGAGGATATGAATATTTCATCTATTTTATAGATGATTATTCTAGATGTGGGCATATTTACCTAATGCACCACAAGTCTGAAGCACTTGAAAAGGTCAAGGAATTCAAGATGGAGGTTGAAAATCAGTTAGGTAAAACTGTTAAAATACTTCGATCAGATCGAGGTGGATAGTTCATGGATTTAAAATTCCAGAACTATATGATAGAACATGGAATTACATCCCAACTCTCAGCTCCCGGCACACCAAACAAAATGGTGTATCGGAAAGGAGAAATAGATCATTGTTGGACATGGTTCGATCAATGATGAGTTATGCGCATCTCCCTAGTTCCTTTTAGGGATACGCAGTGGAGAGTGGAGTATACATTTTGAATAATGTGCCCTCAAAAAGTATTTCTGAAACACCTTATGAACTCTGGAAAGGACGTAAAGGTAGTTTATGTCATTTCAGAATTTGGGGTTGTCCAGCACATGTGCTTGTGACAAATCCAAAGAAGTTGGATTCACGTTCAAGGTTATGCCTATTCGTAGGATACCCAAAAGAAACAAGAGGTGCTTTATTCTATGATCCTAAGGAAGATAAGGTTTATGTGTCGACAAATGTCATTTTCTTAGAGGAGGACCACATAAGGGACAACAAACCAAAAAGTAAAGTAGTGTTGAGTGAATTAGACGGAACAATAGCAAAGGTTGCTAAGAACACTAGTACGTCAAAAAGAGTTGTTGATACTAGTTTGTCTAGTCAAGAGAGTCCATCTCAAGAGTTAAGTATGCCTCGATGTAGTGGGAGGGTAGTAATACAACCTGACCGTTACATGGATTTAGCTGAAACCTAAGTTGTTATACCAGATGACAACTGCGAGGATCCATTGACTTATAATCAAGCAATGGTTGACAAAGACAAAGACAAATGGGTCATAGCCATGGACCAAGAAATGGAGTCTATGTACTTCAATTCTGTTTGGGATCTTGTAGATAAGCCTGATGGGGTAAAACCTATAGGTTGTAAGTGGATCTACAAGAGAAAGCGTGGTGTAGATGGGAAGGTGCAAACCTTTTCACCTGTTGCTATGGTAAAGTCTATCCGTATCCTTCTTGCCATTGCCACATATTATGACTATGAGGTATGGCAAATGGATGTCAAGACAGCCTTTTTGAATGGCAATCTTGAGGAAAACATCTACATAGACCAACCCAAAGGGTTCATTGAACCAGGACAAGAGCAAAAGGTTTGCATGCTTAAAAGGTCGATTTATGGACTGAGACAAGCCTCTAGATCATGGAATATAAGATTTGATGAAGCGATCAAATCTCATGGTTTGGACCAGAATGATGATTAACCTTGTGTCTACAAGAAAATCATCAATAGTTCTGTCGCATTCCTAATTCTCTATGTGGATGATATCCTACTCATTGGGAATGATGTAGGTTATCTTACTGACATCAAGGAATGGCTAGCTACGCAAATCTAAATGAAAGATTTGGGTGATGCGCAGTTTGTTCTTGGGATCCAGATTGTCCGGAACCGCAAGAATAAAACACTAGCCTTGTCTCAAACATCTTACATAGACAAAGTGTTGTCAAGGTTTAAGATGCAAGATTCCAAAAAGGGTTTGTTGCCTTTTTGACATGGAATCCATTTGTCTAAGGAACAGTGTCCTAAGACACCTCAAGGAGTTGAGGATATAAGACGATTCCTTATGCATCAGTTGTTGGGAGCCTAATGTACGCCATGTTGTGTACAAGGCCTGACATCTGTTTTGCAGTTGGGATGGTCAGTAGGAATCAATCCAATCCAGGACTTGAACACTGGACAATGGTTAGAACAATCCTTAAGTATCTTCGGAGAAAAAAGAACTACATGCTTGTGTATGGGGCTAAGGATTTGATCCTTACAGGATACACGGATTCTGACTTTCAGACTGATAAAGATTCTCGGAAATCTACATCAGGGTCAGTATTCACTCTTAACGGAGGAGCTAGTATGGCGAAGCGTCAAGCAAGGATGGATCGTTGATTCCACCATGGAGGCCGAATATGTAGTAGCTTGTGAAGCAACTAAAGAGGTCGTTTGGTTAAGGAAATTCATGCTAAATTTGGAAGTTGTTCCAAATATGACTTTGCCCATCACGTTGTATTGCGATAACAGTGGTGCAGTGGCAAATTCGTGGGAACTCCGAAGTCATAAGGGGGGAAAGCACATTGAGCGGAAATATCATCTCATCCGGGAGATCGTGCATAGAGGAGACATGATTGTCACGAAGATAGCCTCAGAGCACAACATTGCTGATCCTTTTACAAAGGCTCTCACGGCTAAAGTTTTTTAGAGTCACCTAGAAGGTCTAGGTTTACAAGTCTTCCCCAACTATGGCAAGTGGGAGTATTCTGTACAAAGGGGTTTAAATACCCTAGTTTATTGTATTTACATTACTGTAATGTTTTAATACTCCATAAGCTTTAGGTCAAGTGGGAGATTGTTGGGATTTATGCCCTCAACTTGTGTAATTTTGATCAATTAAATAAAGGGTTATTTGTTTTAATAGAATTACAGTCTTGCTTTATAAATCCAATAAACTAAGCTCCAAGGTTATAACATATATCTTGAACATATGTGTAGTGGACACTATTTGGATTGTGTTCAAGAATATAAACTAAATGATCTATGGTATAAGAATAAGGTTGGAAACCTCATTATGGAAACACCATGGATGCGACCCACTTTGTAATTAGTACAAATGAGGTAATCCAACTCATTCATGTAGTTGACATGTGAGTGGGGGTATCCTGTATGAAGAGTTCATACAAGACCGGACCGCAAATTATTAGTCTAACTAGTGTAACACCGTTAACAGGATAAGACTAGTAATTTATAGATGGTCATTAGTGACTCGACCTGAATCCTGAGCAAGTTAAGAACTCCTGCTTATAGGAGTTTGTCCATAGACTAGTATGGGTGAGAGTGGCCTGTAGCCGACTCAATAAGCCTACCTTCTCAGGGACAGAACCTCGTAGGTAACTGGGAACTTAACTATGCAAGATGGAATTCACTCATTCCTACACTAAGGAATTAGATAGGTTGTTCCCTTAAGAACTGACTCCAGGTCATGAACAAGGGGGGCCCGCCCTCAGAGTCTAAGGTAGGACCTTAGACTTGTTGTTCATTAGAGGATTAGTGGTGCTTAAGGAACAAATCACAGGGGTAAAATGGTAATTTGACCCAGCTGTAATTACGAAGAACCTGTGAAGGGTCGACTCATGGGTAATGACTATATCAGTGGACACAATATTATCTACAGTGAGGAGAGTGCAGCTACAAGTCTATAGTGGAGTGACTTATAGTTAATGAAGATTGATTAACTGGATCAAAGAGTTTGATCAGTTCATCTCACATCATTGGAGCTCATGAACTGTAGGTCCATTAGGTCCCTCCGTTGGCTCAACAAGGTAATATTGAGGGTATAAAGTTAGAATGAAATTGAAGTGTTCAATTTCATATATGAGATATCATATCAATTATATATGATATATATGATATAATATATAGTTTTAATGTGAATTGGATTCACATATTAACTATATATTAAACAGAGAATGAAAGAGGGATAGGATGGTAATTTCCATCCCTATCTCCTTATATATAGTTGCATAAGATGCAACTTGGTCAAGTTAACCAAAGTAATTCCAACCTTTGTTGTGTTGTTGGAAAAGTTCGAAAACACAAACATCTCTCTCACAACATCTCATATCACCTAAAATGAACCCACATTCCTCCCTCACCTAGAGAACAACAGAGAAGATCCAATGGTCGTGTCTTCGTCCATTCATGTTCTAGTTACTGAGATCGTGATCGTGGGAGAGAGGAGCACTTGAAGAAAGGTTCTTCAAAGGTAATATTCCTTGTTGTCCATTATGTTTATATGCTTAATCTAGTGGTTTTGTTCTTGAATGTAATCATTGTAACTAAATCGAGAGCGCGCGATTCACAATCGCTTCCGCTGCGGGATTCGATTCCCTTCATGGGTTACATCTTGTACCTTAAGTACCAATGCTCCTCTAATTAACAATTTGTTTGTGGTCCTACCAACAAACAGAAGTCCCTCTCGGGCCAATGAGAGTGTCGGGCCCTTTGTTCAAGTCTCGGAGACACCACTTAAGGGAACATTCATCTACTTATCCTAGTAGTTGGGAAGGAGTTAATTCCATCTTGCTAGGCTAAGTCCCCAGCTGCTCACTCGGTCTTGTCCCCAAGAATGTAGGCATATTGAGTCAGTGAATCTGGCCACTCTCACCCGTACTAGTAAAAGGACAATCCCTCGCAAACAGGAGTTTGTAACCTGCTCAGGATTGAGATCAAGTTGTCTAGGTCATCCTAGTGAAATAGAAACCTAGCTAGTCAACGGAGTTACATCTAGTGATTATTATTTCGCGGTCTGGTCTTATGTAATCTCATTACATAGGATATCCCCACTCACATGTAATCTACACGAACACGTTAGGATCATAATGTTTGGATCATATACAAAGTGGGTCACATCCATAGTATTACCAGGGTAAGGTACCCAAACCTTATCCCTTTACTAGAGACCCTTTAGGTTGTATCTCGAACCGAGATCCTTTTATGTATACTACATTCAGTACAAGAGACATCTTACAACCTTGGATGTTTAGTTTATTGGATTTTGGGTTAATACAAGGGCAATAATATAAATATCGAACAATAACTCTTTATTGCAAAGAATAAATCTTTATTACAATAATTAGAACAAAATTACAAACTACGAGTTTTAGGTCACAAACTCTAACAGTACCACATCAGGGACCGCGAGCGAAGAAGTAAAATTTTGTTAAGTGAGTTAGACGGAACGACAACAAATGTTGCTAACAATGCTAGTATGCCAACAATTGTTGTTGATACTAGATTGCCTTGTCAAGAATCTCCATCTAGAGAGTTGAGAGTGACTCGACGTATTGGGAGGGCTATTACACAACCTGGCCGTTACATGGGTTTATCTGAAACCCAAGTATTCATGCCAGATGACAATTGTGAGGATCCATTGACTTATAATCAAACAATGGTTGATAAAGACAAAGACAAATGGGTCATAGCCATGGACCAAGAAATGGAGTCTATGCACTTCAATTCTATTTGGGATCTTGTAGATAAACTTGATGGGGTAAAACCTATAGGTTGTAAGTGGATCTACAAGAGAAAACGTGGTGTAGATAGAAAAGTGCAAACTTTTAAGGCTAGACTAGTAGCAAAGGGTTATACCCATGTAGAAGAGGTGAACTATGAGAAAACCTTTTCGTCTGTTGCTATGGTAAAGTCTATCTGTATCCTACTTGCCATTGCCACATATTATGACTATGAGGTATGGCAAATGGATGTCAAGACAACATTCTTGAATGGCAATCTTGACGAGAATATCTACATGGACCAACCAAAAGGGTTCATTGAACCAGGACAAGAGCAAAAGGTTTGCGGACTTAAAAGGTCAATTTATGGACTGAAACAAGTCTCAAGGTCCGGAAATATAAGGTTTCATGAGGCAATCAAATCTTTTTGCTTTGACTAGAATGTTGATGATCCTTGTGTCTACAAGAAGATCATCAATAATTCTGTCGACTTCCTCGTATTATATGTGGTTGATATCCTACTCATTGGGAATGATGTAGGTTATCTTACTGACATTAAAAATTGGCTAGCTACACAATTCCAAATGAAAGATTTGGGAGAAGCACAGAACTGCAAGAATAAAACTCTAACATTGTCTCAAACATCATACATCGATAAAGTGGTGTTGAGGTTTAAGATGCAAGACTCCAAGAAAGGTTTATTGTCTTTCAGATATGGAGTTCATTTGTCAAAAGAACAATGTCCTCAGACACCTCAAGGAGTTGAGGACATGAGACAGATTCCTTATGCATCAGTTGTTGGGAGCTTGATGCACACCATGTTATGTACTAGGCCAGGCATCTGTTTTGCAGTTGGAATGGCCAGTAGATATCACTCCAATCCAAAACCTGAACACTGGACAGTGGTTAAAATGATCCTTAAGTATCTTCGGAGAACGAGGAACTACATGCTTGTGTATGGGGCTAAGGATTTGATCCCTACAGGATACACTAATTCTAACTTTCAAACTGATAAAATTCTCAGAAATCTACATCAGGGTCAGTATTTCCTCTTAATGGACGAGCGGTAGTATGGCGAAACGTCAAGCAGGGATGCATCGCTGATTCCACCATGGAGGTTGAATATATAGCGGTTTGTGAAGCAGCTAAAGAGGTCGTTTAGTTAAGGAAATTCATGTTAGATTTGGAAGTTGTTCCGAATATGAGTTTCCCTATCACGCTGTATTGTGATAACAGTGGTGTTGTGGCAAATTCAAGAGAACCCCGAAGTCACGAGAGGGGTAAGCATATTGAGTGGAAATATCATCTCATCCGGGAGATCGTGCATCGAGGAGACGTGATCATCACTAAGATAGCCTCCAAGCACAACATTGTTGATCCTTTTATAAAGGCTCTCACGGCTAAAGTATTTGAGAGTCACCTAGAAGGTCTAGGTTTACAAGTCTTCCCCAACTAGGGCAAGTGGGAGTATATTGTACAAAGGGTTTCAATGCCCTAGTTTATTGTATTTACATTATTGTAATGTTTTGTACTCCATAAGCTTTAGGTCAAGTGGGAAATTGTTGGGATTTGTGCCCTAAACTTATGTAATTTTGATCAAATAAATGAAGAGTTATTTGTTTTGGTAAAATTATATTCTCGCTTTATAAATCCAAATCTAACATGAATTTCCTTAACCAGACGACCTCTTTAGCTGCTTCACAACCTGCTACATATTCGGCCTCCATGGTGGAATCAGCGATGCATCCCTGCTTGACGCTTCACCATACTACAATTCCTCCGTTAAGAGTAAATATTGACCCTGATGTAGATTTCTAAGAATCTTTATCAGTTTGAAAGTTAGAATCTGTGTATCGTGTAAGGATCAAATCCTTAGCCCCATACACATGCATGTAGTTCCTTATTCTCCGAAGATACTTAAGGATCGTTTTAGGCGTTGTCCAGTGTTCAGGTCCTGGATTGGATTGATACCTACTGACCATTCCATCTGCAAAACAGATGTCTGGCCTAGTACACAACATGGTGTACATCAGGTCCCAACAACTGATGCATAAGGAATCTGTCTCATGTCCTCAACTCCTTGAGGTGTCTTAGGGCACTGTTCCTTAGACAAATGAACTCCATATTTAAAAGGCAATAAACTCTTTTTGGAGTCTTGCATCTTAAACCTCAACAACACTTTGTCGATGTAAGACGTCTGAGACAAGGCTAGGGTTTTATTGTGACGCCCAGTAATTTCAGGTAAGAAAGTTAATTCTTTTCAAAGTTATTTCTGGGCTCATGTCGTGATTTTCTTTAAGTTTTGGGTCAGGAGGTTAATTTTTGGATCTTGCAGGGACCCAAATATTTCTAAATCTCGCTTTAAATTTGGGTTGGCAGCCTTAAGCTTCTTATCGAGCGTTTTGGGAGAAGGGAGTCATGGTAATTTTCCTTCTTTCTTTCCTTTTAAGTTTTTAGGGTTTAAAAAAAAGAAAAAAGGGAAAATCGCAAGGGGGGAGGCGCGATTTTCCCCTCTCTCTTGTCTCCTCTCCTTCTCGAGGACCAGCCGAGCCGACGGCCGGCGTGCCGGCGGCCTCGTCCTCTCCGCCGCGTTCTCTCCGCCTCCTCCTCGTCTTCTTCTTCGTTGCAGGGAGGGTATCCGCCGAGGGTTCGTCGTCCTTCCACCGTGAAGCCGACCGAGGGGATCGCCGATCGGCCGCCCCCCCTCTCGTTCTGCTCTCTGTCTCTCCCTCTCCCCTCCGTCACCGTCCGCCAGTCGAGACCCATGCTGTTTGCAAGCCGCCCAGCCACGCCCCTCGCCGACTCCTCACTCTCCGATCCGCTCTCCCTCTCTCGTTCAACTTCTCTCTCTCTCTCTCTCTCTTCAGTTCTGTCTTCATCTCTCTCGGATCCGAACCGATCTCCCTAGCTCTCCTTTCCAAACCAAATGTTGTGATCTTGCTGATTGGTGTTGTTTTGTGGACAGGGGCAGATTAGTTGGTGAAGGAGTAAGGCCTTTGGAAGAAATCTCGAGGCTTAGAACGAGCGGAGAGCCGGTTCAGCTTTTAAACTGTGGATAAGGTCCAATCTCGAACTTTTAATCGTGGTTTTAGGCTTAAAGCTTGTTGGTTGGGTTGTGTTGTCCTTTTGGGTGATTAAAAAGGGCGTTATGTTAGTTTGATTAGGTTCGTTTGGTGATGCGCCTTAAGGGTAGAGCCAAAAGGTTGGTTCCTTGCTGAACTCGTGCATTGTTGTGATGTTTCTGTAGGTGCTTTAGGCTGCTAGCAGGAGTAAGGACCTTCCTTTGCACAATTATTTCGAAGTAAGTAGTTGTTGGTTAAAGCATCAAACTCGTAAGCGAATGAGTTTGAGTATAGGGTCGTTGTGGTTAACTTTATAACTGTTGTGTGAATGTTAATTGTTGCTTGGAGCATGAGACCCTGATTATCCTGATTGTTATGTGCATATTTTGTACTTGCCTCTGAGTGTTGAGTTTGACTCTGCTGTGTGTGTCATGAATTTGTTGCTTATAACTCGTGGTTGGTTGCTAAGTGAGACTCGAGACTGTGGGGTAGTGCACGTTGTGTTCTTGACCCTAAAACCAAGCAGTTAAGCTGTGTGGTGGTTAAGGCCAGAGATGGGTGGATAGCTTGGTGGTCGAGCCAAAGATTTGTTGGCGGGCTGTGTCGTTGGCTGGTTAGGCTGTTGGTTAGGGACTCGGTTTCAGGACGACCTTGGAACGGTGTAGGGGAAGCCTAGGAGAAACGCTAAAGCTTGACTTCCTAGGCTAGCGTTACCAAACCCACTGAGTGACCCCGAGTGAGACAAACCTTTAGGCTGGCATCTCTATGTGGGCATTAGGGTCGAGCGCGTCCTTTTGCGAGCTGTGTGGGCATTAGGGTCGAGTGCGCCCTTTTGCGAGATGTGTGGGCATTAGGGTCGAGTGCGCCCTTTTGCAAGTTGTGTGGACATGGGGTCGAGCACCCTATGTGACTTCTATGTGGGCACTTGGGTGGGTCGCCTTTGTGCGATCTGTGTGGGCTTTAGAGTCGAGGCTCTATTGCGTTCTGTGTGGGCGTTAGAGTGATTACTCTTTCGCGTTGGAGCACGTCCCCGTCTATGGCCGCCTAGGTTTCTAGATCGTCGGTGAGTCTCAGGGTGAGGTAGACACGTGAGCATCTAGTCTTGAGTCCCTAAGATGTTTTGGTTGCGAACCTATTTTACCTCTGTGTGTGCACATGTGAAATTTGTAGCTTGGACGTGAGTGGGCTACTTATTGAGTATTCTTATACTCACCCGTCTACTTTAATGTTTTTGGTTGCAGGTAAGGGCAAACAGTGAGCTGGAGTGCGACGGTGGCGACATGACGGGGCTATGAGACCACTTTTGTCGTAGATGAACTTTTATTTTGGAACTTAGGAAGTTCTTGTATTTATGAGTGAATTATGACTTTGGTTATTGCTTTTGGATTTCTGATCTCTATGTGTGTTGAGCATGGCATTTATTCATTTAGTTTCCTTGTTCAGCATGCTCGTTAAACCTTTTGGTTACTGCTTCTGTTGCCTCTGAAGTGTGGTTTGCTGGAGCCCGACCTGTTTTGTTGTAGTCTAGAGGAGGTCGGGCATTGAAAAAAAAAAGTTCTTCGAAGTGTTCTTGCTTAAACAGGTTAAGTAAAAATTTTGGATTCATCCGGATAGCACCGTTATGCTGCCGAAATTTCGGCCCAGAGGGTGCTATCTATTGACGTCCCTAGTTGGAATTGTGTCGAAAATAAGGGGCGTTACATTTATTCTTGTGGTTCCAGACAATCTGGATCCCAAGAACAAATAGCGCTTCACCCAAATCTTTCATTTGGAATTTCGTTGCTAGCCAATTTTTAATGTTAGTAAGATAACCTACATCATTCCCAATGAGTAGGATATCATCCACATATGAAACTAGCAATGCGACAGAACTATTGATGATTTTCTTGTAGACACAAGGTTCATAATCATTCTGATCAAAGCCAAAAGATTTGATTGCATCATCAAATCTTATATTCCAGGATCCAGAGGCTTGTTTTAGTCCATAGATTGACCTTTTAAGCCTGCAAACCTTTTGCTCTTGTCTTGGTTTAATGAACCCTTTTGGTTGGTCCATGTAGATGTTCTCGTCAAGATTGTCATTCAAGAATGTTGTCTTGACATCCATTTGCCATACCTCATAGTCATAATATGTGGCAATGGCAAGTAATGTACAGATAGACTTTACCATAGCAACAGGCGAAAAGGTTTCCTCATAGTCAACCCTTTCAACTTGGGTATAACCCTTTGCTACTAGTCTAGCTTTAAAGGTTTGTACCTTTCAATCTACACCACGCTTTCTCTTGTAGATCCACTTACAACCTATAGGTTTTACCCCCATCAGGTTTATCTACAAGATCCCAAACAGAATTGAAGTGCATAGACTCCATTTCTTGGTTCATGGCTATGACCCATTTGTCTTTTTCTTTGTCAACCATTGTTTGATTATAAGTCAATGGATCCTCACAGTCATCATCTGGTATAACAACTTGGGTTTCGGATAAATTCATGTAACGGTCAGGCTGTGTTATAACCCTCCCACTACGTCGAGGCATTCTCAACTTTTGAGATGGACTCTCATGACTAGACAAGCCGGTATCAACAACTTTTGTTGATGTACTAGCTTTATTAGCAACTTTTGCTATTGTTCTGTCTAACTCACTTATCACAACTTTACTTCTTGGTTTGTGGTCCCTAATGTTGTCCTCCTATAAGAAAGTGGCATTTGTCGACACAAGTATCTTATCTTCCTTAGGATCATAGAATAATCCACCTCTTGTCTCTTTTGGGTAGCCTACGAATAGGCACAATTTTGAACGTGAATCCAACTTCTTTGGATTTGTCACAAGCACATGTGCTGGACAACTCCAAATTCTAAAATGATATAAACTACCTTTACGTCATTTCCAGAGTTCAAAAGGTGTTTCAGAAATACTCTTTGATGACACATTGTTCAAAATGTATCCATGCATCTCTCTCGCAGAGCCCCAAAAGGAATTAGGAGATGAGCATAACTCATCATTGATCGAACCATGTCCAACAAAGTTCTATTTCTCCCGTCTCGATACACCATTTTCTTCAAGCGCATCAGGTCTTTGAGAGTTGGGATGTAATTCTATGTTCTATCATATAGTTATTGAATTTCAAATCCATGTACTCTCCATCTCGATCTGATCGAAGTGTTTTAATTGTTTTACCTAATTGAATTTCAAATCCATATACTCTCCACCTCGATCAGAATTATGATGCATTAGGTAAATATGCCCAAATCTGGAATAATCATCTTTGAAAGAGATGAAATATTCATAACCTCCTCCGGCTTTAACATTCATCGGACCACAAAGGTCTGAATGTATAAGCTCAAGAGGTTCTTTGGCTCTGTAACCGTTTCCACTAAAAGGTCTTTTAGTCATTTTGCGTTCAAGGAAGGATTCACATACAGGTAAAGTATTTTCTTCTAACTCATTTAGAAGTCCATTCTTTACCAATCTCTCAATCCTATTGAGGTTATTGTGACCCAATCTAAGATGCTAAAGATGAGCATTTTCTTTAGGAGAAATTTTACGTTTTTTAGTCTGTGTGTTTGTTGTTTTAAATAATTCACTGTTCAAAACCATTTTGACTGAATTAGACCTTAAAACATACAACCCATTTTCTAATGAAGCTTCACATATTTCCACACCATTTTTTAAAATAAACACTTTATTCAAAGAAAACGAAAAAAGAAATATATAGTTCTATAAGGCAAAAAATTGAAATAAGGTTTCTAGTAAACCCTGGTATCACTCATACATTGTCTAACAACATATATTTCTTGTCAAACATAAGCTTCATGGTGCCAATTGCTACAGCAGAGAAAACATCTCCATTACCAACCCGAAGCGTTATCTCTCCTTTCTGTAGCCGCTGCCAGGAATCAATTCCCTGAAAAGAAGAGCAAACATGATTAGTAGCGCTAGAATCAAGTATCCAAGCAGTTTTATCATTATCCACTAAACAAGCTTCTAAGCAAAGTAAATCATATTTACCTTCCTTCTTCTTTTCTGCAATGTACTTCGGACAGTTCCGTTTTCAATGTCCGTCTTCATTGCAGTGGAAACATTTTTCTTTATCTGCAACTTCTTTGATCTTCTTGCCCTTCTGGGCGGCAACTTTGTCAGCTCGTTTCCCTTTACCAACCTTCTTCATGTTCTTCTTCTTCTCTTTCAGGTTAAAAGAAGATGAAGCCATTGTTTTTTATCCAGAGGTCGAACCTCTATGATAACTCCTACGGCCAACATTTGCCTCACCTTTCGATCCCTGAATTTTCATCAAAGATTGAAATGTCTGGAGTTCATTCAGAAGAGAGGTAACATTAAAAGTAAGCTTGTTCATAACAGCATTACTTCTAAACTGTCAGAAACTATCTGGAAGAGTTTCCAGAATGAAGCTGACCTAGCTCGATTCCTTGATAGAAGCATCATTCGACTCTGCGATTTTAAAGTGTACCATCATATCCAGAACATGATCCTGAACAGATGAACCCTCTGACATCCTCGAGTTGAATATATACTTGAGGGCATTGTGTCGGGCCTGTGTAGACTGTTGTCCAAACATACCCTGCACTGAATCCATGATTTCCTTAGCGGTCATCATGCCCTCGTGCTTCTTGGCTAATATGTTAGACATACTTGCCAACATATAGATATTGGTCTAATCATTGGCCTTGATCCATCGATCATATGCATCACAAACATTTCATGTAGCATTCGAGCCTGGCATCTGAGGACACTCCTCAGTCAGCACAAACTTTAGATCATCCACTACCAAAATAGTGTTAAGTTTATTTTTTCCAAGTCATCATGTTCTCTTCGGTTAATTTTTTCGCACCCAGTAAGGAAATAATAGAGCTAGATATTTTGCTGAAATTTACAAAAAAAAAACTTGTATAAGCTTCTCGCTATAAATGTCTAATCCAATCACGTTTTAGCTAGTTATCTAATTATTCCTAAGTCATCAATAAATTGCAATGATACTCCAAAGGTTTAGAATGTATGACATCGAAAGGTAATAAAAATCATCCTCCTCTGGATCAAGACATTCTTGACCAAAACCTAATGCCAGAATAACTCTTATTCCTATAGGCTTTAGTTACCATTGTTTGGTCAGGATACACACACATCTTATGTACCTTGTGAGTGTAACCCTCTGTCTTTGGACCCCAGAGTCCCCATCCAACAAAATTCGTCGAATGGAGGATTAGGTTGAAAACAGACAAAGAAAATCTTTATCCCTTTCAGGTGTCCACTATGTTCGATCCCCTATGATCAAACCCTCCGAAGGGATTGTCTAGTCCAGGCCAAACTAGTAGGTTGTCCATAGTGATCTTACGGTGTGAACCGACAAAAGAGACCGTAGGTTTTGTTTTCACTAAACCTGCTCCCACTCACTATAAGTATCCTCTCCATTCACTTATATATTGACTCATACAAACACCATCCGAAGGGGTACGCTCCCGTTTGCGCCACGAGGCCAAATATGAGTCTCACGGTTGAACTTCCCGGAGAAACGTAGGTGGAAAAATATGTATCATATACACTTTTCCTCCCACTAGATACTTTACCTTTATAGGAAAATGAGTTAGGCTAAACTCGACTAATGGTTTTACCTAAACTTATCAATATAACTCTTATATTGATTTTATCCTAAGTTTGCTTATATAACTCTTTATATTAAACCTAGGATATCTAGTTTATTAACCCCTTAATAAACCCGCTGACGCGACTATAATTTATAAATCGTCTAATTAAAATTCACTCCCAGGTTAGTTCCCAGGTAGGGGTGTTCCGTTTTCGTCAGCTTAAATACCCTAGCCTAGACATAACCTTCCTTAGACAGAGTTCCTCTTTTAATCATTGTTTATAAATTACATGGTTCCTAATTCTAATCTAATTAGAACTAGATAACCTAAGATCTATTAATTTCATGTTCTAAACATTTTAAAACTAATGAATTTAACCTTAGGTGACATGAAATTCTATGTTATTGTGCTTGATCATTCATCACATGAATAATAAAACATACATAACACATTCATCTCATGAAAAATATGCATGTCAATGCTATCCATAAATTAATATAACTCCTTATATTAATTATACATCCAAACTATATAATATAACACTTTATATTATAAATGATGCATGTAAATGCTTAACCTAAGGTGGGATATCTAAATTAATAGCATACATTATGCATGGCAATAACTATACAACAATTGCATAAATTAAATAGCAAAATTAGACCATTTTTGACACCTTAAAAATTAATTTTAATTAATATAATCTAATTATATTAATTAAAATTAAGAAAATTAAATATAATTAAATATAAAATATTTTTATATTTAATATATATATAAATAAAAACGTTTTCCGCCCGTTGCATCTCCTGAAATGCCTTTGGCATTGCAACGCTGATGGCAGCGTTACAACACTGCATTTTGTCCGTTTCTACCTGTTGGAGCGCGCTGCTAGAAACGCCTTCGGCTTCAGCGTTGCGACGCCCATGCAAGCGTTGCAACGACAAGGCCTCAACGTCCAAGCATTGTGACGCTAAGAGGCACGTTGCAACGCTATACCTGTCTTCAGCCTGGAATCTGCCTCATTGGCGTTGCAGTGCTGTTGTTGCAACGCTGAAGAACAGCACTGCAACACTACACACAGTACAACCAACACCTTTTTCTATTTTTGCTCATTTTTTATCCGTTCTTTTCAGCAACCACTTTGCCTCGATCGACACGGACTTACAGACTCGATTTACATAATAAAATGATCAAAACAATAGGTCCTTTACATTCAACCATTCAACATAAAATATGCAAATCCATGGTGCCAAAAACGAAAACATCTAATTGGCAAATCGTTCATTCATCACATGAAAACAGTAAATCCCACCTTTGTTCTTGATAAATCCAGAACAAAATCAAGAACACAATTGGCCTCTGATACCAATTGAATGGATCGAATCCCGCAGCGGAAGCGATTGTTAATCGTGTGCTCAAGATTTTGTTACACAAATTTCATTCAATAACAAAATAACTAAGATTAAGCACATAATATAACATAGGACAACAAGTAATATACCTTTGAAGATTTCTTTCTTCACAAGCTCCTTCTCCCACGATCACGATCTCAGTAACACGAACCCGAACATATGAAGATTCACCACTAGATCTTTTCCGTTGTTCTCTAGGTGAGGGAGGAAGTGATGGAGATCCGATCTCCTTGAGCAGCGGAAACGAATTAGGATCGTAATATGCAAGATTGTTTTGCTTGAAACAAAAATCAGTACATTGACAAATATACAGAACAAGCATAAAATTAACTCTAATCTAATTAGGCATGGATGTTTTACATGCAAACATGCTACAAGTTTAACAATTAAATCAATAAAGAAAGAGGAATAACCTTTGTAGTTTCAACTTCCAGCAACTCCTTGCTCCAAACAAGACAAAGAACACAGAACTTCCAAAGTTTCTCTGCTTCTCTAATGAGAACACCACCAACAGTGAGCACTTTCTATATCTCTGAATTCTTAGATTTCCTTGGTGGGAATGAACCAACAATTGGAAGAAGAAGGGAATGAAAGTGTGTGAGAGAGAGTTTTGCAGCAATTCTCTAATTGCCAAAATCAATTGATCGATAGATTCAACCATCCTCTTCTCCCTGTTAAACTGTCAATAGGGAGAAGATGGAGGGGTAGTGGGAACGAGTCTGGATGACACGTTCCCTTATTTTATTATTAAAATAATAATAATAATAATAATAAAT
Source organism: Trichosanthes cucumerina (assembly GCA_036507285.1). NCBI lineage: Eukaryota > Viridiplantae > Streptophyta > Magnoliopsida > Cucurbitales > Cucurbitaceae > Trichosanthes > Trichosanthes cucumerina. Next base: position 34,921,393 of record CM071840.1, read on the forward strand.
AATAATTAAATCTAATTTAATTATTAATTTAAATAATACAAATTAAATATCATATATTTAATTTGGATTAAATCTCATTTAATCATATCACCCCTTTAACCTATAGTTTTAATGTACATCCAGTGCACATTAAATTTTAACCTATAGTTTTCAAATGTGAATCACATTCACATTTAATATAATATTTGAACTCTTTCAAATATTCAATTCTCTCATATAATTTAATATGAATCATATTCACATTAAATTTATAATATATAGTTCCAAAACTATATATTATATCGTATCAATATACATTAAGTTTATTCCCTAATGAATTTGAACATTTCGAATTCAAATGATCTAAGAACCCTTTACGAGCTAGAAGGTGGACCTAATGGACCTACTGGATCGAAGCTCCAACGATACGAGATTGCTTGTTAATCTCATTAACCTCCCAATCAACATTCATTAACTGCAGGAACACTCCACTAAAGTCCCACAACTGCACTCTTCTCACTGCAGATATATTTCTGTGTCCATGGATATTGACCAATAATAGCAAGCCAATCCTTCACGAATGTTTGTAACACCAGCTGGGTCAAATTACCGTTTTACCCCTGGGTTACATCTTGTGCCTTAAGTACCAGTGCTCCTCTAATGAACAATTTGTTTGTGGTCCTACCAACAAACAGAGTCCCTCTCGGGCCAATGAGAGGGTCGGGCCCTTTGTTGAAGTCCCAGAGACACCACTGAAGGGAACATTCCTCTACTTACCCTAGTAGGTGGGAAGAAGTGAATTCCATCTTGCTAAGTTAAGTTCCCAGCCGCTCACTCGGTCTTGTCTCCAAGAAGGTAGGCTTATTGAGTCGGCGAATCTGGCCACTCTCACCCATACTAGTGAAAGGACAATCCCTCGCAAACAGGAGTTCGTAGGTCATCCAAGTGAAATGGAAACCTAACTAGTCAACGGAGTTACAGCTAGAGATTACTATTTCGTGGTCCGGTCTTATGTAATCTCATTACATAGGATATCCCCACTCACATGTCATCTACACGAACACGTTAGGATCACAGTGTTTATATCAAATACAAAGTGGGCCACATCCATAGTTTAACCAGGATAAGGTACCCAAACCTTATCCCCTTACTATAGACCCTTTAGGCTGTATCTCGAACCGAGATCCTTTTTATGTACATTACATTCAGTTAAAGATTCATTTAACAGCCTTGGATGTTTAGTTTATTGGATTTAGGGTTTAAATTAAGGAAAACTCGTAGATAATGAACAATAACACTTTATTGAAATAATAACACTTTATTACATTAATTAGAACATAATTACAAACTACGAGTTTTAGGGCACAAATCCCAACAAACTCCCACTTGAACTAAAACTCTAGTGGGGTACATCATAATCTAAAATAGTGGTTACAAGAGATAGAAATACAATAAACTAGGGCATCCATATACCCATTACATATCTCCCACTTGCCCTAAATTAGCCTATGTACATATCTCGTAGACCCAGACTTTCCAGATGACCCTCGAACACTTTAGCCGTGAGAGTTTTTGTAAACAGATCAGCAATATTGTGCTGCGAAGCGATCTTCGTGACTGTCACATCTCCTCGTTGCACTATTTCTCGTATCAGGTGATACTTCCTCTCGATGTGTTTACCTCGCTTATGGCTGCGAGGTTCCTTAGAATTTGCTACCGCACCACTGTTGTCATAGTCACAGTATAAGGTGATGGGAGATTCCATATTTGGAACAACTTCCAAATCAGTAAAGAATTTCCTTAGTCAAACATCCTCTTTAGCTTCTTCACAAGCAACGACATACTCAGCCTCCATCGTGGAGTCAGCAATGCATCCTTGCTTGATACTTCGCCATACTATAGCTCCCCCGTTAAGGGTGAAAACTGATCCCGATGTGGATTTCCGAGAATCCTTATCGGTCCGAAAATCGAGAATCGGCAGATCCGGTGAAGGATCAAATCCTTAGACCCATACACAAGCGTATAGTCCCTCGTTCTCCTTAGATACTTGAGGATATTTTTAACTTTTGTCCAGTGGTCTAACCCTGGATTGGACTGGTACCTACTGACTATTCCCACTGCATAACAAATGTCCGGCCTCGTGCATAGCATAGCATACATTAAGCTACCTACTGCAGAGGCATAGGGTATTTGTCTCATATCCTCAACTACTTGAGGTGTCTTGGGACACTGTTCCCTAGACAGATGAACTCCATGCCTGAAGGGTAATAAGCCCCTCTTGGAATTCTGCATCGAATATCTGGACAACATTTTGTCGATATAAGACGCTTGAGACAGTGCTAGCGTTCTGTTCTTGCGATTCCTGAAGATCTGAATTCCAAGAACATATTGCGCCTCTCTCAAATCTTTCATTTGGAATTGGGTCGCCAGCCAATTATTTATGTCAGTAAGGTGTCCTACATCATTCCCAATGAGTAGGATATCATCCACAAAAAGTACTAATAAAGCTACTTTGTCGTTGATGATCCTCTTGTAAGCACAAGGCTCATCAACGTTTTGGTCAAAGCCGTAAGACTTGATCGTAGTATCAAATCTTATATTCCAAGATCTTGAGGCTTGTTTCAACCCATAAATGGATCGATTGAGCTTGCAAACTTTTTTCTTCTGACCTTGGGCTATGAACCCTTCGGGCTGAGACATGTAGATGCTCTCATCAAGATTACCATTCAAAAAGGCAATCTTGACGTTTATTTGCCAAATTTCATAATCATAAAATGCGATATTGGACAAGAGTATCCTTATAGACTTCATCATAGCAACAGGGGAAAAAGTTTCTTCATAGTCAACTCCTTCCCTTTGGGTAAAACCCTTTGCTACAAGCCTAACCTTAAAGGTCCTGCACCTTTCAAATTTGCGTCTCTCTTTCTCTTATAGATCCATTTACACCCTATGGGTCTAAACCCTTCAAAGTTGGTCTATAAGTTCCCATACTGAATTGAAGTCCATTGACTCCATTTCAAGGTCCATGGCTTTGATCCATTGGTCCTTGTCTACGTCATTCATTGCCTATTTATAAGACAATGGATTCTTCTACGTCGTCATCGGTATGACAACTTGAGTTTCAGCTAAACCCAAGTAGCGGTCAGGTTGGGAAACAACCCTCCCACTGCGTCGAGGCATTCCCAATGATTGAGAAGGACGAGACTGACTTGAGGTGCTGACTTCTCCATCAACTCTTGATGAAGGTCCAGCTTGATCAACAACTCTTGTTGGTTCATGAGTAGTTTCACTTAGTACTAATTTACTACGCGGTTTGTGGTTCCTCATGTGATCTTCCTCCAAGAACGTGGCGTTTGTCGATACAATCACCTTGTTTTCTTGTGGATCATAGAAAAGACCACCTCTCATTTCTTTGGGATAGCCAACAAATTGGCACAATCTTGAACGAGGTTCCAGTTTCTTTGAGTTTGTCACGAGCACGTGTGCCGGACAACCCCAAATCCTGAAGTGTTGTAAACTAGGTTTACGCCCCTTCCAAAGTTCTAAAGGTGTTTCTGAAACACTTTTTGATGGAACACTGTTCAAGATTTGAACTGCAGTCTCTACTGCATATCCCCAAAACGAGGCAGGCAACTGAGCATAGCTCATCATAGAACGAACCATGTCCAACAAGGTTCTATTTCTCCTTTCTGACACACCATTTTGTTGTGGTGTATTAGGTGTAGTGAGTTGAGATTTAATTCCATGTTCTATCATATAGTCCTGGAATCTCAAATCCATATACTCTCCACCTTGATCGGATCGAAGTGTTTTAATGATTTTCCCTAATGCATTCTCTACTTCAGCCTTATACTCTTTGAGCTTTTCAAGAGCCTCAGACTTGTGATGCATTAGATATAGATAACCATACCTTGAATAATCATCTATGAAAGAAATGAAATATTCGTACCCTCCTCGAGCTTTAACATTCACCGGACCACAAAGATCCGAATGCACAAGTTCTAAGGGCTCTACGGCTCGGTAACCTTTTCCAGTAAAAGGTCACTTGGTCATTTTACCTTCCAAGCAAGATTTGCAAGGAGGTAAAGAATCATCTTCTAACTTATTTAGAAGTCCATTCTTAGAGAGTCTCTCAATCCGGTTGAGATTAATATGACCAAGTCTAAGATGCCATAGATAGGTATTATTATTTGGAGAAATTATTTACCTTTTATTTTGAGTGTTAGCATTCTTAAACATCTCATGATTTAAAATTGATTTGGGGTTTCAGTACGTACTAGCCATTTTTCAATTTAGCAGAACAAATATTGACACCCTCTTCGAAAATGAACGCTTCATTAATTGAAAAAGAAATACAATAACCAAGTTCTATTAAACAAGAGATAGAAATTAAGTTCCTTTTTGCTTAGGAACTATATCTGAGATGTTTTAATAAAAGAAATCAATCTCTCGAAAAACGACTTTTGGCATCTCCCATCGCACGAGTGAGACGACGTCTCCCATTCCAGGCCTCGAAGCGTCATCTCACCTCTTCGAGCTCCTTGAAGGAACTAGTTTCACGAAATGAAGAGCAAACATGATTAGTGGCTCCTGAATCAAGTATCCAGGTCAAATCATCATTTTCCACTAAACAAGCTTCAAGAACAAGTAAATCTGATTTACCTTTCTTCTCTTTGAGCTCGGCAAGGTATTTTGGGCAGTTAAGCTTCCAGTGCCCATCCATGTTGCAGTGGAAACATTTTCCTTTATCTGCAACCTTGGCTTTTCCCTTGCCTTTTTCAGCAGTAAGTGCCTTCCCTTTCCCTCCTATTTTCTTCTTTTGGGTCTTCTTAAGCCCAGAAGATGAGCTACAGGACTTAATCCCAGAGGATGAACCCTTCTGGAACCTCTGGAATGGGCAAACACATTTGCCTCTACATCAGCCTGTCCCTTATTTTTCATAAGAGACTGGAAAGTCTGTAGTTCATTAAGGAGAGTAGTCAAGTGATACTCTATCTTGTTCATCACCGCATTGCTGCGGAATTGCAGGAAACTCTTCGGAAAAGATTCTAGAATGAACAATACCTGACTTTGCTCGTCAATGACCGCTTCGTTCATCTCAGCCACGTTGAAGTGGACCATCAGATCAAGAACGTGTTCTCTCACCGATGACTCCTCTTTCATACGGGAGTTATAAACGTATTTGAGGGATTCGTGTTGAATCTGTCCAGACGGTTGTCCAAACATTCCTGCAGCGAACTCATGATCTCACGAGCTGAGACCATGCCCTCGTGCTTTTTGGCCCGAACTTCAGAAACACTAGCCAAAATGTATACCTTGGCCTTATCATTGGCCTTGATCCAGCGGTCCTACGCCTCCTTAACCGATTGAGGAGCATTACGAGCAGGGTCTTGAGGACATTCCTCAGTCAGTACAAACCGTAGGTCATCAACAACCAGAATTGTATTCAGGTTGGATTTCCACGTAGTAAAATTCTCACCAGTTAAACGGTCGCTTTTAAGTAAAGCTATTATTGAGGACGACATGTTGAAAATCCAAAATAGTTCTAATAAGTTATGCCTTTTAACCCATTGTAAAAATCAATCAAATTCAGCAAAATTATTAAAGAACTCTAGTGTTTAAACTAAACCCACTGTTTATATTAAACCTTTAATTTTGCAACGATACTTCAAGGGTTTAGAATAAAAGCCTTTGTCGGGCGGTCAGTCATTCCTCCCTTGAATTGCAACTTTCTCAACCAATTCTCACTACCAGAACATCTAATGTACCAATGGTCCTTAGCTACCGTTTATTTGGTCAAGGACTTGTTAATTAGCTTAACTCATCCCGTAAATGTGACCCTACCATTTTCAGATCCAATAGGCCCGAGCCAACAGGCTACTATTAAGAAAGACAACTGTTGGCAAACAACCTAAGAGACCTTATCCATTTCTGGAGTTCGCGATGTTCTGATCCCTATAGTCAGGCCCTCCGTAGGGGTTGGTACATTCAGACAACCTAGCAAAGTGACTATAGAAATCTCACACTGCGACCTAATGGAGGAGACCATAGGATACGTTGACACGCGTCCTGCTCCCATTTACTATCACTACTACAAATTAAAGATTTCTTGACACTTGCAAGTTTTAAATACTTGATGTTTTTATGAAAAAACGTCAAGTAAAATGAAGTTTTAAAAGAAAAACGTCAAGAAAAATTAAAAAAAACACAGAGGTTGACAAAGATTTCGGATTTTTCTCGCTTCCAGATTCTTGACATTTAAAAAACGTCAAGTGTAGGAAAATGGAAAAGGCAGAAAAAGGCGCTACGCTTTTTTTTTTTTTAAATCTAATCTGCATCACTTAACCTTCGCGAGTCCTTCACCGCATCTGCAGGGTGAGCAAAAAGACCGAAATCGACACGGCCATCAAGCCAGGCGAGGGGCGGTCAATCCGATTTGTGAAGGAAGTCGGTCGGTCGGTTTGCCCTTCACAAAACCGATCGGTTGAATCGATCGGTTTGGGGCAAAAGCCCCAAACCGACCAAGCAACCAAAAATTAAAAAAAAAACTATATATATATAATAATAATAAATTAATAATAATAATAATAATAATTAAAAAAATAAAAAACTAAAAAATTTTCTCAAAATAATTAAATAATAATTAAAAATTATTAAAAATTATTAAATAATAATAAAATAATAATTATAAATATTTAATATTTAATTAAATAAATATTTTTATATATACATATATAAACCGACCAAACCGACCGGTCGGTCGATCGGTTTTGGTAAGGATTTTAAAAAAAAAAAAAACCGACCGAACCGACCGCCCTTAGTCGGTTTGGGGGTCGGTTGGGGTCGAAAACCGACCCCGACCGATCGATGCTCACCCCTACCCTGTACGCGCAGACAAACCCTCGCCGCCGCAACCTCGCTTTCCCTGAACTGTTGACACCTACGATTGCTCGAACCCCCCAATCGTTTACGCCTCCAGCTTTTTTCCCCCCCTTAAATCTCATTGTGCGACTTTTTCCCTTTCCCTCCATCGATCTCACGACGTCTCTCCCAACTCCCAGTCGACGATTGCCCCACGCCGGTCGTCCCTCGCCAGTCGCGTCCCAGCCGCCGACTGCCCCACGCCGGTCGTCCATTTTCGAGTTCCAAATCCACCGAAGATATGGACGCCAGATTGAATCGGTTGTCTCCACCGAGTTCCGCCGGAACGCCAAGCAAATCAATTGCAAGAATTTCATCTACATCGAGTACCTTCTTCGTCGAGGTAACAAACAGTTGGATCAACTTAAAAGCCCTGCAATTGTTCGATTGTTATCGCTCAATCTCAATTTGTCTCGAACGCAAGATTCTCAGCATCTGTTTACACTGAGGTTGATTTCTTCAAACAACTATGCGGGGTATTCATTGTTCGAAGGTTAGTTTGACTAGACGTATAACTTGTTGTCTGAGTAATGGCAACTAGAATTTGTCTGAGATGAGTTTTCTTGTTTGCATCTGTGTTTTTGATAAATTTTGGATCGACTATGAGAAAAAATGGGATACATGAACTAAGACTTGATGACAAGGTTCTTTTCATTGCTGACAGTTAACTCTCAATCTAATGTAGTGGTGAAAGCATGGAAAATGCATTGCGTGCATCCTGCAAAGGAATAAAAATTGGGAAGATTCTAATTCAATGGGAAGCAGGTGAAACTAAAACATGTCTCTTGAATTAGAGTATTTGTTGGAGCTTGATCTTGTGCTTTCTTCTATCATTTCGATTTATATTGACATCGAAATTTGTCTCCTTTTTTTCAAACTAAACAACTTATATACGAGAAATCACCCAATCTATTTGATGGGGAACAATCAATTTTGAAGGTCTTGTTGATGACAATTTTATAGTCTTTTATTGCTTTTGGTTGCTTTATTTTACCTTCTAGTATTCTCTAGCTGAGAGAAACATCCTATTCTTTATCTGGTCAAGAAACGCTTGTTCGTATTACTGGTATGGAATCTCTTTTGCTGAATGTTAAAATTAATATTGCATTGTTGTTGGTCTGCTTTTTTAGTGATTCTACTGGTTACGTGATGGTTATGGGCATGGTTTTTAGTTTATCATGGTCTGTGTATTTCATATTCTAATGGCATCATGTAGTTATTGTACTGAATGACTCTTCTTTGTTCAGGTGGTATGAAAGTGAAAGCTGATAGAGATGAATCATCGCTTTATGTTGCCATGCTTGTTTCTTAAGATGTTTCTCAAAGATGCAAGGTTTGCTCACTAACTGTATTTATGTTGATTTTGATATGAATATTCTTAATCTAAATATGGAAAATTTTTATGTGAATCCCAAGATTTATGCAGTTATATGGATTGAGTAGCTTTTGAGATAACTGGCGTAGTATTGTGTTTTTCCTTCTGACAAACTACATTTTTTATCATTTCCCTAATTGCTGAGTATTTCTTATAGGAACTTGGTATTACTGCTTTGCACTTAAAGCTCAAGGCTATCAATGGAAACAAAACCAAAACTCCTGGCCCTGGTGCTCAATCGGCTCTTAGAGTCCTTGCTCGTTCAAGCATGGGAATTGGTCGTATAGGCGGTACAATCATATTCATACTTCCTTTATTTGTGGTTGTTAGTTTTTCTTATATGAAAAAGAAACATTCCATTTGAAGTTGAATGTAGTACTTTTCTGGGGAACAAAACATAATCTAAACTCAGTTTTCAACAAATCTTCCAATGCTCATCAAACTTATTCTATGGAGTTTTGAAGTTCATGATCTCTTGAACGAACTGCCTTCCACCATAAGTTGTTGTGTTTACACAAACTTATCCATATCTATCAACTAACTAATGTTCAAATTCTATTCCCTTGGGTACAATTTTGAATTGGGGTTAAACCTTCAATTCATATAAGTGAATAGGTTCATTATCATTAACTATTGTAGGTAGTTTTTTTTTTTTTTTTAAATGAATCTTTGAAAGTGGTATCATCTCTTTAACTAGTTATTGATATGGATAAGTTTGCTTTCAAAGGCCATAATTGAATTGTTGAGGTTCTTGAAGCTGGAAATTCAAAACTAAGATGAATTTAAGTAGTAGTAGTAGCCAAGGGTAGTTACCACTTTGAAGATGCTTGAATTCTTGTGGTTGTTATTGTTGATAGTTTCACTATAAAAAATATGAACGACTTGATATAATGCCTTTGAGAAACTCTCCATGTTTTTGGTACTTGGGTAAGACATCTGTTGTTGAGTAATGCTTATGGGAGAAATTGTCATATTGTTTATAAAAAAACTACTGGAGTTATTTGTTGGTAATGGTTGTAACCTGGTCTATGTAATACTTACATATAAGCATAGTCCTTTTTTTTAACCTATTCTAGTAATAATTTTTCATGTTTAAATATTAAATTAATTTTCTTTATTCAGAGTCACAAAGGAGTATATGAAAGTGGCATGAGATTTTGTAAGTAAGGAATAATGCAAGAGATGCAGAAACAATTACATGCCCTTGTTCGGTAAGAACAATTCATCAAACAACTTATGGGCAAATTTTGTTGTAAAGGGTGAGGATACTTTAAATTTATGTTTTTTGTGTGTTTGCGCCCATGCGAAAGGGAATGCAGTCATCAATATGAAAATAATTTAATTATTGTTATGACTTATATTGCTAGTTTGAGGGAGGGATGTAGTCTTCAATATGAAAATACTTGAATTTTTGTGATTGTTGATATTGTTAGTTTTTCGCTCTTCTTTTCTTCTAAATGCATCTTAGAAAAGGTTAAAGTCTCATTTAACTAGCTATTAATGTGTAACTTCTCGCGTGTGTGGGGGCGGGAGATACTTTAAGTTAAAAATTGTGGCTGAAGTGGGGGAAAGAGGGATAGTTATCAATATGAAGGTACTTTAATTCTTGTGATTGTTGATATTGTTAGTTTTCATTCTTATTTTCTTGTAAATGCATCTTAGAAAATGATAGAGCTTATTTAGCCAACTATTACCATATGTTTGTTGTACTTTCTAATTATGGCAGGGTATTAATTTTTTATCATAGAATTTGGTAACTTTCCTTGCTTCATAGAATACTATTTGATAAATGATGCTTATGGTGTAGAGGTCTGTGGGAACCACAAGCAAAAGAACAACAATTTAGTTTGTAGAACTCAAGCGGAAAAGATACTTGCTTCCTTTGATGGTATGACTACTATTGACTGTTGCAAGTTTTCTTTTAGTTTTCCAACTTGATAGTATAATGATCTTTGCTATCATCGAAATTGCAGATTGGTAATGGGTTACAAATATTGCAGTAGCTTATTGGAATTAATGCAGTTTTGTTCTATTCAAGTACCATATTTGCAGCTGCTGGCAAGGAAAAATTTCGTCTTTATCCTCCTTGGTCGGCGTTTATGACGTTAGGCTAGAGTCTCCTTTCCCACCCTTTGAGCACAATTCATAGGATATAGAGCACCAAATGTGCTAGCTTAGGGACGAATCTTCGTTGTGTTTAGCATGAGTGTTGCTTTCCTTCACCGTGTGTGCTAGCTTAGGGGTGAATCCTCGTTGTAATTAGCGTGATTGTTGTTTTCCTTAACTAGTTCGGGATGTGAGGGAGTGAGCGGAGTAGGCAGGTGGGTAGCCAATATTTAAGGTTCTTGTGTTTTAAGAGGGGTTGGCATGTTTGAGTAGTAAACAATATTTAAGATCTTGTTTGATGGTTGATAATCTTTTTGATAAGGTTAGTTTAATTTAGTTGTTGTGTTCATATTTGATTTTTGAGTCTTAAATAGGTTTTAAAAGTCTAGATTTGTATCGGTAAGCCTGTAATGTAGATTTGTATGGGTAAGCCTGTAATATGTTATTCAAACCCCAAATTTCAATTATTTTGCTTACATTATTTGCATTTCTTCTTATCTATCAGATATGATCCTATGCATCGATGGCTTCAAGTACAAGTTGCAACATGCTCAATCAAACTTCAAAGAGTTATTTGAGCTAGGTTTTTTAATTTTATTTTGCTAACACCATAATGTTACTGAAATTATATTTTGTCATGTTACACTTATTTTATGAGGATAATAGTTATTGTATATTTTTTATTTAGTCATATGTATTCTTGAAATTTTGAAATTGTTCATGAGATTGATACTTTTGTAATGTTGAAGATATCAACTTTCTTAAAGCTATTGGTTAAAATTTGATTGATGGATTTTGACGATGTATTATTTATTTGGTAGATTATGTTCTGGAGCATTCATTATTATCTAATTTTTGGAACACAACGTAGGAGCTTCAAGATGATAGGGAACAACATTTATTAGAATTTTAAATAAATTAAAAAATAAACTTCACATGTCAAATGTGTCAAGAACTAATTAAATTGACATTTTTACAATGCCAAGATAAAACTAAATTTGATGCATAAAAAACGTCAAGTTCTAACTTCAATTTGACTTCCTTGAAACGTCAAGATAAAATTATATTTGACTCATTTAAATCGTCAAGTAATTTATATTTGACATTCTTGAAACGTCAAGATAAACATATATTTGACACACAGAAAACGTCAAGTATTAACACAAGTTTGACACTTTTTCAAAGTCAAGATAAAACTACATTTGATTTAATAAAAAGTGTCAAGTTTTCATGTTAAAAATGACATTATTATAAGCGTGAAAAAAAAGACTATACATAACACTTTATAAGTGTCAAGTATTGTATATTATTCTTGATTTGGATTCTTGACGGTTTGAAAAACGTCAAGTAAAGCAAAACTCGACATTCTATAAGCGTCAAGAAATATGGTTTTTGTAGTAGTGTATATGGATACTTCCCTCATTCACCTTGGTATTGAACCATGCAAACACATACCGTAGGGGGACGCCCTATTGACGCCACGTAGCCGAGCATGGAACTCACGGTGTGAACTCTTGAGAACGTGAAAGTAAACTCGATGCGAACATCTCGTTTTCTCCCACTGAAGCTCCTTGAATTAGGGTATAGGTTTAACTTAGTCGGATTCTGGCTAAAATAATCTATCTAAGTCTATGCCTATTAATAACTATTATAACTAGGTCTTCAAACCTTATGTCTAGGTGAATAAACATTTTAATTACCTAGAGATAAAATAGAACTAAGGTTAATTCAACTCAAGCTCCAGGTCAGTTCCCAGGTAGGAGGTGTTAGTTAACAGTCAAACTTAAGTACTCTCAAATTTAGACAGAACTTCACCGGTAGAGTTCCCTTATAACCAAAGTTCTAATGTCCTACTAGATTTTAAACTATTTAAAATGCTACGTAAGACTAATTTCTAATCCTATTAGAAATTAAAAACTTAGGTCTAAATTAATTTTAAACAATTTAAAACTAATTTAAATCTTTACCCAAGTTCCTATGTTTGCATGCATTTCTTTATTATAGGTTATGGTTTCTAAAACCCCTTTAATTTATAACTTTTATAAATTTAATAATTAACCTATGATAAAGAAACTATATTATAAATCCAACAATCATTATTCATATTGGAATTATAAAAGGAATTCAACTAATTGAATTATAAAATTACTTAAACAAAATAACATTTATTTTAAACTAAGTAATTTCATGCTCCATGCAATTTATTTTCCATATAATCTAATCATAACAATTATAATTAATTACTTATGAAAAATAAATTATTCATGCATTTAACCATATTTATATAACATTTATATAAATAAAATGCATGAACATGCTTATCCTAAGGTGGGAAAAATCTAAATGACATTCATAAAGATAAATAGCTGTAAAATCGAAATAATTTGGCCCCTAAAGTGCAAAAAATAAAATTACATTAATTTTATTTCATGAAACCAGTCAAAAAATACCCTAAACCGGCCTTGAACCGCTCGAACTGCAATTCAAAACCAATGAACCAAATTAACCGGCTGCAGAATCAGCTTGAAATGCCCACGGTGTTGCAACGCTGATGCTAGCGTTGCAACGCCCTCTTTGTCTTATGGGCGCCTGCTATCGGGATGGCGTTGCGACGCTGAGGGGCAACGTTGCAACGCTGCTGACCCCTTGAACTCCCACGTCGATAGGGGACGCTGGCGTTGCGATGCCGTTCTTCAGTGTTGCAACGTTGATGAACGGCCTTGCAACGTTGCTGCTTCGGCAGCAGCTTTCTTCCACGAACACAGTAGCTTCAACTTACAATTTCTCCCTCGATTCTCCACTGAATTGCTTGAAATTGGTCCCGAACGACTCGCAACTCATTTACAGACTCAATAATGCACTTTTTGCCCAAAAACGCAGGGGCCTTTACATACAAATTGATGAAAATCAAAGTAAACTAAGGCCAAAAAATTCTTAAACAAGTTTCACAACAAACCATATGAAATTCCCACCAAAATCAATGCAATTTTGTTTTCATCAAAACAAATCAAGCATTGCTCTGATACCAATTGATGGAGATCTGATCTCCTTGAGCAGCGGAAACGAATTAGGATCATAATATGCAAGATTGTTTTGCTTGAAACAAAAACCAGTACATTGACAAATATACAAAACAAGCATAAAATTAACTCTAATCTAATTAGGCATGGATGTTTTACATGCAAACATGCTACAAGTTTAACAATTAAACCAATAAAGAAAGAGGAATAACCTTTGTAGTTTCAACTTGCAGCAACTCCTTGCTCCAAACAGTACAACAACACAGGAACTTCCAAAGTTCTCTGTTTTTCTCCAACAGAACACCACCAACAGTGAGCACTTTCTATATCTCTGAATTCTTAGATCTTCCTTGGTGGGAAGGATCCAACAATTGGAAGAAGAAGGGAATGAGAGTGTGATCGAGAGAGTTTTGCAGCAATTCTCTAATTGTCAAAATCAATTGATCGATAGATTCAACCATCCTCTTCTCCCTGTTAAACTGTCGATAGGGAAAAGATGAAGGGGTAGTGGGAACGTGTCTAGATGACACGTTCCCTTATTTTATTATTAAAATAATAATAATAATAATAAATAATAATAATTAAATCTAATTTAATTATTAATTTAAATAATACAAATTAAATATCATATATTTAATTTGGATTAAATCTCATTTAATCATATCACCCCTTTAACCTATAGTTTTAATGTACATCCAGTGCACATTAAATTTTAACCTATAGTTTTCAAATGTGAATCACATTCATATTTTATATAATATTTGAACTCTTTCAAATATTCAATTCTCTCATATAATTTAATATGAATCATATTCACATTAAATTTATAATATATAGTTCCAAAACTATATATTATATCGTATCAATATACATTAAGTTTATTCCCTAATGAATTTGAACATTTCGAATTCAAATGATCTAAGAACCCTTTACGAGCTAGAAGGTGGACCTAATGGACCTACAGATTAGAAACTCCAACGATACGAGATTGCTAGGTTAATCTCATTAACCTCCCAATCAACATTCGTTAACTGCGGGAACACTCCACTAAAGTCCCACAATTTTGCACTCTTCTCACTCACTGAGATATATTTTTGTGTCCATGGATATTGACCAATAATAGCTAGTCAATCCTTCACGAATGTTCGTAACACCAGCTGGGTCAAATTACCGTTTTACCCCTGGGTTATATCTTGTGCCTTAAGTACCAGTGCTCCTCTAATGAACAATTTGTTTGTGGTCCTACAAACAAACAGAGTCCCTCTCGGGCCAATGAGAGAGTCGACCTTTTGTTCAAGTCCCGGAGACACCACTTAAGGGAACATTCCTCTACTTACCCTAGTAGGCGGGAAGGAGTGAATTCCATCTTGCTAAGTTAAGTTCCTAGCCGCTCACTCGGTCTTGTCCCCAAGAAGGTAGGCTTATTGGTGGTGAATCCGCCACTCTCACCCATACTAGTCAAAGGACAATCCCTGCATGAGCAGGAGTTCGTGAACTCGCTCAGGATTGAGATCAAGTTGCCTAGGTCATCCAAGTGAAATAGAAACCTAACTAGTCAACGGAGTTACAGCTAGAGATTACTATTTCGTGGTCCGGTCTTATGTAATCTCATTACATAGGATATCCCCACTCACATGTCATCTACACGAACATGTTAGGATCACAGTGTTGTATCAAATACAAAGTGGGCCACATCCATAGTTTAACCAGGGTAAGGTACCCAAACCTTATCCCCTAACTATAGACCCTTTAGGTTGTATCTCGAACTGAGATCCTTTTTATGTACATTACATTCAGTTAAAGATTCATTTAACAACCTTGGATGTTTAGTTTATTGGATTTAGGGTTTAAATAAAGGCAAACTCGTAGATAACGAACAATAACACTTTATTGAAATAATAACACTTTATTACATTAATTAGAACATAATTACAAACTACGAGTTTTAGGGCACAAATCCCAATAGGAAGGTGGGTTCCTTTAGGATGAAATGTGGAGGTTTGAGAGAGATTTTTGTTTGGAACTCTTTCCAACACAAAAATGGAACTCTAGGGTTTTATGTCAAAAGTCATCACCCAAAGTTGCATCTCGTGCAACTATTTATAGGGAAATAGGATGGAAATTACCATCCTATCCCTCCTTCATTTTCTCATTAGTATATAGTTAATATGTGAATCTAATTGACATTAAAACTATATATTATATCAGTTATATCACATATAATTGATATAACACCTCATATATGAAATTGAACACTTCAATCTCATTCCTAACTTTATAAACAGAGGGACCTAATGGACCTACAATTCATGAGCTCCAATGATGTGAGATTAACTGATCAAACTCTTTGATCCAGTTAATCAAAATTCATTAACTACAAGTCACTCCACTATAGACTTGTAGCTGCACTCTCCTCACTGTTGATTATATTGTGTCCATTGATCTAATCGTTACCCATGAGTCGACCCTTCAAAGGTTGTTCGTAATCACAGTTGGGTCAAATTACCGTTTTACCCATGTGATTACCTCTTTGTTCCTGAAGCACCACTGATACTCTAATGAACAACAAGTCTATGGTCCTATCATAAACTCATACCCTCTTAAGCCAGTTTAGAGGGCAGGGTCCCGTTGTTCAAGACCTAGACTCAGTTCTTAAGGGAACAACCTATCTAATTCCTTAGTGTTCCATCTTGCATAGTTAAGTCCCCAGCTATTTGGATTGTGTTCAAGAGTATAACCTAAATTGTCTATGGTATAAAAAGAAGGTTGGAAACCTTATTCTTGTAACACCATGGATGCGACCCACTTTGTAGTTAGTACAAATGAGGTAATCCAACTCATTCATGTGGATATAGCTAGTGGGGGCATCCTGTATGAAAAGTTCATACAAGACCGGACTGCAAATTATTAGTCTAACCAGTATAATGTCGTTAACCGGATACGACAGATAATTTATAGATGGTCATTAGTGACTTGACCTGAATCCTGAGCAAGTTAAGAACTCCTGCTTATAGGGGTTTTGTCCTTAGACTAGTATAGGTGAGAGTGACCTGTAGCCGACTCAATAAGCCTACCTTCTCAGGGACAGAACCTCGTAGGTAGCTGGGGACTTAACTCTACAAGATGGAATTCACTCATTCCTAGACTAAGGAATTAGATAGGTTGTTCCCTTAAGAACAGAGTCCAGGTCTTGAACAACGGGGCCTCACCCTCTAAACTAGCTTAAGAGGGTTTGAGTTTATGGTAGGACCATAGACTTGTTCATTAGAGGATCAGTGGTGCTTATGGAACAAAGAGATAATCATAGGGATAAAATGGTAATTTGACCCAACTGTGATTACGAACAACCTGTGAACGGTCGACTCATGGGTAATGATGTTGGGTTTTATGTCCTAAAACTCGTGGTTTTGTAAACTGAATGTATATTCTATTTCACAATAAAGTTGTTATTGAAATTTATTCAGTAAAGGTGTTATTGACTATTGTGTATTGTGTAACCTTAATCCAATAAAGAACCCTTGGCCATAGGATGAATACTTGAACTTTATGTGTGACATAAAAGTGGATCAAGTTCAAGTTATAGCCAGAACAGTCTATAGTATAAGGATAGGGCTGGGTACCTTATCCTGGGGACACTATGGACGCGACCCACTTTGTAAAGTACAAACGATGTGATCCTAAATCGTTCATGTAGAGACATGTGATCAAGGCCCTATGCAATGAGTTTGCATAAGATCGATCATGAAATAGTCACTTAAACTTTGTAACTCCGTTTCATTGTCATAATCGACTATATTCATACGATGACCTAGGTAACTCGATCTTAATCCTGAGCGTTCTATGAACTCCTGTTTAGTCGGATTATCCTTAGATTTGCATGGGTGAGAGTGGCCCGAGACTGCCGACTCAATATGCCTCCAATTTGAGGGATAAAACCGGGTAGATAGCTGGGAACATAGTTCTGCAAGATGGAATTCACTCCTACCCGCTTTAGGGATTAGTAGAGAGGTTGTTCCCTTAAGTGCTGACTCCAGGTCTTGAACAAAAGGCCCACCCCTCTCATTGGCTCGAGAGGGATTTGGTTTGCTAGTTGGACCACAAACCAATTGTTCATTAGAGGATCAGTGGGACTTAAGGAACAAGAGGTAATTACAGGAGTAAAACGATAATTTTGACCCAGCTGTTATTACGAACGACCTATGAAGGATCGACTTACTACTCATGGTTATATCGAGTGGACAGAAATATATCTACGGTGAGGAGAGTGCAACCACTGGGCTTTAGTGGAGTGTCCCGGTGGTTAACGAATGTTGATTAGCTAGGTTAAAGAGTTTGACCGGTTAATCTCGTATCGTTGGAGCTCATGATCTGTAGGTCCATTAGGTCCTCCTTACTAGCTCGGACTTAGCCTTATAACATTTTGAGAGAAAAGAATTTGAATTGTTCAAATTCGAGTTTGGAAGAAAGCGTTAATTATATGTGATATAATTAACGAATCATAACTTAATTATGAATTAAACTATGATTAATAAGAGGTGGATATATTTAAATATGATTTAAATATCGGATCGGTTTATAGCATGAATAAGGATTCATGTTCAAAAAAACGATCGAGATCGGGCAATTTATTTAATTTAATATTTAATATTAAATTAAATTAAAAATTAATTAATTAAATTAATTAATTTGAATTAAAAATCAATTTAATATTGATTTTTGAATTAAAATTAAATGAAAATTCAAAGATTTCCATGAAACCCAACTTGACAACTTGCCCAATCTTACTCATCTTCAAAATTCACCAAAATTGGTCACCTCCATCTCAAAGCATCCTCATCACCCTTGAGTTGTCACTCCATTGAAGCTTTATCTAATGGTGATTTGAGGGATGTTGAGAGAATTTTGCAGAAAATTCTAAATTCCCGAATTAGTGACCTTTGAGGTATTTTCTTCCAAAGACTCTAACACTCGTCCACGAAGTGTTCGTACTGAAAATCATCCATCGGGTGAAGAGAATTTGATCTTCAAAGTTGAGTTTTCTATCCCTCTGTTTTTCCAGCTTTGAGCATGTTTTTTATTTTACAAAATTGATCAACTTAGAGTATTCAAGATCCAAAATTGCTTCCGCTTTCTTAATCTAGACTCTTTCAAATGATTATATCAATGGACATAATATAATCTACAGTGAGGAGAGTGCAACTATAAGTCTATAGTGGAGTGACTTGTAGTTAATGAATATTGATTAACCGGATCAAAGAGTTTGATCAATTAATCTCACATCATTGGAGCTCATGAACTGTAGGTTCATTAGGTCCCTCCGTTGGCTCAACATGTAAATATTGAGGGTATAAATTTTGGAATGAAATTGAAGTGTTCAGTTTCATACATGAGGTGTTATATCAATTATGATATAATTGATATAATATATAGTTTTAATGTGAATTAGGTTCACAAATTAACTATATACCAATAAGAGCATGAAGGAGGGAGAGGATGGTAAATTCCATCCTATTTCTCTATAAATAGTTGCATAAGATGCAACTTTGGGTAAGGTTATGGTATGCAACCCTAGAGTTCTCTTATTTGTGTTGTTGTAAAGAGTTCTAAACACAACTTCTCTCAAACCTCCACATCTCATCCTAAAGGAACTCACCTTCCTCCCTCACCTAGAGAACAACGGAGAAGATCTAGTGGCAGATCTTCACATGATTTGGGTTCACGTTGCCGAGATCGTGATCGTTGGAGAAGGAGCTCGTGAAGAAAGTGTTCTTCAAAGGTATGATTCCTTGTTGTCCTATTAGAAATACATGCTTAATCATAAATATTTAGTTCTTGTTATAGACCCATGTAATGAAATCAGGAACAACCAATTCACAATCCCTTCCGTTGCGGGATTCGATCCCTTTAATTTGTACATATTAGTGAATTTGAGTTCTGTTTTATATTTGAACCTCCTACCTGGGAACAAACTTGGGAGTGAATTTAATCTAGAGGCTTATAAATTACGATTCGTGAGTGGCATTTATTAAGGGGTTAATGAATTAAACCCGTAGACCTAGGTTTATTAAAAGGTTAATAGACTTAGGTAATTCCAATATAAATGTTATCTTGGTAGACTTAGGCAAATTATAGCCAGATTTATCTAGTCAATCCCTAATTATAAAGTAATGAGTGGAAGGAAATAAGTGTATATGATACATTAAAATTTTCACCCACAAATCTCCGTTAAGTTCACACCGTGAGATCCATACTCGGCCTTTTTGCGCAAATGTGAGTGTCCTCCCTTCGGATGGTATTTATATGGGTCAAAATTAAGGTGAATGGAGAGAGTACTTATTGTAAGTGGGAGCAGGACTTGTATCAATGAATTTTTTTTCCTAGTAGTGTCGTTATGCTGCCAAAATTTAGGCGCATACGGTGCTGTTTAGTAGCTTCCCTAGGAGATTTGGGTCTAAAAACTAGGGTCGTTGCACTTGAAGGGAATGGATTCCCCTCGGTGGAAGTGCAATGTGAATCGTCGTTGTTTCGTTGTTGTTCTAAATTTCTTAAAATCGAAAGTGCTAACTACTATCTAGGTTAAGCATGCAAACTAGACAAAAAAAAACATAAACTAAGGTTCGAAAACCTACCTCTTGAAAAACCATTCTTCACGATTTCCTTCTCCTGTCACGATCTCACGATCCAATGATCTCTCGAACAAAATCACAAATCGAACCAAGTACACACTTCCAATCGATCTTCTCGGTTGTTTTCTGGCGGATGAAGGAGAGTGGGTGGGACTTACTTTGGATTTTTGGTTGGAGAAGTGTTGGTGAGATTGAGAGATAATTTAGCGAAAACACTTTTCTTTTTTGGTGGAAATTGAAAAATGAGATTGTAAGACGTAACAAATGTCTTTCAATCCACATATTTATAATGATATATGGTGGTGCTAAAACCTCCGCCAATTCACCATAATACCACAACTATATAATATGCAAATCATATTTGCATATCATATAATATAAGGTATCGCATACCTTATTATACAAATCACATTTGTTTAATTGTGGAATTAAATTTGAATTACATTCAATTTAATTTCTCTCAAATCAATTTCTCCAAATGAGCCTGAATTAAATAATTGGGTTCTACTATAACTTATTATGAATCTCATTTACATTAAACTATTACTATGTCAATCATATCTCATATAAATGACATAAATACCCTTTTAATGAATTTGAACACTTCAAATCTACTCAAAACTGTAAACCTGTTGAGATGTATGTCCTCATCTCGTGTAGTTTGTAATATTCCAAGTTGTAAATAAATAAAAGTTATTTATTTAAACTCTGTGTGATAAATAAGAGTTATTTATTTAAACTTTGTGTCACGCAGTTTTCATAAACTTAATCCAATAAACTAAGCTCAAGGGTCATTGTATTATGAGAGAATTAAGAACTTGAACGGTGTGTAGTGGACACGCAGGGAGGATCACGTTCGAGTTAATGACCCGAACGGTCTACAGTACATGGATAGGGTTGGAGACTTAATCCTGGATACACTATGGATGCAACCCGCTTTGTATTAGATACAAACGAGGTGATCTGACTCGTTCCTGTGGTTGACATGCGAGGGGGGGCATCCTGTGCAATGAGATTGTACAAGACCGGATCGTGAATTATTAGACTTACTGATGAAACTCCGTTAACAGTATAGGGCTAATAATTTCGTAGATGACCTTTAGTGACTCGACCTTATTCCTGAGCGTGTTACGGACTCCTATCTGCGGGAGTCTGTCCTTTGACTAGTACGGGTGAGGGTGACCACTGTTGCTCGCCTAATATGCCTATCTTCTCAGGGATAGAACCACGTGGGGAGCTGGGAACTTGACTACGCAAGAAGGAATTCACTCGTTCCCGACTTTAGAAAAAGTAGAGGGGTTGTTCCCTTAAGTGTTATCTCCAGGGCTTGAACAACGGGGCCCCACTCTCTCATTGGCCTGAGAGGGTTGTTGTTTATGGTTGGACCATGCAACGTAGTTGTTCATTAGAGGAGCAGTGGGACATAAGGAGCAAGAGGTAGACAAAGGGGTAAAACGGTAATTTGACCCAGCAGTGTCTACGAACAACATGTGAAGGGTCGACTCACGGGTATTGGTTATATCGATGAACACAACTTGTCCTACAGTGATGAGAGTGCAGCTACGGGCTTTAGTGAAGTGTTACCTTAGCTAATGAATGTTGAATAACAGGATCAAAGAGTTTGACAGGTTAGTCTCGGATCATTAGAGCTCGTCACATGTTGGTCCAATAGGTCCCTCAGTTGGCTCAAATTGGACAAATTGAGGGTTTACAGTTTGGTGTGAATTTGAAGTGTTCAAATTCATTATTTGGGTATTTATGTCTTTTGTATGTGATATAGATGACATAATATATAGTTTGATGTTAATGAGATTCATAATAAACTATAGTATAGCCTAATTGATTAATTAGTGCTTTTTGGAGAAATTGAATTGAGAGAAATTAAATTGAATGTGATTCAATTTAAAATTCCACATTTATGCAAATGAGATTTGTATAATAAGGTATGAGATACCTTATATTATATAATATGCAAATATGATTTGTATATTATATAGTTGGGGTAAAATGGTGAATTGGTGGAGGTTTTAACTCCACCACACACCATTATAAAAGGATGCAATCAAAGACATCTCATAACTTTTCTTACCATTTTTTGGATTTCCATCCAAATAGAGCAAGTGATTCTCTCTCAAATCCTCTCTCAATTCTCTCTCATTCTCTCCTCACCCAAAATCAAAGTGAGTCCCACACACTCTCCCTCAACCTCCCGAGAACAATCGAGAAGACGTTTTGGAAGTGTCTTGCTGTTCGGATTGAGGTTCGTGTTCGAGGAGAACGTTGGATCGAGAGAGATCGTGACCGGTGGAGGAAAGCGTTGAAGAAGAGTTTTTCAACAAGTAAGTAGCATTATCCTTACTGTTTTCTTCTCTTTATTGCATGTTTAGCCTAGAATTAAAGTAGTTTAATTCAATTTTAAGATTCGAATTACACAACGAATCAACAACGTTTCACAACATCTTCCGCTGCAGGAATTCCAAATCCCTTCAAAACCCTCATTTAGTCCAAATTGAGCCAACTGAGGGACCTAATGAACCTACAGATCATGAGCTCCACTGATCCGAGATTAAACGATCAAAGTCTTTGACCAAGTTAATCAACATTCATTAACTACATTGACACTCCACTATAGCACCGTAGTGAAGGGAATCGATTTCCCGCAGCGGAAGACGTCATGAAACGTCGTTGATTCGTTGTGTCTGTTATTTCTTAAAAACAGAATTTATCTCATAAAATCTAAGTTAAGCATGCTTATTTGAGTAGGAAAACAGAAAGTAAACTCTTTACTAACCTCTTGTAGACAACTTCTTGCAATTCCTCCTCGATCTCTCGCGATCCAACGAACCTCACGAGCAAAGGTACTTCCAAAAGTTCTTCTCAATTGTTATCGCGATCCAACGAACCTCACAAGCAAAGACACTTCCAAAAGTTATTCTCAATTGTTATCGCGATCCAACGAACTCCCTTTGGAATTTGAGATGGAGAAGGGTTTTGAGAAATAAGAGAAGCTAGAGAGAATTTGGTTTATCTCTTTTGTTGGAATTCCAAAAATGAGAACTCTTCATCACTAAGTGCTTCACAAAGCACCTATTTATAATGGTGAGTGGTGGAGTTAAAATATCCACCAATTCACCATTTTACCATAACCAAATGATATGCAAGTCATATTTCCATATCACATAATGTAAGATATCTTATACCTTATTATACAAATCCTATTTGCATAATTGTGGAATAATAAATTGAATCACATTCAATTTAATTTCTCTCAATTCAATTTCTCCAATTTAGCACTAACTAATCAATTAGGCTATTCTATAGTTTATTATGAATCTAACTCACTATGTCAACTATATCACATATAATTGACATAACTTTCCAATTAATGAATTTGAACACTTCAAATCCACTCCAAACTATAAACCCTTAATTTTTCTAATTGAACCAACCGAGGGACCTAATGGACCTACACCTGATGAGCTCCAATGATATGAGATTAACCGATCAAACTCTTTGATCCGGTTAATCACTATTCATTAGCTACGGTAACACTCCACTAAAGCACGTAGTTGAACTCCCACCATTGTAGGACAAGTTGTGTCCATCGACATAACCAATCCCCGCGAGTTGTCCCTTCACAGGTTGTTCGTAGCCACTGCTGGGTCAAATTACCGTTTTACCCCTGTGTCTACTTCTTGTTCCTTAAATCCCACTGCTCCTCTAATGAACAATTTTGTTATATGGTCCAACCATAAACAATGTCCCTTTCGGGCCAGTGAGAGGGTGGGCGCCCGTTGTTTAATCCTTGGAGACCGCACTTAAGGGAACAACCTCTCTGGTCTCCCTAGGTCGGGAACGAGTGAATTCCTTCTTGCGTAGTCAAGTTCCCAGCTCCCCACGAGGTCCTGTCCCCAAGAAGGCAGGCATATTGGGTGTATCCATACCACCCTCACCCGTACTAGTCAAAGGACAGACCCCGCAGATAGGAGTTCGTGACACGCTCAAGATTAAGGACGAGTCATTAATGGTCATCTACGAAGTTATTAGTCCTACTGTTAACGGTGTTACATCAGTAGGTCTAATAATTCATGGTCTGATCTTGTACAATCTCATTGCACTTGATGCCCCCACTCACATGTCAACCACATGAACGAGTTGGATCACCTCGTTTGTATCTAATACAAAGCGGGTCGCATCCACAGTGTAACCTTGATGAGGTTTCCAACCCTATCCATATACTGTAGACCGTCGGGGTCACTAACTCAAACGTGATCCTTCCTGTGTGTCAACTACACACTGTTAAAGTACTATAATATAACCCTAGAGATTAGTTTATTGGATTAAGTTTTATAAAAGGCGATATACAAAGTTTTGACAAATCAATAATTTTTATTCATTTATAACAATTGTATTACAAACTACACGAGATTAGGTCAAACACCCCAACAAACTCCCACTTGAACTAAGCTAGTGGAGTACATATACATTTCTCAAATGCAAAGTAATACATGAATGTAATACAATAAACTAGGGCATACGAATACCCTTTATAATACCCCCACTTGCCCTAGTGTGAAAGGACTCGAAGACTTAGACTCTCTAGGTGACCCTCAAACACCTTAGCCATGAGGGCCTTTGTAAATGGATCAGCAACGTTGTGCTCCGAAGCTATCTGCAAGACTGTCACGTCTCCGCAGTGCACAATCTCCCATATCAGGTGATACTTGCGTTCAATATGCTTGCCCCTCTTATGACTTCGAGGTTCTCTCGAGGTTGCTACTGCTCCACTATTATCACAAAACAGGGTCACTGACAAGTTCATATTTGGAACAACTTCCAAATCTAGCATGAACTTCCTAAGCCAAACAGCTTCTTTTGTAGCTTCACAAGTTGCTACATACTCGACTTCCATCGTGGAATCAACAATGCATCCTTGTTTGATGCTTCGCCACACTACAACTCCTCCGTTGAAGGTGAACACTGCCCTGATGTGGATTTCCTAGAATCCTTATCGGTCTGAAAGTCAGAGTCTGTGTATCCCGTGGGGATCAAATCCCTACTTCCATACACCATCATGTAGTCCCTCGTTCTCCTAAGATACTTGATGATTGCCTTTACGGTTGTCCAGTGATCTAATCCTAGATTGGATTGATATCTACTGACAATCCCGACTGCATAACAGATGTCGGGCGTAGTACACAACATTGCATACATAAGGCTCCCCACAGCTGAAGCATAAGGGATGTGTCTCATATCCTCAACTTCTTGAGGTGTTTTAGGACATTGATCCTTAGACAGGTGAACCCCATGCCTGAAAGGCAACACACCCTTCTTGGAGTTTTGCATATTATATCTGGACAACATCTTATCGGTTCTTGACTATCTGGATACCTAGAACATATTGAGCTTCTCCCAAATCTTTTATTTGGAATAGTGAAGCTAGCCATTTCTTAATGTTAGTTAGAAATCTTACATTATTCCTAATCAATAGGATATCATCCACATTGTTGCGTAAAATTATATTGCAATACCGCAAGTGTACGGGTCAAGTTTTAGTATAGTGATTTGAGTACAGAGTATTGTCCTCAGGAATGAGTTTTCTAGATTAATTAATTATCAAGATACTTTTTCTTAATTTTAGCTAAAGCAACAAAACTTTGATGGATAGTGAAAAGAAAGATAGAAAATAAATGTACAATTGGAGACACGAATATGATAGAATTGAAGGAAGATGATTTCACAAGATAATTTCTTATTTAACACATGCAATGAACTAATATTATGAATTTATAAACAAGAAGTAAATTACTCAAGAAAGTCTCTTGATCTCTCAAGAGCCTCGCACATACAATAAATCCTATAGTCTCCATATAAAATCTAAGCATGTACGACATTAAGCAACTTCTTTATGCGTTTTCCTAAGATTTCTAGGTCATTCTCATGCCAGAATTCTAAGAGTTTTGACAACCTTGTTCTAATTTAAGCTTTTTCTCTCGAGTCCACTTAAACCAAAGATATAAATGAAATTAAGAATGAATTGCCAAAAATAAATAACATAACAAAGTTCAATACATAATCAAATAAATCTAAAACATGCTAATCAAATTCCAACTACAACGTTTAGCTACTCAAAATCACCATAAAAACAAGCTAAAGTCATAGGAAAAGTCTTTAAACTCAATTACAAACTAAAAGAAAGAGAAATAAACTTATGTGTCGATGTGGGTCTCTCGTTCCCGAGCTCCCGTCACGATCTCGAGCCTCCACAAACGCTTTAGCTCCCAAGGAATGCTCTTTTTTCTCCCCTCAGAGTGTGTATTTTGAAACAAGGGCTAAAAACTACCAAATTCGACTCCTTTTGCAATGAAAACAACATGTTGTATTTATAGGGCTTTTCGGTACGGCGTTGCAACGTGGTCATGGCGTTGCAACAACGTGCGTGCTCGGGCCGCCACCCACCCCACTGCGACCATTTTTGTCATATCTTTTCGCTCGGGTGTCCAAATGACCTCCGGTTTGATGTGTTGGAATCGTGATTCGATGTAGAATCTCTCAGTATATTTCTTATACTCAAAATACATCTATATTTTTCTTGGGTCTTCAATTAAGCACACACATGTTCTAAATTGCACCAAAATAGTCTCAAAATACTCAATTCTTGCTTCTCAAGCTCAATTTCCTGAAATTAACCATAAAATACCATGAATGCCCATGTTTTAAGTATAAAAACTAGCTAAAATATAGAAATAAGATAGCATATTTGCATGCTATCACACATACAATATAAGAAATGCCACAATGTTGTTGACGATTTTCTTGAAGGCACAAGGCTCATCAACATTATGATTAAAGCCATAAGATTTGGTCGCCTCATCAAATCTTATATTCCAAGACCTTGAGGCTTGTTTCAGTCCATAAATAGACCTTTGAAGCCTGCAAACTTTTTGCTCTTGGCCTTGGACAATTGACCCCTTGGGCTGGTCCATGTAGATGGTTTCATCAAGATTGCCATTTAGAAAGGCTATCTTGACATCCATCTGCCATACCTCATAGTCATAATATGCGACAATGGCCAGAATGATCCGATCGTCTTTATCATGGCAACAGGTGAAAAGGTTTCCTCATAGTCAACCCCTTCTCTCTTGGTAAAACCTTTTGCCACTAGTCATGCTTTGAAGGTCTGTACCTTCCCATCTACGCCACGTTTACGCTTGTAGATACATTTACAACCAATAGGTTTTACACCATCCGGTTGATCCACAAGCTCTCAGATGGAATTGAAGTACATAGACTCCATTTCCTTGTCTATGGCTTTAATCCATTCGTCTTTGTCAACGTCTGCCATTGCCTGGTCATAAGTAAATGGATCCTTGCAGTCATCATCAGGGGTGACGACTTGGGTTTCAACCAAACCCATGTAACGTTCAGGCTGTTTGACAGCCCTCTCACTACGTCGAGGCATTCTCAACTCTTGAGCATGGACATGACTAGACGAGCTAGGATCAACAACATTTGTTGACATACTAGCCCCATCAGCAACTCTTCTGATGTACTGTCCATTTCGTTCAACACAATTTTACTCCTATGTAAATGATCCCTGATGTTGTCTTCCTCAAGGAAAGTGGCGTTTGTCGACAAAAACACCATATTTTCCTTAGGATCGTAAAACAGACCACCCCTAGTCTCTTTTGGGTAACCTACAAAGAGGCACAATTTTAAACGGCGTTCCAACTTTTTCGGGTTTGACACCAACACACGGGTCGGGCATCACAAAATTCTGAAATGATGTAAACTTCATTTACTTCCATTCAAGAGTTTGAAAGGTGTTTCACAAACACTCTTCGACGGAACATTGTTCAAAATATAAACCGTTGTCTCCACTGCGTAACCCCAAAAAAAATCAGGGAAACGAGAATAGCTCATCATCGGCCGAACCATGTCCAACAGGGTTCTGTTTCTCCTCTCCGATACACCATTCTGCTGTGGCATACCAGGTGATGAGAGTTGGGACGTAATTCCATGTTCTAAAATATAGTCCTAGAATTCAGTATCCATATACTCTCCACCTCGATTCGATCAAAGAGTTTTAATTGTTTTACCTAACAAGTTCTCAACCTCAGTCTTGAACTCCTTGAATTTTTCAAGAGTTTCAAACTTCCTATACATTAGGTAAATATACCCATACCTTGAATAGTCATCTATAAAAGATACAAAGTATTCGTATCCTCCTTGTGCTTTAACACTCATCGGACCACATAGGTCAGAATGTATAAGCTCAAGAGGCTCTTTGGCTCTATATCATTTTCCACTAAAAGGACGTTTGGTCATTTTGCCTTCAAGGCATGACTCACATATCGGTAACCAATGCCCATAGCTGCACTCCCGTCAGTGCAGAATATTATGTGTCCACTGATATAACCAATGCCCATGAGTCGACCCTTCACAAGTTGTTCGTAGACACGATTTGGTCAAATTACCATTTTATCCCTGTGTCTACCTCTTGTTCCTTAAGTTCCCACTGCTCCTCTAATGAACAACATATCATGATGGTCCAACCATACACAACACCCTTCTCGGGCCAGTGAGAAGGTGGGCGCCCGTTGTCCACGCCCTAGAGACAACACTTAAGGGAACAACCCCTCTAGTTTCCCTAAATGCGGGAACGAGTGAATTCCATCTCGCGTAGTTAAGTTCCCAGCTCCCTGCTTGGTCCTGCCCCTGAGAAGATAGGCATATTGGGCGAGTAACTGTGACCACCCTCACCCGTACTAGTCAAAGGACAAACCCCCGCAGACACGACTCCGTAACACTCTCAGGATTCAGGTTGAGTCACTAATGGTCATCTACGAAGTTATTAGTCCTAACTATCAACGGTGTTACATCAGTAGGTCTAATAATTCACAGTCCGGTCTTGTACAATCTCATTGCACAGGATGCCCCCACTCGCATGTCAACCACATGAACGAGTCAGATCATCTCGTTTGTATCTAATACAAAGCGGGCCACATCCACAGTGTATCCGAGGATTAGGTCTCCAACCCTATCCATATATCAGAGACTGTTCGGGTCATTAACTCGAACGTGATCCTCCCTGTGTGTCCACTACACACCGTTCAAGTTCTAGTTCTCTCATAAATTCAATGACCCTGGAGTTTAGTTTATTTGAAAAGTTTGTAAATATTGCGAGACACAAAGTAATGAAATAAATAACTCTTATTAATTTCAAACAGTAATTTACAAAAACGAGATTAGGACAAAACTCCCAACACAGATAAGCAGACAATGATATATACCTTGGACTTTTCATTGGCCCTGATCCATCGATCATATGCATCACGAACACTTCGTGACGCGGTCGAGCCTGACACCTGAGGACACTCCTCAGTGAGCACGAACTTTAGGTCGTAAGTTACGATTATTGTGTTGATATTATTTTTTCACGTTTGAAAATTATCTCCCACGAGTTTATCACCAACAAATAACGCAACGATTGAGCTAGACATTCACTAGAAAAAAATAGGGATACAATGACGGACGAAAAAATCAAGGGGCGAGAAACAATGACGGACGGAGAAAAGGCACGTTGAATTTTTTTGGCCGGAGATACAATGACGGGCATTGCCCGTCATATAAGTTAACTTTAATGACAGGCATTGCCCGTCATCATAGGGTATTTTAAAAAAAACACCCCCAACTCATTTTCTCTCTTTCCACTTTACCATTTTCGACTCCCGGCTCATTTCTCTTTCATTCTCAGCGGCAGACTCACTCTCCCCCATCTTCACCGCTTTTCCACCCGATCTCACGCTTCGTCTTCGTCGTTCGTCGCTGCCGGCCCTTCTTCCCCCGTTTGCCACCGTCGGTCGTCGGCCAGATCTTCCACCGAGCGTCTATCGAGCTTCTTTCGCCAGATCTTTGAGCTTCCCCATCTCATTTTCTCGCTGGCCATATCTCCCTCCCTCGTCTGTCGCCGGCCAGCTCTTCCACCGAGCTTCCACCGGTGAGTTTTTTTTTTGCTCGTCGGCCAGATCTGTTACCATTTGGCCGACCTGATTTGTTTTTTTTTTAAATTATTTTTAGATTGATTTTTTTTTGTTGATCTAAGTTTTTTTTTGTAGATCTAAATTGTCTAAGGATTTTTTTTTTTTGTGTAGATCTAAATTTAATTTTTTTAGGAGTTTATGAAAACGAGTTTTTTTGTGTAGATCGAAATTGACTAATGAAAAATTTAATTTTGTGTAGATCTAAATTTAATTTTTTTTTAAGAATTTAATGATTGATTTTCTCCGTGTTAATTTTTTTTGTGTAGATCTAAATTTTTTTTTTGTGTACCCTATGATGGGTTGGTTTATGTGTTGGAAAATATTAGTTGTGATGGAGAAATGGTTTAAGTTTAATACATTTGTGGTTAGATTCCTAAGTTTGGCTTAATTTTAATAATGGGTGTTTGTTAACTTTTGGTCAACTTTAGTAAGTTTGGTTAGATTGCTAAGTTTTGGAGAAAATGTAGGGGAAGAGGGTTGAGAACTTGACTTTTCTTATAGTTATATTTATATTACTGAATCAAGAGAAACAACAATTTTGACAAACTTTACTTTTTTTTTTTATCTCATACCAGCAATATGATTTATTGAAGCTAGAAAATTCATGTTAAATTGTTGTGGTTGCTCTTCATTTATGAGAGGTGTAAAAGGTTTTGTACTATAAGAAGGAAAAATAAGTCATTGTGTTCCTTATTGTTGGATGATTCCAAATTGATCTGCAATCATGAGTTTGTGGGCATACTTTTAATGAAACATTTGATTCTGTGTATTGAATGAAGAAGTTGAGCCATGATATGATACACTGAAAAGATGGTCACTAGCTGAAGATGCAACCTTCTACTCTGCTACCTTTGAGTCTCATGTGCACTAGGTATTTCTATTATACCTTTTTCCTTTCTCACATATAATTCTATGCTCTCAATAATTGTTATATTATAGATGAGAATACTCTTAAATTAAAGATTAAGAAAGGATGATTAACGTGTCTAATCATAGTTAAATGATGCTCACACTGTGTAAAAGGTGAAGATGATAAACCTTAATTTGTGTTTGATATGTTAAAGTGAACATTTCTTTGTGGGAAAGAAAGGTATGAGACTAATGCAGTTGTGTATTCCTTGTTGAAATTTCTGCACTTCAAGAAATAATTAATAATTTATATGGTTTTATCTTCTTCCAAACCTCTAAGAATAGTACAAATAAGTTATATATTTATTATTGTTAACTGTTTATTGGGTTGTGTATATAATTATGGTGGCATTGTGATAACACCAATTAAAATGTTTATAAATTGATATAGAGAGTGGTTGATATTTTTGTTATATCTCATATTTTCCTTTGAGAATTTTGAACAAGTGATGTTGAGCTACAATTAAAATGTTCCTAATCTATTTGAGTGGTCGATATTTTAAAATTTATATGTATTCTTCAAAATTCTCTACCTATACATGTTTGATTGCTAAAGAGCTAGTTTTTTTTTTTTTGTACCTTGATGATATAGGTTCTTCGTTAAGGATGATTTCTTTCTTGTTTAATCAAAGTACTGGGAGCTTAAACTCATCCTCGATAAGATAAATTTTGTTTGAACTTGCTTGACGTAAACATAGATAAGAAACTCATCCTTGATCATTCTAGTTTATTTAATTTCTAAAGGTTTCTCTTTGGTATATATTGATCTATATCTAAAAAATTGAGGAAGTTCTCTTCCTTAATTATATTGTCATTAACATTTATTTGTTCAGGTTTTGAAAACTTTTTCCTATGATAATAATCATAACATTTGTTAGTAATGATAAGAACTAAAGAAAATGAGTCATCCATAGCTCTATGGAATTGCAAAGGAATAGAGAATTGTCCTGCATGACTGGAATGAAGATATCTTTATTTTTCTTTAATTGTGTTTTATTATTAAAAAACACATTCTATTTTGATGAGAGTAGTATGTAAGAAGAGCGAGAGGTATGCCTGTTTTATTAGTTCTCTTTCACATTTAAATATTTTTTCTAGTTGTGAAACACTTGAGTTCTCTGGAACTAGTTGGGGTATTGAGCTTATAACTGATTTTTTAAGATTTTCTATTGATTCAAAATTTTATTTCTATTTGTAGTTTAACACAAAAACTGCATATAAACAAGAAGAAATCGACGAGATTCGAGTACAATGGGCTGATTTTGTTGGCAGATTTGTGTAAGCCATTTGTTGATTTCTGAATTTTGTGAAATGTATGTAAGTACTAGATTTGTATGAAATTAGGTAAGTTAAAATGTTCTTATTGTAATTAGGTGTACAATGTATATACATGTTTATATGTATATAGTAGAAGTATATATATTTGAATATTGTTTAAATGTAGTTTGTGGAAAGGCGGGTGGCTTCATTCTTCTGAATCTGAGATTGAAGTTTGTTGGATGTGTTTTTTGATGTATATACTTGTTTGTTGGATGTTGTCTATGAATGGGGAGACGGGTGGCCTCATTCCCTATAAGTTTTTTTTTTGATATAGAAGTGTTCTGTAATGTTTCAGGTTAGTGGTTAACTGATGATCTGTAGAGGTCATGCCTAAATTTTCACTTAGTGGTTTGAGTTCGTGTTAGTTTCAGAGTTTATGGTTTTTGTGATATAGGTGTTAAGGTTTGTGATATACGAGTTTATAATTTTTGTGATACAGGCTTAAGGTTTGTGATATAGGAGTTTATGGTTTGTAATATAGTAGTTTATGGTTTTGGAGTTTTGGATATAAAAGTTTTCTATGTGGATTCTTTTGGTTAAAAAAGAATTTTGTTGGATGTTGTTATGGATTAGTGATTTCATGTATGTTTTGAATATAAAAGTGTTTTTGTTCCATGTTTGTAAATTTGTATAGTGATTTCATGTGTGGTCTCAATATAAAAGTTAATATATTTGTATTATTTCAGGTAATTAGTTATTAAATATTGTTGGTTAGCAATCGGGATATCAAATTAAATTATGCTAAAAACGATGACGGGCATTGCTCGTCATTAAAAATCACTTTTCATGATGGACAATGCCCGTCATTAAAAACTGGGATCCAACCCACTTTAAATGACGGACAACACTTTTAATGACGGGCATTGCTCGTCATCAAAACTCGACCGTCATTGTATGTTACAATGACACTCGCATAGATGACGGACGCGCGCCCGTCATCAAAACCCTTTAATGACGGACAATGTCCGTCATTAAAACCCTTTTTTCTACTAGTGATTTTTGCTGAAAGAAAGTAAAACTTTGTATTAGTCTCGCAAAAACTTTGAAAATTCAATCATGTTTTAGCAAAAATTTATCCTATGTTCCCTAGGTCATTAAAAATTGCAATGATACCCCAAAGGTTTAGAATAACCGCCACCGAAGGGTGAACAGAAACACTCCTCCTCTAGGACGAGACTTTCTCGACCAGACCCTAATACCAGAATAACTCTAATTCCATTAGGCATCCAGTTACCATTTTTCGGTCTGAATCCATTAACTCTTAATGAATCCCGTGAGTGTCACCCTTTATCTTTAAATTTCCAAGTATCCGTCCAAACAATAGCCACCGAAGGGTGAACCACGAAGGACCACAAAAGGAAATTGTATCCCTTTCGGGAATTCACGGTGTTCCGACTCCAATGATCAAGGCCTTTCGAAGGGATTGTCCGGTCTTGTACAATCTCATTGCACATGATGCCCCCACTCGCATGTCAACCACATGAACGAGTCAGATCATCTCGTTTGTATTTAATACAAAGCGGGCCACATCCACAGTGTATCCAGGATTAGGTCTCCATCCCTATCCATATACTGTAGACCATTCGTGTCATTAACTCGAACATGATCCTCCCTGTGTGTCCACTACACACCGTTCAAGTTCTAGTTCTCTCATAAATTCAATGACCCTGGAGCTTAGTTTATTAGAAAAGTTTGTAAATATTGCAAGACACAAAGTAATGAAATAAATAACTCTTATTAATTTCAAACAGTAATTTACAAACACGAGATTAGAACAAAAATCCCAACAAACTCCCACTTGGACTAAGCTGGTGGAGAAAATACATTTTTGAAATGTACATAAATTACAATGAAGTAATACAATAAACTAGGGCATTGAATACCCGTTTACATATCTCCCACTTGCCCTAATAAGGAAGCACTCGAAGACCTAGACTCTCTAGGTGACCCTCAAACACCATAGCCGTGAGGGACTTTGTCAATGGATCAGCTACGTTGTGCTCCGACGCTATCTGCGTGACTGTCACGTCTCTGCGGTGCACAATCTCCCGTATCAGATGATACTTCCGCTCAAAGTGTTTGCCTCTCTTATAGCTCCGAGGCTCTCGAGAGTTGGCTACTGCACCACTGTTATCACATAACAGTGTGATCGACAAGTTCATATTTGGAACAACTTCCGAATCTGTCATGAACTTCCTAAGCCAAATAGCTTTCTTTGCAGCTTTACAAGCCGCAACATACTCCGCTTCCATAGTGGAATCGACGATGCATCCCTGCTTGATGCTTCGCCATACTATAGCTCCTCCATTCGTAATGAAGGTCGACCGAAGTGGATTTCCTAGAATCCTTATTGGTCCGAAGTCGAATGTGTATCCCGTAAGGATCAAATCCCCACTGCCATACACTAAGCTGTAGTTTCTCGTTCTACTAAGATACTTGAGGATTGCCTTTACGGTTGTCCAGTGATCTAATCCTTGATTGGATTGATACCTACTAACAATCCCTACTGCATAACAGATGTCGGGCCTAGTACACAACATAGCATACATCAGGCTCCCTACATCTGAAGCATATGGGATCCGTCTCATATCCTCAACATCTTTAGGAGTCTTAGGACACTGATCCTTAGACAAGTGAACCCCATGCCTAAAAGGCAGCAAGCCCTTCTTGGAGTTCTGCATCTTATATCTAGACAACATCTTGTCAATATAAGGCGCCTGAGAGACAAGGCTAGCGCTCGCTCTTCTTGGCTTAGGACTATACGGATATCTAGAACATACTGAGCTTTTCCCAAATCTTTCATTTTGAATTGCGAAGCTAGCCACATCTTAACGTTAGTAAGAAATTTTACCTCATTCCCAATGAGAAGAATATCATCCACATACAACACTAAAAATGCGACAATTTTGTCAACTATTTTCTTGTAAACACAAGGCTCGTCGATATTTTGATCAAAGCCATAAGATTTGATTACCTCATCAAACATTATATTCCAAGACCTCGAAGCTTGTTTCAGTCCATAAATAGACCTATGAAGCCGACAAACCTTTTGCTTTTGGCCTTGGGCAATGAACCCTTTTGGCTGGTCCATGTAGATGGTTTCATCAAGTTTGCCATTCAGAAAGGTTGTCTTGACGTCCATCTGCCATACCTTGTAGTCATAATACGTGACAATGGCCAGAAGGATCCTGATCGACTTTACCATGGCAACAGGTGAAATGTCTCCTCACAGTCAACCTCTTCGACCTAGGTAAAACCCTTTGCCACTAGTCGGGCTTTGAAGGTCTGCACCTTCTCATCTACGCCACGTTTACGCTTGTAGATCTATTTGCAACCAATAGGTTTGACCCCATCCGATTGATCCGCAAGCTCCCAGAAATAATTGAAGTACATAGACTCCATTTCCTAGCTCATAGCTTTAATCCACTCGTCTTTGTCAACATCAACCATTGCCTGATCATAGGTCAATGGATCCTCACAGTCATCATTAGGAGTGACAAGGTTTCAGCTAAACCCATGTAACGATCAGGCTGTCTCACAGCCCTCCCACTACGTCGAGGCATTCCCAACTCTTGGGAACGGATTTGACTAGACGTGCTAGGATCAACAACGCTTGTTGACCTACTAGCGTCATCAGCAACTCTTGCCGATGTACTGTCCATTTCATTTAACACAATTTTACTCCTTGGTAAATGATCCCTGACGTGGTCTTCCTCTAGGAAAGTGGCGTTTGTCGACACAAGCACCCTATTTTCCTTAGGATCAAAAAATAAACCACCCCTTGTCTCTTTAGGGTAACCTACGAATAGGCACAATTTCAAACGGGGTTCCAACTTCTTCGGGTTTGACACCAACTCATGGGTCGGGCATCCCCAAATCCTGAAGTGATGTAAACTGCCTTTATGTCCACTCCAGAGCTCGAAAGGTGTTTCACAAACACTCTTCGACGGAACATTGTTCAAAATATAAACTGCAGTCTCCACTGCGTAACCCCAAAAAGAATCAGGGAGACGAGCATAGCTCATCATCGACCGAACCATGTCCAAAAAGGTTCTGTTTCTCCTCTCCGATACACCATTCTGATGTGACATACCAGGTGTTGAGAGTTGGGACGTAATTCCGTGTTCTATCATATAGTCCTGGAATTCAGTGTCCATATACTCTCCACCTTGATGCGATCGAAGTGTTTTAAGCGATTAACCTAAGAGGTTCTCAACCTCAGTCTTGTACTCCTTGAACTTTTCAAGAGTTTCAGACTTCTTGTGCATTAGGTAAATATACCCATACCTCAAGTAATCGTCTATGAAAGACACGAAGT
Organism: Trichosanthes cucumerina; assembly: GCA_036507285.1. Lineage (NCBI taxonomy): Eukaryota > Viridiplantae > Streptophyta > Magnoliopsida > Cucurbitales > Cucurbitaceae > Trichosanthes > Trichosanthes cucumerina. The sequence goes on from CM071840.1 coordinate 34,958,010, forward strand.
ATTCATAACCACCTCGTGCTTTAACATTCATCGGACCACAGAGGTCAGAATGTATAAGCTCAAGGGGCTCCTTGGCTCTGTATCCTTTTCCACTAAAAGGACGTTTGTTCATTTTGCCCTCAAGGCATGACTCACACACCGGTAAAGAGTCTTCTTCCAACTCGTTTAGAAGTCCATTCTTCACTAGTTTCTCAATCCTATTGAGCTTAATGTGGCCTAACCGTAGATGCCAAAGATGGGCATTGTCCTTAGGAGAAACTTTCGCTCTCTAAGTTCGTGTTTCTACAGTTTTAAATAATTCAGTATTCAAAACACTTTTGACCGAATTTGGTTTCAAAACATACAGATTAGACTCAAGTGAAGCAGAACAAATAAGATTGCCTTTGAAAGAAATAAAGGCTTTATTGGATTCAAAGGAAAAAGATATACATTGTTCAATAAGGCAGGAAATCGAAACAAGGTTTCTAGTAAACCCTGGTACAATGTAAAAATTATCTGATAGTAAGTACTTTTCGCCTCAATGTAGCTTCACCGTGTCGATCGCTGCAGCAGAGACAAGCTCTCCGGATCCAACCCGTAGAGTCACCTCACCCTCTCGCACTTGCGTCAGAATCAATCTCTGAAAAGAAGAACAAACATGGTTAGTGGCGCGAATCAATATCCAGCAGAGTCACTACTCGCACTAAATGAGTTTTGATCACAAGTAAATCATATTTACCTTGATTCTTCCTCTCGGCTAGGAATTTGGGACAGTTCCTCTTCTAGTGTCCGCCCCCATTGCAGTGGAAACACTTTCCTTTTTCTGCAACGTCCTTGACCTTCTTGCCCTTCTGGGCGGCAACTCGGTCAGTTTTACCCCTCTTCATCCTCTTCTTTCCTTTCGGGCGTGAAGAAGTAACAGGTTTAGTCCCAGAGGACGAATCCCTGTGATAAGACCTGTAGGCAACATTTGCCTCAGATTCCGATGCCCCGACTTTGTTCAAGGACCGGAAAGTGCAGTAGCTCATTAAGGAGGGTAGTCGAGTGTAGCTAATTTTGTTCATAATAACATTACTCTAAATCGGAAGGAAACTCTTCTGAAGTGTTTCCAAAATAAAACTGACCTGGCTCGACTCGTCGATCGAAGCCCCGTTCATCTCAGCCAGATTAAAGTGGGTCATCATGTCTAGAACATGTTCACGGACAGACGACCCCTATTTCATCCGTGCGTTGAAGACGTATTTGAGCGAGTCATGTCGGACTTGAAAGGACTGTTGTCCAAACATTTCCTGCAAGGACTCCATGATCTCCTTAGCGGTGACCATCATCTCATGCTTCTTTGCCAAAACATCAGACATGTTGGTAATGATATAGACCTTGGCCTTTTCATTTACCCTGATCCATTGATCGTATGCATCGCGAACACTTCGCGACGCAGTCGAGCCCGACATCTAAGGACACTCCTCAGAGAGCACGAACTTAATGTCGTCAGTTACCAAAATTGTGTTTATGTTGTTTTTCCAAGTTTGGTAATTATCTCCCACTAGTTTATCAGACGCGAGTAGAGCTATAATTGCGCTAGACATTTTAAGCTGGAAAAATTAGAAAACTTTGTGTTAGTCTCGCAAAAAAAACTTTTTAAAACCAATCAAGTTTTAGCAAAAAATGTTTCATGATCCCTAGGTCATTCAAAATTTTGCAATGATATACTAAAAGGTTTAGAATGACCGTCACCGAAGGGTGAACAGAACACTCTTCCTCTAGGACGAGACTTTCTCGATCAGACCCTAATCTCAGAATAACTCTTATTCCATTACCATTGTTCGGTCGAATTCATTAACACTTAACAAATTCTGTGAGTGTCACCCTCAATCTTTAAGTTCCCAACCATCCGTCCAAACAATAGCTACCGAAGGGTGAACCAAGAAGAAAAACCAACCAGGAAACTGTATCCCTTTCGGGATTCACGGTGTTCCGACTCCCATGATCTGGCCCTCCGAAGGGATTGTCTGGTCCAGGCCAAACTAGCAGGCGGATCATAGGTGTCTCACGGTGTGAATCGAAAGAAGAGACCGTGGGTCCTGTTTTCACAAGTCCCGCCCCACTCACTATAAGTACTCTCTCCATCCACGATGACATTGACCCATACAAATGTCATCCGAAGGGGGACGCTCTCATTTGCACCACGAGGCCGAGTATGGATCTCACGGTGGGGACTTAACGGAGATTTGTGGTCGAAAATTAAATGTATCTCATATATTATATTTCCTCCCACTCAGCACTTTAATTTTATTAGGGATTGACCTAGATAAACTGGCTAAAATTTACCTGAGGCTACCAATATAACTCTTATATGGTATTTAACCTAAGTATATAATCATATTATTACTTAGGTCTATGTGAGTAAATTAAAATACTTTTAATTAGCGGCACTCACGATAAGTATAATCTAAGAATCTCCGGACCGAATTCACTCCCAAGTCGGTTTCCAGGTAGGGTGTTCCGCAAGCGTCAACTTAAATACCCCAGCCTTAGACAAAACCTTCCTTAGACAGAGTTGCTAATTAGTCTCCATTCATAGACTAAACTTTGATTTCCTAATAGCTTATTAAAACTAGAAAACCTAAGTCTAATTATTCAAGTTCTAAACTCTTTAAAACTAATAATTAACTTAGGTTGCATGCATTTCTATATTATAGTGCTTGATCATTCATCACATGAATAATATATACTATAACATAATATAATTCATCACATGAATATAAATGCACGAGCATACTTTAATCTAAAAAATATAACACTTATATTAATTAAATTAAATATGCATTTAATTATATTATAACTCTTATAATATAACCTATCATGCAAACTATATATTTTAACTTTTATAATATAAATGATGCATGAATATGTTTAACCTAAGGTGGGATTTTAAATCTATATGACATACAATACGCACATAGATATTTAATTAAATCATACATCACATGCATAAATAATTTAATAGTAAAAATGGAGCGATTTTGACACCTAGCGACAATTATTTAATTAAATAACATTAATATAACACTTATATTAATATTATTTAATAAAATAATTAAATAAATAAATAAATAACATTTTACATAAAATAAATAATAATAAAAAATGCAAACTGCAAACTGCCCCATTATCAATGAAAACCGCCCACGTCTGCAACTGCTCGCGAACTGCCCACTACGCGTGTGGCGTTGCAACGTCGTGGGCAGCGTTGCAACGTCGTGGGCAGCGTTGCAACGCTGCCGCGTCAAGCGTTGAGATCAGCGTGCTCCACGCCGTGGTGTTGCAACGCTGCTCTGCAGCCAAGCCAGCGTCCGCAAGGATAGCGTTGAGACGCCGATGAACAGCGTCTCAACGCCATCGACAGAACAACAAACACCTTTGTTGTTCTTCATCGAATTTCGCTCGTTTCCGCTCCGATTTCTTCACAGCAACTCTTGCCACGAACGACCCAGAATTACAGACTCGATTTAAAACAAAATGCCCAAAAACAAAAGGGCCTTTACATTGATCTCATCGACATAATTTGTAAATCTAAAATGCCAAAACTGAAAACATCCAAGTTCACAAACCAACATTCATCTCATGAAATAAGGTAATTTACCCACCTATTTTAACAAAAATCAGTGCATAACGAAAAACCATTGAAATGGCTCTGATACCAATTGAAGGGAATGAAAATCCCCGCGCAGCGGAAGACGATCGAATCGTCAAGGTATCATTACGCTACTTAAAAATTGTTAAAATGATCTAACACATAGATCTAAGTTAAACATACATAAGAAGGAAGAAGTTACAGCAAGAAGAAATCTACTTACTTGTTGTAGACAATCCTTCAAGATTCCTTCCTTGGTCACGAACACTTCGTGCTACTCGATCTCAACGAAAGCTTCTCTCGAATGAAACTCGAACACCACCAACGGCCTTCTCGGTTGTTCTTCTTTTGGAAGAAGGAAAGTGGTGGGACTTTTGTTTTGGAGAGGGAGGAGAATTTGAGAGAATAGCTTGAGAGAGTTCTCTTCTTTTTGGGTGAGAATCCAAAAAATGAGAGATTAAGTTTTACAATCCTTCTTGCAAGAAGGGTTTAAATAGTGGAATAACCATGGAGTTAAAATCTCCACATTATTACCATTTTAACACAACCATAGGTTATGCAAATCACATTTGCATAACCATATAATATAAGATATCTCATATCTCATATTGCAAATCACATTTGCAATAATTGTTGATTAATTAAATTGAATCACATCCAATTTAATTTCTCTCAATTAATTTCTCCAATTAGCCCTATTTCAACAATTAATTTCTTATATCATTCATATCTCATATAAATGACATAAATGCCCTTTAAGTGAAATTGAACACTTCAATTTGATACCAAAACTCTAACCCATCTTTTAACCCAGATTGAGCCAACCGAGGGACCTAATGGACCTATAGTGACGGCCTCCAATGATCCGAGATTAACCTATCAAATTTTTTGACCCGGTTAATCAACATTCATTAGCTACGGTAGCACTCCACTATAGCCCGTAGCTGCACTCCCGTCAGTGCAGAATATTACGTGCCCACTGATATAACCAATGCCCATGAGTCGAACCTTCACAGGTTGTTCGTAGACACGGCTGGGTCAAATTACCGTTTTATCCCTGTGTCTACCTCTTGTTCCTTAAGTTCCCACTACTCCTCTAATGAACAACATATCGTGATGGTCCAACCATACACAACACCTTTCTCGGGCCAGTGAGAAGGTGGGCGCCCGTTGGCCAAGCCCTGGAGACAACACTTAAGGGAACAACCCCTCTAGTTTCCCTAAACGCGGGAACGAGTGAATTCCATCTCGCGTAGTTAAGTTCCCAGCTTCCTGCTTGGTCCTATCCCTGAGACGATAGACATATTGGACGAGTAACTGTGACCACCCTCACCTGTACTAGTCAAAGGACAAACCCCCGCAGACACGACTCCGTAACACGCTTAGGATTCAGGTTGAGTCACTAATGGTCATCTACGAAGTTAGTAGTCCTAACTATCAGCAGTGTTACATCAGTAGGTCTAATAATTCACGGTCTGGTCTTGTACAATCTCATTGCACAGGATGCCCCCAGTCGCATGTCAACCACATGAACGAGTCAGATCATCTCGTTTGTATCTAATACAAAGCGGACCACATCCACAGTGTATCTAGGATTAGGTCTCCAACCCTATCCATATACTGTAGACCGTTCGGGTCATTAACTCGAACGTTATCCTCCCTGTGTGTCCACTACACACCGTTTAAGTTCTAGTTCTCTCATAAATTCAATGACCCTGGAGCTTAGTTTATTGGAAAAGTTTGTAAATATTGTGAGACACAAAGTAATGAAATAAATAACTCTTATTAATTTCAAACAGTAATTTACAAACACGAGATTAGGACAAAAATCCCAACACAGATAAGAAGACAATGATATATACCTTGGCCTTTTCATTGGCCCTGATCCATCGATCATATGCATCACGAACACTTCGTGACGCGGTCGAGCCTGACATCTGAGGACAATCCTCATTGATCACGAACATTAGGTCGTAAGTTATGATTATTGTGTTGATATTATTTTTCCACGTTCGAAAATTATCTCCCACGAGTTTATCACAAACAAATAGCGCAACGATTGAGCTAGACATTTTTGCTGAAAGAAAGTAAAACTTTGTATTAGTCTCGCAAAAACTTTGAAAATTCAATCATGTTTTAGCAAAAATTTATCCTATGATCCCTAGGTCATTGAAAATTGCAATGATACCCTAAAGGTTTAGAATGACCGCCACCGAAGGGTGAACAAAAACGCTCCTCCTCTGGGACGAGACTTTCTCGACCAGACCCTAATACCATAATAACTCTTCCATTAGGCATCCAGTTACCATTTTTCGGTACGAATCCATTAACTCTTAATGAATCCCGTGAGTGTCACCTTTTATCTTTAAATTTCCAAGTATCCGTCTAAACAATAGCCACCGAAGGGTGAACCACGAAGGACCACAAAAGGAAATTGTATCCCTTTCAGGAATTCACGGTGTTCCGACTCCAATGATCAAGGCCTTTCTAAGGGATTGTCTGGTCCAGGCCAAACAAACAGGCGGATCATAGGGGTCTCACGGTGTGAATCGAAAGAAGAGACCGTGGGTCCCGTTTTCACAAGTCTCGCTCCCACTCACTATAAGTACTCTTTCCATTCACGTTGATATTGATCCATACAAATATCATCCGAACGGGAACGCTCCCATTTGCCCCACGAGGCCGAGTATGGATCTCACGGTGTGAACTTAACGGAGATTTGTGGTCGAAAAATTAAATGTATCTTATACACTCTATTTCCTCCCACTCAGCACTTTAAGTTAATCGGGGTTGACCTAGATAAATCGGCTAACATTTACCTAAGTCTACCAATATAACTCTCATATTGGATTAGCCTAAGTCTATAATTACATTATTAACTTAGGTCTATGTGAGTAAATTAATTAACTTTTAATTAACGACACTCACGATAATATAACCTATGAATCTTCATACCAAATTCACTCCCAGGTCGGTTCCTAGGTAGGGGTGTTCCGCAAAGCGTCAGCTTAAATACACCAACCTTAGACAGAACCTTCCTTAGATAGAGTTACTAATTAGTCACCATTAATAAGTCATATTGATTTCCTAATTCTAATTTTATTAGAACTAGAAAACCTAAGTCTAATTATTCAAGTTCTAAACAATTTAAAACTAATAATTAACTTAGGTTACATGCATTTCTATGTTATAGTGCTTGATCATTCATCACATGAATAATAAAACTATATAACATAAATTCAACCCATGAATAAATGCATGTCCATGCTTTTAATCTAAGAAATATAAATCTTATATTAATTAAATTAAAACATGCATTATATTATAACTCTTACAAAATAATCCTATCATGCATACTATATATTATAACTCTTATAATATAAATATGATGCATGAAATGTTTAACCTAAGGTGAGATTTTAATCTATATGGCATACATTATGTACATAGAATAATAAATTTCATAAATCACATGCATAAAATAAATTAAATAGCAAAATTGGACTGATTTTGGCACCCTAGGGATATTAATTAAATTAATTAACATTTATATAAATATTAATTAATAAAATCAATTAAAATTAATTCATTTTACAAAAATAAATAACAAAAACAGTTGCTCATCGGGCTTGAACCGCCGAAGTCCAATCCCATTTGCCACTACCGGGCGTTTTTCTCCCGAACTGCTCCACTAAAGTTACAGCGTTGCAACGCCACGACCAGCATTTCAACGCTGCAGCGTCAACCGTCAAGGCCTGCGCTCTCAATGAAAGCGACGTTGCAACGCAACCCCTTCTGTCGCAACGTTGCACTGCAGTAGCTTCCTTCACCGCCCGGACAATGTTGAGACGCCGAAGAACAGCGTCTCAACGCCGTCGACAGAACAACAAACCCCTTTGTTATTCTTCATCATTTTTTGCCCGATTTCGCTCCGAATTCTTCACAGCAACTCTTGCCACGAACAACACGGACTTACAGACTCGATTTACTTTCTAATTGCCCAAAAACACTAGGCCTTTACATTGATCTCATCAATAGAAAAATAAATCTAAAACGTGCTAAAATCGAAATATCCAATATGCAAAAACCACAATTCATCTCATGAATTAAAACATAACCCACCTAATTTTAAGAAAATCACTTTGCACAACGAGAAGTCAGCGATTGGCTCTGATTCCAATTGAAAGGAATAAAACTCCCGCAGCGGAAACGACTTGGAATATTATGGTGATCATTGTGAAAAACATTTCTTAAAATCAAACTTATCTTATAGATTTTAGGCTAAACATGTTGTTCTAAGAAGGAAACAATAGTAAGGAAAAGCTACTTACTTGTTGAAGAATCCTTCTTCGTGAATTCCTTCTCCAGTCACGAACTCTTTGTGCTCTCGATCTCTCAAACAACGAACGAATTGGACACCTCCAATTAATCTTCTCGGTTGTTCTTGGTCGGTAGAGGGAGAGTGGTTGGACTCCCTTTGATTTAGGGTAGAGAGAATTTGTGAGATAGTTGAGAGAATGAGAGAGAGCTCTTGGATGGAAATCTAAAAAATGACAAAAGCTTAAGCAAACCTTCTAGTAAAGGTGCTTATATAATGGTGAGAGGTGGAGTTGAAATCTCCACCTATTTACCATTTTACCACAACCTTAGGTTATGCAAATCATATTTGCATAACGACATATAATAAGATATCTCATATCTTATTTTACAAATCACATTTGTATAATTGTGAATTTTAAATTGAATCACATTCAATTTAATTTCTCTCAATCCAATTTCTCTAAATTAGCAAGAATTAATCAATTAGGCTAACCTATAGTTTATTATGAATCTCATTCACATTAAACTATATAATATGTCAATCATATCTCATATAAATGACATAAATACCCTTTTAATGAATTTGAACACTTCAAATCCACACCAAACTGTAAACCCTCTATCTTTCTAGTTTGAGCCAACTGAGGGACCTAATGGACCAACAGATGACGAACTCCAATGATCCGAGACTAACCTGTCAAACTCTTTGACCCGGTTATTCAACATTCATTAGCTACTGTAACACTGTTGGGATTTGTGCCCTAAACTTATGTAATTTTGATCAAATAAATAAAGAGTTATTGGTTTTGGTAAAATTATATTCTTGCTTTATAAATCCTATAAACTAAGCTCCAAGGTTATAATATTTCTTGAACATCAGTGTAGTAGACACTATTTGGATTGTGTTCAAGAGTATAACCTAAATAGTCTATGGTATAAGAATAAGGTTGGAAACCTTATTCTGGTAACACCATGGATGCGACCCACTTTGTAATTAGTACAAATGAGGTAATCCAGCTCATTCATGTGGTTGACATGCAAGTGGTGGCATCTTGTATGAAGAGTTCATACAAGATCGGACTGCAAATTATTAGTCTAACAAGTATAACGTCGTTAACAAGATAATACTGATAATTTATAGATGGTCATTAGTGACTCGACTTGAATCCTGAGCAAGTTAAGAACTCTTGCTTATAGGGGTTTGTCCTTAGACTAGTATGGGTGAGAGTGGCCTGTAACCAACTCAATAAGCCTACCTTCTCACGGACAGAACCTCGTGGGTAGCTGGGGACTTAACTATGCAAGATGCAATTCACCCATTCCTACACTAAGGAATTAGATAGGTTGCTCCCTTAAGAACTGAGTCCAGGTCTTGAACAACGGGCCCCTGCCCTCTAAATTGGCTTAAGAGGGTATGAGTTTATGGTAGGACCATAGACTTGTTGTTCATTAGAGGATCAGTGATTCTTAAGGAACAAAGAGGTAATCACAGGGGTCATGATTACGAACAACCTGTGAAGGGTCGACTCTTAGGTAATGATTATATCAATGGACACAATATAATCTACAGTGAGGAGAGTGCAACTACAAGTCTATAGTGGAGTGACTTGTAGTTAATGAATATTGATTAACTGGATCAAAGAGTTTGATCAGTGAATCTCACATCATTGGAGCTCATGAACTGTAGGTCCATTATGTCCCTCCATTGGCTCAACATGGTAATATTGAGGGTATAAAGTTAGAAATGAAATTGAAGTGTTCAATTTCATATATGAGGTGTTATATCAATTTTATGTGATATAATTGATATAATATATGGTTTTAATGTGAATTAGATTCACATATTAACTATATACTAATGAGAGAATGAAAGAGGGATAGAATGGTAATTTCCATCCTATTTCCCTATAAATAGTTGCATGAGATGCAATTTTTGGTTAAGGCTTTTTGACAAATCCTAGAATTCTCTCAAATTGTGATGGAAAGAGTTCCAAACACAATTCCATAAAATCATCACACCTCATCCTAACGGAACCTACCTTCCTCCCTCACCTAGAGAACAAAGGATAAGATCTAGTGGTGAAACTTCACAAGGTTCGAGTTGTTGAGATCGTGATTATTGGAGGAGGAATTCACAAAGAAATTTATCTTCAAAGGTAATATCTTATTGTCCTACTTTTTATTACGTGTTTAATCATATATATATTAATCTTTAATGAAATCTATGCAACAAAATAAAGAACACGCGATTCATAATCGCTTCCGCAGCGAGATTCGGTCCCTTCAAAAACTTCACTAAAGCTCGTAGTTGCACTCTAATCATTGTAAGACAAGTTGTGTCCATTGATATAACCAATGCCCGTGAGTCGACCCTTCACAGGTTGTTCGTAGACATTGGTGAGTTAAATTATCGTTTTACCCCTGTGTCTACCTCTTGCTCCTTAAGTCCCCACTGCTCCTTTAATGAACAACAACGTTGTATGGTCCAACCACAAACAACACCCCTCTCGGGCTAGTGAGAGGGTGGGCGCCCGTTGTCCAATCCCTGGAGGCAACACTTAAGGGAACAACCCCTCTAATTTCCCTAAGTCGGGAACGAGTGAATTTCATCTCGCGAAGTCAAGTTCCCAGCTCCCCACGTGGTCTTGTCTCTGGGAAGATTGACATATTGGGTGAGTAACCGTGACCACCCTCACCCGTACTAGTCAAAGGACAAACCCCATGAGACACGACATCAGAATACGGTTAGGATTCAAAGTTGAGTCACTAATGGTCATCTCACGATATTATTAGTCCTAATCACATCATGATGTTACATCGTGAGGTCTAATAATTCACGGTCTGGTCTTGTACAATTTCATTGCACAGGATGCCCCCACTCGCATGTCAACCACATGAACGACTTGGATCACCTCGTTTTTATCTAATACAAAGCGGGCCGCATCCACAGCGTATCCAGGATTAGGTCTCCAACTCTATCCGTATACTGTAGACCGTTCGGGTCATTAACTTGAACGCGATCCTCCCTGTGTGTCCACTATACACCGTTCAAGTTCTAGTTCTTTCATAATTCAATGACCCTGGAGCTTTGTTTATTGGACAAAGTTCGTAAATATGCAAGACACAAAGTAATTAAAAATATAACTCTTATTTATTTCAATAGGTAATATTACAAACATGTACGAGATTAGGACATACATCCCAACAGGATCAAATTGTAACGCCCCTACTTTTCTATGACCAACTCCTAGGGACATTACTACACATGCATGCATTTATAGGCCAAGAGATAAAAGCGCTTAAAAGAAAACTTCCAACCTTACATAAATTGTTTTCAGGGATCCCAAATCAAATCATTTAAAATAGTTAAAAGTATCAATTTAACCTGGCCTGTTAAAACTGTAATTAAATTTAAACTCCAAATAAAAACATAAGAGACGACATCAGTTGTAAAAGGAATATGCGGAAAAACATGTCTGTTCCCATGGTTCTAGCAACGCGCCTCCGTCACACTCACACGCTCGCACGCCTTGGCCTTACGAAAAAACATTTTAAAAGAAAGGGTGAGTATTGCAAAACAATACCCAGTAAGTGACCTCGCTACCGAGGTTTGGGATATGCATACACATACAATCATGACTTTAAACTTGTTCAAAATACACATATGCGGGACCTAAAACTTTCTCATTTTGTCAGGTCTTTAATCCATGACTTCCTTTTTATTTGTGTGGTCGACTGGTCATCCTGAGTCATTTCGTTTTGAGTCCTCACGGACCCTGTAATAATTTGAGTCCTCATGCACCCCTGTAATAATTTGAGTCCCTCACAGACCCCTGTAATATGACCCATAGGGTCTCTATTGCATGTTTGACCATGCACATACTGATCTCAGGAGACCAATGTCCACACTTTTCATTCATTCAATTCATGACATACATAACATGCATGAGGTCCCATCATTCACATAATAATAGTGTACATGTCACAAACATCATCGTCACTATGCAAATCATACTTTTCTCGTGAGAGCAGTTTGAAGATCATACTTTTGTAGGAAATCAGAAATATTCTCAAACAAATAACTGTCATATTCTCACAAGAAATTCTGGAATACTTTTACATAGAATACAAGAATATTCTCACATAAAATAATAGTTGATTTCCTCATGAAGCATTGTAAAACTTGCACATAAAATATTAAGTCTTCTCACGAAAATATCTGTATATTGTCATATGAAAATATAAACTAATTTCGCATGAAATCATAAAAATCATTTTCTTCAATCCCAATAAAAAGTTCGGCACAAGGTCCCTTACCTTAGTTCTGATTTCGCTCCAAAACCTAACCGAACTCCTTGCCTACACTTCCTTCAGTAGAACCTGAATCGCACAACAATCCGAAATTATTCTCTAACTTACACCGATTCCATAAAGTAAAGATACCTAATTTATGTTCATAAGGTTTCGTGCTCCGCTCACCTCAAGCTCAGCGCGACAACCTAGTATCCCTTAGTTCGTCTCGACGTTTGACCCTCAATTCCGCTCCATCCTTGATCCCTGAAAGTTGTGTTCAGAACCGTGACCTACGTTCTCGGTTTATCGTTTTAATAATCACTAGGTCAAGAATAATTCTCAATCAAGAACGAAACTTAAACCGATCGCTCACCGGGCTGAATTCGTAGCTATTGTACAGTTGCTGGCCGGCGTTGAAGATCCGGCAGGAGTTGCGGCTGGGAGGAACGGAACTCGCGTACGGTTGCTGTTTAGCGAAGCCCGGCGCGAGGCCTGCTGTTCGTGATCGTGATCTGACGATCGGCTTCAAGGAACAGCTTCAACTAACGGCTGGGAAGAACCTGCAGCTTGGAGAGAGGAAATCGCGATCGACTGCGGTCTACTCGTGGAAGCTTTCGGCCGTGAAGACTCGACGGCGGCAGGTGTTCGTGGATCGGCGGCGTTTCTCGACTGGAGTGACGTGAAGTCCGGCGAAGTCTTGCGGATGGCTGGCTCGCGCGTAGGAACTCGACGCTGCAAGGCTCGCCGGCGGCAACTCCGCGCTAGAGTGTTCGCGGATCGGAAGAGGACCTGCTCGTGGTTTGAGGCGCCACCGTCCGAGGCCGGGTGGCTTCGACGAGAGCTACCGATCGACCTTGATCGAGGCTTCTTTGGTCCGAGCGGCCGCAGCGGCGCCACGTTCGTGGATGGCTGGGGTCTCCGGTCGGCTCGTCGGCGGCGGCAGAGGCTAGGGTTCCGGTCGGGCAACCTACAAGAAGAAAGAAATCGAAGTGTATTCTCTTTTTTTTGTCTAGGGTTAGGGTTAGGGCAAAATAGGAGAAGGAGAAGATGTTGGTGGCTAGGGTTAGGTTTTCTCTTTACATCTTCAAGATAAGGAGCTTAAATACTAGTCAATTAGGTCAAGCCAAGTGCTACTTATCACCCTAATTTAGACATTTATCACCAAAATGCCATTGTCACTTCCTTTTTCTTTTAATCATTAACAAAGTAAATCCAATCTCAAGGGGGAAAATAATAATTAACGATAGAACGTCAAATACAATCATTAATTAGTACCTGTTGTGGTGGTCGTCACACAAATTATCGTTTTACCCCTAGGTTACATCTTGTACCTTATGTACCAGTGCTCCTCTAAAGAACAATTTGTTTGTGGTCCTACCAACAAACAGAAGTTTCTCTCGGACCAATAAGAGGGTCAGGCCCTTTGTTCAAGTCCCGAAGACACCACTTAAGGGAACATTCATCTACTTACCCTAGTAGTCGGGAATGGGTGAATTTCATCTTGCTAAGCTAAGTCCCCAGCTGCTCACTTGATCTCATCCCCAAGAATGTAGGCATATTGAGTCGGCGAATCTGGCCACTCTCACCCATACTAGTCAAAGGGCAATCCCTCGCAAATAAGAGTTTGTAATCTGCTCAGGATTGAGATCAAGTTGCCAAGGTCATCCTAGTGAAATAGAAACCTAGCTAGTAAACGGAGTACATCTAATGGTTACTATTTCGCGGTCCGGTCTTATGCAATCTCATTACATAGGAGATCCCCACTCACATGTCATCTCCACAAAAACGTTAGGATCACAGTGTTCGAATCATATACAAAGTGGTCACATCCATAGTGTTACCAGGGTAAGGTACCAAAACCTTATCCCCTTACTATAGACCCTTTAGGTTGTATCTCGAACTCAAATCCTTTATATATACACTACATTCAGTTCAAGAGACATTTTACAGCCTTGGATGTTTAGTTTATTGGATTTAGGGTTAAGATAATGGCAATATCGTAAATAACGAACAATAACTCTTTATTGAAATAATAACTCTTTATTACATTAATTAGAACAAAAAAAATACAAACTACGAGTGTTAGGGCACAAACTCCAACAAACACCCACTTGAACTAAAACTCTGGTGGGGGGTACATCACAATCTAAAACAGTGGTTACAGAGATACAAATACAATAAACTAAGGCATCCATATACCCATTACATATCTCTCACTTGCCTTAGATTAGCCTATGTACATATCTCGTAGACCTAGACTTTCCAGATGATCCTCGAACACTTTAGCCGTGAGAGTCTTTGTAAACGGATAAGCAATGTTGTGCTCCGAAGCGATCTTCGTGACTGTCACATCTCCTTGTTGCACTATTTCTCGTATCAGGTGATACTTCCTCTCGAAGTGCTTGTCTCGCTTATGGCTGCGAGCATCCTTCGCGTTGGCTACTGCACCACTGTTGTCACAGTATAATGTGATGGGAAATTCCATATTTGGAACAACTTCCTCATCAGTAAGAAATTTCCTTAGCCAAACAGCCTTTTTAGCTGTTTCACAAGCAGCGACATACTCAGCCTCCATCGTGGAGTCATCGATGCATCCCTGCTTGATGCTTCGCCATACTATAGCTCCCCGTTAAGGGTGAACACTGATCCTGATGTGGATTTCCTAGCTTCCTTATCGGTCTGAAAATCAGAATCAGTTTATCCAGTAAGGATCAAATCCTTAGCCTCATACACAAGTGTGTAATCCCTCATTCTCCTAAGATAGTTGAGGATATTTTTAACTGCGGTCCAGTGGCCTAACCCTGGATTGGATTGGTACCTACTGACAATTCCCACTACATAACAAATGTCTGGCCTCGTGCACATCATAGCATACATTAAGCTACCTACTGCAGAGGCATAGGTAATACGTCTCATATCCTCAACTTCTTGAGGTGTCTTAGGACACTATTCCTTAGACAGATGAACTCCATGCCTGAAGGGTAATAACCCCTCTTGGAATTCGGCATCGAATATCGGGCTAACATTTTATCGATATAAGGCGCTTGAGACGGAGCTAGCGTTCTGTTCTTGCGACTCCTAAAAATCTGAATCCCCAGAACAAATTGCACCTCTCCCAAACCTTTCATTTTGAATTGGGTCGCCAGCCATTTCTTTATGTTAGTTAGGTATCCTACATCATTCCCAATGAGTAGGATATCATCCACATGAAAGCTACTTTGTCGTTCATGATCCTCTTGTAAACACAAGGCTCATCAACGTTTTGGTCAAACCCATAAGACTTGATCGCAGTATCAAATCTTATGTTCCAAGATCTGGATGATTGTTTCAACCCATAAACGGATCGATTGAGCTTGCAAACTTTTTTCTCCTGACCTTGGGTTATGAACCCTTCGAGCTGAGAAAAATAGATGCTCTCGTCAAGATTGCCATTCAAAAAGGAAGTCTTGACGTCCATTTGTCAAATTTCATAATCATGAAAAGCGGCTATGGACAAGAGTATCCTTATAGACTTAAGCATAGCAATAGGAGAAAAAGTTTCCTCATAGTCAACTCCTTCCCTTTGGGTAAAACCCTTTGCTACAAGTCTGGCCTTAAAGGTTTGTACCTTTCCTGCTGCATCTCTTTTTCTCTTATAGATCCATTTGCACCCTATGGGTCTTACCCCTTCAGGTTGGTCTACAAGTTCCCAAACTGAATTGAAGTACATTGACTACATTTCAAGGTCCATGGCTTTGATCCATTGGTCCTTATCTACGTCATTCATTACCTGTTTATAGGACAATGGATCCTCTAAACCGTCATCAGGTATGACAACTTGAGTTTCAGCTAAACCCAAGTAGCGGTCAGGTTGGGAAACAACCCTCCAACTGCGTCGAGGCATTCCCAACGATTGAGAAGGATGAGATTGACTCGATGTGCCGGCTTCTTTATAAACCCTTGATGAAGGTCCAGCTTGATCAACAACTCTTGTTGACTCATTTGTAGCTTCATTTAATACTAACTTACTACATTGTTTTTGGTTTCTCATGTGATCTTCCTCCAAGAAAGTGGCGTTTGTCGATACAATCACCTTGTTTTCTTGTGGGTCGTAGAAATGACCACCTCTCGTTTCTTTGGAATGCCAACAAATTGGCATAATCTTGAACGAGGTTCCAATTTCTTTGGGTTTGTCACAAGCACGTGTGCCAGACAACCCAAAATCCTGAAGTGTTGTAAACTTGGTTTACGCTCCTTCCGTAATTCAAAAGGTGTTTCTGAAACACTGTTTGATGAAACAGTGTTCAGGATTTGAACCGCAGTCTCTGTTGCGTAACCCCAAAACGAGGCAGGAATTGAGCATAGCTCATCATAGACCGAACCATGTCTAACAAGGTTCTATTTCTCCTTTCTAATACACCATTATGTTGTGGTGTATTAGGTGTTGAGAGTTGAGATTTAATTTCATGTTCTATCAAATAGTCCTGGAATTTCAAATCCATATACTCTCCACCTCAATCGAATCGAAGTGTTTTAATGGTTTTCCCTAATGCTATCTCTACTTCAGCCTTATACTCTTTGAACTTTTCAAGAGCATCAGACTTATGATGCATTAGGTATAGATAACCATACCTCGAATAATCATCTATGAAAGAGATGAAATATTCGTACCCTCCACGAGCTTTAACATTCACCGGACCACAAAGATCCGAATGTATAAGCTCTAAGGGCTCATGGCTCTATAACCTTTTCTAGTAAAATGTCGCTTAGTCATCTTGCCTTCCAAGCATGACTCACAAGGAGGTAGAGAATCATCTTCTAACTTGTTTAAAAGTCCATTCTTTGATAGTCTCTCAATCTGGTTGAGATTTATATAACCAAGTCTAAGATGCCAAAGATAGGTATTGTTATTTGGAGAAATTATTTGCCTTTTACTTTGAGTATTTTCAGTTTTAAACATCTCATGATTTAAAATTGCCTTAATTTGATTCAGTTTAAGTACATACAAGCCGTTTTCTAGCTTAGCAGAACAAATATTGACACCTTTTTTTTGAAATGAACGCATCATAACTTGAAAAGGAAATACAATAATTAAGTTCAATTAAGCAAGAGATAGAAATCAAGTTCCTCTTAATCTTAGGAACTATGTATAGACTTTCTAAATATAAAAATCTATCTCTAAAAAACAGCTTGGCATCTCCCACTGCTCGAGCTGAGACGACGTCTCTTGTTCCAACCCTTAGTGTCATCTCACCCTCTTCGAGCTCCTTGAAGGAACTAGTTTCCTATAAAGAAGAGCAAACGTGATTAGTGGCTCCTGAATCAAGTATCCAGCTAAAATCATCATTTTCCACTAAGCAAGTTTCAATAACAAGTAAATCGAATTTACCTTTCTTCTCTTTGAGCTTAGCAAGGTACTTTGGGTAGTTTCGCTTCTAGTGCCCGTTCATGTTGCAGTAGAAACACTTTCCTTTGACTGCAACCTTGGCCTTTCCCTTGCCATTATCAGTCGCAGGTGCCTTCCCTTTCCCTCTTATCTTCTTCTTTTGGGTCTTCTTAAGCCCAGAAGATGGAACACAGGACTTAGTTTCAGAGGATGAATCCTTCTGGAACCTTCTGGAATAGGCAAACAAATTTGCCTCTCAATCAGCCTGTCCCTTATTCTTCATAAGAGACTGGAAAGTTTGCAGTTCAATGAGGAGAGTAGTCAGGTTGTACTCTATCTTGTTCATCACCGCATTGTTGCGAAATTGCAGGAAACTCTTCGGAAGAGATTCCAGGATGAACGACACCTGACTTTACTCGTCTATGACCGGGTCGTTCATTTCAGCCACGTTGAAGTGGACCATCAGATCGAGAACGTGTTCTCTCACCGATGACCCCTCCTTCATACGTGAGTTATAAATGTACTTGAGGGATTCGTGTCGATGTTGTCCAGAAGGTTGTCCAAACATATTCTATAACGAACTCATGATCTCACGAGCTGAGACCATGCCCTCGTGCTTTTTTGCCAGAACTTCAGAAACACTGGCCAAAATGTAGACCTTGGCCTTATCATTGGCCTTGATTCAGTGATCATACGCATCCTTAACAGATTGAGGAGTGTTTCGAGCAGGGACCTGATGACATTCCTCAGTCAGTACAAATTGAAGGTCGTCAACAACGAGAATCGTATTCAGGTTGGACTTCCACGTAGTATAATTTTCGCCAGTTAAACGTTCGCTTTTGAGTAAGACTATTATAGAGGACGACATGCTAAAATTTAAAAAATAGTTCTAATTAGTTATGTCTTTAACCCATTACAAATTTTGCAACGATACTTCAAGGGTTTAGAACAAACGCCACCGTCGGGTGGTCAGTCACTCCTCCCCCTAAATTGAGACTATCTCAGCTAATTGTCACTACTAGAGCATCTCATGTCCCAATGATTCTTAGCTACCGTTTGTTTCGTCAAGGACTTGTTAACTAGCTTAACTTATCCTGTAAATGTGACCCTATCATTTTCAGTTCCAATAGGTCTGAGCCAACATGCTACTATTAAGATAGACAACTGTTGGCAAGTTACCTAAGAGACCCTATCCATTTCTGGAGTTCGCGGTGTTTCGACCCCTATAGTCAGACCCTCCATAGGGATTGGCTGTTCTAGGACAACCTAGCCGGCGGACTATAGATATCTCACGGTGCGACTTAATGAAGGAGACCATAGGATTGTTAGGATGTTTTGTCTTAATCTCGTGATTGTAAATTACTATTTGAAATTAATAAAGTGTTATTTATTTCATCATTTTGTGTCTCGCATTTTATACAAACTTTGACCAATAAACTAAGCTCCAGGGTCATTGAATATATGAGAGAACTAGAACTTGAATGGTGTGTAGTGGACACACAAGGAGGATCACGTTCAAGTAAATGACCCAAACGGTCTACAGTATATGGATGGCGTTGGAGACCTAATCCTAGATACATTGTGGATGCGTCCCGCTTTTTATTAAGATACAAACGAGGTGATCTGACTCGTTCATGTGGTTTACATGCGAATGGGGGCATCCTGAACAATAAGATTGTACAAGACCGGACCGTTAATTATTAGACCTACTGATGTAACACCGTTGACAGTAAGGACTAATAACTTCGTAGATGACCATTAGTGACTCGACCTGAATCTTGAGCGTGTTACGGACTCCTGTATGCGGTGGTTTGTCCTTTGACTGGTACTGGTGAGGGTGGTCACAGTTACTCGCCCAACATGCCTACCTTCTCACGGACAGGACCAAGTAGAGAGTTGGAAACTTAACTACGCGAGATGGAATTCACTCGTTCCTGCCTTTAGGGAAACAAGAGGGGTTGTTCCCTTAAGTGCTGTCTCCAGGGCTTGGACAACGGGCGCCCACTCTCTCACTGGCACGAGAGAGTTGTTGTGTATGGTCGGACCATTACAACATTGTTGTTCATTAGAAGAGCAGTGGGGACTTAAGGAGCAAGAACTAGACACAGGGGTAAAACGATAATTTGACCCAGCAGTGTCTACGTACAACCTGTGAAGGGTCGACTCATAGGCATTGCTTATATAAGTGGACACGTAATATTCTGCACTGACGGGAGTGCAGCTGCGGACTTTAGTGGAGTGTTACCGTAGCTAATGAAGGTTGATTAATCGGGTCAAAGAGTTTGATAGGTTAATCTCGGATCATTTGAGCTCGTCACTGTAGGTCCATTAGGTCCCTCGGTTGGCTCAAACTAGATTAAAAGAAGGGTTAATGTTTTTGTGTGAATTGAAGTGTTCAATTTAACTTAAGGGCATTTATGTCATTTATATGAGATATGAATGATATAATATATAGTTTAATGTGAATGAGATTCATAGTAAACTATAGGTTAGCCTAATTGTTGAATTAGGGCTAATTGGAGAAATTAATTGAGAGAAACTAAATTGAATGTGATTCAATTTAATAAATCTAAAATTATACAAATATGATTTGTAAGATGAGATATGGGATATCTTATATTATATGGTTATGCAAATATGATTTGCATAACCTACAGTTGTGGTAAAATGGTAATAATGTGGAGATTTTAACTCCATCATTTTCCATTATTTAAACCCTTCTTCCAAGAAGGAAAGTGAATCATTTTCTCATTTTTGGATTCGCACCAAAAAGAAGAGAAAGCTCTCTCTCATTTCTCTCTCAATTCCTCTCCTCCTTCACCAAAACAAAAGTTCAAACCAACTTCCTTCTTCTAAAAGAAGCATAACCGAGAAGCCATTGGTGGTGTTCTTGTTCGTGAGAAGAGTTCGAGTTTTTAGAGATCGAGGAACACACAAAGAGTTCGTGAATCTGGAAAGGATTTTGAAGAGGATCTTCAACAAGTAAGTATCTTTTACTTGTTGTTTTTCTTTCCTTTTTATGTGTTTAGCCTAAACTATTAAATAGTAGATTTTAATGAAATTGAGTTGCAAAACAATACCATGACGATTCGATCGCCTTCTGCTGCGCTGGGATTTTCATTCCCTTCAATTGGTATCAGAGCCATACGTTGGTTCTTCGTTGTGCACTGTGTTTTTATTAAAATAACGTGGGTAAAGCCTTAATTTATGTAATAAATTGTTGGTTTGAAAAAATTGGATGTCTTCGGCTTTTTCATTTTTAAATTTATTTTCTGTTTGATGAGATCAAATGTAAGGCCCATGTGTTTTGGGCAATTTAGAAAATAATTCAAGTCTGTAAGTCCGTATCGTTCGTGGCAAGAGTTGTGAAAAAATTGGAGTGGAAATGGGCAGAAAACGACAAAGAACAGCAAAAGGAGCTTGTTGTTCTGTCGACAGCGTTGAGACGCTGTTCATCCGCGTCTCAACGCTGCAATCGAAGGCGGAGGCTTGGTTGCAGAGCAGCGTTGCAACGCCGAGGCGTGGAGCGTGCGGGGCGCAACGCTGAGCACGGCAGCGTTGCAACGCTACGTGCGTTGAGGGCGGTTCCAACGCCAAGATCGCGAGAAAGTGGGTATGCAACAGTTTTTTCAAGACGTGGGCATTAGTTTTTTTTTATTTTTTTTTAAATTCATTTGTAAAAATTTAATATTTTATTTATTTATTTATTTTATTGAATATTATTAGTATAAAAGTTATATTAATGTTATTTAATTAAATAAATTGTCCCTATGTGCCAAAACCGGTCCATTTTTTCTATTTAATTATTTTATGCATGTGATGTATGATTTAATTAATTTCTATGTGCATAATGTATGTCATATAGATTTAAAATCCCACCTTAGGTTAAACATTTCATGCATCATTTATATTATAAGAGTTATAATATATAGTTTGCATGATAGGTTATATTATAAGTGTTATGATATAATTAAATGCATGTTTTAATTTAATTAATATAAGTGTTACATTTTTTAGATTAAAGTATGCTCATGCATTTATATTCATGTGACAAATTATTTTGTTATACTATATAGTTATTCATGTGATGAATGATCAAGCACTATAACCTAGAAATGCATGCAACCTAAGTTAATTATTAGTTTTAAAGTGTTTAGAACTTGAATAATTAGACATAGGTTTTCTAGTTCTAATAACATTAGAATTAGGAAATCAAAGTATAGTTTTGAATGGTGACTGATTAGTAACTCTGTCTAAGGAAGGTTTTGTCTAAGGTTGGGGTATTTAAGTTGATGCTTGCGGAACACCCCTACCTGGAAACCGACCAGGGAGTGAATTCGGGTCAGAGATTCTTAGATTATACTTATCGTGAGTGTCGTTAATTAAAAATATTTTAATTTACTCACATAGACCTAAGTAATAATGTGATTATAAACTTAGGTTAAATACCATATAAGAGTTATATTGGTAGACTTAGGTAAATTTTAGCCGGTTTATCTAGGTCAATCTCGAAAATTATAAAGTGTTGAGTGGGAGAAAATATAGTGTATGAGATACATTTAATTTCCAACCACAAATCTCCGTTAAGTCCGCACCGTGAGATCCAAACTCGGCCTCGTGGTGCAAATGGGAGCGTCCCCCTTCGAATGGTATATGTATGGGTCAATATCAATGTGGATGGAGAGAGTACTTATAGTGAGTGGGAGCGGGACCTGTGAAAATGGGACCCACGTTCTCTTCTTTCGATTCACACCGTGAGACCCCTATGATCATGCTGCTAGTTTGGCCTGGACCAGACAATCCCTTCGGAGGTCCTTAATCATGGGAGTCGAAAAACTGTGAATTCCCGAAAGGGATACAGTTTCCTTGTTGGTTTTCCTTCGTGGTTCACCCTTCGGTGGCTATTGTTTGGACGGATACTTGGAAACTTAAAGATTGAGGGTGACACTCACGGAATTCGTTAAGTGTTAATGAATTCGACCAAATAATGGTAACTGGACGCCTAATGGAATAAGAGTTATTCTAGGATTAGGGTCTGGTCGAGAAAGTCTCGTTCTTAAGGTGGAGTGTTTCTGTTCACCCTTCGGTGGTGGTCATTCTAGACCTTTAGGATATCATTGCAATTTTTTATATGGCCTAGGGATCATAGGATTAAATTTTGCTAAAACTTGATTGGTTTTCAAAAGTTAATGCGAGACTGACACAAATTATTTATTTGACATTTCAGCTAAAAACATGTCTAGATCAATTATCGCTTAACTAGCTTCCGACAAATTAGTGGGAGATAACTTCCAAACTTGGAAGAATAATATCAACACGATCTTAGTAACTGACGACCTGAAGTTCGTGCTTACTGAGGAATGTCCTTAGTTGCCGAGCTCGACTGCATCACGAAGTGTTCGTAATGCTTACGATCGATGGATCAGGGCCAATGAAAAGGCCAAGGTCTACATCATTTCCAGCTTATCTGAAGTCTTGGCAAAGAAGCATGAATTGATGGTCACTGCTAAGGAGATAATGGATTTGTTGTAAGACATGTTTGGAAAACAGTCCTTTCAAGTCAGACACGATTTACTCAAACACGTCTTCAACGCTCGGATGAAAGAAGGGTCGTCTGTCCGTGAACATGTTCTAGACATGATGACCCACTTTAATCTGGCGAAGATGAACGGGACTTCGATCGACGAGTCGAGCCAGGTCAGCTTTATTCTGGAGACTCTTCTGAAAAGTTCCTTCAGTTTTGTAACAACGTTGTTATGAACAAGATTAGCTACACACTAACTACCCTCCTCAATGAGCTACAGAATTTTCATTCCTTGATGAGAATTAGGGCACCGGAATCTCAGGCAAATGTTGCCTACAGGTCTTATCACAGGGGTTCGACCTCTGGGACTAAACCTGTTGCTCCTTCTCACCCGAAAGAGAAGAAGAAAAAGATGAAGAGGTGTAAAATTGATCGAGTTGTCGCCCAAAAGGGCAAGAAGGTCAAGGAAGTTGCAGAGAAAGGAAATTGTTTCCACTGTAATGGAGACGGCCACTGGAAGAGAAATTGTCCCAAGTTCCTTGTCGAGAGGAAGAATCAAGGTAAATGTGATTTACTTGTAACTGAAACATGTTTAGTGGAGAGTAGTGACTATGCCTGGATTTTAGATTCGAGCGCCACTAACCACGTTTGTTCTTCTTTTCAGGGAATTGATTCCTAGCAGCCGCTGCGAGAGGGTGAGGTGACTCTACGGGTTGGATCCGGGGAGATAGTCTCTGCTGCAGTGATCGACAAAGTGAAGCTTTATTTTGACATGAATTTTTTATTGTTGGACAATATGTATATAGTTCCAGGGTTTACTAGAAACCTTGTTTCTATTTCCGGTCTTATTGAACACTGTATCTCAATTTCCTTTGATAATAATAAAGCGTTTATTTCTTTCAAAGGTAATTTGATTTGTTCAACTTCACTTGAGTCTAACTTGTATGTTCTAAAGCCAAATTCGGTCAAAAGCGTTTTGAAAACTAAATTGTTTAAAACTGCAGAAACGCGAACTAAGAGAATTAAGGTTTCTCCTAAAGAAAATGTCCATCTTTGGCATCTAAGGGTAGGCCACATTAATCTCAATTGGATTGAGAGACTAGTGAAGAGTGAACTTCTAAGTCAGTTAGAAGAAAACTCTTTACTTGTGTGTGAGTCATGCCTAGAAGGCAAAATGACCAAACGTCCTTTTAGGGGAAAAGGATATAGAGCCAAGGAGCCCCTTGAGCTTATACATTCTGACCTCTGTGGTCCGATGAGTGTTAAAGCACAAGGTGGTTACGAATACTTCGTTTCTTTCATTGATGATTATTCGAGGTATGGGTATATTTACCTAATGCGTAAGAAGTCTAAAACTCTTGAAAAGTTAAAGGAGTACAAGACTGAGGTTGAGAACCTGTTAGGTAAAACCATAAAAACACTTCAACGGATCGAGGTGGATAGTATATGGACACTGAATTCCAGGACTATATGATAGAACATGGAATTACGTCCCAACTCTCAGCACCTGGTATGCCACAGCAGAATGGTGTATCGGAGAGAAGAAACAGAACCCTGTTGGACATGATTCGATCGATGATGAGCTATGCTCGTCTCCCTGATTCCTTTTGGGGTTACGCAGTGGAGACTGCGGTTTACATTTTGAACAACGTTCCGTCGAAAAGAGTTTGTGAAACACCTTTCGAACTCTGGACTGGCCGTAAAGGTAGTTTACACCATTTCAGAATTTGGGGATGCCCGACTCACGTGTTGGTGTCAAACCCGAAGAAGTTGGAACCTCGTTCAAAATTGTGCCTATTCGTAGGTTACCCAAAAGAGACCAGAGGTGGTTTGTTTTACAATCCTAAGGATAATAGGGTGCTTGTGTTGACAAACGCCACTTTCTTTGAGGAAGACCATACCAGGGATCGTGTGTCTAGGAGCAAAATCGTGTTGAACGAAATGGACAGTACATCAGTAAGAGTTGCTGATGGGGCTAGTTCGTCAACAAGTGTTGTTGATCCTACCACGTCAAGTCAAGTCCGTTCCCAAGAGTTGGCAATGCCTCGATGTAGTGGGAGGGTTGAGAGACAGCCTGAATGTTACATGGGTTTACCTGAAACCCAAGTCGTCAGTCCTGATGATGACTGCGAGGATCCATTGACCTATGATCAGGCAATGGTTGATGTTGACAAGGACGAATGGATTAAAGCTATGGACCAGGAAATGGAGTCGATGTACTTCAATTCTGTATGGGAGCTTGTGGATCAACTGGATGGAGTAAAGCTCATTGGTTGCAAATGGATCTACAAGCGTAAACGTGGCGTAGATGGGAAGGTGCAGACCTTCAAAGCACGACTAGTGGCAAAGGGTTTTACCCAAGTCGAAGGGGTTGACTATGAGAAAACTTTTTCACCTGTTGTCATGGTAAAGTCGATCAGGATCCTTCTGGCCATTGCCACGTATTATGACTACAATGTATGGTAGATGGATGTCAAGACCGCCTTTCTGAATGGCAATCTTGACGAAACCATCTACATGGACTAGCCCAAAGGCTTCATTACCCAAGGCCAAGAGTAAAAGGTTTTTCGGCTTCATAGGTCTATTTATGGACTGAAACAAGCCTCGAGGTCTTAGAATATAAGGTTTGATGAGACAATCAAATCTTATGGCTTTGATCAGAATGTTGACGAACCTCGTGTCTACAAGAAAATCGTTGACAAAACTGTCGCATTTCTGATATTATACGTGGATGATATTCTTCTCATTGGGAATGAGGTTGGATTTCTTACTTACGTAAAGAAATGGCTAGCTTCGCAATTCCAAATGAAAGATTTGGGAGAAGCTCAGTATGTTCTAGGTATCCAGATAGTCCGGAACCGGAAGAACAGAACGCTAGCCATGTCTCAAGCATCTTATATTGACAAGCTGTTGTCTAGATATGCATTACTCCAAGAAGGGCATGCTGCCTTTCAGGCATGAGGTTCACCTGTTTAAGGATCAGTGTCCTAAGACTCCTCAAGAGGTTGAGGATATGAGACAGATCCCATATGGTTCAGCTGTAGGGAGCCTGATGTATGTCATGTTGTGTACTAGGCCCGACATCTGTTATGCAATAGGGTTTATCAGTAGGTATCAATCCAATCCAGGATTAGATCACTTGACAGTCGTAAAGGTAATCCTCAAATATCTTAGGAGAACGAGGAACTACAGCTTAGTGTATGGCGGTGGGGATTTGATCCTTATGGGATACACTGATGTTGACTTTCAGACCGATAAGGATTCTAGGAAATCCACTTCGGGGTCAGCCTTCATTCTGAATGGAGGAGTTGTAGTATGGCGAAGCATCAAGCAGGGATGCATCGCCGATTCCACTATGGAAGCGAGTACGTTGCGCTTGTGAAGTCGCAAGGAAGTATTTGGCTTAGGAAGTTCATGACGGATTTGGAAGTTGTTCCAAATATGAACTTGTCAATCACACTGTTTTGTGACAATAGTGGTGTAGTAGCCAACTCCAGGGAGCCTCGGAGCCATAAGAGAGGCAAACACATTGAGCGAAAGTATCATCTAATACGGGAGATTGTGCACCGCAGTGATGTGACAGTCACGCAGATAACGTCGGAGCACAACGTAGCTGATCCATTTACAAAGCCCCTCATGGCTAAGGTGTTTGAGGGTCACCTAGAGAGTCTAGGTCTTCGAGTACTTCATAACTAGGGCAAGTGGGAGATATGTAAATGGGTATTCAATGCCCTAGTTTATTGTATTACTTCATTGTAATATATGTACATTTCAGAAATATATTTGCTCCACTAGCTTAGTCCAAGTGGGAGTTTGTTGAGATGCTTTATTCTAATCTCGTGTTTGTAAATACTATTTGAAATTAATAAAGTGTTATTTATTTCATCATTTTGTGTCTCGCATTTTATACAAACTTTGACCAATAAACTAAGCTCCAGGGTCATTGAATATATGAAAGAACTAGAACTTGAACAGTGTGTAGTGGACACACAAGGAGGATCATGCTCAAGTAAATGACCCGAACGGTCTACAGTATATGGATGGCGTTGGAGACCTAATCCTGGATACACTGTGGATGTGGCCCGCTTTGTATTAAGATACAAACGAGGTGATCTGACTCGTTCATGTGGTTGACATGCGAGTGGGGGCATCCTGTACAATGAGATTGTACAAGACCGGACCGTGAATTATTACACCTACTGATGTAACACCGTTGATAGTGAGGACTAATAACTTCGTAGATGACCATTAGTGACTCGACCTGAATCCTGAGCGTGTTACGGTCTCCTGTCTGCGGGGGTCTGTCCTTTGACTAGTACGGGTGAGGGTGGTCACAGTTACTCGCCCAACATGCCTACCTTCTCAGAGACAGGACCAAGTAGAGAGTTGGGAACTTAACTACGCGAGATGGAATTCACTCGTTCCCGCCTTTAGGGAAACTATAGGGGTTGTTCCCTTAAGTGCTGTCTCTAGGGCTTGGACAACGGGCGCCCACTCTCTCACTT